>CM066039.1:309765898-312265898 GCA_033557465.1 Ichthyophis bannanicus
TTTTTTCCCATTCTCTATCTCCGATTTAACATGCTGATCTTTCCCCTTTTGCACTTTCCTCCATTTCTTTCTTTATTCCTTTATCATCTACTCAAATTTCACTCTTCTATCCTCAATCCTCCCTTACTCTTCCAATACCTGGCCAATCATTGATTTTTCTACTCTCCTGCAGAAAATATCTTTTCCCATCTCCATCCTCATTTCACCAGTCCCATCCCCTTCTAGTCCTCCCCCAACATCAGCTCCCTTCTAGTTCCAGCCCCACCCAGCATCTGCTCCCTTTTAGTCCCATGCCCTCGCATCAGCCTAGGTCCAGTCCTAACCCCCTTCAGCCATTTCTAGACCTATTCTTAAGCACACCCCTTACCCACATCAATGAATCCCTCAAGCAAGGACACATTCCAGATGCCCTTAAGACCTCTATCATTTGTCTAACCCTGAAAAAAACCCAACCTGGACCCACTCGATCCAGCCTCTTACAGACCAATAGCAAGCCTCCCATTCACCACCAAAATTATAGAGAAGATAATTCAACAGCAACTCCAAGATCACCTGGACACCAACAAAATACTGGACTCGCAACAACACTGATTTCGCCCACACCATGGAGTTGAAACCCTCATGGCAACTCTACTGAACACCCTCACCAAAGGCACACAGGCCAAACACTCTGAGTACATCATGCTCTTTCTAGACACATCTGCGGCCTTTGACACCATTTCCCATAACACTCTCCTACAAAGACTCCAGGATATAGGAATCAAAGACACCGTTCTGCAATGATTCCGCTCCTACCTAACAAACAGACAACAACTAATCTGCACAAGCACAGCAACCTCCCCCCCCCCCCCCTTCCAACAACAACAAGGTGTGCCACAAGGATCCACACTGTCTGCCATGCTCTTCAATGTCTATCTGCAACCATTCTGCTTGATCATACAGGACCACAACATCAACCACCAACCTGACATATAAACAACTATCAGACTGCTTCACTGAGATCTCCGACTGGCTACAAAGAAACAATCTGACCATCAACATCAAGAAAACTGAAGCCCTTATAGCAACAAAGGACCCAGATTTCACCCCACCATTTCACATCACACTAGGAACCACCCAAATAAAGATTCATCCCCAAATAAAGTATCTGGGAATCACTATAGACCAAGCTCTCACATTTACCCCACAGATAAAAAAAAAGACTGCAAAGACAATATTCCACAAAGCAAAAACAATACAACGGCTCAGACCACTCAGATCCACAAGACTTCAGAACTGTCATGCAGGCCATGACACTCCCACACCTGGACTACTGCAACATAATCTATCATGGACTCCCTGCAACTCACATCAACCCTCTACGGACTGCCCTGAACACCACCGTGAGGATCATCCAGAAAGCAAAAAAACACGACCACATCACCCCAGTACTAAAAGAACTACACATACTACCACTTCAAGCAAGGATCAAATACAAAGCTGCCCTGCTTATACACAAAGCCCTCCATCAACCACAGACCTCCCATCTCCGCTCCCTGCTACCCTAGCCCACCCACAACAGAACGACCCGACAAACCACCAACAACACCCTCACCATCCCCTATCAGCGAACAAAATATAACCAACGGACCTGCGACAGAGCCTTTGAACTATATGCACCCTCCCTCTGGAACTCACTACCAAGCCAAATCAGAAACACCGCTGATCCAACTGCGTTCCGAAGACAACTAAAAACCATCCTCTTCCTGGAATATCTTGGACCAGATCCAAGCAACCTCCACTGACATCTCACAACCCCGCAACCGAAATCCCAATCTACCCTCTAAGAGACCCATGTCTACTCCCTAAGACTTCTCCACCTGTTTGAATCATCAATGTTGGCCCCCTGGTGAAGGCCCCCCCCCTACACTGATTTCTGTCCCCCCCCCCTTTTATGTTACACCGCTTTGACCCGGTGAAAAGCGGTATATAAATGCAGTTAAATAAATAAATATTCCAGCCCCCTTCATCCCATTTCCAGTCCAAGCTTCCCTGTCAGCCCACTTCCAATCCTAGCCCTCCCTCAGCCATGTCCAGTCCTATTCCAGCCCCCATCATCCCATTTCCAGTCCAAGTTCCCCCCCCCCATCAGCCTATTTCCAGTCCTTGCCCCCCCCCCCCATCAGCCATTTCCACTCCTAGCCCCCATCAGCCCATTTCCAATCCTGGCCCCTTGTCAGCCCATTTCCAGTCCTAACCCTCTCCCCTCAGCTCCTTTTCCAGTCCTTGCCCCTCCTTTGGCCCATTGCCAGTCCTAGACACCCCATCAGCCCATTGCCAGTCCTAGACCACTTATCAGCCATTTTCTGTCCTATGCTAGACCACCCTCGAAGAGCCCTGCAGCGGTCCAAGCTGCCTTAGAGGGCATAACATGAAGTTGCAAGGGGCTAAATTGAAAGGCAATGTCAGGAAATACTTTAACTGAAATGATGGTGGATGCTTGGAATGCCCTCCCAATGGATGTGGTGGGGGCAAATACAGTGACAGAATTCAAAATGGCATAGGACAGACACTGTGGATCCCTTTACAGCAACAGGACAAAATCAAACTTAACTATCTAATTTCTTAACAAATGGGTGTCCTACACGGAGCGGTGGGTTCACCCCTAAACAAAGACATGGGGAGGGATGACCTGCACAGAGCGACAGCTGCACCTACTCTTCCCATCTTACTGGGCAGACTAGATGGACCATATTGATCTTTATCTGCTGTCATTTACTATGTTACCTCTGTATAGCCACCAGCATGAAAAGCGGTGTTTTCCCTCACACTGGCAGCTGTTACTGTGAAGCATTCTGAATGCCTGGAAAGGTTAAAGTGCATTTCCTTGCACTCTTGTGCTTCACAGTAACACAGCTGCCAGAGTGAGGGAAAACACTGCTCTTCATGCTGGCGGCTGTGCAGAGGTGAGCCTGGTCCTCATGGGCTTCCCTGGCTCACCTCTGAAGTCCATTGTGTGAGAATGAAGTTCGGGTGGTGCCCTGTGCAAACAACATTCTCGCACAATGGATGGGCCAGCTCTGGGATTGAGGAGCACAAGGCTGTGCTGCTTGTTAAAAAAAAAAAAAGGCAGATTAAAACAATTTTCTCTCTAAACCCCTTGCTCTTTGAGCAGAGAAACTGCCAGGCTAATGGGGACAGCATAAGATGAACAAGAGGGAGAAGTTTTGATACCTGAGGAACAGGAGAAATCTGTTAAACAGTTGTCTGGTTACCAGGGTATAATTACTGAATCTGCCAGAGTTAGTGTCCAAACGTTTCCCTTCAGAATGTACTAATTTACAATGTCCACATCAGACTAAACTGATTTTGAAATGCAAACAAATTCTGGGGTATATGCCAAGAAATTCTTAAAGCTTGTGGTCCTGTGATTATTTTTTTGTAGTTAAATGACAAACTATGCTTTTCTTCAGTTGCCTCTACAAATAATTGGGGGATGCAGAATATGAAGAGAAACATCTACAAAATTCAAGCATTCATGGGCCAAGCACACCTGAGGTGCACAATTCTGCTGTCGTGCAAAAAAACGAACTACTTTTTGACTAGCGTTTTGTCCATCAGTAAGCAAGTCTTAAACTTGTATTGATGTAGCCCAGGACTCCATTTCTGGTGCTTAGATTTTACTGGTGTAACCTGGATCCTGTCAGACCATAGACTTGCTGGTACATCTTATGTGAAGGAAGTGTTGCAGTGACCCTACAGGTATGGCCTTGGCTGTAAACACTACAATGTGTAGAGCGGCATGGTGTTCTCATCTACTATGGTGCTGCACGGGCCAGTGGTTCAGATGAGACCCATATGCTCGTCAGCCTTGTTGCAGTAAGTGGGTTACTTCCTCTCCATTCTAAGTCTTCTAAAGCATATATAATAAAAGCAGTGTGCTTTATGGAAAGGTGAATTTCCAGATTATCCTGCTAGCTCAGTCTAGACAAGTTGGTTGTTCCTCCTCCCCCCTCCCCAGCAAAGGTAAAGAGAAAACTAGAACTTCTAGTGACATCATTGGTACTTGAGCTGATGTAACTAGGAGCATACTTCCTGATGCTCTTCACTCTCTTGTTTGCTACTTATGTATATCTTACTATACTCTAGTCCCCAGTTTTATGTTTTTCTTTTTGATTGTAAGTTCTGAGCAGGAGCTGTCTTATGTACAGTGCAGTGTACACCTTGTAGCGCTATACAAATAAGGAGGAGGAGTTTGTGCAACTTGATTTTGGAAGTGGATTATCTCCTGGGCAGCTGTCCTAAGGGATGACATGGGCACAGTGGAGCTTGACAGCAGATATCTCCAGAGTTTATCTGGGGGTACCCCACTAACAATCTTCAGGACCATCCTCCAGCTATCAGCTGACACCCTTCAGGCTCTACTTAAGCCTATATGCCAGAGATCTTGGAGAAGTGCAAACCACACTCTCCTTGCACTAGCAACTTCAATCACACGCACTAGCGCCTCCACCACTAGAGCCTTCTGCTTTTACACACCAACCATCTGGAACTCACTCACCTCAGACCTCCTCTCACTTTAACTTTTGCTGCAAGTTAAAAACATTTCTTTTCATAGAGTATTTTGGCTCAGACAGCCATCCTAGCTGCCCCCTATATCATTTCACCTGTAACACACCCCACAAGCCAACCTGGCACCCAGCACACCTATGTGTGACACCCTGTGAATGATTACCTACACACTACAGTTTTAACCTACAGCTCTGCCCCTCATTGATTGTATTTTGCACAATTGAAGTTGTATAGTTGAATGTTCAAAGTGATCTCCAGGAACAAGTCTTCACATATGGGTACCGACGGAGCCTGTGTGGGAACGCTCCCCAGCTTCCCAAAAAGGAAAGCTTTTGGGAGCATCCCACAGCGCCTGCGCGCTGCCTTTCCTGCCTTTCCTAACCAGCTCTCCTCAGTTCTTCTTTGCCGCAGAGCCAGCAGGTCGAGCCCAGTCACCGCTGAAGAAGTTCTTTATTTTATTTTCTTTCTTTGGTCGTGTGTCTGCCTTCCCTGACTCCGGACCGGTACCGCCGGTCTTTTTCTTTAAAAAAAAAAAAAATCTATATTTTTCCTCACTTAGTGTATTTTTCTTCTTGGGCCTCAGGGCCCACAAGAAAATTTCCTTCATGGAAAAACCAGCCTCCGGGTTCAAAAAATGTACTAAGTGTAGCGGTACTATTTCTGTTACAGATACCCATGAATGGTGTCTTAAATGTTTGGGTCCTGAACACTCCATTCCAGATTGTCCGTCCTGCTCTCTAATGTCTAAACGGGGTTTACAGAACCAAGCAGCTAAGCTCCATGTGCTGTTTCCCGCTGATGCAGCGTCGGTAGCATCGACATCTTCCAGGTCTTCTTCTCCTGATGGATCTCAGGTAACCAAACATAAACCTAGCAGGTCCTCGAAGGGTAGATCTCCCTCTAAGCATCGAGATGCCTCCGGGCTTGCCCTCGAGGATCCTGCACCAGCAAACAACCCCGGCGGGAAGCTCCGGCTTCCAAAGCTCCTCCTATGGGGTTACAGGTTGACATCGATGGCACGGCCTCGACCGATCACCTGTTAGAATGCTCTGGGGTACCGGCACAATCTCCCGGTACCGATTTCCAGGCATTCATGGCGTCGATGGATCAGAATGTTCTGTCCATGCAGCGGGCTATCACGGCCTTCATTCAAGCTGCGACGCCGATGTTACCACAACAAACCCCGTTGTCTGTATCAGCTCCGGTACTGGCACCAGCGCCGATACCGGTACCGACTGCATCGACATCGATACCGGCTGCAGCGGTTCCTTGTCCAGGGCTACTTCTCGGTACCGATCCGGTACCGAGGATGCCCGATGTCGATACCGCTCGATACGTGTATCGAGCGTTAGAAGAGCACCCTGACAGGCGATACTTCGATTCCTCTGGTGATTCTGATTCATCAGATGAGTCTCCTGAAGTATCCATAGCCCTTCCTGAAGAGCCGCCTTCTCCAAAAAGAAGAATGTCTCCTCCAGAGGACTTGTCCTTTCAAGACTTCATAAGAGAAGTAGCTAAAGGACTTTCTATTTCAGTAACCTCTGAATCAGAGCCTAGAGCAAAAAAATTAGATATTTTAGGATACTCTAAGGCTCCTAAAGAAGCAGTCACCTTACCAATTCATGAGATTCTTCATGAACACATGATTGATTTATGGGAGACTCCTCTCACTCTCTCTCCTCATTCTCGCAGATTGGACACTATGTATCGTGTCCCTCCTTGTCCTGGATTTCAGAAAACTCAGCTTCCTCACCATTCCATTGTGGTGCAGTCAGCTATGAAGAGGATAAAGAGTACAAAGAGACACTCTTCTGCTCCTCCAGGAAGAGAATGCAGGATCTTGGATGCTTTTGGTAGGAAAATCTTCCAAGCCAGTATGCTTATTGCCATAATCAACTCATATAGCCTTTACATGGGTATGTTTCTAAAAGAAGTTGCACAAAAACTGCACAACTTCCTCCCTTTTCTTCCAGAAGATAAAAGGGACAAATTCCTCATTTGGCTTAAGCATACTCAAGACATTTCAGAGTTTTCCAACAGGGCAGCTTTTGACTCCTTTGAAGGTGCCAGCAGAGCCTCAGGCATTGCCATAGCTGCTCGCAGAATTGCTTGGCTCCAGGCTTCTGATTTAGAACCCTGGGTTCAAGATGGCTTAGGAAATCTGCCCTGTACAGGTGAAAATCTATTTGGCAAAGAGTGGCAAATAAAAGCCACTCAAATGGATGCAGAGAACTCTGCTCTGGATAGACTTTCAAAGTCAACCTCCATTCCTGCCAAGAAAAAGACTTTTAAAAAGTCTTTTTTCAAAAAGGGCAGATTTCTTTCTACTTCTGGCCAACAATCTTCTACAGGTCGCTTTGCCACTAAGCGTCAGCAACCTAAGCAGGCCAGGCCTAAGTCTACAGGGGCTGCTGCAACTCAGCAGTCCCAACCTCCTCAGGGTTTTTGACTTGATGCTATAGAACTTAGCCTTTCTGGCTCTACAACAGCCAGAACCTCTCACCATTCCAGGAAGGTTAGCTCATTTTGCTCCCAGATGGGAGCAAATCACATCAGAGCAGTGGACCCTCTCCATCATAAGAGAGGGCTACAAACTTCATTTCTCAGACCTTCCCACACCATGGTGAGACACTTCAATTCTCCCACATCTCTTCTCGACCTTCTAGGTCAGGAGGTGACTACCCTTCTTGCCCAAGGGGCAATAGAAGAAGTTCCTCTTCTTCAACAAGGGTCAGGGTTCTACTCCCCCTATTTTCTCATTCCGAAGAAGACAGGGGGATACAGACCCATCTTAGATCTCAGAGAATTGAACAAATTTCTATGCAAGGAGAAGTTCAAGATGCTTTCTCTGGGCACTCTCCTTCCATACCTTCAAAGTCAGGATTGGCTTTGTTCTCTAGATCTCAAGGATGCGTACACACATGTCCTCATCCATCCATCTCACAGAAGATTCCTACGTTTTCCAAGAAAAACATTACCAATACAGAGTGCTTCCTTTTGGTCTGGCCTCTGCTCCGAGAGTGTTCACCAAATGCATGGCAATAGTTGCTGCATTTCTACGTACTCTGGGAATATTTGTCTTCCCATACCTGGACGACTGGCTCATCCAAGCTCCATCTCAGTCAGAGGCCCAGATTTCCCTGGACCGCACAAGGCACATTCTGCAGTATCTGGGACTTGTGGTAAACCTCCCAAAGTCCCAGCTCACCCCTACTCAGTCCCTGGAATTCATAGGGGCCTGGTTGGATACCACCACTGCAAGGGCCTACCTTCCTCAGGCCCGTTGCCAACGTCTAGTGCAGTTAGCCTCCCAGATTCAGTCAAAGAACCACTTAACTGCCCGGGAGATGCTACAACTGCTAGGCCACATGGCTTCCACAGTGCATGTGGTACCCTATGCTCGCCTACACATGAGAGCAGCTCAATGGACTTTGTCCACCCAGTGGACTCAAGCTTCAGGAGCTCTCTCAGACCAAATAGCAACCTCCAAACGTCTCTTTTGGTCTCTCCAATGGTGGATGTCCACTCAAAATCTGTTGCTGGGGTCCCCCTTCCAACAGTTGTTGCCCCAAGCAACCCTCACAACAGATGCCTCCCAAACAGGTTGGGGAGCTCATCTACAAGACCTCTCCACTGAAGGCACTTGGTCCCCACAGGAGACCTCTCTTCATATCAACCACTTGGAACTTCGAGCAGTTTTTCTAGCTCTCAAGGTCTTTCATACCCTCCTCAGCTACAAGACAGTCCTCATTCATACGGACAATCAAGTAGCCATGTTTTACATAAGCAAGGAGGAACTGGCTCTCTGTCGCTTTGCAACGAAGCTTTAAGATTGTGGGCCTTCGGGGGGCGGAGCCTGATGTCCAGCGGGTAGGACGCTTTGCGTTGAAGCTCCCGAGAGGCCTACTCAGAATCCTGACTTAATACCTATATAAATTCACTATTTTGCTCCGAGCTGACCGGGGCACTTCGGGGGGGATGGCGGCCCACAAACCAGCGCGCTTGGACTTCGGGTCTCCTTCTTCTTCTCATGGAAAACGCTCCAAAACGGAGGTATCCTCCCCGCAGAAGATGGTTCCATTTCGTGAAAACCCCGCAATGCACCTGGAGATTTTGGAGGAAATACGCGGCGTGAAGGAATTGGTGCAGTCTAATGGAGAAGCGCTTCGAGCCATGCGAGAAGACTTTGGAGTGCTCCAAGACCGACTTGAAGGTCTTTCATTACGGCAGGACAATATGGCGGGGGTCCTCGACTCGCACGAGGTGCGCTTGGGCAAACTGGACGAGGCTGAGCGCCAGATACAGAATCTTCAAAAGGAGTTGGAAGATAGCAATAATCGCGCCCGTCGCAACAATGTGAGGCTCCTTGGAATGCCGGAGGGAGTGGAAGCAGGAGATATAAGAGACTTCTTGCTCAAAACTCTTCCCTCCTTGCTGAAGATTACTTTTCACAGAGAACTGGAAATCGATCGAGCACACCGTGTTCCTGCCCGCATGGCGCTCAACCGCACGACCCCCCGGCCTATTATCTTTAGCTTGTTACGATATCAACAAGTGGAACAAATTTTACATGCTGCCCGAGCGAATCATCATTTGGAATATGAAGGTCGTAAGGTCTCCTTCTTTCCTGATTTGGCAAAGCCTACCGTTGACCGTCGGAAGAAACTCCTTGCTCTTCGCCCTCGACTTCAACAGCTACAGGCTCGCTTTGGCCTGTTGTATCCAGCGAAGCTCCGAGTGACTCTCCATAACCAGACCAGGACGTTCGAGGATCCTGATCTATTATCAACATTTTTGGACTCCAAAGAAGCAGAACAGATGCGCTAATCCCAAATTTTGGACTCTTATCTGCCGGCTCTGTCCGCCATTTTGAAGGGCCCGATGCGGCGACCATAGCCCAGCACAGAAATAGCCTGGACTTTCTTTCTTTCTCTGTATGACTTTTGTCTTTGGTCTCCTATCCCTTCATGATGTGTGCCTCGGTCGGATTCGGAGCACGCACAGTCCTACAGGTTATATGTTTTTTCAATTTCGGCCTTCTCTGGGGTTTCTCCCCGCAGACACATGGTCGCCAGTAATTTTGGGGTTTTGCTTCTCCTCTACCGTACTGCGGTTATCTTTGTTAATGAGGGGCGCTTCATTGTATTATATTAGCTTATTTTCCTATGTCATGTGTACAGCCAGATACAGTCAGTTTGAGGGACACAGTGAAATTATGTGTGCTATCATGCTCAGAATTTTAACTTTTCTAAATGGCCTCATGTAAAATCTTATTATTCATCGTACAAGGCATTGCTGGTCCACTCCGCAGAAAGAAAATCCTTAGCTATTTTAGCCACGATCACGTTGATTAGGTGTTTCTTCAGGAAACGCACTACACTCTGCTGAAACACTGAAACTCAATGCTAGGCCTCACATGGTAGCTGCCT
Organism: Ichthyophis bannanicus; assembly: GCA_033557465.1. Lineage (NCBI taxonomy): Eukaryota > Metazoa > Chordata > Amphibia > Gymnophiona > Ichthyophiidae > Ichthyophis > Ichthyophis bannanicus. The sequence continues at coordinate 309,775,879 of CM066039.1, forward strand.
ACTCTCCCACTGTTTTCAAATGGTACGAGATAGTCATTCTGGTCAAGAAGTTCTTGCACGCTACTGTACCTGATATTAGCGCTGACATGGAGGGTAGATGGGCCCGTGTATACCTTGAGGTAGGAGATAGTGAATTCACGTGTATTTGCACTATGTCCCGAATGTGGACAACCCTGCTCACTATGCAAGTTTTGCGCAGTTGGCCTCGGCCTCCGCTAATGCTCCATTACTACTTGGTGGCGATTTTATTTAAGTGCTCCCTCAATCTTTTCTTCTCAAACAAGGTGCTTGTTGGTTGGAAGCTCCAGTATCGAGCAGACCTGTGTGGCTAGATATAGTAGCGGGCCTTTGCTCACCGATTCCTTTTACCTTACTCCCTGGTATGACTCTCCCATTAGACTCCCACTATCCACCAATGTTTTTCGACACTTTAGGTGCCTTTAATATTCCTATGCAACCTTTCGACTCCCGACTCTGGTCAGTGTAACTTCAGCATTGCATTCGGAGCTCTAGAGTACTCCCGCCATCGGCACTCTCTCCATAAGGTTGATTGGAAACTTCCGATCTCTAGGTAGTTTACCGGGTGTAGCATCCAATTTTACTAAACCTTATGTAATGCTATTGCTAGAGATATCTCTATAGCGCAGAAAGTATGGGAGAGAGAATTGCATGTGACTTTAACCTCGGAGCAATGGAGCCTTATCTGGAGCAGAGGGACACGGGTTTCCGACCCGCCTCACTCACTTAGACCCTCTTCTTTCTAGCCCACCGGTGTTTTTACACTCCTCACAGTTTAGACATATGGAACACTACTCAGGGTAATGGTTGCTGGACACGTCCTGTGGCCATTGGTTTATTACTTCATTTCATGTTATGCATGAATATCCCGCACTACAGTATAACTGGCGTCGGGTCTGGGGTCGTATTTAGTCTATATTGCACTCTCAGGTGTCCCTTTCTCGGAGGGTAGTGGGACTTCGCCCAGTTGCGGGGATCCCCTCTCTCCCAAGAAATGGCTTATCTCCTTTTGAACTTTATGCTTGGCATTGCTGTTTCCCTTATTGAGTAATACTGGGAAATTAGTTCCCATCTGAGCCTCAATGAATGGTGAATCATGCCTGTCTCTACAGTAAATATGAACAAATACCTCGTCTGTGTGCTTCCTCCGTTCAGACTCCTTCTTATTGGTCTTAATGGAAGATGTTCAATGAATATGTACATTTTGCCAAATGCTCTCATCTGACTGTCTAACTTTGTATATATCTCTGTCTCATGATCATGCTGTAGGGTGGATATTTTTTTTTTTTTTTTGATTGTTTGCTGTATAATCACTGTTAACTGGAAGCGCTCACATGCTGATACAACCGGGTAGAGAAGAAGCACCGGGGTGGGGGGTAACGGGTTTACTTTTCCTTATTGTATACTTGTTTTGTATCTTTTGGTGTGTTGTTTCTTTGTTTGTTGCAAAATGAAAATAAAAGTTTAAAAAAAAAAAGATTGTGGGCCTTCGCCAGAGAGCATCAAATCCATCTCCTGGCAGTATACCTCCCAGGAATCCAAAACTCTTGGGCAGACAGACTCAGTCGAGTTCTGCTTCCACACGAATGGTCCCTGCATATGGATCAGGTACTCAGAATCTTCCAAGAATGGGGAACCCCGGACATAGACCTCTTTGCAAGTCCGTGGAATGCCAAACTTCCCCGGTTCTGATCCAGAATTCCGTGTCAGGGAGTTCAGGCCAGGGATGCCTTCCTCCTTCATTGGGGTCAGGGCTTCCTGTATGCCTTTCCACCCATTCCCTTAATTCCCAGGACTCTGTTCAAACGCCAGAGGGATCAAGGATCTATGATCCTCATAGCTCCACGCTGGCCACGCCAAGTGTGGTACCCTCTACTTCTGCATCTCTCCCAAGTCCCCTCCCTGGACTTGGGAGCTGCTCCAGACTTTCTGTCCCAGGAGGAAGGGACTTTGTGGCACCCAAACCCCAAGTCCCTTCACCTCAGAGCTTGGTTACTGAAGGCCTAGACCTTCAAGGCTTGAATCTTTCTCAGCAAGTGAAGGATATCCTCCATGCTTCCAGAAAACCTTCCACCAGGCGTTCCTATGCTTTTAAGTGGAAAAGATTTTCCATTTGGTGTGCTGAAAAGGGTCTTTCCAATGCAGGACTTAAGACAAATTCAGTAAGAGTCCATTTGAGTGCTAATGCAGCGTCCCTTAAGCCCATCAATGGACAACCTATCTCCTCTCATCCTCTCATTGCAAGATTCATGAGAGGCCTAACTTTAACTAAACCTCCCATTAGGCCTCCTCCGGTGGCATGGGACTTAAATTTGGTTCTTGGTCAGCTTATGAAGCCACCTTTTGAACCCTTAGCCACTACCTCCTTGAAATTTCTTTCCTGGAAGGTTATTTTCCTCATTGCAGTCACTTCTGCTCGCTGCATCAGTGAACTGCAGGCCTTAGTGGCTAATCCACCTTATACAAGGTTCCATCATGATAAGGTAGTCCTTAGGACAAATCCACACTTTATGCCTAAAGTGGTCTCACCTTTTCATCTTAATCAAGAGGTATATTTACCTGTCTTTTTTCCAGCTCCTCATGCATCTAGTGCAGAGAAGAATCTTCATACTCTGGATTGTAAAAGAGCTCTTGCTTTTTACTTACAAAGGACACAGCAACATAGAAAGTCTTCCCAGCTTTTTGTTGCTTTTGATCCTTCTCATTTGGGACCTCCAGTCTCTAAGAGAACACTGTCCAATTGGATTGCTCAGTGTATTTTTCGCCTACCAGAGTAAGAACCTTTCTCTGGAGAGCCATGTCACAGCTCATAATGTGAGAGCCATGGCCACCTCTATGGCTCATCTAAATTCTGTGTCCATCGACCAGATCTGTCGAGCAGCCACCTGGGCCTCGGTTCATACCTTCACAGCCCATTACTGCTTGGACAAGGACTCCCGCCAGGATGCCTTGTTTGGTCATGCTGTCCTCAAACACCTGTTCCATTCTTAAACAACTCCTACCCTCCTTCCCTGGATGGATGCCTGAGATCCATAGGAGGACGTAGAACCCTTCCCAGGGTCTCATATCCTTGGGGATCTCCCAGGCATCTTAGCTAGGGAGTCCCCATATGTGAAGACTCATTCCTGCTTGTTCCTGGAGATAGCAGTGTTACTTACCTGTAACAGGTGATCTCTGGGATCAGCAGGAATAAGTCTTCACAACCCTCCCACCTCCCCTAGGAGTTGTACCTCTTTTCTATCTTTCCTTTCCTCTCTCTCTATTGTCTCAGCTTTAAACTCGAACTGAGGAGAGCTGGTTAGGAAAGGCGGGAAGGCAGCGCGCAGGCGCTGTGGGATGCTCCCAAAAGCTTTCCTTTTTGGGAAGCTGGGGAGCGTTCCCGCGCAGGCTCTGTCGGTACCGACGTACCCATATGTGAAGATTTATTCCTGCTGTTCCCAGAGATCACCTGTTACAGGTAAGTAACTGTGCTTTCCATGTAATGTTTGAGTTCTGTTCTAATCTGTTCTATGTAAATTGCTGTGACTAGTAGATACAGCAGTATAAAAGATTTGTTAAATACCCTATTGGAGTCTCACTGCATGGAGAAGGGAAAAGGGCCATCCTCCCCAATAGTAATCCTGCCCAGTTGAGAGCCTGAAATGCTGCTATGTCAAGACCCTCTCTTCATCCAGCTTCAGCCCTCCTCCCAGCCCCTAGAGAACAGCCTCCAAACAGAAGATGGTATGTGAGGAGAGAGCAGAGCACTCTTAATTCCTTGGCTCCCTGGGGTAAGTGGAGTGGGGGATAACGTAATGGTTAAAGCACTGACATGGGAACCAAGAGACCAGGGTTGGATTCCCACTAGCACTCCTTGTGGCCTTGAGCAAGTCACTTAACCCTCCATTAGAAGAATACAAGTTATCAATGTCCTTGTTTAATGTACATTACCAAGTTTAAGTTACAATGTAAACCATTTTGACTAAAATGATAGTGGTATAAAAAAACCTGTTAAATAAGTGCCATCTTTGACTTAATTATGCCTGCCTTTTGTCAACCATGCTGTGGGGGGAAGGGTGACAACCTTCTATTTGTTCATTTTGTCATCAGATGCAGCGGATATCTGCTTTTAAGTGCTAATTCCCCCTTTTTTCCTGGTCCCTGTGCATTTCTGCAGCCACACACAGGTGTGCTACCATATGCACATGTAACATTTACACATGTAAGTCTGATCAATGCTGCCATGCTGAATGTGGGGAATCACCATGTTGGCATACAAGAAGTGCAGTAAATGCTGATCCGGACCTATGGGATCCCCTTTGAGACTGCACGAAGGACCAAAGCAAACAGTTTGAAGTGGATCCTGTGGATAAGAGTGCGGAAAAGCTTTCATGGAGGCCATTACTCATTCTTCACCACACCACACCACACCACTCTCCTGAAGCAGCCAGTAGAAGTTACATATGAAACTAGAGTTGAGCACTGCCACAGCAAATGTTAACAGCTTCACAGAGCTTCCAGACTTTAGAGTGGTGACTTGTTTGGGTTATCAGCTTGGGTGGAGTCAGCTGTGGCCTATCTGGCCAATGCTATATATGATCTTGTCTGACTAGCAGCCAGGGACATTGCTATTGCTATTGCTACAAGGGCAAGAAAGTGGCTTTGGTATTGGGCAGCAGGCACAGCCTCTTAAGTCTCATTTGACCAAGCTTGTATTTAGGGGAAAGCTTCTGTTCAGCGAGGACATCTAAGCTTATAAAGGACTTGGTGGAATCCAAACCCCACTGCCTCCTGGAAGAAGGTACCCTGGAGTCATGTGACACTTTCATCTTCCTCCTCTTCATGTTTTTCTTGCTGTCTGTTCCAGGACTTCTGAGATTCTCGGAACTCTCAGTAGTACAAACCAGAAATGTCTGCCTTGGGTTTCTCCATTTCACAAGCCAGGACTTGGCCCTTCTGTGGAGCTTGCAGAACCAGTGACTCTTCCTTCTCCAGGATCGACTCTACCCATTCAGCACAATAACAGACTGGGGGCTCATTCTGTGGTGCTTTCAGTGTCAGTTGTCTCCATCTTTTCACCAGTCACAGGCCCAAGTTACTGCTGACCACTGGGTGCTTGACATTGTTCAGCACAGTTATGTCCTGGAGTGCAGAAAGCCTATTTCAGATATTTTCATGTTCTCTCCCTTTGGTTTTGAAGCCAAAAGGTCTGTGGCTCGGGCCACTCTGGAGAAGCTGGTGCACCTCCTGGCTATTATACCCATTCTTCCTGTCCAAAGAGGCAGTAGAGGGTACTCAATCTACTTCATATTGAAGGAGGATGGTTCCTTCTGATCCATTCTTGGTCTGAAAGGAATCACTGCTTCCCTGAGGGTGTCTTGATTCTGGCTGGAGATGCTATAGCCAGTCATTCAGGCAGTTTGCAGCAGAGAATGGCTTACCTCTCTGGATCTGGCAGATGTGTAATTTCACATTTCCATTCAGGAGGACCAGCAAAGTTTTCTATGCTTTGTTCTGGATGATCACTCGGTTATGTGCTCTGCCCTTTGGCCTTGCCACAGCACTGAGTACCTTCTCCAAGATAATGGTAGTTGTGGCTGCAGCTTTGTGATGGGAGGTTATCTATGTACACCCTTGCCTTGATTGCCTTATTTGTGCCAGGCTGCAGTCAGACGTAGTTGGGGTGACCACATAAATGGTCCAATTTTTGGGAAGCCTTGGTTGGGTGGTGAATTGAAGCAAGTCATGTGATGCCCCCTCAGTCAATGGGGTGCCTTGATGCCATTTTTTTAAAACCTGTGCTGGCAGAATTGTCTTGACTGCTGAGAGAATAGCCAGGTTTCTGGTGCAGTTGGCAGCCTTCTGGTGATCATTTGCTATCCTTTACAATCAGTTGTCCTGCTGTGCTGTGGGATTTGGGTCTTATTTGGGTCCTATTGCTCTCCCTTTGAATCATTAGTGGGCTACTCTTAAGGAGCTTTCCCTTGTTCAGTGTCTCTTATTTTGGAGTTGCAGGCACACTCGTGCAGAAATCTTTATCTGTCCTCAGAGGAGGCTGTGTATCAGCCTGGTCCCCCTTGTTCTTACCCAAGCCTTTCATATCAGTCACGTGGTTGGCCTTTTGCCTTTTTCGACAGAGCAGTGTAAAGGGAAGCACAATGATCTTCATTTAGTTGACATACACAGGGTGCCTCTTAGATACTTGAAGGTCAATGCTATTTTCCAAAAGTCAGATTGTGTTCTTTGCAGGTCCGAGTAAGGTGAAGCAGCTTCTAGGGCTATCTTGGCCTGTTAGTCTGGTGATACTGCCTTTTGTCTTTTCCAGAACTGATCTGTTCTGGAGGAATTGTGGGGGTGCACTCAACTCAAGCTCGGGCCTTTTCCTGGGCAGAGCGCAGTTCGGTCAACCCTATTAGCATTGGTAGGGCAGTGACTTAGTCATACCTCTTGATTGGCAAGTATTACTGCTTGGATACTCAAGTCATGGTGGACAATGGCCCTCAGTGCAGAGATTGTGAAAGCAGCTATGTCTTCAGAGTGGAGTAGCCACCTAGTGGTTAGAGCAGAAGCCTAGTACCCTAGAGATCAGGATTAGATTCGCACTGGCATTCTTTGTGACATTGGACAAGTCACTTTACCCTCCATTGCCTTGAAAGAAAAGGCCTGGCAATCTACTTCCAGTCGTACCTTGTTAAGAAAACCCAAGGGCTGCTGGGTCACCATGAGTTAGCATTGACTCGGGCACTTATTTTTGTTTTGTTTTTTTATTCTTCCCACCCAGTGCAGTAGTAGTAGTTTTGGCACTTCCCACTGCTCTAGCAAGACAATCTGGAAGGTGACATTTTACTAACCAGGTAATGTCCTTTCCTGGAGCTCCACCTTTGTGCCCGGTTATCTCTGCAGTTTAGCCTTTTTGAGTTTTAAACTTCTGATGGTTGCTCTGTGTGGTGGTGGTTCTGTTTCTCCAAGACCAAGCAGGAAGTCAGCCCTCACATATGGGTGACATCAGCGCCGACGGAGCCCTCATGCGGAGCATTTCCCCAGCTTTCAAAGAAAGCCTTTGGGAATACAACGTGCATGTGCGGTCCCCTTCCCGCCCAAGGGTGCCATCTTGCTCAGTCGTCTTTTTTTCGCGGAGCCCGACAGACCTGTGTCTTAGTCACCCGGTTAAAAGTTGATTTTTCCTTAGAAGATTTGTGGTTTTTTGCCGGTTTGATGCCGATTCCCCTTCCCGCCTGGGCATGGTACACCGGTATCAAGCCCGGAGCTACTTTTTCGGTTTTTGTCCTTTGAGACTAGCATTCACGCTTTTTTTTCTTTTTCACTGGCAGCCCGGTCTTTTGACCTTGCAGGGGCCCTTTTTCCCCCGATGGCTGCTAGCGGGTTCAAGAAGTGTGATCGGTGTAAGAAACTCATGTCTCTCACCGACACACATGACTGCTGCCTCCGGTGCCTCAGGCCCGATCATGACCCGATGATCTATGGCCCGTGCGGCAAAATGTCCTCTAAGGCGCTGAGGAGCCGTCAACATCGACGAGAGAGGATCTTCTCTGACTCTGCATCCCGCTGGGCCTGGACTTCGTCAGAGGCCTCGACGTCTCGGGAGTCTGACCCTGAGCATCGTCGGGGCTCCGTCACGGGAACACAAAAGGAAGAAACAACCCTCGAGGGCCAGGTCGCATAGCCCTGACCGCCGTTCCGGGTCCTCGGAGTCGGAGAGGCCTGCCAAATTGCCTCGTGTGGAGCCGGAGTCCCCGAGTCACGTGAGTGCTGTTGTCCTCGTGGACTCTCCTCCGGGGGAGCCGATGTCGACCCCGACACTGTCGGGGGCTGCTGAGTCTCCTGAGCTCGGACTCGTTGACAGCCTTGGAGAGCAGCTTGGCTGCCTTCTTGGAACAGCAGCGGGTGCTGATCGCCAGTCTGACCGGTGCATCTGCCCCGACCACCGGGACCTGGATGTCTGTCGACCCCGGAGGCCGAGCCGATCCTCGAGTCAATGCGGTCTCGAGTCTATCCTCGGCCAAGATCTCCCTTGGCCTCCCGTATGGGACCGATGTCGTCGACGCCAGTACCCTCAACGTCGGGGCGGATCGCATCAGTGCCCGCCGACCGGAGCCGCTCGATTCCTCCTTGGAGGTGTCGGGGTGGGAGACGGAGGACGAGGAGTTCCCGGACACTTTGCGGACCCGGTGCGTCCCATCAAACTCACTGGAGTCCGAGCCTCGGAGAAAATCCCCCCCCCTCCCCCCCCCCCCCGGAGGTTTCCCAGTTCTCGGACTTCGTGAGGGACATGGCCAAGGCCTTGGCCTTCCCCGCAGATCCCAAGGAGGAGCCTCGAGTCGAGGAGCTCGAGGCCTTCCAGTATGACTCTCCACCGAAGGAGGCCTTTACTGTACCGGTTCCTCCGATGCTGGAACGACTGCTCTTCCGCATATGGGAGGCACTGGCCTCGGCGCCGGTTCTCAGCAAACGGGTCGATTCCATTTATCGAGTCCGTAAGAGCCCTGGGTTCCAGAAGGCACAGCTACCGCACCACTCCATGGTTGTGGAATCGGCCATGCATCGTCTGAAGAGTCAGAATATGCACTCCTCGGTGCCCCCCGGCAGGGAGGCCCGGAACCTGGATGCCCTTGGTAGAAAGTGCTTCCAGGGCTCTATGCTGGCTTGCCGTGTCCAGATTTACCAGCTGTACATGGGCATGTACCTCCGAGACCTGGCAAAGGAGATTGCCGGGTTCTCTGCTGGCCTCTCCAAGGACCCTTTGCAGAGGTTCAAGGCTTTGTCATGGGGGATTCAGGAGTGCTCGAAGTTTATATCTCGAGCAGCCTATGATGGCTTCGAGGCTTTGGCCCAAGTAGCAGCGGCCGGCATCGGTGCATGCCATCAGGCCTGGCTACAGTCATCGGACCTCGAGCCATGGGTACAGGACAAGTTGATCGACGTCCCTTGCCGAGGTGAGAATCTCTTTGGTAAACCCATGGCTGAAAAGGCTGCAGAAATCGAGACCGAGACTCTCACCAGGACAAGGCTGTCTAGGAAGACCTGCCCCTTCCCAAAAGAAGGGCTCAGTGAAAAAGCCCTTTTACCCGAGGAATGCCTACAAATCCTACCCTCATTTCCAGGCCTCTACAGCTCCCCAACAGGGTCAGCAGGCCAAGGGGCAGGAACATGGGCCCCGTAGGCAGAAAACCCTCAAGCCGCCAGCTCCGGCTCCTGTACAGCAGGGAACGTGGTTTTGACTCCCACTGCATAGCCTCTCCTCCACAGCTGGTTCCACTCAGCACAGGAGGCCGGCTGACACTGTACACCCACAGGTGGTCAGTTATAACACGGGATACCTGGGTACTGAGCATAGTCCAGAAGGGCTATTTGCTCCACTTCAACCAGTTACCCCCCTCCTATTTTCCAGGGAAGCCTCCAAGACTGCGTCTTCACAAGAACCTGTGAGTGGCCTAGTGGTTGGGGCAATGGAGGAGTGGCCTAGTGGTTGGGGCAAGATACCTCAGGCCGGAAGGTCGGGGGTTCAAATCCCACTAGAGGACAGCAACCTTGGGCCGGAAGGACTGGGGTTTCTAGTCCCACAGGTGCTCCTTGTGGTCTTGGGCAAGCCACTTAACCCTCCATTGCCCATGTTCTCTGTAAAATAGTTATCTCCAAGTTATAATGCCCTGTTCAATGTAACTTCAGTTTGTTCAATATAAACCGCCTTGATATCATGAAAGGCAGTATATAAGAAATGTTAAATAAATAAAACCACCTCCTTCAGGAGTTGGCAAGCCTTCTAAAGGAGCAGGCAGTGGAACCGGTGCCTCACCACCTGACAGGGCAAGGCTTCTATTCCAGGTACTTTATGGTACCAAAAAGGACAGGAGGCCTCAGGCCCATCCTAAACTTGTGAAATCTCAAGTTCCTGGAGAGGGAAAAGTTCAAGATGCTTACCCTTGGAATACTGCTGCCCTTCCTCCAGCAGGGAGATTGGCTATGCTCCTTAGACCTAAAGGATGCTTATACTCACATCCTCATTCATCCAGACCACAAACAATATCTCAGATTTGTAGTGGGAGGAAATCATTTTCAGTACAGAGTACTTCCATTTGGCCTGACCTCTGCACCCAGGGTTTTCACCAAATGCCTGGCGGTGGTGGCGGCCTATCTCAGAAACCAGGGCATCTTTGTCTTTCCATACCTGGAAGACTGGCTCATCAGGGGTCAGTCTCCACAGGAGGCCAGACAAGCCACTCTTCGCACTGTCTCTCTTCTCCAGCACCTGGGCTTCATCATAAACTTCGCAAAGTCCACTTTGCTCCCCTCACAGGACATAGTTCATAGGGGTGAGGTTGGATACCTTACAAGCAATGGCTTATTTGCCCGGGGACAGGGCTCACAGACTGATGGCTCTGGCCCAGCAGTTTCGCAGTGGATCTCTGGTCTGACAGACATTTCCTGAGGCTTTTGGGCCACATGGCATCCACGGTCCATGTAACTGCAAATGCTCATCTCCATATGCAGCCTGCTCAATGGTGCCTCAGAGCTCTCTCACCAGTCTGTCTTGATTCAGACAGACAACCAAGTAGCAATGTTCTATGTGAACAAACAAGGGGGCACGGGATCTAGGCTTCTGCGTCAGGAAGCGCAGGCCCTGTGCACCTTTGCAGTCAAGCACAGCATGTTTCTCAAGGCAGTTTATCTACCTGGCCAAGAAAATTACCTGGCAGAAAGGTTGAGCAGGATTCTACAGCCTCACGAATGGCATTTGAATCCCCTAGTGGTCCAGCAGATCTTCCTAAAATGGGGTCTTCCAACCATCGATCTCTTTGCCAGTCCGCTGAACCGTCAGCTGCCCAGGTTCTGTTCCAGACAACTGCATCCTCTGCGAATGGCAGCAGATGCCTTCCTAATCTCTTGGTCTACGGGCCTGCTTTCCTCCAATGCCTCTAGTGGCCTGAACCCTATTCAAGGTTCTTTGGGACAGGGCCTCGCTGATCCTGGTAGCCCCCAGATGGCCGAGGCAACCGTGATTTCCACTCCTTCTGCAATTGGCGGTGGACACTCCACTCCCTCTGGGGGTGCAACCCGATTGCCTGTCTCAGGATCAGGGATCTCTCCTGTACCCCAACATCCAGTCCCTCCATTTTTTGGCCTGGCTGCTGGAAGGGTAGTCCTAGCCCCTTTACTTCTACCTAGGGAAGTGGAGGTGGTTTTGGCCTCTAGGAGACAATCCACCCGGAAATCTTATGCCCTCAAGTGGCGTAGGTTCTCCACCTGGTGCGCTCAGCGCCAAGAGGATCTGTTTTCATGCCTGGTACCAGTGGTGCTGCAGTATCTGCTTCAACTGTCGGACCTAGGCCTTAAATCCAACTCTGTTCGGGTCCACCTCAGTGCTCTGTCAGCGCACCACTCGCTGGTGGAGGGCCAGTCTGTCAGTCCACCCCTTAGTGGCCTGCTTTCTCAGAGGCCTGCTTTTGCTCAAGACTCCGATTCGTCCACCAGCCCATGAGTGATATTTGAGTGTCGTCTTGCAACAACTTACGCGCCCACCGTTTGAGCCAATGGCTACCTGTCATTTACGCTTCCTTTCCTGGAAGGCATTGTTCTTGGTGGCTCTTACTTCGGCCAGACGTGTGAGTGAATTACAGGCTCTGGTTTCTGATAGACCGTACACGCGGTTCTATAGGAACAGGATGGTCTTACGGGACTCATCCTAAGTTCCTTCCAAAGGTTGTCTCCTCCTTCCACCTCAATCAAGAGGTGGTTCTTCTGACCTTTTTTCCCAGGCCGCATGCCAGCCGGGCTGAGATGGTCTTGCATACCCTGGACTGTAGGGAGGGCTTTGTCTTTCTACATTGATCGTACGCAGGGGCATCGAAGGGCTGTTCAGCTCTTCGTATCTTTTGACCCTAATCAGCTGGGGTTACCTGTCTCCAAGCATACCCTGTCCATTTGGGTAGCAGACTGTATCGCCTGGGCATACAGGGCAGCCGGCCTCTCCTTGCAGGGTCGAGTCATGGCCCACCGTGTCAGGGCAAAGGCCGCATCAGTAGCCCACCTCCGCTCTGTTCCGTTGGCAGATATCTGCCGGGTCGCTACTTGGTCTTCAAGCCAGACTTTTGCGGCCCATTACTGCCTCGAGAGGGAGTCCCGCAGGGACAGTGCTTTCGGACAGGCGGTACTCCGTAATCTCTTTGAGGTTTAGGCAACTCCTACCCTCCGGCCCTTGTGTTGGGCTACCTTTCGGGGGCGTTCTCAGAGAAGATTCTTATCACGCATGCTGAGGCTCTAGAGCAGGGGTTCTCAACCCTGTCCTCGGGACCCACCTAGCCAATCAGGTTTTCAGGATAACCATAATGAATGTATGAGAGATTTGCATATGCTACCTCCATTATATGCAAATGTCTCTATGCATATTCATTATGGTTATCCTGAAACCCGACTGGCTAGGTGGATCCCGAGGACAGGGTTGAGAACCCCTGCTCTAGAGAGAGCTTATTTTTAAGCTTTGGGTTCTCGGTAGCCTAGAGCTGGGGAGTCCCATATGTGAGGACTGACTTCCTGCTTGGTCCTGGAGGAAGAGTAGTTACTCACCTGTAACAGGTGTTCTCCAGGAGCAGCAGGAATCAGTCCTCACGACCCTCCCTCCTCCCCTTGGAGTTGCAGTCATGATTCATTTGTTATTTTTGCTGTCTTTTAGCTATGTCAGACTGAGCAAGATGGCGTCCTTGGGCGGGAAGTGGACCGCACATGCGTGCTGCATTCCCAAAGGCTTTCTTTGAAAGCTGGGGAAATGCTCTGCACGAGGGCTCTGTCGGCACCGATGTCACCCATATGTGAGGACTGATTCCTGCTGCTCCTGGAGAACACCTGTTACAGGTGAGTAACTACTCTATATAGTTAGTACATAGTTGTCAATGAGGTTGTGTACAGTCAGGTTTTATTTATTTATTAGAACTCTTATATTGCCACTTCCAACGATCAATGGTGGTTTACAGAGAACAAAACTGGAAATTTACATTATAACTTTGAAAAACTTATTTACTGAACAAAGTGAGAGAGTACAGGTTCTTGACTATATGCTTGGGTATGAATACTGAAATATGCCCTTCTCTGGGAACAAGCAGGAAGTCAGTCCTCACATATGAGTGACGTCAGCGCCGATGGAGCCCATGCGCTAACCTCTCCCCAACTTTCAAAGAAAGCCTTTGGGAGATGTACCATGCATGCATGGTCCCCTTCCTGCCCAAGGGTGCCATCTTTCCTCAGTCTCTTTTTATCCATGGAGCCCATCAGATGTATATCTGTTCCCCCAGAAAAATTCATTGATTTTCATCTTTTTTTGCTTTCTCTGGTAGCCTACTGAGCCTGCTTGCCTCAACATCACATCCTCTGGCTCTTTTTTACTTTTTCATTTGGCGTGGGTTTGTGCCTTTTTCCCGGCTGGGCCTGGTGAATTTGACCTCGTAGGGGCCATCTTTCCCACTATGGCCTCGGCCAGTGGCTTCAAGCTGTGTGACCACTGTGCTCATAATATGTCACACGTGGACACAAACGACTGCTGCCTTCAATACCTTGGGCCAGACCATGATGTATTGGCCTGCGGTCTTTGTAAGTAGATGACCCCTAAGGCCCTCGAGAAACGTAGTGAGCAACGTGAGTCAATTTTTCAGAAGACCAACTCAGCTCCGGTGTCCTCTGCAAGAGCCTGCTCCAACTCCTTCCAGGACCTTGAGCACCTGCAGAGACACTGGCTTTGGAGCCCCAGGACCACGGAACCTCAGCAGGAGCTCCCACATGGAGGATCATGCCAAGAAGGGCCGGAAGACCTCGAGGACCCCATCGGATGATGAGTTGAGGAAAGTGGGGAAATCCCACAGGCCCTGATCCTTCAACCCTTGATGGGAGCCAAGGGTGACCGGAAAGAATGGCTGTCCAATTTGCCTTGCCGGGAACCGTCCACACCCCAGGACTGGTCTCATATTCCTGAGGTCATCCTGGTTGAGGACTCCCCCTCAACGGAGCTGGTGCCAGGCCTGAAGTCCTCTGCCCATGCCGAAGGCTGCAGAGCCATCTGGTCTTGAGGCCAGGATAGGTGGCCTTGGAGCAAAGTTTGTCTGCCTTCATGGCCCAGCAGCGGGCTTTGATGCCTGGTTCTCCTGGGTCATCACTCCCAACCACAGGGTCCTCCACCATGAGGAACTCCCTGGAGGTCGAGCCAATCCTCAAACACCACCAGCCTCAAGAGACTCCTTAGCTGCGGTCCCAGTCCCGAACTTTCAGGGCTGTGGTCCTCAGGAGTCGAGGTGTCTGTCCCCACCTGAAGACATGGCCTTCCTCGACTTTGTACAGGACAGGGCCAAGGCCCTGGCCTTTGCCACAGAGTCAGAGGAGGCCCCCTGCATGGAGGACCTTGAGGTCCTCCAGTGTGAGGCCCCCCGGAAGAGGTGATCATGGTGCCTATTTCCCCCATCGTGGAACGGCTGCTGCTCTTCATGTGGGAGACCCTTGCATCTTTGCCAATAGTCAGCAGGTGCCTGGACTTGATGTACCAGGTCCACTGGAGCCCTGGTTTCCAAAAAGCCCAACTAACTCACATGCCATGGTGGTGGAGTCGAGCCTCCGCATGGCTAAGAGCCAGAAAATGCACTCCTTGGTGTCCCTAGGCAGGGAGGCCCATGCCATGGGCAGAAAGTGCTTGTTCGCCAGATCCAGGACTTATCAGTTGTACATGGGCATGAACCTTCGAGACCTGGTGAAGGAGCTTGTCGGGTTCTCGGCTGGTCTCTGAGGATCCTCTCCAGTGATTCCAGATCCTGACCTTGGCAGTCAGGGAATGCTCCAAGTTTCACTCGAGCGACCTATGATGGCTTAGTCTGTGGCTAGAGTAGCTGCTGCAGGCATTAGTGCCCGGTGCCAGACTTGGCTACAATCCTCTGACCTGGAGCATTGGGTTCAGGACAAATGGGTTGTCATCCCATGCCTGGGAGCGAACCTCTTCAGCAAACCAACACCTGAAGCTCACTGACCCTGCAAGCAGAGGTGAGCGCTGCGAGGAACACCATCTTCCAGGAGAGAAACTTGATGTGACAGGAGCTGAGAGGCTCAAAGGGAGGTGCGGTGCGGTGAGCTTGGAGAGCACAACGTTAAGGTCCCATTCCACCACTGGCAGGCAGATGGGCAACTTCAACAGGAGCAGCCCCCTCAGGAAGCGAGACACAAGGGGTTGTGTAGAGAGGGGTTTGCCCTCAATGAGATGGTGATGTGCCACGAGAGCACTGAGGTGCACTGTTATGGAGTCAGACTAACACCTGATTAAGTGTTAGCAGTTTCCAAACCCGAGGAGATTACTAGAGTTCAGCAACCTACTGTGCTCAAGGAAAGTTCCACTAAAGCACCAAAAAAAAAGAAAGTAACCTTGCTTTAAAAAATATACAAAAAACCCTTTTAAGAGCTCCCCAGTCAGAGAGCTAGCAATGTACTATAATAAAAACAAACCCTCAAATCCTTACTGTTTGATCTGTAGAGCCCTGGTTAGGAAAGCCTCAACAGGGCAGGGCACTTGGAGCCTTTTATGCAGGCCTCAGCTGCACTCAGGAAATCAGACCCACTAACTCCTGATTAGGTGTTAGCAGTTTCTAAACCTGAGGAGGTTACTAGAGTTCAGCAACTTGTTCACAAGGCTTCCCCTCTTATCTTTGCTGATTATTTTACATACTTCATCTTGTGGTGTTCACTCCAGTCACACCAGCCTACTTTAGTTTCTCAAGCCAGATGTGAATCAACTAGACAGTCTGCCTTTTACTTCCTTGCCCCAAGTCTCTGGAACGATCTCCAGCCTGACCTCCGAAAATAGCTCTCCTTTCAAAAGTTCAGAACTGCAGTAAAACCTCATCTATTGCTAAAAGCATTCAACATTAATAGAATCTTCGGTTTGCCTGCTTGTTTGTATATATATTCTTGTATAGTGTTATATTGTGTGTTTTTACTTTGACTTTCTTTTTTACCAATGGAGTCTTTTTCAGTTTCAGCTGATTGTTTTTATGTAAACCATTCTGATGTTTGAAGGCCGAAATGTCAAATTGTAATTAAACTATAAACCACTTTCCCTCCCTCTTGCTTCTATTGGATGTGGTTGACTGATGGGGAAAGCTGCTGTTGAGGAGAGAGGCAGCTGTTGTGTATGCTGGAGGGAGTTGCTACAGCTTTCTGCGCATGAGTAGTGAGCAAGAGACCTGAATCTCAATAATGAGGGGGATGTCACCCAAGTGTGGCTCTATTCCCCTGTTATGCACAGCGAATCCTTATTCCAGGTAAGCAGACTTGCTTTCTTAGTAGTACTAGGTGTAGGGGATACTGTCCATACAGAGGCAGTACAACGCCGGCACACTTACTACTGCCCTCTGACAAAGCCAGCAGGACAGAGCTCTCCCCAGCTAAGAAGTGTTTTGACTTCTCTCTGTGTTACAGCAATCGCTGTGAAAAGCTCTTATTCTATCACTCACCCACAGAAGGAAGACTCTCAGACAGGCTGGAATGCAAATAGGAACTTTTAATGTGCACACAGGATCAGACAGAGATACCAGCAACCTCCACAAGGGTCTGAACCCCGAGGGACGGCCTACAATGCCTTATATACAGTACAGTTTTAAACTCATTCTACAATCCCATTTGCCACAGGTATTTCCTGCCCACCAATCAGCAGCCCCTGGGGAGGTACCTGGGTGACCTGTCCAAACCGGTATGCTCTGGTCTGTTGGTTTCAGGGCTAGGGAAATACTGTGCTCAGACCTGGAGTGGGGGAAGGGTGCCTACTGGAATCTCAATGTCTCTCTTAGCAGGCTGATTACCTCATGGCTTGCGGGGGAAGGGTCAGGCTGATCAGAGCCTCATGGCTTGCAGCATGGCTTGGGGGAAGGGCTATCTACAGTTCGCAGCATGGCTTGGGGGAAGGGCTACCTATAGCTACCTCATGGCTGCCTCATTCCCCCCTTTTTAAGTAAGACCTCAACCGCTAGAGGCGGTTGAGGGCTGTATTACTGGAGGCAAGCCGCAGAGGAGTATATTGGGTCAGGGCCATGACCGTGGCAGCCGCCTTGCGTTCTACCAGGGTGCCAAGGGTGGAAACAACCTGTAAGGAAAAAGGCACTTGGTTAAAATGTACGGTACAGCAATGGGACAAGTTAAGGTAGAGAGTTACGTATACAAAGGTCTGCATGTTCAGAGCAGTTTGGGCAAGTAATACTGCTGTGTTAGTAGTCTCTGCACTTGTTTGAAAGCAAGTCTATATCAGCTAAGGCACCTTTTCTCAGTCTGATCCCGGTTCCAGGAAAGGTGTCTGTAAATCAGTCTCTCCGGTGGTCCAGAGTTCGTCGGCAGTCTGTTAGAACCCCGTACTGGGCAGAAGTGTCAAAGCGTAGGGGCTGGTTTGGAACTGTGACAGAAGTCCAGGCTGGAACAATTTCTGGTGCAGCGGCCTTGACACGAGAGTGATGGATCCTCGGAGCAACTTCAGCCACCTTGACAGCCGTGGGGGTGGTCCGCAGAACAGTATACGGGTCTCGCCACTGGGGAGTCAGCAGATCCTGCTTCCACTCCTGGATCCATTATCACTGGAGGTTCTTTTGCTGGTAGGAAATATTCCATTATGCCCTTGACTGATCTCCACATGTTTACAGATCAGACAAGTGCACGCGCGTGTTCTGTAATTCTGACAAGTTTTAGAATCACACCAATTTTTTTTTTGCCTGTGAGAATTTGTCATCAATTTATCCCCCTTTGCCTCTGCCTGCCTGGCCAGGACACACAGAGGAAAAGTAAGGCAAAAAAAAAAAACATCTGGAAGTACCACATGGTCAGTGCGGGGTTTTTTCCAAAGCTCATCAGGATGCAAGGTGCACCCAGCCTGTCTTCAGGTGCCTACTTACAATCTTTGAGTATTGTGGTGGGGCCTAGATGACTTCCTAAATTGAAGATACTGGAGATGGCATAGTTGAATAAAATGCTCATCATTTTTTATATTCATTAGCCAGATACATCACTTCACATCATTAAATTGCCTTCACCAGTTTACTGTCCATCAGAGTCCTTCCACATCATTAATTACCTTCATCAGTTTACTGTCCATCAGAGTCCTTCCTCTTAATATATCACTTTACCCCTCACAACACTTTCCACCAACTACATACATAGGTCCTTCAATTTTTTTTCTTTTTCTATACCATACTAATGTATCCTTATCTGGCAAGGCTGCTAAAACAATTGTTAGAGACATAGTATTGTTGTAAACAGTGTCCATTTCCCACTAACTTAATTGGTGCAGTTCTAGATTGGCATGGGTGCTCATTCTAAATAGCGACTGTCTAAACAATCTTCAATATAAAACGATACATCAATTCCAATAGAAAGAAATATGGCTCCTAACATGACAGCCACATATCTCTCATGTATGACTAGAGTCTATTGTACACCTGGTTCCCAGTGAGAGTACTGTAGGAAACTTAAAAATACTTGGACTGATCTTGAAAATGCAGTGGTCCACAAAGATTTATGTAAGCTATCCATTAATTATGGTGTCAAAAGAGATCCTCTTGAGGTGAGAGACTAAGAGGGTACAAGGCATTGGTGGTTGGGCCTCATGGCGATACTCCTTCTGGTTCTTCTTGGCCTGCAAGGCATTTGTGAATAGGCCTCATGGCAATACTTCCTCGGGTTCTTCTTGGCCTATTCCCCCCTGCCTATTCATGTCTCTTCAGAGGCATAAATGTACAAGGTTCGTGTTTTCTCAGGCCTTGTGGGTCCTCGAGGAGTCTTAGAGCAGTCAGAATTCCAGTGGCCCAGATCATCACACTTGGAGTAGCACGTTTTATTGCCTTTTTCCTAGGCTGTCGTCTCACCTTCTGCCCCTCTCTCTCATTCATTTTCTCAAAGCTCTCCTGGATCATTGCTGACAAGTAAGATTTAGTTTTATCCAATCAACTCGAGTTAATGTTATCATTATATTTGTAAATAATATTTTTATAAATATTTCCATATTTCTGGGAATCACAGTTCCATCTTTCCACTAAATTTGCTTTATATACTTGGGAACCAAGCGATTTCAGATCAGCCCCTTTCCAAAATTTAATATTTACTCATCTTATTGCTGTGTATACTGGACCTCTACATAATGTACTCCTACCAGTATATTTGGTAACAAAGTACAAATGTATAAACTAAAAAGATTTGTATCTCACAGTGCTATAATATTGTGCTCCTGAACTCTGGACACCAACATGTAAAATTCAAATACAGCAGGACAGGTGAATTTATTCTAAATAGCACCTATGATGTTACTGTCCTGTTCATCATTCATCAGCACAGAGCTTAACAAGGCAAAGTGATTACCTTGTATCTTATAGTTCAAAACAGGCATGAAACTGATACTTTATAAGAAGGTTGGTGGATATCTGGAATGCAATATCATTGTAGTATCAGAAAAATGAATACAGTTGATCAAGGCAGTTTAATGTACCAAGCAGGAAAGAACGCAATCATCAGCACAGCATTTACTGTCTGCAGAATAAACTGCCAAAGATGGCATATCATGCAGAAGTATTACTTGCTTAAGTTTGTATGTGCAGTCAAAACCAAATATATGTACCAGAGAAAATCCAGGCTTTAAAGGACAAGTAAAAAAATCTTCATTTCTTCATGATCTTATAAGGATTTTTCTCCAGCATTTGTTTGCTTCCAGCAGACATTTGAGGATGCTCAAAGGAGGCACCTCATGGTTCTAGAAGCTCAAACTCTACAATTAAAATTGATGACAAGAGGATTGTTTGCAGGCTAGGTGAATTGGGGTTCTTTGTCCTCTAGGAGAAAGACTCCTAGATGATTTTTTTTTTCTTTTGTCCTCTCTAATGGGCCTCCATTCATCTGCTAGAAGAAGGAACTCCTCCCAGTATCTTTCTATAGCTATGCAAACTATTTCAGCAGTTCCAACTATCCCCCAGTCACCGCTGAGAGGTGTGACCAAAACACCTGGTTCCCTGACCACTGATCATGCATGAAACATAGCAATGAAATTGGATATGCATCAAACAATGCAATTGTCTTCCTTCACTGATATACCAGTACCACAGTCCACACACAGCAAACCCCACCCCCCCCCCCCCCCCCTTTTCCAAACTGTCCCCTTCCCTGCAATCAGTAGACCTGGTGTTTTTCACTGTTTGGGGACACAGGGGCGACTCGTCAATAACTTCACCTTTTACTGATAGAGTATCAAAATCAATCCTGAAATATAAAGACCTAATGTCTGGACAAAAACTTTCTTTCCCTAATGTCACAACCAAACACAGAGCCACTAACAAACACAGAGCCACTAGCAATTTTTACATAACAGTACATTAACTATATGGGCCAGCCATGAATCCATACAGGGAAGCTGGTCCGGATACTCCCTCACCACAATTCAGCCTCCGGACCCCATGCTCCAATCACAATTCACAAATCACAATGTTCAGTGTAAATTTTCTAATCTCACCTCTGGGAATACAACATACAATATAATCCTGGTAACAGGCAGCGTCTGGCTGCACAAAACACACAGGACCACAAAGGGAAAAAGAAAGAGGGAAAACAGAAAACAGAGACGTCTCAGCAGCGAATACTCACACACTCTCCTTCCCCAGCAGCAGCTTGTTACAAATACATCACAGACACTCTCTCTAGCTGTATCATAGGATCTAACTTTCACCATGAGGATATTAGAAATACAGTATGAGAAATATAGCTAGCTATTTTCTAATGTCCACTAGATGGAGCTCCAGGATCACTTTAACCATAAGGATAAAAATACAGCTAGTTTTTAAATGACCACTAGATGGAGCTCCAGGATCACTCCAGGGCAGCCCAATACCTCTGCAGAGAAACGCACGTGGTGTCCACAAGATGGCTGCTACCTCCTCGTGCTCCTCCACACCGGCTCTCCACAGATGGAAAAAAAAGGGGAAATGGTGGACTTCCAAGCATCACCTCTCTTTCAATCAACCAAAAAAAACAAAAGGTTAGCATTTTATTTATTTATTTTTGGTTTTAAAGGCAGGAAACCCAGCGGGGGCTCAGGGAAGGCAGACAAACTCGGCGGGGGCCCAGGGAAGGCAGAGAAATTCGGCGGGGGCCCAGGGAAGGCAGAGAAACTTGGCGGGGGCTCAGGGAAGGCAGAGAAATTCGGCGGGGGCCCAGGGAAGGCAGAGAAATTCGGCGGGGGGCTCAGGGAAGGCAGAGAAACTTGGCGGGGGCCCAGGGAAGGCAGAGAAATTTGGCGGGGGCTCAGGGAAGGCAGAGAAACTCGGCGGGGGCCCAGGGAAGGCAGAGAAACTTGGCGGGGGCTCAGGGAAGGCAGAGAAATTCGGCGGGGGCTCAGGGAAGGCAGAGAAACTTGGCGGGGCTCAGGGAAGGCAGAGAAACTCGGCGGGGGCCCAGGGAAGGCAGAGAAACTTGGCGGGGGCTCAGGGAAGGCAGAGAAATTCGGCGGGGGCCCAATGGAAGGCCGGAACCTTAGCGGGGGCTCAAGGGAACACCGGAAAATTCAGCGGGGGTCAGCTGTGCACCGGGACAGCACCGAGAGGCACAAAACCTCAGCGGAGGCCCAAGAGAAGGTAGTAATTCACATGGGAGCACATGGGGAGCATGGATTCACATCGGACAGCATGGGGGGGGGGGGACAGAAATTTACGTTGGAGCACAGAAACTACAACGGGGGTTGAGGGAAAGGCAGTAGTAGATCCACACCGGAGCACATGGAGGGCAGAATTCAACATCGGAGCACAGAAATCACACAGTAGCAGCATGGGGGGAACAGAAACTTACATCGGAGCACAGAAATTACATCGGGGGTTCAGAGAAAGGCAGTAAAACCACACCGGAGCACATGGAGGGCAGAATTCAACATCGGAGCACAGAAATCACACAGTAGCAGCATGGGGGGAACAGAAACTTACATCGGAGCACAGAAATTACATCGGGGGTTCAGAGAAAGGCAGTAAAACCACACCGGAGCACATGGAGGGCAGAATTCAACATCGGAGCAGAAATTAACACAAATTAGAAACGGGACACAACGGAAGCATATTAGAGCCCTCTCCTTGCAGTCACGCTTCAGAAAACTCTCCACAAGCAGAACGGAAAGAAGAGAAGCAGCGATCTATTCTTTATCTCAGGTATGTTTAACTTATCAAGTGCTATATTTAGTTACATTTTTTCTTTCGGCAGCGCTTTTAAAAGATCTCAGATTACTGCAGTTTCAGATATTCAGATTTTACCGGTATTCAGATTCAGATACAGGACGAGCAATGGCTTCAGGGCCACTAAGGCCCGTACTAGGACTGCTCGTGCAGTTGATCAGGGTGCTACAGGTTCCCAGAAATTACCAGGACTCACAGATAGAGTACAGAACTAGCCCCAGACAAGGTAGCAGTACTCACCAGAACTCTGATCAGACAGGAAGTTTGGATGCCAGTCTATCCAGCTGGTTTTTCAATCGGGGATTCAACCGCAGGGACCAGCTGTCCAGACAAATCAAGGTGTCCTTCCGAGCACAAAGTGGCCCGGGGGCGCCAAGGACAGTTAATCACCTGGAGGGGCCGGTCCCTGACTGGTGGAGGCCCAGATGCTGCAAAAGCAGAAGTCTTCCCACCGTGGGTGTGATGAGAGAGGCTTTTCTTTTAATATTTCCCGGCCAATGCACCAAAATGTTACAGCAATCGCTGTGAAAAGCTCTTATTCTATCACTCACCCACAGAAGGAAGACTCTCAGACAGGCTGGAATGCAAACAGGAACTTTTAATGTGCACACAGGATCAGACAGAGATACCAGCAACCTCCACAAGGGTCTGAACCCCGAGGGACGGCCTACAATGCCTTATATACAGTACAGTTTTAAACTCATTCTACAATCCCATTTGCCACAGGTATTTCCTGCCCACCAATCAGCAGCCCCTGGGGAGGTACCTGGGTGACCTGTCCAAACCGGTATGCTCTGGTCTGTTGGTTTCAGGGCTAGGGAAATACTGTGCTCAGACCTGGAGTGGGGGAAGGGTGCCTACTGGAATCTCAATGTCTCTCTTAGCAGGCTGATTACCTCATGGCTTGCGGGGGAAGGGTCAGGCTGATCAGAGCCTCATGGCTTGCAGCATGGCTTGGGGGAAGGGCTATCTACAGTTCGCAGCATGGCTTGGGGGAAGGGCTACCTATAGCTACCTCATGGCTGCCTCATTTGCCTGCATTGCTTGTTTCCACATTCTCTGCTCTCTAGTAAATCATGTCCCCATGGATGAGTACATACAGCCCCCCCCCCCCCCCACCACCTCTCATACCTGTCTCCAAAGGAGAAACTGGAACAAAAAAGAATAGACAGCCATAGCAAGGAAGGGCTAAGCAAAAGTGAAACTCCCTAGTGCACTTTTTCATCAGTATGCCTCAGTGGGAAGGTTTTCTCTCCAACTTTTATGTTGCTACCACCTCCTGCAGTGCCAAACTTCTGGCTGTTCCCCCTTCAACACTTTCATCTAGTTAAAAAAAAATTATGCCAGGCCCAACCGTGGCATCTGCAAAGGAAATCTCAGAGCAATGTTTCAGCCATATGGACTGTAGTGGCATGCCTGGCAGCGACTGGCTGAGAGCATGGTCCCTACTACCAAGACCATCATTGTACTGCCAGCTTTTGTCTACAAAGAGAACAGCTGCCCTATCTGTGATCTACAAACGTCAGACAAGCAAATGTCACAGCAAACCACAAATAAACATAAACAAAAATCTAAGACAACTTTATCTAAATCTGCCCTCCCTCAGATGAACAGTAGGCTCTGACTATTCAGAAGCATAAGAAGAAACTTGTCTTCTTGCTATCACAAGGGGACTGATCTCAGTATATTCATAGTAACATAGTAAATGATGGCAGATAAAGACCAGTATGGTCCATCCAGTCTGCCCAGTAAGATGGCAGGAGTAGGTGCACCTGCCACTCTGTGCAGGCCACCCCTCCCCATGCCTTTGTTTAGGGGTGAACCCGCCGCTCCATGTAGGACACCCCTATTTGTTGAGAAATTAGATGGTTCAGTTTATTTTGATTTTATCCTGTTGCTATAAAGGAATCTACTATGTCATGCCATTTTGAATTCCGTCACTGTGTTTGCCCCCACCACTTCCATCGGGAGAGCATTCCAAGCATCCACCACCCTTTCAGTGAAAAAGTATTTCCTGACATTGCCTTTCAATTTACCCCCTTGCAGCTTCATGTTATGCCCTCTGGTTTTACAGCCTCCCTGTCTTTGGAAGAGGTTTGTTTGTTCATTATTTCTCTTTAAGTATTTAAAGTTCTGAATCATATCTCCCCTATCCCTCCTCTCCTCCAGAGTGTACATGTTTAGGTCTTCAAGTCTTTTCTCATAAGGCTTCTGATGCAGGCTCCAAATCATTTTAGTCGCCTTCCTCTGAACAGTTTCCAGTCTTTTTACATCCTTTGCAAGATATGGTCTCCAAAACTGAACACAATATTCCAAGTGAGGCCTCACCAGTGACTTATACAGTGGCATTAGTAGCTCTTCCTTTCTGCTGGTAATTCCTCTTTGTATGCAGCCCAACATCCTCCTGGCTTTTGCCATCGCCTTGTCGCACTGTTTTGCCACCTTGAGATCTACAGAAATAATCACACCAAGGTCTTTCTCCTGATCTGTGCACACCAACCTCTCGCCCCCTATTGCGTACATTTCCCTTGGATTTCTGCTACCCAAGTGCATGACACTGCACTTCTTTGCATTAAATCTTAATTGCCAAGCATTAGACCATTCTTCCAGCTTTTGTAGATCTTTCCTCATGTTAACCACTCCCTCGGGGGAGTCGACTGTTGAAAATTTTCGTGTCATCTGCAAAAAGACGAAAATTTCCTAGTTTAAAAAAAAAGATCTCAAACAGCAGGCTGTCCTCAGCACCTAATATTCCAATAAGGGATAGATCCAGCACTAGCTCCTGTGGTAGTGTTCTCCATTTACTTTCAAAATTTGTGCAGAACACTACAGCTTTCCTTCACTGTCCTGATAACTTGTTGGTTGGGACTTTCACTTTTCAGTTCTCTCCAAATTTAAGCTGTCTGAGACCACCCCCCTTCTCATTCATCAGTCTGTTCTCCAAGACCATCCATCCACTCTGAGGCATGGTCTCCAGAAATATATCATTCTCCACAGTTTCTGGAAGGTGAACACTTGCCTCAGAACCTTCACTGCTCCAATACTGGGACTTTACTCTTCCAAGAAGAAAGGGAACCAACTGAAGAATTCTACCTTAACTATCTTAGAAACATGACGGCAGAAAAAAAGACCATATGGTCTATCTAGTCTTCCCTTTCATACAAACTACTATAGTCCCCTTTTTTCCTTTAGAGATGATCTGTCCCACGCTTTCTTGAATTCAGATACTGTCCTCGTCTCTTCTACCTCCACGGAGAGGCTATTCCCACGCATCTATCACTCTTTCCATAAATATTTCTGCATATTACTCCCGAGTCTATCCCCTTTCACCCTCATCCTATGTTCCCTTGTTGCAGAGCTTACTTTCAATTGAAAGAAGCTCTCCTCTTGTGCATTTATACCATGGAAGTATTTAAACATCTCAATTATATCACCACTATCCGACCTTTCTTCTAAGGCATACATATTAAGATCCTTAAGTCTGTCCTCATATGCTTTATAAGGAGGCCACTGACCATTTTGGTAGCCACCTGCTGCACTGACTCCATCCTGTTTATATCCTTTTGAAGATGCGGTCTCCAGAATTGCACACAATTCTCCAAATGAGGTCTCACCAAAGACTTATTCAGAGGCACTATTGCCTCCTTTTTTCTGCTGCTATTCCTCTCCCTATGCACCCAAGCATCGTTCTGGCTTTTGTCATTGCCTTTTCTACCTGTTTAGCCACTTTAATATCATCGGAAACAATTACGCCCAGGTCCCGCTCTTCTTTCATGGACAGAAATACTTCACCCAGTGACACATCTATCAATAGACAGAGTGAGGCAGCTGCCTCACATGACAAGATTTTTTTTGGGGGGGGGGGCAAAAAGTGCTCCCAAAACCTCCCGCTGTGGCCATCTTACCTCTGCCTGATTTGTAGTTTACGCTCCATTTTCATAATAAATAAATAGTTTTAACAAGTATATAATAATAATAATAGTTTTAACAACTTACTGTACTGTTTTATGTAAAAAGTTAAAAAGTTATATGTAAAAAGTTTAAAAGTTCTTGTTCTATGTAATGTTATACGAATGTATAAAATTGTTCCATGTAAACCGCCCCTGATCTCTGGAAGGGGCGGTATAGAAGAAATAGATAAATAAAAATAAATAAATAAAATAAATTTGTGTTCTGCAGCGGCAGTTTCAAGAAGATAAACCCTTTGGGTTATCCTGCGCTTCCAAGGCCATGCTGGTACTGTTCACATCTGATGCATACTTGTCACACCAGAGGGAGGCAGGACCATTAGGGCCTTGAAGGCATACTTGAGTTTGAAAGACCCTGTGCTTAGGATCTTGCTGCCGCTGCTGACCGGCATCAGTGGTCAGTATGAACAGATGAGGCAACGCTTGAAGCTGAAGTCAGCACAGGGCATACAAGCCTTCAGGTCCTGTGGTGTCATGCCCTCTGCTTGCACAGGTTGCCATAGCAACAGAAGCCCATGCAAGTGGAGAGGGCGGAGCATTTCTGTGCCCTATTACCACAGGAAGGCTTGTATGCCCTGCACTAAATTTAGCTTTAGGCACTGTTGCTTCTGTTTGTACCAACCGCCAATGTAACGGCCAAGGTGAAGGCAAAATCTGGGTGGGGCAATTGGGGAGGAAAAGGGAAGAATGTCGTCCCCCCCCCCCCCCCTTGCTCTTCTGCTTAAAATCCAGCTCTGAGGACATATGCAGACAAACTAAGACCTAGATGAAGTTTTACTATTTAAACCAGGGCTTGACAAACCCTAGGCCCAGGTTGCCATGGTAACTGAAAAATCAGGACTGGCACCTTGATGCTTAGAGCACATGTGGGAAGAAGGGCTGCGAAAGGCCACGATTGCTGCAAAGACCAGCAGAGTCTGCCTGCAGGAGATGGGATCCCCTGGGCAGAAGTGCTCCAACTGCTGGAGCCTGCAAAAAAAAGTTAGAAGCAGGGGTATTTTGCTGTGCAGACAGCTGAAGACATTTAAAGGGGCAGCAGGTTTGTTTTAATAACAAAAAAAATGGTGTGTGTGGGAGGCTGGAGGGCAGGGTAGAGTGGGAGGGAGAAGGGGAGAGAGTCTGGGAAGGGAAACAGAGTTGCAAGGGGGGGGGTGAGGGAGGGACAGCAGGAGAAGGATTGGGGGAGAGGGGAGTAGTGCAAGCAGTTGGTGGGTGAAGAAATGAATACATGGGAAATAAAGGGCACAATATATATGTGAAAAAGGTACATCCCTCTCCCATCACACATACATATGCACTATTATGCAGGCACCCCACCTGCAGCACTACACACAAAGAGGCACCCCACCTCTGTACCACACGTGCGCGCATACACAGAGAAATGTAGCTTAAAGGGTCAGTGGGGGTGATGGCAGAGGGAGTGGGGTCACTGCCTTCTGTTGGCACTGTGCAGTAGCCCATTATGAAACTGATTTATTAAGCTTTTTCCATTGAAAATGGGAAAACAGTCTTGGTAAATCAGGCCCCAAAACCTACAAAAAAAAGTAACTGCAATACACCTTTGGGGGGGGGGGGGGGCATGCACTGTAACCTAGGGTTTTTTTTAGGCTGATTCCAAGAATATTTGTCAAGGCCTGATTTAAACCCAATGTAACTTCACTGCTTCTTCTTTGACTTTGAGAGCTTTTCAAAAATTCCTTTTTATTAGATTAACCTGCAACGTGTTTGACCTTTATTTCCAGATATCCAGGTGGACTAACATGGCACCTACAATTTTGGGCTTTATTAGGAAATAGACCCCACTGAGAATAATGAAGCCTGCCTTAAATAACAAGCATATATAGATTAATGCAGGTTAGTAAATATAGACCTTTGGTAGGTTGTAAGCCCTCTAGGGAAGGAAACTATCTATTGTACCTGATTATTGAACAGGTGAGCAGTCAAATTGCCTGGCTACAGCTTTGTGTGAGGAAAGTATCCCAGTATAGCACAACCTCACCAGTACGAGCAATGGTCCCTGAGATTGTAGATACTGCTTGAAGTTTAGAGACAATTCAGCGCTATCCTGAAGCTTGGTACCAGTGCTTAAAACCCAGGGCAATATTATTTTTTATCAATAGTTGTAAATATCCATTGTAAAAAAAAAAGGGGGGGTGTTGAGGGTTGGAGGTATTTTTGCTTAGAGATGTGTGATGCTATGTAAGGGGTGTTTAGCAGCTCACTGATGCTTTCTCAGGGTAGTTTCTCCAAATAGATTAGTTTTGCGCATACCATGACAGTCATGAACCTCACTTCTAAGCCAGGGTATGTTGAGTATGATCTTTCTCAAATTACTGCTAATGCTTGGTGTAGTACTTGCATTGTGCCAAAGAGAGCTTCCTTCTGGAGTTCATAAGATGTAACATGTATGGGTAGTTTGTCAAGATGGGCTTGGAAGTTCTTTATTGAACCTGTGGCTGCCAATATGATGGGGAATATTTCTATATCTTTCTGCCACATTTTCTTGGGGTCTGATTATTTCTTGTTACTTCAGGATCTTCTGCCTCTCCCTGCAATTCACAGAATAATCACTTGGAACAGATACCTCTTATCAATGCCGTTCTGGTGTTTTTCTCATTTACCACTAATGTCAGGTTTCCTGGCATCCAATTTCTTACCTGTTGGAATGGGAATGTCGCAGGTGATCATAACATCTTCGTTCTCTATAATTCTCTTGGGGTCATCCATGTGGGGAGGGGAGTGATGCAAGGTTGGGGTAGATGTGGAGCGATGTGGATATTGTTTGGTGATGGGATTGCTTGGGATGAATGAGGTAGAGTTAGAAATTGATGGGGTTTTGGGACTGGGCTGGAGAGGATATAATTGGCAGGAGCTGTTGCATGTTTGCGATAGCTCATCTCAAACAGGCTTCTATTTTCAGTAGCAGAAATTCAGGAAGTTTATATCTGTGCAATGAAGCACCAATTAACTGCTGTTCAGACTATGCATGAATCTTTATGAAGTACTCTGAAAGCAGAGGCCAGAGTGAGGCAGAAGGCACTGGAATGAACAAACTGTAAAAGCATTCCTTCTCGTGTCTGGGATGGGGTGACCTGGGCGTGTTGATTTTTGGTTCCTGTCCCTGCAGAATGGAAGGAAACACTTGTTCAGTGAAGGCTGTAGGCAACTCGATGGAATCTGTTCATGTATGTCCCAAGAAGCCTCCCGCCGTAGTTTCCTCCACCCTTAACATATCTGCACTAGTCATTTTCAGCAAAGCCTTACTGAACAAGGGACAATTTTTAAATAGGACATGGATCTGCAAACTATGCAGGTGGTTTTAATATGAGTGCTTTATTCAGATATTTTTTAGAGACATGCAAAGTTGTGCTTTTAAAAGAGCCTATTTATCCTCAACATGCACTGTAATTGGATCGTTATAGTGACAATCCTAGACCAGAAAACGTATAGCCTAACTCCCTTTGCAAAGCGACAACCATGAGCCTGTAATAGGTTGGCTGGTTATTCTCTCCCCCCACCATAACACCCCTATGGGGCTGCATTCACAGCATCCCCCTATCTTGGTTATTTTTATTTTATTTTATTTACATTCTCTTATATACCTCGCTATTCTGCATCAGTGCGGTTTACATTGAACAAACTGAAATTACATTGAACAGGGCATTATAACTTGGAGAGAACTATTTTACAGGGAACATGGGCTATGGAGGGTTAAGTGGCTTGCCCAAGACCACAGGGAGCACCTGTGGGACTGGTTGATCCAGGGAACTATACTACAGATATCTGAATAAATGAAAAATATTAATGAACAAAAATAAAGTCATTTCCAAAGGAAACTAAATGAGTACTAGGGGTTGACTTATGAAGCTGCAAGGAGGTAGACTTAGTGCCATGGGTGGGAAATATTTCTTCATGGAAAGGGTGGTGGCCTGGAGTGTCCTCCAGGAGATCCTGTTAGAGACTATAGGTGATGGAATTTAACAAAAATAATATACACAAAGGATCCCTAAATGTGTGAGAGAGTTCATGCTCCACATGATCTGGCTTGGGAGTGAGATTCAAGGTAATTGCAAAACGAACACATTTGTAGACAAATCTGCAAGAAGATGGAACCAGGAATTAGCTGCCTCAGCTCAGAGTAGTGAAATAACTTTTTAGCTCTGCAAAACATTTGGGGGGGGGGGGGGGTGGTGGTGTTACTTGCATGGAATGGTAGTTCTTTCCTATGCCTATTTCTTTAGCTCAGTCTGAAGTAGGCTTGTATCTGGCATTATGAACCTTAAGTGAACATTAGCTGGGGATTTTTTCCTATTTCTCTCTCCTCCCCCTTGTAGTTGGGTCATTGTAGCAACGATCCTGGGCTAGAGGACATGTAACCTGGCTCCTTTTAAAACCTAATAGCCCTGAGCTGCTCATTTGTTGTGTAGGCCACAACGCCCTTCCTGGGGTTGCAAACACAGCTCCTCTGACCAGGGAAGTGGAAATCCTGACCTGAGAATCAAGCCACCTGAATGGATTGCCCAAAGCCCCAACCCATGCTGTTGTAATCAGCAGGGTGATCCTTGAATTCCTTGTTAATGTAGCTAAACATAAACCTGCTTCCTAAGCTGGATGATGATTACCTGCAGCTCAGGGCTACATATTTTTGGTTAAGTCATTTTACTCAATAGATAACTTTTGAAAATTGCTTCCTAAGAAGGCAACTTAATGGAATTATCCTAATAGAGAGAGAGATTGTGGGAGCCTTGTGGTAGAAGTGACTCAATTAAAGTTGTGACCAAATTCTACATGAATTCATGAAGCAGTGCGGCAGCCTGCATTTCCTCCTGCTTGATGTTTGGCTGTTTGACACCCAGGCTATAAATGGTTCCCCATGGCTGATTCAAGAGAAGAGCTGTTAGAGCCAGAGCTAAGTGAGGCAGGGAGGGCAGAGGAAGCGGCCGTGCAGAGAAGCCCTGTCTCCGTATGGCGTTCATTCCTTGCTCTCTGCTTTTCAGGGATACAGGCTTTAATTACTGCTTTGTATATTTGCAGTTTGAAGAATTATCTGGCTTGAAAAGGCAGATATTAGCAAGTTTACATGAATCCATCTGGAAGGAACGTCAACCTCCTCCGTTAGGGATCTGTAATGTGTGATTAGCTGCACTACATGCAAACAGGAAGAGAGGTGGAACTCCTGCATGGGGTGGAGACAGCCTGTACTATTTTCTTTAGGGGAGCAAGGTCCCAGCATCGATGTCATCCTTATTGTTCTATGACTAAGCCTTTCTGGCTTAAAGAATATTAAAAACCTGCAAAAAAAAAGTGTGCTGGGAAATGGAGATGATAGACGTTATGCAGTGTGGGCTCCTTTGAAATCAGCTTGTAGTGATGGTGAGTTGTGCTAGAAATTTCATTCACAAGCACCCTATCGTGAGGGTTAAAGCTCTCTTGGTGGTTTTATTTTGGTGATGACAGGCTGGAGCATGTAACCTCACCATCCACCCCTATATCCCAGCACACATATGTCTGACTCAGGCCATATATCAAAATGGCTCAGCCATGGACACCCAGGGAGAAACTACAAAATGATTTTTACTTCCTTTTTATTAAAATGAAAACAAAGCCCCTCAGCCAACCAGCTCGGATCGTAATTTGATTCACTGCATGACAGAAGCCTTAGCTGGGCAAGATCCTGAGATGCAGCAGGAGTTGCAGGTCTCTGAAATTGTAGCCTCTGCTCTTCTGGGGGTGCATGAGCACGACTGCGACAATGGAAGCCTTTCACAGATGTGTGCACATGTGGATAGACTGTACACATTTCACTATGGATGTTTTCAAAAAGACTAAGAGCAGAAATTTAAACTTTTGCATCAATTCCAGTCCTTCACAAACTTCCCCACCCCACTGAAGCTGACTGACCCTGGACTGGACAAGAGGGCTCTCAAGGAAGCTACGTATTTCTGGCACTGCAGCTTCCCATCTCCCTTAGAACACTATGCAACTTCCAGGTTCACTGGCAGAGGGGAATAGGCATGCCTTAAACTGCAGATGCTTCAAAATGTTCTTGTTGGCTAACAGTTACTGTTAGGACAGGCATTGGCCACCTGAGCACACCTGGTTCATACAGCCTCTGCAGAAGGACAGTACTGAAGATGCCGACACGCTTCAGTGGTTTGACCTTTTCTGATCCATAAAGTCTATTTCTATGGGTGACACTTGTGATCTGAGAAGGACTGAATCAACACCTAAGCACGTTCCTGTAGGATGCAAAAGTTCCTTTAACTAATGGCATGCCAGGCTTTCTCTCCCCCCAAACAAGAACTGAGATCTCCCCCTCTCTCTGCCCTGACAGCTACCCAAAAGAATAATACCAGTACTAAAGTCTCCCCTCTCTATCCAAAGAATGACACCAGCACTATAGTCTTCCTCTCTCTCCCTGAGAGCTAAAAAAAAAAACTATACCAGGTATCTATTAACACTCCCCCTTCCCCCGCCCCCCACAGCACCCTCTCCGTGTCCAGAGAGCTCTACCCTGCTATATCACACACAATTCCCCTCCCCCATCCTGAAGCTTATACTAACACTATGCTCAGCTTACCAACAGAAAGACCAGTGCTATTTCCTGTGCCTGTAGAGCAATACCAGGGCTATACCCTCTTCTCCCTACCTCAAGAGCTGTACCAGGATTCTATCCTCCCACCACTATCACCCATATCTGACATTTTCGTTGTCTAGAGATATTGTAGCATTCTCATCCCTACCCCTCCCACATAGATACACCAGGGAAGCGGGGATTAATGTTGGCAGTGCTGACAAAAATACTAGAGCAAAACAACCAGAGCCCATCGTAAAGGTTGAGTTGTTTAAGTTTGACAAAAATACTAGGGCATTCAACAGACCTTTGGGAGTAGCAGTAGGTTAATCCCTCCTACCAAACAATAAATATAAATAGAAGGCTACCTGCCACTGCATATTTACAAATGCCAGTAAAATTCACAATTCAAACACTGGATAAGCATGCTAAGGAGAGAAAGTACAGTAGATACCTGGGGTGTGTACAGCACTGGGCTGGGTCTAAGGATTTAGGACAAATCAGAGAAAAGTGGCATGAGCCCCTAGTCTCCTACAATAGGCTGAAGACACACCAGGCCGTGCACTTTTTAAACTTGTAGTTAATTTACAGTCAGAATATAATAACGTTCTGGTGAGATGTGATGGTGACTTTCTGAGCACCTGATCTCTGGCAAGCAGAGCTGACTTTACTCTGAGAGACAAATGTCGATATTAAAGGACTTTGGCACCTGCATTGAGTTGAGTCCCAAGATGAGATCTCGCTGCCCTGCACACCAGAGTTCCCTCCCCCCTTTTGTTCCTATTTTCTCATTGATCTCCAAAGTCTTTGGGGGCATAACACAGTCTGGGTGTACTGAAAACATCAACTAGCACAGTTCTTTGCTTTTCTGTCTGTAGAAGATCCTGGTTAATATTGTTTTTGTGAAAATTCTTATGTGTCAATGCTTATAGTTCCATGGTCACTTTGAATTTGCCCTTGTGCTTACTACCATTGGAGTGTTCATTATCTCCGCTTTTAAACAAAGGAAATCTGCAAATTAAACCTCTTCTGAGTGGATAATGTCCCCTTCTCTCAACATCACTGAATATCTTACAGAGGGTGTATCAAAACTGGAGAAGTTCCAGTCATTCCAGCCAGCATGATCTACAGCCCCTAAAAATCAAAGGTCTGTCATTTGGTCCCATTATCACTTGTTGCATCCATTGGAGAACAAATGGTACTGTGTGTAAAAAGAGTTATGCCACTTTTAGTGACCTGTTCTCCATGAAAAATGTAAGTTAAGTATTTAAAGTAGAGTTGTAAAACTTAATCATTGCTCTAGCACCTCCTTCATGACATGCTTTCATCCTTTATTCCAGTTTCAGTCCAGTTCTGTATCTTACACACAGCTCTTGTACCTTTTATTCCTTATACCTGCGGTTGGCTTGAAGCTTTTTGTAAAAATTCTCTTCACTATCTGCATGGTTGTCTTTCTCCCCAGCCACTAGAGGGCTGCCTTTCCTTCTCAGAGTGGATTCTTGGCTGGAGCTCCCCAGCACATTTTCAGGGGTGCTCTCCCTTCTCTCTGTTGAGCCCACTACTGCTGCACCTGCAACACCAGTGGACACTCCTCCATAACTAGGTTCATCAGGCTCAATGTCGCTAATGGAGGAGCCTGGGGAAATACCAGCACTCTTAGGTAGGCGGAAGCTTTGGTATTCCTTCCCTAGTTCATTCAGCTCATAGGAGTCCTGGGTATCTGCTCTTTTCTGTGTGCTCTTCCACTCCCAGGGTCCATTGCCCGAGGACAAGTGCACAACAGGATGATGTGGTGCGTGTGCATCGATAGTAACAATGCTGGAGCTGTCCCTGTCTGAAGGCGAGCGGTACTGAGAAGAGTCTGAGCTACTAGTGGTAGAAGAGGAGGACGTCTCAGAGTGCTTTGGAGTCACAGTCATCATGCCTTGTTGTTTAGACATGGCGATAACCTGCATGAGGCGAGGAGGGTTAGCTGTGCGTTGTGCTGCGCCTTTCTCTGCCATCATCATCCACTTGGCCCGAACCGCTGCACTGCCCTTGGGAGAGGTGTTGGGGGCTCCTTGGCTCTCTTCTGGAATATGGACCAATTGTGGGGCACCTGGCCTTGGTTGAATCAAGACCCTAGGCCCTATGGAGCCCCGCTCTGCATTTCTAGCCTGCACAGTAGGGTACAATGATGGCGGGATGTGATCATCTTCATCCATGCTTAGGCCTGCTGCTTCCGAAGCTGTCCTCCGATGTGCTTGAGCCAATGCTACTTCCTCTCCAAGAGTCAGGCTGCGGCCTTCCAGAGATTTCTGCTTCCACTCAGAAATGAGCTGCTTGGAGCGTGAAGCATCCAAGGGGACATGGATGGTCATATGACGTCGGGCAGGATCATCCATGGAAGGTGTATTCACCCTAGGGAGGGTGTTGCTGAAGGTCACCATGTTCTCTTTGCCCATTGGGCTGCGGGGCGCAAGGAGATCCACGTCCACACTGGCCCGTTTGAGGCTTCCCAAGGAGTTCTTATCACGCTGGACCTGACTGTTCATGGCATCCAATCGTGGCTGGGGATTCAGCTCATCTGTGCTCACCGATTTATTCTGTTGGTACACAGAGTCATGGCCCCGCTGGGTCAGAGCCCTCAGGGCATCCTTGGTGGGAGGGCTTGTTGGTGCTTTCTCAGTTGGAGCTTGGAAATTTCCTACAGCATGGTAAGCCTGTTGGTTTAAGCATGATTCATATTATGTCATAAGCCTAATTAAGTAAAATGAAAGATTTAGTACTGCAACAAAAAGGAAAAATAAATATATTTCAGAAGAAAAAATTCTAATATTAAAGCTGTCTCACACTGACACATCTATTCAAGTGAACTAGCTCATTCAGTTACCAGCTGCCCCCTTAACAATAAAATAATTCGTTTGCAGGTAGTGATACCTTTTATGGGCCAGCATGAAAATTAGCCAAAGGAAATGATGATATAGAAGGATTTTCAAAAACACAGTAGGTCCCTTCTTTAAATGTGACCACTTAACTAGCCCAGCAGTTTACTTATCTACATTGTAAAAGGGGAAGATATTAAATGTCCTCCCCATCTCCCTCTTACGAATGTTTACACTCTTGGTTTGCATGATATAAAACCATCGCTGCAGATGTCCACCCCACCCCCCCACCCCCGTCAGAGCTTGAGAGGTTGTGATGTATACAGTGTTGCTGAAGCCTTCACTACCGAGATAACATATTTATAATTTATATTTTTATCCCTGTAGAGATTAGGTTCAATGATTTTTATTAGATTTCATCATATATCAGTACAATGTAGTGTCATCCCATATTACAGACACATATTTAGAATAGGTTAATTGCTTTGTCTTTGACTTGGTGCTTTATTAATTTATAGTTTTATGTTATTTTAAACTTTGAGTGTTTTATTGGAATCTGCTTAGATATTAATAAGTGAAATATAAATCTTGCAAATAAACAAACCTTCCCCCCCCTCACTTCCAATATCAGTGCTGCAGGGTTAGAGCCGTTCCCCACCTCTGCTCAGCCCCGGAACACCCCGGCAGGCATGCCCTGATTCTAGCTAGCATCAGGGCGCATAGGGGGCTTAGTTGGGAATGTTCGATGGCACTACCCGTGTATGTGCCGTCAAATATCCGGTTAGCAGGCACATGCATGGTTAACTGACTGTTAACCGTCTAAATGCCTTTTGAATATCAAGCCCTATGTGTTTTGTCTTGATTAGATTGAAAGCTCTGATGAGCAGGGACAGTGTCTTACATCTATTTGTACAGTGTTGCATATGCCTTGTAGCGCTATACAAATGATTAGTAGTAGTAGTAATTCCTGCTGTCCACGGAGAGCACCTGCTACAGGTGAGTAACTATGCTTTACATTTAGCATCTCACTATGACAGCATGGAGTTAATGCCATAACAAAGGGCTGCCATATTGCTAAAAATAATTTCTTCTTAGCAACACTCGCAAAGAGTCTCTCCTGGGTTGGCCCAACCATTAGGCCAACTAGGCAACTTTTAGGGTATGGCAAAGAGCAAGGCATTCAAAGCTAAACAATACATTTTGAAAGCCAAGGAGGGTGTAAAGCTTAAGGTCTGCTTAGGGCGCCAACATCTTGAACCAATTCTTGGGTCGGCCCTGGGACTCTCCAGTGCACACAACTGTGGTGGATCTGATATAATCCACTGAGACAACATACATCTTTTATCTGCTACACATGCTTTCTGCACCAATAGTACATTAACCATAGCTCCAATTGGAAACTCATCCCATTGATCCAATAAGCATAGCCCTGTTTCAGGCTGAATTTTCACATCCAGCATTACTAATGACCTTCCAAATAGTGCCTTCCAATATCGCACAATATAAAAACATTCCCATACCACATGCACATATCTGCCAGGCATTGTCTCACCCTTATGACACCAGCCAACATCAATAACTCCTGCACAACAAGCCCATTTTGGAATGCATATAAGCCCTATGAAGAAAATTAAAAAGCAGGTCACTCCAGACAGCACTCAACAAATGGAGTGGAGGAGTAGTCTAATGGTTAGAGCACTGGCTTGGGAACCACGAGACCAGCATTCAGTTCCCACTGGCAGCCCTTGTGGCCTTGGGCAAGTCACTTAACCTTCCATTGCCTAAGAAGAATCCAAGTTATCAATGTCCCTGTATAATGTACATTGCCAAGTTTAAGTTATAATGTAAACTGCTTTGACTAAAATGATAAAGCAGACTAAAAAAACTATTAAATAAATAAAATCATACATACACACTCACAAAAAAATCATCTTCCTCAAACTTTGCACCATGACAGACACAGATTACCCTCTCCCCCACTTCCATTTCCCAAAAGAAATTTAAGACCGGTTTTCAGCTGATAACCTTAGCCCTGCTCTTAACTAGAGAAATCTCTGTTCTGCATCCCAGGTTTATATGAGCTAAAGGAGAAGACAGAGGACTCCCATTTGTTTACAGTTCTGGAAACATCAGAGTTGTAAAATGGATTACTGAGTATGATTGCATGTAAACCCTAAATTTCAAATTAAGAAGTGCTTGAGTTGTTGGAAGGAGCTGTTAATGATTATAATATACAGGTTTTTACAAGATTGTTTTATACGTTTTTTTTCAAATGGAATAGAGAATTAACTTAAAATAACCTTAGTGTCCTTTGGTAGCAGACCCAAGGCAGACTGGCTTAGGAACTGGTTAAGTGAGAAGTGACGAAGGGAAGTGTTAATGGATTTCATTCTGAGATAAAGGGGCATTACTGGTGGTGTGCCACAGGATTGGTTCTTGGTCTGTTTCTTTTTTAACATTTTTGCAAGCGATATTGCCAAAGGTCTGTCACTAAAATGTCTGCCTTTTGCAGATGAGACAAAAATCTGTAATAGGGGACACCCTGGGAGATGTGGAATAAATGAAGTGGGATCTAACAAAGTCTGAGAAATTGTTTAATGTGTTGCAGTTGAGATTTAATGGTTTAAAAAAAATAAAAAGCAAGGTCCCATTGAAGTTCTGGAACAAGGGTTCGTAGGATGAAGGTGAAAAGGAATAGCCTCAAGAATAAATAAGGGAATTTTTTTTTATGGAAAGGGTAATGGATGCCTGGAACTTCCTTCTGGTGGTAGTGGAGATCTGAATTCAAGAAAGCATGTGACAAGCACAGATCTTTGAGGAGAGGGGGAAATGTAGAGCTTAGTAATTGTGTGGATGGGCAGACTAGCTAGGCCATGCAGTCATTATCTGCCATCATTCATCTGTTTCTGTCAGTCAGGAGCCTAATTTTGATACTTGGGCTCCTGAATTAGCCCCTTTGAACATACATTGGGACTGAGCTCCTAAGTCCAGTATCCTAAAAGGTGTGAAGCTATGGGATGGAGTTGAGGTGGGGAAAATTTACTGCAGTTTCTTAGCACTGGTTTTCAACCCTAGGAATTCATTGTAACTTGGGATCCAAATCTAAGCAAATTAATTCAACCTAAATTTTAGGTGATTTTCACCTGTACCTAGATTTAAAAAACTC
The DNA here is from genome assembly GCA_033557465.1 of Ichthyophis bannanicus. Classification (NCBI taxonomy): domain Eukaryota; kingdom Metazoa; phylum Chordata; class Amphibia; order Gymnophiona; family Ichthyophiidae; genus Ichthyophis; species Ichthyophis bannanicus. The sequence goes on from CM066039.1 coordinate 309,814,665, forward strand.
AGCCTTTGTTTAGCTATTGGCCTCATTGTATACATGAAAGGAACAGAAGAGACAAAGCTAACTATTCCTAGAGTTGACATTCACCCTGGAGAGAACAGAAGATTTTCCACTGGCCAGAAGGGCTTTCCATTAGCAACTATTTGCCCTGGAATGGAGGATCTTCTGCCAGAGCTAGAAAAGTGAACTGATAGACTGGACCTGTAAACTCACCAAGTAGGCAGCAATACCAGAGCCAATCAAGAATCCAACATAGACATCAGTAGGGTGGCTGCGATACTGTGTGATCTGAGTCAGGCCACAGATGCCAGCGGCAATGGCAAAGGCAAAAACCAGAACAGGTTTGAGGAGCTTTGTGCTATCTGAGATGATGGAATTAAAATACATCTACAAGAAAGAGAGAAGTAGAACTGACCATGAAGACATGAACAAAAGCAAAGGCAAATGAGCTCAATCAGTAATTGTAAAACCACAGCACGTCACATGCATCTCTGTAGTCAACTCTTGTTAAGTTACTGCCAAAGAGTCTGTAGTGACTGCTGCAAAACAGCCCTCTCCAGTATCACTCCCTCATAGATCCCCTGCTCGCCACCATCAAACTGAGGTCTTTTATCTTTTCCAATCTGGACCTCTGGATGTAAACTTTGAGACACCAAGCCAAGGATTCTAGCACTGAGCTACTGTCGGCTTACTATCCTGTCTAGTTTGACTGACCTTTGCATTTCTGCTTCTGAGATGGTTGAAGGTAAAGTGAGAATACATGATTATGGGATGCCCTTCAAAAATGTGAGCTCAAACTCTAACCGCATTAATCGCAGCAACCAGGATATTCAGTAGCACTAACACAGTTACAGCCGCTGAATACCCCCAGGTGCTGCCACTGAGCACCCCGATGCCAGCCAGCCAGCATGGGGGGGGGGGGGGGTCCAGGAGAGGAGCGAAGGTAGCACCTGGGGATAACCGGGCAATGGTGATATTCAGCCACTGCCCGGTTATCCCCAAGCAGTGAATGTTGGACACCTTAAGGGCTGGTTTAGCTTTCACCATAGAAGCTAGTTCGGCAGCGACTCGATATCGTTGCTGCCCAGTTATCGTTGCTACTACCTGCTCAACTGAGCTCTTCAATGCCAGTGGTCAGATACAGCCCTGGCATTGAATATTCAGGTTTTAAGTTCATAAGCAACATCAAGTCCACTGCTGAATACCCTCCTCCGCGTCCCCGTCCCCCCATGCTTCTAAACATATTGTTTGGGATTTTCGGTGATAACCTGTCACTCCCTCCCAAATTCATGGGTAGTTAACTGACAGTTAGTCAGAGGTGTGCATATCAGTCCTTTTTCATTTTGGGGTTGAGTTTCAACAGCTTTCTTTTCTTCATTTTTTTTTATTTGTTGTGTTAAGTGTGGTCTATTTTTAAATAGCTTGTGCTAAAAACAGGGGGGGGGGGGCGCTTTTCATGTTGTCTTTCAGTTTTTTTTTAAATAAAACAATCCTGTTTCATTTTGTGTTTTCCATTTAATTTTAAAATTGGTGCACATCCCAACTGTCGTGGGCTATTTCTCATCAGGTGCATTGGAGGGATAATGATATAATGATAGAAGTTTTCTTGATGTCAGTAAACTTACCGAGACATAGACAGCAGCAAAAGCAGACATCGTTGCATGCTGGGAAGGAAAGGTCTTCCTGGAAGGGGGGAAAATGGAAATTTGTATTATTCAGTACTGTTGTGTGGTTAAGTTAGGTGAACTGTGTAATATCGCAGTCATGAATTTAAAAAGGTCCAACCAGCTCATCTGAACATAAAAGCCATATTGGGTCAGGCAGAGGTTCAGTGAGCCCAGCATCCGGTTTCCGACTTTAGCCAGTCCATGTCACAAGTACCCGGAAGACACCAAAAAATGGGTTTATTTCTTATAGGTCATTTCCAGTCTACTAGGAGCTAAAATACCACATAGAAGGACATCTAAGCCGAACCAACCATCCCTCCCCATAAAACATAGACTATCTCTACATGTAAATAGTTTGCTCCCCTCGCATAATGTATCTCGTATTTATCTCCGAGTTACAATCCCTGTTTGATGTAAAACAATTCCTCTCTAATTGTTATGTTGTTTGATGTAAACTGCCTTGGATAAAGGCAGTATAGAAAACCTGTTAAATAAATACAATAAAATAAAATAAATAAATAATAATTTTTATGGGCTTTTCCTGCTGGAACTCATCCAAACCTCTTTTGAATTTTGCTATGGTGGCTCTGATGGTAAAGGCTATATACCTTCATGTGGAAGGTTTCTGGTTCAACTCTGGCATTGAAACTTATGCTATGTTAAGGTTGCCAGAGGTTATGTAGGCAAATCTGGGACACTTATCTAAAGTATGAGTTGGGGTGGGAATGAAGGGACACCTTAGTTCCAGGTTTGAGCAACAGCACATGAAGGAGGGAAGATGAGTCATTACCCTGACAGCAACAATATCACTTCTACTGGAAACTGTGATGCATTTCACCTGTACTATGTAAAATATAAAGGTAATGGATATAAAATCTAAAAACTGATATATCCAAATCACTAAATTGAAAATGATTTTTTTCCTATCCCCTCTGTCCCTATTGCTGGAATTAGGGACAAGAGGCTGCCAAACAGGAAGTATTCAAGGACATAGCTCTAAAATCAAGGACAATCCCTGAAAATCAGGGACATTTGGTAACCTTAGTTAGCCCCATGTTGGCTGGGGCCTGGGATACTGCAAAAGTGGTGTTCCCAGCCCCCGGGGATGAGTGGGAGTTGTAGCTCTTGCACAGCAGTGGTCCCTGGATGATCAGAATCAGGGTGCATGGTTATGTGGTCTTGAAGAGGACCTGTCTCTATGACACCAGGTCCAGAATGATCACTGTAATGAGTCAACTTTGAATGTTGAAAGGTGGGGAGAAGGACTACAAAATAAGAGGGAACATTCCTAGGTCTTGCACATGAAGGTGTATGGCACCAGATCCTAGCTTGTTCCAAATTGAGCTGAAGAGAATAAGGAGCAGGAGGCAATGACCATGTCCAAAAAGAAAAGAGAATGGCAACAAAGTACTCAGCATATACAACGGCAGGAGCTTACCTAGCAGACAGGATGGCATGTTGGTCTTGCCCGACACAGATGTCCTCTGTGATGTATGGATTCGACTCACAGGAGATTCCCAGCAAGGTATAGTTGGGTTTACAGACAGTCAGGAAGAATGGAGCATGGTAACCAGTAGCCAGTTGAATAACATCTGTGACCAATGCTGTGGCACAGAGTCCAAAGACATGAACCCCTGAAAACCAAACCAGACTGATAGGAGTTATGAGTGCCTCCTTTTGGCCCACCTGTACCCTTACACAGGGATAAAGGAGCACCATCTCAATCCACGGTTGGAGGCGTCTCAACACTCAAAGACCTTTCAGGGTTTAAGCCTCACTTTGACTGACTTATGCTATAACAAAAGATGAAAAATAAATCTTCCAGAAATCAATCTAAGATGTTGTAAAATTAGACAAATAAACCTCAGACTCACATAGATACAAAAAATCGTATCTAAATGATGATTATGGAAGGTAACAGTACAGTGATCTGCTGTATGAGTTTAGACCAGAGCATGGATCACTCTATGCTCACCATCCACGCTGCTTCAGCAAATTGTGTCAGCAAAACCTACCCACAAACCTGACAGTTCTGCGCAGGAAAGAGTTGAAGTTACAGCCGCCTGCATTGATGCTTCCTTCTGACCCTCTGCGGCCTTTCAGTTTTGATTGCAAACAGTACACGATCCCCTCACCCATCATGATCTGTAAGAATAGCAAGGGAAGGAGAGATGCAGAATCATAGTGGTGAGAGGTGAGATGAGAGGCAGTGATCAGCAGTATGTGGTTAAGAGTACAGCTAGGCGTGGCCATGGGTTTCTGCCGCCCTAGGCAGAAGCCCTTGCCACACTCCCCCCTTCTGCCACTACAACCCCCTGGTTGCCAGCATCCCCCTTCTTGCTGCCGCCCTCCCTCTTCTACCATTGCCCCCCCCCCCCAAATCCATCTTCTCATCTTGCAGTGGCAGCCCGACTCCATTTTTAATCACCACCTCTTTCAAAACAGTCAGGCCGCTGCTGCCGCAAGATGACAGAGATGGATTCAGGGGCAGCAGGGGCCCCACTCCATTTTGAAAGCGGTGGCAAAAAGCCACTAGTTTAAAAATGGAGTCAGGCCACCCGCCAAAGTCTGCTGCCTTAGGTGACTGCCTAGTGGATGAGCCAGCCCTGAGCTCAGCCTCTGTTTCCGGTGGCAACTTGGAATAGATTTCTACAACAAGAGTTAGAAATAATTATGTGGAAAGCTTTACAACATTTCAGGACAATTATGTGGCACACTGTATATTCTAGAGGAGTGGAGGAACAGGGGAGATATGATACAGACCTATAAATACTTAAAGAGAAATAATGAACAAACAAACCTTTTTCAAAGACGGGGAAGCTGCAAAACTAGAGGACATAACATGAAGCTACAAGGGGGTAGACTGAGAGGCAACGTCAGGAAACATTTTTTCACTGAAAGGGTGGCGTATGCTTGGAATGCCCTCCTGATGGAAGTGGTGGGGCAAATACAGTGACAGAATTCAAAATAGCATGGGACAGACACAGTGGATCTCTTTACAGCAACAGGATAAAATCGAAATAACCTTAACTGTCTCTGCTATCTCAACAAATACGGGTGGACCTGCACAGAACGGTGGGTACACTCTTAAACAAAGGCATGGGGAGGGGTGATCTGCACAGAACGGTGGGTGCACCTACTCTTGCCACCTTGATGGTCTTTATCTGCCGTCATATACTATGTTACTTGCATAAATCTAAATCATTTTTTCTTATTAAATAATGTAAGGTATTTTGCATAATAAAATAGTTTGCCAACAATGCTTTGGTTGGAAGAGGACACTCAATGAAACTAATGACCAGCATACTGAAAACAAATCTTTAGAAAGATTTTTTTTCACACAATGCATAGTTAAACTGGAGGATGTAATCAATGTGACAAACATAGCAGGGTTCAAAAGAGGTTTGGACAAGCTCCTGGAGGAAAAGTCCATAAAAGCTATTGGTCAACAAACTTGGAAGAGTCATTTTACAGTTGTCAACATTTTTGGCACCCTTGCAATTCAAACCCTTAATGTCCAATATCTCTTTAAAAAAGTGGCCAGTGAAATGGCTTTGAGGTATATATGCATACATATTTGACACATAAAAGAATCAAATAAACAAGATCAATTAAAAAAGGAAATAAAAGGAAATAGTATAAAAGCTAGGATATTGCCAGAATATGATTATGTATAAATTCATACTCATACTGAGTACTCAAATCAAATGACGGATCAGTATTCAGCCGCTTATAATACTTCCCATTAGAAGTAAAGGGCCTGGAGTTTCAAGGCTTGAAACATGACGTTGTGTACACAAATTTTCAATGTCATTAGGAAGGGAGTTGCTCATGAACGATGGCGGAGCCTGGTGAAATATACAAGTATCCCGTTGCGGCTGTGAAAACGGTGTTTGCTTTTCGTGCCAAAGTCGGTGTTGCAGCAGGAGATAAGTACATTTCAATGATAATTATGGTGTTATCCCTTGGAGGGAGATTTCCCTTTTAAAAAATAGAATAAAAAGGAAGATTTACCACGAGAGAGTGTTTTCCCGCTCAAGGTGAATCATCCGACAAAAATTGGGATAGTAGGATTGGGAGATTAAGTATATTGGGAGTTTATCTTTTCTACTTTTGATAGTATTCTGTGTGAGATAAACAGCGGTCTTCTTATTTTCAGAACATGATTATTGTCTCCCTTATAAACAATTCAAATCAGTTTGAAGAGAACAACCATATTCCCATTGCAATAAAATTAGACGCATCTGTGATCAATTGTCAGTACTCACATGACTTAAACCAACCAATGCATGATGGCTGTAATGTTTAAAATGGCTACATTCACTCCCTGTTCCATTTTCACAATGATGAAGATAAGAGAGCTGCCTGAGGCTGTCAGAAAAGCCACTATGACCAAATATCAAACTTCAAAGGGGTACAAGGCCATCTCCAAAAACCTTGGGATTCCTATGTCTACAATTTGCAATGTTATTAAAAGGTTTTCTGCTCATGGAACTGTCAAGAACCTCCTAGGACATGTGGGAAAAGGAAAATTAATCCAGGAAGTCTTTGAAGGTTAGTGCAAACTGTTGGAAAAACACCACTTACAACATCCAAAGAGCTTGAGGCTGACTTGGAGTAATCTGGAGTGGTGGTTTCAACCCACATCATATGCCACACATTAAACAAAGAAGGACTTCATGGGTGAAGGCCAAGGTGGACCCCACTGCTTAAAGACAGACATACAAAGGTATGCCTGATCTTTGCCCAAATCCACTTTGAGACCACAGTCCTTCTGTGAAAAGGTTCTGTGGACAGTTGAAACCAAATGAGCTCTTTGGCAATGCAGACCAGCGATACATTTACAGGTGAAGAAATGAAGCTTATAAGGAAAAAAATCACCCTTCCTACAGTTAAATATGGTGGAGGTTCCATAATGTTGTGGAGCTGTTTTGCTGCCTCAGGAACTGGAGGTCTGCAAGGTATTAAAGGAATTGCGAAGTTAGAGGACTACCAAGGTAATTTGGAGCGAAATGTGCTACCTAGTGTCAGAAAGCTAGGTCAGTGTCGAAGGCCATGTGTCCTCCAGCAATGACCCAAGACATACATCCAAAAGGTCAAAAGAATGATTAAAAAAGAACAAATACTGTTTTGAACTGGCCAGCTATGAATCCTGATCTCAATCCAGTTGAGAACCTTTGGAAAGAGCTGAAATCTGCCATTGGTAAAAGGAATCCTGGAAACATTCATGAGCTGGAACACATTGCAGTTGAAGAGTGGGAGAAACTACCAGCAAACAGATGTACGAAACTTATAGATGGCTACAAGAAACGTTTGGAGGCTGTTATCAATGTTAAGGTTTATGCTACCAGTATTAGTGAAGGGCGCCATTAATCCTGTCCAGGTCATATTTAGTTTTTTTTCTCAGAAATTACTATGTCTAAGTTGTACAGACAGCTTTTTTTGTTGTTGTATACCTTTGAGCATACTATTAAAATATTATGATGGGCATACTGTTGGAATATTTTCAATTATTTCTCAATATATTGTACACAACATATCTAAAATGTAAGGGTGCCAATAATGTTGGCCATGCCTGTATATCCCTGGAAATAATCTATTTGGAATAGATCTACTTTTTGTGATATGCTGGTTACTGTGACCCAGATTGTCCACTGTTGGAGACAGAATGCCGGGCTTGATGGATGTTGGTATGATTCAGCATGGCTGTTGTTATGTTCTAAGATGTCACCTTTCCACTTAATCTCTTACCCCATGGATATAGAATTGAGGCATGAAACCAAGCAAAGTTTGATTTTCTGCATTTTAATCCTAACTTCCAATTTTGTTTCTATTCACACTTTGCTGTGACTTGGAGTGGGGCCTGGTGAATGTGATGCATATTGACCAGTGGTCATGAATTTAAAAAAATTGACACTGAAATAATTTTAAAGCACATGAAATGCCCTAAACAGCTCTCTGAATATTTATCCATGTCAGACTATGTGAACAAAGAAGACTGCAGCTGATATTCAATAAGGCTTATCCAGTTAGCGGCACCTGCTCATCATGATAGTTGGTGATACAATCTGGATAGTGCTGTCTAATCTCACCAAACATCATCTGGCGCTATCTGGATTGTGCTTGGGCAGTCCAGGGAAGAGCAGGAAATTATCAGATAGCAATAATATTCAGTACCATTATCCGGATAGCTATAACTAGGGACAGTCAAAAGTTATCCTAAGTGCTATGTGTATAGGCATCTGGAGAGTGGGCGGAAAATCGCTCCTGCCTGGATGGGGCCAGGCGGCCAGTGCTTAATCTGGATACTCAGTGCTGGTCACTATCCAGATACCAGAGCAAAATATCTGGATTTTATTTAAATGTCACAGCTGCTGTTTAAAAAAACTGTCAATCATGGAGTTTAAATATTGCCCCCTTCATTTTTATATTAGTGTGGAGACAAGTGGAGACAAACTGTTTTTCTGAAATAGTAAAATACATATTGATTCCGTACTGAAGGCCAGCCCCTTTATGGCTGATCAGAATTGGGGTGTACAGAGGTAGATCTGATTCTGATCGCACAGGGGCTAGACGTACCTGTGGGATCAGAATCGGGTCTACGGCCTAGATGTTCAGGCCGGTCTCTGATTCAGATCGGCTGCATGCCCAGCCCACATACCCGGCTAACTCAGTCAGGCTCCTGAATGGAGCCACAGTGCCATGGTGTCCCATTGCCATGGCACCGTGGCTCCATTCAGGAGCCAGAATCCCCAGCCAACAGCAACACCATCCTTTCCCCGCAGCCCGACCCCCGATCTGGCTTCCCATGGCCAGGGTCAGGCTGCAGGGATCCCCCTGCAGTCCCTCACTTTCTGCTCTGTCCGGCGTGTGGTCTCCTGACGTCCAAGAGGACGTATTCCATCTCCAAGGTGGAATAAGTCCCCCGTCTCCATGGCCAATCCCGGATGTACAGGGCCGACCTCAGAATGGCCCAGTATGTCTGGGGTCGCTCTCTACCCACTGCTTGCCCTCGCTCTGACTCTGTCCTGCCCCCTCCCTCCCATGAACAAAGCTCCCTGTACAAATTGCTTGTTTGTACAGGGAGCTTTGTCCCTGGCAAGCTGCCTGATTGTTTAGCAAGTCTGGACGTCTGGATCATACGTCCAGACCTACTAAACAGAATTCAGAATGGTCCCCATTGGGCCTGATGTTCAAAGGGATTAACACATCTGGCAGACCTGTTAATCATGTTAATTCCTCTATCCGGTTAGTGCTGCAAAATATACCCGGGTGCCGCCTCTGCACACCTCGATGCTAACTGGTTAGCATTGGGATGTTCTGGAGATGGCACCTGGCCATAAGCGAGCAGCGGTGATATTGAGGCACTCCTCATTTATTGGAAAGCGGTGAAAGTAAGGTGCAGCAAAGGCTGGCCTAACTTTCACCACAGAAGCTAACTGGGCAGCGACCGAATATCGCCGCTGCTTCCTGCCAGTCTGAACAACCCGGATATTCAATGCTGGGGCTGGATATGACCCCGGCACTGAATATCCAGGTTACATATCTGCAGCGGTGGCTAACTGCATTAGACTAGCTCCTCCCCCCCCCCCCCCCCCCAATTTTGTCTGAGCATATGGGAGAGCTGTGCAATATCAACCTGTATCCTATCCGCTACCCTGGGTTACTCACAGAGGCAGCCGGTGCTGCAAATGCCAGGCTCAGAAGCATTAGCAAGGGAATCATCTCCTCGCTACTCTCCACGTATGGCATGGAGAGAGTCCGGTCATAGCACTGAAAGCCCACTCTGGCTGGCGAGAAAAGATCTGTCAGCTCCAAGAAATAGAGTGTCACAATGGAGGAGGCCACGATTGGGAGCTGAGAATGAAAGATGAGAAACCCAAGATCAGAAAATGATGCTGTCATCCCTATCTCCTCTCCTCACACTCACACACACATGGGTCAATTGCACTGAGCCTTATTTTGAGGGCTCACACCACAGAGGCAGCTGTGTGCTCACCTCCACAAAGTAGAAGCAGGGCAGAAGGGTCATACTGTCCTTTCGGACCTTGCTCTTTGTCTTGTCCTTGGCTGAGATCATGGCACTGGTGTTCCTGCGCTCTGTCAGCTGGGGATGGCGGCTGGAGAAGGACAGAATAAAGATATTGTATTCTTTCGTTTTGCTATAAAACTTTCTCTGCTGGTTGGATGTAGTGGAGAGATATTGGGGATATGTGTTGGCTTCTAGGAGACATGAGTGTCAGGGATGTGTGGGTGGGTATAGTAGGGATTCACGTGTTATGAAGGGCTGTTCAGGCTTTCTGAGTCTTTACTTTTTCTGCTATGTTTATTTAACTAGACTTATATACCACTTTTCTACCCATCAAAGCAGTGTACATTCAGGTACTGTATATATATATTTTTCCCTTGTCCCCAAAGGGTTCACAATCTATGTTTTTGTATCTGAGGCAACAGAGGGTTAAGTGGCTTGCACAAGGCTGCAAGGAGCACCTGTGGGACTAGAAACCCCAGTCCTTCCAGCCCAAGGTTGCTGTCCTCTAGTAGGATTCAAACCCCTGGCCCTCTGGCCCAAGGTAACTTGCCTCAACCACTAGGCCACTCCTCCCTGAGTCTTACGGCTACATGGAGCAGGAAGAGTCTCCTCTGCAAATCTATACAGAGCTGCATACTTCTGGCAATGCTACAGGAACGGTTAATAGTTGTAGTTCTAAAACACTGGAGATCCAATTAATGCAACACATAGGAGGCAGTCTAGAGGCTACAGATAGTGCGGAATGCTGCAGTGAGAGTCCTCACAGAAGTCAAATGGAGAGAGAGTAATACTGAGGAGCTTATACTGGCTCCCAGGCCCAATTTAAGATCATGACCCTTGTTCACCATAACTCCAAATATCTTCAAAGCTGTTTAGTGGGCTATCATCCCAACCATTCAGCACCAGACGCTTTCCTCTATATTCTGTCAGTATGGGAAGCAGACTCGCCAGAATTAAAATGTATGTGTTCTTTTGTGCATCACTCGTATCATGGAGCTCTCCTCCAAGAGACATACCTAATATACAAAGGCATATTCTTCCCTAAAAAGCTGAAATGATGACTTTTTAATAAGCTTGTAGTGAGCAATAGCATGTTTCTAAGTAAAGCCTGTTTTTTAGGCCTCCAAGTGCCTTATTGTCTTTGACCTAAGTGTAGGGCCTCTCATTTGATTTCATGTCTCTGATGGTTCTTTTGGGTTAGAAATTGGTTGAGAGGGAGGCGACAAAGGGTACAGATAAATGGAGCTCACTCTGAGGAGAAGGAGGTTACCAGTGGTGTGCCACAGGGATCTGTCCTTGGTCCGATTCTGGAGACCACATCTTCAAAAGGATATATAAACAGGTTGGAGATGGTGCAGAGGGTGGCTACTAAAATGGTTAGTGGTCTTTGTTATAAAGCATACGAGGACAGACTTAAGGATCTTAATATGTATACTTTAGTGGAAAGGCAGGACAGAGGTGATATGACTGAGACATTTAAATACCTCTGTGGCATAAATGCACAGGATGAGAGCCTCTTTCCATTGAAAGCAAGCTCTGCTACAAGGGGACATAGGACGAGAATGAAAGGGGATATCAACTCAGGTGTAATATGTGGAAATATTTCTTTACGGAAAGAGTGGTAGATGTGTGGAATAGTCTTCCAGTGGAGATGGTAGAGATGACAGTATCTGAATTCAAAAAAGCATGGGACAAACACAGAAGATCTCTAAAGGAAAAAAAGGGACTATTGTAGTAGTTGATATGGAAGGGCAGACTAGATAGGCCATGTGGTCTTTTTCTGCCATCACATTTCTATGTTATTTATTTATTATGTCTATGATGATTTAGCTCTGAATTATGTATACTTTGATATGTTATTATATTTATTGCATTGTGATTTATGGATTTTATTTATTATGTTGTAGCACAATCTGAACACATACCATTATCTTTTAGTGTAACACATGGGACTATTAGAACTGCACAAGGGGGTGAATGGTACATTCAAGTGAATGCTGCCTCCTGGTGACCCAGCGGTTCCTGGGTTTTCTTGGCAGTGTAACTGGAGGTAGAGTTCCAGGTCTTTCTTCCATGACAGTGGAGGATTAAGTGACTTGCCCAAGGCCACAAGGAGTGCTTGTGGGAATTGAATGCTGGTCTCTTGGGTATTAAGCTACTCCTCCACCCAATATGAGATATTGTAAATTCTTTTTCCATTTTCCTGGCCTTGTGCCTCTCCTTTTTTTTTTAATTTATTGTATTGTAAACCGCTCTGATTACCACAGAAGGGCGGTCTATCAAGCGAAATAAACATAAACATAAACACATATTAAATTTATTTATTTATTTATTTTACATTTCTTATATACCGCACTATTTGCGATCAGCGCGGTTTACATAATGATATTATAATGATATTATAAAATTGGGGAGTATGTTAGAACAATATGTGGAAGTGTGACACTGGGGAACGAGCTAGGTTGTAATCCTGGGCTTCCCAGACCTGTTCTGGTAATCCCCATAGCCAGTTGAGTTTTCAAGACATCCACAATGAATATACATGAGATCAATTTACATATACTAGAATCCCAATACATGCAAATTTCTTTTATGCATGTTTAATGTGGATCTCTTGAAAACCTAATTGGTCACGGGGTCACTAGGACAAATTTGGGAAGTCCTGAGGGACTGTTAACACAATATCATTAGTGTGTGCCAGCGAAATGAGCTGAGATCTCTGATCTCACAAGGGTTAATGACACTGCTTACTAATTAAAAGCTCAGTCTAGCTGACTAAGATACTCAGGTTCTCCATTCCAGCCCACATGAAGCCTCTTCCTAATCACTTAGAGAATCCAGCAGAACTCACCCTAAACAGGGCACAATAGAATATATCATTTCACCATTTTACCAGGGCTTGGAGTGTGGTTAGCAAGACAGATGAAACCCCCTGCTGCAAATCCTGCTAATCTAGATTATTGTCTTTACTGACAGTAATAAGAATTTAATAAACCTACCTTTTCAGAGTATAAATGTGGCAGGCTGAGGAGGTGCTGCCTTATCTCTTCTCTGTTCCTGCAAAATCCTGTAACAAAGAGCAGAAAGCTTTTGAAAGGTTCTTCTCCAACAGATGTGAATTACCAGCGATGGGGACAGGGATGGAGCCGCTTCACCTGCAGCCACCAGTTTCTCCTGCTAGGGCAGCACCAAGCCAGCCAGCCAGCCAGCCTCAGAAAAGGAGCTTGGTGTGATTTGGAGAGGGGGAGAGGGGCGTGAGGAGAGCCTGTGTGTGTGTGTGTATGTGTGTATGTGCCAGCAAGCGCGCATGTGTGTGTGTGTATAGCCTATTCCAATCTCTGTTTCCATAGAGAAATCCTAGGGCAGCTAAACAATAGGAGACAAAGAAGCCGCAGACGCAGAGAAGCTGCGGGTGCTGCAGACAGGGGCTGCCAAGTTTACCCCTTTGGACTCCTTTCATTCCTTTCCTTGCCTGACTGTGTGTATATCTGACTGCCTGTATCTGGGTCTTACCATGTCTGACGGGGGCAACAGCTCCAAATGGGTTAGTTTTGCACATACCATGATAGGAATGAACCCCCCTCGTAAGCCAGGGTATGTTGGCTATGATCTCAGTCTTTTAAATTTACTGCCACTGCTTGCCTTCATACTTGCATGGAGGGAAAGAAAGCTTCCTCTGGAGGTCGTAGGATGCAATGTAGGCATTCTTTCTAGGTGCATTTGGAAATGGCTTTTAATCAGGCGTGTGTGGTACCAGCACGATGGAAATGATTCCTGTATCCTTTTGCCACATTTTCTTGGTCTCTAGCTGCATTTCTTGGTTCCTGATGATGTTTTGTCTCTGTACACAATGACCAAAACAATCACTTGGCACTAACGCTTCTATTAACAGTGCCTTTTGTCACTTCCTGTGTAAAACTTTTTATTGTTTGAAACGGGAATGTCCCAGGTAATCATGACCTCTTCATTCTCCACAGCCCTCTTAAGGTCATGACCCCAATGCTTTTCTAGTACAGAGATGTTACTGTGCTTATTTTACAGTTTGCAGTGAATGAGACATGCTGCTTATTATGTCTTTCTGTGTACAATTTCTTTTTATTGTGCGTATCTCTCTCACATAGTTCCCTCCTTATGGGGATTTCCTCTCATTCCCTTTCTTTGTGAGAGGAAATTCTCTCAGACTTCCTCCAGTGCCTTTGCCCGACATTTTCATCTGTTAGAAGCTTCAGGCTTTGTTCATATGTTTAAAAGTCAAATCTGAATTTACAGCTCTACTAGAAGTAAACCAGCCCCTGTATGATAAGCGGAGGGGGGTGATTCTCTTTTTGAAGAACAGTATCAGTCTGGATGGAAGGGGAGTCCGGTGCAAACATTTCCTGCGGGTTTGGCACAAGCAGTCAGGAAGCAGACCGTTGAACTGTGGCTATGGAGTAATGGTAACCGCCTGCACCAAAGGCTTTAAAAGACAGAGTGGATCTAACAGGACCAGGATCTCTCCAATCCCTGGTAAATACTGCATCATGAAGCTTTTCCAGTTGCTCTCCTGTGCTCTCTGGGTGCTTTCCATAGGCTACTCTAGCCATGGCGGTAAGTGCAAGGTCCCCACATTTCCTGATTCACCCATATTTCATGTCAGTCTATGTAATCTAGAGTTCAGCTGGAGACAGAAAACAGTATAAGGACAGATTCCTAGCTCTGAGCCCTGTCCTGTGTGCGGTGTTGGGGGAGTGCAGGAAACAGAATATCTTTTGAGCTTTTGACCCTTGGCCTTTGAGTCAGATTCACAAAGCCAGTGGATCTCTCATCCTGCTCTATGTTGCCCCTTCTCATGCTATGTAGAGTGAATTGCCACTACGGAAAGCCAATTAAGTTCTTTGGCTGCTAAGAGCTCCTTTGTTTTGGCTGCTTCATAAAATTGCTGCTTTGAGATGAGACATTTTTTAACATTTGCCCTGACTAGGAAACATTTCCTTCCAAACTGTGACCCCATAGTATGGCTCAGAAATAATGTGAAATTGTCTTTTACAACTTCCAGAAAATCTTCGAACCTGGATTGTCGGGGGTAGAGAAGCTGCTCGCAACTCCTGGCCCTTTATCGTTTCCATGCAGGTCCAAGGGCAGCACTTCTGTGGGGGGTCACTTATAGCTCCCCAGTTCCTGATCACTGCAGCTCACTGTCTTGCGAATCTGTAAGTGACAGCTCTCTTTGTTGCACACAAGTTTAATACTATTCAACGGTTGCTATTAACCATCCTTTTCAGAAGGAATTCAGAACTGCTGTGCTCACTGCAGAGTGTAAATAAGGAGGATTGATCCCACAGCCCTGGCCAGGACAGCTAGAGGTGCAACACAGGAACATTTCAAACCCCACAATTTTCAGGTTTCTGTGTAATGTTTGTTTTCCAAGTGCACCTGGTTTTGCGGTCCCTGTAGTGTGTCTTTCTGATCGGTGGCAATGGGGACATCCTCCTGGTATCTAAAGCTGCTGTTCCTCTCCTTCCTGTGTGTCCTGATTAGAAAGGAAGTAGGCAGCCAAGAGAACAAGGAGCAGGCCGTGGCTGCGTCTCTGCCCTGATAGTTTGCCACTACCTGTTCATAGCCCAAGAAACTGAGAGGAATCTGAGAAGAGGAGGGTGAGAGAGACGGGGACATGCTGAGTACAGGGGGAGACGGGCAGCAGCTTGTGGAGGAAGAGGAGCCTGGCAGGGAATGGGGTGGGGGAGGAAGAGACAGAGAGGAACCGAGAGGGAGAGGGCAGTGTCCTTGGGGGAGGATTAGAGGATGATGAGTCACAGCCTCTGCGTCTTTCTTTTTAAAATCCTTGATCAGTCCACAAATCATGCTTGAAGATGAGTTCAATTTATTTTTCTGTGCATGCCCAACCTGAAAAACAGGAATATTGCGACCTGTTTGTGCTTAAGCAGGATAGAGGATACTTAGAAAAATACATAACAGAACTATCCTATGTAAAACAGGATTCCTGTTCTCCCTGAACTCCAAGCTCAGCACAGGTCTTGCTCACATCCTGCCTGCTTCTAGCCTGTTTTGTCTCTGGGGTCTTGTGTGTATCTCTCTGACTCATTAGCTCCATCTGCAGCTGGTTCTATGGACTGCGCCAAGCAGGCTCAGTCCAGATTCATCTGAGGACTGGTGTACACTGGGCACTGAACTACAACTCCGTGTGTACAGGGCCAGAGAAAACAAGAACACGTAAGGATTGTGAGGCTCATCTTATCCGCCCATTTTTGTTCCTGTGCATAGCCTTAGATCTAGTCACTCTGGGGGGCATATTCAGCAGCGGTGTCAGTGCGAGTAAAGCAGCTAGCCGCTGCCACTTTAAATTAAATATGTCACGGCCATATCCGGCCACCAGCATTGAATATCTGGTTTGCCTGGATAACAAATTAGCTATCCAGTCAGTGGCGATATTCAGCCACCGGATAGCTAAACTGGCTAAAGGGTTTGTTTTTTTGAGCTTGACTTTAGCCCATTAGGGTTAGCCAGCCAGCAGCTCAATATCATCACTGACCAGCTAACTCACGGTGCTGCCCCTGTTTCGTCCCAGGACTGCCCTAACGCTGAGCGATTAGTGTCACGGCATTCAGTAGTTTAGGAGGGGATACTCAGCGACAGATAACGGGATTAATGCAGTTAGGTCTGCTAACCATGCCAATCCCTTTGATATACCCTCCCCACCCCCATCTTTCCTTCACCTCTTTGCATATAGGGATCCTCTGGGCTTATCCCAAGCTTTCTTGAACTCAGTTACTGTCTCTCTCCACTGCCTCCATTGCATGTGCCCACCACAGTATCCATAGATAAATATGTCCTGATGCTTCTCCTGTATCTAAGCCCTTGCAGCTTGTTCTAGAATATTATTTTCTCTGAGAATGGTTTGCTTCATTAGCTGGCCTATAGCTTTGTGATGTTTGAATGTCTCTTATATAGCTGTCTCTCCTCTCCTCTAATGGATACGTGTTTAGGTCCCTAAGTCTCTTATATCATAGAACTTTTCATGCAGACTCAGCAACATTTTAGTTGCCTTTCTCTAAACCATTTGCACCCTATCTATATCTTTTAAGACGTGCATCCTCCAGAATGGGAACAGTGTCCCAGGTAAGGTCTCACTATAACACTGTAGAAATTTTCACTTGCCTTTTTACTGCTGACCATGACTCTCTAGCTTTGGCTACTATCTTATCTCACCATTTCACTACCTTTGGATCATCAGACACAATCACACAAGGTTCCCCCTTATTAGTGCACATTGGTATAGTCCTTCCACCATCAGCCCAGTCTGAACCTGCAGAATTCTTGCAATAAAGTTTGTCACACTCTTGAGTCTGGGGTCCCCGTGTATGAGAAAATAAGTGGCAGTGCCTCAGGATAGTGATTTCCACTGATAGCTTTGCTTTGCAGTCATATTGCTTGTGCTATAAACATGACATATGGATGATTCTGCCTCCAACCTCTCCCCAGAAATCCTGCGTTTGTGACCGTTGTGATGGGGGTCCATTCACTGTCTGCCAATGAAACGATGAGACAGGTGTTCCGGATCTCACGTGTCTTTGAGAATGGTTTTAATCCTCGGACCTTGGAAAATGACATTCTAGTGTTAAGGGTGAGTGTACATGAGTATGAGCTGTTGAGGAAGATGTGAGGCTGCTGCTGATGCGAGGGATGGTGAAGTTTCTGATTCCGGACGGGATTGGGACCGTGGTGAATGGAATAAGAAAGAGATACTGTAAACCGATGATCTATGCAGTGCCTGGGTTAAGAACTGAAGATCTGGCCAGCAGTGCCCTATTCTAGGCCACTGATAGACAAGAGATGGGGGATGCTAGGCACTGCAGCTGAACAGAGGATTAGGGGTAGGTCTCTAAGGGGAAACCAAAGCCATTGTCAAATTTCTAATCCTGAAGTTTATTTTGACACTGATTGGTCCTGTCTTGTGTCCACACAGCTGAACCGCGCAGCTGATCTGAATGCCGCTGTGCAGACAGTGAAACTTCCGGAGCAGAACCAGACTGTTCCAGCAGGTACTCGATGTGTAACAGCAGGATGGGGCCAGCTATCCACTGAGGGCCGTTCTCCAGACCGACTGCAGGAGCTGAATGTCACGGCTACCAGGCATCGTTTCTGCAGACCAACCAACATCTGCACCCGTGTTTCCATGCGCCAGGCAGGAATCTGCTTTGTAAGTAGTCAAGGGGGTTTACTTGCCATGCTTCAGATCAGGAAATGGAGGGAGCTGCACTGGTGGAGTTCTGCTGGGCCGGGGTGAGGTGGATTAGTAAAACTGTATGTTGGAGAGAGTTTCTCAGTACTGGAATAGCTGGGGTTGCCAAAGGGCTGGACGGAGGTATATTGGCAGGGCTCTGTGGAGTCTTATTACTGGAATAGCAGAAGACACTACAGGGTAGGAGTAAAGTGCATCGGCGGAGTTGTAGGAGGGGGGGGGGGGGGGGTCTCAGTACAGGAATAGCAGGGGGGTGCTGCAGGAGAGGAGTGCTCTGTGGGGTCTCATTATTTGAACAGCAGGAGACACTAAAGGAAAGAAGTGTACAATGAAGAGGTGTATTGGTAGAGCTGTGCATGTGAGAGTATCAATACTGGAATAGCATGGGATGTTTGTTTATGTTTATTAAAAACTTGATATACCGCCCTTTGTGGGAGCAGCAGAGCGGCTTACAATATACAATTAGTTAAGCAATGGAAAAGAACTCCAATAATATATACAGGAAGCAAAGTACATACACTCATGAGAAGCGGTGGGGGGAAGATAGAGGGGCACAAAGGGGGATAAGGTAGGCAGTAGATGTCAGTCAAGAGGGGAGATTGAAAACCTTTCTGAATAGTTGGGCTTTGAGTTGGATCTTAAGCTTAACAAACGAGGATTCCAGGCGGAAGTCTGAAAGGAGATTGCTCCATGAACTGGGGCCTAGGACATAGAATGCAGAATGGCGAGTAGATTCAAGATGAGCTTGGGAATGGCTGGGAGGTGGAGCCAGCTCATGTGGATGGAGCAGAGTGCGCTGCAGAATGTGCAGGATGATAAGTGAGGAGAGATATTGAGGTATATCGGAGCAGAGAGTTTTATGAACCAGGATGAGAAGTTTATATTAATCCGGTGAATCTGGATTAATAGGGGAGTAACATGGTCAGAGCAAGAGGCATGGAATAGTAATTTAGCGATGGTGTGCTGGATGAGTTGTAATCCTTTTAGTTCAAACATGAAGTGAAGACAGGAGTGAGGTGCACTGGAAGAGCTGTTGAGGAGGAGGGTCTCAGTACTGGAATTACTCGGGGCAGGAGTGAGCTTCACTGGTAGATCACTGAGGGAGGGTTTTTTCAGTATTGGAACTGCAAGGTGTCTCTATCCCTATCACTGCCCCCTTTTCAGAGCACATAGTACCAAGAGAGAATATAAGAAAATGGAAACTTTGTCATGTAGCAGAATTCTTGTCCTTTTGTTCCACTGACTCAGTTATTCTCTTTCTTTCTCAGGGTGATTCTGGTGGACCACTAGTATGTAATGGTGTCCTTCATGGCATATCTTCCTTCATTATTCAAACCTGTGGCAATGGGGTTGCCCCAGACTTCTTTGCCCGGGTTGCGCTTTTCCGTAACTTTATTGACAATGCCCTTGCAAGTTAAGAGAGGTCGATTTGGCACAAACATCTGAGTGTAGGAGGAGAAGCAGGAGCAGACCAGTCCCAAGCCAGAGACAGGAGCCTCCCCCACCTCCCAAGAGCCATCAATAATGTTCTTTTCTTGGGATGCCGATTCGAGCTAACAATTGGTAAGTCTGTGTCAGAAGAAAGAGAGAAAGAGACCAAGCAGTTTCTTATCCTTGCCACTGACTCTGATCTGAGCTTGCTGGCAGGGACAAGAGCGAAGGAAGACTATCCAGAACTTAACCCTGACATATTTGCAGAATGAGTGAACAGTCAGCTTCCATAATTCGCCAAAGGAGAGAGGTCATGTAGAGATTCTTCTATAGCTGGGGGCCCAGTCCTGTGTGTCATGAGCAGAACATTATCTGGATTTACTGGGACAACAAACATTGTGTCCTACAGTGCTCTTTAATGCTTTTACGATAAAGATGTGTCCAAGTTCCCTCAAATAAAGATCTAAAAAGATCCAGCTCTTTAGTTTGTCAGGTTCTTGCTCGGCTTCATACTTTATCAGTGATGTTATAAAGTAGTGCTCAACATTATTGGCACCCAAGCAGGTCAACCCTTTAATGGCCAAATCGCCTTAAAAAAAAAGTGGCCAGAAGGGATCAAATAAAACAAGACCAATTACAAAGGGAAATAGTAGGAAATAGTATAAAACTGGGACATTGCCAGGACATGATTATTAGCACCCTCATAAACAACTCAAATCAGCTTGAACAGAAGAACCACATTCCCATTGCAGTAAAATTACACACACCCGTGATCAATTGTCAGTACTCGCATGACTTGAATCAACCAATGAATGATGGCTCTAATGTTTAAAATGACCACATTCACTCCCTGTTCCATTTTCACAATGGTGAAGACATGAGCTGCCTGAGACCATCAGAAAAGCCATTATCACCAAACTTTGAAGGGGTACCAAGCAGCGCCGTACCTAGCTCTGTGCACAGGGCACAAAGAAATAGGGTTGTATTTGGGGCTTCTGGCCTCAGTTACCCCCATGCTGCCTTCCCATGCCATGCCGCCGACGCTTTTCCTGTTTCCTTAGTGGAAGCAGCGATGGTGGCAGAAGCAGAGCAGACATCCAATTAAAAATAATGCGGATGTTTCCAACTCCACACTTGCATGCAGGCCTGATCTCTCCCTCCTCTGACACGAGCATACGTCAGAGGAGGGAGGGATCAGACCTGCATGCAAGCGCGGAGTCGGAAAGCCCCAATTTTTTTTTTTAAATTAGATGTCTGGTCTGCTGCTGCCATTGCCACTGCCAACGGAACATGGAAAGCGGCAGCAGCTGGGGAAGGGCAGGCAGCATGGGGGAGAGCCGGCTGGATATGGAGTAAGATGTGGAGATGCTGGGCATGGGGCAAATGTCGGGGCATGCAAGTTATGCAAGTCACATAGGGCACAGTTATGGCTTGCTACGGCCCTGATACGAGGCCATCTCCAAAGACCTTGGGATTCCTGTGTGTACGGTTCGCAATGTTAAGATGTTTACTGCTCATGGAACTATCAAGAACCTCTCAGAACTTGGTGGGAAGAGGAAAACGAATCCAAGAAGCCTTCGAAGGTTAGTGCTAACTGTTGGAAAAACACCATGTATAACATCCAAAGAGCTGAAAGTTGACCTGGAGCAATCTGGAGTGGTGGTTTCAACCCTCATCATATGCCATGCACTAAACAAAGAAGGTCTTCATGGGCGAAGGCCAAGTTAGACCCCACTGCTTAAAGACAGACATAAAAAGGCATGCCTGATCTTTGCCCAAACCCACTTTGAGACCACAATCCTTCTGGGAAAATGTTTTGTGGACAGATGAAACCAAACCTGAGCTCTTTGGCAATGCAGATCAGTAATACATTTGCAGGTAAAGAAATGAAACTTATAAGAAAAAAAAATACCCTTCCTACAGTTAAATATGGTGGAGGTTCCATAATGTTATGGGGCTGTTTTGCTGCCTCAGGAACTGGAGGCCTGGAGTGTATTAAACAAAAACATTAAGTCAGGGGACTACCAAGGTATTTTGGAGTGAAATATGCTGCCTAGTGTCAGAAAGCTAGGTCTGGGTCCTCCAGCAGGACAATGACCCAAAACGTGCATCCAAAAGTACAAAAGAATGGTTAAAAAGGAACAAATGGACTGTTTAAAACTGGCAAGCAATGAGTCCTGATCTCAATCCAATCGAAAATATTTGGAAAGAGTTGAAATCTCCTATTGGTAAAATAATCCTGGAAACATTCATGAGCTGGAACAAATTGCAGTTGAAGAGTGGGAAAAACTACCAGCAGACAGATGAATGAAACCTATAGATGGCTACAAGAAACATTTGGAGGCTGTCCTCACTGCCAAGGGCTGTGCAACCAAATATTAGTGAAGGGTGCCATTAATCCTGTCCAGGTCATAATTTGTTTTTTCTTAGAAATTACTACATCTAAGTTGCACCGAGATCTTTTCTTCTGTTGTATACCTTTGAACATACTATTAAAACATACTATTAAAATATTATGATGACATACAGTTGGAATATTTCCAATTATGTTTCAAGATATTGTACACAACATACTTAAAATGCAAGGATGTCAATAATATTGACCATAACTGTAAAAGATCATTGATCTTTCTATCCTCCCAGAATTCAGGGAGACTACAAAATAGGGGTTGAGGGAGGGATTCTTTTAATGAGAAGACATGCAGAAAGAAGTGAGATTCTGGCAGGGTGTGTGTGAGCGAGGGAGGAGTGAGACTGTGGTGCAGTGTGTATGGCAGACCCCGTGTCTCTGTTTTGCAGACTCGTAATTCATGTGTTAATGTGTGGAGATCCACAGGACTATTGCCTCCTCCCATAAGCACTCTGACTTGAAATATATTTAATATCAGTCATAATATGGTGGTTTATGTTAAAGATAATCGTAAGAACAATGTTTTTCAAGATTAACTGTATCAATTGATAAGAGTTCAAATTTTCCAGACATAATTTAGCAGAGACTGCTCTCCAGGCCTACTGACGTTGGAATGTCACATTCTCACCACCCCAGCCCTGGTCTCTGCACTTGGTCTGGGCTGATTTCCTGTTATCCTTTTTCAGGCTTTACTTGCCCCGTGCTTACTCCAATTGCTGTAATTCCTCTCTTCCCATCATGGTCTGGGATAATTTCAGTGGTGCAGGATTGAAGTAGGGTGTTGTAGAACTTCCCATATCACTGAGGGGGTTAATTCTTTTTGTGCTCTAAGCTTGAATTGCAAATTCATATGTTCACGCCTTATGGTTTCTTATTGGTTACTAAAATCTTGCTGGAAATTGGCTCTATGCCCAGCCTTATGTTTGCTGACCAATACAGATTCACAGTGCTTTCAACTACTGGTGGTCTTTGTTCCAATCTGCTGCAATATCCGCCTACCTCTGTGTATCGGAACCTGTTAACCACAACAGTTTTGCTGATGTGTCCAAACAGCATCCTTTTACAGAAATACATGTTTCTGTCAGTTTTACCCTTACAGTAGCTGCTGCTGTTGGGTCATGGGCAATGTTCCCTCTAATTTTCTTTAGGTTCTGTGCGCAAAAAATATTAGCTGTGCAGCTTTTGAAGGAAGGTTAAATTTTTGTGCGCCATATAACGACACTCAGAGTTATATACTTTAAAATTTGACTACACGTCAGAATACAGTATATACACCACATTGATTTTAATCAAATTAAATGAAAATAGACGATTACTAAATGAAGCGGAAAATTTCTAGTAATTACAATCACAACTTTTAAATTTTAAGACGTCTGTGTTGTTTTCTGTCAGAATCAGAACCATAATTTTTGTGCGCTCTGTTGTAAAGTATGTGCGCTCGCTCGGTGAGGTGTGTGCGCGCGCACACGCGCACAGCTTAGAGGGAACAGTGGTCATGGGGGCTATCTCCATCTTCAGGCTTCACCTACATCTCTGCAGGTCTTCAACCTATCTTGTGCCTCTCTTTATCATCTGCAGATCTTACTGTGAGCCAATAGATCATTGAGGGATTAGCGAGAATTAAATCAGTTTCTTACCATACTCTGACCCTGTGCCTGTCCCATATTTTAACCCTCACTCCCACTAGAGCTAAGGATTCTTTATGCTTATCGCAGACTTTACTTTTCACTTGCTCACACAGCTAAAGCTCCTCTGTGCTTATCCCAGCCTTTGCCTCTCACATCATGTATTGAAGAGGTTTTGAAGATCTCCAGACTGCTCTTAGCCCATTAGAAGATCCAAGGTACTCATTAACATCAGGCAGCAGACACCACTGCACAGTAACTGCTTCCTCCAAACGTCCAGTCCTCCCTTTCCTATTTCCCCCATCCCTTCCTCTTAAAAGTGCACAACTGTCATAACAAGCTTAAAAAAATGCTCTTGTGCCTGCCTGACCTTCTGCCTATCCCAAACTTTGACCTTCACTCTCATCAGAGCTAAGGATCCTCTGTGCTTATCCCAGGCTTTACCCCTCACCTTACCCCCACAGCTAAGCCTCCTATGTGCTTATTCCTGGGTTTACTCCTCATGCCCCCCACAGCTAACAGCCTTCTGTGCCTATCCCAGGTTTTACTTGTGTCTCTTGGGGAAACTGCTAGGTACATATGACCTAGATTGGCCACTGTTGGAAACAGAATACTGGGCTTGATGGACCTTGGTCTGACCCAGTATGGCATATCTTATGTTCTTATGTACTATCCCTCCATCCCCCCCACCCACCCCACAGCTAAGGCTCCTCTGTGCTTATCCCAGATCCCAGGCTTTACCCCTCATGCCCCCTGCCACTAATGTGGAGTGTTGGAGTAGGGTTAGGGCAGCAGTATATGAATCCCACTACCACTCCTTGTGACCTTGGGCAAGTTACTTAACCCTCCATTGCTTCAGGTACAAACATAGACTATGAGCCCTCCAGGGACAGAGAAAATGTTTCTCTGTGCTTACTCCAGGCTTTATCCTCACAGCTAATGATCACCCATGCTTTATCCCTCACTCACCCACAGCTAAGGACAGAAGAAATACCTTACTGGGTCAGACCAAGGTCCATCAAGCCCAGTATCCTGTTTCCAACAGTGGCCAATCCAGGTCACAAGTACTTGACAGGTTCCCAAAGAGGCACACAGGTTCCACAATGCTTGTCCCAGGGCAAGCAGAGGATTTCCTGGATCCTCTTTAATAATGGTTTATGGACATTTCATCCAGGAACTTGTCCAAACCTTTTTTAAACCCAGTAATACTAACAGCTTTTACTACATCCTCCTGTAACGAATTCCAGAGTTTGATTAGCCCTGCCCTCTCCTTTCTATCTTTTAACCAGTTTCTGATCCATAATAGTACACTGCCTCCTATCCCATGACTTCTTCATTTCGCCAAAGGAGGTGTTTACTAAACGGCGGTAGTGGACTCCGTGCGATATCAGAGTCACGGCTCCGATATCGCACGGAGTCTCTACCGTCGTTTAGTAAACACCCCCTAAGAGTCTCTCATGAGGGACCTTGTCAAAGACTTTCTGAAAATCCAGATAAGGATCCTCTGTGCTTGTCCCGGTCTTTTTACTCTCACAGCTTGATGCGGAAAAGGAGGCTGCTGTTAGCGCAGGCATCTGTGAAATGTGTACACAGAATTTTCTGTGTTAGTGTGGGCACCGAATGCAGGAAGGAATCTAACACAAGCATAAGCAAGGCACAAATGTCGGCGCTATTAACAGCACCCTGTGCCTTTAAATCATATAAATGGATGGTAATGAAGCAATTAGCTGTATAGTACAGCTGCAGAGGAGTGTTTATGAACACAGATTGCTCAGAATAATACTGCTGTTTATGTGCCAGATTGCAATCCAGCATATGTACACAAGTGTCAAACTGTTTTTGTTTGTTACTGTGTGCAGGATATAGATGCTGCTAACGCAGACCTCCGTGCACATGTGCCTGGCTTGTTCTCCTTGTTTAGAACAGACTTTGTGCACACAGCTCATTTGCATGCTGCTTGCTTACAGCCTCCCTGAGCAAAACGTCTGTGCCATCCTTACTTAGGAAACCCCACGCTAGAGCTTCAGTGCTGGGCTCTAGCACTGAGCTGTCAGTGTCTACCACCGTCTCTGTGTAAAAATATTATCTGATGTTACTCCTTTTCTGCAAACATCTTCTCTATGTCTTCGTGAAAACCTCCAGGCAGATGATGGGTAGCTAAAAGGTAAATACAATGTCTCTGCAGCGTGGTCACTGATAAGACAAGCAGGGTGCAGTCGTTAGAAGGCAATCCTCAGAGCTAGGTGGCAGGATAGAGTAGGAGGAAATGGGAAGCAGCTGTGTTCTGCCGGATGCAGTGGGCCCCCACCCCAGGGAGCTGGAGGAGGCAGGGTGGGGTGCGACTCTTAGCAGCAGATTTCCAGGAAGTATCATGGAAGGGCAAGGACATATAAGAGAGAACCAAAGTGAATGTTATAAATATTTAACACCAGGGGAGAGAGGCCGCCCCCTCTGAATCAATGGCCAACAGGCTGAATTAGCACTTCTTTATGCATCTTGGACAAGAACATAAGTAAAGCTATGCTTATCAGAAAGTGCCGGAGAATCAACATGATCTGAGAGTGACTTATTTCTGTATTTATACTGGGGACCCGCTGTGCCTGGGTCCTGTTGCAATAGTCCTACTCCCAGAGGGTATTTGCTTTCAGCACTGTCTCTGTGCTTCACATATGTATTTCAGGTAATTCTATTATTACATAAAAGACAATTTCCAGGGGGTAAGTCAAATGAACTCTAATCATACATTGCACTGAAATAAAAGTTTTTATTGCACTAACTTAACACATTTCTTGATGGGCTGTTGGAAGCTAACACCCCTCTGAAAGCGAAGTTACTTGCCTGTAACAGGGGTTCTCTGTGGACAGCAGGATAAGTCAGCCACACCTGGTGACATCCTTCGGGCGGTGCCATATGGAAGTGCTCTCTAGAGCTCAGACCCCTCTGAGCATGCCCAGGTAGCCCACCTCACCAGCCCACCCCTAGTCCGGCCAGTATGTTCCTAGCTAGGCCTTCCCGGCTAGGGGCGAGTACCTGCAGCTGACCTCCTCCAGAGAGGTGGGCGGGATTGTGTGGCTGACTTATCCTGCTGTCCACGGAGAACCCGTTACAGGTAAGTAACTTCGCTTTCTCCATGGACTAGCAGGATTGCGTCAGCCACACCTGGTGCCTCCCTAGCAGCGCGGGTGCGCCTGAGGTGGAGGAGGGAGGTGTGCGGACAAAGGCAATAGATTATGCGCTTCTGGGCGTATAATGTTTAATGATAACCACAGTAGGTGCAACATTGTGTAGTAGAACACAAGGGGCAGTAACAACAGTGCATTAAGATGCAGTAACAACAGTGTAACATAGTCAAGGCGGTAGTGACATAGTGCGAACAACAGTGCAATAACTGAGGCGTTAATCGCCACAATATTGAGCAATAATCTTTTGAAACAACAACCAGGTGTAATAGTCATCTTGTGCAAGTCATCTTGTGCCAAGGTCCCTTAATTGGTAATCCTTGGATGGAGCCGGATGGCTGCCCCCTCCTCATGGGGGGTGCGGGGTGGCCTTAACTCCTTCGACTGCGGAGGCCAGGACTGCTGTGCCCACTGCACAGTCTTCCCTCGATCGGAGGTCTAGGCAGTAGTGCCTCTGGAAGGTATGCAGTGTAGACCATGTGGCTGCTTTACAGATGTCGGCGAGTGGAACGGAACGCAGGTTGGCCAGGGAGGTGGCTAATGCTCTGAGCCAGTGCGGGCCTACTTTTGGTGGCACCTGGCCATCCGACGTGTCCAGGCAGAAGGAGACACAGGTGGCTACCCAGTTGGAAACGGTCTGCTTTGTGACGGGTTGGCCCGGCCTGTTTGGGTCGAATGAAATGAAAAGTTGGTCACCTTTTCTGACCGGGAGTGTCCTTTGGAGGTAGATCCAGAGTGCCCAGAGGCAGTCCAAGATATGTAGGTGTTGCTCCTCGGTAGATGAGTGAGGCTCCGGGAAGAAAGAGGGGAGTTCGATGTACTGATTGACGTGGAACGCCGACGGAACCTTGGGGACAAACTTAGGGTTGGTCCGCAGGGATGCACGGTCCTGGAGTAGTTGTGTGTATGGTGGATGTGCCACCAGAGCTTGTAGCTTGCTGATTCTCCTTGCGGAGGTTATGGCGATTAGAAATAGGGTTTTCCAGGATGTGAACTTCATATCTGCAGACTGGAGTGGTTCAAAGGGTTCTTGCGTTAGTCGCTGCAGAACAGAGTTGAGGTCCCAGGGGGGCGCCGGAGGTCTGACTGGAGGCTTGAGGTTAGTTAGTCCCTTCATGAAACGCGTGGTCAGGGGCAGTGACGCGATGGAGTTGGCTCTGTCTACTGGAGCATGGAAAGCTGCTATTGCCGAGAGGTGCACCCGGATGGACTGGTTCTTGAGGCCGAGGTCGGACAATGTGTTGAGATATTGGAGGACCTGGATGACAGGACAAGTGGTAGGGTTTGAGGCCGTGCATTGCACACCAGATGCTGAATCTTTTCCATTTGAGGCCATAGGATTTTATGGTGGATGGCCTTCAGGCTGCTAGGACCACGTCTTGTACTTCCACTGGTAGATGGAGGGCGAAGAGGCTCAACCGCTCAACCTCTAGGCAGTGAGAGCGAGGGCTTTGAGGTTGGGGTGCCTTGTGTTGCCCCCGTTCTGTGTTAGTAGGTTTGGTCTGAGGGAAAGGCATATCGGATCCCCGTGGGCAAGGCATAGCAGGAGCGTGAACCACATCTGACGTGGCCAGTGGGGGACCACCAGAATGGCATGCGCTCTGTCCTGGATGATCCAGTGTAGGGTCGCTGGGATGAGGGGGGTCAACGGGAAGGCATACACCATAGACCACTCCCCCCAGCACACGTCGAATGCATCTGCTATTAGTCTTTTGGATAATGGGTGTCTCGAGCAGAACTGGGGGCATTTGGCATTCTGTTCTGTGGCAGAGAGGTCTATGGATGGGGTTCCCCACCGATGGAAGAGAATATTGGTCACCTCCTGGGGGGAAGGTCCATTCGTGGGGCTGCAACTGCCTGCTGAGTTTGTCTGCAAGGGTATTCATATCTCCCGGCAGGTAGGAGGCCCGCAGTTTGCAGTTGTTCTCCAAGGCCAGAGACCATATTGCCGTCGACTCGTTGCAGAGGGGGCGAGAGCTGGTGCCTCCTTGATTGTTGATGTAGAACATGGCCACTTGGTTGTCCGTCTGAATGAGGACAGACTTGTCCCATAGATGCGGAAGGAAAGCTAGGAGAGCGTATCTGATGGCTCTCAGCTTGAGGAGATTGATGTGTAGCTGTCGCTCCTTCTGGGACCATGCCCCTTGGGTGTTGAGATGTTGGAGGTGTGCGCTCCAACCAGTGTTGGACGTGTCCGTGGTGAGAATTACCTGGTGTGCCTGTTGGTGAATGTCCTTGCCCCCCGAAAGGTTCGATGTGGTTGACGACCAGCATAGATGAGTTCTGATGCGCAGGGGCATCGGGATGCGGGTGGAAAGTGGTTGGGAATGCTGATTCCAGTGGGAGCGCAGGTGCCACTGGAGAGGTCGCATCCTCAACTTCACGACAGGCAGGACTGAGGTCGTTGCTGCCATATGGCCCAGGAGGCGTAGGAGGGATCGTGCTGAGGAGCTCTCTGCTTCAGCAGCTTTGGCTGCAAGGGAGACAATACCGAGTGGTCGGCGTTCTGGGAGGTAGGCTCTTGACGCCCGGGTGTCAATTACCGCTCCTATGAATTCGAGCCACTGGGAGGGCTGCAGTTGTGACTTGTCGTAGTTGATGATGAAGCCCAGGGAGGTAATTATGGTCGTCATCCTCTGCAGGGATTCTTGTAGCTCCTGGGCTGAGGGCGCCGTGAAGAGCCAGTCATCCAGGTAGGGAAAGACAGATATCTTTAGCTTGCGGAGGTGCGCTGCGACAACGTCT
This sequence comes from Ichthyophis bannanicus, assembly GCA_033557465.1. Classification (NCBI taxonomy): domain Eukaryota; kingdom Metazoa; phylum Chordata; class Amphibia; order Gymnophiona; family Ichthyophiidae; genus Ichthyophis; species Ichthyophis bannanicus. Next base: position 309,843,990 of record CM066039.1, read on the forward strand.
ACGCACTTTGTGAAGACTCGAGGCGCTGGAGACAGGCCGAAGGGGAGAACTCTGTATTGGCAGTGTCACCCTAGTACGTGGAAGCAAAGGCATTTCCTGTGCGACTTGTGGATGAGGACGTTGGTGTAGGCTTCTTCCAGATCCAGGGATGCCAGGCAAACGCCGGTTTGGATCAGGGGGAGGATGGCATTGAGGGAGTACATCCTGAACTTTTCCTTGATGATGAATTTGTTCAGTCTGCGTAGATCTAGGATGGGACGCATCCCGCCCGTCCTTTTTGGGATGAGGAAGTATCTGGAGTAAAACCCAGAGTTGATCTCGGTTGGTGGTACCTCCTCTATGGCGTGGGACGCGAGGAGGTGTATTAGTTCTGTTGCCATGGGAAGTTGTAGGTGTGGAGGGATTCTGCTGAATGGTTTGGTGCGCTGGCAAGGCGGTGCGTAAAACCATAAGCGGTATCCCTTGTGAATGATGCGCAGGACCCAGGAGTCGGAGGAGACTTTCTCCCACTCTTGTAGGAAGTGTGACAGGCGGCCCCCTATCCGGGTGGGCGCCTGTGAGGATATGTCAAAAAGAGGAGGCTCCTTTGTCTGCTGGCGCATTGGTGCCCTTCTTTTGTTTGTGGTCCCTCTGGAGCTGGCGCTGGTTGGAGGGTCCATGGTAAGAATTGGCTTGTACCTTGAATCTTGCCACTTCCGGTTGGAAGGGTATCTTCTGTTGGAACTGTAGCTGTTGGAGTTGTAATAAGGTTTCCGCTGGTAGCTGCCTTTTTGAGGGGTGCTGCGACGCTCGAAGCCGTCCTCCACCAGGGTTTGTAGGGTAGTGCAATGCTCCTTCATGACGTTCACAGTGTCAGTGAGTGTTTCTCCGAAGAGCGACTTGCCCGAGCAGGGGACGTCAGCAATCCTGTCATGTGTGTCATCGCGCAGGCCTGAAGCTCTGAGCCATGCCCATCACCTGGCGGAGATTGCTGTACCTGCGGTCTTCACTGACGTGTCGAAGGAGTCGAAGGCTGTGCTAGCCAGGTGTTTGTTGCATTCTGAGATGTCCACGAATGAACTCGCAATCGACGCTTGTGTCTCCTTCGGGAGGGACGTGATCACGTTCTTGATGTTCGCCACGCAGGTGTCCTGGAACAGGACGTGCAGAAGTGATGTGTGGCGATTCTGGCGTTAAGCATTGCTCCTTGGAAGACCTTCTTGCCTATATTGTCGAGGAGTTTCTGATCTCGCCCAGGCGGGCTGTTGGCGTGGGTTCGTGAGGATTTAATCTTTTTTAGTGTGGAGGAGACAACGATGGATTGATGGCAGCAGCTGTGGTTTCATGAACCCGGGTGTGGTGTGGATTTGTTATTTGGAGTCCAGTCTTCTGGAGAAGGGGTGGCCTGAGGCAGGGGTTTGCCACACTCTCAGGTGGTCGTCCCGTAGTTTGCGGTGCATAGGTAGAGCAAAGGAGGGCTTGGGAGAGGAGAGGTATTTCAGAACTTCCGGATCCGGTTCCTCAGTTGCTTCAGGCGAAGTCAGGACTAGTGCGGATGCCACCCGCCATATGAATTTGGGGTAGGTCAGGTCCTCCGGGGGCAGAGGGGGCCCTTCAGGCTCCGGGGACTGTCTGCTTTCTGAGGCAGTCTGGTCGTTGGAAGTGGAGCCAACAACGGCTTCGATGTCCCGCTCTTCGGCTGTGTTGTCCGGGGATGGGGTGATCGGAGAGTCCTGTGCAGGTGCGGGTGTTTGAGCACGATCCGGTGAGCCTCTAGGGGGGGATCTCAAGCGCGACCTGGCTGTAACCCCTGGCCCCCGTGGGGGGCGCCGGGGTTACAGGCGTTGTAGAGATGTGGGCAGTCTGTTGAACTATCTGCGTGAGCAGCTTCAGGATGGCAGAGTTGTTGGCAGAGTCTATGGCATGGCTGCATGATCTCACCTGGCGGCTCCTGCTGGTGCTGGAAGAATGTCTTCTGTTGATCCTGTGGTGCTTTTTTGAAGTGTGGCGGCGCTCTGGGCGGTGCCTCTTGTGCACTGGCCTGGAACTGAAGGAGCTGCCTGCCGAGGAGTCCGTGCTGCTTGCTCGCCTTTTGCGATGGCTGCTGTGTCCGTGAGCATTCCGATTGCCACTTCTGCGAGGCTGCCGGTGTTCGTGCCTCCGTTGGTGTTTTTGCCCATGGCTCTGATATGAAGAATCATTGACCGGGCCAGAGGAGAGCTGCGTGGCATCAGGAACAAGCGCCAGGGCAAGGGCAGAGCTTAAACCGCTGTGCTCCGATGCAGGAAGTAGTCGCACTGAGCTGCATGCAGGGGCGAGGGCGGGGCTTGTGTCCCCACGCTGATGTGCATTGCTGGATCCCAGGCTGCTCTGTTGGCGGTGGGCGGAGCTGGAGGACTCATTCCTTCGGCGGTGGGTGGAGCTGGAGGACTTCCCCCGGGTGCCATTGCAGGCAGCTGTATGACCGCGTGGGGAAGTAGTAGCGGGCCCACTGAGCGTCGGTTCAGCAGCCCCAGTCACACAAGGGTTCGGAGAGACAGGCCTTACCTCCATGTTGTCCCGGGTGTCTGCGAGGCTCAGATCTGTTGGAGGTGGAGCAGAGAGGGCTACCACAGGAGCGTGGCTGGGGATGGAGGCCCTGTCGGGCGCACCCCGTGCCGGAGCACCGGAGGAAGTAGCGGAGGCTGTCACGGTGGCACGGCTGGGGATGGAGGCCCTGTCGGGCACATCCTGAACCGGCAAAAAGCTGGAGGTACCTTGGGAGCTTGATTCAGGGCCCCCGGATGAGGGATAAGCCTTGGGAGCATGCCCTTTTGCTTTTCTGGTAGTCGGGGATCTGCCCAAGCAGCGAATACAGCCATGGGTGGAGTAAGTCTTCTCACCGCAGCATGGGCACTTTTTTAACCCCGGTTTTGGCATGCTGATCTGCTGTAGTGTAGAAATTGGTTGTAGGAGAGCAGGGTCCTTGTTGCTGGCAAGGCGGAAGGAAGAAGACTGGCCGGACTAAGGGGCGGGCCGGTGAGGTGGGCTACCTGGGCATGCTCAGAGGGGTCTGAGCTCTAGAGAACACTTCCGTATGGCGCCGCCCGAAGGACGTCACCAGGTGTGGCTGACGCAATCCTGCAAGTCCATGGAGAAAGAGAGATACCCTGCTCTGCCAGTACGAGTCCTATGAAAAGCAAGTTTCTAACAGAGACACCCAGAAAGAAGGAAATGGCACAAATGCCTTCACTATACCACTCTGCAAACTGTGCTCTTCAGTGGAGCATTAGCCCCCGAAAACTAGTCAAGAAATGCATAGTCTAATAAAAACGTATCACCTCCTGTTGTTTTTATTTACCCTTTATTCCTGTGCATTCAAATGGATTAATATGGCAACCACATGGCTTTATTATACAGTGGACATCCTCCAGCTAGTTGTTTAGCAAGGTCTTTAGAGTGCTACCATTATCACCCAGCCCAAGCACTTCAAACCCCACTGTGCTGGAAAGGCTTAAGAATGAGCAGCAGCTCTGCCACAAGGCCCTAGTCATAATAGAAGTGTCGGCACCGAGTGATTATTGCGCGGAGAGGAGAGGGAGAAGATCTTGATGGATCAAGAAATGCAGTCAGAGACCAAGAAAATGTGGCAGAAAAATACAGAAATATTTCCCATTGTATTGGGAGCCACAGGCCTGATAAAGAAGAATTTCCAAGCACATCTTGACAAACTACCCATGCATGTTACATCTTATGAACTCCAGCAGGAGGCTCTCTTTGGCACGATGCAGCATTGCGCCAAGCATTAGCAGTACATTTAAGAGATTAAGATCACATTCCACATAACCCCCCCCCCCTCGGGTAATGGTATCCCCCCCTCACTTGTATCTGTTCAATGTACTCTCCACGTGTTGGTTGTAACCGCTTTGACCTGGCGAAAGGTGGTATATAAATATGGCTAAATAAATAAATACCCTGGCTTAGAAGTGAGGTTCACGACTGCCATAGTATGCGCAAAACTTACCCATTTGGCGAAACTACCCCAAGTATAACCCTAGAGTCCGCTTTGGTCTCAAGCATGCATGGGATTGACACGAGAACTTGGTGGCTCTATAGCAGCCCATTAGCAGATCCTTCTACTACTGTTACTACTAATTATTTCTATAGCACTACTAGGCATATGCAGCGCTGAACACATACATAAGAGACAGTCCCTTCCCCAGAGAATTTACATCTGTTCAAGACAGACAAAGAGACTAGAATATTTCTTAAGGGAAATGATTAAAAGGCATATGTGTCTAGACAGGAGACTAAGAGGGTCAGGATGCAAGATCATGTAAAAAATAAATCTGTGCATGGCTTGTGAGTCTGGATGGAAACAACTGATCTCCTAGTAAATGTTCTGTTCATCACCTTATCACAACTGAAGCCATTTTCTTTGACAAAACGCACTTCACATGGTGTATGATGTTGAAGATCTAACATGAAAAATACTCTGGTCTCGCCTCCTATCATAAGGACTTGCTCTAAAGCTGCCACGAACCAAGCCTTTTCCTTATACACCCCAACAATTTGGAATGCTTTCCCTGCCTCAGTCCAAACCATCGGCGACCTCTCTACTTTCAAGAAGGCTTTAAAGACCCATCTCTTAAAGATGGCGTATGACCACATAACGTAACGACGCTCTCCCATAATGCTGTCAACATAGAAAGATGCTCTTAATGCTGGCCAAAGAATTTGATGTTGCTCTTTGTCCTCCTTCCTCCCCCCTCTTCCCCTCCTATTCCATACCCCACCCCTCCTCTCCCTCCACCCTCTCCCTATTTTAGTTTACCCTTTTACTAGTTATTTAGCGCCCTGCCTTGATACCAAGTTATATTGTTCTTGCCTGTTAATGTTAAGCTATCGGTTCTGATGTTTTATGCCTGTTCTCTATTCGTTCTCTGTAAAGTTGCATGTTGCTTGTTTGTACATGTTCCTTGTAAACCGCTCTGATACTAAATAGTGCGGTATATAAAAATCTAATAAATAAATAAATAAATAAAATAAATAAACCTTACTCAGAGTCCAAATGCATAAACCCCAAGGGCTTAAAAGTGAATCCTTCCGCCTGCTCGAGAACAGACCTGCACTCTCAGTCCCCTTTATGGAGAGGGCACAGGAGGGGATGCTACGTATTATATTTCACCCATCATAACAGAAAATGTGTAAACTGCGAACAAAACACATCAGAAACCTGAAATGAAACAGCAGCAAGCTTTTCAAGAAGTCACCAGCATAACTGTTCTTTCTCTGCAGAAAGACAATTACCTGAAATCAAGGAGTTTAGAAAAAAACTTAAAACTCATCTCTTCACACTGCACTATGGTTCCGAAACAAACTCACCCAGCACCTCCCAGCTCGATAAAGGATAACTCTACCATAGATGACACATATTAAGATAAGGAATGAAGTACTGTGACACTAAAATAATGCATTGAAAACTGAACAACAAATAACTCTGTATATAGTTTAATCCTGTACAATTGTATATAGTTCTCTAATTGTTACTTGTTAACTGTTAAATAGTAAATGCAACTTCCAAGTTACTACTGTTATATGTAAAACAGACTACTCTGTTGATTGTTGTTATATGTAAACCGCATCTGATCAATGGAAGAAGCGGTATAAAAAAACCTGTTAATTAAATTAAATTAAATTAAATTAAATTCTATACCCATCAGAGCATCCCAAACCTGTTCCAGTGAGCGACCCTGAGCTTCAGGATGTCTTTGGGGATTATACATGAGACATGTTTGCATACATGGAAGACCAGTGTATGTCAACTCATTTCTTGCATATTCATCGTGGGCATCCAGGAAATCCAGCTAGCAGTGAGGTCACCCAGGGCAGGTCTAGGATGCCTTGCTTTAGAGAGGACCCCACTCGCTCTGCTATTTTGGTCATGTTCTGAAGCCAGTGACACCTCCTGTGTGTTATTGTGCACATGGAGACTTTCTTCTGGTGAGCTTTTAAAAACAAATCTTTCATATGAGGAGATTCATAACATCAGCAGAGTGTGGCTTCCTAAACGAGTTACAGGCATCCCTGAACCTTTATCCTAAAAGGATAGTAAGACATAATAGGCCAAATTATGAAATAAGAATTGCTTTTACTCAGTTAAACAGTGATAGATTTTGTAGCAAACAAGCATTAATTCCTGATCTAGATTCACACACCAGATTTCTGTTCTCTTTCTCCTGAGAGTCCCCCTTCTTATAAACTGTGAGATTTCTAAATGGGATTATGTACAAGTATTAGAATAGCATTAGCTGGATGGGGGTAATGATCAGGATTATTCCTGGGGGAGTAGCTAAATAGAAATTGTAGCATCTTTAGTACTCGGGCTCCAGAGGGAGGGAGGCTCCTCTATTAAGACGTGTCACTGGTTGATTGCAGGTGACTAGTCTCATTGTTGACTGCTGTCATAGCGCTGTTGATCCAGGACACGTAGGCTGAAATCCTCGTGTAAATTCCAGGTCTCTTTATATTGCCACACTTGCGATAGCCAGTGGAAACGACTCCCTCTGCTATTCCGTTACAAACCAGTGGCCCACCAGAATCCCCCTGGAAGGCAAATTCATGGAAAATGATTCATGTGACTGTGGCTAAGAGCATAGCTTAGGCTCAAGATCCAGATAGTCTACCGAATGAGGGTTAGGGAACCGCGTGCAGGTTATTCAGTAAGCAGGGCAGTGGGGAGCTAACCTACATTGCAACTTCGCACACTTCTCTTTACTGAGCTCCACCGTCAGCCAATTTACATAAATATTGGTTCTGCTCTAGAATCACTTGCCTCCTATCACAGACAGATGACTTATGTGACATATTTTGACCAAGGTGACCCTGTTCCCCATACCGGAAGGAAGTTCTGGTCCCTAAGGCAACAGCAGCACACAGGATACCTGCAACTTTTGTTAGCTGTGGTTTTAGCTATAGTGCGTTTTTGACTTGTGGTCCTATGATTTTAGACTAGGGGTCCCAAACCATGACCCATGGAGTTCATTTTTCCATCCCACTGAGGGCGAGCCCCCGAGATGGTTCAAGGTGTTGGCGCCATAGGTAAACTTTAAGCTGTGCGCCCCTCCCCCCCCTCCGGCTGTAGAGTCTATTGTTTAGCTTTCAATGCCTTGATCTTTGCTGTCCCCCAGAAGCTGCTGCCCTGCTAATTGCCTAATCTGCCTGACGGTTGGGCTGGCCCTGTTGTCACCATGCTTTCCCTGCCCACAGCTTAATTTAGCTTGTAGAGGAAGCTTTACTGTAGCCTTTCATGTGCCGCAGCAGTGAAGGTAGTGAGGCTAGCAGGATCTCAGGCTGCATAGCTGAAGATGACAGTGGTAGTACAGCATGGTGACAAACTCAGCAGACTCCATTGAGAGGCTTGATCCAGTCCTGGGTTTACCTCATTACATGCAGGAACTTAGAGTCCTGCTTTTCTTATGGAGTGCAATAAAGAAATCAGAACTTCATATCCCTGCATGCAGTGGGGTAAACCCAGGACTGGATCAAGCATATTGGGCACATCTGGAGCCAGATGGAACCCTAATTGGGAGCCCCTCTGTCCCCTAATGGTTCTTTTAGTGTTTTAAAATGTCTTATGTGACCCTTCTCTTGGAAAAGTTAAGAGTCCTGTATTTTAAAATTTAGAGCATAGCAAGCTGTTCTCATTCCTGAGCAGTGAACAGAGTAAAACAGGGCTGCCAGTTTACCCTGTTCCAGGAGCGAGACTCATCCTAAAGCTGTATTATTTGTTGTACCTGATTCTACCCATTGAAATCACTGGTGCAAATCCCATAATGCACCAGAATGGACTATCAGAAATCCAGGACTGGCCTAAAGTCTCCCTCCTGGAACAGGGTAGTTTCTCAGATCTATAACATAAGAGAAATTTGAGTTTTACACAGTAGAGTTGCCAAGTTACCCAATTCCATGAGTAAGATTTCTTGCCCGTTCTGGTTTTAAATCTGCAGTGCAGTGCAGTGTGGTGTTTGTAGTCCCTGATTTTACCAATTGGAATCAGTGCTGCAAATCCCATAATGCATCTGGATGAGACTGTCAAAATCTCGCTCCTGGAACTGGGTAACTTGGCAACTCTGACAGTATAATAGCTAACAAAGAGCTTATGTTTGTTTTAACATTGTCAGTAAAATAGTTTCCAAAATTGCCACTAAATTTGAATTTGCACCTGCAGCCAGGTCATGAAATTAAATGTCTGTCTCCCAAATCTGTCCTGGGGGACCCTCAGCCAGTCAGGCTTTTAGGATATCCACAATGAATATTTATGACAGAGATTTGCATGCAGCGTATAGCCAACTCTAGAGTGTGATTAGTCCCAGGGCTGGCACAAGGAGATGAAGCACCTTAGGCAATCCTCATCCCTAGTGCCCCCTGTGGCACCCATTGCTGCCAGCCCTCTCCGGGACCTGCAGTGGTGGTACTAGCCGCAAACAGCCCCGCGGTGCTTACCTTTAAACTTCAGCTTCTACTCTCTCTGATGCCCAAGGCTGACTTTCTGCAGGAAGTTTAAGTGCCGTGGGGCTGTTTGTGGCCAATGCCAGCACTGCAGGTCCTGAAGGGAGCGACATTGGTGGCAATGGGTGTCCTCAGAGGACCAGCCCTCATTGGTCCCCTGGCAGTTGTTGAGAAGGTGTCTGCAGCTGCATGGCCAGGTCAGAGCATTACCTCACAGGAGTCCTTCCTTTTGGCTCCTGCACAGATCATGTTCTCTGTTATCTCCTTATCATACTGATCCCGTTGATTGCAGATCTCCCGGCTGATCACCAGCACCGTGACCTCTTGCAGTTTATCTGGACGCTTGCCAGTCAAGCTGATTTGCCCCCATCCAGCAACATCGCAAGAAGTCCCAGCTGGAAGGTCTGTATCCACCCTTTGGAAGGGGAGGATCTGAACTTCTTTGCTGAGTGTTGCTTTCTCTTCCAGCTGTGTGGTATGAAAACAGATCTTTGAGCTGGAGCCCCAGAGATTCCATAGAGACCTACTATGCTAAAGAAGTCCTTATGATCTATAATTACGGTTAACCAATCAACAAGGGGAGATCTGATCATCTTTTACCTTTGGCAGCCCTGACAGGTATCTAACAGAACATTCTCAGACAATCAATGTCAAAGCTTTATCCGCCATTCTATGATGGTTACATCCCATGTGCCCTGCTCGGAATGAGCTGTTATCCCTGAGCTAGGACACGCAGGCCCTGCACAGGATAATTGATAAAGACAGTATCAGGGAACTATAGAGAAAATAAACCTCATGATACTGATGAATCCCTGAGAGTGGAGTTGCAGGAAAGAGCATGGAACAGGAGCCCCATCTAGCCCCAGTCAGGTGCAAGGCAAGGGCAATTAAAAGAGCCCGCAAGCTGCTGAGGATGTAACATTACCTGTTCCTATTCTCAGACTGCCAAGGGATGGCTGAAGTGTGGACATGTGGGGCTGGCTGCAGGGCCTGGAGTCTTCTATAGGATATAAACAGGATGGGGTTGGTGCAGAAGGTGGCTACTAAAAAGGCAAGTGGTCTTTGTTAAAGTATATGGGGAAAGACTGAAAGATATCAATATATACACTTCAGAGCTGCCAAGTATCCCAGTTCCAGGAGTGAGATTTTTTGCCAATTCTGGTTGTAAATTTGCATTGTAATGCAGTATGGTATTTGTAGTTCCTGATTTTATCCCTTGGAATCAGTGCTGCTGGTCCCATAATGAATCAGAATGAGCTTGTCAGAAATCCAGGAATGGCTTAAATTCTCACTCCTGGGAAACTTGGCAGCTCTGATGTTTCTTTATGGAAAGAGTGATAGATGTGTGGAATAGCCTCCCAATAGAGGTGGTAGAGGCAAGGGCTGTATCTGAAAGTAAGCATGGGCCAGATAATCTCTAAGGGGAAAAAGGGACTGTAAAGCTTAGTAGCTGGTATGGAAAACCCAAATGGTCTTTATCTGCCATCGTTTTTCTCTCTCTCTATGGTTCCTTATTAAAGGTAGTCAGCTAGCAACCTAGATTGAGGCTGCCTACAGTGAAGACAACAGACTGCCATAGTGGGATTAGGGTTGCCAACTGACTCCAGATGCGCCTGACGGGTGTGACCTAGTCCTGGGTTTACCCCATTGCATGCAGGAACTTGTAGTCTTGCTTTTCTTATGGAGTGCAATGGAGAAATCAGAACTAGATGTCCCTGCATGCAATGGAGCAAGCCTAGAACTAGATCAAGCCTGTTGGGTGCGTCTGGAGCCAGTTAACAACCGCAAGTAGGATTGGTTTGTCATCTGCACCTGGAGTCAAGGGCAATAGGTTCCAGTGTAGGGTTGCCAACTGGCTCCAGATGCACCTGACACATTTGATCCAGTCCTAGGTTTACCCCACTGCATGCAGGGACATGTAGTTCTTATTTTTCCATTGCGCGTCATAAAAAAAGCAAGACTACATGTCCCTGCATGCAATGGGGTAAACACAGGACTGGATCAAGCCTGTCGGGCGTATCTGGAACCAGTTGGCAACCCTATTCCAGTGGGACCAAAGATATTTGTGTTTAGGCTTGTACTAATAAATAAAAATGATATCAGAGTTGCCAAGTTACCCATTTCCAGGAATGGAATTTTAAGCTAGTCCAGGATTTCTGATACATTATGAGACCTGCCTCACTGACTCCAAAGAGTAAAATTAGGAACTGCAAATACTGTACTGCATTGCAATGCAAATTAAAACCAGAACTGTCAAAAAATATCATTCCTAGAACTGGGTAACTTGGCAGTTCTGATTTAATATTACGGCACTTAACAACAACAACAACAACATATATCACAGAACTAGTTTTGGTCAGTTCTGGTTTTAAACTTGCACCCCAAACAGGATGGTATTTGTAGTCTCTGACTCTACCCACTGAAATCATCACATCAGCACTGCAGGTCCCATAATGTACCATGCTGGGGCTGTCAGAAATCCTATACTGGCCTGAAATCTCCCTCCTGGAACTGAGCAACTTGGCAGCTTTGTTCAAGTGCACTTCTGAGGAAAAGCCTGCATTTTGTCTGGTATGTTTATAGTCCCATGATATTCCTACTACGTATTTCTATAGTGCTACAAGACGTGTGCAGCACTGGACAGATAAACAAAAAAATAGTCCCTGCCCCAATGAAGCTTAAAATCCCACTTAAATATATGCTAGGAATAGGTATGGAGTATTCTAGTTACCTTTAGGAGCAGGAGATCATTGTGGGTTGTTGTATCATTGTACCCTGGATGAATAACGTATTCTAAAACTTGGTAGAAATGCTTGGATGGTTCCGGCTTCGAGAGGGAATGAGCTCCCAGGAGAACCTGAAATGTTGCATTCTTCCTAGAATTATAAAACAACACTTTATGCCAGAACTTCCCTAGCCCGTCCCGGGGACACTGTAGCCAACGGGGTTTTCAGGATATCCACAATGAATATGGCTAGACCTGGTCTCCAATGGATGCAAACTGATCTCCTGTGTGTCCATTGTGGATATCCTGAAAGCTGAACACCAGGACAGGTCTGAGAAGCTTTGCTTACTGAGGAGGCCTCAGGTATCCTTAGATAAGGAGCAGAAGTGGTTGCTGCCACAGTGCTTTTTGCAGTCATTGTAGTTCTGCAAAGAAAGGTACAGTATGGGCAGCGCATGTAAGGGCCTAAGGAAAAGAATGCTATATCTTCCATCTTGGTCTGGATTTGAACTCTAAGCTTTGGCTAGGATGGGAGGAGCAGTCCATGACTTGTTTTGTTTAAGAGTGGTGACCATTCTTCTTCCATATGACCTGGAAGCACATTGCAGAAAGAAGAGACCACGCGGCACAGTCTCTGCTTTTGTTCTCGAGCACTCTCTGCTTAGGAGACATTAGTAGCTAAAGCTGGGATAATCCTATCTAATGCAGTTCATGATAGCAGATCTGGATAAGATTCCCACTTAAAGGAAAAGGAATGAAATGTTTTAGGAACTCTTAGTAATCTGATTTCATTATAAACAGGTGCAAGTAATACTTCCTTTTACTTATCCTTTCTGGACTTACATTCTAGATTTTATTACTCGCTTTCCAAAATCCAAGCTGCGGGCAATATACAGAAGGTCCAGTAGTTATTTCCCTGTGCAAGCAGCCTAATAAACATAGATTGTCCAAGGTTACAAGGGGCATCAGTGGGAAAAGCTGGATTTTGAACCCCAGTTTCCTTAGTCCGCTACTCTAACCACAATACTAATCCTTCTTTGTCTTAGCCATTAATCTCCAACCCCTAATGCCAAGTCTAAACTGAAAAGTAGCCAGACAGGAAGGAGAGAGAGACTTACTCCTCAGGGGCACAGTGAGCGGCACTCAGCACCCATTCATCAGCGATCAGGAACCCTCCGCATAAGTGCTTTCCATCCACATGGAGCGAGGCCATGTAAGGTCTCAGGTGGGGTCCGGCTTCAGAACCACCCAGAATCCGTCCCACGGGGTTAGTAGCTGGCACAATGCACAAGTCATTAGCTTATGAATATTGTTTACTCGTATTAGATTTGCTTTACTGCTTGGAAAGTGTATTTCTGTCAGAAAGACTGGAAAGGAATGGCTCTCAGTTGCTGTGTCCCTGCCTGCCATGCCTTCCTGAGGTCACATTTACTATATCCTGCTAAAATGGCCTTATATGAATGCCGTGCTCAGGCAGTGTCAGTGGAAGAGGTCCACAGGGACTTTCTAGTGGTCATCTTATCCCAAAGCGAACAACACAGGACCTGGAGCAGGTTGATGGTGGCTCTGAGAAAGAAGCTTCTCACAGGGCAAGCCCCAGAGATGGAAATGGGAAAGGTGTGAAGCATACAATGTTAATCTAACCTGCACTCACAAAATAATCAGTTCCCTATTCCCCCAAATTTCTACAAGCAGGGTTGTACCAAGGGCTGTGTGAGCACAGAAGCCGCAGAGGGCACAAGCATGGAGGGGTGCAAAAATTAAATTTCAGAAAAATTCAAAATGTAAATCTGAGAAAGTCAACAGAATTTTTACATGGTTGTATTAGCCAAAAGGCCTATGCGAAGCTGGAAATACTATTTGACAAAAGGACTGAACATGCACTTATATGTCATAATCAGGAAGGTAGGGGAGAGATTCGCACATTGCACAGGGCAGAATTGTAGCTTGGTATGGTGCCATCTACAAGTAACAGGAGGGGAGATACTAATGTATAGCATACATTTCAGCACAGTTATGAACATTTCACAGCAGCTCCAAACAAGCACAGGTTTCCCATCTTTCCCAATAAATTCAGATAGCTGCAGAAGTCCAGTGAGGATTGAGATAATTTCTAGCACACACTGAAGATTATCTCCGTAGACACTAGGTATTAGACCATTGCAAGCTGCTATGGGCTCATGCTTCAAAGTTCAGCTGCTTTTGCGGGTCCTTCCAGTTTTCATTAGACTGCCCCATGAGCTCTAAACTCCAATCTACTAGTCCTTGCTGGGTCCCCTTAAACTATCATCTGTGTGATAGAAATGCTCACGATCTCTTGTTTTACGTTATTCCGCAGCTTGACTATATCTCCACCCTTCTGATGCATTATTTTGGGCTGATGCTAATACCCATAAGGACAGAATAGTGACCAGGATTCCCAACACGTTGCTTTCTCTTCCTTCCCTCCCTCCAGGTCCTGGGAACTCTCAACTATAAACTCTCGATTGTTGCTTTCACAACCAAGAGTTATTGTTAACTCAGGAGAACTGATGAACTTACCACATAATGAAACGCCCATCCACACCAACACCCCTGCAAAGGCATTGTGAGATCCCATCACTTCAGAAGTATCTGTCCAAAGAAGGAACCTTTCTCCTATGCAGTCCTGCCTTCTGGAAGAATTCACTGTCCTTATATTCCAGCAGCTTAAAGGAGGGTGGGAAAGGGAACAGATATTATCTGTGTGTAAATAGGAAATGAACCTAGACTACGAAAGATTCTGCTAACAATAGAATGTCTCTTCCAGCCAGCACACACAATGAGAGGAAACATTCCAGAGATGAGCTTGGAAGACTGGAATTTTACCGGAAACTCCACTGCCTCAGATTCTGTTTTTGTGAGACAGAAAAGGCTTAAATCGTGCTCTCCATGAATGGTGCTAGCATCTCATGAACACTAAAGGAAAATAGTTAATTTTGTAATGTTGTGTTTGTGCAAAGTTCACATTAAATGGGAGTTTGCTTAGATGGATTCCTAAAGAAAAGGAAGAGGGGGTCCAACTCTCAGGGCTAGAGGGTGCTTAGGGTCTCCCGCCTCCATGCCCTTGCTCCTGACGAAGCCCGTGAGGGTGAAACAAAGATCTTTGTTTAGTTGTGACTCTTTTGAGCTACTGAAGTGGGTTAGCTTAGTTGCTACTATTTCTATTGCTTTAGCCTGAGAGTTTTTGTTGTTTTGTGTGATTAAAACTCTCAGAGTAGATCTTCTTGTTTAGGACTAGAGCAGTATCCAGTGACAGCAGGACACCAGTGCTTAATGCACTCATCCAAAAACCATGTATACTTTCTTTTAAAATTGTTATTAACCATTTACTTGGCCAATCCAATAAATGGATGCTTTCATTTGTGGGTGACCTTTATTTTTTTGGGGGGAGGGGGGGAGCAGAGGGGGATAAGGGAAGGAGAGGGTAGGTGTGGAGAAACTCAATCGGAGAACCTCACCACCCTTTTCTTCATGACGATGCTCCACAGGTTTTTAATAGCTGAAGTCTGAAAAGGACGAATTTGCCCATCCAGTCCACATTATCAAGATATATCCCAGCTAACAGGAGACCGAATGTTACTACCTGTAGACTCTTAAGTCCTTATCCAGAAAGATTTCTGTTGTCTTATTTGTACTCCACCTCCTGCATAACTGAGTGTCCAACAATCTGCTATTTCATTCACACGCAGCAGCCCTCCCCTGTTCAACTACAAAGTACCCCAATAATATAACAGCCGCCAACAAAGATGTGACCGCAACATCCATTCCCCAGGTTTTTGTGGCCTTTCAGGATCAAGCTAGCTAACAAGGAGTCCCTAGCCCACCAGACAGACCCAGTTATGTGAGCACCTGCATTTATAGAACTTGCATCCAGCCAAACAGACTCAGTTGCTAATTAGTTTTTCTGATGTCTCTTCACTTTCCTCTGTGCCTATCCTACGTTTTCTTGAAGTCCATTACCATTTAATCCTCCACCATCCATTCCAAGAGGGCATCCAAGGAAAACACCACCTTTTTTATGAAAAAAAATCATTCCCTGCTATTGCTCATGAGTCTCTATCTTTCAGCGCATCATATCATTGACTCCTATAATCCATTTAAATGTTGTTACTATTCTCGAAAATCTGAAATCAAATACTTGGAGAAAAATGATAGGGCAGGTGGCACCTTATAGACTCACCAATTTATTGAGCCATGAGCTTTCAAGGACGAGTCCACTTCATCAGATGCATATACATGGGATTATTTTAGACTCAATGCAAGTTTTAAGACCCTTGCATCCAGATTTGGCACAGGGTGATTTTTGTATTTCAGGCATCAATTTTCCCTTGTTTTGACTTCTGTAATGCTTTTTTCCAGTTCACTAGCTTCTGCTTTAAAAGACATTACAACTTATATAGAATCCTGTTGCTCAGATTATATTAGGCAGATCGAGATCTGATCATATTACACCTGGGTTAATAAAGTTATGTTGGCTGCCGATTAGTTATTGGATTAAGTACAGATGATGATAATGGTAAAGTAGATTCATAGACCATCGATCCATAGTTTATTGAATCTTGTACAGCAATACCAGTCTGCCCTATGCAGGCATGTCTTTATAATGCATTTGTTGTGCCTCCTGTAAGGGGCATGCTTACTATGCCGCTCTGCCTGTTAAAGCAGCCAATAGCAAGCGCTATGGGCATGCAGTAACAGCACAGGTGAAAATCAGGGCAGCAATGCTCCGCCCTATCTGCAGGTCCCCGCAGTAACGGCAAGAGTGGGTGGGATATGGGTGGAGAGTGGGTGTGTCTGCAAAATGCATTTAAGTGGCCGTCAGCAATACATGGTCACCGTCAAAGTTGCAGACGGCATAGGTGCAGATAACACCACCTTAACGGGTGACATTATGCACATCCACAGTGCTGCCAGGCCACGTTCTTTGCACATGTCGTTGGCCCTGGATGTACAGAGCCAACATTAGAATCGGCCCTGTATGTCCAGAACTGCCCAGACTTTGCACCCTAGCTATCCCTTCCCCGCCCCTCCCCCCATCTAACTTCCCTGCACAGCCAGCGGGGAGGTTCGACACCAGCGGGGGAAGGCATGAATGCTCTTCGCGGCACAGAATAACCCCTACAGTATTTAGAGCCCTAAATCTCATCTCAAATGGTTTCTGGTGCAGATGTCAGCTATTCTAGATAGCCCTTCTCTAGACCATCTCCACTCTCTGTGTCCTCCCATAGGCATGCTCTCCAGAACTGAACTCAATACTGTGGGTGAGGTCTTTACCATTGACCTGTACAACAGCACCATGAACATCTTTGTCTCTCTCCTGGTTACGTCTCTCCCTATGTACCCAAGCTTCTCTCTGGCACCATCCAAAGCCTTCTGCACTGGTTTGCTATACTGATATCCTTGGACATATTCAACCTGAGGTCTCTGTCCTGTTCTGTGGACTTCAGCAAATCCCTCCTCATTGAATATTTATTTATTATTATTTAACTGGTTTTATATACCGTTTTTCTGCAAGGCAAAACGGTTTACATTGAACAAGTAGTAACATTTACATGGAACAGTTAGAACTATGGACAAATAACTGGGAGAAATATTACATTGAACAAGTAGGAACTTTTGTATGGAAGAGTTGGAACTATGTACAGATAACTGGTATAAATATTATATTGATACAATTGAAAAAGAGAACAAAATGATTATTTACATATGGCATAGCTGCTATGCGGTGAGGCATTGTGTTTGCCTGCTTATGGGGGGTGAGTGGTGAGAGTGGGGAGGAGGGGCAGGGTATGATCTTGTGGGTGGTTTGTGGCGGTAGCTGTGTTGAAGTATTCTTCGAAAAGAAAGGTCTTAAGATGTTTTTTGACGAGAGTGTGGGATTGCAGGGCCTGTAAGATGGGGGGTAGTTTGTTCCAGTTGGTGGGGGTGTAGAATTGGAAGGCTCTTGTGCAGGTGTGTTGTGGTTTCTTGGAGCTCTGTTCAGGTAGAAGGAGGAGATTTGCTGTGTTTTGGCGCTGGAGTCTGCTGTTGTTGGGGCGCTCAATTAGTAGTTGTAGCTGTTCCGCTGTAGTGTTGAGGAGGACTCTATGCATGAGGACAATGGTCTTAAACCTGATACGGGATGTGACTGGTAGCCAGTGTAGGGATTTCAATATGGGCGTGATGTGGGTGTGTCTGGTTGCTCCAGCGATGAGTCGTGCAGCTGTGTTTTGAGCTAGCTGCAGGGGGCAAGGGTTGTCTTAGGTAGTCTTTGAAGGATGGAGTTGCAGTAGTTGAGGAGAGGGGTGATGGATGCTTGACAGACTGTGCGGAAGCTATCATAGGGTATAAGAGGGCATAGGTTGCGGAGAATTCTGATTTTGTAGTAGATATTCCTGGTGGTGTTTAGGATGTGAGGCTGGAAGTTCAAGAGGTGGTCCAGGGTTACACCAAGGTACTTGATCTGGGGTTTGACCTAGATTTTAGTGTCGCCCAGTTTGATGCTGTGTGAAGGATTGAAGCTGGGATCTCTGAAGATGTGAAGGCGCTCTGTTTTGTTCAAATTGATTGTGAGATTGTGCTGTTGTAGCCATGTGGTAACTTCTGTGAAGCAGGCTGCAAGGGTGGAGTAGTCAGGAGAGGTGGTGTTGAAGGGGATGAAGAGCATTATATCTTTCGCATAGAGTTGGTATCCGACATTGAGGCTCTTGAGGATGTGACAGAGGGGTCTGATGTATATGTTGAAGAGGAGGGAGGAGAGGGCTGATCTTGTACTCCTTGGGGGAGGGTGAATGGCGATGAGGATTGGTTTCCAGTCCTCACCTGTTGGGAGAGGTAGGAGTGAAACCATTGAAGTGGGGTGCCTTGAATGCCAATGGTGTTAAGTTGGTTGATGAGGGTCTGGTGAGATACTGTGTCGAAAGTTGCGGATATGTCGAGGAATAGTAGGATGAAGCCTGAGCGGGGTTTCTCTGTCCCAGTTATGAGAGTTTTGAGGAGGGAAGTGAGGAGAGTTTACGCACTGTGGAGTGGGCGAAATCCATGCTGGTTGCTGTCGAGTGGTGCAAAGTTGTCCAGGTGCTCCTGAAGCTGGATTTGTACTGCTTTTTTGATGACTTTAGAGAGGAAAGGGATGCTGGCAATGGGTCTGTAGGATGCAGGTGAGGTGGGATCAAGGTTGGGCTTCTTCAGGATGGGTCTAATGGAGGCTTTTTTGAGTGATGGGGGAGGTAGGCTTGGTTGAGGGAGGTGTGGAGAACTGTGGAGATAAGCGGAAGCATCAGGGTCTTTGTCTGCTTGATCCATGTTACTGGGCATGGATCTAGGGGGGAAGTGGTAGCATTGATGAGAGTGATGATGTTCTGGAGTTCCTCTGGATGGACGTCTCAGAAAGAGTTCCAGGGTTGGGTTGTGGGGGTTAAGGAGATGGTGGATGGAATGGTTAAGGTAGAGGTGGCAGAGTGGCTATGTTTAGCTATGAGAAAATCTGCCATCACTTGGGGGTGGATGATGTCTTCCTGGGGGGGCTGTGATGGGTCATTTGTGAAGCTCTTGACGAGTTGAAAGAGTTCTCTGGGCTTATTTATGGCACAGAGTAGTAAGTTGCTGTGGTGTTCCCACTTGGCATTGAGAGTACTGGTAGAGTATGCTGCACGTTGTTCAATGTAGATGGTCAGCAGTTGTGGGTCTTTGGTTTTTCTCCATCTTCGTTCCAGCTTTCTAAGTAGGCGTTTCTGATTTTTGAGATAGAATGAGTACCAGGGGGCATGGTTCCGGGGGATTTTGGGATGGTTGTGTTGTGGAGCTTGAGAGGCTGTGGTGATGATGGTGTTCCAGGTTTGAATGAGGAGATTGAGGTCTGAGTGTTGAAATGTTTGCTTTAGTTGAGGAATGGTTTGATGGATGAAGGTGTCTTCATGGAAGTTTGTGAATCTTCTTGTTGTGTGAAGTTTGGGTAGTGTGGGATGTTTGAGTTGGGGGTTGGGTAGGGTGAAGGAAATGAGGTGATGGTCGAACCATGGGACTGGAGTGGATGAGAGGGTGATTGGGTTGGGGGAGGAGAGTAGTTCGTTGGGTATGAAGAGTAGGTCCAGGGTGCTTCTTTTTTGGTGGGTAGAGGTCTTGATGATTTGGGTGAAGTGGAGGTCACTTATGGCTTGGAGAAAGGCGTTGCTGTGGATGGAGTCAGCTGAGGGGAGGTTGAGGTCTCCAAGTAGGACAAGGTGTTGTTGGCATGGGACAATGGAGCAGACTACCTCAAGAAGAGAGTCCAGTTTGTCTGCCTTGTGGTGTGGAGCTCTGTATACGAGGCATATGGTGAGGCATTTGTTGCTAATGATGAGGATATCGATTCCATGAGAGGATGTTGTGCTGATGGTGGTGAAGCATAGTTGTTTGTTGGAGAGGATGCAGACTCCTCCTCCTCTGCTGTTGGTTCGTGGGCAGTTGTGGATGTGGTGGGTGTTGGTGTTGAGTTGATTGAGAAGTACATTGTCCGTCTCGCTGAACCAGGTCTCAGTGATGCAAAGGAGGTCGATTGCGTTGTCGGTGATGTGGTCAGCAAGGGTTTGGATGTTGTTCCTGGCGGAACTGGTATTGATTAGACTGCATCTAATTGGTTGAATGGGGTGTGTGTTAGGGATTGTTGTTGTGGTGAGGGGTGTGGTGGGAATGGTGAGTAGGTGTGATTGTCTCCTATGTTGCTGGCTGTAGTGGGGGATCAGGGTGTAGTGGATTATGGGCTTTGGAAGGTGGATGATGGGAATGAAGGAGGGAAGGGTGAGGTAGGTTGAGAGGCAGTGTGCCAGTAGAGATGAGAGGTATATGAGTATGAGGTATTTGGGTAGTGTATTCATGTTCGATTTCTTTGTTTTGTGTGAGTGGGCTGGGGTAAAGGGTAAGAGAGAAAGGGATTGTTGCTAGGGAGGAAGTGTTTAGGAGGGATCGGTGATTAGACTTACGGAGGAGAGGGTCAGTGCATCCAGGAGGAATGTAGGATCACTCCTTAGGTTTACACCAGAGGGATTCATTGTTAGATTTAGAGTCCTGCTGCTCTCTGTGATTGGTATTAAGTAGCAGTCTGGCGGGACAATGTATTTTGGTGTTGGTTTCAGGTTTCGGTGTCCTGTGTGGTTTTGGTTGTTTTGGTGCAGTCCGTGGTGGGATTCCGGTTCGCTGGAGCAGCTTTCTTGTGTGCGCCTCTGCTCCCTGCCTAAGGGCCACACCAAAGGGCCTTCTGGCGAGGCCCTCAGGCGCGGGCACACTCTTCGGCTTGCCACTTTTAAAAGATGTTCTGCTGGGGCCTGAGTTGAGCAGTGGATGATAATAAGCTGGAATATTTGTAGGCAGAGGGGTAATGTGATTCTTGGGAGTCTGCCTGTGTGCCTCTGGAGGGATGAGTGAGGGAACAGTTAAACATTCTGGTGAATAATATTTTGGTTTTGCAGCATTGCTTGATGCATATTTCTCCACTGCTTCACATATTCCATTATGGTTTGGGAAGTGGCATACACAGAGTATGGGGAGGGTGATGGAGAGCAATGTCCCTCCCCCTCCTCCAAATCCTTCAGGACTGTGGACTAAAAGGAAGTGGCATCATGGGGGCCTAGCTGGATCAGAATACGAGGAGGTAGCAGTCACTTGCCTGCAGTGGGTGATGAGCAAGCGGCAGACTGGCAGGATGGAATCCGACTGAGGGAGGCAAAGTTTGCATGGCGATCACAGAAACCTTCTCATGTACTTTAGGGCTCCTACTTTGTACCTGAATTGTTCTCCTAGATGGATAGGGCTCAGGGCTGGCATGCCCACTAGGCAAGCTCCCTCTATTCACCCACAAATATTTTATATAGTTCTTAGCCCATTTAAATGGAAAGGAATCCCTCAACCTCTCCTCCATCATCGTATCCAGTAGATTTTTAATATTTCCATTTTCCCCAAATTCATTTTATATCCTGAAAGATTTCTATACAACCTGACTTCTTGCAACAAGATAGGCAAGGAGGGAAGAGGATTGCTTATGGTGTAAATAACATCTGCGAATAATGCAATTTTGTACATTTGACCTCCTACTTCTATGCCCCTTATTTCTTTATTCATTTGAATTCACTCCACCAAGGATTCCAAAACTAGAGCAAATAATAATGGTGATAGTGGACACCCTTGTCAGGTTCCCCGTTCTGACTCAAAGTCCTCTGAATAGCTACTACCACTGACCCAGATTCTCACCTTTGCGTCCCGATACAAAGCCCTGATCCACCCTATACATTTATTATCAAGTCTCACCATCTTTAGTGTTGAAACCATAACTTCCCATTCCACATGGTTGGAGACTTTTGCAGCATCAACTGCAACTAACAAGGATTGTGATTGCTTCTTCTGAGCCTTCCAGATCAGACTGAAGATTTTGCAGATATTGCCGCTGGCTTGTCAACCAAGCATAAATGGATTTGTCTTCCTTTATCAACTTAAGGATCACACTTTGAAATCTGATAGCCAAAATTTTCTCCAAGAACTTGGCATCCAAATTTATGAATGAAATAGGGCGATAGGACCCCCCCATATATTACTATTCTTGCCTGGCTTCAAAATGAGTGTGATACCTGCTTCTTTCATAGACTCAAGTAAACCATCCCCCTTCCCTCCCGTCCCCGCCATCCCATTAAACAAACACATTAGTGGCTCCTCCAACTGCTCCTGGAATTTTTATAGAAATAGGCTGTGAGCCCCTCCAGTCCTGGTAACTTTTCTTCTTTCTTTCTTTTTTTTATCTGTAATCATACCCCCATTCAGTTAACATAACCATGAAATCAGTTTACAATAAAAATGAAAAATGGAGCATAGAGTAATAAACAACATTGGATGAGAGGGATAGGAGCATAGTGGGTCAAGGGATATATAGCACAACAATAAAAATAAAGACAATGAATTCAGTAGTGAAACAAAAGGGGGGAGGGGGAAAAAAAGAAGAAACACCCACTGGTGACACTGGGGCCCGGGCATAATTAATCACCTCCAAATACTTTCCTGAGGAAACAGTTCTCCAAGTCAGGTTTATAGAATTTGATAGCCTAATAAACGTCTCCTATAATTACATCGCTATCTAAACATGTCACCTCTTAACAGGGCTGCGCCAACCATTAGGCAGACTAGGCGGTCGGCGGGGTTGCAACTTCTGGGGGCGGCAAAGATTAGGTCATTCAAAGCTAAATAATAGATTTTGATAGTCGAGGGGGGAGGGGGGTAAAGCTTAAGGCTTGCCTAGGCAGGGGCAGTTCTATAATGAGGCGGAGTGAGGCCTCAAGCGGCAAAGTTTTGGGGACAGCAAAAAATGCTTCCAAAACAGCCAAGTGGCTGCCGCCTCACTCTGGAGGGGACAAAGGGGAGATGTTGGACATTGGTGTAAAAGGGGAGAAGGAAATGCAGGGCATGGGGGTAACAGGGAGAAAGATTGGAGAAGATGGACATGGGATAAATGGGTTGAGAAAGAGACGGCGAGATGCTGGACACAGGAGTAATAGGGAGGGGATGGTATGGTATGGAGATGGGGTAGATACTGATTGCAGGGGGATAGGAAGGGAGAGGGCAGACATGGAAGGAAAGACAGAGCAGAGGTACTGGGTGAAAGGAAAGAGAGAGAGAGAGAGACACTAGATGGGGGGTGAGAGATGTTAGACATGGAGGGGAAGGGAGCATGAGCAAAAGACTAGGGAATAATGGACCAGAGAAGGACTAAGTTGAAGTTTGAAAAGCGGTAGGTAGATGGCGTATAAAAGAGGGAGACTGAGAACTGGATAGTAAGGAGTAGTGAAATCTGGGTGGACAGTGAGAGAGAAATAAATGGAAGAAAGCTGAAATGAAAAAAACATCAATATCCAAGATGGAAGGAAGTGAAGAAAACAAAAGGAGAGACAAGAAATGGCAGATGGACTAGAGACCATGGAAAGAGAGCTAAGAACAAATAGAAGAAAGCAGAATTCTCAGATCTGGACCAGCATGAATAAAATGGTCATACAACAAAGGTAGAAAAAATAATTTATTTTAAATTTAGTGATTGAACTTTGCACAATATGTATATTTTACACCGTATAGGGAACTGCATCTCTTTTATTTCTCTGGTGTTGCTCCTCTTGTGAAGTCTGGCTTCTTGGTGTTTTAGTTTAATTTTTGTCTACATATTTTTATTTTTACTTTAGGTTGTGGTAATTTATTCTGTACTTGGTGAGGGTCTGTGTTCTGAGTGTGTGACTAAGGCCAGGCGCTCTTTTGAGGATCTGTAGTGTAGTAATTTGACTTGTTCAACACAATTCAATCCAGTCTTTTGCATTTTGTATCTTCCCTCCTCATCAGTAATCTGGTCATAGCAAACTTAATCTGTTATGAAGATACTTATAATGGTTTGAATGGGGGGCTGTGTAAGTGGCTTTTCATTAATCAAATTTAATGTTTATTATTATGCTTGTTTTATTGTAACATATATTTTACTAAATTGCATGTGTATATTTGGAAGTCACCTAGGATTTTAGATGGCTGGCATATACATTTTAAAAGAAATACTAAATTTATGCAAATTATGCCACAATGAATCTCCGCACATGGCTTTGCAACACCCTCATGCCCCCCCACCCGAGGGGAAGCAGCTGAGGGGGTGCACTGGGAGGTGGACAAAAACCTCAGATTGGGGCCAGCATGATCAAAGAATAAAATAGTCAGACAACAAAGGTAGAAGAACATTTTATTTTCAATTTAATGATCAGACTCGGTGCTATCTTTATATTTTATACAGTACAGGGAAATGCATCTCTTTCTATTTTGCTGGTATTGCTTTGTATGCAGAATCTGGCTTCTTGGGGTTGCAATTTAATTTTTATCTACATATGTTTATTTTTAGGTTATGGTCATTTATTCTGTACTTGGTGACGGTCTGAGTTTATGGCCAAGACCAGGTGTTCTGTTAACATGGAGTTTGTATGTAGGGATTTGTACTGTAGTAATCTGAATTGTTCAGCTTTTCAAATAGGAGTTTGGAAGTTCCAGGGCCCACTGCAGTATTTTCAGTGATGCTTTTATTGGATGACCTCCTTATGAGAGTTTTGGAAGTTGGTGCTGGTATGATATGGTATGGTAGATTTGTTTTATAGATCCTCAGTGACTTTGTTGTAGGATTTTGTATTAGTTCACAATGGGCCCGATTCTGTTCTTGACGTCAATCTCCTTTGTACATCCGGGCTGACCAGGACGTACAAAGGAGAATGTGATTCTGATCCTGCAGGGCACGTCTAGCTCCGCGGGATCAGAATCGTGGTCACCACTATACTTGCAGGCTGGGACTGCGATTCAGTCCCAGCCTGCACATACAGCGAAACCCGACTAACTCAGTCAAGGCATTTTAATGGAGCCGCGGTGCCATGGTGTCATGTTGCCATGGCGCCACGGCTCCATTTAAATGCTGTGATGCCGGCTGCCGACGAGAAAGTTAATTCCTTGCAGCCCAACCCTCAAACCGGCTTCCTAAGGCCAGGGTCGGGCTGCGGGGATTTAACTTTTGCACCCCCCCAGCCCCTTCCGTGCTCCAGAGCCTCTGAAATGGAACTTCCCCGGCCATTTTGCTGGCCCTGGATGCCCGCCCACTCTCCGCCCCTGGGCTGCCTCTTCTAATTTTATGTTATAAACTGCTGTGGTTCTCACTCTTTCTTTTAGTTCCTTGGTGTGCGAACATCTTGCATTTTCTCCACATTATCTAATCTGCTTTTTTGGTTTGGTTCAGTCCTGACTGGAGTTTTGAGAAAGCCCTGCCCCCTCGCCTCAAGCAGCAGATTGCCTTGAGCCGCCCCTGTGCCTAGGGCATCAGCACCTTGAACCAGCTCTGGGATTGGACCTGCCTCTTCAGCCTCTGTAGTTTGATTTGATGTGCTATATATTTGCTTCATGGCATGTCCCCTTGTCTTAGTACTGTTTGAAAAGGTAAGTATCATAGCAACAGAAATGCAGGGAACATGGGTGAAGAAGTCAGCACTGTGGGCAGTCTGGAAGGGGACAATTATACTTGCATCCATACTGGTGCAGCCTGCAGACTTGACTGAGATGGAGGAATTAAATATAGCCCTTTTTGAGGAGACCCAAAGCCTAGGAATGAAGGGAAAGGTCTTACTAGGAGAATTTAACATGTCAGATGTGGACTGGAGTATCCCCTGTGCAGAATTGATCAGAAGTAGAGAGATTCTGCATGCACACTTCAAGGAACTCTGCTCCAAGGCCAGCCCAAGGTTTTTTGTCACCTCAAGCAGGAGCCCTGGCTGTGCCACCTTCCCTCCCCCCCATCCCCTCTTCCCCATTTCAACCTGTGCCATGCCGCCGCTTTTGTCTTCTGGGGGGACCAGCAGCAGCAGCAGCAGCATTCTTGCCACTTTGATGTCCACAGCAGGCATGTGTTTCGGTACACATGGACTGCTATTTCTGACCCCCCTCCAATAGGAAGTTGCATTAGTAGGGGATCAGAGGCAGCAGGCCATGTGTACCGAAGCACATGGCTTGCCACGGGCATCAAAGGAGCGTCACAAAGCTGCCGTGCCACCGGTCATAGTCTGCCGTGCCACCGGTCATAGTCTGCCACTCTACCGGTCATAGTCTGCTGCTCTAGGCTGCCACTTAGCCCACTGGCCCTGATAATAATTGTGAGGAAGAGAGATATATTTGCTTTCTTGGATACGAGTATGGCTCACTAATTGAGATGTGAAGTTCAAAAAGAGTAAATAAAAATAACTGGAGAAAGTAATTTTCACTCAAGGCACAATTAAGTTGTGGGATTTGTTACCAAAAATATGGTAAAGGGAATTAGCATAGCTGATTTTTAAAAATGGTGCAGAGAAATTCCTGGAGGGAAAGTCCATAAGGCGTTATTATCTAGGTAAACCTGGGAGGTCACTGCTTATTTCTCGATGAGAGCAACAAGGAATGGATCTTCTCTTTAAGATCTGCTGTGCAGTTGTGAGGTGGACCAGCAACCATCAGAAAGACAGGATGTTTGGCTTGATGAGCCTTTTGGTTTTTACCTAGTAATTGTTAAGTCTAATGCTCTTCCAGATCCCTTCTGCAGATTAATTGATAGCATAGAGCCCTCTAGTAATCATTATGCACTAATGCATGTTTCATTCTCAGGGCTCCTGCTTAATATTTAAACAAGAAACATACCCAGTGCCTTGAGCCTTTCTACAAAATATTGGGGAGGGAGAAGAGGCTCACAGAAGTGTTTTTCACTTGTACTTTTATTACTGGTAAGCAGAGAAGCCACAGGTGAATTAGAGAGACTTATCCATAGCAAAGGAAAAGGTTTCTCTGGTTGGTGGTTGGCAGTGTTGATGGGCGCTAGGGGGTGGGGGAGCACCAAGGAATTTGGAAAAGTATGCTTGATATTACCACTTCAGCACCAATGCAGAGACTGAGCTCACGAGATTTGTTTCCATACCATTAGATCCCCTTTTCAGATATTTAAACTCCAATACAAAAGAAATAATCTACTACTACTATTTAGCACTTATAAAGCGCCACGCACGCAGCGCTGCACAGCTAACCTACAAGAGGTAGCCAACATACAAGAGACAGTCCCTGCCCGTCAGAGTCATGCTCATCGGAGCTTACAATCTAGTTAGAAGAGCACAGAGCATTAGTCAGTTCTGCAGAAGGTACGGTGTGGTACAGTTTGGTCTATAGTTTGGTCGTAAATGTTGATGGGGGTTAGGGTAAGATGAGGATGGAAGTCAGGATCTGAATGCAACGGTGAAGAGGTGGGTCCTCAACCTGGATTTGAAGAGGGCCAGGGAGGGTGCCTGGCGCACAGACGCAGGTAGGCTGTTCCAGGCGTATGGTGCAGCAAGGTGAAAGGAGCGCAGTCGGGAGTTTGCGGTGCGGGTGAAAGGCATTGATAGAAGTAATTTGTTGGTAGAGCACAAGTTTCGAGTGGGGACGTAGGGAGAGATAAGAGATAAGAGGTATTGAGGGGCCATTTATAGGATGCATGTAGAGTGGATGCATTTAGAGTGGATGCATTTATAGGTCAGCAGGAGAAGCTTGAATTGGATACGGAATTGGACAGGGAGCCAGTGAAGCGACTTGAGAAGAGGAGTAATGTGGGCATGACGAGGCTGACAGAGGATTAGTCGAGCAGCATGATTTTCTATAGATTGAAGGGTAAGGAGGTGGCTCATGGGGAGACCAGCGAGGAGTAGGTTGCAGTAGTCGAGGCGAGAGGAGATTAAGGAGTGGATAAGCGTTTTGGTAGTGTGTTCAGAGAGGAAGGGGCGGATTTTGCTGATGTTGTAGAGAAAGAAGTGGCAGGTCTTAGCTACAAGCTGGATATGAGTGGAGAAGGAGAGAGAAGTGTCAAAGATAACCCCTAGATTGCGGGTCGAGGGAACAGGAAGGATAGTAGATCTATCCACCTGGACTGAGAGAGGGGGAAGTGGGGGGGAGGAGTTGGGTGGAAAGACAAGGAGTTCAGTCTTGGCCATTTTCATTTTCAATCGGCGATGAGACAGCCAGGCAGCAATGTCCGAGAGACAGGCAGAGATCTTGGATTGGGTTGCCGGAGAAATATTAGGTGTAGAGAGGTAAATTTGGGAGTCATCGGCATAGAGATGGTACTGAAAGCCATGGGAGGAGATAAGCGCTCCAAGGCCTTGGGTATAGAGAGAGAAAAGGAGGGGGCCCAAGACAGATCCCTGAGGTACACCTACCTGGAGCGGGGTAGGGGAGGAGGAGAGGCCACCAGAGCATACACTGAATGAGCGATGGGAGAGGTAGGAGGAGAACCAGGATAGTACAGAGTCCTTGAAGCCAAGCAAGGAGAGGGTGGTGAGGAGAAGGTTGTGGTCAACAG
The DNA here is from genome assembly GCA_033557465.1 of Ichthyophis bannanicus. Lineage (NCBI taxonomy): Eukaryota > Metazoa > Chordata > Amphibia > Gymnophiona > Ichthyophiidae > Ichthyophis > Ichthyophis bannanicus. Next base: position 309,872,054 of record CM066039.1, read on the forward strand.
TATCAAAGGCAGCAGAAAGGTCAAGAAGGATGAGGCCCTTAGATTTGGCCTGGAAGAGGTCGTTGGTGACTTTTGTGAGCGCCGTTTCAGTGGAGTGTAGGGGACGGAAGCCGGATTGTAGTGGGTCCAGGAGGACTTAGGAGGTGAGGACGTCGAGGCAGCGACGGTGGACTGCTTGTTCTAATAGTTTGGATATGAAGGGAAGGAGGGAGATGGGTCGATAGTTAGAGGGGCATGTGGAATCAAGTGAGGGTTTCTTGAGGAGGGGTGTGACAACAGCATGTTTGAAGTCAACGGGGACAGCTGCAGTGGAGAGAGAAAGGTTGAGGATATGAGTGATGGAGGGGACAATGGTGATGGAGATGGAACATAGGAGATGGGTGGGGATAGGGTCTAATGAACAGGTGGTGGATTTGGAGGAGGAAAGAAGGAGTGTGGTTTCTTCTTCAGAGATCGGAGGGAAGGAGGAGAGGGTGGCGGGGGAGAGGATGGATGGGGGAGGAGGTGGGGGAGGATGGATGGGGGAGGAGAATTGGGGAGGAGCGGAGGTAGATGGGGGGTAGGGAATTGGAGGGTAATTTTGTGGATTTTGTCATGGAAGTAGCCGGCTAGGGTTTGGGCAGAAAGGGAGGGCGGGATTGGGGGAGGGGGACCTTGAGGAGAGAATTGAGGGTATTTAAAGAGATGGCGAGGATCAGAGGCAAGGGAGTTGGTCAGACGGATGTAGTAATCTTGTTTGGCAAGTGCCAAGGCTGACTGGAAGGAGCCAAGCATGAATTTGAAGTGTAAAAGGTCTGCCGGGGAGCGGGATTTGGACCAAGCTTGTTCGGTAGAACGGGCGCAGATACGTAGGTAACGGATAGTGGGTGAAAGCCAGGGTTGGGGAGTAGATCATTTATTTATTTTATTTATTTATTTTATTTAACATCTCTTATATACCGCGCTATTAAAATCAGCGCGGTGTACATCGAACAAAATATACTGCAATGTGTACAGGTAACATCGAGTTTACAGAGAACAAGGGAATATAAAACAATAAAATGTTACAGAACGTGGGGTGGGAGGGTCAAGAGTGTCAAGGGCTGAGGATAGTGTAACATTGTATGAAGATAATGCCTCGTTGACAGACTCGGATGATAAAATGGAGGAAAGAGATGGAGAAATGGTGGAGGAGAGAGTCAGGGGATCAATATTATTAAGGTTTCTAAATAGGTCAGAGGAGACAGGACGAGGTTGGGACGGCGGAAGCTGAAGAGTAAATGTTAAGAGGTGATGGTCAGATAAGGGAAGGAATGATTTGCGGACGTTTGAGGGAGAGGAATTGGAGAAGAGTATTAGGTCAAGGCAGTGGCCGTGTAGGTGTGTGGGAGCAGTGGAGCAAACTTGGAGGTCGAACGAGGAGGTAAGAGCGAGTAACCTAGAGGCATGGGAGTCGGAGGGGTTGTCAATGTGAATGTTGAAATTGCCAAGAATAAGAGTAGGGGAGGAGGGATCCATAAAGGCAGAAAGCCAGAAGTCGAAGTCGGTGAGGAAGGTTGATTTGGATTTGTTGGGTGGGCAATAAATAACAGCTACTCGGAGGGGAAGTGATGTGAGGAGGCGAATGGAGTGGACTTCGAAGGAGAGGGGGGAGTGTGATTGGGGTGGCAGGAGGGGTTGGAATTGGCAGGAGGGAGTGAGAAGGAGGCCAACGCCACCACCATGACCAGTGGATCGAGGTGCATGGGAGAACTGGTAGCCCCCATAGCAGAGAGAGGCAATGGAAGTGGTATTGTCTGGGGGGAGCCAGGTCTCAGTCAAGGCAAGAAGGTGTAGGGCATTAGAGATAAAAAGATTGTGGATAAAAGTGTTTTTTTAAATGACTGAGCATGTGTTCCATAGGGCGCATGAAAACGGGAGAGCGGAGGGGGGGGGGGGAGGAGAAGAATGTGGATAAGGTTGGATAAGTTACATGTGGAATTCTTATCAGAGTAGCGTGGGGGTCTATTTCTAGGGTAATACCGAGATTTAGAGGGAGCAGGGTGTGGGTGGGTATGTCTGGGTGTATGTGCTTGCCAAGGGGGACATGAGGGAGGGGAAATGAGAGGTAAATTGATAGTATCCAGTAGGTCGTGTGAGGGATTATTTTTGGGGATCGGGTTAGAAGTTGATATTTATTGATGAGTGGCTGTGGGATGAATGGGGGAGGGCAGAAGGAGGGAGGAGCGGGATGTGGATGAGACTAGATGGGGTATGTGAGGACCTATTTTTAGTGTGAGAAGGAAATCGGGGGGGGGGGGGGAGACCAGGGTTGGGGTTGAAATTACCTGATGAGAGAAGGAGAATGAGTATAAGAGAGCGAGGTAAAGTAGAGATAGTACGTCGGAAGCGAGGGTGGGGTTGCTTTAAGGAGAGGGGGGCTGGATGAATGTGGGGGATGGTGTGAAGAAGCTCAAGAGCAGATACTAGTCTAGGGGCAGAATGGAGGGAGAAGTGAGGAAGGTAGGAGGAGGGTAGGGAGAAGTTAGGAGGGTAGGGGGAGGGTAGGGAGAAGTGGGGAAGGTAGGAGAAGGGTAGGGAGAAGAGGAGGGAGGGTGTTGATAGGAGGGGAGGCAGTAGCGGAACATAAGAACATAAGATATGCCATACTGGGTCAGGCCAAGGTCCATCAAGCCCAGTATTCTGTTTCCAACAGTGGCCAATCTAGGTCATATGTACCTAGCAGTTTCCCCAAGGGACACAGGTTCCACAATGCTTGTATTGGTTCAAGCATTGATATCCTGGGTCCCTTCTTAATAATGGTTTATGGACCTTTCCTCTAGGAACTTGTCCAAACCTTTTTTAAACCCAGCTACACTAATAGTCTTTACTACATCCTCCGGTAACAAATTCCAGAGTTTGATTACACGTTGAGTGAAAAAATATTTTCTTTTATTAGTCTTAAATAGTTTACCCTGTAGCTTCATTGCATGTCCCCTAGTCTTTCTATATTCTGATAAGGTAAACAATCGATCTACGTTTACCCGTTCCACTCTGTTCATTAATTTATAGACTTCTATCATATCTCCCCTCAGCCGTCTCTTTTCCAAGTTAAAGAGCCCTAACCTTTTTAGCTTTTCTTCATAAGAGTATCTTTCCATCCCCTTTACCATTTTGGTGGCTCTTCTCTGAACCTTTTCTAAAATCGCTATATCCTTTTTAAGATACGGCGACCAGAATTGCACACAATATTCAAGGTGCGGTCTCACCATGGAACGATATAGAGGCATTATAATATCTTTTGTTTTATTTTCCATTCCTTTCCTTATCATACCTAGCATTCTATTTGCTTTCTTGGCCGCCGCTGCACACTGGGCCGAGGGTTTTAACATGGTATCCACAATGACGCCTAAATCTTTTTCCTGGGTGGTGGTTCCTAATGTGGAACCTTGTATCGTGTAACCATAGTTTGGGTTGTTCTTCCCTAGGTGCATAACCTTGCACTTGTCCACATTAAATTTCATCTGCCATTTTGATGCCCAGTCTTCCAATTTATCAAGATCCTCTTGCAATTTTCCACAATCCTCTTGGGCTTTAACAACTTTAAATAGTTTTGTGTCATCTGCAAATTTGATAACCTCACTCGTTATTCCACTTTCCAGGTCATTTATGAATATGTCAAAAAGCAGCGGACCCAGCACAGATCCCTGGGGTACACCACTATTCACCTTTCTCCATTGGGAAAATTGGCCATTTAGCCCTACCCTCTGCTTTCTATCTTTTAACCAGTTCCTGATCCACAATAGTACACTGCCTCCTATCCCATGACTCTTTAGTTTTGCCAAAAGTCTCTCATGAGGGACCTTGTCAAAGGCTTTCTGAAAGTCCAGATTCACAATATCAACCGACTCACCTTTGTCCACCTGATTATTCACTCTTCCTTGTCTAAAGCCATGTTGGCTGTCTCCCTGTGGTACAGATGAATTTTGACTATTGATTATGCCTCAGTAGTGAATATGCCTCAACTGTAAATAGGGGCACTTGAAACTGTTGAAACAATTTACATAACTACAGATACTGGAAAGATCAGGGAGGAGACCTTCTCCTAGCAAGCAAATGGAGACCCATTACAGAGAACAAAAGAACACTTCACCTAGGAGCCTTTCTACTAGCAGACAAATTGAAACCCATTAACAGGACAAAACAGGACAATTCACCTTGCCTTGGAAACATTTCTCCTAAGAATTCATCAATTGTAATGTAGACCAGGGGGGGGGTGGGGGGTTCCCTTGAGCATTTTCAAGCACCTGGCCAGTGTCTTGGATGTGCTTAATGGATAACTGACTCTATACTACGTATGTGTCACATGATAGGAAATAACTGGATTGTTCTTGCAACTGGATAAAATGGGTACCTGTTTTCAGCTAGAGAGAGAGAAATGGATTCATCTAGGAATGGACGCATTGCCTAGAGAAACTCCCGATTGAGAAGTCTCTCTTGTCTGGTTGAATCAGGGATCCATTCAATCGAAGTGTGACAGGGATGAAGTAAATCTCTTTCGGTGAAGTATATTCTTCTTCTGTAATTATCTTTCTAGTTATCTATTCTGTAATTAAGTGCTTTTATTCTAATAGTTTTCCAGATATCTTTTTAACTAATCATAGGTAGATATATGAATTACTTGCCTTTCTAAATAAGTACGAATTAAGAAGTTAAATAAGTGAAATTCAAGTTATCCCTGCTTTGTATTATAAATAAACGCACGTCTTCATTAACAAGGTGTGTTAGCCTTTGTTGAAGTAAGACATTTGGTACCAGAAGTGGGGTGCGATAAAAAGAAAGGCTATAACAATGTTGAAAAGAAGAGTAAAAAATGTAAATAGTACAAAGACTGTAAAGGAAGATAAAGATTTTGTAAATATCCCCGGATGGGATCAGGCGCCTTATGAAATGTTAGCTAGAGAATGGTCTTGCAATTCAGGACTAAGTGAGAATTGGGAATCTGTTTTAAAAGATGCGGAACCTGTAAATCTCCTTACATGCTTGCAAAAAATACCTGTTGAAAAAGGGATAGAATTGAGTGTGTTGGGGAGGAGAGGTTGGCTTTTGCTGTCTGCATATCGTAAGATACATCAGACAAAATCCAGCAAAGTAGATTTGATTGAGCAACTTGAAAAACAGAATTGTGATTTACAAAATATGATAACAATGCTACAATGCCAAATCCGTTTGTTGACGGATAAATTAGATACTTATCAGCAGGTTGCTGAGAGAGCAGCTGTCAGGGTGGCCCAGTATAAATATCGTAAAAAAAAGGGGAGAGTAAATAAAAAGAAAGTGCACATGTCTATTGCTAAAGCAGGTGTAAATTGGAACCCTGATGACTGGGATGGTAATATCTGGGATTCTACTGAATCATCTAACTCTGAGGAAGAGCAAGGAGTTAGTAATGAAAACTATCAGGCACAAACCGATTTATAGGAGGAAAGTGCAGAGTACTCCCCAAAATCCTGGAGGAGTTAATCTAGATACTGTGGAGGATTTTAATCAACAAGAGATTAATGATATCCAGGACAGGTTTAGGCAGAAACCTGGGGAATCACTGATTACCTGGATGGTGCGTATTTATGAAACTGGAGCTGCAGGAGTACAGCTAGATCATGGTGATGCTAGGAAATTTTGTCTAATTAGTGTTGACCCTGTGATACAAGAGCAGTTTCGTAATTACATATCACAAAATATGACTAGTTTACTCCAACTGGCAGTAGAAGGATGTAATGCTAAATTTCCTGCCGAAGCTGATTGGCCCCCAAATGATAAACAATGGTTTGCTTTGCGTGACGCTATTCAGCGCATTAAAGAGGAAGGCATGAAAACTGCTATTTTTATAGGGCAAGCTGATCAGTTAATGAATTGTGCCATGACTGCATCAATGAGGAATAAGATTATACGTTTGGCTCCACCAGCTTACAAACATGTTATTATGACTTTACTGATAAATCAAACAGGGAATCCTTTATCAGAAGTAATAGAAGCAGTGAGACAATTAGGTGAATTGGGAGAGTGGGGTCCAAAGTACAGTGCTGGTGACAGAAGGGAGAATAGATCAGAAGGACAGAAGGGAAATATAAACAACCGAGTATCCAGGAAAGATATGTTTACTGCTCTCCTTAAAGATGGTGTTAAAAAGGAACAGATTGATGGAATTGACACACAGAGCATGTGGGAAATATATAAGAAAAGTGGAAATAGGAATGTGAGTAAACAAAATTCTGAAGTGAATGAAGAGGAGAGAAAGAATGAGGGGAAAAGGAAGGAGGGTGAGATTAGAGAAGCAAGATCAAATGTTATTCCCACAGCACCACTTTCTGACTTATACCCTGATCTTTCATGGGCACAGGATTTGTTTCAAGAATAGGAAGTAGGCCAAGCTCCAGTTGAAGGGTGGACTCATAAAGACATGAGACCCCATGTAAATTTAGACATTTTTTGGAAACATAAGAACAATCAGAGGGTCCGAGCCTTAGTAGATACTGGAGCGGAGGCCACCTTAATTTATGGAAATCCAAAACATTTCAGAGGACAGCATGTTACAATCACTGGGCTGGGAGGAAGGAAAACAGATGCTGTACAAACCACATTGGAAATGAAAATTGGTCAGTTACCTAAGAGAAAATACTCGGTGTTAATTGTTCCCATTCCCGAGTATATAATTGGGATAGACATATTAAAAGGGTTGACACTGATACTTGATGAGGAACAATACCAATTTGGCATCAAACCTTACATGTCTGCTAGACCTATTACTGTAGGACACCTTAAAATGCCAGCAGTAAAGCTGCCCCCCGCCACTAAAATGGTGAGTATGAAGCAGTATAGGATCCCGGGAGGACATCAGGAAATAGGAGAAACAATTCAGGAATTGCTAGAAGCAGGGGTGATTAAGCCAGTTACCACTGGCTGGAATAATCCGATGTGGCCGGTAAAGAAATCAGATGGCAGTTGGAGAATGACAGTTGATTATAGAGAATTGAATAAGTATACCCCTCCACTGACTGCTGCTGTACCAGATACAATTACTCTTATTGAAAATATTCAAAGACACGCAGGGACATGGTATGCTGTCATAGATTTGGCTAATGCATTTTTTACTATTCCAATTTCGGAGGAGAATTGGGAGCAGTTCTCATTTTCTTGGCAGGGTAGACAGTACTGTCCCACTAGACTTCCCCAGGGGTATCTACATAGCCCCACTATCTGTCACAGGATTGTAGCAGAACACTTAGATGAACTCCCACCTCCGGATGGGGTACAAATTTCACATTATATTGATGATATTTTAGTGCAGGGGCCCTCACAAGAGATAGTGCAGGAACATCTTGAAGCTCTCATTGCACACATGAAAAAGAAGGGTTGGGAAATTAACCCTGCAAAAATTCAAGGACCAGCCCAGACAGTAAAATTCCTGGGCATACAGTGGCATCAGGGTCATAGAGAAGTGCTCCCAAAAGCCAAACAGAAAATAATGGAATTTAATACTCCTCGAAACAAAAAGGAGGCCCAGAAATTTATTGGACTGTTTGGCTTTTGGAGGCAGCACATTCCCCATTTGAGTCAAATACTGGCACCATTGTATAAAATAACTAGGAAGAAATATGAGTTTGAATGGGGAGATGTGCAGCAGCAGGCTTTTGAACTGGCTAAACAAGCTATACAGCAAGCCTTAGATTTATGGCCTGTTCAACCTGGGGAACTCGAGCTCAATGTATCAGTACAAGAACAGTATGCTAATTGGAGTTTATGGCAGAAACAGGGAAAGAAAAAAGTACCTCTAGGATTCTGGACGAGGAAGCTCCCTGAAGCAGGGACTAGATATACCCCTTTTGAAAAACAGTTGTTAGCATGTTATTGGGCTTTGGTGGATACAGAACAGGTGACCATAGGACACACTGTGATGTTAAGACCAGAAATTCCTATTATGCAGTGGGTAATGAGCTCCCCCAAGACACACAGAATAGGACATGCACAAGAAGCAAGCATAATCAAATGGAAATGGTATATTCAGGATAGAGCTAAAATTGGTATAGGGGGAACTGCTACCTTACATGAAAGGGTAGCTCAAGCCCCTCTTAAGGACACTGAGACCATGCAATTGCCAAATCATGAATTAACAGCAACAGAGTCTCCAGTGAAGTGGGGACAACCATTTGTACAATTAACCTCAGAACAGAGAAATCATGTTTGGTTTACTGATGGGTCTGCTAAATATGTGGGAAATAAAAGGTGTTGGAAGGCTGTGTCTTACAATCCCACTACTAAAAAATTGTTGACAACTACAGGTGAAGGGAAAAGTAGCCAATATGCTGAACTTTATGCAGTATTTCAGGCTTTAAAACAAGAGACCCCAGGGACTTGTCATATTTACACTGATTCCTGGTCAGTAGCCAATGGCTTAGCCACATGGCTACCTACCTGGCAGCAAAATAATTGGGAGATACATTCAAGAGAAATTTGGGGAAAAGAACTGTGGCAGCAAATTTGGGAAATGTTGCTTTTAAGTACGGTAACTGTGTATCATGTAGATGCTCATTGTGCTATTGATTCGTTAGACAGATGGTTTAACTCTATTACTGATGAACAAGCTAAAATTGCTGAAGCACAAACAGACACCAAAGAATCTGACTTGCTGGGCATGGCAAAATGGGCTCACCAGAAATGTGGGCATTTAGGTGAAAAAGCTACTTTCCGCTGGGCACAAACACGGGGAATCCCTATCCCCTTAGATGCCATTAGAACAATTATCTTGCAATGCCCAATTTGTCAGCATATACAGCACAGGTCTGTCCCACACATAGTGTATGGCCATTTAGGGCGAGGAAAACTACCAGGCCAGATATGGCAAATAGATTACATAGGACCTCTACCTACCAGTAAGGGATGTCAGTATGTATGCACGGCTGTGGATACATATTCCGGGTACTTAGTGGCATATCCATGTAAGAGGGCTATGCAGATTAACACCATTAAAACATTAGACCTTATTACTTTATATTATGGGATCCCTCTTCAGATTCAAAGTGATAATGGGTCTCATTTTAAAGGGAGGCTTGTACAGGATCACAGTAGACAGCATAACATTGAATGGATATTTCATATACCCTATTACCCTCAAGCTGCAGGACTTATAGAAAGAATGAATGGATTGCTCAAAGAACATCTTAGGAAATTAGGGGAAGGATCCCTGCAAAAGTGGAGAGATCATTTATCTGCAGCACTACAGATCCTTAACAATAGACCAATTGCAGAAACTGAAACTCCTCTAATGAGGATGTTGACTCCCGCATTACAAATCAAATCTTATGTAGCCACTAACACTATTCTATATTGGGAAATTAAAGAAGGTGCCTTAGCCCCATATCGGGCAACACCAGAGGCAGCCGGACTAGATTTACATGCTCTGCAGGAATATAGAATAAAGGTCCATGATTTGCAATTAATAGAAACAGGAATAGGAGTCCAGTTACCACCTGAGCATTTTGGGTTAATTGCCCCTCGCTCTGGATTGGCCCTGAAAGGCATACAAATACTTGGAGGAGTGATTAATGCAGATTATCAAGGAGAGATAAAAATTATTCTAATGAACAGTGGTAACTCAGATTTAATGATCCAGACTGGGGACAGAGTGGCCCAATTACTTATCATCCCCACTTATGGAGGAGTAGTAAAGAAGGGGAGTGCCCCCACTGCTCTAACAGTTAGAGGCAATGCTGGATTTGGATCTGCTAATTTAAACACCGGGGCAAGGATTTGGGTACAATCACCAAATCACCCACCTGAGCAGGCAGAAGTTATTGCCACTGGGAATGATAACATAATATTGATTATGAGACCTGGACAAGAAAAGTGGGAATATATACCAGCAAACAAATGTTACCTGCGAGAATAAAATGATGTCTTTTCATTATAGGTTATCTCTACACCTTATGAACCAATGAACCAGCATATTTCTATCAAGGACCGGGATCGGTTCCAACAAGCTTTCATATGCCATGTAGTGACATGGGCACTCATTACTAGCCTGATCTTGGGTACATGGAAAGTCTGTTACTGGAGAGTGCAAGTGGTAACCCAACCCGAATTACACTTGCCCAAGCGTTTAGCAGATGCGATAGAACCACCTCAGAATATCTGGACTTATTTAGCCCGAAAAGTTTTAAATATTTCTAACTTTTGCCTTTCGGACATGCGTAATCCAGTGGATCTGTTAACTACATGTTTGATTGCAATACCCACACCAGCTCGAGTTTTGTTGTACTATTTTAAAGCTACACAAAATGACAGTTGGGCAAATGAAGAAGATATAAGGACACACCCCATGCTATACGAATATTGCAGAGATTGTCCCACTAATTTCAATTTTTGGGATAACATGACTCAAATAATCACCCATAATATCGCCCCAGGCGATGTATGTTATAACATGACATGTAATCCTGATGAAATACCGAAATGCCAACAACTAAAGATGCAACAAGAAATTGCCAAGGACATTGATATAATACTTTTATGTGATGCAACTAGGAAATGTAGAAATGTAACTAATACTATGAATTGTAATACTTAAGTAGTACTAGGAAGGCAGTCTTGCAAAATCGAGTAGCAATAGATTATTTACTTTTAAAACACAATTATGGATGTGAACATTTTGAAGGCATGTGTTGCTTTAATTTAACTGACCATGCTACTTCCATTCAGTCTCATATTCAAGCTTTGCAAGAACTAGCCAAAGATATTAAACAAGATATTAATGTTAATTGGTGGGATTGGGTATTTGGATGGCTGCCCAGTATGGGTAGCCTCAGACAAATCATTGGGGGAATTATTATTTGTATTTGTTTATTAATTATGATATGTTGTTTTATTCAATGCATACCCAGTTTCATTACTATATTTCATCCACCCAAAGTCCCCACAATGTTACCAGTATCTTATAGGCACAATCAATAGTCAAAGGACCGAATGTGGTACAGATGAATTTTGACTATTGATTATGCCTCAGTAGTGAATATGCCTCAACTGTAAATAGGGGCACTTGAAACTGTTGAAACAATTTACATAACTACAGATACTGGAAAGATCAGGGAGGAGACCTTCTCCTAGCAAGCAAATGGAGACCCATTACAGAGAACAAAAGAACACTTCACCTAGGAGCCTTTCTACTAGCAGACAAATTGAAACCCATTAACAGGACAAAACAGGACAATTCACCTTGCCTTGGAAACATTTCTCCTAAGAATTCATCAATTGTAATGTAGACCAGGGGGGGGGCGGGCGCCTCCCTTGAGCATTTTCAAGCACCTGGCCAGTGTCTTGGATGTGCTTAATGGATAACTGACTCTATACTACGTATGTGTCACATGATAGGAAATAACTGGATTGTTCTTGCAACTGGATAAAATGGGTACCTGTTTTCAGCTAGAGAGAGAGAAATGGATTCATCTAGGAATGGACGCATTGCCTAGAGAAACTCCCGATTGAGAAGTCTCTCTTGTCTGGTTGAATCAGGGATCCATTCAATCGAAGTGTGACAGGGATGAAGTAAATCTCTTTCGGTGAAGTATATTCTTCTTCTGTAATTATCTTTCTAGTTATCTATTCTGTAATTAAGTGCTTTTATTCTAATAGTTTTCCAGATATCTTTTTAACTAATCATAGGTAGATATATGAATTACTTGCCTTTCTAAATAAGTACGAATTAAGAAGTTAAATAAGTGAAATTCAAGTTATCCCTGCTTTGTATTATAAATAAACGCATGTCTTCATTAACAAGGTGTGTTAGCCTTTGTTGAAGTAAGACATTCCCATTAGGTCATGGCTATCTACATGCTGAGTAATTTTATTCTTTATGATGGTTTCTACCATTTTTCCCAGTACTGATGTCAGGCTCACCGGTCTGTAGTTTCCCGGATCACCCCTGGAACCCTTTTTAAAAATTAGTGTTACATTGGCGATCCTCCAGTCTTCAGGTATTAGAGATGATTTTAATGATAGTTCACAGATTACTAATAGCAGGTCTGCAATCTTGTATTTCAGTTCTTTCAACACCCTTGGATGTATACCATCCGGCCCAGGTGATTTGCTACTCTTCAGCTTATCTAATAGTTGTAATACATCTTCCCGATGTATCGATATTTCCTTCAATTCTTCCGCACCTTTAAATACCACTTCAGTCATGGGTAACATCCCTACATCTTCCTCAGTAAAGACTGAAGCAAAGAATTCATTCAGTCTCTCTGCTATTGCCTTGTCGCCTCTTAGTGCTCCTTTAACCCCTTTATCATCTAATGGACCAACTGACTCTCTCACAGGTTTTTTGCTACGAATGTACTTGAAAAGGTCTTTACTTCGTGTTTTTGCTTCTGCAGCAAGCTTCTTCTCAAATTCTCCCTTTGCCTGCCTTATCAATGCCTTGCATTTGACTTGCCAGTGCTTGTGCTGTTTCCAGGTTTCGTCGTTTGGCTCTTTTTTCCATTTCCTGAAAGATGCTTTTTTGGCAACAACAGCCTCTCTGACCTCACCTTTAAACCATGCTGGCAGTTTTTTGGACTTCCTTCCACTTTTCTTAAAGCGTGGAATACAGCTGGTCTGGGCTTCCAAGATAGTATTTTTCAACAACAGCCAAGCCTGATGTACGTCTTTAACCTTTGCAACTGCTCCTTTTAGTTTTTTCTTAACTGTTTTCCTCATTTTATCATAGTCTCCCTTTCGAAAGTTAAAAGGTAGTACTGTGGATTTCCCTACTATCCCTCCTCCACTAATTAAATCAAAGGCGATCATGCTATGATCACTATTGCCAAGTGGCCCCAACAACCTTATCTCTTGCACTAGATCTGGTGTTCCACTAAGGATTAGGTCTAATATGGCTTCCCCTCTGGTCGGTTCATGAACCAGCTGCTCCAAGAAGCAGTCATTTATTTCATCTAGGAACTTTATCTCCCTAGCATGTCCTGACGTGACACTGACCCAGTCGATACCGGGGTAGTTGAAATCACCCATTATTATTACTGCGCTGTAACTTTTGTTAGCTTCCTTGATTTCTTTGAGCATTTCATCATCCATTTGGTCATTCTGGCCAGGCGCTCGATAGTACACCCCCACTGCCATTGCCTTCCCCCTTTTACATGGAATTTCAATCCATATAGATTCTACAGCAGATTTTGTTTCCTGCAAAACTTTAATCCTTTCTGACTCAATGTCCTCTCTAACATAGAGAGCAACCCCTCCACCAATTTGATCAGCTCTATCATTACGATAGAGTTTGTACCCAGGTATCACAGTGTCCCACTGGTTGTCATCCTTCCACCATGTCTCTGATATTCCAATCATATCTAACCTTTCATTTAGTGCTATATATTCTAACTCTCCCATCTTATTTTTTAGACTTCTAGCATTTGCATACAAGCATTTTAGAGAATGTATTTTATTCATATTAATTTGGCTGTTGTTAGACATGGGTAATTTGGGATCTTTAAGCTCTGTCTGCTCCATACTTGAGGGCATTTGGGCTACTTTACTCTTTTGTGGTACCTCTCTGCTTTTGGTAGTATCCTTCAAAGATACATTCTTCCGAACCATCCGCTCTTGGGCGACTGTCGGCTTTCCCCTAATATCTAGTTTAAAAGCTGCTCTATCTCCTTTTTAAAAGTTAATGCCAGCAGCCTGGTTCCATCCCGGTTAAGGTGAAGCCCATCCCTTCGGAAGAGCCCCTCCTTTCCCCAGAATGTTCCCCAGTTCCTAACAAATCCAAAACCCTCATCTCTGCACCATTGTCTCATCCACGCATTGAGACTCCGGAGCTCTGCCTGCCTTTTGGGTACTGCGCGTGGAACAGGAAGCATTTCGGAGAATGCAACCCTGGAAGTTCTGGATTTCAACTTCCTACCTAAAAGCCTAAATTTAGCCTCCAGAACCTCCCTACCACATTTTCCTATGTCATTGGTACCGACATGTACCAAGACAGCAGACTCCTCCCCAGCACTATCTAAGACCTTATCTAGGTGGCGCGTGAGGTCCGCTACCTTCGCACCAGGCAGGCATGTTACCAGGCGATCCTCACGTCCACCAGCCACCCAGCTATCTACATGCCTAATGATCGAATCACCAACTATAACAGCTGTCCTAACCCTTCCCTCATGGGCACATGGCCCTGGAGAAACTTCCTCAGTGCGAGAGGGTTTTACATCACCTGGCGGACAGGTCCTAGTTACAGGATCACTTCCTGCCACACCAGGGTGATTCTCTCCTGTCACGTGACCTCTCTCCTCCATGGCAACAGGGATGCTGCCAGACTGGAGGTGGGACTTCAGGACTATATCCCTGTAGGTCTTGTCTATGTACCTCTCTGTCTGTCTTATGCTTTCCAAGTCTGCTACTTTAGCCTCTAGAGAACGGACTCGTTCCCTGAGAGCAAAGAGCTCCTTGCACCTAGTGCACACGTAAGACCTCACAGCAACTGGGAGAAAATCATACATGTGACACTCAATGCAAAAGACTGGAAAGCCCCCATCCCGCTGCTGGACTGCTGTCTGCATCTTAGTTTTAAGTTTGTGTTTAGATCTAAGTTTTTTACTTACTAAGGGTTGCTATGGATATTTATACTAATAAAACTATACCTAATACGTGTAATATACCTTGTTCACCTGAAGCTTAACTAATCTCAGGTCCTTAGTGTATGACTGATTTGGGTAGTGAGCTTCACCTGAGAGCACCTCCTGTCTTTTAAGATGTGTAAGTACCTATAAAGCTACGATTATCCCAGGGGTGGGTGGGTGTGGGAGGGAGGGAGGGAAATAACACTTATTAAAAGAGGGCTGCTACACAGTACCCTGTCTTGTGCTGCTGAGGTAAGCTATATTCTGATTTGATTTAAATTATAGCTCTTAGCTGCTGCTAGGCTCTAACTTCTTATGAAATTTAAACTACAAGCTCTCTGCTGGGTTCTAAATTTAACCAGAAAGCTCTTTTCTGTGTTTCAAATTTAAGCTAAAAGAACTTTGCTGATGCTAGGCCCTGAGTGACTATTAAATTTAGACTACAAGCTCTCTGCTGGGTTCCAAATGTAACCAGAAAGCTCTCTTCTGTGTTTTAAATTTAAACTAAAAGTACTTTGCTGTTACTAGGCCCTGAGTGACTATTAAATTTAAACTACAAGCTCTCTGCTGGGTATGAAATGTAACCAGAAAGTTCTCCTCTGTGTTTTAAATTTAAACTTAAACTGCTGCTACTAGGCCCTGACTGATTTAACAAAAATAGTGGATGCACAGATTAATTAGCTTTAATACAAAAAATTCCTTTTAGAAAATTACCAGAAGTATATACTCACAGTTGCAGATCTCTCTCCAGAAGTAACAGTCCCTTTTTCTAGTCCTTCAAGAGGAATGAGGAAGAGAAGGACAATAAGATGTGGGGCCATGGTAGTGGGCAGCAAGGTCAGAGCAAGCAATGGGTAGCAGTTCTATGCAGGCAATTGGTTCTATGCAGCAATGGGTAGCAGTTCTATGCATCAATGGGTAGCAGTTCTATGCAGGCAATGGGTAGCAGTGCTATGCAGGCGATGGGTAGCAGTGCTATGCAGGCGATGGGTAGCAGTTCTATGCAGCAGTTCTATGCAGGCGATGGGTAGCAGTTCTAGGCAGCAGTTCTATGCAGGCGATGGGTAGCAAATCTAAGCAACAATGGGTAGCTGTTTTATGCACGCAGTGGGGAGCAGGACCAGACTGGCTTTGAGGAGCCGATCAGGGAGGAGTGTTCCTCTGCTCGACTCCCTGACGCTGATCCAAGTAAGGTTATGGCCATGCTGGTATTGGGTCCAGGTTGGGCATCGGTTAGGTGAAAAGGGAAGAAGGGGTCGCAGTCCTCTGCACTATTACTGTCGCCAGTCAGGGCTCAGGGGGTGGTGGAGTGAACGATCGGGGCTGGTACCTGGCAGGGTGCCCTGCGGTCCCATGTGCATGCCTGGAGAGACTGCAGCTTTGTAAACAAGGCAAGAGGCCAAGAGGGCCCCGATAGGCCTTGTCGGAGGGGAGCAGGGCGGAGCTTACCTTCCCACTCTCCCTCGATGATGCCAATCGGGGCTGGAGCTCCGGCGAAGAGGCTGGCCAGTTGGAGCAGGGCCGTTGATCCTGGGGGTTAGCTTCCACCTACATTCCCCAGGCGCAGGCGCACCCGATGGCGCCCTCCCTCTGATGGGCTGCCTCAGGAGACCGACTTGCACACTTTAGGGTGTACCCTTAGTGAGCTACACCCAAGCTGAGAGTACTCAGGATTGACACTTCGGGCTTCTGTGTGATTTATTTATTTGTTTATTTGCAGCATCTTTTATACTGCTAATGGTATACAAACCATCTATATGCAGAGCGTTGCGTTTGCCTTGTAGCGCTATACAAATGACTAGTAGTAGTACAAATATCATAGCGGTTTACATTTCAGAATGGGGAACCAGCTGCAGGTAAACACAAATTCTGAAGCTTGATTGGGAGATAGGACAAGAATCAGGAAGGGATAGGTGTTGTAGGACAATATTTACCAGAGACAAGTGGAAGATATAACCAGACACAGACACATATAACCAGATTGCCATGTAATCATACCCCATTCATAAACTGCGACCAAAACCTTCTAGAAGCAGTGAAGCATAATCATTGGACTCTACCTGGACAGACCCCTCATCACAGATGCAAGGTTCTGCCTGTCTCTGTTTCCCCCTGTGAAGAGAGCAGTAGAAGTAACTTTTTTGTTTCATAAAGCACAGTAGCTACTGTACTTCTGGGTGAAGCATTCAAAAGTGTGGCCTCCTCTCCTACAAATGAAAACAGAAGTAAATTGGCAGTACAGTAATAACTGAAAATCTTATGGTTAAGTTGTAGCTGAACATTCACCTTGTCAACTACAATATAACCGTCTAAGATGAGTATTTGATTCTGAGTCTTGAGCCTGATCTTTTAAAGACGCTCCTCCCCCTGACCTATGACACATGATTGATCTGAGAATCCCTTCCTCCATGCCTCTGGTTCCCTTCCCACCTATTGCTTTTGGTTTAATCAGAGAACCTCCTCTCAATCCCCAGAAATTCCTCTCTCACTTATCACCTCTCTGAAAGTTGTTCTCCATCAGGAGGAGGGATGCAAGAGCTCTCTTGCCAACACCATTGAATGACGGCATAGTGCTGACATGCAGGTAGCACCCATAGGAGTGGGTTTGCATTCCATTTGTCTGTGAAGAACAGATTACTGAGGGTTTCTTTAATAAATCAGCTGCTCTGCATGGAACAACTCTCCCAGGAGGAAAGGTTAAAGAGGTTAGGGCTCGTCAGCTTGGAGAAGAGAAGGCTGAGGGAAGATGTGAGAGAGGACTATAAAACCAAGAATGAAGTGGAATGGAGAAAGACAAGATTTCCAAATAGCACATGAGGGAAGATGTGAGAGAGGACTATAAAACCAAGAATGAAGTGGAATGGAGAAAGACAAGATTTCCAAATAGCACAAAGACTAGGGGGATATACCATGTAGTTACTTAGTAGCACATTTAGAACAAGTTGAAGAAAATAATAAGTTTTCACTCAATACATACTTAAGCCCTGGAATTCTTTGCCAAAAACAATTAGTGTAGCTGAATTTAAAAAAGATTTGGACAAATTCCTGGAGGAAAAGTCCATAAGCCATTATTAAAGATGACTTGCAGAAAGGAGGAGAAGCCTAATGGTTAGAGCATGGGCTCGGTAACCAAGAGACCAGTGTTTGATTCCCACTAGCACTCCTTGTGGCCTTGGGTAAGTTACTTAACCCTCCATTGCCTTGGAAGAAAGGCCTGGCACTCTACTTCCAGTCACACTGCCAACAAACCCAGGAGCTGATTGACTCAAAGACACATATTGCATTGCATTGCATTTTTGGGGAGGGGCAGCATGGACTCTGTCTACTTTCTGAGATCCTGCCTGGTACCTCTGACCTGGACTGGCCACTGTTGGAAACAAGAAATTGGACATGGTGGACCTTTTAATTTGACCACAGGTGTAGTTTGTCTGTTTGCTTTGGGAGGGCAAAAGATAAGAAAATCAGTTTTGGCAGGTGGGGGGAAGAGGACCAGTTTAGCACTTTTCACCTGTAAAATTTGTGGGGACATGACCCCCCTCATGCCCATGGGTCTGACCCAGTATTGCAATACTTATGTAATCTGGGAGATCAATGACTCCAGGCATAGGTGCCAGCTCTGTGAGTGCTTGATCACCCCCAATACTGAGCAATCTGCGTCACTGTCTAGGAAAAGAGAATTTGTGTTGAGTGTACACTCGTCTCCCTCCTCCCCAATCCAGTCATTTGAAAATATGTCTCCAGCTGCAGGTATAGCCCTCTAGGTTTAAGCACAGGTTAGGCAGCAGCAGTGAAAATTTAGCATTGGCTAACTTTCTGACCATGACCTAAGCCCACTCCTGAAATGACTCAGAATTTGAGCAGCTCAATTTCTACTTGATCCTATATGTGTCTACTGCCTGTCCTGTGTCCATCTCTAAATTTACGTGGCTAGATGGCTTTGAAAATGCACGCCACTGTTCGTTCTTCTCTCTGCAGTTCAGTCAGAAAACACTGGGACCTGATTCTGGGCTGTAAGAAAAGAGCTCAGGGGCTTGGCCCTTTATATTCCCACTTTTCAGTCAGACTAGGTTACCTGTATCTGAGGTGTGGGATCCTATTTTTCTTCTCTCTTGTAATCATTTGACACCGCAATAAAATGAAATTCAGAACAATATATTTGTTTCAAAGTTTGTAACCTGCTTGGCAGTAGTAGCGCTATTATATGGAGAGATTAGGTATGGCTTTACTTGCTGGCAAAAGACTCCATAGACAATGTAATTCTGGCCAAGGGTGGCCCAAGGGGGGTGCGGGGCCATGTGCGGAGACTCAGTGTGGGGCCTCATTTGCATAAGTGGCCTTATTTGCATAAATATTTGCATAATGTTACCATACACTAACTTTTGGTAAACATGTCTCTTAATGAGTGTATGGATAAAGAAAGACTAAAAGATTTCTACATTACTATAATCCAGTGCCAACCGCCAGGCACATTAGGAACTACTACAAACGCTGCCCATTTAGAACCCATAGCAAACCCACCGTATCCTGACAGCATTACCAGGACTCATAAAGCACCATACCCTACCTATCAAAAGGCAACACTGCAAATATTAAACCAATACATTTCAGAGAATACTGGGGAAAGGGAACAAGTGGCAATGTCAAATAGGAATTACATAAACAGAATACCTCAGCTCAGTTACACATGCAGAACATAGACCATCACCAAACAAGGAATCACAATTTAGAAACAGGAAGGCAATAATTAAACTGGGAACCCCAAAAGCCAAACTTGGAATGTACAACAACACTGTAGAAATAAAACTATA
Source organism: Ichthyophis bannanicus (assembly GCA_033557465.1). Lineage (NCBI taxonomy): Eukaryota > Metazoa > Chordata > Amphibia > Gymnophiona > Ichthyophiidae > Ichthyophis > Ichthyophis bannanicus. Next base: position 309,891,471 of record CM066039.1, read on the forward strand.
AATTAATTTCCTCTTGTACCAAACAAAGCACAGACGTTAATGATGCACATTTCCCAGAGCTTTCATATTCCAGTTAATAAATTCAAAATAAAGAGATATATCTTTCTACCTTTTGTGCATTTTTTTTCAGTTGCAATTGCTCCAGCCACTTTCTTCTGGTTTCTTCATGTTTTCTGCTAACTCTCCATCGTCTGCTGTCCATTTGTCCTTTCTTCTCTCTTCTAGTTTTTTTTCCATTCCCTCTCTCTACATCTGCTTTAACATACTAATCTTTCTCCTTTTGCTCTTTCCTCATTCCTATTTCATCCACACAAATTTTACCCCTACCTCCTCAATCCCCACTTACTCTCCCAATACCCGGCCAATTGTAGATTTTTCATCCCTCCCACACAAAATATTTTTCCCCTCTCCATTTTACTCTCCCAGCCCCATCCCATTCTAATCCTCCCCCAACATCAGCTCCCTTCTAGTTCCAGTCTCACCCAGCATCCATTCCCTTCTAGTCCCTGCATCAGCCCATTTCCAGTCCTAGCCCCCCATCAGCCCATTTCCAGTCCTAGCTCCCCCATCCATTTCCAGTCCGTCCCTTCATCAGCTCATTTCCAATCCTAGCCCCCCATCAGCCCATTTCTAGTCATTTCCTAGCCCCACCATCAGCCCATGTCAAATCCTAGCGCCCCTCCACTCAGCCCAAGTCCAGTCCAAGCCCCCCAGGCGCCTACTTCCAGTTCTCGCCCCTCCATGAGTCCATTTCAATTCAAGCCCCCACCACAGCCCATTTCCAATCTTAGCTCCCCCCAACAGCCCATTTCCAGTCCTATCCTAGCTGCTCCATCAGCCTATTTTCAGTCCTAGCTCCCTTCCCTCACAGCCCATTTCCATTCCAAGCCCCCTCTCCATCAGCTATTTGCAGTTCAAGCCTCCCCTTCCACTCAGCCCATTTCCAGTCCTAGCAACCCCCCAACCCATTACCAGTCCTAGCCTCCCATCAACCCACTTCCAGTCCTAACCCCCCATCACCCCATTTTCAGTTTAAGCCCCCCCTATAACCCATTACCAGTCCTAACCCCCCATCAGCCCACTTCCAGTCCTAACCCCATCAGCCCATTTCCAGTCAGCCCTCCATAGCCCATTGCCAGTCCTAACCCCCCCCCCATCAGCCCACAGCCCATTACCAGTCCTAACCACATCAGCCCACCTCAAGTCCTAACCACTCCCCATCAGCCCATTTCCTGTCCTAGCCCCCCCATAGCCCATTATCAGTCCTAACCCCCCCATAGCCCATAGCCCATTGGAGTGGAGGAGTAGCCTAGTGGTTGGGGCAAGGTACTTCAGGCCGGAAGGTCGGGGGTTCAAATCCCAGTAGAGGACAGCAACCTTGGGCCGGAAGGACTGGGGTTTCTAGTCCCACAGGTGCTCCATGTGGTCTTGGGCAAGCCACCTAACCCTCCATAGCCCATGTTCCCTGTAAAATAGTTATCTCCAAGTTATAATACCCTGTTCAATGTAATTTCAGTTTGTTCAATGTAAACCGCACTGATGCAGAATAGCGCGGTATATAAGAGAATGTAAATAAAATAAATAAATAAATTACCAGTCCTAACCCCCCATCAGCCCACAGCCCATTACCAGTCTTAAACCCCCCATAGCCCATTACCAGTCCTAACCCCCCCAACAGCCCACAGCCCATTACCAGTCCTAACCCCATCAGCCCACCTTGAGTCCTAACCCCTCCCCATCAGCCCATTTCCTGTCCTAGCCCCCCCATAGCCCATTATCAGTCCTAACCCCACCATAGCCCATTACCAGTCCTAACCCCCCATCACCCCATTTCCAGACAGCTCCCATCAGCCCACAGCCCATTACCAGTCTTAACCCCCCCATAGCCCATTACCAGTCCTAACCCCCCCAACAGCCCACAGCCCACCTCAAGTCAAGTCCTAACCCCCTCCATAGCCCATTACCAGTCCTAACCCTCCCCCATCGGCTCATGGAAAATTAAAAAAAAAAAAAAAGCTGGCTGCTGCCGCAGTGGCAGAATGGAGTGTCCCGCGGGGCCCCCTCTGCCCGGCTGAGCCCCTCTGCGCCGGCTTTCAGATACGCGAAGGGAGAGTGCCTCCCTCGCGTCTCTGTTAAGCCTGCAGGGGCTGATGGGAAGCAGGGGCTGATGGGAAATTTCCCATCTGCCCTTGCGGGCTTAACAGAGACGCGAGGGAGACACTCCCTTTGCGTATCTGAAAGCCGGCGCAGAGGGGCTCAGCCAGGCCGGGAGAGCTCAGCCGGGCAGAGGGGGCCCCGCGGGACACTCCATTCTGCTGCTGCTGTGGCGGCAGCGGCAGCAGCCAGCTTTTTTTTTTTTAATTTAATTTTTAAAAAAGCAGAATGTTCTTTGCGCGGGGCCCCCTGAAACGCGGGGCCCTGTGCAAAAAACATTCTTGCTCAATGGACGGGCCGGCCCTGATTCTGGCATATCTATAAGGGAAGGGATCTGGTGTTTCTGCAGTAGTTCGGCAGTCACAATGCCTCTGAGGAGAACTATCAAAGATTTCCCCCAGGGTAGAAGCAGCGCCACATGTATCACTTGAAGTATCCTGCTGCTTTCAAAGAGAATATGGTGCAGTAACAAAGCACAACATTCAGAAATCTGCTGCTCATTTTCAGGCATTCAGTGCTGCAGTTTACAAAACTAAAACCACAGAGCGTGCTGAGAAGATATGTAGCAGTTTTTGCTAGTAAAGTGGAAGATTAGCAAAGCCACAGAACGCGTGATTAAAATCTGCATGTTCACACCATTGAGATATCTGGAAAGTCTTTCTGCTTCTTCTGTTTTCTTCAAATTCAGCAAAAGCTTCCCTGAGCTCAGAGTAGAAATTTTGGGAGGGGGCCCAAACCCACCAGCAGGCTATATTTCCTTCAGCTTCAGGGTGGCTTGTGGTCCCCTGTGGTATGAGGGGCTAGGGCAGTTGCCTAATTGCACCCCTCCCTTCCCCTCAATGTCAGTCTTATCAGGGCTGCTGTGACTTACGCTGGTTTTGTTTCTATGTAGCAGTGGTAGTGTAGCTGCAGAAACCTTTTGTGAACACTTAAAACATTACTCCAATTAAACCGAGGTATAGGTTTCACCTCATGTCTATGAGAAGTTTAAAGAAACACATATTTTATTTATTTATTTGGTTACATTTTTATACCGCTCCTTCCAGTGATCAGGAGCGGTTTACATTAAACATTTAACTCAACCATAACAGTTACATATAACAGGTTTATAACTAAATACATATAACAGGTTTATAACTCTATACAAAACATGAGGTGGTAGAAGGAAAACCTTCAAACTATTTACAATGCGATACGGATCATATTCATTTTGCTATAACTGAGGTTCATGGTGTATGGAACTTATCTATTTGATTAGTAATTCGGTATTGGACTAAGGTGTGTGTGGGAATGTGAGGAGGGTGGCATTGGGCTAGGTTGTATTGTAGCATTCTTGGAATAAGTATGTTTTTAGGTTTTTTTCGGAAGGATTGGGGGTCCTTGTTAGCCCTTAGTGTGTCTGGAAGCTTATTCCATTGTGTGGGGGCTATATATGTGACTGTTCTGTTGCTCGTGGTTGTTTTGACATTGCGTATGGTGTGTGGAACGTGTAGCGTGTTTAGGTTGGGCGTTCTTCTGGTCCTGTTAGGGGGTTGTATTTTAATGAGCTTGGGGAGGTATGATGGGGCTATGTTATGGATTAATTAGAATGTTGTCATTATTATTTTATATCTTATGCGAGCTTGAATGGGAAGCCAGTGAAGTTCCATTAGAATAGGTGTGATGTAATCCGTGATCCGCACTTTCATTAATATTCGTGCTGTGATGTTCTGCGCCATTTGGAGTATGTTGAGCGTTTTTTTAGATAGTCCTTGGAGTATGCCATTGCAGTAGTCCAGGTGAGGCGTTATGAGTGCTTGGACTATTGTTCTGAAATCGGATTGCTCTATGATATTACGTAGTGGCTGTAAGATTTTTAGTTTGTGCTTTTGGAATATTGCGCAAATAGGCCTTGAATATAGGTTGAATAGGAGTGAGGATAACGCTGATCCATGGGGTATTCCTTATGTTTGTGGGAATGCATTAGATGAGTCCTGGTTAAAGTGTACTTGTTGCACTCTGTTGGATATATAAGAGGAGAACCATTTTAGGGGTGTTCCTTTTATTCCCATGGATTCAAGTCTTGTGATAAGTCCTATGGTTTACTGTGTCGAAGGCTGCAGTGATGTCTACGAATATTAGTATGAACATTTTCTTGTAATTTTCAATACCTTTTATATAGTTTATCAAGTAGGACAAGTAGGAGTGTTTCTACTCCATGGAATTGACAAAACTCATATTGATGGTCATCAAGTGCATTTATGGCATCTATATGGTCTTGTAACCAGGGCCGGCCCGTCCATTGAGCAAGAATGTTCTTTGCACAGGGCCCCGCGTTTCAGGGGGCCCCGCGCAAAGAACATTCTGCTTTTTTTTAAAAATTATATTTAAAAAAAAAAAAAAAAAAAAAGCTGGCTCTGGCTGCTGCCGCGGCCTCCGCAGCAAAATGGAGTGTCCCGCGGGGCCCCCTCTCCTCGCTGAGCATCTCTGCAAGGGCTTTCAGATTCGCGAAGGGAGAGTGTCTGTCTCCCTCGCGTCTCTGTTAAGCCCGCAGGGGCTAATGGGAAATTTCCCATCTGCCCCTTTAGACGCGAGGGGCTGATGGGAAATTTCCCATTAGCCCCTGCGGGCTTAACAGAGACGCGAGGGAGACACTCTCCCTTCGCGAATCTGAAAGCCCTTGCAGAGAGGCTCAGCGAGGAGAGGGGGCCCCGCGAGACACTCAATTCTGCTGCGGCGGCGGCGGCAGCGGCAGCAGCCAGAGCCAGGTTTTTTTTTTTTATTTTAAATTTGCCATAAGCCGATATGGGGTGGTGGGGGTGTGTTAAGACTGGGGCTGGGCTGGGCTGGGCTGGGGGGGGCTGTTAAGACTAGGGCTGGGCTGGGCTGGGCTGGGGGGGGGCTGTTAAGACTGGGGCTGGGCTGGGCTGGGCTGGGCGGGGGTGTTAAGACTGGTGCTGGGCTGGGCTGGGGGGGGGTGTTAAGACTGGTGCTGGGCGGGGCTGGGTGGGGGGGTGTTAAGACTGGTGCTGGGCTGGGCTGGGTTGGGTTGGGGGGGTGTTAAGAATGGTAATGGGCTGGGCTGGGCTGAGCTGGGCTGGGGGGGTGTTAAGACTGGTAATGGGCTGGGGGGGGATAAGACTGGTAATGGGCTGTGGGCTGATGGGGGCTGTCTGGAAATGGGGTGATGGGATGTTAGGACTGGTAATGGGCTGGGGGGGCTAGTACTGGTAATGTGCTGTGAGCTGTTGGTGGGGTTAGGACTGTTAATGGGGTATGGGGGTGTTAAGACTGGAAATGGGCTGTGGGCTGATGGGGGCTGTCTGGAAATGGGGTGATGGGGGGTTAGGGCTGGTAATGGGCGGGGGGGGGGGTTAAGACTGGTAATGGGCTGTGGGCTGATGGGGGCTGTCTGGAAATGGGGTGATGGGGGGTTAGGACTGGTAATGGGCGATGGGGGGGGATTAGGACTGATAATGGGCTATGGGGGGGCTAGGACAGGACATGGGCTGATGGGGAGGGGTTAGGACTTGAGGTGGGCTGATGTGGTTAGGACTGGTAATGGGCTGTGGGCTGATGGGGAAGGGGGTTAGGACTGGCAGTGGGCTATGGGGGGCTGACTGGAAATGGGCTGATGGGGTTAAGACTGGAAGTGGGCTGATGGGTTAGGATGGGTAATGGGTTATAGGGGGGGGGGCTTAAACTGAAAATGGGGTGATGGGGGGTTAGGACTGGAAGTGGGTTGATGGGGGGCTAGGACTGGTAATGGAAATGGGCTGTTGGGGGGAGCTAAGATTGGAAATGGGCTGTGGTGGGGGCTTGAATTGAAATGGACTCATGGAGGGGCTAGAACTGGAAGTAGGCTCATGGGGGGGGGCTTGGACTGGAATTGGGCTGAGTGGAGGGGAGCTAGGATTTGACATGGGCTGATGGTGGGGCTAGGAAATGACTAGAAATGGGCTGATGCGGGGGCTAGGATTGGAAATGAGCTGATGAAGGGACTCAGACTGAAAATGGATGGGGGAGCTAGGACCGGAAATGGGTTGATGGGGGTAGGACTGGAAATGGGCTGATGCAGGGACTAGAAGGGAATGGATGCTGGGTGAGATTGGAACTAGAAGGGAGCTGATGTTGGGGGAGGATTAGAATGGGATGGGGCTGGGAGAGTAAAATGGAGAGGGGAAAATATTTTGTGTGGGAGGGATGAAAAATCTACAATTGGCCGGTTATTGGGAGAGTAAGTGGGGATTGAGGATGGAGGGGTAAAATTTGTGTGGATGAAATAGGAATGAGGAAAGAGCAAAAGGAGAAAGATTAGTATGTTAAAGCAGATGTAGAGAGAGAGAATGGAAAAAAAAAACTAGAAGAGATAAGAAAGAACAAATGGACAGCAGACGAAACCAGAAGAAAGTGGCTGGAGCAATTGCAACTGAAAAAAAATGCACAAAAGGTAGAAAGATATCTCTTTATTTTGAATTTATTAACTGGAATATGAAAGCTCTGGGAAATGTGCATCATTAACGTCTGCGCTTTGTTTGGTACAAGAGGAAATTAATTTATAGTTTTATTTCTACAGTGTTGTTGTACATTCCAAGTTTGGCTTTTGGGGTTCCCAGTTTAATTATTGCCTTCCTGTTTCTAAATTGTGATTCCTTGTTTGATGATGGTCTATGTTCTGCATGTGTAACTGAGCTGAGGTATTCTGTTTATGTAATTCCTATTTGACATTGCCACTTGTTCTCTTTCCCCAGTATTCTCTGAAATGTATTGGTTTAATATTTGCAGTGTTGCCTTTTGATAGGTAGGGTATGGTGCTTTGTGAGTCCTGGTAATGCTGTCAGGATATGGCGAGGTTGCTATGGGTTCTAAATGAGCAGCGTTTGTAGTAGTTCCTAATGTGCCTGGCGGTTGGCACTGGATTATAGTAATGTACAAATCTTTTAGTCTTTCTTTATCCATACCCTCATTAAGAGACATGTTTACTAAAAGTTAGTGTATGGTAACATTATGCAAATATTTATGCAAATAAGGCCACTTATGCAAATGAGGCACCGCACCGAGTCTCCGCACATGGCCCCGCACCCCCCTTAGGCCACCCCTGCTTGTAACTGACGCTGTACTGTTTTTTTAATGGTTTTGGCTATAAAAGGGATACTTGAAATGGGTCTGTACGCAGAGGGGTCTTCTTTATTGAGTGTTTTGTTTTTTAGAATAGGTCGTATGAGGGATCTTTTGAGCTCAGTTGGCATAGTTCCTTGTTGTAGTGATTGGTTTACTATATTTAGTATTAAGGGAGCAGTTTCTGTTTTCATTGCCTTGATCCAGGCTAATGGACAGGGATCTAGGGGAGACGAGGTAGTGTTTAAGTTTGTGATTATGTTTAATATTTGTCTTAGGTCAATAGTATGGAAGGTATTCCACTCTTCTGTGGAGTCCATAGTCACTGGTGTCGGATGGAGGGCATTGTTTGCTATTGGTTTTTGAGAGGCGTTTGCTCCCATGGGGTTTAGTTTGCTGGCATAATAGTCAGCCAGTGTTTGGGCATTTATTGAGTATTTTATATTGCTGTCCTGAGCGGGTTTGGTGATAGATTTTATGAGTTCAAACAATTCCCTGGGTCTATTTAAAGCATTATTTAGTATTTTGGTGTGGTAGTTCTTTTTTGCTGTGTTGATTGCTTCTTTGTAGTTTGCAAGCAGTGACATGTATTGTGCTTCGTTTGCTGAGGACTTTGTAGCTCTCCGTTTTTTTTCCATTCTTCTAAGGTCTTTCTTTGTTTTGGATAAGTCTGAGGTGTACCAGGCCTCAGCCTTGTTCTTTATTTTGTTATATACATTAGGTAGAATTTTAGAAGGTTGTTTTGCAACTGTTTCTATTCCAGTATTCCACTGATCTATTAGGACCTCAAGGTCGGTATGTTCGGTGTTTACATGGGAAAATATTGATTTTATTAATGCATCTTTATCACATTTTTTGAACTTGTTTTTGCAATGCGCATGTGCTGTGGATTCTTGAATGGAGGGTTGCATTGACATGTTGAAAGTAAATTGAATTAAACGATGAACAGACCATGGCACCTGTGTTATTTTTGGTAGGGAGTTTATGTCTGTGTTGCTGGGGGATGGCTTGGGCAGGAATACCATGTCAAGTAAATTTCCCTTTTTGTGCGAGGGTTTTTGTAGTATTTGCTGATATCCCATTTGGTCCATCACTTCTAAGAATGCATTAGTGTGTATAAAATGAAGGGAGGCTAGGCTGAGGTCTCCTAGTATAATCTGGTATTTTCTTATTGATGTAGCACAAACCGTTTCTAGTACCGTTGCTAGTACTTCATGTTTAGATGAGAGGGGTCTGTATATAAGGCATATTGTGAATGTTTTGTTCTCAAGTTTGAGGATATCTATTCCTTCAAGTGAGTTATGTGTGCAGTTGAATAGGTTTAGGTGTCTCTTGCTATTGTTGTAACACCACCTCCTCTCCTATTGGTGCGAGGACAGTTAAATAGGTTGTAACCTGGTTTCTTCATTTGGTTAAGGAGCACTGTGTCCGTGTCCGAGAGCCAGGTTTCTGTGATACACAGTAGATCTGGCTTTTCATCGGTGATGAGGTCCTGTATAATGTGGATTTTATTCCTGATAGACCTGGCATTTATTAGTAAGCAGTTTAGGGGAGTTAATGTGAAGGTGTTATGGGGTGATAGGGTTGGAATGACTTTGATTTTGATTAGTCTTGAGTAAGGTTTTGATTTTGGGTGATATATGTTATATTGAGTGTGTTTGTCAGTTGTCCTTTGTAAGTATTGTGTTGGGTATTGCATGTTGATGAGACTTGGTAGAGCATTTAGAGGGTAGGTATATGTGTATGATAGACTTATTTTTGTATATATTGTAAAACAGAGGTAGATGATTAGTAACATTTTAAGGAGCTCCATCATCATTTGTTTATACATTGAGTTAAAAGCGTGTATGCGGTAGTAATAGAACTTTAGAACGATAAGTTGGTGTGCGGCTGAGAGTAAAGAGTTAGATATCTAAAGCACAATTTATAGAAGTGGTTCTTCTGGGGTGCTGATGTCTGAGTAAAGGGGCGATATTTAATTTTGGGAGACGAGAGGGAGGTACATGTTATACCGAGCTGTGCGTTTCAGCTGGCGCCATTTTGTATCAGGGCAACCACAGGGCAGGAATGAGTGGATATCACTCTTGCTCCTTTCCTTTAAACTGCATTCTTCAGGGGCCACAAACCAGTCAGCTGTTCAGGAGATCCATAATACATATGCATGAGATCTATTTGCATGCATTGTCTCCATTGTATGTAAATACATCTCATGAATATTCATTAGGAATCTCCTGAAACCCTGACCGGTTTGTGGCTCTCCAGGACTGCCGTTTGACATCCTTGCCTATGAGCTTTAAGGACATGGCAGGACCGCCCTGGTCAGATGATTTGTCATGCAATTGAGGACTGGGGGCAGGGGAGTAAGTTTAATAGAAGAGCAATGTGTGCATGAAGGAGGAAGATGGTGGCCCCAGGAGCATTTATTTTACCGTTTACCAGAGAATTTGGACTGGGGGGGGGGGTTCTTCTGTAACTGTAGTCTAATGATGCTTCTAGGAGGGACAGATAGCTTGAGATATAATAGAGTTTTCTAGAATAAGGTGATTTGCAAAGTTTACTGCAGGATGTGCTCTTCTCTTTGCATCGTCATGAGCTTTTTGGCATGCAGTACAGCTCCTTACTATTTTACTCACTTGGGCCTGAATTTGTTTTTGCATTAAGCTGCATCACCAGTGAATTTTAAACCTAAACTTGGCAATAACGTATGTTATTGGTATAGTGCAGCTTAGTAAATGGCTCCCTTAGGGGAAGTAGTGTTGAAGACCACTAATCATGGTCTCCATAGAGTATATATATCAACTTCTTTTGATCAAATCTGCGACCCCGGGAGGTTCAGGTTTATTCCAAAGTGCCAGCATTGCACATCTTGCTGCTGTTGGTCTGGTAAGATCTGCCTTCTGTCACTGAGACCTAACAAAACTATTCCAAGCTCCCAAGGTGGATATTTTTATAACATTGTATATAAACTAAACATAGTATAAGAACATAAGAAATGCCATACTGGGTCAAATCTAGGCCATCAAGCCAGTATCCTTTTTCCTAGTGGCCAATCCAGTTCACAAGAACCTGTCAGGTCCCAAAAAGGTACAGATTCTACAATGCTTGTCCTGGAGTAAGCAATGGATTTCCTCCAGGAACTTGTCCAAACCTTTTTTACGCCCAGCTACACTAAGCACTTTTACTACATCCTCCAGTAATGAATTCCAGAGTTTGATTATCCGTTGAGTGAAAAAATAGTTTCTCTTGTTAGTCCGAAATGGACTACATTGTAGCTTCATTGAGTGTCCCCTAGTCTTTCTACTCTTTGAAGGAGTAAACAACTGATCTACTGCTTGACTAACTTCCAGAACCTTCCAGTTTTGAGTATGTTGACCTTACATGAAGCATAGTATCCTTCATATCACACTGTCTCCTACAGTCAGCTAGCACCTGGGGGATATTTTGTTCAGTCTATGAGGAGTTCATACCATCTGAATAAGATTCAGAAATTAATAGTTGACTTAACAGTTTAAATGCTGCCTCCCAGTTCAGGACCAATGTTACACATGCTGGGGCCAAGGGCAGACATTTGAGTGTGGGCCCTGAAATCTCCTGGTAGGCTGTACCTTCTTCAGGTTTGGAGTCTGGGGGCCCAGGACAATTGCCCTGTTTACACACTGGCCTGCCCCAGTTCCTCTCCAAGATTCACACTTTAAGATCAGTGCACTGATGGATTTCTTTATGTATTCTAAAGTTACATTTCCTACGTATTCTAACATTTGGGGGAAGACTGTAAAGTATTTTTTGCAGTTGACCCTCTGTTGGAGTAACACGCTGCACACTTCCTCCCCTCTGTACACATATTTAGCACTCGTATTTTAACTTCCTTTCCTCTTATGAAATTAGTTGCAAAAGATATGTCAGCATGTTTCAATGTATATTCAATTTTGAAACTCTTCAAACTGGTTTTAAAATTTCCCGCAGCAGAGCTGGCCTGTTGTAGAAAGCTTCTTATATTTAATTACCATAAGTGCCAAAAACCTTTTTAGTCAACTTGATTTAGATTTAAATGATCTCAACATGTTTAAGGGAACATTGCATTTGGATGCATGCTTACTGTTATTGCTCTACTTTTCCCCCCTCCCCCCTCCCAAATTCAGCATTTACTCCAGTTGTCATTCTTTGTTCATATACGGTATTTATTGAAGCTGAATTTGTTGTATGCTGTCTCCAGAAGTTAAGCTCTTCTCAGCCGGCCCCCTATATTTGATGAGTAATGCATCACTCTTGGGACGCCCTGCTAAACATCTGTAGCCTCTTTTTTGCCAAGCTGGGTGGTCTCCCATTCCCAATGGAATCAAATATCTGTCTTCTAAGGTCTCCAAGCTACTGTATATTTTACAATCCAGTTTCCTGCTTTTGAGCTGTGTCTATCTGTTGATCATTTGTGTAAACGTCTACTGATATCCTTTTATTTAGGGTTAAATATTTTATTAGCCCGGTCTCTGGTTAGTCTCTGAAGAGTACTGACGGGTCAGGAGCTTTAGTAGCCCATACCATGATGGAGGCATCAGTGATCAGCTTAGGATGGCTGGTGGTAGGGCTCCTTTTCCCTATTTTTCAATTGCAAGGTGAGGGGGAGTGCTCCAGCTGGTTTGCCCTAGCTAGGTCCTGCCCTCCTGCCCCTTGAGTCAGCCATGGGCCCTCCTAGAACGGACATTGAATGTACTAGAGTTTGGTTTGGTTTGATTCCGTTTGGCCTTGCAGAGGAGCAAAAGGATTAACCAGTTGCTAGATCTGCATTAAGCTGCTGCATGCCCCTTTCTGGAAGTCATTAGAAGTAGGAGATGTCATTTGATCCTGCTTGGACAAAAAATGAGAAGGAAATAGAATCACACTTTCTCTGCCTGTGGGAAATCTCAATCCTAGTGTCAGGATTTTATTTAGAGAATAGCATTTCTCTGCCTTGGGGTTGTCAGAGGATTTATGGTACAAGGCACAACTGGATTTTGGGGGAAATTATGCACAGGCCCCTCAACCGTTTGATTCAAGTTTGCAAGACCTGTGCAATGTCAGCAATAATAAGGCCCAGTTATAGGGCTGAGGTGTACTAAGAAATATCTGCCCAGGTCACGTCTTATTGGAAGGGTTTGGTGTCCAGACTGCAGCTCTAAACATGTGTAAGGGGAGATCTGATGTGGGCTAATGGTAATAACCACCCTTGTCTTCCAATTGGATTGCTCAGCAAGGAACCAGATTGACCAAGGAGAGCAGCAGATGTCTGCACAATACCAAGGAAGACCAAAAAGCAGACACAAGGAGACTGGCGATATTTCATTAAGAGACGTGACACCGATTCTATTAGAAGTGTAGGTTTTATCATTAAACAGCTGCCTTTGTGATCAGATTCACCACAAGACTTCAGCCTTACAGCAGTACATTCGATACAATATAGCCTTGATGTAATAAATCACTGAACAATAAGGTTTCTTCTCCCCTCCTTTTAGGTATGCGGTTTCTTCAACACAAGAGTTTCCTTTGGCAAAGTCCAGTGTCTCCTTAAATGATCCTTCATAAAATGTCTTATGGCAACATTTGACCTTCAATTGGAATAGTGTTAGGCTCTGACCTTTTTTTAACTATGGGTAGCAATAGTTAATTTAATCTAATTTATGCCTTTATGATTTTATCTTTTTAATAACATTATATTCATTATCTATTTTTATCATTTTATCCTTTTAGTGGTTTGTATATACCACAGGAAATTAAGGTATTGTCAAGTACTTTTTTGCCTATTCTCCTCATCCCTCTTTTCAACTGTATCTTGAAATATAAGACCTTATGTTTTAATAACTTCTATGTGTGTTAGGTGTGAAGTCTTCATTATCTTGTTATTATTGATCTGTGTTCTTGACAATTATGAGCAACTATTTAGGCTTCACTTTAATCCGTTTTTATGTGTTCATAATACCTTTGTATGAAATTTGTCCTATGTCACTATATTATCCATGGTATATATAGGAGCATTTTTACTTTTATCTATATTTATTATTGTTATTAAAATTCATTTTATTTTTTATGTTTATGATTTCACAACATATTGGTTTTTAAATATTTTAAGGTTATGTTTATTTATATTTATTTAATGTCATTTTCTTTGATTTTTAAGTGTTCTAAGGCTATGCTTATTTATATGTGTTTAATGTCATTTCCTTTGAGGTCTGCTCCCTCTAAAGACCCCCTGAAGAAGGTTTTTTAGCCGAAACGTGTAGGGGCCAATAAAAGGGGTTTACCTGAATTGAACATTCGCCAGTCTCCTTGTGTCTGCTTTTTGGTGTTCCTCAGCAAGGAACCAGACATTCTTTTCATCTAATAGTAATGCTCATAAAATGTTATCTGATGCTGTTGAACAGCAAATTTCCAGTCTGATGAAATGACTCTTTCCTGAGTACAACTTCTTCCATAACCATTTGCCGCACAAATTGATATCTGAGCTTCATAGTTTTGACTACCACATGCAATAATGCTCTCAAAGGGGTATAGCAATGCTTTAGTGCATAAAAGAGAGATTTTTAAAAAAGTTAAAATGCCTTTTCTAAGAAAAGATCTATCAGAGAATTTACTCTGGAGTTGTTGATGTACCCTATCTAGATTTTGTGGTCATAATCTGCAGATTAAGTCATGAATTTGGTAGCAGACTGAAAGAAGAAAGCGATAAAGAAGGTGAGATTATAGGCTGCCATTTTTTCCAAGAAATGAGCCCAGTGAGCTTGTGCAGATGGGCGTGCATAAAGAGGGGGAGAAGGATGAAACTTAGCGTCCTGTCACTTGCAGGCCACACTCAGAAGATGCAGCTTCCTTTCATTCTCCTGCTGTCTCTGGCCCTGTTCTGTGCAGCCCAGGCTCGTGAGTATGGCTCATGCACAAATCCACACTTGCCTCTGGTTCGCACTTTAAATGTAGAGTACAGGTTAGGATTACCCTCCTTAAAAGACACAGTCCCTTTCATAGGTCTAAGGCTAGCAACGCTATAGAATGTTTAGTAGCATTGGTGGTATCCTAGAAGGTTCCAGGATGGCTTTGATCCCCGCACTGCACTATGTCTACCCTTTATCGAAATGAGATGTTGTAGGAGAAGCCTCCCCAGAGTTTTACATATACAGGCATGTCATCCCTTAGCCACGTTCATTCAAAAGCAAAAATGAATACTGCTTCCAGGACTGAGCTGCAGGGAGCGAGGGACTTGTAGACAGGATAATGAGAGATTTCTGTTACCCAGCTTGGATAAAGTTGTGTAGTTGCCATGCTAGCAAACTAGAATGCATGCAAATAAAAAGTTAAACAACAAAATAAATATTAGGAAAGTTTTATTATTATTATTTTTATTATTATTTTACATTATTTGACTGCCTCTATTTGGACAACACAAGGTGATTTACAATAAAATCTAATTAAATTCTTAATTGAATTTAAATATTTATAATTCACCCATCCTCAGTTCTCAATGGAAAACAATATAGCATACATAATAAAAACATCATTTAAATGCAAGATACAACACTGTAAAATCAAAAGACAGACAATCAACAGAACATGAGCAGACTTACAAACATAGATATTCACTCTCGTACCTAATAAATTATGTATCTAAGAGTTGGTCTGAGCAATTAGCAGTTTCTTCAACTGTTTTTTGGATCCACAGTAATTTTTCCATTAACCAGAGTTCTAATGGTAAATTTTTCCATTTGAATGGACCTGCTATTGAAAATGCCATATTCTGTATTTCTATTAGATGAAATAGCCTTACTGATGGTAGACCCAAGTTCCTTCTGACTGCGGAGCTTTGCTGGGTTTATAAATCTTCAGAACTGTATTAATATACAAACAAAGAACTTTAAATGTCCCTTGCCAGTATACAGTACAAGTGAAATTTGGCAATGATGGTAAAAAATGGTGAATTTTGCTAGAACCTTCCAGAATTCTAGTTGCTGCAGTCCGCACAATTTATAGTGTTCCTATTGTATTCATTGATGATCCTAAATAAAGCAAATTACATAATCTAATTTTGTTAAAACTAAAACTTGTGAAACAGTTCTAATATTTCTAGCTATAACAGTCTTCAATCTATGACATAATCTCCATCTAAAAGCAAAGACTTCACCACCTCTTTCCCCTGTGGTTTCATTGATGAAAAGGTATCTAGAATTACAGCAAGGTTTCTCACTTGAGATTGTAAGAGTATACTAATCTTTCCAATAGTAAGACACTTTGGTAAACCATGCAAAAATGTTCTGCTATAGACCATTATATGTGTTTCACTAACATTTGTTAACAGAAGATTTTGTGACATCCCAATCTTGAATCCTAAGTATCCTGCTACTTGTCATAATGCTTCAGCTTCCATATCATCAAAAGAGTAGAAAGAATGGATGCCAGCAGCCTAGACCCTATAGGACACATCCATTTCAGTCAGAAATCTACTGATCGCTGAATGGGAGGACCCCTCGAGGACTCCAGACTATAAGTGGTAATTTGCAGAAGGAGAGTCCCCAACTAAAACCTTCTGAGTTCTTAAGAACATAAGATTTTCCATACTGAGTTAGACCAAAGGTCCATCAAGCCCAGTATCCTGTTTCCAACAATGGCCAATCCAAGTCACAAATACTTTGAAGGATCCTAAAAAGTAGATGGATTCCATGCTGCTTATCCCAAGGATAAGCAGTGAATTTCTCCCAGTCCACTTTACTAATGATTTATGGACATTTCCGCCAGGATCTTGTCCAACCCCTTTTTTAAACCCAGCTATATCCTCCGGCAATGAATTCCAAAGCTTAATTACTCACTGAGCGAAAACATAGTTTTTCCAATTTAGTCTTAAAAAGTATTATTTTTATAGCTTCATTTCATGCCTGCTAATGTTTATGCTTTTTGAAGGAATAAACAACCAATTCATACTGACTCTTCCACTCCATTATTTTATAGATCTCTATCAAATCTCCCCTCAGTGATCTCTTCTCCAAGTTGAAGAGCCTTAACCTTTTAAGCCTTTCCTCATAGGGGTTTCCTTCCATCTCCTTTATCATTTCGGTTGCCCTTCTCATGCCTTTTCTTATTCTGCTGTATCTTTTTTTTTTTTTTGATTTGGTAACCAGAACTGCATGTGATTCTCAAGGAGTGATACCGAGGCACTATGATATCCTGTTTTTTATTCTCCGTGCCTTTCCTTATACTTCCTGGCATTATATTAGCTTTCTTGGCCACTGCTGCACACTGAGCAGAGGATGACACCTAGATCCTTTTCCTGGGTAGATCAGAGTGGAGCAGTAGCCTAGTGGTTAAGGCAGCATTTGCTACCAGAAAGAGCAGGGTTCAAATCCCACTGGTACTCCTTGTGGTCTTGGGCAGGTCACTTAACCCTCCATTGTCTCAGGTGCAAGCTTAGATTGTAAGCCCTCAGGGACAGGGACATGCCAGCTGTACCTGGATGTAACTTGCTTTGAACTACTACTGGAGCTAAATATAAATAAAACTTGCATTATGTTGCTATACTTTAGGTTGTTTTCTAAGGGACCGATGAAGAAAGCCGGCGCTGAAGTCGCACACTATTAGATATGTAGCGTGCCGATAGCAAGCAACTTCAGCGCTGGAAAGCAGAAAGGGACGCATATGCAAATTAGCCACATGTAAAACTTCAACACAGATGTCTGCATTAAACTGGGAAAGCAAGCCAAACAAATACACCCAGAAGTCTGTGCAAGTTTGGCATGCTCTCCCAGAGAAACAGGTCATCTGAGGGGATGTTTGACACTTTCCCTCAGATGATCCAGGCATCAGGGAAAGCCTCAGATGTCATCAAAATACTGGGGGGAGGGAGGGCCGGTGCCCCTGACAGAAACTGAATCCCTGGTAGTCCAGTGGCCCCGATCCCACCCACCCCCTTCCTGATACCTTTAAGCTGGAATGGGGGCATTGCCCATGTGCTCCCGCCCCTTCGCCATCACCTTGTAAAATGGCAACACCTGGCCTTGCACAGTGAATACTGTGGTGTACCAGGTGGACTCAACCTTATACGGCAGTCTGACCCCACCTGGTGCATCCCAGGAAGCACCACTTGGGGCCATTTTTCCTAACAAGCCCGACTTGCACGGGGACGTCCAGATGGCCCGGACATGCCCCTTTCAGAATTGGGCTCCACATGAACAATGATAAGGAATTTATAGTGGATTCTGTATTTGAGTGGGAGCTAGTGAAGAAGTATGAGAAGAGGCGTGACTTGGTCTAAACAAGATGTGTGAGTGAGAATATGGGCTGCGGTGTTTTAAAGTAGTTGTAATCTTTGCAATTGATATTGAGGAAGGCCAGCTATAGCGATGTTTACAATAGTCAGGTCTCGTGATAACTGAGGACAGAAGAAAGGTAGTTAGGGAGGGAAGGGAAAAGAAAGGCCAGATTGCACGGACCTGACACAGGGAGTAAAAGGAGTGGCAAATGAGGGATGAGATGTGCTCATGAAAAGATAGGGACAAATTGAATAATTTTGTGTTGTCTACAAATTTGATACCTCATTCATTGTTCCCATTTCCAGGTCATTTATAAATAGTGTGTGGGCCCAGCACAGATCCATGGGGTACTCCACTATTCACCTTTCTCCATTGAGAAAATTGACCATTTAGCTCTACTCTCCATTTTCTATCATTTAACCAGCTCCCAATCCATAATGGTACACTGCCACCTATCCCATGACGTTTTAATTTCCCCAAGCGTCTCTCATGAGGGATCTTGTCAAAGGCTTTTTGAAAATCCAAATACGGTACACTATATCAACATGCTCACCTTGGTTAAATCCATGTTGCCTTTGTCCCTTTAAACCATGACTATCTATATGTATAATAATTTTGTTCTTTATAATGGTTTTTATCATCTTGCTTAACACTGATATCAGGCTCGCCAATCTGTTGTTTCCCGGATTATACCTGAAACAGTTTTTAAAAATTAAGTCACATTCATCACTCTTCAATCTTGAGGTACTATAGAGAATTTTGATATTTATTTATTTTTAAACTTACATGTTTGTATTAATTTTTCAGTGGGTACACAAGAGCACAGCACCCTTTTGTTTTTTTTGGGTTTTTTTTTACAATTTACATTTTTGCGGATTTTATGCATCATCTATGGTTTACAGAAAAACACAGGAAATAATAAATTAAAGCAAAATCAAACTAAAAACAAATCATTATCATGAGAACAAATGAGGAACAACAAACAGGAAGAGGATCTCCTGTACAGAGGATGCACAAGGAGGGTTAGTGGTTAAACAATTATTGCAAAACAACCTAACACAGTAACGTTTTGGCACCACAAGCTTATGTCAGGGGTTAGTTAATAAGTAAACATACATTCAAATGACTAGAATATTAAATGCATCAATAAAAAAATATACATATACAATAAAAATATAAACATGTACAAAAATCCATGGAAAACATAAAAACATTTGTTACAACATATATAACAATAAAAACCAAAAGGAATAGAAAACAAGAGCAGAAGGAACAAAATAAAAGAAAAAGATTAGTCAGTACATATCACAACATCCAAAAATACATGTGTAAAAACTAAAAAACAATATGTTGAGCAGTTCACAAAAAACGGCTACATCCAGAACTGCATGGTATCAATAACGGATAAGGTGAAATAAAAAAACAAATAAAAGTAAGAAGAGAATCTATAAAAAAGGAAGCTGATAAGAGATAACTTGACTATGTGCCAAAAAAGTAAACCAAAGGAGTGTGCAAATAAATGTTTAAATGAACTTCTTTGTGCCAAGACAATGGGGTATGTTTACTATACCATCTTAATGTTACCGGCGTTAGTTGCAGTCTTACTGTGACGAATGCCATATAAGGTAGTGGGCGTTCCGGTCTTAAGGTAGCATTTCGGGGTATTGCACGATAAAGTCCGTTATCGCGCGATAGAGGGAGCCGTGGCACGTTAACGCGCGTTAGCCTTAATTAGGCGCGCTGACCTGCAAACACAGCAACAGAGGTGTAGCACACTGGTTAATTCAATGACTGATGAAACAGGGGTCATGAGTTCAATCCCCCAGTGGGCTTAATGAGTAAAGCTGTCTGAGACATTACCCTTTACTTTAAATCAGTGCTGTCTGAGGCATTTTCTTTTTAATTTAAATTAGTGCTGCCAGCAAACACACCCTCACAGTGCCATAACCTAAGGTGCCGCATAAGGCGCCCTATAAGGCACTCCAGAGGGCACATTATAAAGTGCACTGTCCGCCAAGGCACCTTATAATGTTCCCTTATGAGGCACCTTAAGGTTACAGCACTGTGAGGGTGTTTTTGCTGGCAGCACTAATTTAAAGTAAAAAAGGAAATGCCTCAGACAGCCCTATCAAATAACACCACTGTGGGATCAAACCCATGACCTCTGCTTCCACAAGTAACCAGTGGGATACATCTCTATAGCTACTAACAAACTGGCCAGAGAAGGACTGCAGGTCACCACACAAACTGTCTGCTGTGGTTACCAGGATAGGGTTAACCCACCCATACCCATGATACACTGCACATGCAGATCAGCACCTCGGCCTGGTAGGGGGAACTGACCGTGTGTGTTACTGGCACAGTAGCTACAGACCAACACATTGTGGGGGTACTGTGCTCACCCTGAGGGCGAGGTGGGGTGCCCAGCACCAGGTCCGCAGCACCTGGCTTAGCTGAGATAGGCTATGCTGCAGGTCGCCATCAGTGCCAGTGTGTGATAGGTAGTCCTTGCAGACACACCTAGGATACATCTGTGTCCATCTGTATTTCCCAGTCACGTCTAGCCCTTGTGGACTATGATGCACCCAGAATAGTGCATATCCTGTGTGGGTGCCATGGTCACATGATTTAAGTGAAGGGGGGTGTTTGGACCCATAGGCGGATTATGTAGCACCACCCAACCCACCCTCTGGGGCTCAGGGTGGAGGACAGGATTTCCCACCAACAGATCCACGTTCTACATCCCTGCAATGGTGGCAGTAGAGGGGACCATCAACCCCAGTCCTGCTGGGGAACAGGCACCGTACAGGGCAGTCAATGCAGATCTGTATGCATCCATAAGGCAATGGCAGACAGACAGTAGGCCTGGAAATGCTCAGCTGCCCCCCACCACTATCTGACATTCTCCAGCAGCGAGCACAGTGAGTCTCCAGCCGCTGCACCCTGCAAGGTGTTCCAGCCATACACATACTAACTGCAGACAGTCTGCTAGCTAGTCCATAGTACATGTTCCTGGAGGAGATGTGTGCACCCAAAACTGGGATGTGAGCACACACACCAAGCAGATAAGTCAGTGATTGGGCCCCAGAAAAGAGAACCCATAAATATCACTTGAGAGAAATACTACATAGCACTATGGGGGAACCTAGCCATGCCGTGGTCACTGCTCAGTCAGGGTGAGAGTGACCTCCCAGCAGGACATGCTGTGGCCACCCTGTCCGTGCAGGTGGTGGCTGGGCACTACAATGTCCCAGCCATTGCCCTATGCCCTGTGCAGATGCATCCTGCCCAGGCCACCCTGTCCAGGCTATATCCACAGTAGCTTGCTCCTCATTATGCACATTAGCAGGCAAACACTGGAAACAGTGCAAGTAGTGTGGGCTGAGCAAGGTGTAGGCAGCCACAATACACTGGATAGACAGACACACACTCCCACACCTATGCCAGCATTGTGCAAATATAGAGGCTTTTGGCAGCCCTGGCCACCACACCAGTCCTGGGCACAGTGCAGGCATGGCTATGGTACGCAATACTGTTGGGGTCACTCCCCGGAGTGGTAAACACTGTCAGAAACCAAAACTGAAACACACTCCACAGATATCAGAAAGGTTGCTATGATGCAGCTCTATGAGCAAATTGTGCTTAACTTAGGAATTGCTATCTGCCATTAATCATAGCAACCTTTTGATATATGTGTAACGTATTCCCAGGTTTAGGGCGGCATTGCTAAGGTATGCAAGTGCTAGTATTGGGAGATGCTGCTGCATGCAGGGCCCAACAGCCTGACTCTCCATGAGGCTTTGGATAGTGGAGCCTGTGGGTGTGGGAGTTTATGCCCCTGTTGGCCACTGCTCTAGGGTAGAGGTTCCCAACTCCGGTCCTGGTGGGCTAAACACTGTTCGGGTTTTCATGCTGTCTCTAATGAATATGCATGAGATACATTTGCATACCATGGGGGCAGCGCATACAAATGCAGCACAGGCATATTTTTTAGAGACAGCATGAAACCTGAATGGTGTTTGGCCCTCCAGGACTGCATTTGGAAAACTCTGCTCTAGGTATTGCACGTTTATGGTGTCTGTGCTCTGTAGGGTAAAATATAGGTGTTTCAGGCATGTTTATGTTATCTGCAATAAAGGTTCCGTACTGGGTAAAATATGGGGACTGGGTTGGCAGGAGCCACAGCTGGGACTTGAACTTGTGACCTTCTGCTCATGAACACACTGGCTGTGTGTGTTGCACCACACTGTTGTCACAGGGACAATTCATTCCCTGGGGATACCATGACTGCTCGTCAGACAGACCCTGTCTGTTGCAGTGCATGGCACCCACCTAAACGGGGCCAGGCCATGGTCTGCTGTGGGCAGATGCCACTGCCCCCTCTGCCACCAGCACCCCTCCGCCACCATGCTGCCATGCCATTATGCCGGTGGTGCTGGTGTTGCGCAGTCCCAGGCCATCCAGTATGCCGGTAGGCAGCTGCCTATGGTGTGGTTTCTCTGGTAGGGGTGCCTACATGGACATGCGTGCTTCCCACACCACCTGCCAATGTTATGTGCCCTTGGGGGTACCTGCTAGGTAATCTCCCCTGTGACACTGTGGGACACACACTCATGCCCATGTTGGGCCCTCGTCAGTTGATGTCTTGCTGCTTTACAGTTTCGGCATCCCTATGTGCCACCTAGGCATCTGCCTAACATGCACTGTGCCCCAGCTGGACCACAGCATGTGCTGCCTGCAGCCCTCTATATCCCATTTACAGCATCAGTACAGTTGCCCTTTCCTACGTGCCCACTCTACTTTTACTGCACATGTGCATGCCATAACAAACTTGCCCAATATAGATGTGAAAAAACCCTGTTCAGCACTATTTCAATGTGGGATTATTCACTTTATAGGGGGACAGAGAATAGACCCTTCCAAACATGATATCTTATTTTTTGAGCTTTGTCAGTGGTGTTGCTTTATGTTTATCATTACTATCACTTTTGGCCAGCTTGGTTATTGGGCTTTTAGATGTGGTTCTGGTCCTTTTATATGTTTATTTGCCTCTTTGTTCCCTGCACATGTATCACAACTATCACTTTTCTGGGTTTCCCTGCCTTTGCTGCACATTGCTGACTGAAATGATTTCTCTTTCCTGCAAATGTGCCTTAAAATGAGGGTTTCAATGGCGTAGTGTTCAGAACCTGATTCCACAGCGTTAGTGGGCCTGGAGCCTCTCCCCTCCCACTCTCCGCCCATTGACCCCTTCTCTCCGCCCTCTGGGAAGCCTTACTCCACCCTTCAGACCCGGATTTCACAGCGTGCCTTAACGCCGCCACTGCGTTATCGCGCGATAATGTTACATTATCGCGTGATAATACCATCGCTGCGTTAAGACGGTTTAGTAAACATACCCCTATGTGTCAAATGAATAAAACTGAATCATGATAAAGTATTGTGCATAAATATATTCTAAAAGCATGTGAAAAATAAATAGTATTCAAATAGATATTACTTGCCCACAGAAATCTATTTTAAAAATGAAGGTTCCTGAAAAAACATTATATAAAAAGAGCTTGTATATCCATCGTCTGAATAAAGCTTATATACATATAATTCAACAGGCATCTGGAAAAAGGGTTTAAAAAATAAAAAGGAAGAGACATATAGTCCAGAGAAATCTGTAAAGCACTCCTCCCTACTGAAACAAATGACTAAATATGAATCTTACTGCATGTAAAAGAGTGAAACCAACGGATGCTTCAGAATTACATATATAACACTTAGGGGCTTGTTTACAAAGCCGCGGTAGCGGTTTGCGATCGTAATCGGAGCCGCGGCCCCATTGATTTCAATGGGGCCGCGGCTGCGATCGCGATCGCGAACCACTACCGCGGCTTTGTAAACAAGCCCCTTAATATCTGCAGCACTAGATCACAAAGTCTGTACATTATGAAGACAAAATATTTAGGGCCCGCTATTCAGTTGGGCAGTGCTATGTGCCGTGTCAGCGCATAGCCCGCCCGCCGTCTTTCTAACCCGGATTTTCAATACCGGGGGATATATGCGGCCCTGGCATTGAGAATCTGGTTATTGCCACACAACCCAGAAGCTGCAGGAACTAGCCTGGTAACAGTGATTTTCGATGCTACATGGTTAGCCTCATCACCTTTTTTTCAAAGAAATGTTTATTAGAAGCACTTAATATAATACAACAGTAAATTAAAAAGGTTGCTTCAATTTTTTTACAATATACAGTCGGAAAACATATATCGACATACCCCGGGCAGGGCTGTGTCTTGTCCTCCGCCCCAGGGTGTTACAACAGTACAAAACAAATTTTTCATCTACCAAACCCTCCCCTTCCTCCCCCTCTCCCCCCACCCACCCCTCTCTCCCGGGATCTAGGGGACCATCGGGCCATCTCTCCTCTGTTAGCTATAAACCTCCACAAAGCCTACCCCAAGCATAGAATCTCACTACGAATTTTGGGCCCCAAATTTTGAATATATGGTGTCCACACCATAAGAAAGGAGGCCCAGCTTCGGGGGTGTCTTTGTGCACTCCTCCTCTCCAAAAGCATATACTGGTGAAACCCATTGTAGCCTCATCACCTTAAAGAAAGGTGAGGGTTTTCCACGCCTATCTTTAAGGCATTGAGGGCTAACCGAGTAGCATCGGAAATTGCTGCTACCCGGTTAGCACTTGCCTCCCCCCCCCACTCCTCCCCGGAACACCCCCAACATGCCACGATGGTAAGTGGATAGCATCTGGGCGTGTTAGAGACTTAATGACAAGGCCGCGGGGCTGGGTCCCCGGCGGCCGACGGTAACCGGGCATGCGGCCGGTGCGGGGACCCTGCTCGCGGCTTCGTGATGGGCGGTCGCTGGTTGGGCATTATTTGAATGCATTGGCTCGCCTGAGAGAGACGGCGTGGTGAGCCAATGAGGATAAGCGGGGCCAAGGTGATTGTGGGAAGGCGCGTGTGGGCGGCAGTCTTCGGCAGCAGGGGCAGAGGTAGGGAGCGGTGTCTATTGCTGCTCTCTCGGGCGTCGTCGGCATCGCATGGAGCTACTAGGATTCGGTTGGGGTGCAGCGGTGTTCGGGAGCAGTCAGGCTCTGACAATCAGGCATGCAGAGCAGAGCCGGCGTGCGTGAGGTGCTGCTGTTTGAAGGACGCAGATTCTGTTCGTGCGTTGGTGGAGGCAAGTACTGTGTTGGAGTGCAGTCTTAATATTAAAAAAAAAAAAAAATCACAAACAAGAGACAACGTCGGGCCTTGTGGGGGATTATTTCTATTGCAATTGTATTTCTAAGGGGTGAGAATGCCAATGCGGAGGGGGCGGCAGGCAAGAGTCAGGGGGCCTGGCAGGGGGGGCGTGCAGCGGTGGGCAGGCGGGGGGGGGGGCAGTCAGTGCCTCCAGGGGGGGAACCAGGTGGGGTTACCAGGGGGGCTGCAGGGGGTTGGTGATTAGGGTGGCTCTTGGGGCTAGGGGCCAGGGCTCCGCAGGCAACAGGGGGGCTATGGCAAGAGGGGGAGGGCGACAGCCACAGCCAGGAGGCAGAAAGGGGGACCCTCTCTTCGGGGGCATGGGGGGGTGGGGTATGTGTTGCTGGGCAGCCGGTAATGGGAAGCGGGTCGCATGGACTGGAAATGGAAGCTGCTGAAGCTGTGGTTTCTAAGGCCCTTACTGGTGAAGGGGAGAGGGGTAGTGTGTCTCAGGAGAGTACTGGGAATTGGTGGGGGGGCGTGGGTCCAAGGTTGGGGTGGGCAGGAGCTGGGGGGTGAGGCCCAGGGCCGGGGGTGGAGGGTTGGGCCACGCCGTGGCGCGGGGCCCATATCGTTGGTCAGGGCCCTGCTTATCAGATGGGTTGGGCAGGCGGTTTAGCAGGTGCGGGGACACCAGGTGGGTCTGCAGCATGGGATCATTGGCGGGGTGGAGGGCAGGGCTCATCTAGGGCCGAGTGGTTGGCGGCGTGGCAGCCGGTCGTTTCCCCGGTTGTCTCCCCCCCTTCCTTTCCTTTCTTGTCTCCACAGGCTACGGTGATGGCTCAGGCTGCGGGGCCTGGTACGGGTGTTCAGCGTGCTACAGTGAGTAGGGGGGGCCGGAGAGGCAGCAGGAGGAGCGCGATGGCACGAGGCCAGCTCTGTGGATGGCGGTGTGATGCAGCAGGTGGACTCGAGGATCCCGGAACCGGCGAGCCTTCCAAGGGAAATGCAGGCGGGCGATGAGGCAGCTGCAGGTGAGTTTCAAGCGGATGGTGGGGCCGTGTCGGAGCGGTCGGGCGTGCAGGATGGGGGGGGGGGGGTGCAAGGCTAAAAAGAAGAGAAGGCATTCCCGCAGGCGTCGCCATAGTTCTGAGTCTTCTTCTTCGTCCGCTTCTTCCTCTTCATCCTCTTCATCGGGAACCGCCTGTTCGGGGCCTGGGGTTAGCCAGGCGCAAGTTAGGTCCTCCGGTGGGAGGGGCACGCCTACGCTTATATCATTCGGGGAGTTATGGGAAGGGGTTCCCAGAAATTTGCGTCGCAAGATTTGGAAGAGGCGGTACATTGACATTTTCAGATTGTTGGAGGGCAGGAAACATTCGGGTGAGAGTAGGAGGAAGAGGAAGGAGGACGAGAAGGCGGGACGGTTAAAAAAGATCTCGCGTAATGTGGTGAATTGGGTCAGAGCCTTTTTGAGATTGGCAAGTGTTTGGGGTCATCAGTCTCCGGAGGATTATGGAATGCTGTTGGCTTACGCGGACTCCATCTTGGAGGCGGCGCAGACACATGAGGGGTTCGCTTGGTTGAATTACGACGAAAAGTTTAGGGACAGGATGGAGGAGAGTAAATTGTTGACGTGGGGTACGCAGGATATCAATTTGTGGCTGACCCAAATGTCGGTAAGGACGGGTGCTGGTAGGGGCAGTGGTGCGAGATTCCCGACGGGTAACGTGTCGGGAATGGGTCGGCCCTTTCGTGCGGTGGGGGTACCCCCCCACAGAAAGCAGGGGGGGGGGAGCTGGGGACATCTGTTGGCGATTCAATAAGTCCTCATGCCCATTCCCTGTGTAAGTTCCGCCATGCCTGGTCGGCCTGCGGTGGCGGGCATTCAGCAAGTAAATGTCTTAAAAAAGGCGGTGCAGGCATTCCCCCCACAGCTCCCAAGTAATGCGGATGTTTCAGGGTTGGCTCCCACTCCGATTCATAGGGAGATTGTAGGGGAGTGGATGAGAGGTTATCCGCGGGGGCGGGATAGGGCGGTGTTGGAAAAGGGGTTTCAGGTTGGTTTCCGTATTCCGGTCCAGGGGACAGTGAGGGGTCGGTCAGCGTGCAACTCTCCGTCAGTTCGGCGTTTGGCGACGGTAGTCCGCGATAAGTTGGCGGCGGAGTTGAGCTTGGGCAGAATAGCAGGTCCTTTTACTGAGCAGCCCTTCTCGGATTTGGTGGTGTCACCACTGGGGGTAGTGCCGAAGAAGGAGCTAGGGAAGTTTTGCTTGATCCATAACCTGTCATTTCCGGTAGGGGATTCAGTGAATGATCATATACCTAAGGAGTTGTGTGCGGTGCGTTACGCTTCATTTGACGAGGCGGTCAATTTGGTGAAACGGTGCAGCCCGGGGGCTCGGATGGCGAAAGTGGACATTGAATTGGCTTTTCGGCTGCTGCCAGTGCACCCCTCTGATTTTTATTTGTTAGGCTTCTCCTTTGCTAATGAGTTCTTTATTGATAAATGCATGACTATGAGGTGCTCAGTGTCTTGTGCGTACTTTGAGATGTTTAGTTCCTTTTTGCATTGGAATGTGGTCCGGAGGGTCAGATGTGGGAATGAGGTGCATTATCTGGACGATTTTTTGTTTGTCAGGGCGGCGCAGTCGGAGGAGTGCCAGCGGTTATTGGATGGCTTTGTGGATATGGCTTGCGCTTGCGGACTTCCGTTGGCTGTTGGTAAAACTGAAGGCCCAGCCACGCGTATTACTTTTTTGAGGGTGGAGCTTGATTCGGTGGCAATGGTGGCGTGCCTCCCGATGGACAAGGTGGTGAGATTGCGGGTACTGGTGGCTAACGGGTTGTCGTCCACTAAGCTCTCTTTGCGGGAGTTGCAGGTATTGATTGGCTCCTTGAACTTTGCATGCAGAGTCATACCGATGGGACGCGTTCTTCTGCGACGATTGGCTGCGGCCACAGCTGGAGTAAGGAAGCCGCATCATCGCATCCGTATGTCCCAGGTCATGAAGGCAGACTTGCGGGTTTGGGACGAATTCCTGGAAGGTTTTAATGGGATTTCGGTCTTGATGGAGGCAGAGGTATCCAGCTCTGATTTACAGTTGTACACCAATGCAGCTGGTAGCACAGGGCTGGGTATTTATTTCGGGGGGGAGTGGTGTGCGGCCAGTTGGCCAACGGCGTGGCACACTGCGGGTCTGACTAGTAACATTACGTTCTTGGAGCTGTTTCCATTGTTAGTTGTGTTGTGGTTGTGGCCTGACAGGCTACGGAATCGGAGAGTGATGTGGTGGTGCGACAACGAGGCAGTGGTCGCTGTGATTAACCAGTATACGCCGCGTTGTACGCAAGTGGGGGGGCTGATGCGGGACATTGTTTTGGCTTGTTTGCGTTTGAATGTATTTGTGAAGGCTAGGCATATTCCTGGGTGCACTAATAGAATTGCTGATGCCCTTTCTTGTTCCAAGTGGGAGTTGTTCCGGACCTTGGCACCAGAAGCGGACGACGAAGGGTTGACGGTTCCAGATCAATTATGGCGGATTGGCCAGCGGAGATGGTGCTGTTGTTGAAGAATTCTGTGTCGGCAGCGATGTGGTCGGCGTATCGGAGAGGTTTTGACACAGTGGTGGAATTTCTGGAGTCTTATGGATGGCAGCCAGGTGTGGCCCCGGACAGCTTATTGGGGCTTTACATAGTCCAGGCAAAAGGCAATGGTGTTTCCAGGGCATCGGTGCGGAGTCAGTTAGCTGGCTTCACCTTCTTTGCTAGAGCAGCGGGATGGGGCTACGCAGTTCCTGGGTTTCTGGCTCGGAAGTTGTTACATGGTTGGGAGTGAGCTTGTCTATCGCCTCGGGACTCGAGGTTGCCTGTTACGCATGAACTGCTGGTCAGGCTTTGTGCGGCATTGCCGGGGGTAGCCTCATCACGCTATGAGGCTACACTTTTTAAGGCACTGTTTTGTCTAGCTTTCTTCGGAGCCTTTCGGATGGGGGAGTTAGTGGCGAGCTCTGGTCGGGCCACAGGTGGTGGTGGCTTGTTGAGCAGTCATGTGTTGGTCGGGGAGGGGCAGCTGAAGATAAGGCTGGTGCGATCGAAGACAGATCAGTTGGGGAAGGGGTTGTGGGTGGTGTTGAAAGAAGTGGTTTCCCTGCCTACTTGCCCAGTGTCGGCCCTGAGGGACTATCTTTTGGAGCGCCCGGTGGCGGGTCGGCTGTTTTTCGTACATGAGGACTTGCGTGGGGTGACGCGTTTCCAAGTCGTGGCTGTGCTAAGAATGGTCCTGCGGTACATAGGCATGGACCCTCAGCGATTCGCGCTGCATTCCTTTCGTATTGGAGCAGCCACCAGTGCGGCGGCGGCAGGGCTCTCAGAGGCAGAGATACAGAGCATTGGCAGATGGAGATCGCAGGCCTTTAAGGGTAATGTGCAGCTATGAGGAGTGAGATCTGTCTGTATGGCTAATTCTCTTTTCTCTTTCAGATGCTGTGCGGTGCCCGCATGGATGTTGGATGATCGGACATTCATTTGTGCATTGGGCGGGACTGCAAGCAGCTGAACGGCCATTGTGGTGTAATTTAGGTCTTGATCCGGCAGTGGTGTCTGTCTTATGGCTGGGTGAGCGTGGTCTGCGTTGGCCGCAGCTTTTACCTTTGCTTCGGCACCATCAGCGAGTGAGGAAAGAGCCGGCAGTGATTTTACTGCATGTGGCAGGCAATGACCTGGTCGGATGGACTTGTAAACAGTTGATTTGAGCTGTAAAGAGGGACTTGGCTGAGGTTCTGAGGATGTTTCATGACGTTATTTTATTGTGGTCGGACATCATTCCAAGGCCGGCCTGCCAGCAGCAGCGGCGATGGTCTCGTGGTCTGGCCAAAATCAATCGGCAGATCAGGCGGTGGGTGTGTGACCATGGGGGATATCAAATTTTGGACTCCTGGGTTGATGTTAATTGTTTTGGTTTGTACCGGCAGGACGGAGTGCACTTATCCCCGGTTGGGATGGATTTACTGCTTAATGACTGGCAGGAGGCCTTGGAGTGTATCGTTCAGTGGGAGGCTAGATGGTCGCAGCTTGGTCATGGGGGGGCAGCGTAGGGGGCGTGAACTTCTCCTACGCCGGGTGGCGGGATCCCGGAGGTTTCCGGGGTCCAGAGCCTTAAACTGGATTTGGGGCGGGGGCGGTTGCCCCCAACTCGGATGACCCCTGGCCGGTCTTTGCTAGTAATATGGCGAGGCCGGGTAAAAGGGGGGGCTGGCGTTTGCCGCTGGCACGGCCGCGGTGGGAGTGGAACGAGGTCACCTTGCTAGTGATACGGCGGGTGAGGGCTCGTTCCGCTCATGGGTTATTATTCAGAAGTTTATGTTTCAAGGAAATGGTTTTGGAATGTTATGACTGTTAATAAAGCTGCGACCATATGATCCCAAGAACTGTGTCTGTGTAGTTTATGGTTGGTTTGGGGGGAGGGGGGGCTGTTTAGGTTGGGGGGGTGGGAGCAGGGCACCACCGGGTCCGAGCTGCCTCGGTTACCGGGATTTTCCAAAGGCACTACCCATGTAGGAGTCTTTGGAAAATCCCAGTTAAGGCATTTACAAGGGTAACATGGGCGGTTATCCATGTAACTGCCTTCAGAAATCGAGCCCTTAATAAATAAATCAAGCTAAAAACAGCATCACTAAGAGACATGTTTACTAACATACACGAGCTGTTAATGCAAACCTCAGCACATGCTAATGGACCGCCCTGACTGTGCATGCTAAACACAGCAAGGGATTCATGCCACATCATCTGAGCAGCATTCGACAGGGAGGCAAATAGGTGCAGTGGGGGGGGGGGGCCCTCTTCTTGCCTGTCTGCACAGTGCAGTTAACATGGGGGTTGACAGCATGCATTTGCCATCCACCTCAAAAATAGAAACACAAGGGGGAAGGAAGGGGGAGAGGAAAGAGATGACGTGAGAGGAAGGAAAAGGGAAAAGATGCAAATGGGAAGGGGAAAGGGGCAGACAAAGGAAAGGAAAAGGGGGGAAGGGGAGGAAAAAAGGAGAGAGGAGTGAAGGGGTAGAAACAGAGGAGGAAAAGGGAAAAAGAAAAGAAAGGGGAAGGAAATGAAAAAAAGGGGAAGAAAGAAAGGGGGAGTAAAGGAAGGGGGGAAAGAAAAGGAATATATGAAAAAGGAAAAACAGGGAGGAGGAAAAAGAAGCAGGAAAACAGCAGAGAAAAGGGGAAAAGGAAAAAAATAATGATTCATAATTTAAAAAATAAAAACATTAAGCAGGTTAAGAACTTTAGAAGTAAAAACAAAACCCAAAACTGCAAAAAATACTTTTATTTCCAATTTCCTGATTTAATCTGTGGGGATTCATTGTCTGAAATCTGAAAATAAATCTCTGTTCCTCTTTCAGTAACGTACTGTTAACATTACCTCCTTGCTAAGAAATGTATCCTTTCTGAATAGCAAGAAAGTTCAAAACAGTGCGCCACTACGGGTTTATCTTTCAGGCCACGCTTAATGCAGCCCTTATGCTCCAGCATCCTTATCCATAATTGCACCTGAGATAGTCATGGCAAACAGTTTAGCGTGGGGGGGGGGGGGGGTGTGTGTGTGGAATCTATAGGGACATACAGGGCACACCTCCATTTGTTAGTGCAGGTCTGGCACCAACCCCATGGTAATATTTTGGGGCTAAACACGGGTAAGCTACAATATTTTAGTAAACATGATCCTTAATGCTTCTGTTGTAGCTTGATTTTATTTTATTTATTTATTTAGCTAGGTTTATAGACTGCTTTTCACCAGGTCAAAGCAGGTTCCAGAGAACAGAACATTTAACAGAGAACATATATTGTACAAATAACAAGGTATATTTAACTTTTAACATATGCAACTTATTCAACAATTTTGATTTATTCATTCATTTTTTGAATTCATAATGTTCAACCTTTGTAGTCTGATGCTGCAAATATTAAGGACCCCTTTTACAAAAGCTTGCTACAGATTTGCAATTAACGAGCCAACCGAATGCATGTTAATTTCAAAGCCTCGACATTAGCTGTCAGGCAGCTAATGAGTGATGGGCCAATCGAACGTGCGCTCTGTATTGGCAGATTTATTTAACAATCCCATAGAGGAGTCATTAAGTGAACTCTCGTTAAGAACCATGTGGCCACTGAGCACATAGAGCCCAATATTGAGATGGGCACATCTTCGAAGGGCTATGAGCCTCATTGGCCCATAGCCTTTCCTGCCGCCCTTTAACCTGGATATTCAATGCCGGAGTCATATGCAGCCCCAGCATTGAATACCCAGGAATCGCCGCAGACACCCGAAGCCGCAGTAGCTAACCGGGCAGCAGCGATATTGCATGCTGCCTGGTTAGCTCCTGTGCCTTAAAGATAGGCAAGGATTTCCCCACCTATCTTTAAGGCGCAGATCGCTGGCTGTAAACCATATAAATTCCTTTCGAAAATCGGGCCCATAGAGATTGCCCTGGCACTAATGGTAATGCGCTGTCCATGCCCACTCTTTGCTCATTCCCGGCTCTATCCCGTCACCGCTGATTTATATGCATGTTCCAGACACACTCACGTGTTAGTGACCATTGACTGCTTTAAACTGCACTTTAACTAGCTGTTGGTTTCACTCCTTTATATCTAGTAAGATCCGTATTCAGAACTGATTTGTTTCAGTAGGGAGGAGTGCTTTGCAGACGTCTCTGGACTGTATGTCTCTTCTTGTTGAATTATATGTATGTATAAGTTTTGTTAGATCTATGCTTTGTCTTTTTCGGTAGTGTTGTTTTCTCAGGACCCTTCATTTTTTTAATAGCTTTCTGTGGGTAAGTCATATTTATTTGAATACTATTTATTTTGCACACGCTTTTAGTATACGTTTCTGCACAATACTTTAACGTGATTCGGTTTTACACATCTGACACATTGTTTTGGCACAAAGAGCCCCTTTTAGTAAAGCCCATTAGCCAGTTAACATGCGTTTTTAACACATGCCAACTAGCAATTGGGACCACTAACGCGTGAGCTTGTCTGCCACCACAGTGCTAAACAGGAGGCTCTCTTTGGCACGATGCAAGTATTACGCCGAGCATTAGCAGCAAATTTGAGAGACTAAGATCATACCCCACATACCCTGGCTTAGAAGTGAGGTTCACGACTGCCTTAGTATGCGCAAAACTAACCCATTTGGAGAAACTACCCTGACTAAAACACACACATTAATCAGTGATTGCGGGATGGGGCAGGGGATGGGTGAAGTGTGGGTGTGAAGAGCACATTACCACTAGTGCCAGGGCAAGTCCCACACCCTTAATGTGGCTCAGCATGAGTTCACCAGCAGCTACTCTATGGGAGTCATTATGTGAACCCACCTTGCTGGAGCGCATGTTAGATGGACATATCACTTGTTATCTGCCGGGAAAATACTGGCCACTACCCTCAACAGCTAGCACAGAGGCTTTGCAATTAAAGTGCGTTTGTTTGGCATGTTAATTGCAAATACTTAGTGGGCTTTAATTAAAGGGGCCCAAAGTTTATTTAACAGTATCTATTTGCATACTCCTTTAGTTTACTTTTTTGGTAAATAGTCACAGTATCTTTTATCAGCATCCCTTTTTATGGATTTTCTTCTTGATTTTATTTGTTTTGTGTTTTTATTTCACCTTATCTGTTATTGATACCATACAGTTCTGGATGTAGCTGTTTTTTGTGAGCTGATTGAGATATTGTTTTTTGTTTTTTACACCTATTATGATATGTACTGACTAACCTGTTTGTTATGTTATGTTCCTTCTGCTCTTGTTTTCTACCTCTTTTTGTTTTTATTGTTGTACATACTGTATGAAATACTTTTTATGTTTTTTATCAATTTTAGTATGTTTATATTTTTAATGCATATGTATGTATTTTTATTGATGGATTTGATATTGTATTAATTTGCCTGTATGTTTAGTTATTAATCCCTGACATAGGCCTATGGTGTCAAACCATGGCCATGTCAGGTTGTTTTGCAGTAAATGTTTAGCCACAAGTCCTCCAGAGTCCTGGTGTATGCCCTGCAGTGGGTTTTTTCACTCATAAAAACACATAATACAAAAAAATCATAAAACTGAAATTACCTAACTAGCCTATCACATAAAACTAAATATATACAATAAAGTGACAGAAAAACTAGACTATCAGAATCCAATTCATGCCATTAAACATTTCTCAATGAGAAAGCCTTTCTAAAAGAGAAAGCTTTAAGTTTTCCGAAATTCTAAATAATCTTGTTGAAGTCTCAACTCAGACGGAGGCTGGTTCCATGCGAGTGGAGCAACAATGAAGAAAATTTGGTTCAAAATATGCACTTCATAGGTCTGGAGAAAGGAGAGACACCATAACTGCCTGTTTCCCTGTGATCACAGTCAATGTGAGGGGGAATAAAATTCCCAAAATATCGTCAAGGGCAATTTCTAAATTACTAATAGCAGGTCTATAATTTCATATTTGCGTTCTTTTCAGTCCTCTGGGATATATACCATCCAATCCAGGTGATTTGCTACCCTTTAGTTTGTTTCTTTGCTTTTAAGGCTGTAAGGGCCTATCTGGATCTAACAGAAATTAATTTTAAACCTCTAAAGCAAGTGGAGAACTTTTGCTTTAATAAAAGCAAAACCAGACTTTCCCAAAGAAACCCACAATCTCTCCTCTATCCCAAGCTTTAAGTCACTAGGTTTGTCAGTAATTTAATGTTCACTGACCTAAAGAGGCTTGGTCCACCCTCAGAAATAAGATCTAACTTTTATTAAATACCTCAACTAAGCCAATCATTTCCAAATGAGACTAAAATTTTATTTTATTTATTTATATAACATTTTTTTATAACTCGCCTTATCTTAAAGCCAGGGAACAGTAAGGGTCTTAACGTGGATACATGACGTTAAGATTTACATTGAACAGTTACAGAAGCATAGCATAAAGAACTCATTAATATACATATGACTATAGCTAAAACTCTTAAGAATGTGGGGTTAATATTTACAGCTATATAACAATGGAGCAGTTAACATAGGTGTGGATGATTCGTAACTGGGTTTACATTTCAATTCAAGGGAGTAGGGGAAGAACACATGGACAGAATTAAGATTAGCATGTGGAGGTGAAGCTAGGTTTATTGTTTATTAAAAACGTATTATACCTCCCATCACAAAAGCGTCTGAGCGGTTTACAAACATATCAAAGGCTGCTGGTAAGTCTTTATCTTCTTGCGGAAATTGCTGAGGTCTTGTGTGGCACAAATGTCATGTGGGGGTGCATGCCATATCATCATAGTTTCAGAATATCAAAACCAGCAGCAATATCAAACACTAAGCTAAATTTGCAAATTAGACCACAATTCAAAATCTTTCCAATTATAAGGTGAGCCCTTTCTATTGGACTAATACATTCTTGACCAGGTTTGGGGGGCTAAGGCTCCCTTCCTCAAGTCAAGCTTGTATTCCTGTAGCAGAAAAATCTCGACTATAATCAAATGAATAGAATTTTAATTTCTCAGGACTGCTGTCTTTGGATTTATGACACAGAAAGAGGTTTTATAAATGGTAATTTGCCATTAATGATATGGGCTGTATAGAGGAAAGGATTTTCCCATAGGCCCTGCACAGAAGGAAACTTTTAGTCTGCTTTATACTAGTTTGCTTCCAGTATCCCTTGTGCCCCTATCTTTCATCTTTGACCTTGCTTTCCCAGCCACTCTCGGAGACGTATAGACCAGGGCACCCCTATGAGAGTCAGAGAATGTTACTGTGGAGCCGTGACTGGGATAGTCCACCCCACCATCCCAAAGAATCTGGTCAGGCCCTCCTGTAGAGTGGAGGGCAGCACTGTGTTAGCAGGAGTTAAAAAGAGGTGGAGCAAATCCTGCACCATTACTGGCTTTATGCCAGTGGTAGACATGCGGATCCCATGCACACAATGGGCTTAATTCTTAGGTTAACAGTGCACACAGTAAGGATGATCTAAAGAACTAAAGTCGTATCTCTCTTCTTCCTTTCTCGGAAATTCTATCTGAAAATTAAAATATTTATTTGGGGTTTGCATTATAGCAGTAAAAAAAAAAGTAGGACTTTGTACTGGCCACCTGCTGTGCCTAGTAAAAGTAAGAGAACAGAAGGACAGAAGAAGGGGACTGATCAGTGGAGTGTGAAGGTGCTATGTGCTGCAGTGACAAGTGCTGTGTCCTGCCGGTGTGCTGCAGTGACAGGAGCTATGCCCTGCCAATGTGCTACAGTGACAGGAGCTGTGCTTTGCCTGTGTGCTGCAGTGACAAGTGCTGTGTCCTGCCAGTGTGCTGCAGTGACAAGTGCTGTGTCCTGCCAGTGTGCTGCAGTGACAGGAGCTGTGCTTTGCCTGTGTGCTGCAGTGACAGGTGCTATGTCTTACTTGTGTGCTGCAGTGACAGGAGCTGTGCTCTGCTTGTGTGTTCAGTGACAGGAGTTGTGCTCTGCCTGTCTGCTGCAGGGACAGGTGCTATGCCCTACTTGTGTGCTGCAGCAACAGGTGATGTGCCTTGACTGGGTTCTTCAGTGACAGGCACTGTGTCCTGCCTGTGTGCTACAAGGACAGGAGCTGTGCCCTGCCTGTGTGATGCAGTGACAGGCACTGTGCCCTGCCTGTGTGCTGCAATGACAGGAGCTGTGCCCTACTTGTGTGCTGCAGCAACAGGCGCTGTGCCTTGACTGGGTTCTTCAGTGACAGGCACTGTGCCCTGCCTGTGTGCTGCAAAGACAGGAGCTGTGCCCTGCCTGTATGCTGCAATGACAGGAGCTGTACCCTACCTGTGTGCTGCAGTGACAGGTGCTATGTCCTGCCTGTGTGCTGCAATGACAGGAGCTGTACCCTGCCTGTGTGCTGCAGTGACAGGTGCTATGTCCTGCCTGTGTGCTGCAGTGACAGGAGTTGTGCCCTGCCTGTGTGCTGCAGTGACAGGCGCCATGCCCTGCTTATGTGCTGCAGTGACAGGCACTGTGCCCTGCCTATGTGCTGTATTCAGTCAGGAGAGGATTACGTAATCCTGGGGTGTTACTAGATTGGATATGCAGTACTGCTTTCCCTTGTAATAATAAATCTCCTTTAAATGTAATGTAACAGGTGGTAATATAAAAAAAGAAGCCAGCAGACAGGGATAGTTTGATTTACCCAACTTGTGATAAAAGCTTTAAATGAAATCTAGAAAGTTCAAGCTCTCCTCCCAATACCCAGCTCCCCAGTGACAACACAACATGTGTCATGCAAGCATGGATTCCTGTTGGGGAACATCCTAAATCATTAGGTGATCCTTCTGGGGGATGGGTCCATTAACAATTAGTCAGACGATCTTCCTTTTGTAAATGAGAAATGAAAAATGGATCTTCCTATTGGGATCTGTCTGTACTGCAGATGACCCAGACTGGGCAATGTTGAAGAAAGGATGTTGAGCTTGATGGACCATTGATCAGACCCAGCACTGCACATTTTCTGTTTTATGAACATAACTAAAAACCCCAAGAAGACAGGCTCTTCCTGCAGTGCAATACCAGAGCAAGAAAATTGATCTTCTTCCTGTCCTGTGTAAAATCCAGAGTTATCAGAGATGTACATTTGCCAAAGTAAGACAGAAACTTGAAGCTTCTCACAAGAGAATGTGTAGAAAAACTTCTTACAATCCTGGGGGAAAGAGGAGAAGCAGAAGCTAGAGCAGAAAAATGTGTTATATTCTGCCACATGGCAAGAAATCAGGGCTGGCCCATCCACTAGACAGGCTAGGCAGTCACCTAGGACAGCAGACCATAGCAGGTGGCACAGCAGCTTTGTGCCACTCCCTTGGTGCCCGTGGCAGGCCATGTGCTTCAGTACACATGGCCTGCTGCTTTTGACTCCCCTTCGATAGGAGCGGCAGACCCTGTGTGCCGAACCCCATGGCCTGCTGCAGGCACCAAAGCAGCAGCACAAAGCTGCTATTTTTTAAACTGCTGCTGCCACCACTGGACCCCCAAAAAATGGAATTGACGGCGGCAGCGGGGGATGGTGGCACAGCTCAATGTGGGAGGGAGCGATGGGCAGCTGGGACTCCTGCCTGAGGCAGCAGAAACTCTTGAGCTGGCACTGCAAAAAATATAACCTCTCCATGCACAATATGGGAAGAGAATTTTGAATTTATCTCCTGCCTTTTTCAGGAGTAGCTCAAAGCGACTTACATTCAGGCACAGAAGGTATTTTTCCTCTCCCTTGGAGGACTTGCAATCTGAGGGGCATGTTTACTAACCCCTGCACTAGTAACACAGGTTTGGGCCACATTACTAGTGTGAGCACTGCACTGGATGCAGGGGATGGGGACTGCCGTCTCCCTGAAATTAGCCCAGCTGGCCGCATTATTACCACAGCAGGGAGCTACCACCACTTATTTTGCTGTGTTACTTGGTCCTAGCTAAATTTCAGCAGCAAGGGCTTCCAAGGCCTGCACTAGTGGCAACACAGCAGGAATTCCCACACAGAGCCTCGTGCTACTTTTTAGTGCAGTGCCAAAAACACACTCTACCCCTGCGATACCCAAGTAGCATGCTTTAGTAAGCCAGCCCCTAAGTTTGTACCTGAGGCAATGGAGAGTTAAGTGACTTGCCCAAGATCACAGTGGGATTCAAAGCAGGATCACTGGTTTTTAGCAGCTTTTAAACTAGGTAATAGGGAAAAGCCAACAGTCACCCAAGAGCACATGGTTCAGAAGAATGCATCCTTGATGGATACTAACAAAATAGGAAAGTTAGGGAATCCCAATAGAGGGGTTCCAACAAGGCTAGCCCATCCATTGTGCGAGACTGTTGTTCGCACAGGGCCCTGCGCTTCAGGGGACCCTGTGCCAACAATATCTCGCATAATCAACACCAGCAGCAGGGTCAGATTTAGAGGGCTCCCGGCAGGCCCCAGCTCACCTCTGACAGCGCCGAAGTGAAAAGTGCTGTTTTTCTTCACTTTGGCAGCTGTGTTGTAGTATAGGCTGCTGGCTGACTGAGTGCCGGGAAACAGGAAATTCCCTTTGACCTCCAGCACGCCAGTGGCCTATACTACAACACAGCAGCTGAAGTGAAGAAAAATGGCGCTCTTCACTTCGGCACAGTTAGAGGTGAGCCAGGGCCTGCCGGGAGCACTCTAAAGGCAGTCGGATAGCTGTGAGGCTCTTCAGGGGGGAGGGCTAGGACTGGAAATAGCAGATAGGGAGGCTAGGGCTGGGAATGGGCTGAGTGGGGGGGGGGGGGCTTGGACTGGAAATGGGCTGATGGAGGGCTAGGATTGGAAATGAGCTTATGGGGGTACTTGGACTGGAAATGGACTGATAGGGGACTAAGGATTGGAAATAGCTGATGGGGGAGCTAGGACTGGAAATGGGCTGATGGGGGGCTAGGATAGGACTGTAAAGAGCTGATGGGGGGCTAGGATTAGAAATGGGCTAAAGGGGGCTAGGATAGGATTGGAAATGGGCTGATGGGAGGCCTAGGACTAGAAATGGCTGATAAGAAAGCTAGGATTGGAAATGGGCTGATGGTGGGCTAGGATTAGGAATGGACTGATGAGGGGACTAGGACTGGAAATGGGCTGATGCGAGGGGATGGGAGAATGGGACTAGAAGGGAGCAGATGCTGGGTGGGGCTGGAACTAGAAGGGAACTGATGCTGGGGGAGGACTAGAAGGGGATGGGGCTGAGAGAGTGAGGATGGAGAAGGGAAAAATATTTTATGTGGGAGGGAAGAAAAATCTACTATTGGCCGGGTATTGGGAGAGTAAGTGGGGATTGAGGATGGAGGGGTGAAATTTGAGTGGATGAAAAAGGAATAAAGAAAGAAATGGAGGAAAGAGCAAAAGGGGAAAGATCAGTATGTTAAAGCAGATGTAGAGAGAGAATGGAAAAAAGCTAGAAGAGAGGACTAATAGACAGCAGACAATGGAGATTTAGCAGAAGCCACAAAGAAACCAGAAGAAAGTGACTGGAGCAATTGCAACTGAAAAATAAAATGCACAAACAACAAAAGGTAGAAAAATACTTTTTTATTTTGAATTTCCCTCCTCCCCCTCTTCACTCCCAACTTTCCTCCCCTACCTCTGCTACCCTCTCCTTCTTTCCTGTGATCTCTGAAGAGGAAACTGCCCACCTTCTTTCTTCCTCCAAACTCACCACCTGCTTCCCTGATCCTATCCCAACTCGCTTCCTAAGCCCCATCTCCTCCACTGTTGTCCCTTCCATCTCTCATATTCTCAACTTTTCGCTCTCCACTGCAACTGTCGCTGCAGCCTTCAAGCATGCATTGGTCACACCTCTCCTCAAGAAACCCTCACTTGATCCCACCTGTCCTTCTAATTATCGACCCATCTCCCTCCTTCCTTTCGTTTCTAAACTACTTGAATGTGCTGTTCACCACCGCTGCCTCGACTTCCTCTCCTCTCATGCCTTCCAGGATCCCTTACAGTCTGGCTTTCATCCTTTACACTCTACTGAAACGGCTCTTGCCAAAGTCTTCAGTGACTTGTTCCTAGCAAAATCCAAGGGCCTTTACTCTGTCCTCATCCTTCTTGACCTCTCTGCTGCTTTTGACACTGTTGACCACAATCTTCTCCTCGATACCCTGTCCTCGCTTGGTTTTACGGGCTCTGTACTATCCTGGTTCTCCTCCTATCTCTCCCATCGCTCTTTCAGTATGTGTTCTGGTGGCTCCTCCTCCTCTGCTATCTCACTCCCAGTTGGTGTACCCCAAGGATCTGTCTTGGGTCCGCTCCTTTTCTCTCTCTATACCCAGTCCCTTGGTGCACTCATCTCTTCCCATGACTTTCAATACCATCTTTATGCCGATGACTCCCAGATCTACCTCTCTACGCCTGAAATCTCTCCGGCTATCCAGACCCGGATCTCTGCCTGCCTTTCTGACATTGTGGCCTGGATGTCTCACCGCCACTTGAAATTGAACATGGCCAAGACTGAACTTCTTATCTTTCCCCCTAAAACCTCCCCTCCTTTTCCTCCTTTCTCAGTCTCTGTGGATAACTCTGTACTCCTTCTTGTTTCCTCGGCTTGCAGTCTTGGTGCTGTCTTTAACTCTTCTCTCTCCTTCTCCACACACATCCATCTGATAGCTAAGACCTGCCGTTTCTCTATAACATCAGCAAAATCCATCCTAAGATGTTTATCCACTCCTTAATCACCTCCCGTCTTGAGTACTGTAACCTTCTCCTTTCTGGTCTCCCTTTGAATCATCTCTCTCCCCTTCAATCTGTTCAACACTCTGCTGTGCGGCTAATCTTCTGCCAGCCTCGTCATGCCCACATTACTCCTCTTCTCAAGTCACTTCACTGGCTCCCTATCCGTTTACGCATTCAGTTCAAACTTCTTCTACTGACCTATAAATGCATTCACTCTGCAGCTCCTCAGTACCTTTCTTCTCTTATCTCTCCTTACAACCCCCCTCGGGAACTCCGCTCTTCTGGCAAGCTCCTTCTATCTGTGCCCTTCTCTTCTATTGCTAACTCCAGACTTCGCACCTTTCACCTTGCTGCACCTTATGCCTGGAACAAACTACCTGTGTCTGTATGCCAGGCACCTTCTCTGAACCTCTTCATATCTAGGCTGAAAACTCACCTCTTCGCTGCTGCTTTTGGATCTTGACTCACCTGATCTCCTTTTTCTTTTCCTTTCCCCTTGTTTTATCCCAGCCTACACCTTCTGTGTTGTCTGTCTTAACTAGATTGTAAGCTCTATGAGCAGGGACTGTCTCTTACATGTCTGTGCAGCGCTGCATATGACTTGTAGCGCTATACAAATACTCAGTAGTAGTAGTAGTAATTTATTAACTGGAATATGTCAGCTCTGGGAAATATGCATCATTAATGTCTTTGCATTTTGTTTAGTACTCGAGGAAATTAAATTATAGTTTTATTTCTGCAATGGTGTTGTACATTCCAAGTTTGGCTTTTGGGGTTCCCAGTTTAATTATTGTCTTCCTATTTCTAAATTGTGATCCCTTGTTCTTTGTTTGGTGATGGTCTATGTTCTGCATGTGTAACTGAGCTGAGGTATTCTGTTTATGTAGTTTCTATTTGACATTGCCACTTGTTCTCTTTCCCCAGTAGGTCATGTATTGGTATTCTCTGAGATGTATCGGTTTAATATTTGCAGTGTTACCTTTTGATAAGTAGGGTTTGGTGCTTTGTGAGTCCTGGTAGTGATGTTATGATACGGAGGGCTTGCTATGGGTTCTAAATGGGCAGTATTTATAGTACTTCCTAATGTGCCTGGCGGTTGGCACTGAAGTATAGTAATGTATAAATCTGGTAGTCTTTCTCTATCCATACACTCATTAAGAGGCATATTTACTAAAAGTTGGTGCATGTTAATATTATGCAAATATTTATGCAAATGAAGACCCTTATACAAATGAGGCCCCGCAATGAGTCTCTGCACATGGCCCCGCACCCCCCTTGGGCTGCCCTGGGTTCCAATAAAGATAAAAGTAACCCAGATGCCTTTTAAGAACAGAGCAGACAGAGCTGAAAAATTCCAAATAATCTTTGTCAAC
Organism: Ichthyophis bannanicus; assembly: GCA_033557465.1. Taxonomy (NCBI): domain Eukaryota; kingdom Metazoa; phylum Chordata; class Amphibia; order Gymnophiona; family Ichthyophiidae; genus Ichthyophis; species Ichthyophis bannanicus. Next base: position 309,933,763 of record CM066039.1, read on the forward strand.
TGATAACCAGATTAATATGAATAAAATACAACCTCAAAAATGTCTGTATGCAAATGCTAGAAGTCTAAAAAATAAGATGGGAGAGTTAAAATATATAGCACTAAATGAAAAGTTAGATATAATTGGCATCTCAGAAACCTGGTGGCAGGAGGACAACCTGGTTACAAACTATAGTGCATTGATAGGGTAGATCAAATTGGTGAAGGGGTTACACTTTATGTTAGAGAAGGCATTGAGTAACACGGGATTAAAGTTTTACAGGAAACAAAATATACTGTTGAATGTCTATGGATAGAAGTTCCATGTAAAAAGGGGAAAGCAATGGCAGTGGGGGTGTACTACCGACCACCTGGCCAGAATAAACAGATGGATGATGAAATGCTAAAAGAAATCAGGGAATCTAACAAAAGTTACAACACACTAATAATGAGTGATTTCAATTACCCCAATATCGACTGGGTCAGTGTCATGGCAGAACATGCTAGGAGATAACGAGCCCGACATACTACTAGGCAGGCTATGCACTGCTATGGCGCATAGCCCTGCCCGCTCACCCCCAATCACGGATGTTCAATGCTGTGGCAATGTAATTGAATATCCATTTTTGGCACCCAGGAAAACCTGCCGCAGAGCCTAAGCAGGTAGCGGTGATATTACACTGCTACCTGGTTAGCATCCGTGGTTAAAACTAGGCGAGCCAAAAGTTGACCTAATTTTAGGTGCGTATTGCTAACCGGGTAACAGTGCAATATTGCCGCTACCCGGTTAGCGGTACTCACCACCTCCCCTCTGTCCCAGAATGCCCTTGACATTCCCCAATGCTAATTGGATAGCACTGGGGCACGTTGGGGACGTGGACGGGGATATTCAATGGCACTAACTGTGTAGGTGCTATTGAATATTCCCATTTAAAGCATTTACATGGCTTACTGGGCTGTAAACCATGTAAATGCCTTTTGAATATGGGGCCCAACGTTCCTAGATGAAATAAATGACTGCTTCTTGGAGCAACTGGTTCATGAACCAACAAGAGGGGAAGATATTTTTTACCTAGTCCTTAGTGGAACAGGATCCGATGCAAGAAATAAGGGTGTTGGGGCCACTTGGCAATAGTGATCACAGCATGATTACATTTGATTTAATAAACGAAGGGAGGACAGTAAGGAAATCCACAGTACTACCTTTTAACTTTCAGATGGGAGACTATGATAAAATGAGGAAAATAGTTAAGAAAAAACTAAAAGGAGCAGCTGCAAAGGTTAAAGATTTACATCAAGCATAGGAATTGTTTAAAAATACTATCTTGAAAGCCCAGACCAGATGAATTCCACACTCTAAGAAAAGTGGAAGGAAGACAAAAAACTGACAGCATGGTTTAAAGATTTGGTCAGAGAGGCTGTTGTAGCCAAAAAAGCATCTTTCAGAAAATGGAAAAAGGAGCCAAATGACGAAAACTGGAAGCAACATAAGCACTGTCAAGATAGATGCAAGGCATTGATAAAGCAGACAGAGAGAATTTGGAAAAAAAAACTTGCCAAGGAAACAAAAACACATAATACAAACTTTTTCAAGTCCATTCATAGCAAAAAATCTGTGAGAGACAGATGGACAGTTAGATGATAGAGGGGTAAAAGGGGTGCTAAGGGAGAACAAGGCCAAAGCAGAGAGACTGAATGAATTCTTTGCTTCAGTCTTTACTGAAGAAGATGTAGGGAAGTTACCCAGGCCTGAAATGGTATTTAAAGATGATGTATCAGAAGAATTGAAAGAAATATTGATAAACTGGGAAGATGTTTTATGATGGGGTTGAGGGGGCTGCAGCCCATAAACAGTGCTGAGTCCGGCACTTATTCCACCATCGGGGTGGAATAAGTCGGACGTCTATCTCGGTGCCGGGATGCATACAGAGGCCTTTTCTGAATAGTCTCTATATGTCCCAACACCTGGCCATTCCCCCACTCCGCCCCAGCACCGCTCCCTCCTACCCACAGCCAGCACTTCCTGCACAAACACTGTGTACGTGCAGAGAGCACTGGCAGCAGAATCGGGGCCTGGATCTGAGGGATTGGATGTGCAGCCCACACGCCGAACTCCGCTATTTGCAGGACAGAATGCCCTCCTTGGGGAAAACAACCCAAACTATGGTTATATGATGCAAGGTTCCACATTAGGAACCACCACCCAGGAAAAGGGTTTAGACGTCATCATAGATAATACATTGAGACCCTCTGCCCAGTGTGCAGCGTCAGCCAAGAAAGCAAATAAAATGCTAGGAATCATAACGAAAAGAATGGAGAACAAAACCAAAGCTATTATAATGCCTCTGTATTGTTCCATGGTGTGACCACACCTTGAATATTGTGTGCAATTCTGGTCATCATATCTTAAAAAGGATATAGCAGAATTAGAAAAAGTACAGAGAAGAGCCATCAAAATGGCTCCTTATGAGTAGAGGCTTAAAAGGTTAGGGCTCTTCAACATGGAAAAGAGATGGCTGAGGGGGAGATATGACAGAGGTCTATAAATTAACGAATGGAGTGGAACAGGTAGACGTAGATCAGTTGCTTACTCCTTGAAAAAGTAAAAAGACTAGAGGACACTCAATGAAGCTACTTTGTAGTCCATTTAGGACTAATAAGAGAAAATATTTTTTTTCACTCAATGAGTAATCAAACTCTGGAATTTGTTACCGGAAGATGTAGTAAAAGCTGCTAGTGTAGCTGAGTTTAAAAAAGGTTTAGACAAGTACCTGGAGGAAAGGTCCATAAACCATTACTAAAGAAGACCAGGGAACCTGACAGGTACCTGTGACCTGGATTTTCCACTGATGGAAACAGGATACTGGGTTTGACGGACCTTGGTCTGATCCAGTATGGCATGTCTGATGGACCTTGGTCTGATCCAGTATGGCATGTCTTATGTTCTTATCCTCTAACCCTCAGGCTTCTCCTCTACACCAGCAGCAGACCCTGGGACTTGCCTTTATTTCCCTTCTCTACTTAATAATTCTTTCCTTCTACTACTCTGAGGGGCATTTTTTTAATGCTACATCCAGAAACCTCCCATTTGCCTCACCCCATTTTGTTATATAACACGACCGTTTTATGTCTATGGCAGTGGTTCTCAGCTCAATCCTCGGGACACACCTAGCCAGTCAGGTCTTCAGGATAACCACATGAATATGCATGAGATAGAGCTTTGCATACAATGGAGGCAATGCACAAATCTCTCTCATGCATATTCATTGTGGTTATCCTGAAAACCTGACTGGTTAGTGTTGTCCTGAGGACTGGGTTGAAAACCCCTGGTCCATGGTACATAGTTTGCAACGTTGCAAATTTATGCAGGTGGCTTGGTGTGCATACTTAAGAGTTTTCAAAGGGAAATCATGTGGGTACATTTTCTCTTTGAAAATTTAGGTAAAGTATGTGCAGTCTGCATCTGCTCTTTTGTGCTGGTGTCCAAGAGGTGGAAAACAGCCTGTGCACTTTTGAGAATGTCATGTCGCCCCTATTGCCCCCCCCCCCCCCCCAGGAACGACTCAATCCCACAGCTACTTTTTTAGCTGATCTGAGGAAGGGCAATTTTCAGAGAGGCTTTGAAAATCTGGATTTGGCATTTGCCAAAGTATTAAGATAGTTACAGACGGTTATACAGGTGCATTAGCAGTGATTGCAAGTCCAGATGCCTCAGAACAAAACTTTGCACAGAGGGAGCACAGTCAGCGGCTCTGGGTACTAATCTGTGAAAGTTTTCCATCTTCCAGAGATCCTGCGGCATCACATCATTGGCGGCAAGGAAGCGAAACGTCACTCAAAGCCCTGGATGGCCTACATCACTTATTCCATTAGTGGAGACATGAAGAAATGTGGTGGATTCCTGGTGAAGGAAGACTTTGTGATGACAGCAGCGCACTGTAGTGGAAAGTAAGGGATTGGCATTCGTCTCTCCAGTACTACGAGTGATTTCTCTACTGTCCACTAGCGGAGGGTCCAGCTAGCAGAAGTGCCTGAGGTTGGGGTGGGGGTGGAATCTCATCGTTCTAGAGAGAGATTTTGCCTGGTTTTCACCAAGATATCTCTTTTTGAGTACTCACTATTACTGATCTAACAGTTATCTATTTGACTTGGAGAGTCTCTCAGATTTGGTCTTCTGATTAACAGCTCTGTTTTCCTTATTGTTAAACTACACCATCGGTGGCAGAAATTCAAACTGGGAGCCCCCAAGCAAAATATCTTAAGGGGACCTCACAGCAGAGGGAGATCCAACTCGGAAGATATGGGAACAGCTATAAATTGGCCCCCCACAGGGATGGCTTGCATGGAATTTATGCCACTGCTCCTGAACAAACTTGTGTGAATGGCTGCCGTGTAAAGCTTAATCACCAGTAGAAGCTAGGGGCCCTCTTAATTTCGTAAGTCACAGAGAAACAAGACCTCTAGCTTACCTGTGGTCTGACTGCTCAGTCGTACATTTGATAGTTACCCATTGGTTAAGCTCAGTTATTTCTTAACTGGTATCACCAGGCAGTGACTGTTCTATTGTCGAATGGTATAAGATCTTCAAAGAGCAAAATCTGAAACCTGGAATTGCATTGTTAAGATGCCCAGAGCACCCCAATAAAGTCAACCATCAAGGCACTGTGAGATACTCGGAAAATACTTAACTAAAGAAGAGGATGAAGCATTTCATGGGCCAAGTTTCATTCTGCCCTTTTACTGGTTTTCTTTTTTATAATTAAAATGTAGTTTGTACATAAATTATTTAATTTACCTCCCGTTGTGAGGATAATCTTCTAGTTAAGCAAAGTACGAGAACCAAGCCAATGGACCTATAAACACTGGCAGATACACATGCATTTAAGCATGCTCACAAGAGGAAATGAGCACGAGGGCCACACAGCTAAGGCATTTGCAAATAACTTTTCAGCTGAAGATATTTGCTTGGATTGATGACAAGCAGTTAAAACTTAATTGTCCACATTTTGTTGTCTTCAGTATTCTGCTTAGGAACCAAAGCATTCCTGACTGCTCAGATATTATCATACATGGACTCAAAATAGGGAGCCTCCACATGGTTATGCACAGCATTTACCATCTGAGCCACTGGACCAGCCCATGTGGAGGGTCCCTATTTTGAGTTTGAGGTCAGACTTCTGATCCTCAGGCCAACTGGGACTGGAGATACTACAATAGTAGCCTTCAAAGCTCTTGAAGGGCCAGGAGAGTTGTGCCTAGAAGCTCAGTCAGGGTCCATGGACACAGGGAACCAGATTACATGATCCCTGGGCCCTGGATAGTCACTGCAATGACCCAACTGGGTATGTTTCAGAGGGACGGGTGGGAATGAAATAAAGAGAAAACTCCCAGTAGTGTGAATGATGGCTCATGATATCAGATCCCAGTCTAATTTGGTTGAGCAGGAAGCAACTATAGGATCAAACGTAAAATAATTTCTTCCTTTATTATGTACGAATATCCCCAGTATACCTAGATTCCTGGGTACATATGGCCAATAACATGCATACATTTACATTATTTCATAAGCTGTTGAAGGCAAGCATTTAATGACATATTGAGGAAGCCCATGGCCTTTCCTAGGTAGTGTCTTTAAAGACAGGGATAGCAAACTCTGGCCCTTGGCTGTCACCAACAGGTCTAGTTCTCAGGCTTTCCTAGAAGAATATTCATAAAATACGGTCAAAGAAACACAGATCTGGACAAGCAGATAAGGTTCCAACGGCACAACGGTGTTTCTTTCAGGCTTTACCCTTCCCCCTCCTTCCCCTCCCACAGCAAAGGATCTTCTGTGCTTATTCAAGTATTACCCCCTCACTCCTCCTGGAGCTAAGGACTGTCTGTGCTATTCCCAGACTTTTTTCATTCTTTAGCTATTTTGTGTGTCTTCATTTATGAATATATACTGTATTTCCCATTGTCCCTCCTGAACCTGCCTCATTAGAACATTATCCTATCTTCTGATGGTCTGCTACTTCTGTCTGATTTATATCGCTGTCCTCTCTTCCGAGGTACCCGACAAGGCACTTGTGGTACAGATTCCCCCTCCATCATTTTGGAGTTTCTTTCTGAACTTCCTCTATTCCACTCTGCTACATCCTTGTTTTAAGAATCAGCCTCCAAAATGGCTAATTTAACCTGTTTTGGGGATTCAAGGACCAGAGTTTGCCTTCCCTGGTCTGGAGCAGTCAGAAACCACAGATTAGGAAGGATGGGTTTTGCTTTGCTTAGAATTCAGAATTGATTTTTTTTTGTGTGTGTCTGTATACTGTGATTTCCAGGAACATGACAGTTCATCTTGGTGTTCATAATGTGGAGGAGGACAAGTCTACCTGGCAAATTTTCCAAGTGAGAAAGTTCCATACTAGAGATTACAATCGTGCAACCAAAGAAAATGACATCCAGTTGCTAGAGGTAAAGTCAGACTAGTCCTGCCTGCACTTAAGGTGGACATGGGCTGAGCAGGGCACAGACTGGCATAACCCATCAGGCAGACTAGATGAGCACCCAGGGTGACAAAAAGCAGTTACAAAGCAAACAAATAGATGCTCACAAGCAACTTGAAAGCATCAATGCATATTTTAAACCACAGGTTATGGTGAGAAATTTTCAAATAGCTTATTTACCTAGCTAAGAGGGCAAATTCCAAACCCTATTTCTCTCTCACTGCACTTGTGTGTGTGTGTGTGTGTGTGTGTGTGTGTGTGTGTGTAGGTATATATACAGGGTGGCCCAAAAAAAAGTAAATTAAATGCTTAAATAGTTTACTTATTTACCTTTTTTAGCTATATAAAATCTTTATTTCGACAATTTCTGGTCTCCATCTTTTTTTTTAAATTTGCCAATCATTTACATCTGTCCTTTTGAATTTTTAAATAACTTTTATATGCTACGAGATGTTCTCACTTTTTTTTGGGCACCCTGTATGTGATATATATATATATACACAAACACATTTTATATTGAAAAGTATGGGGTTTGATTTGTGAGCCACCAGCAGTCCTTGGTAGTGAGTCTCTCTCCTCCAGAGCTCTGACCCCAGACAAGGTGGAAAAGGAATTTCCAAAGACCTCCTGGTGTGAAAACCTGGCTGGCTCAGGCATTAAATGCTGAGTTCATAATCCCAAAGTACTGAACTCAATTTTCCTTAGGTCAAAGCACCGCAGGTGATGTGTGTTTAACTGAAGAAAGAAGCATTTGGCCATGTTTCATGGGGAAATAGTAACATAATTTTAGCTGCTGGGGGCCTGAGCAGTTAATAGTTTTTTCCCAAATATATTTGAAATGGTGGTCTATTTAACCCCCTCCACCTACCTAATTTCTGGCTAAGCTAGACTAGAACCCACAATCTCTATAACACCACAACTTCAACAAGAATGCAAGAATCTGGATGAAACATTAGACAACTGGAACCATACCATATACAAAGCCACAAATGCTCCAAGAAAGGACAATGCACCTATCCACAGAAGAAAGAATGCCCCATGGTACTCCAATGCAATCAGGGAAGCAAAACGTTCACTCAGACGAAAAGAAAGAAAATGGAGGCAGGACAAATCATCGGACAATCTAAACCAGTACAGAACTGAACAACAAAGATACAACAACCTGATCAACGAACATAAGCAACAATACCATACAAACCTCATTATGAAAGCAGCAAATAAGCCTAGAGAACTCTTCAGCATTGTAAGGAAACTCAGCAAAGAACATACTAGTCATGACAACCATCAAATCGCCCCCCAAGAATATGTAAACTACCTAATGAACAAGCACAATATACAAGCCAACACAAGTAGCATGGAAACAACCAAACCAAAAAGGCCCAATAATAAGCAAGAATGGAAAAACTTCACCATTCCTACAGTACAGCAAATAGAAGACATCGTGAACACCCTGAATACAACTACATCCTCTACAGACCCGTGCCTGGTAGAATGGATTAAAAACTCCAAGGACCAACTATTCAAATACATCTACAAAATTGTAAAAGACTCACTAATACAAGGACATATGCCACTGAAACTCAAGCAAGCCACACAATACGACCTGTCCTCAAAGGGTCTAGGCTGAATCCAACAGATCCAAAATCATACACACCCATATCAAGTCTTCCATTCTTGGCGAAGGTTATTGAAAAGGTGATGCAGAGACAGCTACAAGAACACATCGATCTACAAGCACCGTTGGACCCACAGTGCATGGATTCAAGCCAATGCACAATGTGGAAACTCTACTTACATCTCTATTTGACAATCTACTGAAAGGTATGGATAATTTAAAAAATGGATTTTTACTAGTATTCATTGACATCACAGCAGCATTCGACACAGTCTCTCACCCAGTAATGCTGAACAGACTACAGGAGATTGGGCTATGCAGCACCACATTGAAATGGTTCACATCTTACCTAAGTCACAGAATGCAACAGGTCAAAGGAGACCATGGAAACTCATCAAAGCTCCCCATCATCCAAGGAGTACCACAGGGATCAGCCCTCTCTTCAGTCCTATTCAACATATACATCCAACCGATCTGCGACATCATCAAATGTTACAGGACACAATATCACATTTATGCTGATGACATTATGCTGAATGACTCAATAGACACCCTCGCTCCAGACTTGTCTCCCATGGAAGGACAGACTAGATGGGCCTTGTGGTCTTTTTCTGTCATCATGTTTCTATGTTTCTATGTCCAACTGCCTGGAGGACATCAACAACTGGCTCGCGGATAACAACCTAAAAGTCAATTTCAACAAAACTGAAGCAATCATCATATCCAGAAACCCAGCTCTACTCAACCACAGAGCATAAACATCCTGAACCATAACATACCGATAAAAGATGAGGTGAGATACTTAGGCATCACCCTGGACAGAAGCCTAAGCCTCCAAGCTCACATAAACAAAACCGCAGCAAAAGCATACCAGCGACTAAAGCTTATCTGGAGACTCAAACCAATCCTCAGTCAAGACCACTTCCGAACCATATGTCAGGCAGTCATCACACCCATACTGGACTACAGAAACTCCCTCTATCAAGGCCATCTAAACAGGCTACTCACCCACTCCAGCTCGTGCAAAACACTGCAGCTCGCATTATAACCGGCACTGCCAAGAACGATCACATTACACCTGTACTACAACAACTGCATTGGCTCCCAATACATGTGCGGGCAAGATTTAAAACCACCACAAGATCATGCACCAATGAACAGCGGAGGTACTCCAAAGCCTGATAACCAAGGACTCAACCAGCTGACCCAGACGATCCGGCAACAGCAACAAGCTACACACACCAGCTGGATACCATAAGACAAAGCAAGTTACTTCCAGTAGAGCCATATCCCTCTCAGCGCCAGCCCTTTGGAACAACCTCCCCGCCGAACTGAGGGTGATGAATGACAGCCTTACCAAGAACAGGTAGAACTTTGGAGAATGCTATAGTGTTAACAAAGGGCTTGAGTTTCTCTCCCAGTGTCTGGAAGTCCCTTTGAACTGCAGAGGCACTGTTTCTAGCCAGGTTATTTGTACCTAAGTGGATGACGTCAGTTTTGGAGTGCTCACTTTCTGCACTAACTGTAACAGCAATTTGGTCTGTATTCCTGCTGACTGAAGAGCCTGGGAAGCATTTGACTATCGTCTCTCCTTTGAATTGTGTTCCAAATTGGTGCCTCTGATGATGAAATCTCCAAATAATTGTGATTTTTTTCTTCATATTTGGTGCATTGTCAATAAATTGGGCATTGACTCTCTCATTTGATAGAACTTCAGTTTCCACGGATTGGGCACCCTCATTATCCAAGGCAGAGAAAGCATTATGCAGGTATATCACTTGATGTAGAGGGTGTGTCCATGTTACAGGTCACAACCTACCAGAGCCCACTGTGATCCATTTGTTCCTGGGCTGTTTGATTCTTTGTGGGAGCAGTGGTGGATTTTGTTCAGTTTGTATCCTAGAAGAGGTGTGTTTAATTGCAGCTAATTCTTCCCTTAGTAGAGTCAATTCTTTATGCATAGCAGCTAACTTGAGGCATATTGGACAAGCTCATAGGTTCCAAATGATTCTTCTTAGAATGAAAGCACCACAGTCTTAATCAGCATTGAATACATGACATGCTGATTAAGACTGTTATAAAGCAGTCCTTGGTGAAAATTAAGTAGGAGACTTAAGTAGATGACCAGGTCTCTGCAAATCTAAAAGCAAATGTGATATATATCTGCTTGGAATTGAAGTACACAAACGTCCCTGGCCAGTAGACTTTATATGAACAGAGGGCACACTCAGATATCTGATTTAAAGGCTATGCAAGGAATGTAGGCAATCTAAATATTCCTAAACTTATAGCCAAAAGTTAAAAATTGATATTTAAAAAACAGGCAATTGTAAAGTCTGAAAGCTTAGCTTTGTGTAGTCTCGTGGAGCTGTCACAGAAAATGGGCTTGCCTTAATTATGTCCCCCCCCCCCCCCCACCTCATGTTGATTATGAAAAATAAAATTGAGACTCATGCTTCCATTTGGGAACAAAGTCTTACCCTGGCACCTGACCATCTGACTAATAAAATATGTTTCCCCTTTATGTAGCAATAAGTGGTATCATCCTGGATTATGCCTCTAAAAGAAGTATAAACATAAAACCCCACAATTGTTGGTGGTCTGTCAGCAGCATCAGAGATACTACATGAAAGAAGATGCCTTAAAAATGTCGGTGGGAGATATTCAGCGGTGACAGCTAGCACATGCAAAAGTGCTGGTCATCGACACTGAACCCAGATATATAATGCCAGGGCATATCTGGCATATGTGGGCAGCCACTGGCATATGTGGGCAGCGGTGATATTCAGCTGCTGCCTGGTTAGCTAAAGTGATGAAAGTTAGGGGAGCCTTGCAGATGCCTAACTATTGCCGCTTTAGAATAAGCAGCTAGTGGCTCAACATTGCCACTAACCGGTTGTCTTTGGGTGCCATCTCCACTCCACCCTGGAACACCCCGATGCTCACCGGCTAGCATTGGGGCATTTAGTGGCAGCACCCAAGGATATTCAGTGCCACTAACTGTTAGGAAATAATAATAATGCTTAGTTTAAGTGCATATACAGGAGGCCTGCACAAGAGAAATCAGAATCCTATACATGTGCCCTTTGTACATTCTGGTGTGGGTATGGAAAAGGAATGTGCTGTGCTAAGCTAAACTGATTGTTCTACTCAGAGATGACTTGTATTTGCACAGTTACTGATAAGCTATAGTGGGCCCCCAGAAGATGGGTGGATGACGTATGAATATGTTTCTGATAATGTATAAAATACGGACAATCCCTCCACCCTTTGGAATAAACTGCATACCACTTATGTGCAAGTGTGTGTGTGTTTGTTCCCCTGGATTCCAGAGAAAGAAGGTAAGGTGATTCCTCGACCCAGACAGACGTCCCAAGGGTTAGTGATAAGAAGTGCTGGGAAAGGAATAATGTACCCTTACACTAACCTCCACTGAATATCCTACCGAGTGTCATTTAGGTGGTTTGCCGGTCTGCAAACCATCTAAATGGCTTTGAATACCACCTCCCTCTTCCCCCCCGCCAGTCATTTTTATTCTTCTCTTACTTCCTCCTGTTCAACCAAGACATTTAGTATTTAAGTCCTTGACACAGTCATCTACAGAGACTGCTTCTGAAGAAGCCACACCTTTTTCAGATTCCTTAGCTGCTTTTTTCTATAATAAAGTACAGACGATCAGGGATTTGGTTTTGGTTCCAGTTATGTGTGATACACTGTATTCCTAATCGCTCTTCATCAACTTTGTTCCACTCCTGATTTAACTGTACTCCGATTGCTGGTGTTATTCTCAATAAGGTTTTGGTGACAATTAAGACCATGCATACTAAAACTATCTTCCCTCTGAAGATAATTCAACAATATCATAGTAACATAGTAAATGACGGCAGATAAAGACCAGTATGGTCCATCTAGTCTGCCCAGTAAGATGGTAAGAGTAGGTGCACCTGCTGCTCGTGCAGGCCAGCCCTCCCCATGTCTGTTTTAGATCAGTGTAAATGTTTTCCATTTCCTATGACATTGATCAATAATAGTTTGACATGTGGAATCTTTCCTACTCAATGGAAGCATGCTTTAATCCACCTTATACTAAAGGGAAGGAATCCTATTAACTATTAACCTTAGCAAATCTGCCATTTTGTCCTAAAGTTTTAGAAAAGACAGTCCATCTTCCATTTACCGTATTTCTTTTCTGGATAATGGACATTCTTTACATCCTAGACAGTCCAGATTTCAGACTGCACATAGTACTGAAACCCTCTTTATTGGACTTTTAGATGAAATCAGATGTAATCTTGAAGTACACATTCTCCATCAGTTTTTTTAGACATAAGTGCAGCCTTCAACTTGGTGGATCGTTCATTACTTCTTGCCCGATTGGTGGGATTAGGCATGGTTGATAAGGTACTACAATAGTTTTCTCCTTATTTGGCTGCATGTACTTGGATGACACACCCTTGAGAACATTCCCTTCATATGTTGGTGTTCCTCGGAGGGCAATTCTTACCCTGACCCTTAATTCAATCTCTTGGCCTGAGCGGTTTTTATTATGCAGATTACTTCAAAATAGTTTTTCTAACTAAATATAGAGCTCCAGACCTTACAACCTGAACTCAGGACTTGACCATATTACAACTTAACTAGAAGAAAATGGATTAAAGTTCAATCCTACTAAATCAAGAGCCATGTAGATTTTTTTATTCCTTGCCCACAACATATTTAGCCCCTTCTATTAAGGGTGCTACTGTACATTCCCTCTTCAAGATTAACAATTTTGGAAGTCAAATTAGATCCTCTTCTTACAATAGAATCATAAATTACTTTTACCATTCAGACAAACTCTATGGGGGGTCATTTTAGAAGCCTTATTCATGCTTTGGATATCCGAAAACAGGCTTAGAGACATCCAAAGCACAGAGACACCCCCAGCATGAGGGCATCCAAGTCTGAACAGGGGAATGGAGGAGGTGTGGCTGGATGGCTCCTTTTAACTGAAAAACATGCAGAGGATGTAGAGAAGAAAATACTCTATCATCCACAATATTCACCATTCTGTTAACAAGAGCTGCAATGGGATTGCTGCCCTACTCCTAATCCACTACTGTAACCATTAGGCTATTCTAGATGCCCGAGGGTTCTAGAATATGGTTCTGGGGATGTCTATGTAGACTCCCCTGCAGATGTCCATTTCGGGCATGTCCATGTTTGTGAAATCACAGCTGCACCTGGACGTGTCTGCTTTTTTTATTCCAGAAGTTCTGGTTTAAATGTCCCAGACTGCACTCGGACAGCTTGTCTAAAATTCCTCTCTATGATTCTTCATAAGATCCATCTGATAAAACCATATTCTTCTTTACATAATCCTTAAGCTTTTTCTTTTGCACTTCTCTTAAGTCACTGTGGTCTTAAACATTCATCCTTGAATCATCTACAGCTTCTTAAAAAATACAGTGCAAAGGCTTATTTCCTAACACCACCAGATATTATATTATCCCTCTTCTGAAACCATTTGCACTAGCTACCGTTGTTACTTAAACGTCATTTTAAAATTGCTGTTCTTGTCTGTAAAGTACTTTTTAGTGTTTTTTTTTCATTTTGTCTAATTTTATTTTGATGCAATCATTTCAACTTCTCATCATCATCTAGAGCAGTGGTGCTCAAACTTGTCCTGGGGGACTACCAACCATTCGAGTTTTCAGAATATCCACAATGAATCTTTTAAAATTTAAGAACACTTTAAAGACATAGGGGCATTTTCAAAGTGTTTTAGCCGATTAGCAGTAACCAGCTAAAATGCAATCACCATGATAACCAGTGGAACTAACTGGTTAGTGCTGCTGAATATCTCCACAGACCACTGAACAAACAACCAGGTAATAATGGGGTGCTCTATGGGTGGCAACAGCTACTAACCAGATAGCTTAAGTGGTTAAAGTTAGGACAGGTGAATGGCTGTCTAACCGCTTAGCACATCCAGTTAGCGCTTAATATCACCATTAACTGGACAGTATCTCTGGTGTCCAGCCAACTCGGATATTCAGCAGCAGAAAATGGACACGTGTCATTGCTGAATATTCGGGTCTCAATTAGAGCAACAGCAGCTCTTGGTCTGAAAAGCAGCATAAAGGTTGGGCAGTGGGCTAAGGCATATGGGGACAGACTTAAAGATCTCAATTTGTAAACCGTTCTGGTGTGTTATAAAGGAAGGTCAATCAAATTTTAATTAAACCATAAATCATACCATGGAAAAAAGGCGAGAGAGGGGAGATATGATAAGGACATTTATATACCCCCATAGCATAAATGTACAAGATGAGAACCTCTTTCAATGGAAAGAAAACTCTGCAACAAGGAGGCATTGGATGAATGTGAAAGAGGAGAGACTCAAGAGTAATTTTAGGTAATATTTTGTTCTGGATAGAGGGTAGATGTATGGAATAGCCTCCCAGTGAAGGAGGTAGAGATGAGGACTTTATTTGAATTCAAGAAAGCATGGGGACAAACAAAGAGGATCTCTAAAGGAAAAAATGGGAATGTCAAGCTTAGTAGTTGATATGGAAAGGCAGTCTGGATAGACCATATAGTCTTTATCTGCGTTAACTTCTCCATGAAATAAATAAATAACAAACAGGAACAGTTGAACACATAGAGGATTTGAATCCACTAACTGCTTGCTGGAAAAGAGGGCATTTCCCACTAAGCCAAGAATCGGCCAATTTTACCCAGGCTCCCTTTCCCCATATTATACACTCTTTCCCAGACCCAGTTGTAAAATATACAGGAACAGCAGAACAATTAGAGGAGTTGGATCCAGGGGCTTTCCAAAATACAAAACAGATCCACACTCTACTGGGCCACAAGTCAAGCAACAGTCTTTACCTTTCCTTTTATCCCCCTTTTATCTTCTTCCTTAAATTCAGAGTTTAAAAAAGACTCTTAGGATGAAAGGATTTGAAGTCGGAGCCTTCACCAGATAATCTCATCCCACTAAGCCACCCCAAATAGATGCATTCGGGCTTTTTAGTCTCTCTCTGAGAGCAGAATCTAAAGAAATAAGAACGCTTAATAATGTTTTTTAAATTAATTCCAATTTTAATTTTAGGTTCTCTGCCTCTGTTTTTTTATTTCTTTTATGAAAGTAAAGTAATAAGTGTTGGCAGCAGGGACTTATGTAGGTCCAGCAAGGAATGGATGGCCACCATAGCAGCTACCTTAAGCAGGCCAGCTTCACTTCCCCAACCATGTGTTTTAAATGTCCAAATGGGGCCTACTTTCTAGGCATAAGTCGGTCGCTAGGAGCTCTTTGCACCTAGTGCACACATACAACCTCTCACGTGCTGGGACATAATCATGCATGTAACACTCAACTCAAAAGACTGGATAGCTCCCATCTCACTTCTGGACTGCAGTCTACATCTTTGCATTGGTGAATTGTGTAGTTGTTGAGAGTTGCTAAAAGCAGCATGTGCAATCCTAGCTGCTTTACTAGACCAACTACATAGGTCTTTATCTGATATCATTTACTATGTTACTGTGTATATCCAGACACAATTTTATAAGAGCCTGTTTCCATATGTAAAACAAACTTTGTGTGGAAAGAATTTTCATAAAATTACCTCCATTATCTATATAAAAACAAACAAAATTTAATATTTACATGTATGATGTTTGATTATAGGATTTTACAGGATCATTCTAGGAAGACTGATTTTGGAATAATTATAATTGCTGAAATTAATTATCTAAATTTGTTTGTTGGGGGAGGTCCTAGAAGTCTGAATGATAAATTAGGAGGAGGGGGAGCAAGGCTAAAGGTTTGTTTGTGGTACCTAATACTCTTGAATTGGCCCAGACCAGGTGGAATAGCCCTTTCCATGGTACTTATGGTATATAGACTGGTGAGTACCTGAAGAAACAGTGTTATAAAGTCCCTAAGGCCACAGTCTAAGTGACCAGAAGAGCCGCATAGAGAGACAGAGGTGAGAAGGTGATTGAGAGGACAATTTTCACATCTGCCTGCACAGATGCAAAGTCCACAGATGCTTTCATCCACCGGCATTGTAGCAGTTTTCCAAAGGGGGAATGCAAGTATATTTCCCTTTGAAAATTGCTCAGGGGAGATTTGCCCTTGCCTTTTCTATGCTGATTTGAAAATGTAATCCCCTGAGCTGCACATGTACTCAGCGCTGCTCATCTATTGCCTGAGTAAAAGTACAAGACCTGCTGCTCATCAGGAAAACGTTTGCAAATTGTCTTCTTTATTAAGGTGCCACCCCCCAGGAGCCCTAGTCTCCTGTGATTTCACAGCTGCAAAAGTCCCCAGTACCCACAGAACTGCAGGAATGAGCAAGAGGAGGCAAGCAAACGGGACCCTTCTTCTCCCACATGGTTGGCCAGTGGCGCCTCCCCTCACTGCCTCAGCATGACTGATGCTTTGCAGCATGCAACACTGGGGTGGCCTGTAAGTTTGGCCCCCAGTTGATTCACTCCATCTCTTTGTTTTCTGCTCTGTTTTTTTAAAACTTTAAAGGCAAATCCATTTATTCTAGTTGTTCACATGAAAGTAGTGAACTGACCCATAAGAAAACAATTCCACTGAGCAGAAAGAAGAGGTTCATAGAAACCCGAGCAGCATGAAAATAAGTCAACTTCTTCCGACCACAGAAAGGGACCGGTTCAAGTTACTGTGCTCAGAGTAAGAGTGGTACAGGAGCTCACTCTGATAGAGATGCCAAGTTGCTTAGTTCCAGGAGGTAGACTTTTTGGCCAGTCCTGGTTTTGAACTTATACCCCAAAGCAGTGTGGTAATCATAGGCCTCAAATCTACCCATTAAAATCTGTGTTGAGAGTCCCATAATGCATCAGGGTAGAGTTGTCAGAAATCCAGGACTGCCCAAAATTTCCCACTTGGAAATGAGTAACTTAGCAATTCTGCTCTAACAGCTGTAGATAAGGGAAGAAACACAAGAGCTGATGTTTCTATTAGAGAGTATGTCTTGTTAATAACCAACCTTAATGCTTACAGCTACATGGCCATGCCAAACTGAGCAAGACCATCCAATGCATCCATCTTCCCAAAGAAAACAGCATGGTTCCAGTCAAAACCATATGCAACGTGGCTGGCTGGGGAGGCTCAAATGTTCTGCAGGAAGTCGACCTTCAAGTCATTAGTAACAGTGAATGCTCAAAGCTCTTAAACGTGACCGAAAATCACATTACTAAATACATGATGTGTGCTGGTACTGTGGAAGCAGGGAAAGATGCCTCCTTGGTAAGTCTTGGTTTTCTTATCCCCACCCCCCCCCCCCCCCGAGCTCTTGTTTTGGCTGGACTGCTGAAGCAGTGTGAACCTCCCTCCCTCTCTCTCTCAGGGAAAAGTGAGAGAATTCAAAAGCTCTGGTTCCTGGAGATGGTGGTAGGATGGATGCTGCACTAACTGGATACAGATGGAAGTCAGGACATGGCATTATAATGTTTTAGCTGTTATATGGAACAAAAATAAGCTATACTGTAGAGACATATGTATTTCACCAACTAGAAGTTTTTTGGAACATACATTGATAAGCATTTAAACAAAAGGTGGAAGATAGTGGCTGGAAGCCAATGAGTTCTGACTGATACTTGTGCTTATACAAACAATTGTTGGGGGAAGGAGGGATACAAAGGGCCCAATTTTCAAAAGGGTCAATATTATAATGCCACAGCAGGCAGCTGTGACCATTAAATATCGGTGGGATAGTCAGCAGCAGTATGCAGATAGTGCCACCCATCCCAGATAGTCAGCAGTAGCCCCTATCGGCATAAGTGCCAACATTTTATTTATTTATTTAACAGATTTTATAAACCGCTTTATCATTTCAATCAAAGCGGTTTACACTGAAACTTAAACTTGGTAACGTACATTAAACAGGGACATTGAAAATTTAGATTAATGGGATTTTCAACCGGCACTTATCTGGATTGCAATTTAGGATTACCTTTCATGTGGCCTAAGTTACCCTTCATAAGTCAGACTGAAAATCTCACTAGCCGAATAAAGTCTGCACTTATATGGCTAGCACCAACACAGCACTCGCTGCACCCAAAGACCGCCCCCCACCACTAATCAGATAGGGCCAGGACGATCTGTGATGATAGTCAGTAGTACTGAACATCACGGTTAGCACCCTCAACTAGCCAGCCTCCTGTTGGCCACTGGCTAAAGATTCTGAATATTGGCCACAAAATTAACTACTCTTCAGTTGAAGGGAACACAAGGAAAGGAAAGGAAATCCAGAATGTACGCAAGCCAAGGAGAAAATGCTGGAAAGCTCCAAGCAGTGCTTCTTAACCCTTTCTAGGAGGTACACCTAGCCAGTTGGGTTTCTAAAATGAATATGCATGAGCTAGAAACATGACGCAGAAAAGGACATATGACCTATCCAGCCTGCCCTTCCAAACCAACTACAGTAGTCCATTTTTTTCTCTTAGAGATCTTCTGTGTTGATTCAATGCTTTCTTGAACTCAGAAACTGTCCTGACCTCTATCTCCACTAGGAGTCTGTTCCCTGCATCTATCACTATCTCCATAAAGAAATATTTCCACATATTACTCCCGAGTCTATCTATTTCACCTTTATCCTATGCCCCCTCAATGCAGAGCTTTCTTTCAATTGAAAGAGGCTCTCCTCCTGTGCATTTATGCTTCAGAGGCATTTAAATGTCTGTATCATATCTCCTCTCTCCTGCCTTTTCTCCAAAGTAAGAACATAAGATCATAAGATATGCCATACTGGGTCAGACCAAGGTCCATCAAGCCCAGTATCCCGTTTCCAACAGTGGCCAATCTAGGTCATACGTACCTAGCAGTTTCCCCAAAAGACACAGGTTCCGCAATGCTTGTACTGGGTCAAGCATTGATATCCTGGGTCCCTTCTTAATAATGGTTTATGAACCTTTCCTCCGGGAACTTGTCCAAACCTTTTTTAAACCCAACTACACTAACAGCCTTTACTACATCCTCCGGTAACAAATTTCAGAGTTTGACTACACGTTGAGTGAAAAAATATTTCCTTTTATTAGTCTTAAATAGTTTACCCTGTAGCTTCATTGCATGTCCCCTAGTCTTCCTATATTCTGATAACGTAAACAATCGATCTACGTTTACCCGTTCCACTCCGTTCATTAATTTATAGACTTCTATCATATGCATATTGAGATCCTTAAGTCTGTCCCCGTAAACCTTATGACAAAGTCCACTGACCATTTTGGGAGCCACCTTTCTATACAAATTCCATCCTGTTTCTATGCTTTTGAAGGTGTGGTCTCCAGAATAGCACACAATACTCCAAATGAAGTTTCACCAAATACTTATACAGAGGCACTCACATCCTCCTTCCTGCTGCCCATTCCTCTCCCTATGCACCCTTCTGGCTTTTGCCATCGCCTTTTCTACCTGTTTAGCCACCTTAAGATAATCAGAAACAATCACGCCCAGGTCCAGCTTATCTTTTGTGGACAGAAGTACTTCACCCACTATAAATGTACTGCGCCCTTGGAATTTTGTAGCCCAAATACATGACCCTGTATTTCTTAGCATTAAATCTCAGCTGCCAAATTCTTGACCATTCTTCAAGTTTGGTTAGATCCCTCCTCATATTATCTACTCCCTCCTGGGTGTCTACTCTATTGCAGATTTTGGTATCCTCTGCAAAGAGGCAAACCTTACCCAATAGCCCTTCTGCCATATCACTAACAAAAATGTTAAAAAGAATCAGACCAAGGACCGATCCCTGTGGCATACCACCAGTTACACCCTTCGCTTCAGAATAAGCTCCATTTACCTGTACCCTTTGTCGCCTACCACTCAACCAATTTCTTACCCAGTTGGTCACTTTATGGTCTATTCCTAGGATGTTCAATTTATTTATTTATAAGTCATCTGTGTGGAACAGTATCAAAGGCTTTACTGAAATCTAAGTACACCACATCTAAGGATCTCCCTCGGTCCAACTCTCTAGTCGCCCAGTCAAAGAAATTAATTAGATTTGTCTGACAAGACCTGCCCCTAGTAAAACCATGCTGCCTCAAATTATACAATCCATTGGACTCCAGAAACCTCACTATCCTCTGTTTTAGCAGCATTTCCATTAATTTACTCACCACAGAGGTTAGACCAGGGGTCTCAAACTCAAATTGCTTTGAGGGCCGAATGAGGACTTGTAAAGTAACCCGGGGGCCGCATAAGACATGGGCCTCATTTGCATAAATATTTGCATAATGTTGCATAATGAGTGCATGGATAAAGAAAGACTAGAAAATTTCTATATTACTATAATCCAGTGCCAACCGCCAGGCACATTAGGAACTACTACTAACACTGCCCATTTGGAACCCATAGCATATCATAACAGCACTACCAGGACTCACAAAGCACCAGACCCTACCTATCAAAAGGCAACACTGCAAATATTAAATCAATACATTTCAGAGAACAATACATGACCTACTGGGAAAAGAGAACAAGTAGCAATGTCAAATAGGAATTACACAGAATACCTCAGCACTGTAGAAATAAAACTATAAATAATTTCTTGTACCAAAGCACAGACATTAATGATGCACATTTCCCAGAGCTGACATATTCCAGTTAATAAATTCAAAATAAAGAGATATTTTTCTACCTTTTGTGCATTTTTTTTCAGTTGCAATTGCTCCAGCCACTTCTGGTTTCTTCGTGTCTTCTGCTATCTCCATCGTCTGCTGTCCATTTGTCCTTTCTTCTCTCTTCTAGTTTTTTCCATTCTCTCTCTCTGCATCTGCTTTAACATACTAATCTTTCTCCTTTTGCTCTTTCCTCATTCCTATTTCATCCACTCAAATTTTACCCCTCCATCCTCAATCCCCACTTACTCTCCCAATACCTGGCCAATTGTAGATTTGTCTTCTCTTCCAGACAAAATATTTTTCCCCTCTCCATTTCACTTTCCCAGCTCCATCCCATTCTAATCCTCCCCCAACATCAGCTCCCTTCTAGTTCCAGCCCCACCCAGCATCTGCTCCTTTCTAGTCCCTGCATCAGTCCATTTCCAGTCCTATCCTAGCCTCACCATCAGCCCATTTCCAATCCTAGCCCCCCATCAGCCCATTTCCAATCCTAGCTCCCTCCCCTCACAGCCCATTTCCATTCCAAGCCCCCCTCCCCATCAGCCATTTGCAGTTCAAGCCCCCCTTCCACTCAGCCCATTTCCAGTCCTAGCAACCCCCCCAGCCCATTACCAGTCCTAGACCCCCCATAGCCCATAACCAGTCCTAACCTCCCCATAGCGCACTTCCAGTCTTACCCCCCCATCACCCCATTTTCAGTCTTACCCCCCCATAGCCCATTACCAGTCCTAGTCCCCCCCATAGCCCACTTGCAGTCGTATCCCCCATCACCCCATTTTCAGTCTTACCTCCCCTCATAGGCCATTACCAGTCCTAACCCCCCAATCAGCCCACCTCCAGTCCTAACCCCCATCACCCCATTTTCAGTCCTAGCCCCCACCATAGCCCATTACCAGTCATAACCCCCCCCCCTGCCAATAGCCCACTTCCAGTCCTAACCCCCATCTGCCCATTTCCAGTCCTAGCCCCCACCATAGCCCATTACCAGTCATAACCCCCCCCCTGCCAATAGCCCACTTCCAGTCCTAACCCCCATCTGCCCATTTCCAGTCCTAGCCCCCACCATAGCCCATTACCAGTCATACCCCCCCCCTGCCAATAGCCCACTTCCAGTCCTAACCCCCATCTGCCCATTTCCAGTCCTAGCCCCCACCATAGCCCATTACTAGTTATAACCCCCCCCCAGCCCATTACCAGTCATAACCCCCCCTGCAAATAGCCCACTTCCAGTCCTAACCCCCATCTGCCCATTTCCAGTCCTAGCCCCCACCATAGCCCCTTACCAGTGATACCCCCCCAGCCCATGACCAGTCATAACCCCCCCTCCCCCCTCTGCCAATAGCCCACTTCCAGTTCAGTCAGCCCCTCCATAGCTCATTACCGGCCAACAAAAAAAACCCCAAAACCCTGGCTTCTGCTGCTGCCGTTGCCGCCGTGGCAGCAGCAGAATCAATTGTCAAATTTAAAAAAAAACTGACTTCTGCTGCTCAAGCAGCTGTCCTGCGGCCCCTTTCCCTCTGCCCGGAGATCCGACTCTGCTCTATCAGCGGCGTGCTTTTCAAGCCGCGACGAGAGTATTCCCCTCTCGCGCGGTTTTTCAAGCCGCGCGAGAGGGGAATACTCTCTTCGCGGCTTGAAAAGCACGCCGCTGAGAGCAGAGTCGGATCTCCGGGCAGAGGGAAAGGGGCCGCAGGACAGCTGCTTGAGCAGCAGAAGTCAGTTTTTTTTTTTAATTTGACAATTGATTCTGCTGCTGCCACGGCGGCAACGGCAGCAGCAGAAGCCAGGGTTTTGGGGGATTTTTGGTTTTCCGCCGTCGCGGGCCGCACAAAGTTGTCTCGCGGGCCGCATGCGGCCCGCGGGCCGCGTGTTTTAGACCCCTGGGTTAGACTAACAGGCCTGTAGTTCTCAACCTCATCCTTACTTCCGCATTTGTTTACAGGAACCACATGCGCCTTTCTCCAGTCCTCTGAGACTACTCCAGATTAAAGAAGCATTGAAAAAGTCAGTTAGTGGAGCCACTAGAACTTCCCCAAGTTCCTTCAATACTCTGGGATGTATCCCATCTGACCCCATTGCTTTGTCTACTTTTAGTTAGCTAGTTCCTTACACAGTCTTTTGAAAAGCATCCAAGATCCCTTTCACTACTGTTCCAATTTGTGGATATTTTCTGAGGTCCTGCTCCTGGCCCTTCATCTGTGAACACAGAACAGAAATATTTGGAAAGCAATTCTGCTTTATCCTCATCAGCTTCTACATATTCCTCCCTTTCACCTTTGAGTCTGACAGTACTACTTTTGCACTTTTTCCTCTTACTAAAATATCTGAAAATATCTTTGTCTCCCATTTTTACTGCATTGTCTATTTTTTTCTATTTGTATTTTTGTTTTCCTACTTTCCTAGCTTCTCTAAATGTTTCCAAATATTGGTGCTTGTCTTCCTTTTTCTGTGATCTCTTGTATTTTACAAAAGGACACCCTCTTTTTATCTTTATCTTTTCAGCTATTTCTTTCGAGAACCATACTGGCCTCCTTTTTCATTTATTTACTTTACTAACAAAAAGGTTTGTTGCCATTAAAATATCCCCTTTCCGATTTGCCCATTGCTTTTCTACATCCCCCAGCTATTCCCATTCTGCTAAGAACTCCTTGAGGTATTGTACCATAATGGCAAAGTTAGTTTTCTTAGTCCATTCAAAGTTGAGAGTCCTAGACTATCAACCCTAGTCCTAATATTGAACCACACCATCTGGTAATCACTGGATGTGAGATGATCTCCCACTATAACATCAGAAACACTTTTCCCATTGGTAAGCACCAGGTCCAGTATGGCCCCCTCACGTGTGGGTTCTGTTACCAGTTGCTGGAATAATTCCCCATGTACAGAATATAACGTACTTGGATCGACTATCAATAAAGAAGCAACAAGCAGTCAAGAAATCATACGATGCATTGCTCTTGGCAGAATGCTATGAAAGACCTAGACAGGATTCTCAAGAGCAGAGATGTCTCTCTCCATACAAAGATTCAACGTTCAAACCATGGCATTTTCAATAGCATCATATGGATGTGAAAGTTGGACAGTGGAAAACATAGACAGGAAGAAAGTTTATGCCTTTGAATTATGCTGCTGGTGACGAATGCTGTGTATACCATGGACTGCCTGAAGAACAAACCAGTCAATACTAGAGGAGATCAAACCTAAGCTTTCTTTGAAGTTCAGATGACAAGACTTCGACTTTCATACTTTGGAAACATCATGCAAAGAGAGAGATCATTAGAGAAAGACATCATGCTTGGCAAGGTAGAAGGTCAATGCAAAAAAGAGGAAGGCCAACAATGAGATGGATTGATACAATAACAGAAGCTATGGCTACCAGTCTGTCAACAATGAGCCGCCTGACTGAAGACCGAACACAATTTAGGATAGCAAGCCAGAGGGTCGCCATGAGTCAAAATCGACTTGACGGCACTTAACAACAACAATAATAGAATTTGAGATCTCCTTACTTCTATATGACACTACAGCAGGGATGCACCAGTCAACATCTGGTATATTGAAATCACCTATCAGTAGCACTTCTTCTTTCCTGGCAATACTGAAAAAGTCTTCAATTAAATCTCTGTCTACTTCTTCTGCCTTTGGAGGTCTGTATATCACACCTCATTCCCTCTTTCTAGTTTAACCCACAGTGCTCCCTCCTTTCCTTGTAAACCCTGTAAATCTGTAGCTTTAATATGATTTTTTACATATAGTGTCACCCCTCCTTCCTAAATAAAGTATAGCCTAGTATAATTAGATCCCAGTCACGACTGTCCATGAGAACCATGTCTCTGTAACTGCTACTAAATCCAAGTCCGTCTCTTCAATTAAAACCTGAGCATATGAGATCTTATTTCCCATACTACAGGCATTTATAGACACCACTTTCCCAACATTGCCTCTTTTACTCATTTCTACAGAGGTATTAAATGATTCACTTACCTGAGAGCTTCTACTTCCCTGGGAGCTTTGTTCACCCATCTTCAATGAATCTAGTTTAAAGCCCTCTTCAATAGGATAGCCAGTCTGCAGTGGAAGACACTTTGACCCTTCTTGGATATTTAGACACTGCCTGGTTAGCTTCAGTGGTTAAGGTTAGGACAGCCTTTGCTTTGCCTGACTTTCGCCACTTTGTGATAACCAGGCAGTGGCGCTGAATCTCCAAGACTAATGGTGTTAATCCATTTGAATACTGGGCACATAGCTAGTAGGGCTGAATATACATACAGTATATCCATTGAGCTATACATAGTGCTATGCAGTTTAAGTTAGACCCTCTCCCCCAATAAGGGGTCCTTTGAAATTCCAAGCCCCAGATAACCCTCCCCTAGGCTTACCAGTCTCATGGGGTATATAATGGGAGCAGAAGCAAGATCCGCACTCAGCACATGGTAGATCTGTAAAATGTGGCCCTGACCCTTAGAGGTAATTTTGCAGTACTGCCAGTGCCACACGGTTACCGTTAGAGATTAGTGGCATCATTTTGAAGCGCTGCCTTGTGCTGAGATGGAGGGAGGTCACAGTCTTCTGGTTCACTTGGGAAGAGACCAGGGAGCGTGGCTTCTGACTGCCTCGGTGGGAGAAGAGAAGGGGCTATGCTATGTGCCTTAGGGAGGAGGGGGTTGGTTGTGCCTGGGGTTGGGGGATGCGGATCAGGGCCACCCCCCTCCCCCACTTCAGCAGGTACTTATTTATACCTGAGGGCAAGTATAAATGCCAACATTCACATATTTTTTCCAAATATGGATTTCCTTTATAAAATCAAGCTTTCATATCTGCATGGTGAGCCCTGCCCACACAACTCCCCCCTACCACGGTAGATGTGGTAAGCATTCTAGCTACAAAAAGCATGATCTAAAATTGCATCAAGACGTGTATTTAGATCTACATTTCTCAGTGGTGCCTTTTTGGATGAGGAAATGCTTCTAAAATAACCCCGTGTGTCTTAATGTCTAGGTAGGTGCCACCTGAGCACCAGACCAGACAATATGGTTTGATATAAAAACAAAGGAGGAGTCTAGTCAAACCATGCTAGAAGTCCTGGATTTCAAAACTATTGACTTGATAAAAAGGAGGACCTGGCAGAGAGAGAAGATAGCTCACTGTTCTTCCACTTAACATAACAGAGCTATAAAACTTTGTGTAAGGAAAGTAAATATCAGTAAGAAGAAAAGGAAATTGATATAGTTCTTCAAGAAGGTGGCTGAGAAAATAAAGGCCAAAAGATTAACATTTAAAAGCACAAAGTGGCAGCCATGGAAGACAAGGAAAAAAAGCAGGATGACAAAAATGAATGAAAAAAAAAAGTTAAAATATTAAGCGAGCTGCCAAGACTTTTCAGATACGTTAGTGAAAGGAGGAATGTCAGAGGTAAAACTAAGACTGAAAGGCAACAAGCAGCCAGGTCTGAAGAGAGAGGAGTTAAAAAGAGAAATGTTAAATACTCAAGAAGAGTTTGGAAGACCATTGATTTTTGGCAAAGATATATATGAGACCATTTACAAAAGAGCATTGGTATGGTACTATCAAATATATGGATAAAAGCATAGGGCAGAATGAGATGCCTCTTAAGGGTAGGTCAGATATGTTCTACAAGGTTAACTGAAGGACTTTCTCAGTAGATCTGCAGAGACCATGGTGGTTCTGCAGGACTAGAGGAGGGTGGTTGTGGTCCCTCATTCATAAAAGTGAGAGCAGAGGAAAAATGGAAACTACAGGCCAGTTATTCTTACCTCAATAGTGGGAAAACTTTAGCAGAGTACAGAAGGAAAGGATAGTGAAGTAATCTACTGCAGGATTCAAAACAGTACAACTTCACCAGAGGCAGACCCTGTCAAATGGATCTTTTTTTTTCCTCAGTTGGAAACTAGAGAATTACATCAAGAGCCTGTACTGAACGTAGGTTACTTGGATTTCAGCAAAGTTGTTGATACTGTCTCACTTCAGAGGCTTGTGAGATTGCCTGGTAAGAAAGGCCTGGCAATCTAGGGGAAGGAAAGGTTTTAGCTGATAATAAGAAGTGCAAAAGAATGCCCCCCCCCCTTTTCCAAGGGATTAGACAGAATGAGAAATTATCTAAGAAAGTTTGATGGTAGTCAAGCAGTTGGCAAAACAATGCAAAGTCATGTATTTTGAGTCCAGAGATCTAAAGAACAGTACATAAAATGGAAGAACCCCTAGAGTGAAAGTGTCTTATAATCTCGAGATTGTAAACGGCATGGCAAGATGGGTGGGTGGCTAGATCCAAAAAGGATGCATAGGGAAATGTATAACCAGCAAAAGAAAAGGAGATTATGACAGTGAGGCCTCATTTAAAATACAGAAAGGAGTCAAAAAGGATAAAGAGAGCCTAGAGACAGTTTAGAGCAAAGCAATCAAAAATATGAGGGGGGGGGAGTTCTGCACCAAAAGCCCTATGAAATGAGACTTATGCCCTACAGGGGGATATGGCAACATTTAAAACACCTGAAAAGTAGCAAGAACAAAGGGAAGCTGTAGAAATGAGGGACATGATATAAATATCTAAGGGGGTAACTCAGGAATGACACCAGGAACGATTTTTGCAAGGAAAGACTAGGGAATGCCTGGAATACCTTCCTGGGGGAGGCAGTGAAGACAAAAATGGTAATAGAACAAAACAAATGTGTGGAATAAAGAGAGTGGATGGCAATGAAATGTGAAGCAACCAGCATAGAACCATGGCTAATACACTAAAGAGTGATGGTGAAACAGCATCACGTTTTTGAGATGGCTGGGCAAGGACCATCATTAAAACCCAAACTTCAATGAGCCTGGGGAGGTTGGATGATGGCTGTGGGAATTATAAAATGTGCTAACGAGAGAGAAGGGGGTCCATAGGTTAGCTTTGTTTTGTAAAACACAAACTTTAAGATAGCAAAGGCCTGAAATGTCCTACCAGCCAAGGTGGTTGAGGTCAGCACTGTGTCCGGTTTTGGGACAGATAAGGAGAGTAGAGTTAGGAAAAAGGCCGATAAAGACATGGGAGAGAGAGAGCTGATGTTGAGTTGCATACGGGAATCCATGTGCACATTTACCCAACTGGATGAATCTCAACTGGCCTAACTGCTCTCATTTACCATTTAGCTCTTGCAACAGATGCTGCAACTTGAGCTTTACTTGGCATATTACTGCTGAAAGATTGTCTCTTTTCACAATAAGCTATGTAACACTTTTCCTGTTTGACATACTTAAAATGTGCTTAGAAAAATGGCAGTTTGCAGTTACTACTGTTAAAACTTGATTTTGTTTTTCAGGGCGATTCTGGCGGACCCCTAGTATGCAATGGGAAGGCAGAGGGCATTGTCTCCTTTGGCCTACCTACACAGCCACCCGGTGTATACACCCGTATCTCTAAATACATGCAGTGGGTGCAGCAAATAATTGGAAAGTGAAGTTGGAATCCAGCCACTGCAGCGGTGGCAGCAGCTGATGGAGTAGCCCGGCTCAGCTTTGTTTCATTGGAGATTGGCCACCTTTGATGCTCACAGCAAGAACAGCACTAGCCTCAGAGTCCATTCTTCCTGCAGCCTCTCTCCAATGACAGGAAGGCAGAGTGATATGTCAGCTTCATGCCTCATCACAAGCAGTTCATACCATGAAACACATCCTATCTCCACGAATGCATTGTTTACACATTACATTAGCTCATGGCAATGCACAAGAGGGTTATTTCAAAAGGGGTTTAGCTGTAGTACTCTTTCTTCCGGGCAAGTTCAGCTCATTCCTTCATGTTTATGTACCATTGCATTAAATAAGCTAGCACCAAAACCAAACTGACCCGTCTGTGTAGTTTGTATATAGGCCCTAAAAATACAGTGGACATATCTGCATTAGTTCTTTATTGCTTTAGCCCTGTACCATCTCTCCAGGCTGTTTCTCTGCCCCACTTAAGTGTTACCAGACTCCAGGTATCCGAGAGCACATGCTATATGTACCTGGGTTAGACAGTTACCCACTGGTATTACAGCCATAAGGAAACATCACTATATACTAGAAACCTATGGATGGGCAAGTGCCTTCTTCTGAAGAGGTGAGGCTCACCACGCCAGCTCTACAGCATTTGATGAAGCCAACGTCTATGTGCTACCTCAGTTCTGCAGAACACTAAACTGTAACCTCTGCAAATCCCATTTTCTCCAGAATCGGTAGAGCATGTTCTGCTCTGCAATACAAAGCAATGCTTCCTTTTACAACAGCCTCAGGAAACAGAAGGCTGTGGCAATACTATTAAAACATTGACAGACTTCCTCTATATATTCCTTCTGTAGCAGAGGCTCTCTGATGCACACATGCCAAGGAATATCAAATAAATATCAATCATAATGCCATCGCAGGGTAGATATAACCCAGAGCAAAACTTGAAAATTTACACCCTTATTCATAAATATATACATCAGGGCTCGACAAATCCCAGGGCCCAGGTCACCATGGTGCTTAACAAAACAAAAAAACACCCCACCACACCATACTTCAGACCAAAGTCCACAACCGGGACCTGCTCTGGCTGCCCGTGGGGGATCCGATCTCCCATGGGCAGAAGAGAAGGGGATGGCTGCAATCGAAACAGATATAAGCTGTCTGTGGGAGATGGATCCCCGTAAGAACAGGAGGGGAGGGCCACAAATCGCTACCTTGAAGGCAGCAGGCTGCCCGCAGGGATCCCAGCTTCCGTCAGTAACTTTTAAAAAAAAAAAGGGGGGGGGAGGATGGGGGAATGGAAGGCAGGGGGGTAAAAGTGCTAGGGGGAGGAGGAAGGAGGAGTGCAAGGTTAAAGGGATGAATGCATAGGGACAAATAAGCACAAGGTGACGTTTTACTTACCAGTTAATGTCCTTTCCTTGAGTCTTGCTGGACCACTCCTGACAAGTGGGTTGTGTTCCCCTACCAGCAGATTGGTGGAGACAAAGAACCAATGAAAAGCCCAGATTTCAATGACATCACTCCCATGCCTCTATTCGCCTCAGCCACCAGAGGTCCCTTAAGTATTCATCCCAAAGCATATGAGAGAAACATGGCAAGCTTCACAACTCAATCATTGGCAACAAGGAGTAAGCAACAGTAGAGAACTATGTACAGGAAAGCATAAAATCAGAAAGCTGTCCGTAGAAGATGAACCTGCAGAACCAAGTATAAAAATCATAGCTGACCCAAGGGAAGTGCAGCAGAAGAAAATAGCAAATACAGTTTCAGGGACTGGCCTAGTAGGACTCAAAGAAGGGGATATTAAAAAAGTAAAATGTCACCTTCCATATCGTCCAGCTAGACTAGTCCAGACAAATGGGATGTACCAAAATGCTCCAATTCCACTGGGCAGGAAGAAAACACAGCAGCTCACAAAACTCAGAGCCAAAGGCCGCCCACACATGGACATCCAAATGGTAATGCTCGACAAAAGTGGAAAGTGATGCCCATGTTATTGCCCGAGAAATATCTGCAGGGGCAATCGAGCTCTGTTCCACCCAGGAGGATGCTTGTGCTTGGGTAGAATGAGTGTACTACCCTCTGGAACCAGTCAGTTCTGCAACAGATAAAAAACGAGGCAATGACCTCTTGATCTAGCGCCCGAAAGCCAACTTGGCCACTGCATCATCCTTTTGTGGGCCAGCAAACAGTACAAAAAGATGGTCAGACTTACAAAGGGAATTCGTAACCTCCACATACCAGAGAAGCACCCTCTGGACATCCGCAAGGCGAAGATTCTTATCTTTCCCTCCAACACTGCTCCTTAGAAAAGGAGGTACGGAAGACCACCTGGTTCACATGAAGGGGAAAAAAAAAAATCACCTTAGGCAAGCAGGAAGATACAGGCCAAATGGAAAACCTCATTAGAAAAAGGCAGATAAGGAGGGAGCACTGAGGTTGTGTGAGGCTGCTGCACTCTTCCAGATCCTTCCAATTTCTGGCTGCTCAACAGGCTCTTATGATAACAGCATGGAACTGAAGCAATTTCCCTCTTCCTATGACTATCAAAAAGACCGCAGTCTGGTGGAGCCTCCCACGTCGCGCTTAGGTGAGTCACCCTCAAAGTGGTTGTTCACGAGCATTTAATCAAACTTTTCCTGAAGATGTAGGGACATTACCCATGCCTGAAATAAAAACTGATAACTGAAGAATTGTAAATCACCTGGACTGGATGGCATACATCCGAGGGTGTTGAAAGAACTGAACTATGAGATTACAGATTACTAACTAGTAGTAGGTCTGCAAACTATCATCTGTAGTATATGAAGATTGGAGAATGGCCAATGTAACACCAATCTTTAAAAAGGGTTCCAAGGGTAATCTGGGAAACTACAGACCAGTGAGCCTGATGTCAGTACCAGGCAAAAAAGTAGAAACCATTATAAAGAATAAAATTACTAAACATACAGATAGTCACGGTTTAATGGGAGAAAGTCAACATGGATTTAGCCAAGGAAAGTTTTGTCTTACTAATCTGTTATATTTTTTGAAGGTGTGAATAAAACAGGTAGATAAAAGGTGAGCCGGTTGATATAGTGTATCTGAGTTTTCAGAAAGCCTTTGACAGGGTCCCTCATGAGACACTCTTGGCCAAATTAAAAAGTCATGGGATTGGAGGCAGTGTACTATTATGGATAGGAACTGGTTAAAAGACAGAAAATAGAGTAAGGTTAAATGGCCAATTTTCTCACTGGAGAAAAGTGAATAGTGGAATATCCCAGGGATCTGTGCTGGGCCCGCTGCTTTTTGACATATTCATAAATGACCTGGAAATAGGAATAAGTGATGTGATCAAATTTTCAGATGAGACAAAATTATTAAAAGTTATCAAAACACAAGAGGATTACTGGAAAATTGGAAGATGGGATATCCAAATGGCAGATGAAATATAATGTGGACAAGTACAAAAAGTTATGCAGCTAGGAAAGAACAACCCAAAAAGTGAAAATTTTCCTTATTATTAATTTCCTTTTCTGGAGTCCAGCTAGACCAATCCAGATAAGTGGGTTAAGTCCTCCTGCCAGCAGATGTCGAGACAGAGAAAGTCAAAGAGCTAAACCAAGCTGTGACTTCACCTGGCATAAACCCCAGGCCCAGCTAGAGGGCTCCTCAGTACTGCTTGTAACAAGCAATGTAGCCAGAGAACCCCTAGCACAAGAAACTAGCCATTGAACTATGCACATTTGAATTATGTACAAGGACCATGGCACATGGCGAGCATGGCCAATGCCCTGAGCTTCTGTGAGTACTATATATACAGACTGTGGGGGTAGATACTGGACTGGTCTAGCCGGACACCAGGAAAGGAAATTAACGGTAGGGAAAATGTCACCTTCCAGGTCATCCAGCTAGACCGGCCCAGACAAGTGGGATGTACCAAAGCTACTCTCCCTCTGGGTGGGATAAGAGTGCTGCAGCTAGCACCTGTGACCCAAACTGAGCCGTCGCTCAAGTCTGGAGGTCCAGGCGTTAGTGATGGGCAAAGGTAGACCAGGATGACCAGGTCGCCACCCGACAAATGACCAAGGGAGTCACATAGGCCGATTCTGCCCAGGACGTAGCTTGTGCATGGGTCGAATGGGCTTTAAGACCCGAGGAAATAGGCAGAGCCAATAGTGTCCCGGATCCACTGGCCAAGTGTAGCTTTGTACGCCACACAGCCTTTGCAAGGTCCCGAAAAGAGGACAAAGGGATGGTCGGAAGGCGGAACGGATTTGTGACCTTAAGGTAGCGCAGGAGAACAAGCTGGACATCCATGTACCGAAGCACTGCATCCACTCCCGTACACTGCTCACGAGAGAAGGTGGGAGGGAGAGAGTCTGATTGACATGGAAGATGGAAAGAACCTTTGGCAAAAAGGAAGGTACATTCCATAGTGTGACCCCCTTCCAGGGAGAAAAGGAGGTAGGGGTCATGACAGGACAGGGCCTGCAACTCAGAAGTGCCTAGTGGAGGCAATGGCGACAAGAAAAACGGTCTTAGGAGTAAGGTCCTTCAAAGTAACCTGCCGGATGGGCTCGAAAGGGGCATGCGTGTGAGGCAGCTCTAGGCATGGTTGATAGCCCATCCGAGTTGCTCAAGGAACCGAATCACACACTGTACGGCCACGGATTTGCCGCAGATCAGCCAGTCATCCAAATAGGGATGGATGCAGATTTCTTCATGCCTGAGCGCTGCTGGATCACCACCATGACCTTGGAAAATGTGCATGGCAGAGTTGCGAGACCGAAAGGCACAACAGCAAACTGAAAATGAGAGCCAAGGACCACGAAGCGGAGGTACCGCTGCTGGCCCAGCCACATTGGGGGGGGGGGGGGATGTGAAAGTAAGCCTCGGCAAGATCCAGAGAGGCGAGGAACTCTCCCGACCTGACCACCTGAATGACGGACCAAAGGGTCTCCATATGAAAGGTGGGGACGCAGAGGTTGCAGTTGACGCCCTGCAGATCGAGAATAGGACAGAAGGAGTCGTCCTTTGTCGGGATGACAAAATAGATGGAGTAGCATCCCTGACTCCTCTCCCCCGGGGATATGGGTACAATGGCCTGCAACTGCAGGAGACGGTGCAGGGTGCCGAGAATGGCAGCTCTCTTTGGAGGGCCCCCGCGGGGAGAGGCAACAAAGACGTCCTGGATGAGTCATGCGCAATAGAGGACATAGCCCTGTCGAACAACATCGAGAACCCAGCGGTCTGTGGTTATTTGGACTCATTCGTCATAGAAATGCTTCAGACAGCCTCCAATCTATGGCACCTCAGACTGGGCCCCATCCCATCAGTGTGTGGTGCGGGAGGGGGACTTCTGCCTGCCACTGACTGGCCACAAAAGGAAGTGGAGCATGATGTTGGAGCTGAAGGAGCAGCGGTCAGCTTATTTGGCCAGTATTTCCTGGAATCGCGAAATGTGGATTGCGAAGATGGCACCAACGACATCTGCTTGGTGTTCTTAGGCCAATCTTCAGGCAGGCAGTGTGGCTTAGTCTCTCCAAGGTCCTTTACCAACTGCTCGAGATCCGAGCCGAACAGCAAGCGGCCCTCGAAGGGAAGCTTGGCAAGGCGCCTCTTGGATGCCCCATCCACCGACCAATTGCGAAGCCAAAGCCACTGGCGAGCCACTGTGACTGCAGCTACACTGCAAGCCAAGAGGCAGAGGAGATCATAGAAGGCATCCGCCAGGAAAGCGCTAAGGACTCGAGGTGTGCCGAGTTCTCATCCTTGGGCAAAAGCTGAATCCAGCAAATCAACGCCCAGGTTCCTAGGCCACTGCAGAAAGCCTGGAGAGCCAAGGAAGATGCTGAAATGGCCATCTTAAGTAGACCCTCCTTTTTACGATCTTGAACATCATGGAGAGCAGAACCACCATCCACTGGGATGGTAGTGTGCTTAGTGACTGCGGTGATGAGAGTATCCACCCTCAGGAATCGCAGCCACTGATCTAAATCTAACGTGGACCACGCATAGATACGCCCGAGATGGCAAGCCTGTCTCAAAGGCACATCCGGGGCATCCCATTCTGCCACCACCATTTGCTGCATCTCCGCTGGAAAAGAATAGGCACGATGGAATCAGTGGTGGAAGGAGGTTGGGTAGAGGGGAAATATGGCGCTCCTTAATAATCTGGGCAATCAAAACCAGAATCTCGTCACAGAGACAGACTACAGTGGAATCTGAATTGTGCTCCAGAGGGGAAAAGCTCTCCCTCCTCAGCCTCAGATGCCAGATTTGAGGAAAAAGGCAGGGGAAACACTCCCCAGGTCCCCGCCATCCACTGAACCCTCGTCCTCCCATGCAGAGCCCCTGGAGGATCGAGGTGAGGAAGCGTGGGGGTGTTTGCAGGCCCCTGCTGATAGCAGGGGACTAGGCTGCAAAGATGGCAGTGCTTGGCCCCCTTTCCAGAGATTCCAGGCATGCTGGAATAAAATAGAAAATTTGGTGGTGGTAGGGTCCCCAACCTGATGCTGTGGAAGGAGGAGATGAGATAAAGTATCTGCACTGTAGAAGCTGACGTAGGAGCAGCAGCCAGTAGTATGGGGATCCCGGGCTCCCCTGACTCCACGGCAGGCTGATCGGCTGTAAAGGGAGGGCTGAGGCTGCTGAAAACTCCCCTGGATGACTATTGTAGAGGAAGCAGAGGCTATTGACGAGCATTTGGGGTTTCCTAGCACAGGCCAGACACTTAGGAAGGGAGGCCGGCATGCTGACATGGGAGCGGAGCCCTTCGAAATGGCACCCAACACACCTGTGCAATGTCAGGAGACCAGTAGAAAATGGTGCAGGTGGGAAAAGAAAGGAAAATGCTGCTTCGATAAGCAGGTTGCAGCCGTGACTCACATTGTGGTGCAGCGGCTCCCCTGCTGCTGTCCGTGGAGAAGTTAGCATTCAAGTCAGAAGCAGGTCAGATGACAGTTGCTGTACTCTCGCGTTCCTGGAGAGCCTGGAGAATGAGAGCAAAGGTGGAGGGGGTGGGGAGAGAGAGCCTGGAAAACACAGGCAAAAGTGTGTGTGTGTTGGGGAGGGGGGGGGGGAGACAGCCTGGAGGAGAAGTGCTCAGGCAGCTGCTTTGTTTTTCTCTTTTTAAAGAAAAGGGTATAGGGGAAGAAACAAAAGAGCACGAAATAGGCCTAGGGTCTCTCCAAGGGTCCTCCTGACCCACCGCCCATCACGAAGCTGTATTGGCTCACGTAGCCAGGAGCTAGCCCAACTGATCTGATGGCCAGGGAGCCTCATACCCATGGGATCCAAGTGGCCTAGCCAGAAAAGTCCAGAACCAAGTAAGCCACAGGCCACCAGAGAGAAGAAAACAGGTCCAACATCTGCTGAGACAGAGAAAGTACTGAGGAGCCCTCTAGCTGTACCTGTGGTTTATGCCAGGTGAGGTCACAGCTTGGTTTGGCTCTTTGACTTTCTCTGTCTCGAGATCTGCTGATGGGGGACTTAACCCACTTGTCTGGACTAGTCTAGCTGGACGATCTGGAAACTACGATTACACAATGCAAGGTTCCACATTAGAAACCACCACCGAGGAAAAAGATTTAGGTATCATTGTGGATAATACGTTGAAACCCTGTTCCCAGCGTGCAGCGGCAACCAAGAAAACACATTGAATGCTAGGAATCATAAGGAAAGAAATGAAGAATAAAACCAAAGGATCTTATAATGCCTCTGTATTGTTCCATGGTGTGCAATTCTGGTCGCCATATCTTAAAGGATATCGCAGAATTACAAAAGATACAGAGAAGAGCCACCAAAATGGTAAAGGGTATGGAAAGATACCCCTATGAAGAGAGGCTTAAAAAGGTTAGGGCTTTTCAACATGGAAGAGAGACAGCTGAGGGGAGATACGATAGAGGTCTATAAATTAATGAATGGAGTGGAACGGGTTAATGTAGATCAGTTGTTTACGCCATCAACAAGTAGAAAGACTAGGGGACACACAATGAAGCTACAATGTAACCCATTGAAGACTAATAAGAGACGATATTTTTTCACTCAATGCATAATCAAACTCTGGAATTCGTTACCAGAGGATGCAGTAAAAGCTGTTGTGTAAGAAAGGTTTGGACAAGTTCCCGGAGGAAAGGTCCATAAACCAATTATTAAAGAGGACAAATGCCAGTGCAGAATTCAACAGATGTCACCATTTACAAGATTAAACCAGGTATAATTATAAAAGAACCACACAAATGCATCTGACCACCAGAACCTGAAGAAACTGAGGGCCAAACATATAAAGCAATTTTCCTATCATTACAAAAGGGAAGAAAACCTTGAGTACATCTGACCCTTACTTAAGCAGTTAAATCCCATTTCTTCATTCTGCTTTTGAAAACATTTCCTTGATATCACAGAATATAATGAAAGCCAATCTTCCACCACTAGGAACGTCAGTGGATTCAGGTGTGGCTATGGTGACTCTAAGCAAGGACATCCCAGTGTTGCTCTGGATGCAGACATGACTGTACAGCCTCCTCTCCCCTCCCCCTGAACTGCTCAGCCACACTTTGCACAACAGGTTCTGTCCATGCAGGACCCAGCAAGAGCTTGCTATGTTTGCAGGTTGGGCTCTTCAACCTTAGATCAATCATGACCACAACAGGAACAAGAAATCCATATGGGCCTTAAAGCCTACGCACTCTAGTTTCACCTTTATGTAGGCATGCAGCGGCGACTTCCTGGACAAATGGTTTTAAACAGATTAGTGATGTTTGAAATGTCCTGCACCTGTACACATTTTAGACATATCTCCAATTAAGTCAGGAATGAGGACAGCATAAGGTTCATAAGATAGCACGAACATTCACTGAATAGTTTTTTTGACAAACCCATTGTAGAGCAACAGCTCAATCAGAAAAAGAATCTGATGGGGAATAGGCACAGTGGGGTATCTGCATATATGCCCTGGAGACATCCGCTCAATGCGCTGCACCAGGTAGGCACCCCACAGGACAGCTACCCAGGAGCTGCAAAGATCAGTAGCAAAGTAAAGTTAACCAGTCCAGCAACCGCCATCTACTGGAGACAGAAATACTAAATTGTGCCCCTAGCTGCACCAGCTCTCATACCATTGATAATGTCACTGGAAGCTTCTAGTCATGTGTCTGTCTCCATCCACTTACTATGTTAGGGGAATACATCCCTTGTCTGGAATGGTCTAGCAGGATGATCCAGAATGAAGTTTTACTTTTTAAACCCAGGGTAACTCCACTGCTTCTTCATTGATCTGAAGGATAACTCTCAAAAGTTTAATCAAATACATTAAACAGATATCGTCTATAACTTGTTTGTTGACCTTTATTTCTACATATCCAGAATGGAAATAAAATACATGACTGCAATTCTCTTTTGCTTCTCCCCCAATCCATTTAAAACAAAGTGGCTGAGTGAGGGGAAAGGGCAGCAAACAAGATGCCTTGTGAATAATATCTATCCATTGACTTTCTACTGTCCGTACTAGTGACTGCGATGCGCTCTGATCCTTTTTAGCAAGCCAGAGGCACAAAGGATACAGCAAAAACAATACAGGCTGATCCCCTGCCACCACACTCCGCTCACTGTATCAAACCCAAAATAAATTCATGGTTCATTTGTCTCTTCTGCCTCCATCGCAAGATTGAAACAGATGATGATGTTCCACGGGAGGAGAGCCCAGACTCTGCAAAGGCTGTGGGAAAGCATGAAGGATACCTCCATCCCGGGCACCTTCCAAGTACTCTTATGTGCCTAGATCTCCTGCATTACCCAATCCACGTCAGGCTCTGAAATGCTTCTGGCATGGCTGCCCCCTCCCTGCCAGAGAGGGTCCTAGAAGGAGACTTAAGTCTAACAGAACAAGAGCCATTTCCAAGCATTTGGATTATTACTTTCACTGGGGAAATAAAATGTTATATGTACAAGGGCTGCCCAGCAAAGACATTCTCCGCCCCACAGAGTGGGTGCTGGGACTATCTGTCAGGTCCACAGTAGCACAAGGCTGAGCTGCAGAATATGAGAAAGCCGGAAGCATGATCAGTGTAATGCCTTAGGACAGATCATGTAGTATCTCAAATCCCAGAGGTCAGGAGTAGCTGAGGGGTATCCGTCTCCAGAGTCCTCCACACAGGCAGTTCTTGATCCAGCGCTGTTCCCATTGTTTTACCGCTGTGGTCTTGTTTGGAGATTTGAGCATTGTCACACAGCCACATCTGTTTCAAGAAACAAAACCAGGCAGGCCTTCATGTAGCTTCACAGAGCAGGGACCCTTCCCCAAAGCATGAGATACCCCCGCCCAGTTGAGTCAGGGACTATGGCAGCACACAGAAGACAGCATGCTAAAAGCATAATCGTGAGATGTGCTCTTGATCACAGTACTGTTTTGCAGGGCTGTACCAGAGTTTGAATTTTGGCTTTCTCTGAGCAATGCATTATTTGGGACACTTTCTTCAACAAAAGGTAAAGATGATTCCCTGAGGCAGAACTAAACTGGCTGCTACAATTCTCACAGGCATGAGGGGATGGGCACAAGCTTCCACATATCTAGTGCACAGAGGGAACAAAAGTGAGCAACCACCACACCTTACACCCCAGGGGAAGGGACATGAGCCCACACCTTACCTTGTGCAAGCTTTGCACTCCTCAGTAGGAAATGCTCCTAAATGCAGTCGCCTCAAATGGTCAAGTTTTGGCTGTCCAGGTGCCCTAAAAGAGGAGAGGACAGCAAGAAAGGAATTCAACAGTTCTGGGCACAGAAGTATTTTAGCAGAACTGAAAGGCAGGCAATGCGATGTAGGGATAGAACAGAAAGAATTGGGCATGCATGAACACAGAGGAAAACATGCCCCATGCCCTCTGTCTTTAAGATTTTCGTCAGAAACAGCAAATTTTTTATATCTAGATCCAAAGAATTATAAGCGCAGCTTCAAAATATGTATAGTGTTAAAAAAAACAACCAGTACCCCTCCCCTCCCTTTTAGAGTTTCTATAAATGCACAGGCCAACGCATTCCTTCACACGAATAAGAGATTATCAACTCCGATGCCCTAACTGCAATCTCCAGAAGTATAAATTCTTAGCTATACCCCATTCAATTCTGAGCAGGAAGTCTTTTAATCTTAGTACAGTTTATTCACTTTCAGGATGGTGCTGACCGATTCATGACATAGAAACATAGAAACATGACGACAGAAAAAGACCACATGGCCTATCTAATCTGTCCTTCCATATCAACAAGTACAGCAGTCCCCTTTTTACCTTTAGAGATCCTCTGTGTTTGTCCCATGCTTTTTTGAATTCAGTTACTGTCCTCATCTCTACCACCTCCACTGGGAGACTATTCCATGGATCCACTACTCTTTCCGTAAAGAAATATTTCCGTATATCACTCCTGAATCTATCTCCCTTCACCCTCATCCCATGTCCCCTCGTAGCAGAACTTGCTTTCAATTGAAAGAGGCTCTCTCCCTGAACATTTATGCCACGGAGGTATTTAAACATCTCAATCATATCACCTCTATCCCGCCTTTCTTCTAAGGTGTACATATTAAGATCCTTCAGTCTGTCCTCATATGCTTTATAATGAAGCCCACTAATCATTTTAGTAGCCACCTTCTGCACCGACTCTATCCTGTTCACATCCTTTTGAAGGTGCGGTCTCCAGAATTGCACACTATACTCCAAATGAGGTCACACCAAAGACTTATACAGAGGCATTATCACCTCCCTTTTTCTGCTAGCCATTCCTCTCCGTATGCACCCAAGCATCCTTCTAGCTTTTGCCGTCACCTTTTCTACCTGTTTAGCTACCTTAAGATCATCAGACACAACCACGTCTAGGTCCCGCTCTTCTTTAGTGGACAAAAGTACTTCACCTCCTATACTGTATTGCTCCCTTGGATTGCTGCAGCCCAAATGCATGACCTTACAATTTTTAACATTAAATCCCAGCTGCCAAATTCTAGACCATTCTTCAAGCTTAGTTAGATCCCTCCTCATGTTATCTACACTTTCCTGGGTGTCTACTCTATTGCAGATTTTGGTATCATCTGCAAAGAGGCAAACCTTACCCGAAAGCTCTTCCGCTATATCACTAAACAAAGATGTTAAAAAGAATCGGACCAAGGACAGATCCCTGGGGCACACCACTGGTAACATCCTTCTCCTCAGAGTGAGCTCCATTTACTTGTACTCTTTGTCGCCTCCCACCCAACCAATTTCTAACCCAAGCAGTAACTTTAGGGTCCATCCCTAGGGTGCTCAGTTTGTTTATAAGTCGCCTGTGAGGAACAGTGTCAAAAGCTTTACTGAAATCTAAATACACCACATCTAGAGCTCTCCCTCGGTCCAACTCCCTGGTCACCCAGTCAAAGAAATCAATCAGATTTGTCTGACAAGACCTGCCTCTGGTGAATCCATGCTGCCTCGGATCCTGTAATCCACTGGACTCCAGAAACCTCACTATTTTCTCTTTCAGCAGCGTTTCCAATAATTTACTCACCACCGAAGTTAAACTAACCGGCCTGTAGTTTTCAACCACATCCTTACTTCCGCTTTTGTGTAAAGGCACCACATGAGCCTCTCTCCAGTCCTTTGGCACCACACCTGACTCCAACGAGGCATTGAAAAGGTCAGTCAGTGGAGTTGCTAGAATGTCCCCAAGTTCCCTCAGTATTCTAGGGTGTATCCCATCCGGTCCCATCGCTTTGTCTACTTTAAGTTGAGCTAGTTTCTCACGAACACAGTCTTCTGAAAATTGTTCAAGATGTCCCTCGCTTCTGTTCCTATTTGTGGGTGTTTTCTGAGGTCCTACTCCTGGTTCTTCATCTGTGAACACAGAACAAAAATATTTGTTAAGCAATTCTGCTTTATCCTTATCAGCTTCTACATATTTCCCCCCTGCAC
The DNA here is from genome assembly GCA_033557465.1 of Ichthyophis bannanicus. Lineage (NCBI taxonomy): Eukaryota > Metazoa > Chordata > Amphibia > Gymnophiona > Ichthyophiidae > Ichthyophis > Ichthyophis bannanicus. The sequence goes on from CM066039.1 coordinate 309,974,877, forward strand.
CCTCGAGTCTGACAATACCACTTTTGCCCTTCCTCTTCTCACTAATATATCTGAAAAATGTCTTATCCCACCATTTTATTGCATTGACTATTTCCTCCTCCTTTTGAATCTTTGCCTTCTTGACTACTTTGCTAGCTTCTCTTAAGTTTTTCCAAATACAGATGCCTGTCTTCCTCTCTCTGTGATCTCTTGTATTTCATGAAGGCCTCCATCTTTTTCTTCACTTTTTCAGCTACTGCTTTCGAAAACCATAGCGGTCTTCTTTTCCTTTTGCCTTTATTTACCATTTTAACAAAAAGGTTGGTTGCCCTTAAAATACCCCCTTTCAGTTTTGCCCACTGTTTTTCTACATCCCCCAGCTGTTCCCATCCCACTAACGACTCCCTGAGGTATTGGCCCATCTTCGCAAAGTTAGTCTTTCTAAAGTCTAAGATCCTCACCTTGGAATGGATTCTAACAGCCCTAGTCCTAATACTTAACCACACCATTTGGTGATCACTGGATGCAAAATGATCTCCCACTACAACATCAGAAACACTTTCACCATTGGTAAGCACCAAGTCCAGTATGGCCCCTTCACGTGTGGGGTCTGTTACCAATTACCTCCCTGTAATTGGATTCTCCCTGTAGAGAATCCAGGATCTCCTTACTTCTAGATGATACTGCAGCAGGAATGTGCCAATCAACATCTGGCATATTGAAATCTCCTATCAGTAGCACTTCCCCTTTCCTAGCAATGCTGCATATGTCTTCAATTAACTCTCTGTCCACCTCTTCCTCTTGTGAGGGAGGTCTGTATATCACACCAATGCAAATAGATTTCTCTTTCCCTCTTTCTAGTTTAACCCACAATGCCTCCTCTCTCCCTTTTAAGCTCTGTAATTCCAAAGCTTTAATAGTAGTTTTTACATATAGTGCCACTCCTCCTCCCCTTCTTCCTACCCTGTCCTTTCTGAATAAAGTATAGCCAGGTATAGTTACATCCCAGTCATGGTTTTCTGTGAACCATGTTTCTGTAACTGCCACTAAATCCAAGTCAGGGAACACACAGAGCAAGAGAAATGATGACACAGGCGCTTTATTGGAATCCCCAACGCGTTTCGGCAGGTTGCCTTCTTCAGGGTGTGATATCACTTATGAACACAAAACATGATAAACATAAAATAATATATCAATTGCACATAGAATTAAAACTCACATTAAAAAATATAAACACAATTAAAAACAATTACATCAAATATATACCAGACAGGTGTAGACCGGGCATGTTGAAAAACTGAGATGATTAACATTAAAATGTACTGAACTCCAATTAAAAGCGTATATATAATAGGTGATAGAAAGATAAAAATTACATAATAAAAACATAATAAAATAATAAATAGTAGTTAAAATTGTGCGAAAAAGGTGATGGGCTTGCGGCAACACATTATACACCTAAATGAATTATCAACAGTTAGAATCGTTAAAACAAGTTAGTAAAACACAAATAATAACCATACAGATGATAAATATAATGCAACTATCATTTTAAATAAGTGTTAAAAGTGTTAAAATAAATAAATAAATAATAAAATAATAAATAATTAAAAGTATACGCACAGATATGTTAAAAGGAAAATTAATAAAATAAAAGTGAAGCTTGACCAAGAGTGAAATAAAATGTTGAATACATGCATGTGACCATCATATATTAATATAGAGTGCTGGAGGGATATTCTGTACCTATTGTGTTTAAAGAAATTTCTATAAAACAACGCAGGGCAGAAGTAGGGATAAAATCTATAGAGTCATTCGTCAGATATGCAATAAAACCCAACCGGAGATAATTTAAAAAAAGAGGAAGAACAGATACATGGAATGTAGGCGATACCTTCACTTACTCAGCGCAAGCAGACCATGAGTCTGCAACGGCAGAATTGTGAGACTCTTGATGGGATTTTTTACTGTAAAAAATCAAGAGTAAAAGTAAATAGTAAATGGGATGGGAGAGGAGAGGAGGACTCAAGGTATGGCACTAGAATGCGGTCTGAAAACCCTTGTCTTATCATTAAAAACAATATGTAAAAACTAAATGCATATGTAAAACAATTGGTGATAAAGAAATTTTTAAAAAAACGTCACTGAATGAGCTATGCTGATAGATAGAGAATGTGTCATTGAGTTGAGGAAGCCATATGTTAGAATGTCGTCACTATGTGGGCTGAACTTTGTTAAGAAGCAGACATTGTTATAATATCCGAACATGGGGAGAAGAGAAACATTGCTATATATACTGCAGAAAGAGAAACCATATCTCTAAGGGCAGTGCAACTTTAAATAAAATCGAAGGTACTCACGATTCCAAAACAAGTCGGAAATGTAGTCACCACAATCTTGCACAGAGGATTATAGCGGTGATATAACTGAGAAACGAAATGTCGCTGCTGAACGGGAAAATGACATTGTAAATAAACAAAGAAGAAAGGACTAGTGATTGTTTTACTAAAATGCCGTCTTAGTATGTGAAGGTGGCGTCTTAAACAATACAGAGGACGTGTAAAAAACTTCAGACACTGTATTGCTGAAAGTGAAACGGGCCCCAGCCTGGGGGCTTTCTTCACCTATCCCCAACGAATCTAGTTTAAAGCCCTCTTCAGTAGATTAGCCAGTCTACTACCGAAGATGCGTTGACCTTTCTTGGACAGATGGATGCCATCTCTGCTCAGCAACCCTTGGAACAGCATCCCATGGTCTAGGAAACCAAAACGCTCCCGATGACACCATCCACGCAGCCATGCATTCATCTCCAGGATGCGAGCCTCTCTGCCTTGGCCTTTACCCTCAACAGGGAGGATTGAAGAGAACACCACCTGTGCACCTAACTGCTTCACCCTCTGTCCCAGAGCCATGAAGTCACTTTTGATACGTTCCGAGGTATACCTGGCAGTATCATTTGTTCCAACATGGATTAGCAACATTGGGTAATAGTCAGTGGGCTTGATGAGTCTCGGCAAACTCTCCCTAACATCTTGGATTTTGGCACCAGGCAAACAGCATACCTCTCTGGACATCAAGTCTGGTTGGCAGATGGACGCCTCAGTACCCCTCAGAAGAGAGTCTCCAACCACCACTACTCTTCGTTTCCTTCTGGTCACTGATTCTGCAACTTTGGGGTACTTGAATTCTGGTTTTTCCCTTTCCAGGGATGCTTTCACCTCCTCCACTTCCAGGGCTGCATAATGGTTCTTCAATTCAAGGGCTGGAGAAGTTGGATTGGTAATTTTGCAGGCCCTGGTGACTTGTGTCCAACCATTGACATTCTGTTGGCACCCATCTTCTCCTGTGCTGGAGAGCTTGGTTGCTGCAAGAAGCATCTCATCAATGTACTTCTCACTGTCTTGAATGCTCCTCAGTCTTGCCACCTCCTCTCTGAGTTCCTCCACTTGTTTCCTCAGAGCTTCAGCATGCAGGCACCCTGCACATGGAACTGGAATGGACTGGAACTGCAATGGACATTTGCAAAGAAAAATTAAACTAACTCAGGAGAAGGAGGGATGGTGAACATGGCTGGCTCCAGACTTTTTACTATAAAACCAAGTTCTTTCTAACCAGGAATCATTATTAAAAAGCACCAACAAGACACAGAAAAGAGCAAGGGCAGACACTTGTCTTCCACTTCAGGGGACATGAGAAGGGACCCCAGCAACACATCAACAGGAGAGGTTTGATAACTGAATGGATATCTGGCTGGGGATGGTATGTGTAGCCCCTAAGGGAGGGGGGCAAGGGAAGTGAAAGGAGTTGGATTTAGACCCATGTTCAGAGTTCTGGAAGGGGCAGTGACCGTAATGACTGGGTAAAGTTAGGAAGAGAAGGGATTTTGGATTTCTCATGCCTTTTTCAGTTGTAGCTCAAGGAGGGGATATAAAACAGGAAAAAAAACCAGGCTAGTTGCAAAATGAAGGCACATAACACCAGATTCCGACCAAAAGCAGCCCAAGGCAGCTCTTCTATTCCAGTTCCCTTATTGGCATTTCATACCTGGCAATGGTGTCAAACTGTGAGCCCACAGCGTGGCTGGGCAGATTGGGAGCCTTTCCAAACTGCAGTCGCCGGGGCTGCTTGCTCTGTAACTTGCTGACCAGGCTGTCGCTGATGGGCAGCCAGTCCATGCTGGGGATCAGCAGCTGGCTGGGGAGAAGCCAGCACTAATCGATCAAGTTGTCATCCGGCTCTTTCAGGTGATTCTCATCGCGAGCTGAAAGACATGTGAACAAGATCCAGCTGTTAAAGCAGCCATCTCTGCGCACTGTACTGCAGAGTTGATGGGTTTTACCCTGGACCATTGGTGGATGACTGTCTGCATCAGCCTGCAGCTGCCCTCTCACAGTCAAAAGGGAGCAGCAGTATCAACCCTTTGATTGCAGAGGCTGCTGCTTTCTGGGCTAGATCATAGCTGCCACGGTCACTAAAAAGAGGTATAAAACCCATGACAAGGGTGTAGTGCTAAAACAGACCAGACCAGGTAACAAAGATGGGGCAGAGGTGGGGGAACTTAGAAAGAGAGAGGTTGATGACACAGAAGCACCACAAATCCATCCAGTCTCTGTCCAAAGTATTCCCTGGTGCAAGACCACAGACCCCCAGTTATCAATGGCTATCTGCTGAGCTCAGCCCACGCTCTCTTCACTCATGTCACTGATTTTGCCTCCACCATCTCCACTAGGGTACCAAGCACCCAAAAAAAATGCAGAACCTTGGTTGTCTATCAGGGCTAGAAAGAGGGTCCTGCTGCAGTGGAGGAAGTCTTACAGTATAGCCAAAGTTTGGTGAGCAAACGGAAGAGCAGCGACATGCTGTCCTGAGTGTCGGAGGTTGCCGTGTAGATGGGGAGGCAACTGGGTTTCAGCAGGCCCCAAATGCGAATCACCACCATTAGCTCCCGCAGCATTCCCAGTGAAAAGCCATCTCGTAGGAAGCTATTCCCAGGTCGCACGGGGGACCCCTACAATCGAGAAAGAGAGAATATCAGCCAGAGAAGGGAGTGATACATGGGGAATTCTTCCTTTGCTCCGGCCTGGGCCTAGTTCTTACCTAGTTGGGCAGGCTGGCCAGCAGATAAAGCACAAAATCCCCTACCCACTGGATGAGCTGCTGCAGAGCCTGCAAGGTGATCATTTCCAAGACAAACTCCTCTGCTTTCAGATTTACCATTACTTTGTCAATATCTGAAACACAAACCAGAAGTATGAGCCTTTACCAGCTGAACCCTGCCAAAGCACCAACAACTCTCTCCCATCACAAATTTCAGTGAGGAAATATTCAAGTGTGATTCTAAAGGACAAAAGGCTGCGGTATGCCAAATTCTGAAAGCATAAAAACAACTCTGTCTTGTTATAATTCTGAATGGCTGAAGTATTCTAGTGGCAAACTTTCCTTAGATATGCAGTGGGATGACTGGTGAAATTTGGAAAGAAGTCTGGTGTTACCTGTATCTGTAACCTTAGAACAGATCTCAGTCAGCCGGTCCCCAGGGCTTTTCTCAGGTGTGCTCAGGAACTGTGGGCGCAGCAGAGACTTCAGTGTACAGCTGATGGCAATGAGGAAAAGCTTGGCATGGTAGTCATACACACGGGCGATCGTACTGGGCGAGAGCTTGCAGAGAGAGGCTTTCATAGCTACAATCCAGGTAGAAAGAACCTAGTTAAATAAAAATCAGATCATGGGAGGAAGTGACGTCATCAGCTAGCATGGCAGCATAAGCGGTGAGCTCCGGAGGGCAGCTCATGATTTAGTAGTTTTCCTCCTCTTCGAGAGTTGCTTTTTGGATGCAAGCAGAATTAGTGGAGATTGGAAAGTCCCCGACCTCAATGGCCACGAGGAAAAAAAGCGGCGGATTTAAAGGAGTTCGCATATGGAGGTGCGAAGTCCCTGGCCAGCGAGAAAAAAATGGCGGGACAAAGCGCGGGAACCGGCGATACTCCAGCGGGTAAAGGTCGGCGGACCGAAGTCCCGGTAGTGGCGGAGACGCTTGTGCACAATGTGACGAGGGAAGAACTGTTTGGCTGGTTTGGGGAGCTAAAAACGGAAGTGCAAGCAGTTAAAACTGAGGTGGCTGAAATGTGCTCCGCGCTCAGGGAGGAGATGGGAGAGTTAGGCCATCGCGTGGATATCCACGAGCAGCAGCTGGGAAAGTTGGACGCCCGGCAGAGTGGGCTAGAGCGCTCGCTCACGGAGGTGGAGGCTTGGAGGGATGCGATGCTGCTAAAACTTGAGGATTTAGAGAACCGGTCCCGCAGGAACAATCTGCGTATTCGCGGGGTACCGGAGGAGAAGGAATTTGCTAATAGTGAAAAGGTGGCCACCGCAGTGCTCCGGGCTATTTTGCTGGACTTGGACAAGGAGTCAGAACAGGTGGACATAAAGCTTGTTCGGGCTCATCGAGCACTCGGCCCCATTAGACCTAATCGCCCCCGTGATTTGGTCATCTGTATGGAGGATTACAAGTTGAAGGAGCGGATTATCACTCTTTTGCGGATCCGCAAAGACTTTGTTTGGCAGGGGTACGAAGTGCAGATCTACCCGGACTTGGCGGCGGGGACCCTACAACGGAGGCGGGACATGCAGCCAGTTACGTCCATCCTGAGGAAGGAGAATGTCCGCTATAAGTGGCTGTTCCCCTTTGGCCTTCTTTTTACAGTGGGGCTCAAGAATTGGAAAGTTCATTCGGTGCCAGAGGCCATGGCAGCCTTAACCAAGGCGGGACTGAGGAGCGGTTCGGATGCGGATCAGCTGGGGACTAGGACGGAGAACGCCGGGACGGTGGTTCGGAACAGTGGCGAGAAGCGTCGTCGTAGCCCGGCAGTGGAGCATGCGGAGCGTTCGGAACGACTTGCAAGCGATGAGGACACTTGAAGCACCGGGGACTCTGTGCAAATGGTTTTTCCTGATTTGCTGTGCACTTTTTGGTGCTTGATTTGGTTTATTGAGTTACTTATTTATTAAGTGTTATGTGTTCTGGGGGGAGTTAGATGCTCTAGGGGAGGTCAGGGTGGAGAGTCTGGGGGAGGGGTAGAGCTAAGAAGGGCTGAAGGGGTATAAGGGCGGTGCGGGAGGGGGTGGGGGGAGAGGATATTGTGTATTAGGTTACGGGAGGGGAAGGGGGGGTGGGGGTGGTAGGAGCGGGGGGAGGGAGGGTGACGGGTGATCGGGAGATGGAAGAGGGGAAGGAGTTGGGATAGGGAGGGGGGATAGAGTGGTAGCTGCCTCTGGCTGTGGGTCACTACTCCGATGGCGACCTCCAGTGAAGGGAGGGGGGGATCTTGGGGGGGAAGGGGGGAAGGGGGGGAGGGGGGGAGGGGGGGAGGAGGGGTTGGGGGCAAGGGGAGGAGAGGAGGGTGGGTTTAGGGGGAGGGGGGGACGGGGAGGGGGGGAGGGGGAGGGGGGAAGACAGTGGGCCAACAACAGCTGGTAGTGGCTACCCTGAACGTGCGGGGGTTGGGTACCTGGCGGAAGAGGAGAATGGTGGAGCGGGAAGGAGGCAGGCTACGTGCGGATTTTCTTTGTCTACAAGAAACTCACTTGAGGGTGGGCCAGGAACGGATGGTGCAATCGAAGAGATATCCAAAGGCACTGCTAGCGGGACAACGGGCGGAGGCGAGGAAAGGGGGGGTGGGTATTTTGGTGGGGGCAGACTGGGTGGATAAGGTGGTGGGGGAGTATCGGGATAAGAAGGGCAGAGCGGTGGGGCTTAAAGTCCAAATTGGGCGGGAGCAGGTTTGGGTAGTGTGTTTATATGGCCCTAATGATAAACAAGGGGATTTTTTTGAAAGAATGCAAGTTGAATTGGGCAATTTGAGTGGGGCTCCTATTATCTTAGGGGGAGACTTTAATTTGACTATCAACCCGAGGTTGGACAACGGGGGGGGGAAGTGGGGTGGGGAAGAGAGTGGATCGGGTCAAGTTGCGGCATCTGAAAGAGAGTTTAGGGGTGGAGGATGTGTGGAGGAGTCAAAACCCGGGGTGTAAGCAGTATACCTATTATTCCGCCCCCCATGGTACTTATAGTCGGATTGATATGGTGTGGGCGGGGGGGGGATGGGCGAATAGGGTGCTTGAGGCTGATCATGGCTCTATCACATGGACTGACCATGCACCAGTATGGGTTAAGTTTGATTTGGGGTATGTAGATGAAGGGGTGAAGTTTTGGAGACTTAACGAGGCCCTGCTTGATGAGCCGGCAGTGGTTGCTCGGCTAGGGAAGGTGATGCAGGAATACCAAGCCTTCAATTTGAACGGCGAGGTCGAGTTGGGGGTGGTCTGGGATGGCCTTAAGGCGGTGCTGCGGGGGCATCTCGTACAGGAGGCGGCTCATATGCGTAGGCAAAGGGGTGAACGGGAGCGTGGATTGTTGGAAGAGATTGGTCGTCTGGAGCGGATGGGAACGGGGAGGGGAGGGAGAGAGGTGGTGGAGAAGTTGAAAGCGTTACGAGGGGAGTTAGGACAATTGCGTGCAAGTGAACTGGCCTTTGAACTGCGGGTGTTGAAGCAAGGGTGGCTGGAGGGGGGTAATAGGGTGGGTAGGAGGTTGGCTCAGAGGTTGCGGAGCAGGGCCCAGCAGAACAATATTGGGGGTATCCGGGGGGCTGGGGGGCAGTTAGTGCATGGGAATAATGAAATTCGGGAGGTATTTGTGGACTATTATACTAAACTATATACTAGTGAGGTACAAGGAGGGCGGGCTCAATGTGAGGAATATTTGCGAGAGTGTGATTTGCCTTCTTTGTCCCAGGGAGAATCGGAGTGGCTGGACAGGCCAATTACGGAGCAGGAAGTGGACAGAGCTATTGGCGAGTTGAAACGGGGTAAGGCTCCTGGGTTAGATGGGTTATCTGGGCGGTTCTACCAGGTGTTTCGTTCCCGCTTGGGCCCCTTGATGGCTGAGGTGTTCAATGGAGTGTTGACTAGGGGGGCGGTCCCTCGGTCAATGCAGGAAGCCGGTATAACTCTTATTCCTAAACCGGGGAAGGACTCCTTGGTGTGTGGGTCTTACCGGCCTATTTCCCTGTTAAATGTCGATGCTAAGTTATTGGCAAAGGTGTTGGCTAATAGACTGGCGGGAGTGATGCCTTCCCTGATACACCCGGACCAAACGGGATTTATTATTGGGAGGCAAGGAGGGGACAATATTCGAAAGATTTGTAATCTCACTTGGGAGGTGCAAAGGACGGGCCAGAAGTCGGTCTTTCTCTCCGTAGATGCTGAAAAAGCTTTTGACCGGGTGGAATGGCCCTTTATGCTGAGTGTGCTGGAGAAGGTGGGGTTGGGGGTTTATTTTGTCCAGTGGATTCAGGCGTTGTATCCGGGGCCGCAGGCCAGGGTGCGGGTTAATGGGAGTTACTTTAAGCCGTTTAGTTTAGGGAGAGGAACTAGGCAGGGATGTCCCCTGTCCCCTCTGCTTTTTGCATTGGTGATTGAACCGTTAGCAGCGCGGGTCCGACGGTCCTTGGATATAAAGGGGGTTCTAATGAATTCCCAGGAAGTTAAAATCACTTTATTTGCCGATGATGTGATTTTCACACTTCGGGAGCCCTTGACGACGCTACCGAATTTAATGAAGGAGATTGAAAGGTATAGTAAGGTGGCAGGGTATAAGATTAACGATAGTAAATCGGAGATTTTGGGGTTTAATTTAAGTAAGGCGCTGGAGGATGGGCTGAAAAGTGCGTTTGCGTTTCGGTGGGTGGGGGAACACTATAGATATTTGGGTATTCAGATGGGGAAGGAGGTTGGGGGGTTAGGGAGGGTTAATTATGGTAGATTGCTACAGGATGTGAGGCGTGACCTGCAAAAATGGAAGGGTCTTTATCTCACGTGGTTGGGTCGGATAGCAGTTTTAAAGATGAATGTCTTACCTAGATTTTTGTTTCTGTTTAGTTCTCTTCCCTGTAAGGTAGCTCGAGGTTATTTAAAGCACGCTCAGCAGATTTTGATGGAGTTTGTCTGGGGGGGGAAACGACCGCGGGTGGCGCGGCTTACGATGTTTCGCTCTAGTCAGGAGGGGGGGATGGGCGTCCCCTGGCTGGAGCAGTACTATTTGGCTTCTCAGCTGCGGGCATTACAATGTTGGCAAGGGGGGGACGAAAACCCCGCGGTGGGTGTATTTGGAAAGGGACTCCGATCGGGGTGAGGATTTGGCAAAATGGATCTGGGACCCGGGAGCTGTTATAGAGGGGGGGAAGACGGGTAACCCTTTTCGAAACTTGACGAAGGAGATTTGGCTGCGACTGAAACGTTCGTTGTTAGGGGGGAAGAGGTATACTCGGAGTATGTTTATTACGGGAGTTAGGGAATTTGGCCCGGGGAGGGAGGGAGGGGTATTTGCCGAGTGGGAGCGGAAAGGATTGCGGGCTGTGGGTCAGCTCCTCCACCCCAGGGGGGAGCTTAAGAGTTGGGGGGAGCTGGTGCAGGAATTTGGGCTGGAGAGTAAGGGGTTCTTTGCCTATTTACAAGTGGGGTCTTTTGTGAATAGGAGGGACGTCAAGGCTGATCTGGGCCGGGAGGTCACGAGGGTGGAGACCCTGATGGGGAAAGGGGGGCGTAAGGGGGCGATCACCCGCTTTTATGGGGCGCTGCTGGAACAAGGGGGGGTGGGGGGGACTATCCGAGGGGAAACGACATGGGAGAGGGTCCTGGGGGGTGAGTGGCCCCGGGAGCGGTGGCAGGCTATCTATCGGTGGTCCAAAAGGTTGGCGCCGGGGACGGCTTATTTGGAGGGGAGTTTAAAGATCCGATACCATACTTATTGGACCCCTTGGAAATTACGGGCCCTTGGGCGGGGGGAGTTGGGGGAATGTTGGCGGGGATGTAAGGGGAAGGGAAATTTATATCATTTGCTATGGGATTGCCCGGTGGTGCAGGGGATGTGGGTGGACTGGGAGCAGGTCATTAGAGAGGTGACGGGGCTTCCAGTTGTTTTGACCCCAGCCATGGTTCTGTTGAATGAGTTGGGGGAGGAGGGGGACCGGGACCAGTTACAGATGATGGGCTATTGTATTGTTTCCGCGAGGGGGGAGCTCCTGACGCGATGGAGGCGCCGGAATGTCCCTACTCGGGGAGATATAATTGGGAGGCTCTGTGAGATGCGGGGGTTGTGTGAAATTGCGGCCTATGGGAAGCAGCGGCTGCCACATTTTCGGTCCCTGTGGCAGAGTTTTGATGCATGGTTCCTGTGTTGGAGGGGGGGGGCGGTGCCTGCGGGGTCGAGTTGAGGGTTACAGGGGGGTTTCCTATGGGGGATGCTGTCTGGTCCACCAAAAGGGGAGGGGGGGGGAAGTTTAGTTTGGGGTGGGGGGGTTAGTTTCTGGGGAAGGGGCTGAGCTTTGGGGTTGGGGGGGGGTTTATATGGGTAGTTCGGGGAGTGCAGTGTGGTTTCTCTTATTGTATTTTGATGGATGTGGTTGTATCAGCTATGGGGGGGGGGAGAAAAAGGGGAAAAGAAAAAACCTCGTGTGCCAGTGGTTCGCTTCTGAGGGGGGGTATGGAGTTCCCCCGCTCGGAGCGTTCACTGTCTTGTAATGTGTTTTTTTATGGATGTATTTTGTTGGTATTAAATAAACAAAGTTTAAAAAAAAAAAAAAGAAAAATCAGATCATGCAGGAAATGAATCATCCGTTACAGCAAACCAGAGCAGACCACCTAGAATAAATCCTGCCTATTTCCCAGGACACACAAAAGTGTGGATCCAAAAAACATCCGATCAGAATCACCATTTCCTCTGACACATCCTCGAAATTATGCCAATCCAAACAAAAAACAGAAGAATTCCAGGGGGGAGGAGTATAAGGACGCACACCTAAGCCTTCTTTTTCTTTGGAGAGTACAATGCAGACACCAGGAAAAGCATCCCGGGGAGGAAATGAACTGAAAACAAAAAGAATTTAAATCACTTCTGAAATTACAGACAGCCATCATGGGAAGAGCAGCATCCATGAGATCAAGGCATCCGATGGACATCAGAGACAGTGCTCCAGCCCAGAAAGGAGTTTCAGAATAAAAAACAGTGTTCCTATCAATAGAACAGATACACAGACTATGAAGTGCTATTAACAAGAGAAATTGTCAGTTTCTAAAAAGGAAACAAACACAAGGCCAGAGTCTGCAAACTTCCTGCTTGGGAGAGCCTCCTGCCAGGCATACGACTGCGATATGGTCCTTCACCTGTTGCAAGGCTGCGTTCTGACGCATGTACTCCTCATGCAACTTCTCCACCAGGTTCTGCACCATGCTGGGCTGCACATGCAACAGAATGTCCCACCAGCCATAGCCCGTCACCATACAGTACTCCAGCAGGAAAAGCAAGTGCCGCAGAGATGTGTTCATGTCCAGGGCATGGCCCATGGATGGAGAAACTCGTAGCATGCTCAACTGTGTAGAAAAAAAACAACAAAAAAACCCCACGGAGAACAAGTCAACGCTACCAAGCCATATGTCCAGATCCCAGTCCCAGCCGGCAAAAGAACAGCTATTGCAAACCTCACTGGATTCCATGGCAGCCTGACAGTGATCTCGCTTCCTCTTACCTTTCCATAGTTATCAATTCCCACCAGGGCAAGGGAAGTCCAAGACAGCTGCATTTCAAGTATTCGTTTATTTTATTTTATTTATTTCTTTTACGGTTGATGTATATTATTATTTTTATTTACATTATAGCTGTTACCCCCTGATGAAGGCATCATTGCCGAAACGCGTCGGGGTCTGTTATCAATAAATTGGTTTTGAATAGTCCTGACTTCTGGTTCTTGCTTTTTGTGGTTCCTGCTGGACTTTTGCAAGCACAAGTGCTCCTTGTTTTTTCCCCAAGACAGCTGCATGGCCTTAAAGTGAACAGAGGGGCCAGCTGTGCGTTGGCGTTTTACTGCCTGTTCATCCACAGGGCGCTGGGAGGAGGAGCTGAAGAGCATTGCCATGGTCTGCAGTGAGAGGCGGTGTACAATGTGCACACTGCCATCATGGAATGCCAAAGCCAGGCCTGAAAGCAAAATAAACGACTTGAGAAAGCCTCAGCTAGGCATTATGTCCCCTAAAATGCTCTTTTCACCTACAGAGAAACAGACACGGCATGCTTTCCACCAGGAAGCCCACAAGTTACCCACCAGTCAGAAGAGTTTACTGCTCTTCATAATATATTGAGCTGCACCCTGCTATCATGACAGGGAAAGAGGCCCTCACCTCACTGTATTGATGGTGGAGGGACGGGTCTCCATCCAATGCCACGGCTTAAAGAGAGCAGATATCAACCTGGCAGTGTTGCAACAGGTTGTTATAGCAAAGCTGGAGGAAGAGAGAACAGCTGATGCAATGAAACTGTCTGGTTGACCCAGATGAGGCTCTCTTCTGTGCTGGTAGACAGGTTTATTGGGACTAATTCTTGAAAGGATATCGGGAATCCCTGTCCTCTCCCAAATAGCTGGTAAGAGGACAACCAGAAGACCTCAATCTAGGCTGCACCCGAGAGGCAATGGCCTCGTGTCTGGAAGGGAAGCAGAGTTTTGGAATGCCATAGATATGGGAGAAGTAAGAAGAAATTAGACCTTACCTGCTAATTGTCTTTCCTTGAGTTCTCTCCGGGCCAGGCCAGGGCTTATGGATGATCAATCCGTTCCAGCAGCTGGGGACTGAATACTGACAGGTTTTACTGACAGCTTACCCAGCTCCCCCTGGTGTCACAAGGTCAGTCTATCTGTACAAAGCAGTGACAAAAACAAACCAGAACTAGACTACCTCCAAGCAACAAGAAACCCATAGAAAAAACTACATGGAAGAGAAGACAAAAAAAAGAGAACACGCTTACTCCCGTATCCAAAAAGAATTTTTTTTTTATTTATTAATTTTTTTATTATTATTATTTTTTTTTTAGTGCAACCCGCACGGTCGCACGGAGGAAGCCCCAGAATCGCCTTCCAACAAGAAGCCCCATAGAGGCACGCCTCTAAGTCCAACCGAAGCTGAGCCACATCCTAAGACTCCGAGGGAATGCTCCCCACGCTCGCAGGCTCGCAGACAGACAGGGCGGGCCCTGGCCTGGCCCGGAGAGAACTCAAGGAAAGACAATTAGCAGGTAAGGTCTAATTTCTTCTTCCTATTTGTCTCTCCGGGCCAGGCCAGGACTTATGGGTAGTACCAAAGCAGTACCTAAAGTCGGGAGGGCCCTGCGAGCCCCGCAACAATCGCCGAGGCCCCCACTCTAGCATCCTCCCGTGCCTGAAGATCCAATCTATAATGTTTCGCGAACGTGTGCAGAGAAGCCCACGTCGCTGCCCGACAGATGTCTACCGGCGGCACCAGCGCATGTTCCGCCCAAGAGGCCGCCTGCCCCCTGGTCGAATGAGCTCCAAGGCCGACGGGAACAGGCTTGCCCTTGGCCTCATAGGCAGCGCGAATAGCATGCTTCACCCAACGCGCAATAGACGCTTTCATAGCCGCCTTTCCCTTAGCCGACCCCCCGAAAAGGACGAACAACCGATCGGACCGTCGAAACGACTCCGTCGCTTTCAAATAGCGGTGCAGCACCCGTCCTAAATCCAGTCGCCGAAGCGAACGATCCAGCTTCCCCCCTGCCGGTTCAACAAAAGTGGGAAGCGACACAACTTGGTTCACGTGAAAACTAGAAACCACTTTCGGAAGGAAGGACGGCACCGTACGCAAAACCACCTTTTCTGTCGAAAAATGAAGATACGGCTCCCGACAAGAGAGAGCCTGAAGATCCGCAATCCTCCGCGCCGAGCACAACGCCACCAAGAAGGCAGTTTTCCATGACAATTCTCAAAGGTTTTGAGACCCCGGTGCCACAAACGGAGGTTCCGTCAGCGCTTGTAAGACCAAATTCAAATCCCAAGGAGGCACGACTGGTCTCACAGGAGGCCTAATATTCCTGGCCGCCCGCAAAAAACGGAGCACATCGGGATGCGAGGACAGAGAACCACCCTGTACCTTACCCCGATAGCAAGTCAGCGCTGCCAGCTGAACCCGCAGCGTGCTCAGCGCCAGTCCTTTAGCCAGACCTCCCTGAAGGAAGTCTAAGATGTCTGGAAGCCGCGCTCTCCCGGGCGACACACGGCGCTCACTACACCACGCCTCAAAAATTCTCCAAATTCGAATGTATGCTAACGAAGTGGACCGACGCCGAGACTGCAACATAGTGTTCACTACGGACTTAGAGTAGCCCCTACGCCGCAAACGCTCCCTTTCAAGAGCCAAGCCGTAAGCAAGAACCGATCCACCTGCGGCATGAACACGAGCCCCTGCCGCAACAGGTCGAACCGGAGAGGCAAGCACCAGGGAGGAGCCACTAGAAGCCTCACGAGGTCGGCATACCACGGGCGCCTGGCCCAATCTGGAGCCACGAGAATCACCGTCCCCTTGTGGCTCGCAATCCCTCGAATGAGCCGCCCCAAGAGCGGCCACGGAGGGAACACGTAAAGAAGCCGATCTTCCGGCCAGGGCTGCACTAGACTGTCGAGGCCCTCCGACATGTGCTCCCTGCGCCTGCTGAAAAACCTCGGCGCCTTTGCATTGGACAGGGTCGCCATGAGATCCATGACAGGCTGACCCCAACGTCGCACAATCTCGCGAAAAATTTCCTTGTGCAACTCCCATTCCCCCGGATCCAGGAAATGGCGACTGAGGTAATCTGCTTGAACGTTGTCCTTTCCAGCCACATGCGCCGCGGAAAGCGCTACCAGATGGCTCTCGGCCCAGTGAAACAATAGCTGACTCTCTGCCAGCAGCACTGCGCTGCCAGTGCCCCCCTGCCGGTTTATATAAGACACCGTGACCTGATTGTCAGAAAAAACGCGCACCGCTTTGCCTTCGATCACGTCGACGAAGGCCAACAGCGCTAAGCGCACCGCCCGGAGCTCCAGGCGATTGATCGACCAAAGGCTCTGCTCCGCCAACCAAACTCCTTGCGCTAACCGCGTCAGACAATGAGCCCCCCAACCAGAGAGACTCGCATCCGTCGTGAGCAAGACCGACTCCGGAACAGCCAGAGGAACACCGGCGTACAAGTGAGCAGGAGCCAACCACCATTGAAGACTGCTCTGGACCTCCGGCGGACACGGCAGCCGGCGTGACAGAGGGTGAAGTTGCGGCGACCAACGAGACAATAACGCTTGCTGCAGAGGGCGCATATGTGACCGGGCCCACGGAACCAGATCCAGAGCCGCTGCCATCGATCCCAACACCTGCAGGTATCTCCAGGCGGTCGGAGCTTTCAAGCGCAGGAACGCCACCACCTGAGCCACAAGCTTGCGACCGCGCTCCTCCGGAAGAAAAACCGAACCAATCGCCGTGTCGAATACAGCCCCGAGATAGGTTAATCGCATGGTCGGTTGCAAACGGCTCTTTCCTCAGTTGATAACCCAACCGAGCTGCTCTAGAAACTCTACCACCCGAGCGGTAGCCATCAACGACTCTTCCCGAGATGCCGCGCGGATAAGCCAGTCGTCGAGATAGGGATGGACCTGAATCCCTTCCTTTCTCAGAGCCGCCGCCGCCACAACCATCACCTTGGTAAACGTCCGCGGCGCCGTCGCCAGACCAAATGGCAACGCCCGGAATTGAAAGTGTCCCATGGGAACCGCAAAGCGCAGGAACCGCTGATGGTCCCGCCGAATCGGTATGTGCAAATAGGCCTCCGACAGATCTATGGAAGTAAGAACCTCGCTCTGGTTTACCGAATTGATAACGGACCGCAAGGTCTCCATCCGGAAATGAGGGACCCGCAACGCCCGATTCATGTGCTTGAGATCCAGAATGGGCCGAAAAAAACCTTCCTTCTTGGGCACTACAAAATAAATCGAGTACCGACCTAAGCCGTATTGGTCTACTGGCACCGGGACCATGGCCTGCAGGTGAAGTAACTTGGACAGAGTGTCGGAGACCGCCTTTTGCTTCGGCAGTGGACCGCAGGGCGACAGAACAAAGGCATCCGGCAAAGGTTGCGCGAACTCCAGTGCATATCCCTCTCTTACAATCTCGAGGACCCATTGGTCCGTCGTTATTCTGGTCCAGGCGGAGAGGAACTGCTGCAAACGTCCCCCTACCGGAACCTCCACCTGGACCGGCGAACCTTCATTGAGGCTTCTTACCGGCGCTCTGCTGAACGCTAAAGAAACCCCTATTGAACGGGCGGGCTCCTCGAAAGGACTGTCCCCTGGACGCAAAACGAGACCCCCGGAATCTGCAAAAGTCCCTGCCGTGACCTCTCTGCACCGAACCCAGCTTCGAACCCCTAGGACGGTCTTCAGGCAGACGACCACCTTTGGAGTCTCCTAAATCCTTCACTATCTTCTCCAATGCTTCCCCAAAGAGTAACCTGCCCTTGTACGGAAGCTTGCTGAGTCGTGCCTTGGACGACGCATCAGCCGACCAATTCCGAAGCCAGAGAAAACGTCTGGCTGCTACCAAAGATGCCATAGATTTCGCTGAAATCCGCACTAAATCATAGCAGAGATCCGCAAGATAAGCCGCCACGGACTCGAGCTTAGCCCCATCCGCAGCTTCATTGCCTCCCTTATCCAACGGCGTCTCACCTTGAAGCCAGCGGATAGAGGCCCTGGACACATAGGCTCCGCAAACGGAGGCCTGCAGAGCCAAGGCAGTGGACTCAAACGCCTGTTTCAGCAGCGCCTCCAACCGCCGGTCCTGTAGGTCCTTGAGGGCGGAACCGCCTTCCACGGGAATAGTAGTTTTCTTGGTGACCGCGAAAACTAAAGCATCCAACTTGGGCATACGCCACAACTCTTTATCGTCTTGGGGCACGGGGTACAATCTAGCCATAGCGCGCCCCCCCCCCTAATGAAGCCTCCGGGCATTCCCATTCGGACTCTATCATTTGCTTAATTACCCTATGAACCGGGAAACAGCGTTGTTCGGAACGAAAACCCTGCAACAGGGGATCCTCCAGGGGCTCCTGCTGCACCGCCAGCAGCACCAAATTAAGAGTCCCCAGCGACTGAGCAATGAGTGCTCCTAGCTCCTCTCTACGAAACATGCGGAAGACATTGGGATCCTCCCCTGGTCCCAACTCCCCCTCCTCCAACTCACTAGGCCAGGAATCAAAGCCTGTGTCGGAGAGAAGCTCCCCCTCCTCAGCAACCTGGGAGAGGGCACCGTGCCCCGCAGTGGCCCCAACCCCCGGATCCAAGCCCTGCTCCCTGGAGGAAGGGCCTTCCCCAGGATCTTCTACTGAGGACAGCAACACCTGGCTCCCCTCCGAAGCTGATCCCAGAACCAGCTGAGAGGATTTTAAAATATAAGCTTTGTGCAAAGCCAATATGAAGTCCGGGGAAAAGAAGGAGCCCAAAGCTTGTTGAGAGGCAGGAGAAGACTGTGGGTGCAACTCCCTAGTGTCCCCCGATGCAGAGGAAGCTTTGCGGGACTTAGATTTACTCTTTTTCGCCGCTGAGTGCAACGCGGGAGAGACAGCCGGCTCACCTAAAATGGCCGCTGTTCCCGCTTTTTCTAAGGAGCTGTGAGAGGGGGCTAACAAGTCTCCCGAAGCTTTTCCGTCCATAGTGAAGCTCCAACAAAAAACCCCAAAGAGCACTGCCAGTAAACCTACCAGCTCAAAAATCAAAGGAAAAACAGACCGAGGGACCAAGAGCCAACCTACCTCAGAGAGCAAGGATAACGATAGCAGCGCTCTGCAAACAGACTGCCCACCTCTCCGGGGCAGTCGCACTGCCCGGCACTAAACCGCTGCTAGCGGAAAGCCGGCAGACAACGCGCTCAAGAGGAAGAGGACTCTTGGGCTCCCAGGCCAAATTCCTGCACGGAGGAGACATGCTCGGTAGAGAGAGATAGGCCCTGCCTCGACGAGCTCCGTGTCGGGAACGGCAGAAGAAGGAAGCCGCAGCTTGCAAGCCTCAAATAAATAACTTTGGTCTGCCGCCCCGAGCACAGTGGGGAGAGAGGATCGCGGTATTACCCCGCGGTGCCCCTGCGATCGAGGGAAAAACTGCCCTGCTAGGACAGAAAAAAACCCCACGGCCAACTCAAACCTGGCCCCACTCCTAGCTTTCAATTTCAGTCTCCTCCTAACAAATCACAGAGAAATGGAAAGCTTCTAAAACCTTTAGAAAGTGTAGATATATATATATATTTTTTTTAACACAACTCCAGCAAAATCTAATAACAGGGGAGCTGAGCAATCAGACGTCCTATCCAGCTGCTGAGGACTGAAAGACTGACTTTGTGACACCAGGGGGAGCTGGGTAAGCTGTCAGTATTCAGTCCGCAGCTGCTGGAATGGATTGATCACCCATAAGTCCTGGCCTGGCCCGGAGAGACGAATAGGAAAGGAAATTTGTTAGTGCCTCCTCACCTAATCCAGGGCAGAACTTTGTATCGTTGGCGACCTTCAGGTCTGGATTGGTGAGGGAAATAGGCAGCTTTGGTAGAGACACTGCTGATACACGCCCTAGATCATTGGTCGCTGAAAGGATTCACCACTTCAGGATCATTGGCTGCTTATCTCCAACTTTAAATGGAAATATGTGTTAACTTCTTCAGCTAATTTCTCCATGTTTTACCCAGACACCAATGATTCTGCCCCATCCTCCCCTTCCTGCACAACAGAAACTCCCTAAAATAAACATTCTGAACTCTGTGCAGCAGCAGAATCAGTCTCTGGAGGGTAAAGGTCTAAGCAGGAATTCATGCAGAGTCCCTATTTTTCCGAGCTCTGGCGTTTGTCTTATTTGGCTCATCTAAACTGTAGCACATTAACCTCTAACTCTTCTTTGTACAGTCAAGTGGATGTTAAAACAGCACATAATGAGATATTATTAATGAATAATACATCCTGTCCCTAAAGAAGCTATCCTCTGTCTTTTATCAGAGGATTAAACCTAGTGAGTGTGCACTGACATCACCCTATTACGCTATTTATTTTTAGCAGAAGTGGCTTTTAACTGCAGAGTGCCACACTTTACAGAAGCAAAGAGCCAGGCATGCAGATCATGCTCTCTCAGAGAACAAAAAACATCAACAGGTAATTAACTCTATTCATGCAAATGCCATCCACAACACAGCCCAAACCATGACCACTGCTCTCACAGTAACATCTGCTGAGTAATCCACAAACTTCAGAGAATAAAGAAGCTGCATCCTGAGCACGTGACAGAGGATGAGAAGACAGTGAAGATAATACAGGAGGCTGCATAGGCTAAGCCCTGGAAGAAAGTGGAACTGAAAAGAAGCAGGGAATAAGCCAATGACCTCAGCTCTTGAAGAAAGCTGGAGAGTAGTGAGGAAAGACTTAAGGATGAAGGTAACTGCTGGACATTATTGTTTCCAGGCAACAGTGCAATGGGACAGATATGGCAACACCCGGAGCGGGTGAAACTCACCCATAGGTGACAGTTGCTGAAAGATGTTGTTCACAGGGAGTCCTTCCTTCCGCAAGGACCAGCACTCCACAATGCTGCTCATCTGGTTGGAGGCGCACAGGAGTACCTTCAAGCAGACAAAGCAGAGATGAATGAGACGAAGAAGGGGCAAAGGGATCCTGGCATACCCTTCTTCCTACAGAGAGCTCACCTGCTCAGACATGTCCCTAGCCAGGAACTTCAGGTGGGTGACAGCAGAGTACTTGTCTTTGCGAGCAGGGTCCGTGGTGCACCGCATGAAGGCAGGATCTCTGTGTCAATCTTGCACTTCTCACTCACCACGCTGACACATACTTTGTAGAATTGAATAGGGGAGGTGCTGCTGCCATCTGACGTGGCCACCACTATGTTACCCCCACCGGTGAAAGCAATGTCTGCCAGTGCGATCCTGCAGCGCAGGCGGCATAGGTTCTCTGTCAAAGTCAGCACTTGCCCATTGGGTTTCAGTAAGGAGACTGTCACCAGGCCACTAATGGTGACCGCAATCCATCCTTCCATGGGCTTCCCACCAAACAGAGTAAGAGAGGGAGAGAACTTGACCCGGGAAAACTTCTCCCCAAAGTTAGATATGCCAGACTGCAAAGGGAAAAAGAAAAAAAGCAAAGTGTCAGAAAAAAATGGAAGTTTTGAATGAGCAGTGAACTTCACAGCAATCTCTAGTTGGTCAACAGATCCAGCCAACTCTGGGCAAATTGAGGATCAGTTGTAAAATAGAAAAGAAAAAAAAAGTATCAGTTCTGCTTGAATTTGAGTTGAAGACTTCAGAACTGGTAGAACCAAAAAAGGCTCCTTTGTTTTCTAAAAAGATTTCAGGGAAAAGTTAGAATTAATGCTTAAAAAAATGACCGATAGCTCAAATAATACAATTACAAATCACAAAACTTTGAGGGCTGCTGAACACTGCACCCATTAACACCACCTTCGTTTATCACTGAATAGCAGAGTTACTGGTAGGAAACAATTCCAGAGTCTACCATGCAGTAAGAGTGCTAGGTGATGTTCAGAAATTCCTGGAATACAACAAACCTTTTCCACGTGGAGAGCCAGCTTTACGCCATTGTGTAACCAAGAGAGGGCCACGATAGGGTCACCCTCCACCGAACTCCCTACAGTGTATTCCCAGCTGTTGGCCAAGTGTTCAGTCATCCCCAGCACTTTATGCAGCCATTGGCATCAGCAGACAGAAGCCTAGAACCTAACATGACACAGCAGTCAAGAGAGTCACTGCTCTTTCTTCCTCCAAAATATTGATCTAGAAGTACTAAGGGACAGAAAAAAACCCCACAAGAATTTTTGCCACTTTCTCTTTCTAATTCAGCTCAGGGAAGGCCAGCATCCAGGTTTGGGGGTTTATGCTTCCTCTGATTTTATCTAGAACATTTCAGGATGAGAGTTACAGAACTATAAAAACCTCTCTTCTGACCCAATGTGCAGGAAGCAACATAGCATGAAAACACACTCTAGTAAGGAACCAGTCACATTTAGACCAAAAATGCATAATAGGACCTCTGGTGAGAACTAACTTCAGTCACAACCCAAGACTTCAGTGCTTCATTTCCTCAACTGTATTTAGGTCTTATGACAGTCCTTCATAACCCTCCAGAAAGATAGTCAGAGTAAGTGGCAGTCAGTCAGTCCTCAGGGCAGGACCAAAGAAATGATCTGTATCTAGCTCTCTATAGCAAGATAGCAGCTGCAAGCACATAGGCTGGGAAACTCTACCTGACTGGTCCCATTCCAAGCAGGTGATGGGCTCACTGTGCCCAGAGTTAATGGAGTACCCATCCCATGGGTGCTCTGTGCTCAGGATATGGATCATGTGTGTAAGATCTAGAAAACAATGACGAGATGGGATTTTAAAAAAAGTGATCATTGTCCTAGACATATAGGGAGTTCATGAGGGCTCTTAGTAGACAAACCACACGGAGACTACATTTCGGCATGCAAAACCCAGCTTACCCTGCCACATACCTTTTTCCTCTTCATTTTTGAGATCTGTGGTAAAAGCTATCAAGTTACGGCAGGACCAAGCACAAACCAAAGGGATGGAAGGACAGAGGTTGCTTTTAGGTATTCTGTCCCACTCACAGACATAGGCAACCTCCATTCTGCAGCAGAGACCAGAGAGAGAAACAGGTTTATGATCAGTACTGTAGCGCCTGGCAGCAGAATCATAGAAGGACCGAGCCGGGCCAGCCGAGGGGTATTAGGGCGGCTGACATCTCAACCGCAGGCCAAGAATGCTAAACCCCCCCCGGAATTTGCGAAACACAGTCTAGGATAGAGGGGCTGGGGAGGAGAGAACAGCATGGTCGTGTATGTCCTGCAACAGGACGTGCATGAAAGCCCAGTGTGCCTGAGATGAGAGGCTTAATCTCAGCAAGGAGAAAGTCACTTAGATATCATCAGCTCGCGCCCCCATCCCAGCCTCCCCCTCTGGCCTCAATGCCTCAGATCCTTCTCCTCCACTTCTGCCCACCCCTAGACCTTGCTCCGAGGGCTCTTCTGACATCACTCCCGAGCGACACCCCTTCCCGGCTTCGGATGATTGTGTGCCCGAGTATTCTGTGACGTCACTCTCAAGAGACATTTCACTGTGCCTGGCTGTTTTAGCATTCTTATGTCGTCACTAATAAATTTGCATACCTCCGTCCAGGATGCCATGCGCCTCTAAGCTAAAATAAGGAGAGAAATAACACCAAATAAAGTTTGCAACGTCCAAATGACATATACCAAACTACCTTAAACTTTCTTCGTTGGAAATTCTAATACTTATTTCTTACTTCTTTGATAGTACTATGATATCTTATTCACTGCAACCAGAAAGAAGTCAGGCTTTTGGATTATAAATAGCGATGGCAACAACCTTACATTCGTGCTCGCTTCGGCAGCACATATACTAAAATTGGAACGATACAGAGAAGATTAGCATGGCCCCTGCGCAAGGATGACACGCAAATTCGTGAAGCGTTCCATATTTTGCCAGTTAGGAACTGCTACAATGGTTTTAGCTAATCAGTTTCTCTGCGTATGCCTTGTAGCGCTATATAAGTGATTAATAGTAGTAGTAGTACTTTCATTACTGGGTAACTAATTATTCCATTCGTTTCTAAAGTGTTGGTGAGAATAATCATTTATTAATTAAAAACAGCCTTCCTTCATGTGGAAGGCTTCACAAACTTTCACCTCATTCTTGACCAAGGGCCATACCAATCTACTACTACTACTACTACTACTACTGAGCATTTGTATAGCACTACAAGTCATACACAGCGCTGCACATATCATTCCAGTTTTAGTATAAGTGCTGCCAAGCCAGCACAAGCTTGTTTGCAATACCATTGCTTGCAGTTGGGTGAAATAATCAGGATCCTACCGAGCCCTGTGCGAGCGGTGCGGCCGCACAGGGCGCAGAGACTTAAGGGGCACATTTCGGCTCTCTGCAGTTGCCTGCCGTTGCCACTTTAGTGGCGGCAGGCAGCAGCAGAGAGACAAAATGCACCCCTTAAGTCTTCTCCCCGGCACACTCCGGGAGGGTCCAGACCAATTTATTGTGCTGGCGACTTGCACATCTGGTGCGTGCCTCTTCTCTCCCGCCACCATAAAGTGGCTAGATGGAGGTACGGGAGGGGGGCCACGCGCCCGATGTGCAACTCGCACAGGGCGCTTTTCACCGTTGGTACGGCCCCGGAAATAATACATGTGAAGGCACATTTTAGACAGGCTACTAGGTGCAATTTGGGACGTTCAAGTCAAAACATCTGAAATTCCATGGTGGAGGCAGCAGTGAAGTTGGGCTTGGGTAGTGTTTTCTAAAATCGGCCTGGCTGAAAGATGAACGTCTCCAACAGACAGAAAGACACAGGGATGTACAAATTATACCCCAGACACATGCAAGTTTTAGGCGAATTCAGAAACTTGCATGTGTCCGATATGGATGACTGTGGGTTTGGCAACACAGACTTCCTGGCCTGCCATTTCACAAGTTCAGATCTGCGGCAGTCAATTAAAAGGTCTATTTTCCTGTATGCTATTTTGGAGTGGCAAAAATTAGTGGGGGAGTGAGAACACTTTCTTCTCTTCTCTGTTCAGGTCTTTTAGTTGCTGAAATGAGCACTTTGCAGATGTCTATGTGTGCCCTGGGGCGTGTCAAGGGCATTGACAGTCGTTAACTGAGTAGCAGCCATATTGCACTGCTACCCAATTAGCAACCTGCGGGGAAAAGTGGCGCTGCAAAAACTGGTCTCGTTTTACCCATGGGAGCTAACTGGGTAGCAGGGCCGACCCGTCCATTATGCAAGAATGTTATTCGCACAGGGCCCTGCGCCAACTTCATTCTGCACATGGTCAGTTTGCAGGGCCGGTTTCAGAGGCACCCAGGGAGGCCTGAGACCCCGACTCACCTCTGCACAACTGCCAGAGTGAAGAGCAGCATGTTTCTTCACTCTCGCAGCTGTGTTATTGTGAAGTGCACTGAGTGCCGGGAAAAAGGAAATGCTCTTTAGCCGCCAGGGCTTCAGGGGAGAACACAGCCGCTGAAAGAAGGAACACTTCAGCGGCTCTGCAGAGGTGAGCCAGGTCTTCAGGCCTCTCTGGCTGCCTCTGAAGACTGTCAGACAGATGTGGGGCTCTTCAGGGGGGGGGGGGGGCGCAAGGATAGGACTGGAAATAGGCTGATGTGGGGGCTAAGACTTAAAATGGGCTGAAGGGGGGCTAGGATAGGACTGGAAATGTCCGATGGGGAGGGCTAGGAATGGAAATGACTGATGGGGGGGGAGCTTGGACTGGAAAAGGGCTGATGACTACTACTACTACTATTTAGCACTTGTAGAGCGCCACACACGCAGCGCTGCACAGCAACCTATAAAAGGTAGCTAACATACAAGGGACGGTCCCTGCCCGTCAGAGTCATGCTCATCGGACAAGAGACAGTCTCTGCCCATCAGTCATGCTCATCGGAGCTTACTATCTAGTTAGAACAGTACAGAGCATTAGTCAATTCTGCAGTACAGTGTGGTATAGTTTGGTACAGTCGGTCTATATTTATTTATTTATTTACATTCTCTTATATACCGTGCTATTCTGCATCAGTGCGGTTTACATTGAACAAACTGAAATTACATTGAACAGGGCATTATAACTTGGAGATAACTATTTTACAGGGAACATGGGCTATGGAGGGTTAAGACCACAAGGAGCACCTGTGGGACTAAAAACCCCAGTCCTTCCGGCCCAAGGTTGCTGTCCTCTAGTGGAATTTGAACCCCTGACCTTCTGGCCTGAAGTACCTTGCCCCAACCACTAGGCCACTCCTCCACTCCACTATAGTTTGGTCATAAATGTTAACGGGGGTAAGGTCATAAACGTTAATGGGGGATGGGGCAATGTTCCCTCTAATTTTCTGTAGTTTGTGTGCGCATAAAATATCAGCTGTGCAGCTTTTGAAGGAAGGTTAAATTTTTGTGCGCCACATAACGACACGCGGAGTTATATACTTTAAAATTTGACTACACATCAGAATACAGTATGTACACCACATTGATTTTAATCAAATTAAATGAAAATAGATGATTACTAAATGAAGTGGACAATTTCTAGTAATTACAATCACAACTTTTAAATTTTAAGACATCTGTGTTGTTTTCTATCAGAATCAGAACCATAATTTTTGTGCGCTCTGTTGTAAAGTATGTGCGCTCGCTCGGCGAGGTGTGTGCGCGCGCCCACGCGCACAGCTTAGAGGGAACAGTGGGATGGGGTAAGATGAGAATGGAAGTCAGATCTCAATGCGACGGTGAAGAGGTGGGTGTTCAGCCTGGATTTGAAGAGGGCCATGGTGGACGCCTGGTGCACAGATGCAGGTAGGCTGTTCCAGGCGTGTGGTGCAGCAAGGTGAAAGGGGCGCAGTCGGGAGTTCGCGGTGCGGGTGAAAGGCATTGAAAGAAGCAATTTGTTAGCGGAGCGCAAATTTTGAGTGGGGACATAGGGAGAGATAAGAGATAGGAGGTATTGAAGGGCCATAGAGTGAATGCATTTATAGGTCAGTAAGAGAAGCTTGAATTGGATACAGAATTGGACAGGGAGCCAGTGAAGCGACTTGAGGAGTAATGTGGGCATGGCGAGGCTGGCAGAAGATTAGTCGAGCAGTGTGATTTTGTATAGATTGAAGGGGAAGGAGAAGGCTCACGGGGAGGCCAGCGAGGAGTAGGTTGCAGTAATCGAGGCGAGAGGAGATTAAGGAGTGGATAAGCGTTTTGGTAGTGTGTTCAGAGAGGAGGGGGCGGATCTTGCTGATGCTGTAGAGGAAAAAGCGGCAGGACTTAGCTACAAGCTGGATATGAGCAGAGAAGGAGAGAGAGGTGTTGAAGATGACCCCTAGATTGCAGGCCGAGGGAACAGGAAGGATAGTAGATCCATCCACCTGGACTGAGAGAGGGGGAAGTGGGGGGGAGGAGTTGGGTGGAAAGATAAGGAGTTCAGTCTTGGTCATGTTCAGTTTCAATCGGCGATGAGACATCCAGGCAGCAATGTCTGAGAGACAGGCAGAGATCTTGGACTGGGTTGCCAGAGAGATATCGGGTGTAGAGTGGTAGATTTGGGAGTATCAGCATAGAGATGGTATTGAAAGCCATGGGAGGAGATAAGCACGCCAAGGCCTTGGGTATAGAGAGAGAAAAGGAGGGGGCCCAAGACAGATCCCTGGGGTACAGAGAGCAAGGACACGAAATGGGCTGATGGGGGGGTAGAGGATAGGACTTGAAATGGGCTGATGGGGGGGGGGGCTAGGACTGGAAATGGGCTGATGGGGGCTAGGATAGGACTGGAAATGGCCGATGGGGGGCTTAGACTGGAAATGGGCTGATGGGTGGCTAGGACTTGAAATGGGCTTATAGGGGGCTAGGATAGGACTGAAAATGGGCTGATGGGGGGCATGGACTGGAAATGGGCTGATGGGAGTGGGCTAGGACAGGAAATAGACTGATTGGGGGGGGGTTGGACTGGAAATGGGCTGATGAGGGGCTACAATTGGAAATGAGCTGATGGGAGGGGGGCTAGGACTGGAAATGGGCTGATGGGGGCTTGGACTGAAAATGGGCTGATGGGGGCTAGCATAGGATGAAATGGCTAATGGGGGCTAGGATTGGAAATGGGCTGATGGGGAGTTATGACTGGAAATGGACTGATTGTGGGGCTAGGATAGAACTGGAAATGACTGGTGGGTGGACTAGGACTGGAAATGGGCTGTTGGGGGGGCTAGGACTAGAAATGGACTGATTGGTGGGGGGCTTGAACTGGAAATGGGCTGATGGGCTGGGATTGGAAATGGGCTGATGGGGGGCATTGACTAGAATTGGGCTAATGGGGGGCTAGTATAGGACTGGAAATGACCAATGGGGGTTAGGATTGGAAATGGGCTGATGGGAGCTTGGACTCAAAATGGGCTGATGAGGGAGCTAGTATATTACTGGAAAGGGCTGATGGGGGGCTAGGACTGGGAATGGACTGATTGGGGGGGAGGATTTAACTTGAAATGGGCTGATGGGGAGCTAGGATATGACTGGAAATAGCTGACGGGGCTAGGATTGGAAATGGGCTGATGGGGGCTAGGATAGGACTGCAAATGGCTGATAGGGGGCTAGGATTGGAAATGGGCTGATGGGGGACTTGGAATGGAAATGGGCTCATGGGGGGACTAAGACTGGAAATGGGTTGATGAGGGCTAGGACTGTAAATGCACTGATTGGGGGAGGCTTGGTCTGGAAATGGGCTGTTTGGGAGCTCAGATATGACTGGAAATGGCTGATAGGGGTTAGGATTGGAAATGGGCTGATGGGGGGGGGCTGACTAGAAATGGCTTGATGGAGGGGGGCTTGGACTGGAAATGGGCTGATGGGAGGGGGCTAGGACTGGAAATGGGCTGATTGGGGGGGATTGGACTGGAACTGGGCTGAAGAGGGGCTAGGATTGGATGATGGGGGATAGGACTGAAAATGGACTGATTGGGAGAGGCTTGGTCTTGAAATGGGCTGATGGGGACCTAGGATATGACTGGAAATAGCTGATGAGGGGGCTAGAATTGGAAATGGGCTGATGGGAAGCTTGGACTGGAAATGGGCTGATGGGGGGACTGGAAATGGATTGATGAGGGGGTTCGGACTGGAAATGGGCTGATGGGAAGGGGCTAGGACTGGAAATGGACTGATTTGGGCGATTGGACTGGAAATGGGCTGATGAGGGGCTAGGACTGGAAATGGGCTGATGGGGGGCTTGGACTGGAAATGGCTGATGGGGGGCTAGGACTGGAAATGGACTGATGGGGGGTGAGGCTTGGTCTTGAAATGGGCTGCTGGGGAGCTAGATTATGACTGGAAATGGCTGATGAGGGGGCTAGGATTGGAAATGGGATGATGGGGGGGGGCTGGACTGGAAATGGGTTGATGGGAGGGGGGCTAGGATAGGACTACAAATGGCTGATAGGGAGCTAGGATTGGAAATGGGCTGATGGGGGGCTTGGACTGCAAATGGGCTAATGAGGGTTAGGTTAGGACTGGAAATAGGCTGGTGGGGGCTTGGACTAGAAATGTGCTGATGGGGGACTAGGATAAGACTGGAAATGGCCAAGGGGGGGGGGGGTAGTATAAGACTGGAAATGGCTGATGGGGGCTAGGATTGGAAATGGGCTGATGGGGGCATGGACTGGAAATGGGTTGATGGGGGGCTTGTACTGGAAATAGGCTCATTGGGTGGGCTTTGACTGGGAATGGGCTGATGGGGGGTTAGGACTGGAAATGGCTGATGGGTGGACTACAACTGGAAATAGGCTGATGGGGTTTCTGAGACTGGAAATGGGCTGATGGAGGGCTAGGATAGGACTGCAAATGGATGATAGGGGGCTAGGATTGGAAATGGGATGATGGGGGGGCTTGGACTGGAAGTGGGCTGATGGGGGGCTAGGATATGACTGGAAATGGCTGATGAGGGGGCTAGGATTGGGAATGGGCTGATGGGGGGCTAGGATAGGACTGTACATGGCTGATAGGGAGCTAGGATTGGAAATGGACTGATGGGGGGCTTGGACTGGAAATGGACTGATTGGGGGGAGGCTTGGTCTTGAAATGGGCTGATGGGGAGCTAGGATATGACTGGAATTGGCTGATGAGGGGGCTAGGATTGGGAATGGGCTGATGGGGGGCTAGGATAGGACTGCACATGGCTGATAGGGAGCTAGGATTGGAAATGGGCTGATGGGGGGCTTGGACTGGAAATGGACTGATTGGGGAGGAGGCTTGGTCTTGAAATGGGCTGATGGGGAGCTAGGATATGACTGGAATTGGCTGATGAGGGGGCTAGGGTTAGAAATGGGATGATAGGGGGTTTGGACGGGAAATGGGTTGTTGGGGGCTAGGATAGGACTGCAAATGGCTGAAAGGGGGCTAGGATTGGAAATTGACTGATTTGGGGTATTGGACTGGAAATGGGCTGATGAGGGGCTAGGACTGGAAATGGCTGATGGGTGGACTACAACTGGAAATAGGCTGATGGGGGTTCTGAGACTGGAAATGGGCTGATGGAGGGCTAGGATAGGACTGCAAATGGATGATAGGGAGCTAGGATTGGAAATGGGATGATGGGAGGGGCTTGGACTGGAAGTGGGCTGATGGGGCTAAGACTGGAAATGGACTGATTGGGGGGCTAGGATAGGACTGGAAATGGCTGGTGGGTGGACTACAACTGGAAATAGGCTGATGGGGGTTCTGGGACTGGAAATGGGCTGATGGGGGGCTAGGATAGGGCTGCAAATGGATGATAGGGGGCTAGGATTGGAAATGGGCTGATGGGGGCTAGGACTGGAAATGGACTGATGGGGGGCTAGGACTGGAAATGGGCTGATTAGGGAGGCTTGGTCTCGAAATGGTCTGATGGGGAGCTAGGATATGGCTGATGAGGGGGCTAGGATTGGAAATGGGCTGATGGGGGGGGGGGGGTTGGATTGGAAACGGGCAGCTGGAGGGTTAGGATAGGACTGGAAATGGCTGATGAGGACCTAGGATTGGAAATGGGCTAATGGGGGTCATGGGCTGGGAATGGGCTGGGACTGGAAATAGGCTGATGGGGCTCTAGGACTGGACTGACGGGGGGGGGGGGGGGCTTGGACTGGAAATAGAAACATAGAAATATGATGACAGAAAAAAACCACATGGCCTATCTAGTCTGTCCTTCCATATCAACAACTACAACAGTCCCCTTTTTTCCTTTAGAGATCCTATCTGTTTGTCCCATGCTTTTTGAATTCAGTTACTGTCCTCATCTCTACCACCTCCACTGGAAGACTATTCCACGGATCCACCACTCTTTCTGTAAAGAAATATTTCTGTATATCACTCCTGAATCTATCCCTCTTCACCCTCATCCCATATCCTCTAGTAGCAGAACTTGCTTTCAATTGAAAGAGGCTCTCCCCCTGAACCTTTATGCCACGGAGGTATTTAAACATCTCAATCATATCATCTCTATCCCACCTTTCCTCTAAGGTGTACATATTAAGATCCTTAAGTCTGTCCTCATATGCTTTAGAATGAAGACCACTAACTATTTTAGTAGCCACCCTCTGCACTGACTCCATCCTGTTCACATCCTTTTGAAGGTGCGGTCTCCAGAATTGCACACTATACTCCAAATGAGATTGCACCAAAAACTTATACAGAGGCACTATCACCTCCTTTTTTCTGCTAGCTATTCCTCTCCGTATGCACTCAAGCATCCTTCTAGCTCTTGCCATTGCCTTTTCTACCTGTTTAGCTACTTTAAGATCATCAGACACAACCACGCGCCTAGGTCCCACTCTTCTTTAGTGGACAAAAGTACTTCACCCCCTATACTATATTGCTCCCTTGGATTGCTGCAGCCCAAATGCATGACCTTACATTTTTTAACATTAAATCCCAGCTGCCAAATTCTAGACCATTCTTCAAGCTTAGCTAGATCCCTCCTCATGTTATCTATACCTTCCTGGATGTCTACTCTATTGCAGATTTTGGTATCCTCCGCAAAGAGGCAAACCTTACCCGACAGCCCTTCCACTATATCACTAACAAAGATGTTAAAATGCACTGATTGGGGGGATTGGACTGGAAATGGGTTGATAAGGGGCTAGAGTGGCAATGGGCCGATGGGGGAGGGCTATAACTGGAAATGGGCTGATGGGGGGTTAGCATAAGATGAAATGGCTGATGGGGGCTAGGACTGGAAATGAGCTGATGGGGGGTTATGACTGGAAATGGACTGATTGTGGGGCTAGGATAGAACTGGAAATGACTGATGGGTGGACTAGGACTGGAAATGGGCTGATGGGGGGGGGCCTGGACTAGAAATGAACTGATTGGAGGGGGGGCTTGGACTGGAAATGGGCTGATGAGGGGCTAGGATTGGAAATGGGCTGGGATAGGACTGCAAATGGATGATAGGGGGCTAGGATTGGAAATGGGCTGAAGAGGGGGGGGCTTGGACTATAAATGGATTGATTGCGGGGGGCTTGGACTGGAAATGGATTGATTGGGGGGCTAGGATAGGAATGGAAATGGCTGATGGGTGGAATACAACTGGAAATAGGATGATGGGGGGTCTAGGACTGGAAATTGGCTGATGGGGGGCCAGGATAGTACTGCAAATGGCTGATAGGGGGCTAGGATGGAAATGGGCTGAAGCGGGGGCTAGACTGGAAATGGGCTGATGCGGGGGGGATGAGACTGGAAGGGAGCAGATGCTGGGTGGGGCTGGAACTAGAAGGGAGCTGATGTTGGGGGAGGATGAGAAGGGGATGGGGCTGGGGAGTTGAGGATGGTTAAGTGAAAAGATATTTTGTGTGGGAGGGAAGAAAAACTACGATTGGCCAAGTATTGGGAGAGTAAGTGGGGATTGAGGATGGAAGAGTGAGATTTGAGTGGATGAAAAAGGAATAAAGAAAGAAATGGAAATAAGAGCAAAAGGGGAAAGATTGGTATACTAAAGTAGATCGAGAGAGAGAATGGAAAAAATCTAGGAGAGAGAAGAAAGGACAAATGGATAGCAGACAATAGAAAGTTAGTTGAAGACATGAAGAAACCAGAAGAAAGTGACCGGAGCAATTGCAACTGAAAAATAAAATGTCCAAACAAAAGGTAGAAAAATACTCTTTTATTTCGACTTTATTAACTGGAATATGTCAGCTCTGGGAAATGTTCATCACTAATGTCTTTGCGTTTTTTTAGTACAAGAGAAAATTAATTTATAGTTTTATTTCTCCAGTGTTGTACATTCGAAGTTTGGCTTTTGGGGTTCCCAGTTTAATTATTGTCTTCCTTTTTCTAAATTGTGATCCCTTGTCCTTTATTTGGTGACGGTCTATGTTCTGCATGTGTAAACGAGCTGAGGTATTCTGTTCATGTAGTTTCTATTTGACAGTGCCACTTGTTCTCTTTCTCCAGTAGGAGATGTATTGGTTTAATATTTGCAGGGTTGCCTTTTGATAGTTAGGGTTTGGTGCTTTTGAGTCCTGGTATTGCTGTTATGATATGGTGAGTTTTCTATGGGTTCTAAATGGGCAGTGTTTATAATACTTCCTAATGTGCCTGGCGGTTGGCACTGGAGTATAGTAATATAGAAATCTGGTAATCTTTCTTTATCCATACACTCATTAAGAG
Source organism: Ichthyophis bannanicus (assembly GCA_033557465.1). NCBI lineage: Eukaryota > Metazoa > Chordata > Amphibia > Gymnophiona > Ichthyophiidae > Ichthyophis > Ichthyophis bannanicus. Next base: position 310,007,992 of record CM066039.1, read on the forward strand.
GCATGTTTACTAAAAGTTAGCTCATGTTAACATTGTGCAAATATATATGCAAATGAGACCCCGCAATGAGTCTCCGCACATGGTCCCGCACCCCCTTTGGGCTGCCCCTGCTGGGTAGCGTTGCAATATCACTGCTACCCGATTCACTTCTGAGGTGACAGAGGTTGTGCAGTAACCCCGGATATTCAGCGCTGGGGCCGCATATTACAACAGCATTGAATATCCTGGGTTAGAGGTCGGCAGCGATGTCTATGTGCTGTAAAGGCACATAGCCATCTTAGTGCAATATCAGGCCCCTCATGAAGACCCGTGGGGCGGAGGCTAGGTCGAAGGGCAGCACCTGGTACTGATAGTGCTCCCTGCTGAGGATGAAGCAGAGATACTGCCGAGGAAGGGGGTGAATGGGAATATGAGCGTAGGCATCTTTGAGATCCAAGGAGAATAGCCAGTCTTCCCTTTGAAGGTATGGTAACAAGGTTCCCAGTGAGACCATCTTGAACTTCACCCTCACCAGGATCTGATTGAGGTTCTGAAGATCCAGTATGGGCCAGAACCCGCTGGTTTTCTTGGGAACCAGAAAGTAACAAGGGGAGAACCCTCTTCTGGCCGAAAATGGAGGGAACAGCTCGACAGCTCGGTTGGACAAGAGAGCCTGGACCTCTAGTTGGAGGAGCCCTCAGTGGTGAGGATCGAGGGGGTACTCACTTGGAAAGAACGGGGGGAAGAAGTTGATCAAAATGCAACAGGTAACCATCCGGGATGATCTTGAGGGCCCAGGAGTCTTTTGAAATGATTGGCCACCTGTGGGTAAAGTGGATCAATCTTCCTCCTACCTGTGTGGAAACCGTGCCTGGTACAGGAAGCAGAGCCATGCTCCTAAGGAAGGAGTCAAAAGCCTCTTCCAGGCTGTGGTTGCAGCGCTGGCTGGGGCTTTGGGGGCTTCGGCCGGCGCTGCTAGCACTGGTCTTGTCCTTTCTGTTGCTGCCTTTGCTGAGGGCCTTGGTAGGACTGAAACGGGGGGTAGCCACCATAAAATGTTTTCTTTTTGGGATAGAAAGATTTCTTCCCTGAAGACTTTTTCCTGCAGGGATCAGATGTTTTTCTGGAGAGCCGGTTCATAGTTAACTATTCAGAGGTGGAATAAGTCCCCCTTGATGGTGGGTGATAGAGGATCCAGGGCCTGCCAAAGAGGTGAGGGGTGCAGGGGGTTCCCCACAGCCCGACCCTGGCCACGATAGGCCTGATTTGGGGTTGGGTGGCAGGGAAAAGAGTTTTGCTGGGTTCGCCGGTGATTGTAGCTCCTGCATGGAGCCACGGTGGCTTGGCAACAGGATGCCATGCCACCGCAGCTCCATGCAGGAGCCAAGCTGGACTAGCTGGGGAGTTGATTGGACAACCAGGCAGCCAGAATCAGGGCACGGTCTGACATGCAGGCCAGTAGACCCGATTCTGATCCCATGGGCACGTCTAACCCTCAAGGGATCGGAATCAGGTGCACCGGAGCATGTCCCGGTACTGATCAGATGGACAGGCAGGAGACGCACACAACAGAATTGGCCTCCCAGTGTCTAAGCATCCTGGCTGGGAGGCACCGAGGAGTGAGCTTTGGAACTTTTAATTTTCTGCAAGGCCGATTCCACAACCATGGAATCGTGCAGGAGCTGCGGCTTCTCAAAGCCGGGGCTCTTGTGGACTTGATACATGGAATCAAGGCGTCAGCTCACCAGGGGCACCATGAGGGGAGTTTCCTAGAAGTAGAAGGGCAACCACTCGAGGATTCAATGCACGGGCACCATGATGGCCTCTTTGGGAGGAGAAGGATATTGGAGGATCTCCTCCACCCTGGGCTCCTCCCCAGTCTCGATGGTAAAGGGCAATGTTTTGCCCATATCCTGTATAAAACTGTGGAAGGACATGTCCTCTGGGGGGGATGTCTGGCATTTGTATGGGGGTGAGGAATCCGAGGGTATGTCCGTATGGCACTCAGTCACCAGGAACTCCTTTTCAATCTCCCAGCCATTGGAGTTGGAGTCCATGAGGAATCGAAGTATCGACACAAATCCTCATGATGCCTTCGGCACGTGAGGGTTCATGGCTCCTGACAGTCCGACCCCGAGGTACTCAGGGGGGAAGATCTGGGCTCCAAGAGGGACCCCGGACACCCGTCCAACCCGTTTCCGTCACCAGGGAGGGCATAGGCCTCGAGAATGGGCTGAACCTCTGATGGTGAGGCCACCACTGTATACAAAGCTGTCACCAGTGCTGAAGAACTTGAGGTTATCAAGTCTCAGGAAGCCTGCTGGGCAAGGAACACAGTCAGGCTGTGCTCAAGGGCCTGCATACATTCTGCAAGGAGTGTGATGTCCATGGTGGAAGGAGCCGGTTCAGAAACCATGGTCCCCAGCACTGGTTCCCTTGGCGGGGACTCCACAATGGTCACAGCACTGAGAGTCACCCTGCTGGGCTTCGGAGGCAACTCCTCCCGCCGGGGCAGCTTAGGAGACTGCTCCTGGCTGTCCCCCTCGGAGTCTCATCGAGGGCTTCAAGGATGGTGCCAATGGGTTTTCACCCAGCTCTAGGCATCACTCTTCAATGTCGACAGGGCTGAAGTCCAGTCCTTCTGGGGATAACCTTCATCAGAGGATAGTCCCCAATGCAGCGCACTGCAGCCCCTCGGCTCTGAGTGAGCCCGTCCATCATGTGAAGCTGAAGCCTTGGCGAAAGGCTTCGAGGGCATTGACACTGATGTTGATGCCGATGCCAAGGAACCAAACAGCAATTCCCACTGTTTTTCCTGATTCCTGAGCCCCTTGCGCATCATCTGCAGACAGAGTATAGGTGGAGGGCTCTTGGTCAGGCCTGAGGCACTGAAGGCACCAGTTGTGGCGGTCTGTCATCAAAATGGTTTGGCCACACTGGGAGCATTTCTTGAAGACACTGGCCAGCTTAGACATATTGGGGAAGACAGCTTCCGCCAAGTCAAAGAACACTAATGTCCCAGCCGACCAGGGAGGCGCGAATGAAAAAACCCATACGCTGAGAAAAAGAAAAAAGAACCAGAGAAAAAAACACAGCATTGAGGTACCAATGCTCCCGGAGACGTGCAAGAAGATGAGTAACGAGCATGCGACCAAAAACAGTACGTAAAAATGAAAAAAACACACAGCAAGGTATCAACTATTTTCTGGGGACAGATTAGCATCTGAGAGGCTCTGCAGAAGAAAGACCGAGGTAAGGTGGCTCTTTCAGGTAGAAAGACAGGAATGCATGTGTGGCTGACCTCCCAAAAGCTTCCTATGGAAGCTGGAGAGCTTTCCTGCATGGGCTCCATTGGTGATGGTCACCCATATGTGAGAACCGACTTCCTGCTTGGTCCCAGAGAAGTAATGATTACAGCCCAGAACCATGACTGAATGCCTAGGGCATGTTCTTATGTGAGGATATGGATTTTTTTCTTTCGACAGTCCCTTCAAAATCACATTACCTCTTGTCTGGATGTTTCATTTATATGTCACATTTCCTAAAGGCCTGGCAATCTGCTTCCGGTCGCATCTTGCCAAGAAAATCCAGGGGCTGGGTCACCAGGCGTCAACATTGATTCAATGGCACACACACACACACACACACACACTTTCTGCCATTTATGCTTTCAAGCTGGTTGCTGTTCTCTGGAAAACTATGAAATCCATATGGATCATCCTATGAGGGAAGAGAGTCTCCTCCTCCCAGGAGTCAAGCTGTAGCACTATACAGGAGCGTAGACTTCCCAACCATCCAGCTGATGAAATCACTCTGCCCCTGTGAAAAACTCACATGTAGACTGAGGCCTAGTTTGCTTCAGAAGTAGGTGAGGATTCCCTATTTCTTCCTAAAATCACAGCCACCCTTCCTTGATTTCTTAGGTTGAGTCCAACTCAGCTAATAACTGTTGAAGTCTGAAGACAAAATTTGGAGTCAGTGTTTTATTCTGCCAGAACAGCAGCTTAATGCTGACCTTCTTTATGATTTTCTGGGAAGAAAGCATACTAAGCCTTATGTTATGCTTTCTTTCCCACTATCCTGAAAACGTCACAGCTGAATCCTGAATAAAAACTGAAAAACAGTGCGACAAATATCTGGAGTGAGAGTGATGTGAGCTGGGGTAGATATGGCAGTAATGCTAGTAGTGACCTGGTGTGACATTGGATTGGGAGGAATGGGTAAGGTGGAAGTGGTGTGGCAGGTATACCAGGAATGGTGGCAGTGGCATGGTGTGGTATGTAGTGGGTGGGGTGGGGTGGCATGAGTATAGCAGAAATGACAGCATTGGCATGGTGTGGTATGGAATGGGTGAGATGGGAATAGTATGGGATGGTACGGGTACAGCAGAAATGCTGGCTGTGGCATGGTGTGGTATGGAGTGGGTAGGGTGGGTTGGGTGAGATGAGTGGTATGGGATGGGGCAGGTATAGCAAGAATGGCGATAGTGGCTTGGTGTGGTATGGAATGGGTATGGTAGGGCAGGAATGGCGATAGCGGCATGGTGTGGTACGTAATGGGTGGGCTGGGGTGGGATGGGTACAGCAGAAATGACAGCATTGGCATGGTGTGGCATGGAATGGGTGGATGGGTGAGATGGGAATGGTATGGGATGGGACGGGTATTGCAGAAATGGTGGCTGTGGCATGGTGTGGTATGGAGTGGGTGAGTGAGATGGAATGGTATGGGATGGAAAAAGAAGAAAACACACAGAGCAAGAGAAGTGATGACACAAGCGCTTTATTGGGATCCCCAACGCGTTTCGGCAGGTTGCCTTCTTCAGGGGGTTGATATCATCAGCGCATATAGACCGCGAGTCTGCAACGGATAGGTTGTAGGGCTCTTGATTGGACCCTCTAGATTCCAAATCAAGTATATAATGCAGTCACCACGATCTTACATGGAAGGTTATAGTGATGATGCAACTGGAAGGCGAGTTGAACGCAGCAAACTGAGTGAGATCGAAAACCACACTAGACACAGAGAATTTTGCAAAATTCTCTGTGTCTAGTGTGGTTTTCGATCTCACTCAGCACTTGGGACTGCAACTGATATACGAGGCAGACGTGTCTCTGTAGTTTTTCCCGGATTTTCCTCCTGAGAGTGATCGCTGAACATTCCCCCACCTGGAGTGATGAGCTATAATATCCGGTGAAGTATTAATGCTTAACTTTTTGCTTATTATTATTCCAAAAGGACTTAATTTAATAAAACTCATATTGCATTTACTAAAGTGTCTATGCCTAGTCTGTGAGCTAGTGAATGACAGGGTTAACTTGTATTTTCCAGAGTGTCTATGCATAGTCTGTGAGCTAGTAAGTGACAGGGTTAACTCATATTGTATTTGCCAGAGTGCTTATGCCTAGTCTGTGAGCTAGTGAGTGACAGGGTTACAGGAAGTGTAAAATTTGGCAATACATAAATGGCGACGAGGATAGGATGGCCTAAATTATTACATAATGGGTTGGCAGAGTCCTGGGACAATAAGCTCAAGGGAGTAGGGACCCTAGGACGACAGACCTGGGTGCTGTTAATAGCATATAGGAATCAAGCACTGGATAGAGAAAATCCAGGACAGAGAGAGTGTAGATCTGCTTGGCCAGGCATGAAGAATCCCAGACGTCTGCAGCTTTCGGGGCTGTATGATGAGGAGTCTGGTGAAGTAAATTCAGGACAGAGAAAGAGTGGATCTGCTTGGGCAGGCATGAAGAATCCCAGACTTCTGCAGACTCCGCTGAGTTCTCCCAGCTGATGTTACTGGACTGCATGATGCAAGTTTGGTGAAGTAAATATTCTTTGTAAATAGCTGCACTATCTCATAACTCTTTTAGTGAAGTATTACCGGTATTCTTCTGTAATTAAGTGTGTTTTGTTATTATTCTAATTGCTTTCTAATTTTCTCTTCTGACTACTGTCACAGAGCAGACTCACTAGCGGACCCTATGGAGATAGATGAAATAGCAGATCAGGAAGACACTGACGTTTGGGGAGAGCACTTGTTAGAAAGTTGCCATGAGCAACGAAAGCAAATGAGGTCACGAGCTAGGGAGACACACCCAGCCAGCAGAGAAGCTAGGAGATTCTCACCTGATACAAATCAGCTGGGGGGAGGTGCTGCTCGGAGATACCTAGATAAGCACAGCTCACAAGCAGTTAGGCAGATGAAGATTGAGTCCAAGTCTCAGAGGCAGCCTAAGACTCAGAACGAAAGCAGAAACAGAAGGAACTGGGTGAACAGAGAGGACGAGAGAAGCTGGAGAGATAGCTGTGAAGAAAGCATGTCTGACCAGGGCCGGATTTACCTATACGCCATGTACGAAATTTCCCATCAGCCCCTGCGGGCTTAACAGAGACGCGAGGGAGACACTCTTCCTTCGCGCTTCTCACAGCGTGCATGGACGGAGGGAGGAAGGAACGAACCGACGGATTCAGCTTGTAGAGGGGGCCCCCGCGGGTCAGTCGGTGCTGCCGCGGCAGCAGAGGGGGCTCCGCGGCGGCAGCCAGCAGGTTTTTTTTTAAAATTAAATTTTACTTTAGGCCGACGGGGGTGGGGGGGGGGGGGTAGGACTGGTAATGGGCTATTTGGGGGGGGCGTGGGCAGGGCGGTTAACGCAAGACGTGGGTTGATGGGGTTAGGACTGGTAATGGACTGTGATCGGTTGGGGGGCTTAGAACAGGCAATGGGCGTTGGGGGGGGGGTTAAGACTGGTAATGGGCTGTGGGCTGATGGGGGCTGTCTGGTAATGGGCTATGGGGGGCCTAGGACAGGAAAGGGCGGGGGGGGGTTAAGACTGGAGGTGGGCTGATGAGGTTAGGACTGGTAATGGGCTGTTGGAGGGGTTTAGAACTGGTAATGGGCTTTGGGGGGGGTTAAGACTGGTAATGGGCTTTGGGGGAGGTTAAGGCTGGTAATGGGCTGTGGGATGATGGGGCTGTCTGGTAATGGGCTATGGGGGGGCTAGGACTGGAAATGGGCTGGGGGGGGTTAAAACTGGAGGTGGGCTGATGGGGTTAGGACTGGTAATGGGCCGTGGGCTGATGGGGGGTTAGGACTGGCAATGGGCTATGGGGGGCTGACTGGAAATGGGTTGATGGGGTTAGGACTGGAAGTGGGCTGATGGGGGGTTAGGACTGGTAATTTGTTATAGGGGGGGCTTAAACTGAAAATGGGTTGATGGGGGGTTAGGACTGTAAGTGGGTTGATGGGGGGCTAGGACTGGTATTGGGTTGGGGGGTTGCTAGGACTGGAAATGGGCTGATGGGTGGCTAGGACTGGAAATGGGCTGATGCAGGGACTAGAAGGGAATGGATGCTGGGTGAGGCTGGAACTAGAAGGGAGCTGATGTTGGGGGAGGATTAGAATGGGATGGGGCTGGAAGAGTAAAATGGAGAAGGGAAAAATATTTTGTGTGGGAGGGATAAAAAATCTACAATTGGCCGGGTATTGGGAGAGTAAGTGGGGATTGAGGATGGAGGGGTAAAATTTGAGTGGATGAAATAGGAATGAGGAAAGAGCAAAAGGAGAAAGATTAGTATGTTAAAGCAGATGTAGAGAGAGAATGGAAAAAAATCTAGAAGAGAGAAGAAAGGACAAATGGACAGCAGACGATGGAGAGTTAGCAGAAGACACGAAGAAACCAGAAGAAAGTGGCTGGAGCAATTGCAGCTGAAAAAAATGCACAAAAGGTAGAAAAATATCTCTTTATTTTGAATTTATTAATTGGAATATGTCAGCTCTGGTAAATGTGCATCATTAACGTCTGCGCTTTGTTTAGTACAAGAGCAAATTAATGTATAGTTTTATTTCTACAGTGTTGTACTTTCCAAGTTTGGCTTTTGGGATTCCCAGTTTAATTATTGTCTTCCTGTTTCTAAATTGTGATTACTTGTTTGATGGTCTATGTTCTGCATGTGTAACTGAGCTGAGGTGTTCTGTTTATATAATTCCTATTTGACATTGCCAAATGTTCTCTTTCCCCAGTAGGTCATGTATTGTTGTTCTCTGAAATGTATTGGTTTAATATTTGCAGTGTTGCCTTTTGATTGGTAGTAGGGTATGGTGCTTTGTGAGTCCTGGTAGTGCTGTTAGGATACGGCGGGTTTACTATGGGTTCTAAATGGCAGTGTTTGTAGTAGTTCCTAATGTGTCTGGCAGTTGGCACTGGATTATAGTAATGTAGAAATCTTTTAGTCTTTCTTTATCCATACACTCATTAAGAGGCACGTTTACTAAAAGTTAGTATATGGTAACATTATGCAAATATTTATGCAAATGAGGCCCCTTATGCAAATGAGGCCCCGCACCCCCCTTGGGCCGCCCCTGCTGGGGGCCCACAATTTTTGTTGGCGTAGGGCCTCACTCAAGGTAAATCCGGCCCTGTGTCTGACTACCACTTTGGAAGCCTGAACGGAGGTCTGAGTGAGTCCAATGAGTGCTTGAGTGAGAGGCAAAGACAGCTAGACGCAGAGAGTGAGATTGAGTATAACAGCCCAGGTTGGAACGGAGCCAGAAGGAGAAAGGTACAAGCCGAGAAGTTTTACTCTTATCCTAAGAGGGGAAGCACAGGGCTTGGCTATAGGAAACAGTTCATTGAAGTACAAAAGCCATATGAAGCCAGCTTAAGGGAAGCAGAGAAGCTTCACTACCCCTATTATAAGCAAGAGAAAGTTAAAGGCTTTTTACCTGCAGAAGTTAATCATTCTGAGAGAAACGTAAGGAACAGAATCTCAGAAAGGCTGCCGTTCAAAGCTCCAGCTATCCACAGGGTCCTGAGCCAAGCAGAGGCTAGAGGTGAATTAATTCCTTCTAATAGGAGTGCAAGAGAATATTTTAGCTTACCTACCAGGCACCAGCAGGGGAGAGGCTCTTACCAACAGAACCCCAGTGAATGTGGTAATAGCAATCAGTTTACTCTCAGAGAAAGGAAAGTACGTCACAGCCAAGACAGACTGTTTGAAAAGCTCCCACATGAGGAAGGTAAGATGTGTTAATCCCTGCTGAAGAATTCATGCAATGTGAACCGTCTGAAGTGGAGAATAATGTTGAGCAGATGGACTGTAGTATTTCTGTGGCTGACAACATATTCTCACTGAGGTAAAGAGAAATAAGAAGCCTGACAGTGTGAAAGGAAGGCTTATTCCTATCTCTGCAAGTCTGTGTTTTGAATACATTTTGTTTCTGGTTAAGAAGCTGAAAGGAAGCTATTTTTTGTTACAGTTTTTCCTTTTGTTATATGCCCAAGGAGGGTTATGTTTATTTCATTTTTGTACATGATAAGAAGTCCTTTTGGGAAAGGGAAATAAAGCCCTTATAACCTTACCATCGATTCCACGACTGATTTTTAACTGGCAGCACAACTACAACTACCAGAAGGCCAGTTATATTAAGGCCCCAGTGCAGTACCCTGCTTAACCTACAGGTGCGCAGAGGGGGCATGTGACACTACTCATGTGTGACTGGGAGAGTTGCTTGCTTTTCTGGATAAGTATCCTTGCTTTGTTTGTGGATAAACTGCACGTCTTCATTAACAAGGTGTGTTAGCCTTTGATGTAGTAAGACATTTGAAAAGAAGAGTAAAGAATGCAAATAGTGTAAAAAATGTGAATATTGTAAATGTTCAAGGTTGGCATTAGGTGTTCCTGCGGGTCAGGATTAAGTGAGAACTGGGTGTTGGTTTTAAAAAGTGAATGTCCTTACATGCTTGCAACTGTTGAAATGCTTTTGTTGCCTGCTTATTGTAAAATGCATCAGACAAAACCCAGCAAATTAGATTACGATGTTACAATGCTAGACCCGTTTGACAGATAAATTAGATGCCTATTCTGTAGAGTTAGTATTAATTGTTACTTGTTTTTTTAAGGTCCCTGCTTAAGAGAAACTCTGATCAGATAGGTAAAGCACTTGTAAGCTTTAATTTGTTCTGTGTTCAAATGTTTGTTTGTAGTAAAAAACTGTTTTTCTTTCATTACTGGCTACTCCAGTAGATTTTATGGTCCCTGAATGCTGAAGTGACTAGATCAAACAAACAAGGCATGAAACTGTTTTTGTTTTTTTTTTACCTCCAAAGTAGAGGTTGAGAACCCTGACAGGACAATGGGGCATTAAATCCTGAGTAAATAAGAAGGTAATCTTTATCATTAATATGTTATGCATCTATTCTTTGTCTTTGATTGTATATGCTACCAAGCAAACTTAAAAGTTAAAAGAGGATTTTTATATTGTGGCAAGCACCCCAGGGGGCATAGTTAACCATAAACAGCTATAACTATAGGTTAATTGTTCAGCTAGCTTGATACCAGTTTCAGGTTAATTTAAATGTGACAAAGCACAATTTTCACCTCTTTGCAGTTTCATGTCATTTGAGAATGCCTGTTTCCTGAACTGTAAGATTCAAGATAATTACTTTGCCTTGTCACAAACTTTATGCTGATGACTGAGGGACAAGACAGTAACATCACAGTTTTTATTTGTTACAATATTGGATTTTAGGATAAATTCACCTGTTTTTCTGTATTTGAATTTTACGTGTTATGTCCAGAGAAAAAGTGTACTTTGTTCTAAAATGTTTCTATTTCAGTTTCAGTACAGTTCCTGAGAAAATAGATATATGTTGCAGAGAAAACAGATATATGTGGCAGCACTGTGAGATATTAATTTTCTTTAATTTATACCCTTGCACTTATGTTACCAAATACACTTGTTGTAGTAGTACATTACGCAGAGGTCCAGTACACACACAGCAATTACCAGATTAATAAGTTTGCTGAAATTTTGAACAGAGGCTGATATGAAATTGCTTTGTTCCCAAGCATATAGAGCAAATATAGATTAAAGATGGAACTGAGTTCCCAGAAAATAATGAGAACTTGAGTTGATTGGATAAAACCAAATCTTGCTTGTCAGCAATGATCCAGGAGAGGTTTGAGAAAAGAATAGGAGAGAGAGAGAGAGGCAGAAAGGTGAAGCTACGGCCTAGGCTAAGAAAATGTGCTGCTTCCAGTGTGATGATCTGGGCTACCAGAATTCTGACTGCTCTAAGACTCCTCGAGGACCCACAAGGCCTGAAGAACAGGAACCTTGCATATTTATGCCTCTGAAGAGACATGAATAGGCAGGGGGGAATAGGCAAAGAAGAACCCGAGGATCGTCATGAGGCCCAGCCACAAATGCCTTGCAATCCAAGAAGATCGCTGTGAGGCCCAATCACCAATGCCTTGTACCCTCTTAGATCTCTCACCTCAAAAGGATCTCTTTTTGACACCATAATTGAGTAGCTTATACAAATCCTTGTGAACACTGCAATTTTAAAATCAGTCTAACAGCACTCTCACTGAGAACAGTGTATACGACAGATTCTAGTTATACGTGAGAGATGAGCCGTATTTCTTTCTATTGGGATTGCTATTTTAGAATGAGCATATGTCCACTTAGCATTGGACCAATTAAGTTGATGGGAAAGGGACACTGTTTACTCATACTGTTATGCTTATTGAGAAGAATCTAAATTTATATTCTCTGCCTACCATTTGTTTACACCAATATTAAGTTATTAACAATTGTTTGATATTCTTAGCAGCCTTGCCAAATAAGGATACATTAGTATGGTATAAAAAAAACATGGAAGGGACCTATGTATGTGATTGGTGGAATGATGCAGGTGATGAAAAAGTGTTGTGTTGTGAGGGATGAAGTGGAATATTAAAGGAGAAACTGTGATAGACAATAAACTGATGAAGGTAATTTGAAGTGATGTATTTGCCTAATGAATATGTAAACAAAAAAATTATGAGCACTTTATTCAACTATGCCGTCTCCAGAAGCTTCAATTCAGGAAGTCATACTCAACAATTGGAAATAGACATTTGGAGACAGGCTAGGTGCACCTTGCACCCTGATGAGCTTTGGAAAACCCACACTGGCCATGTGGTACTTCCGGATGCTTTGTGCCTCACCTTTCCTCTGTATGTCCTGGCTAGGCATGCAGAGGCAAAGGGGGACGATTTGATGACAAATTCTCATACAATTGGGTATAATTCTAAAACTTGTCAAAATTGCAGAACACGTGTGTGCAGCTTGTCTGATCTGAAACATGTAAAGGTCAGTCGAGGGCATAATGGAATATTTCCTACAAGCAAATGGATTTCCAATGATAGAGAGACAAGGAGTTAATCAAACTGCGAGATAAGATTGACACCATACAAGATAGTTACTGGTAGACCGCTGAAAGTTTATAAAGCAATATTTATTATTTGTAGGATATGATCTTAGTAAATATAGATGAAATTAAGTTTGTCTTATTGTGAAATCTAATCTAGAATTTGTAGTCTTTTCATTTAATATTGGTGCTGCTCTTCTGAATGAGGCCTGGAGCCATGTCACAAATTGCAATCCAGAGAGTGCAGCAGAGGAAATTGGCCAGAGTCCAGATGGAGCAGACCATCCCGAGGAGCAGACCATCCCGAGAAATCCGAACTACACACCGCAGAAACGTGTGAGGGAGTCCCTATCTGCTTCAATGTGTCACAATGAAAGAAAGGCCAAGATGTCCACCTACGAGAATGAGAGGTTCAACTGTTGAGAGAGGCCAAGCTTAAACTTCAGAGAAAGGTGAAATAACACTTCGGAGTCCTGAAAAACTGCTGAGAAGCAGGCCAAATTATCTGAAAATAGGAAAAGGACTATTGGACTTTTGTGGACTTTTGTGAATGATTTTTTTTCTTATGTATTGTTATTGTTTCCTTTGGAAAGTAACTGTAATTCTAGTATCTCAGATTTTTTCTGCTGAACATCATGTGCCCAATTGCTTATGTCACCTGTTCCCCAGATTTTAGTTATTAAAGTCCATGGGGCAGATGTACAGTGGGAAAATGTTCTGAATGCGCAGGTGAAATGAGTCCACCACTGCATGGGGAACTGATAAAGATAGCTGAGACCTACAAGCCATTTGGCTTTGACAATTGTAATGCCGGGGGGAATGGGAAAATATCACCTAAATTACACTGAGACTTGTCCCCTCAAGCGTTTCTTAATGCTATCCACTATGTTTTAGCCCATGTTATTATTACTGTATTTCTAAATGAATTACAAAGGCGATTCAGCCATTGCTTACGTACAATATCCTTGTTGATCCAAGGGTGGAATGTATTACTAATTAAAGATTTATTTGGATTTTTGGATCAGCGAAGAATATTGTACATAGAATATTTCATGTGAGAGTTGGATCAGCAAAGAATATTGTACTCTTGAGCCATGCTGAATTAGGAATTAGCTTGCTAGCCCAAGAGCTGATAGCTGAGCCTGGGGTTACTTTAGGTCAAAATCTCTGAGCAGGCAGGCAGTTTTAACCAGACAGAACTGAATGAATGACTCATAGATAGCTGACACCCTGTTATACAAGAACACGGGTACAGCATTAACCCTAGCCAATCCTGATTTGAGCATGCAGCATGTTAACCAATTATTTGTAATAGCATGCAGCAGGCACGATCTTAGTTAGGTACTTTAGGGGGACTCTCAGGAGGAAAAGATGGGACTGCAACTGATATACGAGGCAGACGTGTCTCTGTAGTTTTTCCCGGATTTTCCTCCTGAGAGTGATCGCTGAACAGTCCCCCACCTGGAGTGATGAGCTATAATATCCGGTGAAGTATGAATGCTTAACTTTTTGCTTATTATTATTCCAAAAGGACTTAATTTAATAAAACTCATATTGCATTTACTAAAGTGTCTATGCCTAGTCTGTGAGCTAGTGAATGACAGGGTTAACTTGTATTTTCCAGAGTGTCTATGCATAGTCTGTGAGCTAGTAAGTGACAGGGTTAACTCATATTGTATTTGCCAGAGTGCTTATGCCTAGTCTGTGAGCTAGTGAGTGGCAGGGTTACAGGAAGTGTAAAATTTGGCAATACAAGAGGGTCCAATCAAGAGCCCTACAACCTATCCGTTGCAGACTCGCGGTCTGTATGCGCTGATGATATCAACCTCCTGAAGAAGGCAACCTGCCGAAACGCGTTGGGGATCCCAATAAAGCGCTTGTGTCATCACTTCTCTTGCTCTGTGTGTTTTCTGCTTGGCCCTGCTAGAGCTGACGCTCTCTCTGTGCCTCACGTGGTATGGGATGGGGCAGGTAAAGCAGGAATGGCGATAGTGGCATGGTGTGGTATGGAGTAGGTAGGGTGGGGTGAGTGAGCTGAGAGTGGTATGGGATGGGGTGGATATGGCAGGAATGGTGGCGGTGAGTGAAGTGGGGGTGGTGGGCAGTGATGTGGCCAGACAGCCGGAGAGGTCAGGGACAGGAGATTGCTGAGTGATTCTTGGGGAGCCTGAGTTTATACTTTATGCATAATCAGTGAACAAGCCATGACCTTAGTACACCCAAACTAAAATCTTATCACTCCATCGCCAGATGAGACCACTTGGAGTAACTATAGAAACCATCACTGCCACTTATGTTCTTATTAACCAGAAAACAGTAAATAAAAAAGCTTATTTTCTATCATTCAAACTTTTATTTCAGAAAAGGACAACCTGCAATGTAGCTGTTAACAGACGTAAAGGATTTACTGTAAGCAAACATGTTTACCGCTTTATATCAGTATGTGGAAAGAAAAGGCATTATTCATTGCATAAGTGTGCAATATTATTATAGTATAAATGACAGAGAAGAGCATTTCCTAAACCTTCCCATTCTGATCCCACTTCTGAGCTAGAAAGAATCAGTGGGGCCCAGCTTTCACACAAACCTATCTCATTTATTTATTAAGCTATCAAATGTCTTGCCTTCCTTCCTGTGTGCATTCAAATCAAGTTACAATAAAATTAAAGCAATATTGAATGCGCTTTGCACCTTCTCTGAAGAGGCTGTTGTAACTTTTCAGCAACTTGATGAGAAGGTTCATAGTCTTGATAAAGTGGTTCAGTCTTTGAAATCTCAAGTTCCTCCACTTCAGGCAGCCCATACAGTTGCTGTTAAAAATTCTTTGGTGTTATATTCCCGAGTGGAGGCCCTAGAGAATTCTTTTCGTGTATGCAACCTTAGGTTTCTTAATTTTCCGTATACGTCTTTGTTAGCTCCTGGAATACTTTTAGAGAAGTATTTCAAAGAGATTCTCAATATTCAAGAGCCAATTGTTGTATCACAGGCTTATTATATTCCTCTTACTAGTAAAAATGTTAATCCTCAGGAAGGGGGATGGATGATATTGTACCAGCTATTTCTAATTTGACCGCGTTTTTAGAAGACTCTACTGATAATATTTCTACTCGCTCCACTTTATTAGTTACATTTGCCTCCATCGAAGTTAAGCTGCGGATACTTCGTGCCTTTTTAAGAAAAAATCTGTCCCTTTTTGTGGTCAGCCTCTTAATATTTTCCCCGACGTATCTCGCGAGACTCAGCTTCGTCGGAGGCAATTTCTGGCTCTCAAATCCAAGGTTTTGGCTCTAGGGGCCACATTCTTTTTACGTTTCCCATGTAAATGTTTGATTGGATTTGAGGGAGCCTCTTATGTATTTATGGATATTACTCATCTTGAGAAATTTGTGATGGATCGTTCAAGTGCAGGCTCTGGAAATAAGTCTGGTAATCAAATGGTAGGTTCTCCAATTGTGTAGGCCTTTGAGCCTGGTTTTCTGTATAGATTCTATTTCTTTTTTGTTAATTCTGTCAGTACCACTTAACGTGGACTTTATATTGTATCATGTTTCCTAGCACTTTGTATGCAGTATGTATTGTACTATTTTCCTTTTCTAATTTGGTGTATTTTCACTATAAATGCTTAATAAAAAAAAAAAAAAAAAATTTAAAGCAATATACAAAAGACATCAAATAATACATAAAAAACACCTCCCCCCATATCAATTAAAAACCAAAACAAATATGTGGCCAGTTACCTAATTCGGAGCAAATCCAGGTTGAAGCTTTTTCCTAAAATTCGAAAAGATCACATTGCACATACTGGGAGAGCATAAAAATAAGCTGCTCTTTGTAAAGTCTCTATTCATTTTCGGTCAGCAGGCACTGCCAGTGAACTTGATGTCAAGACTGAAGTGAACCTTTAAGTTAGTACCATATGTAAATACTTCTACTTGACCTGGACTCCAAAATGAGTACTGCTTACAATATGGCTGCCTGCACAGCTACCATTCTCAGTTTTTGTTTCAGCTGCTAGTTGAACAGTTTGACCATGACAGTCAGATGAACTCAGTCATCTGAAAATTTATTTATTCTATTTATTTCATTACACTTTTATATCACATGTCTGATATACTCATAGCAGTGTACAATTCCATAAATAACAATGTCTATACATAAAACAATAAAACACTGTGCTAAAATTAATTAATTAAAACTAATCCTATCACATCTCACAATTCCCCACCCACCCACCATAAGAACATAAGATATGCCATACTGGGTCAGACCAAGGTCCATCAAGCCCAGTATCCTGTTTCCAACAGTGGACAATCTAGGTCATACGTACCTAGCAGTATCCCCAAAAGACACAGGTTCCGCAATGCTTGTACTGGGTCAAGCATTGATATCCTGAGTCCCTTTTTAATAATTGTTTATGGACCTTTCCTCCAGGAACTTGTCCAAACCTTTTTTAAACCCAGCTACACTAACAGCTCTTACTACATCCTCTGGTAGCAAATTCCAGAGTTTGATTACACGTTGAGTGAAAAAATATTTTCTCTTATTTGTCTTAAATAGTTTACCCTGTAGCTTCATTACATGTCTCCTAGTCTTTCTATATTCTGATAGCGTAAACAATCAATCTACGTTTACCCATTCCACTCCATTCATTAATTTATAGACTCCTATCATATCTCCCCGCAGCTGTCTCTTTTCCAGGTTGAAGAACTCTAACCTTTGTAGCCTCTCTTCATAGGAGTAGCCTTCCATCCCCTTTACCATTTTGGTGGCTCTTCTCTGTACCTTTTCTAATATCGCTATATTCTTTTTAAGATACAGCGACCAGAATTGCACACAATATTCAAGGTGCGGCGTCTTCTACTCGAGTGGAGAGTGTGGAGTTGTTCCATACACGGAATGGCTTGGAGTCCTTGTTTCTGAATATGTGTGCAGCATCATAAATTAGAATGAAAGAACAAAGAGAAGATCCCCTGATGAACCAGATTTTAGCGAAACGCGAGGGCGCCTAATTAGTGTCATTGGGATTTCAGAAAAGGAACGGTTGAAGAGGAGTTTTGGAAAGGATTTAAGAGAAGTTAAGTGCTCCCTTTGCAGTTCCGATGGTTAAAAAAATTGAACAAAAAAAGTTAAAAAATGAAGAATGATAAATAGTTTATAGTATGAAAATCAATTTTTAAACAACCACAGAAGGTCATTGATGTCAACAAGCACAAAATTAGGACGCTTATTATGTCCAAATTATAGTGCAGTGAGTTGTCTGAGACCTTGGTACGTTGGACTATATGTAACAACGAAGGATAATACTAAACTTAAGAGATATTTTGAGCGAATTGCATAGTTATTGGATTCCCATTAGGCCATGACTATCTACATGCTATGTAATTTTGTTCTTTATGATGGTTTCTACCATTTTCACCGGTACTGATGTCAGGCTCACTGGTCTGTAATTTCCCGGATCACCCCTGGAACCCTTTTTAAAAATTGGCGTTACACTGGCGATCCTCCAATCTTCAGGTATTACAGATGATTTTAATGAAAGTTTACAGATTACTAATAGCAGGTCTGAAATCTCATATTTCAGTTCTTTCAACACTCTTGGATGTATACCATCCAGTCCAGGTGATTTGCTACTATTCAGTTTATCAAATAGTTGTAATACATCTTCCCAGTGTAGCGATATTTCTCTCAATTCCTCTGTAGTATCACCTTTAAATACCACTTCAGTCTTGGGTAACATCCTTACATCTTCCTCAGTAAAGACCGAAGCAAAGAATTCATTCAGTCTCTCTGCTATAGCCTTGTCTCCTCTTACTGCCCCTTTTACCCCTCTATCATCTAATAGTCCAATTGACTCTCTCACAGGCCTTTTGCTACGAATGTACTTGAAAAAGTCTTTATTTCGTGTTTTTGCTTCCATAGCAAGTTCCTTCTCAAATTCTCGCTTTGCCTGCCTTATCAATGCTTTGCATTTAACTTGCCAGTGCTTGTGCTGTTTCCAGTTTTCGTTGTTTGGCTCTTTTTTCCATTTCCTGAAAGATGCTTTTTTTGACAGCAACAGCCTCTCTGACCTCACCTTTAAACCATGCTGGCAGTTTTTTGGACTTTCTTCCACTTTTCTTAATGCGTGGAATACAGCTGGTCTGGGCTTCCAGGATAGTATTTTTAAACAACACCCAAGCTTGAAGTAAGTCTTTAACCTTTGCAACCGCTCCTTTTAGTTTTTTCTTAACTACATTCCTCATTTTATCATAGTCTCCCTTACGATATAGTTTGTATCCAGGTATCACAGTGTCCCACTGGTTATCCTCCTTCCACCATGTCTCTGAGATTGCAATCATATCGAACCTCTCATTTAGTGCTATATATTCTAACTCTCCCATCTTATTGTTTAGACTTCTAGCATTTGCATACAAGCATTTTAGAGACTGTATTTTATTAATATTAATCTGGCTATTGGTAGGCATGGGTAATTTGGAATCCTTACACTCTGTCTGCACCATACTCAAGGGCATTTGGGCTACTTTACTCTTTTTTGGAACCTCACTGCTTTTGGTAGTATCCTTCAAGGATACCTTCTTCCGAACCATGCGCTCTTAGGCAACTGTCGGCTTTCCCCTATTTTCTAGTTTAAAAGCTTCTCTATCTCCTTTTTAAGGGTTAATGCCAGCAGTCTGGTTCCATCCTGGTTAAGGTGAAGCCCATCCCTTCGGAAGAGCCCCTCCTTTCCCCAGAATGTTCCCCAGTTCCTAACAAATCCAAACCCCTCATCCTTGCACCATCGTCTCATCCATGCATTGAGACTCCGGAGCTCTGCCTGTCTTTTGGGTCCTGCACGTGGAATGGGAAGCTTTTCAGAGAATACTACCCTGGAAGTTCTGGATTTCAACTTCCTACCTAAAAGCTTAAATTTAGCCTCCAGAACTTCCCTACCACATTTTCCTATGTCACTGGTACCGACATGTACTGTGACAACGCACCGCCTAACCTGAGGCGTAAGCAGGCCAAGGGGATGTGAGCCACACAGTGGGGTGAGTTTAAAAGAGTCCTTGTTAGTGCTGAAGCCTTCCTACTGTAGTTGTGGAGTGAGTGACGACAGCCAAGGTTGGGTTTCCAAAGTAAGTAATGCTTTATTCATGCATAAGGTATTTGCACAAAGTATAGCAAAGGACACCGTACAGGACTTACTCCCCCGCCACAGAAGTATAATGGTAACCTTCTGTACCAAATAAAAGTTCAAGTGTTTATATAGCTTCTCCTGATACTTCTCAGGGATACATAAAATATTTACAAGCTTTCATCATTCTTCCAGCTTCATTACTACAACAGGGCTTCAATCTTCTAGTACTGCTTTCTCAGTATCTACTGGTAATAAAGAATCTTTCTCCTGTTGTACTTCTTTCTAGTGTCCAACAGCTTCCCATTGAAATGGCAATCTCCACAACTCTGGCTTATCAATGACTGCCTTCTTGTGTAGGAGCAGTTTCTCTATTTTGCCTTCTATTCACAGCTGTACCACATGAAGCTTTAATTCATTCCATTCACTAGAACGCTGCTGTCTCTCATGCAGGTTCTAGAACATTGGCTTAAGGCTTCTCAGCACTCAATCATCAATTAGGAATACTTATAGTTCTTCACTCTAACATGCAAATTCCACACTCCATTTCTGACTCACTGGAACTAGATAATGGAGCACCCAATTCCATTGCTTCCTCTTGGTTCTCAAAGGGTTCCCTTAGCTCTCTGCACGATTGCTGCCAATTAGCCTCTTGCTGGCAAGCAGGTGTGTGCTCCTCTGAACTAGAGCTTAGGTCACGCTGTCTATACCATGGAAATGTTTGTAGCTTTATAACAGGGACTTTTCTATAGCCCCTCTTCCTTCTATTAACTTCAGGTTTATATTCAGGGTCTGGTTTACCCCTGCCTCTTTTAGCAAGCAGTCTATTGTCAGTTCCTATAGACTGACTTCTCTCAAAGCTATTTACTTTACAAGGCTTAGAAGAGTTTGCTCTGACCTGGTTTTTGCAGCGTCTGCCTCTGGGAAACTCCCCTGACTCCAAGTCAGTATTCCAGGCTTCTGAATCCAGCTCTGGGTCACCTCCAGGGTTTTCTCTCTCATGGAGCTGAGGTCTGCCTGTCCCTCTTCCAGGACCACTTGCAGGAACTCTCCCTTCACTGGTTCTCTCCTTAGTTCCTCTGGGCTCAGCCTTTCTGCTTGCACTGCTCTGTAACCAGTTCCTCTCCTCCTCGATTCCTCTCTCGAGTCTGGATCTCTCTCTGCCTCTGAATCTGAATCTACTGCTAACTGCTGCTTCCTGGTTATGAGTGCAGAGTGGCCCAATCCGGTCTGACTCCTCCCACCTCCCTGATTGGCTATGTCTCTGGGTTAGCCTAGAGCTAGGGTGTGGTTCTTTCCCTGCTCTTCTCTGCAGAGAATGTTTGTGTGCAGGAAACTTAACCCCTTCCTGTCCTGCCTCTCCAAGCCTCTGAGGTGACAGAAAGTGATTTAAAGCCATTTTCTCCTGTTTCTGAGCCTCTGCCTTGTCACATAACCCCCCATTTAAGATATTCCGGGCTGGCTGAACAGCTCCAGAACAGCCCGGAATCCTTGAAAGGGCATCAGCGTTAAGGTGGAGCTTACCCGGCCTATGCTCTATGTGAAACTCATAGGCTTGCAGGGCCATATACCACCTAGTCAAGCGGGGATTATGGTCCTTCATACTTGACAGCCATTTTAGGGGAGCGTGATCCGTTACCAGGGTGAAACGGCGGCCTGTTAAATAAAATCTAAGGGCCCCTATGGCCCATCGAATGGCCAAACACTCCCTCTCCACTGTCGAGTATTTTTGTTCTGCCGGCGCTAGCTTTCTGCTTAAAAACATTAAGGGGTGCTCCACTCCCCCATGCTTTTGTGAGAGGAGGACGGCTCCTAGCCCGGTATCTGATGCGTCGGTCTGCAAAATGAATGTTTTACTAAAGTCTACCCCCTTAAGAATCGGGGCCGCGCACAACTGCTCTTTTAACCTGGCAAAGGCCTCTTCAGCTGTCGGGGTCCACTGCACTAGGTTGGGTGCATTTTTCTTCAACATATTCGTGAGGGGGGTACTTTCACTAGCAAAATGGGGCAGGAATCTTCTATAATACCCAATAAGGCCTAAAAAGCTCCTGATCTGCTTTTTGGTGGACGGTCGGGGGAAATCCCTTACACTCACTATTTTATCCATGAGTGGTTTCACTATCCCTCGTCCCACTAGATGCCCTAAATATTTTACCTCTTTCCCTCCAAAGAGGCATTTCGCAGGGTTCAACGTGATTCCTGCCTTTCTCATGTCCTTGAGTACTGCCTGGATCTGGGCTAAATGGAGGTCCCAATTATCGCTATGTATAATTACGTCGTCCATATAGGCTAGTGCGTATGAACGATGGGGACGTAAGACTATGTCAATCAGTCTTTGGCACGTTGCCGCGGCGCCGTGCAGTCCAAAGGGCATGCGGCGAAACTGATATAGACCAAGGGGTGTGCTGAAAGCAGTTTTGGGGCGAGATTCCCGGGTGAGGGGAATCTGCCAATACCCCTTGGTCATATCTAAGGTGGTGAGGTAGGTGGCCTGCCCGAGCTGATCTAACAGCTCCTCTATGCGAGGTAAGGGGTATGTATCGAATTGTGAGATGGAGTTTACTCTCCTAAAATCGATACAAAACCTTATGCTCCCATCAGGTTTTGGGACCATAACCACGGGACTGTTCCAGGGGCTGACTGACTCCTCAATCACCCCCATCTGGAGCATCTCATGGACCTGCCTAATCACCTCCTTGTGTTTTGCCTCTGGTAGCCTATACGGTCTTTGCCGTATTACCTCTCCAGGCGGGGTCACTATTTCGTGAGCAACCAACCGTGTTTCTCCCGGCATCGGGGTTAATACATCCGGGAAGCTTCCCAACAATCTCAACAGGGCCTGTTGTTGAACCCAGGAGAGCTCTGTCCCTAGCCTAGGAAGAGCTTTGGCCTTACAGTCCTCTAGCTGGGGTCCCAAATCCATCCCTGTTTGCTCCTCCCCTTCGGGGTCTGTCAAGCCCATCAACACGGCTCGGCCAGTAGACCCGAACCCACGTGAGCCTCTCACGGTGGTGTTCAATTCCGTGACCTCTTCTACTGAGGGAAAACCCACCCTTTCCATGATAAGCTGGGCTATCCTATCTCCTTCTGTCACCTTGAACTCCTTCTGGGAAAAATTGAGAAGTAAACCTTAATCACACCCCTAAAATCTGGGTCTATAACCCCTGCACCCACATCAATGTTGTCCTTCACAGCTAAGCCTGACCGTGGGGCGATTCGCCCATAACAACCTGGCGGAATTTCCAGCTGTATACCGGTCTCTATTAAGGCTCTACCCTGTCGAGGGACTATAGTGTCCTCTGCACTATAGAGGTCGAAACCTGCAGCATTCTCTGTGGCTCTTTTAGGAATCCTTGCATTAGGGGTGACCCTACAACATTTCAAGACAAATGTGTTTTTCATATTAGGAGGGTCTTGAACAGAGATTCTCTCCCTAGCTGTCTTCTCTTGAGGTTTCGCAAATAATGGGGCTGGAATCATCCCTAGCCTGGGTTGGCTTCTCTGAGGGTGGTTACTAGTTTTTCCCCATGCTCCTTCCTTTCAGGGTCCTTTTCTACCCTAGGGTGTTCAGGGTGTTTGGCCTCTGCAGTAGCCGCTAAACCTTTAGCTAGGCCCTTTCGAAATTGCGGCCAATCCCTGCCTAATACAATAGGATGGGGCAACCTTGGTACCACCGCTACTGGGATGTCCTTACTTAAACCCATTCCCTTTACTGTTACTGTGTGCCTTGGGTATGCTGTAGCAGCACCATGCACGCATCGAATCTTAATTTTATCCTCAGGGTGCTCTTTATCACTCCCACTCTGAGGTCCTATCTCCTTCCATAGGCTTTCCGAGACCATAGACTGGTCTGCGCCTGAATCTAGCAAGGCTTCAACTGGGATATTATTTACTGTGACCATCAGCAAGAACCCCTCCCCAACCTCCTTGGACTGGGTGGTGATTAGTGCTAGCCTAGTGCTACAATTCCTCCTGAGGTGTCCCTTTTGACCACAGGCAAAACACTTTCGCTCATTCATACCAGGGCTAAACAAAGGCCTAGATGAAGATTCACCCATCTGTACTCCTCCCCTCATTCCTCGTTCCCTCAAGACTGTACTTTCTGGAACACCTTTCCTCCTCTGACCTAAGGCCTGCGCCTCTAGGAACTGGTCAGCAAGGGCAACGGCGTCCTTAGTATTGTGGCAGTCTTGGAGGATTAGGAAGGACTGTACTTCCCGGGGTAGGGCTTCTAAGAATTGTTCAAGTATAATATCATCTATTACTGTGTCTATGCTCTTACCTTGTGGAGATAGCCATTTGTATGCCAGAGCCTTTATCCTATGGCATAAGGCCTGTGGTGTCTCGCCTGGGGTTAACCTGCACCCTCTTACAAGTCGGCGATACACCACGGGTGTTAGGCCTACTCTGTCTCGTATTGCTTCAACGACAGCTCCATAATCGTTGGCTAGTGCACTGGGCATTTCCTTGTAGGCCGTGAGAGCCTCTCCCGTGAGGGATGGAGCCAATCGGATAACCCAGTGTTCTTTGGGCCATCCGCTCATGGTTGCTATGCGCTCAAACACTTCGAGGTGGTCATCAATATTAGCGTCCTTAGACCACTGGCCTAATGATAACATTCCCTGTCCAAGCATTCCAAGTCCTGTGGCAGTTCCTAGCGAACTGGTCACATTTTGTAGAGTCTCCGACGTCCGCTTCTGCTCTTTCATCCAGGATCCTAGCATGTCCAACACCGGCTGCTGCTGGGCTCGTATCATCGCCGCCATCTTCTCTTGGGTCCGCACCGATCTTGCCTCCTGCTCCTGGAATCTCTCCGCTACCCAATCCATCAAGGTTGTGGGATCCATTTCGATGTACCTGTAGGGAATAGAAAAAGAAACACCAAGTGCGGTACCACCACAAAAGCACCTTCCTTTGCTCCCAGATTAGCTCTGCCAGATTACCACCCCCTTGTAGCAGTATCCTAAGATGACCCTCTTAGCTACGGGTTACCTGCTACAAGTGGAGTATCTCGCTTGTCAGCAGTATGGTAGCCTTTAATAACAGGAACTCTGGTCCACCTCAGCTGAAACTTGTAATCTGCAGCACTGGTAAGCTCTTCAGGTATCTTGGTGAAAAAAACTTTTTTTTTTTTTTTTTCCAAAGTGTCCACTCTTCAGAACTTTACTGGTATCTGTGGTTAATCACTTCTTCTGTGCAAGGCAGCAATTGTTTTTTTTATAATCCGAAACAACTACGCCAAAACTCCACCCCCCTACTATGTGACAACGCACCGCCTAACCTGAGGCGTAAGCAGGCCAAGGGGATGTGAGCCACACAGTGGGGTGAGTTTAAAAGAGTCCTTGTTAGTGCTGAAGCCTTCCTACTGTAGTTGTGGAGTGAGTGACGACAGCCAAGGTTGGGTTTCCAAAGTAAGTAATGCTTTATTCATGCATAAGGTATTTGCACAAAGTATAGCAAAGGACACCGTACAGGACTTACTCCCCCGCCACAGAAGTATAATGGTAACCTTCTGTACCAAATAAAAGTTCAAGTGTTTATATAGCTTCTCCTGATACTTCTCAGGGATACATAAAATATTTACAAGCTTTCATCATTCTTCCAGCTTCATTACTACAACAGGGCTTCAATCTTCTAGTACTGCTTTCTCAGTATCTACTGGTAATAAAGAATCTTTCTCCTGTTGTACTTCTTTCTAGTGTCCAACAGCTTCCCATAGAAATGGCAATCTCCACAACTCTGGCTTATCAATGACTGCCTTCTTGTGTAGGAGCAGTTTCTCTATATTGCCTTCTATTCACAGCTGTACCACATGAAGCTTTAATTCATTCCATTCACTAGAACGCTGCTGTCTCTCATGCAGGTTCTAGAACATTGGCTTAAGGCTTCTCAGCACTCAATCATCAATTAGGAATACTTATAGTTCTTCACTCTAACATGCAAATTCCACACTCCATTTCTGACTCACTGGAACTAGATAATGGAGCACCCAATTCCATTGCTTCCTCTTGGTTCTCAAAGGGTTCCCTTAGCTCTCTGCACGATTGCTGCCAATTAGCCTCTTGCTGGCAAGCAGGTGTGTGCTCCTCTGAACTAGAGCTTAGGTCACGCTGTCTATACCATGGAAATGTTTGTAGCTTTATAACAGGGACTTTTCTATAGCCCCTCTTCCTTCTATTAACTTCAGGTTTATATTCAGGGTCTGGTTTACCCCTGCCTCTTTTAGCAAGCAGTCTATTGTCAGTTCCTATAGACTGACTTCTCTCAAAGCTATTTACTTTACAAGGCTTAGAAGAGTTTGCTCTGACCTGGTTTTTGCAGCGTCTGCCTCTGGGAAAACTCCCCTGACTCCAAGTCAGTATTCCAGGCTTCTGAATCCAGCTCTGGGTCACCTCCAGGGTTTTCTCTCTCATGGAGCTGAGGTCTGCCTGTCCCTCTTCCAGGACCACTTGCAGGAACTCTCCCTTCCCTGGTTCTCTCCTTAGTTCCTCTGGGCTCAGCCTTTCTGCTTGCACTGCTCTGTAACCAGTTCCTCTCCTCCTCGATTCCTCTCTCGAGTCTGGATCTCTCTCTGCCTCTGAATCTGAATCTACTGCTAACTGCTGCTTCCTGGTTATGAGTGCAGAGTGGCCCAATCCGGTCTGACTCCTCCCACCTCCCTGATTGGCTATGTCTCTGGGTTAGCCTAGAGCTAGGGTGTGGTTCTTTCCCTGCTCTTCTCTGCAGAGAATGTTTGTGTGCAGGAAACTTAACCCCTTCCTGTCCTGCCTCTCCAAGCCTCTGAGGTGACAGAAAGTGATTTAAAGCCATTTTCTCCTGTTTCTGAGCCTCTGCCTTGTCACAGTACCAAGACAGCAGACTCTTCCCCAACACTGTCTAAGATATTATCTAGGCGGTGCGTGAGGTCCGCTACCTTCGCACCAGGCAGGCATGTTACCAGGCTATCCTCACGTCCACCAGCAACCCAGCTATCTACATGCCTAATGATTGAATCACCAACTATAATAGCTATCCTAATCCTCCCCTCATGGGCATATGGCCCTGGAGAAACATCTTCAGTGCGAGAGGGTTTTACATCACCTGGAGGACAGGTCCTAGTTACAGGATCACGTCCTGCCACACCAGGGTGATGCTCTCCTGTCATGTGACCTCTCTCCTCCATGGCAACAGGGATGCTGCCAGACTGGAGGTGGGACTTCAGGACTATATCCCTGTAGGTCTCGTCCATGTACCTCTCTGTCTTTCTTATGTCTTCCAGGTCTGCTACTCTAGCCTCTAGAGAACGGACATGTTCCCTGAGAGCAAAGAGCTCCTTGCACTTAGTGCATACGTAAGACCTCTCACCAACTGGGAGAAAATCATACATGTGACACTCAATGTAAAAGACTGGAAAGCCCCCATCTCGCTGCTGGACTGTTGTCTGCATCTTAGTTTAAAGCTTGTGTTTAGGTCTTTAAATTCTGTACTTACTAAGGGTTGGTGTAGATGCTTATACTAATAAAAGTGTATCTAATACCTCTAATATACCTTGTTCACCTGAAGCTTAATTCATCTCAGGTCCTCAATGTATGACTGATTTGGATAAAGAGCTGCACCTGAGAGCAGCCCCTTTCCTCTAAGACGTGTAAGTACCTATAAAGCTATAATTACTCCAGGGGCGGGTGGGTGTTGGGGAGGGAGGGAGGGAAATAAGACCTATTAAAAGAGAGCTGTTACAAGGTACCCTGTCCTGTACCCTCAGCAGGGGGTAGGGGGTTAGTCCCTCAGGTAGGCTAGAGCAGGAAAAAAAGTTTAAAATGCAGCACGTTCTGGGGACAGAGCAGGGAGAGATATTTAATTTAAAGTAACAGTTAACCTGGCTACCACACAAAGGCCAGTTAGTTGAGAGAGGCAAGCTAAGTTATACAGCTGAGAAAGCTGAAGTGCAAAACTAAAGGGAACAGGGAGTTGAAGTAGCACACCAATAAAGACAACAATAAATAAATAAATAGACAGCTAGAACTCATAGCCTCTATAACTGGGTGTTGTTAACTTCATATGGCAAGATTTATGCAATTTCATGTAATTTATATATATTAAATTATTTGTAGCTTATCACAACCTTCTACACAGGTAGCAGATTAAAATATCAGACAAAAAGCAGTTAAACAAATAGACAAATAATTAGCAACAATACACTTCAAATTATAAAACAAACAAACCTTTTCATAAAAATTCATTGAATAGGATCTGCTTGATCCCTTTGTGAAATTTCAGTACATCTGTCTCAAATTAAAGTTTCATTTCAAAGAGCCAACAAATTGGGAATACATGCTTATTAAAAGATTTTTGCATTACTTTAAAAAATGGAACCAAGTAAAAAAACATGTTGAGAAGATCGTAGCGACCGGCAGAGTTTGTGCCAGATGCCATATAAGAAGAGACTTGAAGACCTGAATTTGTATACCTTAGAGGAAAGGAGGGCAGAAGAAATAGGATACAGACCTTTAAATGCTTGAAAGGTATTAATGAACAAACAAACCTTTTTCAAAAATGTGGAAGCTATAAAACTAGAGGACATGAAATGAAGCTACAAGGAGGTAAACTTAAAAGCAACTATTAGGAAGTACTTTTTCACGGAAAGGGTGCTGGATGCTTCAGGATCTCTGCAAGGATTGGAGGCACTCTAGTGGGGCCCCTCCATCTTGTTGCCAGCCCCTGATACCCCCCCCCCCCAATCACTGCTGCCTCTCTCTAGGGCCTGCGGCGACAGCAATGGCTCAGAAGACATGGGGCAGTGCTTACCTCAGCTCGCCAGCGCTGCCCCACAGTGTCTGCCCTGTATTATGTCTCTTCTGCCCCCCTTCCCCAATGCAACTTCCGGTTTTGAAGTCTGCGTCAGAGGGGAGTGGAAGAGACATAATAAAGGGCAGAAACCGTGGGACAGCGTCGGCGAGTTGAGGTATATTTATGTTTATTTAAGAAACTTGTTATACCGCTCTCTGCTATTAAGTACCAGAGCGGTAATCAAATAGCAAATAAAATCCAGGGAAATGGAACTACAATAAAAACAGGAAAGAAAAAAATAGGGACAGATAAGCACATTAGAACACAAAAAAAAAAAGCAATGGGCACCCCCGGAGGGCCAGTGCTCTAGGTGACCACCTAGTTCGCCTAATTGTAGCACCTGCTCTGGAATGCCTGGAATGTCCTCTTGGTGGAGGTAATGGGAATAAAAACAGTGACTAAATTCAAAGAGGGATGAGATAAATACAGAGGATCCATACATGGGAAGAGAAGCATTCCCGCTCAAAGCAAAACTTAAATGACAGTGATGGAGTTCAAAAGGGCATGGGACAGACACCGTGGATCCCTTTACAGCAACAAGAAAATATCAAAATAAACTGAACCATCAAATTCCTCAACAAATAGGGGTGTCCTACATGGAGTGGTGGGTTCACCCCTGGGCAAAGATATGGGGAGGGGGGGCCTGCACGGAGCGGCAGGTATACCTACTCTTGACATCGTACTGGGCAGGCTAGATGGACATACTGGTCTTTATCTGCCGTCATTTACTATGTTACTATGTTACTATGACTTTTACATTGGGAAAAAAGAAGGCATAGAACAGGGGTAACCTACAGAAAGCGGCAGCTACAATCCAAAGCAAAAGCACCTTACTGAGCAGGTTGAGTGGGCCACGCTGGTTATTATCTACCATTGTTTACTATGATACTGTGTTACACAGGGATGTATAACTGATTGCTAGTACATAGGGGTATTACTATAATATTCTTTAAACAGTAGCATTTGTATATCAAATTTTAATAAACAAACATCCTAAACTGAATATGCACAGCTGTGGGTGACCAGAGGAACATGCAAAAAGAAGTAATATCTTCAAAGCCTGCAGATCCAGTAAGCATAGAAACCACAGCATTCTGCACTGACTAAAGCACCTGAATGGACATACACAATAAGGGGGTCATTATGGAAGCTCTTTTCATGCTTTGGATGTTCAAAAACATGCATAGAGACGCCTCCAGAGCCATTTTAGAAGCCGGGTCTGTGGACGTCTAAGTCTGAAAGGGGGTGTGGTGGAAGTGTGGCTGGGGCATTCCCTGGGTACCTGGACATCCAGAGTCGTGTTTAAGTTTAGATCTCTACAAAAAGAAGAAGGAAGACAGAAGTCCATTGAAAGGAACAGGTACTTTATTGTTGTGGATCTGCCCTACATGTGTTTCGGCCAAGAGGCCTTCTTCAGGGGACTTTGACCACTAAAATCATACAAATGAAATGAAGGTACTAAACTAATATGTATACAAATAAATAAACACATTGATAAAATTCTGAATAAAAACATATACACACTTCATATGTTCAAACCTTTATTTCGTCATTGGATATGATTTTACTAATTCATTTAGAGATTTTGATGCCATTACTCATTTATTGGATTGGCTTTTTAAGTCAATTGGTTTATATATTATCTGATGATTATTTTATGAATTTGCTATTTATGTTTTATTTTATTTTAATGTGTTCTCTTATGTATGTGTTTGTATGGCTAGCAGAAAAAAGGAGGTGATAATGCCTCTGTATAAGTCTTTGGTGCGACCTCATTTGGAGTATGGTGTGCAATTCTGGAGACCGCACCTTCAAAAGGATGTGAACAGGATGGAGTCGGTGCAGAGGGTTGCTACTAAAATGATTAATGGGCTTCATTATAAAGCATATGAGGACAGACTTAAGGATCTTAATATGTACACCTTAGAGGAAAGGCGGGATAGAGGTGATAGGTGATATGATTGAGATGTTTAAATACCTCCGTGGCATAAATGTTCAGGGAGAGAGCCTCTTTCAATTGAAAGCAAGTTCTGCTACGAGGGGACATGGGATGAGGGTGAAGGGAGATATAT
This sequence comes from Ichthyophis bannanicus, assembly GCA_033557465.1. Classification (NCBI taxonomy): domain Eukaryota; kingdom Metazoa; phylum Chordata; class Amphibia; order Gymnophiona; family Ichthyophiidae; genus Ichthyophis; species Ichthyophis bannanicus. Next base: position 310,038,177 of record CM066039.1, read on the forward strand.
TCAGGAGTGATATGCGGAAATATTTCTTTACAGAAAGAGTAGTGGATCCGTGGAATAGTCTCCCAGTGGAAGTGGTAGAGATGAGGACAGTAACGGAATTCAAAAAAGCATGGAACCAACACAGAGGATCTCTAAAGGTAAAAAGTGGACTGTTGTAGTTGTTGTTATGGAAGGACAGACTAGATAGGCCATGTGGTCTTTTTCTGTCATCATGTTTCTATGTTTCTATGTTTCTATGTATGATTTTAGTGGTCAAAGTCCCCTGAAGAAGGCCTTTTGGTCGAAACACGTGTAGGGCAGGTCCACAACAATAAAGTACCTATTCCTTTCAGTGGACTTCTGTCTTCCTGCTTCTTTTTGTGCCTGGCTTACCTACAGGAGGGGCACCTTCCTGTTCTAAGTTTAGATCTGCTCTGGGCACCTGAAATGTGCTCCTTTTGGCTGAAAAACATGCAGCAGGTGTAGAGAAGAAAGCACTCCATTATCCCCAGTACTCAGCACAATTTCAGTGATAGCAGTGGTGGGATTTGAGCCCCAGCTTTCCCATTCTTAGCCCACTACTCTAACCATTAGGCTACACCTAGACATCCAGGTTCTGAAATACGTTTCTGGGGTTGTCTGTGTAGATGCCCCACAGATGTCCATATCAAGCATCTTCACTTTTGTGAAATCATGTCTGCACCTATGTCTGCTTTTTTTCCCCAGATATCCCAGACTGCACTTGGATGCCCCTTCTAAAATTCTGATCTAAACTGATACAGCACTGCAATAAACAATAGAGGTCAAGTACACTGACTGCAGCACTATAAGAAAATCAGATGGCGGAAGCACTCATTTTAACCTTGGCAATGTGCAAGACTTAAACTTCAACTCACATTCCGGATCTGTGGCTTCATAGATAATTGTGAGTCTGATTATTCCAAGACAGACTTCTTTACAGATAAGAATCACATAGTTTTTAACTATCAGATTTTCAGGTATCAGTAAGGAAACAGAACTAAAGCTTCCGATTTCTGTACATTTACCAACAGTCGATTCATAGCCACCCAATTAGAGGCAACATCAAGAACTGTCAGTTGTTCAGATAAACACAGATGTTCAGTGACAGAAATCCTGATGTCATCTGCATAAAGCTGAAATGAAACTGTTTCCATAATAAGATATTTAAAAGAAACAGATGGATATTAAACAAGATTAATGGCAAGACAAAGCCTTGGGAAATGCCAATCTTTAATGATTTTCACATAGAAATATTCTCACCCTTACTTTCTAGAATCTCTCATCCAAGAATGACTGAAACCATGCCAGGACCTACTGGCCTTTAGCAATTTCCGAAAGCCTATGGAGAAAGATTTTATAATCAAGGGTATCAAAGGCAGATGAAAAGTCGAAGAAGGCCATCATGGAAATTTCATATGCTAACCCAAACTACAATATAGTGCATCCAACATAGAAACTAGTAACGTTTCAGTGCTATGTGCTATAGTGTTATGTCTCTAATATTTTATTTATCTATTTTGTTTTATAAATGTTCATGTATACTGTTAATTAGCTTCTATGCTATCTGGCTGACCCGTATATTCAATGCTGGTGGCTAAATATGACCCTGACATGGAATATCCAGGTTCAAGTTTCAGCAGCAACGGCTGAAATCGTATTAGCTGCTGCTGAATATCCCCCTGGGGGTTCAGATTACTCAACTAACCTCTGTGATATTAACTGCACAGTTGGCTTCCCTCCTCCTTCACCATATCTCTCTCTGGGCGAGGGTCTAAGATAGACAATGAACTTGCAGGGCCTTTACTGATGCCCTCAGAGAGAGATGCCGGGGCTTCCCTCATGAGACCAATCTTGTCTAAGATAGGCCACTCAGCGAGGGCATTGAGTGCAACTGCAGGAAAGACACCTCCACCCACCAGCACCACAGCAGAGGACTCACTCATGGCTTTTTCTGAAGTTGGGCGTGAAAAGAGGGCTACCTAGAGGTTACAGCCTTAGCTATCACCTTCCCTCTATTTTTCTTCAGAAGCATAAAGGAAAGCAAGCAAAAGGTAACTTGCAGCCACAAGACACTGTCATTCTGGTCACGCTCCCCTTAGCAGGCATATTCCGAACATATTGCAGGTGCCACAACGATTTTAAGGAAAGTCCAAGCAAAATACTATTGCAATAATCTAAATGAGCCAAGATCCAAATTTGAGAAAGCAGTCTTAGATCTCCCAGATCGAAGTAAGGAAAAAATTACTACACCATCTGAAGATGCCTAAAGCAAGCTTGGACTAATTTATCCACATGTGGCTCCAGTATTTGCCCAGCATCTAGCCACAGTCCTAAATCCTTCACTACTTTTCCTATCACTATCTGCTCAGAATCCAAATCCATTCAGGTCAGAGAACCCAAATCATGTTCCCTATCTATAATATCTCAGTCTTATCAACATTCACCTGCAATTTATGACACATAAACTAATGTTGAACCGAACCCATCACATCCTGAATCTTCTCCGACCGAGCTTCCTGTCTCCCCTCCTGTACTGGGATTCAAATTTGCACATCATCCACAAGTAACTGACATTTTACTTTAAAAGGCCATAGAAAATGGCCTAAAGGAAAGGTAAATTTGAAATTGGTCAAAAATTACAAGGGTCGGAGGATCTCCAACCATCTTCTTTAGTATCAGTCAGACGAGCATGTATCAAATATTTGAAACCATTCTTTGAGACTAGGATGCAAGCAAGGAGGAATAGCTTCACAAATTGATCCCATCATGCCCTACCCATGATCACGGAGACTTCACTCTCCTCGTCTCTCTAGATCTGTTCGCTGCCTTTGACTTAGTAGATTACTGCACCCTTCTCCAGTGTCTCTCTGACCTCGGTGTTTCTGGAGTCCCTTGAAGATGGTTCCATTCCTTCCTCACTGCTCGTTCCTTCTCTGTTCTGTCCTCTGCCTCTACTTCTCCCTCCCTGCCCTTGACCTGTGGTGTCCCTCAGGGCTATCCCCTCTGCTCTTCAATGTCTTCTTGGCCCCACTTGCTCTTCTCATACAATAATCCAGTATCTCCGCATATTATTACGCGGACGATATTATCCTCCTTCACTGTACTAGCTCTTCTACCCCTGACACAGCCCCTCTTGACGCCTGTCTATCCCTCATCCATAACTGGATTACTTCTAATTTTCTTCATCTGAATCCCTCTAAATCTACAGCGACTTGGATCACCTTTGGGGCCCCCTCCCCATCCCTGGCTCCCTCACTCGCTTCTACCACTATCCCTGTGGTTTCATCTTTTCGGTACGTCGGTATTACTCTTGACTCCTCTATCTCCTTTTCTGAGCATAGTTACTCGTGTATTCTACCACCTCCAACAGATACATGCAGTCCGCCCCTTTCTTTCTCCTGCTTCTCTGACCACCCTTCTCTTCTCTCTTGTCACCTCAAGGATAGACTATTGCAATATCACCTTTGCCGGTCTCCCACAATGCCAGCTCCACAGGCTCCAGTTTCTGCAAAATACAGCTGCTCGCATTCTCACCTTTTCTTCTCACTATGACAATGTCTCTCCCCTCCTTGCCCACCTCCATTGGCTACCAGTGCGTTTCAGGATTCAGTTTTAAATACTTATCTTTGTTCATCGGACTATCTATTCCTCCACGCCTCAATATCTTGCAGACCTTCTTCATTACCATAATCCCCACCGCCTTCTGCGCTTTATCCATAACTATTGTTTGGTACTCTCTTCTGCTATTCAGGCTCACCTTCAACGTATCTGCTCCTCAGCCTTTTTCTTCCTGGGCCTCTCTCTCTCAAATTCCCTCCCACTTGACCTCTGTTCTGAACCCTCCTTTGCTCGGTTCAAGGTAGCCCTGAAAACACATCTCTTTCACCTAGCTTTTAATCTCCTCAATATCACCTCCTGATTGTCTCTCTCCATCTCTTTCCTCTTTCTTTCTCTCCTTATCTGTTTACCCTCTCCACTTCTCCCTGAACTGTCCTATCAAATATTGGCGTTCTTTCTTTCCCTAAGCAGTCATTTTGTATTGTTCACCGCTTTTATGCTCTAGCTTAAGTGGTATATCAAATAATGGAATAAAGATAAAGACACTATAGTATCTAATATACAGCAAGAATCTTTTATATTTTTCTTTTTTGAATCATTGTGCTACCATTGCTGTAGAAATGACATGAAAATGCTCCCATAATTCATAAAAGCATGCATTAATGATATCAACATTTCATAGCACAGATTGAGATACAATACTAGCATGGGGACTTTCTAATTTATTTTCTCAATAATCAGCAAATCGCTGAGGGTCCAGCCCAATTTCATCATTGTGCTCATGTTCATTCCATAGTAATTGCTTTATTGTAGAGAAGAGCTCTCACAGTTTATTCTGCACAGACTGAATGCAGCTGGTACAGTCATCCTAATAGTAACCTGGACCTTTTCTTGGACATGTATCCAATAATGCACAGTAGGCTAACTTCTCATTAAAAAAAAAAAGGGTGGGGGCATATTCAGTAGCGGCAGTGAGTGGGCTCTTTGAAGCACCTATCTGCCACCGTTTTAATTAAACCTGAATATTCAGCACGGGAACTTATCCAGTTTCCATCACTGAATATCTGGGTTCACCGGACAGCAATGTTGCTATCCTCTTAGTGGTGGTATTCAGTTGCTAACCGTTAGTCGCTAGATAACTACTGTCACCATCCCAGTTCTAACCAGACCTTTCTTACATGGTCAGTGAAACTATTCAGCATCACTAACCAGTTAGTGCCGCTGAATCGGGCTGAGCGCATTTCAGCCGGTTAGCAGGTCTCTTATCTGGCTAAAACTCTTTGAATATCAACTCCCCCCTTCCCCCCACAAAAATCTTCAGCTTGGTGGAGCTGATGTTTTATTCCAGCCAATTCAACAGAATACCAAGGGGTTCTTTTTAATCTGTTCCGTTTTGTTACTCCAGAGGGAGCCATTTCATCTAAAGCTGAATTCACAGTTAATTCCCATTTTGACAACATTTTAACTGAACTGTTACTGCTGGTGATTAGTGACCCTCCTTCCAATGATCTAAATTAATGTTACTTGGACATACCTAAAGCTTTTGAAACTTCACAAGCTCCATTGCTGGTTTCTCATTCTTAGCATTAGAATAGTCTGTTTAGCATACCATTGTCCATTTAGGTCGATGCAGAAAGCTAATGCCAGCATGAACATGCGTTTACGCGCGTATAACATGAGTTTAACACTTACAAATCTGTACGCCAAATGTAGAAAAAATACAGACATGCCTATAAAAAGTCTGTTAAACATCTGCGCACACATAACACCACGTGCATTTAAATGAGTTGGGCATATTTATGTAACATGTTAATGAAATCCATGTTCAATGCAGAAAACTGCGTTAAAGATTACCCAATCAGGCATAAACTTTGAGAGTGTTGTTATTTGTACACCTGGTCAGAAGGCGATGTTAAACTCTAATGCATCCCTCCATGTGGTGGACAGCTTCATCGTCGTGTACGTATCAGCGGTCACATCCTGTTGTCTGCTGTCGTGTACATATCAGCATTCAGGAGCTACGTGTTTTGTCCATGCATATTGTATTCAGCATTAGATTTAAAGAAGAAATGTTTTTTGCTGTCTATCCTCTTGCTGTTCTGCTGCTTGCAAGAGTCAGATAAAGAAGGAAGAATAACAGAGACCCGAGATAGGAGCATGAGGAGGTACCTGCTACACCCATCAACATCATGAGATCCCGCAGACAGCACCTATTCAGAAACAGGGCAGTACTGTAGCCTTGCGTGTATATTTACCCGATGCAACACATGACGAAAAGCAATGCCGTGTGATGGTGTATAGATGTGACAGTTACGTTGGCATCTGACGTCATGTGCATGCTCAGCCGCACATCTTGCACTTTTTGCCTTTGCACGTGTTACTTTACTTTTTAATGCCCGTGTTTTATGACCAACATTTCTTTTGTGCCAAGACTTTATGCGTGTTTCATTTGCATAGTGTCTCTTTTCTGCATTGAGCACTGAGTTGTGCATTGTTGGAGCGCTACATGAACGTGTAAAGCGTCAGTACCGCACGTGTCTATGCCAGTTTCTGCATCAGCCTGATTGCTCTTTTCTCAGCATCTTACCCAAACAGACCAATTCAGAGGTTGACCTCTACAGTATTTCTGTTTTTTTGTGCACATTTAACTTCTTTACAGGGACCATAATTGCTTCACCTGCATCTCAAAGCAGGGACTGAGGGTGGTCAATCAGCTAAACTTATGTAACCGAAAAGCACAAGTATACAGGCAGTATGTACAAAATAGCTATAATAGATGGAAAATGTCACAGTATAAGTACAATGCATTTACTGGACTCCCAGAGAAGCACTCGGGAATACAAAGACAGCCGTAACATTCTATTGCACAGCTGTTAATTCCTCTTTTCAATGTGAGAGAACACAGTTTAAAAAAGCAGATTGTATACAGAGGGAACAGAAGTACACTTTGAAATAGATTGCCTATGAGAATGTTGAAGGAGTTGTTTGAAAAAAGATCTTAAAAAATATATATTTTTAACAAGTTTAATGTACATATCTGGCTAGAAAGAATCAGAATTACATTTGCTAACTCATCCTAAGTCAGCTGAACAGGCTGATCCACCTCTGGCTTTGTCCTTTTGCATGCTGGCATTTGCGGTTCTGATTTTTCCCCTTGATTTCCCTAAAAATATCAAACCCCCCAATTATTGCATGCAATTTGGCAGAAGCAGGATTGAATCAATTTAAGAACATAAGATATGCCATACTGGGTCAGACCAAGGTCCATCAAGCCTAGTATTCTGTTTCCAACAGTGGCCAATCTAGGTCACAAGTACCTAGCAGTTTCCCCAAAAGACACAGGTTCCGCAATGCTTGTACTGGGTCAAGCATTGATATCCTGGGACCCTTCTTAATAATGGTTTATGGACCTTTCCTCCAGGAACTTGTCCAAACCTTTTTTAAACCCAACTACACTAACAGCCTTTACTACATCCTCCGGTAACAAATTTCAGAGTTTGATTACACGCAGGGGCGGCCCAAGGGGGGTGCGGGGCCATGTGCGGAGACTCGGTGCGGGGCCTCATTTGCATAAGGGGCCTCATTTGCATAAATATTTGCATAATGTTACCATACACGAACTTTTAGTAAACATGCCTCTTAATGAGTGTATGAATAAAGAAAGACTAAAAGACTTCTACATTACTATAATCCAATACCAACCGCCAGGCACATTAGGAACTACTACAAACACTGCCCATTTAGAACCCATAGCAAACCCGCCGTATCCTAACAGCACTACCAGGACTCATAAAGCACCATACCCTAACTATCAAAAGGAAACGCTGCAAATATTAAACCAATACATTTCAGAGAACAACAATACATGACCTACTGGGGAAAGAGAACAAGTGGCAATGTCAAATAGGAATTACATAAACAGAATACCTCAGCTCAGTTACACATGCAGAACATAGACCATCACCAAACAAGGAATCACAATTTAGAAACAGGAAGACAATAATTAAACTGGGAATCCCAAAAGCCAAACTTGGAATGTACAACACTGTAGAAATAAAACTATACATTAATTTGCTCTTGTACTAAACAAAGCGCAGACGTTAATGATGCACATTTCCCAGAGCTGACATATTCCAATTAATAAATTCAAAATAAAGAGATATTTTTCTACCTTTTGTGCATTTTTTTTCAGCTGCAATTGCTCCAGCCACTTTCTTCTGGTTTCTTCGTGTCTTCCGCTAATTCTTCATCGTCTGCTGTCCATTTGTCTTTTCTTCTCTCTTCTAGTTTTTTTCCATTCTCTCTCTACATCTGCTTTAACATACTAATCTTTCTCCTTTTTGCTCTTTCCTCATTCCTATTTCATCCACTCAAATTTTACCCCTCCATCCTCAATCCCCACCTACTCTCCCAATATCCGGACAATTGTAGATTTGTCTTCCCTCCCACACAAAATATTTTTTCCCTCTCCATTTCACTCTCCCAGCTCCATCCCATTCTAATCCTCCCCCAACATCAGCTCCATTCTAGTTCCAGTCCCACCCAGCATCCGCTCCCTTCTAGTCCCCGCATCAGCCCATTTCCAGTCCTAGCCCCCCATAAGCCCATTTCCAGTCCTAGCTCCCCCATCTATTTGCAGTCCCATCCAAGTCCCTCCATCAGCTCATTTCCAATCCCAGCCCCCCATGAGCCCATTTCTAGTCCTTTCCTAGCCCCACCATCAGCCCATGTCAAATCCTAGCTCCCCTCCACTCAGCCCATTTCCAATCCAAGCCCCCCATGAGCCTACTTCCAGTTCTAGCCCCTTCATGAGTCCATTTCAATCCAAACCCCCACCACAGCCCATTTCCAATCTTAGCACCCCCCAACAGCCAATTTCCAGTCCTATTCTAGCCCATCAGCCCATTTCCTGTCCTAGCCCCCCCCCCTCACCCATTTCCAGTCCTAGCTCCCTCCCCCTCACAACCCATTTCCATTCCAAGCCCCCGTCCCCATCAGCTATTTGCAGTTCAAGCCCTCCTTCCACTCAGCCCATTTCCAGTCCTAGCCTCCTCATAGCCCATTACTAGTCCTAACCCCCCATCAGCCCATTACGTCCTAACCCCCCATCACCCTATTTCCAGTCCGAGCCCCCCATCAGCATATTTCCAGTCTTAGCCCCCCTCCCATAGCCAAGTACCAGTCCTACCCCCCCTCAGCCCATTTCCAGTCTTAGCCCCCCATAGCCCATTACCAGTCCTAACCCCCCCATCACCCTATTTCCAGTACTAGCCCCCCCATCAGCCCATTTCCAGTCTTAGCCCCCCATAGCCCATTACCATTCCTAACCCCCCCATCACCCTATTTCCAGTCCTAGCCGCCCCATCAGCCTATTTCCAGTCTTAGCCCCCCCCATAGCCAATTACCAGTCCTACCCCCCCCATCAGCCCACTTCCAGTCTTAGCCTCCCCCCCCCCATGGCCCATTACCAGTCCTAACCCTCCCCCCCCATCAGCCCATTACCAGTCCTAGCCTCCGCCCCCATGGCCCTTTTCGAGTCCTAACACCCCCCCATGGCCCATTACGTTTCGTTACACCCCCCCCCATGGCCCATTACCAGTCCTAACCCCCCCCCGGCCCATTACCAGTCCTAACACCCCCCCCATCAGCCCACTTCCAGTCTTACCCCCCCCATAGCCCATTACCAGTCCTAACCCCCCCATCAGCCCATTTCCAGTCCTACCCCCCACTTCCAGCCTTAGCCACCTCCCCATAGTCACTTAACAGTCCTAACCCCCCCCATCAGCCCATTTCCAGTCCTACCCCCCCACTTCCAGCCTTAGCCCCCTCACCATAGCCCATTACCAGTCCAAACCCCCCCATCAGCCCTCTTAGCCCCCCCATAGCCCATTACCAGTCCTAACCCCCCCATCAGCCCACTTAGCCCCCCCCATAGCCCATTACCAGTCCTAACCCCCCCATCAGCCCACTTAGCCCCCCCATAGCCCATTACCACTCCTAACCCCACCCCCATCAGCCCCCCCATATCCCATTACCAGTCCTAAACCCCCCCCATCAGCCCACTTCGCCCCCCCCTAGCCCATTACCAGCCCTAACACCCCCCCCCTCAGCCCACTTCGCCCCCCCCATAGCCCATTACCAGTCCTAACCCCCCCCCCATGGCCCATTACCAGTCCTAACCACCCCCCCCCCGGCCCATTACCAGTCCTAACCACCCCCCCCCACGGCCCATTACCAGTCCTAACCACCCCACCCCCTGGCCCATTACCAGTCCTCACCACCCCCCCCCCCATCAGCCCACTTCCAGTTTAGCCTCCCCCTCCCATCAGCCTACGTCCAGTTTAGCCTCCCCCCCTCCCATAGCCCATTACCAGTCCTAACCACCCCCCCCCCCTATCATTCCAAATTAAAATTAAAAAAAAACCCAAACCGGCTGCTTCTGCCGCGGCAGCTTCAAGAGCTCTGCCGCGGCAGCTTCAAGAGCTCTGCCGCGGGGCCCCCCCCTGCCCGGCAGAGCCTCCGTGCATCTTCAGCTCTTCACGTCCAAAACGCGGGCTTTTTTCAGAGCCGCGAGAGTTTCTTTTCTCGCGGCTCTGTTAATCCCGCCGAGGGTGATGGGAAATCCCATCAGCCCCGCGGGATTAAGAGAGCCGCGAGAAAAGAAACTCTCGCGGCTCTGAAAAAAGCCCGCGTTTTGGACGTGAAGAGCTGAAGATGCACGGAGGCTCTGCCGGGCAGGGGGGGGCCCCGCGGCAGAGCTCTTGAAGCTGCCGCGGCAGAGCTCTTGAAGCTGCCGCGGCAGAAGCAGCCGGTTTTTTTTTTTTTTTTTTTAACTTGGGATGCTTAAGAATGTTTTTTGCGCGGGGCCCCCTGAAACGCGGGGCCCTGTGCAAAAAACATTCTTGCTCAATGGACGGGCCGGCCCTGATTACACGTTGAGTGAAAAAATATTTTCTTTTATTAGTCTTAAACAGTTTACCCTGTAGCTTCATTGCATGTCCCCTAGTCTTTCTATATTCTGATAAGGTAAACAATCGATCTACGTTTAGCCGTTCCACTCCGTTCATTAATTTATAGACTTCTATCATATCTCCCCTCAGCCATCTGTGGATTTCCTTACTATCCCTCCTCCACTAATTAAATCAAAGGCGATCATGCTATGATCACTATTGCCAAGTGGCTCCAACACCCTTATCTCTTGCACTAGAGCTGGTGTTCCACTAAGGACTAGGTCTAATATGGCTTCCCCTCTGATCGGTTCATGAACCAGCTGCTCCAAGAAGCAGTCATTTATGTCATCTAGAAACTTTATCTCCCTAGCATGTCCTGCCGTGACACTAATTTGTTTAGCTGACAAGTTTGCTGACACCCCCAACAAGAATAGTGGCTGAGTAAGTATAAATGATGATATAGACAGGCCAAACTGATGAATACAAGGAATTCGGATTTTCAGAAGGTCTTTAATATGAGAGATTCATAAGGAAATTAAAAAGTCACATGATGGAATCTATGTCTTCAGGTTTTTATGCCAGAAGTGTGTTGAAATGGTAGTTAAGGATTTTGCTACATTGAGGGGCAAAGTCCAGTCTATATCCACAGACCCATTGCTTCTATCTCCAGATACTGGAGGTGATGGAATGCTTGCAAAAGAGGAAGGAATGGAGGTGTCATCAACTGACCCTCCCCCCTCCGGAATTGTTTGTTTGTACCCCCATTCTGGGAAAAAGTGGATTTCTTGCTTGTACAAAATACTAATATATAATTTTATTTCTTTATTTATTTGTGTGTTATCTATACCGCCTTATCATTGAATCAAAGCGGTTTACAGAGAACAATAACATCCTACAGGTAACATGATTAAAACAAGTGACTAAATAATGACTCCGCCCGCCCCCCAACAAGACTATAAAGGTTACTTGATAATTGGAATGAGGATTTACAAGAATCTCTGGATGATTCTGATTGGGATATTATTCAGCCATCAACTTCATGTGCTGTTGAATTAATGGCTCAGTTATTGCATCGAACCTACCAATACTTCTTTTTTATGCAAGACTTGACCAAGCCACATCTGGTTTGTGATGGTGGGGCTATGGTCGCTCTGGTGATTATTTGCACATGTGGGGAACATGTCCCAGGAGGATCCTATTCTGAAGACAAGTGGGTGAGGAGATCAGGGAGATCCTGGACTGGGGGGTTACTTTAACATTATTGATCTGCCTCCTGGGCTATTGGCTGGATATTTCACTGTTAGTGGGCCAATGATTGTATGTTGCTAAATTCGCCATACTGGAAGGAAACTCTTAAAGTAGTCCATTGGCATAAACAAGTGGAAAAGATTGCCAGGACTGAGAAATTGACTTAATCTCTAAAACAGAATATATATTTGTATAATACAGTTTGGAAAAACTATTGGAAGCATTGACAATGATGGGCAGGGCTGGCACTGGAGCATACTAGACAAGAATCCATTAAAGACTGATTCGGGTGACATGGGAATTGCTTGTTGTGGAACTGACTGTACTGTTCTGTGCTTATCTTTGTAGATATATTGTACAAGTGCGTTGTCTGCCACTTAAATATACAGTTTGAGGGTCATTCCAATGTGCAAATACTGGGGATGTATGTCTGGTTTGGACATACAACCCACGCTATTCATTGGGAGGGTCTATTCTGAAGAATGAGTTCCCTGCATATACAGCAGTTTTGTGTGTGGAGCTCTGGATGGGGCTGGGAGGGGGAGGGCCGGAGGAGGAGTCTGGGTGAGTGGGGGTGGGCCACACAACCTGGACATACAAGACCGATACAGGTCACGGCTCTGTATGTCCAGCAAGGGCAGAATGGATGGGGAACTTATTCCACCTTGGAGGTGGAATAAGTCCCCTCGACCATGGTAGGCAGCGATGGAGGACCACCCCAAAGAGGTGAGCCACAGCAGGAAGTTCCCCGCTGCCCGATCTCAGGACTGGCAGGCTCCTCTGGGGATTGGGTGGTGGGGAAAAGCAATTGTATGGTGTTGCGGGGAATCGGGGCTCCTGTGTGGCATCCCAGTGCCATGACGATGGGACCCCACAGCACCGAGGCTCCAGCAGGAGAGAATGCTGCATGTCCTGGGAAGAACGTTGAATCGGGGCATGTCTGACCCATCCAAGTGCCCCGATTCTGCTCCCATGGAGACATCTAGCTCCCTTGGGTGCAGATTCAGGGTCAAATCTGGCCTGTCCAGATTTTGGACATCAAGACAGGCCGGACATGTCCCAATCAGAATGGGCCTCCACATGTTTATATTTCTTTACTGATTTTCAAATAAACAATAATGACAAGACAAAGACAATAAGAAAGTACTACTGTGTCTGAGCAATCTTTATCTTTATTTCCATTCTCGATATACTGCCCCAGCAGAAGTATCAAGTAATTACATCAATATCTACTGTACTAATTACTAACAAAGGAATTTAATAGCCAGTTGCGTCTGCACCTAAACAACCTCCTTTTCTTTCAGCTATGATTAATTCACATTTATAAGCATTACAAACTAGATTCCGCCACATACTAAAAGATAGAAAAAATTATTCTTCCAATGAGTTACTATTAACTTTCGGGTCTATTCTGTAACACAAATTCTGTAATGCCCATCCCTGCTATTTGTTCACCCTTCCCATCCCCAACGAAACCTCCCCATATGAACAAGGAGTTTGTATGGGGAGGCTAGACGGGGGTGGGAAAGGGAAGATGTGGAGGTGGAGGTGGAGTTAGGGTGGGCAGTGGGCGGTCTGCAGCCCCGGAGGTACAAGGCTGTCTGATGTTGGCCCTGTACATCCGGGGCCAGCAGACTAGACGGGGGACTTATTCCATCCTGGAGGTGGAATAACTCCCCCTAGACGTTGGTGGACGGCAGGAGCGGGGAGCGGCAAACATAGGAGGGGTTGCAGGAGATTTCCCGCAGCCCAACCCTGGCCTTGGGAGGTTAAATCAGGGGTCGGGCTGTGGGGAATGAACAAAGGCGGCAGCAGCTGGGGATCACGGCTCCTGAATGGAGCCGCGTGCCATGGCAACTGGACGTCATGGCGCCGTGGCTCCATTCAGGAGCCCAATTGAGCCGAGCAGCAGCTTGTATGTGCAGGCTGACCGGAATCAGATCTCGGCCTGCACATACAGGCTTAGATCCCACAGGGGGCTAGACTTTCCCCCTTGGAATCAGAATCGCATCTACCACTGTGCGTCCAGTTCTGACCGAAAGCACAGTGGCCCTGGATGTAGACATTGAAATAGGCCTCCACATATCTAAAGAAATTAACATAGTTAATATAAAAGATTGATAACAATTAAGATTTAGTTCCAAATGATTTCCAGATAATGATTTTGTAAGTTCTTCTCTAATGTTTAATATAGTACATATTCACGCCCAAATTTGACTCCAGTAAAGAGATAAATTTAGATAGCAGAATAGCATATGTGAAAGGGTACCTAGATGGTTTGAAGAGTGCATAATTTTCTTTTTGTTGACTGCGGTCCAAAGAGCTCTGTGAGCCATAAAATAAATAGGGGCATGTTTACTAGGCTGGGCTAATGGTTAGAATGCACTATTTGTAACTGGGTCCCTTCGCCTTTGATTGCTTTAATTTGTGAAGTTTGGATCTAGCTGGTTTGTTCTTCCATAAAAATGGATAGATTCGAAATCTCTATAGAATCTGTATGGAAAAGCTATGGGAAGCATTCCCAAAGTATAATTCATTTTCAGGACTACTGACATTTTTATGGTTTCAGGTCTACCCCATCAAGATAAAAATAAAAAGGGGGGGGGGGGTGTCATATTCATTGGTGGCAGCTAGGCAAAACAAAACGTCTAGTCACCAATACTTTAATTAAACCAGATAGCACAGTTACTTACCTGTAACAGGTGATCTCTGGGAACAGCAGGAATTAGTCCTCACATATGGGTACGTCGGTACCGACGGAGCCCGTGCGGGAAAGCTCCCCAGCTTCTTAGAATAGAAGCTTTTGGGACCTCCCACTGCACATGCGCACTGCCTTCCCGCCTTCCTGAACAGCTCTCCTCAGTTTCGAGTTTATAGCTGAGTCAACAGAGAGAGGACAGGAAGATAGATAGATAAAAGATACAACTCCTAGGGGAGGTGGGTGGGTTGTGAGGACTAATTCCTGCTGTTCCCAGAGATCACCTGTTACAGGTAAGTAACTGTGCTATCTCCAGGAACAAGCAGGAATAAGTCCTCACATATGGGGACTCCCTAGCTTAGATGCATGGGATCCCCTGTAAAGGTTTGCCATCTTCGTATGGATCTCAGGCATCCATTCTGGGAAGGTGGGCAGGAGTTGTTTAGGAATGGAACAGGTGCTTGAGGACAGCCTGGCCAAACAAGGCATCCCGGCGGGAGTCCTTGTCCAAACAGTAATGGGCTGTGAAGGTATGAACCGAGGCCCAGGTAGCGGCTCGACAGATCTGATCTATGGAAACAGAGTGCAGATGAGCCATAGAAGTTGCCATGGCCCTCACATTGTGAGCAGTGACATGGCCTTCCAGAGAAATGTTTTTGCTCTGGTAAGCAAAAGAAATACACTGAGCAATCCAATTGGAAAGTGTACGCTTGGAGACTGGAAGTCCCAAATGGGAAGGATCAAAGGCCACAAAAAGTTGAGAAGACTTTCGATGTGGCTGAGTCCTATTAAGGTAAAAAGCGAGAGCTCTTTTACAATCCAGAGTATGAAGGTTCCTCTCTGCATTGGATGCATGAGGAGCTGGAAAAAAGACAGGTAGATATACCTCTTGATTAAGATGAAAAGGCGAGACCACTTTAGGCATAAAGTGGGGATTCGTCCTAAGGACCACCTTATCATGATGAAATCTTGTGTAAGGTGGATTAGCCACTAAAGCCTGCAGCTCACTGATGCGGCGAGCCGAAGTGACTGCAATGAGGAAGATGACCTTCCAGGAAAGAAATTTCAAGGAGGTGGAAAACATTGGCTCAAAAGGTGGCTTCATAAGTTGACCGAGCACTAGATTCAAATCCCATGCGACCGGGGGTGGTCTGATGGGAGGTTTAGTGAGAGTCAGGCCTCTCATGAATCTTGCAACAAGAGGATGAGAGGAGATAGGTTGTCCATTTATATGTTTCAAGGATGCTGCAATAGCACTTAAATGGACTCTTACCGAATTCGTCTTGAGGCCTGCATTGGATAGATGCAGGAGATAATCAAGAAGAGAATTCAAAGGAAGTGCCAGAGGGTCAAGACCCTGCTGAGCACACCAAATGGAAAAACGTTTCCATTTGAAAGCATAGGAACGCCTGGTAGAGGGTTTCCTAGAGGCAGAAAGGATATCTTTCACTGGTTGGGAAAGATGAAAGTCTTGAAGGCTTAAGCCTTCAGTAACCAAGCACTGAGGTGAAGGGATTTGGGGTTTGGGTGCCACAAAGTCCCCTCCTCCTGAGACAGGAGGTCTGGCGCAGCTCCCAGATCCAAGTAGGATCCCTGGGAGAGCTGTAGAAGTAGAGGGAACCACACTTGGCGTGGCCAGCGTGGAGCTATGAGGATCATAGTTCCATGATCCCTCTGGAGTTTGAACAGAGTCTTGGGAATCAAAGGAATGGGTGGAAAGGCATATAGGAATGCCTGATTCCAATTCAGGAGAAAGGCGTCCGTAGCCTGAGCTCCCTGACACGGAGTTCTGGAACAGAACCGGGGAAGTTTGGCATTCCACGGACTTGCAAAGAGGTCTATGTCCGGGGTCCCCCATTCCTGAAAGATTCGGTTTATTTGGTCCAAATGTAGGGACCATTCGTGTGGCAGCAGAACTCGACTGAGCCTGTCTGCCCGAGAGTTTTGAACTCCTGGGAGATACACTGCTAGCAGGTGAATCTGATGCTCTCTGGCGAAGGCCCATAGTCTTAGAGCTTCGTTGCAAAGCGACAGAGAGCCCGTCCCTCCTTGTTTGTTTATGGAAAACATGGCCACCTGATTGTCCGTCTGAACTAGGACAGTGAGGTTGGCTAGGAGGGAGTGGAAGACCTTGAGGGCAAGGTAAATTGCTCGCAGTTCCAGAAGATTGATATGAAGGGTGGTCTCCTGTAGAGACCAAGTGCCCTGAGTGGAGAGAGTTTGCAGATGGGCTCCCCACCCTGTTTGGGAGGCATCTGTTGTGAGGGTTGCTTGGGGTAGCAATGGTTGAAACGGAGCCCCCAACAACAGATTCTTGGTGGAAGTCCACCAGTGGAGGGACCAAAACAGACGATCGGAGGTTTGTATTTGGTCTGAGAGCGCTCCTGACGCCTGAGTCCACTGAGTGGCCAGGGTCCATTGAGCTGCTCTCATATGAAGACGAGCATAAGGCACCACATGCACTGTGGAGGCCATATGACCCAGTAGGCGTAGCATTTCCCTGGCTGTCAAGTGAGTGCTGGACTGAGCTTGGGAGGCCAAACTCAGGAGGCGCTGGCCTCGAACATGTGGAAGGTAGGCCCTTGCAGTGATGGTGTCCAACTGGGCCCCTATGAATTCTAGAGATTGAGTAGGGATGAGTTGGGACTTGGGAAGGTTTACTACCAGTCCCAGATACTGCAAAAGGCTCCTTGTGTGGTCCAGGGAAATCTGGGCCTGTGACTGAGTTGGAGCTCGGATGAGCCAGTCGTCCAGATATGGGAAGACAAAGATTCCCATGCCTCTTAGAAATGCGGCTACGACTGCCATGCATTTTGTGAATACTCTTGGAGCAGAGGCTAGACCGAAGGGGAGTACTCTGTATTGGAAATGTTTTCCCTGAAACAGAAAGCGAAGATACTTTCTGTGGGATGGATGGATGAGTATATGTGTATACGCATCCTGTAGGTCTAGAGAACAAAGCCAGTCCTGACCCTGGAGGTAAGGAAGGAGAATGCCGAGAGACAGCATTTTGAATTTCTCCTTGAAGAGAAATTTGTTCAATTCTCTCAGATCTAGGATTGGTCTGAATCCCCCTGTCTTCTTTGGAATGAGAAAATAAGGGGAGTAGAAACCGGACCCTTGTTGAGGAAGAGGAACCTCTTCTATGGCCCCTTGGGCAAGAAGAGAGGAAGCCTCTTGACCCAACAGGGTTAGGAGAGATGGGGGAGAATTGAATGGTCTCACCATATGATGGGGAGGAAGGTTGGAGAAATGAAGTTTGTAACCCTCTCGAATGATAGAGAGGGTCCATTGTTCTGTTGTGATTTGTTCCCATCTGGGAGCAAAGTGAACCAACCTTCCGGGTATGGTGAGAGGTTCTGGTTGTGTTAGAACCAGAAGTGGCAAGTTCCCTAGGAGCAAGTCAAAACCCCTGAGGGGTTGGAGCCTGCTGAGCTACAGTAGCTGCTGCAGGCTTAGCTCGTGCTTGTTTGGATTGCTGACGCTTAGCAGTATAGCGAGGTTGAGAAGACTGCTGGCCAGTATTTGAAGCAACTCTGGCCTTCTTATAGTAAGGCCTTTTAAAAGACTTTTTCTTAGTAGGAATTGAAGTGGACTTTGAAAGTCTTTCCAAGGTGGCATTTTCAGCATCCATCTGGGTGGCTTTGATTTGCCACTCTTCCCCAAATAAGTTCTCACCTGTACAGGGCAGATTCCGTAAGCCATCTAGAACCCAAGGTTCCAGATCAGAGGCCTGGAGCCAAGCAAGACGTCGGGCTGCAATAGCAATGCCCGAAGCCCTACTGGCTCCCTCAAAGGAATCATATGCTGCCCTATTAGAGAACTTAGAAACCTCTAAGAGTTGTTTCACTAGGGAAAGGAATCCCTGCTTTTTATCCTCAGGGATAAAGGGGGCAAAATGCCGCACCTTTTTGGCAAGTTCCTCCAGGAACATGCCCATATAGAGACTGTAGGAATTAATCCTGGCTATAAGCATACTAGCCTGGAAAATTTTCCTACCAAAAGAGTCCAAAGTCTTACATTCCCGTCCTGGAGGGGTGGAAGAGTGCCTTTTGGTACTCCTAATCTTCTTCATTGCAGACTTCACCACAATAGAGTGGTGGGGCAATTGAGTCTTTTGGAAACCAGGAGAAGGAGGGACCCTATACATGGTGTCCAACCTACGGGAATAAGGAGACAAAGTCAAAGGATTTTCCCAGAAATCCATCAGTTGTTCTTGAAGGATTTCATGGATAGGCAGGGTAACTGCCTCCTTAGGGGCCTTTGAGTATCCCAAAATATCCAGTTTTTTGGATCTGGGTTCCTTTTCAGAGGATGTGGTAATAGAAAGGGCTGTAGCCATATCTAAAACAAAGTCCTGGAAGGACAAATCCTCTGGAGGGGACATTCTCCTTTTAGGAGAAGAGGGCTCCTCAGGTAAGTTGAGTGAAAACTCAGCAGAATCATCAGAGGAGTGAAAATCCTCAGAGGAATCGGTGCTTTCCTCTAACGCACGATACGCGTACCGATCGGTATCGATATCGGGCGTATCGGGTATGGAACCGGTATGGAGCGAAAGCCCATACGGTACCGACTTGCGTTTAGAGGTGGACGGCCTCGATACCGGCATGGCGGACGATACCGGTATCGGGCCCGGAACCGCTGAAAGCGGAACCGATGGCGTTGCAGCTTTAATGAAAGCCATGACGGCCTGCTGCATGGACTGTACAGTATCGCCCATGGACGCCATAGCTGCCTGGATGTCGGTACCGGAGTGACCCGGTACCCCAGAGCAGGCTAACAGGTGATCTGTCGAGGCCGTAGCATCGATATCAACCTGAGACCCCTGAATTGGCGTTTTTGGAAGTTGGACTTCCCGCCGGGGTTGTTTGGCTGGGGCAGGGTCCTCAAGTTCTAAGCTAAGAGCCTCTCGATGCTTTGAAGGAGATTTGCTCTTTGAGGACTTGCCCACAGAAGGTTTGGTTACCTGAGATCCATCCGGAGAAGAAGACCTGGATGACTGTGATGCTGTATTCTCTGAAGCAAACAGCACATGGAATTTGTTGGCCCGGTTCTGCAGCCCACGTTTAGACATGTGGGAGCAAGATGGGCAGTCCGGTATGGAATGGTCAGGCCCCAAACATTTCAGACACCAGTCATGGGTGTCTGTGACTGAAATAACAGCATTACATTTGGTACACTTCTTAAATCCAGGGGCTGGCTTCTCCATGAGGAGAAATTGAGTAGGCCGAGAGGCCTCTCTGAAGTGACCAAAAAGCTAAAAAATAAGAAAAAAGAATTATAATTTTTTAAAGAAAGAAAGAAAAGACCGGCGATACCGGTATCGGTATGGGGAAGGCAGGTACGCGGTCTAAAGAAACAAATAAAATAACAATTTCTTCAGCGGTGACAGGAACACGACCTGCTGGCTCCGCGGAAAAAAGAGAAACTGAGGAGAGCTGTTCAGGAAGGCGGGAAGGCAGTGCGCATGTGCAGTGGGAGGTCCCAAAAGCTTCTATTCTAAGAAGCTGGGGAGCTTTCCCGCACGGGCTCCGTCGGTACCGACGTACCCATATGTGAGGACTTATTCCTGCTTGTTCCTGGAGATATTCAGCGACAAAACATATCTGGTTTCCACTGATGTATATCACGGCTGCCCCTCCACCCACACCGCTATCCAGTCAGCGTGGATATTCTCAACTGTTCTTAAACTCCTTTCCCCTTCACCCTCCCCCTCCTGCCCCCTTCTTACCTCCTCCCCTTCCCTCCTTCCGTCTCCCCTTTCCCTTCCCCTACCCCCTTCTCTCCTTTCCTCCTCCCTGTTCCCCTCCCTCCTTCCTCCCCTCCCCCCTTCACTATGGCACATTGAAAGTCTATTTCTGTTTTTTCCTTTTTCTTTTTTGACTTTGGTCTGCAATCAAGCTCATTTGGATCTCTTGTCACAGTTTTTTTACATGCTTCATTTGTATGATTATGTTTTATTTTGGATTTTTGGTTTTGGACCCGCCTTTATCCTCCTGTGGACTGATGCATATTTTGGGCTTCCTCTAAAGCATCTTATACACTTCTCGTCAACCTCTTTTGCCTTTGATTTTTGATTATTATAGTTTTCAATCCATGGCTTCCCCCTGCATTGCTTCTTTTTATACGTTCCTGATACTTATTATATCTTTTTATGAACATAAGAACATAAGATATGCCATACTGTGTCTCCAGTTTAGTGCATGTAGTTTTTATTTTGTTCTTATATCCATATTGTTGGTCCTATTTATTCAGCAGTTTTTATTTCACATATTTTTATATATATTTTGTTTCAGATTGGTTTTTAGTTTTTTGTACATTTCTCGATTACTGTTTTTTTTGTATACATTCTCCAATTACTGTTTTAGCATTATGTGACATTTTATTCAATTCATTTTTTATAGACCCCACTTTCTTTATGTTTGTCCTGTATTTTACTGTCTGATTCATAAATTAACAGACACACTTGTAGGCACACAAGTTTTACTACTATCCCCTATATGCATTCATATTGATTAGTTTTTATGTGGCAGTTGTTGGTTTGCTCATCATCTTGCCTGGGGCCATGTGTATGACATCTCTTATATCCCTTTTGTGTTTTGCTATTGATATTTTAGGACTTGGTTTTAGTTCCCTGGCATATAGGTTTTACTTTCTCTTTTTATTTGCTTTTAGCGCTCTATTGGCTTTTATTTTATTTTATTTACTATGATGACACATTTCTTTTAATTAATTTATTTATTTAGTAAGCTGTGGTCTTATCTGCACAGATTGGTTTATTTTATGGTACTGCTTATCACCCTTTCCTTATGTTGCATTTCATTTGTATTGAATGACTGGATTCATGGATACACTGGTCGCTACCCTTTCGCAGGTTTGTATGACTAAACTTGTGCTTAATAGTCACTAGTTTACATTATATTTGTGTCAGACAGGATACTGTTTGCATGATCAAATTCATGGGCTTATTTGCATTCAATATTTCACTCGCTCATATCATACTATAGTAGGGAGATTTGGTGGGTTGCGCTCACTCCTCTACTTTGTATATGTGAAGTCATTCTGCTTTGCTTTACATTGAGTTTGCATTTATCCTTATACTTTATTTTTACACTCAGTTGTTTTATGCAGCATTTGCCCTTTGACCTTGTTTGGAACACTTTTTGTTCTCTATAAGGCAGACAGAGCCGTGGCTTGTTCTCTTGCCATTTGGCATTCGTTTCACTGGTGTTTATTTCCAGGCAAGTATGCCCCTTTTTAAATTTGTTGTATTTGAGTTTTTAATGGAAATTTTAATATTTAATATTAAACTTTGCACTTTCTCTTTTGTTTAGGATTTGCTATAAGTGGAGGGTAAGGGGTGAGAATACTAGGGGGAGGGGAGGGAGAAAGGGACAGAGGCTGGGAAGGGAGCAGAGTTGAGGGGAAGCAACAGAAGAGGATCTGCAGCAAGAGGTGTACAATTGCAAGGGTTGGAGGCTAAAGAGAGGGCAGGAAATAGCACCATGAATATACGCTAAAAGGTGCTCCCCAGCCCCACTAGTAGACATCCAGGCACCCCACCACACACACAGACACACCTCCCCCACACCACACAAAGAGGCATGCCACTCCCGCAGCATACACACACAGGCACCTGATCCACACAGCAAGCAAACACACAGGAACCCTTTACCTGCTCCACACACACACACAAGAGGCAGGCACCCCACCCCCACCCTGCATCACATGCACAAAAGCACAGGTACTACACTCACACACCCACTATCTGAAGAGCGAGACATGTATATAGCCAACACTAGTTATAAAGATTACTCATACAGCCCTACTACCATACCCCTTGAACTCTTCCTAAACACAAACACACAGAAATCCAGATAGGTACGACTGTGCATGTGAAGGATAGAGAAATATGTTGCTTTGTCACACATTAAGTGTGCTGTTTCAAATGCACACACAGTTCCCAACAGATAGTAGCATATACAGCCCTACCCCAACACTTCTTTTGATACATAGACACACACGCATGCAGCCCCCTGACACTCTCCATAACACAGACACACACGTTGCCCCCAATAGGCCTCATGACAAACACATGCACACACAGAGAGACACTCACACGCGTGTATGTAGCACCCAACAGTCCCCATGGCACACTCACACACATGTGAAAGCAAAGATTCAAAAAGAGGAGGAAATAGCCAATGGAATAAAATTGGTGGATAAGGCATTTTTCAGATATGTTAGTGAGAAGAGGAAGGGCAAAAGTGGTATTGTCAGACTCAAGGGGGAAGGGGAGGAATATGTAGAAGCTGATGAGGATAAAGCGGAATTGCTTTCCAAATATTTCTGTTCTGTGTTCACAGATGAAGAACCAGGAACAGGACCTCAGAAAACACCCACAAACAGGAAAAGAAGCGAGGGACATCTTGAACAATTTTCAGAAGACTGTGTTCGTGAGAAACTAGCTCAACTTAAAGTAGACAAAGCAATGGGACCGGATGGGATACACCCTAGAATACTGAGGGAACTTGGGGACATTCTAGCAACTCCACTGACTGACCTTTTCAATGCCTTGTTGGAGTCGGGAGTGGTGCCAAAGGACTGGAGAGAGGCTCATGTGGTGCCTTTACACAAAAGCGGAAGTAAGGATGTGGTTGAAAACTACAGGCCAGTTAGTTTAACTTCGGTGATGAGTAAATTATTGGAAATTCTGCTGAAAGAGAAAATAGTGAGGTTTCTGGAGTCCAGCAGATTACAGGATCCGAGGCAGCATGGATTCACCAGAGACAGGTCTTGTCAGGCAAATCTGATTTATTTCTTTGACTGGGTGACCAGGGAGTTGGACCGAGAGAGAGACCTAGATGTGGTGTATTTAGATTTCAGTAAAGCCTTTGACACTGTTCCACACAGGCGACTTATAAACAAAATGAGCATCCTAGGGATGGACCCTAAAGTTACTCAATGGGTTAGAAATTGGTTGAGTGGAAGGTGACAAAGGGTACAGGTAAATGGAGCTCACTCTGAGAAGGAGGTTACCAGTGGTGTGCCCCAGGGATCTGTCCTTGGTCCAATTATTTTTAACATCTTTGTTAGTGATATAGCAGAAGGGCTGTTGGGCAAGGTTTGCCTTTTTGCGGATGATACCAAAATCTGCAATAGAGTAGACACCCAGGAAGGTGTAGATAACATGAGGAGGGATCTAGCTAAGCTTGAAGAATGGTCTAGAATTTGGCAGCTGGGATTTAATGTTAAAAAATGTAAGGTCATGCATTTGGGCTGCAGCAATCCAAGGGAGCAATATAGTATAGGGGGTGAAGTACTTTTGTCCACTAAAGAAGAGTGGGACCTAGGCGTGGTTGTGTCTGATGATCTTAAAGTAGCTAAACAGGTAGAAAAGGCAACTGCAAAAGCTAGAAGAATGCTTGGGTGCATACGGAGAGGAATGGCTAGCAGAAAAAAAGGAGGTGATAGTGCCTCTATATAAGTCTTTGGTGCGACCTCATTTAGAGTATAGTGTGCAATTCTGGAGACCGCACCTTCAAAAGGATGTGAACAGGATGGAGTCGGTGCAGAGGGTGGCTACTAATATGGTTAGTGGTCTTCATTATAAAGCATATGAGGAGAGACTTAAGGATCTTAATATGTACACATTAGAGGAAAGGCGGGATAGAGGTGATATGATTGAGATGTTTAAATACCTCCGTGGCATAAATGTTCAGGGGGAGAGCCTCTTTCAATTGAAAGCAAGTTCTATTACGAGGGGACATGGGATGAGGGTGAAGGGGGATAGATTTAGGAGTGATATGCAGAAATATTTCTTTATGGAAAGAGTGGTGGATCCATGGAATAGTCTCCCAGTGGAGGTGGTAGAGATGAGGACAGTAACTGAATTCAAAAAAGCATGGGACAAACACAGAGGATCTCTAAAGGAAAAAAGGGGACTGTTGTAGCTGTTGATATGGAAGGACAGACTAGATAGGCCCTGTGGTCTTTTTCTATCGCTATGTTTCTATGTGTGTATGTAGCCTCCAGTAGTCTCCATAACACACAGAAAGACACAAACACATGCACTCACTGACACATGCACATGCAAGGACCCCTCCCCCGACACTTCCTATGAAACACAGAGATGAAGCCCCCGAATGTCTGATCCTGTGAGTGAGGGAAAAGCTAAGTTACTTACCTATAGCATGAGTTCTCCATGGACAGCAGGATAAGTCAGCCACAAGTGGTGAAGTCATCTGACTGCGCCATAGACGGAAGTACTCTCAATAGCTCAGAAGGCTTTGCCTTCTGAGCATGAGCCACAAGCCCAACTCCCTGGCCCGACCCTAGCTAGCCAGTCTTCAGTCTTCCGCCTTGCCAGCAAGATGGATCTTCCTATACTCTCCCTCCATTCTTAGCCACAGACAAAAAAAAAAAAAAAAAAGCCTCAACATCGCATACTTACAATGCCGAAGCCGGGGTTCAAGAAATGCCCTAAATGCTCCAGGAAGATGAGCAACTCGGATGCTCATGAAGTCTGCCTCTACTGCCTAGGTAAGGATCACCCCATGGAGGATTACCCGCTCTGCTCCCACCTGTCCCCAAGGGCTAGGAAGTTGCATTGCCATGTTCTTAAAGATTTCCTTGGACTGCCCAACCCTGCATCTATCTCCTGCTGGACTTTAGAGACTGTTTCGGCCCTGGACGTGCCTCCTGAGGCCTCCGTTCCTAGCCGCTCGCCTTCCAAGACTGCCCCGGCTTGGTATGCGCCTCCTGAGGCCTCAGTCCCCTGCCACCTGCCTCCAGCCAATGCTCTGGTTCCCTCAGCTCTCCTCGATCTTCCTGGGGCCACATGGGAGCATGGCCATGCTGCTCCCTTGACTTCCGGTGACTCTTCCAGCTCTGGCATCCCTTCCGGGCTTGGCTCCACCCTGCAAACCTCCTCCCAGCCACTGGCTTCCATCCAGACCCAGCGCTCCTCCCACAAGCATCAGAGCTCATCCAATCAATGACAAGAGCACAACAGGACCAGTTCATCCAATCGTCATGAAGAATGCATTGCTGTCTCGACTCAGCACTGGACTCATCATTTCAGCAGGAGCCACAGCCACGATAATTCCAGGCATCGGTGCAGAAGGAGCCCCTCCCGGTGCAGACAGAGCCTCAGCACCCATCACCATTGACGCCGAAGCAGATACAGGAACAGCAGGGAGCCATCTCATGAGCGCAGAGGCAGCAGGGAGCCTGGGCACAGATACAGACATCGGCGCAGCTTCAGCTCCCATTCAAGCAGCCAAAGCATCAGCGGCAGCAGCCCTTCCTCGAAGCATAGCAGGTACGGCAGCCCCAGCACATCTCCATCCCCTGATAGGGCAGACCTGCAGATGGATCTGGAGGAACAACTTGAGGGTATCCCCCTTCCCCAACAGCCACCCCCAGCTCTACCAGGACTACCAGATGGCTCCTCTGGAATCCTACAGCTTCTTTCCAACATGATGCAACAGTGGGGCTCGGTTCTTTCCACGTACACGGCAACACAGCAACGCCCCCTCTGCCTGCCACCTCCCCGTGCTCTCTGACCCCTGTGGCCTCCTCAGGGTCTGCTCATCCACTCTCCCCCATCCAATTGGCAGCCCCTGGCAGAGAAGAAGAAGAACCTATTGAGCCACAGCATGCTAGAGATGCCCTCACCCCCATGACCGCTACAGAAGTCTCCTCGTCCTCGCAGCCAACCCCTCTGGAGGATCTACCTACCCAAAGTTTCTGTGCAAGGACACTGCTGTTGTATCCATCATAACCAGCGACAGCACAGACCAGCGGAATGAGGTACAGAGTGCCCTCAAATTCCTGGAGATGCCAAAGGCCCTGACCGCCCTGCCAATTCACCAGCTTCTGTGACAACATGACAAAATTGTGGCAGAGCCCGGCCTCCATCCCTGCCTGCCCACGCAAGCTGGACACCAAGTATTTAGTTCAGGCTGTGCTGAGGTTTGAGAAACCACAGCTCCCACACCAGTCTATCGTCATCGATTTGGCTCTCAAGCAATCAAAGTCCTCTCGCAACACCGCAAACAACCCGCCAGAAAAGGACAACAAACTTCTAGATAATGTTGGTAAGCAGTTCTACCAAAGGGCCTTGCTGTGCAAAAGGGTGTCAGCCCACCAATTTCAGCATGCCTTATACCAGGACGTTCTAGTGGCAAACCTCAAGGCTTCTACTTCAGCCCAGCTTCCCGAAGTGCAGCCAGCGACCGTGGCAGCACTCACAGATCTTGAGGGCTGTATCAAGCTCCAGGTCTGGGTCTCTTATGACGCCTTTGAGGCAGCCTCCAGGACCGCTGGGACAGCCATCTTGGCCCGGAGGCTGGCCTGGCTACGCACATCTGGACTGCATGATGATACCCACGACCAGATCGCTGATGCCCCCTGCACTGGCGACTCTTTCATCAGGGACAAGATGAAGGACACAGTTAATGACATGAGGGAGCATTGCACCACCTTCCAGACGCTTGCCGTGGAGGGCCTGGAGCGTGCCAATTCCAGCCGCAAAGGGACCCACCAACATAAACATAAATGCTACTCTTCCAAATGCTACAACTCGTACCACAAGTGGCAACAACCGCGGTACAGACAGCAGTCCTACCAGATGCCCTACCATCCAAAACCCCGTCAGCAGGAGCGCAACCAGAAGAAAATTACCATTTTCGTGGCATGGAAGAACAACTCAAGCTTTTGACATGTGGCCCGCGAATACCCTCCCCACGGGTGGCTGCCTTTCAGCCTTCCTGCACTCCTGGAAGCCATCACTATGGATCAGTGGGTCCTCAGGATCATCAAGGAGGGGTACTGCATCAGGTTCTCATCCACACCAGTGCAGCGCACCCCCCCCCCCCCCCATGAGCAACATTCCACCCCATCACCTGCTTCCCATGACTTCGGAGCTTATCTCCCCCCTGTCATCCCGGGCGATAGAACCAGTTCCAGCCTTCGAGCACAATATAGGATTTTACTCCAGATACTTCCTGGTCTCCAAGAAATCAGGGGGTATCCACCCTATCCTTGACCTTTGGAAACTCAACAAATTCATAATCAAAGAGAAATTCAGAATGCACTCGCTGAATTCCATCTTGCCACTCATCCAGCCAAAGGAATGGATAGCCTCACTGGATCTGCAGGACGCCTACACACACATCCCCATTCACAAATAGCACAGGAAGTTTCTGCGCTTCCAAGTACTGGGGATCCACTACCAGTACTGTGTCCTCCTATTTGGACTCTCACCAGCCCCACTTGTGTTCACCAAATGTGTCGCTGTAGCGGCCGCCCACCTCCGCTAACACGGCATATGCGTCTTCCCGTACCTGGATGACTGGTTGATCTCTGCCCCATCCCCGCAGGAGCTACGGGCAGCAGCCAGGATGGCCACCTAGCTTCTCTCATCTTTGGGCTTCCTGGTGAACATGTGAAGTCACACCTCCACCCTGCACAGCGACACCGTTATTTCCAAGGCATTCCTGCCACCACACTGGAGAGACACGTGATCAGCTTGACCCGTAGCATCTCCAACTCCATGCATTCAATGGCAAGGACCCTCCTATGCCTTCTTGGCTACATGGCAGCATCAACGCATGTCCTTGCCTTTGCGAGATTGCACATGCACCCCCTGCAGTGGCATCTGCGTACCCACTGGTATCAGCACTTGCAACCCCTCTGCATGGTGATTCCAATAGAAGCGGCTGTGACAGACTCACTACATTGGTGGGCATATGAAACAAACCTCGCACAAGGCAGACCCCTCCAGCAGCTCACATATCAACTAACCATCACCACCGATGCCTCGCCAATGGGATGGGGAGCACACTGCCTACAACTCCGAATGCAAGGAGCCTGGTCAGTCACGGAGAAGACTCTCCACATCAAAGTGCTGGAGCTGAGGGCGATCTGATATGCCCTCATGACTTTTCAACTCCACATCTCAGGCAAAACGGTCCAGATACGGATGGACAACCAGATGGCCATGTTCTTCGCACCCTCCAACCGGTGCCTCCTGCAGGGCTGCTACCTGCCAGAAATACACAACAAACTAGCAGACCGTCTCAGACAGTTGGACCTGCACAAATTGGCTCTTCATAAACAAGTGGCCTCCTCCCTCTTCAAGAGGTGGGGCCAACCACAGATCGACCTCTTTGCCACCAAGGAGAACACGAAGTGCGCTCTGTTTTGTCCAAGCGCCCTTCAAAAACAGTGTGGTAGTGAATGCCTTTGATGTGTCCTGGGGGGAGTGGTCTCTAGTATATGCCTTCCCCCCTCCCCCAGGACAATACAATGCATCATCATGGACAGGGCACAAGCCATCCTCATTGTACCGCATTGGCCCAGGTAGGTGTGGTTCCCCTATCTGTGTTGCCTGACCCTGGAGCCCCCAGTATGCCTCCCTCTGAGGCCAGACCTAATCACCCAGGATGGCAGTGAAACCCTTCATCCCAGCCTACAGACGCTGGTGCTGACGGCATGGAAGCTGAAAGGCTAACCCTGTCTTCCCTCAACCTACCATCCGAGGTCCAGCAGATCATACTAGCGGCACGGCACCCCTCTACCAGGAAGTCATACAGCTTAAAATGGAGGCACTTCAGTGCCTGGTGCGCCTCACGCCAGCTAGACCTCTTCTCATGCCCGGTGCCTCAGGTCCTCCAGAATCTCATCTCACTCTCCAATCAGGGGCTAAAGACACAGACCGTCAGAGTGTACCTGTCTGCTATAGCGGCCTTCCACAACCGCACTGGCAACTCTTCTAGAGCCATACTTCCACTCATCGCTCGCTTAATGAAGGCCTGACCAATCTTCATCCCACCATCTGACCCTCTGTGCCCCCATGGGACCTAAATATCATCCTTAACCAACTGACCAGTGAGCCCTTCGAACCCCTACAGTCTGCAGAGCTCAAGTACACCTCCTGGAAAACACTTTTCCTCATAGCTATCACCTCAGCCAGATGCATTAGCAAATTGCATGCCCAGATGGCCCTTTCCCCCTATACCATACTCCACCAGGATTGCGCCACTCTCTGGCACACCCCAAGTTTGTCCTCAAAGTGGTGTCTGCTTTCCACATCAACCAAACTATCAAGCTCCCCTGCTTCCACGCAGGGCCGCATTCTCAACCCAGAGAAGAGAGGCTCCACATGCTGGAGTGTGTCAGGACTTTTCACAACTACCTGCACCGGAAGTCTTCCCACCAAAAAGGGTCGTAACTCTTTGTTTCCTATGACCCCAATAAACCAGGCTGCCCAGTTTCCAAACCATCCCTCTCCATGTGGATCTCATCATGCATCGCCTTCTGCCTGACCCAGGCTGGAGCGCAGGCCGTACCAAGAGTCAAGGCCCACCATCTCTGAGCACTAGTGACCATAATTGCCAACCTAAGCTCTGTACCAGTGCCAGACATCTGCAGGGCCACCACCTGGTCCTCCGTCCATACCTTTCAAAGACACTACTGCCTAGACCTGGCGGCGTGGGACAGCACCGCCTTTGGCCAGGCAGTCCTGGTCACAGTGAAGTCTTTGGTGAAGCTGGACCATGAGCATCCAGCTCACATGCATTCGGACACACCTGACCACGCAGGAGCATCCCAGATGACTATCTCAAAGACTCGCACAGACTTGCTCACCATCTTTGGGTTGTGGTTTGCACAATTACTTTGCTCAATTGCCGTTGCACATCCAGTTGCTCTAATATTGTTGCTTTCCTTGCACATGCTCATGTTGTTTGCTGCTGCTGCTATTTTGCACATGCTCATGTTATGGCTGCTGTTTGCTGTTTTGCACATGCTAATGTCTGACTTAATAAATGTTCTGCACTGTTCCCCAGGAAGCATTTTCTTGCCCTGGGTAGTGTCTTGCCTCTGCCCCTCCCCCCACCTCAGCACACAACAGCTTGAGAGACACCACTTGTGGCTGACTCATCCTGCGTGTCCTAGGAGAAAGCTAAGTTACTTACCTATAACATGAGTTCTCTGTGGACAGCAGGATAAGTCAGCCACACATTCCCACTCAACTCCCCTGGGGGGGGGAGGGGTTTGACCTTTGGCTCAAAGGCTCGCCTACGTAGCTATCAGGCAAGCTCTCAACTGGGGTTGTACTAGATTGTAAGCTCCGACGAGCATGACTCTGATGAGCAGGGACTGTCTCTTGTATGTTTATCTGTACAGCGCTGCGTGCGTGGTGCTATATAAGTGCTTAATAGTAGCCACTTCCGTCTATGTGAGATGAAGCCCCTGAATGTCTGATCCTGTGAGTGAGGGAAACATGCCATTGTATCACACTATAAAATGTGAACTTTTCAACTTTTTTCTGCTTCACAGCAGGGTACCAAAGATGCTAGACCTCCCTCCTTCCCTCTTGTGGCATACTGCTAGGGTGATATTTAACTTTATGTCGCAGCCAGACACAGAGCGAATAGGGGGGACTCCAGTGCAGCGAGTTGGTTAGTCAGAATCAGACACACATCTGCCACAGTGCAGGGCATGAAGCTTGTGGTTAGCATAACTGCCAGTCCACTGCAAGGAGCACCACCGCTGGTTCTCATGGGAGGCTACGGAATTGATCTTTCCACTTTTAGCCAGCTCTACGGCAATGGTTTATGGTCTAGGCACTTGATATACCGCCCTACACTTACGCATCAGAGCAGTTTACATGTATACTAACAGGTACTTTTTATTCCATTGTCCCCAAAGGGCTCACAATCTCAGTGTACCTGAGGCAATGGAGGGTTAAGTGGCTTGCCCAAGGCCACAAGGAGTGGCCATGGCACTAGAGACCCCAGTCCCTCCGGCCTGAGGTTGCTTTTCCTGTCCCAACCAATGAGCCACTCCTCCCTCTGCATGTTTCACAGCTGCAGCTGCAAAGCAGTGATCTCAAAGAAATACCAAAGCCCAGTCAAGTAGTGTTTCTCACATTGATGCTGCCACTGTTGACTGTTGGGACTGCTGACATCAGCTCTGGGATTGAGTCCTGCCTCTTAGTGCTCACTGCGGTTTTCATGTGGCTAACAGACAGGGACAGCAATGGCTTTCCCCAGGTCTATCTTAACAGTCTATTGACTTTCTCTCCAGGAGCGTGTCCAAACCTTTCTTAAGCCCAGCTACACTAACTGCTTTTATCACCTCCTTATTTGTTGGATTTATAAAATAGCTGTGCAATCATGGATGCAGAGATAGAGCGGGCGGTAGTAATAAGAGGCAGGAAAAGAGGTTGGAAAAGCTAAGTGGTTGTTACCTTTGTAGACCTCTTTTAGGTTAAATAATAAACACATTGATTGTGTTTGCTTTGATCACATTAACCCTTTATTATCACAGCCTGTTCATATTTTTTTCTCAGTACTTCTTTTTATTCCAGTTATGCATTTGCCCCTTTACTGCAATTTTCTTGTTAAATCATTTGCTCTACCTGACAACATCTGAGCCACGAGTAACCTTGAGGACTTCCACAAAATGTTGAGGACACATCTCTTCATCAAACACTTCGGCATAACTCTTACTTAGTACATATGACCATACTCTCTTAATGCCATCTCTACCACTCACTCTCCTGGTATATTTCTACTACTGCCCCCCTTCATTGTTACTCTCACTCCCTCCCTACTCATAACATCTGTTACCCAACCTGCCTAATGTATATATGTTCGATTAGCCTATCTATTGATTTACAGCTATGTTACTTGTTAATGTTCTGGCTTTTTATCTCACTATGTTCGATATATGTTAAGAACAAAGGAGCGGAGCCTGGACTGACAAATTGTAAACCTTGTTTATTACGCCCCAACGCGTTTCGGCCACCGGCCTTCTTCAGGGGGTCTTAAAGAGCACACCTCAAAAATAATAAACATAAACATATAGATTAAATAAACACAATATATAAAAAAATACACTGTCTTATATAAAAAAATAAAATAAATAAATAAAATAATAATTAAAAACATAATTTTGCCCAAAACATCTAAAGGACAATCTATTGATTCATAACGGTTAGTTAAAAACCAACTAATAGATAAAAATGTTAAAAAATTATAAAGAATAGTAATAAATGATAAGAACATATTAAACTACTAAAAAAAGGAGGGAAGAGAGACGAGGAGAAACAAAAAGTAAATAAATACCTTATTATGATCAAATTGAGTGTTATCCCGGATTGAACCTATGGGATACTAACAGCTGACAATGAATAAATGAATTATTAAATAAATAAATATACATTCATAAAACAAGTATATACAATTCTAAAACTAACAGTACATGTTAATAAATATATAACCAATTAATAATAAATAATTAATTACATAAATAAATATACATATATATAAGAGTATACATATATATAAGAAATTATATGAAAAACGCTTATAAAAATTAAAAAAATGTAGCTATATGCATGTATAATGTTAAAACGTTTCGTATATGAATATCAAAGGCACTTCAAGAAACACAAAAAGAGCATGTAAATAAAATAATATAATAATAATATAAAAATATAAAAACTGAAAAATAAAAACCATCATAGATCAAGTGTAGAAAAAGTGTAAAAAAAGTGTAAAAAAGGTGGAGACACTCTTAAATTAAAAATCATCATATTCAACGTATACATCAAAAAAGTTGTCCAGTGCGGCTCCTATAACGCACTTATTGTTCTGACAACATATGTCTAGGAATGATGGCCGATAGTGCAGAAACAAACGCTTGTGTAGAGTGCGACAAATAGACCAATTGGCCATTGCAATAGCAATGATTGCAAGTGAAACGGTAAAAAAATCCTTCTCATAAAGGCAACGATTAGCCAATAAAAACAGTGGGGAGAAAACTGAATTCTTAAAATTGAAAAAAACAAAATTGTGCGTGGTTAGCCGATGTGAACAGTTATCTTTCCCATACAAGTAGCGTTTAGCCGAGAAAAACAATAAAGGGAAAACTGAATCCTTAAAATTGAAAAACACACAATTGTATTGCTTATATTGAAAAAGTCGTCAAGAGGAGAAATATTAGTATCATGTGAACAGAGTTCAGAAAGGAGTTTTGGGAAAGGGGGGTGTACAACCTACCATTAATAGTAATGAGGCCAAGGGCGTCGATCTATAGGTTGCAGGGGGGCACCAGAGGCCCTAGTACTGGCCCTGCATCCAAGGATCTTCTGAAGGCCTTCTATTTGGCGGGGGAGAAAGCCAGCACACAGCATGACTGCTAAGGAACTAGACAAGACCATTCTTTAGCACAGGTTCTTGACTTAAAAATTGCCTCTTTTCATTTTGCTATCTTCCATTGTTCTGCTGCTGGCACCGGGGGACCAGCAGAAACGGAATTAGCCTGATTAAAGGCATCTGGGAAAGGAGTGTCAATAATAACCTTATTAGAGAGGGGCCTTAGGTGCAGTATTTGCTTGTGCTCAGCTGCCTTCCTGATATAACTTATATGAAATAGCTCCAATCTCCCCCGCCCCCACCCTTCTTCGTTAGCCCAGGAGGATGCATAGAAAGGTCAACACATTAGTTGTAAGTAAGATCTTTTTATTGCACTAATTTAATACATTTCTGACGAGTTTGAGGACTACGCTTCATCAAGTGTCAATGCAGAAGCAGGCTGAGACCAATGTTACCCTGACTGAAAGAATTGTGACCTGGATGGAAAAAAAAGTCCTTTAAATATGCCATATCTAACAATGGGTAAGGAAATGGATTTCTATTTTTTCTCAGATGTGAATTTATTCATTTCACAATGCTTACAATACAGATATTATCATTTATGCACATCTGAAATAAACAAGGTTTCGTACAATACTGAGATCCAAGATAGAAAAAATATAAGTACTTACTCAACGGGTCCCTAATGCATCAGCCTGACCTACTCATAGAAGTGAAACTTAGGTTTTCAAAGACAATTCAGAATCATCCTTATGTAGTACTGATTCATGCATCTGGGAAGTAAAAAAATCCAAAAGTTGTTCAGCTTTAAAAAAGAAATATCCTTTCCCTTGATAAATCACCTTGCATTTGCAAGGATATTGAAGAAAATACAAAGCCCCTAACGTCAATGACTTCAGGACTAGGCATTTTTTCCTGTGATTTTGAGACTCCCAAGTCAAATCTGGATAAATTCTGATAGTCTGCTCAAGGAACCTCTTGTCACGCTTAGTACAAAATAATTTAAATAACCAATCTTAATCAGATGCTACCAAAAAAGAAACAATTAAAGTGGCATAATCTACATTTTCAAGCAGCAATCTGAAGAATTCTCCAACATAGACTCCTTCGGCTAATCAAACATCCTTTTATGCCTCCCAGAAACATTCCCAAGTGAATGTAAATGATGAGTGGACACCAATGGGAACAAAGCAGATTCAGGGACTTCTAAAGTCTCTCTCATATAGCTGTCTCTTGGGGCAATCATAGCAAATTAGAAAGGTCAGTCATTCTTATGGTCCTTTTCTTCATATGATTTTCTAAATTTCCATTTGGCAAGTCATGACAGTCTCATCTTTAGCAATCTGTAAACAATTGTTTTGAACTGAAGAAATAGGAGATTCATGTGAAATAACCTTCTTTTTCACTTCATCGATGACTTTCTTACAGTGTTGAATCCTCTCTTGAAATTTAACTACAGTATTATGTTGCAATTCAATTTTAGTAAGAACCACAGATTCTAACCATGAAAAGGCTTGTACTATAATAACAGATTCACAGAATCACCCTGAGATGAAGTGGAGTAATTTTGTTCAGAAGGGACTTCTAGAGTTATAGTCCTTTTATCATTAAATTTAACTTAACGCATTAGAATCATTGCTTAAACCTTTAAAATTATCAATAGCAATATTTGCAGTCTCTTCGGAAAGTTGCTCCTTGAGTATAAATGTTCATCTCCAAACTAATTTGCCGTAGTAAATTAGAATTTTTTATATTTGCAGAAGGGGTAGAGAAAAATTCTCCTCTTCACTAATACTGCTAGTTTTCCAACACCTCCCCCGAGATTCCTGTGTTTCAAGACTAACGCCATCCAATGAGCAGATCGGGGGCCCTGGCAGCCATGTTCCTTCAGTTGCTGCCAATTGCATCACCATAAGAAATTCTTCATAGAATTCAGAGCTCGCTGAACTAATAGCAATCGGTGTAGTAGCCGGGACAGGGAAACCCTGAGCAGATCCTAACATCATCTCTTGATCCCTTCTTGGAAACGTTGTAGCCTGAACAACTTCAGGACTGGGGGCAAGAATAATCCTAGGTGAAAGAGCTGCCGCAGCCCCAGTCATGCCTGGGGATCTGGTTACATTTCCACAAGAATCCCATTTCACAAGGAATGTCGGTATAGGGGTCTGGCATGCCTTCACAGCTGGTAAAGATGACTCTTCCTTTCTTTTAGCCATAATGAAGCATAAATCCAAGAGTGTACCCAAACACCACAGCACCAATCACACAATAATCCACCAAACAAGTCAGACTGAACAGAGCTAGATTCAAAAGGATTATTTCATAAACATGAATTTTTTGTTGGACCATTAGTAATAAGGGATACCAATTCCTCACACAACAAACTTTCCATTTAATCAATTTTGAATCACTTTTTTCGTAAACTTTATGATGCAAAAATACAATAACATAACAATACTTAACTTAATCAGTAACCAAAGAGGAGCCTTCCAAGGAGTTTTTGACCATTCTGAGGGACAGCTTCCAAATCCTGCTCATGAGGAAACAAATTCAAAGACCGATGTAGTACCGCATTTTGAACCCAAAAGGATTTCTTGGTCGGGGTCTGCGTCAGGAACATTGGTATGTAGTAGTAAGTCACTCCAAGGAAACAGCCATAGTTATGATATGGCTGTTTCCTTGGAGTGACTTTAAAAGGAGGTGATGCATAGGGTACTACTTGAGTGCAGGGGCAGCCCAAGAAGGGTGCAGGGCCATGTGTGGAGACTCATAGTGGGGCCTTATTTGCATAAAGGGCCTCATCTGCATAAATATTCACATAATGTTTTTTGTATAATCTGTTTATTGGATAAAACATACAGTATAAAACAACCAACAGGTACATACAAATAATGGAGAGTTTACATTTCAAACCCCTCTGGGCAGGGTTGTGTCTGATCCACCACCCAGAGACCAAGGACCCAAACAAAGTAAACAAATTGGTAAAGACAAACTCGTATAAGTTTTCCCCCCCCCCATCCCCCCCCCCCACCCTCAAGCCTAGTTAAGTTAAGTTAAGTTAAGCACGAAAGCAGGAGCATCCCTATCCAACCCTAAGCACTTCGCTGCGGGCAATAGGGCCCAATTGTTGTATATAGGGCATCCAGATCAGCAGAAACTGGGCCCAGCGCTGGGGGGATCCAAATGCATGGCGTCGCTCGAAAAGCATGAGCTGATGGAAACAGTTACGCCATTCATAAAATGTTGGTGGCTCTGCCGCTATCCATCGACGAAGGATAGGTCCCTTCCCCACCAGACAAGCCTTGCGCACTAGGATACGCTCCCACCTCCCCTTAGGGTGGAGTGGTCCCAGTCGATCCAGTACCACTAAAAGCCCTGTCCAACAGACCTGTTGTTGCAAAAGACCACTGAGAAAATCCCCAATACGTTGCCAATAGGAACGGATCACGGGGCAACTCCACCACATATGACCGAGATCAGCTAAGGAGCAGGAGCACTTAGAACATCCTCCAGACTGGACCAGACGACTGCGCAGTGCCCTCCTTGGGGAGAAGTGCGCGCGAAGAATTGACTTATACTGCACCTCTCGCCACCGGGCGCCCCCTACCAGCCGCCCAATCTGACGCAAAGCGGTCAGCACAGAGCCCGGGTCTATCCCCCTACCCAGATCCCGCGCCCAGGCCTGTTCCATTGCCTGAAAGTTCGGGGGGGGGGGGCCCCAGTCCATCTAAGCGCCTTTTCAAATCGGCAATAGAGGGAGGGCTCTCTGCCCCCAGGCTCAAAAATTCCAGAACCTGTGCCGAACGCGTCGCGGTGAGGTCCGAACGGGACAGGGAGCCCACATAATGAGACAGTTGGGCATAAGCAAAGCTGGAGGTTCGCCGGTTCAGTCCATATTCCCCACACAGCTCCACCAGTGTCTTACACCGTCCCGCTGTATCAACTACACTTCCCAAACGGCAAAGGCCGACCCTTTCCCACTGCCGAAAAACGGACGAAGCGGTACCCGGGGTAAAACAAACATTGCCTCGCAGGGGTAGCCAACTCGAAACAGTGGGGTTACTCCCCCAGTACTTGTTAAGCTGCTGCCAAGTACGGCGTGTCGCCTGCAGTAGAATGCTGCTGGTCAGCCGAGAAGGCAGTCGTGCCCCGGGCAGCTGCAAGGCCGCTTCTAAGGCATGAGGCGCCACAAAGGCTCGTTCGAACTCGCGGGGAGTATACACTTCGGTATCGCCCAACCAGTCACTAAGGTGCCGCGCCTGACATGCCAACGCGTACTTCCAGAGGTCCGGAACCCCCACGCCCCCGGTCCGCCAACCCCCCCGCAGCCGAGCCAACGGCCCCTTTCCATAAAAAACGTCGGATTTCTCTCTCTATACGCATTACGTCGCGCAGCAGCAGCCACACCGGGAGGGTTTGCATCCAATAGAGGATGCATGGGAGTATCACCATCTGTAAGGCCGCCACCCGACCCAGCAGAGACAGCGGTAGTGGCGTCCAGGCCTGAAGTTGTAACTGAAGTTTCGAGTACACCCGGTCAAAGTTGGTTTTATACAATGACGCGGGCACCCTGGTCAACACTATACCTAAATAAACAAAGGCGTCTCCCGCCCAGCGTAACGGGAAGTTATCCCCCCATTGACCCCGCAGCGTACCCCCCACATCTAGGGCCTCGGATTTCTCGGTGTTGATACGTAGCCCTGCAAAGCTACCGTAAGTCGAAAAGGCTGCCAACAGATTAGGTAAAGAACACTGGGGGGACGTGATATGAACCAATATATCATCTGCGAAGGCGGCCAACTTAAAGCCCGCTACTCCAATCTGCACCCCCTTAATGCTCGGGGAAGCCTCTATGGTCCGTATCAATGGATCTAAGGACAGGATAAATAGCAACGGGGAGAGCGGGCACCCCTGTCGGGTACCCCTTTCCAAACAAAATGGGTCAGAGAGCATACCATTGCAAAGGATTCCCGCTGTCGGATCCGCATACAAAAGTATCACGAAGCTGCAAAAAGTATCCCCCAGACCATAGTACGGCAATAAACCCTTCAAATAGTCCCAGTGTACCTGATCAAAGGCCTTTTCTGCATCAAAGCTAATCAGCAGGGAAGGCAACTCCCGCTCTCGAACCCATTCCATGGATGCCAAAATCTTCCGTAAATTACGAACGGCGTAACGTGCTCTAACGAAACCCACTTGTGACTCATGAACCAAGTCACCGAGCACCGAGGCCAACCTATCTGCCAGCACTTTTGCTAGAATCTTCATATCGAAGTTCAGCAACGAAATAGGGCGGTAGGAAGCTGCCCGAGTAGGATCCTTCCCAGGCTTAGGTATTAATGTAACATAGGCGTGGTTGGATCCCCAGGTGAACCGCCCCGTTTGCGCTCGGTGGCTATACATAGCGACAAGAACTGGGGGCACCAAGTCCCCGAGCCCCTTGTAGAACTCGGCTCCGAAACCGTCAGGCCCCGGCGCTTTGCAACGCTGCGCGCGGTGAATAACCCCGCTAACCTCCTCTGCTGTGATCGGGGCATCTAGGCTATCTCGTTGTGCTGTTGTCAGTTTGGGTAGCGGCAGGTCCCGCAAATAACTGTGCATCTCTGATGCAGACCCCTCTCGGCGCGCATAGAGTTGTTGAAAAAAGGAACGGAACTGCCCCACAATAGACCGGTTATCCTTATACAGAACACCGTTCTCATCTCGCAAGGCGGCCACCGATCGAACGCCTCGACTAACGCGTAGGCAGCGAGCTAGGAGACGGCCTGGCTTGTCCCCAAACTGATACAGGCGGTAGCGGTAATACATGTGGGATTTTTTCGTCCTCTGGTGTAAAAGTTCGTTGAGCGACGTTTGCAGCTCCCAAAACCGTTTCCGGTTGACCCCCGATGGGTCCCCGGCACAGCGACGACGTGCCCGGACCACTTGCTTCTCCAAGTGCACTATTTGCCGCGCCAGCAAGCGCCGTTTTCGTACCACGTATTCAATAATGTTGCCCCTCAGCACAACCTTCGCGGTTTCCCAGAGTAATTCTGGGGCATCCGTGTGTGCTGCGTGATGGACCATAAAATCTTGCCAGCAGCACCGCAGATGTGCTTGAAACTCTACGTCCCAGTCAAGCCCCACCGGGAATCGCCAGATGCGAGTCATATCAGCTACCACCCCCCAAACAAGATCCACCCAAATTGGGGCATGGTCTGACACTGCGGAGGGACCTATTTGCGCTTCGTCCACCTGAGAGAAAAGCCCCTCCGAGACCAAGATATAATCGATGCGGGCACTAGACCCGTGAGCTCGCGATTGATGCGTAAAGTCCCTCTCTAGGGGGTGAAGCAAGCGCCAGGGATCCACGACTCCCAACCGCCGACACAGTTCCCGCAACACCGCCATAGTGGGAGCCCGCCCTCTCTCGCCTCCTGCCCCCGCCGTATCCATAGTGATATCGAGGACCCCATTCAGATCGCCAGCTAGTATCAGAGGGACGTCCGGTAACTGCTCCACCTTAGAGGCCAAGCGTGCATAGAAGGCGCGATCTAAAACATTGGGGCCATAGAGGTTCCCAAGGATGGTCGGCTTGCCCTCCAGGTTGCCGTAGAGCAAGAGATAACGGCCTTCCGGGTCCACAATCTCCGTTATCAACTCAAACCGTACTCGTTTGCTAATGAGTGTGACCACTCCACCCTTTCTGCCCTGAGCCGGGGCCCCTTTACTTTGTCCTACCCATGCCCTTTGCAGTTTAGCATGTTCTTCGGCTGTCTGGTGAGTTTCTTGTAGCAATGCAATGTCACACTTCATGCGCGCCAGCATTTGTATCACTTTAGATCTTTTAATAGGGTTACCTATCCCGCAGACATTCCAGGAAATAATCTTCAGGTTGGATAATAGATGCTCAACAAGTACAAAACAAAACTATATGTGATGTGTGGGCGAACCTCCCCAGCCTGAGGTTTCCCCACTAATAGTAGGCTGCTCCTATGTGAACACAGGCTTTTCCCCCCCCTTCCTCCCACCCCGATCCCCCCCAACCCCCCCCCTCGACTCCCCCCCACCCCCACCCCTCCCTGCCCATCCACCCACCTCCCCCAACCAATTGATCTCCTCGCCCTAATCTTAGGAGACCCTTAGGATGTGAGCAGGACCCCCTCCCCACCTATCGAACAGCACTATCCCCGGTCCTCCCCCCCCCCCACCACCGAACCCCATAGCCGACTCCGACTCCCCCCAACCCCCCCACCCCCCGTCCCCACACTACTCCCACCAAGCTATCTTACGGAGCAGAAGGGGGCTAAATTGTAGTTGAAAAATTGAAATAAGAAGATAAAAAAGGGGGGGATGGAAGGGGGAGAAGAAGGGGGGGGGGGAGGGAGAGACCTAGAGGGGGCACCCACCTACCCCAACACTGCAATAAACAACCCTACCGGTATCAGTAATACAAACATAAGCTCGGTAGGCCACACTCCACACTTGACCCGACCTAGGGGAAGCCAACATGGAGGGAGGGAAAAAAAAAAGGGGGGAGCCCCCAGGCCGCCGTGACGCTGTGGTGATTACCCCCAGCCAGACACATGGAGTGTCGCCCACCTTACAGTCCCGCAATCTGGGAGGGGAGGGCAGCAGAAATATCTTTGAGCCCAGCATTTTCACCATCTAATCCGGTGAACAAATGATAAAAAAAACTCGGGGAGAAGGCGTCCCGGGAAACCATGTGTCGGCTGCCACATTCAGTACTGTGGTTTCTCTCCGGGGCCCAATTCAAGCCGGTCTGTTCATAGAGGGCGGGAAAATAGAGAGAAAAAAACAGTAACCAAGGCAAAGGGCTGGAACAAGGCCATAGGCAATCGGGCCCCTAGTAGCAACTATGTTACAGGGAATTCAGCAAACAATGTAACGCTGCAAAGCAACAGAGTTGCCAGTTTTCGGCTCTTTAGTTCACAGTCGCTTTGCCTGCTGCCCGCGGCTATATTCTTCAAGGAGGATAAAGGCTGTGAAGTAGTCCACCATTTCTCATACCCTTCAGCCTCGTCTACCTTTATAGGGACAGGCGCTCTCACACTCTCCCCAGGCAAAGGGCCATCTCCTCTAGGATTCGGTCCCTATCCCCAGTCGGTAAGGGACACGTGCACTCACTGGGCCGGGTCCGTCGCGGGTGTTGTAAGCCTCTCAACGTAAGAAGCAGCTTCTCCCGCAGAATCGAAGCTCCGGCGGGTCCCCGCGCTCCAGATCACGAGTCGCGCCGGGTACTGGACCTGAAAGCGGATGTTCGCTTCAATCAACTTCTGGCAAAGGGAGGCATAAGCTTTACGGCGCTGGCTCAACGCGGCAGAGTAGTCCTGGGTCACGCGGATACGCATGTTCTCCCAGTCTACCGCTCCTTTTTGTCGCACAGTCCTGAGCAGCTCCTCCTTCTGCGGGAAACTTAGAAAGCGCGCCAAGACCACCCGGGGCCGGCGGTCGTTCGCGGATTGCTTGGGCCCAATCCGGTGGGCACGCTCCACTATAACGGGGGTAAGCCGGTCAGTCTCGGGCCGCAGAGATGTCGCCAAGGCCTCCACAAGCCCCGGGAGGTCCTTGTCTAGTATAGTATCAGCTATGCCCAGGAATCTTAAGTTGTTTCGCCGGGACCGGTTCTCAAGATCATCCAGCTTGAGCGCCTGGTCCCTGGCAAGTTTTTGCGCCTCTCGGAGTTCCCGCTGGAGTACTGTCAGGTCTTCCTCAGTCCGGGCTATGCGGGTCTCGGCCTCATGTACTCGGGACCCCAGCGCATCCATGGAGTGTTGGAGAGTGTCCATTTTTGTATGTAGAGCGTCAAATTTCCCCGACAGCGCACTAGTCACCGCTGCCGAGACCTCCGCTGAGATGGATGGTGGAGGGGGAGGCCCGGTGTGCTTCGGGGGGGAGTCCACCATTTTGGAAGACCCGGCTCCACGGTCTTTCTCCCTGCGTCCAAGTTTAGCTGCCGAAGCCATAACAGTAGAAAGGTGAAGCAAGAGTCCAGGTATTAGAGCGCTCTCCCCTTACAACGTTGCCAAAGTTGGTAGTGTTACACGGTGGTTTTCTACGGTTTTAGGGAGCAGGGGGTCCAGAGCTCAAACAGACACGTCCGTTTAAGCTCACCACATCACGTGGTTCCTCATATTCACATAATGTTAACGTGCACTAACATTTAGTAAATATGCCTCTTAATGAGTGTCTGAATAAAGAAAGACCACCAGATTTCTACATTACTATACTCCAGTGCCAACCGCCAGGCACATTGGGAAGTACTACAAACACTGCCCATTTAGAACCCATAGCAAATCTGCTATATCAGAACAGCACTACCAGGACTCACAAAGCACCAAACCCTACCTATTAAAAAGCAACACTGCAAATATTAAACCAATACATCTCAGAGAATACCAACACATCTCCTACTGGGGAAAGAGAACAAGTGGCACTGTCAAATAGAAACTACATAAACAAAATACCTTAGCTCAGTTACACATATAGAACATAGACCGTCACCAAACAAAGAACAAGGGATCACCATTTAGAAATAGAAAGACAATAATTAAACTGGGAACACCAAAGCCAAACTTGGAATGTACAGCATTGGAGAAATAAAACTATAAATTAATTTCCTCTTGTACTAAACAATAACACAAAGACGTTAGCAATGCACATTTCCCAAAACTGACATATTCCAGTTAATAAATTCAAAAGAAAAAAGTATTTTCTACCTTTTGTTGTCTGGGCATTTTATTTTTCAGTTGTAATTGCTCCTGTCACTTTCTTCTGGTTTCTTCGTGTCTTCAGCTAACTTTCCATTGTCTGCTGTCCATTTTTCCATTCTCTCTCTGCATCTGCTTTAACATACTGATCTTCCCTTTTTGTTCTTTCCTCCATTTCTTTTTCATCCACTCAAATTTCACCCTTCCATCCTCAATCCCCACTTACTTTCCCAATACCCGGCCAATCGTAGATTTTTTTTCCCTCCCACACAAAACATCTTTTCCCCTCTCCATCCTCAGTCTCCAAACCCCTTCCCCTTCTAGTCCTCCCCCAACATCAGCTCCCTTCTAGTTCCAGCCCCACCCAGCATCCACTCCCTTCTAGTCCCATTCTCCCATCCCTTTGCATCAGTCCATTTCCAGTCCTAGCCCCACCCCATCAGTCCATTTCCATTCCTAGCCTCACCATCAGCCATTTCCAGTCCTATCCTAGCCCTCCATCAGTCCATTTCCAATCCTAGCCCCCCATCAGTCATTTCTAGTCCTATCCTAACCCCCTCATCAGCCCATTTTCATTCCCTTTCCAATCAGCCCATTTCCAATCCTAGCCTCCATCAGCCATTTCCAGTCCTATCCCAGCCCCCATTAGCCCATTTCCAGTCCAAGCCCCCCATCAGCCCATTTCTAGTCCAAGCTCCCCCCATCAGCCCATTTTCAATCCTATCCCAGCCCCCCATAAGCCATATCCAGTCCTATCCAGCCCATCAGCCCATTTCCATTCCTAGCCCCCATCAGCCATTTCCAGTCCAAGCTCAGCATCAGCCCATTTCCAGTCCTATCCTGGCCCCCAACATCAGCCCATTTCCATTCC
Source organism: Ichthyophis bannanicus (assembly GCA_033557465.1). NCBI lineage: Eukaryota > Metazoa > Chordata > Amphibia > Gymnophiona > Ichthyophiidae > Ichthyophis > Ichthyophis bannanicus. The sequence continues at coordinate 310,082,384 of CM066039.1, forward strand.
TAGCCCTCTATCAGCCATTTCCAGTCCTATCCTAGCCCCCACCCCACCCCGAAGAGCCCTGCACCTGTCTGAGCACTGCAGCTTACAAGGGAGCCAAGGACACCCGAGGCCCCGGCTCACCTCTGAACAGTGCTGGAGTGAAGAGCAGCATGCTGCTTCACTTGTGCTGTGTTTACGTGCAGCCCGCTGAGTGCCAGGAAAGGTTAAAGGTCATTTCCTGTTTCCTGGCACTCAATGGCTTCACGTGAACACAGCGTGAGTGAAGCAGCATGCTGCTCTTCACTGCAGCGCTATGCAGAAGTGAGCCGGGGCCTCTGGCATACCCGGCTCCCTCTGAAGCCGGCCATAAAAACCCTGAGGAATGAAGTTCGCACAGGGCCCCCTGAAGCATGGGGCTCTGTGCAAACAACATTTTTGCTCAATGGACAGGCCGGCCTTGCTTGAGTACGTCCATCTTGGCCTGAGGATCAGTTTATCATTGGAAATAGATTTCTCTATGAAGTTCCTTTGTATTTGTTTCAAAGTATTTTTCCATCTTAATTTGAACTATCTTACGCTGTTAGGGAGTTTTTAAATGTTGTTGGATTAGTCAGACTCTTAGAGCAGTTTTTTTGGCTAATTTTGGGGATACTATGACAGACATGAACCTCACTAATATGTCTTTGCCATGTGGATAGCTGGGGGCTCTTTCAACATGTGCTAGCACAGTGTGCTATGTGATGTAACTGTTCATAACTAGTCACAAATGTATTAGGCCAACACAAAGATAACGCCTACAACTTGTTTGTTGATCTTCATGAGTACAGAGACAGATTGTAGGTTTTATTATACTGGCAGGGCTCGTTTTCAAAGCTTGAATAAGCTGTAAATAGATGGGGGAGTGATGTGTCGAAACGCAAGAAGAATGTCAGAAAACAGTAAAATGATCCATCAGTCACTTCTGCTAGCTGTGGTTTCCTTGGAAAAGAGAGAGGCTTCTCCAGGAGCCTCAGGCACACAGGACTGGCATCATGCCCTTGCAAAGCATTGCATATCCAGCTTCCCCCGTGCCTCCAGTGAAGGGGAAGAATGGCACCCCTCATGTTTTAAAACTGGGATAAAGCAAAGAGAGAAAGCCACAAGACACCACTTCAAATGATTTTCTATACAAATTTTGAGTATCTGTGTAAGTGCTACTGTGGTAGGAACAGAAAAAGGGGCTATTTGCTTATCCACTACAGAATGTTCTGCTCCAGTATCAACCATAAAGTCCATGAATTGGTCTCCTATTTGTATACTGACCATAGGCTCCTGGAGACCTAAAGCGAATTCGGAGCCCGGTCTGTCCTAATCTGCTTCATCTAAATCATAGGCTGTTGCGGCTGCCACTCCCTGTATGGCCTCCGTTCGTTCTCGTTGAGATTGTTCTCGATTGGTTCCTTAGTAGCAGTTTTACGTTCTACAGTACTACCAGGCCAGTCTATAGCGCTCCCTGCTCCTTCCAGTCTGGCAACATCCCTGTTGCCATGGAGGAGAGAAGTCATGTGACAGGAAAGCATCACCTAGTGGGGCAGGAAGTGATCCTGTAGCTAGTCCTCCAGATGTAAAACCCTCTCACACTGAGAAAGTTTCTCCAGAGCCATGTGCCCATGAGGGAAGGGTTAGGACAGCTGTTATAGTTGGTGATTCGATCATTAGGCATGTAGGTAGCAGGGTGGCTGGTAGATATGAGGATCACCTGGTAACATGCCTGCCTGGTGCGAAGGTAGCGGACCTCACGCGTCACCTAGACAAGGTCTTAGATAGTGTTGGGGAGGAGTCTGCTGTCTTGGTACATGTTGGTACCAATGACATAGGAAAGTTTGGTAGGGAGGTTCTGGAGGCCAAATTTAGGCTTTTATGTAGGAAGTTGAAATCCAGAACATCCAGGGTAGCATTCTCTGAAATGCTTCCTGCTCTAAGCGCAGGACCCAAAAGGCAGGCAGAGCTCCAGAGTCTCAATGCATGGATGAGACAATGGTGCAAGGAAGAGGGTTTTGGATTTGTTAAGAACTAGGCAACATTCTGAAAAAAACGAGAGGCTTTTCCGAAGGGATGGGCTCCACCTTAACCGGGATGGAACCAGGCTGCTGGCATTAACCTTTGAAAAAGGAAATAGAGCAGCTTTTAAACTAGATAATAGGGGAATGACTACAGCAGCCCAAGAGCGCATGGTTCGGAAGGATATATCCTTGAAGGATACTAGCAAAAGACTGACAGAGAGGTTCCAATAAAGACAAAAGTAATCCAAATGCCCTTAGTACAGAGCAGACAGAGCTTAAAGATTCCAAATTACCCCTGCCTACCAATAGCCAGTTTAATATGAATAAAATACAATCTCTAAAATGATTCTATGCAAATGCTAAAAGTCTAAAGGATAAGATGGGAGAGTTAGAATATACAGCACTAACTGAGAGGTTAGTTAGTTAGTTAGTTAGTTTTAGTATTTAGCTCACGCCTTTCCAGATATGATTGGTATCTCAGAAACATGGTGGAAGGAGGACAACCAGTGGGACACTGTGATACATGGGTATAAACTATATCGCAATGATAGAGTAGATCAAATTGGTGGAGGGGTTGTGCTCTATGTTAGAGAGGGCATTGAGTCATACAGGATTAACGTTTTGCAGGAAACAAAATACACTGTAGAATCTCTATGGATTAAAATTCCATGTATGTTTATGTTTATTTCATCATTTGATATACCGCCCCCCCCCCCCCATTACATTGGGGTGGTTTACAATACAATAAAAACATATAGAGAAAAAGAAAAGAAGTTACAATTACAATTGTTGTTCAAAAAGAGAAATGAAAAACTTTAGACATTGAAGTTCAACAAAGAGTAGATAACAGAGAGTCAGGAGGGAAGGTTAAAGGTGGAGGAAAAGAGGTGGGTTTTCAGTAGGGAACAAAATTTGGGGTAGGACTCCTCCAGTCGAAGGGCAGTGGGCAGAGAATTCCATAGGGAGGGACCAAGGTAGAAGAAGACCGAATGTCTGGTTGATTGAAGATGTACCTGTGAGGGGGAAGGTAGATATAGGTGATTTATGTGGATGGAATGGAGACTGCGAGAGGGTGTATGAAAGTTTAATAAATCGGCCAGATATTGAGGTCTGTGGGAATAGATAGCATGATGCACCAAGGTGAGAACCTTAAATTGTATTCGGAAGTCCAGTGGTAGCCATGTAAAAAGGGGACAGTGATGGCAGTGAGGGTGTACTATCCTCTGCCTGGCCAGAATGAACAAATGGATGATGAAATGCTCAAAGAAATCAGGGAATCTAACAAAAGTTACAGCACAAAAATAATGGGTGATTTCAATTACCCCCGGTATCGATTGGATCAGTGTCATGGCAGGACATGCTAGGGGAGATAAAGTTTCTAGATTAAATAAATGAATGCTTCTTGGAGCAGCTGGTTCATGAACCTACAAGAGGTGAAGCCATTTTGGACCTAATTCTTAGTGGAAGACAAGATCTGCTGCAAGAGATAAGGGTATTGGGGCCACTTGGCAATAGTGATCATAGCATGATCGTGTTTTATTTAATAAATGGAGGAAGAACAGCAGGGAAATCCACAGTACTACCTTTTAACTTTCAAAAGGGAGACTATGATAAAATGAGGAATATAGTTTTAGAAAAAACTAAAAGGAGCAGTTGCAAAGGTTAAAGATTTACATCAAGCATGGGTGATGTTTAAAAATACTGTCTTGGAAGCCCAGACCAGCTGTATTCCACTCTTTAAGAAAAGTGAATGGAAGTCCAAAAAACTGACAGCATAGTTTAAAGGTGAGATCAGAGATGCTGTTGTTGTTAAAAAAGCATTTTTCAGGAAATGGAAAAATGAGCCAAATGAGGAAAACGGGAAACAACATAAGCACTGGCAAATTAGATACAAGGCATTGATAAGGCAGGCAAAGAGAGAATTTGAAAAAAAAAGCTTGCTGCGGAGCCAAATTAGATACAAGGCATTGATAAGGCAGACAAAGAGAGAATTTGCAAAAAAAAAGCTTGCTGCGGAAGCAAAAAGGCATAGTTACTCACCTATAGCAGGTGATCTCCAGGAACAGCAGGAATTTAGTCTTCACATATGCATGACATTGGGTACCGATGGAGTCCGTGCGGGAAGCTCCCCAGCTATCAAAAGGAAAGTCTTTGGGAGCAGTCCACTGCACCTGCGCTGCTGCCTTCCTGCTCTTCTAACTGACTCTCCTCAATTGAGTGTATAGCTGAAGAGAAAGGAAAGCAGAAAGAAGGAGAGAACCCTACAACTCTTTGGGGAGGTGGGCGGGTTGTGAGGACTAAATTCCTGCTGTTCCCGGAGATCACCTGCTACAGGTGAGTAACTATGCTATCTCCAGGAACAAGCAGGAATGTAGTCCTCACATAAGGGATTCCCTAGTTCCCAGATCTAATTGGGGTTGTAGCTTGGAAAGGTTCTTTGACCTCAGCATCCCCAGCATGGAGATCTGGATTGAAGCGGGTGGGGGGTAGGAGTTGTGTTATGTTCCAAAGAGATGCCGGAGGACCACTTGGCCAAAGGCCACATCCTGGTGGGAGTCCTTCTCTAAGCAGTAGTGGGCTGCGAAGGTAAGGATGGAGGACCATGTAGCAGATCGGCAGATTTCAGAGATTGGTACTGGGTGAAGGTTCACCACCGAGGTGGACATTGCTCGAACGTTGTGCACAGTGACGCGTCCAGTGATGGATAATCCTGCGTTGTTGTAGCAGAGAGATATGCAGTCTGCTATCCATGTTGATAGGGTGCATTTAGAAACTGGAAGTCCCAGATGAGCTTGGTCAAGGCGACAAAAAGTTGAGATGACTTCCTTATGGCCTCTGTTCTTTGTATGTAGAAAGCCAGAGCTCTTTTGCAGTCCAGAGTACGCAGAGTGGCTTCCGCCCGGGAGGCATGTGGTCTGGGAAAGAATACAGGAAGGATGACTGATTAATTGATGTGGAAGATGGAGACCACTTTCGGAAGGAAATGGGGAGTGTGTTTGTAGAATCACCTTGTTGTGCTAAAAATGCGTGTAGGGGATATGAGCAACCAGGACCTGCAGCTCACTGATTCGCCTGACTGAAGTTAAGGCTATGAGGAAGAGTACCTTCCAAGAAACATAGCGTAGTGGACAAGTTTTCAAGTACATTCATAGCAAAAAAGCCTGTGAGAGAGTCAGTTGGACCATTAGATAATAGAGGAGTAAAAGGGGCACTAAGAGGGGACAAGGCCATAGTGGAGAGACTGAATGAATTTTTTGCTTTGGTCTTTAGTGAGGAAGATGTAGGGATGCTACCTTTGATTGAAATGGTATTTAAATGTGAAGTCGCAGAAGAATTGAAAGAAATATCAATAAACCGGGAAGATGTATTACAACTATTTGATAAATTGAAGAATAGCAAATCACCTGGACTGGATGGTATACATCCAAGGGTGTTGAAAGAATTGAAACATGAGATTGCAGACCTATTATTAGTAATCTGTGAACTATCATTAAAATCATCTGTAATACTTGAAGATTGGAGGATGGCCAATGTAACACCAATTTTTAGAAAGGGTTCCAGGGGTGATCCAGGAAACTTCAAACTGGTGAGCCTGACGTCAGTACCAGGAAAAAAGGTATAAACCATTATAAAGGATAAAATTACTGAACATGTTGATAGTCAAGGCTTAATGGGAGATAGCCAACATGGCTTTAGCCAAGGAAGGTCTTGTCTTACTAATCTGTTATGTTTTTTTGAAGGTGTGAATAAACAGGTAGAGTCGGTTGATATAGTGTATCTGGATTTTCAAAAAGCCTCTGACAAGGTCCCTCATGAGAGACTCTTTGCAAAATTAAAAAGTCATGGGATAGGAGGCAGTGTACTATTGTGGATCAGCAACTGGTTAAAAGATAGAAAGCAGAGAGTAGGGCTAAAAGGCCAATTTTCCCAATGGAGAAAGGTGAATAGTGGTGTACCCCAGGGATCTGTGCTGGGTCAACTGCTTTTTAACATATTCGTAAATGACCTGGAAATAGAAATAACAAGTGAGGTATCGAATTTGCAGATGACACAAAATTACTCAAAGTTGTTAAAACCCAAGAGGATTGTAAAAAATTGCAAGAGGACCTTGAAAAATTGGAAGACTGGATGTTCAAATGGCAAATGAAATTTAATGTGGACAAGTGCAAAGTTATGCACCTAGGAAAGAACAACCCTAACTATGGTTACATGATGCAAGGTTTCACATTAGCAATCATAACCCAGGGTGACGTCGGCGCCGACGGAGCCCTCATGCGGAGCATTTCCCCAGCTTTCAAAGAAAGCCTTTGGGAATTGCAGCACGCATGCGCGGTCCCCTTCCCGCCCAAGGGTGCCATCTTGCTCAGTCTGATGACATAGCTAAAAGACAGCAAAAAATTAGCAAAAACAAATCATATGACTGCAACTCCAAGGGGAGGAGGGAGGGTTGTGAGGACTGATTCCTGGTGCTCCTGGAGAACACCTGTTACAGGTGAGTAACTACTCTTTCTCCAGGACCAAGAAGGAAGTCAGTCATCACATATGGGACTCCCCAGCTTAAGGCTACCGGAGACCCCAAGCGGAAAAATGAGCTCCCTCTAGCTCGTCAGCACAGAAGGAAGGAATCTTCTCTGAGAACGCTCCCTCTCAATGCAGTAATGGGCCGCAAAAGTCTGGCTTGAAGACCAAGTAGCGGCCCGGCAGATGTCTGCCAATGGAACAGAGCGGAGATGAGCCACTGACGCAGCCTTCGCCCTGACACGATGAGCCGTGACTCGACCCTCCAACGAGAGGCCGGCTGCCCCAAAGGCCCAGGCGATACAGTCAGCGACCCATATGGACAACGTATGCTTGGAGACAGGGAGCCCCAACTTATTGGGGTCAAAAGAAACGAAAAGCTGAACAGCCTTCTGATGCTCCCGCGTACGGTCAAGGTAGAAGGATAACGCCCTCCTACAGTCCAGGGTATGCAAGACCATCTCAGCCCGGTTGGCATGCGGCCTGGGAAAGAAGGTCGGAAGAACCACCTCCTGATTGAGGTGAAAAGGTGAGACAACTTTAGGGAGAAACTTCGGGTGAGTCCGTAAGACTACCCTATTCCTGTAGAACCTAGTGTAAGGAGGATCAGACACTAGTGCCTGCAGTTCACTCACATGCCTAGCAGAGGTGAGAGCTACCAGAAATAAAGTTTTCCAGGAGAGAAAACGGAGAGGGCAGGTAGCCATAGGTTCAAAAGGCGGACAAGTAAGCCGCTGTAAGACCACATTCAGATCCCACTCAGGGGCCGGTGGACGCAAAGGAGGCTTAAGCAGAAGAAGGCCTCTGAGGAAACGAGCCACCAAAGGGTGGTTTGAAAGAAGCCTGCCGTCCACCGGGGAGTGGTGTGCTGAGAGAGCACTAAGGTGAACACGGACAGAGTTAGGCTCAAGGCCCAGATTGGAGAGGTAGAGCAAATATTGCAATACTACCGCTACCAAGCACGAGAAGGGATTCTCACTGTGCTGAGCACACCATGCAGAGAATCTACGCCACTTAAGAGCGTAGGATTTCCTCGTGGATTGACGCCGAGAGGCCAAGACTACATCCTCCACCTCTCGAGGTAGTAGTAGGGGAGCTAGGACTACCCTTTCAGCAGCCAGGCCATCAGATGAAGGGACTGGAGGTTGGGGTGCAAGAGAGTCCCCTGATCCTGAGAAAGGAGATCGTGTTGAAACCCCAGAGGAAGAGGTGTGTCCACCGCCAGCTGTAGCAGAAGCGGGAACCACGGTTGCCTCGGCCACCTGGGGGCTATGAGAATTAATGAAGCCCCATCCCTGAGGACTTTGAACAGCGTTCTGGATACCAGTGGAGTGGGAGGAAATGCATACAGCAGGCCTGTGGACCACGAGATCAGAAACGCATCCGCTGCTACTCGGAGAGGATGCGGTTGTCTGGAGCAAACTCTTGGGAGTTGCCGGTTCAGAGGACTGGCGAAAAGGTCCATGGTGGGGAGCCCCCACTTGAGAAAGACCTGCTGAACCACCAATGGGTTCAATCTCCATTCGTGTGGTTGCAGGATCCGGCTCAGTCTGTCTGCCAGGCAATTTTCCTGACCTGGGAGGTAGACAGCCTTGAGAAGGATTCCGTGATTGACAGCCCAAGAGCACAGTCGTTGTGCCTCCTGACAAAGAAGTAAGGAGCCTGTGCCTCCTTGTTTGTTCACATAGAACATGGCAACTTGATTGTCCGTCTGAACCAGTACAGACTGGTGAGAGGCGAGGTGGGAGAAGGCTCTCAGAGCTAGGCGTATCGCCCGTAGCTCCAGGACGTTTATCTGTTGAGTAGCCTCCCAAGGGGTCCAGAGACCCTGAGTACATGTCCCTTGGCAATGTGCTCCCCAACCGAGAAGAGAAGCATCGGTTGTCAGCACCTGAGTATGCGGAGGGGATTGAAAAACCACTCCGAGCACCAGATTCGGAAGATGAAGCCACCATTGCAGAGAGTAGACCAGGAGGTCGGAGATTCTCACTGAGTCCGCTAGGCCCCCTGTGGCTTGATGCCACTGAGTGCGAAGGCTCCACTGAGCAGGTCGCATGTGCAGGCGGACATTGGGGGTGACATGAACCGTGGAAGCCATATGGCCGAGTAGTCTCAGGAATTGCCTGGCAGAGACCAGGGAATTGCTGCGAAACTGGCTGGCCAGATCCATTAGCCTGTGGGCCCTGTCCAGAGGCAGAAAAGCCTTTGCTTGAAGAGTGTCTAGTCTGGCCCCTATGAACTCTAAGTTCTGGGACGGGAGCAAAGTGGACTTTGCGAAGTTTACGACAAACCCCAAGTGCTGAAGCAGAGCCACAGTGCGAAGGGTGGCCTGGTTGGCCTCCTGGGAAGATTGGCCCGTTATGAGCCAGTCATCCAGGTACGGAAACACAAAGAGACCCTGAAGCCTCAGGTAGGCCGCCACCACTGCCAGGCACTTGGTGAACACCCTGGGAGCGGAGGACAGGCCAAAGGGTAGTACTCTGTACAGATAGTGGTTTCCTCCCACAACAAATCTGAGATATTGTCTGTGGTCTGGATGGATAAGGATGTGAGTATACGCATCCTTTAGGTCTAAGGAGCATAGCCAGTCTCCCTGCTGGAGGTAGGGCAGCAGGATTCCAAGGGTAAGCATCTTGAACTTTTCCCTCTCCAGGAACTTGTTGAGGTTGCGCAAGTCTAGGATGGGTCTGAGGCCTCCTGTTCTTTTTGGTACCAGAAAGTACCTGGAATAAAAGCCTTGACCTCTCAGGTGGTGGGGCACCGGTTCCACAGCCTGATCCTTTAGCAGACTTGCTAACTCCTGAAGGAGTAGGTCCCTATGCAGAGGGGGTCTTGGAGGCTCCCCTGGAAAATAGGAGGGAGGTACCTGGTGAAAATGGAGAAGATAGCCCTTTTGGACTATATGAAGAACCCAGGTATCTGATGTGACGGCTGACCACCTGGACCCATGGCTCAAGGTCAGATGACTGTAGCCAAGCCTGTCGGCGGGCACCGATGCCGGCCCCGGCTACTCGGGCCGAAGCCTCGAAGCCATCGTAGGCTGCTCGAGAGATAAACTTCGAGCACTCTCGAATACCAGTGGACAAGGCTTGGAACCTCTGCAAAGGTTCCTCGGAGAGACCAGCAGAGAACCCGGCAATCTCCTTTGCCAGGTCTCGGAGGTACATGCCCATGTAGAGCTGGTAAGTCTGGACACGGCAAGCAAGCATAGAGCCCTGGAAGCACTTCTTACCGAGGGCATCCAGGTTCTGGGCCTCCCGGCCGGGAGGCACCGAGGAGTGCATCTTCTGACTTTTCAGTCGATGCATGGCCGATTCCACAACCATGGAGTGGTGCGGTAATTGTGCCTTTTGGAACCCGGGGCTCTTGCGGACTCGATAAATGGAATCGACCCGCTTGCTTAACACCGGCGTCGAGGCCGGGGTCTCCCACATGCGGAAGAGCAGCCGCTCCAGCATCGGAGGAACCGAGCCTCGAGCTCTCGGCTCGAGGCTCCTCCTCGGGATCCGCGGGGAAGGCCAAGGCCTTGGCCATATCCCGCACGAAGTCCGAGAACCGGGTATCCTCCGGTGGGGATCGTCTCCGAGGTTCGGACTCGGGCAAGTCCGATGGGACACACCGAGTCCGATGGGTGTCGGGTGACTCTTCGTCCTCCGTCTCCCAGCCCGACTCCTCGGAGGAGGAATCGAGCGGCTCCGGTCGGGCGGGCACCGATGCCCTCCGCCCCGACGCCGAGGGTATCGGCGACGACGACCACGGCCCCAAACGGGAGATCGAGGGAGACCGTGGTCGAGGATCGACTCGAGCCCGCATGGATTCGAGGATTGGCTCGGCCTCCGGGGTCGACTTAGACGTCGAGGTCCCGGTGGTCGGGGCAGATGCACCGGTGAGACCGACGATCAATGCCCGCTGCTGTTCCATGAAGGCAGCGAAGCTGCTCTCCAAGGCCGTCAACCTGAGTCTGAGCTCAGGAGACCCAGCAGCCCCCGACTCGGGCCCTGACGGTGTCGGGCCCGACGTCGGCTCCCTCGGAGGAGAGTCCACGAGGACAACAGCACTTACATGTCCAGCAGACTCCATCTCGACACGAGGATGCTTGGCAGGCCTCTCTGACTCCGAAGACCTGGGGCGGCTTACGGGGCTATGTGACCTGGCCCTCGAGGAACCAGGAGCGTCCACCGACGCCGCCCTCGCGGGTTTCTTCTTCCTGCGATGTTCCCGCAAAGGAGACCCCCTCTCAGAGGAACCCCGACGCTGCTCGGGGCCGGAGTCCCGAGACGTCGAGGCCTCTGACGAGGTACGGGCCAGGCGTCAGAAAAAATTCTTTCCTTCTGGTGCTGCCGACTCCTCAACGCCTTTGAGGACATCTTGCCACACGGACCACAGATCATCGGGTCATGATCGGGTCCGAGGCAACGGAGGCAGCAGTCGTGTGTGTCGGTAAGAGACATAAGTTTCTTACACCGATCACACTTCTTAAACCCGCTGGTAGCCATCGGGGGAAAAAGGGCCCCTGCTAGGTCAAAAGACTGGGCTGCCAGGGAAAAAAGAAAAAAGGCGCGAATGCCAGTCACAAAGGACAAAAACCAAAAAAGAGAGGAAAGGACTTGATACCGGCGTATCAGTCCGAGCAGGAAAAGGATCCGCGTCAAACTGGAGAAAAAAGAGAAAAATAGGGAAAATCAACTTTTTCCTCGGGGAAAAACGAACTACGTCCGTCGGGCTCCGCGGAAAAAAGAAGACTGAGCAAGATGGCACCCTTGGGCGGGAAGGGGACCGCGCATGCGCGCTGCAATTCCCAAAGGCTTTCTTTGAAAGCTGGGGAAATGCTCCACACGAGGGCTCCGTCGGCACCGACGTCACCCATATGTGAGGACTGACTTCCTGCTTGGTCCTGGAGAAGGCAAAGATCATGACAACTGGCAAAACCAATAAGTTCATCATTGAAGGAGAAGAAATTGAAATCGTGGACACCTTTAACCTACTTGGATCAACTATCAATAAAGAAGCAATAAGCAGTCTAGAAATCAGATGACGCATTACTCTTGCCAGAAGGGCTATGAAAGACCTAGACAAGATTCTCAAGAGCAGAGATGTCTCTCTCCATACAAAGATTTGACTTGTTCAAGCCATGGCATTTTCAATAACATCATATATCTGTGAAAGTTGGACAGTGAAAAATATAGACAAGAAGAAAATTGATGCCTTTGAATTATGGTGCCGGCAGTGAATACTGCGTATACAATGGACTGCCTGAAGAACAAACCAGTCAGTACAAGAGGAAATCAAACCTAAGCTTTCTTTAGAAGCTCAGATGACAAGACTTTGACTTTCATACTTTGGACACATCATGCGATGAGAGAGAACATTATTGAAAGACATCATATTTGGCAAGATAGAAGGTCAACGCAAAAGAGGAAGGTCAGCAATGAGATGGATCAATACAATAACAGCAGCTATGGGTACCAGTCTGTCAACAATGAGCCGCCTGACTGAAGACCGAACACAATTTAGGACAACTATTCAGAGGGTCGCCATGAGTCGACACCAACTCGACGGCACTTAACAACAACAAGAGTACTCCTTGTGGCCTTGGGCAAGTCACTTAACCCTCCATTACCTCAGAAAAATCCAAGTCACCAATGACCATGTTTAATGTACATTACCGAGTTTAAGTTACAATGTAAACCACTTTGACTGAAATGATAAAGCAATATAAAAAACCTGTTAAATAAATATGGCACACTGAGAACAAGGTCCATAAAGGGGTTGAATTAGCACATATGTGAATCTCTTGAGTAGCAATGCCAGTCATAAAAACTTCAAGTGGAGCAAATTCAAAGGAGGTTGAGCTCAAGAGCTGTCATTGTACACAGAGAAAAGTTTTAAATTGCAGAATATGGCTGAATTTGCACTGAACATGCTGGAAGCCGAGAGATCATATCTAAAAATACCTACAATGTGAGTGTGCCGGTGAAAACAGTATTTTTCTCTCTGGCTCCAAGCTCTATACAATAAGAACAGGACCAGTATGTGACTGTTATCCAGAGAATAGGGGAAAAAGTTGCTTTTAGATTGAAAAGATATCCAACATTGCTAGAGAGTAATCATTATGTGCTTTATACCTAAAAGTACTCGAAAGACTCAACTCACTTAGGCAAAATCATTCTCAGTAAGCCCCTGCTAAGAGGAACATGTGGATGCTGGAAGAGTGCTCACACTATTAGCTACATTCAGAACCAATTGGCGGGGGGGGGGGGGGGGTTATGAGAGCACAAAGATGGTAGCACATGTTTACAGCTGTTGGACAGTGTCAAAGCTAGGCAAAGAGTAGCCAGACAGCTTTAGCAGGATGGACCTTTGGGAGTTAGTTCCTCACATGCACAAAATATTTAACTAAATGCAATGTATAACTGGACTACACACTCCCTCACCTTTGTGTTTCCTCATTGCAAAGATCTCACTTGTTTGAGACATGTGCTAGCTCTTTCTCCATCACAGTTCCAATTCTCTTGAATGCTCTGCCCCTTGAACTGCATCAAGAAACAAACTATATGTCCTTTAGGAGAAGAAAAAGTGAAAATGCTTCTCTCAACAGGCATTTTAGCCATTGGGTCACTAGGATTGGTCCTCCTTTACTGGTTTCTGATGTTATGTTGTCCCTTAGGATAATACTCCCATCTGTTTCTAGTACTCAGGTCTGATGAATTAAGTCTATGTTTACTCTAGCTGGGTGTGTCTTTAATTTGTTGTGTGTTATATAATCATGCTTTGTGTTTAAAGACTGTCATCCACTAGGAGCAAGAAGTTTGGGATAAGTGAGTTAGAAGTGTTTGAAATAAATACATTTGCCATTTATATCTTCATACATAGTACAAAGGCAAAGAATGCAAATTCCAGTGTATTGGACTGCAGCCTGCTGTGACTAGTAGAAACCTCTTTATTTTTTTAACCAAGTCAGTTGGTTGGTTACTGGCATCTGGAGAGGAAGTAGTGAAGAACAGCTCCTGCTTTTGGGAGAGAAAAAGGACAGAGTTCCAGAGTTTGGACTCAGACTTTTAAAAAGCAAGGATTAATCTGCCCCAGCTGTGGGTCAGATTCCAGAAGGAAAAAAAAGTAGCACTTGCTGTCTGCCCTGCAATTTCCAGGCTCCTTGTTGGTAAAAGGTCCGAGCCCAACAGAATGCCAGAGCCCAGAACTGCCATCAGAGAGATCTAGCCATAAATCAAGAAAGCAGAATTTTCCTAGCAGAAAGGCATCAAGGATTTGAATGGGATTGGGCTTATATTTGGATACGAATAGAATTTATAGTACTGATGCAACATTCTCAAAGATCGTTGGGTTTCAATTACCAACTTGACTACTTTAGCTGAGTTAAATAAACTATCTTGGTTTTGGTCATCAGTCAACAGTGCAAACTTTTAACTTACATATTCTATCAGTTTAACATAATTGATGATTTATTTTGGAAGATATTGTTATTTAATGATTCTATTTCTGCTCTGGTTTGTTTTAGTTAATATCTGTATTGTTTTTCTTTGTGAGCTGTTTCTTGTTTATGAGAGTAAAATAAAAGGTTTGGTTCAAGTATATGTTTTATCTGCTTTTATTCTGTACATTACACCACAGGGCGCAGGACCCACTATTTCATTTAGAGTTAACCAATTTCACTACATCTGATGCAAGTCCCTTGAATCCTGTAAAATGTCCAGGGGCTGGCGTGCATGCCTAAGCACCAAAAATCTCCAGCCTTTTGAATGTATCTTGGGGCTTGTCTCATGTACCTTGTCTACACTTACTATGTTGTGTGTTTTGACTAGATTGTAAAAGCTCTGATGAGCAGGGACTGTCTTTTACATGTTTGTGCAATGCTTCATACACCTTGGAGCACTATGCAAATGTTCAGTAGTAGTAGTGTAGGTTTTAAGCAACTGCAGGGCAAAAAGGCAGCCACAGGTTACACCAGGAATAGGACTGGCTAAGCCCAATGAGAAATCCCATCAGCTGCTACAATGTGGCACAGCTAGGAATCAAAGCCCATCACGTTTCTAATGCAACCAGTACAACTGGCAAATAATCTCTAAAACAGGGATGTCCATTTTTGAGCATGCATTAGGTTCATTTCAGTGCCTAAAAATCTGAAGTGAGTGCAGATCACTCATACACATGTATACCCACAAATTAAGATGCACACGATTGATTTGCATGCTTAACAAACATTCTAGCATGCATACAATGCACACCTCAAAAACAAATGTGTGAAACAAACATGACAAAATACCAGAAAAATGGGAAACAATTATTTTTCCCTCCTGTAGCCTCTTCAGTATATTCTGAGATGGACGTCCCCTTCTATGGAGGCCCTTTGCAATATTTTGAGTTTCTGCCACTGTGCAACTATCAAGAATCTCTCCTTAGGGTGCCATCATGTTTCTACCTATTGTCCTAGGATCCTTCCTTCTGCTTCTCAGCGCTTTTCAAAATCCCATTAAAACTGTACCTCCGAATAAGATTGTATTGTAATAACATTATCCTTATAAATACTTTTCTCTAACATCCCAGTGTCCTTCCTTAAGAAAGAGGTCCTGCATGTTTACTCTGTTGAAAGAAATTTCACCTATAGGAGCATTCCATTTGTAAAAGATCTTTTCCGAGTCCAAACCTGCTCCTTCCTATGGAAGCAGCACCAATGAAAACATTTCACCTTGAAGGAAACTTCCATTTGGGCACAAAGTCATTCATCGGAGAGGAATATGCTTTACTTAAATTACAGGGGGTCCTGCAAGTGGCACTCTAAGATCTATCTGCATCTTGATTCAGTAGAATGACACAAAGGCAGCAATGATCAAAGCCTTTTCCATGGGTAAAAATAAAATAGCTTTTAATCTGCAGATGTTAGGCTTTGATAAATACCCAAGCTATGAGCAGGTAAAGCACGTGTGTTGATGAAAATTGTGTCCGCTTTTACTGAGTGTGGAAGTGCAACTGGGGTGTGGGCCTGGGATAGAACCTGAAGATGTGCAAGTAGTTTAGTATAACCTAACAATGAGGCACTTCACCTGAAGTGTGCTAAGCAATTAACACTCATTTTCACATGTGGTAACTGCATCTTCGGGCCTGCAGTAGCTGTTAGCACAGGGGCATGATAATTAGGACTTGCCAGCTGCCACACATGTGTTGGGAGTGCTGAATGCATTGGCGTAGGGCAGAGAGTAGGCTTGGAGAGCACATTGCAGATAAGGAGGACATATCATGTGCTATCAATGTTGCCATTAGCACAGGTGTACCTAATGCCACTGCAATAGTTGAAGATAGGTGCATCATCCATGGTATTTGCAGCATACATTAGGGTATGCATACGCACATTAACTGCTGCCCCCCAACAGTTACCGCAAAGACTTTACACTTAATGCACATTACTTTTTGTGCTAAATGTGCGTTAGGTGCAAAAAGCGAATGCATTTAACAAAAGGGTCCCCAAGTTGTATTTTTTGGATTTAAAAAGAGCATGCTGAAAAGGCAGGCGCATTCTTGGGTGCAATTTTTCCCAGGGCATTAACCAAAGCTAAAATCCACCTGAACTGTCGTGTTGATGATTGCTGCAAATCCCACAGCTGAAAAGTACCCAGAGAAGTTGTAGCAATACTGCCAATTTTAACTACCGACCCCACAATGACCTGTCTGAAAGTAGCACTCCTGCAATGTGACTGAAAGTACTAGTGGGTTCTACATTTTCCTGTACATACGTTTAGGCCAAGGAAGGAAAGCAGTGTGTATACATTTCATTTTCAGAGTATCAGTGCTATTTTGGCACCTGCAGAAATCACAGATTCAAGGTACAAGGACGCATCCTATAGGAGGACTTGCACTGGAGTAATCGCTCTTTGAAAATTTCCTAAAATTTGTATGTTGAAACGCCAGTGTAATTTTCCACAACAGGTGCTATTTGTAAAACAGCTTAATTTCACCTAACAAAGGACCGCTTCCTGGATCCTTTGTGCTAAAAGGAGTTGTATACCCTTGGTGTAGCAGTTACACAAAGAGGGCAGGACAGTGTTGTTTTTCCTCTCCTTTTCTATGAAAATATGGATTTTCACTGCAAAGTAGAAGTTAAAAGATTCCACCACAGCACAAGGGGCTGAAATCAGAGGAAAGACTTACTTTTCTAGAAAGAGTGAGGTCAGGATTCAGGAATCATTTTCCTCACTCAATCAGGGATTCCTAAAAATGTCCTTATGACCCCACAGCCCATAATGAATATGTACTAGATAAATCTGCATTAACCTGAGAAGCAGTGCATTCTGTCTCATACATATTCATTATGGATATCCTGAAAATCCAAGAGAAGGCCCAGTAATGCCTCTTTTACACTTATCCTGATGTGTAAAATTCTAAACAAATCAACTGGACCTGAGGTATATCATGACAGGAGATAACGTACACCAGTTCATGGGATATCATGACAGGAGTAACATAGATCAACCATGTAGGCTTTAAAGTCCTGATTTGCCATTGTAGTCCGCATTTCTAAATAAGGATGCTCTCTGAATCAGCAATTCAGGATAACAAACATATTTGCTACTAGCTAATACATGTTGTCAGGCCAAGACTGAAATGCTGGCATCTCTATTTTATCACATTTAAATATTGTAATGACTTCTACTCTGATGAACACCGAAATGAAAATCCCAAGGCATAACATTAATGAAAATGGGAAAAGAGAATTCTGCAATCTCAAAGCAGAGAATGAAGGAAAAAATATTTTTTCCGTTTCCAATATTGCTCCAGCTTTTCTCTACTGGAGGAGAAAAGGTGACATTTTCCTTACCAGATAATGTCCTTTCCTTGAGTCCTGCTAGACCAGTCCAGACAAGTGGGTTGTGTTCTTCTACCAGCAGATTGGTGAAGACAAAGAACCAATGAAAAGTCCAGGTTTCAATGACATCACTCCTGTGCCTCTATCCGCCTCAGCCATCAGAGGTCCCTTATCCATCCCAAAGGAAATGGGAGATACAGAGCAAGCCTCACACAACCTCAATGTGGGCAACAATGAGTAAACAGTAGAGAATTATGTTCAGGAAGGTAAAAATTGAAGGCTGCCAATAGAAGATGAGTCTGCAGAGTGAAATACAGAATGATGGCAGACCCAAGAAGTAGAACAGAGCAAATACAGTTTCAGAGGCGGACCCAGGACTGGTCCAGCAGGACTCAAGGAAAGGACATTTTCTGGTAAACAAAATGTCACCTTTCATATTGTCCTACTAGACCAGTCCAGACAAGTGGGATTTACCAAAGCTACACCACCACTGGGCAGGAAGAAAACACAGCAGCTCGCAAAACTCTCGAGCCGAAGGCTGTGCTTGCCTGCGTGTGGACATCCAAGTGGTAATGCTTGACAAAAGTGGAAAGTGAGGCCCACGTTGCTGCCCAATAAATGTTTGCAGGGGCTATCGAGCACTTCTCCACCCCGCCCATGAGGATGCTTGTGCTCAGGTAGACCCTTCGGAACCAATTGGTTCTGTAACAGATCTGCCAAGGCAATAGCTACCTTAATCCAGCACCCCAAAGTCGACTTGGCTGCCACTTCACCCTTGTGTGTGCAAGGAAACAGCACAAAAAGATGGTCAGACTTACAAAAGGAATTTGTAACCTCCAATTACAGGAGAAGCACCCTCTGAATATCAACAAGCCAAAGATCTTTATCCTTCCTCTGACGCTGCTCCTTAGAGAAGGAGGGCAGGCAAATCCCCTGGTTCATGTGAAAGGAAGACAGCATTTTAGGCAACAAGTAATGCACAGGCTGAATGGAAACAGCCTCAGTTTAAAAAAAGACAGTGCAGAACAAATTGTGACCGAGACAACAGTCTTGAACATCAAATCCTTCAAGGTAGTGTGCTTCAACAGTTCAAAGGGGGCCACCATCAGGGTCCTGAGCACCAGAGACAAATCTCAGGAATCACAGATCGAAAGGCAGGATGCAGACATTGAACCCCTTGGAAAATGTGCAACATCCAGGAGTAAAGCTAAGGATTTGCCTGCCAATGGACCACAGAAACAGGCCAAAACTGCCACTTGAACCTTCAGGGAGCTAAGTGAGAGGCCCTTCTCTAGGCCATCTGCAGAAAGGGCAACAGGACACCATGGCTGCCTCAGGAATCAAGTACCGTATGCCACACCGGCACTTAAAAAGGCACCAAATCAATATGTATCCTAACTTGGTAGACCTCCTACGAGCACCAAGTATAGCAGAGATTGCTAGCATGTAAGGGCTACTCTCCAGCAGTAGTCTCATTTCAAAAGCCATGCTATAAACGAGAAGGGAGCTGGGTCCTCCAGGATGATCTGTCCTTGCCACAATTGCCACCAAGCAGCCAGAGGAGATACTTGAAGGAGACACACCAGGCAAACCACGCTCTCCACAGCCAATCTGGCACTACCAGCACAATCCTGCCTGTGTGGCATTCTAAATGCCGAATCACATGCCCTACCAGAGTCCACAGAGAAAACATGTGCAGCAGCCATTGACTAGGCCAAGGCTGGGTCAGGACATCAATGCCCTCGGATCCCATCTCCTTGTAGAGACTGAAGAAGCAGCACACTTTGGCATTGGAACGGGTTGCCATCAGATCCATTTTGGGGTGACTCCAGCGGCGCAAAATCAACTGAAATGCTTCGACTCTACTCCCACTCGTCGGGATCCAGAGAGTGCTGGCTGAGGAAGTACGCTCCACATTGTCCACTCAGGCAATGTGTTGAGCTGACAAGGCTAGGAGGTTCTTCTCTGCCCAGGAAAACAGGAGATACATCTCCAGGGCCGCTCCTGCACTTCTTGTACCACTCTGTTGATTGACATAAGCTACCGCCATGGCATTGTTTGAAAACATTCAAACTGCCCAGCCCTTGAAATACAGAAGGGCTAACTCGATGGCCCTCGCCTTGAGATGGTTGATAACCACACCGCTTTCCTGCAGTTCCAACAGCTCTGAGCTGAACGGTCTTGGCAATGTGCTTCCCAGCCCGAGAGACTGGCATCTGCTGTCAGCAGGATACAGGAGAAATTATCCAGCAGTACGCCCTTCCTCAGATGACAGAGTTACCACCACTGGCACAGGCTGGCCCTCACCCTCAATGTGAGCAGAAACCTGCGCTCAAACTCCTGAGAACTCAGAGACCATAAAGTCAACAAGGACCGCTGGAGTGGCTGCATGTGAGTACGTGCCCAAGGGACTATCTCTATGGTCACCACCATCAAGCTAAGGAAGTGAAGATAATTGCAGACTCTGGGACCAGAGAGAGCACCACATTGAGATCCCACTCTGCTGCTGTAAGGTGGATGGGGGGTTTAGATAACATGAGGCCCTACAAGAACTGAGACAGAAGGGGCTGAGCCGAGAGGTGCTTGCTCTCAACTGAATGGTGGTGCACTGCAATAGTGCTCATGTAGACTCTGACCGAGTTGGAATTTAGTCCCACCTGCAACAGGTGGAGCAGGTTCTGGAGTACCATCTGTACCAAGCAGGAGAATGGATTCGCTCATCGCTCGGTACACGACACCAAGAATCGGTGCCAGTTGAAGGTGTATACCCTTGTAGAAGCCTTACAAGAGTCCATAAAAACCTCTTCCACGTCCCATGGGAGATTGAAGGGAGCTAACATTACCCTTTCAGCAGCCAGGCCATGAGTGACAGTAACCACAGTTTGGGGTGTAGGAGACAGCCCTGCTCCTGTGAGACTACTCCTGGGGCTTGGCCCAGGGGAATCAGTGATGCTGCCGACAGGGAGAAGAGCAATGGGAACCAGGATTGGCTGGGCCAATGGGAAGCTATCAGTAGTAGTGATGCCCTGTCATGCTGGACCTTGAATAGGGTCTTGGTGACCAGAGGTGTCGGTGGGAAGGCATACAGGAGGCCCTCCGTCCATGAAATGAGGAGCGCATCTGCTTCCACCCAGGATTGGTGCAGCTGACAGGAGCAGAAGCGGAGCAACTGCATGTTGTCTGGGCTGGCAAAAAGTCCACGAGAGGGATGCACCAGTCTCGGATCAACCAGGTAGCCACTTCAGGGGTCCAAGCACCACTTGTGCGGCTTGCCACCCACCCACTCCCTGGACCTTGAGGGTTAAGGGAGGGGCTGGCCTTGAATGCCCTTGAGAGTTAATGTTGTAGTTGTGTTGGTGCTCAAGTGATAAGGCAAGGCAAAGAATATTTCTTTTTATGAGGTTTATTTCCCGCTTTCGCAGTTCAAATGCAGCAGACGTAAATGAAATATGTGGTACAAAACAAGGTTAAGAAACTGAACTTAAACAAGGCTTTTTTTTCACTGCTTGACTGAATGTCCATTACTGATCACATTCCCCTGTCATGTGATCTCCTTTTCATTAAGGTAACAGAAAACTGTGATCACAGCACTGCTCCTGAATTCAACAGAATATGCTTCCACTTATTCACTTCACATAAGCCCTTTTATCACAGCAAACAGTGAGGTAACTTTGCTATTTTCTTACATCCAACACTTGCATGCAAATCAGTTAAATGTCCTTTGGAATCATACAAGTAGAGCAATCCATCGGGACTTCCTGTTCTGTAGATGGCAAAGAAATTAAAGGCATTTCTTCTTGCCAGCTGATCAATGGCTTTGCTACGTTCTGAGTAGAAACTGCTCTGCTTTTAAGAAACTCTCAGAATTCAGTGAGAAGTAATTCAGCCTGTGTATTTTCTGAGCTAGGCTGAGCAAATCCTCCTTCAGGTAAATGCTTGTTTATATTTCTTATCTCTAGGCAATTATCAGTGCTTTTACTTGGACAACATTTCAGCGTGCAAGCATTTCCCTTCCCCCACCTATCTCCACATGGCAGTGCGGGGTAAAACGCTCCAGCTGTGTTTAGAGAGTCTCTCAGAGTGTTAAAAGGAAAACAGTCAGGCTTTTCTGGACTTAACCAGTTAGTATCAAACTTTCTGCCTTTATCCTGTCTTTCACAATTCAAATTCACTCTTTCTGGCTTTCCACTGTTAAGTTTGCTAGCCGTGCCACACCCACCAGATACCTTGTGCTTGGGCTTCTTCCAGGGTAATTCCTTATCCCTTTGCCTCCTATTCCAAGGTTCTTCTGGGTCCTTTAAACTCCTGAGCTGCAGCCTTGGGTCTCTCAGTGCCTTAGAATTCTTCTGCTTCCAGAAATCTTTCTCTGCCCCTGAGTCTCCCAGCTCCTGTCTGCTCCTTCTTGGATCACAGCTGCTTAGTGGTTCTCTCTCGGTTCCTGTTCCTGGTCATC
This sequence comes from Ichthyophis bannanicus, assembly GCA_033557465.1. Taxonomy (NCBI): domain Eukaryota; kingdom Metazoa; phylum Chordata; class Amphibia; order Gymnophiona; family Ichthyophiidae; genus Ichthyophis; species Ichthyophis bannanicus. The sequence goes on from CM066039.1 coordinate 310,104,192, forward strand.
TGACCTGTCCTCGCCCAGGTGCTTGTGTCCTTCTTCCCTCTCCTAGTGGTCCTCCCTTTTGTCTGTTTCTGGGTTTTTAACAAGCTAGCTGAGTACTGCACTGCCCGCCTCCTGCTTGGGCGTGCCCAATCAGGGACTTGGCTTCTCACCTGCCTTGAAGTGAGGAGTGGTTCCTGATTAGCTCTGCATTCTCTTTTCCTCTTGAGAAAATCCTGCATTCCCCTGCAGTACCGGCTCTCTCCACCGGATCACTATCAGTTTCTCTTGCTTCATAAGAGCCTGCTACATCACAGGCTGGAGGACTCTGCTCAGCTTGTTCGCCAAAGAACTGTCTTGGCCCAGGAGGTAGACTGCTCTTAGGAGCATCCCTCTGCATGCCACATAGGAGCAGAGGGATAACATCTCCTGGCAGAGGGAGTATAACCCTGTGCCCCCTTGTTCATGTAGAACATTGCAACCTGGTTATTTATTTATTTATTTATTTATTTACATTCTCTTATATACCGCGCTATTCTGCATCAGTGCGGTTTACATTGAACAAACTGAAATTACATTGAACAGGGCATTATAACTTGGAGATAACTATTTTACAGGGAACATGGGCTATGGAGGGTTAAGTGGCTTGCCCAAGACCACAAGGAGCACCTGTGGGACTAGAAACCCCAGTCCTTCCGGCCCAAGGTTGCTGTTCTCTAGTGGGATTTGAACCCCCGACCTTCCGGCCTGAAATACCTTGCCCCAACCACTAGGCCACTCCTCCACTCCATCTGTCTGGACCAGCACTGACTGGTGATGCAGGTGGTGGCAGAAGGCTCGGAGAGCCAGGAAGATTGCCCAGGGCTCTAGAAGATTAATTTGCATCTGTGATTCAGTCCGGGACCAGCTACTTTGCGACTGGAGGCCCTCACAATGCGCTCCCCACCCAGTAAGGAGGTGTCCATGGTGAGGACCCTCTGGGCGGTGGGTGTCTGGAACGGCATCCCAGCCTGAAGGTGACGAGGGGTCAGCCACCATCCAAGGGAGTCTGCCAGATGGCAGGTCACTCTTACTCTGTCCTGGAGCCTGCCTGTGGCTTGTGTCCACTGAGAGCAGAGGCACCACTGGGCCGCTCTCATGTGCAGTCGGGCATATGGGGTCATGTGAACCGTGGAGGCCATGTGGCCCAACAGGCAGAGAAAAAGCCGGGCAGGTAGTGCCCAGCATCGGAGCACCTCTGTGGCTAGCCCCCTAAGGCATTCTAACCTCTCTTGAGGGAGGAAGGCATTGACCTGGAGGGTGTCTAGCTGAGCCCCTATAAACTCCAGGCATTGAGCCAGAGAGAGGTGGGATTTGAGGTAGTTGATGATGACCCCAGATGCTGCAGGGTATTTATGGTGTTCCCGGTGTTCCACTGCGCTTCTGCCTCCCCTTATGAGCCAGTCGTCTAGGTAAAGGAAGATGAAGGCTCCTTGGAGCTGGAGATGAGCTGCAACCACCACGGGGCAGTTGGTGAAGACCCTTGGAGATGAGGCTAGCCCGAAGGGCAGCATCCTGTTTTAGTAGTGCTCTCCTCCTACCACGAACTGGAGGTATTTTCTGTGGCTGGGATGGATCAGGATCTGTGTGTAGGCATCTTTTAGGTCTAAGGAGCATAGCCAATCTCCCTGCTGGAGGAATGGCAGCAGTGTTCCAAGGGAGAACATCTTGAACTTCTCCTTTATCAGAAACATTAAGGAGGGCCTTGTACTGGTGTATCTCCAGTTAAGTTTGACTATGTCCAAGGCTCTGTGATTCCCACAGTTGATGTCCACACCGGGCAGTCCAGAACCGTGAGTCTTCTGAGGTGAGTGGCACTCGAGGATCAGCTCGACATCTGGGGAAACCCTCTATGTTGGGGGTCCTGTTGTCCTCTATGTTGGGGCAGATGAACTGGATGAACCAGACATAAACACCCACTGCATAGCCATGACAGCAGAGATACTGCTCTTTAAGGCTGCCATCCTGGTCTCCATACCAGCTGACTCCACAACCTTTGATATGGACACAGAGTATTTAAGGCCCAGAGTTGGTACTGTCGAGGGGGAGTCCTCAATGAGGATAGCCTCGGTTGTCGACGACTCCTTGCAGGGCAGCTTGTGAGGCTGCTCCTGCTCCGACTCCTCAGAATCACGCCGAGGACTGGAATGGTATTTACCCTTCTTCCCAGATCCGTCCTCTGAGGAGGTCTTTGAGGGTTTCGAATTCTTGCGTTTCACCTCTGGGAATTTCCTCTCAGAGGAACCGTGGCCACAGACTCCAAGGAGGCTCAGGCTTCTTGGGACACTGAGGTACTGGAGGGGGGCCCTAGAGCATGGTGTCGCCAGAGACTCCGGTGCAGAGTTGGACTTTTAGAAGAATTTCTCCTGCTGCTGGCTCCTTAGGGCCTCTGAGGTCATGGTTCTGCAAAGTTCGCAATCCAAGTCATTGTATTCTGGGCTGAGGCACCGGAGGCAGCAGTCATGCGGATCAGTGAGGGACATCATGTTGCTCTACCGATCGCACTTCTTAAAGCTGCTGGAAGCCATCAGAAAACAGGAATCCCCAACATCCAGCAGGAGTCCGAGTCCGAGGCCTTCAGCCAAAAAAAGGGACAAACGCTGGTCAAGGGACACCTCAAGATGAAAAAGGGAAAAAGAAGGAATGAACCCCGAGGAGCAACGCCGAGTTGAGCTGGTTTGGGGGCAGGAAGGAACTGGTACGCAAACCAGACAGAAATATATAAAAAAAAAACCACACACTTTTTCTGGGGGAAACTGGACAGATGTCAAGAGGGTCTGTGGAAAAAGGAGACTGAGGCAAGATGGCACCCCTTTGGTGGGAAGGGGACTACACATGCGAGGTGCATCTCCCAAGGCTTTTTTGAAAGCTGGGGAGATGCTTCCGTGGGGGCTCTGTTGGCACAAACATCACCCATATGTGAGGACTGACTTCCTACTTGTTCCTGGAGAACAGATGATACTCCATCCCCATCCCGGGATGAGCACAATATAATCTATACCCTGCAACAACAGCACCAAATATAGAAACTTCCTCATATCAATGCAAGAATAGTGCATGTGTTCAGGATGCTCTTAGAAGCAAAAACAGACTGTAAATTAATTCAACCTGATGCATATTGTTGCACATGTACTTTTAACTTAATCATATTTTTGCTCTAAGATGGGTTTTCTATGGAAAATGAATATTCATAATTATGCAAATGTGATGGTAATGATACTAAGTGTAAGGTATAGATTTGGAAAGGGTCAGTAGCTGGCTTTGTGATGTTACCACAATGGAGTCATAAGCTGAAAAAGTGCTCACGCAGTGCTCAAACATGGCTGCATCAAACCTTTGCAAGTGTAGGTGAAAGGAAAGATTTCACTAGAGAACAGTACTGCAGTGGTTGTATAACGGGCATGACTGGGCCCCCAAATGAAGTGTGCATTTACTGTGTGGGTGTAGGGAATGGAGACACAAGACAAATGCGGCTCACGCCTTCCCTCATCATCATCTTGCAATCAAGTGTAAATGCCTTCTCAGTTACAGATACTGTTAACATTATTAGTCTATTAATACTGCTCTGTCTGTGATACTAGCGCATGTCATTCTGAGAAGCCTAGACTCAAAGGACATATCAGACTGTTCATGGAAATGCAGGCAGGAAATAAACCCCCTTTCACCCCATATCCAGATGGGTTCTATGAGCCACAGGAGAAGAGAGAAATGTGCCAATTCTACATATGACAAGTGAAACTAGTCGTTTAAAAGAATGAAATATGGCTGGTTTTCTTTCCCATGCTATGAGTTGTAGATTTTGTGCTTCTCAATCCAGCTGGCTGTGAGCAGGAGAAACAACCACTGGCCAGCATGTATTTATCTCACAACTTTCCAGTGATAGTTCAAGGCAAATTGCATTCAGATATAGTAATTTCCCTGACTCTACAAGGCTATAATTATACCTGAGGCAAGGGATGGTTAGTGGCTTGCCCAAAGGCCACAAAAAGTAGGATTTGAACCCAAGCTTTTCGGGTTCCCCACCTGCTGCTTTGACCTCGAAGCTACTCTTTCATTCCACACAGCGTACTGTAACAACACTACTAACAAAACAAGCAAAGGGTAGTGACATCCCCCTTCCTTTTTAATATGTTAAGCTCTTAGTTGATTTGATTAAGAACTTGGGTTGGCAATGTCATTTTTACACTGATACATATATCATCTCTGAATTGGATACATATCAAACTAAGAATATGATCTCATTGGCTATTTGGTGTAGGTCTAGCAGCTGGCAGAATAGACTCTAAATAGTGGTAAATCAGAATTATTCTGGATTATTTATTTATATTTTATTGCATTTTGCTCAGACCTTTCCAGTAAGTAGTTCAAGGCAAGTTACATTCAGACACAGTAGGTTATCATGGTGGAATTTGATTTGCAACCTCAGCCAGCTGAGTTTTGCTAATAAAACTTGTTTTGGGGTGCAGTATTTGATTCAGAACTAACCATGCAATGTTTTCATTCCGTTTCAGTTACTGGATATTTCACCTGCCTTTTCAAACAGCACAAGGCAGAATATAATAAAACATACATAAATCATTCATCCATGTATAATGTTGTCATTGTTCTGTGTATTATAACAATGGACACCGTCCATTGTTAACACCTCCAACTATCAGTACTGAAATTCAAATAAAAATAGCTTTAACAGTACAGCTTAAAGTAATATTGGAGTGGCAAGCTGTAAAGGCCAACTAGTGGGTAACCAATACAGCAAAGGCTGGTGGGATGGCTCCCTACCCCCTTTTCTTTCTTGGGTGATTAGATCTGATGTAAGCACTACTGACTCTTTTTGTTCTCCATACACTTTAAATACGGAAGGCCTACCAGAGGGGCATTTATTGCTTGGGAAAAATATTTGGCCTTCATGCCTATTTGCTATAATTTAGCACTTCTGCCAGGTCTATTGGACCTAGGCATTAAAGATTGGCAGAGAAATGATGTGTATTATGGAACAGCTGATGGAGTATGGCACCATGCTTCAATTCGGTATACACAGAGTGGGATTACTTCTCTTTCTGCAGCTGAGACAGGATCAGGATAGGCAGGAGGTACAAAATGCCAAACAAAGGAGAAGGGTCCTCCAGAAGACATTAGAAACCAGAAAGGAAAAGAAATGAAGGTAGACGCATGACCCAATGTAGGCCAAACAGACGTTTTTATTCCAAGATTTAAAAAAGACCTGACTCAGCTGAGTTTCGGCAAACTAGCCTGCATTAGTGTGGACAAAGTTAAAATCCTGGCAATGCAGTAAAAGACTGCTCAGAAGCAGCACCTTCAGTCGATCTTTTATTGTATTGCTAGTATTTTAACTTTGTCCACTTTGACCAACGATGCAGGCTAATTTTCTGAAACTCAGCTGAGCCGGGTCTTGTGTAATTACATCTTGGAATAAAGATTTCTGTATGGACTACACTGAGCCGTGTGCCTATCACCATTTCTGTTCTTTTTTGGTTTCTGAGGTAGGAAGTCAAATATGATTTATTGAAGGGAAAAAAACCTTGAGACTAGGTTGTACTGCTTGAAGGGGATGATGTCTAAAATTTATGATAGGCTTAATCTACCCTTGCGAGAGAAGCCCCAACATAGTAGAGTTTAGAAAAGTAGGTGAAAATGGATTTAGATAATGTTGACTGGCCAGATATTTTCAAACAGATTACTAAATTCTCTGTCATGAGCTGATGCAGAAACCCTGACATATAGCTCAGTGCATGTTTTTCTAACAAGTTTAAGACAAAACGTTTGCTAACAAATGCAGCAACCAAATAATATGCAAAACAGCTATGGTCTAAAGAAGGCAGAGTACAGACTACTGTGCACATGGCTCTGCACTAACTACAACCAAGAGTAAAAGGGTCATCTGAAGTGAAGTATGACACTTCACCTCACATGACACATGGAGACCCATAGTCCCTCATCCCCGATTACCTGCCAGACACTCCAGATCCTGAAGCTCCCAAACCCCATTGGTGGCCCACAGCCTCAGAACTTCTATTCCTCCCAAAAACTTGTACAAGTGGCCATGTTGGCCTGGACTCCCCAACTCCCTAGAAAATCAAGAGGCCCCAATACCCCTGTCCCCGCTACCTTTCCCATTGGAAGGCAGGAGCAATGCCCACATGCTCTTGCCTCCGCATTGCCATATTGGAAAATGACAGTGTCTGGAACGCACTGCACAGGGTCAGTCTGCCAAATAAGGTAACAGATTTAGTGAATTGCTTTAGCTTTGCTATAATTATTGTAGTCCTTTTCTTACTAATTATTTTTTTTCTGACTTTTGTAAACTGCTCTGTATGGTTATTACTAAAGGGCGGTATATCAAATATAATACACAATAAACGATAATTGCTTTATATAGCAGACTGACCCTCACCATGCATACTAGGATACACAGCGGGGGGTAACCTTTGACTCCTAGTTGCATCTTTACATCAGCGCTAAGCTGGCATAGAAATCCAACAAAAAGAAGAGAGTAAAATTGTGCTATTTCAGCAGTTTCTTTTTAAAATCAGGAGCAATTATTCACTTGTTTGCATGTGATTAGCATTGCTCATTACATTATGCTTTAGTGCATAGGTGTCAGAATGGGGTGTGTTTCATGGGCCCTGTCCCCTCTGAAACTTTGCCTCCCAGCTGCAAAGAGAACAGCTGCGATCATAGCAGACATTTTCTGTCTGTCTATGGGAGATCAGATCCCTGCAGGCAGGAGTGAAAGGCCGCTGAGATCGCAGCAAGGGCTCCTCCTGTCTGCCCATGGGAGATCGAATCTCCGCAAGCAGACAAGAGTCTTTGCCACGATTACAGCAGTCTTCCCTTTTTACCCAAGGGGGAATCTGATCTCCCGCGGGCAGACAGGAGTCTGCCACGATCGCAGCCATTCCCTTCTTGTCTACTCATGGGAGATGGGATCCCCACAGGCAGAACAGGAGGTAGGTAGTGGTGGAAGGGTGGCGCTTGGGGCACAGTAAAGGTGGAGCTTGGCCCATGCAATCAAAGAGGTGTTCCATGGCCCCTGCTTTAGTGAAGTGGCTTTGCTCAGGATTTTCTTATGCTAGCTTGCTTTCTGCATCAATGAGCAAGACTAGTGCGGGAAAAATCTTAAGTAATACACTGTACAAGAGCATAAGTTTGTTGCATTAACTCATTAGATCCTAGCTATCAGTACAAAGCCCTCTATCAACAGTGCCTTATGCCAGACAGTATCAGCAAAAACAATCATGGAGCCACTGATGGAAATTTGGCAAGAAAGGCCCAGTTCCACCATATGTGTTGAGAATGTCTTGAGCTTCAGAATGATTGCAGAGAGGTAGCTGGGTTTATGAAATCATTGATGCAGACTGATCTTCTCGACTCCAAAGTTGTTCTTACTACATCAGTAACAGACAGGTCAGGGCATGCAATTGAATTAGTTGATTAAATGCTCTGTAATGACAGCACATACGGAAATTACCTCAGTGTGGAACAGTAGTGTAACTTCCACCCTTGAGCTCCTTTATTTAAAAAAAATTAAACAAAGCATAAATTTACAAAGATATAAATCTGAATGAAAAAAAAATTATTACAAAAAGACAAATGTCCTCTTGCTAAGAAATAAAAAAAACCCTAGGGGAAAAAAAAAGATAAATGGTGTAAGAATTCAGACAGTTACAAGTTCCTGATGTTTTTAAAAGGACACAAGATAAGAACTTAAAAAAACCACAGCTGCAGCTTAGGAGCTAAGCTTCAGCTAAGATTTCCATATAAATATATGGTCTATTATCAGTGTGTTTTTTTAACTTTCTCAGCTAAAATTCATTTTGGACACAAAAAGATCTCCAAGAACTAACCTATGATTACATTCTCTCCAGAATATGATTAGAGTGAGGGTCTCTCCACACCCTTTCCTTTTTAAAAAAGGTCTTTAAGCCATCTTCCCATGGTTTTGGAGCTTGGCCTCCCTCTGTACAGTCTTTTGAACTGTGATTATAAATCCTGTCATCCCCCCCCCCCCCCCCTTTTTGTTGGTTGGTTGTTTCTTAGGACCCTTGAACTCCTTACACTGCAATTTAATTAAGAGTAGGAACCTTGTGTACTGTGGGCTAGCTTCAAGTAGTGGTCCCTTTCTCCACATTATTGAATTGTTGAGGTCAATGTCCCTCCAAGGCTTTTTCTATTATATTTGTTGCTCTTTGTTATTGGAAAGCTGCAGCTCTGTGTGACATATTTGATGGACTAAAGATCTTTAATCTTGTATGCTTGCCTTATGTTCTTGGTGGTGGTGTTAAGTACCATTGAGTTGGTGTTGACTCATTGCAATCCTCTGGAGAATTGTCCTAAACTGTTTTCGGTCTTCAGTCAGGATGCTCATTGTTGATAGAGTGGCACCCATAGCTGCTGTTATTGTATTGATCCATTTAGTGTGAGCCATCCTCTCTTGCGTTGACCTTCTACCTTGCTAAACATGATGTCTCTCTCTAATGATCGCATGATGTGTCCAAAGTATGAAAGCCAAAGTCTTATCTGAGCTTCTAAGGAAAGCTTAGGTTTGATCTCTAGCACTGACTGGTTCTTCAGGCAGTCCATGGTATACACAGTATTCATCACCAGCACCATAATTCAAAGGTATCATTTTATCTGTCTTTTTCACTGTCCAACTTTTGCATCTATATTGAAAATACCATGGCTTGAACAAGTCAAACCTTTGTATGGAGAGACATCTCTGCTCTTGAGAATCTTGTCTAGGTCCTTCATGTCATTCTGCCAAGAGCAAAGTGTCAGATTTCTTGACTGCTTGTCATTTCTTTATTGATAGTTGATCCAAGTAGGTTAAAATTGTCAATTATTTCAATTCTTCTCCATTAACGATGAACGCATTGATTTTGCCAGTTGTCAGTATATATGTCTTTACAAAAAGGTGCAGGCCCATTTTAAGACTATGTTCCTTGATCTTGAGAAGCAAATGTTTCAGATCATCTTCATTTTCAGCCAGTAATGTGGTATCAGCAGCATAGCAAAGGTTGTTGATGAGTCTTCCACCAATCTTCACACCTCACTTGTCTTCATACAGTCCTGCTTCTTTGATGATTTGTTCTGCATATAAATGAAACAGGTAGGGGGGAATGTATGCAGCCTTGTTGCACACCTTTGCTGATTTTAAACCATTCTGTTTCTCCTTGTTCCGTTCGAACTGTTGCTTCTTGATCAATGTAAAGGTTGTGCAAGAGAACTATCAGGTGTTCTGGTATGCCCATGCTTCTTAACGTGGCCCAGATTTTTTTCATAGTTTACACAGTCAAAAACCTTGCTGTAGTCACTAAAACACACATAGGTATCTTTTTGGTATTCTTTTGTCTTTTCAAGGATCCATATCACATTATCACATGTCTCTCGTTCCTCACCCTTTCCTGAACCTTGCTTGCACTTCAGACAGTTCTCATTCCAGGTATGATTGTAGTCTCTGCTGAATAATTTTCAGTAGAATCTTACTGGCATGTAAGATCAGAGCGATTGTGTGATAATTTCCAGTCAGATGGATCACCTTTAGTATTGGTATAAACACAGATCCTTTCCAGTCAGTTGACCATGATGATGTCTTCCAAATTTCCTGGCAGAGCCTTGTAAGTATAAGAGCTGCAGCCAGTTGCTGCAATACTTCAATAGGAATGTCATAAATGCTTAGTGCTTTGTTCTTTGATAAGGCTTTCAATGCTGCTTTGATAACTTATTTCATCACCAATGGTTCCTGATCATAAGATACAGGTTGAAACGGCTGTTGGTCCTCTTGATCTTTATTTATTTTTATTTCTTTAGACAGATTTGCATACCACCTTATCCTTCAAAGTGGTCACATCACAATTGGAGGGTTACATTTAACATGAGGGTACCTAACAACATTATACAATGAATTTGTGTCTAGTTGGGATGAGTGGGTATCTAGTTGGCGGAGGCAGTTGCATTATCTTTATGATATGACGACTCTGTATATTCTTTCCACCTTTTCTTGATCTTCTCAGCATCATTCAGCATGGATCCTTGAGCATCCTGTAGCATTCCAATTTCTGTTCTTCTGTGAACCGCACTGATTATAATAGCGCGGTATATAAGAAATGTAAATAAATAAATAACTCTCATAGATTTAGGAAAGCCAATCTTGTTCTTCCTCCAATAGTTTCTGATTCTATTCCTTGTATGCGTCATTATAGCACTTCTCCTTGTCTTGTTTTGCTGTACGTTGAAAATCTCTGTAGAGTTCTGTGATTGCCTAACTCCCCCCTCTGGCTTCAGCTTCTCTGCGTTTCTAGGCAATGTTCAGAGTTTCTTCAGTTGTCCATTTTTCAACATATAAGAATGTTTATAATAACCCAGAATGTAAATACCTAGCATAAAACCTGTATATAGTCTACCCAGTTCATCCCAAGTTTATCAACCCTGTTCTCTGTAAGTCCAGTACGGGCCTCCACGACTGGACAAAGTTAATGTTTCTTGTAAACTGAGCTGAATTTGAAAAGCGCGTAACCGGGTAACCGGACCCGGCTTCCCTTCTTTCCATGCCCCCCTCCCCCCCCCGTGTCATTTATCCTAATTCCTCCCCCCCCCCCAACAAATAACTCCACAAACAACAGTTCTTGGTGGAAAACTGGTCGCAGCTTTATTTTAACAATCCATAAACATTAACAGATATATATGTAAATATATATATATGGAGCCAACCAACCCCGCGGTTGATGGACCGCCAGCCATGCAACTAGCAAAGCGGCCACACCCCCGCTCAAGCCGTGGTCCCCCACCAACGGCCAGGTTCGGCCCCCCCTTTCCGACTTTGCCATGTTACTAGCAAAAGCCTTCCAGGGGTTGTCCGGGTCGAGGGCACCCCGCCCCCTCCCCAAGCCGCCAAAGGCTCCGGACCCCGGACCTCCGGGATCCCGCCCCCTTAAACCCCCCCTCCCCCAGCTGCGACACCCCATTGCCTCCCCTCCAGCCCGCCAAGTGGGTGGGTGGGAGGGCTTGCCGGTGAGCGCCCGCTAACATGTGCTCCGGGCAAGCCAACGAGCCCCGGAGCACATGCCTTAAGCGCCCACCTGATTGGCTCCGCTCGTCAATTTCGCGGCGGAGCCAATCAATTTGAAAGATGCCCCCCGGCGTCCTGACGTCGCCGCGCGATCCCGAGAACGCGCAGGGTCCCGCGCCGGGCCGTGCACCCGGTTACACAACGGGCCCGGGACCCTGCCCGCGCCCTGGAACTAACCGGGTAACCGGACCCGGCTTCCCTTCTTTCCATGCCCCCCTCCCCCCCCCGTGTCATTTATCCTAATTCCTCCCCCCCCCCCAACAAATAACTCCACAAACAACAGTTCTTGGTGGAAAACTGGTCGCAGCTTTATTTTAACAATCCATAAACATTAACAGATATATATGTAAATATATATATGGAGCCAACCAACCCCGCGGTTGATGGACCACCAGCCATGCAACTAGCAAAGCGGCCACACCCCCGCTCAAGCCGTGGTCCCCCACCAACGGCCAGGTTCGGCCCCCCCTTTCCGACTTTGCCATGTTACTAGCAAAAGTCTTCCAGGGGTTGTCCGGGTCGAGGGCACCCCGCCCCCTCCCCAAGCCGCCAAAGGCTCCGGACCCCGGACCTCCGGGATCCCGCCACCGGCACAGGAGGATAATATCTACCTGTGCCGCCCCCCCATAGCCCCAAGCTGCGACCAGCGTGGCCTCTCCTGCACTACCTTCTCCAGTGCCTCCTGCCAATCATTCAATAGCAAATCTGTACCCACTGGAGATAAGTGCACCCCATCGTCTCTGTACAATCCGGAGCAGGCCACCTCCACCCAGGGATGTTGGACCTGATATCCGCCTTGTGCACAGACCCATCTCCCAATTTGCCTGTTGATCTTGATCAACCCACGAGACCAGCGCTGCTGCCCCCAGCACGCAGGCCTCGGGATGATGTCCGACCACACTAAGACTACCCCTTCAAACATACTGAGCAGAACTGCAAAGTCTTTCTTGGCAGCCCTAATCAGCTGCTTGCACGTCCAAGCAGCCAGTTCATTCCCCCCTAGGTGCACCAACAGGATCGCTGGCTGGCCCCTGATGCGCTGGTGGTGATGAAGCAAGGGCAGCAGTTGCGACCACCGCAGACCCCGCTCGCCCAGCCATGACACCGCCACCTCTGATGGATCAAGACGCAAATTCGCTCCACCCATTCGTTGTGCCGCCCGCTGGCCGGCCCAATAGACGAAGGAGTGCCCCAGCAGCCAGCATCCCAGCACACTCACACCCCGATCTGGAATAGAAAATACAGCATTAGAGACCCCCATCCCCCCCCCTTTTCCAGCCTCATAATCGGACATAGCCTTCGAAGGCCCTCGAGCGCCATCTGCCGATGCTCTGTATAGTCACGCTGGACAATCCCGCCGCAGCCGCACTAGTGGCCGCCCCAATTCGAAAAGAATGCGAGGAAAACCGATATGGGTCCTCCCCCACCCGCCGCAAAACTAAACGCAATACGGCAGTGACTTGGTAACACGTAAGTGGGGAGGAATCCCTGTGCACAAACAATCCGCTCATACCCCCAGGGCGAATGGCCAAGTACTCCCGCATCGCCGACAGGGGGCAGGTAATCCCGCCCGTCGCCCGAAGGACCACCCATAAACCTTTTCCTTTCTGATCCGTTTTGGACCTGGCCAATAAAATCCTCATTTTCTCGTTTTCAATCCAAACATGCTGCCGCCGCAGACTATTCCCGCGATCGCATTTTCCCGACGCCTCCGCCAACTCACTGACCCGCAACGCCCTGAAAAAAGCCAGACAAAAAACCGCCCGGAATAGCACTGCCTCATAGGGGTCACTCGCCACCTGCACCAGCTCCTGGCACACCTTCACCAGCAACTCGTGCGTAATCGGTCGCCGGCGATCCCGCGGAGCCAGCTGGGACCGCTCCCAACCTTGAAGCAGCCTCCGTGCTAGTAAACCTCTGCCTCCGGAATCCCATCCTACCGCCTTAGCAAAAAATTCAAACCCTGCCATATGACCACGCACCGCCGACCGCGAAACCCCATTCTCTTTGGCCCACACCACATACTGCCCGAGTAACATAGGAGGCACCCTCCCCCCTTTCCAGCCCCTCTCACATAAGAACTGCTGCACCCGTGCGCAACCTCGCTGATAGGCTTCCCAGGTGTGAAACGCCACTGAACTCTTCAAAAGTTGCCTCATCTCTGCAGGCCAATGCTCCACAATCTCGAGGGGACCGCATGACCCACCTCGTCCGCCTCCGGCACCAACTTCCGAAAACGCTCCATCTGTAAACGGGAGAGAGCATCAGCAATTTCGTTAACTTGCCCTGGAACATGTCGCGCTTTCAAATCAATATTCAGCTGCATACACGCAAGTACCACCCTCCGCATAAGCGAAGCCACCGTAACACAGCGGGGCGAATAACGATTGACGACATGAACCACCGCCTCGTTGTCGCACCACCACACCACCCTGCGGTTAACCAATCGATCTGGCCACAACTCCAACACGACTAGCATCGGAAAGAGCTCCAAGAAAGTAATATTACTCAACAAGCCTGCCTCCGCCCAGGACTGCGGCCATCGTTCAGCGCACCACGCCCCCCCAAAATAGATTCCCAAGCCAACTCCCCCTGCCGCATCCGTGAAAAGATGGATGTTGCGACTGGAGATCTCCGCCTCACGCAGCACTGACGTCCCATTAAAACCTTCCAAAAAGGCATCCCAGACGCGTAGATCCTCCCTCATGACCTGAGATACCCGAATGCGATGATGCGGCCGTTTTGCCCCGACCGTTGCCACCGCCAAGCGCCTGCTGAACACTCGCCCCATAGGAATGACTTTACAGGCAAAGTTAAGGGACCCCAATAGCGCCTGCAACTCTCGCAATGTCACCTTTGGCGAGGCCAATACATTGGCCACTAAGACCCTGAGCTTCACCACCTTCTCGTGCGGCAACCGCGCCACCATATTCGAAGAATCGAGTTCCACACCTAAAAAGGTAAGCTGTGTGGTAGGCCCCACCGTCTTGCCCTCCGCCAGCGGTACCCCCAACTCCTCCGCCATCCCCTCGAAACCTTCCAACAGTCTTTTGCAGCCGTCGGACCCGACTCTACCGACAAATAGGAAATCATCGAGATAATGCACCACCTCCGAAAGCCCCACCCTCTTCATGACCATCCAATGCAGGAAGGTACTAAACATCTCGAAGTAGGCACAAGATATCGCACAACCCATCGGCAGACACTTGTCATAGTAAAATGCGTCTTCGAACCGAAAACCCAACAACCTAAAAGCCGATGGATGCACTGGCAATAATCTAAAGGCCGATTCTATGTCAACTTTTGCCAACAGCGCCCCACAACCAGCCTTGGATACCAACTCTACCGCCTTATCGAACGAAGCATACCGTACCGTGCAGAACTCGCGTGGTATCAGGTCATTAACGGATTAACCCATTTGGGTCATTGATGTGAAGCAGGAGCAATTATTGGCGCAAAAGTTTATGCCATAGCTCCATGGGATACTGAGACCCGGTTAACAAAAAAAATAGTTATAATAATTATTTGGTGGAGGTATTGATTAGTTTATCAAATAATTTCTGGCACCTTAAAAGGTATTGTCTGAGTAATACTTTTATTTCTCCGGGAACAAGCAGGAAGTCAGTCCTCACATATTTATTTATTTATTTACATTTCTTATATACCGCGCTATTAAAATCAGTGCGGTTTACAGTGAACAGAAACAGTATTACAATGTAACAAAAGCACATTGTGCTTACAATGAACAGGATAATAAACTTGGGTGAGAACTAGTTACAGCACATTTACAGATTTAAGAATATTCACAATTGAGCATAACTGACGGTAACGGAGGGTTCATGCAAGGGGTACGCCGAACTATCCATTCTCACGTTGGGTTAAGGTATTAGAGCAGTTAGAGAGGGGGGTCAGAGGGCTTGTCATGTGTTTGCCTGGGTTGCTTTCTGGGTAGTGTTTTAGGAATAGATGGTATTTTAGCGCTTTTCTGAATGGGGCAAGGCTCGGAATAGCTCAAATTTCAGAGGGGAGGGCATTCCAGGCTATGGGTGCATAAACAGAAAAAGCCCTATTGGCTGTTGCTTTTAGGCACTTTGTCATTATCTTAGGGATTTCTAATGCATTCCAGATCTTCTGTCCCTGTTGCCAGGCATGTTGTTGATTAACTTACTGATGGGTGTGGGGGACTGATTCTTCAGTGCTTTGAATGTTATGACAAGTGCCTTGTAATGGATTCGAGCTTGTAGGGGTAGCCAGTGGAGCTCCTTCATCACAGGCGTAATGTGTTCTGACCTTGACACACCTACAAGTACTCTCGCGGCCGAGTTCAAGGCAAGTCGGAGTGGATTCAGGGTTGACTGTGGAAGCCCATGGAGAATGATATTGGCAAAGTCCAAGTGTGGGATCACAAGGGCTTGGAATACAGTCCGGTAGTCAGTGAAGTCCAGGAGAGGTCAAAGAAGGCGTAATGTTCCGATCTTATGGTATACTGCTTTTGCGACATTTTTCACATGTGCTATCATGTCAAGGCGCTGATCTAGTGTGATGCCTAAATAGCGAATTGTGGTTTTAATTTTAAGCTCGGCATTTTTGACTTGTAAAGCTGGAGGTGGGGTGAATTTCTGATTTCTCGTGATGAAGAGAACATCAGTTTTACTGTGATTAATTCATAGGTTTTGGGTAAGAAGCCAATCAGCAACTACTTCAAAGCATCTTGTAATGGGCGAAAATTCTGGCCGGTCAGTCATGAATGGGATGTATAGCAGGATGTCATCTGCATAGGCAAGGCATTGCACGTTTAATGAACGGATGAGGGTGCAGATAGGCTGCATGTAGATATTAAACAACAGAGCAAACAAAGATGATCCCTGAGGCACACCCTGTTTCTGAAGGAAAGGCTCCGAAGTCAGGGTGCCTGACATAACTTGTTGCCATCTGTTAGCCAAGTAAGATTTGCACCATTGTAGAGCAGTGCCTTGTATCCCTTTTTCTTGGAGCCGTTGTAGCAGTATCTCATGGTTAACTGAGTCAAATGCGGCTGCAATGTCCATGAAGATGAGAACGAATCCTTGATGTATGTTATCAAGTCCTGTGATTAGGTCATTGAAGAGGGTCGTTAGGATGGTGTCCACGCCATGTGCTTCACTGAATCCATGCTGGGATGGGTCGAGAGGTGCTTCGGCATCGACATGCTGTTGGATCTGACGTTGGACAATCTTTTCGATGATCTTGGCAAGAAGCGGAATACTTGAGATTGGTCTGTAGGATTCGACTTTGGATGGGTCAAGTTTACTGTTCTTTAGCAATGGCCTGATTGATGTGTGTTTGAGACTCTGAGGGAAGGATCCCAAAGATAAAGATTGGTTTAGTATTTTGCACAGTGTGTGGCTTAGGTCACATCGTAGCTCTTTTATCCAATTGGCTGGACAGGGATCGTTAGGTGCCGTGGTAAGGTTGATTGCAGCAATAGTGTCTTCAATTTCTTTGGAGGATACTTTACAGAATTTGAGAAATGGTGTTGGCTGTGGCATAGTGTGCATGTTGGTGATAATGGAGGAGGTTGGGTTCATATTGGTCTGGATCATCTTTGATTGTAGATAGTTAGAGTAGTCCTGTGGCTGGGGCATATGCGGATGTGCTAGGGCTGGGTCACCTGTTAATGATTTTACGATATTGAACAGGTCATGTGACTTATTTAAAGATCGATTTAGAATGTGTGTGTGGTGCTGCTTCCTCTTTTCCATTATTTTCTCTCTATGTGTTAACAGGTGGGAGTTGTATGCGCAGTGTGCTTCAGCAGTTCGGGTTCAACGCCACTTTCTCTCTAGTTTGCGTAGGTGAAGAAGTGATGCTCGTAGGTCTTTGGAGTACCATGGTGTATGTGCACGTTTCCTTGACTCCTTATTGGCAGGGGAGAGGCGGGCTACGGCACTGAGGTTGCTGTTCCAGTTAGCTACCATCTCATCTGGGTCAACGGTTGTGTCAGTGAGGAGAGGGAGGACATTCTCCAGGATTTCATCTTTGACAAAAGGGTGAAAATGTGATGATGGCATTCCAGAGGAAGGGGCATGAACTTTGCTGCTGTTTCTGAGGCAACGGGTGGTAGGTATGTAGAATCTGAGCAGGTTGTGGTCAGACCAGGGTACCGGAGTTATGGATATCGGAAGGTGCTGGGTGGTGTCAATCTCTGACCGAGGGGCAAAAGTCAAGTCTAAAATACTATCCTTTATGTGTGTGGGAGAGTCGATGAGTTGTTTATAGCCCAGCTCATTTAGTGCTTCCAGGAAGGTTTTCGCTTGTGTGTCTTGTAGGGAAGGGAGGTTGAAGTCTCCCAACAGCCAATTTTCAGAGCGTGGGTTGCTTGAATTGCAGGCAAGATTGATGATTGTTGGTAGGTCATCAGGTGATGATGTTGGGGCTCGATAGAGTAAGTTGATGGTACAGTGACTGTTTGATATGGTGATCGTGTCCAGGTGGGTTGAGGTGGTGGCATCATTTAGTTTAAATTGTAATTTTGTCATAGCAAGGATGAGTGTTCCTCCTCCCTTCTGTTTGGCTCTGTGGCAGGCAAAAAGTGAGAAACCATCTGATTGATAATTACATTATCGCAGTCAGACAGCCATGTCTCAGTGATCATTAAGACATCAAGGTCATAGATCGTTATCAGGTCTGTGATTGCTGGCCATTTTGAGCGAATTGACCTGGCATTTATGAGTGCACATTTCAGGGGCTGCTGATGCTGGTGCTTCTCAGATTGATTCTTCTTGATGTTCTGTAGGGGGATGTGGAGTAGGTGCGGATGAAATGTATTAGAGGTCTTTGATGAGGTGTGGTAGGGGCCTTCTGCCCATCTCATTCCATTACTATGGAGTATTGGGATGTAGTTGGAGTGGGGATTGAAGGCCTGTGATATGCTGGGAAACACTGAAGTGAGAAAGATGGCAACTAATGGTAATGATATAACCATCTTGGAGCGTTCCTGAGTTGTTTAGCAGAGGTGAATGGGGCTTAGCAATGAGTGTGAGTGTGTGGACGGTAAGACCAAAGTGACAGGGAGAGTAGCTGGACAGTTAGGTAGTTGGGCACAAGGATCTCTGATAGGTTGATCTCTGAGTCAAAGGGTCATACTAAAACATTAGGCAGTCTGGGCAAAATCTTAAAATACAGGCTGCTGAGAATGATCTAATCAACCTAACACTGAATAATGCTCACTCAGTTACACTGTAACTTAGCGTTTGCTTAAGTTACTTTGTTGCAGCAGGACAGTCCACTTCGATCAATTGGTTACCTTGTGATCCAGTAGAGGACTCTCACTTCTTCAAAAACATCAGCAGACTATGGTGGTATGTTCATGGAGTATGAGGGCCTCAGGCGCGGGCGTGCCCACTGGCGGCTTTCTTTTTAAAGATGGTGCTCGGCCCCGATTGGACAGAGCACGTTGAGGGTGTCCCCGATGGCCTCCGGCTCCGGTGGGCTCGATCCCCTCCGGGAGAGCTGTGCCGTAGTGCTGAAAAGGAGGGCTGGCTGCTGGAGGCTTTCTTTTTAAAGGGACTCCCTAGTTACAGGCTACTGAAAGCCCATAGAAGAAAAAACACGGTTACCCTCAGGGGAGGCTGTGAGCAGCAGCAATTGAGTCCACAGGTGCAGAGAGCAGTAGGACCTGTGTGTCCGAAGGAAACCAGCACTCCAATAGCCTGAACACAGAAGGGCCGGAGGGTAGGAGCTGCCTAGACTCCGAAATGATTACAGGGCACGGCCTGGCTGAAGGCACTGTCCTGTCGGGACTGCCTCTCCAGGCAATAGTGAGCTGCGAAAGTATGGATGGAAGACCAGGTGGTGGCCCGGCAGATGTTCACCATCGGGACGGAGCGCAGGTTTTCCACAGAGGCCACCATGGCCCTGACATAGTGCGCTGTGACTCGGCCATCCAGCGAAAGCCCCGCCTGCTCATAGGCGAGGGTGACACAGTTTGTCACCCAGGTAGACAGTGTGCACTTGGTCACCGCTTCCCCAGTCTACTGGGGTCATACGAGACAAAAAGCTGAGAAGCTTTACGGTGGCCCTGGATACGTTGAAGGTAGAAGACGGTCCCAGTCTCCAGCCAACTGGCGTGAGGCCTTGGGAAGAAGGTGGGAAGCACCTCCTCCTGGCTGAGGTGAAAGGATGATACCACCTTCTGAAGGAATTTGGGATGTGTGTAGTGCACAGCCCTGTTCTTATAGAACCTGGTGTAAGGCGCTTCTGCCACTATGGCCTGGAGCTTGCTGACCCTGCGAGAAGAGGTGAGCGCAACCAGGAACACCATCTTCCACGAAAGATATCACAGGTAGCAAGTAACCAGCGGCTCAAAAGGCGGGTGAGTAAGCTGCACCAGTGTGACATTGAGGTCCCACTCGGTCGCCAGAAGGCGTACCAGGGGTTTCAATAAAAAGAGTCCCCTCATGAAATGGGTCACCAGCGGCTGGGCCGCGAGGGGTTTGCCATCCACCAGATAGCGATGTGCCACCAGGGCACTGAGGTGCACTCTGACAGAGTTCGATTTGAGTCCGAAGCATGACAAATAGAGAAGGTACTGCACAACTTTCTGCACCGGGCAGGAGAACAGGCTAATCTCCCCTGCTCTGTGTATCAGACTGAAAATCTGCGCCACTTGAAGGTGCATGCTTTCCTGGTGGAGGACTTATGGGAAGCTAGCAGGATCTCTGAGAGGATGAAAGGGGCTAGAGTCAGCCTTTCAGCAGCCACGCTGTCAGTTACAGGGACCCCAGATTGTGGTGCAAAAGAGCCCCCCTCCTGTGCCCACCGACAGCCGGAGGAGTGCCTGAGCCATCGAGGGGCTATCAGGATCAGCGAGGCCTTGTCACGGAGGGTCCTGAATAATGTTTTGGCAATTAGTGGTGTGGGTGGAAAGGCATACATAAGATGTTCCGACCACAAAATGAGAAATGCATCTGGCGCCACCCGGGAAGGGTGGGCTTGCAGGGAGCAGAAGCGGGGCAACTGGTAGTTGTCCGGGCTGGCAAACAGGCCTATCCATGGTTTCCCCCAGAGGTGGAAAAGCCAGCTGGCCACTCTGGGGTCCAGCTGCCACTCGTGCGGCTGGAGGACCCTGCTCAATCTGTTGGCCAGTGTGTTGTCCTGGCCTGGCAGGTATGCCACCCGTAAGAGTATGCCCTGTTTGACTGCATAGAAGCAGAGGGCCATCACCTCACTGCAGAGGGCACGAGATCCCGTGCCCCCCTGCTTGTTCACATAAAACATAGCAACCTGGTTGTCTGTTTGGACCAACACAGGTTGGCGCCGTAGGCAGAGGCAAAAGGTTCAGAGGGCTAGGTGCATTGCCCAGAATTCCAGAAGGTTGATCTGCTGGTTGCTCTCGCCCTGTGGCTGGTTGCCCTCGAAGTAGGCTCCCCATCCCTTAAGGGGCACTGAATCTGGAATGGAATCCCTGCCTCGAGGTAATGGGGATTTTGCCACCAGGACAGGGATTCTGCCAACTGGCGGGTCACTACAACTCTGTCGCAGAGATGGCCCGTGGCCTGCGTCCACTGGTCCCAAAGGCACCACTGTGCGACCCTCATGTGAAGGCAGGAATCTGGAGTGACATGGACCATGGAGGCCATGTGACCGAGTAGGTGCAGCAGGAGCCGAGCAGACACCAAGGGCCGGCTTTGTATGTCTAGGGCCAGAGCCCTGAGCTGGGTAAAACGGTCCCCTGAAAGGAAGGCCCTTTCCTGAAGGGTGTCTAGTCTTGCTCCTATGAACTCCAGACACTGTGTCAGAAGGAGGAGGGACTTGGAGTAGTTTATTATGAATCCAGATTTTGCAGGACCTGGATGGTACGTGCAATTGCCTGCTGCACTTCTGAGGCCGTCCCTCCCTTTATGAGCCAATCTAGGTAGGGGAAGATGAACACCCCCTAGAGGCGGAGGAAGGTGGCCATGACTGCCAGGCACTTGGTGAAAACCCTTGGGGCAAAAGCCAAGCCAAAGGGCAGCACCCTGTACTGGTAATGGCTGCCCCCCACCATGAACCTCAGGTACTGCCTATGGTTGGGGTGAATGAGGGTGTGTGTGTAGGCATCCTTCAGATTCAAGGAGCATAGCCAATCTCTATGCTGGAGGTAAGGCAGCAATGTTCCATGGGAGAGCATCTTGAACTTCTCCCTCATCAGGAATCTGTTCGGATTGCACAGGTCGAGGATGGGCCTTATGACCCCACTTCTTTTTGGTACGAGGAAGTATCTGGAATAGAATCCTTTGCCTCTGAGATGATGGGGGACTGGTTCTACTGCTCTGTCCTCGAGAAGACCTGCCAGTTCTGTCAGTAGAAAGTCCAGGTGAAGAGGAGACCTGGTGGGCTCTCCCGGAAAGAAAGGAGGGAGGTGTTTGGGCCAGATGGAGGAGGTAGCCCTCCTTGACCACTTGGAGTTCCCCAAGAATCAGTGGTGATGGCTGGCCACCTCTGGGCATAATGAACGAGATGTCCCCCTGCGGGCTGCTGACCTCCTTAGGGTAGACAGGCTATGTCCAAGGAGTCAAAAATTCCCCTCTGGTAGCTGGATGAGATACAGTCGTTGTTTTGGAGGGTACGGATAGTGAAATGTAAGGGCTCCGTCGGCACCATCACCCATATGTGAGGACTGACTTCCTGCTTGTTCCTGGAGAATTCCATGTGCAATTACAATATGTACAAAATACAAAGGGTTTGGGAAAACATGATCATATCATTTGCATTCCATACTGGTTGACTGTCTTTTAAATTGTCGTCACTTTTCCACCAAGTCTATAGCCTTGGCAAGACTTTAAGATTTCCACTGGAGCAGTTGCTAGTTCTTCCAACTTCCAAGATCAGCAGTACACAATGTGGATACTTGGAAATGGGCAGTCTTCTATGTGGTACCACAGCAATAAAATTCTCTTCCAAAGGAAGGGCTTGAAAGGTGACATTTTACTTACCAGATGTCCTTTTTTCCTCAAGTCCTGCTAGACCATTTCAGACAAGTGGGACATACCAAAGCTACGCCTCCATTGGGCGAGAAGTACACACATCAGCTTGCAAAATCTTAGAGCCAAAGACCATATCCGCCCAAGAATGGACATCCAAGCGGTAATGCTTGATAAAAGTAGAAAGTGATGCCCATGTTGCCACCCAACAAATGCCTGCAGGGGATACAAAGCTCCACTCCACCCACGAGGATACTTGCACCCGGGAAGAATATGCATGCAAACTCTCCAGAACCAGCTGGTTCTGCAAATACACAGAAGCAATGACCTCCTTAATCCAGCATCCCAAAGCAGACTAAGCTGCCATGTCACCTTTGCACAGACCAACAAACAGCACAAAAAGATGGTCTGACTTACAAAACGAATTCATAGCCTCTAAGTATCGGAGATGCACCCTCCAGCCATCCACAGGGGGAAGATCCTTATCCTTCCCCCGACACTGCTCCTTAAAGGAGGAGGGCAGGCAGACCACCTGGTTCACATGAAAGGGAAAAATCACCTCAAACAAAAAGGAAGGCATAGGCCGAATGGAAACAGCCTCCTTTGAAAAAAATGTTAAAAATCTCGGCAAGACAGAACCTGCAGCTTGGAAATCCATCTTGCGGAACAAATCGCAACCAAGAAAACAGTCTTCAGCATCAAATCCTTCAAAGCAGCATGCTTCAAAGATTCAAAGGGCTCTGACATCAGGGACCCAGGAAGGGACCACAGATCGGAAGCAAGGATGCAGATGCTGAACCCCCTGAAGAAAACACGAAACATCCAGGTGTAAGACTAGCAATACACCAGACACCAGACCTCTGGAAAGAGGCCAAAACTGTCATCTGAACCTCCAAGGAGCTAAGAGAGAGGCCCTTTTCCAGACCTTCCTGCAAAAAGGCCAGCAGGGATGGCACCTTGGCCGCCTCAGGGAGCAGCTGCTGTAGGTCACACCATCACTCGAAAAGGCTCCAAACCCGCATGTATGCAAAGTTGGTCGACCTCCTCCAGGCTTCGAGCAGAGTGGAAACCACCACCAGAGAGCAGCCCTTACATGCTAACCTTCTCCTTTCAAGAAGCAAGCCGTAAATGAGAAGGGAGCCAGGTCTTCCAGGATGAGTGGTCCCTGATGCAACAGACCCCTAAGACAGAAGGCAAACAAAGAAGTAGCACTTGTAGGAGACATATCAGATCTCTGAACCATGTTCTCCTCAGCCAATCTGGCACCACAAGAACAATCCTTCCTGGGTGGCGCTCTATAAGCCAAATCACATGCTCCACCAGGAACTACAAAACACACACATACAGCAGGCGTAGATTTGGCCAAGGCTGAGCCAGGGTGCCAACACCCTCAGACTTCGTCTCCATGTGGTGACTGAAGAAGTGGCCCTCCATCTCAAGGTGACCCTCATCAGCGCAGAATCAGCTCAAACGCCTCCCAACTCAACTCCCACTCTCCTAAATCCAGAGTGTGCCAACTGATAAAGTCTGCTTTCACATTGTCCACCCCGGCAATGTGCTGAGCCAACAAGGCTAGGAGGTTCTTCTCTGCCTAGGCAAGCAGGAGAGCCATCTTCAAGGCCACCCCGGCACTCTCCATGCTGTCTTGCTGATTGACATAAGCCACCACCATGGCATTGTTCTTTTGGCCCTGAACCACTCAGAAACGCAGAAAAGCCAACCTGATGGACCTCCCTGCGTTTCCAACAACCCTGGGCCATTCTATCTTGACAATGGACCCCTCTGCCCGAGAGACTGGCATCCGTTGTTGGAAGGATCAATGGGTGACCGTCCAGCAGCATGCCCTTCCTCAAATGAACAGGCTGCCACCACCACCTCAGGCTGGCCTCACCATCACCAGCAGCGGGAACCTGAGCTCGAACGCCTGAGAATTCAGAGGCCACTGAGTCAGCAAGGACCGTTGGAGTGGCCGCATATGAGCATGCAGCCGCCACAGCATCTTGACTGTCATTGTCAGCAATCCGACAGAGCTGAAGATAATTCTGAACTCTGGAAGCCTGCTGTGAAATGAACAGTGCCCAGCAATCCAACAACCTCTTGACCTTTCCCTCTGGTAGGAGAGACTCTGCCCACTGAAGTATCAAAATGTGCTTCCAGGAACTTCAGGGACTGGGAAGTCATCAACTAGCTCTTTCCCAGATTGATCATCCAGGTGATGCCTTTCAAAATGGATATCACTCAGGGTGTTACCAGAAACGACAGAGAGAAAAGGCTCAGTCATCCAGATATGGGTGCACAACAATCCCTTGGCGCTGTAGCACCGCAGCCACCACCACCATTCCCTTGGAGAATGTCCATGGGCAGTGGAGAGGCCGAACAGAGGGCAGCAAACTGAAAGTGAGAACCAAGCACGGAAAAATGCAGACACCTTTGCTGATCCTCCTGGATCAGGATATGAAAATACACGTCACTAAATCCAGAGATGCTAGGAATTTCCCTCAGCGCACCACTTGATTTACGGATCACAGAAAGATTGCATCCGGCAACACAGGACACACAAGTACCTGTCCACAACCTTGAGGTCCAGAATGGGCTAGAATGATTTGTGGTGCCGAAGAAATACAGAATATATGGAACACCTGCCCCTGCCCCGATCGTCCAAGGGTACGGGCACCACTGCCTGCAGGAGTAACAACTTGTCCAATGTGATCTGCATAGCGACCCTTTTGTTTGCAGATCCACAAGGGGAGATGGTGAAAGCATCCAGGATTGGCTCTTTGCATTCCAGGACACAGCCATACTAAATGGTGTCTAGCACCCAGCAATCCTTGGTGACCCGGGCCCATTTCAGAATGAAAAGGCAAAGCCTGCCTCCAACAGGAGGTACCAGGGAATGGGCCCCCAAAAGTCATTGCACAGTTAGTAAGGAACCCCATCTGGAAGGGGTTGCATCCCTGGGTCCAGAGCTCTTCAAAAGGACTGAGAACAGAGTACGAAATCCAGAAGTAGAGGGGAAGAAAGGCTTTCCAGGCTGGTAGCGAAGGAAGTTCCTACACTCCCGGGGGATTGATTTATTTATTTAGCAGAGTTTATATACCACTTTTCACCAGGTCAAAGCGGTTTATATTGAACCAAATTCAAATTACATATAACAGCCAACTATGTACAAAAACTATGTCCATGGTAAATCATACCTAACTACATGTAACAACCAGCACATCCATGATGAGCAGGCGGATGCAGATGGAAAGGTGGCTCCTGCCTGT
Organism: Ichthyophis bannanicus; assembly: GCA_033557465.1. Taxonomy (NCBI): domain Eukaryota; kingdom Metazoa; phylum Chordata; class Amphibia; order Gymnophiona; family Ichthyophiidae; genus Ichthyophis; species Ichthyophis bannanicus. The sequence continues at coordinate 310,129,502 of CM066039.1, forward strand.
TTCACAGGCCTCCTGAACCTATCTTCTGGAAGGCGGTAAGATTTCATCTCACCCAGATACTTCACCAGCTACTCCAAATTGACCCCAAACAGAAAAACTTCCCTTTAAAGGCCAGCTGGGAAAACCAGGCTTTGGAAGAGGTATCCGTTGGCCAGTGTCAGAGCCAAATCCGATGCCACATCACTGTCGATACAAGGTCATACATGGCATCAGAAAGGAAGGCTGCAGCCAACTCCAAAAGAGGGGTAGTATTATCCAGCAGGGGGGGAGTGAATCCACTGGAATAGGGCTTGAGACATCAGGCCTGCACATACCTCCAACTGAAGAATAGCAGCCGATCCTCCTTCCACAGAAATGGTGGTCCATCTGGTAACTGCTCGAACCTGTGCATCCACCTTGAGAATATCAAACCACACAACACACATATATTCCAGGAGAGTGTGTATCATCTTATACACATTTAACTCCTTAGGCAGGGGAGTCAGGGGAGTCCCACTCTGACCGGTTCATGTCCTTGATCGCCTCTGGGAATGGGAAGACAGTAGTGCATTTCCGCACCCCTTGCAGAAGTGGATGAACTTTCAGCTCCTGCTCCGTGTCTGCAGCATTTGCCAAACTCAAGGTGGATGAGACCTGGGCAATCAAAGCCACCAGTTCCTCTTTACGGAACAGGTAAGATAACACCAGCCTCTTCACAATCCTCCAAAGGCGAGAATACTTTGTCCACATCAGAGCCCAGAATTGAACCATAGGAATCAAAGCTATAATCCAAATCTCATACAGATTCCAAGTGACCTCCTACCTCCAGGGGATGCCCTTCACAGGGGATACTTAGCCAAAGGCAACTGGACTTCCACTCTCAGTCTGCCCCTCACGAAACACTGTCGGGTAAACCCAGAGACTGCAGGGTCTGAATTTCCATGAGAGAAAGACCATTCCTGTTGAAAAATGGAAAATAATTCCAAGCAAGACAATCCAGACTCTGGAAGTCCTCCTCATGGAAATGACTCCCCAATAGCATGGGACATAGCCGCCACTGACCCCCTAGAGGACGGGGAACAGCTCACAGCACAGTTACCGGAAACCCTGGCCGGCTGGACATTCTTATCCGCAGCGCCATCTGCCACCTCTTGCCTTAAGGCAGACAAGGCTGGACTAACTGCAACCTATGGCTGGCAGGGGGGAGCAAGCCCTCCAGGCATGACTCAGAAGCTGCCATGCAAGAAAAGCAGAGTCCAGAATCCAGAGATGAAGCACCTCACTTGCCAAACAACGTTTCCTGGAAGACGACAAAGAGTTAAAGCAAGTATCACACAGCAGCCTGAAAGGCATGCATTAACAGTGCTTACACACTGAGGCATGTTACAAGTGCTTAGATAGGAGCGCATGTTGGAGCCATGCAGATGGAACATCCATACAGACTGCATGACCACCAGGCACACAATAGTAAAAGATGCAAATCTGTGCAGAAAACAGCAGGAAATCCCCACACGACACCAACAGTCCACCCCGAATTACACCCCAGACGAACAGAATCAGGAGCTCCCCAACAATGAGGTCAATGACAATGAGGTCAAGCCTTGGTATTCACCCCCTGAGAACCCCAGGCAGAAATCAATGCCAGGCTCAGTTCTACCCCGCTGAAACTGTTTTTCTGCTTTGCAGGCACTGTGCTTAAAGTGGCTGGTAGGCAGATTCCTTTGAGAGCCTTCTGAAATCTTCGGGAGCACACAGGGAGGACAGAGGAAGAGGGAGGAGGAGTTAAGGTTGTGCGAAGCTGTTGAACTCTTCCAGATCCTTCCAATGTCCTAGCTGCTCAACAGGACCTTAAAAGGATAAGAGCATGGAGCTGAACCAATTTTCTCTCCTCCTATGGCTACCGAAAAGACTGCAGTCTAGTGGAGTCTTCCACATTGTGCTCAAGTAACAAAATCATCTTCAAGGTGGTCTTCATGAGCATTTAATGAATCTTTTCCTCTAAATTATTCAGGTTTTCTTCAGAGTGTAGAAAATCCATCCACCATCTGCTGGAGACAAAGAAATACTGAAGAGACCCTCTGGTGGCTGAGGCAGATAGAGGCAGAAGGAATGCCCAGAAGAAAAAAAAAGGAGGTGATAGTGCCTCTGTATAAGTCTCTGGTGCAACCTCATTTGGAGTATTGTGTGCAATTCTGGAGACCACATCTTCAAAAGGATATAAACAGGATGCAGTCGTTGTAGAGGGTGGCTACTAAACGGTTAGTAGTCTTTGTTATAAAGCACGAGACCCACTTAAATATCTTAATATGTATACATAGAGGAAAATGATAGAGATGCTTAAATACCTCCATGGCACAAATACACAAAAGGAGAGCCTCTTTTGATTGAAAGCAAGCTCTGCTGTGAGGGGACATAGGATGAGGGTGAAAGGGGATAGACTCAGGATATTGGAAATATTTATTTATGGAAAGAGTGGTAGATGCGTGGAATATCCCAGTGGAGGTAGTAGAGACGAGGACTGTATCTGAATTCAAAAAAGCATGGACAAACATAGATCTCTAAAAGGAAAAAAAAGGGGACTACTGAAGTTGATATGGAAGGGCAGATTAGATAGGCCAGGTGATCTTTTTCTGTTGTCATGTTTCTATGTTAGTCATGGGAGCATTTCATTGGTTGTCTCCACCAATCTGTTGGTAGGGGAACACAACCCATTTGTCTGGACTGGTCTACCAAGACGATATGGAACCTGGCTGTTTGGATTAGTGTTTTCCAAGCGCAATGTGCAATTGCATCATATGCACAGATGGGGATCCAGAGACCAGTAGGGGAGGTGGGAGGGGTCCTGCTGATGTGCACTGCTCTTGCATGTGCTTTTATATTTTGCTTCATGGGTTTATATTTCGTGCTTTAAGTAATCTAGTATTCTTTGGAACAGTGGGCATCTAGTAAATATTTTAAAATAAATACAAGGGGGAAGAAGTGATACAAGGCAGGAAGGGGCATCCTAGTGGCGATAACAAGGGGAGACTGTTGGGGAGGTGGATGATTATTCCAACTGACTTTATAAATAGATTTTAAATGGAGAGTCCTAAAAGAGCCACAGTAATAACACAGGGAAATGGGATCTGACCAGTGTTCCAGGAAAGGGTAGAATCTGGGGGCTTCATAAAGGGTTTAGCTGTTTTCTCCTTCTGGAATCCTGCAACACAAAGCCCTAAATCCAGCTGCAAGGTACCATCACTGTGCAATGACAGATTCCTCCTTGGGACCGAGCATCTCCTCCACAGTATCCCTAACTCACAGCTGCTCGTCATGGTAGAAGACCTGAGACTTGAATCAAACCCAGACCCCACTGCATGGCAGTGAACAGCACAACCACTGGGCCACTGAGCTGGCTTTTCTTTCCCTTCACAGACTTGGCAATAGTGAAGGGAAATCCAAAAAGCCATTAACAACCTGGCAGGAGATGCATGGAGTAGATCTGATGGCTTCTTGTTTCCATGGCATTTTGGCAAAGGAAATTTAAACCCTTCATCAGGCTGTTTGTGACAGCAGTAGCTGTTGCCCTGGAAACCATCCCTATGACATGAGATCAGGCCAGTCTTTAGCAAGGAGAGGCAGAAGGAGCATGAGGACTTAATGCACCCAGAAAGGGAAATTACAGAACAGAAGCAATAAACAAGCTGAAATATTCCTAAATGTCACGCTTCAAACTATCTCCTGGAGAACTACTAATTAGAAATATGAGAGAAACAGCTACACACGGTCACGACTGTCTGCCCCAGAACAAGAACACATGGCCTCACCACCTTTGTAACAATTGAAAAGAGGCAGAAAAACCCAGAATCTGGGTTACCAGTTACCAGCTTGCAAGTGCCATCTCCTCCTCTTTTCGAAAGCCATTTCAATGCCTGATCTCTCTATACTGGTTTAAAGCTTTCCCAGTATCATATTTTACAGCTGTGCAATTCGAAGACAATCTCAACTACTTTCTATTTCTGAGGTTTGAAGTGGCTGAGGAGACCAATTTGGAGAGAAATGTTCATTACTGCCTTTCATTCTTACACAAAACACAATTTTGGACAACTGACAGGAATTCCTGGAATGGCAGGAGCTATAAAAGAAACATCAGTCCAGGCTTTCCACGTCTTCCCTCTAGCTTTGCAGTAAAAGCACCAGTACCATAAACCCCAGCTAACAGGGGTCATCTTGATCTAGTTGCTGAAAGGAAGCTGCCTCCAGATAACAAGAATGAGGAATCACATGATGGTCATAAAGATTGTTTTTCATGTAACCATATATTTGATATACCGCCCTTTGGTAATAACTATACAGAGCAGTTTACAAAGTAAAAAAAAAAAAAAAAGTTATTAAGAAAACAACTACAATAATTGTAGGAAAGCTGCAGAGATTCACTATAAGGATGGGTCAATCATATAGTTTCAATCTGCTTTTAGCTGCCGCACTCCACAAGAAAGTGTAGTTACTCACCTATAACAGATGTTCTCCAGGGACAGCAGTAATCAGTCCTCATATATGGGTGATGTCAGCATCGACAGAGCCCACGCAGATCCACTTCCCAGCTTTCAAAAAAAAAACTTTTGCGAGTTACACTGCACATGTGCGGTCACCTTCCTACCCAAAGGTGCCATCTTGCCTCAGTATGATATCATAGCACAAGACAGCAAAAAAGAAAACAACTCAATGGGGAGGAGGGAGGGTTGTGAGGACTGATTCCTGCTGTCCCCAGAGAACATCTGTTACAGGTGAGTAACTACGCTTTCTCTGGGAACAAGAAGAAAGTCAGTCCTCACATATGGGACTCCCAACACGCTACTGAAAAAAAACCTGTAAAAATCACAGGTGACCCAAAAAGCAGACATAAAGGGCAGCAGGAGGCGCTGGTTGGCTGGAGGTCTGACATTGCAGCAGCAGCAGCAAAGATACAATCCCCACTCCAGTAGCCCGGACATCATGGGTTGAAGGGAAGGAGTTGCACTATTCCCTGGAGAGGTGACGGAGTAAAGCCTGGCCGAAGGCACTACCCCTCCAGGAAGTCTCTTCCAAACAGTAGTGCGCAGCGGAAGTATGCACAGACTGGGTGGCAGCCAGGCAGATGCCTAGTAAGGACACAAAGTGCAGGCTCGCCACTGAGGCCACCATGGCACAAACATTGTGAGCCACATGAGAGAGAGCACCACCTATTGATAGGTGAAGAAAATGCAGTCTGCCACCCATCGTGAGAGTATGCACTTGGAGACTGTGACCCCAATAAGAATGGGGTCAAAAGAGACAAAGAGCTGCATTGAATGGTGATGGGCTGCGTTCTCTAGATGTAAAAGGACAATGCACACTTGCAGTCCAGCGTGTGTAGGGAGGCCTCCATTCTAGAGGAATGAGGCCTAGGAAAAAAGGTGGGTAACACCACCTCCTGATTCAAATGGAAGACAGACATATCCTTTGGCAAGAACTTAGGGTGAGTCCAAAGAACGAGGTGTAGGGCGCGTGTGCTATCAGCACCTGCAGCTCGCTCACATGCCTGACTGGAGGTGAGCGCCACCAGGAACAGGACCTTCCAAGAAAGGTACTTGAGATGGCAGGTAGCTAGGGGTTCAAAGGGTGGAGCCATGAGCTTCCCCAACAACACATTAAAGGTCCCAGGCTACTGGTGGCGGACGGATCAGGGGCCAGAAAAGGAGGCAGCCTTGCATAACCCAGTCCACCAGAGGATGCACCATCCATCGCCTGGTGGTGAGCCAAGATGGCACAAAGGTGCACTCTGACTGTGTTGGACTTTAGGTCAACCCTTGACAGGGAGTGGATAACATGAGGAAATATCTACAAAAGCTGGAACGACGGTCTGTTTGGCAGTTAAGATTTAATGTGAAAAACTGCAGTGTCATGCACTTGGGAAGCAGAAATCCAAGGGAAATGTATGTGATTGGGGGGGGGGGGGCGAGAGATTGGCGTGCACGGACCAGAAGGAGGACCTCAGAGTGATTGTTTCTGAGAATCTCAAGGTGGCGAAACAGTGTGACAAGGCAGTGGTAAAAGCCAGAAGGATGCTGGGTTATTTATTTGATTTATATACCGCTTTATCCATATAATCAAGGCGGTTTACAGAGAACTAAATGAACCAACACTGCTCTAGGCAGTTTACAAGGAATATAAAGAACTGACTGAACATGTACAGTAAACATCATTATAACAGTATTGTACATAGCACGCTGGTCTTCAGGATACACTGACGTTAGGCCGAACTATTTACAGTTAATTATATACATTAAGGTAGTATGTGTTACTTATTGCAGTGTAATGAGGTGAAGCTGAGGTATATGAGTGGTCCATTCTGGTATGATAATATTCAGCAAATAGAAAGGTCTTGAGTGTTTTTCTGTTGCATACAGAGAGGAATTACCAGAAGAAAGGAGGAGGTACCAATGCCACTGCACAAGTCGCTGGTGAGGCCTCACTTGGAATAATGTGTTTAGTTTTGGAGACCATATCTCACAAAGGATATAAAAAGACTGGAAACAGTTCGGAGGAAGGCGACCAAAATGATTTGGAGCCTGCACCAGAAGACGTATGAGAAAAGACTTGAAGACCTAAATATGTATACTCTAGAAGAGAGGAGGGACAGGGGAGATATGATTCAGACTTTTAAATACTTAAAGAGTATACATGAACAAACAAACTTCTTCCAAAGACAGGGAAGCTGTAAAACTAAAGGGCATAATATGAAATTATATGGAGTTATGTGGCAGTTGTGTTTTCTGGAAGCTGGGGCTCCGGCTGACTCAATACTGCGAATCGAGTTGATGGTTCACAATTGGCACCATCATCAGGATCTCCCACATCCTGAACAGCAACAGTTCGAGAATGGGGGGCATGGGCACCATCAGTACCTCCCCAGGAGGAGCCTCGTACTGGAGGATCTCGAGATCCTTGGTACACAGCTCATCCTCAGGCATTGCCATGAAGATGAGTGTCTGGGACATCTTCCGCACAAACCCCAGAAAGGCTAGATCCTCTGGAGGTGACCTCTGCCGATGATGGGGGGGGGGGGGGCAGACAGGTCAGAGAGGATGTCTTGGTGGAGGATGGTGTCAGGAGATTCCTCCTCCGTCTCCCACTCTGATTCTGAGCCGGAGGAATCAGCAAGTGCCCCGTTCATCGGACTGGCTTGGAGAAGATGACTCCAGGCATCGGAGCTCTGGTGCTGCAGTGCCAGACACCACGTCAGGCCTCGAGTCAGTCTCCAATGGCATCGACACCGATCGAGCCAACCTCTCAAGGATGAGTGGAGCATCCTCAGGGGAGGCTCTTGTTGAGGACAGTTCCATGGCTAACACCGACAACCCAGAGTGACCGAGAGTCTGGCCCCACTGTGCCTCCAGAAACACAGCAAAGCTGCATTCCAGGGCCATCATCCTGGCCTCGATGCCAGATGGCTCCACAGTGTCGTACGCTGGCCTCGAGGTCGTCGAGGCTGATATCGGGTCCCTGGCAGGGGAATCCCCAACGGTGATCATGTCGGGGGACCCGACTCGATTCCCCAACTCCATAGATGAATCCTCCCGCTGGGGCTACTTCAAAGGGTGCTCATGGCTGTAGTCACAAGCGTCGGGTCGAGGATTCCACATCCAGGTCCTGGAGGTCTTACCCCCGGGCCAGGGTCAGACTCAACTTCAGCTTCAACAAAGCCCTCGATGCACAGGGAAGGTTCTCTGATGCTCAATGACCTCGGAGCTGATCGAGCCCGGGCACGTGATGCTGGATTTGCCCAGTGCTGGCGTCGAAGGCAGGTATTCCACCCCGGATGCAGACTTACCAAACAGCTCCCCCTTCCGCCTTTTGTGTTTCCTCCAGTTCTTAGATGACATCAAAAGGCAGAGCGAGCAGGAAGACACATCATGGTCCACCCCGAGGCATTTAATGCAGGTACTGTGGCAGTCTGTGCGGGACATAGTGCGGTTGCACTCGCCACAATGCTTAAATCCGATGGTCAAAGACATAGCAGGAAAAATGAGCCCCACGAGATTAAATGCCAATGTCTCTACCAGCTAGGCCACAAGCAAAAAACCCACGGGCCAAAAAGAAAAGAAAAAGAAGTACCCGAGCGAAAATTACACCACCAAGGCCAAGGACTCAGGCGGCAGAAAGGTAATCGAACCAATCCCAGTGAAAACAGAAGAAAAAAGATACCAACGGTGAAAAAAAAATCAACTTTATCTGGGGTGCACAGACAGCACATCTGCAGGGCTCCGGAGTAAAAAGAAAACTAAGGTGAGATGGCATCTTTGGGCGGGAAGTTGACTGCGCATGCACTGTTAACTCCCAAAAAGCTTTCTCTGAAAGCTGGGGAGTGGAGCCCGTGGGCTCTATTGGCACTGACTTCACCCATACGTGAGGTCTGACTTCTTGCTTGTTTCCAGAGAAAATAAACTTAAACAGGGGAGTGAAAGACAAAACTAAGACCCTCTCTCTTCAAAATCTGCACATTTCATTATAATTAATTTGTGATTCTCTCTTTTGGCACAACTGTTCTCTTATTCATTTAGAACACTGGCTCGGCTCTGAGCTTTCATTTGTATCCACTCCAGTAGTTAATATCTCTTTCTTTCTTTCTCCCTCATTCCCAGCTCAGCCCAACTATGACTTTAACAGTGATCAGCCAGTGGCTACCTATTGTGCAGCCCTCTAGAGTCCAACTGATATGAGTTCTAGGTTTGGCCACCGGGTGACACTACTGAGTGACAGCAGTATCCCCTTCACCACCAGGTCTGGTGTGTGTGCTGCCTCTGCTGTATCTCCAGCCCTGGCCTCCCATGAAGCAGCTAGGCTCAGGGATGGGACCCAGATCTTCTGCATAGTAATTAATTCAGAGCGCTTTTAACCGAGTGACCCGACCAGACTACAATTTTAAAAAGAAAAATCTAGTGACCACAAATTTACAAACTTTGTTAATGTTATTTTTTTTTTAACAGTAATGTGCAAACTACAGCAAGAAAGTGGCTGATCCTGCCAAGTGACCCCCAACACTGTAAAGATGCATCAGCCATTGCAGTGTGACACAGCCATGACAACACTCTTTATATTTCCAACACAACAAAATCAACAAATAATCTATAGGTTTGCTCCTCCCTGGGCTTCAGCCTATGTCAGACACATCAGTAGCACCGGGGTTTACTTTCCAAAAAAAAAAAAGAAGGGGGGGGGGGGTAATGATGCTTTACACTGCAGCTCAGACCTGCTCTTTCTAAGAGCTTCTTCACTCAATGAACACTGAAATAAGACAGTGTCTGATCACAGGTACCAGTCATGGGGGAAGCAGCACCAGACAGCCAGTGCTAAGGGGAGGCAAGCATCTTATGACAGACACTAGATAGAAGGAGTTAACAAGTATCAGTCATGGGGAAGCAGCATTAGGTGACAGGGACCAGTCACACAAACTCTACAACTGGCAGTGTTTGGGGGGTAGCAACATCTCATGACAGGTACTAGTGACAAGATGGCAACAGCATCTGGTGGTACTACTGGGGAGCAGCATCAGGTGACTACGAAGCAGCAGTCGGTGAAAGGCCTGATTCATACAGAAAGAGCACTACTGAACATTTCCAGCCTGCTCACAAGACGTAAGAAACGTAATAGACATGCACAGGCACACAAGGCTGTATATTTAGATTTAATATACATAGAAAAGATTCACAATACAAGTTTGATTCGAGTCTCAAGCTCTTTTTTACATATTGCACAGAAGACCTAGTTTTAGAGTGCCGCTAATGCACTTGACTTAATCTCTTTTTCCTGCCACTTGATTCTCACTACACACACATTGCTGGCAAGTCCCAGGAGGCCTGCTTGCAGAGTGCGTGATTACTGCGCTGACTGCCTGTCATGGAGAACAAAGCTGCTCCCCCACAGCCTCTCTCCAGAGAACCCCATTCCAGCCCCACTCTTTTCCTAACCACTTCTTATGAAGCAGATGTGCAAACATGACTCCTTAATCAGGACACTGTGGCACCAGGTTTGCAGATTCTATTATGATATGGTTCCTGGAAATTGTCTTCATCAGTGGGTTTTCAACATTGAGTTTTGCAGCCCTGTACTCAATAGTCAAACACTTCATTAAGGAAATTGTCTTTACATCAGCAGCGCCCATTTTAATCAAGTGACCCACTACCCTTTCCATATTTAAATAAAATGCTAACAAAATGCTTCCCCTTACATCAAGAGGAAATTAAGTGCTAACACAAATATTACCATGTGCTTGTCATTTACACATAATTACAACATATTGTATAGATAGGTAGCTGTGTGGAGGAAAGCTTTCAGCAGCAGGATTTCACCAAACAACCAACTTCAAATATGCAAGAAAGAAAAGAAAAAAAAACCTGTAGGGCAGAAGGAAGGAGGTCTGGAGGTAAGAACAGGAAGGAGTTTCACATTGCCGTTCCTTCTCCAATTCATATCAGTGATATGCACAGAGATCCCAAGCATCATATCATAAAACACATAATTCTTCAAAGCACTTTCAGTTCCTGATCTAGGAGGTGCAATTCCATTGTCAGGAGTCTCCTAAGTGCTTAACCTCATGGTACCACTATATGACAGAGGTCATGGGAGAGGAAATATCTAATAATTCAGAGCACCAGGATGGGTCAAGAGGGGTTGAGATTTCCAGGGGATATACTGTAGCTGAGTTTGGATTATTAATGGACAATCTAACTGCAGAAAATGGGAAAGCCACAAAGAAGACTGTGCCTTAGATTCAAGAACCACCTCATGTACAACCTTCACATCGGCAAGGCAGAACATGGCCTTGGACGTGGTCAGATGGAGGCAATTTTATTGCTTGGCTGTTTGAAAATTGGAAACCAAATATATAATCACAAAAGAAAAAATGAGAAGAAAGGTCAACTCCAGGTTTCACCTGCTCTCATTCATGAGTCAAGAATTGGTCTTATAAACCAATCAACTAGCACATAAATTAATTTAATCAAAGGAGCTCGCTCAAAACTTATGTGTCATCAGAAACAAGAGAGAGAAGAAAATTTATCAGGGTTTGATGAATGAGACTGTGAGATAAAAGGATTCCACATCTTCCAGAGAGCATGTCTACTGCCTCCCAAAGGATGAAAAAGCTAACAAAAAAATACAAATTTTCCCTGCAAACATTTTCATATCACTAATACACTGAATCCCAGGCATGCAGGAGTAGACATTAACCCAGAATAGGTGGTTTCCACTTGGAGCCAGGGTGCACCCCAGCAGGATATCAGCTCATCTGTTCTAGGTACACAGATAGCAGGAGCTCCGGAGGGAAGAAAGCCACGTGCTTGTTGCTCACTCTCATCTGGCGCTTTCCTTCATAGTAAGAACCTTAAAAAAAAATACAAAAAACATTTTAATGTGGGAGTTGCAGGAGTATGGACATCTCTCCGGTTTTGCAATTAATGTGCCAAAGTCAGAGATCTTAGCTCTAGGTTGTTGGAAAGTATGGAAAGTTGGTTGAGGGAAGAGTTTTCTTTTAGATGGGCCAAAGAGTAGGTGAAATATTTGGGGGTATGGGAGATCTGGCAAAATTATAGTGGGCTAATTACAGCAAGGTATGGGGGTAAATGGGAAAGTCTATGAACAAATGAGTGGGTTGTACTCTGTATCTTTTACAGTACTGCCAGTGGCTGTATTGGAAGAGATTTGGCAGATGGTGATTTGGAAAGTGTTTTGCTATATTTGGAGGGGGTCAACCATTTAGGGTTTCTAGAGGGGTTTTGATGAAGGGGAAGCTGCAGTGGGTTTAGAGGTCCCTGATTTTAAATGATATTATTTGGCAGTACAGCTGAGGGCAATATTGGAGTGAACAGTGAATCTGGATAAACTTTGGGTGATTCTAGAACAGGTATAATTGGAAAAAGGGTGACTTAGAAAGAGGGTTTGGCTTCCACCTTGCAGGGGCCAGGAGAAAAGGTCCACAATCTGTTTACCAGGCATACAGTGGATAATTTGGGGGAGATGGAAAAGGAGGTTGCTGGGGGAGGGGGGAGAGAGATTATCATCATATTTGACACCCATTAGGCGCAATGTTGATTTTCCACTGGATTTAAGTGGGGACATTTTTAGAGAATGGGAGGTGAAGGGGTTAATTAGGTTGGGGCAGTTATAAGTAGAGGGAGAAATTGTATCTTTTGAATGATTGCAAGATAAGTTTGGATTGCATTGGAAGGGGAGATATGGGTATTTCCAGATTAAGCATTTCTTGAAAACGGGTAGGGTTGAGGGGGATTTAAGGGAAGGGTGGACCTATTTTGAAACCATTTGTGAGGGGTGTTGGGGGACTAAAGTGATATCTATCATTTATAAAGCCTTACAGAAGAAGGGGAGGGGATACTATGGTTTATAAGGCAATGGAAAAGGGATCTGAGAGGGGTATTTGAGGATAAAGAAAGGGGTCAAATTTTCTTGAACATACGCAGAATCTCGGTGGCCACCAATCTGGTGGAGAATAGAATCAAAATGTTATATAGGCAGTACTTCACTCCTCAACAACTAGGCTGAATTAATATGAATGATGATAAATGTTGGAGTGGGACTCTTTTCTACACATATGGTGGGAATGTTCAAAGATTAAGGGTTTCTGGGAGCAGTGCATAAAGGTTATGGAGGAAGTGCTTGAATTATTCTTTACCTAGAGATCCAAAAATGTTTCTGTTACATAAATATAGGGGAGATATTCCATGTAAATACTGGACTTTTTGAAATATGCTTTGTAATGGAGGGATTTTACTGTATGGAGGGATTTTACTGTGAGTTACAGTGCCTCACAGCTTTGAAGCAGGGCAAAAGGGAGAGCATGGTGGCTACTTGGGAGGGATTTTGAGCCTGGTGGAGATGGAAGTGGCAGTTAGGGTGTTGAAAATGTGACGGGGAAGAGGGGACTGGTTTGGAGGTTAACTTTGTGTGCATTGGGAAATCTGTAATGAGTATTGGGGATATCTGGCAGTTTTGTTATATGGATGCTGTCGGTGAAGGGAGAGAGAGGTTTAGGGGGGAGGGTTTATGATTGTTAATTATGTGAATAATAAGAAACCTGGGATGGATGCTAGGGAGTTTTGGCTATTTTGTTATCCAGAAATAATTAATTCAATAAAATTTAAGTTAACCTCCCCCCCCCCCCCCCCACACACACACACAAAAAACAGCACAAGGAATTAACAAACACAAGCTGTTCAGTCTTAAAAACTTGGAAATTTTGCTCTTCACCACCTCCTCCAAATTTATTTAGACCGATTTGTATGCCACCTTTTCCTTCAATCAAGGTGGTCAAGTCACATCACAACTGGAGGGTTACAGTTAACATTAGGGTACATGTAAACATTTAGTAGTTACTTAATAGTATTTAGACAGTACAAATGAGGTAACATTTAACATAATGGTATTTAGTAACGTGGTATGATATATTTGTGTGTGTGGATAGGATGGGTGTGTGTTTAGTTGGCGGAGGTAGTAGTGTTACTGTTTGGGTAGGGGATGTTGCCTGAATGCTCATAGGTTTCTATAAATAACCATGTTTTGAGGTCTTTGCGGAAGTCTGTGAGATCATCTAAAGCTCTCTCTCAGGCTCGTTGGTAGAGAGTTCCATAGTATGGATGCCAGTAGTGATGGTGCTCTTTTTGAGTTTGATTGTTTGGTTTTGTTATGGCCTGCAGGTGTGCCAATCAGGTTGTTGTTATTGGTTCTTCTTGGTCTATTGCTGCTGTCCCTTGTTATAACGTTTTGGAGTACGTCTGCTGAGAGATGGTGAATGACTTTGAAGATGATCATGATTGTTTTGTATTTAGCTCTTGCTACCATTGGGAGCCAGTGTAGTTTTTGTAGGATGGGAGTGATGTACTCGGTCCATGGAGTGTCTGTAATGATGCGTGCTGTGGTGTTTTGTACCATCTGTAGTGGGTGGAGTGTCTGCTGAGGAAGGCCTTGATATAGAGAGTTTCCTTAATCAAGCAGTGGTGTAATGAGTGCTTGACACACTGTGTGGAAGTGGTCTTGTCGGAGCATTGGTTTGTCTGATTGTTTTCAATATGCCTTATTTGCGGTTTTGGTAATGTGGGATTTTAGGTTCAGCGCACTGTCTAGTGTTATGCCCAGATACTTAACTTCTTCTTTGACTACTATGTGTTTGTCTAGGATGCTGATAGTTTGCAGAGGATGAAGGTGGGGTTCCTGGTGACAAACATTGCCTCAGTTTTGTCTTAGTTGACCGTTAAGTTGTTGGCTATGAGCCAGTCATTCATGTCTTCGAGGCATCTTATTATTGTTGTAGTATTTAGTGCTCGTAAGTTGATTGGAGCGTACACCATGATGTCGTCAGCATAAATGTGGTAGTGTAGTTTGTAGTGCTTGATGATGCTGCATATGGGCTGCATGTAGATGTTGTAGAGCATTGATGATAGGGCTGAGCCTTGAGGTATTCCCTGCGTGACGGGGAATTGTAGTGATTTCTTTTGGTCGCATTTGACTTGTTGCGTTCACCCTTCCAGGTATGATGTAAACCACTTCAGGGTATTCTTGTATAGACCTATCTGTTGTAAGCGTTGCAATAGCTTAGCATGTGACACAGTGTCAAAGGCCGCCGAGATGTCCATGAACACTAGCAGGAATCCTTTTTTTATGTTGTCCATGCCTCTTAGGAGATCGTCAAAGAGGGAGGTGAGTAGTGTTTCTACGCCGTGTTTGGACATACATCAGCATGGATTCAAGCCCCGAGGGTCAATGATATCTATATGGTCCTGAAGTTGCCTTTGGACTGCTTTTTCCACGATTTTGGCAAGGAATGGCAGGCTGGAGATGGGACGGTATGATTTTGGTTCGGATGGGCTCAGATTACTACTTTTAAGTATTGGTTGTATCATCACGTGCTTTAGGGGTTGCAGCATGTATCTTTGTTGGAGCGAATCTTTGATGATTTTTTGAATGTCACGAGAGAGCTGGCTTTTTGTGGCTTTGATCCAAGACACTGGGCATGGGTCTGATGGTGAAGTTGTTGTGTTTAGTCCAGATATGTCTTCTACTTGTTGTTTTGTTGGTACGTTGACGCTCTCCCTTGTTTGATGTTGCTTTTTTTATTGTGTGATCGTTTTTTTGTAGTGAATCAGAGTTAGTTTGGTTGGTGTTTTTTGACTTCAAGTAGTCTGCATATTTTTGTGGGTCAAGATGGTAGGTGCTTTGTTGCATGTCGTCCTTGGTGAGCTTTTGGACAATGCTAAAAAGTTCTCTTGGTCTATTAGTAGATTTCATGATTAGGTTGGTATGGTGTTGCTGTTTACGCTCATTTATTAGATTGTTATATTCCAGTTGTTTGTCTCTGTATTGTGTTAGGAGGTTGTGTGATTTGTCCCGTCTCCATTTTCTTTCCAGTTTTCTGAGTGTGCGCTTTGCAACTCTGATTTCGTGTGAAAACCATGGGGCATTGGATCTCTTGCATGTTTGTGGTGCTTTGATGGCTGGGGCAGATGCTGCGTTGGATATTATTGTGTTCCATTCTTCTATGTTAAGATCCAGGGTGTCGTGTTCCTGTTGAAGTTGTGGGGTGATTTCATTTATGAATGAGTCTCTGTTAAATGTTTTGAACCATCTAGTTATTCTTTCATCTTCTTTGCAGTGGGCGGGGCTCTTCAGGGTCATTGTGAATTCAATTACATGGTGGTCTGACCAAGGGACTGGGGTGATTGTTGGTTTTGTGGTCTTGTTCTGTTCCAATAGTTGTATTGGCATGAAGACCATGTCCAGAGTTGTACCATGTTGGTGCGTTGGGGTGTTAATTGTCTGGTAGTATTTTAGTGACTCCATGGCTTTTAAGAACGTTGCGGTTTCTCTGGTAGGTGCGGATGTTAGGTTGTAGCCTCCTAGTGCAACCAGGGGTTTGTGTCTTCTGTTATGTGCGCATATTGTTTCAATTACTGTGGATAGGTGTTCAGTTGTGGTTCCGGGCGGTCTGTATGTGAGGGAAATGGTTAGGTACTTGTTGGCTATAGTGAGTGTGTTGAATTTGATTGTGTTAGTGGTGAAGATTGTTTTGCATCTGTATTCCTTTCTGGTAAGTATTAGTACTCCACCTTCTCCCTTTTGTACTCTGATGCAGTTAAATGCTGAGTATCCTGTTGGGATTACTTGATTTAATATAATCTGGTCTGAGTCGTCTAGCCAAGTCTCAGTGATGCATATTATATCAAGCTTCTTATCGTGGATTAGGTCAAGGATAGTATTTGGTTTGTTCCTGATAGATCTGGCGTTTAGTAGAGCACACCTGATGTTTGTTGATATGATTGGGTTTGTGTGTTTATTATTTGTGTGGTGAGAAGGTGTATTACGTGTGGTGTTGTATGGTTTGTGGGCCGTATTCTTTGATTGTTGGCATTCTTTGGATATGTGTGATGCTGGTGTGCATCTGGGTTGGGTGGTATGTGGGTTTATCAATGGGATTTGTTCATCAAGTCTGATGCTATGTGTGCAGAGTGCAAACATGTGGAGGAGTGTGAGGTAGGCCATGAAGTAGTGGGTGATAGAGTGCATTTTATAACTTGTATTTACTGACATAGGTTCTACTTGAGTTGTGTCCTCTAGGTGTAGTTTTATTATTAGTAGTATATTTGCTCTGTGTGTTGTATTATTTGTGGTTAGTTGGCAGACTAGCTATGCAGTGGTAGTTGAATTGATGGAGTTAATAGGCTTATGCAGCGTGAGTTGTTTTACAAACAAGCAATATGAAAATGGGTAGCAAGTTCTATGCAGTTAATCTACAAGCAATGGAATGTCCAGGCAAGGTAACAGCATTAACTTATGCATACAGTTGATTGTCCAGGCAAGGTAATGCAGCAACCTTAACTTACAATTGGTGGGTTGTCCATGCAAGGCAAGGCCAGGCAGCAGAGTTAACTTAGATGAGGGTTTGAGACGCGGATCTTTGGCCGCTACTTGGTCCGTGCCTAAGGGCCATGCCAAAGGACCCTCTAGCGAGGCCCTCAGGCACGGGCCTGCCTGGCAGCGGCATCCTTTTAAAGTATTGTTCCCGCTTCCTACAGTCCCAATTGGGCTGGAGTCCCTGAGCGGGAGGGATTGCCAGACCCGCTCAGATGCTCAACCCTGATCGGGGGAGCCTAGCGATGGCCGCGGTTGTAGTATTTTCCTGCCGGCAGCGGCGTCCTTTTAAAGTATTGTTCCCTCCTCCCACAGCCCTGATTGGGCTGGAGTCCCTGAGCAGGAGCACCATATTAGGAAAAGAATCTCTTCCGCCAACTCTGTGCATACTTAGTGTTTCAGAGAATTTTAGCACTCAGTTACAGTTGCATTCTTGAGAAAGCATTTTTTTGTTGCAATTGTCCCCAGTTTTATTGTTTGATGAATTAGAAATAAGCAAAACAGCCTACAGTCAACATAGTTAGATTCTTTATATGGCATGAAAAATATACTTAGAAGCTCTGTTGCCATGTTAGAAGTAAATTAGTGCTGCTGGCAGAGTTCCCCGTAACCCTGCTCACTAGGACAGCTTACATATAACCCAGTGAAAATAAAAATTCACAGAAGACGACCCCCAGCAACTGCCTTTATTTTAGTGGGCTGTGCTTCCGAGACAAGCACAAGAACTTTGCATTTCAGGACCTTGAGTAATGCAAAGGCACTCTTGCTACATCTCAGCAGGCCTACATGAGCTGATAATACCCTCATTACCACTCCATTTATTGATTTATATATCATCTCCCATGCACAAAACAGATAACATAAAAAAAATAAAGTCTTCCTCCTCCCCCCAACAAAACCTATCTACAATCCTCCATCACAAAAACACCATTGCTCTACCCCTGGAAACCATCTTGTGAGAAGCTTTTCCCCAAAAGCCCTGATAAATCAGCTTTCAGCCACATTCAGCTCTTCAGCCACCCTTTGACCTTCTTTCCGTGTTGTTAAGTGCCGTAGGTAACTCAGTTCCAGCTTCATATCAGTAGAAAGGAAATTTCATATAGATGGTCCTGCCAGAAAAAAAGTTCAACTGAAGTTTATTTTTAGACATCATCCAATATTTGGGAATGGCTGACAGACCCCTTTGAGCACACCTCAGCAAACAATTTGTGAAATACCAATGACAACTGTGACATACAAACTTCAAATGCTCGGAACTCAAAGTCTGAAAAAAAATCAGATTCAAAACTAAATGTGGCCCTAGCTTTAACGGGAAATTAAGGAGCTGCATGATGTCTATGTGGCTCACCAAAGTTATTCTCAGCACCAGCTGCAGAGGACAAAAACATTGTCTGAGTAGTAAGAATTACAATAATCAGGAGTCACTGCCACAGAGACCTGAAACACCATCTTAAGTTTGTAAAATGTTCTATTTACCACTTAAGAGATAATATAATCCTAAATTCAGAGTCAAGCAGAAATCCCAAACCCCTCTTTCTTCCCAGAAGCAATCAACATAGTGCTCGCCACTACAGATTTTAATCAACTTCCCAGCTTTTCTTACCCAACGATCAGAATTTCCATTTTGCTCTCATGTAACAAGCTGCTGTCCCAATTCCAATCTGCAATGTTTTCAACCTGACATTCAGTCTACTTACTGCTGAGCTCATATTCAGACCAATTGGGGTAATCCTCTGCATAAATAAGTTCAGACATCCCTAGATCTCCCTCCCCCTAAGGGTCCCATCAATATGTTAAGTAAAATCCAAGATAAAGGAAATCTAAATTTCAGGGAAGGCCAAGCAGAAAAACTATTTGCACCTTTCCCACAAAAAAAATCTATTTTCATAAAAAGAAGCAATCCAAGCTAATGCTTTTCCTCCAATCCCAAATTCTTTGCATGCATCTAATAGCAGAACCTGACTCCCTTTACCCATATTTATTTCTTTTCTTTCTTTATTTATTTTTTATACCACGGTTTACATGTATACTAACAGGTACTTTTTATTCCCTTGTCCCTGAAGGGCTCACAGTCTAAGTGTACCTGAGGCAATGAAGGGTTAAGTGGCTTGTCCAAGGCCACAAGGAGTGGCCATGGGACTAGAGACCCCAGTCCCACCAGCCTGAAGTTGCTTGTCCCCCATGTGGGAATTGAAGCCCCAGCCTTCCGGCCTGAGGTAACCTGTCCCAACCACTGAGCCACTCCTCCTTAAACCAAGTACCTCAACAAGGAATAGCAGAACACATGCAATATTATGATTTGCCCTAAAACTTGCAAGACACCAATCAAGACCGCCCAAATCTTTCAAGAAAGCTAACTGAATCATAACCCCTTCTCTATCCTCTTATATGCAAGCCGGAAAGTGCCCTATAAATTGAATGCAAGGCTTGATCTAATCCAGACTTTCAAAATAGGGATTATTAGGGAATGCTTGAGCTCTGGAGGTAAACATGCTTCCCTCAAAGAAGAATTAAGAACAGTTAAACACCACAGCACCTTGTCAGGTGCAGCCTTCTACAACACAGACACAGACACTTTAACATCAAAAGGACTGAGTGCCTTCAAGTCAATGATTACTCCTGGCGACTCAGCAGCTCCTGGGTTTTCTTGGCAGTGTGAGCGGAAGTAGATTGCCAGGCCTTTCTTCCAAGGCAATGAAGGGTTAAGTGACTTGCCCAAGGAGTACTAGTGGGAATTGAACCCTGGTTACTTGGTTAGCAAGCCAATGCTCTGACGACTAGGCTACTGTAAAGCCCTAATTTCCTCCAACCAAAAAGAGGCAAATGAATTGCAGAATTGCCAAGTTACCCAGTTCCATGAGTGAGATTTTAAGCCAGTCCTGGATTTCTGACAAGTTCATTCTGATGCATTATGGGACCTGCAGCACTGATTCCAAATGGGACTACAAATACCATAACTGCATTACAAAGCAAATTTAAAACCAGAACTGGTTAAAAAAGAAAAAAAAGAAAAAAAAAGAAAAAAAAAGAAAAGAAAAGAAAAGAAAAAAAACAAAAAAAAACCCCAAACACACCTCACTCATGGAACTGGGTAACTTGGCAACTCTAGGATTGTCATCTAAACAGACTGGATAGCATTCTGGTGCTTCCCAAACTCAGAAGCTGTTCTAATTCCCAAGGATATTTCCTTGTATACTCAACATGGGAATTAAAAAATTCACAATGAACACTGTACCGATTTCCAAGCTGCCTTAATAGATGATGCACTTAATCGACAAACCCTACAATTTATGCAGCAACTACCCCCCCCCCCAACCACACAACTCAGCCAAAACCTGATGTCTACCCCTTCTTTCCTTCACTTGTAATGGAGCAACTACCCCAAAAATACTCTGATTCCACTTCTCAACCTTCTTCAAAACCGAACCCTCACCATTCACTGCTAACATCTTCACCAGATGTTAAAAATTATTCTCTCTAATCTCTCTTCCCTTACCTTCCAAACAATCCCTACTCTCCCTTCTCATATCCAAAAGAAAATGCTACCACCTCAGAATCCATCCACAGGAGCCCCCCTCCCCCAACATCTTCTAGAAATCAAATCCCTACTCTAAATCATAACCACTAACTGCGTCAAATCACAAGAGCTTAGAAGAAAAAAATATCCTGAGCCTTTAGAACATCTAGACAACTGATCAGCAAAGACATCTCCTGTCTGATCTACCACCCCTGAGCTATCTGCCCCAAGAAGTGAGTCCCCCCAGCCTAACAGGCTAGCACCTGATGCCATCAGCAACCACTGCGGACTCTCCAACAGCATGCCCTTCATTGAATTGGAGGAGAGGAACAACCAGAGGAGACACTGAGCCATCACCATCTGAAGAAGCAGCTGTATATAGTAGTCCTGGGCTAGAGTGGACCACTGTAAAAGGTGCGCCCTCTGGAGCGATCACGTGGGCCCAAATCCAGGGCACCAGCTTAATGGTCGTCGCCATCATCCCCAACAGCTAAGGGTAATCACAGGCTCTGGGAGACTGCTGAATAGGGATAAGGAAATAGGCCTCAGCAAGGTACAGGGAAATAAACACTCCCTTGCGAACCACCTGAATGATCGATCTCAGGGTTTCCATATGAAACAGAGATACCCAGAAACAAGCATTGATTCCTTTCAAATCCTGAATGTCTGAAGGAATGACAAAGTAGTAGATGGCATATCATCCTCTTCCCCTCTGTGGGGAGGGGGAGGGGAAGGGGAAGGGGAAGGGGAGAAAAAGGGAACAATGGCCTGGAGGTGGAGTAGCTTATCAAGGGTGGCTCCGAGAGAAACCTTTTTTGACGCAAAACTGCATGAATAGACCACAAACGTATCCATGATAGGCTCTGCACACTCAGACATAGCCTTGCTGAATGATGTTGAGGACTCAGGGCTCACTCCTGGTGAAAAAGCAGAGCCTGCCACCCACTGGAGGCAACCTGGAATGCGCAGGACCGGAGGCACCAGTTCAATGAGGAGGAATCATAGGGCCTGCAAGACCATGAAAAGGCGAAGACTTGTTCCTAAACTTGGTAAATGGAGTCGATTGCTTTCTTGGGCAATAATGATGAGTGTGTCTGAAGTGAGAAGCGAGAGGACCACCACCTAGTAGCACTCTTTGGCTTATCCTCCAGGTGTTGCAGCTTGGCTTTGCCTAAGTCCTTCACCAGTTTTTCCAGGTCCTCCCCAGATACATTCCCCTTAAAAGAAAGTCTGGACAACTGGGACGTCAATGTTATTTTATTTATTATTTATTTATTTACATTCTCTTATATTCCGCGCTATTCTGCATCAGTGCGGTTTACATTGAACAAACTGAAATTACATTGAACAGGGCATTATAACTTGGAGAACTATTTTACAGGGAACATGGGCTATGGAGGGTTAAGTGGCTTGCCCAAGACCACAGGGAGCACCCTGTGGGACTAGAAACCCCAGTCCTTCCGGCCCAAGGTTGCTGTCCTCTAGTGGGATTTGAACCCCCGACCTTCCGGCCTGAAGTACCTTGCCCCAACCACTAGGCCACTCCTCCACTCCGATGTTGTATCAATTGTATCCGATGCCCAGTGTCTGAGCCAGACCCAGCAGCTGGCTACTGTGGCTGCTGCGATATCCTGTACTACCAATTGGAAGAGCTCATACAAGGTGTCAGCCAGAAACAATGTAACCAATTCCAGCCTGGTGGAAGAAGAGTCCTAGGGAAGCAACTGCACCGAGTGAAGCAGCACACATGCACCAGTCCACCACAGACAGCTACCTGGAGACTGAGAAGACTGTCTTTAAAAGCCTCCACCTTATGGTTTTGTTGATACCTGAGAGCTATGCCACCCTCCACTAGGATGGTAGTGCCCTTGTGTATGTTAAACCATGTACAACTGTCATGCCCACCTTAGTAAAATACAAGTAGTGAATATCTGGAGGAGGAAAAAGGGCATAGAGATTGCTCATGACTGACACTTTGCAAGGGGACATTGGGAGACTCATTCTGCCTGGACCATATGCCGAAGGGCTGGAAGGTATGGAAAAGGCCCTGTAAGGCCTATGGAGGCCCTCCAGGATCGGATCCCCCTCCGACCTGTCTCTGGCATTAGAGGGAGCCTCGGACATCTGGAGCAATGAAGAAATCTGAGCTATCAAGGCCACGAGCTCTTCCTACTGGTAAAGGCCTACAACTAGGGAATCATCTTGCTCTTCCTCCAGAGTGGATTGCACCCTCTGCTAGGCTGAATCCACTCTCAGAGCCATTATGGATAGCATCCTCTTACTGGTCACTAGGAAGGGCCTGGAGCAAATGGCCGAGTGTGAACTCTCAAGACCCACCAGGCCCCTATCCGTGACCAGACCTAAGAGCATGTCAGCAGCAGAGCCCTGTCCCCTGTGGGATCTCCTGTGACCAAAAGATCCTGGCCAGCAGGAGGCCACACTCAAAGCCCCCTCTGAGGGATCCTGAGCAGTACTGAGGTCCTCTTGCCAGATACTACATGAACTTAAGGAAACTGGTCCAGGAGGAGGACCCCATTTTCTGCACTAGCCACTGGATGGATCCCCTCTCCCAAACCCTGCCTTGGGCAGGCAGCATGGAGAGGGGGTCCGCTGGGGGACTGGAGCCAGCCTGATGCATCAAAATGGAGGCCATTCCCCCACCTTCAGCAGAGCAATAGGATGCTGAGGAGAAATGTACAGGACTGCTCTAAAGGCGAGGCAGCTGCAGGAGGCCTACCAGGCACTTCCAATGGGCCACCCTGATCCATGGCACAATCACAGCATAGAGGATCCATCTTGCTCACCTGAAGCTTTCTATAGGTGAGGTACAGATACCTAGATCCTAGCATGCACATGTACCAGTATGCGGTTGAAACACAAAACCAGCCACTCAAAGCTGCGATTGATCAAAGACGCACAGCTGCAAAATCAAACAACCCCTTGAAGGGCCCCAAACAACCACAACCGCAAAGAGCCAGCAAACACTGTGCCACAAAGCTACTTCCCTCCCCCATGTTCCCTCTAAGCATGAACAACCTTGGGAGGAGGAGAGAGATGCTGATTTGAGAGCTCCATGGCCTCTGGCAGCAGCAGATGTGAAATTGGGAGACTTACCCAACTGGAGTCAGGAAACAAAGCCCCCTTCCCCCGGCTACTGCAGCCACAACTAGAAGGTGGCAGAAATCTTCACTTCAATCGTTCTCTTGAGCGCGAAGCTGCCTCTTTTTTTTTTGGAAGGGGGGAGGAGAACCAGATGAGAAAATGAAGGGGAAATAAAAAAAAGAGGTAAAGTCAAAAAAGAAAGGCTCTGCTAGGTTGGCTCAGAGCAGCACACCAACAGGCTACAGGCCAAACAGCTCATCCAGCCAGATAACTGACAGGGAGAAGGAATCCCAGCAGGGTATCCAAAGATACACCCTGAAGATATCCACTCATCGAGCTGCACCAGGAAGGTATCCCACAGCATGGCTGCCCAGGAGCTACAAAGTTCCGTCCCAGAAACTACAGCTGCACCAGACCAGCAACCACCATCTGCTGGAGACAGAGAAACACTGAAGGGTGCCCCCTAGCTGCACCAGCACTAGTACCAGTGATGAAGTCACTATAAGCTTCTAGCTGTTTCTCTGTCTCCATCATCTGCTGGTAGGGGAAAGCATAGTTATTCACCTGTAACAGATGTTCTCCAGGGACAGCAGGAATCAGTCGTCACATATGGGCGATGTTGGCATCCGTGTGGAAACATTTCCCCAGCTTTCAAAGAAAGCCTTTGGGAGATTTCACCACGCATGAGTGGTCCCCTTCCCACCCAAGGGTGCCATCTTGCTCAGTCATATGACACAGCTAAGACAGCAAAACACAAATTGGTATAATTAAGACAATTCTACGGGAAGGGGAGGAGGATTGTGAGGACTGATTCCAGCTGTCCCTGGAGAACACCTGCTACAGGTGCGTAACTACACTTTCTCCAGGAACAAGCAGGAAGTCAGACCTCACATATGGGACTCCCTAGCTACAGGCTACCGAGAATCTGTAGAAAAAACATGGTCAAGCTGTGAGTAGCAGCCGATGAGTCCAAAGGACAGACTCTGAAGGGATCCCAGTGTCCAGGGAGAACCATCACTCCAGCAGCCTGAACACAGAAGGGTCGGAGTTCCTTAATTCCCAAAAAGATTAGAGTACAGTCTGGCTGATGGTGCTATCCCGTCGGGACTTCCTCTCCAGGCAATAAGTGAGCTGCTGTGAAGGTGTGGACTGAAGACCAGATGCCAGCCCAGCAGATGACTCATCAGGACAGAGTGCAAGTTTGCAACTGAGGTCGGCATAGCCCTGATGCTGTGAGCCATGACCCGGCGCTCCAGCAGAAGCTCAACCTGCTCGTAGGCAAGGGCAATGTAGTCCGCGACTCAGGTGGATAGGGTCCGCTTGGTCACCGCCTCCCTCAGCTGGCTGGAATCATAGGAGACGAAAAGCTGGGCTCTCTTAAAGTCCAGAGTTTTAAATACAGCCTCCGCGTTGCTTGTGTGAGGCCGTGGGAAGAAAGTGGGGAGCACCACCTCCCAATAGATGTGGAAGGAGAAGACCAACTTCAGCAGAAATTTGGAGTGCATGTATATGGTGGCTCTACCACCAGAGCCTGGAGTTCGCTGACCCTGTGAGCGGAAGTGAGCACCACCAGGAAAGCGACCTTCCAGGAGAGATACTGCAGATAGCAGATGGCTAGGGGCTCAAACGGCAGCCAGGTGAGTTGCATCAGTACTACGTTAAGGTCCCATTCCACCAGGGATGGGAGGATTGGGGGCTTGGAGAGCAGGGGGCCTTGCAAGAAGCAGGTGACGAGTGGCTGAGCCAAGAGAGGCTTGCCCTCGATAGGGTGGTGGTATGCTGAAAGGGCACACAGGTGCACCCTGAGTTGGACTTGAGTCTGGCATGGGAGAGATGCAGCAGGTGTTATAGGACTAGGAGGAGCACTGTGCAGGAGAAGGGATCTGCCTGTTTCTCCAAGCACCACACGGAGAATCTCCGCCACTTGAAGGTGTAAGCTCATTTTGTGGAAGGTTTGCAAGAGGCCAGCAGAACCTCCTCCATCTCCACCCAGAGAGGCTAAAGGGAGCCAAGGCTACCCATTCAGCAGCCACGCTGTTAACGCCAGAGACCCCAGGATGAGGTAAAAGAGGGAGCCACCCTCCTGTCAGCAGCCCTGGGGAGCCTCCAAGAGGAACCGGGGGTTCTTTCACTAGGTGGAACAGCTGTGGGAAACACAGCTGCCTGGGCCAGAGGGGGGCTACCAGAATTAGCGATGCCCTGTTCCGAAGGGTCTTGAACAGGGTCTTGGCGACCAGTGGCAGGGAGGGAAGGCATACAAAAGACCTTCTGACCACAAGATGAAAAAGGCATCTGCCACTACCCGGGATGGGTGAGGTTGGTGGGAGCAAACGTGGGTCAGCTGGGCACTGGCCAGGCTGGCTAAGAGGTCCATCTGTGGGTCTCCCCCACAGGGCCGGAAGAGCCTTTGGGTTACTCGGGGGTTTATCCGCCATTCGTGCAGTTGCAGGACTCTGCTTAGCCTGTCCACGAGGACACTGTCTTGGCCCAGCAGGTAGACCGCTCTCACGAGCATACCCTGGCTGAATGCGAATGAGCAGAGAGCTACTGCCACCTGGCAGAGGGCGTAGGAGCCCTGCCTCACTGTTTGTTCACATAGAACATCGCCATTTGGTTGTCTGTCTGGATGAGCACCGGCTGGTGCTGGAAAAGGTGGCAGAAGGCCTTGAGAACCAGGAATATCTCCTTGAGCACCAGGAAGTTAATTTGCTGGTAGGCTTCGGCCCCGGACCAAGTGCCCTGTGTGCGGAGGCTCTCGAAGTGTGCTTCCCAGCCCAGCAATGAGGCGTTCATGGTGAGGACCTGCTGAGGAGTGGGAGAATGAAAAGGCATGCCTGCTCTCATGTGTTGTGTGATCTGCCACCAGCAGAGCGACTCTGCCAGAGGACAGGTCACATAGACCTTGTCCTGATGACAGCCGGTGGCCTGTGTCCACTGAGACCTGAGGCACCACTGAGCCACCCTCATGTGAAAGAGGACATTCAGTGTGATGTGTACTGTTGAGGCCATGTGGCTGAGCAGGCGTAGTGCCGCGTGTCAGCACAGAGTGTCTGCCCTGGTCTTCTGCAGCCAGGGCCATGAGCTGTCTGGCCCTGTCACTGGGCAGGAAGGCCTTCTCCTGGAGGGCATCCAGGTGCACCCCAATGAATTCAAGCTCTGTGTTGGGGTGAGGTGGGACTTTGGATGGTTTATCACAAACTCCAGGTATTGCAGGACACAGATGGTGCGGTTTCTGGCCTGTTGCACCTCAGTGGCTGTTTCCCTTCTGATGAGACAATCATCTAGGTAGGGGAAGATGAAGGCTCCTTGGAAGTGTAGGTAGGCCACCACGACTGCCAGGTACTTTGTGAAGCCTCTGGGTACAGAGGAGAGCCCGAAGGGTAATTATCCTGTATTGATAGTGGTCACCCCCGACCATGAACCTGAGGTACTGTTTGTGCCTGAGATGAATAAGGATGTGGGCAGAAGCATCCTTTAGGTCAAAGTTGCATAGCCAGTCTCGCTTCTGGATGTATGGCAGCAAGGTTCCAAGGGAGAGCATCTTGAATTTATCCCACACTAGGAACTTGTTTAGGTCTCCAAGGTCTAGAATGGGCCTTAGGCCTCTTGTCATAAGAACATAAGATATGCCACACTGGGTCAGACCAAGGTCCATCAAGCCCAGTATCCTGTTTCCAACAGTGGCCAATCTAGTCATACGTACCTAGCAGTTTCCCCAAAAGACACAGGTTCCACAATGCTTGTATTGGGTCAAGCATTGATATCCTGGGTCCCTTCTTAATAATGGTTTATGGACCTTTCCTCCAGGAACTTGTCCAAACCTTTTTTAAACCCAGCTAAACTAACAGCCTCTACTACATCCTCCGGTAACAAATTCCAGAGTTTGATTACACGTTGAGTGAAAAAAATATTTTCTTTTATTAGTCTTATATAGTTTACCCTGTAGCTTCATTGCATGTCCCCTAGTCTTTCTATATTCTGATAGCGTAAACAATTGATCTACGTTCACCTGTTCCACTCCGTTCATTAATTTATAGACGTCTATCATATCTCCCCTCAGCTGTCTCTTTTCCAGGTTAAAGAGTCCTAACCTTTTTAGCCTTTCTTCATAGGGGTATCCTTCCATCCCCTTTACCATTTTGGTGGCTCGTCTCTGAACCTTTTCTAATAACACTATATCGTTTTTAAGATACAGCGACCAGAATTGCACACAATATTCAAGGTATGGTCTCACCATGGAACGATATAAGAGGCATTATAATATCCTTTGTTTTATTTTCCATTCCTTTCCTTATGATATCTAGCATTCTATTTGCTCTCTTGGCCACCACTGAACACTGGGCCGAGGGTTTTAACATGTTACCCACAATGACGCCTAAATCTTTTTCCTGGGTAGTGGTTCCTAATGTGGAACCTTGCATCGTGTAACCATAGTTTGGGTTGTTCTTCCCTAGGTGCATAACTTTGCACTTATCCACATTAAATTTCATCTGCCATTTTGATGCCCAGTCTTCCAATTTATCAAGATCCTCTTGCAATTTTCCACAAACCTCTTGGGTTTTAACAACTTTAAATAGTTTTGTGTCATCTGCAAATTTGATAACCTCTCGTTATTCCCTTTTCCAGGTCATTTATGAATATGCCAAAAAGCAGCAGACCCAGCACAGATCCCTGGGGTACACCACTATTCACCTTTCTCCATTGGGAAAATTGGCCATTTAGCCCTACCCCTCTGCTTTCTATCTTTTAACCAGTTCCTGATCCACAATAGTACACTGCCTCCTAGCCCATGACTCTTTAGTTTTGCCAAAATTCTCTGATGAGGGACCTTGTCAAAGGCTTTCTGAAAGTCCAAATACACTATATCAACTGACTCACCTTTGTCTACCTGTTTATTCACACCTTCATAAAAACATAACAGATTAGTAAGACAAGATCTTCCTTGTCTAAAGCCATGTTGGCTGTCTCCCATTAAGCCATGACTATCTACATGTTCAGCAATTTTGTTCTTTATGATGGTTTCTACCATTTTTCCCGGTACTGACGTCAGGCTCACCGGTCTGTAGTTTCCCGGATCACCCCTGGAACCCTTTTTAACAATTGGCATTACGTTCGCCATCCTCCAATCTTTAGGTATTACAGATGTTTTTAATGATAGTTCACAGATTACTAATCACAACACAATTATGTGGTCGATTCTATGGAGTAAATTAACTGTTAAGCTGTATATAGGCAATTAGAGTTCACAGATTACTAATAGCAGGTCTGCAATTTCATGTTTCAGTTCTTTCAACACCCTTGGATGTATATCATCCGGCCCACGTTATTTGCTACTCTTCAGTTTATCTAATAGTTGTAATACTGTACATCTTCCAGATGTATCGATATTTCCTTCAATTTTTCCGCACCTTTAAATACCACTTCAGTCATAGGTAACATCTCTACATCTTCCTCAGTAAAGATCGAAGCAAAGAACTCATTCAATCTCTCCGCTATCTCCTTGTTGCCTCTTAGTGCACCTTTAACCCCTCTATCATCTAATGGACCAACTGACTCTCACAGGTTTTTTGCTACGAATGTACTTGAAAAAGTCTTTATTATGCGTTTTTGCTTCTGCAGCAAGCTTCTTCTCAAATTCTCCCTTTGCCTGCCTTATCAATGCCTTGCATTTAACTTGTCAGTGCTTGTGCTGTTTCCAGGTTTCGTCGTTTGGCTCTTTTTTCCATTTCCTGAATGATGCTTTTTTGGCAACGGCCTCTCTGACCTCATCTTTAAACCATGCTGGCAGTTTTTTGGACTTCCTTCCACTTTTCTTAATGCATGGAATACAGTTGGTCTGGGCTTCCAAGATAGTATTTTTCAACAACACCCAAGCTTGATGTAAGTCTTTAACCTTTGCAACTGCTCCTTTTAGTTTTTCTTAAATATTTTCCGCATTTTATCATAGTCTCCCTTTCAAAAGTTAAAAGGTAGTACTGTGGATCTCCTTACTATCCCTCCTCCACTAATTAAATAAAACGTGATCATGCTATGATCACTGTTGCCAAGTGGCTCCAACACCTTATCTTTTGCACCAGATCTGGTGTTCCACTAAGGACTAGGTCCAATATGGCTTCCCCTCTGGTCAGTTCATGAACCAGCTGCTCCAAGAAGCAGTCATTTATTTCATCTAGGAACTTTATTTCCCTAGCATGTCCTGCCGTGACACTGAACCAGTTGATAACGGGGTAATTGAAATCACCCATTATTATTACTGCGCTGTAACTTTTGTTAGCTTCCTTGATTTCTTTGAGCATTTCATCATCCATTTGTTCATTCTGGCCATGCGGTCGATAGTACACCCCCACTGCCATCGCCTTCTCTTTTTTACATGGAATTTCAATCCATAGAGATTCTACAGCAAATTTTGTTTCCTGCAAAAAACACTTTAATCCTTTCTGACTCAATACCCTCTCTAACATAGAGCGCAACCCCTCCACCAATTTATCAGCTCTATCATTTTGGGGACGAGGAAGTACCTTGAGCAGAACCCCCTGCCCTGTTGTTGATGGGGCACTGGTTCCACAACCATGTCTTTGAGAAGACCTCTTGAGTTCCTGCAGTAGCAGGGCCTGATGCAGGAGAGTCCTGGGGGGTTCTCCCGAGAAGGAGGGGGCATTTGGTTCAGGTGGAGGAGGTAACCCTTTCTGAAAACCTGGAGTGCCCATGTGTCTGTGGCGATGGTCTACCACTGGTGGGCAAAGTGGGCCAGACGTCCTCCCCCATGGGCTGCTGATCTCCTGGAGGTGGAAAGACTATGCCCAGCAAGTCGAAGGCTCGGTCTAGGCTGGGGCTGGGGCCTTTCTGCTTGTGAGGTCGTTGTCCAGATCCTTGGGGACCCTGCTGAGGGGTCTGAGGAGCCTGGGGTTGCTGGTAGCTGCGGAATCCCGAGCCCTTCCTGGAGAAGGGGGGCTTCTTCCTGACGGCCTTATGCTTGGGGCCCAAGGAAGTTTTCTTCGAGCGCTGGTTCCTTGTCACATACTTGGCCTCGAGTTCTGCAGCTTTGTATACCATGGCCTTGCCAAAGAGATTCTCTCCCAGGCAGGGGACATCCAGGAGCTTTTCCTGGACCCGTTGCTCAAAGTCAGAGAATAGGTGCCAAGCCTGTCTCCTAGCACAGATACAGGTGCTGACGACCGAGCCATGGCCTTGAAGCCATCGTAGGCAACCCGGGTGATAAACTAATCAATCCGCAGCAGTTTTGGCCAGCGTCTGGAACCTCTGAAGGGGTTCCCCGGAGAGGCCGGTGGAGTAGCCCTTTAGCTCCTTCATGGTGTCCCAGAGGAACATACCCATGTACAGGAAGCATGCATGAACCCAGCAGCCTAGTATGGAGCCCTGGGAACATTTTTTGCTGAGGGTGTCGAGGCTCTGGGCTCCCTGCCGGAAGGCATCAAGAAGTGCGTCTCTTGACTTTGAAGCCGGCGCATGGCTGACCCGACCACCATGGAGTTATGTGGTAATTGGGTCCTTTGGAAGCCAGAGCTTGGGTGGACCTTATACATAAAGGCTGAGCCGGCGACTGACTGTGGGTACCGAAGCCGATGTCTCCTACATACGGAGAAGCCTCTTGAGGATTGCCAGGACTGGCATCGCACGAAGTCTAGAAAGGCTTTGTCCTCGGGCGGGGACTGACGCTGGGCCCCTGGTGGGGCAGGTCCAATGGAAGGTCTCGATGCCTCTGGATTGTAACCCCCAGATTCCCAGTCAGAGATGGAGGTGGACTTGACGATCGACCAGACCTGGGTCACAGTTGAAGGTTCGTAGGCCTTGGCGGCGTGGCCGTAGCCATGGCTGCAGGCTGGGGAGGATCAGGGTCCCGAGGAAGGGGACTGTGAACGTGACCTCCATCGGTGATCGGTCTGGGTGAAGGAGCTCTGGGGGGGGGGGGGGGGGGAGAGAGAGATCAATTCAATGCCAGGGAAAGTCCTCGAGGTCGAGGTTCCGGCATTTTTGGCAGATGGACCAGCAGAGCCGGACAGCGTTGCCTGCTGAGTGTCCAAGAAGGCTGACAAGCTGCGCTCCAGGGCTTCCATCGTGGTCTCCAGCCTGGATGGGATCACAGCAATTTGCAAGGACGCAGAGGATATTGGGTCCAGTGCCAGTGAAGGAGGAGAGTCCCTGTTGGAGATGATCGCAGAGACATGAGGCCTATTGCCGAGGTCCATAGAGTGCTGTGTCAAGGAATTTTTGGAGGCTGCTCCTGCTCCGAAACCTCGGTCCTCCTCTAGGGGCTCAGGGATCAGGCGCAGAACTTACCTGCCTTCCCCGAGTCTTGTGAGGGGTCCTGCGAGGATTTCTTCTTCGGGATCTGGATCAGGGACACCTGGTCGAAGGACTTGCGGCCCCGACTGGTGGCCGCGGAGTCACTATGCAATCCCGGGGTCTAGGACTGGGCCCTAGAAGAAGTTTCCGAGGCAGAGTATAACTTGAATATCTGGTCATGCTTCTCCTGCCTGCTTTTGACTGCTTTGGGGATTAGCGTCTTGCAAGACCTGCAAGTTTCCATGTCATGATCAGGACCAAGACAATGGAGATAGCAGTCGTGTGTGTTGGTGATAGATAAATTACTGGAACACCGATCACACTTTTTAAAGCCGCTGGCCATCGGGGGGTAAGAAAGCCCCGGAGAGGTTGAAGACCCGAAGAAGTGCCAGCGGAAAAAGGGCGCAAATCACACTGAAAGGAAAAATTCATGGGCCCAAGGACACAGTACCAAGGCAAGCAAACTTGGGAGTGGGAAAGGGACAGGCCACAGCTGGAGAGAGAATTACTCTGAGAAAAAAAAAATCAACTTTATCTGGGGATCAGACCCACATCTGCTGGACTCTGTAGAAAAAAAGGAGACAGAGTGGGATGGCACCCTTGGGCGGGAAGGGGATCACGCATGTGTGGTGGCATCTCCCAAAGACTTTCTTTGAAAGCTGGAGAGATGCTTCCATGCAGGCTCCATTGGCGCAGATGTCATCCATATGTGAGGGCTGACTTCCTGCTTGTTCCCGGAGAACATAACCCACTGGTCTGGACTGATCCAGCAAGAAGATCTGGCATAAAGACTTTTAGACTGCTCTGTTTGCTTTGAATATGTCTGTCAAGAAGACGAGAGGGGTGGGGTTCTGTATTGGATGTGCAAGAGGTCAAGAAGTGCCCTATACGCTGGAGCCTTTTTGCTAATGTTACTGTACATGGCTTAACATATACTTTTGTATCTATTTATGCGCATAAAGATCAAGCTGATTTTATGGATGATGTTAAAATCTCCCTGCCAAATGTTTGACAAAGGGGTGCTTGTCCTAGGGAGGCAACTGCAATGTCTGTCTATTTCCAGTGGAGGATACTTCTAGAGGTGTGTGCCAGGAAGCACTAATGCACTCTCAGGCACTTAAATATATGATTAATAAGTTCAGCCTGGAAAGTCCACTGGCTTAGAAGTAGGGACTATACCTCAAGACTCCTCACTGTCAGCCCTCTTATTCAACATATATATCCATCCGGTCTGCAAAATTATACAAAATCACAATATACCTTGTCACCCTCACGGTGGCCAGCCCAACCCCTAGGGCGCTGAGACTTGGTCTGCCTGTGGTGTTCCTGCCTCAGAGAGCGTGGGCTTGCTTTAACTCTGCAAGGCCTTCTGGGAATGTAAGTCCCTTTACCCTTTGAGCACCCTTTTCCCTTGCCTTTGACCTTCCCCCCCCTGACCCTCTTGCCTCCTCCTCTACCCCTTTTGTTCCTGTTCTTGCTCTTCTTTCCTATCCATTATGTAACTTCCTTTCTGACTCCTGGCCTTGTGCCTTTTGCGTGTAAATTTTATTGTAAACCGCTTTGCCTACCAATGAAAGGCGGTATATCAAATAAATGAATATGAATATGAATATGGTTTCAGGCAATGACAAGAATTTATTTTCCCCTTCCCAGCGTATTAAAATGCAAGTGAATAACTCAGGACAAAACATGCCATACAATTGGCTTGAGGAAATTATGCATGAACTCAGGTAAGTTAGCCTTGTCAGCTTCAGGCTTTAAACGTGCAGTGCTTGATACAAAACAAATCACAACAGCTTCAATTGGCAAGGAAAATGTTCCCTTTTCTTCTGCTGCTTTTACCGTCTCTCACAGACACTATTCAGCATAGGGAATTCACATGGTCAGCCAAAGATAATGCACAGTCCATCCGATCATCCACTATTTCATTATGGTCAGAGTCTATCTGCATTTCTTCAGTATCAGGAATAGCAGGGTGTAGCAGTAAGCTGCTATCCTGATCTTTGAAACAAACGGTTTCTCTGACCTCACGTGGTTTCTCTCTGTAACACTCTCCTGAGCAGGGTTGTAAACTACCATATATGCTGTAGTTTTTGTCCAGGGAGTTTGCTACTTTCTGGTAACTATAGGGAATTGCTTTATAGCTAGGTTCAAACTTGTATGAATTATTAAGCCTACCTTTTGGCTTTGAAAGGGAAGGAACTCTCCACTCTGCAGGGTTAGACTGGTTCTCAAACACAGCTGGTGTTTGCTTGCCTCTCAGCCTATTAACTTTCCCCTCAGACGTACCGGTATTCTCCAACCAGCCTGTCTCTCTCCTCGGAGCATGTGAGCTTTGCCAAGCTTGCCTCTCAGGAAGATTCTTCTCTCTCTTGCCTTTACCAGACAACCCCTGTCCTGGGTTGCTTCCTTCTGGTCTCAGGAATATGGCTCCCTTTGTTCTCACTCCTCCTTGACTCCTAGTCAGCGTGCTCCTTTGCTGGCTTCCTTTTTCGTCCTCCCTTCGGTTCTGGCTCTGACTCCAGTTCCCCCTCTGGTTCTGCTTGGTCCAAGCTAATGACCAGTTTTTATCATTGTAACTCTCAGGGCTTAGCTGTGCCCTGCCCTGAAACAGGTGAAACTCATTACCTCCTGAGCTAGGGAATATGTCACAGCAGGAGCGTGTCTTTCTAGCTCGTGACTCTTTGTTTACTTCTTCTTTGCAAACACTGAACCATGTGCTCAGACTGCCTGTCAGTTTCTGAAAGCAAATCCTCATCTTGCCCTACCTCCATAGGCTCAGAATGGACTTCATGACAACCTCTACGCAGATGACTTGATGGTCTATACATCATTTGACACAAGAAAACTAGACTACTCCACCATCATCAACTGCATATCAATCTCAGAATGGCTCACAAACCTCAATCTCTCAATCAATTACAATAAATCTGAAGCCTTGACAATCACTAAAAATGCTGCATACAAACCACCGGATAACCTAGTCATAGGAAACCGGTGAATCCCTGTAAAAAACGGAGCAAAATACTTGGGAGTGCTCCTTGATCACAGGCTCAACCTTCAAGTGTACATTAAGTAAACCACCGCCAAAGCATACTATAAAATGAAGATCTTGTAAAATGTACACCCTCTATTAGACCACAATCACTTCTGCACAGTATGCCAGGCCATGATCACCCCACAACTGGATTACTGCAACCTGCTACTTCAAGGATTACCCAAAAGTACCATTCAGATCTTACAAATAGCACAAAACACTGTAGTTAGACTAATAACGGGTACAAAAAGATAAGACCATATCATCCCTACACTACACACTCTTCACTGGCTCCCCCATCCGATCACGCATAAGTTACAAATCAATCCTAATGATCTTCAAAATCCTACATGGACAGTTCACCGAATTCCTAAGTGACCTGATTCGAAAAAAGCCTGATAACAGATTACAGAGGAGCCAACATCAAAACACCCTCTCAATCGCCAATATCAAGACTAGCACCTCACAAACAGCAATCCAGAGAGTGTTTGAATTCTACAGCCCACGTCTCTGGAACTCACTCACTGCCCACCTAAGATCTAACTCAGCTACAACTGACTTCCGAAAAGGATTGAAGACTCACCTATTCACAGATTTCTATGCAAAGGATCAAATACACAAAATTAAAGACAATGAATGACTGCAGCCACACAATCTCAACAAACACGAACCTAGTACATAACGCTACCTTGTAAATAGTTATGCAATGTTACTCAGCAAGCTAAAGTTACTGTTATTGTAAACAGTTTTGAAGAACCTGTTCCTTGTAAAACCTTGAGTTCAATGTAAACCGCCTTGATAAAAATGAAAGGTGGTATATAAATAATATCAAATAAATAAATATTACTTTAGTTTGCATAAGTTATATTCTCACATCAACTGTCTTTTTGGATGTGAAATTGTGCAGGGTAATAGCTGATGCAGGGAAAGGGCAGATAATAGTTTCAGACTATGCACTTTGCTGCAGACTAATTGGGCCCTGAGGATCACAGATGGGACTTAATAATTTGCTCCTCAGGGATAAGGAAAATCAGGAGGACAACCACTACTCGATATGTGAATACTTTTGGTTTAAAATTTGAACTCTGAGGTCTCCCTGCTTCTTGTATGGGATACTTAAGCAGTATCCAGCGTGAGGGGGGTGGAGAGGAGGAGGGTGTTCCATAAAGCCTTGCGCCTAAAGTGGAGTAGAGCCGAGCACCATGAATGGTGGAAGGGACAGGTACTTCACTATGAAAAGCTTCATAAGGAATCAGGCTCGCAGCAAGCACTGAAGTCATTGAATGACACACAGTGGCAGCTTGACTCCATAATGCAAGACAATTTTGAGTATAAGCTCCTTAGACTTAAGCAGTAGCACTGTGAATAGGGCAATAAAGCAGGAAGGTTGTTGGCATGCTCCCTTTGCAAGCTCCAGGTGGAGAGTCATGCAAGTAGGATGAAGCTAAAAATGTGGAGATTATTGCTAAATCTGCCCAGATCTGAGCACAATTTGCAGCCTTTCTGGAGGATATATCTAACTTACATATTCAATGCTCTGCAATAGAGCAGTACCTATAGGGCATAGCCCTCCTTATTCTTACACAGACACAAGCCTCAGTTCTTGAAAAAAAAAGATAAAGATGGGGAAGATTTTTGAGGCAACTAGGGAGCTTAAGTTGAGCAAGGCTTCTGGTATGAACAGCTTTTCCCGAGCATTTCAAGATCTTTGCCATATAGCGAACTCCCTACTTTCAGGGTTTTTTTTTTTTTAACTCAGTATTCCGGGGGAATCATATCGCCCCATTTCAATTCTTAATACAAATGTAAAGATTTTAGCAAAAGTTCTGGTGAACAGACTGGGTCTATTTATGCCTTTGCTAGTGGACACTGTTCAAGTGGGTTTCATTCCTTGTAGACAGGCTGAAGATAAAAGCGTAGTTACTCACCTGTAACAGGTGATCTCCGGGAACAGCAGGAATCAAGTCTTCACATATGGGTATCATCGGTACCGACAGTGCCTGCGTGGGAATGCTCCCCAGCCTCCAATAGGAAAGCTTTTGGGAGCATCCCACAGTGCCTGCGTGCTGCCTTCCCGCCTTTCCAACTATCCCTCTTCAGTTGAGTTTATAGCTAAAAGGAGAGAAGGAGAGAAAGAGAGAGAGAGACACACACACAACTCCTTGGGGAGGTGGGTGGGTTGTAAAGACTTAATTCCTGCTGTTCCCGGAGATCACCTGTTACAGGTGAGTAAGACCAGATGCAAGACCAACACCCACACAAACCCAAAGGAAGCACATGGAACAACAAACACCCCAGTGTCAGTATCAATAGAGCTCATAAACGCTAGATCCATATGTAACAAGATCTACACAATAGCAGACCACATAGATGATCAACAACCTGACACACTTTGAATCACAGAAACATTTATTTACATTTCTTATATACCGCGCTATTAAAATCAGTGCGGTTCACAGTGAACAGAACAATGCTACAATGCGACGACACAATGCGCTTACAGAGAACAGGGTAATAGCTTAGGGGAGAACTTGGGAAAAACTATATACAGTGCATTTTACAGAGCTACAGGGTATTCGCAGTTAGAACAGGTTTGATGGCATCGAAAAATCTGTACCAGGGGGTGGGCTGATTAACCATTCTCCCGTTGAGTTAGATTGTTGGAACAGTTAGGAAGGGGGGTCAGGATGCACTTTCTGTGTTTTCCAGGGCTAGATTCAGGGTAGTGGATTTGGAACAGATGATATTTTAGCGCTTTTCTGAATAAGGTAAGATTCATGATGGCTCGGATTCCAGTGGGAAGGGCATTCCAGGCTATGGGTGCATAAATCGAAAAAGCCCTATTGGCAGTTGCCTTCGTGCATTTTGCATTTATCTTAGGGACTTCTAAAGTGTTCAACATAGCAGATCTTCTGGCTCTGTTGTCAGGGATGTTATTGATCAGTCTACTGATGGGTGTGGGAGGCTGGTTTTTCAAGGCCTTGAAGGTCAGAATAAGTGCCTTGTAAAGGATTCGGGCTTGTAATGGTAGCCAGTGGAGTTCCTTCAGCACAGGCGTTATGTGTTCAGATCTTGGTACACCTGCAAGTACTCTAGCAGCCGAGTTCATTGCAAGCCGGAGCGGATTTAGAGTTGCCTGTGGGAGCCCATGGAGGATGATGTTGGCGAAGTCCAGGTGTGGGATAACTAGGGCCTGGAAAATGGTCCAATATAATCAGTGAAGACGAGTAGTGGCCGAAGATGGCGTAAAGTTCGTATCTTATGATATACTGCCCTTGTAACATTTTTCACATGTGTTACCATGACAAGGCTCTGATCTAGGGTGATGCCTAGATAACGGATTGTGGATTTTGTTTTGAGTTCGGCATTATTAACTTGGAGAGAGGGAGGTGGGATGAACGTTTGGTTTCTTGTGACGAAAAGAACGTCGGTTTTGCTGTGATTGATGCGGTTTTGTGTGAGAAGCCAATCTGAAACTGCTTCAAAACATCTGATAATAGGAGAGAAATCTGGCTGGTTGATCGCGAATGGGAGGTATAGCAGGATGTCATCTGCATAGGCGAGGCATTGTACATTTAAAGAACGAATCAGGGTGCAGATGGGCTGCATATAGATGTTAAATAACAATGCAGATAAGGATGATCCCTGGGGTACCCCTTGCTTCTGTAGGAAGGGCTCGGAGGTAGTGGTACTTGTCTTGACCTGTTGCCATCTGTTAGTCAGGTATGAATTGCACCATTGTAGAGCCGTGCCTTGAATTCCTCTCTTGGAGACGTTGTAATAGTATCTCATGGTTAACTGAATCGAAGGCGGCAGCAATGTCCATAAAGATGAGGATGAATCCTTGGTGTATATTGTCGATTCCTGTGATTAGATTGTTGAGGAGGGTTGTTAGGATGGTGTCAACACCGTGAGCTTCCCTGAAGCCGTGTTGAGATGGATCAAGAGGTGCCTCGGCATCAACGTGCTGTTGGATCTGCCGCTGGACGACTTTTTCGATGATTTTGGCAAGCAGGGGGATACTCGAAATTGGTCTGTAGGAATCGACTTTGCCTGGGTCAAGCCTACTATTCTTTAGCAGTGGCCTGATTGATGTGTGTTTAAGGCTCTGTGGGAAAGAGCCCGTTAATAATGATTGGTTCATGATTTCGCACAGTGTGTTGCTTAATTCACAGCGTAATTATTTTATCCAACTAGCTGGACATGGGTCATTGGGTGCCGTAGTAAGGTTGATAGAGACAATAGTGTCTTCGATTTCTTTGCTGGATACTTCACAGAATTTGAGCAATAGCGTTGACTGTGGCTTCATGTATATGCTGGTAAAATTGGCGGAGGCCGAGTTCGTACTGGTCTGAATCATCTTCGATTGTAGGTAACATAAGAACATAAGATATGCCATACTGGGTCAAACCAAGGTCCATCAAGCCCAGTATTCTGTTTCCAACAGTGGCCAATCTAGGTCATATGTACCTAGCAGGATCCCCAAGAGACACAAGTTCCACAATGCTTGTACTGGGTCAAGCATTGATATCTTCGGTCACTTCTTAATAATGGTTTATGGACCTTTCCTCCAGGAACTTGTCCAAACCTTTTTTAAACCCAGCTACACTAACAGCCTTTACTACATCCTCCGTAACAAATTCCAGAGTTTGATTACACGTTGAGTGAAAAAATATTTTCTTTTATTAGTCTTAAATAGTTTACCCTGTAGCTTCATTGCATGTCCCCTAGTCTTTCTATATTCTGATAACGCAAACAAATGATCTACATTTACCTGTTCCACTCCGTTCATTAATTTATAGACGTCTATCATATCTCCCCTCAGCCGTCTCTTTTCCAGGTTAAAGAGCCCTAACCTTTTTAGCCTTTCTTCATAGGAGTATCCTTCCATCCCCTTTACCATTTTGGTGGCTCTTCTCTGAACCTTTTCTAAAATCGCTATATCCTTTTTAAGATACGGCGACCAGAATTGCACACAATATTCAAGGTGCGGTCTCACCATGGAACGATATAGAGGCATTATAATATCTTTTGTTTTATTTTCCATTCCTTTCCTTATCATACCTAGCATTCTATTTGCTCTTGGCCGCCGCTGCACACTGGGCCGAGGGTTTTAACATGGTATCCACAATGACGCCTAAATCTTTTTCCTGGGTGGCGGTTCCTAATGTGGAACCTTGCATCGTGTAACCATAGTTTGGGTTGTTCTTCCCTAGGTGCATAACCTTGCACTTGTCCACATTAAATTTCATCTGCCATTTTGATGCCCAGTCTTCCAATTTATCAAGATCCTCTTGCAATTTTTCACAATCCTCTTGGGATTTAACAACTTTAAATAGTTTTGTGTCATCTGCAAATTTGATAACCTCACTCGTTATTCCACTTTCCAGGTCATTTATGAATATGTCAAAAAGCAGCGGACCCAGCACAGATCCCTGGGGTACACCACTATTCACCTTTCTCCATTGGGAAAATTGGCCATTTAGCCCTACCCTCTGCTTTCTATCTTTTAACCAGTTCCTGATCCACAATAGTACACTGCCTCCTATCCTATTACTCTTTAGTTTTGCCAAAAGTCTCTCA
Organism: Ichthyophis bannanicus; assembly: GCA_033557465.1. Taxonomy (NCBI): domain Eukaryota; kingdom Metazoa; phylum Chordata; class Amphibia; order Gymnophiona; family Ichthyophiidae; genus Ichthyophis; species Ichthyophis bannanicus. Next base: position 310,169,941 of record CM066039.1, read on the forward strand.
TGAGGGACCTTGTCAAAGGCTTTCTGAAAGTCCAGATACACAATATCAACCGACTCACCTTTGTCCACCTGTTTATTCACTCCTTCAAAAAAACATAACAGATTAGTAAGACAAGATCTTCCTTGTCTAAAGCCATGTTGGCTGTCTCCCATTAGGTCGTGACTATCTACATGCTGAGTAATTTTATTCTTTATGATGGTTTCTACCATTTTTCCCGGTACTGACGTCAGGCTCACCAGTCTGTAGTTTCCCGGATCACCCCTGGAACCCTTTTTAAAAATTGGTGCTACATTGGTGATCCTCCAATCTTCAGGTATTAGAGATGATTTTAATGATAGTTCACAGATTACTGATAGCAGGTCTGCAATCTCATATTTCAGTTCTTTCAACACCCTTGGATGTATACCATCCGGCCCAGGTGATTTGCTACTCTTCAGTTTATCTAATAGTTGTAAGACATCTTCCCGATGTATCGATATTTCCTTCAATTCTTCCGCACCTTTAAATACCACTTCAGTCATGGGTAACATCCCTACATCTTCCTCAGTAAAGACCGAAGCAAAGAATTAATTCAGTCTCTCCGCTATCGCCTTGTCGCCTCTTAGTGCTCCTTTAACCCCTTTATCATCTAATGGACCAACTGACTCTCTCACAGGTTTTTTGCTACAAATGTACTTGAAAAGGTCTTTATTTCGCGTTTTTGCTTCCGCAGCAAGCTTCTTCTCAAATTCTCTCTTTGCCTGCCTTATCAATGCCTTGCATTTGACTTGCCAGTGCTTGTGCTGTTTCCAGGTTTCGTCGTTTGGCTCTTTTTTCCATTTCCTGAAAGATGCTTTTTTGGCAAAAGCCGCCTCTCTGAGCTCACCTTTAAACCATGCTGGCAGTTTTTTGGACTTCCTTCCACTTTTCTTAAAGCGTGGAATACAGCTGGTCTGGGCTTCCAAGATAGTACTTTTCAACAACACCCAAGCTTGATGTACGTCTTTAACCTTTGCAACTGCTCCTTTTAGTTTTTTCTTAACTGTTTTCCTCATTTTATCATAGTCTCCCTTTCGAAAGTTAAAAGGTAGTACTGTGGATTTCCTTACTATCCCTCCTCCACTAATTAAATCAAAGGCGATCATGCTATGATCACTATTGCCAAGTGGCCCCAACACCCTTATCTCTTGCACTAGATCTGGTGTTCCACTAAGGACTAGGTCTAATATGGCTTCCCCTCTGGTTGGTTCATGAACCAGCTGCTCCAAGAAGCAGTCATTTATTTCATCTAGGAACTTTATCTCCCTAGCATATCCTGACGTGACACTGACCCAGTCGATACCGAGGTAATTGAAATCCCCCATTATTATTACTGCGCTGTAACTTTTGTTAGCTTCCTTGATTTCTTTGAACATTTCATCAACCATTTGGTCATTCTGGCCAGGTGCTCGATAGTACACCCCCACTGCCATTGCCTTCCCCCTTTTATATGGAATTTCAATCCATATAGATTCTACAGCAGATTTTGTTTCCTGCAAAACTTTAATCCTTTCTGAGTCAATGCCCTCTCTAACATAGAGCGCAACCCCTCCACCAATTTGATCAGCTCTATCATTACGATATAGTTTGTACCCAGGTATCACAGTGTCCCACTGGTTGTCCTCCTTCCCCCATGTCTCTGATATTCCAATCATATCTAAACTTTCATTTAGTGCTATATATTCTAACTCTCCCATCTTATTCTTTAGATTTCTAGCATTTGCATACAAGCAAATTAGAGAATGTATTTTATTCATGTTAATTTGGCTATTGTTAGACATGGGTAAATTGGGATCTTTGAGCTCTGTCTGCTCCATACTTGAGGGCATTTGGGCTACTTTACTCTTTTGTGGAACCTCTCTGCTTTTGGTAGTTATCCTTAAAGGATACATTCTTCCGAACCATCCGCTCTTGGGCGACTGTCAGCTTTCCCCTAATATCTAGTTTAAAAGGTAGTCGGAGTAGTCCTGGGGTTGAGGCATGGGTGGATGTGCTAATGCTGGATCGCCTGTTAGTGATTTCACGATTCTGAACAGGTCATGTGATTTATTTAATGATCGCCTCAGAATATCTGTGTGGTGCTGCTTTTTTTCCCCATTATTTTTGTTCTATGCAATAAGAGGAATGAGTTGCATGCACAGTGAGCTTCTGCAGTATGGGTTCTACGCCACTGCCTTTCAAGCCTACGTAGGTGTAGGAGGGCTTTATTTATTTTATTTGCAGTCTCTTTTATACCGCGCTATTCAACATCAGTGCGGTTTACAATGAACATAAAAGTTGCACATCTCAATTTCGTGATTTGTGCTTACAGTGAAACAGGTTGGGATGCTCGTATGTCTTTTGAGTACCATGGTGCATGTTCACGTTTCCTTGGCTCCTTGCTAGCGGAGGGGAGGTAGGCTATTGCACTGAGGCTGTTGTTCCAGTTGGCTACCAATTCATCTGGGTCAAGGGTTGTAACAGTGAGAAGGGGGAGGACCTTCTCAAGGACTTCCTCTTTAACGAAGGGGCGAAATCTTGTTGTTGGGGTTCTAGATGAAGGAGTGTTGGCTATGTTATTGGTCTTGAAGCAGTAGCTGGTGGGTATGTGGAATCTGAGCAGGTTATGATCCGACCAAGGTACTGGAGTTATGGACCTCAGCAGTTGCTGAGTGGTGTCAGCCACTGACTGAGGGGCGAATATGAGGTCTAGTGTACTCCCTTTCATATGTGTGGGAGAATCAATGAGTTGCTTGTAGCCCAGCTCATCCAGAGCCTCGAGGAGAATGGCAGCGGATGCATTCGACGTGTGCTGGGGGGAGTGGTCTCTAGTGTACGCCTTCCCACCTACTCCCCTCATTCCAGCGACCTTACAGCAGATCATCCAGGACAAAGCACACGCCATCCTCGTGGTTCCCCACTGGCCGCGCCAGATGTGGTTCACGCTCCTGCAATGTCTCGCCCGCGAGGATCCTGTACACCTTCCCCCCGAGCCGGATCTCCTGACTCAGAACGGGGGCACCACTCGCCAACCCAACCTCAGAGCCCTCGCTCTCACTGCCTGGAGGTTGAGCGGGTGAGCCTCTCCGGTCCCAAGCTCCCAGTGGAAGTACAAGACGTTGTCCTGGCAGCTCGGAGGCCCTCCACTAGGAAATCCTATGGCCTCAAATGGAAAAGATTCAGCATCTGATGCGCAAAAGGAGGCCTCGAGCCCACCACTTGTCCGGTCGAACAGGTCCTTCAATATCTCAAGGCACTGTCCGACGGTGGCCTCAAGACCCAGTCCATCCGGGTACACCTCTCAGTCATAGCGGCCCTTCATGTGCCGGTGGACGGGAACAACTCCATTTCAGCACTGCCCATAACCACCCGCTTCATGAAAGGACTCACCAACCTCAAGCCCCCAGTCAGGGCCCCAGTACCGCCCTGGGACCTCAACTCTGTCCTGCTGCGGCTAACGCAGGCGCCCTTCGAGCCACTCCCGTCAGCAGAAATGAAGTTCATCTCCTGGAAAACTCTGTTCCTTGTGGCCATAACCTCCGCAAGGAGGATCAGTGAGTTACAGGCTCTGATGGCACATCCTCCTTACACGCTTCTACTTCAAGACCGGGCATCCCTGCGGACCAACCCCAAGTTCGTCCCCAAAGTCGCGTCATCGTTCCACGTCAATCAGTCCATCGAGCTGCCCTGCTTCTTCCCGGAGCCCCATTCATCCATGGAAGAGCAGAGCCTGCATACCCTGGATTGCCTACGGGCCCTAAGGATCTACCTGCAGAGGACACTCCCGGTCCAAAAGAGTGATCAGCTCTTCGTCTCTTTCGACCCCAACAGGCCGGGCCTGCCCGTCTCCAAGAGGACTCTTTCTAACTGGGTGTCTTCCTGCGTGTCCTTCTGCCTTAATACCTCAGCCGACCCGTCAGCACCGACGGTCGGCCCATACAAGCTCCGGGCATTGGCCACCTCCCTAGCCAACTTGCGCTCAGTCCCACTCCCGGACATCTGCAAGGCAGCCACATGGTCTACACCACATACCTTCCAGAAACATTACTGCCTGGACCTGCGTTCCAAGGAGGACTGTGCGTTGGGCGCAGCAGTTCTCGCCTCAGTTGTCAGGGAAGTCTCCAGTACAGCTCCAGAGACTACCTGTTGAGTGGCTAGGCCCACACTCTGACTGTCCTTCGATGTTCAGCAGTGTGCGTTCTCGCGCCTTACTGCACTGTTACTGCACCTGTTGCACTGTTACTGCACCTTGCACTATCTGCACCTTACTGCACTGTATTGCACTATTTTACCTGCACTGTTGTTGTTGCACTGTTGACTTTCTCGACTGTTACTCACAGTACCGCAGTACTGCTGCATCAGTTCTGCTCGCTGTTATGTTCTGCCGTTGTTCATTAAAGTTATGCCCTTCAGTGCCTCACCTGTCCTTATTCGCCTCCTCCACCTCTGGCACTCCGCGCTGCTAGGGAGGCACCAGGTGTGGCTGACGCAATACTGCAGTCCATGGAGAAAGCAAGGTTACTTACCTGTAACAGGGGTTCTCCGTGGACAGCAGGATAAGTCAGCCACACAATCCCACCCACCTCCCTGGAGGAGGTCTTCTGCAGTGACTCGCCCCTTGCCGGGGAAACCTAGCTAGGAACATACTGACCGACCCAGGGGCGGGTCGGGGAGGTGGGCTACCTGGGGCATGACCAGAGAGTCCTTATCTCTAGAGAGCACTTCCGTATGGCACCGCCCGGAGGACGTCATGGCTCACCCCCACCGACAATGTACTACTCAAATCAATTAGTGCCCGACACATACGCAGCATACAACTGCCCACGCGCTCACTGGCGAGGAGGAGTCTTGATAATTGCAAAGAACAGCCTAAAGTTCAAATCACGAAGTGCCACAGACACCCAACAATGTAACACCATCACTGTCGAGAATAAACGCATGGCTCTATGCCTCACCTATAGAGCTCCCCATGCACCACCTGATGAACTAGCCTCCACCCTCGAAGCAGTCTGCGCAATCAGCTCAAACCACAAACCCACACTACTGCTAGGAGACTTCAACCTCAAATCTACCAACACCAAAGATGCAGAAGCTTTCCTTCAAGCGATTTCACTTCCATTCACCCAAATAATTAACACCCCGACACACAGACACGGATCATCGCCAGACTTCATTTTCGCACCCAACTACCTAATCACGAGAGGACTAATTTCAATACCCACGGTCACACCAGTACCATGGTCAGACCACCACATAATTGAAATAAATATTGTGCCACAAGGAGGAAGACAAGACGAATACACGGACAACACATCCACACAAAGAAGATTCAAGAGCTTCGACAGGGACCAATTCCTACAGGACACTCTACCACACCTAACCTCAGAAACAGAGGATCTAGAAGATCAAATCAGAAACTGGAACACCACCATCAATGTCGTTGCCAAAGCCACGGATTATAGACCCAAGAAAACTCGCTGCACCAAATCACATCACAAGCCATGGTACTCAAAAACCATACGGAGCGAAAAGAGGGAACTCAGAAAATTAGAACGGAGATGGAGACACATCAAGTCGTCCAATACCCAGGAACTATACCTAACAAAGCAAAAACACTACAACGAACTCATCAACCAAACAAAGAGAGAATACCACACAAACATCAAATCCAACAACAAACCCAGAGAGCTATTTGAAATCATGAAAACCCTCACCAAGGAACAGAAAGCAGAAAACGAAGAACAAATAGACCCACAAAAATTCGCCGACCACATCCAAGAAAAATTCCACTCGGCAGTACAACCAAGATCCAACACAACCACAAAACCAAACTCTCCGCTGAAAACCTGGGGCACATTCAGCATCCCATCCACAGAGCAGCTCTCTCACATCATCACCGCACAGCTCCAACAGACCCATGCCAAGTGACATGGATCAAAGCCACCAAATCAAGCTTCATCCACACCATACAGAACACTGTGCACAGTTCTCTGACTCAAGGGAACATGCCAAATCAACTAAAGCTCGCCACAATAAGACCTATCCCGAAGAAATCCACACTCAATAAGAACAACCCAGCAGCATACAGACCAATCTCAAGCATACCCCTACTGGCGAAAATGATTGAGAAGGCAGTACAGCACCAGCTACAAGACCACATTGACAACCACGCATCACTAGACATCAACCAACATGGTTTCCGCCCCAACCATGAGGTTGAAACACTCCTGCTATACCTCTTCAATAACATTCTCCGCCTCATAGACAACTCCAAGAAAGGAATACTAATGATCTTCATTGACATTTCATCAGCATTTGACACAGTGGATCACAGAACTCTACTGGAAAGACTACAGAACATAGGATTACATGGATCCACCATGAAATGGTTCCGCTCATACCTATCCGACAGACAGATATAGGTCAAGGTAGGCCCCAACACTTCCCGACCCATAAAAGTCCTACAAGGAGTACCACAAGGATCAGCATTAATCAGCACTTTTATTCAACCTCTACATCCAGCCAATATGCGACATCATGAAAGAACATAATATACAATACACAATCTACGCCGATGACATCATGATATACATACCTATCACAGTCGACAACCCGGACTACTCCAAAATAAACTGTCTCATACACATGACCAGCTGGTTTCAAAACAACCACCTCACCATAAACTATAGCAAGACTGAGGCACTAATCATCACTCGAAACACTGACTTCGTCCCTCCACCAAACATCAAGATAAAAGACACAACCATACCCATAAAACCGGAAGTAAAGTACCTTGGCGTAACCCTAGACAAGGAACTAAATCTACAATCACACATAAGCAGAACCACCAAAAACGCATACCACAGGATGAGACTTATCCAACGCCTCAAGCCCCTCCTCGTCCCAGAGCACTTCCGTACAGTCTGCCAGGCACTAATAACCCCACTACTAGACTTCTGCAACCCAATCTACCTTGGTCTATCAAAACAAACACTCAGATCGCTGCAAGTTGCACAAAACACAGCGGCTCGCATAATAACTGGTACAACAAGACAAGAACACATCCCACCCATACTGAAAGATCTACACTGGCTCCCAATCAGCTCACACATCAAATATAAGACAGTCAAACATCTGCAAGATCAGTCATCAGCCTTCAGCCTACAAACACTCATACAACCTGACAGAAGCACATGACCAAGGAGGAGAGGCTCTTCCAATTGTGTTAACACCCCAAAAGACCTCACCAAGGCCCACAAGGACACCGCGGAACGAGCTCTTTCCCTGGCTGCACCAGCAATTTGGAACATCCTCCCAGACGAACTAAGACTAACAGACCTCAGAGACTTTCAGAAGCAGCTTAAGACAACACTATTCATTGAACACTATGGACACATCACATGATCCACTCACCAAACAAGAACAAAAGACCAACCCCCCTCCCCTGACCTTGTACATAAGAATGTATAATAGCGCATGATGTAAATAGCTCAACAAGAATCTAACATACACCACCACAAACACACTTCCTATATCACTGCATGAACACACTTGAACCACTCTTATGATTGTTTGCTGTGGAGACTGCCTTGATTGAAGGAGAAGGCGGTATAGAAATACTTTTAAATAAATAAACTACGCTATCTCCAGGAACAAGCAGGAATATAGTCTTCACATATGGGGACTCCCCAGCTGAAAGATGCCAGGGAGATGACCCCAGGAAGCTGCAAACTCATGGTGAGATGGGTCATGCTTCATCCCATGGATCTCTGGCATCCAAACCCAGGACAGCGAGTAGGAGTTGTACTAAGTCTGAAAGAGATGCTGGAGAACAGCCAGGCCGAATGAGGCATCCCTACGGGAGTCCTTGTCTAAATAGTAATGGGCTGTGAAGGTGTGTACTGAAGCCCATGTGGCTGCTCTACAGATGTCGTCAATGGACACAGAACGAAGATTAATCATAAAGGCTGCCATGGCTCTCACATTGTGAGCTGTGACATGGCCTTCGAGAGAAAGTCCCTTACTCTCGTATGCAAAGGATATGCAATTTGCAATCCACCTAGAGAGAGTTCTTTTGGAAACTGGAAGTCTCAAATTACTAGAATCAAAAGCAACAAAAAGCTGAGAAGATTTCCTGTGTTGCTTAGTTCTTTGAAGGTAAAAAGTCAGGGCTCTTTTACAATCTAAAGTATGAAGGTTCCTTTCTGCATTAGAGGCATGAGGCCTAGGAAAGAATACAGGAAGGTAAACAGCTTGATTTAAATGAAAAGGCGAAACCACTTTTGGCATAAAGTGGGGATGAGTCCTAAGAACTACCTTATGTTGAAATCTTGTATAAGGAGGATCTGCCACTAAAGCCAGTAACTCACTGATGCGTCTAGCAGAAGTGAAAGCAACTAGGAATATGACCTTCCAGGAAAGAAACTTTAGAGTTGTAGTGGCTAAAGGCTCAAAGGGTGGTTTCATGAGCTGCCCAAGAACAAGATTTAGATCCCATGCCACCGGCGGTGGCTTAATGGGAGGTTTTGTTAAGAGTAGACCTCTCATAAATCTTGCTACGAGTGAATGAGAGGAAATAGGTTGTCCATCCCAAGGCTTGCAAGAAGCTGCAATGGCACTAAGATGGACCCTTACTGAATTGGTTTTAAGACCAGAATTTGATAAATGGAGGAGATACTCCAGTAGCGATTCCAGAGGTACCGAAAGGGGGTGAAGTCCCCTTTGAGAACACCATATGGAGAACCTCTTCCACTTGAAGGCGTATGATCGTCTTGTGGAGGGTTTTCTGGAGGCCACCAGTATATCCCTTACCTGTTGAGAAAGGTTGATATCTGGAAGCTCTACGCCCTCAGAAACCAGGCCCTGAGATGAAGGGACTGGGGATTCGGATGCAATAGCGTCCCGTTCTCCTAGGACAGAAGATCTGGAGCATGTCCCAACTCCAGCGGTGTGGCTTGAGAGAGACGTAGAAGCAAAGGATACCACGTTAGCCGTGTCCAACGTGGAGCTATGAGTATCATACGTCCTCTGTCTCTCTGAAGCTTGAACAGTGTTTTGGGAATGGGTGGGAAGGCATAGAGGAAGTCTTGCCCCCAGTGGGGGAGGAAAGCATCTCTTGCCTGACAGTTTTGAGCCGGAAATCTGGAACAGAATCGTGGAAGTTTGGCATTCTGTGGACTTGCAAAGAGGTCTATATCTGGGGTCCCCCAGATTCAAAACACTCGAGCAATCTGGTCTGAGTGAAGAGACCATTCGTGTGGCAGCAGTATTCGACTGAGTTTGTCTGCCCAAAGATTTTGAATGCCCGGAAGATATACCACCAGGAGGTGGATTTGATGCTTTCTGGCGAGGGCCCAGTCACAAAGCTTTGTTGCATAACGACAGAGAGCCTGTTCCGCCCTGCTTGCTCAACATGGCTGAACATGGCTACCTGATTGTCGGTCTGGACCTGAACTGTCTTGTAGCTGAGTTGGGCATGGAATACTCGGAGAGCATGGAAAATGGCTCTTGAATTCTAGGAGGCTTATGTGAAGACAAGCCTCCTGTGTGGTCCAAAGACCCTGAGTTGAGAGATCGTGCAAGTGAGCTCACCAACCCAACTTGGACCCCTCCATTGTTAGGGTGGCCTGGAATAGAGGCTGCTGGAAAGGAGAGCCTACTAGAAGGTTTACCAGTGATTGCCACCATTGAAGGGACGAAATGAGATGTGCGGAGTTTCTGATTTTGTCCGATAGGCGACCGGAGGTCTGTGTCCACTGAGAGGAGAGGGTCCACTGGGCTGCTCGCATGTGAAAGTGAGCATAAGGAACCACATAGACAGTGGATGCCATATGCCCCAGAAGCTGAAGCATTTCCCAAGCAGTCAGGAAGACCTTCATAGCTGCTTGGGATGCCAGCTGCACTATACGAAGAGAGTGGAGCTGTGGTAGGAAAGCCCTTGACTGTCTGGTATCCAGTCAAGCCCCTATGAACTCCAGGGACTGAGAAGGGGCAAGCTGAGATTTTGGGAGGTTTATGACCAGTCCCAAGTAGCGAAGAATTTGCATTGTGCGAGAAAGAGCGAAGCTGGCTTCTGGAGCTGTGGATGCTCGAATGAGCCAATCGTCTAAGTAGGGGAAGACAAATATTCCTAGAGTTCTCAGAAATGCTGCTACTACTGCCATGCATTTTGTGAAGACTCTTGGGGCAGAAGCCAGACCGAAAGGAAGAACCTTGTATTGGAAGTGTCTTCCCTGGAAAAGGAATCAAAGGAATTTAAGGAATTTTCTGTGATCTGAATGGATGAGAATATGCGTATACACATCCTTTAGATCTAGAGAACATAGCCAATCCTGACTCTGAAGGTATGGCAGAAGTGTTACGAGGGAGATCATCTTGAATTTTTCTAGGAACAGATATTTGTTCAATTCTCTGAGGTCCAGTATGGGCCTGTGTCGTCCTGTCTTCTTTGGAATGAGAAAACAGGGGGAGTTGAACCCCGTACCCTGTTGGAGTATGGGCACTTCTTCGATTGCTCCCTGAGCAAGAAGTGATGCGACCTCCTGACCCAAGAGATCGATGGCAGGGTCTTGGGAATTGAACTGTTTTATGATTGTAGGAGGGGCATGCTTTGAAAAGGAAGTCTGTACCCCTCCCGTACAATGGACAGAGTCCAATTTTCTGATGTTATTTATTGCCATCTTTTAGCAAAATGGCATAACCTGCCGGGGATGGTGGAGGGCTCTGGACCTTGCAGGGGCAGAAAGACTAAGTTCTCTAGGAAGGACTCAAAATCCCTGAGGAGGCTGAGCCTGTTGAGCTCTTGACACTTGTGGCTTCCTCTGCTGTCTGTTCTGTTGTTGCCCCTTTTGGGGAACATGAACTGGACAATAACCCTGATGGGTAAGATGGGTAAAACTTCTTTTTCTTGTTGAAAAGGGGTTTCTTGGTTGACTTTTTCTTTGCTGGGTTGGCTGTCGACTTTGATAGAATCTGATAATACCACTTTGAATAGACTATCTGATTTGCCTTGTTTTGCCAATCCTTGCCGAAGAGATTCTCTCCTGTGCAAGGAATATTTTCCAGTTTATCTTGCACCCATATTTCCAAGTCTGATGCCTGAAGCCAGGCAATACAATGTGCACCGATGGAGTTAGCCGAAGTTCTGCTGATACATTCAAAACAATCAAAGGTTGCACGGTTTACAAACTTGGATTCATCCTGAGTATGCTTGACCAGAGTAAAGAATTCCCCTCTTTTGTCCTCAGGAAGAAGAGGGCTCATGAGCTCCAAGTCTCCTGCAACCTCCTTGAGGAACATTCCCATATAGAGAATGTAAGAGCTGATCCTGGCTGACAACAGACGATTGGAAGCATCGACTCCCAAAGGCATCGAGTGTTCTCGATTCACGGCCTGAAGGATTGGAAGAATGCGTTTTAGCACTCTTAATCCTACGCATCGCAGATTCCACTACCATTGAATGGTGTGGAAACTGAGTCTTTTGAAAACCAGGACAGCTTGGAACTCGATACATGGTATCGAGTCGTCGAGAGTGTGGAGACACCATTAAGGGAGTTTCCCACATTCTTAGCATAAGGTCATGCAAGATCCTATGAATGGGCAGAGTAGCTGCCTCTGTAGGAGCCTTAGGGTACTGAAGAATTTCTAATTCTTCTGCTCTGGGTTCCTTCTCAGGAGTCAGCGTGATTTTAAGTCCTCGAGCTAAATCACGTATGAAATCCTGGAAGGACATGTCTTCTGGAGGAGCCATTCTACGTTGAGGAGAGGGAGATAGATCCTCTGGAAGGATTGCTCTAGTACCGGCAGAGTCAGAGTCATCTGAAATCGGAAGATTCGAAGTATCTGTGTTCCGGGAGGTCCTGCAACACACGGTACCGGTACCGTTCAAAGTCAGTATCGGGTCTCGGTACCGATCTTTCGATACCAGAGATAGAATCAAGGCTCAGCACGGGGGGAAGCATACTGGCCGAGGCAGGTGCAGTCGGTATCAGCACCGATACCTGTGGAACCGTCTGTAGCGGTCTTAGCGGTACCAAAGCCGCTAAGAAAGCCACTGGACTGCGTTCAATAGCGAGGATTCTCTGATTTATCTTGGCTCCTGCCGATGTTTGGGTGTCGGTAGTGGTGGAAGCGGCCACGATCCCAGAACATGGCACCAGTAGTTCTGCAGAGGTGGAAGCCTCTGGAACATTCTGGAGCCCCGTTAATGTTTTGGAAGCCGAAGCCTCCCGCCAGGGCTGTTTTGCCGGTGAACTTTCCTCGAGGGCAATGCCAGTGGCATCTCGATACCTAGAAGGAGATCTACCCTTTGAGGACCAGACAGTTTTAGAAAACTTAGGTTTAGTTACCTGAGATCCATGGGAGGAAGATAAAGCCCTGGAAGACATCGATGCACCGGACATCGTATCTGCAGCAAAAAGGGTACCGAGTTTTGCAGCTCTATTCTGCAGGCCCCTCTTGGTCATCTTCCTGAAGGAAACACACTCTGATGGAGAATGGTGAGGACCTAAACATTTAAGACACCAATCATGGGTGTCGGTGACTGAAATTGTACCGCCACAGATAGAACATTTCTTGAAACCACTAGCTCGTTTCTCCATGTTTGAAGAAAAGGGCCTAGTGCCCAAAATGGCGCCTAGTACCGAGAGGGGAAAGGCCCCTGAAGAAAGAAATCCTTCAGAAAGATAGGGGGGGGGGGGGTTTGAAAAGAAGAAAAAGAGAACCGGCGGTACCGGTAGGCATCGAATGAAGGCAGACGCGACCACAAAAACCCCCCAAAAAAGTAAGAATAGATTTTCTGTGGTGAGAGGGTGTGCGTCCTGTCAGCTCCGCGGAAAACGAAGAACTGAAGGAGAGTTGGAAAGGCGGGAAGGCAGCACGCAGGCCCTGTGGGATGCTCCCAAAAGCTTTCCTATTGGACGCTGGGGAACGTTCCTGCGCAGGCTGCATCGGTACCGACGATACTCATATGTGAAGACTACATTCCTGCTTGTTCCTGGAGATCATTGGTCTACAATTTTTTAAACGTTGTCTGCTTCAGAGACAAAATCTGCCAATTATGGATTTTGATGCGCTGAATTCAAAAATGGCAATTAAATCCGCTAATTGACTACTGTTTCCAAGATATCTAATCTTTTTCCATTATACGCATATATAGTATGTTGGTAGTCGAGTTTTAATCACAAAGTATTATAAACCTAGGTCTTTTCATGTGTTTATGGTTGCTATATATATGACCTTGATAATATTTCACCTGTTGTCTTTATTATTTAAATACAATTTAAAAAGTTAGTATGAAACAGAAAGTAAGAAACAACTTCCCACCGCACACCGTCTGGAAACAGTCTTCTCCAAGTTCAAGTCCCTCCTGAAAACTCACCTCTTCTGCGCTACCTTTAACCTTCCCTCTAGCAGTTCTTGATTGTCTTTCTTTCTGTGATCCCTTACTTGCCTGACTTTGCCTTGTGTGCTGTGTTTCTTTCCTGTCTATTATTGTAGTTCTTTTCCTCCTCCGGCTTTTAGCCATTCTCTAGCTGTTTTGTCAATTGTACACCGCCCTGGTATAATGAAGATGCGGTCTATCAAATGATTGAACATAAACAAACTATGTATGCATTAGTATTCATTTCAGACCTTATTCCGTGTCTACTCAGCATTTCCCTTTCCCCTTCCCCCTCCCCCCTTTTCCCCTTCCCCCTCCCCCTTGGTTCATACAATAGGTCTATTTACCAATCATATTTCATATTCAGTTGTAAGTTTATGACCCACTTACTGTGGGAATATTTTGTAGCCAGTTTTTTGATACATAATCTGAATGTATAACCTAATACAATTTACTTGTGTTCTTCACTCTGCGTTTGGATCTTCATCATCTTCTTTTTAATTTGTTTCATAATATATGTTATTTATGTATTTTATATTTTTAACTATATTTTTTGAGCATTGGATCATTTACATGCAGTACTTTTATGTATTTGTTCACAATATATGTTTTTAACATTTTTATAGTTTTAATATGTTTTGGTTATTTTATGTTATTTCAATATTTTTATAATAAATTTTGTACTGTCTAGCTGTGTGCCCCCTGAAGAAGGCTATGGCCGAAACGCGTAGGGGCTTTAATTAAACCTGTACCACCAATCTACGACTCTTGCTTTTTGTGTTTTCCTCATGTGAAAGCGGGCACCTGGGGTGACATGGACCATGGAGGCCATGTGCCCGAGCAGGCGCAGCAGGAGCCGCAGGGGCAGAGCGGACACCGAAGGACGGGGTTGTATGTCTAGTGCCAGTGCCCTGAGACGGTCGGCTCGGTCCCCGGGAAGAAGGTCTTTGCCTGGAGGGTGTCCAGTCTTGCCTCTATGAACTCCAGACACTGTGTTGGGAGGAGGTGTGACTTGGGGTAGTTTATTACAAACCCCAAGTGCTGTAGGACCTGGATGGTACATGTGGTTGCCTGCAGCACTCCTGAGGCCATGCCTCTTGTTATGAGACAGTCATCTAGAAAGACAGAGACCCCTTGTAGGCAGAGGAAGGCAGCCACGACTGCCAGGCACTTTATGAAGACCCTTGGGGCAGAGGCCAAGCTGAAAGGCAGCACCCTGTATTGGCAGAGACTACCACCCCCACCATGAACCACAGGTAGTGTCTGTGGTTGGGGTGGATGAGGATGTGGGTATAAGCGTCCTTCAGATCCAAGGAGCATAGCCAATCTCCCTGCTGGAGGTAAGGCAGCAATGTTCCAAGGGAGAGCATCTTGAACTTCTCCCTTACCAGGAACTTGATTAGGTTGCGCAGGTTGAGGATAGGCCATAGGCCCCCCTGTTCTTTTTGGCATGAGGAAGTACTTGGAGTAGAACCCCTTGCCCCTGAGATAGAGGACTGGTTCCACCGCTCTGTCTTCCAGAAGACCTGTGAATTCCTTCAGTAGAAGGTCCCGATGAAGAGGAGACCTGGGGTGCTCTCCCAGGAAGTAAGTGGGAGGTATCTGAGTCAGATGGAGGAGGTAACCCTCCCTGACCACTTGGAGTGCCCAGGAATCTGTGATAATGGCTGGCCACCTTTGGCATAGTGTACAAGACATCCCCCTGAGGGCTGCTGGCCTCCTTGAGGTGGAGAGGCTATGCCCAAGGAGTCAAAAGCTCCCCCCTGGCTGGGCTGAGGCTGACACCTGGGACTTGGAAGCCTTCTACTTACAAGGGCCATGCCCATGTCCCTTGGTCTGCTGACCATTCTGGGGAGGCCTGAAAAAGAGGGCAGTTTCTGTAAGCAGCCCCTCTTTCCTCGGGTAGAAGGGCTTTTTATCTGAACCCTTCTGTCAAGGAAGGGTAGTGGCCTTTATAGAGAGCCCAGTCCTCATAATGAACTCTGTCTCCAGCTCTGCGGCCTTGTCGGTCATGGATCTGCCAAAGAGGTTCTCTTCCTGGCAAGGAACATCGACCAATTTGTCTGAACCCATCGCTTGAGGTCGGACGACTGTAGCCAAGCCTGGCGTTGGGCACAGATGTCACCGCCACTACTCGAGCCACCGACTCAAAGCTGTCATAGGCTGCTCAAGACAAACTTGGAGCACTCACAGACAGCCTTGGCCAGGTTCTTGAACCGCTGCAGGAGTTTCTCGGAAAGACCAGCCGAGAATCTGGCAAATCTCCTTCGCCAGGTCTTTCAGGTACATACCCATGTACAGCTGGTAGGCCTCAATGTGGCTGATGAGTATCCAGCCCTGGTAGCACTTTCTGCCGAGGACATCTAAGGTGTGCATCTCCCTACACGGGGGCACAGAGGAGTGCATCTTCTGACTCTTCAGCCATGGAGTTGTGCGACAGCTGTGATTTCTGGAAGCCCAGGCTCCAGCGGACTCGATACATCGAGTTGAGCCACTTGCTCATCACTGGCACCGATGCCGGTGTCTCCCACATGCAGAACATTAGCCATTCCCAGATGGGTGGGATAGGCACCGTGAGCGATTCCCTCAGGGGAGGCTCGTATTGGAGGATCTCTAACGCCTCTGTCTGAGCATCCTCCTCAGATTCCATCAGGAACGCTAGGGCCTTAGACATGTCCCTGACAAAGTCAAGGAACGCCATGTCTTTGGATGGGGACCTCTGTCTGGGCTTAAAAGGAGGGAAGTCCGAAGGGACACTGTGGTGGCAATGGGTGTCCGGCAACGACTCGTCCTCCGTCTCCCACTTGGAATAGTCCGTCGAGGACTTGAGGGAAGGCTGGCTCGTGGGTTCTGTGGCCCTCGAAGGCCCCGCGGCTGGCACAGAGCGCACTGGCTGGGAACGATCGCAGCCCCATCGAGTGGGAACTGGATCGAGACCTCGGCAGAGGATCAGCTCAGCCTCTGGGGACGTCTTGGATGTCAAGGTCCCAGTAGTCTGGGCGGAGGAACTAGTAGTACCAGACAACAGTGCCTCCTGCTATCCATAAAGGCAGACAAACTGCCCTCCAGGGCCGCCATCCTGGACTCCAGGCCAGAAGGCTCCATAGCCATCAGCGCGGGTACCAAGGGATTTGGGCCTGACGCCGGCTCCCCTGAGGGGGAATCCTTGATGGAGGATGGTGTCTGGCGACCGAGGCCGGTCCGATGTTGAGTCCTTTCAGGGGACCTTCGCAGACCGCTCCCTCTTATCCCTCAGACGAGCATCTAGGACTGTGGGACCTGGTTCGGGGCTTACTTGGCCTGTCTGAGCCATCGAGGGACATCGCCTTCAAGGTCTTCTTCTTGGGCTCCTCCAAGGGAGATCCCCTCTCTGAAGAACCACAATGCTGCTCGGGGTCCATAGGGTCACTCCGAGATGCCGCGACTTCAGACAAGGCCCTGGCTTTCAGAGGTACTGGGGACTCCAGGAAGAACGTGTCGTGCTGCTGCTGGCGACTCTTGAGGGCCTTGTTGGACATCTTTTTACAGAGGCTGCAGGCTGTGGGGTTGTGATCGGGCTTTAGACAGCGAAGGCAGCAGTCATGTGTGTCGGCAGGGACATTATTTTGGCACACTGATCACACTTTTTAAAACCACTGGTAGCCATGGGGGAAAAAAGTACCCCAGCAAGGTCAAAGACCCACAGTGCTGCCAGATGGAAAAAAGGCACGAAGGCCCCAAAGAGGAAAAAACTGCATAAAGCCCAAGACGCTATGTCAAGGCAGCAAACTCAGGTGGCGGAAAGAGTACCGGTGCACTACCGGAGATGAGTATGAAACTCAAGTAAAAAAAATCAACTTTTTCCGGGGAAAGACCAGACAGACGTCTGAAGGGCTTTGCGGGAAAAATGTATCTTTAGTTTTCACCAACTCCCTGTAGTTGTCTGCCTTGTTGTTTCCAAGTAAATTTGTTGCCACTAACTGAAAGGCTTTCAATGCCGTCCTTACTTTGCTACGTAATGCACGGTCAAATGCATCATCTCAAGGAAATTCACAAATCTGAGGACAAACAAAACAAAGACACCTTCCTGTATCTTAGTTTCACTTAGTCTTGGAAATTTCCTGCTCAATTACCGCAAAGCTAGTTTTGTTGTCTATAGCCTTGACAAATTTTTTCATTAAACCCAGCTTAAATGTGTAAGGGTGGTAACAAAATCTGCCTTGATTCAACAAGTGGTGGAAAGCTGCACACTTTTCTTTCCGGGCTCTAATGACTGTCGGAGTCAATCTCTTGACGTAGCGGGAATCTTTTGCACGACTATTCCATTCACAAACAGCAGTTCTTTGTGTATCCAGTCTGCAGACTGAGCAACAGAGCAATGACTTTGAAATCACCAGAAAGCTGTCACTGATGTTAATCATAGTTTATGCATCTCAACAGCTGTTTGATATTGTCATAAGTTTCCTTTGTATGGACTGTGTGACCAATTGGAATCAATAGCAAAACATTGCCATTATGCAGCAAGACAGCTTTAAGATTCATCTTCAATGAATTGATGAACAGTCTCCACTCATCTGGATAATGAATTATGTTGACAGCTGCTGTCAGACCAATGATGCTATTGCAGGCTACAAGATCACCTTCCATGAAGAAGAATGTAACAAGATCCTTTTGACGTTCATGAAACATGGAAACTAAAATCACATGACAGGAGATTCCACTGCATCAGTCTGGAGCCCAACACCTCTGCCTTACACTTAGGTAGTTCCAAATCCCCCACAAGGTCATTTAGCTCACCTTGTGTTATGAGGTGTGGTTGAGAGGAAGAGGACAGGAGAAAATCTGGGTCATATGACCTTGATAGTTCGGGACCAGAAGTTTCAAACCCTTCCTCATCTGACTCAAGTGAGAATGATTCTGGAGCATCGGCAGTCCTTCTCTGTGGGGTACTAGGCATATAGTTGATGGAATGTTTGTATACTGCACAGTCCATTTTTTCTTCTTTGGACAAACCTTTCCCAAAAGGAAGCACCATGCAAAAGTAACAATTGCTGATATGATTTGTCGGCTCTCTCTAAATCATTGGCCCAGCAAAAGGCATGGATTTCCTTTTTCTATTCAACCACTGGTGAAGATTTGTTGCAAAGGTGTTGCAGCATATGTGTGGGGACCAGTTCTTGTCCTTATCTCCAATTTTGCAGCCAAAGTAAAGGTGGTAGGCTTCTTAATCAAAGCGATTATACTGTGTTTTTGTGAGGCAAAAGTCACTTCACCATAAACATTTATAAGGCATCTATCACTTTGACTAAACAGAAAAACAAAATCAAAACATTGAGAAGACTGGTTTACAGCCAAAATACTACTGGACACATGTTCATTTAAAAAATGTTGTGCAAATTGTTCTGCCGAGTGATGTAATTAAACTCAGTTAGGATTGCATCATCTATGACTTCTAGAAATATGATGCAATTCATATCATGTATGATACAACAGCACCTTCAAATTGTATTATTCATTAATTGTTTTGCCTGAAAAGTACTGTCCAAACAAAAACAGATTTATCACAAATCCAGTCAAAGATGTGCACATATTTTAGTAATTTATGGTTTATATTGAGATCCCTTCCTATTATAACTAGCATATATATCCTTAGCGCTTCCAAAGTCAAGGTCATATGCACTGACCCAGAGATGTAAATTGAAAACTAAAGCCAATAAACAATTTTAAGCATCATTTTCATTCTCAGTGACCCAGACTTAGTAAAATTGTGATTGAATTTATTTTGGAAGCATTTTGGCTGTAGAACAGTGAATGTGCGGTGAATCCTCAATCTTATGCATGTGGTGCATGCTGTTAATTTCCCAGCATTCCCTTTGGCTATAGGTGCTAAAAAGGCGGTTTGCAGAGTTCAGTGTTTGAGCGTTTTTTTGGTTTTTTTTTTAAAGAGGATGTTCTCATTAAAGCTGGGATTGAGCTTTTTTCCCCACCTGACCGCTTGTGTGTGGATTAATGTTGTGTCTACTGTTATGTTCCCTCTTGGGAGGAGCAGAAGGCACAGGTGTCCTTCATCAACCCTGCTCTTTGCCTTAGTTATGGAACCACTGGCCCAGTCTGTTCATGACAATGTAGATATTAGGAGTATAAAGTGAGGGTTTATGATCATAAAATCAGCTTGTTTGCAATGACATTCTGCTCACTTTTATCTAGATCATGGGCTACAGTGCCTAATCTGATATGAACTCTAATTAGGCAGTGGTGTCCAGCTTTAAGATAAATATGGAGAAATCACAAGCTATGAATATTAATCTTGACCCTGTTCTTTTACAATGCCTGCAGCAATCTTCCTTTCCTTTCAGCTAGATGGCCACAAGTCTTAAGTATTTGTGTATTCACCTTACTAATACTACAACCACCCTTTATGAGGCCAACTATTTTCAGTTGTTCAAAGCTATTTCCTAGGATTTCGAGGGCTGGTCCAAATTAACTCTGTCCCGATTTGATAGGATTGCTACAATTAAAATGAATATTTTGCCTTGCCCACTTTATATTTTTCAAACTTTGCTTATTCCAGTGCACAGATGGACATTGCTAACCTTTCAGAATAAGCTTTTTTACTTTTGTTTGGGATGAGAGGAACCCATGGATTTCCCCTAAGTGCTCGGTCTTGAGGAGCGGCAGGGACGGCTGAAGTGTGTCGCACTTGACTCATTATTATCTAGCAGCACAACTGTGGACTGCGATGGAGTGAGCTACTGTGGCCCCAAATAAGTACTGGATCATTACTAAGCAGACCTTAGGGATGTTGCACTGGATCCCTAGGCCACATAGGATAGGCAAGGACTGTAGAGGTCTCCTTATGTTGAGTTCACTTTGCAGATCTGGGACTCTGTTCCCTGGTCCTACTGGAAATGTATTATCCCTAACTCCCTTCTGTGCAAATGAAATGTTTCCCTTAGGAATGCATTCTCAGACTTTCAAGGAGTGGGCTCGGAAGAGACTAAGTACAATAGGATCCGGAATCACTGCACCACCACCGCTCCGAATTCCCTGCACTCCTCTCCAGCCTCACCAGGTACCAGCCCTCTTGTTCTCATTGTCCCCTGCTGCCTCTCCTACTCTCCCTTCTATGTCTCATACCAGTTCACTGTCCTCTCTCCCCCTTCCTTGGTCGGATCATCTTTGCATCTCAGTCTCCTGCTCCTGGTGTCATCATCCCCTTCTGTAGCATCTCCCTCCTCTCCGCGCCTCTCCCGGTCACTGGCTCAGCAACTTCCCCCAGCCACAGATCTACTTCCCTCTGACTTTGCCTCTCTATCTCCCAATTCTCAAGCCTCTACTTGGTTCTCCTCTCTCTCAACCGCTCTAGATCGCATCGCTCCCCTCCGTCCATGCCCCCCTCCTCGTCGCCCATCGCATCCCTGGTATCACTCCGGTCTCCTCTTACTTCGCTCCCAACTCCGCAGAGCCGAAAGGCAATGGCATAAGTCCCCCTCCCCGGCCACCTTGTCCTTCTTCAAAGCCCAGCACTCCCATTACCGCTCCCAGGTTCATCTGACCAAGTCTTCCTTCTTTTCCAATGCCATCGCTAACGCTCCCAACCAGACCCGTCACCTCTACTCCACCCTTAAGTTTCTAACCTCCCTACAACCCTCTGCCCCTTCCGCACCTACCCATCCTATCCCTGCTCCTTCTCTTCTTGCCTCTGCTTTCAGTAACAAAATCTCCTCCTTAAGAGCCTCACTGCCCTCTCACCCTCCACCTATTCTTTCCCCTCCCCCAGTCGCCTCCCCCCCCCCCCCCCACTTATCCCACATGGTCTTCCTTTTCTTTGACCACTACTGCCGAGCTCCACCATCTCATCTCCACATCCAACAAAACCTTCTGCTCCCTTGACCCTGTCCCTCCTTCCTGGTTGCTGACTCCCTCTCAAACTTTCCTTCCCTACATTCAAACTATCCTCAACAACAGTCTCTCCACTGGAACTTTCCCCTCCACCTGGAAGCACGCTCTTATCCGCCCTCTCCTCAAGAAACCTTCCCTTGACCCTCTCGACCCTAACTACTATCGCCCAGTCTCCAACCTTCCCTTTCTGTCCAAACTTCTTGAGAAGGTTGTCTTTGCCCAGCTGTCGTATCATCTTGACTCCATTAATTTCCTTCACCCCCGCCAATCCGGTTTCCGTCCTGGGCACAGTGTTGAGACTATTCTTCTTGCCTTCACCAACGCCCTGCACGTAGCCCACGACCATGGTGAAATCTCGGTGGCGGTTGCCCTTGATCTTTCTGCTGCATTTGACCTTGTAGATCATTCCCTCCTCCTCTCCCGACTGCACGATGCTGGCCTTTGTAGCACTGTCTTTCGGTGGTTTCACTCTTTTCTCTCCTCTCGCTCTGGTGCAGTTCTCTCTTCCTCCCCCTCTTGCCCCTCCTCTGACTCCTTTCCCCTCCCTTGCGGGGTCCCCCAAGGCTCTGTGCTGGCTCCACTCCTCTAATCTCTTTCTAACCCCTCTCACTCTTCTTATTCAACAATTCGGTATTACAGCTTTTTACTAAGCAGATGACATCCTTCTTCTATAATCACACCTCTCCGGTTTGCCCCGACCTTGCTCCCCTCAATTCCTGCTGAGCCGCTATTTCTGATTGGATGACCAATAACTGTCTGCATCTCAATCTCTCAAAGACCACAGCTATCTGGTTCCCGCACGGTCATCAGCCCCCCTCCATCGCCCCCTCTTTCCCTGCCACTCCTATCTCTATGGTCTCCACCTTTCGGTATCTTGGGGTACTCTTCGACTCTGATTTCTCTTTCTCTGCCCATGTTTCTCATGTCTCCAAAACCTCCTTCTTCTATCTCAGGCAAATCCGTGCCGTCCGCCCCTTCCTCTCTCCCTCTGCTCTTGCTACCTTGCTGTTGGCTCTTGTTACCTCCGTATTGACTTCGCTAACTCCATTCTCTCTGGCCTCTCTAAGCTCCAACTCTCACGTCTTCAACGAATCCAGAACACCGCTGCCCATCTCGTGTCCTCCTCCTCCCCTAGAGACCATGTCACACCCCTCCTCTACCGTCTCCATTGGCTTCCCATTTCCTTTCGTATCCAGTTCAAACTTCTCACTCTCGTTCACAAGGCTCTTCATACCTCCACACCACAATACCTGGCCGATCTCATTCACTTCCACACCCCCCGGCACCCCCCCCCCCGCTCCTTCCACCTCAACCGCCTCACTCTACCCCCCCCCCTCACTTGCTCACCTTCAATCCACCCGCTCCTCAGCCTTCTTCTTCATAGGTCCGGCCCTTTGGAACTCCCTTCCCTCTACCCTCCGACTGGAACCCCATCACACTACCTTTAAACACGCCCTAAAAACCCACCTCTTTTCCCTTGCCTTCAATCCCCCTCCCCCCTCCCCTCTAGCCTTTACCCTTTTCCTATGCTGACCTTCCTCTTTCGTTCTTTATCTTCCTATCCTTTATTAAGTTGTAACTTTCTTTTCCTTTTCCGGCCATGTGCCTACTGTAATGAAGATTTATTTTATTGTAAACCGCTCTGCTTATCTCTGAAGGGCGGTCAATCAAGCCAATAAACAAACAAACATAGGCCACTTCTGGGCTGACGACAGTGTGGTGCCTTTTGCTGATTTACAGCAAGTTTCAGCTCCCTCCTCAACATTTTTATGTTTATCTTCAGATGGTATCCTTTTTGAAGAGAAGAAACATGAAAGAAAAATTAGTTTAGCCTGAATCTGAGCTGGTGAGGACCAATTTCCCTATTGCACAGATTTCTAGAGAGAAGGGCTCCGGCTACAGTTTCCTAGTAGGCTGGCCTGACAACATGAATTGTGGAAAGTCTGAGGAAAAATAATGGGAACAAATTAGTCAGGATATTTTGAAGTCTTCTTTTGCTGTGCCCATCCAGGAGAATAACTGCAAAGTTCTCCATCGGTGATACCTGACTCCAGCCAAGCTGACCCATTGTTACCCTGGGGTAGCTGATACGTGTTGGAGAGGGTGTGGGGAGCAAGGCACCACAGCTCATAACCGGTGGGATTGTAGGACAATACGAGCCTACTGGAGAGCAATTCAGTATTGGATTAGGAGGATGATGGGATTCTGAGATATTTTTTTCATTTGTAGATGCTGAATTTACTGCAGGCACAATGTTCTTTAGTTACGCATGCCTTGAATGCTGCTAAACTTAACTTGACCTCATTTTGTAAGGTGTCTACTTGTCAACCCTGCATAGTTGGCTTATTCGCATGTGGAATATCTATAATATGGAGAAGCAGTAGGCCTGCCAGAAAAATATGGAAAGGAAGATAGAGGTGACCTGAGAACCCTTTGTGAAGCTTTATGGGTGCTAATGAGCTTTTGGTGACAGTGATATAATGAGTGCTAGCATGTCTGCATGTGAGGGAGCAGATTGTTTTAAGTGCTTCCTTGGGATTGTTTTCTTTGTGTTTGGACACTGATGAAATGCCCTGGTTAGTCTGAATATTTTTGAAAAACAAAAAATGGTGATATTGCTATGAACACTGTGTGTTTGGCAGCTATGTAGTATTGTAACTGTGACCTGTTTGTAGGATAAGGACCAGTATGGTCCATCTGGGCAGACTAGATGGATCATACTGGTCCTTATTTGCCGTCATTTACTATGTTCCTTTGCGTCCCTCTAGTCCAGTCCCGGAACCTTAGAGTTTAGAATGCCTTCCAGCAATCTTGGAGACTGAATGATGTCATCTTTTTCTGATGCCACCGATACAAGTAGGTTAACTCCGCCACCTTTCAACAGTATTTCAGTCTCCAAGCAGCTTTTGAGATGTCTGAGCCTGTATCTGGCCTCAGTTGTAACAAACAAGTAGAGCTGAATTATTTATTTAGTTTGATTTGGCTCGATTCAAATTTTGATTAGATTTTCTCTTTTTGTTTTAAGAGCGCTGCTGCTGCTGAAACTTTCTGCTGGGCTATTTTAATTTGTTTTGTTTTGTTTTGCCTCCTCCCCATCTTTTAAACGAGCAGAGGCTTAATAGTTTTAACGGATAGATCCTCTCTGCTCCCGTAGTATTGTAACTGTGACCTGTTTGCAGGATAAGGACCAGTATGGTCCATCTGGGCAGACTAGATAGATCATACTGGTCCTTATTTGCCGTCATTTACTATGTTACTATGTTCAGGGCTTGTACTATGTGCTTGTAATATTGTGTTGGTCTGAAGGAATATTTTTGTATTACTGACTTTGTTGCTAAATAAAGTTCATCGCTTGAAACTAAAGATGCACATACAAGGAGAGAGATTTTCAAAAGCCATTTAGCTGGGTAAACAGGCGATCTGATACTTGCCCATCCAAAGCAAGAGGAACATCAACACTCAGTTTTGTATTTTCAAAAGGTTTGGTTAGAAAAAGCATCTGTGGAAGAAGCATGTTGTGGACCTACTTGGGGTCTCTGCAGCAGAGTCCATATCTTTTTTTTTTCCCCCTTTCTGAGATCACAGAAGTTTATTGTTCTATTTTACAGTCTCAGGTCTTCACTGCTCTGCTAAGCCAGCAAGGTTGATAGCTAAACAAACTATTAAATAGGAAAAAACAGCAAACAACTCTTTGAGCCACGACCAGCGAGTTGTATAGAGTGAAGGGGTGGGGGGGGATGTGCTCCTGTCAGCACAAGATTACCAGGATGCATGAGAGGAAATTGATTTTAAATGCAATTGTGCTGCAGTAAAGGTCCATAAGCGTGCTGCCCCCAGGGCTGGCCCGTCCATTGAGCAAGAATGTTGTTTGCACAGGGCCCCACGTTTCAGAGGGCCCCACGCAAACATTCTGCCCATCAGCCCAGGGAAACTTTAAAAGAAAAAACAAACAAACAAAAAAAAAAAAAACCTATCTTGCTGCTACTGCCTGACAGCGGCAGAATCAAGGGTCTCCCACGGGGCCCCCACCCACCCAACAGAGCCCTCCCTTCTGTCCGGCAGAGCCATCCCTCGATCACTCTCCTCGGCGCGGCTTTCAGAGCCGCGAAGGGGACTCTTTCCCTCTCGCAGCTCTGTTAAGCCTGCTGGGGCTGATGGGAACAGGCATTTCCAGTTTCCCATCAGCTCCGGCCAGCTTAACAGAACCACGAGAGGGAAACCCTCCCTTCGTGGCTCTGAAAGCCGCGCCGAGGAGAGTGATCAAGGGAGGGCTCTGTTGGGCGGGCAGGGGCCCTGCAGGAGACACTTGATTCTGCTACTGCCACAGCGGCAAGTTTGTTTTTTCTTTTAAAGTTTCCCTGGGCTGATGGGGGGGGGGAAGGGGGGTTAGGACTGGTAATGGGCTAGGGGGGTCTAGGACTGGAAATGGGTTGATGGGGGGGTTAGGACTGGAGGTGTGCTGATAGAGGGGGGTTAGGAATGGTAATTGGCTATGGGGGGCTAGGACTGGTAATGGGCTATAGGGGGGGCTGACTGGAAATGGGCTGATGGGGGGTTAGGACTGGAAATGGGCTATGAGGGGGCTAGGACTGGAAATGGGGTGATGGGGAGTTAGGACTGGAAGTGGGCTGAGTGGAAGGGGGGACTTAAACTGCAAATAGCTGATGTGGATGGGGGCTTGGAATGGAAATGGGCTGTGAGGGGGGGGAGCTAGGACTGGAAATGGGCTGAGTGGGAGGGAGCTAGGACAGGACTGGAAATGGGCTGTTGCGGGGTGCTAAGATTGGAAATGGGCTGTGGTGTGGGCTTGGAATGAAATGGACTCATGGAGGGGCTAGAACTGGAAGTAGGCTCATTGGGGGCTTGGATTGGAAATGGGCTGAGTGGAGGGGAGCTGGAATTTGAAATGGGCTGATGGTGGGGCTAGGAAAGGACTAGAAATCGGCTGATAGGGGGCTGGGATTGGAAATGAGCTGATGGAGGGACTCAGATACGAATGGAAATAGATGGGGGAGCTAGGACTGGAAATGGGCTGATGGTGGGGCTAGGATAGGACTGGAAATGGGCTGATGCGGGGACTAGAAGGGAGCGGATGCTGGATGGGGCTGGAAGATGAAATTAGGCCTTACCTGCTAATTGTCTTTCCTTGAGCTCTCTCCGGGCCAGTCCAGGGAAGGTAGGGTTGTCAATCCCCTTTAGCAG
The DNA here is from genome assembly GCA_033557465.1 of Ichthyophis bannanicus. Lineage (NCBI taxonomy): Eukaryota > Metazoa > Chordata > Amphibia > Gymnophiona > Ichthyophiidae > Ichthyophis > Ichthyophis bannanicus. The sequence goes on from CM066039.1 coordinate 310,196,402, forward strand.
CTGAGGACTGAAAGAAACTTCAAAACTTGCTGACAGGCTAAGACACTCCCTCTGACGTCAGTGTACCAGTCTTCTCTTGACAAAAGCAGCAAACAGGCACCTAATCAGTGATAAGACTCCACATTTCCCAGTACCGAAGAACACCGTAAAACGCCAAAAGGGCGCAGCCAAAGAGGAAAATCCCCGTGATTGTCCCCTTTTACAAATTTTTTTTTTTTTTTTATACTTTTGCAGTAAATGTAAATCAAAAACCCAAACTGAAGGAAACAAACGCCTCCTCAGAGAAGGCAAAGGAGCACCCAAGTCACGTCTACCTAGCAATCTGATTCGTTGTCACTCTTAGAGGCAGGAAACGTGACAGACAGAGAAGAGAAAGTAAAGGGCGGGCCCTGGACTGGCCCGGAGAGAGCTCAAGGAAAGAATTAGCAGGTAAGGCCTAATTTCATCTTCCTTATCGCTTCTCCGGGCCAGTCCAGGGAAGGTAGGGCAGTACCAAAGCAGTACCTAAACTCGGGAGGGCCCTGCAAGACCTGCTATCAAGGCAGAAGCGCCCACCTTCGCATCTTCTCTGGCGTGCACATCCAACCGGTAATGCCTGGCAAAGGTATGAAGTGAAGACCACGCTGCCGCTCTGCAAATATCCACTGGAGGAACAAAGGCATACTCCGCCGAGGAAGTCGCCTGAGCACGAGTGACGTGAGCTTTGAGTCCCGAAGGCGGAACCTGCCCACCAGCCTCATACGCTGCCACGATGGCGTGCTTGACCCAGCGAGAAATGGTGGACTTCGAAGCCGCATGCCCTTTTCGGGATCCCGCAAACAGCACAAACAACCGATCGGACTTATGAAAAGACTTAGTGACCCGAAGGTAACCCTTCAAGACACGTCCCAGATCCAAATTTCGAAGAACCTGATCCATCGGCGAAGTCGAAAGGTCTGAAAAAATGGGCAACGCCACAGATTAACATGAAATGCAGAAACCACCTTAGGGAGAAAAGAAGGAACAGTACGCAAGAGCACTTTCTCCGGTAAGAACTGAAGATAGGGCTCTCGACAAGAAAGCGCTTGCAAATCAGAAATTCTCCTAGCCGAACACAAGGCCACGAGGAAAGCCGTTTTCCAGGAGAACTCCTTCAAACGCTCCAAAGAAGACGAGGCAAACGGCTGACGTGCTAACGCCTCCAAGACCACATTCAAATCCCAAGGCGGCACCACCGGACGCCGCGGAGGCCGAAGAAGCTGTGCGGCACGAAAAAAACGTTGCACATCCCGATGTCCCGAGAGACGGCGACGCTGCACCGGGCCTCTGAAGCAAGACAGAGCGGCCAAATGCACCTTCAGCGTGCTAAGAGCCAAGCCTGAGAAACAAAAGTAGATGCGGTAAAGTGGTAGACATCGGCCGAAAGTCTCGTTGCGCGCACCAAATCTCAAAAACGCGCCAGATTCGAATGTAGGCTAGCGAAGTGGCAGAGCGTTTAGAACGTAGCAGAGTGGCCACTACGGAATCTGAGTAACCTTTACATCTCAAATGATTCCCTTCAAGAGCCAAGCCATAAGCAAGAAGCGATCGACCTGCGGCATGAGAACCGGACCCTGATGCAACAGATTGACTCAGACCGGAAGTCGCCAAGGAGAATCTATCAAAAGCCGAACCAGATCGGCATACCAAGGACGCCGAGGCCAATCCGGCGCAACCAGAAGCACCACACCTGGGTGCTTGGCTATGCGCCGAATGATCCGACCCAGCATCGGCCACGGAGGAAACACGTACAGGAGTGGAACAGGCCAGGGCTGAACTAACGCGTCCAGCCCCTCCGACATGCGCTCTCTGCGCCTGCTGAAAAACTGAGTCGCTTTGGCAGTGGCGAAAGTAGCCATGAGATCCATCACCGGCTGCCCCCAACGAAGGGTAAGATCGTGAAAGACCGCCGCGTTCAACTCCCATTCCCCGGGATCGAGGACATGGCGACTCAGATAATCGGCCTGCACGTTGTCTTTGCCCGCCACGTGCGCCGCCGACAAGGTTATCAGATGATTCTCTGCCCAAATCATTAATTCCTGACATTCGGCGAGCAACGGAGCACAGCGAGTGCCCCCCTGCCGATTGATATAGGAGACCATCACCGCATTGTCAGAAAAAACGCGAACCGCCGTCCCCTCGACCAAGAGTGCGAAATGAAGGAGTGCAAGACGCACAGCTCGGAGTTCCAAGCGATTGATCGACCAAGAACTCTCCTCTTCGGACCAAGTGCCCTGAATAATCTGAGACAGACAGTGAGCACCCCAGCTCGAGAGACTGGCGTCTGTGGTCACCAGCACCCATGCTGGATCTTGCAAAGGAACCCCCGCTCGTAGATGCGTGGGATCCATCCACCAGAACAGACTTTGACGCACCAGCTCCAGACAGACGAGCCGCCGTGAGAGAGGGTGAAGCTGAGGCGACCACCTGGAGAGCAACGCCTGTTGCAGAGGCCGCATATGCGCTCTGGCCCACGGGACAAGATCTAAGGCTGACGCCATGGACCCCAAAAGTTGTAAATAGGTCCACGCCGAAGGAGCGGGAACCTGCAAAACAACCCGCACTTGCTCCAAAATCTTCTGCACTCTGCTCTCGGGCAAGAAGACCGAACCGCTTGCCGTGTCGAAATGGGCTCCGAGATACACAAGCTGCTGTACCGAATGCAAGTGACTCTTCGCATGGTTGATGACCCAACCCAGCTGTTCCAGAAGCTGAACCACGCGGGCAGTCGCCGCGACCGAAGCCGAGAGGGACTCCGCCCGGATCAGCCAATCGTCGAGATACGGATGTACCCGAATTCCTTCCTTCCGCAGGGCCGCCGCAACTACCACCATTACTTTCGTGAAGGTTCGAGGAGCAGTCGCTAGACCGAATGGCAAAGCCCAAAACTGGAAATGATCCATCGGAAGGGCAAATCTTAAAAATCGTTGGTGACCGGCCCTGATGGGTATGTGCAGATAAGCCTCCGTGAGATCTATGGCCGAAAGGAATTCGCCCGGCTGCACTGCTCGAAGAACGGCCTGCAACGTCTCCATCCGGAAATGCGGAACCTTTAAGGCACGGTTTACATGCTTGAGATCCAGAATCGGCCGAAAAGATCCTTCCTTTTTGGGTACCACAAAATAAATCGAGTACCGAGCGAAGCCGCACTGGTCGCGAGGAACCGGAACCACTGCTTGGAGCTGCAAAAGCCGAGCCAGCGTGTCGGCCACTATGTCCTTCTTTGGACCGTAAGCACAAGGAGACATCACAAAGGCGTCCGCCAAGTGGTGAGCGAAATCTAGCGCATAGCCCTTCTGAATGATCTCTAATACCCATTTGTCCGAGGTTACAGCGGTCCAGGCCGAGAAAAGGTTCTGTAGACGGCCGCCGACAGGGATCGGGGCCTGGACCAGCAAACCATCATTGCGGTTTCTTCGCAGAGGTCTGCTGGGCGGTAAAAGAGGATCTACCGAACCCTCGGGCTCCGCGAAAGGACTGACCGCGAGCACCGAAATGGCTCCTGGGATACGGAGCAAATCGAACACTGCGGAACCGGCGAAAATCTCTACCCTGACCTCGGTGACCGGCATCTCCTCTCAACGCCTTAGGACGATCCTCCGGCAAACGACCCCCCTTGGAGTCCCCGAGGTCCTTAACAATCTTTTCCAAGGCCTCACCAAAGAGCAACTTACCCTTATAGGGCAGTTTGCTGAGTTGCAACTTGGATGAAACGTCAGCAGCCCAAGTACCTAACCATAGAAAACGCTGAGCCGCCATCAGCGAGGCCATGGACTTCGCAGCAATTCTCACCAAATCATAGAAGGCATCTGCTAGGTAAGCCGCCACCGACTCCAATTTAGCCCCTTCCGAAGAAGAAGCAGTTGGCGAAGCCGCAGAGGTATCCCCCTGAATCCAACGGATGGCAGCTCTGGACACATACGCCCCACAAATGGAAGCCTGCAGTGCAAGGGTGCTGGAATCAAAAGCTTGCTTGAGGAGAACCTCCAGCTTCCGATCCTGTAGATCTTTAAGAGCCGCCGCTCCCTCTATCGGAATGGTGGTCTTCTTAGTGACTGCGGACACTAAAGCATCCACCTTAGGCATCTTTAAGAGATCCTTCTCCTCCTGAGGCACTGGATAGAGACGAGCCAGAGCCCGACTACCCCGTAGCGAGGCCTCCGGACACTCCCACTCAGACTCAATCATCTGCTTTATGACGTGGTGCACAGGAAAACAGCATTGTTCAGATTTAAATCCCTGCAACAAGGGATCTTCGAGAGGTTCCTGAGAAACAGAAGGAAGAAGCAGGTTCAAAGCAGATAAAGACTGAGAAATAAGCGCTCCCAGCTCCTCCTTCCGAAATACCCTAAAAACATTAGGATCGTCGCCCGGAGCGATCTCTCCTTCCTCAAGCTCCCCTGACCCCACGTCTAAGCCAGGGTCAGAGAAGAGCTCTCCGTCCTCCAAAAACTGATGGTCCTTGACCAGAGGCTCAAACGGGTCTAATCCGGACTGAGCCTGCATCCCTGACAGGGAAGTACCTTCCCCAGGGTCCACTGCCTCCCTGACTGGCTGACTGAGCTCAAAGGAACCAGTAGAAGGAGAGGCTGACTGAGAAGCTTTTAATAAAAAGGCATTATGGAGTGCCAAAATAAATTCTGGAGAAAAAAAGGCAGACAGCCCTTCCTGAGGCTCAGGAACCTTCTGTGAAGGCTTAGAGAGGGACGGAGCCTCCTTAGCAGATTTGGATTTGCGCTTCCCAGGCTTATGATGACCCACGGGCGAAACGGACGGCTCATTCAAAATGGCCACCGTTCCCGCCTTTACGGAGGCTAGTACAGGCCTCTCTGACTCTGAAGAGATCTTTCCCTCCATGTGAAACGGGCCGGGAAAAAACAAGGCCACACAAGCGCGAGAGACAGCCCGATCCCAAAGGGACCCCAAAAAGAAACCCGCGCGCCGGAGTGCGCACGCAAAAAAGTGCTCGCCACCACAAAAAACATCCGAACCGACCAGTTGCATCCCCGAACAGAGCTCACCTGAGGAGATTGCAGCCGCACACCGACCAGTTGCATCCCCGAACAGAGCTCACCTGAGGAGATTGCAGCCGCACGGACGCGCAGCCGAGCTTCCCTGCTGCTAGCGGGAGTAGCGGCAACGCGGCAGACTGAGAAGGTAGAGGGTGACTGGGGCTCCCAGGACCAATCTACTGACGCTAGAGAGACCCGCTAGAGAAGGCAGGCTCTACACTTCTCCGCCGAGAATAAACAGGCAGGGGTCGTCTACTAGGAACGCCGGAGGGTAAATAGAAATGTACACCTTGCCGACTGCACTCAGAGTGAAACAGCACAGAGAAATATAGCGTCTTATCAGCCCTGCTAGAGCCAAAAAGCTATAACTGAGGCAGACCAAAATAAGAAAATACTGCAAATCTGTAGGAGCACTGTCAGCATCAATCCTCTCCAGCTGCTGAGGACTGAAAGACTGGTACACTGACGTCAGAGGGAGTGTCTTAGCCTGTCAGCAAGTTTTGAAGTTTCTTTCAGTCCTCAGCTGCTAAAGGGGATTGACAACCCTACCTTCCCTGGACTGGCCCGGAGAAGCGATAAGGAACTAGAAGGCATATGATGTTGGGGGAGGATTAGAATGGGATGGGGCTGGGAGAGTGAAATGGAAAGGGGAAAAATATTTTGTGTGGGAGGGAAGAAAAATCTTCAATTGGCCGGGTATTGGGAGAGTAAGTGGGGATTGAGGATGGAGGGGTAACATTTGAGTGGATGAAATAGGAATGAGGAAAGAGCAATAGAAGAAAGATTAGTATGTTAAAGCAGATGTAGAGAGAGAATGGAAAAAAACTCGAAGAGAGAAGAAAGGACAAATGGACAGCAGATGATGGAGAGTTAACAGAAGACACAAAGAAACCAGAAGAAAGTGGCTGGAGCAATTGCAACTGAAAAAAATGCACAAAATGGTAGAAAAATCTCTCTTTATTTTGAATTTATTAACGGGAATATGTCAGCTCTGGGAAATGTGAATCATTAACATCTGTGCTTTATTTAGTACAAGAGGAAATTAATTTATAGTTTTATTTCTACAGTGTTGTACATTCCATGTTTGGCTTTTGGGGTTCCCAGTTTAATTATTGTCTTCCTGTTTCTAAATTGTGATTCCTTGTTTGGTGATGGTCTACGTTCTGAATGTATAACTGAGCTCAGGTATTCTGTTTATGTAATTCCTATTTGACAGTGCCACTTGTTCTCTTTCCCCAGTAGGTCATGTATTGTCATTCTCTGAAATGTTTAATATTTGCAGTGTTGCCTTTTGATAGGTAGGGTCTGGTGCTTTATGAGTCCTGGTAGTGCTGTTATGATACGGTGGGTTTGCTATTGGTTCTAAATGGGCAGTGTTTGTAGTAGTTCCTAATGGGCCTGGTGGTTGGCACTGGATTATAGTAATGTAGAAATCTTTTAGTCTTTCTTTATCCATACGCTCATTAAGAGGCATGTTTATTAAAAGTTAGTGTATGGTAACATTATGCAAATATTTATGCAAATGAGGCCCCGCACCGAGTCTCTGCACATGGCCCCGCACCCTCCTTGGGCCGCCCCTGGCGGCCCCGAGGGGACGTCACCAGCTTTGATGTTTGCATTGTCCTGCATTTCATATAAGCAACTCTATCTTGGACTTTCCTACCTCTCTTTCAGGAAATCCTTGCACAGGAGAGCCCAGCCTGAAACATTCATAATCCAAACTATGCATCCTCTGCACTTGAACATCAAGGCGACAATGGCATATGATGGAATGGAAAGACATCACTGCTTTACAAATCTCAATGAGCAGCACCATGCCAAACTCCACCTACAACAAAGCATGCACCCTTGTGGAAAGAGCCCCGAGGCCTGTCTGAACCATCTGTTCCTTAAGCAGATAGACGGATGTAATAGCCTCCTTCAGCCAGCAAGCAGTAGGCTTCTTAGAGGTTACTCACCCTTCCACAGTCCTCTAAACAGCACAAAGATGATCAGACAGTTGAAACGCCTTTGTTCTTAAGCACTGATGTAGAACTCAGCAGACATCCAACTTGTGCAAAGCTCGCAATTTCAAATCTCTGCCTAACTCATGAAACACTGGTAGGGTAACTGACTAATTACAGTGAAACACCAACAATACCTTGGGCAGAACTGAAGGGACCACTCAAAAGACCATCGTCTCTCTGGAAATCAACAGAAAAAAAAAACATTCTCTATAGAACAAAACCTGGAGCTTGGAGATTTTGCACACTGAACAGACAGTTACTGAGAACCTTCAGTGTAAGATCCTTCAGGGAAATTTCCAGGAGAGTCTCAAGCGAAGCCCCCCCATAAGGGCAGAGAGTAGCAAATTAAGATCCCAAGACAGAACCACTTCCTGAGCTGAAGGAAGTACGTATTTAACCTCTTTCAAGAAACAAACTACATCTGGATAAGAGGAAAGGGACATACTCTGAATCCTTCTTCTGAACAGGTCAGAATTACCACCTGTGCTCATAGCAAATTCAGAGCTAGTACATCAAGCTCTGCTGGTAAGAAGGCTAGCATGTCAAGCAGCAACAATTTCAAGGGACAAAAACCTCTTTCATAGAAACTTGACAACAGATAAAGACCGAACGGCTAAACAATCTGCCCTTCCATACCAACTACTACAGTTTCTTTTTTCCCTTTAGCGATCTTCTGCATTTGTCCCATGCTTTCTTGAATTCGGATACAGTCTTTGTCTCTACTAACTTCTACTTCCTTGCACCAACCCTCAAAAATCTGCCATACCCAAACCTATGCCAGAGAGGTAGAATGTTTCCACACCTGTAGCAAAATTGCTATAACATGATGAGAACAGCCCTCCTTTTTCATCCTAGCCCTCTCAAGAGTCAAGCCGTAAGCGACAATGGACCCACTTCTGACAGAAAACTGGGCCTTAAGAGAGTAGATCTACCACCACTGGCAGGCAAAATAGATCTTCCATTTTCAGCCATACTAGGGTCCATACACCACAGCCTCCACAGCCAATTCAGAGCCACTAAAAGCACAAGATCCAGATGAGCATCCACTCTCTGGGGCATATGACCTATGAGAGGCCATAAGGAAAACACATGTACAACATGCCCTCGCAAGGCCACTTCTGTACCAATGCATCAAGGCAATGTTCCCTCTAAGCTGTGCTGGGTCCGCCGGCAACATTCCTGCCAGGGGGGGAGGGGTGTGAGCAGTGCGATCGACGCTCTGCCCCTCCCCCCACCGGCAGGAATGCCAGTGGAGGACCCGGCGCAGATTAAAGTGAACATTGCGAGGGTGCTGCGGCGTATGCTAGACAAGGGTCTAACACACGCTGCAGGACCCTCGCAATGTTCACTTTAAACTGCGCCGGGTCCTCTGCCAGCATTCCCGTCGGTGGGGGGAGGGGCAGAGCGTCGATCGCACTGCACCCCCTGCCGGCAGGAATGTTGCCAGTGGACCCAGCGCAGCTTAGAGGGAACATTGCATCAAGGCCTTCCAACATTCTCTCCTGTCTGCAACTGAAGAACCTGGACACCTTGGCATTCATCGCAGACGCTATAAGATCTATTATGGGCAAATCCCCGTGGTTCACAATCTGCCAAGACACCGACTCCATGAAGGCCCACTCCCCCGGATCAAAGACATTTTGGCAGAGATAAAATTGGAATGGACGTTTTCCTTTCCAGCTACTTGAGCTGCTGACAGTTATCGCAGATGGGTCTCCGCCCATTCCAGCTGAGGGGCTACCTCTTTCCCCAATGCAAGGTTCCTGGTGCCCCCCCTTAGCAACTGATGTAGGATACTGCAATCACATTATTCAACAATACGCGTACTGCCCTGATTTTACCAGGGGAAGAAAGGCTTTGAGGGCCAAGAAGACCATCCATGTCTCCAAATGATTGATAGGCCAAGTCATCTGGGACCAACTGGAATCCATGGTGACCACCATCCATTCCGGCATTTCCAGTCACCAGCAGAGACTTGCGCTGGCCTCCTCCCTGCAACAGTAGCCTCTGCCATAGAGAATGCATCTGCACCGAACATATGGACAATAACGCCCGTTGCTCTGGCCTAAAGCACCAATTCTAACATTACTACCATGGAGTCCAGGACCTGCAAATAATTCCAAGCACAGGGGATAAACACTGTTCCAATGGTGCTTGAGTCTGGCCTTGTAATTTTTGCATCCTCTCAGACATCAGCGAAATTCAGATTTTTTGGTGTCAAAGTAAACTTCCAGATAAACTCCAGGGACTGAGTCAGTTCCAGTCTGCTCTTGGTAACGTTGATGACTCAAACCAAATCCTGGAGCAGAGACACCATCTGACTCTCCTGAAACTACTTTGCTCTGATCTGCCAGTTGTCAAGGAAAGGGTGAACACACACTCCCCTCTTTGGGCAATGCTGCTGCTATGACCACCATCACCTTGGTGAAAGTTCTGAGCACCATGGCTAGCCCAAAGGGTAGCGCCTAAAACAAAGTGACCCAAGGGCACAGCAAAACGCAGGCCCCTTTGATGCTCCAGCTGAATGGGAATGTGCAAGTATGCCTCTGACAGATCCAAGGTCAAGCATTCCCTTTGCCTTACTGCCACTATGACCAACTGCATGGTCTCCATACGAACATGGGAGACTTGCAAGACCCTGTTGACTTGCTTCAGAACCAAAACAGGCCAAAAGGTTCCTTCTTTCTTGGGCACTACAAAGTAAATAAAGTACCGCCCAAGGTCCCATCCCTTCAGAGGGACTTGCACCATGGCCTCGAGCTGGAGTATTATCTCCAAAGTGTACACCACCACATGAGCTTTTCATGGTGCCTGGCATGGAGATTCCATAAAAGCATTTGAGAAGGGCCGCACCAGCTCAAGGGCATAACACTCTCTAATTACGTCCAGTACCCATTGGTTTGAGGTTATCTGGGCCCCAAGTGAAGTAAAATATCCTTTAGACATCCACTCACTGGGACCACTTCTACCTGACTACCAAATCTTCACTGGGGCGCTTTAGAGTCTCCTGAGGCTCTACAGGTCCCATTTCTTCCACCCCCCCTATGGCCACCCAAAAAGGACAGGCCTCGCAGAATGAATCTCGACCCTGGGAAAAGCCAAACCGCACAGGATGAAACTTCTGCATCTCTTGATCCTAACCTCTTGAGGGTGAAGCAAACAGACTCCCACAGCCGGTCTTCTGGCAGCCTGGGCACCTTGGAATCATCTAAATCTTTCACCAGCTTCTCCATTGCCTCTCCAAAAAGCATCTTGCTCTTAAACAAAGCTTACTAAGATGGGCTTTAAAACACTACATCTGCTGACCACAGTAGGCATCGAGTTGTCACCACCAAGGTCATGTTCTTCACCAAGGTCCTAAATAAGTCAGAGCATCATCCAAAAAGCCGGATCCTGATTCCAATCTAGCCAAACTGCAACAAAGACATGTGGGCTCCAGAGTGCTCTATGGAAGCTTCTGGGACAACCGCAAACAGGCCCAAGCTGCATATGCCCTGCAGAACACAGCCTGCTGGACTAAAGCAGACTTCAAAAGACTGCTTCAATAAGGCCTCCCAATCCTGAGAGCCCTTTAGCACTACCCCATCTTCTACAGGGATCTTCATCTTCTTGATGACTGCCATCACCAATGCATCCACTTTCAGGAGCCGCAAGAGCTCCTTCTTATCCAGCAGAATGGGATATAAGTGAGCCATGGGTCATTTAACCCACAGGACAACATGCAGAGAACATCCACTCCACTGTGATCATATCTTTTATAGCACTAGATAGCAGATAGGACATAAGCGGTTTACAGATATCCTCCAATAAGAGATCCTCTAGCATTCCTTCCACCATGGGGGTGTCCTCTGTAATGTTAAAGGCCACCGGGGTCAGAGATAAGTGCAAATAACCTCCCTGTGGAAACTCCTGACCACTGTGGGATCCTCCTCCACTGGGAGCTCACCCTCCACGGGATCCCCCCCCCCACTGGTGGACCATCCCAATACACCTTCCAAGGGATCATCAGATCCCCTGGAAATAACGAAGCTTGGTCCTCCCACTTGAAGCAGGGAGGACCCTGCTACTGGAAGCTGCTGCTTAAGGCTCTGCTTCAGGCAAAAGGCCTTGTACAAAAGCAAAATAAACTTGGTGGGAAAAAGGGGCCCCCCAGAGCTGCCCCCCTCCCCAATCCCCACACTGCAACAGTAAAGTTCTGCAGAGCTGGGAGATCTGAGGCCTCTCAGCCTATAGCCACAGGTTTAGCAATCATGGTGGCACTTCCTGCCAAATTCTCCACACATCCGTGCTGAGGGGAGGCTGGCTCAAGCATGATCACAGTCCCTGCAGCCACTGCACAACTTGCAGAGCCCTCCAAAGCAACTATGAGCTTTTTTTTCCCAGTTTGGCCCTCCCGCTCACAGCTGCAGCAGAAGGTGGTGTCAGATCTGATTCCAACAGCTGTTGCAGCTGCACAGAGAGAGCACTGGGAAGCCATCAGTATCCATGCCAACTCACTCCCTTCTCACCAGCCCAACTTCCCATCACCAGTGGGGGCCCCACTCACCTGCACTCTGCCAAGTGTCTGACTGCTCACTCCAGGAGTCCCTGCCCTGCTGGTGCTGTGCTTTCCCTGTTGCGGCCCAAAATTGTAGTGTGCACAATTGAAGAAAGGGAGGAGACTAATCTTAATGGGGGACACCATTCCTCTGTCCCTGCTGAAAAGGCTCAACTCCGGCTTCCCTCTCAAAAGCTGAACAGAGAGCTACTAGCAGAGACCTTTCCAAGGGTACCTCTGTTGAGGCCCGCAGCTGGAGAGGTGGAACAAGGGGAAGGACATGATACCACCAGATTCTGCACCTCTGGGCCCAACTGATCTTTGGGACTTCAACGGAGCAGTGACAGCTTTGCCTTTTTTTTTTTTTTTTTTTAATTATGCAGTGTAATCCAGACTGCATAAGAGCCTATGCCTCCTCCAACTGCTGGAGACAGAGAGATACTGGTAGGAGATTGGCTGCATAGGACCCTTAAAGGGTGACATTATCAAATTAATAGTTCTTAGTCTCTATATGCGAGTAGGAAGGCATAAACCCATGCATCTAGACTGGAGGGACAATGAGACATGTAATGTTTTAATTTTTTTACTTACGTATTTAGCTACCAGATTTATAGCTCACCTAACAGTAAAACTGATCAAGGCAGGTCATACATATATAATCAAATCAAACTTAGTACATGTTAACAGAATCAATATTCCATACTGAAATGTGGCAAAACAGCACTTACTAGCAGAGATAAGATCCATGTACTGGCAGAGTGCATGAAGCAGCAATCTCTCATAGCTGGAAGGAACAGAGACATATGTTTACTGTATTACTATCAATCATAGGTCTACCCCCTTACTGAGGTGATTGTGTGGGTGAAAGGGGGCATTCACAGCAAGGCAGAATATTGATATATCATGTTTTACTAACCTTAGTATATTGTACAAGCAGTATCTCTTAGCTCCCATTAATAAATATTTCCAGAAATAGAGGCTGAAGGATTATATAGCAGGCTTTAAGTAGTTATTACAATCTTCCAGGCGATGTGTCTACAGTTAATGGTTTTGTATACATGTACAACTTCCAGTGCCAGGGCAGTAACACCCCATTCCTTAGCACTGCACGGTGAGCTGATCACACAGCCAAGTTCTCCTGCTTATAGTGAAGCTCTTGGAGGATGAGAGCACCACTTAGATGCGCTCTGCCTAAATCCAAACAGACTGGATTGTCAGGCTTTGTTTTTAAAGAAAGTGAGGTTACTTACCTGTAACAGGGGTTCTCCATAGACAGCAGAATAAGTCAGCCACACTTGGTGACATCATCCATCAGTGCCATGGACAAAATGCTCTTCTATAGCTCAGAAAGACAAAGCCTTTCTGAGCATGCTCCAGGTGCTCACACCCCTCGGCCTGCCCCTAGCTGGCTCAGTTCGTACCAAGCCTAGTCCAGTCTTACTACCCCAGGTAGCGTAGCGGCCATTGTGTCAGGGGACATCATCAGGGCGGAAACCCGAGCCCTTCTTCATCAATAGGGGAAGTGGGGGGGAACATGTGGCTGACTTATCCTGCTATCCATGGAGAACCCCCTTTACAAATAAGTAACCTCACTTTCTCCATAAACAAGCAGGATGCGTCAGCCACACCTAGTGATTCCTTAGCAGTAGCCATGAGGCCTCCAGCAGCTGCCGTAGGATGAAGGCCATGGTCAAGGTAGACGATGACACCATCAGGTAGGACAGAGGTGGTTTATTGATCTGTTACGAACACATAAATAACTACAGGATGGTTACAAATGGCAATCAATGCAAGAACACAACTACTGAAGTTGCAACAGGCAACCACTGAAATGACCACTATGCCCAGTGCAACAGGCGCTAATCAATCATATCTCTTGAGCTCAATGCAACGAGCAGCAGTAACAGCAATAGCAGCAACGCAGTGAAGCTAGTGACAAAGAGCAATAACGGCAGATACAAGGTCATTAATAACAACGTCCAAGTCCGGCAGGGTGCCACCGTTACCCTTGACTGGAGTCCGTCAGAGCAGGCGAACCTGTTTTGGCCAGGTCCCTGCACTCAGGACGGATCATCCAAAGGAGCTGTCAGTCAGTACTAGATGGTCCAGGCAATAGTGTCTCAAAGGTATGTGGCGAGGACCAGGTCATGGCCTTGCATATATGTGTTGCAGGGGTACCGTTCTGAGGTTTGCCAGAGTGGCTGCCATTGCACACAGTTGATGGGCCCGGATGGGGATAAGAGGGTCGGCCCTGCCTGCGAGTATAGAATACTGAGGGAACTTGGGGACGTTCTAGCTGCTCCACCAACTGACCTTTTCAATGCCTCGTTGGAGTTGGGAGTGGTGCCAAAGGACTGGAGAGAGGCTCATGTGGTGCTTTTACACAAAAGCGGAAGTAAGGATGTGGTTGAAAACTACAGGCCGGTTAGTTTAACTTCAGTGGTGAGTAGCTTTTTGGAAACGCTGCTGAAAGAGAAAATAGTGAGGTTTCTGGAGTCCAGCGGATTACAGGATCCGAGGCAGCATGGATTCACCAGAGGCGGGTCTTGTCAGACAAATCTGATTGATTTCTTTGACTGGGTGACCAGGGAGTTGGACAGAGGGAGAGCCCTAGGTGTGGTGTATTTAGATTTCAGTAAAGCCTTTGACATTGTTCCTCACAGGCGACTTATAAACAAACTGAGCACCCTAGGGATGGACCCTAAAGTTACTGCTTGGGTTAGAAATTGGTTGGGTGGGAGGCGACAAAGAGTACAAGTAAATGGAGCTCACTCTGAGGAGAAGGATGTTACCAGTGGTGTGCCCCAGGGATCTGTCCTTGGTCCGATTCTTTTTAACATCTTTGTTATTGATATAGCGGAAGGGCTGTTGGGTAAGGTTTGCCTCTTTGTGGATGATACCAAAATCTGTAATAGAGTAGACACCCAGGAAGGTGTAGATAACATGAGGAGGAATCTAGCTAAGCTTGAAGAATGATCTAGAATCTGGCAGCTGGGATTTAATGCTAAAAAATGTAAGGTCATGCATTTGGGCTGCAGCAATCCAAAAGAGCAATATAGTATAGGGGGTGAAGTACTTTTGTCCACTAAAGAAGAGCGGGATCTAGGCGTGGTTGTGTCTGATGATCTTAAAGTAGCTAAACAGATAGAAAAGGCAACCGCAAAAGCTAGAAGGATGCTTGGATGCATACAGAGAGGAATGGCTAGCAGAAAAAAGGAAGTGATAATGCCTCTGTATAAGTCTTTGGTACGACCTCATTTGGAGCAGTGTGCAATTCTGGAGACCGCACCTTCAAAAGGATGTGAACAGGATGGAGTCGGTGCAGAGGGTGGCTACTAAAATGATTAGTGGGCTTCATTATAAAGCATATGAGGACAGACTGAAGGATCTTAATATGTACACCTTAGAGGAAAGGCGGGATAGAGGTGATATGATTGAGATGTTTAAATACCTCCGTGGCATAAATGTTCAGGGAGAGCGCCTCTTTCAATTGAAAGCAAGTTCTTCTACGAGGGGATATGGGATGAGGGTGAAGGAAGATAGATTCAGGAGTGATATGCGGAAATATTTCTTTACAGAAAGAGTGGTGGATCTGTGGAATAGTCTCCCAGTGGAGGTGGTAGAGATGAGGACAGTAACTGAATTCAAAAAAGCATGGGACAAACACAGAGGATCTCTAAAGGTAAAAAGGGGACTGTTTTAGTTGTTGATATGGAAGGACAGACTAGATAGGCCATGTGGTCTTTTTCTGTCGTCATATTTCTATGTTTCTAAGGTGATGCAGGCAGTAATACTCTATGAGAAGGTCCTTTTTTGTTACCGAGCATCCAGGCGTTAGGGTCGAAGGTGATGAAGAGTTGTGGCCCCTGACAGATATCTGCGGTCTATGCCAGATAGATGTGTACCGCCCGCATGCAATTGAGGGTGTGGAGGTAATGCACCTCCGAAGTGATATGTGGCTCTGGATAGAAGGTGTGGAGCTCAATAGTCTGGATGATGTGGAATGGCAATGCCACCTTAGGTAGAAATTTAGGATGAGTTTGTAATGTGGCACGGTCTGGGTAGAGGAGGGTGTAGTGCAGGTGCGTGACGAGCACCTGGAGCTCAATCACCCTCCTGGCAGAGGTGATGGCGATGATGAACATGGCCTTCCATGTGGCATAGTTGAGAGGTGCATTTTCAAGCGATTTAAAGGGCTTTATGAGTTGTTGCAGGATGATGCTGAGGTCCCAAGGAGGCACTGGCCTCTGCACAGTAGGTCATAGGTTTGCCAGGCCTTTCATGAACCGCGAGACAAATGGGTGCTCAGAAATGGGTTTATCATCATTGATATGGTGATGGTAAGCAGCGACAGCCGAGAGGTACACCTGATGGAGGAAGTCTGGAGGCCTGCCTGTGCAAGGGTGGCGAGATACTGGAGTACCTGAGGGAGAGGGCAGGAGAGGGGGGTCTAGTCCAAATGACATACACCAGGCGTCGAACCGGTTCTACTTCAGAGAGTACGAGTGCCAGATGGAGTCCCACTGGGCTGCAAGGATGAGGCACTGGACATCTCCCGTGAGGTTCAGGGCAGACAGCTGCGACCTCTCAACTTCTAGGCAGCTAATGCGAGGGTGGGAAGGTTGGGATGGAAGAGCCTCCCCTCTGTCTTGGGTGATTAGGTCCGGTCACAAGGGCAGGAGCACCAGTGGCACATCGGCAGGGTGCTGGAGATAGGGGAACCACATCTGCCTTGACCAGCAGAGAGCGATGAAGATAATCATAGCCATGTCAGAGATCTTCTGTAGAACTTTGGAGATCAGCAGTGTCAAGGAGTAGTGGTAAAGGAACTGGCGGCTCCCCCATACATGTTGAATGCATCTGCCGCTGTCCTCCATTCCGATGGTTGTCTGGAGCAGAACTCCTGGCACGCACTTCATTTTGGAAGGGTGCTTGAAGAGGTCCATCTGGGGCTGGACTCACTGCCGAAACAGGGAGGTCGCGATCTTGATATTGAGGGACCATTCGTGCAGCTACAGCTGGTGACAAGCTTGTCTGCCAGCTAGTTGTGTTTGCCAGGCAAGTAGGTTGCTTGAAGATAGCTATTCTTGGGCAGTGCGAGGTTCCAGACCCTGTGTGCTTCCCTGACTCCTTGCTTGTTGACAAAGAACATGACGACCTAATTATCTGTCTGGATGAGCACCACCTTGCCGACGATGCAAGACACAAAGGCTGATATGCCTTCTTGGGACTTCAACATCGTCCTGCAACAACTCACAAAGGAGCCCTTTGAACCGCTTGAAAACATGCCTCTTAACTATGCCACATGGAAAGCCCTGTTCATCATCGCCTTGAGGGAGCTGCCATCCACATTCCCTGGGTGTGAAGGTGGAGGAGATAGCCCCCCCCCCCCCAGCCTAGCTTGGTGATTAGGTCATGCTGAGGGGTCTGGGCAGGCCTGCCCTAGGTGAGGTGTTCTCTGCACTACCACCAGGCAAGCAAGGCTCATGCTTTCTGGTCTATGGTCACTCTGTGGAACATGGGCTGAGATCGCTGGTACCAGTGATGACGCAGGTACCACTGAAGGCTTCTCATGTGATGCCTGGTGAGATGAATGACTTGAGTTGTTGCTGCCATGTGACCTAGGAAGCACAGGAGCGTTCTGGCTGAGATAATGTTGGCTGCTGTCACGTTCTGCGCCAGGGATATAATAGTGTTCACTCATGCTGACGAGAGGAAGGCTTTCGCTTGAGGAGTACAGAGCGTTGCCCCAATGAAGTTCAAGGCCTTGTGGGTTGCAATTGTGACTTCCTGAAGTTGACCTCTCAGGGTAGACAATAAGGAGACAGTGTCCCCCCCCCTCCCCCCTTGTTTGGAGAGGGCAGCTTTCAGCCAGTCGTCCAGGTAGGGGAAAACACACATGCCAGATCTTCGGAGATGAGCAACAACCACTGCCATGCACTCTGTGAACACTCTCAGGGCTGGGGAAAGGCCGAAGGGGAGCACCTTGTATTGGTAGTGTCGATCCAAAATGCCGAAGGGCAAGAACTTCCTGTGTGCTGGTTAGAAAGGGATGTGGATATAGGCGTCCTGCAGGTCCAGCGATGTCAATCAGTTGTTCGGTTGTAGGAGGAACAGGATGGACCCCAGAGTGTACATCCAGAAGTGCTCCTTGTGGATAAATCTGTTGAAGCAGCACAGGTCAAGGATGGGGCGCACTCTTCCAGACTTCTTTCGGAAGAGGAAGTACCTGAAATAGAAGCCATGTTCAATCTCCTCCTGTGGTACCTGTTCCACTGCACCGGCAACAAGGAAGAAATGGATCTCAGTCTTTATGGTGGCGCGTAGTTGGTCCAGGATGCGACTCGGAGGGAAGAATTTTGGGTGAGGGATCGCCAAGAACTGAATGTGATAGCCTTGGTCGATGATCCATAGGACACCCTTATTGATGGTGATATTCGTGCAGGCCTCCTTGGAGGAGGAGACACAGCCAGTCACTAGCAGAGCTGTGTAGGTCAAGGTGTCAAAAAGAAGGGTTATTCTTCCTCAGGGGCTTTTGTATCCTGCGTTCCTTTTGACTTATTTATTTACAGGCTCTTATATACCACACTTTTCAGTATCAGTGCAGTTCACAAACAAAATTTTGCATCAGAACAAAAGATATTGTGCTTACATTATAACAGGATTGTAAACTTGGGACTGTAACAAGGGAACTATATACAAATCAACAACAGAGGTTGTTGTAAAACTATTTACAGTTTATATTACAAGTTGATAATCATAATTCAAAAGACCTTGTAATCAATAATCGTGAGTGTGCCTGATGGCGGATCTGTTGTGTACTTCGTCATGAGTTAGGTTGTTGGAGTGTCAGAGGCTGCGTGAGTGAGTTAAGGTGCGGGAGTGGTTGTTAAGTTAGGGTGGACGAAGTGAAGGCTGAACAAGTGATGCTTAAGAGCTTTTCTGAACTGTGAGAGGTCTCCGATTGGTCGGATATAAGGTGGGAGGTTATTCTAGCACCTCAGGGCATAGAATGTAAAGGCTCTATTCCTAGTTGTTTGAGTACATTTAGTAGACTCAACTGGTATAATCAGCGTATTGGCTGCTACTGACCTTCTCAGCCTATTATTGGGGGTGATGGTGATGAGTGCAGATAGGGATGAGGGTGATAACCGGTTAATTGCTTTAAAACAGGGGTCACCAACCTGCGGCCCGCGAGGTCCCTCAGTGCGGCCCGCGAGACTCTACCCCGGTGCGGCCCGCCAAGGCAAACTCACCAACTCCTTCTTCTGCAGCCGCGGCTCCCTGCCTCTTAGGGAACCGCGGCTGTGCTTGTAAAATCATCGCGGAGCCCTTCCTGTCTTGACGGGCTCCGTGCAGCATTGTCCCGCCTCCAAAGGAAGTGGTAAACAACTTCCTTTAGAGGCGGGACAATGCTGCACGGAGCCCGTCAAGACAGGAAGGGCTCCGCGATGATTTTACAAGCACAGCCGCGGTTCCCTAAGAGGCAGGGAGCCGCGGCTGCAGAAGAAGGGAGGGAGCTGACATGGGAAAATAAAAGTACAGGTATGAGCAGGGGTTTTTTTCGCGCGCGGGGGGGGGCGGGGGTGCGGCCCGCGAGTCTGCCGGTAGTCGGCTGTGCGGCCCGCGGCCCCCTGGAGGTTGGTGACCCCTGCTTTAAAAGATAGGAGTAGTGCCTTGTAGATGATCCTGCAGTGTAACGGTAGCCAATGTAGTTCCATAAGTATGGGCGTGATGTGATCTCTTCTGGACATGCCGCAGAGAATGCGGGCTGCTGCATTCATCGCCATCTGCAGTGGATTGAGGGTGCTTTTGGGGAGACCGTGCAAGATGATGTTGGCATAATCGAAATGTGGAGTTACAAGCGTTTGGAATATTGTTCTGAAGTCGTCTGGGGCTAGTAGAGGTCTTAGGTGCCTTAATGTCAGTATTTTATTGTAGATGGACTTGGTGGTATTCTTTATGGATTCTTTGAAGTTGAGCTGTTGGTCAATTGTTACACCCAGGTAGCGTATCAGATTTACATGGGAGCTCTGCATCTCGCACCTTCAAGGTAGTGGGGGGAGAAAAGTTCTTGTTCTTGGTTATGAATAGGACCTCGGGTTTTTTTTAAAGTTTATGCGTAGATTCTGGGATAAGAGCCAGTCAATGATTGCGTTGAAGCACTCTATTAGTGGGGAGAGGTCAGGGTGCATAATTTTGATTGGGGTGATCATCAAGACATCGTCTGCATAGATCAGGCTGGATACATTAAATGAGCGGATGATATCACAAATAGTTTGCATATATATGTTGAAAAGTAAAGCAGACAGGGAGGAGCCTTGGGGTACTCCCTGCTGTTGATGGAATGGTTCAGATGTTAAGGATCCTATCCGAACATGTTGCCAACGGTCAGCTAGATAGGATTTACACCATTCCCAGGCCAAGCTCTAATTCCCTTTTCTTGGAGGCGGGAGAGGAGTTGCTCATGGTTCACAGAATCAAATGCGGCAGCAATGTCGAGGAAGATGAGTACAAACCCATTTTCAATTTTGTCGACACCTCTGGATAAGGTGTTGGTAAGTGCGGTGAGTAGAGTCTCTACACCATGGGATTCTCTGAAACCATGCTGGCATGGATCAAGAGGGGCTGATAAGTCAATGTGTTGCTGCAGCTGCATTTGAACCACCTTCTCAATAAGTTTGGCTAGAAGGGGTATGCTTGAGATCGGGCGATATGAGTCTGTCCTTGTCGGGGTCAAGTTTGTCGTTTTTCAGGAGAGGGCGTATAGACGTTTGAGAGTTGCTGGGAATGTTCCTGCTACGAAAGAGAGCTTCATGATGTAGGATAGAGTTGGGCTGAGTTCTGCATGCATCGTTCTAATCCAGTAAGCAGGACTTAGTTTCTTATGGTAGGGCTGGTAGGATTGGTGCTTGGACCAGTGCGGCTACCATTTGTAGTACGGTTAATAGTGCTTCGAGAGGAGTAGGGCTTACGCTGATAGGATCCCTGAGACTTGCACAAGTTGGCACTGCACTCAAGCCTATTGGAGGCTAAGGTCTGGAGGGTGGTGAAGCGCTTCTTCATGTCATTAACTATTTCTTTGACCTTTTCCCCCGAATAGGTTGTCCCACATGCAGAGGCATATCTACAAAACGTTTGTGTGTGGGTCTTCTCATAGACCCAAGACTTGGCCCAGGCTG
Organism: Ichthyophis bannanicus; assembly: GCA_033557465.1. Taxonomy (NCBI): domain Eukaryota; kingdom Metazoa; phylum Chordata; class Amphibia; order Gymnophiona; family Ichthyophiidae; genus Ichthyophis; species Ichthyophis bannanicus. The sequence continues at coordinate 310,217,157 of CM066039.1, forward strand.
TGCGTCTGGAGGCGATGGCTGTTGCGGCTGTCTGGGATGCAGAGTTCAAGGCATCAAAGGCCGAGCAAATGAGGTGTTTGCCGCATTTGCCCAGGTCCCCTAGGAGGGACAAGAAGGTGGCCTTTGATTCCGTCACTAGTCCCTCCGCCACTTTCTTGAGGCTCTCCAGAATGGTGTTCAGGTACAGCACCTGCTGGAATTAGTGGGCTGCGATTTTTGCAATTAACATGGCAGCCTGGTAGGTCTTTCTAGAATTCATCGAGGGTCTTGTGGTCCTTCCTGGGGGGGGGGGGGGGGAGGGCACACATTGGAGTACATGCGGGAAACTTTCACCTGCTTTAGAGCAGACTCACCACAATGGACTAGTGGGGCAGCAGTGTTTTATTGAATCCCGGTGCAGCTGCACCTGATATTTAGTGTCAAGTCTTCAAAATGTGGCTGGGCCGGACACTGGTGTGTGCCAGATGTGTGTGAGGTTATCTAGCAGGAGTCGATGGACTAGAATGGAGACCACTGACCTGGGAGTGTCGAGGTACTTCAAGAGGCCCAGGACCTCATTCCTAAGGTCTGGAGCGTCCGCCGGGGATAGCGCTAGACAGGAGAAAGCTTCTGGAGGAATTTTGGATGTTAGAACCTCTGGTGGTGAAGGCGGAAGCGGTGGTGGTGGTGAAAGCTCCGAGGGGGTCTCCCAGTCATTGGTGGGATGGTGGTAGCTACTCGCAGAACTCAAGCTGGCTGCCTCCTCTCTGTCACTGCCCATGACCCCTCTCAGGGGTTATGACAACTTCGGAGAGGACATCAATGTCAGTGGCACAGCTGTGCTTGGTCCGGTCTGGGACTGTTGAAGTTCCTGCATGGGCATGTTCTTTGTGAGGAAGCGCATCAGAAGGTCCAACATGGCTGCGGAAGGAGGTGCGGTCGGTGGGGTTGGATTCTGTGTGGGTGCCATGGTGTGAGTACAGGATGCAGGCATAGGATGGCAATGACAGTAGGACGAATCATGGCATTGGCGTCTCGGGGGGGGGGGGGGAATAGCTGAAGAGCATGAGCTGGGACTGGTGGAAGGGCCTCTTACCCTTCTATGCCTGTGCTTCCTGTTTCTTTTGTGTTGCTGGCCATAGCTGCTACAGTAGCTGCTGTTTGAGCTGTTGTCCCGAATGGCACGTGATTCTCTATGCTCTGGCGCCAGTATCCTGCTCATTTGGGTGAAAAGGATTGCACTACTCCAAAGAGACCGCCCTAGGAGGTGTTTACCCTGTTGGTATGTTGACAGCTAACATCGTCGTGACATCGGCCAATCGTGCCGACAGTGGGCGGATTCAGGGGCTGTGCTCCATGGTGGGTGCCTATAGGGAAAAGCCCCCAAATGGATTCCTTCCTGCGATCGGCATCTCCTGCTGCTGCTGGAGGGACAGTTGTTGGTTGTGATGCAGGCATGATCGCTGGCCAGAAATGAAGGCCTCGGGGGCCACATCCCATGTCATGGCTGAGGAGGGATTTTGCACAGCAACCATGCTGCTGATCCTCTCTCTATCCCCAGAGGCTTTCTTACTGTCTTGCCAAATCAGCCTGAAGAGGTGGAAGAAAGGTCTGCAGGTTGCGCTGAAGATCCTGAGAGGAAGTCCTTGCAGGGTGTGGCTGTGGGAGAAGAGCGCCCTGGGGGACATGCGAGCACAGTGAGAGCAGTCCTCTGTATGGTGGGTTTCTCCCAGGCAGTGCACACAGCGATCGTGGGCATCTGTAGCATTCATCTTTCTCGCACACTTCGGGCATTTCTTGAATCCAGGCCTGTTGATGATCTTACGCTTTTCTTTTTAATGACTGTACTCTGGTTTGAGGAGAGCCGTGCTCCGTCCGTCTGGCTGGGCAGAAAAAAAACCTGATCCAGGTAGGGGCAGGCCGAGGGGTGTGGGCACCTGTGGCATGCTCAGAAAGACTTTGCCTTTCAGGGCAGGCCGAGGGGGGTAGGCACCTAGGACATGCTAAAAAAGGCTTTGCCTTTTTGAGTTACAGGAGAGCACTTCCATGTCCATGGCGCCATCGGATGACATCACCAAGCGTAGCTGACGCATCCTGCTTGTCCATGGAGAAAATGCAATTCTACATGCCAAAAAAACAGACAGTTGATATCCTAAAGGACTTATATGGTTCATGTTCGATGTTAACCACAAATGAATTCAGGGCTTACTAACTGATAATGTTCAGTCAAAAGTTATCTTCATAAAGAGGAAAAAGGAGAAGGTCCAGGACATGTCAGAAAGATATCCAGATAGAAGCAAGATTCAGCTACTATCCAGATAAATTTCTCTCTTTAGCGGGACCATGCAAATAGCAGCCCCAACTTAAATGAATAACATCCATTTAATTTTAGGACCCTATACTCAGCAGCAGGGTTGCTGAACATCAAAGATAAGCTGATAAGTCATCTGCTTAGCTTTAGACAGCAGCTAGGCAGCTGGGTATTTCTCCTAGTAGTTTTACATGCTGCACTATTTCAGAGAGGACAGATCTTCAACCCTGTCAGTCTGGTCACTTCTGAGCAGTAAGAATAAAGCCTTTTGCTTCTTGACAACTATCAGAGTTCTTTCCCCATCAACAGTGACAAAAGATGCTCCATATCCACTTGGCATCATTCATGTCTGAAACATGCCCAAGCCTGAAACATCCCAGAGCCCAAAAAAAGGAGAACTCTACAGAATTTCTCCTCCCCTGCTCAATAATGAAGAACAGATGATACCTATTATCCAAGAGGGCAGTGTACACAGACCGTGGGCTCACAGAGAAGAATGCCAGCAACTCCTCCTCTAAACACTCCAGAGTGCCCTAGAAGAACAAATACTAGTCATTAAACACAGGCATGGCAGTAACCAAAGGGCAACAGGCATGCAACAGCAGTTATGACTATATTAGGCTTCTGAGAAGGCACCGAGGTACTTTATATGGCATGACCATGGTTAAAAGCCAAACTTCAACAAGCATTGGGGGGTGGGGAGGGAATAGCTAAATGTTTTGGAAAATGGCTTCATTAAGTTAAGTACCTGTGTGAATCATTAGAAACTTCAATAAGACAAGGAAGGGATCATGTGTTGGATTTAGTAGTGGTCTTGCCATAGCAAGAGCTACCATTAGGCAAGCTAGGTGGACACCTAGCATGCCAACAGTCCAAAGGAGACTCATTGCCACCACCCCTCTCTCTCACCTGCAGAAGCAGCAGCAGCAATGACTTTAAACAGCAATGCAGCGCTTCCTGAAACCTCTGGCGCTGCATACTGTTCCTGCTTCCACCTCCTCCAATGCATAATTTTTATAAAAACACATAGATCTGTGCGTCTTTATAAAAATACTAGGAGCAAAGTGGTAAAAACCACACCTAGATTGAAGCCACTAACTTTTATGCCTAGTTGGAAGCATGTAAAATGTATGTGGCTGAATACATGAATATTTTATAAAACATGTAAATCACAACTCTGCTCATATCACACCCCAGGACACATCTACATGCGGGCCACATAAAAACATGTACCTTCTGGTCACTGCATGTACTTTTATGTATGTAACTCCTGAGGTAATCTTGTGCATAAAAAGTGTAGTTACTCACCTGTAGTAGGTGTTCTCCAGGAACAGCAGGAATCAGTCCTCACATATGGGTGACGTCAGCACCGATGAAGCCCGCGTAGTAACCTCTCCACAGCTTTCAAAGAAAGCCTTTGGGAGATCCACTACACATGCGTGGTCACCTTCTCGCCCAAGGGTGCCATCTAGCTCAAGACAGCAAAAAGAATAGCAACTCCACGGGGAGAAGGGAGGGTTGTAAGGACCAATTCCTGCTGTTCCCAGAGAACACCTGCTACAGTTGAGTAATTACACTTTCTCCAAGAACAAGCAGTCAGTCCTCACATATGGGACTCCCCAGCTACAGCCTACCGAAAAAACCTGTAAGCCACGGGCAAACCAAAAGGTGAACCATGAGGAACAGCAGAGAGTACAGTTTGGTCGCAAGGCCTCAGCAACGACCACAGTGTCAACCAGGAAAACCTGACCAAGTCCAGGTGTGGTAATAGGAAAGACAGAGCTTTATTTGTCTATACCAAGGACAACCCGACACAGGCCGTGTTTTGTAAACCTTCGTCAGGGGTTAAAACTGGCACACCAAAATCATAAATACATAAATGTTAATAAAAATCAAAACACATCATAAATATAATAAATAATTAAAAACAATTAAAAATAATGAGACCAGAAAAATGATAAATGATCACACATAAAAAATCAATTACCTATCAAAATTATATGTACTTGCATACAAAAAAAGTAACACAATTGTGTAACAAAACTATTTCATAAAATCATATACATACCCATAAAGCACAGTTACTTACCTGTAACAGGTGATCTCTGGGAACAGCAGGAATTAGTCCTCACATATGGGTACGTCGGTACCGACGGAGCCTGTGCGGGAAAGCTCCCCAGCCTTTCAGATGAAAGGCTTTTGGGGCCTCCCACTGCACATGCGCGCTGCCTTCCCGCCTTCCTGACCAGCTCTCCTCAGTTCGAGTTTAAAGCTGAGACAATAGAGAGAGAGGAAAGGAAGATAGATAGAGATACAACTCCTAGGGGAGGTGGGTGGGTTGTGAGGACTAATTCCTGCTGTTCCCAGAGATCACCTGTTACAGGTAAGTAACTGTGCTATCTCCAGGAACAAGCAGGAATAAGTCCTCACATATGGGGACTCCCTAGCTAAGATGCCTGGGAGATCCCCCTCCAAGGGTAAACCATCTTCGTATGGATCTCAGGCATCCATCCAGGGAAGGTGGGCAGGAGTTGTTTAAGTATGGAACAGGTATTTGAGGACAGCCTGACCAAACAAGGCATCCCGGCGGGAGTCCTTGTCCAAGCAGTAATGGGCTGTGAAGGTATGAACCGAGGCCCAAGTGGCTGCTCGACAGATCTGATCTATGGACACAGAGTGAAGATGAGCCATAGAAGTGGCCATGGCTCTCACATTGTGAGCTGTGACATGGCCTTCCAGAGAAATGTTCTTATTCTGGTAAGCAAAAGAAATACACTGAGCAATCCAATTGGAAAGTGTACGTTTGGCGACTGGAAGTCCCAAATGAGAAGGATCAAAAGCCACGAAAAGTTGGGAAGACTTTCGATGTGGCTGAGTCCTGTTGAGGTAAAAGGCGAGAGCTCTTTTACAGTCAAGAGTATGAAGGTTCCTCTCTGCACTGGATGCATGAGGAGCCGGGGAAAAAAAACAGGTAGATATACCTCTTGATTAAGATGAAAAGGCGAGACCACTTTAGGCATAAAGTGGGGATTCGTCCTAAGGACCACCTTATCATGATGAAATCTGGTATAAGTTGGATTAGCCACCAAAGCCTGCAGTTCACTGATGCGGCGAGCCGAAGTGACTGCAATAAGGAAAAGAACCTTCCAGGAAAGAAATTTCAGGGAGGTAGATACCAACGGTTCAAAAGGTGGCTTCATAAGTTGACCCAGAACTAAATTCAAGTCCCATGCTACCGGAGGAGGTCGGATGGGGGGCTTAGTGAGGGTCAGGCCTCTCATGAATCTTGCAATAAGAGGATGAGAGGAGACAGGTTGTCCATTTATAGGTTTTAAGGATGCTCCAATAGCACTTAAATGGACTCGTACTGAATTCGTCTTGAGGCCTGCATTGGAAAGATGCAGGAGGTAGTCCAGTAGAGAATTCAAAGGAAGTGCTAGAGGGTCAAGACCCTGTTGCGCACACCAAATGGAAAAACGTTTCCATTTGAAAGCATAGGAAAGCCTGGTAGAGGGTTTCCTAGAGGCATGAAGGATATCTTTCACTGGTTGGGAAAGATTAAACTCATGAAGGCTTAAGCCTTCAGTAACCAAGCTCGGAGATGTAGGGACTTGGGGTTTGGATGCCACAAAGTCCCCTGCTCCTGAGACAGAAGGTCTGGTGCAGCTCCCAGGTCCAGGGAGGAGCCCTGGGAGAGCTGTAGAAGTAGAGGGAACCACACTTGGCGTGGCCAGCGTGGAGCAATGAGGATCATGGATCCGTGATCCCTCTGAAGTTTGAACAGAGTCTTGGGAATCAAAGGAATGGGTGGAAAAGCGTACAGGAATTCCTGACCCCAATGTAGGAGAAAGGCATCGTTGGCCTGAGCTCCCTGACACGGAGTCCTGGAACAGAACTGGGGAAGTTTGGCATTCCACGGACTTGCAAAGAGGTCTATGTCCGGGGTCCCCCATTCCTGAAAGATTCTGCGTATCTGGTCCATATGCAGGGACCATTCGTGTGGGAGCAGAACTCGACTGAGTCTGTCTGCCCGAGAGTTTTGAACTCCTGGAAGATATACTGCCAGAAGATGAATTTGATGCTCTCTGGCGAAGGCCCATAATCTGAGAGCTTCGTTGCAAAGCGACAGAGAGCCCGTCCCTCCTTGTTTGTTGACATAGAACATGGCTACCTGATTGTCTGTCTGGACTAGGACAGTCAGGTTGACAAGGAGGGTGTGGAAGACTGTGAGGGCAAGGAAGATTGCTCGCAGTTCCAGAAGGTTGATGTGAAGGGTGGTCTCCTGAGGAGACCAGGTGCCCTGAGTGGAGAGGTGTTGGAGATGAGCTCCCCACCCTGTTTGGGAGGCATCTGTTGTGAGGGTTGCTTGGGGCAACGAAGGTTGGAAGGGAATCCCCAACAACAGATTTTTGGAGGATGTCCACCACTGGAGAGACCAAAACAGTCGTTTTGAGGTGAGTATTTGGTCGGAGAGCAGTCCTGATGCTTGAGACCACTGGGTGGCCAAAATCCATTGAGCTGCCCTCATATGAAGACGAGCGTAGGGCACCACATGGACCGTGGAGGCCATGTGGCCCAGAAGTTGCAGCATTTCCCTGGCTGACAAGTGACTTCTGGACTGAGCCTGGGAGGCCAAGCTTATTAGCCTTTGGCCTCGGACCAGAGGGAGGTAGGCCCTTGCAGTGGTGGAGTCCAATTGGGCCCCTATGAATTCCAGGGACTGAGTAGGGATGAGTTGGGACTTGGGAACGTTTACCACAAGTCCCAGATATTGAAGAATACGTCTTGTGCGGTCCAGAGAAATCTGGGCTTCTGACTGAGATGGAGCTCGGATGAGCCAGTCGTCCAGATATGGGAAGACAAAGATTCCCATGCCTCTTAGAAATGCGGCTACGACTGCCATGCATTTTGTGAAGACTCTTGGAGCAGAGGCCAGACCGAAGGGTAGTACTCTGTACTGGAAATGTTTTCCCTGGAACAGAAAGCGAAGATATTTTCTGTGGGATGGATGGATGAGTATATGAGTGTACGCATCCTTGAGATCTAGAGAACAAAGCCAATCCTGACTCTGAAGGTATGGAAGGAGAATGCCCAGAGAGAGCATTTTGAATTTCTCCTTGAACAGAAACTTGTTCAATTCTCTCAGATCTAGGATAGGTCTGAAGCCCCCTGTCTTCTTTGTTATGAGAAAATAAGGGGAGTAGAAACCTAACCCCTGTTGAGGAGGAGGAACCTCCTCTATTGCCCCTTGGGCAAGGAGAGAAGAGACTTCCTGACCCAACAGGGTCAGAAGAGATGGGGGAGAACTGAATTGCCTCACCATGGTATGGGGAGGAAGGCTGGAGAAATGAAGTTTGTAACCCTCCCTGATAATAGAGGGGGTCCATTGCTCTGATGTGATTTGTTCCCATCTGGGAGCAAAAAGAGCTAGCCTTCCAGGAATGGTGAGGGGCTCTGGTTGTTCTAGAGCCAGAAACGGCAAGTTCTCTAGGGGCAAGTCAAAACCCCTGAGGGGGTTGAGCCTGCTGGGGTGCAGCAGACACTGCAGGCTTTGACTTTACTTGCTTAGATTGCTGACGCTTAGCAGCAAAGCAAGGCTGAGCAGATTGCTGGCCAGTATTTGTGGAAAATCTGGCCTTCTTATAGTAAGGCCTTTTAAAAGACTTTTTTGGCAGGGGTAGAAGTAGACTTAGAAAGTCTATCTAGAGTGGCATTTTCTGCATCCATTTGAGCAGCTTTAATTTGCCAGTCTTCACCAAATAAGTTCTCACCTGTACAGGGCAGATTCCTGAGGCCATCTACAACCCAGGGTTCAAGGTCAGAAGCCTGGAGCCAAGCAAGACGTCGGGCTGCAATAGCAATTCCCGAAGCCCTGCCAGCAACCTCAAAGGAATCAAAGGCTGCCCTGTTGGAGAACTTGGAGACCTCTGAAAGTTGTGTCACCACAGAAAAGAAGTCCACCCTTTGATCTTCAGGGATAAAGGGGGCAAAATGCTGTACCTTTAGGGCAAGTTGTCCAAGAAACATGCCCATATAAAGGCTATAAGAATTGATCCTGGCTATAAGCATACTAGCCTGGAACATCTTTCTACCAAAAGAGTCAAGGGTCTTACATTCTCGCCCTGGAGGGGTAGAAGAATGCCTTTTAGGACTCTTTATCTTCTTCATGGCAGACTTCACCACAATAGAGTGGTGAGGTAGCTGAGTTTTTTGGAACCCAGGAGAAGGAGGGACCCGATACATGGTGTCCAACCTACGGGAATGGGGACACAGTGTTAAAGGAGTCTCCCACAAATCCATCAAGTGTTCTTGAAGGATTTCATGGATAGGCAGAGTGACTGCCTCTTTAGGAGATTTAGAGTATCCTAAAATATCCAATTTTTTTGATTTGGGTTCTTTTTCAGAAGATGTAGCAATAGAAAGTCCTTTAGCTACATCAACAATGAAATCCTGAAAGGATAAATCCTCTGGAGGAGACATCCTCCTCTTTGGAGAAGAGGGCTCCTCAGGAAGAGCAAGCTCAGCAGAGTCATCAGAGGAATTGAATTCATCAGAAGAATCTGAGTATTCTCTCTGTGCTTTCAATGCACGATACGCATACCGATCGGTATCGACATTGGGCGTATCGGGCATGGGATCGGTATCGGGCGAAAGCCTGAATCCGGCATGCGGAACCGATCGACGCTTGGAAGTCGATGGTCTCGGTTCCGGTGTGGATACCGGAACTGGGGTCGGTACCGATGGAATCGGTACCGAAGGCGTCGCAGCCTTAATGAATGCCAGAACGGCCTGCTGCATGGTCTGGACAGTATTGCCCATAGACGCCACTGCTGCCTGGATGTCGGTACCGGTATGGGCCGGTACCCCAGAGCAGTCCAACAGGTGATCAGTCGAGGCCGTGCCATCGATGTCAACCTGTGACCCCATGGTTGCTTTGGAGGCTGGAGCCTCCCGCCGGGGTTTTTTGGCCTGGGCAGAATCCTCGAACTCAAGATTGAGAGCCTCTCGATCTTTAGAAAGAGATTTGCCCACAGAAGTTTTGGTTACCTGAGATCCATCCGGAGAGGAAGACCTGGATGACTGTGATGCTTCTGAAGGAAATAGCACATGCAGCTTGTTGGCCCGGTTCTGCAAACCACGTTTAGACATCTGGGAGCAGGATGGGCAGTCCGGTATGGAGTGGTCAGGTCCCAAACATTTAAGACACCATTCATGGGTGTCTGTGACAGAAATGACAGCACTGCACTTGGTACACTTTTTAAAACCAGGGACTGGCTTCTCCATGAGGAGAATTTGTGTAGGCCTAAAGGCCTAACAAAAGTTACCAAGCTGTGCTGAAGAAAATAAGTGTCTTTTTTTTTTTTTTTTTTTTAAAAGAAAGAGAGACCGGCGGTACCGGTTTCGGTATGGTACGCGGTCTAAAGAAACAAACAAAATTAACAATTTCTTCAGCGGTGACAGGAACACGACCTGCTGGCTCCGCGGAAAAAGAGAAACTGAGGAGAGCTGGTCAGGAATGCGGGAAGGCAGCGTGCATGTGCAGTGGGAGGCCCCAAAAGCCTTTCATCTGAAAGGCTGGGGAGCTTTCCCGCACAGGCTCCGTCGGTACCGACGTACCCATATGTGAGGACTTATTCCTGCTTGTTCCTGGAGATTAAAAAATATATTCATAAAACAATTATATGGACATATATAGAAAACGAAAAAAGGGGTGTGACAAAAGATGAATTTGTACCTCAATGAGAATCTAGGCTCCTATGTATACTTATTGTACTCAGTACAAAGTATTAGCCCTAAAATGGGTCTGTAATAGCTGAAAGGAAAGAAAAACTATTAAAATCTTATAACCAGTAACAATAATTATATAAAAAAACGTATATGACCATATTATAGATGAAGGGAACCACATTATTGTGCAGTGGTTAAGATTCGGTTGAAAAATTATGTGCTAAATCACGGAGCAGGAGCGAAAGACTGCTTAAAAACAAGGGGAGAGGAATGTAAAGAAATCTTCAATAAATACATAATGCCAGAATAATAAGCTTCAAATTTAAAACATTAATTGCTATCAGATACATAAAAAGCAATAAAACAAAATCAAACTTTATAGCTTACATAACTGCTCACTGGTAGAGCACGATCCGCTGCGTGTCAAAAGTTTTTACACAAGTGATCCTGAGGACGCCCGCACATGCGCTTTAACGGGGCTTCTAAACGCGGGAAAAACAAAACGCCAGCTCGAGATTACACTGTATTATGAAAAAATGCCATCATAATATAATATAGTGTCTAAAGGATGACCTATATTAACTACTTTAGATCAAATATATAGCGATTATGCAGACATTCTAATCCTTACTAAGAGGATGGCAAATGCAAAAAATCAAAAGGGACGTTGCACAGCACAGAGAAGCACAGGAAATAGAACATGTAAACATTTACAGAACAGAAAAATATATACAAATGTAAGGACTTATAAAAGCTACTTCTTCCGAGGAGATAGATATGCAGCAAGACCGGAGGATCAAAGGAGGTACCGTATAATAATTGCAATACTACCATTGTATACACAGTACCGGCCGTGATAAGGGAGCTCACACGCTGGCTGGCAAGGAACTGTATAACAGACAAAATGGAGACACTCAAGGGTGAATAAATCCATAAGTTGTTCAAAATCAATGATGAAAGATGTAAAACTAACAATAAAAATTATGTGCAGCGAAACCGGAAATCATAATTAACTATCAAAGAAAAATACCACATAGTATACTGCAGCATTGTATACTCAGCCGTAATAGAGAAGTAAAATAAAAGGAACGTAAAACGAGATACCCAGGGAAATTCATAATTAAAGAGAATTAAAAAATTAAAAATTAAGAGGGAACTGTGTGAAACGGATTAGTAGGAGTTAACATAACAAAGAACAAAGATCACTGGCCAGTGATGACCAAACAGCTTACAATCTCTATTTAGCAACTCACCGCGAAGCAATCACAACCAAAAAGAAGCAATATCACACGGATACGCTCAAAAGATCATTGAACAAACCTCGTGATCTTTTCAACTTAGTAAAATCACTATCAAAGGAACCATCATCAGAACAAAAGGATGATATTCACCCACAAGAATTTGCTGATTACTTGCAATCTAAACTTCTACAGACGGATGAGCTACTGAAAACAGATGTACAAGAAACAACCTGCCAAAATTCCTTGTCTGCACTTACTACACCCTCAGCCAAACACATTGAAGACACAATCACCTCACTCAATACCACCACCGCTCAAACCGATCCTTGCCCAGCCTTCTGGATAAAGGACCTTCGAAGTGCATTTAGCCCGTTCATTGCAAGAATCATGAACCTTTCATTTACAACCGGCTCCTTCCCATCTGCTCTAAAGCTCACATCCATTAGACCACTGCTAAAAAAAACCAAACTAGACCCAAAAAAGGCTGACTCATACAGGCCTATTGCTAGCATTCCCCTCCTAGCAAAATTTTTGAAAAAGAGGTGCAACGTCAAATTCAAGACCACATAGATTTCGCAGCCCCTCTTGACTATTTTCAACATGGCTTCAGAGAATATCATGGCGTTGAAACACTCATCACCACCCTCTTCAATAATATACTCACCAGCATAGACAACATCCGACAAGGCGTTCTGCTAATCTTCTTAGATATAGCAGCAGCGTTTGATTCGGTAAATCATGAGATACTCATTGCACGATTGAAGGAAAAAGGCATCGGTAATTCAGCACTGGAATGGTGTAAATCTTACCTGGACACCAGAATGCAATATGTAAAATCTGCAACAGGAGAATCAAATCTCTTCCATCAAAAACAAGGCGTTCCACAAGGGTCATCTCTTTCATCTCTCATGTTTAACATATACATGCAGCCTATCTGCAATATCATCAGATCATTCAATGTGAAATGTATGATATACGCAGATGATATCCTACTTTATATGCCATTTTCCACAATGCAAATGGATTTACTGCCCATAATAAATTGCTTCGATGCAGTCTCAGAGTGGCTTCTCTCACAGAACCTCCGCATCCAGCACAAGAAAACTGAGGTTCTCTGTTACAAGAGACCCCAACTTCATTCCACCATCATATATAAGTGCTAAAGGAGCTGATCTATCCACCAAAGAAACAATAAGATACCTCGGAGTCACGCTGGACCACCGTCTCGATATGAAATCACACGTAGACAATATTGTAAAAGCTGTATACTTCAAGATACGCACACTCAGGCATTTACGCTCCTTACTGGACCCAGATGATTTCAGAACCATCTTCCAAGCACTCATCTTGCCGCATTTCGATTTCGCCAATTCAATTCTACAAGGTCTCCCACAATCCACCCTAAGTTCTCTACAACTTGCCATGAATACTGCTGCAAGGGTTCTACAAGGAGCGTCCAGGAGTGATCATGTGACATCAATCCTCAAGCAGCTTCACTGGCTCCCGATACAAGGCAGGCTCATATTCAAAACCTTGATTCTCACATACAAGGCCATCCATGGTTTGTCAGCCAACTCACTGACTGATCTCACAACAAACTGTACCACCAACCAGATCCAGAAGACAAATAGCGCTAAACACTAATAATGCCAAAGGCCATAACAACATGTAGCCGATCAACAGCGAACAGAGCCTTCATGTTTTGCGCCCCAAAATACTGGAACTCCCTACCACCTGACATACGTGCCATAACCGACCTAGCCCAGTTCAGAAAGGCCCTCAAATATAACCTATTTATCAAATACTACCCTACATAAAGTGCAATATATTAGCCTCACCACAAACAACCACAATCTCCTCCTGACCCTAGCACTACTGCTAATTTATGTAGATAGTTCTTTCATGTTATCAAATTAACAGATTATATATTCTATGTATATAGTTCTCCCATGTTATCCAAGTTTATACTCCTGTTATATGCAATACCGAACAGCCTGCTGTTCTGGTCTTTGTGTTCTCTGTAAACCACGCTGATTATAAATAGTGCGGTATAGAAAAATTTGAAATAAATAAATAAATAAATAAACAACAACAATATAGGATAAGAATCCATGTATAGATACCATAAGCATTAAAAAAAGTAATAACAATAAGTAACACTTATAACTAATAAATATAAATGATAACCTAAAAGAATAAAACCATAAAGACCACAAAGCTGTGCAAAATGTAGACAAATAACCACTAAAAGAATAAAAAGTATGAACTAAAGGAAAACTGAAAGATCACTCTCATTGTTAAGACCATTGGGAGCAAGATAATCTAGTAAAAAAATGTATCTTTGTTCTAACCTCATGATTGTCTTGTTAATATCGCCACCTCACCAATTAATTTTAACCTTCTTGATAACAAAAAATTTCAAATCCATAATTATATGATTCTCGGTTATCCAATGAGAAACCAGAGGTTTCTCAGTTAAAATTTCTCTTGATACAGCTTTTATGCTCCACAATACGTACGCGAATATTGCGTGTGGTTTTACCCACATATAATTTATTGCAGGGGCATATAATCACATAAATGACATGAGACGTCTCGCAATTGGAAAAATCATCAATGTACTGTAAAATTTCTGTTGTGTCACGGGATGTAAAAAAAGTTCCTTACTGGTAGAACATTCAAGCAAACAGAACATCTTCCACACTGGAATTGTCCATTATATCTAGATAAAGGCTTCCTTTCTGTCAGCGCAGATGGCACTAACAAAATTATGTAAATCGACATCGCGTTTATGCGCAATAGTCAGTTGTATATTCTGAAATGCTGGAAGAATCTGTATTAGTCGCCATTCATTTTTCAATATTCTAGTAATTTTTCGTGAGTTGGAGGAATACAACAATGGACACAACATACCGTATATACTCGAGTATAAGCCGAGTTTTTCAGCACATTTTTTGTGCTGAAAAACGGCCCCCTCGGCTTATACTCGAGTCAACGTCTGCAGATGTCTAGCAGGGGGCGCTGCTTCTAAAGCTAAGGTTTCCATAACCGCGGCTGCAGATATGGAAACCTTTGCAGTGATGTGCTGGGCATTCCTACAGTGTGTGCTGTGCCTGTGCGAGCGGCGGGTGCTAAGTTGTCACCTGCCGCCCGCAGAAGTAGTTGTAGTAAGCACGGACCCTCCCTCCCCCTCCCCGACTCCCCCCGCAGAGGTACCTGTAGTTGAGCAGAATTGGCCCCCCTCGAGCCCGCAGCAGCACATCCTGGACAGTGTGACAGGCTCGGGCTGTCACAGGCAGCGTTAAGGAGGCTGGCACATCACACAGAGGCACAAGCTCCTCCTCTGCATGTATGTGCCAGCCTCTCAGTGAAAACACACACATAGCCCCTGTAAATTCAGCAGATTGAGCCACGAGGAAGGGGAAAGTAAAATTAAAAGGTGCTATATTACAGGTATTTTTATTTAACATGATAGTTGTGTTGCCCATGTTTAAGGTGGTTGTCCTAAGTGGGAACGTACTGTCCAGTGCCTAATGTACTATCTACTGCCGAGCGAACGTACTGTCTACTGCCAAGCGAACGTACTGTCCAGTGCAAAACGTACTGTCCACTGCCTAATGTACTGACCTCTGCCTAATGTACTGACTACCTAAGTATATAGGGGCTGATTTATAAAGCCAAATGCAAGTTAAACTTTTCAAGTGGAGAAAAAGGAGGGACGGGGCATGACGCCCTCCTCCCCATCCTAAAAATTCTTTTTTTTATCCTGTTAGAAATGGATCCCAATATCGGTGCCAGTACTTCTAATCCTGGACCAAAACAAAAACGCAGGTCATACGAAGCTGCTTTCAAACTTAAGGTTGTGTCAAGAGCAGAAGAAAGCAATAACAGTATTGCAAGTAGGGAATTTTGTGTTGACGAACAACAAGTAAGGGAGTGGCGGAAAATGAAAGCCGACTTGGAAAAGATTCCAAAGGCAAAAAAAGCTCGACGTGGTTTAACGACTTCATATGGGGCTCTAGAGACTGAATTGCATAAATGGGTTATGGAGTGTCGTCAAAATGGTTACTGTGTAACACGCATGGGAATTCGCTTACATGCCCTTCAAATGGCTAAAGATGAAAAATTTAAAGTACCAGGCACTAAAAAATTTGTTGCATCAGCAGGATGGTGTACCCACTTCATGAATAGGTTTGGCCTACCAGTATGTTTGCGGCAAAGAACAAAGATTGCACAGAAGCTGCCAAAAGACCTTGATGAAAAAGTGATGTCATTCCATTCATTCATCATAAAACAAAGAAGGATCCATAACTACGACCTTCAAAATATTGGGAATATGGATGAAACGCCTATGACCTTTGATCTTCCAAGCAACAGAACTGTGGCAAGTTTGGGAGACAAAACTATTTTACTAAGAACCACAGGAAATGAAAAAAATAATTTCACAGTCGTTCTGTCATGTTTGGCTAATGGAACCAAGCTGCGGCCTGTTATTATTTTCAAAAGAAAGACCTTGCCTAAAAAGGTCAAATTCCCACCACGAATTACAGTGCGTGCACATATTAAAGGCTGGATGGATGAAGACGGAACAAAAAAATGGATGGAAGAAATTTGGAACGGACGACCAGGAGCAGCCTTAAAGAAAAAACCATCATTGCTAGTTTGGGATATGTTCAGAGCCCACACATCTGATGACATAAAAAAATTGGCAAAGTCTTCTCAAGTTACTTTGGCCGTTATTCCAGGTGGGCTTACATCTGTATTGCAGCACCTAGATGTGTGTTTAAATAAACCTTTCAAAGACCGTGTGCGAAAGATGTGGCATGAATGGATGTCATCTGGTCAAGCTCAACTGACAAAAGTTGGAAATCTGAGAAAGCCAGACATAGAATTGATAGCACAGTGGGTTCGTGATGCATGGGAAGATATTCCAGAGGACCTGGTGCAACGCGCCTTTAAGAAATGTGGCATTAGTAATGCTATGGATGGCAGTGAAGACAGCGCATTGTATGAGAACGACAGCAGTGATGGTGATGACTGTGAAGTCAGTGATGATGACAATGTTTATGCTGATAACATCACAGGAGCTGAAGCTCTGTTTGGACATACAGATGATGAGGAGGAGAACTCCAGTTTTGAAGGATTTTAGCTCTTGTGTGTTAGCTTGGTTGCTGATTAAGCTAAGGTTGATGTACTTTTAAAGATACGGTATTTTTGATACCATATTGTTTTTGTTGACCCCATTTTCCACTTACAGAGCTATTTTACTGTTTTTCGTTTAAATAAATATTCATGTAATTTTATTGGTCTCTATCTTTATTTTTTAAATTGACTAGTAGGTGCCTCATTTCCCACCCTCGGCTTATACTCGAGTCAATAGTTTTGCCCATTTTTTTGTGGTAAAATTAGGTACCTCGGCTTATATTCGGGTCGGCTTATACTCGAGTATATACGGTACCTATTTCTTCTTTCCTGCTCCGTGATTTAGCACATAATTTTTCAACCGAATCTTAACCACTGCACAATAATGTGGTTCCTTTCACCTATAATATGGCCATATACAGTTTTTTTAATATAATTATCGTTACTGGTTATACGATTTTAATAGCTTTTCTTTCCTTTCAGCTATTACAGACCCGTTTTAGGGCTAATACTTTGTACTGAGTACAATAAGCATACATAGGAGCCTAGATTCTCACTGAGGTACAAATTCATTTTTTCGTCACACCCCTTTTTTCATTTTCTATGTATGTCTGTTCATATAATTGTTTTATGAACATATTTTTTATTATGGGCATGTATATGATTTTATGATATAGTTTTGTTACACAATTGTTACTTTTTTTGTATGCAAGTACATATAATTTTGATAAGTAATAAATGATCACACATAAAAAAATCAATCATTTTTCAGGTCTCTATTATTTTTAATTGTTTATTATATTTATGATATGTGTTTATTTATTTGATTTTTAACAACATTTATGTATTTATGATTTTAGTGTGCCAGTTTTAACCCCTGACGAAGGTTAACGAAACACGGCCTGTGTCGAGTTGTCCTTGGTATATGACAAATAAAGCTCTGTCTTTCCTATTACCACGCCTGGACTTGGTCTTTGTATCTATGTGGTATTTTTGCTTCTCGTGGTGTTGTTCAACCAGGAAAACCTGGACACACAGAAGGGCCAGGGGGCAGGAGTTGCCTCAAACCCCAAACAGATGACGGAATACTCCCTGGCAGAAAATGCTGTCCCACTGGGACTCCTCCTCCAGGCAGTAATGCGCTGCAAAGGTATGGACTGAGGACCAGGTGACGGCTCAGCAGATCTCCAGCAAGGGAACTGAGTGGAGGTTCGCCACAGCCATAACGCTATGCACCATACTGTGACGTTCCAGCGAAAGACCGACCTGTCCAAAGGTGAAGATGATGCAGTCCGCCAGGCAGGTGGCCAGAATGCACTTGATCGCTATGCCCATGTGATTAGGGTCACAGAAATTGAAAGGCTGCGAGGAGTGGCGATGAGGCTTGGTTCTTTCCAGATAGTAGGCCAAGGTCTGCTTACAGTCCAGAGTTTGAATACCAGCCTCTGTCCTCTTAGCATGAAGCTGCAGAAAAAAGGTGGAAAGCACCATCTCCTAGTTGAGTTGGAAAGGGACAACCACCTTAGTGAGAAACTTGGGATGTGTCCGGAGCACCACCCTATTCCTGTCGAACCTGGTGTAGGGGGCATGAGCCACCAGAGCCTGCAGCTCACAGACTGCGTGCAGATGTGAGTGCCATGAGGAAGATCACTTCCAGGACAGATACTTGAGGTGGCAGGAAGCCAGCGGCTCAAAGGGCGGAGCGATAAGCTTCAAGAGGACCACACTGAGATCCCATGCCACTGCAGGTGGGCAGTCGAGAGAGCAGGAGGCTCCTCAGGAAGCAAGCCATTAGAGGCTGGGTGGAGAGGGGCTTCCTCTTGATGAGGTGATGGTGTGCCGACAGCGCACCGTGTACCCTGATTGAGTTAAAGACTTCAGATCAGCACTGGACAGGTGCAGCAGGTACTGCAGCACCAGCTGGACAGAAAAGGAGAAGCGGTTGGCACTCCTCTATGCACACAAGAGAAAAGATGCCACTTGAAGGCATACACCCATCAAGTGGAATCCTTGCGGAAGGCTAGCAGGACCTCTTCCACCTCCCTGGGCAAGTTCAACTGGCTACTTTTTCAGCATCCAGGCCATTAGGGCCAGGGACCCCAGGTTGGGGGCCTGGAGAGAGCCGTCTTCCTGCGACAGCAGGTCCAGGGCACAACCTAGGGGGACTGGGGAAACCTGAGGCAGGTCAAGGAGCAGAAAAAACTACAGCTGCCAGGGCTGAAGATCAGGGTGATCCGGTCGAGCTGGACCTTGAGAAGAGTCTTGGAATGAATGGCAAGGGAGGGTAGGCATAGAGAAGGCCCTCCTTCCAAAGGGATCAGAAAAGCATTGGCTGCCACCCGAGATGGGTGTGGCACCCTGGAGCAGAGGGGGGGCAACTGGGCATTGCCTGGGGCTGGCAAAAAGATCCATTGCACGACCCCCCCCCAGTGATGGAACAGTCAACTGGCGAGCCATCAGGTTGAGCCACCATTCGTGGGGCTGGAGAACTAGTTCGAGCCGGTCTGCCAAGGCATTGTCCTGGCTGGAGAAGTACATGGCCCTGAGAAGCATCCCACTCTCGCTGGTGAAGGTGCAGAGGTGGACTGCTTCCCAGCACAGAAGAGACAACCCCATGCCCCCTTGCTTGTTGACAAAGAACATCGTCACATGATTGTCTGTCTGAAACAAAACAGACTGGTTCTGCAAGTGGTGCTGAAAGGCCCAAAGAGCGTAGGCAATGGCTCTTAGCTCTAGGCTCTCTGATGCCGACCACAGGCCCTGAGAGCAGAGGTTGCTACAGTGGGCTCATCAGCCCAACTTTGAGGCATCCATGGTGAGGACCCTTTGAGGGGTCCTGAAAGGGCATTCCCGTTAGCAGGTTCTGCGGCTGTTGACACTAGCCAAGGGACTCAGTGAGTGGACGGGCAACGGTCACCCTGTCCTGCAGATGCCCCTTTGCCTGAGACCACTGGGCCAGAAGCATGTGGAGACAGGCATCAGTTGTGACGTGCACAGTTGAGGCCATGTGCCCCGGGAGGCACAACATGAGCCAGGCAGAGGCAGAGTTCCGGCCCCAAACTCCCTTTGCAAGGACCGCCAGGCGCCGGGCCCTGTCAAGAAAGAAGAATATTCTGGCCTGGACTGTGTCTAGCAGTGCCCCTGTGAATTCTAACAGTTGGGTGGTCGGCTGCAAGTGGGACTTGGGATAACTGATGACAAATCTCAGGTGCTCCAGAGTGAGAATGGTGCGGCCTGCTGAACTTCAACGGCAGTGCAGCCCTTGTCGAGCCAGTCATCCAGGTAGGGGAAGATGCATACCCCCCTGCAGCTGTAGATAGGCTGTGACAAACACCAGATACTTGGTGAACACCCTTGGGGCCGAAGAGCAGGACCCTGAACTGGTAATGGTATCCTCCGATGACGAAGCAGAGCTACTGCCAGTGATGAGGATGGATGAAGATGTGCATGTATGCATCTTTTTTTTTGTAAATCACCCTTATGCATTGGTCTGGGCGGTCAATCAAGCAAAATAATAAAAAATAAAGATAAAGATCAATATCTTTGAGATCTAAGGAGCATAGCCTACCTCTCTGCCAGAGGTAGGGCAGCAACGTCCTAAGGAACAGCATTTTGAACTTCTTCACCAGGAACCAGCTGAGATCCCAAAGAACTAGTACAAGCCAAAAGCCACCAGTCCTCTTGGGAACCAGGAAGTAGTGGGAGTAGAACCCCTCTCCCTTGAAGCAGGATGGGACTGGTTCCACTGACTGTCAATCAGGAGCCTGGCAAGCTCTCGCTGGAGTAGGTCTTAGTGAAGGGGTCTGTGGTGATGCTGGACCACCGGTTGGCGTAGAACACCAGATGCCGGTACCGGTACCAAATGGACACAGACCAGTACCAGGAATCGTCCCAAAGCCGATGGTGCTTGAGGACTGGCTCTAGGACGTCTGACGACACCCTTGCAGCAGAAGGGCCGGTGGTCATCACTGTTAACGCCGAAATAGTCTGATTCACATGAAACTTAGAGCACTGGTGACCACTGGGCACTGGTCTCTGCTGCTGGGCCAAGAAGGCAGCGAGGCTGTGTTTAAGGGCTGCCATCCTGACCCTGAGGTCAGAAGGCTCCACGGCCACATGGGCACCGAGGACCTCGGGCCCAATGCCAGCACCACTGAACCGGTTTCCTTGACGAGGATAGGTTCGGGAGACCATGGTCAATCTCCTGACGTCGAAGGTGTCTTCTCCCATGGATGCAGCTTGGAGGGCATTGGCGCCTTACCCGTGGTTCCAGCATCATCTCCCGATATCACTGATGACATCTGGATCTTCGGGGATGGCCTTCCAAGAGCCAGATGTTGTCAACGGTATCATCGGGAGATGATGCTGGAACCACAGGTAAGACCCACGGTCACCGGCATCAAAGTCCCCAGCACGTGGCCTCAGAGCCGAGGGCAATAGTTCCAGAGCAACGCTGGAGCCGAAACGGAGGTCTTACTGAACATGGTCTCTCGCTGCTTATCACAGTTCCTCTGTCCTTTTGCTGACAGAGCCCACAGGAGTCGCCATCATGGTCAGCACAGAGGCACCAAAAGCAGTAGACATGCGGATCCATGCGGGATATGGTGTGCCCGCAGCGGTCGCATTGGTTAAACTCACTGGCCAGGGACACAGCAGGGAAGACGGCACCTGTGAGGTCAAACTCAAGTCCCAGACAGGGAGTGCGCAAGGATTCCCAAGCACCAAGAAAAAACCCAAAGGGGAACATGGACCCGAGAAAAACATGGCGCCGAGGTGGCAAGGCACCGGTATGCATGCCAGAGAAGAAAAAGAGAAAGAAGGAAAAATAGAAATGATCAATCTTTTCCAGGGTGCAGACGAATATCCGATGGGCTCCGCAGAAAGAAGGAGACTGAAGCGAGATGGCACCCTTGGGCGGGAAGGTAACCATGCATGCAAGGTCTCCCAAAGGCTTTCTTTGAAAGCTGGGGAAAGGTTACTGCACAGGCTCCATCGTGCTGACATCACCCATATGTGGGGGCCGACTTACTGCTTGTTCCTGGAGAAAGACCTTTAGAAAATTATCCCCTAAATACACACTTGGCACCGCAGAGCAGTGGTAGGAAAAGGGTTGAAAGTTCAGTTTAAAAAGCCCAGATTAAAAAAAAAAAAAAAAAAGAGAAACTTGGGACAGACTGGATGGGTTGATTTGGTCTTTTTCTGTGCTAGTATGTTACTAGTATGTGTTAGTAGATGGCAGAAATCCCACAGAGCCCAAAGCTCATTACCAGCTTTGCCTGAAGGATCATAATGCAGGAAGAGAAGCAAACTGCAATAACCTCTTGGAAGGAAGACAAGCACTCAGTTCCTCTGTAATCCTCACTGGCACAGCTATAAACAACTTTTAAAGGGCTTATAGCTCCCTACTCTCACTTGGTTTGCAGCTTGTCGTGCTGTGAGGGCTTGTGTGCATCAGTGATGCTGAGAGCTAACCTATCAGTAGCTTAGCTACTGGCAGGATCTCCCAAGATAGACAGGTCTCAGCTGAGATGCCAGACTAAGACAAACCACCCATCTAGGCGGCAGCAGCAGAATAGGACGGTGTTGTAAGCGGAGGATCATATTTCTGTGACAAATGCAACAACACTGTCATTAACTGCGTGGAAGTAAGGCTTGGTAAATCTACTTCTGTATCTTGCCTCAAAAACCCAACGGATAGTCCTAAAACAAATTGCACTATAGTGCTGAAAGATGAGACCCCCAGGTTGGAAGGCACTCAAATGACTACTGGGGATGAAATGAAGACGTCTCAGAGTAAAGCCAGCATTTATGATGTGGTTTGATCTGCTGATGTAGCTGTGCATGAAAAGAGTCAGAGGTTGCAAAAATATATTATATATTGGGACATGGAACGTACGAAGCATGAACCAAGGGAAGTTGGAGGTGGTCAAGAATGAAACGGAAAGTGTACAACTCGATCTGTTGGGTGTCAGTGAACTGAAATGGACTGGCTTTGGGCACTTTGCATCTGAAGATCATACGGTTTACTTTGCTGGAAATGAAAGACAAAGAAGAAATGGTGTTGCATTTATAGTTAAGAAGAAATCTGCAAGAACTGTAATGAAATACAATGCAGTCAGTGAACGCTTAATTTCTATTCGTCTACGAGGAAAGCCCATCAACACAACTATAATTCAGGTATATGCCCCAACAACAGCTGCAGAAGAGGAAGACATTGATGAGTTCTATGAACAAGTACAAGCTGAAATTGACAGAACATGCAAACAGGATATCCTGATAGTCATGGGTGACTAGAACGCAAACATTGGCAACAAAGAAGAAGGCAAAGTGGTTGGAAAATATGGACTTAGCAACAGAAAAGAAGCTGGAGAAAGACTGGCAGAATTCTGCAAGACCAATAATCTATTCATCTCAAACACCTTCCAGCAACACAAGCGCCGACTGTACATGTGAACTTCACCCAATGGATTGTACAGAAATCAAATTGACTACATCTGTGGAAGACAACGATGGAAAAGCTTGATAACATCAACAAAGACAAAACCTAGAGCGGACTATGGTACAGATCACCAACTACTACAATACAAACTCAAGCTCAAGTTGAAAAAGAGCAAGTCATTCATGAATGTAGCAAAATATGACCCTGAGAATATACCACTGGAATTTAAAGACTGCCTGAAAAATCGATTTGCTGCTTTAGATACAAATGACAGAGTTCTAAAAGAGTTATGGGATGACATCAAGAAGGATGTATTGGAAGAAAAGCAATAAGTCTCTACATAAGGTGAAAAAGCAAAAACAGACAAAATGGATGACTGAAGAAACTGAAAACTGTCCAGAAACGCAGAGAAGCTAAAAACAGGAGGAGAAAGAGAGGCAATCACAGAACTCAGAGATTTCCAACGTGCAACAAGACAAGGAGAAGTACTACAATGATGCATGCAAGGAAATAGAAAGAGTAGTTACTCACCTGTAACAGGTGTTCTCCAGGAGCAGCAGGAATCAGTCCTCACATATGGGTGACATCGACGTCGATGGAGCCCTTGCGGAGCATTTCCCCAGCTTTCCAAGAAAGCCTTTGGGAATGCAGGCACGCATGCGCGGTTCCCTTCCCGCCTAAAGGTGCCATCTTGCTCAGTCAAATGACATAGCTAAAAACAGCACTGAAAAATGTAAAAATAAACTATGTACAACTGAAACTCCCAGGGGAGGAGGGAGGGTTGTGAGGACTGATTCCTACTCTTTCTCCAGGACCAAGCAGGAAGTCAGTCCTCACATATGGGTGACTCCCTAGCTCTGGGGTACCAAGGAACCCAGGATGAACAAGAGAACTCCCTCTAGTCCCAGCATCAAAGAAAGGCTTTTCACTGACAGAACCTCCACCGGTAGCCCAACGGAGGGCTGGAGTTGCCTAAACCTCAAAGAGATTCCGGAGTACTGCCTGGCCAAAAGCACTGTCCCTACGGGACTCCCTTTCCAGACAGTAATGGGCCACAAACGTCTGGCTTGAGGACCAAGTTGCAGCCCTGCAGATGTCCACCAACGGTACAGAGCAGAGGTGAGCCACTGAAGCAGCCATTGCCCTGATATGATGGGCTGTGACCCGACCCTGCAAAGGAAGGTCAGCTGCCCTGTAAGCCCAGGTGATACAGTCAGCTACCCAGCTGGACAAGGTACGCTTGGACACAGCTAACCCCAAATTGTTAGGGTCAAAAGAGATGAAGAGCTGAGTAGCCCTTCTATGCCCCTGCGTACGGTCAAGGTAGAAGGATAAGGCCCTCCTACAGTCCAGGGTATGCAGGACTGCTTCAGCCTGGCTTGCATGAGGCCTAGGGAAGAATGTTGGAAGAAACACCTCTTGGTTAAGGTGGAAGGAGGAGACAACCTTTGGGAGGAACTTTGGATGAGTCCTAAGGACTACCCTGTTCCTATAGAAGCGGGTGTAAGGCCTGTCACAGACCAGGGCCTGAAGCTCACTCACTCGCCTGGCCGAGGTTAGGGCTATGAAGAAGAGTATCTTCCAGGACAGGAAGCGTAGAGGGCAAGTAGCCATCGGCTCAAAAGGTGGGCGAGTCAGTTGCTGCAAGACCACATTCAACTCCCACTCAGGAGCAGGAGGACGGATTTGAGGCTTGAGCAAGAGCAAGCCTCTGAGAAACTGGGACACCAAGCGGTGAACCAACAGAGAATGTCCTTCCACCAGTGAGTGGTGAGCTGCTAGAGCTGAGAGGTGGACCCGAACAGAATTGGACTTACGTCCCTGATTTGATAAATGCAGTAAGTACTGAAGCACTACTGGTATAGTACAGGAGAAAGGATCTTCTGTACGTAGCTGACACCACACAGAAAACCTTTTCCATTTCAGAGCATAGGTTTTCCTAGTGGACTGTTTCCTAGAGGCTAGGACAACCTCCTCAACTTTCTGAGGTAGGCCCCAGGGAGCCAAAACTACCCTTGCAGTCTCCAGGCCATCAAATTGAGAGCTTTTAGATTGGGGTGCAGAAGGGAACCTTGACCCTGAGAGAGAAGGTCGGGTTGCAACCCCAGAGGCAGTGGGGGATCCACTGCCAGCTGAAGCAGAAGTGGAAACCAAGGCTGTCTCGGCCACCTGGGCGCCACCAGCAGGACCGAGGCCTTGTCCTGAAGAATTTTGAAGAGGGTTCGTGCCACCAAGGGCGTGGGAGGAAAACGCATACAGTAGGCCCGGAGACCAGGGAATCAGAAAAGCATCTGCTGCTAGCCG
This sequence comes from Ichthyophis bannanicus, assembly GCA_033557465.1. Classification (NCBI taxonomy): domain Eukaryota; kingdom Metazoa; phylum Chordata; class Amphibia; order Gymnophiona; family Ichthyophiidae; genus Ichthyophis; species Ichthyophis bannanicus. Next base: position 310,242,301 of record CM066039.1, read on the forward strand.
CAGAGGATGTGGTTGCCTAGAGCAGAACTTTGGCAGCTGTTTGTTCAGTGGACTGGCAAACAGATCTATGGATGGAAGTCCCCATTTCAGGAAAATCCTCTGAACCACCAAAAGATGGAGCTGCCACTCGTGGGGCTGCAGAATCCTGCTCAACCTGTCGGCCAGGTAGTTTTCCTGGCCAGTGAGATACACAGCCTTGAGGAGCATGTTGTGCCTGAGGGCAAACAAACAAAGGTCCTGTGCTTCCTGACAAAGGAGCCTGGATCCAGTTCCGCCCTGCTTGTGCACATAAAACATGGCTACCTGGTTGTCTGTTTGAACTAGGACAGACTGATGAGCCAGGGTTGGAGAGAAAGTCTTGAGGGCTAACCGAATAGCCCTGAGTTCCAGTAGATTGATTTGCTGTGCGGCTTCCCAGGGAGACCACAGGCCCTGGGTGCACTTGCCTAGACAATGAGCTCCCCAGCCCTGCAGGGAGGCATCCATGGTCAACACCACTGTGAACCCAGGAATCTGAAAAGAAACCCCTTGCAGCAGATTGGGTGGGTGCAGCCACCAGCGGAGGGAGTTCAGAAATTGTCTGGACACCCTTATCCTGTCTCTGAGGCTGCCTGTGGCCTGTGACCAATGTCCGAAGGCACCACTGTGCTGGCCTCATATGGAGCCTGGCATTGGGGGTCACATGTACTGTCGAAGCCATGGGGCCAAGAAGCCTCAGGCAGAGTCTGGCGGAGACCAGTGACCTGCTGAGAAACTGGTTTGCTAAGTTTAGTAGTCTTTGGGCTCTGTCTTCTGGCAAGAACGCCTTTGCCAGCAGAGAGTCCAACCTTGCCCCTATGAACTCCAAGTTCTGGGAGGGGAGCAAGTGGACTTTGCGAAGTTTATGACAAACCCCAGGCTTTGAAGAAGAGCAATAGTTCTGAGGGTGGCTTGTCTGGCCTCCTGGCACGTCTGACCCCTGATGAGCCAGCCGTCCAGATTGTCTTCTCCTAAGATTCCCTGATTTCTCAGGTAGGCCGCCACCACTGCCAGGCATTTGGTAAAGACCCTGGGAGCGGAGGTGAGGCCAAAAGGCAGTACTCTGTACTGATAATGGTTTCCTCCCACAATGAACCTGAGGTACTTTCTGTGGTCTGGATGAATGAGGATGTGAGTATACGCATCCTTTAGATCTAAGGAGCATAGCCAATCTCCCTGCTGGAGATAGGGCAGAAGTGTTCCAAGAGTAAGCATCTTGAACTTCTCCTTCTCTAGGAATTTGTTGAGATTTCTGAGGTCTAGAATAGACAGAAGGCCACCGGTTCTTTTGGGTACAAGGAAATACCTGGAGTAGAACCCTTGACCTTGTAAGTGGGGAGGCACAGGCTCCACTGCCCTGTCCACCAACAGACCTTGGAGCTCCTGAAGGAGAAGATCTGTGTGCAGGGAAGGCCTTGGAGGTTCCCCTGGAAAGTATGGAGGAGGCAGCTGTTGGAAGTGTAGCAGATAAACATAGTCCACAAGGGCTAACACCCAAATGTCTCCAGTGATGAGTGGCCACTTGTGGGCAAACAGGGCGAGGCGACCTCCTGTGCAGGGTTGGGAGAGCAGGGACGGAGAGGCTATGCCTAAGGAATCAAAAACCCCCACCCTGCTGAGTGGGAGCAGGGGCCGGAGGCTTGGGAGTCCTCTGCCTATGGGGCCAATTACCCTGCACCTTGGCCTGCTGACCCTGAGGGGGAGCTTGGGAGGCCTGGTACTGTGGGTACTGTTTGTAGGCAGTACCCTTCCTCGGGTAAAAGGGCTTTTTACCCGAGCCCTTCTTTTTGTGAGAAGGGGCAGAAGTCTTTCTAGACAGCCTTGTCCTCGTGAGGTGCTCGGTTTCGAGCTGTGCGGCCTGCTCGGTCATGGGCTTGCCAAAAAGGTTCTCACCTCGGCAAGGGACATCGACCAACTTGTCCTGAACCCATGGCTCGAGGTCCAGTGACTGCAGCCATGCCTGGTGTCAAGTCGCGATGCCGGCTGCCGCAACACGGGCCGAAGCCTTGAAGACATCGTAGGCAGCGCGGGACAAACTTGGAGCATTCCCGGATCCCCGAGGACAAGGACTTGAACCTCTGCAAGGGTTCCCCGGAGAGACCAGTAGAGACCCGGCCAGCTCCTTGGCCAGGTCCCGCAAGTACATGCCCATGTACAGCTGGTAAGACTGGACACGGCAAGCAAGCATTGAGCCCTGGAAGCACTTTCTACCAAAACCATCCAGCTTCCGGGCCTCCCTGCCAGGGGGCACCGCGGAGTGCATCTTCTGACTTTTCAGGCGATGCATGGTCGATTCCACCACCATGGAATGGTGTGGCAGCTGCGCCTTCTGAAAGCCAGGGCTCTTCCAGAGTCGATAGATAGAATTGACCCGCTTGCTTAGAACCAGCGCTGAGGCCGGTGCCTCCCACATCCGGAAGAGGAGCCGTTCCAGCATCGGAGGAACCGGAACAGTAAAGGCCTCCTTTGGAGGAGAGTCATACTGTAGGGCCTCGAGCTCCTCGGCTCAAGGCTCCTCCTCGGGGTCCACAAGGATAGCCAATGCAGTGGCCATATCCTGGACGAACTCCGAGAACCGGGTATCCTCCGGGGGGGGGGGGGGGGGATCTACTCCGGGGCTCAGACTGCGGTGAGTCCGACGGGACGCACCGAGTCCTGAAGGTGTCCGGGGACTCCTCGTCCTCCGAGGAATCGGGGTCCGACCGCGCGGGGCCTGTGAGCACCCGCCCCGACGCCGAAGGCACCGACGTCGATGCCCTCGGTCCCAAACGGGAGGTCAAGGGAGACCGCGACCGAGGTCGACCTCGACCCTTCATGGTCTCGAGTATCGGCTCAGTCTCCGGGGTCGACTTCGACGTCCCGGTGGTCAGGGCAGATGCACCAGACAGGCTGGCCATCAGTGCCCGCTGCTGTTCCATGAAGGCAGACAATCTGCACTCCAAGGCCGTCAGCCTGAGACCCAGTTCAGGAGACTCAGCAGCCACCAACTCGGGCCCCGACGTCGGCTCTCTGGGAGGAGAGTCCACGAGGACTACAGGACTTACGTGTCCAGCAGACTCCGGCTCCACACGAGGTACTTTGGGAGGCTTCTCCTGTTCCACGGGCCCGGGGCGACGGTCGGGGGTCTGAGACCTAGCTCTCGAGGAGCCAGGGACCTCTTCAGACGACGCCCTCGCGAGTCGCTTCTTCCTCTTTCGTTCCCGGTCGGGGGACCCCCTGTCCGAGGAGCCCCGACGGTGCTCGGGATCCAATTCCCGAGATGTCGAGGCCTCAGACGAGGTCCAGGCCCGGCCGGAGGCCGAGTCGGAGAAAAGCCTTTCCTTTTGATGCTGACGACTTCGAAGCACCTTGGAAGACATCTTTCCACATGGTCCACAGGTCTTAGGATCGTGGTCAGGACCGAGGCACCGAAGGCAGCAGTCGTGTGTGTCGGTGAGAGACATTAGTTTCTTGCACCGATCACACTTTTTGAAACCACTGGAAGCCATCAGGGAAAAAAAAAAAAAAGAGTCCCCGCGAGGTCAAAGGACCGGACTTCCAGGGAAAAAGAAAAAAAGGGTGCGAACGCCAGCCACGAAGGGCAAAAACCGAAAAAAAAAAAATCGGGCTCGATACCGGTGTACCGAACCCAGCGGGAGGGGAACCGGCGTCGAACCGGAGAAAAAAAATAACGAAAAAATCCAACTATTTTCCGGGAGGACTAGGACACACGTCCGATGGGCTTCACGGAAAAAGAGAGACTGAGCAAGATGGCACCTTTAGGCGGGAAGGGAACCGCGCATGCGTGCCTGCATTCCCAAAGGCTTTCTTGGAAAGCTGGGGAAATGCTCCGCAAGGGCTCCATCGACGACGATGTCACCCATATGTGAGGACTGACTTCCTGCTTGGTCCTGGAGAATCAGAAGCTATTAAAGGAAGAACAAGATTGGCCTTTCTAAAGCTATGAGAGTTAAAGAAAAAAATTCCAACCTTGAAATGGAATGCTACAAGATTCTCAAGGATCCATATTGAATGATGAGAAGATCAAGAAAAGGTGGAAAGAATATAGTGTCATTATACCATAAAGATTAAGTGGACCAATAGCCATTTCAACCTATACCTTATGATCATGAACAACTGGTGATGAAAGAAGAAGTCGAAGCAGCATTGAAAGCCTTATAAAAAAAACAAAGCACCGGGCACTGATGGCATTCCCATTGAGTTATTACAGCAATAAGATGAAGCTGTTACCATACTTACAAAGCTCTGCCAGGAAATTTGGAAGACAAATTCATGCTCAACTGACTGGAAAAGATCTGTGTTTATACCAATCCTGAAGAAAGGTGACCCGACTGACTGTGGAAATTATCACACAATTGCTCTGATCCCACATACCAGCAAGATTCTACTCAAGATCATTCAGCAGAGACTACAACCATATGAGAACTGCCTGAAGTACAAGCAGGGTTCAGGAAAGGGAGAGGAACAAGAGACATTATCACGGATGTGAGATGGATCCTTGAAAAGGCAAAAAATACCAAAAGGATATCTATGTGTTTTATTGACTACAGCAAGGCTTTTGACTGTGTAAACCATGAGAAACACTGAGTCACATTAAGGAGCATGGGTATAGTAGAATACCTGATCGTTCTCTTGCACAACTTTTACGCTGATCAAGAAGCAACAGTTCGAACGGAACTAGGAGAAACAGAATGGTTTAAAATCAGCAAAGATGTATGACAAGGCTGCATACTTTCCCCCACCTCTTTAATTTATATGTAGAAAAAATCATCAGAGAAGCAGGACTATATGAAAACAGAGGTGTGAAGATTGGTGGAAGACTCATCAACAACCTTCGCTAGGCGGATACCACCACATTACTGGCTGAAAGTGAAGACGATTTGAAACATTTGCTTCTCAAGATCAAGGAATATAGTCTTAAAATGGGTCTGCACCTTAATGTTAAGACGACAAAGATCCTGACAACTGGCAAAATGAATAAGTTCATCGTTGATGGAGAAGAAATTGAAATAGTTGATAACTTTAAACCTACCTGGATCAACTATCAATAAAGAAGCAACAAGCAGTCTTCAAATCAGACGATGCTTTGCTTTTGGCAGAATGGCTATGAAGGTCCTAGACAAGATTCTCAAGAGCAGAGATGTCTCTCTTCATACAAAGATTTGACTTGCTCAAGCCATGGCATTTTCAATAACATTATATGGAAGTGAAAGTTGGACAGTGAAAAAGATAGACAGGAAGAAAATTGATGCCTCTGAATTATGGTGCTGGCAACGAATACTGTGCATACCATGGACTGCCCGAAGAAAAAAACAGTAAGTACCAGAGGAGATCAAACCTAAGCTTTCTTTAGAAACTCAGATGACAAGACTTTGACTTTCATACTTTGGACACATCATGCAAAGAGAGAGATCATTAGAAAAATACATCATGCTTGGCAAGGTAGAAAGCATTGCAAAAGAGGAAGGCCAGCAATGAGATGGATCGATATAACAGCAGCAGCTATGGGTGCCAGTCTGCCAACAATGATCCGCCTGACTGAAGATCGAACACAATTTAGGACAACAATCCAGAGGGTCACCATGAGTCGACACAGACTTGATAGCACTGAACAACAACAACAAAGCTCCCTGCCAAAAAGGCAAAAGATCAACTACTTTGAGGCACTTTTGAGGCTGTGGGACATTTTCCTATAAAGTGCTAAGAGAAATGTTTGTGATCCCCAATTATAATAAGAATCACAGGATCTTACCATGATACTGCAATTAAAACCAGTCTTTTCCTACACAATAAAGCGTAGTTACTCACCTGTAACAGGTGATCTCCGGGAACAGCAGGAATTTAGTCTTCACATATGGGGTATCGTCGGTACCAACGGAGCCTGCGTGGGAACGCTCCCCAGCATCCAATAGGAACGCTTTTGGGAGCATCCCTCAGCACATGAGCACTGCCTTCCCGCCTTTCCAACTGTCCCTCTTCGGTTAAGTTTGTAGCTGAGTGAAAGGATAGAGGGAGAGAGGAAAGAGACAGAGATAGAGAGACAACTCCTAGGGGAGGTGGGTGGGTTGTGAAGACTAAATTCCTGCTGTTCCTGGAGATCACCTGTTACAGGTGAGTAACTACGCTATCTCCAGGAACAAGCAGGAATGTAGTCTTTACATATGGGGACTCCCTAGCTGAAGATGCCAGGGAGATAGCCCCAGGAAGGTACCACCCTAGAAAGGTAGGCATCCTCCCTCCCATGGATCTCTGGCATTCCACCAGGGTTAGTGGGTAGGAGTTGAGTTAGGTCTGAAAGAGATTTTGAAGAACAGCTTGGCCAAAGGCGGCATCCCGACGGGAGGCTTTATCCAGGCAGTAGTGGGCTGTGAAGGTGTGTACCAAAGCCCAGGTGGCTGCTCGACAGATGTCATTGATAGACACAGAGTGGAGATTAGCCATGGAAGTTGCCATGGCTCTCACATTATGAGTTGTGACATGGCCTAGAAGAGGAAGACCCTTACTCTCATAAGCAAAGGATATGCATTGGGCAATCCATTTAGATAAAGTCCTTTTGGAGACTGGGAGTCCCAAATGACTAGAGTCAAAAGCTATAAAAAGTTGCGAGGACTTTCTATGTTGCTGTGTTCTTTGTAGGTAAAAGGCTAAGGCTCTTTTACAATCCAAGGTATGAAGGTTTCTTTCTGCATTAGAGGCGTGAGGCCTCGGGAAAAAATACAGGAAGATAAATTGATTAATTTCAATGAAAAAGGTGAAACCACCTTCGGCATAAAGTGTGGATGAGTTCTAAGAACAACCTTATCATGATGAAACCTAGTATAAGGAGGATCAGCCACTAAAACTTGCAGTTCACTAATGCGACGTGCAGAGGTGATTGCAATTAGGAAGATGACCTTCCAGGTCAAAACCTTAAGGGTTGTAGTGGCTAAAGACTCAAAAGGCGACTTCCTAAGCTGCCCAAGAACTAAATTTAGATCCCATGTCACCAGTGGTGGCTTGATGGGAGGCTTGGTTAATAGAAGACCTCTCATAAATGGATATGAGTGGATGAGAGGAAATTGGTTGTCCATTCAGAGGCTTATAAGAAGCTGCAATTGCACTAAGATGGACTCTTACGGAATTGGTCTTTAGACCAGAATTCGATACGTGAAGGAGATACTCTAGTATCGATTCTAAAGGTATGACAAGGGGGTTTAATCCCTTCTTGGAGCACCATATAGTGAAACGTTTCCACTTGAAGGCATAAGATCTTCTTGTGGAAAGTTTTCTAGAAGCCTGAAGGATATCCTTTACCTGTTGGGACAGGTTGAAATCCTGGAGGTCTAAGCCTTCAGCATCCGATTGGGGTCAAAAGATACGAAAAGCTGGACAGCTTTTCTATGCTCCCTCGTACGGTCAAGGTAGAAGGATAAGGCTCTTCTACAGTCCAAGGTGTGCAGCACAGTTTCAGCTCGGCTGGTATGTGGCCTGGGAAAGAAGGTCGGAAGGACCACCTCTTGGTTGATGTGAAAATGGGAGATCACCTTTGGAAGAAACTTAGGGTGAGTCCGTAGGACAACCCTATTCTTGTAGAATCTAGCATATGGGGGCTCCGACACTAGGGCCTGTAGTTCACTGACGCGCCTAGTGGAGGTAAGGGCTACCAAGAAGAGAGTTTTCCAGGAGAGGAAACGAAGAGGACAGGTAGCCATGGGTTCAAAAGGCGGACTGGTAAGCCTTTGCAGAACCACGTTGAGGTCCCAGTCAGGAGCTGGAGGGCACAACGGAGGCTTAAGCAGAAGGAGGCCTCTGAGAAAACGCGCCACCAAGGGGTGCGAGGAAAGAGGCCGGCCTTCCACCGGCGAATGATGTGCGGAGAGGGCACTGAGGTGGACTCTGACAGAGTTGGATATGAGGCCCAGATCGGAGAGGTGAAGCAGTACCACCGATACTAAACAGGCGAAGGGGTCCTCAGAGCGCTGAGAGCACCAGACTGAGAAGCGACGCCATTTAAGGGCGTAAGATTTTCGGGTAGAAGGACGCCGAGACGCTAGGACGACGGCTTCCACTTCCGGAGGTAGCAGAAGCGGAGCTAGGACTACCCTTTCAGCAGCCAGGCCATTAGGTGCAGGGCCCGGAGGTTGGGGTGCAGAAGAGTACCCTGATCCTGGGGATCAGGAGATCGGGCTGAAATCCCAGAGGAAGAAGGGTGTCCACCGCTAGCTGTAGAAGTAGAGGGAACCACGGTTGCCTCGGCCACCGGGGCGCTACCAGGATCACGGAGGCCCTGTCCAGGACCACTTTGAACAATGTCCGGGACACCAGTGGCGTGGGAGGGAAGGTATACAGTAGGCCCGTGGACCATGATATGAGGAAAGCATCCGGCGCTACTCTGAGAGGATGCGGGTGCCGTGAGCAGAACCTGGGAAGCTGCTGGTTCAGGGGACTGGCAAGAGATCCACGGAGGGAGAGCCCCACCGGCGGAAGATCTGCTGGACCACTGCGGGGTTCAGCCTCCATTCGTGCGGCTGCAGAATCTGGCTCAGTTTGTCTGCCAGGCCATTGTCCTGCCCGGGCAGGTAAACAGCCTTGAGGAGGATGTTGTGACCGACTGCCCAAGAGCACAGCCTCCGAGCCTCCCGACATAGAGGAAGGGAGCCCGTGCCCCCCTGTTTGTTCACATAGAACATGGCAACCTGATTGTCCGTCTGCACCAGCACAGACTGACAAGACGTGAGGTGAGAGAAGGCCCGCAGAGCTAGGCGGATCGCCCGCAGCTCCAGGAAGTTTATCTGCTGGGCAGCTTCCCAAGGTGTCCAAAGGCCTTGAGTGCACATCCCTCGACAATGCGCTCCCCATCCCAGGAGAGAGGCATCTGTCGTGAGCACCTGGGACGGTGGAGGAGACTGAAAAGTCATGCCCAGTACCAGATTGGGCAGGTGAAGCCACCACTGCAGAGAGGAGACCAGGCGGTCGGAGATCTGTATTAAGTCCGTCAGTCTCCCTGTGGCCTGATGCCATTGGGTGCGAAGGCTCCACTGAGCAGGTCGCATATGCAGACGAGCATTCGGAGTGACATGGACGGTGGAGACCATGTGACCGAGCAGTTGCAGGAATTGTCTGGCAGAGGCCGGTGATGCGCTCTGGAACCTGCCGGCCAGAGCCATGAGCCTGTTGGCCCGTTCCAGAGGCAAGAAGGCCCGAGCCTGCAGAGTGTCCAGCCGTGCTCCTATGAATTCGAGATTCTGAGAGGGGAGCAAAGTGGACTTTTCGAAATTTATGACGAAGCCCAAGTGCTGAAGCAGAGCCACTGTGCGTTGAGTGGCCTGAATGACTGCTAAGGAAGACTGCGCCCGGATGAGCCAGTCGTCCAGGTAGGGGAAGACGAAGAGGCCTTGAAGCCTCAGGAAGGCTGCCACCACTGCCAGGCATTTCGTGAACACCCTGGGAGCGGAGGATAGGCCAAAGGGCAGTACGCGGTACTGATAATGATTCCCTGCCACCACAAATCTTAGATATTGCCGGTGGTCCGGATGAATAAGGATGTGGGTATAAGCATCCTTTAGATCCAAGGAGCATAGCCAATCTCCCTGCTGGAGGTAGGGCAGTAGGATTCCAAGGGTAAGCATCTTGAACTTTTCCCGCTGCAGGAACTTGTTGAGGTTGCGTAAGTCCAGAATGGGTCTGAGGCCTCCTGTTCTCTTTGGAACCAGGAAGTACCTTGAGTAAAACCCGTGACCCCACAGGTGTTGGGGCACTGGCTCCACACCCTGTTCGTGAAGCAGACTTTGCAGCTCCTGAAGGAGTAAGTTCCTGTGCAGGGGGGGTCCTGGAGGCTCCCCTGGAAAGAAGGGGGGGGGGCACCTGGTGAAAATGCAAGAGGTAACCCTTTTGAACCACCTGCAGCACCCAGGAATCAGACGTTATGGCAGACCACCGGTGGGCAAAGTGGGTCAGCCGGCCCCCCGTGCTGAGCGAAGGCCCCTGAGGGGGAGAGGCTATGCTGGCATAGTCAAAAAACCCCACCCTGCTGGGCCGGGGCCTGCATAGCGGGCTTGGGAGCCTTCTGCCTACGGGATCCATTACCCTGCCCCTTACGCTGCTGTCCCTGTTGGGGGGCTGCTGAGGCCTGATATTGTGGGTGGTGTTGCTTATAAGCAAACACCTTCCTTGGGTAAAAAGGCTTTTTCCCCGAGCCCTTCCTCTTCTGTGAAGGGGCAGAGGTCTTTCTGGATAGGCGAGTCCTGGTGAGAGTCTCGGACTCGAGCTCCGCCGCCTTTTCAGCCATGGGCTTGCCAAAGAGGTTTTCACCTCTGCAAGGGACCTCGACCAACTTGTCCTGCACCCATGGCTTGAGGTCGGATGACTGAAGCCAAGCCTGACGGCGAGCCCCGATGCCGGCCCCGGCTACTCGAGCCGATGCTTCGAAGCCATCGTAGGCTGCTCGAGAAATGAACTTCGAACACTCTCGAATCCCTGTGGACAAGGCCTGGAACCGCTGCAATGGTTCCTCGGAGAGACCAGCAGAGAACCCCGCAATTTCTTTTGCCAGGTCTCGAAGATACATGCCCATATATAGTTGGTATGTCTGGACTCGACAAGCAAGCATAGAGCCCTGGAAGCAGTTCCTACCGAGGGCATCTAGGTTTCGTGCCTCCTTACCCGGAGGCACCGAGGAGTGCATCTTTTGACTCTTAGGTCGATGCATGGCCGATTCCACCACCATGGAATGGTGTGGCAGTTGTGCCTTCTGGAACCCGGGGCTCTTGCGGACTCGATACATGGAATCGACCCGCTTACTCAGCACCGGCGTCGAGGCCGGGCTCTCCCACATGCGGAAGAGTAGCCGCTCTAGCATCGGGGGAAGCGGTACAGTAAAGGCCTCCCTCGGGGGAGAGTCGTATTGGAGGGCCTCGAGCTCTTCGGCTCGAGGCTCCTCCTCCGGATCCGCGGGGAAGGCCAAAGCCTTGGCCATATCCCTCACGAAATCGGAGAACCGGGTAGCCTCCGAGGCTCCGACGGGCGAGTCGGAGGGGACGCACCGAGTCTGAAAAGAGCCGGGTGACTCGTCCTCCTCTGTGTCCCAGCCCGACTCCTCCGAGGAGGAATCGAGTGGCTCCGTGCGGGCGAGAGCCGAGGATCTCCGCCCCGACGCCGAGGCCGGCATCGAGGACCTCGGTCCCGAACGGGAGGCCGAGGGAGACCTAGGCCGAGGATCGACTCGAGCTCGTATGGACTCGAGGATCGACTCGGCCTCCGGGGTCGACTTGGGCGTCGACGTCCCGGTGGTCGGGGCAGATGCACTGGCGAGGCCGGTGATCAATGCTCGCTGCTGGTCCATGAAGGCAGCGATACTGCGCTCCAAGGTCGTCAATCTGAGGCCAAACTCAGAAGACCCAGCAGCCCCCGACTCGGGCCCTGACGGCGGCGGGCCCGACGTCGGCTCTTCCGGAGGAGAGTCCAGGAGGACTACAGTACTCACGTGTCTAGGCGACTCCACTTCGAGACGAGGAAGCTTCGAAGGCCTCTCCGCCTCCGAGGACCCGGGGCGGCCGACGGGGCTATGCGACCTGGCCCTCGAGGGACCAGGAGCGTCCTCCGACGCCACCCTCGCGGGCCTCTTCTTCCGACGGTGTTCCTGGCCGGGGGACCCCCGTTCAGAGGAACTCCGATGGTGCTCGGAGCCGGAGCCACGAGACGTCGAGGCCTCTGACGAGGTCCGGGCCCGACCGGACGCGGGGTCAGAGAAGATTCGTTCCTTTTGTGACTGCCGACTCCTCAACGCCTTCGAGGACATCTTGTTGCACGGACCGCAACTCATTGAGTCATGCTCGGGTCCGAGGCAACAGTCATGCGTGTCGGTAAGAGGCATAAGTTTGACACAACGATCACACTTCTTAAATCCACTGGCAGCCATCAGGGGAAAAAGGGCCCCTGCAAGGTCGAAAGACCGTGCTGCCAGGGAAGAAGGAAAAAAGTGGCGGGAACGCCAGTTGGAGAGAAAAATAGAAAAAACTTATGTGAACGGAATCGATAGGGAATATCGAGGCCGGGAGGGGAAGAGGACACACGAACCGAGAAAAATAACAAGAAAACAAAATAAAGAAATCAACTTTTTCAGTGGTGATAACAAACTACGTCTGTAGGGCTCCGCGGAAAAAAGGAGACTGAGCAAGATGGCACCCTTGGGCGGGAAGGGGACCGCGCATGCGCGCTGCAATTCCCAAAGGCTTTCTTCGAAAGCTGGGGAAAACTGCTCCGCGGGGGCTCCGTCGGTGCCGACGTCACCCATAAGTGAGGACTGACTTCCTGTTTGGTCCTGGAGAATTGTCAGTCTTCGGAATCGGAGGATTCGAAGTATTCCTGACTCCGATGCTCATGCAAAGCACGGTCCCGGTATCGATCGAAGTTGATACTGAGTTGATCCAGTACCGATCTGTCGATTCTAGCCAAAGATGGCATGGGAAGAATTCCCACCGGGGCCGGTACCGTTGGTACTTGGTACCAGCATCGGTATTGATGTTGGTACCGGTGCCCATTGAACCATAGGTGTCAACGATACCGCAGCTGTGAGAAGAGCTGCAATGCTGCGTTCGATAGCGAGGAACCTCTGGTCTATCGACGCTGCCGATGCCTGGGTGTCGGTACCGGTGAAAACGGCCGGGACCCTTGAGCATGGCACCAGTACTTCTTGCAAATTCGAGGCCTTGAGAACATCCTGGAGTCCCTTTGATGCTTTGGAAGCCGAAGCCTCCTGCCAGGGCTGTTTTGCCGGTGTGGTTCCCTCAAGGGCAATGCCAATGGCCTCTCGATGCTTAGCAGGAGAGCTACCCTTTGAGGATCGGCTTTTTTGTTTAGTTACCTGAGATCCATGGGAGGAAGAGGAGGTTCTTGAAGATGTCGATACGATGGATCTGGCATCCGAAGAAAAGAGTACCGAGCTTTTCAGCCCGGTTCTGTCTTCCTCTCTTAGTCATCCCCATACAGGAGAGACATTCAGATGGAGAATGTTCAGGTCCTAAACATTTAAGACACCAATCATGGGTGTCAGTGATGGAAATGGTACCACCACACTTAGTACATTTTTTAAAACCACTAGTTGGTTTTTCCATGTTTTAGGAATATGGGGCCTAGTGCCCAAAATGGTGCCTAGCACCAAAAAAGAAAAGTTTCTGAAGAGAAACAGTTCAAAGTATACTTTTTTTTTTGGGGGGGGGGGCGGGTTGGAAAAGAACCGGCGGTACCGGTAAGCGTCATGCGGAGGCAAACGCGACCACAAGAAAACAATTTTAAAGACGGAATTTTCTGCGGCTCCGCGGAAAACGAAGAACTGAAGAGGGACAGTTGGAAAGGCGGGAAGGCAGCATGCACGTGCTGAGGGATGCTCCCAAAAGTGTTCCTATTGGACGCTGGGGAGCATCCCCATGCAGGCTCCGTCGGTACCGACGATACCCCATATGTGAAGACTACATTCCTGCTTGTTCCTGGAGATAAAGGGTATAAATTAAATGATTCTGGGGCATGTTTACTATGTGCACTACCTGGAGAGCATGGGGTTAGCACGTAGTATTAGCATCACACTAAACAGTATGAGGGACTGTGCTAAAAAAACCATGCTACCTGGGAAATGCGCGACTGAGTGGGATGGGGGTGTTCCCACCACAGCACTGCTAGTGCAAATATTTGAAGCCTGCATTGCCTGCACTCAGCAAAGGTAACGCCACCATTCAGGTGGTGTTAGTTGCTTCTGCGGCGGTTTTATCGCAGAGACCCATAGTAACTGCAGGGGGACAGCTGTACCAGCTCTGCAGTCAGCATGCAGTTCTGAGCTAGTAACACAGCCCATACCAGTGTTACCAGCACGGGGCTTAGTAAACATGCCCCTCTGTCTTTAAGATACAATGTAGAAAATAAGACAATAAAAACAATGCAGAATCATTGAGCTGAATATAAAATGAACTCCTTGTTTCCATAGCACAGTGGATTGGCTAATTTCAATCATCTGGTTAAATGATTGGAACAAAGTAAATCATCCTGCAGGGTAAATCTGCAGAACTGAATCTGGGCTTCCTGTCCTACATAATGGTCCAAAAGGGTTTGGAGTTTGGTCTTCCCCATACCGGGATCCAAAGAAACTTCAGACAACCTATGAATCAGGTCTTGGAAGTATTACAAGACTCCTTTTGAAAACATCTGTAATAATTTGGAGTTACATTTATAATAATGTATTGAATTATATATGCTTTTAAATTTAATAAAAAAAAATACATTTGAGACCCATCCATCTACTATCAGACAGTCCACAAATGGAAAATCTGAAGGCTAAAATGACTCTACCCTAGGCATGGTTGTCCCACCAAAAGCAAACCAGAAAATAATTTATAAAATAATCGCAAGACTGATCGCCCATAAAATAAAATAAAAGAGGCTGGGAGAGGAAGTGATGTCACCTGGCAGATGGTGGCTTAATTCTAGAGCTCCAGTCAGGTGCATTAAAAAGTGGTGGAACTAACGCATTTACCTCCTTATAATCTGCCGAGTCCTGACTCATTGGTTCCCCCAACCAAGTGCCGTAACGGTACATAAGATGATGGTGAAATTTAAATCTTCCTATGAGCAGGCTGAGTCACGCAGGCCGTGAGACCTGGCGGACCGCATGTCATCAGAGGACGACACCGAGGAAGATTTGGAGTGTGCAAATGAGAGCTGCACATGAGGTGATATCTGGGGATGGATGCGCGTTTTAAAAAAAAAGAGATGGTTTCCACATGAGATGAAATCAGAGAGGCTCTGGCAGAGCTTAAAAGTGAGATACGTGAGCTGGGGAACAGAGTGGAAAGTTTGGAGGATCAAGCTGAACAGCAGGTTGAGAAAGAAAGTGCAGCTGAGACTCAGCTTCAGCAATTTCAAGTGGAACAGGAATTGCTTAAAGATAAAATTGATGATCTGAAGAACCGTACATGATGGAAAAATATTCAAATCCAGGAGGTCCCAGCAATGGAGTGCTATAAAGACGCCTCGCTGGTGGTGCAAAAGCTATGTCGGTGGCTCCTTCAGGATGGTGGAGGTAGGGAGGACACTGAACCCATTGGAGTGGATAGGGCCCACAGAACACTGGGCCCCACCAACTGCTGGGAGGCCAGAGTCACTGTAGCCTGTTTGGCTTTGTATCCGCAGGAGAGAGTGATGAGAGTGGCAGGTGTTCCATGATTTGTCCATGGACACGTTGATGCGCCGGCGAGCCATGTGATCTATGACGCGGTATTTGAGAGTGGAGAATATGAAATATCGCTGGCTTTACCCTTTTGCTCTCCTGCTAGATATTAATGGCAGACGTTTTCGGGTGCGCACAGTGGAAGAGACCTAGTCCATATTGCGGCAGGAGGGAGCAGTAAACTTACCGGAACTTCCCCAAGAGTGGGGCAAGTCCACTCAATCCTGTGCATTTTCTAAGTGGGAACGAGTCCCTGCTAAAGGACAGCAATTGCGGAGAAAATCAGGGGGGCCAAGCAAGAGTGGAAGATCCAGTGTGGCGGAACCACCCCCAGACACATGAATTTTTTTGGAATTGCTGAGAGTGGCAAGAGAACAGTTCGGATATCTGTGTGGTAATAATGGTTTATAAAGGAAAAAAGAACGTTGTCTCCCAAACACATAAACTTTCTTGGAGCTGCTGAGCGTAGCACGAGCTGTTCAGACCTCTGGGTGGTAAAATAATGATTTGCTAAGGGAAAAGGAATGTTGCTGTTTTGGGTTCATTTGTGTTGGGGGGGAATGATGGGAGGGGAGGATGGAGGGATAATAAGGGATTGAGTGCTTGGTGGACCTTGACTAGAGAGAGGAATGTGAAGGGGGGGATGGGTGGGAAGAGGGGACAGGAGTGGGTTTAGAATGTAAGGAGGGGGAGTCGAGTGCCCACGGGGGTATCTTCTTCACACTCTGGAACGGAGGGGAGCTCCATGTACTAGGGGTAGGGGTAAGGGGGCAGGAAGGGAGGTGGGAAGGGTATCTACAGTTCCGGACCAGGGTATGCGAGAGAAAAGAGATGTGTGAATGGCTTGTAGGTTAAAAGTAGGGATGTTAAATGTGCGGGCCTCAACTCTCCACAAAAAAGGAAAATGTTGGTGCGGGAACTTAAGGAGAGTCAGTGGCAGGTGGTATTTGTTCAGTATGCACACTTGCGGATGCAAGATGAGCGATTGGTTAACACCTGGGCTTTTCAATCCTTTTTTGCGGCATAAGAGGGGGATAATCGGCGAGTGGGTACGGCGATTATGATTAGAAGGGATGTCCCCTTTATCTTGGGGGGGGGGGGAACATTCCGGAAACCAGATGGACGAGCCTTGACAGTCTGGGGAGAGCTGTATGGAGAGACCATAACGTTGGGCTCTATGTATGGGCCTAATACGGAGCAAAACATTATTTTGGGGAGACCTGCGTCATTGGCTGGGAGGGTGGACTCATGGGACACTCCTGGTGGGAAGTGAATGTAACATCACATTGGATGGGCATGCTAGAAGGGGGAGGTGACCCAGGATTGTTAGCTATGCAAGAGTGGTTGCGCAAGTTTGGATTGTTAGATCTTTAGAGGCTGAGCAACCCCTCTAGGAAGGATTACACCTTTTACTCAGCAGTGCACGCCTCATATAGTTGGCTTGATTATGTATTTGGAGACTCCTATGGGGGGATATGCTAGGCGGAGCCAAAATTGGCCCCATCACCTGTTCCGACCACATCCCTTTGGAAGTGTGGTTCGGGACTCCGTTGGAGCCAAATTGACAGACTTTGTGGAAGCTTAATGAGTATCTCTTACAGGGGGAAGAGGTGATTCAGCAGTTGGAGAAAGTGATAGTGGATTACCTGATGATGATATAAGGGAGGTCAAGACGGGGGTTTTGTGGGATGGACTTAAGACAGTGCTCCAGGACCACCTGGTTCAATTGGGGGCCCGGAGGAAGCGTCATCTTGAGGAATGGACTAGGGAGCTCACCTTCTGCCCGTTCAGGTGGCGGCAGCAGCTCTTCGCTGCCTGCAGGGACAAGCCTTTGAGTTTATTTGGGGAGCAAGTCGACCCCGAGTGAGTCGTCAGGTTATGTATGCTGTCGGATGGGGGAGGGGGGAATTAGGGGTACCTGATTTTGTAATGTATTATATGGCCTCACAGATGCGTCAAACATTTGAATGGAGAGTGTGCGACCGACACCATAAGCGTTTTTGAGAGATAGAACAGTACTGGTCGGGGGAGGTGGCATTACAGTATTTGCCATGGACCATGGGCCCCCCCTCCGGGAAGACAATGGCGAGAGAACCCATATCTGTGGCATTTGTACTCTCAATGGAGACTAGGCCCACCTTCAAATTATTCACTTTCTGAAGCAGAGAGGTGCCCGAGGGGCATACGAGGAGGGGTATGACATATTGGAATTGTTGTGGCTGAACTACTGGCACAATAGGGAACTTATTCGGGAACTGTATCGGCGCTACAGGGGGCCCCTTCTCAGAAGTTCCCGCAACAACAGGCATGGGAAAGAGATCTGGGGAGGGAATTGGATGAATAAGAATGGATGAGGGTGAATGAGAATCAAATATGTCAGGCGTTATCAGTATCAGTTGTTAAAACCCATGAGGATTGTGGAAAATTGCAAGAGGATCTTAATAAATTGGAAGACTGGGCATCAAAATGGCAGATGAAATTTAATGTGGACAAGTGCAAAGTTATGCACCTACGGAAGAACAACCCAAACTATGGTTACATGATGCAAGGTTCCACATTAGGAACCACCACCCAGGAAAAAAAGATTTAGGTGTCATTGTGGACAAAATGTTGAAACCCTCTGCCCAGTGTGCAGCGGCAGTCAAGAGAGCAAATAGAATGCTAGGTATCATAAGGAAAGGAATGGAAAATAAAACAAAGGATATTATAATGCCTCTGTATTGTTCCATGGTGCGACCGCACCTTGAATATTGTGTGCAATTCTAGTCGCCGTATCTTAAAAAGGATATAGCGTTATTAGAAAAGGTTCAGAGAAGAGCCACCAAAATGGTAAAGGGGAAGGAAGGATACCCCTATGAAGAAAGGCTAAAAAGGTTAGGGCTCTTTAACCTGGAAACAGACGGCTGAGGGGAGATATGAGAGAAGTCTATAAATTAATGAACGGAGTGGAATGGGTAAACGTAGATCGATTGTTTATGTTATCAGAATATAGAAAGACTAGGGGACATGCGATGAAGCTACAGGGTAAACTATTTAAGACTAATAAAAGAAAATATTTTTTCACTCAACGTGTAGTCAAACTCTGGAATTTGTTACCAGAGGATGTAGTAAAGGCTGTTAGTGTAGCTGGGTTTAAAAAAAAAAAAGGTTTGGACACGTTCCTGGAGGAAAAGTCCATAAACCATTATTAAAAAGGGACTCAGGATACCAATGCTTGACCCAATACAAGCATTGTGGAACCTGTCTCTTTTGGGGAACTGCTAGGTACGTATGACCTAGATTGGCCACTGCTGGAAATAGGATACTGGGCTTGATGGACCTTGGTCTGACCCAGTATGGCATATCTTATGTTCTTATGTGAGAGACCTCCTATAAGCTTTTTTACCGTTGGCATTATACGTTTGTTTGCCTTCATAAGACGTATCCTACCACATCAGATCGGTGTTGGAAACAATGTGGAATGTTGGGCACATTTATACATATTTGGCGGGACTGCCTCTTGGTTCTCTCCTATTGGGAGGGAGATCAGGAATCAAGTGAAACTGATCTTTTGCTTGGATGTGGGCCTTGACCTGGGTTTCTGCATGCTAGGGATCTGGCCAGCAGCAGTGCCCAGGAAGTGGCTCTGACCCGTTCAGGCCTGCATTCAAGCAGCTTGGAGTGAGATTGCCCGGGCCTGGAAACAGGTGGTGTTACCGGGCATGGAGCAGTGGAGGTTGCAGCTGCGCAGACAGGTGGCTTTGATGGAGCAACTTACAGCTGTGAGATGCCAGAAGAGTGAGGGGTTTTACAAGCGCTGGCAACTTTTGTTGGACTATCGACGGAACGGAGATACCTTTGGATGGGGGAGGGGAGATTGAGGGGTGTTTAAGGGGGGAGGGGCACAACACCCTGTATGATTGGGCGATGATTATGGGGCAATGTAAACATAAAAGGAGGGGGGGGAGTTTGAATAATGAGGTGGAGTTATGGCTGTTGTAGAATTGGTTGATATGTCAAACGTTCAATAAACATTACATTTTAAAAAATAAAATAAATGCAAGACTAATATCCAAAAGATATGCAAGCCCTTCTCACTGTGGCTGATATAAGAGTTCATCAGGAAAAAATGAATCTGAACAATAAGAAAGAAACCACTACTCAAGAAAGATTATTGCTGCCAGCTTCACATTTGTCCACAAGATTCTGAAACACTGGTCAAATCTTTTGCTGGGCAAAAAACCTAACACTAGCTTCCAAAGTAAACATCTCCTCCTATCAAGCATAGTGATGGAGGCATTACTGTGTGGACCCAAGCACAATTAGCATGGGTGCAATTATTGCTACCCACTGAGGCGCCGGCGGCAAGAACACCCATGGGTAATTGCAAACATTTGCAGCATGTGGCAAATGCCAGCATGCTAATCGCAATGTGCTCTCCATGCTCACTCTCAGGACGGCTTAAGAGATGAGCCAGTGAAGCAACAGAACAGGGCGCACCACAGTAGGCATGCAGGACGTCTGCCTCACTGGTTCAAATCCAGCCTCCCTCCTACCTCCCCAGCTGTGACGGCATTAAACATTAACACAGTCGTGGAAGCATTTGCTGTTAATGCTCAGCACAGCTGTGGGGGAGTAATACAGCTGGGGGATCATTGGCTTTTGTTCCTTCAGTTGTATTAATGTTTAATAAATGGCTGTGCTGTTGCAGGGAGAGGGGAAGGATAGCTGGCTGGCTGATAATGGGGCGGGGGGGGCAGGAACTGGGTTGATACTGGGGCTGGGACTGGCAATGGGCTGATACAGGGACTGGGGAGCTGGCTGATACTCTGAATGGGGGGATGGGACTGGATATGGGCCGACACTGGGGCCGGGGAGTCTAGAAATGAGCCGATACATGGGCTGGGAGGCTGATTCATGCTGGGACTGGAGACTGGTACTGGAAAATGAGTTGATATTGGGGCTGAGGGGACTGGAAATGGGCCGATGCTAGGTGTGGGGAGATGAGCCTAGAAAAGGGCTGGGACTGGAAGGGAGCTAATTCTAGGGATGTGGTCTTGGGAGTGAAAGGGGGCTAATGCTGCGGAGCAGGAAAAAGGGAGATGCTGAGAGAGTGAGAATGAAGAGGATGACAGATGTTGTGGGAAGAAGCCAAGTCAACCAAGGGAAAGTTAAGAGAGAAGGATATAAGAACACTTGCTGGGTTAAGAAGGAGGAAAGACAAGGTTATGATAAATGGATAGTTGCTGGGGAAGGAGAGTAGGAGGGAAGGTACTAGGAACATGGAATGTAAGAAAACAGAAGACAGACTATAAGATAGGCTGGTATTAGGATTTTAAGTGGGGACTCCAGACTTGGATGGGATTATGAGTGGGAACTAAGAAATTGACTAGAGATTAAAAGGAAAGAGGGGACAAGGTGAACAGGTGAAGGGTATGAGTAGGGCTGTGAGACCAAGAACAGAAATATGGGGAGGGAGAAGGTTTGAAGGACCTGGAGGGTTTGGGGAAGGGTTGAGGGCAGGTGCTATGGAGTGGATGAGACACACAGGAAGGAACAGGTCTTCCTTGAAGCAGGTGAAAGAGGATAGAAATGGGAAAAGTGAAATGGAAGCTTGGATGGGGGTAAGCATAAGAAAGGGCCTGGAAGTGGAGAGATAAGAAGTGTTAGGGAATGAGCTGGGGCTGGTAAAGGGATGAGAAGCAGAAGGTGGTAAAAGAAAAACGGTAAGGAGATGAGTATAGAGGGAGGAAATGGTAGACTAGAAAGTAGATGAAAGACGTGGGGGGAGGGGATGTTAGAATGCTGGTAAAGGAATGAGACAGATGTGCAATGGAAGGACTAGGAAAATAAGATTAGGAAATGGAAAGCTGGTAAGTATGTGAATGATGAAAAGAGGAAGACTGAAGACTGTAGAAGGAGAAAGAGGAATGGAATGGAATGGAATGAAGTTATAGTTTGGTAG
Organism: Ichthyophis bannanicus; assembly: GCA_033557465.1. Classification (NCBI taxonomy): domain Eukaryota; kingdom Metazoa; phylum Chordata; class Amphibia; order Gymnophiona; family Ichthyophiidae; genus Ichthyophis; species Ichthyophis bannanicus. Next base: position 310,263,456 of record CM066039.1, read on the forward strand.
ATGGCAAATGAGAGAAATAGAAGGCTCAATGTCCGAGAGAGATGTAGTGAAGGAAAGGACGAAGACGACAGTGAGTGGGAAGAAACAAAATAGAAACTGGATCTTGGGAAAAGAACTTAGAAGAAAACCAACAAGAAGTAGTAGTAAAGAGAGACTCGGACCAACTCAACTGGAAAAATAAGATGAACAGACAAGAAAGGTACACATAGTATAGGTACAACAGAGTATATGATGGCAGTATGGTCCATCTAGTCTGCCCAGCAAGGCGGTAAGAGTAGGTGCACTTGCCGCTCTTTGCAAGTCACCTCTCCCCATATATTTGTTTAGGGTTGTACCCACCGCTCCGTGTAGGTCAGCCCTGTTTGTTCAGATATAAGAGATGGTTATGCTTATTTTGATTTTATCCTGTTGCTATAAAGGGATCCACTATGTCTGTCCCATGCCATTGTGAATTCTGTCACTGTGTTTGCCCCCATCACTTCCATCGGGAAGGCATTCCAAGCATCCACCACCTTTCAGTGAAAAGGTTTTTCCTGACATTGCCTTTCAGTTTACCCCCTTGCAGTTTCATGTTATGTCCTGTACTTTTACAGCTTCCCTGTCTTTGGAAGAGGTTTGTCTATTAATACTTTAAGTATTTAAAGGTCTGAATCATATCTCCCCTGTCCCTCCTCTCCTCCAGAGTGCACATATTTAGATCTCCAAGTCTCTTCTCATAAGTCTTGTGACGCAGGCTCCAAATCATTTCGGTCACCTTCCTCTGAACCGCTTCCAGCCTTTTTATATCCTTTGTGAGATACGGTCTCCAAAACTGAACACAATATTCCAAGTGAGGCCTCACCAGCGACTTGTACAGTGGCATTTGTACCGCTTCCTTTGTGCTGGTAATTCCTCTCTGTATGCAACCCAGCATCTTTCTGGCTTTTGCCACCGCCTTGTCATACTATTTCGTCACCTTAAGATCATCAGAAACAAATCACACCAAGGTCTTTCTCCTGGTCCGTGCATATCAATCTCTCGCCCCCTATCGCATACAATTTCTTTGGATTTCTGCTTCCCAAATGCATGATACTGCACTTCTTCACATTAAATCTTAATTGCCAAGCATTAGACCATTCTTCCAGCTTTTGTAGATCTTTCCTCATATTCCCCACTCCCTGAGGGGAGTCCACTCTGTTGCAAATTTTGGTGTCATCTGCAAAAAGACAGACTTTTCCCATTCAGCCCTTTGGCAGTTTCACTCACAAATATATTGAACAGTACCGGTCCCAAGATCGAACCCCGGGGCACACCGCAAATCTTTGCAATATCAACAATCAAGTCGCTATCCATTTCTTCGGTTTGAGTTGGAGGCCTGTAGACCACACCAGTATGGATGACAGTGCCATCTCCTCTTTCCAACAATCCACAGCGCTTCTTCTTTTCCCCATGTCCCCTGCATTTCAGCAGTTTTAATATTGCTTTTGACATACAGGGCGGCTACTCCTCTTTTCTATCCTCTCTATCTCTTCTAAATAAATTATAGCCAGCTATGGCTATATCCCATTCATGTGACTCGTTAAACCATGTTTCTTTAATGTCCACAATATCCAAGTCCATTTTCACCATTAGGGCTTCCAGATCAGGAACTTTGTTGGCTAGGCTTCGTGCATTTGTACTCATTGCTTTCCAGCATTTGTTGACAAGAGTGTCAGTTTCAGAGAATAAAATCTCAGCTTTGAAAATGTGCAATTTTTATAGTTCATTGGAGGAAATGCATTTCTGTTCCTCTTTCTTCCATGTTTCACAGCTTGATGTATGATTTTGGGGTTTTCCATTTTGATTTTTGTCTTTTGTAGTTTCTTATTCTTCAATTGGTGATGGTCTATTTTTTTCCATGCACAGTCAAGATAAGGGATTCCATTAACTTGTAGGTTCTCTCTAGCAATCTGCAGTAGTCTAGCTTGTTCTCTTTTCCAACTGGGGGTTATTGGTGTTTTAGAATATTTGCAATGCTGATTTTCCATAGGCAGGGTTGATGTGATATGAGTTCTTGATAGCATCCATCTGCAGGATTTTGTGTTTTGATGCTCAGCGTCTAGCTGTGGAGGGAGTTAGCGGTGTTGTCACTGACGTGAGATTAGAATTTGAATAAAAAATTTGTATATGTTGAGATGTAAAGTAAAACACCCTACCTTCTGCTCTGCATCTGTTGCTGGGAGAGTTTTATTGGTGAGTTCTGGGAGTGCTCCATATGAAGGAATGTCCTATCAGACTGATATTCAAAGGCAATTAGGTGTTCGCTGGCAAATGCATAATTGGCCTAATCGTGTGTTTTTAAAAACAATATTTTTTTTTATTTATCTATCGAGTTTTATATACCATTCCATCCTTTAATCAGAGCAGTTTACAAAATAAATTGACGTATCTACAACACAGCATAACTAACTCTTAATTTCGGTGAACATTGGATTGAAGGAAGATACAGAAGGGGCACTAGGGGGGCGCTTAAGGGAGGGAGGGGGGAGCTATTTCAGAAGAGGACTTTGCAGGAAGGGGAGAGAGGAGGGGGAAGGGGGGGGAAGAAGGGGTGGAGAGAGTTCAGGGATGCTTATTTACAAATAAGAGGTATGTACAGAAAGAAGGGGGATGTATAGAAAATGCATATATACAGCAAAAGAGAAATGTATATACAAAAGACAGTGTTCTATACAGCAGGGGGGGATGCAGGGGTAGGGGCTTTACTGAGGGAGGAGTGGACTAAGTGTTTGTCCCAAAGTAGTCAGCGAATAGGAAGGTCTTAAGTCTTGTCTTGAAGTCCTTCACGTCTGTAGTAGTCCTGATGTTCTGGGGGGTGAGTTCCACAGGGAGGGGGCAGCAAGAGATAGTGCCCTCTTGGATGTCGAGCTCATTGACTTGCAGTATGAGGCCGGTGACTGGAGAATGTTTATCATTGGTCTACGTCAGGGCCTAGTGTCAGCCTTTGTCTTAATCAGGTCCTTGAGGGTGTTCAGTGCCAGGTTGCATTGGATTTTGAAAAGGATGAGGGCTGATTTGAATTTGATTCTGAGCGTGACAGGTAGCCAGTGTAGTTGGCTCAGGATAGGAGTGATGTACAGGTGTCTTGCAGAGCCTGTGAGTATACGAGCAGCTGTATTCTGTACCATCAGTAGGGGGCAAGTAGTTGATGCAGGCAGTCTGAGGAGAATGGAGTTGCAGTAATCCAGAATGGGTGTTATTGCTTGACAGACTGTCCTGAAATTGTCTTGGCTTAGTATGGGCTTTAGCCGTCGAATGCTTGCCAGTTTGTGGTATGCATTCTTTGTGGTTCTGGTGATGTGGGCGTGGAAGTTCAGGTTCTTATAGAAATATCAGGCTTTTAAATTGCAAAATAGCCAGATATTATCTGCATACTTGTGGGACATGTTAGGGGAGGACCAAGGGCAAGCCAGAAAACTATCCAGATAGTGGTAATATTCAGCTCCTATTTAAGTAAGTTGCACATTTAGTTTAGGTCTGCAGAATATCAGGCCTAGCCTAACTAAATAATAAAATGACCATGCCATCACTGTATGTATATTCAGCACCCTATGTATACATAAGTTACTCACCTTTAACAGGTGACCCCTGCAAACAACAGGAATCAGTCTTCACATATCAGAGCCTGCGTGGGAATGCTCCCCAACATCCAATAGGAAAGCTTTTGGGAGTACTCCACTGCACCTGCATGTCTGCCTTCCCAAATCCTCTCCTCAGTTGAGTTTGTAGTTGAGAATAGAGGAAAAAATACCGAACAAGTCCTAGGGAGGAGGATGGGCTGTGAAGACTGATTTCTGCTGTTCCCGGAGATCACTTGTTACAGATGAGTAAAGCGTAGTTACTCACCTGTAACAGGTGATCGCCAGGAACAGCAGAAATTAAGTTTTCACATATGGGTATCGTTGGTACCGACAGAGCCTGCACGGGAACGTTCCCCAACGTCCAAAAGGAAAGCTTTTGGAAGCATCCCACAGCACATGCGTGCTGCCTTCCTGCCTCACTGCCTCTCTCACTTCAGTTGAATTTAAAGCTGAGCCAAGGAGAGAGACAGAGAGAGAGATAGATAGAGACAACTCCTAGGGGAGGTGGGTGGGTTGTGAAGACTTAATTCCTGCTGTTCCCGGAGATCACTTGTTACAGGTGAGTAACTACGCTATCTCCAGGAACAAGCAGGAATGTAGTCTTCACATATGGGGACTCCCTAGCTGAAAGATGCCAGAGGAATGACCCCAGCGAGCTGTGAACCCGTGTGAACAGGGTCATACTTCCTCCCATGGATCCCTGGCATCCTACCGTGATGGAGGGTAGGAGTTGCATTAAGTCTGAAAGAGATGCTGTAGGACAGCCTGGCCAAACGAGGCATCCCGACGGGAGTCCTTGTCCAGACAGTAGTGGGCTGTGACGGTATGTACTGAAGCCCAAGTAGCCGCTCTACAGATATCATCTATAGACACAGAGCGGAGATTAGCAACCGAGGCTGCCATTGCTCTGACATTATGAGCTGTAACATGGCCCTCGAGGGAAAGACCTTTACTATCGTAAGTGAGGATATGCAGTTTGCAATCCACTTAGATAGGGTTCGTTTGGAAACTGGACGTCCCAAATGACTAGAATCAAAAGCAACGAAGAGTTCAGAAGACTTCCTATGTTGTTCAGTTCTTTGAAGATAAAAGGCTAAAGCTCTTTTACAATCTAAGGTATGAAGGTTCCTTTCTGCACTGGAGGCATGAGGCCTAGGGAAGAATACAGGAAGGTAAACCGACTGATTTAAATGAAAAGACGAAACCACCTTTGGCATAAAGTGTGATGAGTCCTGAGGACTACTTTATCATGGTGGAACCTGCGACGCTTCCGCTGGGGCCTGAGAGCTTACCAGCTGGAAGTGGCCTTTCAGTGTCCTCTTTTGAATAAAGCTATTTCTATTGTCGCCAGGGATTCTGGGACTTGTAGTTTTGCTTATTAAGGACAAAATTGTAGTTATGACATGAGTGTTTCAAGGCTGCAAGAATATTTATTGTGGGGAATTTCCAGCGCATCAAAGCTCAAACACAAACAAGCATAAAGGATGCATCTCCAACATATAGGTATTTCAGGAACAGAAGAAAAACGTAACAGAAATATCTCAGCACTGCTCAGCTGTTTCTCAGTCCCATAAACTTTCCACAGGACACTGCCCCGTGTGGTTATTCAACGGAAAACAATTAAACTGCAACAGCTGATTTTCTTTCTCACAGCACGGCTTCTTATCTTCAGAAGACAATTAAGCTTATTAGACATAAAACAAGCCTTTCCAATTCTTCAGCAGGTATGGCAAGTACTTTCTATATTATTTCATACAGTTTTAGTGCTGTTCAACAATGCCTTCCTTCCTTTAAACATAAAGAGCAATCCATGGGAGAAGATTCACTTTCTAAAGCGGGCAAACAAGAGTCTATTTGCATTCTTTCAACAGTATTAGAATTACTGGCATCTCTATCAGGTTTAACAGTTCTCCCTGACTTTCTTTCCTCCAGAAATTCCTTGAACTGGTTCAGGAGCAATTCAGCGTGTACAGGCACATTAGCATTAGGAGAAAAAACTTTTCCTTCTGACCACAGCTTGCTTATAGCTTCTAACTCTGAAGGCTCGGCTGTCTTGCTTTTGTCAATGTTATAGCGTTCCCCATAGGTAAGACTCTCCCCCCACCTATTATCAGTTAAAGGTGTTGGGTCTGCTTTCTGGACAGTAGCAAAGGCAAATGGCTTCTCTAACAATGATTCAGCATTAGAAATGCTAGCTTTACTTTTTGGCAGGGTTTCTTAGACAACTGCTGAACCCTTTTCTCCTGCTATCCTCCAGGTTCTAGAATTCAGCTTCCTTATGTCTATTTCCGGTGCCAGTTAGGTACCTGCTCTGAAGAGGCTTTTCTTCCTTCTTTCCTCTACAGCTGCTATAGCCCTTGTTGCTGTATGTCCAATTGCCATCTCTCCAATGGCTTCCCTTGCTAGCTCTCTTGCTCCAAGGTTCTGCTTTGCTGTAACGTCCTCTCCAAGGTTCTCTCTCTCCTTCACCTTACTCATAAGGTTCCTTTCTTGCTTGCTCTTTTCCTTCCTCTCCACGTCCCTTGCTTGTTTCCTTGCCACTTCTCGTGCTCCTTCCTGTGCTCCTTCCCGTGCTAAACCTCTGCTCTGTTTGTGGATTTAAAAAGCATTTGCTTCCCGGCACTCCCTGTCCTTCCCCCAGGTGTGACCAATCAGTGAGGAAGCCTGTCTCTCCCTCTGAGCTGAGGCGTGGCCTGAGCTCAGCAGAAAGCTGTGTTTTTTTCTTATCTGGCTTGGAAATCCTGTGCACAAGTGTAGTATCATTTATTTCAACAGGATTTTCCTCCACCTCCATCTCCTCCTGGGGACTTTCACCATTACAAACCTTGTATAAGGAGGGTCAGCCACTAAAGCTTGCAGTTCACTAATGCGCCTAGCAGAAGTTATTGCAATTAGAAAAATGACCTTCCAGGAAAGGAATTTTAAAGTCATAGTGGCTAAAGGTTCAAAAGGCAGCTTCATAAGCTGCCCAAGAACAAGATTCAGGTCACATGCCACCGGTGGCGGCTTTATGGGGGGCTTTGTCAATAGTAGACCTCTCATGAATCTTGACACAAGTGCATGAGAAGAGATTGGTTGTCCATCTTGGGGCTTGTGAAAAGCCACAATAGCCCTGAGATGGACTCACACTGAATTTGTCTTAAGACCAGAATTTGAAAGATGGAGGAGATACTCCAAAAGCGACTCCATGGGCACGGAAAGGGGGTTAAGCTCTCTTTTTGAACACCATATAGAAAACCTTTTCCATTTGAAAGCGTAGGAACGCCTTGTGGAAGGTTTTCTCGAAGCCTGAAGGATATCCTTCACTTGCTGAGAGAGGTGGATATCTAAAAGTTCTATGCCTTCAACAGCCAGGCCCAGAGGTGCAGGGACTGAGGATTGGGATGTAGAAGCTTCCTGTTCTCCTGAGAAAGGAGACCTGAGCATATCCCAACTCTAGAGGAGTTGCTTGAGAGAGACGCAGAAGCAGAGGGTACCACGATTGCCTTGGCCAACGTGGAGCTATGAGGGTCATATAACCCCTGTCTCTCTGAAGCTTGAAAAGAGTTTTGGGAATTAGGGGCAAGGGTGGGAAGGCATAGAGGAAGTCCTGACCCCAATGGAGCTGGAAAGCATCGTTTGCTAGACAGTATTGAGCTGGAATTCTGGAACAGAACCATGGAAGTTTGGCATTCTGTGGACTTGCAAAGAGGTCTATATCTGGTGTTCCCCAGGTTTGGAACACTCAAGCCAGTTGGTCTGACTGGAGAGACCACTCGTGTGGCAGCAGTATTCGACTGAGCTTGTCTGTCCACAAGTTCTGAATGCCTGGAAAGTATACCACTAGAAGGTGAATTTGGAGCTCTCTGGCGCGGGCTCATAGACGCAAAGCTTTGTTGCATAGCGACAGAGAGCCCATTCCGCCTTGTTTATGTAAAACATGGCAACCTGATTGTCGGTTTGGATCAGGACTGTCTTTTGACTGAGCTGGGCCTGAAATGCTATTATAGCATTGTAAATGGCTCTTAGCTCTAAGAGGTTTATTTGAAGAGAGGCCCTCTTGTGAGGTCCAGAGACCCTGAGTGGAAAGATCGTGCAAGTGGGCTCCCCAACCCAGCTTGGACGCATCCGTCATCAGGGTGATTTGGGGCAGTGGTTGCTGGAAGGGGAAACCTACCAGAAGGTTCGAGGGACTGCCACAACTGCAGGAACAAAATGAGACGTGTCGAATTCTTGATTTTGTCCGTTAAGTAACCTGTGGCTTGTGTCCACTGCGAAGAGAGGGTCCACTGAGCTGCTCGCATGTGTAGGAGGGCATAAGGGACCACATGTACAGTGGATGCCATATGCCCCAGCAGTTGAAGCATTTCCCGAGCAGTTAGGAGGGTTTTTTTTACTGCTTGGGAAGCCAAATCTATTATTCGTAGACAGCGTGGCTGTGGCAGGAATGACTTTGATTGCTGTGTGTCTAAGCGAGCCCCTATGAACTCTAGGGATTGAGAAGGGGTGAGGTGAGACTTTGGGTGGTTGATTACCAGACCCAAATATTGGAGAATTCTCATGGCACGAGAAACCGCTCAGTTCTGTTTCTGGAGCTGTTGGTGCTCTGATGAGCCAGTCATCTAAGTAGGGGAAGACAAATATACCCAGAGTTCTCAGGAATGCTGCTACTACAGCCATGCATTTTGTGAAGACTCTTGGGACAGAGGCCAGCCCAAATGGAAGGACTCTCTATTGGAAGTGGTTTCCTTGAAAGAGAAAACAAAGGTACTTCCTGTGATCTACATGGATGAGGCTATGCGTGTACGCGTCTCTTAGATCTAGAGAACATAACCAATCCTGATTCTGAAGGTATGGTAAAAGTGTTCCGAGGGAGATCTTTGAACTTTTCTCGGAACAGATATTTGTTCAATTCTCTGAGGTCCAGGATAGGTCTGTATCCCCCTGTCTTCTTTGGGATAAGAAAATAGGGGGAGTAGAACCCCCTCCCCCGTTGGGATATAGGTACCTCTTCTATTGCTCCTTGAGCAAGAAGTGAAGAGACCTCCTGACACAGAATGTCGGTGACAGGGCCTTGAGAATTGAATTGTTTTATGACTGTAGGCGGGGGCATGCTGAGAAAGTGAAGTTTGTACCCCTGTCCTACAATGGACAGAGTCCAGTTTTCTGATTTTATTTGTTGCCAACTTTTGGCAAAATGGCATAATCTGCCCAGAATGGTCAAGGGCTCTGGACCCTTCAGAGGCAAAATGGTTAAGTTCTCTAGGTAGAAGTCAAAGCCCCTGCAGAGGCTGTACTTGCTGAGCCGGTTGAGCTCTTTGAGCTTGCGGCTTTCTTTGTTGTCTAGATTGCTGCCCTTTCTGGGGAGCATGAACTGGACAGTGAACTGGATGGGAATAAGAATGGTAAGATTTTCTTTTTATTAAAGAAAACATTCTTGCCTGTTTTTTTCTTTGATGGGTTGGCTGTAGACTTTGATAGTCTATTCAGGTGGTATTGTCAGATTCAATGTGATTAGCCTTGGTCTGCCAATCCTTCCCAAATAAGTTTTCACCTGTGCAAGGAATGTTCCCTAACTTCTCTTGCACCCACTCCTCTAGATCTGATGCTTGGAGCCAGGCAATGTGCCGTGCTCCAAACGCAATAGCAGAGGTTCTGCTAATAGCTTCAAAGCAGTCAAAAGCTGCACGGTTCACAAATTTGGAGACATTTTGAGCGTACTTGAGCAGAGTGAGGTACTGAACCCTTTTATCTTTGGGGAGAAGAGGGCTCATGCGTTCCAGATCCGCTGTAACCTCCTCTAGAAACATTCCCATGTAAAGGGAATATGAGCTAATCCTAGCTGCTAGCATGGATTGAAAGTGTCCTCAATTCACGGCCTGGCGCGTTGGAAGAATGCATTTTAGCACTCTTTATTCTCCACATGGCTGATTCCACTACCATGGAATGGTGTGGTAACTGAGTCTTCTGAAACCCTGAAGAAGGTGGGACTCGGTACATGGTATCGAGGTGTCGAGAATGTGGTGACACCGTTAAGGGAGTTTCCCACATTCTGAACATAAGATCTTGAAGGATCTGATGAATGGGCAGCATCGCTGCCTCTTTAGGAGCCATAGGGTATTGCAGAATTCTTAGTTCTTCTGCCCTAGGTTCTTTCTCAGGAGTAACCGTGATTGAAAGCTCTTTAGCTACATCACGTATAAAATCCTGAAAAGACATGTCTTCTGGAGGAGACATTCTGCGCTCAGGAGAAGGAGATGGATCCTTCAACAGCACTGCTCTTGTATCAGTAGAGTCATCGGAATCGGAAGACTCATAGGAGCTTTGTATCGATCGATGCTGATACTGATGAATATCGGTACCGTGGCGTTTCGATTCCAACCCCTCGATGTCAGAGAAACTCTCGAGGCTCGGCATGGGAGGAAGCCATCCCACCTGAGTGGGTGCCACTGGAGCCGGTACCGGTGTCGGTACCGAGCTCATTTGAACCATCTGTAGTGGTCTTAGCGGTACCGAGGCAGCTAAGAGGGACGCTAGACTGCATTCAATAGCAAGGATTCTCTTATCCATTGCTAATGCCGATGCCTGTTCGGTACCGGTGGAAGCAGCTACGACCCCAGAAGATGGCAACAGAAGTTCTGCAGAGGTGGAAGCCTCTGGAACATTCTGAGACCCTGTTTGTGCTTTGGAGATCGAAGACTCCCGCTGGGGCAATTTTGCCGGTGTACTTTCCTCGAGGGTAGTGCCAGTGGCATCTCGATGCTTTGCAGGAGATTTACCCTTCAAGGACCAGCTAAGTCTTTACAGACTTTTGTTTAGTTACCTGAGATCTATGAGAGGAAGATGAAGCCCTGGAGGACATTGATGCAACTGACATCGTATCGACAGTAAAAAGAGAACCCGCCTTTGCAGCTCTATTCTGCAGCCCCCTTTTGGTCAACTTCAGGCCGGAAGGTCGGGGGTTCAAATCCCACTAGAGGACAGCAACCTTGGGCCGGAAGGACTGGGGTTTCTAGTCCCACAGGTGCTCCTTGTGGTCTTGGGCAAGCCACTTAACCCTCCATAGCCCATGTTCCCTGTAAAATAGTTATCTCCAAGTTATAATGCCCTGTTCAATGTAATTTCAGTTTGTTCAATGTAAACCGCACGGATGCAGAATAGCGCGGTATATAAGAGAATGTAAATAAAATAAAAATAATTCTTTCTACTGGAGAGGCACTCCGCTGGACAATGTTCAGGACCTAAACATTTGAGACACCATTTGTGGGTGTCAGTGATGGAAATAGTACCGCCACAGTTTGAACATTTTTTAAAACCACTGGTTGGTTTCCCCATGTCTGGAGATTTTTGGGCCTAGTGCCCAAAATGGCGTCTAACCCCAGGAGGGGTGAGGAACCAAAGAAAAGACTTTTTTCTTTTTTTTTTTTAAGAAAATAAGAAAAGAGAACCGGCGGTACTGGTAGGCGTTGAATGAAGGCAGACACAACCACAAAAAACAAGAAAGAAGATAAGGTTTTCTGCGGTGACAGGAGAGATGTCCTGTCGGCTCCGCAGAAAGCGAAGAACTGAAGTGGGAGGCGCAGTGAGGCAGGAAGGCAGCACGCATGCGCTGTGGGATGCTCCCAAAAGCTTTCCTTTTGGATGCTGGGGAGCATTCCCGCGCAGGCTCTGTTGGTACCGACGATACCCATTTGTGAAGACTACATTCCTGCTTGTTCCTGGAGATCTATGCTATCTCCAGGAACAAGCAAGAAAGTAGTCTTCACACATAGGACTCACTAGCTCCCAGGCACCAGATGGAAAATACATCTTTGAGGCTAAGGAATGCAGCCAAGGTGGTATGGACACAGGGCGACCACAGCAGACTCAAGTGCAGCAAGCAAGAACATGGAACACAGTGCCAAAGAAGTGGAATGGTAAGAGTTGTGATTAAGTCCCAAAAAGATGCTGAAAAACAGCCTGGCCAAAGACAGCATCCCAATGGGATCCCTGTCAAGGCAGCAGTGAACAGCAAAGGTATGAACAGAGGACCAGGTAGCTGCCCGGCAGATCTCCTCTATGGATACAGAATGGAGGTTGGTGATAGAGGTTGCCAAGGCCCTCACGTTGTGAGCGGTAGCGTGACCCTCAAGAAAGAGTCCTGCTTGAGCATAGGCAAAAGAAATGCAATCCGCAATCCAACTGGATAAGGTGCATTTAGATACGGGAAGACCTAAGTGGCTCAGGTCAAAGAAAATAAATAATTGAGATGATTTCCTAAAAGCCTTGGTCCTGTCCAAGTAGTAAGCAAGAGTGCACTTGAAATCTAAGGTATGCAACCAGACACAGCTCTCGAAGCATGCAACCGGGGAAAGACGACTGGCAGCATCACAGATTGGTTGAGATGAAAAGTTGAGACTACTTTTGTAAGGAAATGTGGATGTGTATGGAGAACCACCTTGTCATGGTGGAATCGAGTGTAGAGGTGATCTGGCACCAAACTTGTAGTTCGCTGATGTGATAAGCTGAGGTTAGGGCAATGAGGAAGATGACCTTCCAAGATAAATGTTTTAAAGAAGTGGTAGCCAGAGGTTCAAATGGGGTTTTTAGATGCTGTGCTAGGACCACGTTGACGTCCCAAGCCACCGGCATGAATCATTGCACCATGAGAAGAAATGGGATGCCATTGTTCATCTCAGTACCATTGCAACCTAACAGTTAGTCTTAACTCCTGTGGAAGACAAGTGGATAGGATATTTTAGATGATGCTCCACTGGGCAATTAGAAGGGTTAATTTGCTGTGGGGTGCACCAAAGAGTGAACCGCCCGCCACGTGACGGCATAAGAACGTCTGGTAGATGGCTTGCGAGAAGCAAGCAAGATGTTCCTGACTGTTGAAGGGAGATTGCGGTCAAAGATCATGCCTTCAGCAGCCACGCCATGATATGGCGGGCTTGTAGAATGGGGTGGAGGAGTTGCCCCTAATCCCAAGAGAGGAAGTCAGGGGCATGACCCAAATTGAGGGGTGGAGTCTGTGCTAGACGAAGCAGCAGAGGAAACCACGGCTGACGGGACCAATAAGGGGCTATTAGAATCATGAAGCCCCTGCCGGCCTGCAATTTGAATAGAGTTTTGGGTATCAGCGGTAGTGGCAGGAATGCATAAAGCAGGTCCTTGCCCCAATGAAGGAAAAAGGTGTCCGCTGCCAGACTGTCTGGAGGGAATCGAGCAAAAAAACAGAAGATGCGCATTCTCCAGAGTGGCGAATAGATCTATTATGGGTGTCCCCACATATTGAAGATCAAAGATGCTGTGTCCTGATGCAGAGTCCACTCATGTGGATGTAGGATATAGCAGAGTCTGTCCGCCAGGAGATTAAGTTTGCCTGGGAGATACACCGCTCAGAGGTGGATGCGGTGTGTAATGGTAAAGGACCAGAGGCAAAGGGCTTCTTGGCAGAGGGGATAAGAACCTGTTCCCCCCTGCTTGTTCACATAGAACATGGCTGCTTGGTTGTCTGTCTGAGCTAAGATGCATTTGCCCGAATGTTGGGGTTGAAAAACCAGAAGGGCATTGGTGAGAGCACGAAGCTCTAGGAGACTGATCTGCATTTGAGATTCCTGTGCGGTCCACTGCCCCTGTGTAGTGAGACTATCCAGATGTGCTCCCCTTCCTAGTTTGGAGGCATCTGACATTAGGGTGCATTGAGAAGGAGGCATCTGAAAAGGTGACCCCCTCCTAGAAGATTTTGGGGTGAGCACCTCCAGTGAAGAGTTGACAAGAGGAGGAGTGATGCAAATCTTGTCTGAGAGACGCCCAGTTGCCTGAGTCCACTGGGACAAAAGGGTCCATAGGCCTTGTCTCATGTGCAGGTGGGCATATGGGATGACGTGGACCGTGGTGGCCAAGTGTCCCAGAAGACACAGCATGTCTCAAGCTGTCACAGTACTTTGTTTGTATTGTAAAGTTAGCCTTCACCGTACAAGGTCAGAGCGATCCTGAGGAAGGAAAGCTCGGTCCTGCCGAGTGTCTAAAAACGCTCCGATGAATTAGGATTGCTGGAATGGAACCAGGTGCAACTTTGGGAAGTTTAGCACAAAGCCTAGACTTTGGAGCACCATGATGGTGTGAGAAAGCAACCATTTTACAACCTCTGGGGATTCTCTCCTTATCAGCCAAAGGCCCCTAAAGTACACAGGTATGCTGAGACCACTGCCATGCATTTTGTGAATACTCTGGGTGCGGACGCTAGCCCGAAAGGGAGCATCCGATACTGGTAGTAGATTTGCTGAATTCGAAAGCGCAGATACCATCTGTGTTTATGGTGGATCTGCACATGGGTGTAAGCCTCCTTGAGGTCTAGAGAACATAGCCAGTTCTACCTCTGAAGGTATGGCAGAAGGGTGCTGAGGGAAATCATTTTGAACTATTCACGAATGAGAAATTTGTTGCGATCCCTCGAATCTAGAATTGGTTTGAATCCTCCTGTTTTCTTGGGGATAAGAAAGTAAGGAGAGTAGAAGTCATTGCCTTCTTGGTCGGGGAGGGGGGGACTCATGATTGCCCCTTGTGCTAACAGGGTGGCCCACCTCTGAGGAGAGGAGATTATCCTGCAAATCCTTTGCAGGCCAATCTCTTGTGGAAGTGGCTGGGGGTAAGCTTTGAAAGTGAAGCAGATAGTCCCCTTGGATGATGTTGAGAGTCCATTTCTCTGATGTAATGAGATGCCACCTGTGGGTGTAAGCACAAAGTCTGCCTGGTATGTGCAAGGTCTGAGGTCCTCGCAGAGACAGAATAGCTATGTTCTCTACGAAAGGAATCAAAAACCAGGTGCTGGCTGGGGCTGAGCAGCTAGTTGGGGTTTGGGACCCTTGGCCTTCTTAGGCTGACGTGGACTCTGAGACCTTTGCTGCTGCTGCTGTTGATAATTAGAGGGATTGTAAGAAGAGTAATATTTCTTCTTCCTGTTATAGAAAGACTTCTTGGAAGCAGACTTCCCCCAGAGGGGTCTGAAATCTTTGAGAGACGTTTGAGGGTGAGATTATCTGCCTCAAGCTCTCCTGCCTTTTCTCTCCAACCCTTATCAAACAGGTTTTCTCCAGAAAAGGAATACTGGCTAGTTTATCTTGAACCCACTGCTTGAGGTCTAATGCCTGGAGCCAGGCCATCCTATGAGCTCCTATACAGACACCAGCAGCTCTGCTAGTCGATTCAAAGGTATTGAAGGCTGACCTAGTCAAGAACTTAGAAGTATTTTGAGCCTGCTTGACTATAGTCATAAGCATCCCGTTTGTCATCTGAGAGCAAAGTTTCCTAAATCCCTGGAGACATCTTTGAGGTACATGTCCATGTAGGAGGGTGTAGGATGTAATCCTAGAATTAAGCATACATGCCTGGAAGCAGTGACATCCAAAAGCATTGAGAGCTCTTGATGCGTCGCACTGCCAATTTCACTACCATTGAATGGTGCAGTAATTGAGGTCTTTGAAACCCCCGGGGATGGTGGGACTCTGTACATAGTATCGAGGCATTTACTAATAGGCGGAACCGTTAGCGGAGCCTCCCACATACTAACATTAGATCCTGAAGGATCCGATGCACCAGTAACATTGCTGCCTCTTTGGAGGTCGAGGGGTACTGGAGGATTTCTAACTCCTCAGCCCTCGGTTCCGTTTCCAATGCTACAATGATCAGGAAACTTGCTGCTATCAACCTGATGAAGTCCTGAAAGGACATTTATTTATTTAACAAATTTTGATATACTGTTTTTCTACAAGTCAAAACTGTTTACATGGAACTCAGTGAAATACAATGAGCACACTAAATAGAACATTACGAACATTTACAATGAACAATTTGAACATTTTGGAGATAACAGAACAGTGAACATCTTTTGGAAAGCAAAATAATTTAGTGCATAAACATTTGTAAAACTATATACAGCATGGAGTAGGGGCTGGGAAACGTGCGGGGTGTAGGGTTGTGGAAGTCTTTATAGAGGTGGGGTGGGGGATACTGTGCTTATTTGCATGTGATCATTTTGTTCTGTAATTGGTAGGTGTCTGTTGTCAAAGTACTCCAGGAAGAGATGGGTCTTCAGTTTTTTGTGAAAGTCTGTGGTTGATTTGGTGCTCCGTATTGCGGGAGGTAGTGAGTTCCAGAGGGTGGGGGCGTATAGGGTGAATGCTTAGTCGTGTGGTTTGCTTACTTTTGTAAGTCTGCAGTGGGAGACTGAGGAGGTTTTGAGTGCTCTCTTCTGTCCTCTGGCGGGAGCGACGTCTCACATGAGGAGGAGAGGGGTCTGAGGGGATATCCCGGGTGGCCCTGGAATCCTCTGATGTCTCTTTGGAGTCAGAAAAAGAAGATTCTGATTCAGAGAGGAACTCAAAGTATCGACGATCTCGAGCCAATGATGATGCTCGATGTCGATGTTCAAGTCGTGGGGTACTTGAACCGGGAACCGGCTGGGTACACACTGCAGTTACTGGTTCCAAGGGAGGAATAGGATGTAGGGGCCCCACCAATACCGATTTCAGTGGAGGAATCTGAGGGAGTGGAACCGCTGATATCTGTTTCAGGGCTGGTATTGGAGGCAGAGGCTCCGGTGTTGAGCTGGAAACCGGTGCCTGACTGGCCTTGGCTGTCTATGCTTTTGGTACCGCAGCAGCCAGGAGTGCTGCCAAAGTTCCCTCGACAGCTTAAAAACGCTGATCAATGGAGGACACCGATGCCTGGGTGGATTTCAGTGCGGGGCTGTGAGCCACCATCCCAGAGCATGGTACCAGTAGCTCTCCGAAGGTTGAAGCCTCAGGAGTGTTGTGGAGCCCCTGTGTGGCTTTGGAGGATTGCTCCTCCCGCTGGGGCTGTTTGGTTAGCCGGTCAGATGTCCCTTTCAGTGAATCTCCTGAATGCAGGGACTTACCTCGATGCTCGATATCGTATTCTGATGCAGAGGACTTAGTCTTTAATTTATGTTTGGACTTCTTGGAGACCTGGGAACCAACTGAAGATGCAGACTTCCTCGACGATGCCGAAGCCACTGAAATAGAGTCCGGGGCAAACAGCGAGTCATACCGTTTGGCCCTGTTCTTTAGGCCTCATTTGGTCATTTGTTTACACAAAGATCAATTGTCGGGTATATGATCTGGGCTCAAACAAATATTTTAGACACCAGTCACGAGAATCAGTGACTGACAGTGCCGGAGCACTTGAAGCATTTTTTAAAGCCACTTATGTGTTTGTCCATGGTGACAAATGGAAAAAGAAATTTAGGCCAATGTCTCAGGTGATGGTGAAACACTTGACAGAAAAGAAAAAAGAAAAAGACTGAAGAAAAGAAAATTAATATTGGGGCCGGTATCAAAAAGGTACCGGTGTCGACGGAAAGGCAGAGCACAGTTACCAAAAAAAAAAAAAAAAAAAGGCGGCAAATGCACAGGCGCAGTGGAGTACTCCCAAAAGCTTTCCTATTGGACGCTGCGGAGCGTTCCCACGCGGGCTCCGTCGATACAGATGATACTCATATGTGAAGACTGCATTCCTACTTGTTCCTGGAGATTTTACAAATTAAGTTATGGGAGGGTGGCATTTAACAAGCTAATGGGCTGAAAATTTACCCGTTTGCACAGCCTGTATCAAAAGTTCGGACCGGGGGGGGGGGGGGGGGCGGGAGTGGGGAGTGTGCACAAAAGCAAAAGCTTGCTCAGGGTGCTACAACCCCTTTAGCCAGCCCTGCTCACTCTTCTGCCCCAACCTGCCCAGTCCCCATCCCATCATGTATTGTGCTATTACTGTGGCAATTAGCATGTGGTAACTGTCATGCCAGCGTGATAACACTTACAGTTATCACACAGCACACTTTAGTAAAAAGGCCCGTTAGTGTTGAATAAATAATCAAAATATATCATTTTTGTCCAAGTTATTTATTCAACGGGGTTCTCACTAGGACTGGCCCAAGAGTTACTGTCGCCCTAGGCAGAAGCCAAGGCCGTGCCCACCCCGCTGCCGGATGGCACATAGCCTGCCGCCACCAAGCCTAGCCGCCTGCTGCCAAAGTCAGTGTCAGCAGGGGGCGGCATCATGGCTCAGCATGGGGTGAGGGCGGTGCAGTGGCATACGGAGGGGGGGGCAGGCCACGTGTGCCGAACCACATGGCCTGCCGTCCACAGACGTTTGCCACCCGAGGCAGCCGCCTGGTGGAGCCCAGCCCTGGTTCTCACCATATCTTATCAGGGTTTAGATTATACTTTAAACATGATTAGATTCTAAATTGTGACGCAGACCTACTACTACTAATTGGATTCACAAACTTCTTATCAGCGCTGTATACAGAATTTAGTTTTTCCGCTCTTCTGAATTTGGCTTTTTTTTTTTTTTTTTTGCTTCTCTGAAGCTGTTTCCTGGATTGAGTACAAAATTTCACTTAAGAGAACAGTTTAAAAAAAAGCAGCAGCAGCAGGAGATGGAAGCTATAGCTGAATTCTCTAGTCTGGCATGAGTGCACAAGTACAAGCTGTAATAAGGCCTTTTGAGTACTAAAATTAAAAGCAGTTACACACACAATCAAAGAGGACTAAAGTAGCACATGATGCCTCAGAAGCCCCACCGCACAGGCTTCCCATTCTGCTCTCTCATCTCCCATTCAAGGCTAATTCTTTCCACCAATGTACTTCAAAATTGGCAGCTCCTTCACACCACTTAATTGTGACTGCAGGAGTCTAAACATCTTCAATTCAAGAAAATGTGACATTTTGCTTAGAAATATATCATCCTTTTCTTGAGTCCTGCTAGACCATTTCAGACAAGTGGGTTGTGTTCCCCTACCAGCAGGCTGGTGGAGACAAAGACCCAATGAAAAGCCCAGGTTTCAGTGACATCACTTCCATGCCTCTATCCGCCTCAGCCATCAGAGGTCTCTTCAGTACCCGTCCCAAAGCATATGAGAACATGGCAAGCCTCACACAACCCCAACATGGGCAACAGTGAGTAAACAACAGAGAAAGTAGGAAAGCAGAAACAGAAGGCTGTCAGTAGAAGAGGAACCTGCAGAGCAAAGTATAGAAATCATAACAGACCTAAGGGTACCACAGCAGAAGAAAAGAGCAAATACAGTTCCAAGGGCAGGTCCTGGACTGGTCTAGCAGGACTCAAAGAAAGGACATTATCTGGTAAGTAAAATCTCATCTTCCATATCGTCCTGCTAGACCAGTCCAGACAAGTGGAATATACCAAAGCTACGACTACACTAGGCGAGGATGACACAGCAGCTCGCAAATCTTGGAGCCAAAAGCCATGTCTACCCATGTGTGGACATCCAAGCAGAAGTACTTGACAAAAGTGGAAAGTGATGGCCATGCTGCTGCCCATGAGGATGCTTTTGCTCGAGTAGAATGGTGCGCAAACTCTCCAGAACTGGCCGGTTCCACAGCAGATATGCCGTGGCAATGGCCTCCTTAATCCAGCACTCCAATGTAGAGACTTTGCCACAGCGTCATCTTTGCATGGGCCAGCAAACAGCACAAAAGGATAGTCTGACGTAACCTCCAAGAACCAGAGAAGTACCCTCCAGACATTTATTTATTTTTATATACCGTTTTTCATATTATCAAAGCGATTTACTTTGAACTTCAAGAGTACATTGAACAATGAAACAATCAGATGAACACTAACAGGAGTAACTATGTACAAGGGATTGTCTTGGTGGGGGGAGTCTGTTAGGTTGCGATGAAGTAGAACATCCACAAGGCAAAGATCCTTATCCTTCCACAGACACTGCTTCTTTAAGAGAAGGAGGGCAAGCAAACCTCCCGATTCACATGAAAGGGAGAAGTCACCTTAGGTAAGAAGGAAGGCACAGGCGAAATGGAAATGGCCTCCTCAGAAAATGATAGGTAAGGATCTCGGCAAGAGATACTGCAGCTCGGAAATCCACCTTGTGGAACAAATTGCAGCCAAGACGACCATCTTAAGCATCAAATCCTTCAGCGTAGCACGCTTCAATGGCTCAAAGGGCGCGGACATCAAAGCCCTGAGCACCAGACCCAGATCAGGACCAAAAGGGGAGGACGCAGATGCCGACCCCCTGAAGAAAACACAAAACATCCAGGTGTAAGGCTAGAAACTTACCCGCCATCGGACCTCCGAAACCGGCTAAAGTTGCCACCTGAAACTTCAGGGAGCTAAGAGAAAGGCCCTTCTCAAGACTGTCCAACAGAGACAGCACCTTGGTCATCTCAGGGACCAGCTGCTGTGTGTCGCACTCTCCCTCAAAGAGACATCAGACTTGCATGTATGCCAGGTTCGTAGACCTCCTCTGAACTCCGAGCAAAGTGGAAACCACCACCAGAGAGTAGCCCTTACACACTAGGCATCTCCTTTCAAGAGCCAAGCTGTAAGCGAGAAAGGAACTGGGTCCTCCAGGACAATCAGTCCCTGATGCACGAGGCCCTAAGATGGAGGCAAACGAAGAGGTGGCACTTGCAGGAGCCACATCAGATCTCCAAACCATGCTTTCCTCGGCCAGTCCAGAGCCACCAGAAATTACCCTTCGCAGGTAGCGCTCTATACATCGAATCGCATGCCCCACCAGGAGCCAAAGAGGAAATGCATACAGCAGGCATTAACTTAGCCAAGGCTAGGCCAGGGCGTCAACTTCCTCAGACCCCGTCTCCGTGTGATGACTGAAGAAGCAGTACACTTTGGCAATGGAGCAGGTTGCCATCAGATCCATCTCTGAGCAACCCCAGCGGTGCAGAATCAACTAAAACACCTCCTGACTCAACTCCCACTCTCCAGGATCCAGAACATTCCAACTGAAAAAGTCCGTTGCCACATTGTCCACCCAATATACTAGAAAAAATTACTCCAAAATAACCAACTAATTCAGAAAAAGTCGGAGGGTTTTTTTGGGAACGATGATTAGAAGAGCGTTAAACAAGAAGTGAAGAAGCACGTATGTTTGAGAAAGCTGTGCAGCGCTTCGGCCAGGTTTGGTTAAACACTTGGCTGATTCAGATATATCCCCTGAAGAACCTCATGAAGTTGAGAGAAACGCAGTCACGACGTTGTATGTGAGGCGTTGGGAGAAAGAACAAATCATCATCTTTTTATGATATGCTTTAGGAGTATGAAGGAAGAGAAAGAAAAGTTTTTCTGCATGGAAAGCTAAGTGTTAGCTTTAACGTTGTCTGATACATATAATCTGCTGTGAAGCACCATTGGGAGAGGGTGTAGAGAACATTTGAAAAGTCATGCCGGAACAAGTCATTGATGCCAACAGGCGCCGCTGGTCATTCTGAGTATTCAATCTCCAGCATACGGCAGCCGAATAGTCTGGAGACTACTTCCGAGCATTGAAAGTGTTTTTTGAATGAAACCCTCCGACTTTTTCTGAATTAGTTGGTTATTTTGGAGTAATTTTTTCTAGTATACTGTCATTACATTACTCTATAAATCAGACCCATATTTCTTATAACATTGTCCACCCAAGCAATGTTCTCAGCAGACTAGACTAGGCTAGGAGTTTCTTCTCTGCCCAGGTGAATAGGACAGCCATCTCCAGGGCTACCCTGGCACTTCTCATGCCACCTTGCTGATTGACATAAGCCACCACCATGGCGTTGTCCAACATTCAAACCCCCTGACCAGGAGAGAGCACTGAACAAGGACCGGAAACACAGAACAGCCAACCTCATGGCCCTCATCTCGAGGCGAATGATAGACCACACCGTTTCCGTATGGTTCCAATGGCTCTGGGTCATGAAGTCTTGGCAGTGGGCTCCCAAACACAAAAGACTGGCATCCGTTGTCAGAAGGATCCATGAGAAATCATCCAGTGGCACACCCTTCCTCAGATGACTAAGCTGCTGCTACCACCATAGGTTGGCCTTCACCATCATCGGAAGCAGGAACCTGAGCTTGAACTCCTGAGAACTCGGGGACCACAGAGTCAAGAAGGACTGCTTGAGCGGTCACATGTGAGCATGCACCCACTGCACCATCTCGATTGTCACCACCATCAATCCGAGGAGCTGAAGATAATCCCAAACTCTGGTAGCCTGCTACGAACAGAACAGCACCAGGCAATCCAACAGTCTTTTGACTTTCTTCTCTGGTAGGAAGATTCTGCCCACTCGAGTATCGAAAAATGCTCCCAGGAACTGGGAAGGCAACAAATGTCTCTTCCCCCAGTTGATCAAATAGCAAAGGCTTTTCAAAGATGACACTACTCGGGTCGCTACCTCAGTTGCCTCTGAAAGAGAATGGACTCGGATGAGCCAGTTGTCCAGATATGGGTGCACACAAACCCCATGGCACCATAGCACCGCAGCTACCACCACCATGACCTTGGAGAACATCTGTGGGGCAGTGAAGAGTCCGAACAGGAGGGCGATGAACTGAAAATGAAAGCCAAGCACATCAAAACGCAGATACTTTTGCTGATCCTCCCTAATCAGGATATGAAATACACCTTGGCCAAATCCAGAGATGCCGGAACTCCTCTCGGTGCACTGTTTGAATCATGGATCGCAAGGTTTCCACCCGGAAGCGCCAGATGCCCAAATGCTCATTTGACACCCTTGAGGTCCAGAATGGGCCAGAAGGATTCGTCCTTTTTTTGCATCACAAAACAAATGGTATCTGCTCCTGCCCCGCTCATCCAGAACCTGGACTGACTATTTTGTGAGACCCCTATCGCAGGTGAAAAGGAAACCAAATGTGTATAGATTCAAATGAAAGGTCAGCTGAAAGCATGGAGGTAAAAGGTAAAACTAAGAAATAAAATAACATGGATCACTCATTCTGAAACCTCTGCCGTCACTCCCAACAAAATTACAAAAAACGGAGGTACTGAATTAAAGAATAGTCAGTTCAGGTTCTAAAATAATTTTGGGGCCATGTGTGCAGTAACTTAAATGCACTTCTGATCCCTCATGTAATCTCAGAATTACCTTTGGACCCCAAGCCCAGCAAACTGAATGTATTTCCGTCTCTTACCAATCTCTGCGCAGATGTTTTTTCCTTTTTCTTTATTTTAGTTTGTCCATGGTACTTTCACATTACTGTAAAATGAATGTAGCTCTACTCACACAAAGAATTTGAATGCAGTGTTATTTGCTCGCCAATTGATTATAACACGTTTCCTCTCCTCCAGACATAGTGGGAATTGTATTTTCCAGTCACGCCACATACAGAGAAGCGCAATTGTACCAGTATTTATCACATACCACGTGTTTTCCCCTTTTTCTTCCTGCTTTCTTTCCTCTCGACTACTCCTTTGTTATCAGTTACTTGAGATAATCATAAACACATAAGATGTTATAATTGCAAGTTTTTATCTACGTTTTTATTTTAATTTAATCTAAATGTGGTTTTTACTATGTTTATGTATTACTCTGTTTTCATTACTTTATTCCTTTTATTTCTCTATATTTATTATACATTATATCTTCAACCGATATGCGACATATTCAAACATGGAATCAATTTTCATATATATGCAGATATAATGGTTTATGCTCCAGTTGACATTAAAAAAAAAAAAACAAGGTCACCAACTGCATATATGAAGCTGAATCATGGCTCAATAAAAACAACCTATAAATCAACTTTTAAAAAAAAGCATAAATACTATTCACTACAAGAAATCAAAAATTCACACCACCTGCTACTTTCAAATTACACAATATCAATCAGTCAAACACGAAGTAAAATATCTAGGTGTCATTATTGACAGAGCTCTCAATATGATAGCTCAGATCAAATCTACTGTTAGAACAGTACTTTACAAATTAAAAACTACTCAAACACCTCAGACCAATTCTAGACCCCCATGACTTTCGAACTATAGTTCAGGCACTAGTAAGGCATCCCAAAAAAATCTATTCACATGCTCCAACTTGCCCAAAATGTCTCTGCCAGAATAATAACCAAGGCTAACCTAACTGACCACATTACTCCTATCCTATACAACCTCCACTGGCTTTCAATAGCCTCCAGAATAAAGTATAAGCAAATAATCACTGCTTTCAAATTGCACAATGACATCTCCCTGTCCTACCTATCCACCCTAATACAATCAGAAACGGACAACAGACAAAGGAGGAAAAACGCACAGAACAGTCTGGAAATACCATCCTCTATACGCAAAACTAAACAGTTTACAAGCATTAGAGCGTTTAGATTTACAGCCCCCACGCTCTGGAACGCTCTAACCAACCAACTCAGAGCAAAGACCTACTAACTTTCTGCAAGGAATTAAAAACCCTTCTATTCTCAGATTATAAATACACCCTCCACCAACAACACATTCAATACATCTAACCTCCCTACTGCCACTCAAATATCTTAAATCTACCCTATTCCCCAATTGTATCTTATTATAAATAGCTAAGCGATCAAGCTATCACTATACCTATGCATAAAGTGTACACTGGTATATAAGTATATAGTTCTTGTTTCAACTAAGTTCCTAGTTCCAATTATGTAACTAAAGATGTTCCATGTATCCCGCCCCTGATCGCTGGAAGGGTCGGTATAAAAAAAAAACAACTGTTCAAATAAAATTTATAATAATACATTATGTATTTATTTATTTATCTCCCTATAGTCACTATTGGCACTCCTTGTGACCTTGGGCAAGTCACTTTACCCTCCATTGCCTCGGAAGAAAAGGCCTAGCAATCTACCTCTGGTGATACATTGCCAAAAAACCCCAGAGGCAACTGGGTCGCCAAGAGTCAGCACCGACTTGACGGTACTAAAAAAAAAAAAAAAAAAAAAAAAAGTTTTTTGTTGTATTTTATTTATTTTGTATAGGCCAAAACCCCTGACGAAGGCGGTGCCACAACATGGCCATGTTGGGATGGCTCCTTTAGCTCCTTCTGTGGTTGCCCCTGGACCTATCGTGCAGAAGGCAGTAAGATTTAGCCTAGCCCAGGTCCTTCACCAGCTTCTCCAAATCGGCCCAAAAAAGCAGCTTCCCTTTAAAATCCAGTTGGGCCAACCGGGCTTTGAAGGATGTGCCCACTGCCCAGTGTCTAAGCCAAATCCAGCACTGTGTCACCGTCAACAGGGCACTATCCCTTGCTGTCAAACGTACCAGGTCATAAGTGGCATTAGAAAGGAAGGCCATAGCTGATTCAAAAAGAGTAGTAGTATCATCTGGTGAAAAAGACTGAATCCACTGGAGCAGGACTTGAGACGTCATGCCTGCACATAACACCAACTGAAGAATAGCAACTGCTGCAACAAACTGGTTCTTCAATGATGAATCCACCTTTTGGTACAGAAAATCCTTCAAGGATTATCTGCCTTTCAGAGGAATGGTGGTCCGTCTGAAAACCACCATGACCTGCGCAGTTATGTTGGAAAGATCAAAACACACAATGCATGCCTTCTCCAGGCGAGCATACATCTTCTTATACGCTCTTAGCCCCTTAGGCAGGGAGTCGGGAGAATCCCACTCTGACTGGATCCTTGATCGCCTCTGGAAATGGGAAGAGAGCAGTGGACTTCTGAACCCCTTGCAGGAATGCATGTACCTTTGGCTCCTTCTCCGTGGCTGGGACATCCGCCAAGTTCAAGGTGGATGACACCCTGGCAATCAACACTGCCAGTTCTTCCTTCTTCTAGAACAGGCGGATAATACCGGCCTCATCACAATCCTCCAAAATCAAGAGTACTTCTTTGTCCTCATCAAAGCCCAACACCAAGACATCAGAATCCAAAGCTCAGGCAGATCACAGGTGATCCATCTCCAGGGGGCAATCTTTGCCAGGGATGCTTAGCTGTAGGCAACCAAACAAGGATTCCACTCTCAGCCTACTCCTCACGAGACTGCGCCCGTGGGAACCCAGAGGCCGCAGGGTCTGAATTTCAATGCCAGAATGACCAGGCCTGCTGTAAAAAAGGAAAAGAATTCCAGGGAGGACAATCTGGAGTCCAAAAGCTATCCTCTCAGAAATGACCCACCAACACCAGGGGACATATCTGCCAGAGATCCCATTGAGGATGGGGAGCGGCCCATAGCATGGTCGCCAGAACCTCCAGCCGGCTGGTTATTCTTACCCACAGTACCATCCGTCATCACCTTCCCTGAGGCAGGCAAGGCCGGACTAACTGCATCCCCTGGCTGAGAAAGGGGGAGCAAGTCCTCTAGGGAGGACTCAGAAGCTAGTAAACAAAAAGAACAGAGTCCAGAAGGCAGAGATGAGGTACCTCGCTTGCCACAGGTCATACAAAATTTCCTGGAAGACGACAGAATTAAGGCAAGTATCCCAACAGTGCGCGCTAAGGCCATAGTGGCCTAGTAAGTGTGCATTAACAGCACTATTACAACAGGCATTACAAGCACTAGGGTAGGATCGCACGCAGTAGCCACTTGGGTGTAACGCTCAACCATCAGGTGCACAATAGGAAAAAATGCTACTAATGCACGTAAAAAAACAGTACGAAATCCCCACACTGCACCAACAATTGCCAGCGGTCTACCCCAAAATTGTGCCCCAGACACGGGAGCCCCCAACAAGGACAATAACGAGGTCAAGTCTTGGTACTCAACCCCTGACAGCTCCAGGCAGAGAATCTGTGCTGGGCTCAGCTCTACTCCCTTGAAGCTATTTTTCTGGCTTTGCAGGTACTGCTTTTAAGGTGGGTGGCAGGCAGATCCCTCTGAGAGCCTCTGCAATCTTCGGGAGAGAGCAGGGGGTACAAAGGAGGAGGGAGGGGGTGTTGAGGTTGTATGAGGCTGCTGATTTTTTCAAATCCAATTTTTTTTTTCTAGCTGCTCAACAGGCTCTTAGTTCAGAAAGTGGAGCTGAACCAATTTTCTCCCTTCCTATCGCTACCAAAACTTTTAAAATCAATCTTTTCCTCTCAATTCTTCAGGATTTTCTTCAGAGAGGAGTAAATCCATCCAGTATCTGCTGGAGAAAAAGAAATACTGAAGAAACATCTGGTGACTGAGGCAGATAAGAGGCATAGGAGTGATGTCATTGAAACCTGGGCTTTTCATTGGTTCTTTGTCTCCACCAATCTGCTGGTAGGGGAACACCACCCACCTGTCTGGACTGGTCTAGCAGGATGATATGGAAACAGCATTTTTGGTGAAATGTACTAGGGGAACACTACTGGTCTAAGGGAGTCTGATCTCCAGCTCTGAGGCTCCCTCCTCCTTTCTCTGCACAAATTGCACCTTCTCATTCTACGCCCTTCCCCGACTCACCATGGGGATCTGTCGCCGGCGCAGAGTAGAACGCACGCGACGGCTGATTCTCTGGAAACACTCCTGGGGTGTGTATGCAGGGTGTTCTGAAAACAAAAACAGGTTACTCTGAGAATAAAAGGTCAGAGCAGGGCCAGAAGAGAGTCTGGGCAGCCCTTCCTCAGGCACTAAGGCATTTATCCATGCAGGAAGCACTGCCAGATCATGCAGCTTGTTTGTGAGAGACACACGCAGAACTAAAGGAACACTATAAAAATGTGTTCTACTGAGAATCAAAGACAAATAAAAGAATAAAAACAAATAAAAAAGGATACAAACAGGAACACACACACACCACTCTAAATAGCATCAGCAGAACTCAGACCAGACCTCCTGTGCTACATTCAGCCCAACCCTGCAGAGGTCAGCAGATCCCCAGTACCCAACTAGACCAATCCCCAGCCAAAAGTACCCATTCACTGGTCCAGAATATTCAGTTCTAAGCCGGCTAAGGTCCTTTGGAATAACAGCCTCTAAAAGTCTAACATATCTCTAGCACAGTTACCTTTCCTCTTGTCCTCGGCTCTTGCGGGGAGCTTTGTCTTTGGCTTCCTCTGAGCCTTCTCCTCCAGGTACAGCAGAACTTTCTCCTGCTCCTCACCTGAACGGTTCATGAAGTCATTCCAAATCTAAACAAGGAGACAGAAAAGTGAAGTCACCTGTGGTCCTGAAGTCTGCTAAGTTATACTCTGACATCAATATTTAAGAAGAAATTAGACCTTACCTGCTAATTGTCTTTCCTTGAGTTCTCTCCGGGCCAGTCCAGGTACGTTAGGGTAGTCAACCTCCTTCAGCAGCTGAGGACTGAATACTGAAAGTTTTTGCTGACAGCCAATCCAGCTCCCTCTGGTGTCAGACTCTCAGTCTTCTCCTATCAAAGCAGCGAACTTCAACCATAACTTAGAACTAGAATCAACCAAAATTTCTACCACTAGTCTTTGAACATTGTAACGAAAGAAAAAAAATTAACAATCCACTTCCCCGAAATGGAAGTCCTTTCCTCTTAATTTTCTATTCTGTATTAGTTCCTTTGGTTTTGTTTTTGTTTTTTTGTAGAGGAACTCCTTTACCCCAGGGGAACCTCCAAACTCCACTTCGACTCCACCTGAACTCGACTGCAGCTCCGACCACTAGAGCAGGAACCCTACTCTAACACTGAAATCAACGTCCGGGCCGCTAATTCCGCCCCAGTACTCGCAGACAACTTGGGTGGGACCTGGACTGGCCCGGAGAGAACTCAAGGAAAGACAATTAGCAGGTAAGGTCTAATTTTTTCTTCCTATTCGTCTTTCCGGGCCAGCCCAGGTACGTTAGGGCCGTACCAAAGCAGTACCTAAAAAACGGGAGGGTCCTGCGAGCCCCGCCACAATGGCTGCGGCCCCCACTCTAGCATCACCCCTTGCCTGGACATCTAGTCTATAATGTCTTGCGAACGTATGCAGCGAGGACCAGGCAGCCGCCCGACATATATCTACCGGCGGAACCAATGCCAACTCCGCCCAAAACGCCGCCTGGCCTCTAGTCAAATGCGCTCTGAGTCCCTCCGGAGGAGACTTCCCATGCGCTTCATAAGCCGCTCCAATAGCTCGCTTCACCCACCGAGCAATTGAAGCTTTGGAAGCCGCTTCACCTTTACGAGCTCCACCAAAAAGTACGAACAATCCATCCGACTTCCGAAACGGCTTTGTGTCCTTGAGGTATCTTTGTAAAACTCGACCGAGATCCAACTCCTGAAGCGCCTGATCCATCTTACTCCCATTCTGATTAGGAAAAGTTGGAAGGGAAACTGACTGATTCACGTGGAACGCCGACACCACCTTTGGCAAAAAGGACGGGACCGGCCTTAAAACTACCTTCTCCTCCGTAAACTGGAGATACGGCTCCCTACAGAAGAGAGCTTGCAAATCTAAAATTCTCCTCGCAGAGCACAAGGCTCCGAGGAAGGCTGTCTTCCACGAAAGTTCTCTAAGACTCACTGCCGTCTTCGCCTCAAATGGCGGCCTCGTCAACGCTTCCAACACTAAATTTAAATCCCAAGCGGGTACCACTTGCCACACCGGAGGTCGGATGTGTCTAGCTGCCCTAAGAAACCTGAGAACATCCGGATGCGACGAGAGCATGCTGCCCTGCACCTGTCCTCTAAAACATGCCAGAGCAGCTAGATGAACCTTGAATGTGTTGAGAGCTAGCCCCTTCTCTAGCCCACCTTGCAGGAACAACAGAATATCGGGCAAACCCGCCGAGTAAGGTCTAACGTTCCGCTCAGTACACCAGGCTTCAAAGATCTGCCAGACCCACACATATGCTAGAGAAGTCTATCTCTTCCTAGACATCAACATGGTGGTTATCACTGACCGTGAGTACCCTTGCCGCTGTAAGCGGTTCCTTTCAAGAGCCAAGCCGTAAGCAAGAACCGATCCACCTGTGGCATTAATACCGGATCTTGGCTCAGAAGGTTGCTCCGATTGGGAAGCCTCCAAGGAGGCTCCACTAGAAGCCGCACCAGATCTGCGTACCAAGGCCGTCTGGGCCAATCCGGAGCTATGAGAATCACCTTCCCATTGTAACTCACTACTCTGCGAATGACGTGCCCTATCAGTGGCCACGGAGGAAAGACAAAGTAGCTGACCTGACGGCCACAGCTGCACCAGGCCGTTGAAGCCCTCTGACATGTGCTCCCTGTGCCTGCTGTAAAACCAGGCTGCCTTGGTATTGACTAGGGTCGCCATCAGATCCATGACAGGCTGACCCCACCTCACCGTGATGTCATGAAAAACTGCACTGTTCAATTCCCACTCTCCGGGATCCAACATGTTTCGACTGAGGTAGTCGGCTTGGACGTTGTCCTTCCCCACGACATGCGCCGCCGAAAGCGCCTCCAGATGGATCTCCGACCACCGAAACAACAGCTGACTCTCCTCCAGAAGCGACCCGCTGCCCGTGCCTCCTTGCTTGTTGATGTAGGAGACCGTTACCAGATTGTCAGAGAACACCCGAACCGCTCTCCCTTCAAGGAGAGAGACGAAGTCCAATAACGCGAAAGACGCACCACTCTCAGTTCCAACCGATTGGTCGGAGTAAGAAGGTGCTTGGTCGATCAGGTCCCTTGCGTCACTTGGGCTAAACAATGAGCCCCCCAGCCACAGAGACTGGCGTCCGTTGTGACCAACACCCACTCCGGGTGATCCAGAGGCATGCCCCTCTGAAGATGTTCCGGGACCAGCCACCACTGAAGACTGTCGCGCACCTCCGGAAGACACACCAGTCTCCGCGATAGCGGATGATCTTGAGGAGACCATCTGGAGAGCAACGCCTGCTGTAGAGGCCGCATATGAGCTCTGGCCCACTGCACTAAATCCAAAGCCGCCGCCATGGACCCCAACAACTGTAAGTACCTCCACGCTGTGGGCGCCCTCATTTTTAAGAACGCCTTCACTTGACTTAAAATTTTTTTGAACTCTGTCCTCGGGAAGGAACACTGTCCCCAACTCCGTGTCAAACAAAGCTCCTAGGTACTTCAGTCGCTGCACTGGAAGCAAATGACTCTTTGCTCGGTTGATGACCCATCCGAGCCGCTCCAAGAACTCCACCACTCGAGCTGTAGCCCTCACCGAAGCCTCTCGAGACTCCGCCCTGATCAACCAATCGTCCAGGTAGGGATGAACTTGAATCCCTTCCGTGTGCAGGGCCGCTGCTACTACCATTACTTTTGTGAAGGTTCGTGGTGCCGTGGCCAGGCCGAAAGGCAAAGCTCGAAATTGAAAATGGCCCATGGGCACAGCAAAGCGCAAAAAACTTTGGTGCTCTTCTCTGATTGGGATGTGCAGATAAGCCTCCGTGAGGTCTATAGAGGAGAGCGCTTCTCCAGGCTTGACCGCCTGAATAACCGACCGTAGAGTTTCCATACGAAAATGCGGCACCCTCAAGCAGCGGTTGACATGTTTGAGGTCCAGAATTGGCTGAAAAGAACCTTCTTTCTTCGGAACCACAAAATAAATCGAGTATCGACCTAAGCCGCACTGGTCTCGAGGCACTGGCACTACCGTCTGAAGTTGCAACAAGCGCTGCAGCGTTACCTTTACCGCTGCCCTCTTTTCATGAGGACCGCACAGAGACAGCACAAAATCTTCCAGCACTAGTTGGGTGAACTCCATCGCATATCCGTCCCAGATAATCTCCAGCACACACCGGTCTGTAGTTATAGAGGCCCAGACGAAGAGGAACTCCTGCAATCGTCCTCCCACGGGAATCTCTGCCTGGACCCGCTGACCTTCATTGCGGTTTCCTGGAGGAGCCTGAGGCGAGGACCCAAAGCCTCTGCCAAATCTCCTGGCTCCTCGAAAGGACTGCCCCCTGGCCACGAAACGACCTCTTTGATAAGGGGTAAACCGCGAACCTCGGACTTTGCGAAAATCTCTTCCTTGACCTCTCTGCAACAGACCTGGCTTCGGCGCTTTCGGATGGTCTTCTGGAAGCCGGCCCCCCTTTTGAATCTCCCAGGTCTTTTACAAATCTTCTCCAACGCTTCCCCAAAGAGCAGCTTGCCCTTATAGGGGAGTTTACTGAGCCGGGACTTAGATGATGCGTCCGCTGCCCAATTCCTTAGCCAAAGGAACCGTCGAGCAGCAATCACTGACGCCATGGCCTTTGCCGATATCCTTACCAAGTCATAGAAGGCATCCACCAAATAAGCCGCTGCCGACTCCAGTTTTGCACCTTCCGAGGAGGCTTCCTCGCTTCTATCCGGACCTGGCTCCCCCTGCAGCCAACGGATAGAGGCTCTTGACACATAAGCTCCACAGATAGAAGCCTGCAACGCCAGGGCACTGGAGTCAAACGCTTGCTTCAACAGCGCCTCCAGACCTTTCAGTGCAGTACCCCCTTCCACGGGGATCGTTGTTTTCTTAGTGACCGCCGCCACCAACGCATCCACTTTCGGCATGCGCAACAACTCCTCCTCTTCCTGTGGCACTGGGTATAAACGTCCCATAGTGCGATTTCCTCTGAGGGTAGCCTCTGGACATTCCCACTCAGAATCTATCGTTTGCTTAATTACTCTGTGCACTGGGAAACAACGCTGCTCTGCCTTAAACCCCTGCAACAGGGGATCTTCCAGCGGCTCTTGCTGTACTGCTGGAACCACAATGTTTAAAGCAGAAAGGGACTAAGAAATAAGAGCACCGAGCTCCTCCTTGCGAAAAACCCTAAAGACATTCGGATCTTCACCGGACCCTAGCTCACCTTCCTCTAATCCCAAAGACCAAGCATCCAATCCTGCATCTGACAGGATTTCTCCTTCTTCCGCCCCGAGTGGCATAGAGCCCTGCGCTACCAGGCTCTCAACCCCGGGCTCTGCCGGCTTATCTTTCAGAGAGACTCCTTCCCCAGGGTCTGCCTTCTTCAGAGAATCTGCCTGTACCTCCATTACACTGGGTTCAGACAGGCCCCCTGCAGCTTGAGCCATCTTCAAGCAAAAAGCATGATGCATCGCTAAAATAAAATCCAGAGTAAATAAAGATTGCAAGTTTTCTTGTCCAGGGAACTTCTGCTGACCCTTTTCCTCAGAAAAAGGTGCCTTGCTGGACTTTTGTTTTCTTTTACCAGATTTATACGGCCGCGCTGAAGAAAAGGGCAGACTTAATCAAAATGGCCAACTTTCCCGCCATTTCCGCTGAGTCAAGAGACCCCTCATTTACTCCCTCTGAAGCTAGCTTACCATCCATGATAAACACGACTGCCAGAAAACACCCCCGAAATAAAAACAGCACACTTCAAATTAACGAGACAGCTTAAACATGTGCAAACCTCAACACCACTAAAACGATCGCTGAGCACTGCGCCGACAGCAGCTCTCAACTAAAACAGTGTCCGCTTCAACGCACCATGCTCTGCAGCACCTACCTCTCAAAAACTGAGCGCTGAGAAAGCACAGTTACTTACCTGTAACAGGTGATCTCTGGGAACAGCAGGAATAAGTCTTCACATATGGGTACGTCGGTACCAACGGAGCCTGCGCGGGAACGCTCCCCAGCATCCAATCAGAAAGCTTTTGGGAGCATCCCTCAGCGCCTGCGTGCTGCCTTCCCGCCTTTCCAACTGTCTCTCCTCAGTTGAGTTTTATAGCTGAGACAAAAAGAGAGAAAGAGGAAAGGAAGAGAGATACAACTCCTAGGGGAGGTAGGTGGGTTGTGAAGACTTATTCCTGCTGTTCCCAGAGATCACCTGTTACAGGTAAGTAACTGTGCTATCTCCAGGAACAAGAAGGAATGAGTCTTCACATATGGGGACTCCCAAGCTAAGATGCCTGGAGCCCTAGCATGTTGGTGATTGAAACATGCTCCACCTCATATGCCCAGGCATCCCGAGGATGGAGGGTAGGAGTTGAAGAAGAGAGGAGCTGTAGGAGACAGCTGACCTAAGATAGGACTACAGACAAGAAGTCCCTGTATATATGATAAGCATCATGAAATATATTGAAATGAACAATCACAATATGGACCTCACCTACTGGGGATCCAGTAGAGGAATCTTCAAGATGACCTCACTGAAGTGAGTTGAAGGTCAAGATCTGGAACTGACAGGTGACCCCAGGATTCAACTGGGGAAGTACAAAAACGGTAGGTCTTTAGTAGAAAGCTTTATGGAAAAAGTTGAAAACTTTTGGCTACAGAGTTAATTATAGTTAGGAGCAAAAGAGGAAGACTGACCGAGTTGGACAAAACTGGCTTAGTCCTTGAGGGAAGAAGGGGTATGGGAAAAATCCCGTAATCCCAAGGAAGGACAGATGTCTGAGGAATTGGAAACCTCAGATCTACTGAAGATCCCCCATGTCTCTCCTAACGGACGAGAGGTAGGAAGATAAAGGAATAGGGAGCTTCAGGGATACCTGAACCTAAGGTTATGGTAAAAACTGTCAGTACCACAGCAGTGGTTGTGTGCATAAGAGCCGAAACATACTGTGAAATAGTATGAACATGTGAAAACCCACTGTCTGGAACAGATAGGAAGGAAAAAAACACCTTTATGAGCACAGACAGTTAGAGAGATAAGTATGTGAATACATATCTACCTAAAGGAAGTATCTCGACAGATACACACACACACATGTGTGTGTAGATAGATATATATATGTGTGTGTAGATAGATATATATATGTGTGTGTAGATATATATATAGAGAGATATATATAGGGGCATATAGATAGATAGATATAGATATGTTTATGGCGAGATCCAGGGGGTATAGCATATGCACACATGGCTAACAGACATATACATTTAAAGAAAGCATATAGACATATGTACATATATATATATATATATATATATATATATATGAATATATAGGTCTAAAGAGAAATGTCTGCAATTAAGCAGAAAAAGATATGTCTACAGGAATCTTCACATGGAAGATGTGAAGAGGAATGATTCATCTCATAACAAGAAGGTGGAACCTACTTGAGAAGATATAGAGAATCTATTCCCTCTGGTTAAGATGGAGTAGAATGCTACCCAGTAAAATAACCAGGATGGTTGCGAGAAAACAGAGGATAATATCAGTCTGTAAACAGCAAGTCCTGAGTCCAGTAGGACTCTAACATAGTGAAGGGACAGAATACGCATAGGAAGAGACACCAGGTAGACCCACTTGAGGGACAAGGGGTGGGGTATCATGCGTTATTTAGTTAAATATGTGCTGTCCATGAAGGATTAGGATACCATGAGGACAAGCTGCAAGGAAAAAGAGCATATTTCCTGTAGGAATTTGGTAACTCTTTAGACTGTCACGTAGGAAAGGCTTATGTCCTTTATGAAAAGGAAATAGAAGGGTGTAAAGAACCCTCACAGTCATGGGAGGTGACTGAGGAAGCCTTTTTCAACCATATAGGATAGTCATTAGAGAAAAACCCCTCATGCTCTCTAGCAAGGGCCCATAGTGGAAAGCGTCTCCGTAGGATTGCAGAGAGCATTATGCAGGAGAGTTGGGAAATAAAACTGGCTGTTGGAGACAACCAGCTGCCAGCTCAACTATGCTGCCAACTCCAAGGATTTGGAGATGGCAGAAAAGAAGTTATAAGGATTGTCCAAGATAGATGAGCACTATCTTGGAAGCACTACTAAGGCTAGACAAAAAGTAGTGGAAGACAATACTGGAACTTATAGAAAAGTACCAGTAGTCCAATCACTGAAGCTCCTGCATGGGAAGCTGCTGAATGGCACAGCAGAGAGATCTTTCTGTTTTTAACAGAGAGAACAGACAGAACAAGAGGAGAATATCCTGTCCCTGTCTAAGGAGCTGCCCAGATGAGGAAAAAGGGGGTTTACTCAAGAGAAAAAAACTCTACACTGGAATGGAAAGGAAGACTGGAAAGGCTAAGAAAGCCTTCCATTGGTATGGTACCACTCTTACAGGGCAACCCTGGAAAAGAAGGTAAAGAAAAAATAGGAGCTGAGGGGAGACTTGCCATATGGCGAGTCTATAGAAGGAAAAATTCATGGTGGTACAGAAAAACTATCATGAGATAGTTGGCAAACCTCTCTTCATTGTAGGAAGAGGAGGAAAACCCTGTGACCCATAGACATGAATATCCTGACAGCTCAGCATACCTAAGAGCAAGTGGATGTCCTGGAAACAGGAATCCAAGTGTAGAGGTTTAATGAAAAAACTTCTAATGAGAAGAAGTGAACTGTAGGTTATAACATATTAATTGGAACCCTATTGAGGGTTAATTTTACTGGCTTAAGTTTGGATTCTTCAGACCAGGGCGAGGTTTCCCTTGTTTGGGAACATCGGCATGATGGGCAGGAGAAGAATAAAACCTTCTTTTAGGAAAAGGAGGTTTGGTAGGGCATTTACCTGCTGGGGGAGGAGAAGGTTTAGGATGGCCCTCAGAAACAGGGAAGTCAGTGGAGCAATGAGCAACCTGACGCAAAGACTCCTTATTGAAGAGATTTTCTCCAGTACAAGGAGTGTTACCCAGTCTTTGTTGTGCCCATCTGCTCAAGTCTGAAGCTTGGAGCCAGGCTCTACGTCGTGCTCCTATGGCTATAGCAGAGGTTCTGCTAACAGACTCAAAGGAGTCTAGGGAAGCACGAGAAAGAAACCTAGAGATATTCTGGCTATGACTAAGAAGCAAGTAATAGTCTGCAGCCTTGGGCTCTGAAAGAAAAGGAGTCAAAAGAGATAATTTCTCTGTGACCTCCTGAAGGGATAGACTCATAAAAAATATATGAGAGAATCCTTGTTGCCAGCATAGATGTTTGGAAGGTTTGACGTCCAAAGGCATCCAGTGTTCTAGATGCACGACCTGGCGGGAAAGAAGAATGCTTCTTCTTGCTTTTTACCTTCCTCATTGCTGATTCCACTGCAATGGAATGATGGGGAAGTTGAGTCTTTTGAAACCCTGGAGAGGGGGGCACCTGATACAGAAGAGCAGTTGCTGTAGAAGGTGAGGAAGCCCTTAAAGGTGTTTACAGGATCTTCTTCTGAAAATATGGGAAAGAATGATGTAAAGAAAGCATTATATTTTCCTTTTCCCCAGAAGAGCCTTGTGTGGGATCATAGCCAGGGATAGGAATAGCCAGGAATGTTGCCATGTCAAGGAGAAATTTCTGAAAAGAAGGATCTCCAATGGGAACAATCCCTGGACAGGCTAAACTCGAAGAACTAGCCTGGGCACCGGATAGTTGTCCGGTGCAAAACAGGATCTCTAATGGATGGATACTGGGACTGGCGGTTATGACCTGAGACAGTCAGTACTGTATCGTCCATGCTAGGTATCGACTCCAAACTAGGTATAGAAAGGAGCGATCCTGGTGAAAAAAGCATGGATGGAGCTGGTCCCGATGTTACTGCAGGTACCAGCATCGACACCGATACCGGTGGTTGGGCCGGAATCGAAGGCGATACCGACATCGAAACAGTCATTGGAGGCTGCTCAAACGGTACCGAGGTAACTCGAAAGTCTCGGTGATTATCCTCGGTACCGCGCATCTGGAATCGGTGAATGTCGGTTCCGAGATGCGTCGGTACCCAGTCTTCCAGACTAGATATCGATTCTAGACTCGGCATCGAAGGAAGCGAATCTATCGATGCATGTCTAGAGGGTACCGACGTCAGGGGTCGTATCGACGGAGCTGCCGATACTGGAAAGTCAATCTGGGTATCGATCGGTCCCGAAGGTACCGAGTACGCCAGATGACGATCCCTGGTGAGGAGTGGATCGCTCAACACCAGTGCCGATGCCGGGGTATCGGTACCGCTCGAAGCGGATGCCACCACCAGGCATGGCTCAGGTATGTTCTGTGAGGGGTGAGCCCCAGGAACAACCTGAAACCCCTGAGAGGCTCTGGAGACCGAAGACTCCCGCCGGGGTTTTGAAGCCAATGAGGTCTTGAGGGCAAGACCGGAGCCGTCATCATGCTTGGCATGAGACCTACCACCCAAGGATTGGCTAGTCTTAACAGACTGTTTGTGGGTTACCTGATCCTGTAGAGAAGAAATGGTCGGTGCCCTTACACTGGAAGGGAAAACTGTATCGAGGGAAACTCAAAATGGAGAATCTCTTCTCATAAAATTGTAGCCTGATGGCTCTGGAGGAAAGGGGTCAGGACCCAAACAGGTTAGACACCAGTTATTGGAGTCTAAAAAGAAAACTGTATTTCCACAGTTAAGGCACTTCTTAGGAGAAGAAGGCTCCATAATGGAGAGGCCTTGCAGGCCCAAAAATTCAAGACAGAAACAGAGGGAAAAAAACTCCCTGAGTTTTAGGAAAAAGAAAAGAAAAAACCACCGGCGGTACCGGTGGAGTCGGGGAAACAGCCGCGACCACAAGAAAACAAAAGTAAAAGATTTAAAGAAAATATTTTCTGCGGTGACAGAAAGACGTCCTGCTGGCTCCGCGGAAAAACGAAAACTGAGGAGAGACAGTTGGAAAGGCGGGAAGGCAGCATGCAGGCGCTGAGGGATGCTCCCAAAAGCTTTCTGATTGGACGCTGGGGAGCGTTCCCGCACAGGCTCCGTCGGTACCGACGTACCCATATGTGAAGACTCATTCCTGCTTGTTCCTGGAGATGGAAACAAGCTCTCGATCTCCGGTTTCCCGCTGCTAGCGGTACTCGGAGCCAAAGCCGAACTGCGGTGAAGAAGTGAACCCTGGAGCCTCCAGTTTCTTCTCCTGTCTCCGGAGTAAGGGAAAATGCATAAGACGAGACAGGATCTGCCTCAAATGCTCTCGGGGAAATGTTTTACCCCTTCCTTTTTTTTTTTTTTTTTTTTTACACTTTAAGCTGTAAAGAGCACTTCTCTGTAAAGTGCCCTGCTAGGACAACAGAGAAAGATATGTATTATTTCCCAATATCTCCTTCACTCAGCGCACAGCTAGGGCCCTATTGCCTGATCCTATTTGCCTCTCCTGGGAGCCTGTCAGCTACACATCCTATTCAGCTGCTCAGGACTGAAAGACTGAGGGCCTGACACCAGAGGGTGCTGGATTGGCTGTCAGCAAAAACTTTCAGTATTCAGTCCTAGCTGCTGAAGGAGGTTGACTACCCTAACGTACCTGGACTGGCCCGGAGAGACAAATAGGAATACCAACTAAACCTGCTGCCCTTTGTTATGCATGCCAGAAGCAGCCTGGTCAAGCAGAGAACTATTTCACCAGCCCCATGTTAGCATATGAAAAACACCAGTCAACAGCTAACTTTTTATTACTTCACCCCTGAGCACAAACACCAAAATAACAAAAAAAAAAACCAAAAAAAAAAAAAACCAAATAAAACACCACACCCCACAACTTTACACAAGCAACTTGTCAGTTTTCGATAACAAGTTCCACATTCAGTCCAGTCTGGTGAATTTGAAGCAGTCTTTTACTGTACCCCTAATTGTCAGTAACAAGAAGGAAAAATCATTGTGCCGACAGAAACGGTAGCCAGGGGTACTGTTCCTCTGCTATCATGCACAAGTCATCCAGAGAAAACAGAAAAACCCAAAAGGAACATGAAATCCATCACTTGATAAAAGACAATAAAGGCTACTGTGTAACACTGAGCAAAAGGGAAGAAAGTGTGACAGGTCCACTGCAGCGCAGGCAGAGTCTGCTGTACTGCGTGTGTGCGCGCGCATGTACTGGTGTACCTGCCCTCGTGTATGGAAGACTCTAGAGCTTTAAACAAACCTGCCTAAAGGCAGATTGTTATTAAATTCACACAACAGATGAAAAGAATAAGAGTAAATTAGACTTACCTGCTAATTGTAGTTCCTGGAGGAACTCCAGTCTAGTCCCAACTCTGGGTTCTGTACCTCTCACAGCAGCTTGGCGACTGAGAACACGTCACCTTTTTTCACTGACGACAACTGGTATATCCATCCTGGATCCACCTCCTCACTCCAGTAACCTACTGACAAAGCAGACTCACCGGAGCAACCATTAAGTATTAAACTTTATCAACAGATTCCAACTCTCTAAATAACTTCAACTGAAAAACATATAGAAGGGTGTCATACCCTTCCCTATTATCTCCTGCAAGAAGTACTGAGGTCCATCCACTCCCTTTAACTAGAAAAAAAGGAAGCTTCCTGCAGTGAATCCTGAATTCTTACCTGTAAGAGCTTTGTTGCTTCAGACTGCCGCCTATCCAGGGGGGATATGGGACTAGATTGGAGTTCCTCCAGGAACTACAATTAGCAGGTAAGTCTAATTTACTCTTCCAAATCGTCCCTCCAGTCTAGTCCCAACTCTGGGTAAGTAACAGAGCAGTAAAGAAACTCAATGGGAGGGACCTTCTAGACCAGCCTGAAGCACTGCCGATCCAAAACAGGTATCCCTCTCTGCCTGAACATAGAGATGATAGTGCTTGACAAAAGAATTCAGTGACGACCAGGTAGCCGCTTTGCAAATGTCTACCGCCGGTACCAACTGAAACTCAGCCCAGGACGCTGCCTGAGCTCTCGTGGAATGAGCCCTCAGACCCTCGGGTACCGCTCTGCCCTTCAAAATATATGCGGACACCACGGCTTCCTTAATCCATCTAGCAATGGAGGCTTTAGAAGCTGCTTTTCCACGGCTTGGCCCTCCGAAAAGCACGAAAAGGCAATCGGATCGCCGAAAAGCTTTCGTTCTACGGAGGTAGATCTTTAACGCACTCCTCACGTCCAAGCGATGCCGACGAGGAGGAGAAGAAGAATCCGCCGAAGCCTCACCAAAAACCAGCAAGGTCTCTACTTGATTCATGTGAAACACCGACACAACCTTAGGTAAGAAGGACGGCACGGGCCGCAAAAAACTACCTTAGACTCATAGAACTCTAAGAAGGGCTTTCTACAGGACAATGCTTGCAACTCCGAAATGCGCCTTACCGAGCACATGGCTACCAGAAACAGCACCTTCAGGGTAAGATCCTTTAAAGATGCTCCAGACAAAAGGTTCAAACAGCTCCTTGCCCATCGCCTGTAAGACTAGAGGGAGATGCCAACTTGGGACCACCGGTCTATGGGGCGGGCGAATCAGAGACACAGCCCTCAGAAAATGCTTGATATCGGAATGACAGGCTAGCGGTTCACCGTGTACCTTACCCCTGTAACAGGCCAAAGCCGCTACCTGCACCCGTAGGGAAGCCGCCGCCAAACCTCTCTCAAAAGCCTTTTGCAAAAACGCTAACACTTGCGGAACCGATGCCCTCAGCGCTTGTACCCGATTGTCTGCACACCAGGCCTCAAAGAGTCGCCAGACCTGGACATAGGCTAAAGACGTAGACTTTTTCCGTGCTCTCAACAAAGTAGAAATTAACGAAGAATATCCTCGGGCCGTTAACCTAGCCCTCTCAAGAGCCAGGCCGTAAGTGAGAAACGACCCACCTGAAGCATAAGCGGCCCCTGAGCCAGAAGATCCGCTCAAGGTGGAAGACGC
This sequence comes from Ichthyophis bannanicus, assembly GCA_033557465.1. Lineage (NCBI taxonomy): Eukaryota > Metazoa > Chordata > Amphibia > Gymnophiona > Ichthyophiidae > Ichthyophis > Ichthyophis bannanicus. The sequence goes on from CM066039.1 coordinate 310,304,185, forward strand.
CACAACCTTCCCACCAAAAGCCTCATGAGGTCCGCGTACCAAGGGCGCCTCGGCCAATCCGGTCCTATCAGAATCACTCTGCCCCTGTGACCCTCTATGCGCCGTACGACCCTTCCTATTAGCACCCAAGGCAGAAACACACAGAGCAGACGATCCTCCGGCCAGGCCTGGATCAGGGCATCCAGCCCCTCCGACATCCATTCTCTTCTTCTGCTGAAGAACCGATCGACTTTTGCCGACTGGAAGGTCACCATGAGATTCATCACTGGAGTTCCCCAGCCACTTACTAGCATGTCGAACACTTCCGGATGCAGGATCCACTCTCCGGGATCCACCTTCACTCGACTCAAGAAACCGGCCTGCACGTTGTCCACTCCCGCTACATGTGTCGCCGACACTGCTGGCAGATTCTGCTCGGCCCACTCAAACAACTGCTCAGCCTCCTCTTCCATCGAAGCACTGGAAGTGCCCCACTGGCGAATGATGTAGGCCACTGCCGTGGCGTTGTCGGAAGACACCCAAATGGCTGCGTTGCGAAGGAAAAGATGAAACTCCTGCAGCATGAGCCGTACCGCCCTCAATTCCAACCTGTTGATGGACCAGGCCCTCTCGTGCTCTGACCACTCGCCCTGTGCGAATGTTCCTTGGAAATGAGCTCCCCATCCGACGAGACTGGCATCAGTCGTCAGCGGGAGCGACAAAGGCATCTCCAAGGACACTCCGTCCACGAGGCTCTTCATCCGAAGCCACCACTGAAGTGCTTGATACGTCTCCGGTAAGCAGGGCAACTGCTTGGACAAGTGATTGTTCTGGTGAGACAAACGCCTGAGCAGCGCCCTCTGTAACGGCCTCATGTGCGCTCTCGCCCACTGGACTAGATCTATCGTAGACGCCATGGTCCCGAGCAATTGTAGGTAATGCCAAGTTGTGGGAGATGTTCTGCTCAGAAAACATCAAACCAAGCGCCTTAATCCGAGCGCACGCTGATGAGGAAGATACACTCTCTCTGCCTTCGTATCGAAGCGGGCCCCTAGATACTCCAAATTCTGAGATGACATCAACTTGCTCTTTGCTACATTGCCCACCCAACCAAGGCCTTGAAGGAAGGCTACCACCCTTGCTGTCGTCGACATGCTCTCGGCATGGGACTTTGCCCGAATCAACCAATTATCCAGGTATGGATGCACTAGCATGCCTTCCTTCCGTAACACCGCCGCCACGACGACCATCACTTTGGTGAACGTCCTCGGAGCTGTGGCCAACCCGAACGGCAACGCCTGAAATTGAAAATGACCCATAGGTACCGCAAACCAGAGAAACCGTTGATGATCCGGGCATATCGGTATGTGCAAGTAAGCTTCTGAGAGATCCAGGCAGGTGAGAAACTCCCCCTTTTGCACCGCTGCCATCACCAACCGCAAGGTTTCCATATGAAAATGGGATACCCGGAGACACCGATTTATGCCTTTGAGGTCTAAGATTGGACGAAAAGCTCCGTCCTTCTTTGGTACCACAAAATAAATGGGAGTATCGACCTAATCCGCGTTGGTCTTGCGGAACCGGAATCACCGCCTTGATGTCGATCAGCCGGTTGACAGTCTCCTTCACTGCTGCGCACTTGGCCAGGAACTTGCACGGGGACTGTACAAAAAATTCCCTTACTGGCCACTGAAACTCCAAGGCATACCCTTCTCGGATGACCTCCAGCACCCACTTGTCCGACGTAATCTGGACCCAGGCAGGAAGAAAATCCCTCAGTCGACCCCCTATGGGCTCCAATCCTGTCTGGGCCCCACTGACTTCATTGGGTCTTTCGCAGATTTGCGGAAGAGGACGGCGCTCCAAAACCCCGCCCTGCTCCACGAAATCCACGAAACAATATTCCTGGTAGGAAAACGTCCTCTTTGAGCTTGATTGAATCTAGGGTATCGAAATCTGCGAAACTCTCGTTGTTGACTCTTTGAACCGGAGGCCAACCTCCCTGGTTTTTGTTTATCTTCCGGGAGCCGACCCCTCTTGGACTCCCCTAGATCCTTCACAAGCTTATCCAAGTCCTCCCCAAATAACAACTTCCCCCTAAAAGGAAGTTTGCTTAGCCAGGATTTGGAGGAGCTATCTGCCGCCCAATTGCGTAGCCAAAGATAACGGCGAGCAGCGACCGCCATGGCCATGCTCTTTGAGAGCCCTCTAATGAGGTCATACTGAGTATCTGCTAAATACGCTGTTGCGGATTCCAGCCTCGCTCCGTCTCCCGCGGCAGCCTCCATCTGATCTCCCTGCACCCTCTGCGACCAGCGAAGGGAAGCTCTCGCCACCCAAGCTCCACAAATGGCAGCCTGTAGAGACAAAGCATTGACATCAAAGACCTGCTTCAGCAAGGCATCCAGATGCCTATCCCGAGTATCCTTGAGTGCGGTACTGCCCTCAACTGGAATGATAGTTTTCTTCATGACCACCGAGACGGCTGCATCCACCTTTGGTGACTTAAATAATTCCTTATCCTGGTCCACAATGGGGTAAAGACGTCCCATCACCCTGGACCACTTTAAATCTGCTTCCGGCATGTCCCACTCTTCCCGAATCATTTCTTGAATCACTCTGTGTACCGGGAATGCTCTCTGGGTCTTCCGAAACACCTGTAACAATGAATCCTCCAAGGTAGCACCCTCTACAGATCCCAGGGTAGGCATATTGAGAGCCCGCAGGGACTCTACGATGAGTGCCGGTAGTTCGTCTCTTCGGAACAAACAGACAACCCTAGCCTGATCTTCCTTCTCCGTGATCTCCCCTTCTTGAAGGTCCTCTTTTACTTCATCGTTGAGCTCACCCTCCTCGGAGTGACCTCCCTCCGAGTCCAACAAAAAATCCTTTTGGTCCCTTTCTGCCCCTCTTCGCTGAGCTTCCCGCCGACTATGTACTGAGAGGGGTAAAGGGTCTTTTCTCAGCCTTATTACTTGCAGCGGCACCTGCTGCCAGGCCCCCCTGCTGTCCCCCGAAGGCCTGCTGAATAAGGGCTACAAATTCAGAAGAAAAAATGGCTGCTGGGCCACCCGGCAACGCCAGCTGAAAAGCGGGGGGCTCCATAGCGGACGAGGGACACACTACAGGCTCGCCTGGCAGTAAATCCAGGGAACCAGGCTCCTGCACCTCTAGCGCCATCCGTTGTCCCTCTGATGCCCTAAAGGTCCCTCCATGGTCACAGCCTCTAGTACACACGGCCTGCATACCCATGACTCTGTCAGTGAACCCTTCCACGAGCCGCAGACTAGGCAACGCAAATTTGAAGGCATTCCTTTGAGTCCCTTACCTTCCCGCTCTACAGCTATGCCCAGGCAGCCAAGACAAAAGAAAAACAAAAGAAACGAAAGGAAAACAAAAAACGTGGGGTTTTTGTTTTTTAAATCCACCAATTTAATAACTAGCTCCTCCTAGAGGCCCGAGCCAGAAAAGGTATGCCATACCGGAGAACGCAGCTTCCCACCAAGATCAAACAGGCTGCACCAGAGCTGAAAGCAGCTGTGCTCGTTCCCGCGCTGCTACCACACGGCCCGCTCGCCTCTTAACACTACCTCACTGAGGTGAACTGAGGCAGCACGGAGGATGCCTTATCTCAGGTGATTGATCCCCTGTGTCTGTGGCGCTGCGGAGAAGGCCCTGCCCATCACCTCTATCGAGAGGAGACGACAGACCATGTCGGGAGCTGCTGAGGAGAAAAAAAAAAAAAAAGATCTGCAGCTTGTAAATTACCAGCTCTTTTTTCCCAGCGCTGAGCAGGCACAACTTCTGCAACGCGCAGCCGGACACTTCCTCGGGCCTTCTTAAGCCGTGAGCTAAAGGGCCCACCTGTCCCTCTTAGCTTGAGATTGCCTACCTACTGCCCCAGGGGAGGGGGAAGGGGGGGGGAGTTAAGACCTCAGAGCCTCTTCCAGGAACAGTAAATTTGCTCAGCAATAAGATATATCTTAATTATCCCTTGCCTGGCTCTTTTTTTTTTTTTTAAATAAAGAATAGCTAACTATATTTTAATCGTTCCTCTAGTGAGCCTGGACCTCTGGGCTCACCAATCCTCCAGCTGTTTGGAGACTGAGTTAACTGCAGTGAGGAGGCAGATCCAGGTCATCAGTGAAAAAAGGTGACATGTTCTCAGTCTCCAAGTTGCTGTGAGAGGTACAGAACCCAGAGTTGGGACTAGACTGGAGGGGCGATTAGGAAAAGCAGATTCCCCAGCTCTGCACACAACCACACTGCTGCCTGCATCAACTTCCTAAAGAAGGAAAGTGTGGCAAGCCTATGTTATTCAGGAATCTAGTCACTCAACTGTTGCACAAGGAGCACAAAGGAATTAATAGAACTATAAAAATTGAAAGGAGCAATTATGTGTTTTACCACATAAAACCATGATTTGATTATTCCCCCTCCCCCAATTGTGAAGCAGCACATGAGAAAAGTGGCATTAGGTCAGGAAGAGGAAGTATGCTGGTGATTTCATTTTCAAAACATGCTTTATATTGCACCTATGGGGAGTTTCCCTTTGAAATTGCACTTGCAAAGTTGCTCAAAGAGCTCCAAAATTAACCTCAAACTTTAATTTTATAGCTTAAATTCCTAAACAGCAGCACCGCCCACTTACAGCATGCATCCATGGTACTAAGCCATCTCCACTGACTCATCTCATGCCCTTTGCCCACAAGATTTCCCCGTTTTGTTCTTTATAGGACAGCTGTATAGACCTTTGCTTGAAGTTTTGTCTTATTCTTTCTTCTACCTCTTTCCTCCAACACAGCAACTCATACTGCTGCTAGTCAGAAATACAACCCGACTTCTCCCACCATGTATACTTCACATATTCCTGTCCTTGGAGAGTTATGGACAACTCAATGATACCTGCATGTTCTGCAACAAGAGAGCATGTATACCTGCATGTAGGTTGTATTGTTGCAAGCCTGGGTGAAGATGCTGGGAGGCAGAGGATTTGTGATGTTCCCCTCATCAGTCAAGCACTCGTCTCTCTCCACTAAGGTCATCAGATAACGAGCTACAGAACAGAGAATCATTAAACTGAAACAGCAGCTCCTCACAGAACTCAACCAGACCACTAATTACCACTTCATGGTCCAACGTATATTCTTTGGCCATGACTAGCTTTAATTGCAGTACCACTGCACTCTACTGCTTACATCTTGCAGCCTTCAGGGATGCAATCAGGATTCTGGCTTAGCTGTGAATTTGTTCTGTTATGACATTAGTAATTTAAAAAAGAAATAAAAAAGCAAGTATTAAAAAGGCTGAATAATGGTGAGAATGAGAGTGTGCCCAGTTTTACCTGTGGAGCATTCTAGCTGCTGTTCCCCAGGATTTGGACAGTGCCAGTATTGCCTTAGAAAGCTTCTTGAGTGTAAGCCCAGAGTTTCTGGACACCCCCCACCCCCTTGCTGACATCATCTACAGCTGCCTGGAGGATATAAAATTGAGGCAGCCACTGTGGCTTGCTCAAAGGGGTGCGTGACCAAAGGGGTATGCCTTGGGCCCCAAATACGCACCAAAGGGCCCCATCGTGCTGCTCCACAATGCTCAAAGGATCTGGAAAGAGGAAGGGGAGGCGCTCCAAGACAGCTGCTGTGTTCAACTACCTCGAAGGTAATGATAGGACCCTATGGATAGGCATCTTCAGCTGGGGGGAGGGGGTGGAGTTAGTTCCCTTGCAGTCTGCCATGGGGCACCTCTCTTCTTCTTTCCCTGCTGGGGTATCATTGTCCCTGTCTGGGGTGTCATCTGCCAGGTCTCCTCCAACCCCTCCGGGATAGCATCTGGTCCTGAATAGTGAGGCAGTGTTTTCACCCACTACGGGTTCTCAGGTGGTTTCTGATAATTACCTACTGCAGGGTGGGAAGCAAACTGCTTCTCTGCCTTCTGTTATTTATCGTCCTAAATCCTTGGTAGTTATATACTTGCAGGGGGTAAAACTGGACAAGATGACCTTGTTAGACATTCTAAAAGTTGTTACACAAACAAATTGCATGTTAACTGGGTTTATTGATCAAACTGCAGTTTTCTGAGGAGTCAGTCCGGAGGTTTCAGGACCATGACTCTTCCTTTGTGTCAGATGCTTTTGCTGTAGAGAAGTGTTCTCTTACGATTGATACCTTGCAGACTACTGGCATGACCTTTATTAAGGACAGTCTGCATCTGCACACGCAGATCGAAGTGCTAGAGAACCTACACCACAGTAAACATTTGTGAGTTTTAAATTTTCCCAAAACTCATTTGTTATCCCCTCTTATTTTGTTTTGTATGTACCTAAGGAGGTGTTGGGGTTTAGTACACCGGAATCCAATTCTATTTCTAATATGTATTATCTATCTCCCTAGCTTTTGGCTTTGGCTGAAGGTGGGGAAAAAATCTGTGGGAACAGATTCTATACAGCTAAACTTTTAACTGAATTTTTGGAGTCATCTTTGGGTGAAATTTCCTCAATAGCTAAGCTGGTGGTGTCCTTTAGCATCAAGTATTGAAATCTTATATGTAATACAATTTTCCTAAGAAATCAAATTTGTTTTGTGGCCAAAAAATTATGGGCCCCGATATTGAGCTAGGCTGATTTTCGAAGAGCTATGCGCCACATCGGCATATAGCCCTCCCCGGGGATCACTGCACACAACGAAAGAATGCTGCCCAGTTAGCTCCTAAAGATAGGCGAGGGTTTTCCTCGCCTATCTTTTCAGCACAGATCGCTAACCAGGCAGCATGCAATATCACTACTACCCAGTTAGGGGACAGAGACCACCTATGCTTCACCCCAGAGCGCCCTCAACACACCTCGATGCTAACCACATAGTATCGGGGCATGCAGAGAGATTAAAAGGGGATATTCAGCGGCACTAACCGTAAAAGTGCCATTGAACATCCCTTTTTAAGGCATTTACACAGTTTACTGGACTAAATCGTGTAAATGCCTTTTGAATATTGGGCCCTGTTTTTTCCTGATGTTTCTAGAATTACGCAACTAAAGAGGAGGAGTTTCCACGCTCTTAAGTCTCAGGTGTTGAAGCTGGGGGCGGCCTCCTTTTTAAGATTCTCCTGCAAATGTCTGGCATTCTATCAGGGTGTTAGGTATATCTTTAGGGAATCTGTTCAGTTAGAGGAGTTTTTGAATTGTAAAGTTGTTGCCACTTCTAACCCCCAGGTCTAGTAATTTTTCTGTTTTGCCTAATATTTTTTTTCTTTCTATCTGCAGGCCAGAAATATGGTTTGGGGGAAAAGGTGGCCTGGCAATTTCCTCCTGCTTCTGTGGGCTTTCAGTTCAAGCAGAACTAGTTTTGAGATTCTGCTCCCTGAGCCTTCATTCACACCTTCTGGAGCTTTTTCTTTCCATAGTTAATAGCCCTTTCCAACTTACTTTAGCCCAGTTATTGTGCACCAGGGCTACTTCCAGAACCTGTACTCATGGTCCCTAAATCCATGAGCAAAATGTCACCATTGAATCATGAGTGGGACCCTCCCCACTCCCTCCTGTGCTGGAAGTGCTTCCTCCATAGCATCTCCTGCCCCATAGCTGACCTTGAGGGCAGAAGACATCAGCCAGAAATCATACCCATGTCCCTCCATATGACGATGTGCAGCACTGCCACTGAGCCAACAGATCAGTCCAGCAAAGGCTCCTCATCATTCCCATCTGCTATGTATAACAAAGGCTCTTACTGTTCTCTAGCCTTTGGAGACTTTTACGTCCTTTGGCCTTTGGGATGAGGTCAGAGTTGCGCACTGCTTGATTGATGTAGTACTGTTTCCGTTTTGCTGGTGAAAACTTCTTACATGGGGAGCTTGGGAAAATAGGAAGGCAATCATCAATCAAGCTGCAAAAGACAAAATAAGAAGGTGACATTTTACTTACCAGATAATGTCCTTTCCCTGAGCTGCTAAACTACTCCAGATAAGTGGATTGTGCTCCCATACCAGCTGACTGGCGGAGACAAGATAGCCAATGAAATTCCCAGGTTTCAATATCACTCCCAATCCTCTATTCGCCACAGCCACCAAAGGACCCTTCAGTATCCACCCCAAAGCATATGGGAGAACATGGCAAACCTCACACATCAATATGGGCAACAATGAACAAAGAAACAGTAGAGAACTATGCACAGGAAAGAAGAAATAGAGCAGCCAGTAGAATACGGACCTTGCAGGGTCAAGGACAGAAATCATAGCAGACCAAAAAGGTTCCACTGCAGAACAACAGAGTCAACACAGTTCCAGGGGCAGATCCTAGACTGGTCTAGCAGTACTCAAGGAAAGGACATTATCTGGTAAGTAAAATGTCACCTTCCAAATTGTCCTACTAAACCAGTCCATACAAAGGGGATGTACCAAAGCCTTGCCTCCACCGGGTGGGAAGAAGACACAGCAACTCGTAAAACCTTGAACCAAAGGCCATGTCCACTCGAGCGTGGACAGCCAAGTGGTAATGCTTGACAACAGCGAAAAGATATGCACACATTGCTGCTCGACAAATTTCTGCAGGGACTACTGAGCTCCACTTCGTTCACGAGGGCATTTGCACTCAGGTAGAAAAGGTGCACAAACCTCTGGAGCCGGCAGGTTCCACATCAGCCACACCGAGGAAATGGTCTCCTTAATCCAGCACACCAGTGCAGACTTAGCCACCACGTCACCCTTGCGCAAGCCAGCAAAAGCATAAACAGATGATCGGACTTAGTAACCTCCAAGTACTGGAGAAGCACCCTCCGGACATCCATAAGGTGAAGAATCTCATCCTTCCCCCGACACTACTCCTTATAGGAGGAGGGCAAGCAAACCAACTGGTTCTCATGAAAGGGAGAAATCACCTTAGATAGAAGGAGATGCATGGGCTGAATGGAAACTGCTTCATCTGAAAAGACAGATAAGGATCCCAACAAGACAAGGCCTGCAGCTCAGAATTCCACTTTGCCAAACAAATGGCGACCAAGAAAACCATCTTGAGAGTCAAATCCTTCAGAGTAGTGTGCTTCAATGACTCAAAGGGCTCAGACACCAGGGCTCTGAGCACCAGACACAGATCCCAGGAAGGACCACAGACCGGAGGAGAAGATGTAGACATTGAGCTCCCTGAAGAAAGTACACAACATCCAGGTGCAAGGCTAGAGACTCACCAGTCACTGGACCTCTGAAACAGGCCAGAGAAGCCACTTAATTTTCAGGGACCCCAGAAAAAGGGTACTTTTTGGATCCTCCTGCATAAAGGCCAACAGAGATGGGTCCATGGCCGCCACAGGAATCAGCTTCCATGCACCGCACCATTGCTCAAAGAGGCACCAGACCCGCACAAATGTCAGATTGACAGACCTCCTCCAGGCTCTCAGCAGAGTGAAGACCACCCAGGAAAGTAGCCCTTATGCACTAGTCATCTTCTTCCAAGACCCAAGCCGTAAGCAAGAAGATTGCCGTGTCTTCCAGGACAATCAGACTCTGATGTGATAGGCCCCGACATGGAGGCAAATGAAGAGGTGGTGCTTTTAGGAGCCACATCAGATCTTCAAACCATGTTATCCTTGGCTAATCTGGTGTGAACAGAACAATCCACCTAGGTGGCGCACTATACGCTGAATTACATGCCCCCAACAGTGTCAAAGGAGGAAACACATACAGCAGGGCATTGCCTTGGCCAGGGCTGGACCAGGGAGACTATGCACTTGTGCCACTGCTTGTCGCTGCATAGACACAGGGTCCATCTTGGCATTGGAGCAGGTCACCATCAGATCCATCTCAGGGCGACCCCAACAGCAAAGGATCAACTGAAACGTCACCTGACTCAATTTCCACTCTCGAGGATTCAGAAAGTGCCAGATGAGATAGTCCGCCTCCGCACTGTCCACCTCAGCAATGTGCTGTGCTGACCAAACAAGACAGCCATCTCCAGGGTCATTCCGGCACTCCTCGTGCCACCTTGCCAGTTGACATAAGTCACCACCAAAGAGCTGTCCAAAAACATTCTAACTGCCCGGCCCTTGACCAGGGACCAGAAACGCATTAGAGCCAACCTGATGGCCCTCACCTCTAGGTGACTGATGGACCATGCTGCTTCCCCATGGCTCCAACAGCCCTGGGCCATATGCTCTTTGCACTGGGCTTCCCAGTCCAAAAGACTAGCCTCCATTGTCAGAAGGATCCACAAGTAATCGAGGCATGTCCTTCAGATAATTGGGCTACTGCCACCACACAGGCTGGCCACCATCATCAGCGGGAGCCCAAGCTTGAATCCCTGAGAACTCAGGGACCACAAAGTCAGCAAGGACCGTTGCAGCGGCTGCATATGAACATGCACTCATGGCACCATCTCGATTGTCACCACCAACGATCCAAGAAGCTGCAAATGATCCCAGACCCTGGTAATATGTTGCAAACAGAGCAGTGCCAGGCAATCCAACCACCTTCTGGACTTTCTCCTCTGGCACGAAAGTCTGCTGACTCGAGTATCGAACCATGCTCCTAGGAACTCCAGGGATGGGGAAGGCACCAACTGGCTCTAGTCCCCACCTGAACACCCAGTCGAGGCTTTCCAAAGCAGGCTACCACTCGGGTCGACACCCGAGACTCCTCCAAAAAAGGATGGGCTCAAATGAGTGCACACAAGCCCCTTGGCATCACAGTGCCACAGCCACAGCCACAGCCACAACCACCAATACCTTGGAGAAGCGGAGAGCCCAAATGGAAGGACGGCGAACAAAGTGACAGCCAAACGCCGCAAAACGCAGATACTTCTGCTAATTCTCCTTGATCGGGATATTAAGACACTTTGGCCACTCTAGGTATGCAAGGAATGCTCCTCAGTGCACTACTTGAATCACTGATTTCAAAACTATCATCCAGAAGCGCAGGATGCTCAAGTGTGCGTTGACACCCTTGAGGCCGAGAATGGGCCAGAAAGAGCCATCCTCTTTTATTTTCCTTTTTGGGATGGAGTATCTGCCTCTGCCCCGATCGTCCGAGAGAGTGGGCCCCATTGCTTTCAGGAGTAGCCACTTGTTCAAGGTAACTTCAACAGTTGACCTTTTTCCACAGGGAGAGATGATAAAAGCATCCGGGATCAGCCCTTTGCATTCCAGGACATAGCCATACTGAATGACATCAAGCACCCAGTGATCCTTGATGATCCAGGCCCCTTCCTGAAAGAGAAGGCAAAGAACCAGGGAATGAGCCCCCAAATATTTCATTGCACAGCCCGGGAGGGACATCCTCTGGAGATGGCCAAGTTCCTAGGAACACAAGCTCCTCAAAGGGGCCAAGAACAATCCTGAAATGTGGAAGCAAAGAAGAAAAGCTTTCCAGGCCGATGGTGATGGGAGTTCCCATACTCTGGGGAGTCCGATCAATGTGTCCGCGAGGGGCGGGTGAAGGACAATGAAAAAGGGGGCTCCTATCTGCTTCCTAGGCCCCTCAGGCATGTCCCCCAGAAGGCAGTAAGGCTTGTCTTGTCAAGATCCTTCACTAACTTCTCCAAATTGGCTCCAAAAGGAAGCGTCCCTTTAAAAGACAGTTGGGTCAACCAGGCTTTGGAGGATGTGTCCACTTGTCCAGTGGTGAAGCCCAATCTAATGCTGTGTCACCAGAGACAATATAGTCCTGAAGTCCCACCTCCAGTCTGGCAGCATCCCAGTTGCCATGGAGGAGAGAGGTCACATGACAGGAGAGCACCACCCTGGTGTGGCAGGAAGTGATCCTGTAGCTAGGACCTGTCCTCCAGGTGATGTAAACCCTCTCTCACCAATAAAGTTTCTCCAGGGCCATGTGCCCATGAGGGAAGGGTTAGGTCAGCCATTATAGTTGGTGATTCGATCATTAGGCATGTAGATAGCTGGGGCTGCTGGACATGAGGATCACCTGGTAACATGCCTGCCTGGTGCAAAGGTAGCGGACCTCACGCAGCACCTAGACAAGGTCTTAGACAATGCTGGGGAAGAGTCTTTTTGTCTTGGTATATGTTGGTACCAACAACATAGAAACATGTGATAGGGAGGTTCTGGAGGTTAAATTTAGGCTTCTAGGTAGGAAGTTGAAATCCAGAACTTCCAAGGTAGCATTCTCTGAAATAAATCCCGTTCTACATGCAGGACCCAAAAGGCAGGCAGAGCTCCGGAGTCTCAAAGCGTATATGAGATGGTGCATTGATGAGGATTTTGGATTTGTTAGGAACTGGGGAACATTCTGGGGAAAGGAGGAGCTCTTCCAAAGGGATGGGCTTCACCTTAAAATGGGATGGAATGAGACTGCTGGCATTAACCTTTAAAAAGGAGATAGAGCAGCTTTTAAACTAGATAATAGGGGAGAGCCGACAGCTGCCCAAGAGCGCATGGTTCGGAACAATGTATCCTTGAAGGTTACTACCAAAAGAATGAAGTTAGGGCATATCAGTAGAGAGGTTCCAATAGAAACAAAAGTAGCCCAAATGCCCTTGAGTACGGAGCAGACAGAGCTTAAAGATTCCAAATTACCTCTGCCTACCGATAGCCAGGTTAATATGAATAAAATAGTCTCTAAAATGCTAGAAGTCTAAACAATAAGATGGGAGAGTTAGAAGATATAGCACTAAATGAGAGGTTAGATATATGATTGGTATCTCAGAGACATGGTGGAAGGAGGACAAACTATATAGTAATGCTAGAGCTGATAAAATTAGTGAAGGGGTTGTGCTCTATGTAAGAGAGGGCATTGAGTCACTAAGGATTAAAGTTTTGCAGGAAACAAAATTTGCTGTAGAATCTCTATGGATTGAAATTCCATGTAAAAAGGGGATGGAGAAAGTGATGGCAATGGGGGTGTACTATCGACCGACTGGCCACAATGAACAAATGGATAATGAAATGCTCAAAGAAATCAGGGAAGCTAACAAAAGTTACAGCATAGTAATAATGGGTGATTTCAATTACCCCGGTATTGACTGGGTCAGTGTCACGGCAGGACATGCTAGGGAGATAGTTTCTAGATGAAATAAATGAATGCTTCTTGGAGCAACTGGTTCATGAACCAACCAGAGGGAAGCCATTTTGGACCTAGTCCTTAGTGGAACACCAGATCTTGTGGAAGAGATAAGGGTGTTGGGGCCACTTGGCAATAGTGATCATAGCATGATCACATTTGATTTAATTAATGGAGGAGGAAATCCACAGTACTACCTTTTAACTTTTGAAAGGGAGACTATGATAATATGAGGAAATGGTTAAGAAAAAGCTAAAAGGATCAGTTGCAAAGGTTAAAGACTTACATCAAGCTTGGGTGTTGTTTAAAACTACTATCCTGGAAGCCCAAACCAGCTGTATTCCATGCTTTAAGAAAAGTGGAAGGAAGTCCAAAAAACTGCCAACTGGTTTAAAAGTGGAGGTCAGAAAGGCTGTTGCTGCAAAAAAAGCATCTTTCAGGAAATGGAAAAAAAAAGAGCCAAATGATGAAAACTGGAAACAGCACAAACACTGGCAATTTAAATGCAAGGCATTGATAAATGACCTGGAAAAGGGAACAACGAGTGAGGTTATCAAATTTGCAGATGACACGAAACTATTTAAAGTTGTTAAAACCCAAGAGAATTGTGGAAAATTGCAAGAGGATCTTCATCAACTGGAAGCAGGACCGGCCCGTCCATTGAGCAAGAATGTTTTTTGCACAGGGCCCCACGTTTCAGGGGGCCCCGCGCAAAAACACATTCTGCTTTAAAAATTAAATTAAAAAAAAAAAAAAAAAAGCTGGCTGCTGCCGCTGCGGCAGCAGCAGAATCGAGTTTCCCGCGGGGCCCCCTCTGCCCAGCTGAGCTCTCCCTGCCCGGCTGAGCCCCTCTGCGACGGCTTTCAGATCCGCAAAGAAAGAGTGTCTCCCTCACGTCTCTGTTAAGCCCACAGGGGCTGATGGGAAATTTCCCATCTGCCCCTGTAGGCTTAACAGAGACGCAAGGGAGACACTCTCCCTTCGCGGATCTAAATTTTTGAAAGCCGTCGCAGAGGGGCTCAGCCCAGCAGGGAGAGCTCAGCCAGGCAGAGGGGGCCCCGCGGGACACTCGATTCTGCTGCTGCCGTGGCAGCAGCCAGCTTTTTTATTTTTTAATTTTCCCTGGGCCGATGTGGGGGGTTAGGACTGGTAATGGGCTGTGGGCTGTTGGGGGAGGTTAGGACTGGTAATGGGCTATGGGGGGGGCTAGGACAGGAGGTGGGCTGATGGGGTTAGGACTGGTAATGGGCTATGGGGGGGTTAGGACTGGTAATTGGCTATGGGGGGGTTAAGACTGGTAATGGGCTGTGGGCTGATGGGGGCTGTCTGGAAATGGAGTATGGGGGGTTAGGACTGATAATGGGCTATGGGGGGGCTAGGACAGGAAATGGGCTGATGGGGAGGGGTTAGGACTTGAGGTGTGCTGATGGGGTTAGGACTGGTAATGGGCTGTGGGCTGATGGGGGGATTAGGACTGGCAATGGGTTATGGGGGGGCTTAAACTGAAAATGGGGTGATGGGGGTTAGGACTGGAAGTGGGTTGATGGGGGGCTAGGACTGGTAATGGGATGGGGGGGTTGCTAGGACTGGAAATGGGCTGAGTGGAAGGGGAGGCTTGAACTGCAAATAGCTGATGGGGAGGGGGGGCTTGGAATGGAAATGGGCTGTGAGGGAAGGGAGCTAGGACTGGAAATGGGCTGTGGTGGGGGCTTGGATTGAAATGGACTCATGGAGGGGCTAGAACTGGAAGTAGGCTCATGGGGGGCTTGGAATGGAATTGGGCTGAATGGAGGGGAGCTAGGATTTGACATGGACTGATGGTGGAGCTAGGATTGGAAATGAGCTGATGAAGGGACTCGGACTGGAAATGGATAGGGGAGCTAAGACTGGAAATGGGCTGATGGGGGGCTAGGACTGGAAATGGGCTGATGCAGGGACTAGAAGGGAGTGGATGCTGGGTGAGGCTGGAACTAGAAGGGAGCTGATGTTAGGGGAGGATTAGAATGGGATGGGGCTGGGAGAGTAAAATGGAGAGAGGAAAAATATTGTGTGGGAGGGATGAAAAATCTATAATTGGCCGGGTATTGGGAGAGTAAGTGGGGATTGAGGATGGAGGGCTAAAATTTGAGTGAATGAAATAGGAATGAGGAAAGAGCAAAAAGGAGAAAGATTAGTATGTTAAAGCAGATGTAGAGAGAGAGAATAGAAAAAAAACTAGGAGAGAAGAAAGGACAAATGGACAGCAGATGATGGAGAGTTAGCAGAAAACAGGAAGAAACCAGAAGAAAGTGGCTGGAGCAATTGCAACTGAAAAAAAATGCACAAAAGGCAGAAAGATCTCTTTATTTTGAATTTATTAACTGGAATATGAAAGCTCTGGGAAATGTGCATCATTAACGTCTGCACTTGGTTTGGTACAAGAGGAAATTAATTTATAGTTGTATTTCTACAGTGTTGTACATTCCAAGTTTGGCTTTTGGGGTTCCCAGTTTAATTATTGCCTTCCTGTTTCTAAATTGTGATTCCTTGTTTGGTGATGGTCTATGTTCTGCATGGGTAACTGAGCTGAGGTATTCTGTTTATGTAATTCCTATTTGACATTGCCACTTGTTCTCTTTCCCCAGTATTCTCTGAAATGTATTGGTTTAATATTTGCAGTGTTGCCTTTTGATAGGTAGGGTATGGTGCTTTGTGAGTCCTGGTAATGCTGTCAGGATACGGCGAGTTTGCTATGGGTTCTAAATGGGCAGCGTTTGTAGTAGTTCCTAATGTGCCTGGCGGTTGGCACTGGATTATAGTAATGTAGAAATCTTTTAGTCTTTCTTTATCCATACACTCATTAAGAGACATGTTTACTAAAAGTTAGTGTATGGTAACATTATGCAAATATTTATGCAAATGAGGCCCCACACCGCGTCTCCGCACATGGCCCCGCACCCCCCTTGGGCCGCCCCTGACTGGAAGACTGGGCATCCAAATGGCAGGTGAAATTTAATGTGGACAAGTGCAAAGTTATGCACCGAGGAAAGAACAACCCAAACTATGGTTACACGATGCAAGGTTCCACATTAGGAACCACCACCCAGGGAAAAGATTTAGGTATCATCGTGGATAACATGTTAAAACTCTCCGCCCTGTGTGCAGCAGCGGCCAAGAGAGAAAATAAAATGCTAGGTATCATAAGGAAAGGAATGGAAAATAAAACAAAGGATATTATAATGCCTCTGTATCGTTCCATGGTGCGACTGCACCTTGAATACTGTATGCAATTCTGGTAACTGTATCTTAAAAAGGATATAGTGTTATTAGATAAGGTACAGAGCAGAGCCACTAAAATGGTAAAGGGGATGGAAGGATACCTCTATGAAGAGAGGCTATAAAGGTTAGGGCAACCTGGAAAAGAGATGGCTGAGGGGAGATATGATAGAGGTTTGTAAATTAATGAATGGAGTGGAACGGGTAAACGTAGATCGATTGTTTACATCATCAGAATATAGAAAGACCTCAAATCATCAGAATATGCAAAGACCTCAAAACATATTTATTCACAGAAACATATGAGCATCCAGGCAACATCCCATACCCAAACTGAAATACCACCTTCCCTGCCAACTAAATACGCACCCATCCTATCCACACACACAAGTTTACCATACCACGTTATTAAAATACCCTCATGTTAAATGTTACCTTTAATTGTACTGTCTAAATGCTGTTATGTAACTGTACTGTCTAAATGTTTACATGTACCCTAATGTTAATTGTAGCCCTCCAATTGTGATGTGACGTGACCACCTTGATTGAAGGATAAGGTGTTATACAAGTCTGTCTAAATAAAATAGATAGAAAGACTAGGGCAGCGTTTTTCAACCACTGTGCCGCGGCACACTAGTGTGCCGTGAGATATTGTCTGGTGTGCCGTGGGAAAAATTCCAATTTCATACGTAACATGTGGCCTCGGCTCACAAATTAGGGTTGCCAACCGGCCGGTTTTCAGCCGGCCTGGCCGGTTTTTCCATGGCCAGGCCAGCTGCCGGCACAGTTGTAAAACCGGCCATTGAAAAGCCGGTTTTTTGCTCTGGCCGCAAGATCGGGAGCGGCCAGAGCAAAAAACCGGCTTTTGTGCCGAAGTCCAGGGCGCGAACGCGATTCCCTATAGCAGTGCAGCCGCTGGTTCTGCTTTGTACAGAGCAGCGGCTGCACTACACTTACATTGAAAAGTAAAGAGAAACTGTGTCAGGAGCCCTCCGATCATGCAGAGCCCGAGGAAGTGATGTCATGGGGGTGGGCTCCTCACAGGCTGTCTTTCCTTTTCAAATTAACTTTAGCTGCAATAAAGTTAATTTGAAAAGGAAAGACAGCCTGTGAGGAGCCCGCCCCCATGACATCACTTCCTCGGGCTCTGCGATGACCGGAGGGCTCCTGACACAGTTTCTCTTTACTTTTCAATGTAAGTGTAGTGCAGCCGCTGCTCTGTACAAAGCAGAAGCAGCGGCTTGGGCTGAGGGGGGAGTGTGTGTGTGTGTGAGTGAACCAGCAAGGGGGGGGGGGGAGTGTGAGTGAACCAGCAGTGGAGAGGGGGGGGGGTGGTGTGAGTGAACCAGCAGGAGAGGGGGGGTAAGTGAGTGAGTGACCCAGCAGGAGGGGTAAGTGATAGGGGGGTGGGTGAGTGAACCAGCAGTGGAGGGGGGGGGGGGTGGTGTGAGTGAACCAGCAGGGGAGGGGGGTTGGTGTGAACCAGCAGGGGAGGGGGGTTGGTGTGAGTGTTTGATTCCTATTCAAGAGAATTACTTTATATATAGTCAATATAGGCACAGAGGTAAATTTTTTTAACATTTTCTAATGGTGGTGTGCCTCGTGATTTTTTTCATGAAAAAAAAGTGTGCCTTTGCACAAAAAAGGTTGAAAAACACTGGACCAGGGGACATGCAATAAAACTACAGGGTAACCTATTTAAGACTAATAAGAGAAAATATTTTTTCACTCAATGTGTAATCAAACTCTGGAATTTGTTACCGGAGGATGTAGTAAAAGCGGTCAGTGTAGCTGGGTTTAAAAAAAAAGGTTTGGACAAGTTCCTGGAGGAAAGGTCCATAAACCATTATTAAAAGGGACACAGGATATCACTGCTTGACCCAATACAAGCATTGTGGAACCTGTCTCTTATTTATCAGGTTTTATATACCGCTCTATCCTTTAATCAGAGCGGTTTACAAGATAAATAGTCAAATCTACAAAACAGCATAACTAACTCTTAATTTCAGTGAACATTGGATTGTAGGGAGATATAAAGGGTGCTAGGGAAGGGACGCTTAAGGGTGGGAGGGAGGGAGGGAGCTATTACAGAAAAAGGGCTTTGTAGGACAGGGAGCATGGGGAGGAGGTGCTTATTTACAAATAGGAGAGGTATGTACAGCAAGGGAATGCATAGGCAATGTATATATACAGCAAAGGGGAATGTAAGTACAAAAGAGAGAGAGAGAGTTATATACAGCAGGGGGAATGCTGAGGTAGGGGCTTTACTGAGGGAAGAGTGGACTATGTGTTGGTCCCACAGTAGTCAGAGAATAGAAAGGTCTTCAGTCTTGTCTTGAAGTCCTTCGCGTCTGTAGTAGTCCTGATGTCCTGGAGGAGGGAGTTCCATAGGGAGGGAGCAGCAAGAGACAGTGCCCTCTTGGAAATTGAGCTCATTGATTTGCGGTATGAGGCCGGTGTCTGAAAGGTGGCCATCATTGGTCTGCATCTGGGCCTAGTGCCGGCTTTTGTCTTAATCAAGTCATTGAGGGTGTTCGGTGCCAGGCTGCATTGGATTTTGAAAAGGATGAGAGCTGATTTGAATTTGATTCTGAGTGTGATCGGTAGCCAGTGTAATTGGCTCAGGAGTGATGTGTAGGTGTCTTGCAGAGCCTCGAGGATACGAGCAGCTGTATTTTACACCATCTGTAGGGGGCGAGTAGTTGATGCAGGCAGTCCGAGGAGAATGGAGTTGCAGTAATCCAGAATGGGTGTTATTTTTGCTTGACAGACTGTCCTGAAATGGTCTTGGCTTAGTATGGGCTTTAGCCGTCGAATGATTGCTAGTTTGTGGTATGCATTTTTTGTGGTTCTGGCAATGTGGGAGTGGAAATTCAGGTTCTTATCTAGGATTATTCCCAGGTATTTTATCTCCTCTTTGATAGGGATGTGTACGTTGACAAGGTCAACATGCTGGGGAGGAGAGAAATTGTTGTTGCGTGTGACAAACAAGGCTTCTGTTTTCTTGTAGTTGATCTTGAGATTGTTGTTAGATAGCCATCAGGATAAGTCTTGGATGCACTTGGTTATAGGTGCATAGTCAGGCTTGTCTAAGTCAGTTTGGGTGTAGATCATGATGTCATCGGCATAAAGATACTGGATGTCGTGTTGTGCTATGATTTTGCAGATGGGTTGGACGTAGAGGTTAAAGAGTAGGGTGGATAAGGAGGATCCTTGAGGTACTCCTTGTTTTAATGGAAATGGAGACGACGTGGTGGCTCCGATCTTGACTTGCTGCTTTCTTCCGTTGAGGTATGAGTCAAACCATTTGAGCGTGGTGTTGCGAAGACCAATAGCCTCCAGTCTTTTGAGGAGGACAGGGTGGGATACTGTGTCGAAAGCTGCAGTTATATCGATGAAGATGAGGAAGCCCAACTTGAAATTGTTTATTCCTTTGATGAGATTGTCTAGGAGCAGTGTAAGTAGATATTCAACGTTGTGAAGAGGTCAGAAGCCGTATTGGTGGGGGTCGAGGGGTGCATGGGTGTCTACATGGTCCTGAAGCTGTCGATATACCGTCTTCTCCAGGATCTTGGCTAGGAAGGGGAGGCTGGAAATAAAGCAATAGGTTGATGGGTCAGTTGGAGAGGGGGTAGTGAGCTTGGAGATAGGGCGTATAGTGGCAAGCTTGAGAGGTGGGGGCATGTAGCCCTGGGTTAGTGAAGCTTGGCTTATTTTCTGGATGTGGCTCGCCAGCTCTTCATTTGCTGACTTGACCCATGTGACTGGGGAGGGATCTGTAGGTGTTGTGCTGGTAATGAGGCTAGATATGGTATGAGTGATTTCTTTCTTTGTGGGTATGTGAAATTCGTTCCATGTAGTGTTAGGGCAGGGGTCTCAAACATGCGGCCCGCGAGAGACCTTTGTGCGGCCCGCGATGCACAGGAAAAAAAAAAAAAAAAAAAAAAAACGGCTTCTGCTGCTGCTGTCCCGCGGCCCCTTCCCATCTGCCCGGCAATAGCAGCAATATCGCAAGTCCCGCGGGCCCCCCCCCCCCCGATCCTTTCCTGCTTGCCTGCCTGTCAGTTCTTCTCCGCTTCGGCTTTTCAGAGCCGCGAAGGGAGAGCTTCTCCCTCGCGACTCTGTTAAGCTCGCCGGGGCAGATGGGAAATTTCCCATAAGCCCCAGCGGGCTTAACAGAGTCACGAGGGAGAAGCTCTCCCTTCGCGGCTCTGAAAGCCGAAGCGGAGAAGAACTGACAGGCAGGCAGGCAAGCAGGAAGGGATCTGCCGGGGGGGGGGGGGGGCCGGTTTTTTCAAAAGTTTAATTTTCCCGGGGGGGGAGGGAGTAGGACTTGATGTGGGCTGCTGGGGGGGGGGAGCAGGACTTGATGTGGGCTGCTGGGGGGGAGGGAGGGAGGGGGGGAGCAGGACTTGATGTGGGCTGCTGGGGGGGAGGGAGGGAGGGGGGGAGCAGGACTTGATGTGGGCTGCTGGGGGGGGGAGCAGGACTTGATGTGGGCTGCTGGGGGGGGGAGCAGGACTGAAAATGGGGTGATGGGGGTTAGGACTGGAGGTGGTCTGATTGGGGGGCTAAGACAGAAAATGGGGTTATGGGGGGGCTAAGAATGAAGATGGGGCGATGGAAGGGTTAGGCCTGGAAGTGGGCTGTTGGAAATGTGCATCTTTAACGTCTGCACTTTATTTAATACAAGAGGAAATCAATGTATAGTTTTATTTCTACAGTGTTGTACATTCTAAGTTTGGCTTTTGGGGTTCCCAGTTTAATTGTCTTCCTGTTTCTAAATTGTGATTCCTTGTTTGGTGATGGTGTATGTTCTGCATGTGTAACTGAGCTGAGGTATTCTGTTTATGTAATTCCTATTTCACATTGCCACTTGTTCTCTTTCCCGAGTAGGTCATGTATTGTTATTCTCTGAAATGTGTTGATTTAATATTTGCAGTGTTGCCTTTTGATAGTTAGGGTATGGTGCTTTGTGAATCCTGGTAGTGCTGTTAGGACATGGCAGGTTTGCTATGGGTTCTAAATGAGCAGTGTTTCTAGTAGTTCCTAATGTGCCTGGCGGTTGGCACTGGTTTATAGTAATGTAGAAATCTTTTAGTCTTTCTTTATCCATACACTCATTAAGAGGCATGTTTACTAAAAGTTAGTGTATGGTAACATTATGCAAATATTTATGCAAATGATGCCTTTATGCAAATGATGCCCTTATGCAAATGAGGCCTGCGTCTTGTGCGGCCCCCGGGTTACTCTACAAGACCTCATTTGGCCCTCAAAGCAATTTGAGTTTGAGACCCCTGTGTTAGGGGATGGTAGTTGCAGGTGTGTGGATTAACTCTAGTGCTAGTTCAGTGCAGGGGGGGGGGGGGTGTTTGGAAGCTAGGTGTTGTGCGAAGGATTCTGGGGAGATTTTAATCGTTCCAGTGTTGCTTGGATCCTTAGTAAGCGTGTGGACTATACTGAAAAGCTCATGAGGCTTGTTTCTTGCTTTGAGGACAAGGTTGGTATGGTGCTCCTGCTTATGTTGGTTGATTAGCTTGTTGTACTGTTCCTGTTTTTCTTGACAGAGTGACCGGGTAGTCTGTGTCTTGTTTTCTCTCCACACTCGCTGTAGCTTTCAGAGGGCTCGTTTGGCCTCTCGTACTGATCTGGAATACCAGGGTGCCGAGTGTCTTCTTGGTTTGCTACTCTGTCGACAGTTGTTGGCTGGCATCTCTGATGCTGCAGATAGAGTGGAGTTCCAGTGGTTTATGGCAGCGTCCAGGTTAGTTGCTTCATTTTCTAGTTCTGGGAGGATTTCGAGCAGGAATTGCTCCTTGTTGAAGGGTTTGAATCTTCTAGTGGCTTCTTGTTGAGCTTGTGGTGTGGAGCTCTTGGGAAGAGCCACCATGAATAGTACAGTATGGTGGTCTGACCATGTTATTGGAGTGATTAGCAGTGTGGTTATTTTGTTTCTTCATAGAGTGCTGCTAGGGACAAAGCCTAAGTCAGGTGTGGAGCCACACTGGTGGGTAGGTGCAGAAGTAGTTGAGAATAGTCGAGATCCTTCATGGCGTTGAGGAATGAGGTGGCTTCTCGGTCTGGCAGGGATTTAAGGTTGAAATCCCCTAGGACAAGAAGAGGTTTGTAGGGGACATTTGTGCACATATTGTTTCCAGGGTAGATGCGAGGTCATCTGGAGAGCTATTGGGGGCCCTGTATGTGAGGCAAATGGCCAGGTGCTTGTTCTGTATGGCGATAGTATTGCAGTGTTGCGTGTTCAGAGTTCCAGCTGTGTTGAATCTGAGGTGGGTTCTGGCGAGGATTAGTACTCCTCCCCCTCTCTTCTGTGTTCTGGGGCAGTTGAAGGCTGTGTAGGCTGGTGGTGTCAGCTGGTTTAGTATTACATGGTTGACATCTGTTAGCTAGGTCTCGGTTATACATAGTATGTCAGTCTGGTGGTGTTGAATGTGATCTAGGATAGTGTTGGTCTTCTTCCTTACAGATCGGGCGTTGACGAGTTCTATGCTGGAGGTGGTGAGGGATGTCTGCTGAGCAATGGATGGGTGTTGGAGTTGAGGTGCACGCGAGTGGGAGGTCTTTTGTCATTTAGGGGGGTTTCCTGAACGCTGGGTGCCTGTGTGGTGCAGGGTGCAGTATGTGTGGGGGAGGGGGGCGGGGGTAAGTGTGATAGGGGAGTAGATTGGGTAGCTTGGGGGTGCTTAGTAGAAGTAGCGTTAGGTAGGCGTATGTGAGAGCGTGCATGG
Source organism: Ichthyophis bannanicus (assembly GCA_033557465.1). Lineage (NCBI taxonomy): Eukaryota > Metazoa > Chordata > Amphibia > Gymnophiona > Ichthyophiidae > Ichthyophis > Ichthyophis bannanicus. The sequence goes on from CM066039.1 coordinate 310,327,158, forward strand.
TGAGGCCGGGTAGAGATTCAGGCTTTCAGATAGGGCTACCTTTTCCTGTCGGTGTTGACTGCCAGGTCCTTGAGGTTCGTTAGCTTCGCATTGGAACTAGCATTGCTCCTTCGTGTTGCCTGCTTTGGGAGTGCGGCTAAGTCTGAATAGCGGGTGTGCAGTTAGGTGCCAATGCCTAAGGGCCACGCCAAAAGGCCCTCTGGCGAGAACCCCAAGCCGTGGGCATGCCCGCTGGGGCTGCCTGTTTAAACAGGCAGCCGGAAGATGTCTCAGGCCCCGATTGGGCAGGAGCTTCAGACCAGGGAAACACTGTCCAACCCGCTCCGGCACTCTACCCTGATCGGGGGAGCTGGTCTTGGTAGTCGGAGGCAAAGAAAGAGGAGCTTGTTCCCACTGGGGCTGCCTGTTTAAGCAGGCAGCCAGAAGATGTCTCGGGCCCTGATTGGCCAGGAGCTTCGGAGCGGGTTGGATGGGGGAAACTGCTAGGTACTTATGACCTAGATTGGCCACTGTTGGAAACAGGATACTGGGCTTGATGGACCTTGGTCTGACCCAGTATGGCATCTCTTATGATCTTATGTTATGTTCTTATAAAGCACAGTTACTTACCTGTAACAGGTGATCTCTGGGAACAGCAGGAATAAGTCTTCACATATGGGTACGTCGGTACCGACGGACTGCGCGGGAACGCTCCCCAGCTTCCCAAAAAGGAAAGCTTTTGGGAGCATCCCACAGCGCCTGCGCGCTGCCTTCCCGCCTTTCCTAACCGTCTCTCCTCAGTTCGAGTTTAAAGCTGAGACAGAGAGAGAGAGGAATGGAAAGATAGAAAAAGAGACAACTCCTAGGGGAGGTGGGAGGGTTGTGAAGACTTAATTCCTGCTGTTCCCAGAGATCGCCTGTTACAGGTAAGTAACTGTGCTATCTCCAGGAACAAGCAGGAATGAGTCTTCACATATGGGGACTCCCCCTAGCTAAGATGCCCGGGAGATCCCCAAGGATATGAGACCCTGGAGAGGGGTCTACTTCCTCCTATGGATCTCAGGCATCCATCCAGGGAAAGGAGGGTAGGAGTTGTTTAAGAATGGAACAGGTGTTTGAGGACAGCCTGACCAAACAAGGCATCCCGGCGGGAGCCCTTGTCCAAGCAGTAATGGGCTGTGAAGGTATGAACCGAGGCCCAGGTGGCTGCTCGACAGATCTGGTCGATGGACACAGAGTTTAGATGAGCCATAGAGGTGGCCATGGCCCTCACATTATGAGCTGTGACATGGCTCTCCAGAGAAAGGTTCTTACTCTGGTAGGCGAAAGAAATACACTGAGCAATCCAATTGGACAGTGTTCTCTTAGAGACTGGAAGTCCCAAATGAGAAGGATCAAAAGCAACAAAAAGCTGGGAAGACTTTCGATGTTGCTGTGTCCTATGTAAGTAAAAAGCAAGAGCTCTTTTACAATCCAGAGTATGAAGATTCCTCTCTGCATTGGATGCATGAGGAGCTGGAAAAAAAGACAAGTAAATATACCTCGTGATTAAGATGAAAAGGTGAGACCACTTTAGGCATAAAGTGTGGATTTGTCCTAAGGACTACCTTATCATGACGGAACCTTGTATAAGGTGGATTAGCCACTAATGCCTGCAGTTCACCGATGCGGCGAGCTGAAGTAACTGCAATGAGGAAAATAACCTTCCATGAAAGAAATTTCAAGGAGGTAGTGGCTAAGGGTTCAAAAGGTGGCTTCATGAGCTGACCAAGAACCAAATTTAAAGTCCCATGCCACCGGAGGAGGCCTAATGGGAGGTTTAGTTAAAGTTAGGCCTCTCATGAATCTGGCAATGAGAGGATGAGAGGAAATAGGTTGTCCATTGATGGGCTTAAGGGATGCTGCAATAGCACTCAAATGGACTCTTACTGAATTTGTTTTAAGGCCTGCATTGGAAAGATGCAGGAGATAGTCTAACAGAGAATTTAAAGGTAGTGCTAGAGGGTCAAGACCCTTTTCAGCACACCAAATGGAAAACCTTTTCCATTTAAAAGCATAAGAACGCCTGGTGGAAGGTTTTCTGGAAGCATGGAGGATATCCTTCACTTGTTGAGAAAGATTCCAGTCTTGAAGGTCTAGGCCTTCAGTAACCAAGCTCTGAGGTGTAGGGACTTGGGGTTTGGGTGCCACAAAGTCCCTTCCTCCTGGGACAGAAGGTCTGGAGCAGCTCCCAAGTCCAGAGAGGGGGCTTGGGAGAGATGTAGAAGTAGAGGGTACCACACTTGGCGTGGCCAGCGTGGAGCTATGAGGATCATAGATCCTTGATACCTCTGGAGTTTGAACAGAGTCTTGGGAATCAAGGGAATGGGTGGAAATGCATACAGGAAGCCCTGACCCCAATGGAGGAGGAAGGCATCCTTGGCCTGAACTCCCTGACACAGAATTCTGGAACAGAACCGGGGAAGTTTGGCATTTCACGGACTTGCAAAGAGGTCTATGTCCGGGGTTCCCCATTCTTGGAAGATTTTGAGTACCTGATCCATGTGCAGGGACCATTCGTGTGGAAGCAGAACTCGACTGAGTCTGTCTGCCCAAGAGTTTTGGACTCCTGGGAGGTATACTGCCAGGAGATGGATCTCATGCTCTCTGGCGAAGGCCCACAATCTTAAAGCTTCATTGCAAAGCGACAGAGAGCCAGTTCCTCCTTGCTTGTTTATGTAAAACATGGCTACTTGATTGTCCGTATGAATGAGGACTGTCTTGTAGCTGAGGAGGGTATGAAAGACCTTGAGAGCTAGAAAAACTGCTTGAAGCTCCAAGTGGTTGATATGAAGGGAGGTCTCCTGTGGGGACCAAGTGCCTTGAGTGGAGAGGTCCTGTAGATGGGCTCCCCAACCTGTTTGGGAGGCATCTGTTGTGAGGGTTGCTTGGGGCAACAACTGTTGGAAGGGGGACCCCAGCAACAAATTGAGTGGACATCCACCATTGGAGAGACCAAAAGAGACGTTTGGTGGTTGCTATTTGGTCTGCGAGAGCTCCTGAAGCTTGAGTCCACTGGGTGGACAAAGTCCATTGAGCTGCTCTCATGTGTAGGCGAGCATAGGGTACCACATGCACTGTGGAAGCCATGTGGCCTAGCAGTTGTAGCATCTCCCGGGCAGTTAAGTGGCTCTTTGACTGAATCTGGGAGGCTAACTGCACTAGACGTTGGCAACGGGCCTGAGGAAGGTAAGCCCTTGCAGTAGTGGTATCCAACCAGGCCCCTATGAATTCTAGGGACTGAGTAAGGGTGAGCTGAGACTTTGGGAGGTTTACCACAAGTCCCAGATACTGCAGAATGCGCCTTGTGCGGTCCAAGGAATTCTGGGCCTCTGACTGAGATGGAGCTCGAATGAGCCAGTCATCCAGGTATGGGAAGACAAATATTCCCAGAGTTCGTAGAAATGCAGCAACTATTGCCATGCATTTGGTGAACACTCTTGGAGCAGAGGCCAGACTGAAAGGAAGAACTCTGTATTGGTAATGTTTTCCTTGGAAAAGAAACCGTAGGAATCTTCTGTGAGAGGGATGGATGAGGACATGGGTGTACGCATCCTTGAGATCTAGAGAACAAAGCCAATCCTGACTTGAAGGTATGGAAGGAGAGTGCCCAGAGAAAGCATCTTGAACTTCTCCTTGCATAGAAATTTGTTCAATTCTCTGAGATCTAAGATGGGTCTGTATCCCCCTGTCTTCTTTGGAATGAGAAAATAGGGGGAGTAGAACCCTGACCCTTGATGAAGAAGAGGAACTTCTTCTATTGCCCCTTGGGCAAGAAGGGTAGCTACCTCTTGACCTAGAAGGTCGAGAAGAGATGTGGGAGAATTGAAGTGTCTCACCATGGTGTGGGGAGGAAGGTCTGAAAAATGAAGCTTGTAGCCCTCTCTTATGATGGAGAGGGTCCACTGCTCTGATGTTATTTGCTCCCATCTGGGAGCAAAATGAGCCAACCTTCCTGGAATGGTGAGAGGCTCTGGCTGCTTTAGAGCCAGAAAGGCTAAGTTCTCTAGCATCAAGTCAAAAACCCTGAGGAGGTTGGGCCTGCTGAGTTGCAGCAGCCCCTGTAGGCTTAGGCCTGGCCTGTTTAGGTTGCTGACGCTTAGTGGCAAAGCGACCTGTAGAAGATTGTTGGCCAGAAGTAGAAGGAAATCTGCCCTTTTTAAAGAAAGACTTTTTAAAAGGCTTTTTCTTGGCAGGAATGGAGGTTGACTTTGAAAGTCTATCCAGAGCAGAGAGTTTTCTGCATCCATTTGAGTGGCTTTTATTTGCCAAATAGGAAATCTTCCCTGTTCAGGTAAAAACCTAAGCCATCTTGAACCCAGGGCTCTAAATCAGAAGCCTGGAGCCAAGCAATTCTGCGAGCAGCTATGGCAATGCCTGAGGCTCTGCTGGCACCTTCAAAGGAGTCAAAGGCTGCCCTGTTGGAAAACTTTGAAATGTCTTGGGTATGCTTAAGCCAAATGAGGAATTCCTCCCTTTTATCCTCTGGAAGAAAAGGGAGGAAAGTGTGCAGTTTTTGTGCAACTTCCTTTAGAAACATACCCATGTAAAGGCTATATGAGTTGATTCTGGCAATAAGCATACTGGCTTGGAAGATTTTCCTACCAAAGGCATCCAAGGTCCTGCATTCTCTTCCTGGAGGAGCAGAAGAGAGTGTCTCTTTGTACTCTTTATCCTCTTCATAGCTGACTGCACCACAATGGAATGGTGAGGAAGCTGAGTTTTCTGAAATTCAGGACAAGGAGGGACACGTGTCCAATCTACGAGAATGAGGAGAGAGAGTGAGAGGAGTCTCCCATAGATCAATCATGTGTTCATAAAGAATCTCATGAATTGGTAAGGTGACCGCCTCTTTAGGAGCTCTAGAATAGCCTAAGATATCCAATTTTTTAGCTCTAGGCTATGATTCAGAAGTTACTGAAATAGAAAGTCCTTTAGCTACTTCTCTTATGAAGTCTTGAAAGGACAAGTTTTCTGGAAGAGACATTCTTCTTTTTGGAGAAGAAGGCTCTTCAGGAAGGGCTATGGATACTTCAGGAGACTCGTCTGATGTATCAGAATCATCAGAGGAATCGAAGTATCGCCTGTCAGGGTGCTCTTCCAACGCTCGATACGCGTATCGAGCAGTATCGACATCGGGCGTCCCCAGTACCGGATCGTTACCGGTAAGCAGCCCTGGACAAGGAACCGCTTAAAGAAAGAAAGAGAAAAAGACCGGCGGTACCGGTCCGGAGTCGGGGAAGGCAGACACGTGACCAAAGAAATAAAATAAAGAACTTCTTCAGCGGTGACAGGGCTCGACCTGCTGGCTCCGCGGCAAAGAAGAACTGAGGAGAGATGGTTAGGGAAGGCAGCGCGCAGGCGCTGTGGGATGCTCCCAAAAGCTTTCCTTTTTGGGAAGCTGGGGAGCATTCCCGCGCAGGCTCCGTAGGTACCAACGTACCCATATGTGAAGACTCATTCCTTCTTGTTCCTGGAGATTGCACTATCCCTGGCCGCTAGGCATATGAGGTCGTATATGGCATCAGAATGGAAGGCTGTAGCAGACTCCAAAAGAGGGGCAGTGTCTTGGGGAGTGACTGAATCCACTGGAGCAGGGATCGAGACATCAGGCCTGCACATACTGCCAACTGAAGAACAGCAGCCGCCGCCACAGCGAACTGGGAGAGCATACTTCTTAATGCACCCATAGCCCCTTAGGCAAGAAATCTGAAAAATCCCATTCCGACCAATCATGTCCTTCAACACCTCCAGAAATGAAAAGAATGTAGTGCAGTTTCACACCCCTTGCAGGAGTGGATGAACTTTCAGCTCCCTGCTCCATGTCTGGAGCACCCGCCAAGTTCCAAGGTGGATGAGACCCTGACAAATCAACGCCACCAGTTCCTCTTTCCGAACAGGCAGATCAGCCTCTTCATAATCTTTTTAAGGCAAGAGCCCACAGCACAGCCAAAAATGGAAACATCCGAGACAAATCTTGGATAGACCCCCACTGCTCCACTTCTTCAGGAAGCGACTTTTGCTTGGGGTGCCTAGCTATAGTCAGTCAATGAAACAGGTCTTCTACTCTTTATCTTTATTTATACAATTTGATATACCGCCCTTGTCGACACATTAGAGCGGTTTACAACAAACATGTCTATGCCATAGAAAAAAGGAAAGGAACGCCATTGCATTATAGGAGAGAAGTAGAGGGAATAGTAAATTCAGCAAAAGTAGATAAACAATAGCTAGATAGGGTTATTCACAGGGAAGCTCAAAAGCCTGTTTGAACAGATGGGTTTTTAGTAAACTTTTAAATTTTGGGTAGGAGGGTGCCAGACGGAGGGAGGAAGGTAGAGCATTCCAGAGTGAGGGACCGAGAAAGGCGGCGGCAGCGTGATGAGTTTGTTCCAGATGGGCCTGGGAGGGAGAAGGTAAGGAAAGCCCGTTAGCATGTAATGACCGAAGTTGTCGATAAGGGGTATGAAGAGAAATGAGATTCGCCAGATAAAGTGGATTTGATGTATGGAGTTCCCTGTGTGTCAGAATAAGAAATTTGTATTGAAACCTGTATCGGAGGGGTAACCAGCAGAGGTGGTGAAGGAGAGGAGTGATGTGATCAGACTGCTGAGCATGTGTAACGAGACGTGCTGCCGTGTTTTGTAATAATTGTAGGCGCTGAAGCCGATAGGATGGCAAGTTTGCCAGGACCACGTTGCAATAGTCTAATTTGCTCATCACCAAAGCCAGCAATAGAGTGATGAGTGAAGGAGGAGACAGTAGGGAACACACTGCTCTAATTTGTCATAGTACATAGAAGGAGCGACGGGTGATAAAAGACACATGGTTGTGAAAAGAAAGAGACGAGTCTAATGTTACACCTAAATAATGGAAGGATGAAGTAAGGGGAACTGAAGTGAAATTGATTTGAGGGGCGATGACTGGACAGGGAGTACTCAGAGAAACCCACATGGCTGTGGATTTGGATGGGTTCAAGTGAAGATAATTGGAGGAGAGCCAAGAAGCAATGTCATAGAGAGACAATTGTTAAGCGGAGAGATATCGACATTCACAGGGAATGTGTGGAAAAGAAGAACAATGTCATCAGCATAAATGTAAGTGGAGACTGGGTACTGTTGAATCAGGAGGGGCAGAGGGGCAAGGAAGATATTGAAAAGCAAAGGGGAAAGGACCGAGCCTTGGGGCACCCCACATGCTAGGGGAAAAAATGAGAAGGGGACCGATTATTAGAGTGGACAGAGAAAGTGCGAGCCGTGAGGAAAGAACGGAACTATTGCAACACAGTGCCTCGAAACCCAGAGTCATGGTCTGCCATTCACAAGATTGGGCTCGGAGGGACTCGGAGGTCACTGGGTCTGAATTTCCATGATAAAATGACCAGGCCTGTCATAAAAAAAAGAATAGATTCCTGAGAAAACAATCCAGACTCCGGAAGCACTCCTCTTGGAAATGAGCCCCCAACAGGGGACATAGCCACTGGAGAACCATTAAAGGAAGGGAAGCGGCAAACAGCACGGTCACCAGAACGTCCAGCTAGCTGGCCATCCTTACCCACAGTGCCATCCGCCACCACCTGTCCTGAAATAGGGCAAGGCTTGGACCAACTGAATCCCCCTGCTGGAGAGAAAGAGAAACGTGCCCTCCAGGGACGACTCAGAAGCTGACATGCCAGAAGTGTAAAGCCCAGAAGTCAGAGATGAGGTGCCTTACAGGCCAAACAATGTTTCCTGGAAGAAAACAAGAGCTAAAGCAAGGTGCGAGTTAACAGTGCTTGAACAATGTAAGACGGGTGCTTGAATAGGAATGCATGTTGGAAATGCTCGGGCAGAGCACACACTGCGACTGCCAGGCGCACAATGGTAAAAAGCGCATCTAATGTATACAGAGAAGGGCAGGAAACCCCCACACCATGCCAATGGTCCACCCCAAATGGACGGAATTGGGAGACCCCAACAAGGTCAATGATGAGGTCAAGCCTTGGAACTCACCCCCTGGGAGCCCCAGGCAGAAACTCATGCGGGGCTTAGCTCCCCTGAAACTGCTTCTCTTGCTCTTGAGACACTGTGTTTAAGGTGGCTAGCAGGCAGATTCCTCTGAGAGCCTTCTGCGATGTTCGGGAGAGCAGGGGGGGGGACAGAAGAGGAAAGAGGGTGTACTGAGGTTGTGTGAGGCTGCTGAAATCTTCCAAATCTTTCCAGTTTTCTTGCTGTTCAAACATACTTTTAAGAGCGCATCTATACGCGGAGACCGAAAAACCTCTCCATCTCCTTGTCCACCAGGGGGTAGCGCCTATTCATAGCTCTAACCCCTCGCAGCCCAGCTTCTGGCAAATCTCACTCATCCTGGATCATCCGGTCGACCACCCGGAGAACCTAAAAACACCGACTGTGTTTGCCATACTGCCTGAATGAGAGGGTCATCCAGACCCTCTCCTCCGCTGGCTGGATCGAAGTAAGGATGAGTGTCTGAATAGACTCCGTAATGAGTGTCGTAGGCTCTTCCTTTCTGAATATTCTTATGATTCACGCCTGATCCTCTGGTTCCGAAATCTCTCATTCCTCCAGAGCTTCCGTTCCTGATTCAGGTTCCAACTCCACCTCTTCCGCCTCGGCAAATCGGAATCCCAGAGTTGATCCTCGAGAGGTCGGGCCTGAATGCACTGTACCTCCCAGCGTCAGAGGCTCCATCACCATCCCCTGCTGCCACCAGCCTACGCTTGATGCAGTATGGGCACAAAATCTGGAGAGCAACTTCCATGAGTCGCCCCAGCATGTGCCCCAGGACTAGCTGACCCTGCTTGGCTTGCCAGAAGGAGCACGGACGGAATTTCCAGCAGGGACGCACCTCTTGCCACTGCGGATAACCCCCGAGTCCCCTCTGCAGCTTTATCTCAAATCTGCTGCTCCATAGTAATTGCAACCAGAGTGCAGCCCCTGCAGGCCCCAGTGTCAGAGGCTGCACACCTGCACGTGCCACACCTCAAACACTGTGGGCGTGACAGCCTTAGTCATCAACTAAATATCTTCCAGTAATGAGGGATGCCCCCTCCAACTGCCAATAAAACAGTTCTGCTCTTCTTTTATCTTTTTTTTTTTTGGAAGCTCCTTCAAGGCCCCAGAACCAAAACAAAAACCAAGGAAACTCACATTAATCCACAATAACTGACGTTAAATAAAATTAAAAGGCAATGATAAGAAATTAACTTAAATGAAAACAAATTAAATTAAACAAAGCTGTTCTATACTGAATTCGCTACATTGTACTGTGAGAGGGAACAGCCAACACTGTAGCTGCCTCGTGGCCTGAAAAAGCGTGTGAAGGCACGGCCCGCGCAAATCAACAAGGCCTGCTTGCTGTTGCAGAACCCCGAGCCGGGCCCCGAAGCCGTCCCACTTAAACTGCACTGCTCTGTATCACTCACCTTCATAGCCGGGCCTAAAAGTGCCCCCAAGCAAAATACCTGCTTTCGTCACTCCGATTGTCCGTGGTGCTGCCCAAAGGAAAATGAGCACAGCCTCCGCGGAGAGAGCTTTCCGGCCCCAGCTGTGCTGTGACGAGGTCCTCCATGACAATCAGGGCTCCTAGGCAGGTTGTTTCCTGCGCTGCTCAACTCCCCTCCCTTCAAACCAGGAGGGGAGAGCAGCTCAAAAATCCGGAGCAATATTAATAAGTGACGGGGCCCTGCAAAGGCAGGTTTGATTCCCTGCACATAAAAAAAAAAAAAAAAAAGGGTTTAAGTAACAGAACCGAAAATAAATAAAGTGATAGGGAATAAAAGAAAATCCTTAAAACTAACTATACGGAGCAATGTTCCTTATCTGCTTCTCTAGTGAGCCCAGCACCTAGGCTCACTACGTCCTCCTGCTGCATGGAGACTGGACACACTGGGGCTGATGGGAGAGACTAGCAGGCTACATCCAGTGATGTCACAATTCTGAGATGCCCAGTCTCCATGCTGCAGGAAGAGGTGCACTACCCAGAGGTGGAGGAATGAACTGGAGGAACGATAAGGAATGAACCAATTTTCCCTCCTGCTATGGCTACCGAAAAGACCATAGCCAAGTGGAGCCTCCCACGTCGTGTTCAAGTAAGAGTCATCCCCTCCAAGGTGATCGTTCACGAGCAAAATCAATCTTTTCCTTTCAACTGTTCAAGTTTTCTTTAGAGTGGAGAAAATCCATCCACCATCTGCTGGAGACAAAAGAATACTAAAGGGCCCTCTGGTGGCTGAGGCAAATAGAGGCATGGGAGTGATGTCATTGAAACCTGGGCATTTCATTGGCCATCTCCACCAAATACTGGTAGGGGAACACTACCCACTTGTCTGGATTGGTCTAGCAGGACAATATAGAAACAGAGTTCATAAATAAGCAGCAGTGGGACACGTAAATTCTACAGTTACAGGTCCTCCATGAGCAGCGAGCCTAAAACAAAGGCTGCATAAGAATGCTCTCTTATGCTCTCATAGAGCCTTAGTATTTCAGAAAGGTGAAGGCTCAGCATGATGGCTACTCCAAGGTTTATACTACATAACTCTAGCCCAGCTCTACCCTGCCATCAGCCATAAAAGCTTGCCTGCCTGCACTGCTCTAGTCATCATCTTTCTTTGACTTTATCACTACCCATTGCGCTGATATTTCCCAGTTATGAGCCATACTATCCTGAACTCATACACTGCGCCAGCCTTCTTACCAACTTTCACTTTACAGTCCCCACTTCTGCACCACAGAGAGAGCACATGAAGGTGATGAAATATGTATCTGCAGATTTCTATCTTCTACTCACTAAAACATCAAACTCATCTTTAGGTTATGCAGCCTTCTAGGAAAGAAGGGTAGAAGCATAGAATGCCAGGCTATACAATACCAAGAATCAGACCCCCAAGCTTAAGGAGGAATGAACATAGTCTCACTTGTTAATTTCTTTTGCTTGAATCCAGTGAGACCAGTCCAGATGCATGGATTCATTCCACCCTGCAAGCAGATGGAGACAGAGGACCACACTTTTTCCATCACATTACTGTACTGAATGAGATATGCACACAAATCACTTGCATGGAGTGGAGCCAACAATCCCATGAAAACTGTAGAAATGAGAGGAAGAAATAAAGGGAGTAGAATAAAGAGAATCAGAAGAAAAAGGTCAGCAAAGCCTTTGACTTTCCAAGAAGGTTTTGGATCTACCAGGATTCAAGCAAAAGAAATTAACAGGTAAGATCACATTTCTCCTTCCTTATCCTACTATTACCGGTTCAGATGCATTAGGAAGGACTTGGGTACAAGACAAGCCTGCTCCGAGAATGCATGCCCCAAAAATGAAGCCTCTTTACTGGCCTGCACTTAGTAAAAGAACGCAAAGAAGATCAAGTGGCCACCTTATGAACAGTGTCTACAGAAGCCACTCCACATTCTGCCCAGAAAGAAGTCTGTGCTCTTGCTGAATGTACCTGCAGGCTATCTAGTCTGAAGGTCTTGCAGCAAATACAATGTGGATATTGCCTCTTTTGCTCATCTAGACAATGATGATTTGGAAGCAGTCTCTCCCTTATAAAGGCCACTGAACAAGGAAGAGTATCAACCTTCCTAAATAGATAAGTCATTTTCAGATATCTGAGAATTCAAATGGCAAAGATATGGACAGAACTACCTTTCCCTTGACATTTCACCTTTATAAAGGGCACATGGAACCAGATTAAGATTTGATTAGGGAGGCAGAGCCGTAAAAGGGAAGATAAATCTGTTTAACTCTCTGAAGAAGACAAACTACATCCAGGTATGATGCCACCAAGAAATCATATATCTGACTTCTATAATACAAAATGGCTGCAATCTGAACCTTCAGAGAATTAAAGGGCTAAGCCTTTAACCACTCCTTTTTGTGGAAAGGATAAAATAGTCAGGATGTCCTTTCACCAGGGCATTTGCAAGAATCCTCAAAAACACAACAAGATGATAACAAACCCTAGCATAGGCCAATAAAGATGATGCTTATGTGTCCTCAGCAAGACAGGGTAGTCTTTTAGCTGTGATTTCTATTTACTGCAACCTAGTCCTTCAAAAGCCAGGCTTCCAGACTGTAAAAGGAGATGGATCTTCCATGGGGATAGGGCATTGGAGTAGTAGTTATTGATAAAAAGGTGGAAGAGAGCACCCACCTTCAGTCTCTCCAGATCTGCATACCATAGCCACCTTGGCCCACTATTATTCAGAGAGACCTGCTATGAGGGGCCACAAAGGAAACAAAATACTACATCCTTTGGCCACAGCTGACTTAGGGCATCAATTCCTCTGAAGACTCTTCTTTCTGGTAGCAGAGCTAGCTGTCAGACTTGGACTTCCTGTAAATTGTAATCAGGTCCATGAGGGTCATGTCCCATTGGGTCTAGGATCCTTCAAAAAGCTTTTTGGCCAAGCTTTACCTCTCCAGGGTCCAATATGTTTCTGCTAAGGAAGCAAGTCTGGAAGTTTCTATTCCTGCTATGTGAGCTGGTAATACAAAAATACCTATTGTATTTTAATGTAACTCACTGTGAACTAATACTGCTAAATAGACATAACTAAACTAAGATTCTGTTGTGTCCAACAGAACAGAAGGTTTAGTTCCTGTCCTCTGCATTGTGCTCTGCATCTCCCCCTTTAGCCATTTACATATGCAAGTGCCATGGCACTGTTTGAGAGCACCTGAACAGCCATCTCCTTCATGACGGATAGGAAGTGGAATATTTTGATGGATCCTGTGGCTTTTTGGGGGGTCAAAGTCCCTGTGCTACCTATCCATGGCAACAAGCTTCCCAGCAAACTATGCTTATATCCAATATGTCTACAATACAACTGGGGGAAGCTCCAAATCCATCCCCCTTGACATATTTGCAGGGGTGGGGCAGGTACACCATCAGAGTAGGCTCTCCCTTACTGAAAGTAGCACAGGTAAACAAGTCTTAAGAAAAGGGTAGACCATACAGTCAGATCTTTGAAAGAGGACTCGCAAGTTCTTGCCCAGGTATTAGGTCCAGGGAGGCCATCATCAACTCCAGCAGCTGTCAATTATCCCAGACCCTGGGAGCTCTTTATGTGAGAAGTGACTAAATCAGCAACTTAGATATCCTTTCCCACATCATTAAGGCTCATTCCATTTTGATATCAAAGCATGTCCCCTGATATTCCAAGGAATGGGGCAGTATCAAAATTGCTTTTGCCTAATTTACTACCCAGCTCAAGTCTTCTAGGAACTGGAGCCAAACCACTCTAGATATGGCCTTCTAGTATACCTGCTCTGATCTAGCACTTATCAACCAATCACCCAGATATGAAACAGAATGCTTTCTTCACATTAAAAAAAAAAAAACTACAACTACCACCATCACCTTTCAGAAAGGCCTTGCTAATCCAAAATGTAGCACCTTTAAAGTGCTCCCCCAGGATGAAAAACTGCAGAAATTTCAGATAGTCTTCTGAGAATGCATAAGAACATAAGATCATAAGATATGCCATACTGGGTCAGACCAAGGTCCATCAAGCCCAGTATTCTGTTTCCAACAGTGGCCAATCTAGGTCATACGTACCTAGCAGTTTCCCCAAAAGACACAGGTTCCACAATGCTTGTATTGGTTCAAGCATTGATATCCTGGGTCACTTCTTAATAATGGTTTATGGACCTTTCCTCCAGGAACTTGTCCAAACCTTTTTTAAACCCAGCTACACTAACAGCCTTTACTACATCCTCCGGTAACAAATTCCAGAGTTTGATTACACGTTGAGTGAAAAAATATATTTTCTTTTATTAGTCTTAAATATAGTTTACCCTGTAGCTTCATTGCATGTCTCCTAGTCTTTCTATATTCTGATAAGGTAAACAATCGATCTACGTTTACCCGTTCCACTCCGTTCATTAATTTATAGACTTCTATCATATCACCCCTCAGCCGTCTCTTTTCCAGGTTAAAGAGCCCTAACCTTTTTAGCCTTTCTTCATAGGAGTAGCCTTCCATCCCCTTTACCATTTTGGTGGCTCTTCTCTGAACCTTTTCTAAAATCGCTATATCCTTTTTAAGATACGGCAACCAGAATTGCACACAATATTCAAGGTGCGGTCTCACCATGGAACGATATAGAGGCATTATAATATCTTTTGTTTTATTTTCCATTCCTTTCCTTATGATACCTAGCATTCTATTTGCTCTCTTGGCCGCCACTGCACACTGGGCCGAGGGTTTTAACATGTTATCCACAATGACGCCTAAATCTTTTTCCTGGGTGGTGGTTTCTAATGTGGAACCTTGCATCGTGTAACCATAGTTTAGGTTGTTCTTCCCTACGTGCATAACCTTGCACTTGTCCACATTACATTTCATCTGCCATTTTGATGCCCAGTCTTCCAATTTATCAAGATCCTCTTGCAATTTTCTACAATTCTCTTGGGTTTTAACAACTTTAAATAGTTTTGTGTCATCTGCAAATTTGATAACCTCACTCGTTATTCCTCTTTCCAGGTCATTTATGAATATGTCAAAAAGCAGCAGACCCAGCACAGATCCCTGGGGTACACCACTATTCACCTTTCTCCATTGGGAAAATTGGCCATTTAGCCCTACCCTCTGCTTTCTATCTTTTAACCAGTTCCTGATCCACAATAGTACACTGCCTCCTATCCCATGACTCTTTAGTTTTGCCAAAAGTCTCTCATGAGGGACCTTGTCAAAGGCTTTCTGAAAGTCCAGATACACAATATCAACTGACTCACCTTTGTCCACCTGATTATGCACTCCTTCAAAAAACCATAACAGATTAGTAAGACAAGATCTTCCTTGTCTAAAGCCATGTTGGCTGTCTCCCATTAGGTCATGACTATCTACATGCTGAGTAATTTTATTCTTTATGATGGTTTCTACCATTTTTCCCGGTACTGACGTCAGGCTCACCGGTCTGTAGTTTCCCGGATCACTCCTCGAACCCTTTTTAAAAATTGGTGTTACATTGGCGATCCTCCAATCTTCAGGAATTAGAAATGATTTTAATGATAGTTCACAGATTACTAATAGCAGGTCTGCAATCTCATATTTCAGTTCTTTCAACACCCTTGGATGTATACCATCCGGCCCAGGTGATTTGCTACTCTTCAGTTTATCTAATAGTTGTAATACATCTTCCCGATGTATCGATATTTCCTTCAATTCTTCCACACCTTTAAATACCACTTCAGTCATGGGTAACATCCCTACATCTTCCTCAGTAAAGACTGAAGCAAAGAATTCATTCATTCAATCTCTCCGCTATCGCCTTGTCGCCTCTTAGTGCTCCTTTAACCCCTTTATCATCTAATGGACCAACTGACTCTCTCACAGGTTTTTTGTTACAAATGTAATTGAAAAGGTCTTTACTTCGCGTTTTTGCTTCCGCAGCAAGCTTCTTCTCAAATTCTCCCTTTGCCTGCCTTATCAATGGCTTGCATTTGACTTGCCAGTGCTTGTGCTGTTTCCAGGTTTCGTCGTTTGGCTCTTTTTTCCATTTCCTGAAAGATGCTTTTTTTGCAACAGCCTCTCTGACCTCACCTTTAAACCATGCTGGCAGTTTTTTGGACTTCCACGCTTTAAGAAAAGTGGAAGGAATACAGCTGGTCTGGGCTTCCAAGATAGTATTTTTCAACAACAGCCAAGCCTGATGTACGTCTTTAACCTTTGCAACTGCTCCTTTTAGTTTTTTTCTTAACTGTTTTCCTCATTTTATCATAGTCTCCCTTTCGAAAGTTAAAAGGTAGTACTGTGGAGTTCCTTACTATCCCTCCTCCACTAATTAAATCAAAGGCGATCATGCTATGATCACTATTGCCAAGTGGCTTATCTCTTGCACCAGATCTGGTGTTCCACTAAGGACTAGGTCTAATATGGCTTCCCCTCTGGTCAGTTCATGGACCAGCTGCTCCAAGAAGCAGTCATTTATTTCATCTAGGAACTTTATCTCCCTAGCATGTCCTGACGTGACACTGATCCAGTCGATACCGGGGTAGTTGAAATCACCCATTATTATTACTGCACTGTAACTTTTGTTAGCTTCCTTGATTTCTTTGAGCATTTCATCATCCATTTGGTCATTCTGGCAAGGCGCTCGATAGTACACCCCCACTGCCATTGCCTTCCCCCTTTTACATGGAATTTCAATCCATATAGATTCTACAGCAGATTTTGTTTCCTGCAAAAAACTTTAATCCTTTCTGACTCAATGCCCTCTCTAACAGAGAGCAACCCCTCCACCAATTTGATCAGCTCTATCCTTACGATATAGTTTGTACCCAGGTATCACAGTGTCCAACTGGTTGTCCTCCTTCCACCATGTCTCTGATATTCCAATCATATCTAACCTTTCATTTAGTGCTATATATTCTAACTCTCCCATCTTATTTTTTAGACTTCTAGCATTTGCATACAAGCATTTTAGAGAATGTATTTTATTCATATTAATTTGGTTATTGTTAGACATGGGTAATTTGGGATCTTTAAGCTCAGCCTGTTCCATACTTGAGGGCATTTGGGCTACTTTACTCTTTTGTGGAACCTCTCTGCTTTTGGTAGTATCCTTCAAAGATACATTCTTTCGAACCATCCGCTCTTGGGCAACTGTCGGCTTTCCCCTAATATCTAGTTTAAAAGCTGCTCTCTCTCCTTTTTAAAGGTTAATGCCAGCAGCCTGGTTCCATCCCGGTTAAGGTGAAGCCCATCCCTTCGGAAGAGCCCCTCCTTTCCCCAGAATGTTCCCCAGTTCCTAACAAATCCAAAACCCTCATCTCTGCACCATTGTCTCATCCACGCAGAAGCATGCTGTCTCACCAATGTCTCTAGATGGCTTCGCACAAACAGTCTCAAACTTAATCCTTTGAAATCCGACACAGTCTGGTTTATAAGGAAGAATGTCCACCAAACATGTCACTAGTCATCAAGAATACTGTGGTTCCTTTGAAAACAACTATTTCCACGCTGGATATCTGTCTGGACAATCAATCATATTTCTCTGATTATAAAGAAGTCTTCATTGTCTGTTCATTTCTCAATATCAAGAGGCTCTGCACTCATGTTCTTTTTAGTACTTAATGGTTAAACTACTGTAATTCCCCACTGTATGATCTAAAGTTCTCATTAGCAAAGCAGTTAAAAATCATTCAAAATATGGTAAACATTCTTTACAACTCTTTCAATTTGATCACCTTATTCCTCTTCTGCAAGAGCAGCACTATATCACCAATAAAAGGAACAGCAATATATAAACTCCTACTTTTGACCCATTGTTTTCTACACTACACTACCACTCTCTTTGAAGCTGTATCATCCTTTATGCTTCTCATCTCCTAAGGTCCAGACAGCAACATCTGCTCTCTATTCTTTCTCCAAGAATGATTCCTCTCAAGTCCACATGTTGACATGATGTTTCTTATCAGGCAACCTCTTCATGGGGCAGATACTTCTCTATTCCCTACAATTCATCCTTAACCTCTTCAGATTCTGATCACCCTCTCTTTTCTAATTATCTACTACCTATTTTATTGTAAATCACTTTGATGAAGTCTAATAAAAGGCAGTATATTAAATAAAAAATAGAACTAAGGACTGCTATAATAATGGAAAGAAACGCCTCCATTTGGAAGCATGGTGCTCATTATCTGTTGACTGCCTTAAGGTGGAGAATGAACATACTGAATCATTTAAAAAAAAAACCTAAATAAAATTGACTGTGGTCCCGTTCTCCAAATGGGCTGGTCCTATTGTTTCTAGGTCCCAGAGCCTTTCCAGAGTAGCTTCTATCACCATCTTTTAGTCTCAAGCTCAGGGGAACACCATGAAGGCATCAGAAAAGAATTATGAATTCCACAAATCCATTCTAAACAATATATGGATCCATTCCTGGTAAAAATAAAAACAGTATAGGTAGCTGTCCACTAGAATTATCCTGGAGGGGACCTGCTGACCTTCATTAGGATGACAAATTCTGGTACGGTCGCTCCTTGACTTCCAAGTTTCCAAAAGAACTAAGTTTTACCTAGATCCCAGTTAAAATGAAGAGTGATTATGTCCAGTATGTAATATCTGGAGTCTTTAAAAATGAACATGAGTCCTCACAATCCTAAAAGATGAACAAACTTAAAGATGGCAGTACACTGCTACCTGCTCATCAGATCGTTTGCAGTTACTTTCCTTTAACTTTTCCTTAAGCCAGCTAAGCAGAAGGGTATGGAGCTCGCCAAGTCCCCTAGGGCTGGGACTCCTAGCACATCGCAGCAACAGAGAATTGACAGACATTTACAGCCCAATCCTGAAAATGTTACCATGGTGTGTGAAGCCTCTGTTGTGGCTCCAGTGGGTGGAGCCTTCAGTCCACCTGGAGGTAATACATCAGCAGTACCTGTCAGGTCCGAAGCAACATCACTGCAAATGCAGGTTACAGAGAAGAAGGGATCTAGCACAGATGATGTTCGCAACCCAGTTAAATTTTGGAGGATGAAGAACAGCATTGGTGTGAATTGGGTATACTTTTGATCCCTTCAGAGGCCTCCATTGGTGTGACAGGATTACTGGCAGACTCTGCTGAGGAGCAAGGAACTCAGCTAACCAATGGGTCTACTCAAGACATTTCCTATCTCCCCCACCCCTACAACTGTGAGTACTGCAGATATATCCCTACAGTCTATTTGGCTCATTTTGCCAACAATTGTCTTGCAATATTCATCAGATGTGAATGAATTACGCCAGAAAGTTAATGTTATTACATCTCATCAGGATACCTTTGCAGGTTTCTCTGCTGGAAAAGCAGGTTTTGGATAGTAAAAAATAGAAAGTTCTGAAAATTACCCTCTCAGATAAAACATTTATTTTTAGGAAATACCTAATGGAAGTTTTACTTATCCTTGAAGCTTGTCAGCCACCAACGTACCCAGAGACAAAGAGGCTTGGGTAGTTTAATGGGGCAGTATTTTAATGGCTGTAGACTTTCCTGTGAAGGCTTTAGAAAGGCCTTCTGGGACCTGTGGTTTTTAACATTAGCCAAAGAAGTGTAGTTGTAGGCAGAGGGTAAGGTTAAACACAGGCTTTATTCCCCGTCCGGGGTGGATTCATAACAGTGGAACACAAGGAATTGCAGACCCTTCGTCTGGTGACACAATTAAAGAAATGTTTCAAACAAAACTTGGCTTACTTCAGCATTAGTTAATGGAACAAAAAGCAAAGAGAAAACAGTTCATTTCACTTACAGAACTTTTCCTCCTGTTTCCTTTTCTAAACAGTTCTTGCTGCTTTCAACAAAGAGATGATATGCAATCAGCCAGAGTGTATGTACAGTCCATCTCACTCCCGTCTAAAGACTCCAATAGTTTCAAATTGCATTCCTTCCTCATCAGAATAAACTTCTCCCGGCACACAGCTGCCGTTGAGGTTATAATGTTCTTGCCGGTGAGCTAAACTAGTGGCCCGTGGGTAATTACCATATTCACTGTAGTCAGGCCCTTGAGAGTTACACAGTTCCTGGTAAGTGCAGGGCAAATCAGGGTATTTTAAACCTCTTCTACTAGAGTAAATACGCCTACCTTTAGGCACTGCTACTTCCTGTTCTCTCGGTCGAGCAAAGCTCTGTTTTGAAGAACACTCTCCACGGTGTTTCTCTGTTAGCCTCAAACTTCCTTCAGTGTAAAAGTTTTCCCCTGCTGAATCCCTTGTATTGGGTAATCTATACCTCCTGGACTTGGCTGCTGGACTGCCACCTCTGCTTACTTTGTAGCAATGCTCCTGGGGATATTGAAAAGCTGTGCACTGCTGCTCACAACAGCTTCCCTGGGAATCACCAGCCTCATATGCCCCGGGCAATCTCTCTGGCTCCGTCCTTGCAGCTCCACTGGTTCTGCTTTCACGCTTAGCAGTTCTCTCCATAGCATCTACTACTACTCCAGTAGCTCCTGCCACTCCTCTCCCTCTACCTTCCGGTAAGTGAGTTTTAAATGTGTTTAAGCTGGTGTTAGTTTGGGCTCCTCCCCCATGCAGGTGCTCCTCATTTCCTAATGAGTTTTGTGCTACGCTTCTGTTCGGGCGTTCCCTTACACCTCGTGGCTTTGTTTTTATCTGTTGCTTATAGCAACCTTTCCCCATGTGTGAACCTGAGCTGTCAGTTTCCCTTACGTTTTGCTCAGAGTTCCCTAGTTCCATGGGTTCTGACAGCGCTACCTTGTGACAAGCTTCATTACGTTTTGTTAACAAAGTGTATTTCCTACTCTGTGGGAAGAGAAGCGATGTGGGAGGCAATTCAACTGTGGATATCTCTGCTTTATTAGCATCTTCAGTGGTGGATGTAGAAGAACATGGGGCCTTATTGATAAACTTTTTTTTGAGCAAGATATAAATAATGTACAGTATTGCATCTCTACTTTAAGAAACTGCAAGAATCTTTTCTAGGCTAGTCTGTGCGGATTTATCCCGATATAGTTCGCTCTGCTCAGGAAAGAACAACTTTTCTATCAATGTGGCCGGAAGTGGTTGTTCTAGGCGTGACGTTCCATCTTCATCTTCAAGTGTATTATCAGTTATACAGAGGTTAAATAAGTGTTCTTCTGGAACAGCCGAGAGATTTTTTGGACAGGAAGATGTTCATATCATGAACTTCTACTCCTAATCCACCTGTTTCTGCTTTGCAGGAAGGATAGATGGGATTGGTTCAGTGCCTAGTGCCTTATTATCCTTTGCGATATTTTCCTTGCATTTTCTGCTCCATTTTTCTCTTTCCTCCCGTCCCCCTCTTTTTTGATTGTGGTCTAAATGAAAAAGGTAATATTTTTTTTTTGGGGGGGGGGGGAGGGGAAGGGGGTCACGTTTTGTTTTTTAAATTCCACTTGGAAATAGAGATGTTTCTTTTCTATTACTGCCAAGTTTCTTGAGCAAGTTTATGCTTGGTTTGCATATTTTGAAATGCAATTTAAAAAGATGAACAAACCTTATCCTCTGGAAGCTTCTGGGGCCTAGTATCTCATATGCCATTGACTGGTATTTCCAGCTCCTTTCCAAATGTTGTTGTTAAGTGCCGTCGAGTCGGAGTCGACTCATGGCGACCCTCTGGATAGCTATCTTAAATTGTGTTCGGTCTCGAGTCAGGCGGTTCATTGTTGACAGACTGGTACCCGTAGCTGCTGTTATTGTCTGGATCCATATCATTGCTGGCCTTCCTCTTTTGCATTGACCTATCTTGCCAAGCATGATGTCTTTCTCTAATGATCTCTCTGTTCGCATGATGTGTCCAAAGTATGAAAGTCGAAGTCTTGTCATCTGAGCTTCTAAAGAAAACTTAGGTTTGATCTCCTCTAGTACCGACTGGTTTGTTCTTCGGGCAGACCATGGTATACACAGTATTCGCTGCCAGCACCATAATTCAACGGCATCAATTTTCTTCCTGTCTATCTTTTTCACTGTCCAGCTTTCACATCTATATGATGTTATTGAAAATACCATGGCTTGAACAAGTCGAATCTTTGTATGGAGAGAGACATCTCTGCTCTTGAGGATCTTATCTAGGTCATTCATAGCCATTCTGCCAAGAGCAATGCGTCATCTGATTTCTTGACTGCTTGTTGCTTCTTTATTGATTGTGAACAACTTTAACCTACTTGGATCAACTATTTCAATTTCTTCTCCTTCAACGATGAACCTGTTGATTATGCCAGTTGTCATGATCTTTGTCTTCTTTACATTAAGGTGCAGGCCCATTTTGAGACTATGTTCTCCGATTGTGAGAAGCAAATGTTTCAGATCATCTTCACTTTCAGCCAGTAATGTGGTATCAGCATAGCGAAGGTTGTTGATGAGTCTTCCACCAATCTTCACACACCTGTTGTCTTCATACAATCCTGCTTCTCTGATAATTTGTTCTGCATATAAATTAAACAGATAGGGGAAAGTATACAGCCTTGTCTTACACTTTTGCTTATTTTAAACCATTTCTGTTTCTCCTTGTTCCGTTCGAACTGTTGCTTCTTGATCAATGTACAGATTGTGCAAGAGTACGATCAGGTGTTCTGGTATACCCATGCTTCTTAATGTGGTCCAGAGTTTCTCATGGTTTACACAGTCAAAAGCCTTGTTATAGTCAATAAAGCACAAATAGATATCCTTTTGGTATTCTTTAGTCTTTTCAAGGATCCATCTCACATCCGCAATGATGTCTGTCGTTCCTCGCCCTTTCCTGAACCCTGCTTGCACTTCAGGTAGTTCTTGTTCCAGGTATGGTTGTAGTCTCTTTTGAATAATCATCTTCAGTAGAATCTTGCAGGCATGTGGGATCGGAGTGAATGTGCGATAATTTCCAGAATCAGTTGGATCACCTTTCTTTAGTATTGGTATAAACACAGATCTTTTCCAGTCAGTTGGCCATGATGTTGTCTTCCATATTTCTTGGCAGAGCCTTGTAAGTATGCATCAGATTGCTGTAATACCTCTATGGGAATGCTATCAATGCCTGGTGCTTTGTTCTTTGATAAGGCTTTCAATGCTGCTTCAACTTCTTCTTTCATCACCAATGGTTCCTGATCATAAAGGTACAGGTTGAAACGGCTGTTGGTCCACTTGATCTTTATCATATAAAAACTCTGTATATTCCTTCCACCTTTTCTTGATCTTCTCAGCATCATTCAACATAGAACCTTGAGCATCTTGTAACATTTGTCACCCCTCCGTGCTGTGTACCTGTTAGTTGAGCAGGGCACTGCGCTGGGGCTTCGGTGTAACTGGCTCAATTAGCTGCGTAGGCCTTGCTTGGCCCTCTGGTAGTTGTAGTTGTGAGTTGCCAGTTAAAAATCAGTCGTGGAACAATGGTAAGGTTAACAAAGGATTTATTTCCCCTTCCAATAGGACTTTTTGTCGTGGTATAAACAAAAGGAAAACATAACCCTTCCTGGGCATATAATAAAGGAAAAATGGAACAAAAATAGTTTCTCTTCAGCTTCTTAACCAATAAAGCAAATGTACATCAAAACAGTCTTTCATAAGCACATACAAGCCCTTCTTTACAATGTTAGGCTTCAACAGCTCTTACTTCCCTTTATCTTAATGAGGAAATGCTGTCTGCTATTGAAATCGTGCAATCCATATATTCATTGCTTGTCTCAGCTTCTGATGGCTCACATTGCATCGCTTCCTCACAAGCATTTAATATCTTTTTCCTTTCAGCATTTGGAACCTCTTCAAACAGTCTCTCTCTATTCTGACGTGACTCTTTCTCCCTCTGAGAGTGTGCTGAATGCTATTACCACATTCACTGAACTGCTTTCGGTAAGAGCCTCTCCCCTGCTGGTGGTTGTTAGAGGTGCAAGGGAATATTACAATTCACCTATTAAGGTAAATAGGCTCTGACTGGCTCAGGATCCTGTGTATGGCTGGAGTTTGAAAACGGCAGTTTTGCAGAGACTCTGCTCCTTAAATCATTTCCAGAGATACTAGCCTCTTCAGGTAAAAAGCATTTAACCTTCTCATGCCTGGTATAAGGGTAGTAAAACTTATCTGTTTCTCTTAAGCTGGCTTCATAAGGCTTTAGCGTTTCTGGGAACTGCCTCTTATAGCCAAGTCCTGTGCTTCCCCTTTCAGGATGAAAATAAAACTCTTCAGCTTTTACCTTTCTCCTCCCAGCTCCGTTCCAACCTGGGCTGTTTCCAACACTCTCTGGGCTCCTCTGATATCTGAGGCTTCCTCTCCTGGCTTTGCTACCTCCTCTGTAGCTCTTTCCACATTTGCCGTTATCCTCACTTTCACACTCTGAGTCCAGCTGTCTTGGATTCTCTCTCAAGCACTCATGGTAATCATTCAAACTTCCATTCAGGCTTCCGTAGTGATTATCATGCAGGCTTTCTCCACAGCTCTCTCTCTGTCCCCTTCTCCAGCTCTCTCCACGACTCTGTCCACGACTCTCTCCACGACTCTGTCTAACTGTTTGTGTGCTGTGCTTATCTACGTACCTCCGAGCAGCACCTCCCCCCAGCTGACTTGCATCAGGTGATAACTTCCTAGCTTTCCTGCTGGCTGGGTGTCTCTCTCTGGCTCGTGACCACATTTGTTTTTGTTGCTCATAGCAACTTCCTGACATGTGCTTTCTAAAAACGTCAGTGTCAGCCTGATCCACTGCTTCTCCATCTATCTCCATGGGCTCTGCTGGGTCTGCTCTGCGACACATTCCAATTCGAAGCTGGAACCTTTTCTTTAACTCTCGTAGCTTTAGGAAAGCCGATCTTGTTCTTCCTCCAATAGTTTCTGCTTCTATTTCCTTGCATGCATCGTTGTAGTACTTTTCCTTGTCCTGTCTTGCTGCACATTGGAAATCTCTGTTGAGTTCTGTTATTGTCTTTCTTTCTCCTCTGGCTTTAGCTTCTCTGCGTTTCTGGGCAATTTTCAGAGTGTCTTCCATCATCCATTTTGGCCATTTTTGCTTTTTCACTTTTTGTAGACTTCGCTTTCTTCCAACACAACCTTCTTGATGTCATTCCATAACTCTTCTGGAGTTCTGTCATTTGTATCTAAAGCAGCAAATCGACTTTGCAGGCAGTCTTTAAATTCCGATGGTATATTCAAGGTCATATTTTGCTGCATTCATGAGTGGTTTGCTCTTTTTCAACTTTAGCTTGAGTATGCATACTAGTAGTTGATGATCTGTACCACAGTCAGCTCCAGGTTTTGTCTTTGTTGATGTTATAGAACTTTTCCACCGTTGACTTCCACAGATGTAGTCAATTTGATTTTTATACAATCCATTGGGTGAAGTCCATGTGTACAGTCGCCGCTTGTGTTGCTGGAAGAAGGTGTTTGAGATGAATAGATCGTTGGTCTTGCAGAATTCTATCAGTCTTTCTCCAGCTTCATTTCTGTTGCCAAGTCCATATTTTTCAACTACTTTGCCTTCTTCTTTGTTGCCAACTTTTGCGTTCCAGTCACCCATGACTATCAGGATATCCTGTTTGCATGTTCTGTCAATTTCAGCTTGTACTTGTTCATAGAACTCTTCAATTTCATTCTCTTCTGCAGCTGTTGTTGGGGCATATACTTGACTTATAGTTGTGTTGATAGGCATTCCTGGTAGATGAATAGAGATTAAGCGTTTGCTGACTGCATTGTATTTCATTACAGTTCTTGCAAGTTTCTTCTTTATTATAAATGCAAAACCATTTCTTCTTTGTCTTTCATTTCCAGCATAGTAGACCATGTGATCATCTGATGCAAAGTGCCCGATGTCAGCCTATTTCAGTTCGCTAACACCCAACAGATCAAGTTGTACATGTTCCATTTCATTATTGACCACCTCCAACTTCCCTTGGTTCATGCTTCGTACGTTCCATGTTCCAATGTGTAAGACATCTTTACAGCTTCTGACTCATTTCCAAATAGCCTCTCTTTAAAAAGGAGTTTGCCAAGTTGGGCCTTACAAGCTATGACATAGCAAGGCTGTGCAAGCAGTGCAGCTGCACAGGGCGCAAGTACAAAAGAAGCACTGACATCACTGGGTCTTCCAGGAAGCTCAATAAGAGTGATTCTTATTACACAGCTATGTGTGGGTGAGCTTTGCAAGTTGCTTACAGCTCATTTTTAGCTTGCTATGGCCCTGCTTACCAGACTTATCCACTGCTCAGTTAGTTAGTCATATGAGCTCACTATGACCATCACTGCCATTTATCCAGAAGAGTCCACAGTCTCAGGCAGAGCATGGGTTTCACATATCAGCTGTATGGTGCACGGTATCTGTCATGGGGACTGAGAGGCCAGATTACTGCTGCACCAGCACCGCCATCATGCAGGCCTCGAGGGCCTAGATCTATTCTTCTAGGGTTGCCGTATCCGAAGACTTCAGGACTGGAACAGCTTTGGCCACCAGCATCCCCTCAGGAGCATCGAGGCTGCAGGTATCAGGGGGATGAATGGCGCTCCTCCAGCACTCTGGGAGTCAATTGCTCCCGCTGCGGCATTTTGGCGGGCTGTTCCTGGCCATTGCTACCAGTGTCATGTTGGAAAGGGTGACGATGCCGATACACATGGGCTTTAGCCCGGTGCTCAGACAGGTCCCCCTTCGACGTCGACGATGTTGATTCCTTCCTCAGCTCCATTTGAAGTCAATCGAAAGCCACAGCCTAGTGAGACTATCGGTACCAATGCCACAGCCAAAGATACAAACTAGGAGCACTGCTCAAAGAGCAACTCCCTCTGTTTCTCCTGACCCTTCAGGCCCCTTCTTGTTATCTGCACACACAGATTACAAAAAGAGGGCTGGTGGTCAGGGCCCAGACCATCTGTGCTCATCAGTGACCGAAATGGTCCTGGCACACTTTGTGCACTTCTTAAAACCACTGGCCAGCTTCTGGCACATGTCTGAAAAAATGATTGTGGCAAAGTCAAACGGCTCAATGGTGCCAGGTCGCGTGGAACAGCAAAATAAAAATAAGAAATATCAAAGAAATGAAGAAAATGGGAGCGTCAGAAACAGACAAACCCAATAAAAAGGGACCAACGTTGCCAATGGCAGGGAAGAAAATCAAGCGAAAAAAACCCTCCTCTCTGGAGAGAAAAAAAAAAGAAAAAAAACCACATTTACCAGTGCACACTACAAACATGTCCTAGGTGCTCTGCGGAAAAAGAAGACTGGGGAAGATGGTGCCATGGCAGGCGGGAAGACAGGCATGGTGGAGCCTCACCAAAGCTTCCAAAAGCAGCTAGAGAGCGTTCCCGTGCAGGGCTCAGCCAACGACGTCACATATATGTGAGGATGTCATTCCTGCCTGTCTAAAGGAGAAATATTTCAAACTTGCCACATATCCACAACAGCAGTACTTTTTCTGCCCTCTACACAGGCCAAGTTGCAAAGGTTGGTGGCTCTTCCCACAGAATTGCACCAACACAACAAGAAAAATTGGGTGTGCCAGGGTTCCTGTCCTCAGCTTCTGCCTGCACTGCCAGCCCTCATCTCCGACATCACATGCAACTGCTGGAAAATCAAAAATATAAACATGTTTCTTTCATCAAATGCACTAAAAATGTAATTTAGGACAAATCAAGTCAGCTCCCGCTTACAGTGCCAAAGCCCAGCAGATGTATGCATTGTGTCTAAAAGAAAACAAATATGAAGTTCCGTAGTGTGCATGAGGATCAGGCACAGAGTCAATGTTGCTCCCTGCAATTACCCCATTCACAGCGCTCTTCTTTGTACTCATCCAATTTCAAAAATATCATGCTCAGCAAGATTGACAGGCAGGCTGCCAGGCCACAACTGCACTGAGTCACAGACCCTATGGGATACGTATTAATGTTGTAAATGGAATTACTTCTAACTTCAGAATCCTGCACCACTGAGGAATGAATGTCAGCCCATGGTTATTGCTTTACTACATAAGATCTGAGCGTCAAGCCTCTGTACAGGCCACATATCACAGTAAGCAAGACAACCATTGAAGAGAGGCTCCTCTAGGGCTGAGGAATTAAAGCAGATCTTCAGACGAACAACAAAAGCAACCCAGACCACACTTCAAGGGATCAATGCAAGGTGTGAATAGGTGACCTACTATGTGTGCCAATAACGCAAACTGTCAAAATGGAAGAAAACAGTAGCCCTAGAACACATCTGTGAATAAGAGGCAAAGCACTACTTCTCTTCCTTGCAGTGAGAAGTAAAGGTTTTAGTATAAATGGAGAATCTGGATGAAGGTTACTACTCTGTATGAAGAATTTTAGTCCTCATAATTCGATCATGTGTGAGTCTGACAGACTTTGCATGAACATCCATGTCCACATACACCCCCGCCCCATCTTCAACAATTGGACAGGCTGTCCTTCAGAGCAGATGAAAATCTCAACATAAAAAGGTTAAACAGACTATAAAACAGATAACCATACAGCTAGTGAAACCCAAGATGTCACTTAGGAAAGAACTTCCTGAGCATGTGTCTCTGCCGCTGAAACTTTCACCATGTCATCAGATGCCAAAACAGAGCACTCTGGGTCTTTTAAAATCAGGGATTCAGATGTACAATACTAGGAGAACAGCTTATAGGAGACACACCATTTCCCAAGAATTCAATTTCAAACCACAATATCTTTCCACATCTCTATATCTTGTTACACTGTGCTTTGCCTTACATCCCAAATGCTGTTTTAAATAACTAGTGAAACCTATGAAGGGACATTCTACTTATCAGATATTGTCCTTTCCTTGAGTCGTGCTAGACCAGTCCAGACAAGCGGGTTGTGTTCCCCTACCAGCAGATTGGTGGAGACAAAGAACCAATGAAAAGACCAGGTTACAATGACATCACTCCCAAGCCTCGGCCACCAGACGTCTTCAGTATCCATCCCAAAGCATGAGAGAGTATGGCAAGCCTCAATCAACATCAATGGAGACAACAATGAGAAATAGAGAACTATGAACAGGAAAGTATAACCAAAAGGCTGTCCATAGAGCATAGATTTGCAGAGCCAAGTATACAAGTCATAGCAGACCGCAGGGTACTGCTGCTGAAAAATAGAGCAAAGACAGTTCCAGGTGGTGGGCCCTGGACTGGTCAAGTAGGACTCAAGGAAAGGACATTATCTGGTAAGTAAAATGTCACCTTCCATATTGTCCTGCTAGGACCAGCCCAGACAAGTAGGATGTACCAAAGCTATACCTCCACTGGGCAAGAATAAGACAGCAGCTCGTAAAACCTTAAAGCTAAAGGCCATGTTCATCCAAACATGAACATCCAAGCAGTAACGCTTGACGGAAGTGGAAAGTGATGCTCACGTTGCTGCCTGACAAACATCTGCAGGGGCTACAGATCTCTGCTCTGCTCACGAAAACACTTATGCTCAGGTAGAATGGGCATGCTAACCCTCCGGAACCAGCCAGTCCTGCAATAGATATGCCAAAGCAATGGCCTCCTTAATCCAGCACCCCAATGCATATTTAGCCACTGCGTCAGATTGCACAGGCCAGCAAACAGACAAAAATATGGAGGTTACAAATTATTTTCAAAAGTTAGACCAAGTACAGAAAGGCACCCGCCAAACATCCTTATCTTTGCTCCCCCCTCCCCTCACCACTCCGACACTGCTCCTTAAAAGGACAATAGGCAAACAACCTGGTTCACATGAAATGGAGAAATCACCTCAGGGAAGAAGGAGGAAGAGACAGACCAAATGGAAACAGCCTCCTCAGAAAATGACAGGTAAGGATCTCGGCAAGACAGAGCCAGTAGCTCAGAAATCCTCCTTGCGGAACAAGTCATAACCAAGATGACAGTCTTGAGCGTCAAATCCTTCAGAGCAGCATGCTTCAGTGGCTCAAAGGGCTCTGACATTAGGGCCCGAGTGTCAGACACAGATCCCCAGAAGGGAGGATGCAGACACCAAACCTCCTGAAGAAAGCGCAAAGATCCGGGTGTAAGGCTAGAGACTTACCAGTGAATGGACTTCTGAAATAGGCCAAAGCTGCCACCTGAACATTCAGGGAGCTAAGAGAAAGGCCCTTCTCCAGACCATCCTGCAGAAAAGGCCAACAGAGACAGCACCTTGGCCGCATCAAGAGCCAGCTGCCATGCACTGCATCATTGCTCAAGGCACCAGACCCACATGTATGCCAGGTTGGTAGACCTCCTCCAGGTTCTGAGTAGAGTGGAAAATCATGCCAGAGAGTAGCAGTATGTGAAAACTGTCTCCTTTCAGGAGCCAAACTGTAAGCAATAAGGGAGCCAGGTCCTCCAGGATAAGCGATCCTCAACACAACAGGTCCTAGACAGAGGCAAACGGTGGTGCTTGCAGGAGCCGCATCAGATCTCCAAATCATGCTCTCCTCAGCCAACCAGGTGCCACCAGAATAAACCTTTCTGGATGGGGTTCCATAAGCCAAATCACATGCCCCACCAGAGGTCCATGGAGGAAACACATACAGCAGGTGTTTACTTGATCAAGGCTGAGCCAGGGCACCTATGTCCTCAGATCCCGTCTCCGTGTGGCGACTGAAGAAGCGACACACTTTAGCACTGGAGCGGGTCACCATCAGATCCTTCTTGGGTTGACCCCAGTGGTGTAGAATCAACTGAAACGCCTCTTGACAACTCCCACTCGCCTGGAACCAGGGTGTGCTGGCCGAGAAAATCCATATCCACCCTGGCAATGTGCTGAGACAACAAACTAGGAGGTTCTTCGCCACCAAGGCAAAACAGGAGAGCCAGCGCACCCTGGCACTCCTCATGCCGCCTTACCAAGTGACATAAGCCAGTACCATGGCATTGCCTGAGAATACTTGAACCACCCAGCCCTTGACTAGGGGCCAGAAATGCAGAAGAGCCATACCTCAAGGCAGTTGATGGACCACAGTACCTCCCTGCGGTTCCAAAGGACCTGGGACGTCAGCCTTGGCAATGGGCTTCCCAACTTAAGAGACTGGAATCTGCCGTCAGAAAGATCCGTGAGCAATCATCCAGCAGCATGCACGTCCTCAGATGACTAGGCTGCTGCCACCACTGCAAGCCGGCCTTCACCATCATTGGGAGTGGGAGCTTGAGCTCAAACTACCGAGAACTCTGGGACCATCGAGTCAATAAGAACCTTTGAAGCTGCCACATATGAGCGCACACCCATGGCACCATATTGATTGATCTTCAGCTCCTCAGATTGATGGTGCTGACAACCTGGACATTGGCTGCCTGCTGCAAACAGAAGAGCACGAGGCAATACAACAGCCATTGACTTTCTCCTCTGGCAGGGAGACTCTACACACTCTAGTATCAAAACGTGCTCCCAAGAACTCCAGGGAATAGGAAAACAACTGGCTCTTTCCCCAATTGAGGCTTATCAGAAAGGACACTACCCAGGGAGCTACCCAAAACACCTTTGAAAGAGAATGGGCTCGGATGAGTCAGTAGTCCAAATATGGGTGCATAGAAATCTCTTGGCGCAGTAGCACAGAGACCACCACCACCACCACAACCTTGGAGAACATCCTTGGGACAGTGGAGCGTCCAAATGGGAGGGCGGCGAACTGAAGGTGAGAGCCAAGCACAGCAAAACAGATACTTTGCTGATCCCCCAGAGTGCGATAAGAAAATACAGTACATCTCGGCCAAATCCAGAGATAGCACTTGAATCATGTATCTCAAAAGTTTCCATCCAGAAGCAAAGGACGCACAAGCACTCATTAGCACACTTGAGGTCCAGAATGGGCTGGAATGTTCCATCTCTGTCAGCACCATGAAATGGATGAATACATGCCTTTGCCCCGATCATCCAGAGGAATGGGCAGCACTGCCATCAGGAGAGGCAACTTTCCCAAGGTGATCCGCACAGCAGCCCTGTTCGCAGACCCACAAGGGGAGAAGATAAAAGCGGCCGGTATCGGCTCTTTGCATTCCAGGACATAGCTGTACCGAATGGTGACTAGCACCCAAGTGATACTTGGTGACCTGGGCCCATTCCTGAAAGAAGAGTTGAAGACTCCCCCCAACTGGTGGAACCAGGGAATGGGTCCTCAAACCTTCATTGCACAGTCCGGGAGGGTCCTCCTCTGGATGGGACAGAGTCACTGGGCCCAAGCGCTCCACAAAAGGACTGAGAACAAGCCTGAAGTCCCTAAGCAGAGAGAAGAAAGGATTTCCAGGCCAGTAGTGACAGGAGTCCGATCAATGCCCCCACAAAGAGAAGGCGGAGGCTGATGGAAAAGGGGGTTGCTGCCCGCTTCAGAGGCCTCTTGGACCTATCCTCCGGAAGGCAGTAAGATTTAAAATTTCACCCAGGTCCTTCACCAGCTTCTCCAAATTGGACCCAACAGAAGCGTCCCGCTAAGGCCAGATGGGTCAACCGGACTTTGGAAGATGAATCTGCTGCCCTGTCTCAGAGCCAAGCCAATGTTGTGTCGCTTTTGACAGGGTACAATCCCTGGTCACTAGATGTATCAAGCCATACATGGCATCAGAAAAGACGACCATAGCCGACTTCAAAAGAGGGATAGAATCATCCAGTAGAAGGGAATGAATTCACTGGAGCAGGGCTGGAGACATCAGGCACGCACATACCGCCAACTAAAGAATAGCAGCTGACCCAGCAAACTGGATCTTTAACACAAATCCACGTTTTGGTCCAGAGTATCCTTTAAGGTCGGATCCACCTTCCACAGGAATGGTAGTCTGTCTGGTAACTGCCGTGACCTGCGCATCCACCTTGAAAATATTAACCACACAATGCACTCCTTCTGTGGGAGAGCATGTATCTTCTTATACACTCTTACCCACTTAGGTGGGGAGCCGGGGAAATTCCACTCCAACTGGAACAGGCCCTTGAGCACCTCTGAGAATGGGAAGATAGTAGTGGATTTCTGCATCCCTTACAGGAGGGAATGAATTTTCGGTTCCTGCTTTGTGCTTGGAGTGTCAGCCAAGCTCAAAGGGGATGAGACCCTGGCAGTCAACGCCTCCTTCCAGAACAGGCAGATAGTATCGGCCTCATCACAATCCTCTGAAGGCAAGAGTACTTCTTCATCCACATCAGACATCTGAATCTAGGCCACAGTCCAATGCTCGGACAGATCCTAGCTGATCCCCATCTCCAGGGGGTGCCCTTTGCCGGGGATGCTTAGACAGAGGCAACTGAACAGGGCTTCCACTCTCAGGCTGCCCCTCACAAGACTCTGCTTGGGGGGGGGGGGGTGAAATCCAGAGGCCACAAGACCTGAATTTCCACACCATTATGATCAGGCCTGTTGTAAAATGGAAAAGAATTCTGGGGAAGGCATTCTGGACTCCGGAAGCTCTGCTCATGGAAATGACCCCAATACACCAGGGGACATAGTCACCATCGATGACCTAGAGGATGGGGAGTGGCCCACAGTATGACTGCTGGAACCTCCAGCCGGCTGGTTATCCTTACCCACAGCTCCATTCAGCACCTCTTGCCCTAAAATAAAGCAAGGCCAGACTACCCTCCCTGGCAGAGAGAGGGAGTGTAATCCCTCCAGGGATGACTCAGAAGCTGCCATGCAAGAAAAGCAGAGAGAGCCACAGGCCAAACAATGTTTCCTGGAAGAAGAGAGTTAAGGTCAAGTATCACAACAGTGAACGCTAAGGCTGCAGCATTAATAGCACTTAAACAACAATGCACATTAGAGGTGCTTGGATAGGTATGCGCATTGGAGCAGTTTTGGCGGAAGGCGCACAATAGTAAACACACTACTAAGGCGTGCAGGAAAAGATGGGAAACCCCCACGCCATGCCAATAGTCACCAGTACTCCATCCTAAATTGTGTCCTAGATGAACAGAATGAGGAACCCCCAACAGGGCAATGACAGGGTCAAGCCTTGGTACTCATCCCCCTGCGAGCCCTAGGCAGAAATTCATGCCGAGCTCAGCTCTACTCCCCTGAAACTGTTTCTCTGCTTTGCAGGAACTGTGTTTAAGGTGGCTGGCAGGCAGATTTCTCTTTCTGCAATCTTTGGGAGAGAGCAGGGGGGATAGAGGAGGAGGGAGGAAATGTTGAGGGAGACTGCGGAATTCTTCCAAATCTTTCCAATTTTCTGGCTGCTCAACAGGTTCTTATGATAAAAGCCCAGAGCTGAACCAATTTTCCCTCCTCCTATGGCAATCAAAAGGCCGCAATCTATTGGAGCCTCCCATGCCACACTCAAGTGAGAGTGTGTCACCCTCTAGGTAGTCGTTCACGAACATTTCAATCAGTCTTTTCCTTAGTCAGATTTTCTTCAGAATGGAAAAAAATCCATCCACCATCTACTGAAGACACCTCTGGTGGCTGAGACAGATAGAGGCATGGGAGCAATATCATTGAAACCTGGTCTTTTCATTGGTTGTGTCCATCAATCTACTGGTAGGGGAACACAACTCACCTGTCTGGTCTAGTAGGACGATATGGAATAGTATTTATAAATACCAGTCTGCATTAAGAGAGCTACAGATGCCTCTATTCCATTGGCCAAGAGATGCTCTCAGAGTCCACGTCCCGAAGAGCATTTATGAGGCTCCTGTAGCACAGCAACCTTTATTTCCCCTGCATTAAGCTAAGCATTGTGATGAAGAAGGTAAGAGTACAAGGTCTTTAGGATTTAAAAACAAAATTCAGAAGACTTGAAGTGCCATGTTACCAAGGGAAGAAACTTCCAAACTCCTCAACCCTACAACCCTTAATTTAATTGCCTATGTGCATGAATCCTGCCACAAAGGCCTCCGGAATCATTTATCAATACATGTTTAGGGTATCTTGCAAGGTCATTTAAACTGTATGAGCCATACATAGGAAAATGTTTCATATGGACTCAAAGAAAAACTATTTTGCTCAGTTTCAGGAGGGATTTTTTGGCTAGCTCTGGATTTCTGACAACCTCCTGCTGATGCATTATGGGACCTGCTGTAGTGATTTCAATGGATAGAATCAGAGACTACAAACCACACTGCTTTGAAATGCAAGTTCAAAACCGAGACTGATCAAAAAGTCTCCCTTCTGGAACTGGATAACTTAGTGGTTCTATAAAAGGATGGTGCAGGAGAGGACAAAAATTCAAACACACAAACTGCAAGACTTGCTGGAACTAGCAAAGAAGATAGCCTTCCAGCAGCCATTTTAATCTCAAGAAGAGAGTCTCCCAAACCTTCAAGAATTCAATGGCCAGTCCTGTCCTCCCACTTCACCAGATGAAACAAATTTTTCTTCTCACAGGACAACACAACTAGAGATGGTCTGGGCCACCTGTCATGATAGGTCTTTATAGAACTTTGGATCCAATAGCCATTGTTCACATTTTAATTTTTTTCCTCTGTTTCACTGCTTTAAATGTATTTATATGTAGTGCTTTTATCTTGTCTGATACTACTTAAAGCTTTATTGAATGTAATGACTTATTTAGATTTATTCATTTATTTCATTTCCTGTAGGTATTTTTCTGTCTCCCGTGGGCTTACAACCTAATATTCTGTGAAAGGCAATGGGGGATTAAATGACTTGTCTAAGGTCACAAGGCACATCAGAGGGATTTAAACCCTGGCTTCCCTGGTTCTCAGTCCACTGCTCTAACACCTAGGGCTTGCCTTGAAAATTCAGTTCACAGCAGTACTTCAGAATACATTTAAAGTGCTGGCGAGAACTCATAAAATGTGAACAATTACCAAATAAGGGGTTCTAGTCCTAGTTTGTCATCTTGGGTAAATCCTTTTACCACCCCACTGCCCCTGCCCCACCACCTTCTTCCCCCAGGGCACTAATCACTACCACTCATCTGTGTAGCATGGCTTTGCTATTTCTAGAGCTATGGCTCATTGACTGCATTTACTAAAATTTAGTGATTGTGAGGTATGTCGAGATCCTGAAAGCATGGGACAAGTATAGATGATCCATAAGGTGGAGAAAATGACCTTTTTGAAGCCAATTTTGGATCCTGATCTGCTTAGTTTCCTATGTGTTTCCTTACCATTCCCCTACATCCTTCTCCACAGCTTTCTGTTGTCTGTTTTGACTAGATTATAAGCTCTGAAGAGCAGGGACCATCTTTTACATGTGTCTGTACAGTGCTGCATATGCCTTGTAGCGCTATACAAATGATCAGTAGTAGTACTAGTAGTAGAAAGGAATTGTAGAGTTTAGTATTTGGTATGAATGGGCAGAATGAACAGGCCATATTGCCTATACGTCTGCATTAGAAAATGACACTTTATAAACCCAAATAATTACACATGAAACAAACTTTATAAGTCACACATAAAAACATGCTTTGAAGCAGATAAAGTTCAGTCTCGTGTTGTACACCATTGCACAGATTTGCTGAAGTAGTGCAATTAAGCCTGGAGAATGCAAGAAGCTGGTTGGTAATCAGCAATTAACACTGAAGGGACACCATCAGCCCCCAGGTCACCTAGACAAGAGATCTTGGGAGGGGAAGTAGCAGAGACTGCTGGGGGAAAAAAAGAGAAATATTACAGCGAATCTTGCTCCAACTCTGCCAGCCCCTTCCGAATCACTGGGAAGGTACTTTCCCCCCTGTCGCAGACCGCTTGAGTCTATCAGTCACCTTGCAGTTGCAATCAGCTCCAGTCCTATCAAGTTACACCAATGGAGAGGAAGGGGGGGTTGGCCTGGCAAGTTCTTCCTCCTCCTTTTAGGATTCCAGTTTCTATGGAATCAGAGTGGTGTCTGGCACAATAAGCCTACTATCCCATTTCTATATCCAGTCACTGCAGCAACAGTCCTCAAGCAAGAAGCCAAATCACCACAGCTCACCCCAGAACCTAAATTAAATGCTAACCTTAGGTCTGACCACTTGTCATTTTATAAAAGGGATTGAGAATGTCTGTCTGTGGGCAAAATACCCCCCCCCCCCCCAAAAAAAAAAAATTTTTAACATAACCATTTGGTAAAAACACTCTGTTTGGAAATGAGTCAAATCAGACCAGGAGTTCCAGTGAAATAAGCTGGCCCCATAAAACTTGCCCAATGTACATCTATGGGAGAAGGCGTTCCAGCTTCTATAGGATACAAACTTACATACAATGAAACATAGCAATTAGGGAATTGCTTCTATCAAACTCCTACCTGTTCTCTGCTCTCCAAACCCCCCAAACTGCCCCCACTACCCTCAAAATACTCACTTGTGACTGCCCTATAAACCCAACAAATGCTGCCACCACAATAAAAAAAAAACAAAAAAAAAAAAAAAAAAAAAAAAACATACCCCTCAACTGCCTCACCATGCTGCAAACCCCCAAGAATTACCATGCCACAACCCTAAAAAAGCACTCTCCTGGAACTGCCCTACCTCACAAAATGCCTCACCACCAAAAACTGTCCTCCTGCAACTATCCCATAACTTTACCAACTGTATTCTGTATCTGCCCCATTCCCAAAAATTAGCCTCTTACATCTGCCCACCAACCCACACACTGCCCCTACCCCTAAAATACACTCCCTTGTAACTAGTCTACCACACCACAAATTGCCCCACCCATAAAAAATACCTCCACATCTGCCTCGCCATCCCAAAGGCTGCCTCTGGAACTAGCTCATCACTAGCTCGCCCCTTATCTGCCCCACCACCTGCCCGCCTCTATTCTCAAACTACCACCCAGCAATTCCACCACCTGCAAAATCTACTTCCCCACAACCCTCATTCTTAAAAACTCCCCATGCAAATGCCCCACCCTTAAACTGTAACTGCCTAACCCTCTTGCAAAGTACATTTTCAATAAATGCTCCACCCCACTCAACTACACCACTAGACAACACAAACAAACACACAGGCACTACAAATAATTCCCAGCTGTGATATACTGCATCTTACATTGACATTTTTCATTTTCTTTGCTGTTATTTCTATTGTGAAAGCTACTGACTGAATTGTACTGCTTTCTTATTAGTTGCTATGTGTACTATCAGCTAGAATCTGTTGCCATGAATTAAGGAACTGGCAAACTAGGAACATACCTAGGATCCAAAGTTCAGGGAGATGCTGTCAGATGCATTCAGCACTCAGGTGGTTAGAAATGGCCACTGTCTGGCTTTTTTCATGATTCTAGCGATTTTAACATTGTCTGAAAGCTAGAAGGCAGGCTAGTGACATTATTTAGAGTTTAAAACCCCTATCTGCAGTTCTGTGTGTGGGTGAGCCTGTACTGGATTACTGCTTAGTGACAGAAAGGGAAATGATGAGCTGGGGGAAATTCCTGTGCTTCTGCTCATGGTAGAAGGTGGAAGAGAATTGAAGCCTCCACTCCCAAAAAAATCTTTTTAATACATTTCTCTAAGAAAAGCAGTTCTAACAGTTGCAATATACTAACAAAATAACAGTAGCATAGCAATAAGTAAAAACGGGACCAGACATATCATCCCTACACCAAGTCATAATTGCGCCCTGTGCTGTTTCCACATCTGGCGTGCCCCTCCCCCACCGGTTGCCTGCCCCGCCCACCTGTGCCTCCCCCTCTCTCGCGTTGCCCTGTCGCCACCGCCACTTTTTTTTCCAGAGGCAGCAGCAGTGAGGCAGACCTGTTTGTAGGCAGGTCAGGCCCCTCCTTTCCTTCTCCGATGTAGGTCGTGTCAGAGGGAGGGAGAGACCAGGCCAGCCATGCAAACACTGATTTGCAAAGACCTGTATTTGCATGGCTGGCCTGGTCCCTCCCTCCTCTGGCACAACCTAATCAGAGAAGGGAAGGAGGGACCTGACCTGCCTACAAAACACGGGTCTGCCTCACTGCTGCCTTCAAGAAAAACAAAAAAGTGGCGGCAGCAGCAGGGCAACGCGGGGGGAGAGGGCGGCCGGGGCCAGCAGTCTGACATGCGCCCCTAATCCTTTTCTGCCCTGTGTGGCTGAACTGCTCGCACAGGGCTAGGTACGGTGCTGCTTATAATACCAAGGTGTCCCCCAGGCTCAGCACTATTTTCACTCCTCTTTAACATATACCTACAACCAAAAAACGTATTGTCATACAAGTCCATAATATGATACCACGTATATGCTGACATCATGCTCTATGCACCCTTCAACACAGTCAAACTCTCATATGAAAAAATTGTACAATGCCTCAGACGTCACCAAATGGCTAACAGCAAACTTGCTAATGATAAGCCAGGAGGATGCTGGGCTGCATACGAAGAGGTACTTATGCTACTGTACAAGTCACTGGTGAGGCCTCACTTGGAATACTGTGTTCAGTTTTGGAGACCATATCTTGCAAAGGATGTAAAAAAGACTGGAAGCTGTTCAGAGAAAGGCGACCAAAATGATTTGGAGCCTGTGTCAGAAGCCTTATGAGAAGAGACTTGAAGACCTAAACATGTACACTTTGGAGGAGAGGAGGGACAGGGGAGATATGATTCAGACCTTTAAATACTTAAAGAGAAATAATGAACAAACAAACCTCTTTCAAAGACGGAGAAGCTGCAAAACTAGAGGGCATAACATGAAGCTGCAAGGTGGTAAATTGAAAGGCAATGTCAGGAAATACTTTTTCACTGAAAGAGTGGTGGATGCTTGGAATGCGTTTCCGATGGAAGTGGTGGGGGCAAATACAGTGACAGAGTTCAAAAGGGCATGGGACAGACACAGTGGATCCCTTTACAGCAACAAGAAAATATCAAAATAATCTGAACCATCTAATTCCTTCACATATAGGGGTATCCTACATGGAGTGGCGGGATCACCCCTGGACAACGACATGGGGAGGGGGGCCTGCACGGAGCAGCAGGTGTATCTACTCTTGGCATCGTACTGGGCAGACTAGAAGAACCATACTGGTCTTTATCTGCTGTCATTTACTATGTTACTATGCTACTATGTTACTATGTTACAGAAAGACAAGAGATATTCATCACCAAAGATGAAAAATGTATCCCTCCAACTACCCAAACAATAAATATTGATCTGAAAGTCCAGAACAAAGGTCAAATACCTAGGCATAACCTTGGACTGGCATCTAAACTTGAAATCATATATAACCAACTCAATAAGAATGATTTATCATAAATTATGAATCCTATCAGATGGGTAAAGCTGCCTCACCGCACCGGTCTCAATACACAGCTGACTCACACCTCACACAGGCAGCCGACGTTGAAATACGCTGCCAGGGAGCAGCCGGGGCAGTCGGGAGATTCTGCTGCAGCCAATCAGATGGGTAAAGCTGCCTCACCGCACCGGTCTCAATACACAGCTGACTCACACCTCACACAGGCAGCCGACGTTGAAATACGCTGCCAGGGAGCAGCCGGGGCAGTCGGGAGATTCTGCTGCAGCCAATCAGATGGGTAAAGCTGCCTCACCGCACCGGTCTCAATACACAGCTGACTCACACCTCACACAGGCAGCCGACGTTGAAATACGCTGCCAGGGAGCAGCCGGGGCAGTCGGGAGATTCTGCTGCAGCCAATCAGATGGGTAAAGCTGCCTCACCGCACCGGTCTCAATACACAGCTGACTCACCTTTACCCATCTGATTGGCTGCAGCAGAATCTCCCGACTGCCCCGGCTGCTCCTGGCAGCGTATTTCAACGTCGGCTGCCTGTGTGAGGTGTGAGTCAGCTGTGTATTGAGACCGGTGCGGTGAGGCAGCTTTACCCATCTGATTGGCTGCAGCAGAATCTCCCGACTGCCCCGGCTGCTCCCTGGCAGCGTATTTCAACGTCGGCTGCCTGTGTGAGGTGTGAGTCAGCTGTGTATTGAGACCGGTGCGGTGAGGCAGCTTTACCCATCTGATTGGCTGCAGCAGAATCTCCCGACTGCCCCGGCTGCTCCTGGCAGCGTATTTCAACGTCGGCTGCCTTCGCGGCCGCGGTCGCGGCCCGCGGTTGCGCGCCCGAAGGGGGCGTGACCAAAGGGGGAACGCCCCTTTGGTGCCCTTCGGTGCCAATTTGGTGCCTCGGTGCCAATTGGGGCTCGTGCCCTTGTCGCTTTGATATGCCACGTGGCCACGCGAAGCGTAAGAGCAAAAAGCATCAGGGAAATCAAATTGGTCAACAAACTGCTACCATTACATCTACGCCTTCAGCTGTTACTGGACCTATGGATCACCATGTGGTAGTTCTTTCACAGGTTCCTCCCTTAGCTCAATGCTCTCCGTCGCCTGGCTCGGGCATAACTTTAAGTTCCATCGATAGGACTCCTCCACCCAATCCTGGATCTTCTCAAGCTTCTCGAGAAACATCATCTTCTTCTGAACGGACGTC
This sequence comes from Ichthyophis bannanicus, assembly GCA_033557465.1. NCBI lineage: Eukaryota > Metazoa > Chordata > Amphibia > Gymnophiona > Ichthyophiidae > Ichthyophis > Ichthyophis bannanicus. The sequence continues at coordinate 310,367,849 of CM066039.1, forward strand.
TTCATCTTCTGAGGAGGAAGAAAATTTCCCTGTTTCTCTTCCTTCTCCTACGCATGAGGTACTTTCATTAATTCCTATCCTTCCGATTTCTGGTATTGATGCAACTATTGTTCCTCAAATTGAAAATGTGGATGCGGTCACTCTTGTCGACATTTGGAAACAGGTTACTGCAACAAATTCAATGTTATCTCAATTTATGAATCAAACGGCTGTGTTCTCACGACAGGTTTCCACTAAACTTCAAAAGGTTGAGGCCTCTGTTAACCAACTGGTTCAGCGTTCTGATCGGTTGGATACGCAGGTGGCCTCTTTACAGTCTGCTAATATGTTAATTTCTAAGGATACCTTAATGTTTCATCAGCAATTAGAGGTATTGGATAACGCCTTTCGGGCAAAAAATCTGCGAATTTTGAATTTTCCTAAGACACGTTTATTGACATCTGTATTGTTATTTCGTCAATATTGTAAGGAAATATTGTTGCTCCCCAATGCTGACACTCTTATGTTAGATAGGACATTTTACTTGGCAGTTCCGGCGACTTCTGGGGAAATTGGAGTGTCACGTCAGGAGGAGGGAATTTCTTTAGATTTAACAGAATTTTTGGAACATTCTCAGACTCCCATCTCCTCTCGTGCCACTTTGGTGGTTACTTTGGCCCATTTTTCTGATAAGTCTTCTATATTGAAGGCTTTTTTTCCGAAAAAAGATTTTCTTTTTTATGGCCAAAAGATCTCTATTTTCCCGGACGTCTCCAGACAGACACAAGTTCGTAGGAAGTGTTTCCTGCAGCTAAAAACTAAGGTGTTGGCTGCAGGGGGTACTTTCCGTTTACGTTTTCCTTGCAAATGCTTCGTTACTATTCAAGGAAGTAGCTATGAATATTTTGATCCTTCTCTTTTGGAATCTTTGTTAGCTTCTCTACAAGCTTGAGTGCTGTTTATTGTATAATGTGGTTTATGATATGTGGTAAATTGGGTGGTTGTTGCCTTATAATTTTATCCCGGTTCTCTTCCTCAGCTGTTCTCTCCTTATTGTGGGTGGAGAAGTGATATGTTTGTATTGTTTCTTTTTTTGAAATGTGTGTGTAAATACTTGTTGATATCACTTGTTTCTTTATAATGTATATTCATTGGATGTAAAGCATTGAAAATTCAATTTAAAAAAAAAAAAAAATAAATTATGAATCCTTCAGCACTTTCAACCACTATTGGAACCAGCCGACTTTCGCACAGTATTCCAGGCTATAATCTCCCCACATTTTGACTATTGTAACATGATATACCACGGTTTGTCAAAATCTATTCTGCTTACCACTACACACAACCTTGCACACAGTCACCTGCATCATACAAAGAGCTACAAGACATGAGCACACAACACCTATCCTAAAACATCTACACTGGCTCCTCTCACAAAGTCGAATAAAGTATAATGTGAAATTAGGCTTTACCTGCTAATTGACTTTTGAGTACCTCCAGTCCAGTCATGGTACTTGTGGGGAGTCTACTCTCACTAGCAGCTTGGAGACTGGAGACTGAGCATGTCATCTTTGATGACATCAGCAGACATAGGCAGCTGGCACCACCTACCAGCCCCAATAACAAAGCAGACTCACAGGAACAACAATTAAGACAAAGGGGAAAAAACAAGAAGTCACTCCAATTCCCCCCCCCCCCCAAAAAAAACCAAGCCATGCAAGCTATCCTCCCCACAAGAAAAGAAGCAGTTCACTCAACACCGTGAAGCAGACATATTTAGCCTAACGGATAAATTAAACCTGTCAAAGACAGCAGAACGTGACGAATGCTCTTCACATGAATCTTCCCCCTTTATTATTTTATTTTTTAAATTTTCTTTTGCAGTAGATCTCCCCCCAAAAGGAACAGTTAGGCCAATGGCTGACTGTGGCCCCACAACGCTGCGTAAGCTATACCACGAACCGCTCCAGACCCCTAACTTACCAATGAATTTCTTTTGGCTTCAGATAGCCAGCACAGAACACCAAGGGAGGGTCTGGGACAGGACTGGAGGTACTCAAGGAAAGTCAATTAGCAGGTAAGGCCTAAATTTCACTTTCCTTATTGTCCCTCTAATCCAGTCCCAGTGCTTGTGGGATGTACTATAGCAGTACTATCCTCGGGATGGAACTGCAAGCCTGGCCTGAATCAATCACTCTTGAACCGAACCTCGTGTCCCCTGCTGCCTGTAAATCCAGATGGTAATGCTTCACAAAAAGGTGCACAGACTTCCAGGTGGCCGCTCTGCAAATATCTGCCGATGGGACTAAGCCAGCCTCCGCCCAGGAAACCACCTGCACTCTGGTTGAATGAGCTCTCAACCCTACCGGCAGAGTTTTGTGCTGTAATAGATAAGCCAACGAAACAGCTTCCTTAATCCATCTAGAAATGGAGGCCTTGGAAGCAGTCCCTCCCTTATGCAGTCCCCCAAACAGAACAAACAAACAGTCTGACCTCAGTCCTCTTCAAGTAGCACGCAAAGCCCAGCACACATCCAGAAAGTGCAGCAGAGGGTCTGCAGGTGCCGCACTAGACCCTGAAAAAAACCCAGCAGAGTCACTGTTTAATTCAGATGAAAAACCAAGAGCACTTTGGGTAGAAAGGAGGACACTGGTGCTTCTCCTTAGAGATACAAAAAAAAAAAGTTCCAGACACAAAAGTGCCTGTAACTCAGAAATCCTCTGAGCTAAACAGTCTTTAACAGTAAATTCTTCAACATTCAGTCAGTGGCTCAAAATGCTCTGCCACCAACGTCGATAAAACCAAATTAACAGACCGCACCACCAACTGGCCAGACCTTCTTGACAGCTCTTAGGAAACAAAGTACATCCAGATGGGTCGCCAAGGAGATTCCTTGTACTCTACCACAACCACAGGTAATTGCTGCCACCTGCACTCGCAAGTGAACTACAGGCCAAGCCCTTCTCTAGCCCAGGCTGCAGAAAAGTCAACATCTGCGGCACAGACACTAACAGAGGACGGCAATCATTGTCCATACACCAAGCCTCAAATATCTCCCACACATGGATATAAGAAGCACGGTAGAACGCTTGTGGGCCTTTAACAAGGTCGATATCACCTCTTTCTCAGCCACACCCTCTCAAAGAGCCAAGCCGTAAGAGAGAATCGATCCATTTGTGGCATGAGGACCAGCCCCTGTATCAGGAGGTCTGGCTAAACAGGCAGTCACCATGGACAGTCACTGTCAGTCTGAAGAAATCTGCATACCACAGCCTCCACGGCCAGTCGGGAGCCATGAGGATGACTAAACCTTGGTGTGCCTCGATTCTCTGCACCACATGGCCTATGGGGGCCCATGGGGGAGAAGACAAAAAAGCCCAGCCGTGGACTAGCGCAGCACAAGGAAGTCCAGGTCCTTCGACATTCTTTCCCTTCTTCTGCTGAAGAAGCAGCTCGCCTTGGCCGAGTTGAAGTGCTGGGGTTCTCCAATCATTGATCTGATGGCGACCTTCACCACCCATGCAAACACTCTTCGCTAAGGGACCACTCCCTGGGATCCAGACGGAACCGACTGAGATAGTCTGCCATTATGCTTTCTGTTTCTGTCACACGCACCGCCGAAATCTCCTGCAGATTGTCTTCTGCCCATTCAAGCAACGGACTGATCTTGACTTCGAGCTGCACGCTGCTTGAACACCCCCCCTCCCGCCAATCAATGTAAGCCACTATATTGTCCGATAATACCAATACAACTTTGCCGATCAATGGAGGACAAAACTCCTGAGGCACCAGGAACACCTCTCTCATCTCTAGGCGGTTAATCGACCACACACTCTGCTCTTGGGACTAACATCCCTGACAAGGGGCTCCCCAGCCCAATAAACTGGCATCCGTCGTCAACGGGATCCAAACGGGCGACTCCAGAAACATTCCAACCAACAGTTTTTCTGGTCTTAGCCACCACCAGAGCCCCAGCTGCACAGGGCAATGGATGCGTGAGGAAATGACTTTGCGCTGATCACCTCCGCAACAGAGCCCTCTGCAAAGGCTGCATATGGACTCGGGCCCAGGGCACTAACTCTATGGCCACCACCACTGACCCTAAGAGCTGCACATAATGCCAGGCTGTTGGGATACCCATGTGGAGAAATGATTTCACTTGTCTCTGCAATGTCCACATGAACTCCACCGGTAAAGATACCCTGCTTCTGTCCATCTGGAAACGGGCTCCCAGACACACCAGGTCTTTTGATGGTGATTGTCAGCTCTTTGTGAAATTGACGACCCAGCCGAGGACTTGCAGGAACTTGACTACTCGTGCCATTGCTCTTGCACTCTCCTCTGCAGACTTGGCCCTGATAAGCTAATCGTCTAGGCAAGGGTATACCAGAATACCCTCTTGCCAAAAGAGCCGCTGCCACTACCACCATCATCTTGATGAATGTCCGCAGTGCTGTTGCCAGCCCAAAAGGCAGTACTCGAAACTGGAAGTGTCCCATCAGTACAGCAAAGCGAAGAAACTCCTGATGCTGGGCTCAAATATGCAAATAGGCCCCTGTGAGATCCAACGAGGTAAGGAACTCACCCTCTCTGATGGCTACTATGACGTCTACTACAACAGACCGGAGGGTCTCCATTCGAAAGCGAGGCACTTGCAGACACAGATTTACCTGCTTGAGATCTAAAATGGGCCAAGACAATCCTTTTTTGGGAACCACAAAATAAGTGCAGTATCAACCATACCTGCATTGGTCCCGGGGCACCTCAACAGCTTCCAGCTGTCGAAGCCAACTGGAAGGTGTCCCTGACCACCTGGAATTTGCTGGTCGCTTTGCAAGGAGATCTGATGAAGGCATCCACCAGAGGATGTGCAAACTCCAGTGCGTACCCCTCTCCAATGATTTCCAAGACCCACCTGTCGGATGTGATCTGCGCCCAGGCCAGGTAGAATTCCTGCACCTGACTCCCTACGGGAACTACTCCTGGCCAGGCCTCCCTCGTTTCAGTGTGACTTCTTGGTCATAGCAGAGGATAAGAAGAAACCTCATCCTGTTCCTCAAAACCCACGAAAGGCCTGCCCACATTACTGGAAGTGGTCTCTCTGAAAAAGTGCGCACAACTCACCACTTTGAAACAGCGTAAATCCTGTGGCTGTCCTTGTGCCGGGAGAGGCGAACGCTCAGGTTTCTGTTTATCCTCAAGAAGCCTCCTTTAGTCTCTGAGATCCTTTACCAATTTATCAAATGCTTCTCTGAACAACAACTTCCCCTTAATGGAAGCCGTGACTTGGACGAGATGTCTGCCAACCAATTATGCAACCATAGGGTAACAGTGAGCGGCCACCACCAAGGCCATACTCTTTGATAAGCACCTAATGAGATCATAGAAGGCATCCACCGAGTAGGCTGTGCCCGACTCCAACTTTGCCACCTCCGGGAGTGGGCCCTGCGCTTTGCCATTAGTGTCCAAGATTCCTTGCGCTCAGCGTAAGCACACCCTGGCCAAAAAACGCCCTGCAGACAGATGCCTGCAACGACAGGGCATTAATATCAAATGCTTGCTTCAGCAAACTTTCAAATTTTCTGTCCTGAATGTTTAAGGGCAATACTGCCTTCCACTGGAATAGTGGTCCTCTTAGTAACTCAACACCAACACATCCACCTTAAGGGAGTGCAGAAGCTCCTTTTCCTGCTCCAGCAGGGGACAGAGGTGGGACATGGCCTGTATGCCCGTCAGGGCAGCCTCCGGAACCCCCACTCATCCTGTATCATCTGCTTTATAACACTGTGTAGCGCAAAAACTAACTGGGTTTTCCGGACAACTTGAAAAAGTGGATCCTCCAATGGGTCTTCCTCCTGCGGCACACCCTGCTGCTATGTTAAGTGTCTTCAAACTCTGAGATGAGCAGCGCCAACTCTTCCAGATGGAACATACACACAATGCGAGACTCCTTCTGCAGAATTTCACCTTCCTCCAGTTCGACCCCCAGGTCTACCAAATGGAGGGACCCCGACTATTCCCAGGGGCCCCCCCCCCCTCTATATTTATTTATTGAATATACCAAAACACTCAATAAAAATGAATGAAAGCAAAATGGCAAACATTAATAACAGAAGCTTAAACTATTAAAGCTTAAACTGTTAAACACGGAAAATATAACATTATCCTAAAATTAGCCCACAATTTTAGGAGGCGGCAACAGAAAAAAAAAACTACATTAGATTAAGAAAATGAACATATCATAGCAGTGTGAGACTTATGCATCAGCTGTATGAGAAGCAAGAACCACCACAGAATCCTCCCTAGCCACAAGAAACTCGGGCAGCTGGCGGGGCTAAAAAAATATATAATTTCTCTTTATAGGAAACATGACATCTAGCAGGAAATTTCAACAAACATGTCCTGGCAAGGGAAAGTACCCTGGGCTTAAAACCCAGGAATTCCTTTCTCCTCAGCTGGGTGTCCTTAGCAAGATCAGGAAAAAAGCGAACATGAGAGCTCATAAACTGCTCACTGAAATTTCTAATATAAGATTGAAGAATTAACGATTTATCAGATTCAAGAGCCAAAGTAATAAGGAGAGTGGTACGAGCCATGATCAACTCCACAGATCTCTCCGGGTTCCAGAGGAGTCTCACAGCTAACTCCCCGATTACTTCGGCCCACAGAAAGGTATTGAGCCTTAGTTAATGGCGGCAGGTCATCCCGGGAGATCTTCAAGACCTCCCAGAAATCCCTGCAAACCATCTCCATATGCAACAGCAACGGAGATCTAGGAAAATTAATTAGTCTCAAATTGTTCTTCCGGACTTGATTCTCAAGATATTCCATTCTCCTAGAAGTCACACGCCAGTCCTTAATATGGGCACCATGTAAACTTTGGAGTATTTCAAGTTCTCCTTCCAAATGGACCAACTTCTCCTCCTGTTCCTTTTGAACTCTGGAAAATTCTTGAAATTGCATATGTAAAGAATCAGTTTCAGTACTTACAGATGCTGCAATAGACACAAGGGAGGAATTCATAGTTGAAATAGCATCCCAGAGCACTTCCAAAGTGACCTTTGGGGGTCTCACCAACACACCAGCACCTGCGATGGTCAACGGGTTAGAAACAGCCTGGGTTGGGCTATCCTCCAACAGAGAAACAGCCTCAGGTCTCACTCCTTCCCCAGACACTCCACACGGGTGAGCAGAACCGGCCACGGAGCCCTCTTCACTTCCCTGCACCAGCGTGCTAGTCTTCACACCGGAGGGAAGCACTCCACTGACGGCCGCAACACTTCCGGGGCATGGTGGGGGGGGGGGGCCTCGCTGCTCAGGGAAGAGTAGAACCCCTGATGTGCTCAGGTCAGGCAGAAACGCCAAACCTGCCAAAGACACCACTCCCGGTCCAGGGATTGCAAAGCCACACAATCAGCAATGTTTTCTGGACAGCGGAGGTGGTAAAAACCTCTCGAGGGTAGGGAGGCTTGTTTGCGCTTCCTCCTCCAAATACCGACTGCAGAAGCCATAAAAACTGCCAAAACAGCACGTCCCTGAGAAAGCCAGCTCACCCGGAGCGGATCATCGCCATCATCTTGCCTCCTCCTCTTTTCTCTCGGGTCTCCCTTTATACACTACTTCCTTGCCGCAGGTTCCTCCTCCATTGCCTGCAACTCCGTCAGCCCTCCCTTTTTAGCTCTCTCCAGTGCTGTCAAGGGGGTCTATCCCCTGCTAATTCATGTAGAACGCCTTATGCATGAGGAGCACAAACTCTGGAGGAAAAAAAAAAAAACCACACACTTGGCCACTCCTAGCCGACTCCTGTGAAGTCGACAGCCCTGCGGAAGAGAACGCCATGCTCCTACGCTCTAACACCGGCGGGGCCTTGGCCATCAGCCTCCTCTGTAACAGCGAGGCCTGCAGCCGGTGATGAGCGGCCCCCTGCTGACTGCGAGGCCACCTCAGATCCCCAGAGGTACATGTTCGCCCAACCTTCAGCATGTGATCCTCCAGTAAGTCTCCCTCTGCTGACCTTGACTCCGCCTCACAGCCGCAGAAAAATCACATAGCTGAGATGGAGCCACCTTTGAGCCATACACGCGAGCAGAGCCGGCCCTAAAGTTGGTTCAAAGGTGGCTCCTAAAGTTGGTGACCTAGGAGAACCTCAAGCTTTACACCCCCTTTCGCTGTCAATATCTATTTAGCTCTGAATGCCCTGCTTTTGCTGCCCTCTGTAAGATGCTGCCCTAGGTGACTGCCTAGTATGCCTAGTGGTTGCCAAGTAGCTTTAGCAGGCATAATTCAAATAGGAGAAGGAAGGAGACCTGCAGCCTTTCCTGGGCCTTACCCTGCCATTCAAGGCTCAAGTATAAGGGCTGCCCTTCCAAAAGAGCAATTTATCTATCAGGAATTTAATCTTATCTTATTCCTGCCATTCATTATCTTTCCCTCTCTTTTCCCTTCCCCTCCCCCCAACAAATCTCCTATTCAGCTCAAGTCTCACCATTGCAAATGCAGATAAGGAACAAAAAAAAAAAACAAAAAGCCACCAACATCCAAGTTGACCTCCCTCCTTAACTGCTCTCTGGGCTACAGCCCGAGGGAAAATGCTGACCGTCATCACCATTGCCACATGGTCTAAAGTGACGCTCTGATACCTATCACTCTCCTCGTGGTAACCGCCCAAAAGCCCGCTCCTCCGTTTACCTCCCCCGGGCCCGCTGACCAACCTGCTGGAATCATCTTGCCACTCTCAACTCAGCCCTCACACGTGGCTTCGGCTGAGCAGTGGGAGGACGAGATATATGAATTTGCTGAAGTCAGCAACTCCTCACCCTCCTACAGGTTTGGGAGCCGCCATGTCTGCCGGGTGATCGCTGAGGAAGGCCCACCCCCTCTTTCCTAAATGGGCTTTTCACCACGATTGCTGCATTAGGTTTGTTTTCATTTAATCTATCTTTCTCTTTACCAAGAACCCCTCAGGCAGACAAGGCAGGGATCCTGAGTCCCAAAATAAACAGAAGGTATGCCCAGCTGAAAACAAAAAAGTGATGTTCCTTAGTTTTCCCTTCAGCGAGCCCAGTACCCTGGGATCAGCTCTCTCCTGCTGCTTGGAGACTGAGTTACTGGGGCAGGTAGGTGGTACCAGCTGCCTATGTCTGCTGATGTCACCAAAGATGACATGCTCAGCCTCCAAGCTGCTGTTGGGAGTCGACTACCCAAAAGTATTGGGACTGGACTAGAGGGACGATAAGGAAAATACTACTATTAACTTTTAAAATCAGCCTTTCTGTACAAAACACCAGACCAAGAAAACAAACCACACAAAACATGCTGGTCATACCTCACGAAAAAGGAAAGAGCAACCAATATGCAAGCACTAGAGCCTTTGCACTCTACAAGCCAAGTCTGCAGAACTTGCTACCAGAAACAATAAAAAACATCACAGAACTGACCACCTTCTGCAAACAACTGAAGACCCACCTATTTGCACTTTGGACCAACGATATAGCAAATACTCTACTCCACTGCTAATCTCTCCTCCCCCTTCCTCCCCCTGTAGCCATTTCATGTTAACAATCCCCCCCCCTGAATAACAGTACCTCAAGCTTTGTATCTACCATGTACATATGTATAGTTCTACATAACAATTACCGATATTGTTCAATGTAAATCTTTGCCAGTTCCATTGTTCTTATCGTACGACCCACTCTACATACATTTAAAACGTTGATTGTAAAATGCTTTGACTCTGAAAACGGTATAGAAAAACAGTTAAATAAATTACACATCTGTCAAAACAACCCCTCCCTCTATTTCCTCTCCCACACAAGCACATATGCAATTACATACAAACATGCACAGACATACCAACCCACAGACAAAATAAAACATAATAAACTGATATACATGCATGTACTCACTCAGAGAACCACATTCACAAGTCATAGGCACCACATTCACAAGTCATAGGCAATGCAGACACACACAGATGGGTGTGTAAATTTGCAAGAAGGATTGGAAAGAATTTCTTTAACCATGTTCTACATGCTTTCCCCATTTGCAATGGCTGAAATGCTCCAGAAGAGCGCATGGATTTTGTGTGTCAGTGGAATAGTGCAAAACAAACCAATTAAAGTGAATTTTTACTTTCCTGGAATTCTGCTAGACCAGTCCAAACAAGTAGGCAGTGCCCCCTGTCAGCAGATGATGAAGACAGAAAAACTAGAAAGCTCCAGTGACATCATCACTGGTATTAGAATTGGTGAAGCTAGGGATATTCTCCAATATTTAGAGAGAAAGCCCTAAGGACTAAATGAAGGCCACAAACAACCAATTAAAACAACTACTCTAAGGAGGAAAAACCCAGAAGACAAACCTCCCACCAACCACACACACACACTGAATTCTGAAACATTACAATCAGAGCAGAGGCAGCAGTAACTCACTTAGGGTGGGTCCTAGACGGGTCTAGCAGGATTCCAGGAAAGCAAATTATCTAGTAAGTAAAATTTCACCTTCAATATCACCCTGCTAGATCAGTTCAGACAAATGGGAAATATCAAAGCTATGAGTCAACCAGGCAGGAAGACGCAGCTGCCTGAGAACCTCTGCCCCAAAGGCCTCATTGGCCCTGGCCTGAAAATCCAAGTGGTAATGCTTGACAAACGTGGAAGGGGAAGATTATGTAGCTGCGCAGCAGACATCCACTGGGGTTACAGAGCTTGCATGCATACAAGCCCACCGGCACAACTTTACCACCATCTCCTTCATCGACTGACCTTACAGGTCACATCCCCCTATGATATCTACCAAGTAATACAAACATCATGTCTGTTTATGAAATGAATTAGTAATCTTCAAGTTAGAGCAGCACTCTGAGGACATTCATGAGGTGGGAGGTCCTTGTCTTTGCCCCGACACTGATCCAATGAAAAGAAGGGGAGCAATACCAGGTGCTGGGGGATATGAAAGGCTGAAACCATCTTGAGCAAGGATGGATGGAACCAGGTGGATCATAACCACATCCACTGAGGACAAATAGGGAAAGCTACAAATTTCCAAAATGTGCTGGGCTGAGCAAATGTCCCTTAAAGCAGTCCTTCATCATAGCCACTGTGGAGAGCTCAAAGGGGAGTTCCCATCAAGGTCTCCAAGTGGAAAAACGAATCACACTGGAGGATGAAAATTGTGGACATTGTTGAGAAAATGAGATACATCAGGGTGCAAAGCCACAGGATGCCCACCACCAGCTGGCAGTGGAAAATTGAAAAGCAGTCCAAACTCTTAGGCCGGCTCTTGCTGATCAAGAACACTCTCCGTAAGCAGGTACTGAACCGTGTCCCAAGGTATTTCATGGTCTGAGAAGGCTCCAGACAACTCTTAGCATGGATTACCATCCAGTCCAGCACAGGCTCTCCAGAAACTGTATGAATCGGAATGTCACAAGACAACATTCATCCTGCAACTCTGCTCTGATAAGCCAGTTGTCCAAGTACTAGTGCAATCAGATCCTCTCGTGATGAAGAGACACCACAGCCACCATCACAACCTTGGTAGGGATACTGCGGGCTGTCACTAGACCAAAGGAGAGAGCGCAAAACTGAAAATGCCTGCCAGGATGGCAGACTGCAGAAACTGCTGCTGACTATTTTGAATGGGAATATAGAAGTATAGCCTGGCCAAGTCCGGACAGGTATTGACCACCTTGAGATCTAGAAATTGGTCTGAACACGTCATCCTTTTTTGGGGACCACAAAATAGAATATCTTCCCATACCCCACTGGAGAGGGGCTAGGAGCACAATGGCATGGAATTGGAGGAGCCTGAGTAACGTGGTCTTGACAGCGGCCCTTTAGAGTGCAAACTGCAGTGAGGGACCATGAGGGCATCTGAAATAGGCTCAGTGCATTCCAGGATCAATCCGTGCATAATAAATGTTGAAAAACTATCAGTCTGTGGTGATGCTGAGCCATTCCAGAAGTGAACAGACATCCACCCACTGGAGGCATCATGGAATGGGGCCCCTGTCCGTCACTGGGCCGGGTGAGAGGACTCGGCTCCAAAAGAAGAGGAAACATTTGGCTTTTGAGCTCCTCAAAAGGAGCCATGTTTTCCTATACAATTTGCAAACCTGAGTCAACTTCTTACGAGGACAGTAATGACAAGAATAGGAATGCTTCAAGAACCCTTTGGGTCTTATCCCCAGGCAGCAACTGGGGCTTAGTCTTGCTGAGGTCCTTGACTATCTTTTCCAGGTGTTCCCGAAAGAGGAGTTGACCTTTAAGCACAAGCTTTATCAAGTGGGACTTAAGAGACCAAATCTGTGGATCAGTGCTGGAGCCACAGCCAGTGTCTGACTACCGTGGCCACCGCTATTGTCCTCACAGTACAGTAGATATGGCCATACAAGGAGCTGGCTAGAAGCAGAATGTTCTGAGAGTTATTGGCCACAACACAGAAGGGCATGGGCAGCTAAGCCCCTACAAATGGATGCCTAAAGACCAAGCACTGAGACCAAAAAGACAGTCTTCAAAAGTGCATTGACCTTATGGTCCTGTTGGTCACAGATGGCCGCACCCCTCCACTAGAATAGTGGTGCACTTAGCAACAGCCACAACCAATGTGTCCACCCTACAGGAAGCATAATCAGCTTTCCATACCAGCCTCAGGAAGGGCACCAAGTCTGCCCATGATCTTAACACCTCATGGGTATATATTTGAGGTCATGAAGACCAAGCAATACACCTGAGGAGGAGAAAGGCCTTAGAAGATCTGCACAAACCCTCTACAATACAATCCACATCAGATTTCTCCTGTCTTCTGGAGTGAGGAGATCTGCATAGAAAGGATGGATAACTTTGCATGCCAGAATAGACGTACAACCAAAGAGTCAAAAGTGCTTCAACCTTATGTTCAGTTTTGGAGACCATACCTTACAAAGGATATAAAAAGACTTGAATGGTTCAGAGGAATGCGACCAAAATTATAGGAGGTACTGGCAGCCACGACAGTGACAAAATTCAAAAATGCATGGGACACAAAGGATCATTACATAGCAAGAGGATGGCATCAAAGTAAACATAAATAACTTCATAGAGAAGGGCAACCTGCCTGGAGCATCAGGTACAACCTTAAACAAAGGCATAGAGGGGTGAACTACATGGATTGACAGGTGCAGATCAAAGTTATTAAAACAAGAGGATTGTGAAAAATTGCAAGAGGACCTTGATAAATTGGAAGACTGGACATCCAAACGGCAGATGAAATTTAACGTGGACAAATGCAAAATTATATATCTAGGAAAGAACAACCCAAACTACGGTTACACGATGCAAGGTTCCACATTAGGAACCACCACCCAGGAAAAGGATTTATGTGTCATTATGGATAATATGTTAAAACCCTCTGCCCAGTGTGCAGCCGCAGCCAAGAAAGCAAATAGAATGCTAGGAATCATAAGGAAAGGAATGGAGATATAATCAAGGATATTATAATGCCTCTGTATCATTCCATGGTGTGACCGTACCTTGAATATTGTGTGCCATTCTGGTCACCACATCTTAAAAAGTATATAGCAGAATTAGAAAAGGTACAGAGAAAAGTCATGAATGATAAAGAGAATGGAAGGATATCCCTATGAGGAAAGGCTTAAAAGTTTAGGGCTCTTCAACTTGGAAAAGAGACAGCTGAAGGGAGATATGATAAATGAATGAATGGAGCAGAAAAGGTAAACGTGGATGGGTTGTTTACTGCATCAAAAAAGTAGAAAGATTAGGGAACACACAATGAAGCTACAATGTAATCCATTTAACACAAATAACAGAAAATATTTTTTTTTCATTCAAAGCATAATCAAACTCTGGAATTTGTTACTGGAGGATGTAGTAAAAGCTGTTAGTGTAGCTGAGTTTAAAAAAAGGTTAAGACAAGTTCCTAGAGGAAAGGTCCATAAACCATTATTAAAGAGGACCCGGGAAATCCATTGCTTACCTCGGGACAAGCATTGTGGAACCTGTGTACCTTTTTGGGAACCTACCAGGTACTTGTGACCTGGATTGGTCACTGCTGGAAACAGGATACTGGGCTCAATGGACCTTGGTCTGACCCAATATGGCATTTCCTATATTCTTTACAACTCTAGCTACCTTACTGGGAATACTAGATGGACCATTCATGTCTTTATCTGCTGTCTGTTACTATGTCCTGTTCCTCCTTCTCTACCAAGGACAGCTTCCCATTTTCCAAACTGCCGGTTCTACCAGGGCTCCCAAGGTTCAGGTTCTCATATCTATTCCCCAAAGGGGAATGATCACATTGGAACACTAGCTTCTCAGAAGCCCTCCGAGTACCATCACAGCAAGATGGGGACTTCTTTGCCCCCGCAAACTAGGTCCGCTTCTGAGGCAGAACATCTACCTCATGAACTGCACCCGAGGAACCTGTCACCAACAGGAAACCCTACCACAGGATAAAAGCTTTGTGTATGAAGCTAACAAAATCCTGAGGGAAGGTGCCCAAAAGGGTCTTTGACCCAAGCAGTGCTCCCAGACCCAAAAAAGGCAATGGAGGACCTGAATGATGTCAGTCAAGCCCATCCTCCAAGCTGCCACGGGGAGCTCCAGGTTCCTGAGACCCCTGTCACATTAGTGAGGGCCCTTTGGCCCAGCCACAGTGACCCATGGAGAATTCTCCTGGGTCACTGGCATATTGGGAACAGAGGCCCTGCTACATTACCTTGGGCTGACACTTTCCGCAAGCCAAATGATGGCACCTGTGGCCTGGCATGCACAGCAAATAAACACAAACAGCCACTGTTAGCAAGCCTCAGATGCATGCATGCTCCAAAAGCCATCCCACAGCTAGACTGCAGGCCCCTCTATTGCCACTAAGGCTAAAGTCAAACCAGGTCCTCTCTCACATGCAACCAGTTCCCAATAGTGGCCGTGTATACCAACCCATGGCTGGCTCCTATCCACAGCTGGGGCACTGGCAGACCTTGGCCACAGAAAAGTCAAAGGCACCAACCAGTATCCCAGCAGCAGCCACGAGTAAGTCTGGAGTGCACCCCTCTCCCACAGGACTGCAACAGTCGACTTCCCCCTTACCATGCCCTGACTCAGAGAGACAAAGGGGTGGGGGGTGGGGGTGCGGGTGCGGGCCCCCCCCGGATTGCCACTTTCTCCTAAGAGATGCTTTCCCCCCTCCCTCCGGGTCAAGGGGGCAGAGGCAGAGTGCCAGCCCTCCCAGGATCATCTGCTAAAGCTCCCATCTGGCAGGGAACCCACACCCATCCCTTCTTTTAATCCAAATCTCCAGAGGGGTATCCACAGATACATCCTGGAGAGCATTGCTTGAGAGTCTCAACTGGGACGATGCTCCACTATACAGCTGCCCAGGAGCTAGAGATCATCAAGCTGCACCAGTCCAGCAACTATTAACTGCTGGAGACATAAAAATACTGGAAGAGTGCCTCTAGTTGCAACATTCTTAGCACCAATGATGACGTCACTGGAACTGCTGTCAGGGAGACCCTACCCATTTGTCTGGACTTGTCTAACAGGATGCTCTGACATTCAATTTAGGTATCTTTGCAACTACATGACAAAGAAAAACGGTTAGAATAAACATGCAAATGAGGTGATTCAAGCAGTACATGACATTTGACTGACCTTAATAAATTACACCCTCGCCCAATTTATGCAATCCAGTCTTCCTACTCTCTCCTACAGTGACACTGCCCCGCCCTCATCAACCCAATCCCACCATCCCTTGTTCTCCTCACATCCTCATACAGTCCACATCAATGTAAAACAGACTCCCTGCACAATCTCCAACAGTTGCTCTCCCATATAACCCCTACCCTCCTCGCAACTCACTTATAACCCAAACCAATCTTGTCCCCCTCACTCCCATATATCTCCTTACAGTCGTTTATTTTCCATTACCTTTCCTCATACAACCCCCACCTCGAAATAACCTAGATTCCCTCCATCCAACCCTGTGTTCCTCTTTCCATACTCCGGGCCCAGCTCACCGGTAGCCATCCGGCTCTCCCGTTTCTCGACTTTTCAATACAACCATATCACACTACCAAGTCCGACCCAATTTAAACCCGGAACCGCCGCGGAGAAAGAAGAAGCGAACTGCAGTAAACACAAAATGTCCGCACTTCCGGCTTCAAGACCCCGCCCCTCCAGGCGGAAGTGATGTCACTTGCTTCGTTATCTCAGCGACGGTATTTGCCAGACGCTTAGTGATGGAGCTCTAAGGAATTGGGTAAAGACCGAGGATGTAAGGGAGAGAAGAATAGTACAGAGACAGAGGCAATGAGGGACAGGGTGTGGATTCCGTGGGGGTAGTGCAGAGAAAGCGCACTGTAGCAGGCAGTGCAAGAGGAAGCAGAAGTCTGCAGCAAGGTCTCTGGCAGCAGCTGAGATGCCAAAGCAGTTAGGGAATTTCCTCAGCATTTATTTAAAATAAAAATAAAATGAATACAGGTCAGCCGGTTTTATACTTTCCCCTTTCCCATCAATAGGGCTCAAGTTTATAGAAAAGTGTTCTCTGGAAAAACCAAATCACTTTCAGCGCTGTTGTATGTTTCTATTAAGGTTGCCAACTGGCTCCAGATGCGCCCGATAGCCTTGCTCCAGTCCTGGGTTTACCCCATTGCCTGTAGGTACTTGTAGTTTTCCTTTTCTTATAGAGTGCAATGGAGAAATCAGAACTACATGTCCCTGCATGCAATAGGGTAAACCTAGAACTGGATCGAACCTGTCGGGCGCATCTGGAGCCAGTTGGCAACACTAGTTTTCTATAATGAGGCGAAAACACGTCAGAGCTGTTAGGTGGTTGTTAAGTAGTCAAGTCGACTCATGGTGACCATCTGGATAGCTGTCCTAAACTGTGTTCAGTCTTCAGTCAGGTGGCTCATTGTTGATAGAATGGCTCCCATAGTTGCTGTTATTGTGTCGATCCATCTCATTGCTGGCCTTCTGTTTTTTGCGTTGCCCTTTAACCTTGCCAAGCATAATGTCTTTCTCTAATGATCTCTCTCTTTGTATGATGTGTCCAAAGTATGAAAGTCAAAGTCTTGTCTGAGCTTTCAAAGAAAGCTTCCATATCGTCCTGCTCACAGTTCAGACAAGTGAATTGTGTTCACCTACCAGCACATTGGTGGAGACAAAGAACCAATGAAAAGCCCAGGCATCAATGACATCACTCCCATGCCTCTGTCGGCCTCAGCCACCACAGGTTCCTTCGGTATTTTTTTGTCTCCAGCAAATGATGGATAGATTTTCTCCTCTCTGTAGAAAATCTGAACATTGAGAGGAAAAGAGATTGATTAAACGCTCATGAACGACCACCTCAAGCCCTAAAGGGGTGACTCTCTCACTTGAGCGTGATGTGGGAGGCTCCACTAGGCTGCAGTCTTTTTGGTAGTCATAACAGGAAGGAAAATTGGTTCAGCTCCATCCCCTTAGCATGATACGAGCCTTTCAACAGCCACAAATTGGAAGGATCTGGAAGTCTGCAGCAGTCTCACACAATCTCAGCGCCCCCTCCTGTCAACTCCTTCCCCCCTGCTCTCTCCCGAAAATTGCAGAAGGCTCTCAAAGGAATCTGCTAGCCATCTTTCACACAGTGCTGCTGAAATATAAACCCAGCCAATGAAGCAGTTTCAGAGGAGTAGAGCTGAGCCCAGAAGGGAGCCTATGCCCAGGGCTCTTGGGGTGAGTACCAAAGCTTGACCTTGTCATTGTTCTTGTTGGGGGATCCTGGTTCCGTCTCTGAAGGATGCAATTCAAAGTGGACTGCTAGCGACCATTGGCGCTGGATGATGGTTTCCTTCCTTTTTCTGCATGCGTTAGTAATGTTTTGCCTATTGTGCACCTGCGGATCGCATGGTCTCAACACACGGGCCCATTCCTGAAAGAAAAAGCAAAGCCTGGCACCCCCTGGAGGTACCGGAGAAGGGTCCCCAAACCTTCGCTGCATGGCCTCGGAGGGTCCTCCTCAGGAGGGGTCTGCATCCCTGGGTCCACTTGCTCCATGAAAGGATTGAGAACAAGCCCAAGGCCCTGAAGCAGAGGGGAAGTAAGGCTTTCTAGATCAGTAGTGATCATCTTGCGACACCTGGGAATCCGGCCAGTGCACCTTTGGCGGTTGGGCGGAGGCTGACGAGAAAGGGGCACTCGCCCACTTCATGGGTCCCCTGGACCTGCCTCACCTAGTTC
This sequence comes from Ichthyophis bannanicus, assembly GCA_033557465.1. NCBI lineage: Eukaryota > Metazoa > Chordata > Amphibia > Gymnophiona > Ichthyophiidae > Ichthyophis > Ichthyophis bannanicus. The sequence goes on from CM066039.1 coordinate 310,386,046, forward strand.
CTTTACCAGTTTCTCCAAATCTTTTTCAAACAGAAGCTTCCCTTTAAAGGCCAAATGGACTAATTGGGCTTTGGAGGATGTGTCCGTCGTCTAGTGACTGAGCCAAATCCAACACCATGACACAGTAATCAGGGCACTATCCCTGGCCGCCAGGCGTACCAGGTCATATATGGCATCAGAAAGGAAGGCCGTAGCAGATTCCAAGAGATAAGTAGTATCATCAGGCAGAAGAGACTGAATCCAATGGAGCAGGGCTTGAAAAGTCAAGCTGGTGCATATCCCCAGCTGTAAAATAGCCGCCAACACGGCAAACTGGCTCTAAAGCAAGGAATCAACCTTGCGGTCCAGGACATCTTTTAAGGCCAATCCACCTTCCACAGGAATGGTGGTCCATCTGGTAATCGCTATGACCTGTGCACCCACCTTGGGAATGTTAAACCACTCACTGTGCTCCTCCTCCAGGAGGGCGTAGAATTTCTTATAGACCCTTAACCCTTTAGGCAGGGAGTCGGGCGAATCCCACTCGGACCTGATCATATTTTGATCACCTCCAGGAATGGGAAGACAGTAGTGGATTTCCACACCTCTTGAAGAAGCAGGTGTACTTTTGACTCCTGCTCCGTGCTGGAAGCATCTGTCAAATTCAAGGCAGATGAGACCCTGAAAATCAATGCCACCAGCTCCTCCTTCCAGAACAAGTGGATCACGCTGGCCTCTTCATGTTCTTCTGAAGGTGATAGGAGGTCCTCCTTCACATCAGAGCCCAATGATTCATCTGGGTCCGAGGCAGAGTCAACATCTCAGACAGCTCCTAAGTCTTCCTCATCTTCAGGGAACGTCCCACACTGGGGACACTTAGCCAAAGGCAATCAAACAGGGCTTCCAGCTTGCCCGGTATGAGACTGCATCCAGAGGTACCCAGAGGCTGCAGGGTCTGAATTTCCACACCAGATGTTCCAGATCAACCTCGATTGTCTTCATACAGTCCTGCTTCTCTGATGATTTGTTCTGCATATAAATTAAACAAACCAGCAAAGAAGCAGGACTGTATGAAGACAATCAAGGTTGAAGATTGGTGGAAGACTCATCAACAACCTTCGCTATGCTGATGACATTACAATACTGGCTGAAAGTGAAGATGATCCAAAACATTTGGGGGAAACAGGTAAGGGGAAAGTATGCAGCTTTGTCGTACACTTTTGCTGATTTTAAACCATTCTGTTTCTCCTTGTTCTGTTCAAGTTGTTGCTTCTTAATCAGTGTAAAGGTTGTGCAAGAGAACTATAAGGTGTTTTGGTATACCCATGTTTCTTAATATGGCCAGAGTTTCTCATGGTTTACACAGTCAAAAACCTTGCTGTAGTCAATTAAACAAATGCAGATATCCTTTTGGTTTTCTTTTGTATTTTCAAGGATGCATCTCACATCCACAATGATGTCTCTTGTTCCTCGCCCTTTCCTGAATCTATGGTTGTAATCTCTGCTGGAAGATCTTCAGTAGAATCTTGCTGGCATGTGGGATCAGAGCGATTGTGCAGTAATTTTCAGTTGGATCACCTTTCTTCAGTATTGGTATAACTGCAGATCTTTTCCTGTCAGTTGGTCTTGATGTTGCCATACTTACAAGGCTCTGCCAGGAAATTTGGAAGACAACAGTCACATCCAATTGCCGTATTACTTCAGTGGGAATGCCATTGATACCCAGAGCTTTGGTCTTTGATAAGGCTTTCAATGCTGCATCTACTTCTTTCATCACCAGTAGTTCCTGATCATAAGTTACAGGTCGAAACTGTCCACTTGGTCTTTATGGTATAATGATTCTGTATATTCTTTCCACCTTTTCTTGATCGCGGCATCATTCAGCATGGATCCTTGGGCATCTTGTAGCATTCCAATTCGAGGCTGGAATTTTCTCTTTAACCGTAGCTTGTGATAAGGAAGCTTATCATAGCTCAGGAAGGAGCTATAGGAAAGGTGAAGTGACTCTGAACAAGCAACCTGTCAGTTCTGGTAGAAATAAGAAAACAGAATTTTGCCATAAAAGACTACCAGTCCCAGAATGCACCAGGTTTCCAACAGCCATTAGAGGAGCTGAAGTGGGGAAACGTGTGTTCAATCAGGAGGGCTATGAGGTAATCCCTAAGCACTCATCTCAAAGGGCAGGGCCTGATTCAGCACAGCTGCGCTGTGCTAAGGTGGAGCACTCATCAAAGCAGAATAAAGGTAGAGTTTATTCTACAGAGAATCCTCCTGATCTTGATCCTCATCCTCAGTTTCATCTGGAGGATCATCAGAGGCAGAAGCCAGAGCGGACGAACAGAGAGGGCAAGAAAGCCTTTGGAAGAAAGAAGAGAAAAGCCTTTGGGAGGTCTAGAGGAGTCTGGAGCAGTACGTATACTGGGAGGCATTCCAAGGGCCAGCATACACCATTGGACTGGGGAAAGCCAGAGGAATGGTGCTGGAGAGCTAGGAATCTCCAGACGGTACCTGTGAGGGAGACGGCTGCCCTTGGAAGGGACCCTAAGACCCGTGCCAGAAGGTATGTGAAAAGAGACCCAGTGTCCAGGGATCTGGATTGGAAGGCTGGACATAAGAACTGGATTACATACTGGCCAGGCTATATAGAGAGGAACTCTAACAGCAATGGAAGCTCAGGTATGAACACTGATCTATGCCCTAGCTATAACCTTGAAAGACAGCAGGGAAACAAGTATTCTCCTGAAAGTGCTCCATTGAGAAATTCATCTGTGCCAATCCATGATATTGAACCCATGATTGTTGAAGAAGGGGGAGAGATTGCAGATGAAGGCTGTGTTTACATGGACTGCTTTGTCTAAACTCCTTTGGTAATTTTCTGTTATAAAATACAACAACCATCACAAAGAAATACAAACTTGTTCTTTAATCTACTCAGAAAAGCTCCTGAGTAGGATTTTTAGCCACGCAGTAGAAAGCAAGCCAACTAAGGGGTTTCAGCTGGGTAACTGCTAGCAATTGAGCCTTACCTAATTGCTTGTGAGCTCTGAGGGAATCACTTCTGAATCTATGTGGGAAGATATAAGAAGTTAACCTGAAAAGAACAGTTTTTCCCTTCTTTGTGGATTTTGTTTGTTGTTTGATACACTGCTAAGAAAATATTAGCTAAAGCCTACAGAAAAGACCAGTTTGTTACCAACCAGGTCTTTCTTTTGCTTTGATTGCCTGACAAGTTCAAATGTTGTTTTTCCTGATTTTGATTTTCCAAGTTTAACACTGAAAGCAAGTGTCCTGTTTTATGTGCTACCAAGCATATCTGTGTTGGGAGAAATAACCCCATAAATAAATATCTTATTGGCTTTACCCTCAAGCACAACTAATTATTGTGAGCAGCTGTGTCTGGTGGGAATGAACTGCATTTCCCACAATCCCTTGCAAATCATATTGATATATGCATTTGCCAAGACTGTGAACATTCTCACCCAGGCAGCCGTCTGACAAATGGCGTCGTTTTTCGGATTGCTTTTGCACGAAGGGATTTACTTGCTAAGGATTACAACTAAAGTTCAAGTTTAAAGCTGGAAAAAAAGATTTTCCCTCAACTGCACTTTGGAGGAGAAGTGGATGTTCCAGGTAGCTGTCCCAGGAGGAAAAGACCCTGTGTAGAGCTGGATTCATCACTGGCACAAATAAGTACCTGGGCATGTCTAGTGGTGGATGGGAGTAAGGCACAGGGGTAATTGGAAAAAAAAAAAGAGAAGCAGGAAAAAAAAAACACCTGTTTGGAAGGTGGTGCACTGTGTTTTTTTCTTTGTTTCTTGCAGGGATCAAGATGGATCCGAGGGAGATGGCTAGCTGGATGGCAGCCCAGTTTAGCAGGCAACAGGAGCTATCGCAGCAAGCTCAGGACACTGCTATGAAAGCCTTAATGGACCAGCAGAAGCCAGTGCTTGATCTGGTGCAAGCCCTAGTTAAGCTGCAGAACCAAAGTGGACCAGATGCAAGACCAGCAGTAAATACTGGTACACCACATGTGGACAGTGTGGGACTCAATCAAGGAATTGGGGCATTTAGTTTTGGGAAGCTAACTCCAGATGATAATGTTGATGATTTTCTAGAGTCTTTTGAAAGAGTGGCACAAGCATTAGCATGGCCAGAGACCCAGTGGGCAGTAAGGCTGGCAGCCTCATTAACTGGAGAGGTGCTTGCAGCTTACAGAGCAATGCCAGCAGACCAGGCTTTGAATTATAAGGATGTAAAGGCTGCTATTAGAGATCGCCTAGGGTTGTCTATTTCAGAGTTGTCACATGCCCCCTCTGCGCACCTGTAGGTTAAGCAGGGTACTGCACTGGGGCCTTAATATAACTGGCCTTCTGGTAGTTGTAGTTGTGCTGCCAGTTAAAAATCAGTCGTGGAATCGATGGTAAGGTTATAAGGGCTTTATTTCCCTTTCCCAAAAGGACTTCTTATGTACAAAAACAAAGAAACATAACCCTTCTTGGGCATATAACAAAGGAAAAACTAACAAAAAATAGCTTCCTTTCAGCTTCTTAACCAGAAACAAATGTATTCAAACACAGACTTGCAGAGATAGGAATAAGCCTTCCTTTCACACTGTCAGGCTTCTTATTTCTCTTTACCTTAGTGAGAATATGTCGTCAGCCACAGAAATACTACAGTCCATGTGCTCAACATTATTCTCCACTTCAGACGGTTCACATTGCATGAATTCTTCAGCAGGGATTAACACATCTTTACCTTCCTCATGTGAGAGCTTTTCAAACAGTCTGTCTTGGCTGTGACGTACTTTCCTTTCTCTGAGAGTAAACTGATTGCTATTACCACATTCACTGGGGTTTTGTTGGTAAGAGCCTCTCCCCTGCTGGTGCCTGGTAGGTAAGCTAAAATATTCTCTTGCACTCCTATTAGAAGGAATTGATTCACCTCTAGCCTCTGCTTGGCTCAGGACCCTGTGGATAGCTGGAGCTTTGAACGGAAGCCTTTCTGAGATTCTGTTCCCTACATTTCTCTCAGAATGATTAACTTCTGCAGGTAAAAAGCCTTTAACTTTCTCTTGCTTATAATAGGGGTAGTGAAGCTTCTCTGCTTCCCTTAAGCTGGCTTCATATGGCTTTTGTACTTCAATGAACTGTTTCCTATAGCCAAGCCCTGTGCTTCCCCTCTTAGGATAAGAGTAAAACTTTTCGGCTTGTACCTTTCTCCTCTTGGCTCCGTTCCAACCTGGGCTGTTATACTCAATCTCACTCTCTGCGTCCAGCTGTCTTTGCATCTCACTCAAGCACTCATTGGACTCACTCAGACCTCCGTTCAGGCTTCCAAAGTGGTAGTCAGACACGCTTTCTTCACAGCTATCTCTCCAGCTTCTCTCGTCCTCTCTGTTCACCCAGTTCCTTCTGTTTCTGCTTTCGTTCTGAGTCTTAGGCTTCCTCTGAGACTTAGACTCAATCTTCATCTGCCTAACTGCTTGTGAGCTGTGCTTATCTAGGTATCTCCGAGCAGCACCTCCCCCCAGCTGATTTGTATCAGGTGAGAATCTCCTAGCTTCTCTGCTGGCTGGGTGTGTCTCCCTAGCTCGTGACCTCATTTGCTTTCGTTGCTCATGGCAACTTTCTAACATGTGCTCTCCCCAAACGTCAGTGTCTTCCTGATCTGCTATTTCATCTATCTCCATAGGGTCCGCTAGTGAGTCCGCTCTGTGACAGAGTATAGGCGAATGTTTAGAGCTACTACATTGAGAGTGGGTGAAACACCCAGGGCTCTGAGTCAGAGAATCAGAGGATTAGCTGTAAAATGGTTGGAGCCTGAGCAAAAGACAGTAGAAATGTTATTAGACATTATTATGCTTGAACAATTTATGTCTGCGGTGCCTAAAGATTTGCACACTTTCCTTATACAGCAAAATTTCCAAAATCTTGGAGAGGCAACCATGCTAGCAGAGAGATTCCTGGAAGCCACGCAGGCTTGCCATAGAATGGGTGGCCCTCTGAAGATTGGTGCTGAGGCAAGAGGTGCTGTATCAGAAAAGAAAATAATTAAGAATGTTTCTGAAAATGAATGTACTGTGCCAAAGCAGATGACACAGTGGAGTAGAAAGAAATGTTTCAAGTGTGGAAAATGGGGACATTTAGAAAAGGGATGCCAGACACACACTAGCTTAATGGGGGTGGATTTAAAACAGCCCAAAGAAGGATTTCTTTTGATGGTTGATGTGCAAGGAATTACCACAAATGCTCTCTTAGACTCTGGGGCAGACCAGAGTATGATGTCAAAAAGGCTTTGGAAGAGGATAGAGGCCCAAGAAGGATTTGTGCCTAGAACCCCTGAAAGCCAAGTTCACATCAGATGCATTCATGGTGCTGCAACATCATATCCCACCTATAGGCTAAAGGTTAAGTGCCTGGGGAAACAAGAGGAAGTCCTGTTAGCAGTGGTGCCTAGGCTACCCTTTGATTTGGTTCTAGGAAGAGACTGGCCAAGATTTAAGCAGGGTCTAGTGGAAGGGCTAGGAAAGAAGGAGGGAGAAGGTTTAATGGTAATAGCTCCCGGGCCTTTATTTGGAAGTCCTCAGACCCCAGCTAAAAAGATGGTTAAGCGTCCAGAAGACCAAGCTACCCCAAAGCAGACATTCGTCCTAAAGTACCATAGGGTCACAGAGAAAACCCAAGCTCCTAAGCGGGCAACCCCTCAAGCTGCTGGGTTTGATCTGTGCAGCATAGAAAATGTGACTATACCTAGCCAAGGGAGAGCCCTGGTTGACACCGGTCTCCAAGTGGAAATACCTATTGGATGCTATGGGAGAGTAGCCCCAAGGTCCGGATTAGCCCTTAAATATTTCATCGATGTGGGTGCGGGAGTAATTGATCCCGATTACAGGGGCAATATTAAAGTTCTGTTATTTAACTTTGGACAGAATGATTATCACATGAAGACAGGAGACAGAATTGCCCAATTGATCTGTGAGAGGCTGGGTTTTCCACCTGTGGAGGAGGTCACATCCCTGGAAAATTCTGAGCGTGGAACCAAAGGCTTTGGTTCTACTGACGTCAAAGGGGTTAAAAGCCTAGCTGCCACCTGTGCCCGAGAGAGGGAGGTGAATGAAGAGGAAGATTTGGGACCCCAGGTATCTGATTGTAAAGAAAAATCAGAGCCCCAAATAGGTGAGGACCTGACAGTGGTACAACAGGAAGAAATTAGGAAATTGCTTAAAGAATTCCCAGATGTGTTGACACCCATACCTGGGGAGACACATTTGGTTGCCCATGAAATAATAACTCCACCTGGGAAATTAGTTCGTCAAAGGCCATACCGCTTGCCTGAAGCCAAGAGACAGGAAGTAGTGGCACAAGTCCAGGAGATGTTGGACATGGGAGTAATAGAGGAGTCAAAGAGTCCCTGGAATAGCCCCATAGTCCTGGTGCCGAAGCCTGATGGATCTTTAAGATTTTGTATTGACTTCCGGCAGGTAAACGCAATATCTGTTTTTGATGCATATCCAATGCCAAGAATTGAAGAGTTGTTGGACCAGCTGGGACAGGCTCAATACTTAACCACCCTTGATATGACAAAAGGATATTGACAAATCCCTCTAACCAGGGAGTCGAAGCCGAAGACTGCGTTCAGCACCCCCGTTGGCCTTTTCCAGTTCAAGAGGATGCCTTTCGGACTGCATGGAGCAGCGGCTACCTGCCAAAGGTTAGTGGATCAGGTACTTCGACCCCACCAAAATTATGCTTTTGCATATATGGATGATGTCATAATCCATAATAACACCTGGGTGGAGCATCTAAAGAGGATCAGGGCAGTCTTGTGCTCCATGAAGCAAGCGGGAATCACTTTAAACCCGAAGAAGTGTGCCTTTGCAAATAGGGAGGTAAAATACCTGGGCCACCTAGTGGGAAGAGGAAAAATTAAACTTCTAATGAGTAAGGTAGATAGCATCAGGAATTTTCCCCCTCCAACAACAAAGAAACAACTAAGAAGTTTCTTGGGACTAATTGGATACTACCGCAGATTTATACCGCAATTTGCAGAGAAAAGTGCAATTTTCACAGATATGCTGCGGAAGAATTGTCCAAACCAGCTAAAGTGGACACCTGAAGCTGAAAAAGCATTTTCAGTCTTAAAAGGAAAATTGTGTACAGGACCGGTACTGAAAGGGGTGGACTTCAAGAAACCCTTTCTGGTTCAAACAGATGCATCGGATGTAGGGCTAGGAGCGGTTCTATCCCAGTGTCATGAAGGGGAAGAGCATCCTGTGATGTACCTGAGCAGGAAGTTGTCACCGGCTGAACAAAAGTATTCCACAATAGAAAAAGAATGTTCAGCTATTAAGTGATCAGTGGAGGCGTTAAGGTTTTACCTTATAGGGAGAAAGTTCCAGTTGGTCACAGACCATGCCCCACTTAAGTGGTTGCAGCAAATGAAGAACCACAATGCCAGGTTGACACGCTGGTACATGGCCTTACAGGCATTTGATTTTCAAGTGGAACATTGTGCTGGGAAGTTACACAAGAATGCGGATGCCCTTTCCCGTATTACGGACTGTAGAGAAGAAGTTGCACCAGTTAAACCAGTCCGTAATAACTTAAGCAGGGGGGTATGTGATAAGGAAGCTTATCATAGCTCAGGAAGGAGCTATAGGAAAGGTGAAGTGACTCTGAACAAGCAACTTGTCAGTTCTGGTAGAAATAAGAAAACAGAATTTTGCCATAAAAGACTACCAGTCCCAGAATGCACCAGGTTTCCAACAGCCATTAGAGGAGCTGAAGTGGGGAAACGTGTGTTCAGTCAGGAGGGCTATGAGGTAATCCCTAAGCACTCATCTCAAAGGGCAGGGCCTGATTCAGCACAGCTGTGCTGTGCTAAGGTGGAGCACTCATCAAAGCAGAATAAAGGTAGAGTTTATTCTACAGAGAATCCTCCTCATCTTGATCCTCATCCTCAGTTTCATCTGGAGGATCATCAGAGGCAGAAGCCAGAGCGGATGAACAGAGAGGGCAAGAAAGCCTTTGGAAGAAAGAAGAGAAAAGCCTTTGGGAGGTCTAGAGGAGTCTGGAGCAGTACGTATACTGGGAGGCATTCCAAGGGCCAGCATACACCATTGGACTGGGGAAAGCCAGAGGAATGGTGCTGCAGAGCTAGGAATCTCCAGACGGTACCTGTGAGGGAGACGGCTGCCCTTGGAAGGGACCCTAAGACCCGTGCCAGAAGGTATGTGAAAAGAGACCCAGTGTCCAGGGATCTGGATTGGAAGGCTGGACATAAGAACTGGACTACATACTGGCCAGGCTATATAGAGAGGAACTCTAACAGCAATGGAAGCTCAGGTATGAACACTGATCTATGCCCTAGCTATAACCTTGAAAGACAGCAGGGAAACAAGTATTCTCCTGAAAGTGCTCCATTGAGAAATTCATCTGTGCCAATCCATGATATTGAACCCATGATTGTTGAAGAAGGGGGAGAGATTGCAGATGAAGGCTGTGTTGACATGGACTGCTCTCTGTCTAAACTCCTTTGGTAATTTTCTGTTATAAAATACAACAACCATCACAAAGAAATACAAACTTGTTCTTTAATCTACTCAGAAAAGCTCCTGAGTAGGATTTTTAGCCACGCAGTAGAAAGCAAGCCAGCTAAGGGGTTTCAGCTGGGTAACTGCTAGCAATTGAGCCTTACCTAATTGCTTGTGAGCTCTGAGGGAATCACTTCTGAATCTATGTGGGAAGATATAAGAAGTTATCCTGAAAAGAACAGTTTTTCCCTTCTTTGTGGATTTTGTTTGTTGTTTGATACACTGCTAAGAAAATATTAGCTAAAGCCTACAGAAAAGACCAGTTTGTTACCAACCAGGTCTTTATTCTTTTGCTTTGATTGCCTGACAAGTTCAAATGTTGTTTTTCCTGATTTTGTTTTTCCAAGTTTAACACTGAAAGCAAGTGTCCTGTTTTATGTGCTACCAAGCATATCTGTGTTGGGAGAAATAACCCCATAAATAAATATCTTATTGGCTTTACCCTCAAGCACAACTAATTATTGTGAGCAGCTGTGTCTGGTGGGAATGAACTGCATTTCCCACAATCCCTTGCAAATCATATTGATATATGCACTTGCCAAGACTGTGAACATTCTCACCCAGGCAGCCGTCTGACAAGCTTTAGGAAAGCCATTCTTGTTCTTCCTCTAATAGTTTCTGATTCTATTTCCTTGCATGCGTCATTGTAGTATATCTCCTTGTCTTGTGTTGCTGCACTTTGGAAATCTGTGAGTTATGCAATTGTCTCTCTTTCTCCTCTGGCTTTAACTTCTCTACATTTCTGGGCAATTTTCAGAGTTTCTTTGGTCATCCATTTTGGATGTTTTTGCTTTTTCACTTTTTGTGAAGACTTCTCACTTTCTTCGAGCACAGCTTTCTTGATATCATCCCATAACTCTTCTGGTGCTCTATCATTTGTATCCAAAGCAGCAAATTGATTTTGCAGGTGGTCTTTCAATTCTGGTGGTATATTCTCAAGGTCATATTTCAGTGCTGCTGTATGTTTCCATGTTGAGATAAAAATACACCCAGAGCTGTTAGGTCAACCCTCTAAATAAAGTGGCTGTCTATATGAGAGATGTGTGCTTGAAGGGAATTTTATCTGAAAGAAGCCTTGGCTTGATGTAGAAATGTCTGTAGTGATTAGCCAGGACAGGCCTAAAGTGCATTAGAGAACCATTATATTTGTCTGGTGTCAAATCTATGCACAGTTTATATAGCGGACCGTGATCCAGGAGGAATCCAAGTGTGAAGTTCTGGGAAATCAAATCAAAACAGATCTCAGTTGCATTGCAATTCTCCATGGACAAGCAGGGTGAGTCAGCTACATCTGGTGGCCCTCCTAGAACTCAGAAAGACAAGCCTTTTTGTCTTTCTGAGCATGCGCTTTGGTGACCCTACTTCCGAGCCTGCCCCTACCTAGCTCAGTTTAACTTTTTCCATCTTGCCAGCAAGGACAGAACCCTCGACTCTCCTAACAAAAATTTAAAATAAAGAGAAAGAAGACTACAAAGCACATAACAAGATAAGCTCCAAGCCAGGGTTTAAAAAATGACCAAAATGCAGCCAGAAAATGAATAGCACCGACACACATGATTGCTGCGTCCAGTTCTTGGGGGTGAGTCATCATGTGAACAACTGCTTTCATTGTACTCGCATGTCCCATGAACCCAATGGTCAAGCAGCCATGCTTTTCGCGACCTTATGGCTGCAGAAACACTGCTGGAGCCTTCCCGGATCAGCTGCCCCCATAGACTGCAGCCTCCCATGTGGCTAAAAAGAAGCATTGGGTGAAGACTTAAGCTGCCACAGCACGGGATGCATCTGAGAAGGCCTCCATTCCCGGAGTGGCCAACACACAACAACCCAGCCTTTTCCTGCCACAGACCCAGGCTCTGGCAATGGCCCTCCATGCCCCAGCTTGGTCTCCATGGCGTCGGAATCTCCTTGTCCCAGCATGATGCCACCCCCTCCGCAGCCATTGGATGGTGCCATGACAGCAGGGAGCATGCGTTGGCATACCAACAAGAAAATCTCTCCATGCTGGTAATGCCTCTAGGAGTGCCTTAATCCAGCCCCACATCAGCTTGGCTGAGTGGCAACAAGAAACGCCGCAGAAACAGTAAAAGCAGGAGCGACTCACACTGTCGGAGACACAGAAGGCTCAGCAGCATCAATGATTCCAACTGCTTCCACTCCAGAAGACACCACAGATCCAAGACCCGCAGGAGGCACTGTTCACCCCTTAGCCTTAGCAGCCCAACCATACTGCCTCGCAAGGCGCACAGACCCTGCAGCCCAACAAATGAACGCAATCGCAGCAGTGGCACTGTGATGCAGAGGACAGAGAGGCTACAGCAAACATCTGCAGCTGTCCTGGATCTTCTAGCCTGGTTCCTGGAACTACACACCCCTTACAGGCACAGGAGCCCACAGGACCTACCGCTCTAGATAACGTGCTGCCACTTCCCAGGCCAGTGCCGCTGAAGGACATGCGTACACCATCCCCATTGCTATTACGTTTCTCATCAGCCCCCTTGACCATGGACAAAGGAAGAGGGCACCACTCAGCTCTATGGCAGGGGCTTTCTATTTCTTAACTAACCCAGTCCGAATTTTTACCACCACCTCCACAGCTACCATCGCCACTGGAGGACCTCACATACCCCAAATTTCTTTAAAGACTAGCATCCCAGCTCTCTGATAAACTGGACCCAAAGAACAAAGTCCTTGGAGTACTCAAGTATCTGGACACCCCCGAGAATGCTGGTCACCATACCGATCCACAAGCTTCTCCTGGACAACCTGCTGAAGATCTGGCAAACCCCATCGTCTGGCCCCACCAGTTCCAGGAAGCTCGAAACAAAGTACCAGGTGTAGCCTGCCCTTAGATTCAGAAAGTCACAACTCCTACACAAATCCATTGTTGTCAAGTCAGCGATGAAGCGTGCTAAGAAATACCACACCCAGTCCAACACGTCTCTGGGGAAAGACCACAAGCTCTTCTATGATTTGTGGAAGAGGTTCTGTTTCTGCAGATCACGTTTCAATATGCTCTGCTGGACAGGCTCAAAAATGCTATCAATGCACTGCTCCTGGAGTCCACAGCAACTGTCTTGGCCGCCCTTGCTGACCTTGTAGAATGTAGCAAACACTTCATCCACTTGGCCTGCGATGCCTTTGACACCCTACCCCACATGGCGGTTACAGCCATTGCCACCAGATGCATTGGCTGGCTCTAGGCGTCTGGCCTGAGAGAGGATACCCACAACCACATAGCCGATGCCCCCTGTGGGGACAACCTTTTCCGTTACAAGGTCAAGGACACTGTTAACAACTTGAAAGACTGTTGCATCACTCTTCAGATTTTTGCTGCAGAGGCCTGGAGCACAGCTCCAGCCACCAAAAGTCCAAGGGAACCCAGCCACAAAAGTCCTATTCCTCATCTCATTGCTACAGTTCCAATCACTGGTGGCAGCCTACCAAAAAAAGCCTCAGGCAACAAAAACAAACTGCCTCCTCGTCCAACAAAAGCGCAGCTTCTTTTTGACTATGTGTGCCAAGCCAATCCTCCCATGGAGGGGGATGACTCTCAGCTGCCTTGGAGGGAGATTACGACAGACAAATGGGTCCTAGAAATCATTGCCAGGGGCTACCGCATCAATTTCTCTGCTACCCCACACCAACACTCCATCCCTTCCAGAGAGACATCACAAACATTGCTCCCTGTCATGGCCACAGAAGTACATTCACTCTTGACATCAAGGGCAATAGAGCTTTTTCCATCAGAAGAGGTCATCTGTGGTTTCTACTCCAGGTACTTCTTGATCCTCAAGAAGTCTGGTGGCATTTGCCCCATTCCGAACCTCTGCAACTTGAACAAATTCATCCACAGAGAAAAGTTTCCAGATGTACTCCTTGTGCTCCATCCTTCCACTCATACAAACAGACGACTGGATGGCATTGCTAGACTTGCAGGATGCATGCGGTCATATTCCCATCCACCAGGCCCACAGGAGATACCTATGCTTCTGTATGCTCAGGAGTTGCTATCAGTACAGGTCCTCCCCTTCAGCCATTCTCCTGCTTTGAGGTTTTTCACCAAAATCTATTGCTGTGGCCGCTGTACACCTCTGCAAGCTTGACATATGTGTTTTTTCTCTATCTCAATTGGCTCCTTGCAGCACTCTCACAACAGGAAGTCCATCCATCAAACAGGCGATCACATTACTTTCATCACTTGGCTTCCTCGTGAACTTCCAGAAGTCATACCTTCAACCCACACAGTGCTTGGAGTTCATCGGAATGGACATCAGAACAACCCAGTCCAAGGCGTTTCTGCCTGCACATTGAGTAGACATTCACCTCGCTGGCCCTGAAAGTCTCGTCTGCCAGCCATGCCACCGCCAAATCACTGCTGCACCTTCTGGGCCACATGGCAGCAACCATCCAAGTTCTACCCCTTGCTAGACTTCACATGTGCCACCTGCCGTGGTACTTGTGCACAAACTGGAAGCAGCACTCTCAGCCTCTGTCAAGTCGCATCCCACTGAATGCAAAGGTGCGGGAGTCACTTTGTGGGCACAGCGGGACAAACTCTTGTGGGGAAGACTCCTCCAGCAGCCACAACCTCATGTCACATCACTACAGATGCCTCCAAGACAGGCCAAGATGCCCACCTGCTGCACTTCTGTACCAAAAGCGCCTGGACCGCAAGGGAATACAGCCACCACATCAACTTCTTAGAACTACGTGCGATTAGATACACACTAAGAGCCTTCGACCACTGGATTATGGCCAAAACCATCCTAATCCAAACAGACAACCAGTTTGCCATGCACTGTTTCAACAAGCAAGGGGGACCGGGATCCCTCACTCTTCAGGGAGCACTCAAGTTCTGGTCTTTCACCCTCCAGGGCAAACACAGCCACCTAACAGACAATCTCAGCTGTCAGCTAGACACCATAAAATGGTCCCTCGATCCCTGCATGGTGAGAGTCTTCTATCAGTGGACTCTTTGCCAGTGAAATGAACACAAAGTGCACCCACTTCTACTCCAAATGCCTGTCCTCCCACAGCTTTGCTTCAGATGCATTTGCCATACATTGGGGGAATCTGCCACTCCTGTATGCCTTTCCACCTACTCCGCTGTTCTCCATGACCATCCAGAAAATCACCCTGAACCAGGTGTGAGTTGTCATCATCACATCCCACTAGCCCAGGCTAGTGTGCTTTTCTTATCTACGCCGTCTAGCCCAGGACCTGCCCATCCAACTACCACAGGCACTGGACCTCATCACACAGGATGAGGGCATAACCCTGCACCCCAGTCTACCAACACTTTCCCTGACTGCTTGGAAGTTCAGAGGTTGACCCTGTCATCCCTCCGCCTCACTACAGAAGTTCAGCAAGTCATCATGACAGCCAGACTCCCCTCCACGAGGAAACACTTTAACACCTAATGCACTTCCGAGAGACTCTATCCCATCTCCTGCTTAATTCCCCAAGTCCTCCAGTACCTCACCACCCTCATCGGTGTGGGACTCGAGACGATGTCAGTTTGGGGCCGCCTGTCAGTCATCACAGTCTACTATGACTACCTCAACGACTCCTCCATCTCAATGCATCCACTGAGGCCCACGGTACGACAACCGGTGCCACGTTGAGACCTCAACATTGTTTTGCACCAACTCATGCAGGACACATTCAAGCCCCTGCTAACTGCACCCCTTAAGTACGTCACCTGAAAGACCCTCTTTCTTGCACCTTCATCAGTTCTGCCAGACGGGTCAGTGAGTTGCAGGCCCTAGTTGTATATCCGCCTTATACCCAGCTCTTCCAGGACCATGCCATCCTCTGAATCTACCCTGAATTCATTCCAAAGGTGACATCCTCTTTCCATTTAAACCAGATAATTGAATTGCCTACCTTCTACCCTTAGTCTCACTCTTCACCAGATGAACAGCGGCTCCACACTCTCAAATGCCTATGTGCCCTGCATACTTACATCCTCGGGACAGAACTCCAGCAACAAGGACCCCAACTCTTCATTTCCTTCAATCTCAACAGGTCAGAACACCCTGTCACATAGAGGACTCTGTCACAGTGGATATCAGACTGCTTAGCATTCTGCTACATCCAAGCCGACACCCAGCCCGCAAGCAGCATCCACGCCCACCAGCTCTGAGCCATGGCCATCATGTTTGCACATTTCTGCTCCGTTAGGTGATGGACATATGCAGACTGCCACCTGGTTGGTTGTGCACACATTCCAGAGACACTATTGCCTGGACCATGGTGCACTGGCAGACAGCTCCTTTGGCCAAGAGATACTGGCCACGGCTGCGCTGCAATTAAGCCCCCATTGGACTAGACCACCTCTCTGGGATTGTGTTCATGCTGAGACGTGCTGCCATAATAACGTAGTCATTGTTACTAGATGCTTGCAGCATCCCTGTTCTACTGTTGTGCCATAAGCTTACTGCTGCTGAATGCTTGCAGCATCTATGTTTACTGGTTTGTTTGGGGTTTTTTGCCATTGTTGCATTCTTGCTGTTGTCACTTGGTCTTCCCTATGCGGAGCTAACCTTGGCTACCTGTTGTGTAAGGGAACAGTTTGTTTTAATAAAAACCCTTGGCTTGTTCTTGGTCATCCGTCTCCTTCATCCACCGCAGCACACATGCAGCCATGGGCCACAACTAGAGTCACCAAGTGTGGCAGACTCATCCTGCTTGTCCATGGAGAAAGTGAGGTTGCTTACCTGTAATGGAGGTTCTCCACAGCCAGCAGAATAAATCAGCCACACAAACCCATTCACCTCCCCTGGGATGAGGATGACCTCACATCGCCTTGGAACCGGGATTGAGCACCCACTGGGATTGAGCACTCGCCGACCTAGCCTGTAAGGACATGGCTCTGGAATGTACTGGTCGAGGTAGGGACGGGCTCAGAGGTAGAGTCACCTAGGCACATGCTCTCTGGGGGAGCACTTCTGTCCACCATACCGCCGGATGATGTCCTGCTGTCCACGGAGAACCTCCATTACAGGTAAGTAACCTCACTGTCACCATCCAAATCCAAGTGTATCATTTAGTGTCAGAACGATGACTAATTCTTTCCTTGAGAACGGGTTTATTAACCCAGAGCAACTGATTAGGAACATTTCAGGAAATCCGTTTTTTTGCTACATTGTTTTATTGGCCTGCTTGTTTGCAAGAACCATTTTAGGTGCTAAATCCTCTTGGGTTGTAGCACTGTTTCTTGCTCACATAAAACACATATTCATTTTCCTCATGATTTCTCTGATACCAAGAAGACTTTTCTAAAACAAAAACCAAACAAAAAATACACAAGACAGTATCTTACAATTAAATTATCTCTCGCAGAAAAAATAAGTGATAATACCCAAGAAAGGTGAAGGCATTTGTGGCTGCATTATATAAAAGTTTTAAATCATGTCAACTGTCCACTAGCTGTAACGATGACACAGTCAGTTTATGTGGCAGTATTCTATTCTCTCTTTTCATCTGCTAAATCAAGAAATCAGTCTGAAAGGGAAACTGACTCAACTAGTGTCTCCATCAAAGGATATTATAAAAGTCAGACATGTAATTACTCATCTTGAGATAAAAAGATCCTCAATAAAGTCTGCTAAAAGCAGTATGTTCTGACATTTAGAATTTTTGGAGAGGGGTTTTAAGTGAAATGATGTACTGTATTATTTACAAGGGGACCCCATAAGATGCTGCCTTGCCAAGGGCTGATCAAGGTATTGGGTGCCCTAGGCAAAACAGCCTTATGCTCACTGCCCCCCCCTCCCCCCCCTTTCCCAGGATTTTGATAATTAAGTCAGCAATCATGGTCATATGAACACTCTACATTTTTATGGGATTTTTTTCGTTAATCGGAGCTCATATTTGAATTATTAAAGTTTGTTTTCCATGTATGTGTGTGCCTGCTCTTCCTGGGATATTCAAAGGCATTTACATGGGTTTCAGACCTGCAAACCATGTAAATGCCGCTCTGCGGGATATTCAGCGGCCCTAACATAGTGCCACTGAATATCCATGGATGCAGCCGCTACACACCCCAGTGCTAACCAGTTAGCATCGGGGGGTTCCAGGGCGGCACTCATCACTAACCGACCAGCAGCAATATTGAACTGCTGCCCGCTTAGCAATACTCAGCAAAGGTCAGGGGCAGGAAACCCTGGCCTAACTTTCACTGCAGAAGCTAACTGGGCAACGTCTGAATATCGCCGCTGCCCGATTAGCTTTGCAGCAACGCGGGCAGCCCAGATATGAAGTAGAGGAGTAGCCTAGTAGTTAGGGCAGCAGCATGGGACCAGAAGGGCAAGTCACTTGACCCTCCATTGCCTCAGGTACAAACAAATTGTAAGCCCCCTGGGGACATGCCTCCTGTACCTGATTGTAACTACCAGTGGAAAAGTGTGAGCTAAATAATAATAATAATTGTAATGTGACCATTGTAATATGGCCCTGTTATTCTTTTTGACACAAAACGTCAACAGGGCAAAAGAAAAGCTCCACACCTCACTGCAAATGGGCACTACTGTATTACTACAACAGCACCAAGAATATATGGAAAACATCATGGGGGGAGATATCCAAAGGCATTTACGCAGTGTGAGGACCTGCACACCGTGCAAATGCCACTTACTGGGATATTTGGTGGTACTAACCTGGTTAGTGCCACTGAATATTTCCAGTTTGGGCTGCTATATGCCATGATGCTAAGCGCTTAGCATCGAGGCATTTCAAGGTCAGAGAAGGGGCAGCAACACAGGTTAACTGGGCAGTAGCAATATCCGCCGCAAACTGGATTGCAAAATCACAATCTGGGCAACCTGGATATTCAGTGCTGGTGCCTGGATATGGCCTCGGCATTGAATATCTAGGATGGATTTAAAGTGGTGACATTCTGCCACTTTAAATGTGCTGACTGCTGCCCCCACCCCCCTACCTTTCATTTTGTATAGTTGAAACAACCAAGAATGGATGCTAATAAATGCATGCTGTCCACCTCTGTCTCAGATCGTATCTCCTTCTGCTGTCAGAAGCCAACTTTACACTTCTGGGAAAGCGTAGTTACAGGTGTTCTCTGGGGACAGCAGGAATCAGTCCTCACATATGGGTGACGGTGCCAATGGAGCCCGTGTGGAAGCATCTCCCCAGCTTTCAAAGAAAGCCTTTGGGAGATGCATCATACATGCGTGGTCCCCTTCCCACCCAAGGGTGCCATCTTGCCTCACTCTAGTGACATAGCTAAGATGGCAAAAATTAAAATACGGTAAAGAAGCAACTCCAAGAGGAGGACTGATTCCTGCTATCCCCGGAGAACACCTGTTACAGGTGAGTATCCTTGTTTTCTCAGTGAACAAACAGGAAGTCAGTCCTCACATATGGGACTCCCCAGATACAGGCTACCGAGGACCTGTATAAAATGCCACAGGTGACCAAAGAAGGCGAGCCATGAGCTGCAGCAGTCTAGTTCCAACTAGAAGACTCTTGCAAGACCCAAGTGTCCAGTGAAGGACCAGCATTCTCGTAGCCTGAACACAGAAGGGTCAGAGGGCAGGAGTTGCCTACACCTCAAAGAGATTACAGAGTATGGCCTGGCCCAAGGCTCTGTCCCATCAGGACTCCCTCTCCAGGCAGTAGTGAGCTGTGAAGGTATAGACCGATGACCAGGTGGAGTTTCGGCAGATTTCCTTCACAGGTACGGAGCAGATTTGCCACGGAGGTAGCCATGGCCCTGACATGGTGCACTGTGACCTGGTGAGGGCAATGCAAACTGCCAACCAAGTGGATAGAATTTGCTTAATCACTGGGAGCCCCAGTCGACTGGGATCATAGGATACGAAAGGCTGAGATGCTTTGCAGTGACCCTGAGTCCGTTGCAGATAGAAGGACATGGCCCTCTTACATTACAAAGTATGGAGGACGGACTCCACCTTGCTGGCATGAGGCCTCAGAAAGAAGGTGGGGAACACCACATCCTGATTGAGGTGGAAGGGGGTTACCATCTTTGGCAGAAACTTGGCGTATGTGTGGACATCCACCCTGTTCTTGTAGAACCTTGGGTAGGGAAGCTCTGTCATCAGAGCCTGGAGCTCACTAACCCTGTGAGCTGATGTAAGTGCCATGAGAAAGACAACCTTCCAGGAGAGGTACCGCAAGTGGCAGGTAACCAGGGGCTCAGACGGTGGCTTAGTGAGCTGCAAGAGCACCACGTTGAGATCCCACTCTGCTGCTGGTGGGCAGACAGGGGGCTTAGATAGTATTTCAGTTCCTGCGGAGCCTCATGCAAGGGGTTGAGCCAAGAGTGGTTTGCCCTCAATGGAGTGGTGGTGCGCTACAATAGTGCTCAGGTGTACTCTGACCGAGTTGAACTTCAATCCCACCTGTAACAGGTGGAGTAGGTACTGGAGTTCCATCTGCATCAAGCAGGAAAACAAGTTTGCCCGCCTCTCGGTGCACCACATCAAGAAGTAACGCCTCTTGAAGGAGTATGTCCTCCTCATGGAGGCCTTGCTGGAAGCCAGAAAGATCTCCTCCACTTCCCATGAGAGGTTGAAGGGAGCTAGAGCTACCCTTTCAGCAGCCAAACTGTGAGTGGCAGGGACCCCAGGATGGGATGCAGGAGAGAGCCCTTCTCCTGTGAGAGAAGTGCTGGGGTGCGTCCCATGGGAATCGGAGTCGCCGCCGACAGGTAGAGAAGCCATGGGAACAAAGGTTGCCTGGGCCACCAGGGGGACTATCTGTATCAGTGAAGCCTGTCACTCTGGACCTTGAAGAGGGTCTTGGCAACCAGTGGTGTCGGTGGGAAGGCGTAAAGGAGGCTTTCTATCCCTGGAATAAGGAATGCGTCTGCTGCAACCCGGGACGGGTTGTGGCTGGCAGGAGCAGAAGAGGGGCAACTGCTTGTTGTCCGGACTAGTGAACTGGTCCACTAGGGGGATGCCCCAGATCTGAAATAGCCGGGAGGCTACTTCGGGTCCAGGTGCCTCTCATGCGGCTGGAGGATTCTGCTCAGCTTGTCCGCCGAGACGTTATCCTGGCCCAGGAGGTAGACCACCCTTATGAATATCCCATTGTGTGTTACATATGAACAGAGGGCTACTGCCTCCTGGCAGAGGGAGTATGACCCCGTGCTGCTTTGCTTGTTGACATAGAGCATTGCAACTTAGTTGTTGGTCTGGACAAGCACTGCCTGGTGCTGCAACTGGTGGCGAAAGGCTCAGAAAGCAAGGACTATTGCCCAGAGCTCCAAAAGGTTGATCTGCAGCTGATCTTCCGTCTGGGACCAGCTGCTTTGTATGCAGAGGTACTCTCAATGAACTCCCCAGCTCAGCAAGGAGGTGTCCGTGGTAAGGAACCTTTGGGGGATGGGTGCCTCGAAAGGCATCCCAGCTTTATGGTGGTGGGGGCGCTGCCATCAGTTAAAGGAGTCCACCAGCTGGCGGGTCACTCTCGCCCTGTCCCAAAGCCTGCCCGTGGCTTGTATCCACTGAGAGCAGAGGCACCACTGGGCTGCACTCATGTGCAGGTGGGCATATGGAGTCACATAGACCATGGAGGCCATGTGACCCAGCAAGCGGAGGAGAAGACAGGTGGATAACGACTTGCGGTGCCAGGCCGAGAGGGTGTCTAACTGAGTCTCTATGAACTCCAGGCACTGAGTTGGGGAGAGGTGGGACTTGGGGTAGTTGATGATGAACTCCAGATGCTGCAGAGCGTGAATGGTGCATCCAGTGGCATGGTGCACCTCTGCAGCAATGCCTCCCCTTATGAGCCAGTTGTCCAGGTAGGGAAAAGCAAAGGCCCCTTGGAGACAAAGATGGGCTGTGACCACCGCTAGACATTTGGTGAAGACCCTTGACAATGAAGCCAGCCTGAAGGGTAGCACCCTGTATTGGTAGTGACCCCCTCCCACCACGAAGCAGAGGTATTTTTGGTGGTTGGAATGGATCAGGATGTGTGTATAAGCATCCTTCAGGCCTAAGGAGCATAGCCAGTCTCCCTGTTCGAGGTATGTCAGCAATGTTCCAAGAGAGAGCATCTTGAACTTCTCCCTCACCAGAAATCTGTTCAGGTCCCGCAGGTCCAGAATGGGCATGAGGCCCCCTGTTTGCTTGGGAAGGAGGAAATATCTAGAGTAGAAGCCCTTGCCCCAGAGATGTTTGGGCACTGGCTCTACCACTTTGTCCTCGAGGAGACTTGCAAGCTCGGTGAGGAGCAGAGTCCGGTGAAGGAGAGGCCTTCTGGGTTCTCCTGGAGTGTATGAGGAATGGTGTCCATTGTAGGTGGATGAGATAGCCCTCCTTGATGATTTGCAGTACCTAGGAATCAGTGGTGATGGCAGACCACTTGTGGGCAAACAGGGCCAGATGCCTCCCTGTGGGTTGTTGGGGACCTCCTGGGGAAGAAGAGGTTGTGCCCAAGGAGCCAAAAAATTCCCACCAGGCTAAGCCAGGGCCGGCACCTGGGACTTGAGCGCTTGCAGGGGCTGTGCCCTTGCCCCTTGTGCTATTGGACTTGCTGCAGGGCCAAGAAGGCTTATTTATTTATTTAACAGGTTTTATATTCCGCTTTATCCTTTCAATCAAAGCGGTTTACATTGAAACTTAAACTTGGTAATATACATTAAACAGGGACATTGATAACTTGGATTTTTCTGAGGCAATGGAGGGTTAAGTGACTTGCCCAAGGCCACAAGGCTAGTGGGAATCGAACCCTGGTCTCTGGGTTCCCAAGCCAGTGTTCTTAACCATTAGGCTACTCTTCCACTTGGAACTGTGGGGCATTACCAAACCTCCCTTTTTCTTCGGGAAGAAGGGCTTCTTCTCTGGGGTCGTCTTACAGGGCTGCACCGAGGTTCTTTTGGATAGTCTGGTCCTTATCAGGAACTCAATCTATATTTCTGCCATTTTGTCTGCCATGGCTTTCCTGAAGAGATTCTCTCCAATACAGGGGATATCTGAGTTTGTTCTGAACACATTGCTCGAGGTCAGACAACTGTAGTTATGCCTGGCATCGGGCCCCGATGCCCATGGCGGCTACTCTGACTGAGGACTCAAAACCTTTGTGTACTGCTCAGATAAAAACTTAGAGCACTCCTTGACCACTGAGGCCAGAGATTTGAACCACTGGAGGGGTTCTCTGTCGGGGCTTGCCAAGAAACTGGCAAGCTCCCTTGCCAGCTGTTTGAGGTAGATGCCAATGTGTAATTGATAGGATTGGACTTGGCATGCAAGCATCGAGCCCTGGAAGGTCTTTCGGCCAAGGGTGTCGAGGGTTTGGGCCTCTCTGCTGGGGGGTACCGAGGAATGGATCTTTTGGCTTTTCAGTCTGCACATGGCAGACTCAGTGACCATCGAGTTACGGTGAAGTTGAGTCTTCTGGTACCTAGGGCTTTGACGGACTTGGTACATGGAGTCGAGTCGTTTGCTTACAATGGGCATCGACGCCGGTGTCTCCCACATACAGAGAAGGAGGTGCTCGAGAATCGTAGGGATAGGATTGGAGGAGGAGTGGCCTAGTGGTTGGGGCAAGGTACTTCAGGCCGGAAGGTCAGGGGTTCAAATCCCACTAGAGGACAGCAACCTTGGGCCGGAAGGACTGGGGTTTCTAGTCCCACAGGTGCTCCTTGTGGTCTTGGGCAAGCCACTTAACCCTCCATAGCCCATGTTCCCTGTAAAATAGTTATCTCCAAGTTATAATGCCCTGTTCAATGTAATTTCAGTTTGTTCAATGTAAACCGCACTGATGCAGAATAGCACGGTATATAAGAGAATGTAAATAAATAAAATAAATAGGTACCATGAGGGCCTCTTTCGGAGGGGCCTCATACTGGAGAATCTCAGTTCCTCCGTGCAAGGGTCCTCCTCCACCTCGGTCTCGAAGGTGAGTGCCTTTAGCCATGTCCTGCACAATTGATTTTATTGTACACCGCCCTGACGCATACGCTTGGGCGGTATATCAAGCGATAAAAAAAAAAAAAAGTTGAGGAAGGCAACATCCTCGGGGAGTGACACCGGGGGAGACGGGTTTCCAAGGGTACGTCTTGGTGCTGCCGAGTGTCAGGGGACTCCTTGTCCTCTGCTTCCCAATCAGACTTGGTCCGAGGATGAGTCCCACAGTTTCCATGGTTGAAGCCCAAGCCGGAAGGCCCGCAGCCTCCAGAAGACCTGTGATCTGAGCTGTGTGCACTCGCCAGAGAGGACCAGTGTCCTGAGGAACGGGACGGGACCTCGTCCGATGCCAATGGCTCTCTCGAGGCTGATGGCACTCGAGGATCGGGTCGATGTCCAGGGAAGCCCTCGATGTCAAGGGTCCAGTCATTGGGGCGGAGGAACTGAACATGAACACCCACTGCTGGTCCAGAAGGACAGAGATACTGCGCTCCAAGGCCACCATCCTGGTCTCCATGCCAGTTGGCTCTGCAACCTTCGATGCAGGCACCGAAGACTTCGGGCCTGGCATCGGCTCTGTCGAGGGGGAGTCCTCGACGAGGATGGCCTCAAGTGTCCGAGGCTGGATACTGATGACTCCTTCCGGGGCATCTTGTGAGGCTGCTCTCACTCCGACCCCTTGGACTCACACCAGGGACTGTGGGGCCTGGAATGGGATTCCCCTGTCTTCCTGGACCCATCCTCCAAGGTGGTCTTTGAGGGTTTCGACTTCTTGCGTTCCACCTCCAGGGATTTCCTCTCGGAGGAGCTGCAGCTCGGGACTCCAAGACAGCCTGAGCATCTCATGGCACTGAGTTACCGGAGGGGGCTCTGGAGCACCGTGTCGCTGGAGACTCCAGGGCAGAGTCAGGCTTGTGAAAGATCTTTTCTTGCTGCAGCTGATGGCTCTTGATGGCCTTTGCGATCATGGCCTTGCAAAGTTCACAGTCCGAGTTGTTGTGGTCCAGCCCAAGGCAAGGGAGACAGTAGCAAGGTGGATCGGTGAGGGACATCGTACCGCACCAATCACATTTCTTGAAGCCACTGTAGGCCATTGGGGAAAAGGGAGCCCTGCCACCTGGCACAGGTCCAAGGCCCATGGGCAAAAAAGGGCACGAAGTGCTGGTCGAGGAACATCTTGAGAAAAAAACAAAAGAAAAAGGGAACGAATCCGAGGTGCGACGCCAGGGGAGCTGGCTTAGGGGACGGGAAAGAACCTAGTAAGCATACCTGATAAAACAAGATAGACACTTTTTCAGAGGGAAACTGGACTGACATCCAGAAGGCTCTGCAGATAAAGGGAGACTGAAGCAAGATAGCAACCTTGGGTGGGAAGGGAACCATGCATGTGTGGTGCATCTCCCAAAGGCTTTCTTTGAAAGCTGGGGAGATGCTTCCGCGTGGGCCCCATCAGCACTGACATCAGCCATATTTGAGGACTGACTTCCTGCCTGTTCCCAAAGAAAGATCAGAACTCATAGTCTTCATGCAAAGGCAGCAACTGTACCAACTGGCATTGGGATCTCTGTCTGGGCAGAGGTAGAAGCTGTAACAGGGGCCTGTGGTTGCCTGAGGAGGTCTTAAAAGGCTTCCATAGTGCTTGCTTCAGCAGCACATATACTAAAAGGAGAGCCAGCACGCTAGATCCAGCACACTTTTAGTGCATGTTCTGGTGGTTCCTCCTGTACTGCCATCCAGCTTTCAATTAGTGTACCTTAGGACCTCTCCTTTTCTGTCTCTACACACAGTCCCTTGGTGCACTTATTTCCTCCTGTGGTTCTCAGTACCATCTTGACTCTCAGATCTACCTTTCTGTGCCTGAATTTCTCCAGGAATCCAGGCTCGGATCTCTTCCTGCTTATCCAACATTGCTCCCAGGATGTCTCACCACCATCTGAAACTAAACATGGCCAAAATTGAACTCCTTATCTTTCCCCCTAACCCCACCTCCCCTTCCTCCCTTCTCTATTTCTGTGGATAACACTTCACTCCTCCCTGTTACTTCAACTCGCAACTTTGGGGTCATCTTCGACTCTACTCTCTCTTTGCACACATCCATCAGATAGCTAAAACCTGTCACTACTTTCTCTATAACATTGGCAAAATTCATCCCTTCCTTTCTACACACACTGCTAAGACATGTATCCACTCTCTAGTCACCTCCTGCCTATATTGCAACCTCCTCCTTGCTGCTCTCCCTCTGAATCATCTCTCTCCCCTTCAAGCTGTTCAAAACTCAGCTGCACGACTGACTAATCTTCGCCAGCCTCAATATGCTCACATAACCCATAGAAATATAGAAACATCACAGCAGAAAAAGACCATATGGCCTATCTAGTCTGCCCTTCCATATCAACTACAATAGTCTCCTTTTAACCTTTAGAGATCCTCCATGTTTGTCCCATGCTTTTTTGAATTCAGATACTGTCCTCGTGTTCACCACCTTCACTGAAAGACTATTCCATGCATCTACCACTCTTTCCGTAAAGAAATATTTCTGCATATTACTCCTGAATCTATCCCCTTTCACTCTCTTTTCTGTGTCCCTTCATAGCAGAGCTTGCCTTCAGTTGAAAGAGACCCTCCTGTGCATTTATGCCATGGAGGTATTTAAATGTTTCTATCATATTGCCCCATCCCATCTTTCCTCTAAAGTATACATATTAAGATCTTTAACTCTGTCCTCATATGTTTCATAATGAAGACCACTGACCATTTTAGTAGCCACCCTCTGTACCGACTCCAACCTGCCTATAACCTTCTAAAGGTGCGGTCTCCAGAATTGCACACAATACTCCAAATGAGGTCGCATCAGAGACTTATACAGAGACATTATCACCTCCCTTTTTCTACTGGCCATTCCTCTCCCTATACACCCAAGCATCCTTCTGGCTTTCACAGTCGTCTTTTCTACACGTTTAGCTACTTTAAGATTGTCAGACATAATTACTCCTGGGCCCCACTCTTCTTTTGTGGACAGAAGTACCTCATCCCCTGCACTGTACAGCTCCTTTGGATTTTTGCAGCCCAAATGCATGACCCTGCATTTTTTAGCATTAAATTTCAGCTGCCATATTCTAGACCATTCTTCAAGTTTAGCTAGATCCCTCTTCATGTTGTTGACTCCTTCCTGTATGTCTACTCTATTGTAGATTTTGGTATTGTCTGCAAACAAGCAAACCTTACCCAACAGTCCTTCTGCAATATCACTAACAAAGAAGTTAAACAGAATCGGACCAAGGACAGATCACTGCGGCACACCACTGGTAACCACCTCCTCAGAGTGAGCTTCATTTACCTGTACTCTCTGTCATCTCCAACTCAACCAATTTCTAACCCATTCAGTAATTTTAGGGTCCATCCCTAGGGTGCTTATTTTGTTTCTAAGTCACCTGTGTGGAACGGTGTCAAAGGCTTTGCTGAAATCTAAATACACCAGATCTAGGGCTCTCCCTTGGTCCAACTCCCTGGTCACCCAGTCAAAGAAATCTATCAGATTTATCTGACAAGACCTGCCTCTGGTGAATCCGCGTTGCCTCGGATCCTGCAATCCACTGGACTCCAGAAACCTCACTCTTCTCTCCTTTAGTAGTGTTTCCAATAATTTACTAACCACAGAGGTTAGACTTACCAGCTTGTAGTTCTCAATGTCATCCTTACGTCCGCTTTTGTGTAAAGGATCGACGAGAATACCACCTGTGCACCTATCTGCCTCACCTTCTGTCCCAGAGCCATAAAGTCACATTTGATGTGCTCGGAGGGATACCTAGCAGTATAATTTGTGTCGACATGGATGAGCAACATAGGATAACAGTCAGTCAGGCTTGATGAATTTCGGCAAACTCTCTGTAACATCTTGAATTTTGGCACCTGGCAGACAGCACACCTCTCTGGACATCAAATCTGGTCAGCAAATGGATGCCTCAGTATCCCTCTAGAGAGTCACCAATCACAACTACTCTTCGCTTCGTTGTGGTGACTGACTCTTTAACTTTGGGGTGCTCGAGCTATGGTTCTTCCCTTTCCTCAGATGCTTCCACCTTCTCCACTTTCAGGGCTGCATACTTGGTTCTTCAATGCAAGGGCTGGAGGAATTGGAGTGCTGATATTGCAGGCTCTGGTGACTTGTGTCCAACCTCTTCCTTCTGTAGCATCCCATCTCCACCTCTGGATGTTTCAAGAAGTATTTTGAATGCTTCTCAGTCTCACCACCTCTTCTCTGATTTCCTCCGCTTGTTTCCTGAGAGCCTCAGCATGCAGGCATCCTGCATATGAAACCAGTCCCTCAACTGGCATTGGGATCTCTGTCTGGGCAGAAGCTGTAACAGGGGCAACAGCTTTAGCAATATGATTTTTCCCAGCCATTGCTTAGTTGGTAGAGCTTTGGTACCTGTTGAAGTAAAAGAGAGAGACTTACCAAAGTCCTACTGGTTCCTCAGCTGTCCTTGCTTTGCAATGGAGTCCTTTAGGAACCTCTTTTCTCAAGTCACTTCATTGACTCCCTATCCATTTCCATATCCAGTTCACACTTCTACTGACCTGTAAGTGCACTAATTCTGCTGCTCCTCACTACCTTTCCTCTTTTATCTCTTCCTATACCCCTCCTCGGGAACTCCGCTCTTCTGGCAGATCCCTTCTCTGTGCTCTTCTCTTCTACTGCCAACTGCAGACTGATCCTTCCACCTTGCTGCTCCTTATGCCTGGAACAAACTACCCGAGACTGTGTGGCAGGCTTCATCTCTGGCCCTTTTCAAATCCAGGTTGAAAACTCACCTCTTCAAGGCTGCTTTTGGATCCTGATCCTTTTAGTCTCCCATGTGTTTCCTTATCATCCCTCTAGTTGTAGCCCTGCCTCAACTGTTGTGTTGTCTGTCTTGAGTAGATTATAAGCTCTGATGAGTAGGGACCGTCTTTTACATGTGTCTGTACAGCACTGCATACGGCTTGTAACGCTATACATATGATCGGTAGTAGTCAATATTAGATATTACTAGCAAGAGTGGCTGCATTTTCCTGCTGTCTATGGAGAAAAGGCAGATACAGAAAAAAATGGGTGTGATACACTGATAGATCACAGAATGGGGGCTGGGTTCTGAGTACAGTCATGGTATTTCTTCATGGACAAGCTGTCTGAGTCAGCCATGCCTAGGTGTGCCATCCGCAGGGACCAGATTGTTCTCTCTAAGCTCAGAGAAATCCCCTTTTTAAAAAATTTCTCTGAGCCTGTCCCCTCCCCTTCCTGTTCCTGCCCCTGGCCATCCTTCCTCGTTTTTTTCCATCTGCCTTCCAGGACAGATGGACATCCAGCTCTCTCCATATTCTTCTAGACTTGAACAAAAAAAAAAGGGCCATGATGTGCTGGTAAATTCTTGTATTTTTATCAAAAGTTACATAAATATTGAATCTACAAGCAATAAATCCTCCAATACTCTGTCTTGGAAAAGGCTATATGTTCCCATGGCAACACATTTCGGGAACTAATTTGATGAAGAGGGCTTGGACTCTTTCTAATGGAAGTGTTTTTCTTTTATGCTTCAGTGGTTGTGAAACTGTTTCTTCCTTGCAGCAGTGGTCAAGGGCACCCAACAAGTCTTGTCTTCACGATATCCACAAAGAATATGTATGAGAGAGATCTGCATGCGCTGCCTCTATTCATAATCAGCTTGGGTATCCTGAAAACCCTACTGGCCAGCTGATGCTTGAAGACCACAATGAGAAGCACTGCTGCTGGCTAAGTACCTGAACATAGGTGCCCCGAATAAGAGGCTTGGGGAGCCTGAGCCTGCCCAGCCCCAATCACAATGACCTCCCTTAGCCTTGCAGGCAGCACAGCCATTCCTGGCTGGCTGCCATGGTTGGATTCAGCTTGCTACCTGCATTGGATTCAGTGCAGTTTCTTGTTCTCTTGTTGCTGCTGCTTCTTGAGTGTTTATGCCTGTGCTGCTGAGGTAAGCTGTGACCACTTCCTGGGTGATTAACAGTCCTTGCTTGGATAGAAGGAGTCTTTCAAAATGGCCTTTTGACCTGCCACCTGGTGTTAACACCTATTGAAAAGGTTTCACAGGTCTCTTGCCCCCTAGGTAGAAGGCCTCTTTGTAAAGGTCTCTAGAAGACTTTATTTGTTGCTCACAGAGTACTGACCCCGTTTTGCCTTTTATGCTAAGTTATATTCTAATTTGATTTAAATTACAGCTCTTTGCTGCTGCTAGGTTCTGATTATTATGAAATTTAAACTACAAGTTCTCTGCTGGGTTCTAAATTTAACCAGAAAGCTCTCTTCTGTGTTTTAAATTTAAACTAAACGTACTTTGCTAATACTAGGTCCCGAGTGACTATTAAATTTAAACTACAAGCTCTCTGCTGGGTTCCAAATTTAACCAGAAAGCTCTCTTCTGTGTTTTAAATTTAAACTTAAACTGCTGTTACTGGGCCCTGACTGATTTAACAAAAAACACTGGGTTCACAGATTAATTAGCTTTAATATAAAGAAGTCCTTTCAGAAAATTCCCAGAAGTATATACTCACAATTGCAGATCTCTCTCCAGAAGACTGAGGATCACAGAGCTCTGGTTGAGCTATTTATGCCTGTGCTGCTGAGGTAAGCTGTGACCAACTTCCTGGGTGATTAACAGTCCTTGCTTGGATAGAAGGAGTCTTTCAAAATGTCCTTTTTACCTGCCATCTGGTGTCAACACCTATTGATAAGGTTTCACAGGTCTCTTGCCCCCTAGGTAGACTATTGCTGATACTAGGCCCCAAGTGACTATTAAATTTAAACTACAAGCTCTCTGCTGGGTTCCAAATTTAACCAGAAAGCTCTCTTCTGTGTTACCACCTGCAGCAGTGGCCAAAAAACCCCCACCACAACACAGGTGCAGGAACTTTGATTCTGTCTGCATCGTTGCTAGCTGTACCAGTCCTCCCCCCCCCTGATTTATTTTATTTTATTTAACATCTTTTTTTATGCTGTCTTTCTACCAGTCAGGACGGTTTACATAGTGCATTTGAACAAAATGGTTATAACAGGAAATGTGAGTTACAAAGAACAATAATGCAGATGAAGTAAATAGTAAAACTTGGGTACAATCAACATAAGGTATGATCTAGGGAGGCTTAATAACAGCATACATACAACACAGCAATGGAGCTGTGGAGTGGGTGGGAATGAGTGCATTAGTTCCAATAGTTGTTATTTATTTATTTAACAGCTTTTATATACCGCACTTTTATCATCAGCGCGGTTTACATTTTAACAATTTTGTACTTAATCATAAAAAACGTATGTTAAGTTTACAAGTAACAGGAAATGAGAACATGGATAACAGGGGATAAATTGATAACATATATTCAAAACTATTTACAATAGATTCTCAAATGTATGAGCTCTTAAGATGGGGTCTATGAGGTTTTGATCTAGAACGGGTAATGAAGTTTCGGGAACTTATTTGACTAGCCATGGTCGTTGATTTGTGTAGGAGGGGGAGGGGAACCATTGCAATGTGAGAAGTGTTTTAGGAAGAGGTATGTTTTTAGAGATTTTCTAAATTGGGGCAGGTCTTGCTGAGATCTGATGCTGGGTGATAGCGCATTCCAACATCTGGGGGCAAAGGAGGAGAATGCTCTTGTAGTAGTTATCTGAGTGAGTTTTGTAAGGTCTTTTGGGACTGTTAGCATGTTCTCCGTTGTAGATCGTCTGGATCTGGTGTTCTGCGTGTGATGAAGAAGGTCAGATAACGAGGAAGGTGAGATTTGATGGAATGCTTTGAAGGTCAAAATGAGGGCTTTATATAGAATCCTGCATGATATCGGGAGCCAGTGAAGTTCGAATAGGATAGGAGTAATATGTTGACTCCTTGATGCTCCATGGAGAACCCTGGCAGCTGTATTCATGGCCAATTGAAGGGGATTCAGCGTGCTCTTGGGTAGGCCGTGTAGTACGATATTTGCATAGTCAAAGTGAGGAGTGTAATGCCTGGAAGGTTGTGCGGAAGTCACATGGTTCAAGCATAGGTCTGAGGTGTCGGAGAGTCCTGATCTTATGGTAGATGGCTTTTACAGTATTTTTTATATGTTCTTTGAATTCAAGCCGCTGGTCAAGTATAACACCCAGGTACCGTATTGAGGTTTTAAGTGGTAGATCGGCATCTCTTGTTCTTAGAGTTGATGGGGGAGAGAAGTCCCTGTTCCTTGTGACAATCAGGACTTCAGTTTTTTTGAAATTAATTCTGAGATTTTGTGAGAGCAACCAGTCTGAGATTGAGTTAAAGCAGTTGATTAGTGTAGTGTAGTCAGGTTTTAACACATTGATTGGAGTGAATAAGAGCACATCATCCGCGTAGATGAGACATGGTATTCCGAATGAGCGGGAGATGTTGCAGATGGGCTGCATATAGATGTTAAATAGCAGAGCTGAGAGGGAGGAGCCCTGTGGTACTCCTTGTTTCTGATGGAAAAGCTGAGATGTAGTGTTACCAATCTGTACCTGTTGCCAGCGATCTTCCAGGTAAGATTTGCACCAATTCCATGCTGTTCCTTGAATCCCTTTTTCATGAAGACGGGCAAGAAGTTGAACATGGTCAACAGAGTCAAAAGCCGCTGCTATGTCTAGGAAGATCATTGCAACTCCATTTCTGATGTTGTCTGTTGTGTTGATGAGCGTGTTCATTAGGGAAGTTAGGAGGGTTTCAACTCCGTGGGCTTCCCTGAAACCATGTTGGTTTGGATCTAGTGGGGCTTCAGAGTCGATGTGTTGTTGGATTTGTCTCAATGTGACTTTTTCGAGGATCTTGGCTAATAAAGGAATGCTTGAAATTGGGCGGTAAGAGTCTTCCTTTTTTGGATCCAGTTTATTGTTTTTCAGTAGGGGACGGATGGAGGTCTGCTTGAGGGCTGATGGAAATATCCCGGAGCTAAGAGACTGGTCAGCTAAGGCTGATATGTATGGGCTGAGTTCTGTTCTCAGTGATTTGATCCAGTGGGCTGGACATGGATCGTTAGGGGCGGTGGTGGCATTGATGGATGTTATAATTTCTTCGATTGTCTTTGGAGTTGGAGATGAGAAATTATTGAGTATGAATTGGACGTTAGAAGGTTGTGTGGTTACGCTTGTGGTTGATGTTGAGATCTTGATCATCTTGGATTGGATGTATGTTATGTTATGGATTGAAGTGATGTGGTAGATTTTGCTCTAGAGTCTTAGGACAAAGTGTCTAGGGTGGGGTGTAATTAGACATGATGAGGGTTTGCCCCGTAGAACTCTATGAACAGATGGGCTTTTAGCTTCTTTCTGAAGTCCTCCACTGCCTTGATGGTTCGTAGGGGAGGAGACAGAGAATTCTATAATGTTGGTGCATATAGGGAGAAGGCGCTATTACACCATCTTTGTTTGCTCCTTGTTTTTTGAGGAGGGATGTCCAGCAGGTTGAGTGTGTTGTATCTTCTTACACTGGAGTTAGGCGTTTTTAGTAGGTTTTGTTGACAATCTGCAGACTGAGAGTTAATAACCTTGTAGATGGTAAGGAGGATCTTGAACTTTATTCTGGCAGCGATGGGGAGCCAGTGTAATTGCTTGAGTATCAGAGTAGTGTGGGTCTGAAGACTTCCTGTAGTTGAGGGGGTGGAACCAGTGGAGCTAGTAATGATGCAGATGGAATTAATGTCCCTGCGCCTGTGTTAATGTTTTTTTTTATTGTTTTTTTGCTGCTGCCATAGGTAACAGATCACAGGAAGCAGCAGCAGAGGGGGAGGAATTGAGGGAAGATGCTGAATGGGGGGGGGGGGGTGTTTCAGGAAAGATGCACTGTCGGGGTGCTGGGTCCAGGAGGAAAGAGGAGTTGTGGGATTGGGGAAAGAAAGGGGACATGGTGGTTTGAGGGTGGACATAGAGGGGGAATAGGTTGACAGAGGAGATATGGAAAGGAAAGTCAGGGTCACACAGGGTAGATACTGAGGGCAAAGGAGTGTGAATAGTGTGACAGGGCATATGCCTGACTGGGGAGGGTAGAGTAGTGAAGATACAGAGGAGATGCTAGACATGGAAGAGAAGGGAAACCAAGGGTAGATGATGGACATGGTGAGTACAAAGCCCAAGAGTGATGCTGGACATGGAGGTGGGAGTAGGTGGACCACAAGTGGAAATTTGGAGGCAGGAGCAATGCTGGATGAAGGAGGGCAGAGAATAGGTGCTGGATGGAGAGAGAGAGGGATGAAAAGTTGTAAAGAGAGGAGAACAATAGATGTTAGATGGAAGGAGATGGGAAAAAGGAGATATTGGAAGGGCAGCAAAGAGTGAAGGAAGGGTTAGTGAACGTCTGGGGAATAAGAGGAAAGGGAATGGGATGGCCAAGGTGAAGGAAGGAGATGAAAAGCTCTAGACAGACACAGTAAAAATAGGGAACTTGAGGACTGGATAGAAAGAATGAATGAAATATGAGTAGAAGGAGAGACAGAAAAATAAATGGAAAAGAAAGCTGAAAGAGGTGGATGTAGTTAAGAAAGAGAAGAGAGGGAAATGACAAATAGACAAAAGCCCCTGGGAAGAGAGTTAAGAGCCCTGGTCAGCCACTGGAATACTAGCCAACTAGCCTCAGGAAGTACACTGGCAGCAGCAGGGGTGTGCCTCGCTACTAACCATGTTAGTGCTGCTGAGTATCCCGGTCACTGCGGTTAGCAGGTCTTCTAACTGCATTGATTGCTTTCAGTATTGGGCCCTTTATATTTTGCACAGTTCAGGGCATAGGCATCGGAAAGGGGTGGGCCACACTGGCCCTGGCCCCACCAAAAATCATGGCATGGCATGGCAGGCAGCAGGCTACCTGTGGGCAAAAGAAGAAAAGCCCCTTCCTGTCTGCCCACCGGAGATCGGATCATGGGGGGTAGAAGAGGAAGGATCTCTGCCCATGGGGCGGGACTTGGAGCAGAGTTAGGGTAGTGCATGGGCCCCCCAAAGAAAAAGCCCTTCCACCGCCCCTGGTTCAGAGGAAACTTTATCACTATTGATTTCTGTGATGCTGCACTGCATGCAGAGTCTGGTGTCTTGTGATTTCAATGTAATTTTTGTTTGCATATATCTGTTTTTAGCTTGTCATTACTATTAGGTGTGTTTCGCTAAGAAAAGCTCCTATTGTTAAGGATTCAGCAGCAGGGAAATTGTTCATGTGCATGTTTGCTTGTGCATGTGTAAGTATGTGCAAACAAACATCGTATGTGGAGCTAACGCCATGGTTCAGCAGCTTCCTTCACCACTATCTGCTTTCTGAATGGTGGAGCGGAGCGAGGCAGGATGTTCATGCTGATCTCGTGGTTTGAGAGATCAGCCCAAACTTCCTACCATGCATGGCTCCACCATTCGGAGAGACAATCACTGTGCATGAATCCTGAACCATGGCATTCTTAAGAAGTTGCAGCCAGAATGGGTAAGCAAAAGAAGAGATGGATATCGAGGGAAGAAGGGGTATGAAAGAGAGAGAGAACAGACACTGGGTGAAGCCTGGAAGGGCCTTAAGAGACACAGAATGGGGTGTCATGAGGGAGAGAGACACACACACAGCCATACACTCCATCACATACACACACAACCCTCAGCACTGCATGACACGCACATACATGTAGTTCCCAACACTATCTCACACACACATATGCAGCGCCCAACATTCCATGGCATCCACACAGACCCTGGCAAGCTCATAACAGACACACACACATGAAGCCCTCGACACTTCCCAAGACACACACACAGCCCTTGATACTCCCCATGACACCCCTTGATACTTTCAGTGAGGCACAATGCACACCCCACGTGCCAGATTCTGGAAATGGGGGTTCCTGAGCGGGTGTCCAGTTTAGTCCTCCACATCCGGGTAGTGCACCTCCTCCTGCAGCAAGGAGACTGGACCAATCAACTCTTTAGAACTGCAGCCTGCTTACTGCTTGAACTCCCATGAGCCCTCCAGTGTGTCCAGTCTCCTTGCAGCAGGAGGTGGTGTGAGCCTGGAGCTAGGCTCACTTCTTGTTCTTAGTAGTATTTTCTCCAGTTTCCTTTACTTTAATTTCCTTTATTTTACTTTAGTTTCTACTGTCTCTTTAATTGGTTTACAAAAAAAAAAAAAAAAAGATTTTGCTGAGTGTGTCAGTGGCACACGGGGATTCCCGCGGTGGAGAGGCTGAACGGCACTGCTCTTCTCCCCTGGTTCCCTGCCTGCAGTCTCTACCGGCTGCTCTGATCGCTCCCCCAGGACTGTTCGGGGGCAGGATCAGTATACCCGCGGCGCTTCTTCTTCTTTGCTATTGCCCTGAACACGCTGTCAGGCACTCCGGCTGCAGTCCGGTGCTTGCCTGCCTAAAGCACTCCGGATCTCGGCTTTTCTCCGGTCCGGCTGAGCGCCTGTCTGAACGCTTGCTTGTGCACCTTTTCAGGGTAAGTGTTTTTCTCATCGGGGTTTTTGCTCGTCGGTGCTTTTCTTTTACTTCAGTTTTTCTTCTGTTTTGGCGCCCTTTTTTTCTTCAGCGCGCCTCGGTCGCGGCGGCCATTTTGAATTTTCTTTTTTGGCGGTATTTGCCTTTGCGGGCTCCCAATTCCTTTACTTTGGTTGCGTTTTGCCTTCCCTTCTCTTTTGGGCATGTTCTAACTGTTTCCTTTTTGTTTTCGTTTAAAAAAAAACAAAAAACGAGTTTAAGCCCGCGGGGTCTGTGTGGCGCTGGACAGTATCGTGCTCTCTCACTGGGTCCTCGGCTGTCTCGGGGTACGCTGTTTCTATCCTTTCCCCAGCTGCGGCCCTGATTGCCTCTAAAAATGTCCTCCAAACCACAATGCCTGGTCTGCGGTTTGCGTAGGCGGTCCGTCTCTGCCGCTGGTTTCTGCTCCAGCTGTGCTGCAGTCTCCTCTGGCATGGAACATCAAGGGGACTCCCCTTCTCCAGCTGAGCATTTGGTGACTCCGCTGCCTGCTGAGGGTGGTCTTCCTCCGGGGCCTCTGTTGCCTCCTGTGGCTACTGGCTCTCAGGCTCCGGGGTCCGGAGTCTCTGTGGAGCAAGGGGATGCTTCTTCTGCTCTGACGCATTTTTCTCCAGATTTCGTGCTCATTATGCATCAGGCGTTCAAGTTGGGGCAGTTGGGCAAATGGCCTGAGTCCTCTCCCTCAGCTCTCGTCCCTCTGCCGCCTGTCTCATTTCCGCCTGAACCGCCCTCCAAGGCGGCTAAGAAAGCGCACCCTGTTGGCTTGGTGCAGGAAGATTTCGAGGTACCAGACCTCGAGCTGGATGCTGACCTTGAGGGCAGTATCGATGACCTTGAAGAGGGTGAAATTCCAGACCCTGAGGATCAGGCTAGGATTGTTCGGGTCTTTCGTAAGGAGGAGTTGGTTCCTCTTATCACGGAAGCCCTTCAGAAACTCAATCTCTCAGCGTCGGCTCCCGGGGAGGCCGATGTGTTGGAGGATCCTCTTCTTCAGGCGATTCGGGACTCTCAGGTGGTCTTCCCTGTTCACCGAGTGGTGGCTCAGATGATACAGACCGAGTGGGACCATCCGGACGCTGGTTTGAAGGGCATCCGGACGATGCATCGTCTTTATCCGTTAAAGGACGAGGATAAAGAGAAATTCAAGTCCCCTCGAGTTGATGCAGTGGTATCTGCGGTGACCAAAAAGACCACTATTCCGGTAGAAGGCAGTGCTGCCTTAAAGGACCTTCAGGACAAGAAAGTAGATGGTTTGTTGAAGCAAGCATTCGAGACAAATGCCTTGTCACTACAGGCTTCGATTTGTGCGGCCTGGGTTGCTAGAGCTTCTTTGAGATGGGCTCAGCGCTTGCGTCAGAATTCTTCTCTAGACCAGCAGACGTTGCTGGTGGTTACTCGCCTAGAGTCGGGTTCCACTTATCTGGCAGATGTCCATTATGATTTGATCCGTACCATGGCGAATAGTATGGCTTCGTTGGTGGTTGCGCGCAGGTCCCTTTGGTTGCGTAACTGGGCCGCCGACCCTTCCTCCAAGTCTCGCCTTAGCAGACTTCCCTTTAAGGGTAAGTTGCTATTCGGGGAGGAGTTGGACAAGATGGTGAAAGACTTGGGTGAGACCAAAGGTGGAAGGCTTCCGGAGGACAAGCCCAAGTCGGTTAGAGCTTTTCCAGCGCCTCGGGGTTCCTTTCGAGATTTTCGGAGATTTCGGTCGACCCGCCTTTGGAATACCCAATGAGGCCGGTTGGCGTCTCGTACTCAGTCTTTTCGTGGTTTCCGGGGGGCTGGCAGGGGCTTTTCCATCGCTTCCTCCGGTGCCTCCTCTTCCTTTAGTCGCAAACCGCAATGAAATGAGGCGGGCTCCGGAGGGGGTTCAAGTTATCGGCGGACGTCTTCGGAACTTTCTACCCTCTTGGGCCCACATTACTTCGGACCGTTGGGTCCTCGAGATCGTCAGAGATGGTTATGCGTTGGACTTTGCCATCCCTCCAAGAGATTCCTTTGTCCTCTCTCCCTGCAAAGGGTCGCAGAAGGAACTAGACATTCGGGTAACCTTGCAACGCTTGTTAGCGCTGGGTGCCATCGTCCCAGTTCCGGCGAACGAGTGCGGTCTCGGTCGTTACTCCATTTATTTCGTGGTGCCAAAGAAGGATGGCTCAGTACGTCCTATTCTCGATCTCAAAGGCGTGAACCGCTGTCTATGGGTACCTCATTTCAGGATGGAGACTCTCCGTTCCGTCATTGTGGCCGTGCGACAGGGAGAGTATCTGACTTCTCTGGATCTCACCGAGGCCTATCTGCATATTCCCATTCGGCCCGCCCATCAGACGTTTCTACGATTCGCGTTTCCCTGGGGTCACTTCCAGTTCCAAGCACTACCTTTCGGCCTGGCCACCGCGCCTCGCATTTTCACCAAGGTGATGGTTGTAGTCGCGGCGGCCTTGCGCAAGGAGGGGGTTCTGGTACACCCCTACCTCGATGATTGGTTGATAAGAGCGAAGTCCGCGGAGGAGAGCTTACAGGCCACAGACAAAGTTGTTCGTCTTCTGCAGAATCTCGGCTGGGTGATCAATGTGTCCAAGAGTCAACTGGTGCCGACTCAACATCTCGAATATCTG
Organism: Ichthyophis bannanicus; assembly: GCA_033557465.1. Lineage (NCBI taxonomy): Eukaryota > Metazoa > Chordata > Amphibia > Gymnophiona > Ichthyophiidae > Ichthyophis > Ichthyophis bannanicus. The sequence goes on from CM066039.1 coordinate 310,424,619, forward strand.
GGTGTTTGTTTCGACACTGCCACGGGGATAGTGTCTCTCCCAGATCGCCGTGCCCAGAGTTTGCGTCAGCTCCTGCGGGTGTTCCTAGCGGACCCCGCTCCATCGGCCTGGTGGTATCTCCGATTATTGGGAACCATGGCATCGACTCTGGAGGTGGTTCCGTGGGCCCGATTTCATATGCGGCCTCTTCAGTGTGCTCTGTTGCATCGTTGGTCCCATCAGTCGGATTCTCTCAACCGCCGATTGTTGTGTCCCCGCCGGGTCCGGCTAGCGTTACAATGGTGGCTGTCCCCGCTATCGCTTCGGACGGGAGCTCCCTTGGAACAGCCCCTCTGGTTGCCGGTCATCACGGATGCGAGTCTCTCCGGCTGGGGAGCCCACGGTCAGGGGCGGTTTGCACAGGGGACATGGTCTCCGCAGGAGGCCCTGTGGTCGATCAACCGGCTCGAGCTGCGGGCAATACGGCTAGCGCTGCAAGCTTTCGAGGAGTCAGTCCGCGGTCGAGCGGTTCGTGTTCTGTCGGACAACGCAACGACGGTAGCGTACGTCAACCGCAAGGCGGCACAGGCAGCGTGCCCCTGGGATTCGAGGCGGACGCGCTGTTCGTTTGGGTGGAAAGGCGTCTCCTGGCCATTTCGGCAGCGCATATCGCTGGAAAGGACAATGTCATGGCAGATTTTCTGAGTCGTGTGCAAATAAACGCCGGAGAGTGGGAGTTGCACCCACAGATTTTTGCTCAGATAGTTCGTCGGTGGGGTCCGCCCATCATGGATCTCATGGTGACGTTCGAATCGGCCAAGACGAGTCGTTTCTTCAGCAGGCGAAGGGAACGAATGTCCGAGGGTATCGACGCGCTTCTCCAACCGTGGCCCGAGTTCGAGCTTCTGTACGTCTTTCCGCCGTGGGCTCTGATCGGCAGAGTAGTGCAATGCATTGAAGCCCACCGCGGAACGGTTTTGTTGGTAGCGCCCGATTGGCCCCGTCGCCCGTGGTACGCGGATCTGGTGCGGTTGCTCGACGGCGTGCCTTGGCGGCTTCCTCCCCTCGTCGATCTCCTGGTGCAGGGGCCTCTTCACATGCCTCAGGTGGATCGGTTCCCGCTTATGGTATGGCCATTGAAAGGGCTCGGTTAAGGAAAAAAGGGTATTCCCCAGCGGTTATTTCCACCCTTCTGCGTGTGCGGAAGCATTCCACCTCCCTCACTTATGTTCGGATTTGGCGGATATCTGAGGATTGGTGTTCCAGGCATGGCGTACGAGCCGCAACTTCTTCAATTGCGCTCATTCTTAGTTTTTTGCAGGACGGTTTTGACAAGGGTCTGGCCGCGAGCTCGTTAAAGGTCCAGGTTGCCGCTCTGGTGTGCTATCGCGGAAAGATCCACGACGTTCCTCTTGCTTCGCATGTGGACGTTCGGCGTTTTCTCAAAGCGGTTTTTCGCTTACGTCCTTCTCGCAGGGTTGTCTTGCCGCCCTGGGATTTGAACCTGGTGCTACAGGCTTTGTCTCGAGAGCCCTTTGAGCCTCTTCGCCGTGCCTCAGTTAAGGACTTGACGTTGAAGGCGGTTTTTCTCGTTGCCATCTGCTCAGCGCGTCATATCTCTGAACTTCAGGCGCTTTCTTGTAGACCTCCCTTTTTATCCTTTCTTAGCGATAGGGTAATTTTGCGGACGGTTCCTTCCTTCTTGCCTAAAGTGGTGTCTCCATTTCACGTGAATCAACCAGTGGTTTTGCCGGTTGTGGCTCCAGAGTCGTCTACGGAGTCTGGCTCCGTCCTTCATAAGCTTGATGTGCGTCGGGTCCTACGTCAGTATCTCAAGGTGTCCATGCCTTTTCGAAAGTCGGATCGCTTGTTCGTGCTGTTTGGCGGGCCGCGGAAGGGAGAAGCGGCGGCTAAAGCCTCCATTTCTCGGTGGATTAAAGAGGCAATCGCGTTGGCTTATCTTCTGCAGGGGAAGACTGTGCCCTTGGGGTTGAGAGCTCATTCCACTAGGGCGCAAGCCGCATCTTGGGCGGAGCATAGTCTCGTTTCGCCGCTGGAAATTTGTCGCGCGGCGACGTGGTCATCTCTCCATGCCTTTAGTAGACATTACCGTTTGGATGTGGCGGCAGCTAGGGATACCAGCTTTGGGTCGGCGGTCTTGCGCGCCGCGTGCCAAGATCCCCCCCGTTGTTAACTGCTCTGGTACATCCCGGATGTGGAGGACTAAACTGGACACCCGCTCAGGAAATGGAAATTACACTTACCTGGTAATTGAAGTTCCTGGAGGGTCCAGTTTAGTCCTCCTTCCCACCCGGTATTCGCTTTTTGCTCAGACTTAGCGGCGCGCTTTGTCCGTTCTACTCTGCTGTCGGTTACCTTGATGACTTTTCTACGGAAAAACATAACCACAAAGAGAAACAAAACAAAAAAAAAAAAAAATATCCAGAATACGAACAGAGGGGACCATCTCCCTTGGGTTCGCGTCCCTTGGATTTGCGTTCCTTCGAGTTTGTTCTCGGTCTTGTCTTTTTTCTTTTTGTTTCCTCAGCTTCCGGTACTGACGGTCGGTGTTCGGGACCGGGTCTTGAAGCACGGTGCAGCGTTTCAGCCCTCTCGTTTGGGGAGGGGGTTCTGCAACTCCTTTATGGGTACTTTTCTGGTTCTCTGTTCTTTCCTTAATCTATTTTTTCTTCAGTCTGCTTTGTCACTAGTTCACTGGAGGGCTCATGGGAGTTCCAGCAGTAAGCAGGCTGCAGTTCTAAAGAGTTGATTGGTCCAGTCTCCTTGCTGCAGGAGGAGGTGCACTACCCGGATGTGGAGGACTAAACTGGACCCTCCAGGAACTTCAATTACCAGGTAAGTGTAATTTCCATTTTAGTGCCATTGTATTACATTGCTAGTGTACACTTTCCAACTTGTTCTGTACTTGGTAAGGGTCTGTCTGTATGTGTGAATGAGACCAAGTATTCTGTTAGCACTGACTATGTAGGATCAATCTGTACTAATCTGGCTTGTTTAGTTTTCCCAGTAGGTGTACTGACGCTCTGGTGGCTTCTGCAGTGTTTACAGCGTTGTCATTTCCTAATTAGGGCTTCATTGTGTGACTCCAACAAGTTAGTGCTGTTATGACATGATAAAATTGCTCAGTTGTTCCTGAGTGACTTTTGTAGTGTTTTGTATTATTTCACAGTATGCCTGGTACTGGATTTTGGATTTAGATTTACCTCATAATATCTCAAGGCACATTACATTCAGGTTCAGTAGCTCAGTGGTAGTAATTGACATTAAGGGCCTCCGGAACATGGTAAATTGACCTTAGAAGATACAGAGGTGGCTATAAATGGGTCCCTCTCACGCAGGAGTTGCTTGGATGGAATTTATGCCACTGCCCAGAGGGCTTAAAATCTAAGGGCCGGATATTCAGCACCAGCAGCTAGCGCTCCTATAGCAGCTAGCCACTGGCACTGAACCTTAGATTCAGATATTCAGTGGCATTGAATACCCAGGATGGCCATGGAACCCGGAAACTAACTGGGCAGCGGCTTTCCCTGGGCCTTACTTTTGCCACATGTCATTAACCAGGCAGCAGCTTAATATTGTTGCTGCCTGGTTAGCGATGGCTGCTGCCCCCAGCATGCCCTGAGTAGTGGCGCCCACGGATATTCAGCAGCATTAACTGTATTAGTGCCGCTGAATATCCCACTGAGTGTCATTTACATGGTTTGCAGGTCTTTGAATATTGGGCCTTAAGTTTGTACCTAAGGCAGTGAAGGTTAAGTGACTTGCACAAGATCACAAGAAGTGGCATTGAGATTTGAACCCTGGCTTCCTTGCTGCTCATACTTATTTCAAGCATGTTTAGTTTATTGTTGAACTACCAACGGCCAGCAGATATGAAGCCTAGTGGCTTTTTGGCAGCTAATCACAGGATTTCCGTTGTAATGCTGCTGAACACACTGTTCACATGGCCAAGAAGAAGATACTGAACTGAGCAGGCTAAGACTGACTAGTATCCAAGTATTAATGTACCTGCATAGATTTCCAGAATATGCAAATGCTATTCTGTTTAATATGTTGCATTGCTTTGGTGCATTACTTTGATTTTTTTTGGCACATAGAGCTCGATATTCCAAGGCATTTACACTGCTACTCGCTTAGCAATTGGGCCCTGTGGCGACCCCAGATATTCAGTGCCAGTACTGGATATGACCCCAGCATTGAATATCCGGGTTTAATGTTCAGTGCCGGAAGCTAGCCGCCGGCAATGAATATCAGGCCCATAATTCCCTAGAATATATTCAATGTGCAGATTACCATCAGTAACAGAGGTACAGAGACCGCTAGTGCAGTTGCATCAGGGCCACATATGAGGCTATCCTTGTTGACAAAAGTGCCCCCTCCCCTTGTCCCTTTACTGCTGACATAGGTATTGCCCCCACCTCAAAGACATTAACTTGCTCCATTATGCCCCATCCTTCCCCAAACCTGCCCGAGCCCCACCCCAATTTAGCCTCTTCTAAAGAGCTGATTCACCGCCCGCTTATGTACCTGGAGAAAAAGGGAGTACCACAGCACCTCTAGGAAATAAAGCCCCTGGAGATGACCATTAGTTGGTGTGGTTGGCTTGCTGCCCATCTCCTGGAACTTCTTCCTCTGTTCATGTCACACCATCAAACCGACAATGAATATTCATTTCCCGCACTATTTGTGACTAAGATCACCTGCCAGTTATACTCACAATTCCAGTGCTATGGAATCTGTGTCCAAGTAGAGGAAAAAGCGAAGGTGGCAGAGTACTCTTCCAGGGGCTTCAGTTCCTGAGTCCAGGTGGCACCTCTAATCTCCCACATTGGACTTTTCACATTCTGCTGCTGTGGGCTGTGAGAAATAGCAGTGCCTTCCTAGGAAAACTGAGTTTGTAAGCATTCTTGGAATTTTTCACATGTTCCCCTCGTGCATATTCTCTTCATGTACTGCTTGTAGCATAGTCTTGCCAGCAAATTCCAGGTCACAAGAACAGGCAGAGTTAGTCCTGGTTTAACCTCATGGTATTGAGGGATTCCTAAGTCCACTTAAGGTTTAAGGATTATTTGTTTGATTAACCACTCTTCCTTTAACAATATATCAATGTGGTGTACAGAGTATTAAAAATGAACATAAAAAGAGTAAGGACCAATAATAACCTGTAACTATAAATAAAATATAGCCTGATAGGAGCAAAGACAAGATATGAAACACTTGGGAATAAGCAATAGGATAACTAATACATTACACCTATAGTGACCAATTGCTCAGTTTTGGACTGGACAGTCTGATTTTGCAGCCCTTTGTGTCTGGTCAAGTCTCACTTTGAGTCTTACTATCAACGATGCCTGCCACAGAGCCTTGAAGACTTGTCTACATCTGCCCCCCCCCCCCTCCCATGGCAACAGCAAATGTACATCAAAGGGGACTGGGCATGGAAAAGCACATGTTTTGCAAGGTTTTGTGGTAGGCAGTAGCAACTGTGACTGTGATTTTGAGGGGACTCCCTTGCGTGTTCCTGGGTAAGGCAGTGATTTGGAAAGAGAGCCTCTTGCCCACCAAGAAAGGTGTCCAATCCTGATAGGCTCAATAGTTGGTGACCCTAATTACACCTTAATTTAACCTACAATTCAAGGGATCACCACAAGAAGACGATCCAGGCCATAAACCTGTAGGGCCCACCTAGGGGCGGCTCAAGGCAATCTGCTGCCTGAGGCGAGGGATGAGATGGCGCTCTTCCCCCCCCCCATAGGGTGGGGGGGGGGCTTTCTCAAAACTCCAGTCTGCGACTGAATCAAACCAAAAAGCCGATTAGATAATATGGAGGAAATGCAAAATGTTTGCACACCAAGGAGCTAAAAGAATGAGCAAGAACCACAGCACAATTTATAAAACTAAATTATAACTCATTTATATTTTGTTGTTATAAACTGCGTTATGGTTCTTGCCTTTTCTTTTTGAGCATATATTTTGTATCCAGAAAACCCCCTCCCTCAACAGTGGGTGCAGAGCAGAACTAGGACATTCACCCACAGAACTCAATATCTTAAAAAAAAATTGGATTCTGATCATTTCATTAACAAACATTCTCCAGTACCAGGCATATTATGAATTAATACAAAACCCTACAACAAAGTCACTGAGGATCTATAGAGCATCTACCATACCATACCATATCAGCACCAACTTCCAAAACTCACATAAGGAGCCCATCCAAAAAAAGCATCACTGTAAATATGGCAGCAGGCCCTATTCTCTATTTGAAAAGCTGAACAAATCAGATTACTACAGTACAAATCCCTACATACAAACTCCATGTTAACAGAACACCTAGTCTTGGTCACACACTCAGAACACAGACCCTCACCAAGTACAGAATAAGTGACCATAACCTAAAAATAAACATATGTAGATAACAATTAAACTGCAACCCTAAAAAGTCAAGATTCTGCATTCAATGCAATATCAGAGAAATAGAAAGAGATGCATTTCCATGTACTGTACAAAATTTAAAGATAGCACCAAGTGCAATCATTAAATTGAAAATAAAATTCTCTTCTACCTTTGTTGTCTGACCATTTTATTCTCTGATCTTGCTGGTCCCAAACTGAGGTTTCTGCTTTCCTCCACCTCCACCTCCCAGTACCCCCCCCCCCCACCTTCCTCCCCCCAGGGGCAGCATGAGGATGATGCAGAGTTCATTGCAACATCATTTGCATACATTTAGTATACTTTGTTTAAAATGTATATGCCACCAATCTAAAATCCTAGGTGGCTTCCAAACATATACATGCAATTTAGTAAAGCAGATGTTACAATAAAACAATCATAATAATAAAATATTACATTTGATTGATGAAAAGCCACTTACACAGCCTCCCCCCCCCTTCCCCCCAATCAAACCATTATAAGTATCTGCACATCAGATTGATTTTGCTATGACCAGATTATTGATGAGGGCTGGATGCTCTGGCGACTATGCTATGAGCCACTCTTCATCCTCTAGGAGGTTTGTAGTGGCTATGCCCCCTGGTGTCGGGGAGCCTTTTCCGAGAGGAGAAGTTCCGAAGTCCAGATTGTCTTCTCCAAAATTCTTTTCCTTTTTCCAACAGGCCTGGTTCAACTGGTGTGGAAGTTCAGAGCCCGTGGCTTCTGGGTGCCCCCGGACACAGTCTCGTACTGGGCAGGCTGGAAGCAGAAGCCCTGCTCGATTGCCTTTGGTAGAATGTCCCCAGTGTGGGACACTCCTTGAAGATGTGGCACACTTGGGAGCTGTCTATGCCGCGGACCTAGATTAATCAGTATTAGGCTGTGATGTGGAGGAGGACCTCCTATCACCTTCAGAAGACTATGAAGGAGCTGGTGTATTCCGTCTGTTCCTGAAGGAGGAGCTGGTGGCATTGATTTCTGGGGTTGCATCCCATTTGAACTTGCCAGATGCTTCCGGCATGGAGCAGGAGCCGAAAGTACACTCGCTTCTTCAAGGGGTATGGAAATCCACTACTGTCTTCCTGTTCCTGGATGTGATCAAAGATATGATCCAATCCAAGTGGGACTCGTCTGACTCCCTGCCTAAAGGGTTAAGGGTCTATATAAGAAGTTCTACGCTCTCCTGGAGGAGGAGTGCAGTGAGTGGTTTCACATTCCCAAGGTGGATGCACAGGTCACGGCAGTTACCAGATGGACCACCATTCCCATGGAAGACTGATCAGCCTTGAAAGATGTCCCTGACCACAAGGATGATTTCTTGCTGAAGAGTCAGTTTGCCATGTCAGTGGCTATTCTACAGCTGGGAGTATGCACCAGCTCGATTTCTCGAGCCCTGCTCCAGTGGATTCAGTCTCTTCCACCTGATGATACTACTTCTCTCTTGGAGTCAGCTACGGCCTTCCTTTTTGATGCCATGCATGATCTGGTATGTCTGACGGCCAGGGATGGTGCCCTGATCACTGTGTCATGTGTTGGATTTGGCTCCATCACTGGGCAGTGGACACATCCTCTAAAACTCGGTTGGTTCAACTGGCCTTTAAAAGGAAGCTCCTGTTTGGAACAGATTTGGAGAAAGTGGAGAAGGACCTAGGCAAGACAAAATCTTACCGCCTCCCAGAAGACATGTCCAGGGGGCCTGTGAAGCGGGCAAGTGCCCCTTTCTTGTCAGCTTCCACCTGACCGCCAATGGCACACTGGCAGGAATCCCAGGGGTTTTGGGACTATCGCCATTACTGCTCTGGAAAACCATTCTTCCTCCCTGCTTCAGGGCTCGGACTCAGGCTCAGTCCTTTGATGGAACATATGGACCCTCCCAGGCTACACAATAAAGGTTTGGGAGCCCATTCCCTGGTACCTCCAGTGGGCAGCAGGCTTCGCCTTTTCTTTCAGGAATGGGTCCTGGTTATCAAGGATCACTGGGTGCTAGACACCATTCAATTTGGCTATGTCCTGGAATGCAAAGAGCCAATTCATCAGCTCCCCCTGTAGGTCTACGATCAAAGGTGCTGCAGTGCGGACCACCTTGGACAAGTTGCTTCACCTGAAAGCAGTGGTGCCCATCCCCCCCAGGCAAGCAGAGCAAGGGCAGATACTCCATCTTTACTGTGGTGCCAAAGAAGGATGATTCCTTCCAGCCTATCCTGGACCTCAAAGTAGTCAATGAACACTTGCACATCCTGCACTTTCAGATGGAAACTATATGCAGGGGTGGCCCAAGGGGGGTGCAGGGCCATGTGCGGAGACTCAGTGCGGGGCCTCATTTGCATAAGGGCCTCATTTGCATAAATATTTGCATAATGTTACCACACACTAACCTTTAGTAAACATGCCTCTTAATGAGTATATGGATAAAGAAAGACTAAAAGATTTCTACATTACTATAATCCAGTGCCAACTGCCAGGCACATTAGGAACTACTACAAACACTGCCCATTTAGAACCCATAGCCAACCTGCCGTATCATAACAGCATTACCAGGACTCACAAAGCACAAGACCCTACCTATCAAAAGGCAACACTACAAATATTAAACCAATACATTTCAGAGAACAATAATACATGACCTACTGGGGAAAGAGAACAAGTGGCAATGTCAAATAGGAATTACATAAACAGAATACCTCAGCTCAGTTACACGTGCAGAACATAGACCATCACCAAACAAGAAATCACAATGTAGAAACAGGAAGACAATAATTAAACTGGGAATCCCAAAAGCCCAACAACACTGTAGAAATAAAACTATAAATTAATTTCCTCTTGTACTAAACAAAGCGCAGACGTTAATGATGCACATTTCCCAGAGCTGGCATATTTCAGTTAATAAATTAAATAAAGAGATATTTTTCTACCTTTTCTGCATTTTTTTTCAGTTGCAATTGCTCCAGCCACTTTCTTCTGGTTTCTTCGTGTCTTCTGCTAACTCTCCATCGTCTGCTGTCCATTTGTCCTGTCTTCACTTTTCTAGTTTTTTTCCATTCTCTCTCTACATCTGCTTTAACATACTAATCTCTCTCCTTTTGCTCTTTCCTCATTCCTACTTCATCCACTCAAATTTTACCCCGCCATCCTCAATCCCCACTTACTCTCCCAATATCCGGCCAATTGTAGATTTGTCTTCCCTCCCCCACAAAATATTTATTCCCTCTCCATTTCACGCTCCCAACTCTATCCCATTCTAATCCTCCCCCAACATCAGCTCCCTTCTAGTTCCAGCCCCACCCAGCATCCGCTCCCTTCTAGTTCCCGCATCAGCCCATTTCCAGTCCTAGCTCCCCCATCCGAGTCCCTCCATCAGTTCATTTCCAATCCCAGCCCCCCCAACAGCCCATTTCCAGTTGTATCCTAGCCCTCCATCAGCCCATTTCCTGTCCTAGCCCCCCTCACTCAGCCCATTTCCAGTCCTAGCTCCCTCCCCTCACAGCCCATTTCCATTCCAAGCCCCCCTCCCCATCAGCTATTTGTAGTTTAAGCCTTCCTTCCACTCAGCCCATTTCCATTCCAAGCCCCCGTCCCCATCAGCTATTTGCAGTTCAAGCCCTCCTTCCACTCAGCCCATTTCCAGTCCTAAGCCCCCCCATCACTCCATTTTCCGTCTTAGCCCCCCATAGCCCATTACCAGTCCTAACCCCCATCAGCCCATTTCAAGTCCTAGCCCCCCATAGCCCATTTCCAGTCCTAGCGCCCCCATAGCCCATTACTAGTCCTAACCCCCATCAGCCCATTTCTACTCTTAGCACCCCATAGCCCATTACCAGTCCTAAGCCCCCCCCATAGCCCATTACCAGTCCTAACCCCCATCAGCCCATTTCCAGTCCTAGGCTCCCATAGCCCATTGCTAGTCCTAACCCACCCCATAGACCATTACCAGTCCTAACCCCCATCAGCCCATTTCCACTCTTAGCACCCCCATGACCCATTACCAGTCCTAAGCCCCCCATCAGCCCACTTCCAGTCTTAGCCCCCCCATAACCAATTACCAGTCCTAACCCCCATCAGCCCATTTCCAGTCCTAGCCCCCCATAGCCCAGTTCCAGTCCTAGCCCCCCCATAGCCCATTACTAGTCCTAACCCTCCATCAGCCCATTTCCACTCTTAGCACCCCCATAGTCCATTACCAGTCCTAACCCCCCTATAGCCCATGACCAGTCCTACCCCCCCAACAGCCCATTTCCAGTCTTAGCCCCCCCATAGCCCATTACATCCTAACCCCCCCTCCATCAGCCCATTTCCAGTCTTAGCCCCCCATCAGCCCACTTCCAGTCTTAGCCCCCCCATAGCCCATTACCAGTCCTAACCCCCCTCCCCCCATCAACCCACTTCCAGTCTTAGCCCCCCCATAGCCCATTACATCCTAACCCATCAGCCCATTTCCAGTCCTAACCCCCCATCAGCCCACTTCCAGTCTTAGCCCCCCCATAGCCCATTACCAGTCCTATCCCCCCTCCCCCATCAACCCACTTCCAGTCTTAGCCCCCCCCATAGCCCATTATCAGTCCTAACCCCCCCATAGCCCATTACCAGTCCTAACCCCCCTCCCCCATCAGCCCTGATAGAATAAAAAAAAAATGGCTGCTGCTGCCGCTGCCGCCGTGGCAGCGGCAGAATCAAATGTCCTGCTGCGGGGCCCTGCCTGCCCGGCAGAGCCTCCCTGAGCTCCCGAGTCCCTCCTAATGCGCGGGCTTTCAGAGCCACGAGAGTTTCCCTTTCTTCTCACGGCTCTGTTAATCTCGCCGGGGCTGATGGGATTTCCCATCAGCCCCGCCGGGATTAACAGAGCCACGAGAGGTCAGAGAAGCTCTCGCGGCTCTGAAAGCCCACGCATTGGGAGGGACTCGTGTCTTGAGTGATGTCCCAAGTGGTGTCCTTTTTAGAAGGCTGGGTGATCAATCAGGAAAAAAAACAACTTTTGTTTTCCCAGTCCTTGGAGTTTTTGCAAGCACATTTCGACACTCGAGTGGGCAGAGTATTCCTGCCAGAGGAGAAAGTCAGAAGACTGTTGAATTGCCTGGTGTTGTTCTGTGCGCAGCAAGCCCCAGAGCCTGGGATTATCTGCAGGTCCTCAGATTGATGGCAGTGCCCATAGAGATGGTCCTGTGGGCGTGTGCTCACATGCAGCTACTCCAGCAGTTCTTGTTAACTCAGTGATCCCCGAATTCTCAGGAGTTTGAGCATAGGCTACCGCTTCTATTAATGGTGAAGTCCAGCTTGCGGTGGTGGTGGCAGCCCCATCATCTGAGGAAGGGCATTCCACTGGACAATTTCTCCTGAATCCTGCTGATGATGGATGCTAGTCTCTTAGGCTGGGGATCATTGCCGAGACAGCATGGTCCAGTGCCATTAGAACCACAGGGAAGCAGTGTGGTCCATAAACTGTCTCGAGGCAAGGACCATCAGATTGTCTGTTCTGTGTTTCCAGCCCCTGGTTGTGGGCTGGGTGGTTCAAATGTTTTCAGATAATGCTATGGTGGTGGCTTATATCAATTGGCAGGGTGGCACAGGAAGCGCTGGAGTGGCCGTGGAGATGGATCTCCTGTTTGCCAGGGTGGAGAAGAACTTCCTAGCCTTGTCGACTCGGCACATTGCCAGAGTGCACAATGTGGAAGTGGACTTCCTCAGCCGGCACTCCCTGAATTCCAGCAAGTGAGGGTTGAGTCAACTGTTGGTGTCGCCCCAAAATGGATCTGATGGCAATCTGCTGCAATGTCAAAATGTGCTGCTTCTGCACCGCATGTAGATAGGGTACGAGGGTGTTGATGTTCTGACCCAGCCTTGGCCCAGTCAGCAGCTGCTGTATGTGTTTCTTCCGTGGCTCCTGGTGGGCATGTGATTTGGTGTATAGAGCACCACCCAGGCAGGATTGTTCTGGTGGTGCCAAATTGGCTGCAGAGAGCATGGTTTGGAGACCCGATGCGGGTCCTTCAAGCACCTCCCCTCCAGCTGCCTCCATCTCGGCGGCTATAGCAAGAGGAACTGATTGTCCTGGAGGACCTGGCTCCCTTCCTGTTTACGGCATGGCTCTTGAAAACAGACTGCTAGCACGCAAGTGCTACTCTCCAGCTGTAACTCTACTATACTTGGTGCCCGGAGGAGGTTTACCAAGCTAGCGTACATACGGATATGGTGCCTCTTTGAGCACTGGTGTGGCGCACAGCACTTGGCTCCTGAGGCAGCCAAGGTGTCACCTTTTTTGGCTTTTCTTCAGGATTGCCTAGAGGAGGGCCTCTCTCTTAGCTCCCTGAAGGTTCAGGTGGCAGCTTTGGCCTGTTTCTGTAGTCCGGTGGCCTTGGCCCCAGACATCTCCCATTTTCTCCAAGGAGTTCAACGTCTGCATCCTCCCCTTTGGTCTGGGTTCTGTCTCTGGTGCTCAGGGTCCTCACGGCGGCCTCCTTTGAGCCATTGAAGCGCGCTACCTTGAAGGATTTGACGCTCAAGACTGTCTTCTTGGTCATAATTTGTTCTGCAAGGCGGATCTCTGAGCTGCAAGCGCTGTTTTGCTAAGATCTTTATCTGTCCTTTTCAAATGAGGCTGTTTCCATTTGGCCTGTGCTTTCCTTCTTACCTAACGTGCTGTCTGCCTTTCATGTCAACCAGGTGGTTTGTCTGCCCTCCTTTTCTAAGGAGCAGTGTCAGTGGAAGTATAAGGATCTTCGCCTTGTGGATGTCCAGAGGGTGATTCTCCAGCACTTGGAGGTTACAAATTCATTTCATAAGTTTGACTATCTTTTTGTGCTGTTTGCTGGCCCATACAAGCATGAAGTGGTGGCCAAGTTGACCCTGGGAGCACTAGTTTAAGAAGGCTATTGCCTCAGCATATCTGTTACAGAACCGGACGGTTCCAGAGAGTTTATGCACCTGTTCTACCAGAGCACAAGCATCCTCATGGGCGGAGCAGGGCTCAGTGGGCAGCAACGTGAGCATCTCTTTCCATTTTTGTCAAGGGCGGACACAGCCTTCAGCTCAAGAGTTTGCGAGCTGCTGTGTCTTTTTTCCACCCAGTGGTGTTGTAGTTTTGGTACATCCCACTTGTCTGGATTGGTCTAGCACAGGGGTCGGCAACCCGCGGCTCCGGAGCCGCATGCGGCTCTTTCTCACCTTTGCCGCGGCTCCGGAGCACACTGCCCGCCCGGTGACAGGCAATAGTTTTGTAAGCTCCCTCCCTTCTTCTGCAGCCGCGGCTCCCTGCTTCTTAGGGAACCGCGGCTGTGCTTTTAAAATCATCTCGGAGCCCTTCCTGTCTTGACGGGCTCCGTGCAGCATTGTCCCGCCTCTAAAGGAAGTTTGGAGGCGGGACAATGCTGCACGGAGCCCGTCAAGACAGGAAGGGCTCCGAGATGATTTTAAAAGCACAGCCGCGGTTCCGTAAGAGGCAGGGAGCCGCGGCTGCAGAAGAAGGGAGGGGAGCTGACATGGAGGGAGGGAGCAGATAGGGATGGAGGGAGGGGGGCTGACATGGAGGGATGCAGGGGGCTGACATGGAGGGAGGGAGCTGATATGGATGGATGGATGGAGGGAGGGGGGCTGACATGGAGGGAGGGAGGGAGGGAGGGGGGCTGACATGGATGGATGGAGGGAGGAGGGGCTGACATGGAGGGAGGGAGCTGATATGGATGGAGGGAGGGGGGCTGACATGGAGGGATGGAGGGGGCTGACATGGAGGGAGGGAGCTGATATGGATGGATGGATGGAGGGAGGGGGGCTGACATGGAGGGAGGGAGCTGATGGGGCTGACATGGAGGGAGGGAGGGAGGAGGGGCTGACATGGAGGGAGGGAGCTGATATGGATGGAGGGAGGGGGCTGACATGGAGGGATGGAGGGGGCTGACATGGAGGGAGGGAGCTGATATGGATGGAGGGAGGGGGGCTGACATGGAGGGATGGAGGGGGCTGACATGGAGGGAGGGAGCTGATATGGATGGAGGGAGGGGGGCTGACATGGAGGGATGGAGGGGGCTGACATGGAGGGAGGGAGCTGATATGGATGGATGGAGGGAGGGGGGCTGACATGGAGGGAGGGAGCTGATGGGGCTGACATGGAGGGAGGGGGGCTGACATGGAGGGAGTGGGGCTGACATGGATGGAGGGAGGGAGGAGGGGCTGACATGGAGGGAGGGGGGCTGACATGGAGGGATGGAGGGGGCTGACATGGAAGGAGGGAGCTGATATGGATGGAGGGAGGGGGGCTGACATGGAGGGATGGAGGGGGCTGACATGGAGGGATGGAGGGGGCTGACATGGAGGGATGGAGCACTGGTAATGGGGTTGAGGGGACTAGCACTGGAAATGAGCTGATTAGGGGAGGCTAGGACTGGTAATGAGCTGATGGGGGGTAGGACTGGTATTGGGCTGATTAGGGGAGGCTAGCACTGGTAATGGGGTTGAGGGGGGATTAGCACTGGAAGCGAGCTGATTGGGGGGCTTTGAATGGGCATGGGCTGATTGTGGGGAGGGGAGGATAGAGCTGCTGGCCCTGGAAGATAACTGGGGGCTAAGGCTGCCATGGTATTTGTACTAGAAGGGACTGGTCAGTGGGGAAGGAGGGGGATTGGAAGGAAATGGACACCAGTGGCAATCATGGGAATGCAAGTTGACATTGGAAGGTACTGGGAGTGAGGACTGGAAAGGGGCTGATATTGGGGAGGGTTACTGGGACTGGAAATAGGCTGATGGAAAGAAGTGAAGAAAACGAAAGAAGAGATAAGAAATGGCAGATGGACCATAGACCACAGAAAGAGAGCTAAGAGAAGACAGGAAAGCAGAAGCCTCAGATCGGGACCAGCATGATCAAAGAATAAATTGGTCAGACAACAAAGGTAGAAAAAATAATTTTATTTCATATTAGTGATTTGACTACAAAATCATCATAATTTTGAAATCAAATATTGTTACTTGTTGTTGTGATATTTTCTGGCGTATTTTTTTTGGTGTGCGAAGGAAGAGGGGTAGTCTTATACGGCGAGTATAGGCCAAACACCTATATTTTAACAGGAAAAGTAGGGGGTCGTATATAGCATTAAGGTAAGAAACAATATATGCAGTGTTAGATTTGTTTTAAATGTCGCAATGGTTTTGCGGCTCCCAGTTTTTTTTTCCCTTCGGAAACGGGTCCAAGTGGCTCTTTATGTCTTAAAGGTTGCAGACCCCTGGTCTAGCAGGACAATATGGAAGGTAACATTTTACTTACCAGACGAGTCCAAGGCCCACCCTTGAAGCTCTATTGCTCTGTTTTTCTGCTGCGGTACCCTTGGGTCCGTCATGATTTTATACTTGGCTCTCCAGGTTCATCTTCTACTGACAACCTTCTGTTTAAGCTTTCCTGTCCATAGTTCGCTACTGTTGAGTACTCATTGTTGCCTATATTTGAGATTGTGTGAAGCTTGCTCTGTATCTCCCATATGTTTTGGGATGAATACTGAAGAGACCCCTGGTGGATAAGGCAGATCAAGGCATGGGAGTGATGTCATTGAAACCTGGGCTTTTCATTGGTCTTTGTCTCCACCAATCTGCTGGTAGGGGAACACAATCCACTTGTCTGGACTGGTCTAGCAAGACTCAAAGAAAGGATATTATCTGGAAAGTAAAATGTCACCTTTTTTTGTTAGCTAGCAAAGTACAAAAAGAGTAGTGATGGGTGGGCACTGAGCGAAAGGATGGGGGGGAGGTGAAAAATGTAAAATGCCAGAAACTAACATTGTAAGACAGGGCATATTGGTTATTGTATTCAATGTCAGTGTGATATTGTTCTGTGTTGTGCTTCTGGCGCTATGTAAATAATTAGATTTATAAAAAAAAAAGAGTAAAGCGACTTTACAAAAATAAGAAAAATCTCCAACATAGGGAAGGTGTTAGACTCTTTTATTGAGTTTTTAAAGATAGGATAGTAGGAGTTCAGGAAGACGATCAAGGACCTGGAACCAAAGGACCAAATGACTGGTTGACTGGATGACTATCCTGAATTCAGAGGAACGTCTTCAATTTCAGCATCAGGCTCCTACAAAAGAAAGAGAAGAAGGAGATAAGTAAACTGTGCACACACACAAAAGAACTGAATCAGAAAAAAACTATTTGAGCTCAAATAGGGAAAATAAGAAATTTAATGTTTCCATATAAAGGAAAGAAGCAAGATAAAATATACTCACCTGAGTAATTTCAGAGTGACTTTCAGAGTCCTGAAATAAAAGGAAAACGCAGATTAGTTGTATGCTAAAGAAAAGGTGTTTTGAATAATATTACTGACAACTTTATTAGGACTTACTGATTTAAACAGAACTTGTTGAAGTGACCTGTTAAAGGAAAAATATAAAGCTAAGGAGACTTACAAAATATTTCAAAGATTGATACTGATAAAAATTGTTTACCTGAATTCAGGGCTGTAAATAAAAAGTTGTAAATTCATTTGATGGACAAAAGGAAAAGAAATACTGAAAGTGAAAACTTAATTGTTCTGAGTAAAACATACTGGGTGCGATTCCGACATCGACATGTTGGCCCTCTGTGTGCCCACTTGGAACCAGATGCACAGAGGGAGGTGCGATTCTGATCCCGCAGGGCACGTCTAGCCCCGCAGGATCAGAATCACGACCAGGCCTGTACGTGCAGGCTGGGACCCTGATTCAGTCCGGCCTGCACGTAAAGGCCTTGCCCAGATAGCTCAGTCAGGGCTGTTCAATGGAGCTGCGGCACCATGGTGTTCGGTTGCCATGGCACCGTGGCTCCAGTTAAAAGCCACGATCCTGAGCCGCTGGCTGCCAAGGTACTTTTCCCCGCAGCCTGACCCCCAATCTGGCCTCCTAAGGCCAGGGTTGGGCTGCAGGGAATGTCCTCTGCCCCCCCCCCCTGCCTTTTCTGCACCCTAGGCCTGCCGTCCCCTGCCAACTAGGGGAACCTATTCCACCTCTGAGGTGGAATAAGTTCCCTGTTTAGGCCACCCGCCCCGGACATACAGGGCCAACTTTGGAATCAGCCCTGTACATCCGGGGCCAATCACTGCCCATCCTATTGCCGCCCCGATCCGCCCCTTTCCTGCTCCTGTCTGCCTTCCCCATACAACATGTGGGGAAGGTAGATGGGATTGGGAAAGTGCCAAAATAGCAGGGATAGATGTCCCGCTATTCGTGCCTTGGAATGACCCTGACTTTATTTATGTCACATGTGAAGTTTAAAGCCGAACATTTTTGAATAAAGAAAATTAAAAGTAATTTACCTGTTTTAAAACTAATATTAGTTAATTATAAAGTAGAAAGAGCTTTATTAAAGTGTATTTTGGTGCATTATTTGTAAAAGGAGAATGTTTTCCTGAAGTCTGTTTGCATTCTCTGTAGCTAAAGGTGGTATATCAAGTTTGGAAATAAAGATAAAAGGGAGTCTTGGCATAAATATTCAGTAGCTATTACTGTTTTATTCTGTGAATCCTGAGTTTTCTTACTGGAGACTTACCTGAGGTAACTCTCAGTTCACCATGACACTTATGATATTTGGTATGGTAGGGTAAAACTCCAGTGGAACACTTGGTTTACATTTGACTGAAAATAGGGGACAAATTTAGAAAACTCATTTAAGGCGCTCAGCATTTTTTGAATATGGGGCCCACTGTATGTGCGGGCTGGGCTTCACCCTCTACTACTACTATTTATCATTTGTATAGCAGTACAGAGGTTCACAGCACTGCACACACTTAAGAGATAGTCCCTGTTCTACAGAGCTTACAATCTAATCAAGACAGACAAACAGGGACTAAAGTAGTTCAAGAGAAACAAGATTAAAACTCACATGGGTGTTAAACAGGGCAGTTCGTGCACATGCGGAGGGTAATTCTATAAACTCCCACACAGTTAATTCACATTGCCATATGCGTATGTGGACCTAGTCTATAAAGTAAAGTATGAGCAAATTTTATAGAATAGGGGTGTACTGACACGGCTGAACCTAGTAAATGCCTGCACCTAGACTGGTCAGCAATGCTCGCAAGTTATACTGTTCAATAACTTGCATGTGTAAATTTAGGTCCTGCCTATGCTCCACCCCAGCCCGGCCCCATGCATACCCACTCGGAACCAAAGCTTCATACACCCGCCAAATATCAAGATACAAAACACTACTATACCAATAAGATCAGAAGTGAGATACCTCGGAGTTACTCTGGACAATAAACTAAACCTCAAGCCACACATAGACAAAACAATCCAAAAAGTCTACTACAAGATGCGAATCATCAGGAGACTGAAACCACTCCTTGCCCCAGAACACTTTCGTACCGTCTGTCAAGCACTGATAACCCCAATACTGGACTTCTGCAATCCGATATACCTTGGACTACCGAAACAAGCCCTCAAACCACTCCAGCTAGCACAAAACACTGCAGCACGAATAATATCCGGTACTGCAAGACAGGACCACATCACACCTACCTTAAAGGACCTACACTGGCTCCCAATCGGTGCACGCATCAGATACAAAACTATCATAAACCTATTTAAGATAAATCAGCACACATCAGCCAACAGCCTACACACCCTCATTCAACCAGACACCAGCACTCGTCCTAGAAGAAAACAAACACACAACCGAGTCAGCACCCCAAGTGAATTCAAACACACACGCAAGGACACAACAGACAGAGCACTCTCCATGGCTGCTTCAACAATATGGAACAAACTACCGGACGACTTGAGGGCAACTACAGACCTCAAAGACTTTAGAAAACAGCTAAAAACCATGCTGTTCATAGAACACTATGGACACATCACATAACCTAAGAGAATGTATAATAGCCCATGATACCGCCTGTATAGAAAATGTCTTGTAGCACCACTGTATATAGCCCACACTGTACATAGCTCAAACCATTCTAGCACACAATACAACACACACTCAACTAAATTTCTCCCTCACTGCATGTTTAACACACTCACTTTACCCGATTGTTTGCTGTGATACCACCTTGATTAATAAGATAAGGCGGTTTAGAAATACTGTTAAATAAAATAAATAAATAAATACCCAAACTGAAAGGCCAGATCATGGGACATATTCAAGCTTACAGAATAGCGACCACATAAAGCGCATGCATAAGTGCCCATTCACGCACGTCAGCCCTTTAGAATCGGGACTTACACGCTATAAGTAGCACATAACTTCAAGCACGCCTGTTATAGAATCAGCCTGTCAATGACTGAGTTGCCGGAGCTTTTTTTTTTTTTTTACCATAAACTGGTTGTGACTATGGACTCAAGCCTCAGTTTGCAATGCTTTCATCCTGTGGATTAGAACTAATTGGAAAACTCTCTCACTCCTCATTATTTTTCAAAGATTTCTTGGAACATGCTTTCCACAGAATTTTGAAATCCTATATTGCCATGATATTTGCATAGTGATGACATCATTAATTGTAAAGAAAGGATGCTATATCATTGGTAATGTGACTGCCATGGAGCAGGACATCATGCTGAATATCCTGGATTCCGAATGAAGCACTCATGTTACTTAGAAAGCTTTGGATTTAGAATAGGGGCCTACATCTCATTCCTCTGATACTGACAAGTCTCCTACCTCCTCTCAATGAGCTGACTTCTTTCACAATAAGATCTCTATGCTTAATTACAGTTCCCCCCCAGTCTTCCCTTTCGTCCTTGATGCTTAAGTGCCTCATATGCCCTCTACTCTTGGAGCACTTTCACCCCAGTCTCCTCAGCTGCCCTGTCTAAAGTTCTCAGTTCTTCTCGATAGACCTATTGCTCTCTTGATCCCCTCCCGTCTTCCTGGATCTCCCAAGACTCTGGCACTTACTCCAATTCTTCTTACTATACTCAATAACAGATTGTCTACTGGTGTTTCCCTACCATTTGAAAAGTTGCTAATATTCTCCCTCTACTGAATAAACCCTCCCTTGACAAGTCTCTCCCGGCAAACTATCGTCTGGTGTCTAACCTGTCCTTCCTTGCCAAACTCTTAGAGAAACTTGTCTCTCAACAATTGGTCTCCCAGCTTGAACATACAAACATTCTGCACCCTTGTCAATCGGGCTTTCACCCTGGTCACGCCATGCTTAGTAAAGTCCATTGCTCTTTGGATTGCGGGGATATTACCATTGCTGTCTTCTTGGATCTATCTGCAGCTTTCGATCTTGTTAACCACGATCTTCTTTCCCGGTTGCACAATATTGGGCTCTGTGGTGCTGTTCTTGAAAGATTCTCCTCTTTTCTTTCACAGTGCACTTTCCACGTTATCAAAGGATCTTCTTCTTCCTCTGCATATCCTCTACTATGTGGGGTATCTCAGGATTTGGTGTTAGCATCTCTTCTTTTCAACATTTTTCTCTCACCTCTGGCTCTCATAATCCAGCAACTGGGCATTTCAGTTTACTTCTATGCCAATGATATTTTTCTTTTGTTTCACAGCTTGCCCTCTATGTCTGTGAGCTCTCTGCTTTAAACACTTGTCTCTCTTGCATCGCAGCCTGGCTAACTGCCAGCCATCTTCAACTTAACCTGTCAAAAACCACCGCTACCTGGCTCACTGGTCCTACCTCTCTCCCTTCTGTGCTCTCAACTCTCGATGGTATTCCAGTTTGCTTTACATCATCTTTCTGTTATCTCAGGGTAATTCTCGACTCCACTCTTTCCTTCCATGTCCATATTATTGAACTCATACAGCGTTCGTTTCTTTTCCTCTGCTGTATCCGAGCCATTCGCCCACTCCTATCCACAGCTGCCTTGACCATGCTTGTTGTTCTCCTTGTCCTTTCTAGATTAGATTATTGTAATGTAGTGTTAGCTGGTCTTTCTCAGTCTTCTTTGAAATGCCTTCAACTCATCCAACACATTGCAGCCAGACTAATTTATCATGCCACTAGATATGACTATGTCACTCCACTCCTCATCCGCCTCCACTGGCTCCCCATATCCTCCCGTATTCCGTATAAGATCCTCACCCTGGTTCATAAAACACTTCACACCGGTTCCCCAGCCTATCTAACTTCCTCTCTCATTCTACATGCCCCTCAGCGTTCCCTCTGTTCCATCCACATGAACCATTTGTTTCTACCCCCTCCCTCCCTCCCAAGCACATCTCAAATCAACACATCATTCTGCTTTCTATTTTCTTGGACCCTCACTTTAGAACTGGGGTCACCAACCTCCAGAGGGCCGCGGGCCGCACAGCAGACTACCGGGAGCCTCGCGGGCCGCACCCCCCTTCTCCCCGCCCCCGCGAAAAAAACCAACAAACGCAAAATTATGAAAACAATGGCTGATCACCTTTATTGAATTTAATGAGATGGCTGATGATTCATGCTAGCAGACACACGCTTAAAGTCCGGCTTCACAGATGACACTGACAGGAGAAGGGACGCTTGCAGGTGGTCGTCGGTGAGCTGCGAGTGCGTGGATACAATGGCGGGAATCCTTGGCGGGCCGCACGTAATGTTAACCGGGGTAGAGCCTCGCGGGCCGCACGAAGGGACCTCGTGGGCCGCATGCGGCCCGCGGGCCGCAGGTTGGTGACCCCTGCTTTAGAACAATCTTCCCTCTTCTCTCTGGTTAGAACTCTCCTTTAACAAGTTCAAGGCTCAACTTAAAACTCATCTTTTCTGTATTGCTTTCCATCTCTCACCAGACTCCTTCAATTGACTCCCTCTTGTGCCTTCCTTCCCCTCCATTCTTCTCCCTTCTCCTGCTCCTTTGGCCCCTCATGTGCCCCCACCCTCTTTCCTATACACTAATTTGGCATTCCTTTCCTTTCTAGGATTTTAATATATTTTTATTGTAAACTGCTTTGCTGTTCCCACAATAAGCAGTATATCAATTTTTAGTAAAATGAATGAATGTTCTTTAACACATAGGTGCCACATAGGTGGCAGCGGTTTAGTGCTCCAGGAAGTGCTTTCTTCACCAATAGAGCCCCTCTTTTCTGGCCCCACTTCTAGCCTTCTGGAGCCCAAACCAATCGGTATATTGCGCTGATCATTCTGCACTGTTAGGATTAACTCAGATCAGAAGAATCAGCTGACAGAGACAAGTCTTGTATAAAATATCTCTTCCTGCAGCCAAGACAGCTCTGAATAGGGACCTCCTGCAGTCTGTCACTGATTTGGACATCATGGCAGCCTGCAAGTTGTCTTTTTGTTAACATTTTGCTGATAATTGGCTCACCATGCCAATCAATTTTAGACTTTTGGCTTCTTTTATAGTCAATAATTTCAGTACTTTTGACAGACAGCTTCTGAGATGCATTAAGAATAGAAGAAATTATTACTACTACTTATCATTTGAATAGCGCTACAATGCATATGCAGCACTGTATAGACACATATAAAAGATAGTCCTTGCTCATCAGAGCTTACAATCTAGTCAAGACAGACAATACAACAGCTGAGGACAAGGATATATCTAGGAGAATGGTAAGGAAACACATAGGAGAGAATAAGTGGATCAGGATCCAAAAGCGGCCTTGAAGGTGCCATACTGGTTCAGACCAAGGTCCATCAAGCCCAATATCCTTTTTCCAACAGTGGCCAATCCAGTTCACAAATACCTGGCAGGTTCCCAAAAAGGTACATAAAGTTCCATAATGCTTGTCCCGGGGTAAGCAGTGGATTTCCCAGGTCCTCTTTAATAATGCTTTATGGACCTTTCCTCCAGGAACTCATCCAAACCTTTTTTAAACCCAGCTACACTAACAGCTTTTACTACATCCTCTGGTAACAAATTCCAGAGTTTGATTATTTTCTCGTATTACTCTTAAACGGGTTATTACATTGTAGCTTCATTGCGTGCCTCCTAGTCATTCTACCTTTTGATGGCGTAAACAATCGATCTACCTGTTCCACTCCGTTCATTAATTTATTGACCTCTATCATATCTCCCCTCAGCCGTTTCTTTTCCAGTTTGAAGAGCCCTAACCTTTTAAGCCTCTCTTCATAGGCATATCCTTCCATCCCCTTTACCATTATGGTGGCTCTTCTCTGTACTTCCTCTAAAGTTAACTAGCAGCAGCTACACATCTAACTTTTCCAAATAGTTCGCATGCATGAGTAAGCGCCGGTATTTACACATGCAAGTTGACAAAAGCCAGCACCTACATGTGTACGTTGCCAGGTTTGTTCCATTGAGTTTTTCCTCATGTAAATTTGTAAAATAGCTCCTCCTACTGCATGTGGATGTCAATCAATGTGCGTTCCTGTACTTCCTTCTATGTAGTTTAGAAACAGCTCCTCGTTTAGCAGAGCCATTCATAAAATACTAAGTGGGGATATTCAGCAGTGGCGGCTAGCACTTCTAAAGCACATAGCCATCTCCACTGAAGACTAATTCCGGATATTTAATGCCCAGGCCACAGAACCCAGAAACTAACCAGGCAGCCGTGATATTTAACCGCTGCCTGGTTAGCTTTCACAGGGAAAGTTAAGCCAGCATTTGCCATGCCTGACTTTACCCATGGGTCAGTAACGGCTCCAGGCCCAGTGGCTGTTCTCTCCTGGCTGAAGTCTTGGGCCTGGGAGAGAATAGTCACTGCACCTGAAGCGGAGGCAGCGTGGCAAGCAAGGCCAGCCTTAGAGTTGTTCCAAAATGTTGGATCTCTAGGCGAACCTCAAGCTTTGCACTCCTTCTGGCTGTCAAAATCTATTTTTAGCTTTGAATGGCCTACTTTTGCTGCCCTCCAGAGGTTGCTGCCCTAGGTGAATGCTAGTTTGACCAATGGTTGGGCTGGCCCTGATGACAAGCCACCCACAGTTTTAAGTTACGTTTGCAATGCTAGCACTGTTGTGTGGGCCCAGCCGGGGATGCACTGTGCCACGCGGTGGGGGAGCCTGCACAAGATGCCGAGAGGGCTTGGCACGCCATTGGGCACTATCATTGATACTGGTGTAGTCTACAGGCCTCCAACTCAAATGGAAGAAATGGAGAGAGACTTGATCGATGATATTGCAAAAAAGGCAATGAAGGAAGATAGGATAGTAGGAGTTCAGGAAGAGGATCAAGGACCTGGAACCAAAGGACCAGATGACTGGTTGACTGGATGACTATTCTGAATTCAGAGGGACGTCTCAATTTCAACATCAGGCTCCTACAAAAGAAAGAGAAGAAGGAGATAAGTAAACTGTGCACACACACAAAAGAACTGAATCAGAAAAAAACTATTTGAGCTCAAATAGGGAAAATAAGAAATTTAATGTTTCCATATAAAGGAAAGAAGCAAGATAAAATATACTCACCTGGGTGACTTTAATCTACCAGTATTCCATCTGCAACTCTGGAAAGAAATAAAAAGATAGTGGATGCCTTTCAAGAAGCATTGTTTAGACAAATCGTGATGGAACACACCAAGGAAGGGTCAGTGTTGGATGTAGTGCTCACCAATGGAGATAGTGGGGGACAGGGCTGGCCCTAGAGTTGTTCCAAAGTGTTGAGCCCTAGGCGAACCTCAAGCTTTACACCCCCTCTGGCTGTCAAAATCTTTTATTAGCTTTGAATGGCCTGATTTTGCTGCTGTCCAAAGGTTGCTGCCCTAGGTGACCACCTAGTTTGTCTAATGATTGAGCCAGCCCTGGTGGGGGGGGGGGGGGGAGGGGGATATTCAAAGGCATTTATGCAGTTTGCATACCTGAGCCACAGCCAGAGCAGAGCCTTCTCCATGCCAGCAGCACTTCCCACGCAGTACACTGGGAGCCTTCACTGCCCATTTCTAACACCAATACAGCTTATGACCACCAGCAGAAGCACAAAAGGCACTATAGCAGCACCAGCTGCAGCAATGACAGTTCTTCCAGCGATCCTCACCGCAGAAGGCACCATAGACCAAAGGTACGAAGGGCTCCAACACCTTCCCTGGTCTCTTGCAGCTCAGGCATCCCGCCCCAGGTCACATTCGGCCACAACACCTGGCACCAGTGTGACAAAGGGAATGGATTGCGGTTGCTGTCCCAGTATTGGACTTGCTCGCCCACTTCCTGGAGCAGCATGCCACCCAGCAAATGCAATCTGCAGAACCTGGGGGAATGAACAAGGCACAAACACCCATATCCCTGCCACTGCAGTAAGAACAGACACTGCCACTCCCACCATTACCATTATCTCCACACGTCTCCCCAGAACCCCTAAT
Source organism: Ichthyophis bannanicus (assembly GCA_033557465.1). Lineage (NCBI taxonomy): Eukaryota > Metazoa > Chordata > Amphibia > Gymnophiona > Ichthyophiidae > Ichthyophis > Ichthyophis bannanicus. The sequence continues at coordinate 310,450,209 of CM066039.1, forward strand.
GACAGGCACCAAAGGGAAGGAGGCCATCACCCAGGGCTCGACGGCAGAGGACCAACGTCCTTTCAGCTCTCCGGATGCTGGATTGGGACCTTCACCAACACTGCCACAGTCCCCTTCGCCACTAGAGGACATCACATACCCCAAGTTCTTTCAGAGGCTGGTGGCCCAACTTTCCTTCACCTCAGTACATACACCAGATCCCAAGAGCATGGTCTTTAGGGTTCTTAAGTACCTCAACACCCCCAAAATCTTAGCCACAACCTCCTCAAGATCTGCACACCTCGTCATCCGGAGCAGCTACTTCAAGGAGGCTCGAGACGCAGACCATGCCCGGGTTTGGGAAACTGCAGCTCCCCCGCCAGAACATTGTGGTGGAATTGGCCATGAAGCACGCTAAGAAGTCACGCACCCACTCCCACATATTGCCTGGCAAAGACCACAGGTTCCTGGACGAGATGAGAAAGACGACTTTCTAGAAGACGATGCTCAATGCAAAAGACACGGCCCATCAGTACCAACAGATCCTGTCCTAGAATGCTCTGCTGGAAAAGCTGAAAAGGGTCCTGAAAACCCTCCCCCCAGAATCCTCAGCTGCCGCCTCACGGAATGCAAAATGCATCTGATTCACTCAGGCTTTGATGCCTTCGACACAGCAACCCAGACAGCAGGAATGGCCATTGCAGCCTGACACACAGCATGGCTATGGGCGTCCAGACTGAGGGAAGACACATAACTGTGTAGCTGACATCCGATGTGGGGGAGACAACCTCTTCTGTGAAAACGGCAAGGACACAGTCAATGACCTCAATTATAGAAACATAGAAATATGATGACAGAAAAAGACCGTATGGCCTATCTAGTCTGTCCTTCCATATCAACAACTACAACAGTCCCCTTTTTTCCTTTAGAGATCCTCTGTGTTTGTCCCATGCTTTTTTGAATTCAGATACTGTCCTCATCTCTACCACCTTCAATGGGAGACTATTCCACGGATCCACCACTCTTTCCGTAAAGAAATATTTCCGCATATCACTCCTGAATCTATCCCCCTTCACCCTCATCCCATGTCCCCTCATAGCAGAACTTGCTTTCAATTGAAAGAGGTTCTCCCCCTGTACATTTATGCCACGGAGGTATGTAAACATCTCAATCATATCACCTCTATCCCGCCTTTCCTCTAAGATGTACATATTAAGATCCTTAAGTCTGTCCTCATATGCTTTATAATGAAGACCACTAACCATTTTAGTAGCCACCCTCTGTACTGACTCCATCCTGTTTATATCCTTTTGAAGGTGCGGTCTCCAGAATTGCACACTATACTCCAAATGAGGTTGCACCAAAGACTTATACAGAGGCACTATCACCTCCTTTTTCTGCTAGCCATTCCTCTCCGTATGCACCCAAGCATCCTTCTAGCTTTTGCCATTGCCTTTTCTATCTGTTTAGCTACTTTAAGATCATCAGACACAACAACGCCCAGGTCCCGCTCTTCTTTAGTGGACAAAAGTACTTCACCCCGTATACTATATTGCTCCCTTGGATTGCTGCAGCCCAAATGCATGACCCTACATTTTTTAACATTAAATCTCATCTGCCAAATTCTAGACCATTCTTCAAGCTTAGCTAGGTCCCTCCTCATGTTATCTACACCTTCCTCGGTGTCTACTCTATTGCAGATTTTGGTATCATCCGCAAAGAGGCAAACCTTACCCGACAGCCCTTCTGCTATATCACTAACAAAGATGCTAATAACTGCACTACCCTCCAAACCCTCACAGTGGATGGGCTGGATCGTGGCTCCAACCACAGAAAATTTGCAGTGCAACTACTGAAATCTTACCCCTCCTCCCGCTGCTTAAACTCATGCCACCGGTGGCAGCCCCACCACTTCAAACAGCAACCAGCCTACCACAATTCCTACCAGAAGAAACCATACTTAAAGGGTATTAATGAACAAACAACCTTTTTCAAAGAAGGGGAACCTGTAAAACTAGAGAGCATGAAATGAAGTTGCGAGGAGGTAAAAACAGCGTCAGAAAAAGTGTCTGGAATGCCTTCCTGATGGATGCGGTAAGGAAAAAAATTGACAGAATGCGAAACGGCATGAGACAAACACAGAGGACCTCTATATAGCAAGAGGGTGGAATCAAAAACTTAAATAACTTTTATACTTCAACAAATAAAGTGAGGTGATCTGCACAGAGGAGTGAGTACAGCACTAAACAAAGGCATCAAGGGGGGTAACCTGCATGGAGTAGCAGACCACTCTAGCCACCTCATTGGGCAGACTAGATGGACCATACTGATCTTACTGCCGTCATCTACTATATTACTATACTACCATGATACATCAGGCTCCAACTCTGGTCCTATATAAATCCAGGCTAAAAACCCATCACTTTGAAGCTGCTTTTGGATACTGACGCTTTGTTCTCTTTTTTATTGCCCATGTGTGTTATAACTATGTCTATTCTCCTGTTGTGTTTCTGTCTTGCATGGATTGTAAACTGTATTGAGTAGGGACTATCTCTCGTGTGTATGTGTACAGCACTGTGTATGCCTTATAGAGCACTATACAAATGATAAGTAGTAGTAAATAGTATAATTTGAATGAACAGTTTAATGAACTTATCCCTGGTTTATAATCCAGTAACACCTACATGGTGAGAAGTCAAGAAGGTGAGAGACTTAGAAAGGTTCTATGCTTTGAAAGATTTTGTGCTTTTCCAATAATAAACTTTTGTTAGTCTTTCCATTGACTGACTGTAGATAATTACTGCTCAGCAGACAACAGCTTCCTGATTACTCCTCATTACCTGGAACAGTATGAACAAATCTGAACTCTACCAAATGGACTAGGGGAGGAAGAGGAAGCCAAGTATGATCTCTGTCTGATCTCATGTTCTGGGAACACGTCTTTCCTTACCATTCATTGCCTACAGGAAGCAAAATCTGAGGCTACTTAATAACTTCTCAACAGAAGGGTATTTTAATATATCCTTAAGGTAATCCTACAAAGGGGATATCCTATACTACACACTCTAGATAAATAAACATATTTTGCAGACTGAAGAGATAAGGTACACTACTGCAGATCTCAATAATAGGTGAGCAAACAAGTAGAGGGATTGCATTTGGCTCATGCCTTTCTCAGGGATCAAGGTGAGTTACATTCAGTTGTTGTTGTTAAGTGCCGTCAAGCTGGTGTCAACTCATGGCGGCCCTCTGGATAATTGTCCTAAATTGTGTTCAGTCTTCAGTCAGGCGGCTCATTGTTGACAGACTGGTACCCGTAGCTGCTGTTATTGTATCAATCCATCTCATTGCTGGCCTTCCTCTTTCGCATTGCCCTTCTATCTTGCCAAGCATGATGTCTTTCTCTAATGATCTCTCTCTTCGCATGATGTGTCCAAAGTATGAAAGTCAAAGTTTTGTCATCTGAGCTTCTAAAGAAAGCTTAGGTTTGATCTCCTCTAGTACTGACTGGTTTGTTCTTCTGGCATTCAATAGAGTAGGTATTTCCTTGACTCCAGAGGTAAGTTTGTACCTGAGGCAATGGAGGATTAAGGGGCTTGCCCAAGGTCACAAAGATTAGCAATAGGATTTGAACCAGGTTTCCCTAGTTTCTTTAGCCACTGTGCTGATCACTAGACTACACCTCCATGCCACACACAGGAGTCTACTCAAAGGTATTATTTTTCAAATAAAAAAACAGGACAGTAAAGGACAGGGTATGGACTTTGGTAAATCTCTTTTTTCTTTTTTTCTCAACAGGTACCAAATAAGGTTGCCAACTGGCTCCAGATGTGCCTGACAAGCTGGATCCAGTCCTGGGTTTATCCCATTGCATGCAGAGGGGATATGAAGTTCTAATTTCTCTATTACATTCCATAAGGAAAGCAAGACTACAAGTCCCTGCATGCGATGGGGAAAACCCCAAGACTATATCATGCCTGTTGGGTACATCTGGAGCCAGTTGGCAACCCTAGTACCAAATCTCCAACAGCGGAAATATGTCTAGGAAATATTGTGGTGCCAAAGTTGTTGCCCCAGTTACCACCTCTACATCCATCCAGATGGACAAGCAGATCCAAGGTGTACAAGATGTCTGAAGATTAATTCCCTCAGGAAACAAGTTGAAGAACTGAAAGAGGAGTTTGCGAGGCTAAAACGTATCTGTGATAATGAGAGGTAACCACAGAGTTATATTGATGAAATACTTCTAGAGGCATCTAACATCTCCAGCAGAAAGAAAGATGGTACTGTATGAAAATATGTCATCTTTCCTTGTGCTGAATACAGATCACCAGAACCTGAAGACCCACTATCTTGACTCAATCTTCCCTACAATTGAAGAGTCATCATGCAGTCCTGGAAGTTGAAGAGGTTGCAACATCCAAGGAACAGGAGTTATCAGAGCTCAAAAATCCCAAAGTTGTAGGATCAGCAACCATTAGGAAGCAAAGAGTAGTAGTGGCTGGTGAATCCTGTCTGAGCATTATAGAGGCTTCATCTGCCATCCAGACATGATGTCCTGGAAGCTGTACTGTCTGCTTGGTGCCAAGATCTGAGACATTACAGAGAGTTTGCTGAGACTCTTCAAGCCTATTGACTATTATCTGATGCAATTCATCTGTGTTGGCCCAAAGGACAGTGCTAGATTCCCACCGGAGTTTAACAAATGTGACTTTGTGGCTCTAGGAGAGAAGGTGAAGCAGTTAGATGCAATGTGGTTTTCTCCTCAATCCTCCCTGTTGAAGATCAGGGTTGAGGCAGAGAGGTTTGCATCCTGGAGATGAATGCCTGGCTGCATGGATGGTGTCAATGAGAGCATTTTGGCTTCCTGGACCTTTGTATGATTTTTCAAGGGCTGATGAGCAGAGATGGCATCCACCTATCAAAGAAGTAAAGTGTCTTCTGCAACAGACTGGCTAATCTACTGAGGAGGACTTTAATCTACAGGGGATGATGGGTGAACAAAGTTTTAGATAAGTAAAAGCCTTCAAGGAAGTAAAACATTAAAAAATAATATAGAAAAGGGGAAAAGGGCAACCTCTGGAAACTGCATGTATTAAAGCCCATAGTATATGAAACAAAGTTCCAAATTTAGAAGCTGCAATGGAGGTCATGTGATGTGGTGAGAACAAAGAAAGCATGTTTCTTTGCTCTCCAGGGCCCTTCCCAGCCTACTTTCTCTTTATAATTTGAAATTGGCACAAAATTCATCAGGAGGTGTGTGATTGGTGTGCAAAAAGGTACGGAGCGGTTATATCTTCACTCACCTAAATGGCATCCAAAATCTCTCACAAGGAGAGGGACAGGTCTAAGCTGGCAGAAAACAAGATGACAGATTTAGCCGGGAGCCACCTGAGATTACCTTCCTGTGAGACCTTGGTGGATGAAGTTACTGAGACAGTTGTCAAGGCTCTATCTGGAAACTTTGGCGTGGTCTTTGAGAAGCTGGACATGTTGATTCAAGTGCTAGATGGCTTTCGGAAATGGCAGGTTAAGGCAGAGTACCAGATCTCTGAGGTTCAAACCAGGAGATGCAGATGCTGCATGAAATGGTGGCAAAACAGGCAGCAAAAATCAATGATTTGGAAAATTATAGTCGCTGCAATAATTTGAGGTTTATAGGTGTCCCAGAGAGTGTGAAGAACTTGGAGTGGTACTGCTTCCTGAGATCTGGCTGCCATCAAGCCTGGCCTTGAGGACAGACTGTGGCTTATATTGATCAAACAAGCACTCTGGTTGGGTCTGCAACATGAAGGAAATAAGCAGCTATGGGTCGTCATAGTCCAGTTCCTTAATTCTGCACAAATAAACTGGAGCTTTGGGTAATAAGCATCAAAATAAGTTCTGCATGAGGGCCATCAGGTCCTGATTCTCCAGGACTATTCCACCCAATTGGCTGCATGCCACAAGGAATTCTTCAGGGCATGCCAGAAATTCTATGCAGCTAATGTTCACTTTGCTAGCTAATGTTCATTTAGTCCTGCAGTACCCATCCAGGCTTCAAGTAATACAAAATGGAATGGCCAAAATATTTACAGAGGTCAGGAAAGCTTTTATGTAGGCTGACATTTTGTTGGTGAACACAATTGTATCTGACAGTAGATGAAGAGGCTAAGAGAGGGAGCAGTTTTGTTGTATTGACCTGTCATTTACAAACTGGAGTAGAGGAGTAGCCTAATGGTTAGAGCATTGGCTTGGCAACCAAAAGACCAGGGTTTGATTCCCACTAGCACTTCTTGTGGCCTTGGGCAAGTCACCGTGCATTGCCTCAGAAAAATCCAAGTTATAAATGTCTCTGTTTAATGTGCATTATCAAGTTTAAGTTGCAATGTAAATTGCTTTGACTGAATGATAAAGTAGTATAAATAACTTGTCATTGACGTCTGTATTTGTGATGCCTATATAATAGAGGAAGATGCTAAAGGCAAAGACAGGAAAATGGCACAGGTTTCCTGGGATAAACATTTATTTCAAGATTGGTCATCAGGGTCTTCAGCTCCTGGGAAGTTCTGAAGTGCTAGATGAGTTGGCTGATGTGTCTTGAATGAAGGGATTTCCTCTGAATTTTCTTTCTTCTCTCACTTAAGCTAGGGCTAGCTATCTATTGTGGAATTTAAGTCTATCTGGATGGTACATAATGACTGTCAATGGAGGATCGTTGTCCTATTTCACTAGTGGCTACTATTTTAGTGGTTATCAGCAGTTAAACTGTTTGCCAGATGTGGACCTTTGTTTGAGGAGCACTGCTGGGTTGGGGGCAGATGTCCCTGGACTGCAGATGCTGCTTGGAGCCCACATGAACATAGCAGAATAAGAGATTGATATTAAAGAGTAGTGACTATAAGGAGGGTGGTGGGTGGCAGAAATGGCAATAGGTGGGAGTTTATTGTTTATATGTTTATTGGGGAGTAGGGTTGGTGGATGAGAAGGACCCTAACCCTTCATGTAGGGACAACTGGTGGGTAGGAATATTAAGGAAGGTTGCTAAAGATGGGAGAGAAGGACCAAAAGAGAAGGATAGAGTATACTGGGGTAAAGAGGTAGAGAAGAGAAGGGGGAGAGAAGGGCAAGGGAGGTCTGGAAGGGAGAGTTAGTGTGATTGATTGGATTACTATTGCTATGGGTTTCATGACTGAGTAGATGTTTGTGTAGATAGGGAAGATTCTAGGCTGTGGGTTCTCTTTATTTACTGAGAGTGGATACCATTTTGGATTTGGATAAAGTATGAGAATTATATCTTGGAAGTTTGTGAGCTGTACTCCCCTATAAAACATCACAAGATCCTGAGGTCCTTGCATCATCATAAATCTGCAATAGCAATGCTGAAGGAGACACATCAAAGTGCCATTGAATATAGTAAATTACAAGAGAATAAGTGTAGCAGGTGTTTGGAGTAGCTATATAGCTATGCAAGGACCTACATTTTGAATTGCTGAAAGGAATAGCAGACCCTAAAGAGCGTGAGTTACAGGTTATCCAGTCATTCTATGTAATATATATCCACCTAACATCTGTGACCCAAAATATTTTGCGACATTAGCCAAGGAATTAGAACAACTTCCAAATCATCATATTGCATTTGGTGGTGACCTTAATAGGGTATTTGAGCCAGAACTGAATAGTTCCTCCTGATCTTTGGTAGGTCGAGATCATATTACCAAATGTTTGTGTAACTGTGGTAACAGATTTTACCTGGTAGATACCTGGAGGATATTTCATCCCCCGGAGTGAGACTATTTACACTTGTCCAGAGCAGGGCCAGGGCTAGGGTCTCTGGTGTCTCCCTGCAACCTATAGATCAGTGCCCCCATTCATGGTAGGTTTCACCCCCCCCCCCTCCCTTTCCTAAAACTCCTTTGTGAACTCTGTTCACATGATGCTAATATTTCTCCTTATAATCAAATGCTGCAGCAAGAAAATTGCAGTGAGGGGGCAGCTGGACTAAAAATAAATATTGAGAAGTAAATATTTAAAGTTGTAGGAACAGGTTTTGATAGCAAAGGGATAATGTAATCAAAGCACACAATCAAGGTGTTTATTATTTAACCAAAAAAAGATCTAAATAAGTAACAACCACTTAGCTTTTCCTGCCTCTTCTCCTGCCTGTTACTGTTCCACAGAAACTACCGCCGCTCTGTCTCTGCATCCACAGTTGCCCCGCTCTTTTATAAATCCGATAAATAAGGACGAGGTCATAAAAGCAGTTAGTGTAAATGGGCTTAAAGGTTTAAACAAGTTCCTGGAGAAAAAGTCAATAGACTGTTAAGCAGACCTGGGCAAGGCCACTGCTATCCCTGGGTGTAAGTCACAGTGAGCACTAAGAGGCAGGGCTCAATCCCAGAGCTGATATCAGCAGTTCCAACAGTCAACAGTAGCAGTATCAATGTGAGAAACACTACTTGGCAGGGCTTTGGGATTTCTTTGAGAGTACTTTCGCAGCTGCAGCTCTGAAACATGCAGAAACTTTGCTGGCATTGCAGCTAGGCTGGATGAAAGTGGAAAGATCACTCCATAGCCTCCCATGAGAGCCAGCAGTGGTGCTCCCTGTAGTGGACAGGCAGTTATGCTAACCACAAGCTTCATGTCCTGCGCTGCAGCGCATGTGTGTCTGATTCCGACTGACCAACTCACTACACCAGAGGTCCCCCTACTCCCTCCATTCTCGTGCCTGACTGGAACATAAAGGTTAATACCTTAGCAACATGCTACAAAAGGGAAGGAGGGAGGTCCGGCATCTTTGGTGACCTGCAGCGAGGATGAAAAAAGTCAAAAAGTTCTTACACACTTTAGAGTGCGACACAGTGGCAGGTTTCCCTCACTCACAGTTTCAGACAATTGGAGGCTTCATCTGTATGTGCCATAGGAAGTGTTAAGGGGGTCTGTGCATGTGTGAGTGTCAGTGGGTTCATGTGTTTGGGTCTTTCTGTATGTCAGGAAGACTGCTGGAGGCTATATACACATGTGTGTGTATATGTGTGCATCATGGGGACTATCGGGTGCTACATACATGCATGTGCAAATGTCTGTGTGTGTGTGTGTATCATGGGGGTCTGTTGAGAGCAATGTGCGTGTCTGTGTCATGGAGAGTGTTGGAGGTTACATGTGTGTATAGCTGATTGTCATGAGGAGTGTTTGGACTGTGTGTGCATGCAAAACAACACACTTACTGTGTGGCAAAGTGATATATTTCCCCTTCCTTCATTTCCACAGTCATACGCTCCGTCCCTCTCACTTGGTTTGCAACTTGTCGTATGCTATGAAGGCTTGTGAGCATCGATGATGCTGAGGGCTAAGCTATCAGTAGCGTGACTACTGGCAAGGTCTCGTAAGATGGACAGGTCTCAGCTGAGGTGCCAGGCTAAGTCAAACCACTCACCTGGGCAGTAACAGAATGGGAGAGTGTTGGTGGCAGAGGATCACATTCCTGTGACAACGGCAACAACACTAGCATTACCTGCGCGGAAGAAAAGCCTAGCAATCTATTTCTGTATCCTGCCATGAAACCCCATTGCATAGTCACAACAAAACAAATTGCACTTTAGTGCTGGAAGATGAGACCTCCAGGTCAGAAGACATTCAGCTGGCTACTGGGATGAGCTGAAGACTTTTCAGAATAAAGCCAGCAATTATGATATGGTTGGATCAATGCCCTCGGGACGTCTGATTGCTGATGTAGCTGTGTATGAAAGGAGAGTCAGAAGCTGCAAAGATGTCTTACATATTAGGACATGGAACGTATGAAGCATAGACCAAGGGAAGCTGGAGGTGGTCAAGAATGAAATGGAATATGTACAACTCGATCTGTTGGGTGTCAGCGAATTGAAATGGACTGGCATTGGGCACTTTGCATCTGATGATGCTGGAAATTAAAGACAAAGAAGAAATGGTGTTGCATTTATAATTAAGAAGAGACTTGCAAAAACTGTAATGGAATATGATGCAATCAGTGAATGCTTAATTTTTGTTCATCTATGGAGAATGCCCATCAACTCAACTATTGTTCAGGTATATGTCCCAACAACAGCTGCAGAAGAGGGATGAGTTCTGTGAACAAGTTCAAGCTGAAATTGACAGAACATGCAAACAGAATATCCTGATAGTCATGAGTGACTGAATTGCAAAAATTGGCAACAAAAAAGAAGGCAAAGTGGCTGGAAAATATGGACTTGGCAACAGAAATAAAGTTGGAGAAAGACTGATAGAATTCTGAAAGACCAATGATATATCCATCTCAAACACCTTCTTTCAGCAACACAAGCGGCGACTGTACACATGAACTTCACCCAATAGCTTGGACAAAATTCAAATTGACAACAGCTGTGAAAGTCAACATTGGAAAAGCTCAATAACATCAACAAAGATAAAACCTAGAGCTGACTGTGGTACAGATCACCAACTACTAGTATGCAAACTCAAGATAAAGCTGAAAAAGAGCAAGCCACTCATGAATATAGCATTGGCAAGTTAGATGCAAGGCATTGATAAGTCAGGCAAAAAGAGAATTTGAAAAAAAGCTCGTTGTGGAAGCAAAAACACACAAGAAAAACTTTTTCAAATACATTTGCAGCAAAAAAAAACTATGAGTCAGTTGGACCATTAGATGATAGAGGGGTAAAAGAAGCACTAAGGGCGGACAAGACCATAGCGGAGAGACTGGATGAATTCTTTGCTTTGGTCTTTACTGAAGAAGATGTAGGGAAGTTACCCATACCTCACATAGTATGTAAAGATGATGTATCAGAAGAACTGAAACAAAGTTTGATAAACCAGGAAGATGTATTACAACTATTTGAAACACTAAAGAGTAGTAATCAGCTGGATGGATGGTGTACATCCGAGGGTGCTGAAAGAAGTGAAATATGAGACTGTAGACCAACTATAAGTAATCTATGAACATAGTAACATAGTATATGATGGCAGATGAACTATCATTAAAATCATCTGTAGTACCTGAAGATTGGAGAATGGTCAAAGTAACACCAATTTTTAAAAAGGTTCCATGGGGTGATCCAGGAAACTACAGACAAGTGAGCCTGATGTCAGTACCAGGCAAAATGCTAGAAAACATTCTAATGAATACAATTACTGAACATGTAGATAGTCATGGTTTAAAGGGAGAAGGCCAACATGGATTAGCCAAGGAAGATCTTATCTTACTAATTTGTTATATTTTTTTGAAGGTATGAATAAACAGGTAGATAAAGGTGAGCCGGCCGATATAGTGTATCTGGATTTTCAGAAAACCTTTGATAAACTCCCTCATGAATGACTCTTGGTGAAGTTAAAAAGTCATGGGATAGGAGGCAGTGTACCACTGTGGATCAGGAACTGGTTAAAAGATGGAAAGTAGAGAGAAGGGCTAAATGGCCAATTTTCTCAATGGAGAAAGGTGAATAGTGGAGTACTCCAGGGATCTGTCCTGGGCCCACTGCTTTTTAACATATTCATAAATGACCTGGAAATGGGAATAACGAGTGAGGTGATCAAATTTGCAGATAACACAAATTTATTGAAAGTGGTTAAAACATAAGAGGATTGTGAAAAATTGCAAGAGAACCTTGATAAATTGGAAGATTGGATGTCCAAATGGCAAATTAAATTTAATGTGGACAAGTGCAAAGTTATGCATCTAGAAAAGAATAATCCAAACTATGGTTACACGATGCAAGGTTCCACATTAGGAACCACCACCCAGGAAAAAGATTTAGGCGTCATCATGGATAACACGTTGAAACTGTCCGCCCAGTGTGCAGCAGCAGCCAAGGAAGCAAATAGAATGCTTGGTATCATAAGGAAAGGAATGGAGAATAAAATGAAGGATATTATAATGCCTCTGTATCGCTCCATGGTTCTACCGCGCCTTGAATATTGTGTGCAATTCTGGTCACTGTATCTTAAAAGGGATATAGCAGAATTAGAAAAGGTACAGAGAAGAGCCACCAAAATGGTAAAGGGGATGGAAGGATACCCGCATGAGGAAAGGATTAAAAGATTAGGGCTCTTTAACTTGGAAAACAGACGGCTGAGGGGAGATATGATAGAGGTCTATAAATATTTGATGGAGTAAACAACCGCTCTACGTTTCCCCATTCCACTCCATTCATTAAAGTATAAAGACTAGGGGACATGCAATGAAGCTACAGTATAATCCATTTAAGACTAAAAGGAGAAAATATTTTTCACTCAATGCGTAATCAAACTGGAATTTGTTACCGAAGGATGTAGTAAAGGCTGTTAGTGTAGCTGGGTTTAAAAAAGGTTTGGACAAGTTCCTGGAGACAGGGCATACCAAGCCATAAATGTACCCTATACTACTTTATTTATTTATTTATTTATTTTTCTTATATACCGCGCTCTTTGATATCAGTGCGGTTTACATGAAACAAGGAGAGTTTACAGTGGGGTTACACCGTAATTACATAGAACAGGTATAATAACTTGGATAACAGTGTTAACTATTTACATCTGAATGGCTAAAAGGTATAATAACTTGGATAACAGTGTTAACTATTTACATCTGAATGGCTAACAGAAGGTATTTGTATGCATATATGATACATTGATGGTGGTTACATGTGTCTGTGAGGGATTGTTGTGGGTGGGGGGTTGTTTTGCCATCTTCTGGGTAGCACTTGATGAAGAGGTAGTGTTTTAGTGTTTTCCTGAATTTGGTCAGGTCAGTGATTGCTCGTATGTGTGGTGGGAGAGCATTCCAGCATCTGGGTGCACAGAGACTGAAGGCCCTGTTTATGGTTGCTTGTGTACAGTGGGTCATTGCTTTGGGGATAGTCAGGGTGTTTATTGCAGTGGATCGTCTGGTTCTGTTTGGGGGGGTGACGTGCGTGAGAGCAGCGAGAGATGAGGGAGCGAGTCCATTAATGGATTTGAATGTTAGCAGTAGAATCTTGAATGTGATCCTGTAATGAATTGGGAGCCAGTGAAGCATTTTGAGGATAGGCGTTATATGGTCCCATCTTGGGGACCCATTTAGAATTCTTGCTGCTGAATTCATGGCCAGTTGGAGCGGACTCAGGGTGGATTGAGGGAGTCCTTGGAGGATTACATTTGCATAGTCAAGGTGAGGGATGGTTAGTGCTTGAAAGATTGTTCTAAAGTCGTTTGGTTGAAGGAGGGGACGTAGGTGTCTGAGGGACTTAATTTTATGGTAAGTTGATTTTACCATGTTGCTGATGTGTGTCTTCATGTCAAGTTTCTGGTCCATTGTAATGCCTAGGTATCGAATAGAGGGTTTGGATTGCAGTTCATTCTCTCCGATTTTTAGGCAGGCTGGCGGGGAGAAGTTGGTGTTTCTGGAGATGAATAGTACTTCAGTCTTTTTGTGTTGTATTCTGAGGTTCTGGTTTTGGAGCCATTTTTCCACTGCGCTAAAACAGTTGATTAGAGATGAGAGGTCAATCTTGTCAATTTGAAATGGTGTGTATCTGGCGTGCATATCTGGCATGCTTCCCCACCCCCCATCACATCGCAGGTTTGTCATTTGCCCCAAGCCCAGCAGCTCCATATGCAGCCTGCTCTCCCTTGCGCTGCCTGCCCTTGCCCAGCTGCCACCGCTTTTCATGTTTATTTATTTATTTATTTACAGTTTCTTATATACCGCACTATTCACCATCAGCGTGGTTCACATGGAACAAAAATGCTCAGTACAGTTAACACGTATGAGTTTACAGATAACAGGTCACAAAAAACTTGGGTAACAGGGGTAAACTATTTACAACAGGTCACAAAAAACTTGGGTAACAGGGGTAAACTATTTACAATACTTACTACATGGAATCATATGAACGGGGGTTTCATAGAAACATATACACCACTATGGGTATGAGTAGCAAACTTAGTGTGTTGTTGGGATACCATAAGTTTGTCTGGTAATGGTATCGCTGGGTGTCTTTGGGTTCTAGGTGATGTCATTGGGCTCTATAAGGTACTTGTTGAAAAGGTGGCATTTGAGGGCTTTCCTAAACTGTGATAGGCTCATAATAGCCCGGATATCAGGGGGTAATGCATTCCAGCATCTTGGGGCACTGAGACTAAAGGCCCTATTGGCTGTCGATTTAGTGCAAACAGTTAGTGTTTTCGGGACTTTTAGAGAATTTATAGACGTGGATCTTCTTGCTGTATTTGGGGATGTGGTATGGATGAGGGAGGTTAAGGATGCAGAGGAGAGATTGTTAACAGCTTTGAAAGTGAGTATCAAGGTCTTGAAAATTATTCTAGCCTGGATGGGTAGCCAATGCAGCTGTATCAGCAGAGGCGTCATGTGGTCGCTCCTGGAGGCTCCATGGAGGACTCTTGCTGCAGCGTTCATGGCGAACTGCAGCGGGTTCAGGGTAGATTGGGGAAGACCTTGTAGGATGACATTGGCATAGTCAAAATGAGGTATGATCAATGTCTGGAAGATTGTCCGGAAATCAGTTGGTTCCAGCATGGAACGTAGATGCCTAAGTGAGCGGATCTTGTAGTAAACTGATCTGACTATGTTTCCATTGTGGGCCTTCATATCCAGGCATTGATCTAAAGTAACGTATTGAAGGTTTAGATTGCAGCTCAGCTTCTTTTACTTTAAGATATTGTGGTGGGGTAAAGTTGGGGTTCCTCGTGATGAAGAGTACTTCCGTTTTCTTATGTTGTATTCGGAGGTTTTGAGAAAGAAGCCAGTCAGATATTGCATTGAAACAGCTCATCAGTGGGGAGAGGTCCAAATGCTTGGTAGAGAAGGGTATGTAAAGCAGGACGTCGTCTGCGTATAACATGCAGTCAACATTGAAGGACTGGATGATATTACAAATTGGCTGCATGTATATATTGAATAAAAGTGCAGAAAGGGAAGATCCTTGTGGGACTCCCTGGCTTTGCTGGAAGGGTTCTGAATTTATCCCTCCAGAACGCACATGCTGCCATCTTTCGGACAGGTAGGATCTGCACCATTCAAGCGCTCTTCCATTAATGCCTTTGTCAATCAATCGTCTTAATAGAAGCTCATGACTTACTGAATCAAAAGCTGCAGCAATGTCCAGAAAGATGAGAGCAAATCCTTGACGGATGTCGTCAATGCCGGAGATTATCTTGCAGAAGAGAATGGTAAGAAGGGTTTCCATTCCATGGAATTCCCTAAAACCATGTTGGCAGGGGTCTAATGGTGCAGCGGAGTCGATGTGATCCTGCAGTTGTCGTTGAACCTCCTTTTCAATGATCTTCGCGAGTAGCGGAATGCTGGATATAGGTCTGTAGGATTCAACCTGTTGGGGATCGAGCTTGCAGTTTTTTAGCAGAGGTCTGATAGAGGTATGTTTAAGGGCTGAAGGGAAAGATCCGGTTGAGAAGGAGAGGTTCATTATTTTGGATAGTACTGGGCTGAAGTGACTGCGAAGCTCCTTGATCCAGAAGGCTGGGCATGGATCGGACTGGGATGTGGTGGTGTTAAGGGCCACAATAGTGTCTTCAATTCCTCTCTTGGTGGGGGTAGAGAACATGGTTAGGGTTGCTTTGCAATCTTGCTCTGTAGCGGTGGTTATAGTAGAGGTTTTGTTGGTCTGGCATATCTTGGATTGGATGTAGGTTGCAAAGTCCTGTGGGTGTATCTCAAATTGAGGTCCAGAGGATGGTTCCTTTGATAGAGTCTTGACCAGGTCGAAAAGGTCATGTGGTTTATTAAGTGATCTCTTTAAGGTCTCAGAGTAGTACTGTTTCATCGTATCGGTGATTGCTTTGCCAGATGGCAGTTGTATGTTGTCTGGTCATTTAAAGAATGAGATCGGCGCCAGCGTTTCTCAAGTTTCCGTAAATGGTTAAGAGATGCTCTAAGATCGGCTGAGTACCATGGGGCATTCACTCTTTTATCTGGGGGCCTGTTGGTTGGTGTGCATAAGACGATTGAGCTGAGGCAACTGTTCCAGTGAGAAATTAGGTCGTCAAGGTTCTGGGTGGTTTCAGAGATGAGTTGTTGCGTTTCCGCAAGGATAAGATCTCTGTTGTAAGGCTTGAAACATCGAGAGGGCGGTCTTGCGAAGTTGCTTTGTACCTTGTTGCTCTTTGGGTAGGCTTTGTGAGAAGGAATCTGGATAATGATCAGTTTGTGGTCTGACCAGGGAACAGAAGTTATGGATGTTATGGGATCCTGATCTGGGTTAAGAGATATTTGCGGGGCGAATACTAGGTCCAGGATATTTCCCTTAATATGAGTAGGATCTTTAACTAATTGCTTGAAGCCAAGGTTTGCGAAGGCATCGAGGAAGGCTGATGCTTGATTTTCTTGTAGTGTAGGCAGGTTAAAGTCGCCTAGGATCCAATTTGGGATGCTTGGATTAAGAGTGTTGGATGCAAGATCAATGATAGCCGTGAGATCATCAGGGGAAGCTGAAGGTGCTCTGTAAAGCAGGTTGATTGAGCAGTGTTTGTTGGAAATGGTGACGGTCTCCAGGTGATTTGTGCTGGTGGAGTCTACCGTCCGAAAATGGAGGTCTGTTCTGGTAAGGATGAGCACGCCACCTCCTCTTTTGTCTTGTCTATGACTTGAATGTATTGTGAAATTCTGGGGGAGGAGCTGGTTGAGTATGACGTTATCTTCGGCTGATAGCCACGTCTCAGTGACCATGAGTATATCAAGGTTGTGGATGGCAATGATGTCAGTGACGGCTGGCCACTTCTTCCGGATAGAACGGGCATTGATGAGGGCACATTTTAGGCTATGAGGGTAGGGGTTTTCAACTTGTTTGGATTTCATAGTGTGTTGAAGTGCAATGTGTAACAGATGGGGGTGGTGTGAGCGGGTGTCCCATATTATGTTGTTATGGGACGCACTAGTCCACCTCCTCCCATGGCTCCGTAATATAGGAATCTGGTTGGATGCTGGGGTTAAGGCGAGAGAGCTGGAGAACCAACTTGAAAGGATGAAATAACATCCTACTATGGTGGTAATGGGGGAACCCATCTTGGCAGAGGGCTATGTAATTGTGAATGGGAAGTTATTAACGGAACTCGTGGTTTGTTAACAGGTGGCAGGCACAGGGGGGCAATAAAGGACAGAAGCTAGACAGCTGTCCTGAATTATTATGAGTACACAAATCAATTGCTGAATGGCGAATACAGTGTAGCAGACTCCTATGGTAAAAATTGGCAGAGATCAAAACAGGTGCTTTACAATGGATACAGTGTAACATCTACGTAGATACATCTGCTTTATGTTATCTATTTTGTAACAGCTATTTATATATCTACTTTGAAACGGATACTTAGTGCAGTAGGCTGGGTCACCACAGATAATATAGTAACAGACAAAGGTTAATGTTGGATAACTAGCAACGGTACACTGGTGACTGGCACTGATGGCTACGGACAACAATAAAGTAGTTTGTTAGCAATATTAGATCACTGACAGCAGTACAATGGTGACTGGTACTGATAAGGCTACTGACAACAGTATAGAGGTTGATTGGCCATGGAAGATTACTGGTAACAGTATAGTGGGGACTGGCACTAATAAAGGTTACTGACAACAGTATGGTAATTAAATAGTAATGATATGCAATAGCTATCTGGCGAGGCTATACTTGCGATAGGCAGCATGGGAGAGGATTGGCTGAGGTTAGAAGTTAATACAGATCCTGTCGCGTGGTGTCTGCTTTGCTGGCAATGAACTGTGCAAGGAAGTATAATGCTGTAGACTGTGCCGTCGGTAAGCGAACTCAACCTCGGGGAGCTCAAGCTGCAGGAACGTCGTGCGATAGATCTGAATGTAGTGGCTGTTGAGCTGTATGGGCCAGCTGCCTAAGGGCCACGCCAAAGGGCCCTCTGGCGATGTGGTCCTCTGGCCACGCCAAAGGGCCCTCTGTTCCCTTGCATGCAGGTCTGATCCCTCCCTCCTCTGACGTATGCTCACGTCAGAGGTGGGAGGGATCAAACCAGTCATTCAAGTGCGAGTCTTTGCAACTCTGCGCTTGAATGGCTGGTCCAGTCTTTCCCTCCTCTGACGCGAGCGTATATCAGAGGAGAGAGAGATCAGACCAACATGCAAGCACGGAGTCAGAAAGACTCGCTTTTGAGGATTTTTTTCAATCGGATGTTTGCTTGCTGCTGCCGCTGCCACCGCCACCGCCAAGGCAACACGAAAAGCAGCAGTGATGGGGCAAGGGCAGGCAGTATAGAGAGGGGAGCCAAGTCCGGCAACCCCAAATGCAACCCTATTTCTTTGCGCCCTGTGCAGTTGCACCGCTCACACAGGGCAAGGTACAGTGCTGCCGGAAGGAAGGTCTTCAAACCATTATTAAAGAGGACCCTGGCACAAGCATTGTACCTTTTATAGGAACCTGCCAGGTACTTGTGACCTGGATTGGCCACTATTGGAAACAGGATGCTGGGCTTGATGGACCTTAGTTTGAGCCAGTATGGCATTTCCCCATCTCCTGTGGGCAGAAGCGCTGCAATTGTGGCACAGATCCCTCCTGTTTGCCCGCAGGAGATTGGATCCCTGTGGGTAGACAAGAGGGGAAAGCCAGCAATCACAGTCGCATGGAGTTCAGCTGGCCCAGGGGCGGAGCTTGCCCCCCCCCCCCCCCATGGAACATGACGTTCTGATGCTTCTGACCTCTCTAACAGGATGCCTTAATTTCCCTGTTATGAGGGAATTCTTCATAGCTGAGCAATGGCTTTGTCCCAGGTTCTAGTTTAAGTAGGTTGGACTATTGTAATATAGTCCTTGCCAATTTACCCTCCTATCAGCTTGAACGCTTACAGTTAATACAAAATACAGCAGCCCGTCTTATTACATATGCTCACCGGTCCAATCATATTACCCTCCTCCTTTACCATCTTCACTGGCTGCCTCTTCGCGTCAGGTTCCAATATAAATTCCTGATTGTGACACATCGGGTTATTCATACAGCGAACCCACTTTATTTGTCTGATCTCATTTCTCTCCACACCCACTATCATCAACTCCGTTCATTGCATGCAAATTGTCTGTCTTCACCTTCCCCCTCCAAAGCCCATTTAGAACAGACTCGGCGTGCTGTCTTTTTCTTCCTCAGTCCCGTACTTTGGAACGCCCTGCCATCCTCCCTCCGTTTAGAACCCTCATACCCAAAATTAAAAAATTTGTTAAAAACTCATTTGTTTGAACAGGCCTTCAACCCTCCCCTGTGATATCCTCTGTATACCCTATTTAAGTATTGCTCTCTTGTGTTATTTGCTAATGATCTACTACTTCTATCCTTTTCTATATTATTATGGTGTTCTTTTCCATTTTCCCACAGCGTAGACATGTTTTACTTATTGTAAACTGCCCTAATGTCTCAACAAGGGTGGTATATAAAGTGCAAATAAAGATAAAGATAAAACCTGCTGTATCTCCTTTTTGATCGTTAGCATCAGCAGCCTGGTACCACCCAGGTTAAGATAAAGCCCATCTTTATGGAGTAGGCTCCCCCTTCCCCAGAATATCAGCCAGTTCCTGACAAATCTAAAATCCTCCTCCCTGAACCATCATCTCATCCATGAATTGAGACGCTGGAGCTCTGCCTGTCTTTTGGGACCTGCGTGTGGAACAGGAAGCATTTCTGAGAATCCTACCCTGGAGGTTCTGGATTTTAACTTTGGGGTCTATTCCATCCCCATCAAAAGCCTCCCCATACGAGCAAGGCGTTTATATGGGGAGGCTTAGACAGAGGCAGGAGGGGACATTCCGGAGGCATAGCAAGGGCGGAGCTTGGTCCGACCTCTGTCTTATCACCATCATCACATCCTATCAACCAATGACCGTGACGGGGGATGCTCACCTGACAAGAAGATTCAAACCATTTCATAAGGACAACTTCCTCAAATAAGTCCTACCAAATATACAAACAGGACAGTCTGACCTCGAAGTACTAACCAACCACTGGAACACTGTAATAGCTACAAAGCAATGGGACCGGATGGGATACACCCTAGAATACTGAGGGAACTTGGGGACGTTCTAGCAACTCCACTGACTGACCTTTTCAATGCCTCGTTGGAGTCAGGAGTGGTGCCAAAGGACTGGAGAGAGGCTCATGTGGTGCCTTTACACAAAAGCGGAAGTAAGGATGTGGTTGAAAACTACAGGCCAGTTAGTTTAACTTCGGTGGTGAGTAAATTATTGGAAACGCTGCTGAAAGAGAAACTAGTGAGGTTTCTGGAGTCCAGCGGATTACAGGATCCGAGGCAGCATGGATTCACCAGAGGCAGGTCTTGTCAGACAAATCTGATTGATTTCGTTGACTGGGTGACCAGGGAGTTGGACTGAGGGAGAGCTCTAGATGTGGTGTATTTAGATTTCAGTAAAGCCTTTGACACTGTTCCTCACAGGCGACTTATAAACAAACTGAGCACCCTAGGGATGGACCCTAAAGTTACTGCTTGGGTTAGAAATTGGTTGGGTGGGAGGCGACAAAGAGTACAAGTAAATGGAGCTCACTCTGAGGAGAAGGATGTTACCAGTGGTGTGCCCTAGGGATCTGTCCTTGGTCCGATTCTTTTTAACATCTTTGTTAGTGATATAGCGGAAGGGCTGTCGGGTAAGGTTTGCCTCTTTGCAGATGATACCAAAATCTGCAATAGAGTAGACACCCAGGAAGGTGTAGATAACAAGAGGAGGGATCTAGCTAAGCTTGAAGAATGGTCTAGAATTTGGCAGCTGGGATTTAATGTTAAAAAATGTAAGGTCATGCATTTGGGCTGCAGCAATCCAAGGGAGCAGTACAGTATAGGAGGTGAAGTACTTTTGTCCACTAAAGAAGAGTGGGACCTAGGCGTGGTTGTGTCTGATGATGTTAAAGTAGCTAAACAGGTAGAAAAGGCGACGGCAAAAGCTAGAAGGATGCTTGGGTGCATACGGAGAGGAATGGCTAGCAGAAAAAAGGAGGTGATAATGCCTCTGTATAAGTCTTTGGTTTGGAGTATAGTGTGCAATTCTGGAGACCGCACCTTCAAAAGGATGTGAACAGGATGGAGTCGGTGCAGAGGGTGGCTACTAAAATGATTAGTGGGCTTCATTATAAAGCATATGTGGACAGACTTAAGGATCTTAATATGTACACCTTAGAGGAAAGGCGGGATAGAGGTGATATGATTGAGATGTTTAAATACCTCCATGGCATAAATGTTCAGGGAGAGAGCCTCTTTCAATTGAAAGCAAGTTCTGCTACAAGGGGACATGGAATGAGGGTGAAGGGAGATAGATTCAGGAGTGATATGCGGAAATATTTCTTTACGGAAAGAGTAGTGGATCCATGGAATAGTCTCCCAGTGGAGGTGGTAGAGATGAGGACAGTAACTGAATTCAAAAAAGCATGGGACCAACACAGAGGATCTCTAAAGGTAAAAAGTGGACTGTTGTAGTTGTTGATATGGAAGGACAGACTAGATAGGCCATGTGGTCTTTTTCTGTCATCATGTTTCTATGTAACAGCAAGTTCAATGACACCCCCAAAGAAAAAAAAAAGAGAGACCAGCAAAAACACGCTGGTTCACTCCCACCTTACAGAAGCTGAAAACACAACTCAGATGAATAGAAAGGAAAACCAAACATGATCTGGACAGAATGAAATATATGGATGCTCTAAACGAATACTGCACCAAAATAGATGACACATGGAGAATCTACCACACAAAACTTATAAATACATCCCTTAACCGCCCATGTGAGCTTTTTGATATTGTCAAACAGCTGACCAAAACCCCTAATCAGTCTAGCCAACTCCCAAACATACCACCGCAACAACTCGCAGCACAATATAAACAGCTCCAACCGAATCCCAACACCCCACCCACACCTGCAGAAAACTACCAGAATGTCACCTCCAATATCGCATGGAGAAAGTTTGAAGCAATCAGCAAAGAGAGGATTGAAGTCACTATATCATCACTCAACACCACCACCTCTCCTCTTGATCCCTGCCCGGTCAGCTGGATCAAGGTGACAAAACAGGAGCTAAGCCCAGCACTCACCAACATTGCTAATGAATCTTTCAAGCAAAGTCTGATGCCCACTTGCCTCAAAACATCCATCATCCACCCAACCCTCAAGAAAACAGAACTCAACCTACTGGATCCCACCTCATTCAGACCAGTAGCGAGCCTCCCATTCACCGCTAAAGTCATAGAAAAGACAGTGCAACAGCAACTCCAGGACCACTTAGACAAGATCAATCTATTTGACCCACAGCAACATAGGTTCTGACCCTCAACGGAGTCGAGACTCTCATGGTATCATTGATAAATACATTAATCAAAGGAATACAGACAAAGCACACTGGATACACCCTTATCTTTCTGGATATATCGGCGGCATTTGACACTGTATCTCACAGCATCCTTCTACACAGACTACAGGAAACTGGCATACAGGACAAAGTTTTACAATGGTTCCAGTCATACCTAACAGACAGGTATTAACTAATATGAACTAGCACCAGCACCTCCACACCCTACCACCAGACACAAGGGATACCACAAGGCTCCTCACTATCGGCACTGCTTTTTAACATCTACAATACTTACAAACACTCTGCAATATAATATGGTCACACAACATCAACTTTCACATATACACAGATGATATTATGCTTTATGGTCCAATAACCACCACAAATCCACTAAACCAACACTTAGCAGACTGCTTTAATGATGTCTCCAATTGGCTCCAGGAGAATAATCTCAAAATCAACCTCAAGAAGATAGAAGCACTGTCACTAAGGACTAAGCCTTCACCCCATCAACACACCTCAAACTGGGAGCAACCCAGATAAGAGTCCAGACACAAATAAAGTATCTGAGAGTCATTCTCGACCAAACCCTCTCATTCAAGCAGCAGATTGTGCAAACAGCAAGGACAACATTCTTCAAAACCAGGATGTTGCAGCAACTCAGACCACTCTTAGACTCCAACGATTTCCAATCAGTGCAACAAGCGATGTCTCTCCCCATCTGGACTTCTGTTATGTGATCTATCAAAGACTTCCACACTCCATTCTCAGTCCACTACGGACAGCCCTCAACATGACAGCCAGGATCATCCAAGGGGTGAAGAAATATGACCACATCACCCCGGTCCTGATGCATCTCCACATCTTCCCACTGGAAGCCCGGATCAAGTACAAAACCTTAATACTCATTCATAAAGCATTACACCATAACCAAATATCACACCTCCACACCCTACTACCACAACTGAACTCTGGATGACCAACATGTCAGCCATTAACTACGTGCTGACAGTGCCACATGAAAGGACAAAGTACAACCTCCAAACCTGTACCAATGCTTTGGAACTCTAAGCTCCCTCCATATGAAGCTCCCTCCCAACCAAAATCTGAAACAAGGACCTCTCCTCATTTAGAAAACAATTAAAGACCAACTTATTCAGAGAAGATTTCTGGGCAGATCATAGCACCACACAGTGAACACATGCCCATGCTAACCACCAGAAAAATATGGACTGAGAAGCAAAGGAGAATTGTAGATATATTAAGAAAACCTGATACATATCAAATCAGGAATGTAAATAAACAAAACCCCCCTCCCTGGTGAAGGTATAACCCCCCTCCCCACTGTAAATAAGTTATCCCATACTTCTATTGTTGTTTTTTGTGAACTGTTTTGACCCAGTGAAAAGCAGTATGTAACCTAAGCTAAATAAATAAATGGGCGGTGCGTGACCCCGGACGTACAGGGCCAATTTTGAGAACAGCCCTGTACATCCGGGGCTGGCAAACTGAATGAGGGACTTATTCTACTTTGGAGGTGGAATAAGTCCCCCTGGACGTAGTTGGATAGCAGGCCCGGACAGCATCAGAAAGGTGAGGGGGGTGCAGGGGATTCCCTGCAGCCCGACCCTGGCCATGGAAGGCCAGATTGGGGGTCAGGCTGCCGGGAAAAAAGATTGTAGTCGGCGGCCAGGGATCGCAGCCCCTGAATGGGGCCATGGTGCCATGGCAATAGAATGCCATGGCACCGTGGTTCCATTCAGGATCCTGATTGAGGTAGCTGGGCAGGTGGCTGTGCATGCAGGCCGAGAGGAATCGGGTCCCGGCCTGCACATACAGGCCCTAGACCCAATTCTGATACCTTGGAGCACATCTAGCCTCCGCGGGATCAGAATCAGGTCTGCCTCTGGGCATCCCGATTTCAATCAGACGCACAGGGCTCTGGATGCACACATTAGAATGTGCTTCCACCTGTCTAAAATAAAAAGAAACAAGCTGAGAGTGGGAATGTTTGTATCCCTCTCCTGACCTTTTGGCCCGACAAAAAATTATAGCGTGATGCACGGTGCACAGTGCACAGGGTGATCTTTTTGGGATCCATCTGTCTAAAAGCATACATTTGGCTTTCAGAACCTCCCTCCCACATTCTCCTATATCATCGGTGCCAACATGTACCAAGACAGCCGTATCCTCCCCAGCACTGTCTAAAATCCTATCTAGGTTATGTGTGAGATCCGTCACCTTCACAATAGGCAGTCAAGTGCCCAGGTGATCCTCATGCCTAATGATTGATTCACCAATTAAGATGGCCGTCTTACCCCTTTCCTCCTGGAAAGAAGCCCTTGGAGACACATCCTTGGTGTGAGAAGATATTTCATCCCCTGGGGGGCAGGTTCTAGCTACAGGATCACTTCCTGACACACTAAGGTTATGCTCTCCTTTCAGGTGACCTCTCTCTTCCAAGGCAGCACAGAGGCTGCCAGACTGGAAGTGGGACTTCTCTACTATATCCCTGAAGGTCTCCTCCATGTACCTCTCTGTCTGCCTCAGCTCTTCGAAATCCATGACTCTAGCCTCCAAAGATCAGACTCATTCCTTGAGAGTCAGGAGCTCTTTGCACTGAAGGCACATATATGACCTCTCACCAAATGGGAGATCATCATACATGTGACACTCAATGCAAAAGACTCGAAAGCCCCCATCTCGCTGCTGAACTGCTGTCTGCATCTTTGTATTGATAAGAGTTGTTCAGTTGCTTAGAGTTGCTAAGGAAGTAGGAATACCTAAACTAAAGTAAGGACTTCAGGATTTTTTGTTATATTATCTGTTAAATTCATTGCAGGCATCAACACTACTACGTCACCGCTTGATCCATGTCCAGTTAGTTGGATTCAAGCTGCCCGTTCTGAGCTATCCGCCACGCTTCTTATGATTGTTCAACTGTCCCTTCGGCAAGGCTACTTGCCAATGGAATTAAAAATGGCATCCATCTGCTCCGTAAAAAAGACTACAGCAAATGACCCCAAACAACCGACATCATACAGACCAATTGCTAGTATTCCATTTCTAGCTAAAATAATAGGAAAAATTGTTCTGATTCAACTTCAAAATCATGTAGACGCCCATTGCCCCCTTGACCGACAACAATATGGTTTTAGACCTCAACATGGTGCAGAGTCCTTAATGACTACTTTTATAGATAATTTAATCAAAGGCACTGATAAGCCTAATAAGGGGTTCATACTCATCTTCCTCAACATCAAAGTTGCTTTTGGCGCCATACTGCATAGTTTGATCATTCAGCATCTAGAATTCATTGGCCTAAAAGGCACAACACTCAAATGGTTCAGATCCTACCTTTCCAATCGGCAGCTCCAAGTAAAGATAGGTAATGAAAGATCGGCCCCTTTTCTACAGCATCAGGGGGTTCCTCAGCGTTGTCTTCCCTCTTATACAATATCTTTTTGCAACCAGTATGTGCAATTATAAAATCATACAATATTTTGTATCACATCTATGTGGATGATGTCATGCTATATGCCCCAATTAATATACCTAACCCCTCAATTACAACCACAGCAGATTGCTTCCCAGCAGTCACTGACTGCTAGCCATGCATAACCTCACCATAAATCACAAGAAGACTGATGTACTTTATGTTACCAAAAATGGCAATTTCATCCCACCTGAATCCATTACAGTTGGCAGAAATCAATTGCAGGTTAAACCCGAAGTTCAGTATCTGGGAATCATCATAGACCAGCACCTCTCTGTATTGTCTCATCTTAATAACATCGCAAGAAGTATATATCATAAACTCAGATCTGTTTTGTAAGTTAGAAGCTTCTTGGACCACAGCGACTTTTGGAATGTTCTCCAGGCTATCACTTTTCCCCTTATTGATTATTGTAATATCATTCTTTAAGAACTTCCAAAAACCACCAGTTATTCATTGCAATTGGCTTTAAATACAGCAGCGCATATTATCTCTAACAAACCAAGATCGTAGCATATCACACCTACATACAAATAACTACATTGGTTGTCCATCATTGAGAGAGTTAAATTCAAATCTCTTCAATAGTCTTCAAAATTCTTCACAACCTCTCTGCTATCCACCTGGAAACACTAGTACAGAGGACTCCAGATAATAGAATCAGGAGATCTCACTCTTTCAACTTGCTATCTATACCCTCGTTCAATGCAAAAACCATTCATTCAACATCAAAAAGAGCATTCTCGTTATTTGCACCGACTCTGTGAAATGCAGTCCCAGTATCCCTTCATTCTATAAATAACTTAATGACTTTCAGAAAGAAGCTTAAAACACTTCTATTCATTGAATGCTTCACAAATAATGATGCTGTCCACATGCAGTGTATGTAATTACTTATGTGAGTTTCCTATATATATATATTTTGATTGCTCTTTCACTCTCTTCCTCCCAATTAGCCTGTTTGGTCTTTTCCCTCATGTTTACTGCATTTTCAATATAAGCCTCAATGGCCTGTTGCTCTCTTTAAACTGCTATGGCTTTTAGATATAGTGGTATATAAGCATAGCCAAATAAATAAATAAATGTGATTTCTGCTCTATGAACTGCTAATAATCTATTAAAAGAGTTAATAACCTGCTGATTAAAAAATTCTGTTACAGCCAATGTCACTTAATTGGGGACATCCACTATAAAGTAAGTAATGTGCTTGCAACAGTTGGTAGCTGGTGGGGGTGGGAAAAAATTAACTACCTGGTTGTTTTCTTTTAAACATCTAAAGGCTTAACTACAGACTAGGGCAAATTAATTCTTAAACTTTTGCTTGCAGAAATTTTTTGTCTGTTTTGTTTTAAACTTCTAAAAGACCTACATGCAAAATAGGGCAAATGAATTCTAAGTCAATAACTACTTTAAGCTTTTAAAGAATTTAAAATAAAAGGTAGTTACTTACCTGTAGCAGGTGTTATCCATGGACAGCAAGAATAAGTCTTCACATATGGGTGACATCATCCAATGAAGACTAAGCAGGAATGCTCCCCAGCTACTATTGAAAGCTTTTGGGAGGTTCCACTGCACCTGTGTACCTTCTTCCCACCTATTGCCATGGCGCCATCTTGAACTAGTCCATTACTATAGCTATAGTAGAATACAGTTCCAAGGGGAGGTGGGAGGGCTGTGAGGACTTATTTCTGCTGTCCGTGGAGAACACCTGCTACAGGTGAGTAATTACCTTTTCTCCACGGACAAGCAGGAATAAAATCCTCACATATGGGACTCCCTAGATGCAGGCTGCCAAAAGCCAATGAGAATACAGACAAGCCCAACTGGGGCAACAGTTCGTCTGCTTTATGGCAATAGGTTTTAGCAGCTTCAGATACACAACTATGCAAAGATCGCCAGTTCCAGCAGGTCCTCTAACAGAACACACAGCCTCAAAAGTGCAGCCATGAACATACCATTGGAAAGCAAATCCACTTTCTTCCCCATCCTCGCCAACCTTGGAGAGTGCAGCAAGCACCCGATTCGTTCCACTTTCGATAGCTTCAACAGCGCATCCCGGGCTGCTGCCACAGCCATTGCCTCCAGATGCATGGCCTGGCTCCCAGGCATCAGTCCTCAGGAAGGACACCTATGAAAGGCTGGAAAATGTCCTCTGCTTGGTCAACAACCTTTTTGGGTACAACGTGAAGGGCACTGTTGCTGACATGAAAGACCACTGCACAACGCTCCAGATCCTGGCCTTTGAAGGTATGGAGAGCTCCACAAACCAACGCAAATACCACATCTCCTGCCACAGAAAATCATACTCCTCATACTCCATGCCTCAGCACTACCACCCCTACAATAATGGCAGTCCCAGAGGCCTAAGCACCAGGCCTACAATCACTCCTACCCTCAAAAGCAACGCCAGAAGGAATGCCGCCAGCAGAAGTAGGGGGCATCCTCATCAGGGAAGATGACTCCCTCCTTTTTATTTATTTATTTATTTTAAGTTTTCTTATATACCGCGCTCTTTAGCATCAGCGCGGCTTACATGGAACAAAACAATCTCAGTACATTTGAAAACACGTATGAGTTACATATAACAGGGCAATAAACTTGGGAAACAAGGGTAACTATCTACAATAATGATTTAACTATTTACATAAATTTAACTAGCAGCGGGATTTTAGTGAGCAGCGAAATTACAACAAAAGTTTTAGTTCTAGAAGGTATGTCTTATGGATTTGTCTTATGACATATTATAATAGGATTACTGTGTTGGAAGTACTCAGTGAATAGATAGTGTTTGATAGCCTTCCTGAACTGCTTCATGTCTCGTATTGCTCTGATATCTGGAGGAAGTTTATTCCAGCATCTAGGCACATAAGATTTAAATGCTCTGTTGATTGTTGATTGGGACCAATTTGTGGATTCACTGGGAATGACTAGGGTATTTTCAGCGAGTGGTCTCGGGAGGTAGACTGATGAGGTCTGAAGTCGTTGCTGGTGATAGATTATTTAAGGCCTTGAATGTGATGAGAAGAGCTTTGTACCTAATTCTACATTCTATAGGGAGCCAGTGAAGGTCCCTAAGGATTGGCGTGATATGGTCTCTCTTAGATGCTCCAACTAGGATACGGGCCGCAGCATTCATTGCTAGTTGCAGGGGGTTAATGGTGTTCTTTGGAAGACCATGTAGTACAATATTCGCATAGTCAAAGTGTGGAGTGACTATTGCTTGGAGTATTGAGCGGAAGTCGCTGTATTCTAGCATTGGTCTTATGTGGCGTAATGTTTTTATCTTGAAGTAAATAGTTTTTACCGTGCTTTTTATGTGAGAGGTAAAATCAAGTCGTTGATCAAGGATCACACCTAGGTAACGGATTGAATTCTTGATTGGGAGCTCGGCGTCCCGCACCTTGAGGAATGCAGGGGGGGAGAATAGCTTGTTTCTTGTGACAATTAATACTTCAGTCTTTTTGAAGTTGATTCGCATGTTTTGATCTAAAAGCCAATCTGCTATTGCATTGAAACAGTTGGTTAAGTTGGTGTAATTTGGACTCGTTATATCAATCGGGGTGAAAATAAACACGTCGTCAGCGTAAATGAGGCAGGAAACATTAAATGATTTGGTGATTTGGCAAATTGGCTGCATATATATATTGAAGAGGAGCGCCGATAGAGAGGAGACTTGTGGAACCCCTTGTGTTTGGAGGAATGGTTCTGACGTTTTGGAGTCGATGCGAACATGTTGCCAGCGATCTTCGAGGTATGACTTACACCAGTTCCATGCTAGACCTTGTATGCCCTTTTCGTAGAGTCGCCCTTTTGATGCTGCAACAGCTGCAGCACCAGTAGGAGCTGACTTTCCCTTTTCTGACAGTCCTGGCAAGCCATCATGATAGACAAGTGGGTCCTGGAAATCATCAGCATTGGTTACCGAATCAACTTCAAAAAAACACAATGCCAACACTCCAGCCGATCCCCAGTCCACCTCGACCCCACTCCAGCCGATCCCCAGTCCACCTCGACCCCACTATGTCAGTGGAGATCCTTTCGCTCCTGGGATCCGGGCCATAGAACCAGTTTTCCCAGGGAGATCAAGCATGGATTCTACTCCAGATATTTCCTCATCCCCTAGAAGTCCGGGAGCATCCACCCTATCCTCGACCTGAGACACCTCCACAAATTCATCCAAAGGGAGAAGTTCTGAATGTACTCCCTAGGCTCCATCCTCCTGCTCCTCCAGCACAATGACTGGCTTGCCTCCTTAGGACACCTACACATGCATACCAATCCACCCGAAACACAGGCAATACCTATGCTTCTGCATAGGGGACCAACACTACCAATACAAGGTACTCTGGTTCAACCTCTCCTCAGCTCCAACAGTCTTCACCAAATGCATCGCTGTAGCAGCTGCACATCTCCGCAAGGAGGGGGTATGCATCTTCCCCTACCTAAACGACTGGCTCATCACTGCCCCCTCCAAGCGAGAGACAACACTCTCGGTAAAACGCACCATAGCACTGCTTTCCTCACTGAGATTCATCTAAACTACAAGAAATCGCTCCTAGATCTATCACAATCCCTAGAATTCATCTGTGCAGAGATACAGACCCCCCGGGTGAAGGCATTCCTACCACCCCAGCAAGTGGACACAATCCTCCAACTGACCAGGTCCATTGCGACATTCAACATGGTCACAGCCAGGACACTCCTCCAACTCCTCAGACACATGGCAATGACCATGGCAGTCATACCACTAAGCAAGCTCCACATGCATGCTTTTCAATGGCACCTACACCACAACTGGACACAACACTCCCGGCCCCTGTCAGCCAAAATCAACATGGACTACAGGATGCGGGCAGGGCTGACTTGGTGGATGTCCCAGGAACACCTCACCCAAGGCTGCCCCCTATAGTAACCCAAGCACAACCTGATTATCACCAAGGACACCTCCATGACAGGCTGGGGAGCCCACCTTTACCACCACCACACTCAAGGAGTCTGGACTTCACAGGAGAAAAACTACCACATTAACCTCCTCGAACTGTGTGCCATCCGGTATTCCCTCCAGGCCTTCGTCACCTGGATATCTGACAAGGTGGTGCTGATACAAGTGGACAACCAAGTCACAATGCTTTACATCAACAAAAAAGGGTCATGGGATCCCTCCCTCTATGCCGGGAAGCCCACAGAATATGGAATTTCACGTCAGCCTGGGGATGCTTCCTGCAGGTCTCCTACCTGCTGGGTGAACACAACCAGCTGGCAGATCGTCTCAGCAAACAGCTCGGGCTGCACAAATGGGCACTTAATGACAAGGTCACCAACACCCTCTTTCAGAGATGGGAGAAACCAAGTGCAACCTCTTCTGCTCCAAATAACCCTTGGCGCACAGCCTAACCTCTGCTGCCTTCAACCTGCACTGGGGCACTTGTCTTCTATATGTGTACTCCCCAACACCACTCATTTCCAAGACCATCCAAAAGATCACCAGCAACTGTGCCACAGACATCCTCATTGCCCCACACTGGCCAAGGTAGATGTGGTTCCCCTACCTGCACTGCCTTTCCATCCACCCACCACTCCTGCTGCCATGGATGTCAGACCTCATCACATAGGATGGGAGGAGGACATACCACCACAACCTGGATACACTTGCCCTAATGGCCTGGAAGCTAAAAGACTGAGACTCTCCTCCCTCCACCTCATGGTGGAGGTTCAACACTTCATCCTAGCTGCCAGGAGAGAATCCACCTGGAAGTCATACAACCTAAACTGGAACCGCTTCGACACCTGGTGCGTGACCCTGGGCCTGGACCCCTTCTCCTGCCCCATCCCAAAGTTCCTACATTACCTCATCACCCTCGCCAGTGCAGGACTCCAGGCGGCCTCCATACGTGTACACCTGTCAGTCATCACAACTTTTCACAAACACCTGGACAATCAACCAATCTCTACCCACCTGCTGGTCTCCCGGTTCATGAAGGGCTTTGCCAACATCCGGTTCCCCATCCAGCAGCCAGTGCTCCCCAGGGACCTCACTCTCATGTTGCACCACCTCACAAAGGAACCCTTTGAGCCCCTGGGGGAAGCACCATTCAAACTCCTCATCTGGAAGGTAGACTTTCTGGTAGCCATCACATCCACCTGGAAGATCAGCAAACTACAGGCCTTGGTAGCACACCTTCCATTCACTCACATTCACTTTGATCCAGTGGTTCTGTGGATGCACCCAATATTCCTACCCAAGGTGGCCTCCCTGTTCCACATCAACCAGGCCATCGTGCTGCCTTCCTTCCACCCACAACCGCATTCCACCCAGGAGGAACAATTCCTGAACACCCTCAAGTGTATGCGTGCATGCACTGTGAATCTACATCAAGAGAACCAACCCCTTCAGAAGGGGACACAACTCTTTTTCTCCATCAACCCCAACAAACCAGGTTACCCAGTGATGAAAAAAATCTCTGCCTGCATCGTGTTCTGCTACACATAGGCCAATACACAGCCACCAGGAACTGTGCATGCCCACCAATTCAGTCATGGCAACCACCCTGGTAAACCTCAAGGTTGTCCCTGTGTGAGACATCTGCAGAGCCTCTACCTGGCTCTCCATATGCACCTTCCAGTGCCATTACTACCTGAACCTCCTGGCGCACACAGACAACATCTTCAGGCACTGCATCCTCGACACTGCCACGGCAGACCCTGACAGGAGCCAACTCAGGAATAGCCCATAGTACCCAGCTCAGACCCTATGCGCAGACTCAAACTCCAATAAATGCTGTTATAGACTCCAATATGGCTACAGATTCTGATACACTCTGTTGCTTATGCCCTTGCGCCATGTTATGGTGGCTCACAATGTTAGTTCATGTTGTATGGTTCTTCACACTGTTAGTTTATGATGATTCCTCACGATTCTGTTTTACTTTGTTGTTTGCACACCTGGCTACACACATAATAAAGCAATCACGCACTGTCTCCAATGCGTACCTACCTCCTCTGTCCAACGCATACCGGCCTCCTCTGTCCAACACTTACTGGCCTCCTCACTTCATCCACTGCAGCACCTCAGGCCTGTTGGCCGCAGCTATGGAATCACCAAGTGTGACTGACACATCCTGCTTTTATGGAGAAAGAGAGGTTACTTACCTGTAACGGGGGTTCTCCTTGGACAGCAGGATAAGTCAGCCACACATTCCCTCCAACCTCCCCTGGATGAAGGAGCCAGCATGCTCCACAATGCCTGCCTTCCTTCCTGCAAGGAATCTGCTAGGGACAGACTGCCCAGGTAGGGACAGGCTGGTGGGTAGGACTCAATGGCACATGCTCAGAAAGATTTATCTTTCTGAGGTCTGGGAGAGCAGTTCCGTCTGAATGGTGCTGTTGGATGACATCACCAGGTGTGGATGACTTATCCTGCTGTCCACGGAGAACCCCCATTACAGGTAAGTAACCTCACTAAGCTCACAATCATTTGTAGCACCTTTTCTACCCCTGCTCCTTAGTGCAGTCAAATATAAAGTCTTCCAGCAAACATTTCCTTTGTTTTCACAAAATTCCAAGTCTTCATCCTTGAAGGAAGAGACATTTTTCTGCTCCTTTTACCTAAGAGCAATGGCTTTATGCTTGTATATAGTCTGGACCTACTTCTATTGACATATCTTGCTGCACTATGTGGAATTAGCACCAGGTGCCCCCCAAATGTGTGTTGCACTGTGGGAGAGAGGCGGCCTCCCGTCCGCACTTTGGTATTGAAGTGAGTGGCTCTACTCGCCGGCCATGCAGCCAGCTACCTCAGACCATCTGAGAGGGGATTATGACTTAAAAGCATTTAATCATAATCGCACAGATGGTAGCTTTACCCCATTAATTCTTCAGTCAAGCAGAGACCTGAATGCATCACCCTGTTCCAATGAGTTTGATTCACTTTTACAGCCAAAGCAACATAGTAATGGTCTGAACTTGCATCTCACTGTACTGCAATAAAATACAGTCTCTAAAATGCTTGTATGCAAATGCTAGAAGTCTAAACAATAAGATGGGAGAGTTAGAATATATAGCACTAAATGAGAGGTTAGATATGATTGCAATCTCAGAGACATGGTGGAAGGAGGATAACCAGTGGGACACTGTGATACCTGGATACAAACTATATCGTAATGATAGAACTGATCAAATTGGTGGAGGGGTTGCGCTCTATATTAGAGAGGGCATTGAATCAGAAAGGATTAAAGTTTTGCAGGAAACAAAATTTGCTGTAGAATCTCTATGGATTGAAATTCCATGTATGAAGGGGAAGGTGATGGCAGTAGGGGTGTACTATTGACCGCCTGGCCAGAATGAACAAATGGATGATTAAATGCTCAAAGAAATCAAGGAAGCTAACAAAAGTCAAAGCAGAGTAGTAATAATGGGTGATTTCAATTATCCCGGTATAGACTGGGTCAGTGTCATGGCAGGACATGCTAGGGAGATAAAGTTTCTAGATGAAATAAATGACTGCTTCTTGGAGCAACTGGTTCATGAACCGACCAGAGGGGAAGTGTCAGGCAGTGGCCAGTCCGCCGCCTAGGGGGAGCGGGTCTGTCCGCCTGATGACCCTTTCGATGAAGGAGTAGTTGTGGACACGAATGGGTCAGGTACAAGATAGAATTTTATTTCCCCTCCCGGGGTTGGATTTTCAAATATACAACACAACAAACTTAGGACAATAAAGCCATACACTCTGGCATGTGATAAAGGAAAATGAAAGACAGCTTCTTCTTGCTTCTTACTCAAATTATATCCACAGGAAACAATATTCTCAGCATACAGTTCCTTTGCAAATGAACAGCAAATCTTGTGATCTTTACAGCTAGCCTTAAGCAATGCACAAACGCTGGCTTAACACAAAGAAGTAATCTTGTCTGAAATGGTTAGCGTACAATCCATTGGATCACCAAATGAATCTTCACTAGCAGAATCAATTATCATAGGCTCCTGCTGACTTTCAGCTGGACAAACGTTTTCTTTATTGCACAACGTTTGTAAACCTCCTTCTAATGTATCTTCACGGGGCTTATCCAGCCAGCCCTCTCTAAGGTAAGAATTACTGTTACCATATATATCAGAGTGTGAGAGAGGAGAGACCCACCTTCCAGGATTTTCAGCATATAACTTTTTATAAGAACTTTTCCCTTTAAAGTATTTGCTTTTCCTACCTTCAGGTTTTGGATGAGGATAATGGAATTGCTCTACCCTGTTAGCAAAGGGTTTTGCCCTTGGAAGCTTTCTCTGAGGTTTAGGCTTTTCAAACTCTTCTTCTTCTGACATGCAGATATCTTCTACACAATACCTCTCCCTCTCAGGGGCTTGTAAATGCTCCCCCATTAGCTCTCCTGTTAAATCCTTCTGGTGGCCTTCCCAGCACGGCACCAGCCTTGGACTTTTCCCACGAGGCTTCTGAGCATTAACTCTCAAGGTATTTCTGCTGCCAGTAAGTTTCCTTAAGTCTGGTTCAGAATCACTTCCAGGGTCACAGTTCTCAGATACATACGGTTCCACTCTCTCAGGCTTCCATTCACTCTGCAAAGCACGTTGCCTCTGAGCTCCAAACTGCGTCACAGCAAACTGACTCTCACAGCTGTTTCTCGCTCTCTCTCTGGGTCTGTCGCTGGATCTCTCTCTGAGTTCCTTCCTGTTTCTTCCTTCTCCCCTTTCTACCTCTACTGAGTGTTTCTTATAGTGCTGATTAGCACTTCCCCCACTCAGGTGAAAACTATTTGCTTCAGGAGCTAAGGATTGCTTGCTAGTTGGGCGGGGTTGCAGACCTCGTGGCTGGGTCTGTTTACGTTGCTCCTGACAACTATTGCTCATGTGGTTTGCCTGCCTGTCAGATTCTGACCTAGTTCTCACAGAATCCTGTGTTTTCAAGGCCAGGATGGATCTTCCCCATTACAGAAGCCATACTGGACCTAGTCCTTAGTGGAACACCAGATCTGGTGCAAGAAATAAGGGTGTTGGGACCACTTGGCAATAGTGATCATAGCATGATCGTGTTTGATTTAATTAGTGGAGGAGGGATAGTAAAGAAATCCACAGTACTACCTTTTAACTTTCGAAAGGGAGACTATGATAAAATGAGGAATATAGTTAAGAAAAAACTAAAAGGAGCGGTTGCAAAGGTTAAAGACTTACATCAAGCTTGGGTGTTGTTTAAAAATACTATCCTGGAAGCCCAGACCAGCTGTATTCCACGCATTAAGAAAAGTGGAAGAAAGTCCAAAAAACTGCCAGCATGGTTTAAAGGTGAGATCAGAGAGGCTGTTGTTGCCAAAAAAGCATCTTTCAGGAAATGGAAAAAAGAGCCAAATGACGAAAACTGGAAACAGCACAAGCACTGGCAAGTTAAATGCAAAGCATTCATAAGGCAGGCAAAGCGAGAATTTGAGAAGGAACTTGCTACAGAAGCAAAAACACGAAATAAAGACTTTTTCAAGTACATTCATAGCAAAAGGCCTGTGAGAGAGTCAATTGGACCATTAGATGATAGAGGGGTAAAAGGGGCAGTAAGAGGAGACAAGGCTATAGCGGAGAGACTGAATGAATTCTTTGCTTCGGTCTTTACTGAGGAAGATGTAGGGATGTTACCCAAGACTGAAGTGGTATTTAAAGGTGATACTGTAGAGGAATTGAGAGAAATATCGCTACACTGGGAAGATGTATTACAACTATTTGATAAACTGAATAGTAGCAAATCACCTGGACCGGATGGTATACATCCAAGAATGTTGAAAGAACTGAAATATGAGATTGCAGACCTGCTATTAGTAATCTGTGAACTTTCATTAAAATTATCTGTAATACCTGAAGATTGGAGGGTCGCCAATGTAACGCCAATTTTTAAAAAGGGTTCCAGGAGTGATCCGGGAAATTACAGACCGGTGAGCCTCACGTCAGTACCGGGGAAAATGGTAGAAACCATCATAAAGAACAAAATTACACAGCATGTATATAGTCATGGCCTAATGGGAGACAGCCAACATGGCTTTAGACAAGGAAGATCTTGTCTTACTAATCTGATATGTTTTTTTGAAGGTGTGAATAAACAGGTAGACAAAGGTGAGTCGGTTGATATAGTGTATCTGGACTTTCAGAAAGCCTTTGACAAGGTCCCTCTTCAGAGACTTTTGGCAAAACTAAAAAGTCATGGGATAGGAGGCAGTGTACTATTGTGGATCGGGAACTGGTTAAAAGATAGAAAGCAGAGGGTAGGGCTAAATGGCCAATTTTCCCAATGGAAAAAGGTGAATAGTGGAGTACCCCAGGGATCTGTACTGGGTCCGCTACTTTTTGATATATTCATACCTGGAAAAGGGAATAACTAGTGAGGTTATCAAATCTGCAGACGACACAAAACTGTTTAAAGTTGTCAAAACCCAAGAGGACTGTGGAAAACTGCAGGAGGATCTGGATAAATTGGAAGACTGGACATCCAAATGGCAGATGAAATTTAATGTGGACAAGTGCAAAGTTATGCACCTAGGAAAGAACAACCCACACTATGGTTACACGATGCAAGGTTCCACATTGGGAACCACCACCCAGGAAAAAGATTTAGGAGTCATCGTGGATAACATGTTAAAACCCTCCGCCCAGTGTGCAGCAGCAGCCAAGAAAGCAAACAGAATGCTAGGTATCATAAGGAAAGGGATGGAAAATAAAACAAAGGATATTATAATGCCTCTGTATCATTCCATGGTACGACCGCACCTTGAATATTGTGTGCAATTCTGGTCACCGTATCTTAAAAAGAATATAGCGTTATTAGAAAAGGTACAGAGAAGAGCCATCAAAATGGTAAAGGGGATGGAAGGTTACTCCTATGAAGAGAGGCTACAAAGGTTAGGGCTCTTCAACCTGGAAAAGAGACGGCTGAGGGGAGATATGATAGAGGTCTATAAATTAATGAATGGAGTGGAACGGGTAAACGTAGATCGATTGTTTACGCTATCAGAATATAGAAAGACTAGGGGACATGCAATGAAGCTACAGGGTAAACTATTTAAGACAAATAAGAGAAAATATTTTTTCACTCAAAGTGTAATCAAACTCTGGAATTTGTTACCGGAGGATGTAGTAAAGGCTGTTAGTGTAGCTGGGTTTAAAAAAGGTTTGGACAAGTTCCTGGAGGAAAGGTCCATAAACCATTATTAAAAAGGGACTCAGGATATCAATGCTTGACCCAATACAAGCATTGTGGAACCTGTGTCTTTTGGGGAAACTGCTAGGTTCGTATGACCTAGATTGGCCACTATTGGAAACAGGATACTGGGCTTGATGGACCTTGGTCTGACCCAGTATGGCATATCTTATGTTCTTATGTTCTTATCTGTGCCCCGCTGATTATATTTATCTTGCACGTGCTTTCCATTTCTGAAGCTCTTTATGAGTCTGGCCTTGTTCTCATTTCTTCACTCTGTGTGAGTTTTGAGAGCGGGATAGGAGTAAATGGGGAAGTAGAATGAGCTCATACCTTTCTCAGAAGTTCAAGGTGAGTGACATTCTGGTACGGTAGGTATTTTCTTATCCTCAGAAGGCTTACAATCTAAGGGCCCTTTTTAATAAACATCTTCTCCCATTTTGTGTCTATCGGAAAAATACTTAGTAAACAGGGCCCTAAGTTTGTACCTAAGGCAAAAGAGGGTTAATGACTTGCCCAAGAACACAAGGAGCAGCAATGGATTTGCACCATGACTTCCCTTGTTGTCCGTCCTCTGCTTTAACCATTAGGCTGCTTCTCTACTCCCATCACATTCCCTGGTTGCTAGTGACGTCTGACTATCTCTATAATGGCAACACATTTTCTCTAAGAATAAATATCTATTTACAAGGAGAGTGGCATGAGAACGGATTCCATTATTACAAACTACTACTTGATTAGATAGCAAACTGCTGAGTAGTGGTGACTGTCTTTTCTGTGCATCTATACATTGCTGCAGACATCTCCTCTATTAGCACTTTAGAAATGAAAAACAGCAGTGGTTTTGGTATAGGGCTTTATGTTCATCTCGTAGTGTTATAGAAATGCTAAAAGGTAATGTCTTCATCCAAATTCTGCTAAATGGTAAAACGTCAAGGTCAAGTTTGAGGCCCAAAGGTCTGCCGCAAGTGAAAAGCTATTTTGTGACGGCTGCAGATCTGCTCTGCACAGTTTAATGTCACATTACTCTGCTTCACGCCATTCTCTGTGTAAGAGGAACCCAGGCAAGGTGAACTGCAGGCTCCTTTAACATTTAGCATTCAGATAAATTGGATTGCTCTTATATGATGACTCCTGTTCAGTGTTAGATGCCTGCGGTGGCAGAGTTTGATATCACTACAGCAGCATCCAGAAGTAAAACTCAGATATGAGCTCTTTTTGAAGGCCTGTGTCTTACACACCATTAGCAACTATGCAGAGACATGAACGCACAAAAGAGCATCCTTGGTCCAAGTTGCTGGAAAAGGCCTTGATTCAGCCAAATGCATTCTGACCCCTGAAAGTGGAGGAGTGGTAAATATTCTGATTTTACTAAATAGCAACTTTCAGAAAAATGTTAGTCACAAGGGGCCTAATTTTCAAAAGGGTTTATCCAGTTAGCATGACCTGCTTATTCATGCACCCAGTAGTGACCTGTGAGAGCAATATTTAGCCGCACTATCTGGATCCTGCTGGGGCGGCCCACGGGAGGAACTGGAAAGGATCGAGATGGTGGTGATATTCAGTCACTATCTAGATACGTTTTGTAGCTAAAATTAGGACTTCAGAAACGCAGTTCATGCTTAAACTGCAAAATCCTAACCAGATAGCAGCTGAAGATTTCTGCTATTCAAACTGGGTCACCACTGACTGCAAAAAACAGATATTCAGCAGCAGCCACTGTCTAGACACTGCCATTGAAAACCTGGTATAATCAGAGCC
This sequence comes from Ichthyophis bannanicus, assembly GCA_033557465.1. NCBI lineage: Eukaryota > Metazoa > Chordata > Amphibia > Gymnophiona > Ichthyophiidae > Ichthyophis > Ichthyophis bannanicus. The sequence continues at coordinate 310,489,903 of CM066039.1, forward strand.
ACACTAACCATTAGGCAAACTAGGCAGTCACCTAGGGCAGCAGCTTCTGGGAGGGCAGCAAAAAGCAGTGCCAGTCAAAGCAAAGCAATGGGTCTTAACAGCCACACAGGCTGAGTCATCAGTGTGCACTTTACCTGCTGGAAGAATGAGCAATAGGCAAATAATCCATTTACCCTTGTAAGCAGCTTTTTGAAATCTCCCTCATTTGGTATATATTTACAAAACAAAGATTACTATTTAAATGCGGGATGTCCAAATATGCATTTTTATAGGATTGTTTTGGGAAGTGTTGAGATGATTACAATTGTGTTTAATAATCAAAATCTTGAGGAGGGGATTGCTGAAAGCTAATTGTGAGAGAGCGCAAGGCTGAAGGTTTGCCCTTGACCTGGCCCTGGATATAACTTAAAGAAACCACTGACTGCCATGGGCTAAATATGAGCCCTAAGATAGTCAGCATAATACAAAAAGTAAAGAAATGGGCCAGTCCGAGGCTCAGGAGGCAAGTACTGTGTGCTCACAAAATACACTCATAATATTTATTTTATTTATTTATTTACATTCTCTTATATACCGCGCTATTCTGCATCAGTGCGGTTTACATTGAACAAACGGAAATTACATTGAACAGGGCTTTGTAACTTGGAGATAACTATTTTACAGGGAACATGGGCTATGGAGGGTTTTAAGTGGCTTGCCCAAGACCACAGGGAGCACCTGTGGGACTAGAAACCCCAGTCCTTCCGGCCCAAGGTTGCTGTCCTCTACTGGGATTTGAACCTCTGACCTTCCGGCCTGAAGTACCTTTATTCCAGGGATTCCACATACCGAATATTCCAAAAATACCTGTGCCAACAATTATAAAATACAATTATTATTGAAAGGATATCTAAAAACAAGGTAGAAAATCCTCTCAGTGTGCATAAGACCCTTCTGCAAGGAATTGCTTCCTTACATTTGCAGAGGATAATAAATTCCAGCGCAACATCATGGGTCTGAAAAACTCCTTGATACTTTTTATTTTTTATATATTTTTATATTTTAATTTTCAATCTTGCACTTTATTTTAACACTAAGCTTATCTGAACCGAGGGGTTAAACAATGTGATTGAATGGGGAGTCTTCCTGTGAAGGAAGTGATGGATGGACTCCTATAAGATCGAGGGTGATAAACTGATTTTGAAAATGGAGCACTTGCGCTGATTGATTAAGCTTGGCTGCCCCACGTCAAAAGCTGAATTATTGAGAATAATGCTGGAAAGGAGCTGCAGACACAACTGTGGTAAAACAGAGATCTTTGTTGGGCATTGGATATTGAAATGACTTTGCAAAGGATTTTCAGATAAGTCAAATTCTGTAGGTTGAAAAGACTAAACTGTTTGTATATATGAACTGAAGCCAAGAATTGAAATAGTTTTGAAACATAAGGCCAATAAGCTTAGAGACTGTTTTTGTTAATATAAAGTGGAAGATTGAAGATAAAAATATAGAAAAATATAAAAAATAAAGACTAAACAGTATCAAGGAGTTTGTCAGACCCATGTATCTTCTGCAAACGTGAGCAAACAATTCCTTGCAAAACAGGGATATTATGCACACTGAGGTCTTTTCTCCTTGCTTTTAAAGATATTCTTTGCAATAAGAATTGTATTTTACAATTGTTAGCATGGGGAATTTGGGAAGATTAAGTACTGTGTGCTGCCATTTGGAAGGTTTCTGGTTTGGTTCCTCTGTTCCCTGTAATCAGCTGGGGCTGGATAAACTTTGCAACTCAGTCTTACAAGTAGAAAGCCAGATCCACAAAATTTGCTGCCCTGTGCACATAGAAAAGTATTCACAGGGAGCAATCCTACGTATGCTTTTCTGTGTGGATAAAGTAGATGTTACCGGAGGTGGAATGTAGGATTTGCACATATACTTTGCAAAATGCAAAATTATATATTTACAATTCGGCAATATACAATGCGCTGGCTATTACTGGGTGTATCTACCACTCAAAACTTATTGGTCTGTTACACAGAGGATTCAGCTATTGCAATACTTATTATCTATTCCTCCAATATGCCCAAGGCTATTTACTTAATTAGTCATGGAATTTCCAAAAACTCTCTTTTCCACACATCACACATTTGAGTTTGTGAACTGGGTCTCAGACTTTATCAGTACATGTTACGGGATTGGCTCCCCGCTGTACTACCTTTGCATCAACGACCACAGTTCATATTAGTTTTCATACATATGCATTCAAAACTTAATGTTGATTATCTCGATAATGTGTTTCTGTAGGCTATAAATGAATGCAATAAGTAGGAAAAACTTATCTTGTAATTTATCTTGTCACAATGTTTATCTTGACTTGCCCCGACGCCACCATTCGGCACCGCATTTGCGTTTCACGTAAGTTTCATCAGGGGTTCAATGGAATACTGTAAAAAAACACATCTTCCATGTAATGCCAAAACGAGAAAAAAATCACTTAAACATTTTCAGCAGTCTTACATATACCTTATGAAATTGCGGAGACAACTCCTGCTAGCGCTATCCAGCGTATGTGTTGTTGAGCTCATCAACTTCAAAAAAACGCCACGCATGCAGGGTAATATTAACCTCACCATTTAAACAGTGCCTGCTCTCGACCACATGACCCAGCCTATTTACCATTCAGAGACATGCCCCCCATTCTATAGCGTTGTTGAGACTCCCTGGGGATACTGTTCCTAAACGATATATCCAACGTTGTTCTCTAATAATCAATGATTGTTCTAGGGTCTTGCCATTCTGTCCAGTTAATACTCTATCTAGACAAAAACATCTAAGGTCTTCAAATGCATGTTGATGCTGTAAACAATGTGCCACTATCGGGGCTTCATGTACTTTGCAGCGCAGATGGCTCCGATGTTCGTTCATGCGAACCTTAAGTGATCGAATCGTTTTACCAATATACAATAGTTGGCATGGGCATTTTATGCCATAGACGACAAAAGTAGTATTGCAGGACGTAGAATGGCGCAAATGATATGTGATACTATTATACTCAAAATCCAGAATGTCTTCCGATATAGGACATGTGTTACATTCTCCACAGGGATGATGTCCTATACTGCTTCTCTGTGAACTAGCAGATAGCGGTCTGAGCACAGTGGGGCTAAGTTTCTCCTTAAAATTTTGATGTCTGGCCCAGACACATCTGATTTTCTTTTGGTCCAACCCTGGTAGTGTGCTTATGACATTGAGATGACTTTTAATGATTTTTTTTAATTTGTTTGCTATACGGAGAATGTTTTGTTATTAGATTAATAGTGTTGTCATCAATTTGCTTCACTCTACTGGTGCTCAAAAGCAAAGCCCGGTTGTTATACAAGGCTCTTTTATATGCAGAGGTGACAATCTGCTTGGGATATCCCCGATGCTGAAAATCCTGTATCAACCTGCGAACTTGTTTTTTATATTCTGCAGGATCCGAGAGTTTCTTCTGTAACGGAAAAACTGTGACAGTGGCAAACTATCTCGCAGTTGTTTCGGGTGTCCACTTTTGTAGTGGAGAAAAGTATTCCTATCTGTCTCTTTCCTATATAGCGAAGCTAACCATCCATTCTGTCCTTTCCAAATGGTAAATGCTCCCTCGATCTAATGGTTCTTATAGTGGACACGGCGGCTAAAGATCTTGTACAAATGAATTCGGAAATGGAAACACTGATCACCAGTTTGAAAACACTGGAAACAAAAGAGCAATTTGAAGGTAAAATCAAAGAATCTTCAGAATCAGTACAGTTAGTTAAAGATGAAGTAAAAAAGATTAAAGCTAAAAAATTGAAACGTGATCATGACGACTACACGTCTGGGTACGTATACCCATGGATGAATTTAAAACAGAAACAGAAGAAAACTAAGAAACAGGTTGATTTTGATATTAATTTAGAGGACAACAGTACCACGGATTCGAGCATGAAATCAAGAGGGGATTTTTCCGATGTCGGCAACAACAAAGTAAAAAAGAAAAATGTGGTGAAAACCAGACAGAAAGGCAGAATGGAAGATTGCGACAAAGACGGGATGAATGTCTGAAGTTTTTGGAGATTGGCAATCAAGTTTCGATGGTGGTCAATATATCAAACATGCCCTTATCAAAAGAACAAGAAGATATATTAAACAAAGGCTTGTCTTTCGTGCCTGCAATATTTTTTGATAGCTTTCAATTTCGGGTGGATTTAGAAAATTTAATTAGGAAGCTTCATTTAAAAGATTTTTTGCGTCCAAAACACTCACAATGGAAGAAGCTAACCCCCCACCACCACGTAGAATACCGTTACCAATTCGTTCTACATGGAACCCACCAGGACCAATTCCCCCAGCATTATCATTATTTAGGGAATTAGTTTTACGTGATATAGCACACGTTGAACAGGCAGGAACATCTAAAATCAGTTTCCTTACCAAGGCTGAGAGGGTAATACTGGGTCAGTTACAAGCAAGAGAAGATATTGTAATTAGACGTGCAGACAAGGGGGGAGCCATTGTGATGTTGGATAGACATCAGTATCTGGCAGAAGCCACGCGACAGCTATCGGATGTTAACACCTATCAAAAGCTTGTGGAAGATCCTACACAAGGTTTATGTCAATGTATAAAACAACTTACTTCGCAGGCTCTGAATTATAAAATTATTAATAAGAAAGAATGGCATTTTTTGAAAAGGTCAAATCCCACTATCTCCAAGTTATATTTAGTCCCTAAAATCCACAAAAACTTGATATCCCCCTGGGTCGTCCAATTGTTTCCACCAAGGGATCAATACTGGAACCACTTTCTATATATATCGATTCTTTTTTACGTCGGTTAATGGGAGAAATGGCCTCTTATGTTAAAGACACTTCTCATTTTTTACAATTGCTGCTCGAACATAAAATAATTCTGGAATATCATGATTTCAGCCAATTTTGATATGAATAATATGGTTTCCTCTGAAAGATCTCCTCTATTTCGCAAAGTAGTAACAATCATATCATAAGCCGCCCCTTGCGGGATGCTCGTATACAGGGCTGATACATCAAGTGTAGCCAAAAAAACTTGTTCATCTGTTGCCCATTTCGAATTCTCTGCCAAAAGTTGTAAAAAATGAGAAGTGTCTTTAACATAAGAGGCCATTTCTCCCATTAACGGACATAAAAAAGAATCGATATATATAGAAAGTGGTTCCAGTATTGATCCCTTGGTGGAAACAATTGGACGACCCAGCGGGGATATCAAGTTTTTGTGGATTTTAGGGACTAAATATAACTTGGAGATAGTGGGATTTGACCTATTCAAAAAAAGCCATTCTTTCTTATTAATAATATTATCATTCAGAGCCTGCGAAGTAAGTTGTTTTATACATTGACATAAACCTTGTGTAGGATCTTCCACAAGCTTTCGATAGGTGTTAACATCCGATAGCTGTCGCGTGGCTTCTGCCAGATACTGATGTCTATCCAACATCACAATGGCTCCCCCCTTGTCTGCACGTCTAATTACAATATCTTCTCTTGCTTGTAACTGACCCAGTATTACCCTCTCAGCCTTGGTAAGGAAACTGATTTTAGATGTTCCTGCCTGTTCAACGTGTGCTATATCACGTAAAACTAATTCCCTAAATAATGATAATGCTGGGGGAATTGGTCCTGGTGGGTTCCATGTAGAACGAATTGGTAACGGTATTCTACGTGGCGGTGGCGGGTTAGCTTCTTCCATTGTGAGTGTTTTGGATGCAAAAAATCTTTTAAATGAAGCTTCCTAATTAAATTTTCTAAATCCACCTGAAATTGAAAGCTATCAAAAAATATTGCAGGCACGAAAGACAAGCCTTTGTTTAATATATCTTCTTGTTCTTTTGATAAGGGCATGTTTGATATATTGACCACCATCGAAACTTGATTGCCAATCTCCAAAAACTTCAGACATTCATCCCGTCTTTGTCGCGATCTTCCATTCTGCCTTTCTGTCTGGTTTTCACCACATTTTTCTTTTTTACTTTGTTGTTGCCGACATCGGAAAAATCCCCTCTTGATTTCGTGCTCGAATCCGTGGTACTGTTGTCCTCTAAATTAATATCAAAATCAACCTGTTTCTTAGTTTTCTTCTGTTTCCGTTTTAAATTCATCCATGGGTATACGTACCCAGACGTGTAGTCGTCATGATCACGTTTCAATTTTTTAGCTTTAATCTTTTTTACTTCATCTTTAACTAACTGTACTGATTCTGAAGATTCTTTGATTTTACCTTCAAATTGCTCTTTTGTTTCCAGTGTTTTCAAACTGGTGATCAGTGTTTCCATTTCCGAATTCATTTGTACAAGATCTTTAGCTGCTGGGTCCACTATAAGAACCATTAGATTGAGGGAGCATTTACCATTTGGAAAGGACAGAACGGATGGTTAACTTTACTATATAGGAAAGAGACAGATAGGAATACTTTTCTCCACTACAAAAGTGGACACCCGAAACAACTGCGAGATAGTATTCCATTGAACCACTGATGAAACTTACGTGAAACGCAAATGCGGTGCCGAATGGTGGCGTCGGGGCAAGTCAAGATAAACATTGTGACAAGATAAATTACAAGATAAGTTTTTCCTACTTATTGCATTCATTTATAGCCTACAGAAACACATTATCGAGATAATCAACATTAAGTTTTGAATGCATATGTATGAAAACTAATATGAACTGTGGTCGTTGATGCAAAGATAGTATAGCGGGGAGCCAATCCCGTAACATGTACTGATAAAGTCTGAGACCCAGTTCACAAACTCAAATGTGCGATGTGTGGAAAAGAGAGTTTTTGAAAATTCCACAACTAATTAAGTAAATAGCCTTGGGCATATTGGAGGAATAGATAATACGTATTGCAATTACTGGGTGTATGTCTAAGCAGTGATTTCTAAAACTGCCACTTTTTACACATATACCAGCTGCATGCACTTATGCAACTGGTTCTTAAATACGCTTTTAAGTATCTATATATTCACTCTCACTGTGTGAGCAGTCACTCACTTTCTGTGCTAATGCAAAAGCCCTCTGTTTCCACCAGAGCTTTTCTTTGGAGTGGAGGAGCAGGCTAATGGTTAGAGTAGCAGATTAAGGCATCAGGGCTCAAATCCTACTGATCCTTTCTTGTGACTTGGGCAAGTATTTCACCTTTTGTTGTCTCAGGTACAAACCTGGATTGCAAGCCCTCTGAGGCACAGGCAACTTAGATAGTCAACGGATTTATGCTCCTAACTTTAAGAGTTGCAATGCAATGTGTGCCTTCATGTCTTGGTAGTATGACTGGAAATAGATTGCCAAACCTTTCTTCCAAGGCAATGGAGGGTTAAGTGACTTGCCCAAGGCCACAAGGAGTGCTAGTGGGAATCAAACACTGGTCTCTTGGTTACCAAGCCAGTGCTCTAACCACTAGGCTACTCCTCCACAAGATTGATATTCAGAGTGACCAATATTAAAATGCTATGACAGCCACAATGCTTACATCTCAACAGGATATTCAGTGACAGTATCCAGATTGGAGCTGCTGCTGAATTTCCCAGCTGTGCGGCACTAACCAGGTCAGTGCTAGCAATTATCTGGTTAGTGCTGACATGCATCTCTATACCTAACTTGATAGTGCCAGAGTGGTCCATGGGAATGCTCAGTGGCACTATCCTAAATTAGCCTCTCTAAAAACATATTGAGGCTAAGTTCCTAAATGTATGCCCAAAATTTCACAAAACTAAATTTAGGAGCCCAAAAAGTGGGTGGCAACAGAGGAAGATTTAGGACAGGCAAAAAAGTTAGTTTGTCATTAGGCTCCTCAATCTAGGCAAGTGAATGACAGGCCTAATTTTATAAGCATAACTTTAAGTTCCTAAGATGAATTTTCAGCTGAAAATGTAGGCTCCTAAATAAGCCTGAAAACAGGACACAAATTTAGAAGCCTAACTTAGGATCCTAAATTTAGGGGCTCAGGGCCCGATATTCAAAGCCCTTATCCAGGTAGCCCATAGATTGTCCTGGCTCCATCCAATTAGTGCAGCAACAGTCCATGGGCAGAATTGGGGTGATACGGCTACTATTTGGATAAGTGCCAGCCTTATCGGGATAATAGCAATTTTCATCTGGCACTTGTCTGGATAGCTTAAGCTTTCTGAAAACTGCCACTATCCAGAAAAGGTCGGCACTTAGCTGGATAGTAGCCACCCAAATCCCGAGGCCGCGGGCAGGGTCCCGGCGGCCGACATTAACCGGGCGCGCGGCCCGGCGCGGGGATCCTGTGCGCGGCCCGGGCGGGGCGCGCGCGCGCGTCTTTCAAATTGATTGGCTCCCGCGGCCGCATGGGAGCCAATCGTTGCCGTGGATGTTGGGGAGCGGGAGGGGGGTACTGGCTGGGCAGCCTCCGCGTGGCCAGTCGGTGCGGAGGCTGCGTTCCAGGTGCCGGCGTCCCTCCCTCCCTCCCTGTCCTTAGACGGTGGGCGTATGGGGTGTTGCAGCTGGGGGGGGGGGCGGGATCCCGGAGGTTTCCGGGGTCCGGAGCAGCAGGCTACACTTGGGCAGGGGCGAGGTGCCCCTGACCCGGTCAAAACCTCGGCCGACTTTTGCTTAGCATGGCGAAGTCGGGGAGAGGGGTATGGTAACTTGCCGGGTGGCAAGTTATTGCATTAGCGGTGGCAGGCACTTTGCTAAGGTATGGCTGGTGCAGCCGGGTGCCGCTAATTGGGGGTTAGCAAGTTTATTGTTGGTTTGTTTAATTGTTTATGGCTAATAAAAGCTGCGACCAGTTGTGTTCCATGAAGTTATGGTGTGATGTCTTTTGTGGGGTGTGGGTGGGGTTGTTGTGGATTGGGGGGGGGGGTAGGGTGAGGCCCGAAGCGCCGGGTCCGCCTGCCTCAGTTACCAAGTATTCAATGGCAGCTCACTATCCGGATACTGCTGTTGAATATCCAGTTCAGATTTAAATGCTGCAGCTAATGATCAGGGTGTTAAATATCAGTCTGACTGAATATTAGGCGATCACCTTTTTTTGAATATCGGGCCCTTACATACTGTACTTGATTGTAATTTGCCTCAAGCTTGGGTTTGTAAAAGTAAATAATTAGATCTGAAATTGAAATTCAAGACCCAACTGAATCTGAGTCTCCCTGAGCTGAAGAGAGTTCCTTCTTGGCCTTTTGGCTGAAATTGAGAACTTGGACAATATAGGGGGAGGGAGGGGCAAATACTCTGCTAGCTAACCCTCAAAATATCAAACGGTGGTTCTTTGAGATATGGAATGGAGGCACATTTTCCCTGTGGTTTCCTCTTTCCTCTGATAGAGCTGCAGTGTTCTAGTAGTGGAAGATTTCTGTCATTATATGTGCCTCTTTTGTCATGTTACGCACACTGAAAGCTGCTAGGATTAATAGATAAATTCCAGATACAAAGGATTGGCTTAGTCGTTCCATTCAGACGAAGACTGAGCACACGTCCCAGCAGATAGAGATCCTTTTGTCTCTTACAATGAATTTGGTCTATGTCTAATATTAACCTAGGGATTCCTTATTGTATGTGTTAGATACTCCAAGAGTTTCGCCAGTGCAGTCCTATTGCGCCAAAATGTAATCTGTGTCAGGAGCATTAAACAAGCTTAGGAATCAACAAAGGGAAGTAATTCCATTCTTAATGGGTTCTTTTTTAAAGAAAATGGTTTTTATGTGTATATTTAGTTCATTAACTTTAAATGCAAAAAGTCATTGATTATAGAACGTTGAGTTCTATGCTTATAATCACAGCGTCTACTTAATCCATATTATACGTGAAGTACAAAACCTTAAATATCTTATATATATATATTTTTTTTTGTGTATTTTTTTTTGTCGGGCATCCCCGGCAAGAGAGAGAAGGGGGAGAGCCTTTTCTCTCCGCTCCGGGAAGTCCCTTTTTATTAAAAAGGTCACAAAAACCAAAATATTAGGTAGTGAAAAATCACTTATCTCAATGATGGCGAGACATGATTCTCCGTGAGGGGAAAGCTGCTTACACGACATGCATGTTTCGGACCTATGAGGTCCTGTGTCAAGTGAAAAACCCCATCTTGGATCAATCGCCCAAAAAAACGCCGAACCCAACGGCTGCTTTTATATAACCACAGCGGCAACTGATTGGACAGCAAAACAGAAACAGGAGGAGTCAGTCCAAAACAGAATCTGTCAAACATCCATTGATGAAAGTTTAAAGGGAAACAGGTAAATGTCAGACGAACCCATAAAGAGGAATAAAAACATGTGTTGTTAAATCTTGTCTGATGATTACAAATTGGTAAGATGTTAAATTACACCAGGCTCCACCAGTCACATTCTAAATTTAAGCCCCGAGGGGAAACAGACTGCAGGCGATATATCCACCGTTGTTCCCGCTTCTGCAAAAAACTTTCTCGAGGGCCCCCTCTGGGGGAAAATGGAATTAAATCAATGACACGCCACTTCAAATCTGAAAAAACATGGTTAAACTGGATACAATGTTCCACAATTGGAGCTGAAAGGGTCCATGATCTCAAACGGGAGGCATGCTCTCCCAAACGGACCCGGATGGGTCGAATGGTCCGGCCTATATAACATAAACCACAAGGGCATATCAAAATATAGACCACAAAAGAGGTCTGGCAAGAGGAGGAGCCTCTAAAAACAAACCATTGATTGGTTGCAGGGTAAAGCCACTGTGCCCCTTCCAAAGTAGTGGAACAGTATTTACATTTACCGCAAGCCCAATGACCTTGGCGCAACCCCACACTGGAAGGGTTTAAAGGACCCGGGGAACCAGATGTATGCACCAAGAAATCTTTCAGATTTTTACCTCTAGTATAGGCTCACCATCATTGAGATAAGTGATTTTTCACTACCTAATATTTTGGTTTTTGTGACCTTTTTAATAAAAAGGGACTTCCCGGAGCGGAGAGAAAAGGCTCTCCCCCTTCTCTCTCTTGCTGGGGATGCCCGACAAAAAAAATACACAAAAAAAATATATATAAGATATTTAAGGTTTTGTACTTCACGTATAATATGGATTAAGTAGACGCTGTGATTATAAGCATAGAACTCAACGTTCTATAATCAATGACTTTTTGCATTTAAAGTACCTGGTATGGTCATTGATTTTTTTGAGGTTTTTATTTTGGACTATATTTAGTTCATGGCTCATGGCAAGTTGCATTTGGGTATGGCAGGTATTTCCTTGTGCCTAGCAGGCTTATAATCCAAGTATGTACCTAAAACAATGGGAGGTGAAGGGACTTGCCCAAGTCAAAAGGAATGTTGGTGGAAAAGGTGGGATTTGAATGCTGACGTCCCTGGATCTCAGCCTACTGCTCTTACCACTGAGCTGCTTCTCCTCCTCCTCCTCCTTTTAGGCTTAGTCATGTTTTTTTTCTGCACCTAGATGGTGCTGTGATAATAGTTGAAGGGCATTCTGGTAAAGTCCGAAATGAATGCAAAGGGACTATGATTATATCTATGGGAATCTAGTTCATGTGCTATGCCTACTGAAAAGTATATTATAAATTAAAGCCTGGATTTATTTAATGCTTCTATGCAACTTCTCTTTACTGCTTTTGTTTTCTATATTACCACCACCCACACACAACAGTCCTTCCCCCATATTTCACTATCAACACAGCTTGGTTCCTTTGATGAATTGTTTCTATAAAGCATGTAGAACTCTGAGTCATACACATCAGTACATACATATGCACACACAATGTCTCATACACATATAAGGACTTATTCAAGACAGATCTTTCTATTGACATGGAATGGGGAAAAACTCATTTCAAAAAAGACCCTTGGAGTTTGGTTCCTTCTATACATGCTGAGTTTAGCTCACTTTTTTCCTATACATCTATTTTTTTTAAATCAAAGCTGCAAAACATCTTTATGTTTATGTTTATATTTATTAGAATTTGATACACCACCCTTAAAACAAGTTGGCAGAGCGGTTTACAATAAAAATATAAATAAGAGAAGTGGGTGAAAAGAACTCCAAAGTCATGGACAGGAAAAATTCGCACACATACCAGGGAGAGAACAGGGGGGGAAGAGGGGGGAGAGGGGAGAGTGGCGTTGACAGAGAGATGGGAGAGAGGGAAGTCATCCACAGGGTCCAGAAGGTCAGGAGATGGGGATGTCAAATGCCTCATGAAATAGAAGGGCCCTAAGCTGAGTTTTGAATCGGACAAGGAAAAACTCTAGACAAAGGGCAGGGGGGAGATTGTTCCACAGATGGGGGCTGAGGAAATAGAAGGTTGGATTCCGTATCAACTCATATCTGGCATGGGAGGCAGAGGGCAAATGAAGGTAGTTCAGTGGATTGAGTGGAAGGAGCATTGTAGGGCATGAGAAATGATATAGCAGAGAATTTAATACAAGGCTAAGCATGTCCAGCTGTCCCTCTCCATCTATGAGGGAAATATGTTCTAGGGTCCTTAGTGAGGTAAGGAAGGCTTAGCCATACATATGGCTTGTGTTTCTTGGACATCTGCCCCAACTTTTATGAATTCCCATTCCGAAGTTATTAGCTACTTTTTAATTTAGATTTATTAACCACCTCTACATTAATGCTCAAGGTGATTTACAATAACACAGTTAAAATACATAAAATCACACAGATTAGATCACACAGCCACTAACCCCCCCCCCCTCTTACATCCCAAATACATAATGCATGATAACAAAACCCCCACACCACAACCCTCTGTCTCGAAAATCCTTAAAAGCTTCTTTCTGCACCATGCTTTTACCCTCTTATGAAAAGGAAGATGATACATTGCCTGATAAAGGCAATCTGGCAACTTATTCCACCACATGGCTCCAAGCACTGAGAAGGACCTCTTCCTCATCCACTGCAAAAGTATCTCTGTAAGATGAATTATTTGGCTTTCAAGGAAGAATGTCAAGACTTTGTCATGCCCCCCCCCCAGAATAAGTTTGGGTATGATGCCTGGGGAATGTATGTGTGTTGGGGAGGAGCAGAGTTTATGCTGGATTGGAATTGCTTGGTAGTCCTAGGAGGAATAGGGCTGGATGTAATGATGTATGGTTGGTATATCTATGCCTGTATGCAAACAATTTGTTAGTATATTGGAGTTTTTTTCAATGTGATTTTATTTTGCATTTCATTTCTTTTTTTTGCTGCATTTGTTTTTACTATGTTATGTTTATTAATATAAACCACTTTGTCAAGTTAAGGAAGTGGTTTAGAAGTTGTTGCTGTTTTTAAGTGCCGTTGAGTCAGTGTCAGCTCATGGCGACTGTCTGGATAGTTGACCTAAACTGTGTTTAGTCTTCAGTCAGGCGGCTCATTGTTGATAGAGTGGCATCCAGAGCTGTTGTTATTATATCAATCAATCTCATTGCTGGCTTTCCTCTTTTGTTTTGACCTTGAACCCTGCCAAGCATGATGTCTTTCTCTAATGATCTCTCTCTTTGCATGATGTGTCCAAAGTATGAAAGTCAAAGTCTTGTCATCTGAGCTCCTAAAGAACGCTTTGGGAAGGATTGGGGTTTCTAGTCCCACTGGTGCTCCTTGTGGTCTTGGGCAAGCCACTTAACCCTCCATAGCCCATGTTCCCTGTAAAATAGTTATCTCCAAGTTATAATGCCCTGTTCAATGTAATTTCAGTTTGTTCAATGTAAACCGCACTGATGCAGAATAGCGCGGTATTTAAGAGAATATAAATAAATAAATAAATAAATCTCCTCTAGTACTGACTGGTTTCTCCTTCAGGCAGTCCATACAGCATTCCTCACCAGGACGATAATTCAAAGGCATCAATTTTCTTCCTATCTATCTTTTTCACTGTCCAATTTTTTGCATCCATAAGATGTTATTGGATATATCATGACTTGGACAAGTTGAATCTTTGTATGGAGAAAGGCATCTCTGCTCTTGAGAATCTTGTCTAGGTCCTTCATAACCATTCTTCCAAAAGCAATGCATTGTCAGATTTCTTTACTGCTTGTCATATATTTATTGATTATTAAGTACAATACATAAAATGATGATTCAATGTTAATCATTAATAGAGCTTTGAATACAGCATAAACCGGTTGCAGAGTTGTCCTATGTTAGTCACCAAGCTTCATTCTGAAAACATATAATTAACTTCACAGGACTGTCTGAACCATGGAAGCAGACTTCCTGCAAATTTGCCTTCTGTCCTAAGTTTGTGCACCAGTGGGATGCTTCCCTGAGCTATTGGATTAGTGGTAAAGCTATAAGATGCCCCCATGAGAAGACACAACACTCTCACTTAAATATATAGATAAATACAAAACAGAAAACACAACTATATCATTGCACAGTCTATGGGGTGCCCACATCTTGAATACTGTCTTAAAACATCTTAAAACAGCCAAAGCAGGCCTGGTGTGGTGGCTCAGATGGTAAGTGCTTTCTATTAGCATACAGAAAATCCTTAGTTCATTTTCCAGCCTAGGACTTCCTAGCCCCCAAATGCATAGATAGAGTCAGGACCCAGGCGCATAGCTGTAAGGCCTTGAAGGAAGCCAGGCTACACAGCAACTAGCCCAAGATGGCCACTGCAGTGACCCAATTGAGCAGCTTTGGAGGAAGATCCCATACAGAGGAAGGTTTATGGCACTGGATCCAAAGCTGGAAAGCACAAGCAGGTCAAACATGGACTCTTTTTTTATAATCTGGCATTTATTCCCCTGTTTAGTTGTAAATGTCGAGATGGGTTGCTTACCTGCACAGTGTCTCTATTGTGCATGATTCAGCTTGTGCAGATTGTTGGAATAATCCCTGTTATGCCTCTGAGTCAAGCCTGGGATTTGTGCTCCGGCATTTTGCATTGACAAAACAGGGTAATAAATACCTGAACTTTTGAGGAATGAGAGTTTAAAGACCAGACCTGATGCAGTGCCCTGATGGACTGGAGACAAGTGAGATACATGCTTTCACTGAAAGGAATCTTCTTTGCCCTTCCTGAGTCAATGAGTGCTGGGTACTTGGGATGACCTACTCCTAGGCTTCTTAGTATTGCTGATTGAAGAAGCAGCCTTAGTGAATGGAGAACAGGGCAACTACCCCTGAAAACATATGACTGGGATGCTGTAATGTGGGCCCATGTACAGAAGGTGCTAGCAGAGTGCATGGGAGGCACATAGGGCAGTCTCCCTTGGGCAGCAACTTGTGCACTACTATGAGCCCCATCTCAGACATACTCTCTGCTCCATTACAAGCCCTATATGGATGTATTTTCCCATGGCCTCCATCCTAAGCTGTGCCCTGATTGGTTGGCAGGGAAATGATTCAAACCAAATTTGAACTGGCAACAGAAAGCTGCAAGAAGGTCCAGCCCATTCACTAGGCAAACTAAGTGGTCACCTAGGGTAGCAGCTTCTTGGGGTGGGGGGGGGGGGGGAGGAAGCAAAGAGCAGCTACAGTCAAAGCAAAGCAATAGGTCCTGGCAGCCACACAAACTCAGAGTCATCGGTGTGTACTTTTACCTGCAGGAAGAACAGGCAACACGCAAATAGTCCATCTACCCTTGTAAGTGGATTTTTGAAATCTCCCTCGTTATACATATATTTACAAAACAAAATTGAATATTTAAAAGTGTGATGTCCATTTAGGGGAGGAGCTTGAATAAGTTACCTTCAACCTCTGGATCCTTGAGCACCATAGCCTTGGTTACCAACCACTGGAAGGAGAAGGAAGAGGAAGGAGAAGATGGGTATACGCAGCCTCCATCCCCAGGACCAGTGGCTCTGTATGGGTTGCATCTGCAGTGATGGTGGTGCCCAAGTGTTTGGTGGATTCCTTTTTGGAGTTTTAGGCATCTTTGAGCTCAGAGGAGAGGATGTCCCCACTGCTCCCACAAATGCCACGAGAGTCGCTCCCAACAGAAAGGGACAGGGATCCCTGTAAACAATTTTGGGAGCCAAGATAGCAGTCAGCAATGACAGCAACTGAGAAGGTAAGCAAGCAGGGCTTGATGAAAGAAAAGATGTCTGAAAACCATCCTCATATAGTTGGTATTGTTAATGACTTTGGGCAAGAAGTAGAGGTGACTGGAGTTTTAGTTCCAGCATCGGTGTTAATTCTCCTTGCAGCCTCTTTGTATCCTCTCCCCCCACCTCCCCACCCAGTTAGGGTATATCTTAACAGAGAAAATAGAATAGGGTAAATATTCTTTGAGTATATAGAGCAAAATTGTTTTCTAGAGACCTTATACAAAGAGGCTTTCCAGTAGGAGATAAGAGAACTGTGAAATTATTTTAAATAAGTGTTAAAATCAAGTAACTGATCAAAGGGGCAATTTGAAAGGTTCCCACTATCAAACTAAGGGCAGGAAATTAAGAGATTGTCTTAGAAGCACAGATACAAATAGGACATCCCTTCCACCCATCCCAGGCATAATCCTTGATTTATAGCCTCCTAGACCAGTTAAGGGGAAGGGGGTAATCTTACTCAATTTCAGGTTTAACTGATTATCTTCATCAGCAGGTTATTAGGCCTTAGAAATAGATTAAGTCCTTGCAGTTCACCTTGAGGTGAACACTAGAGGTCCTTTATATTTATCAGGTATAACTGTATTGGTTCAAGTATCCCTATTCTCCTAGCAACTTTAAATAATTTAACAACTTTGAATAGCTAAAAGAAATCTTTAAATCTAAGATGCAGACAGCAGTCCAGCAACAAGATGGGGGCTTTCTAGCCTTTTGCACTGTTACATGCATGATTCTCTCCCAGTTGGTGAGAGATCTTATGTGTGCACTAAGTGCAAAGACCTCTTTGCTCTCAGGGAACGAATATGATCTCTGGAGACTAGAGTAGCAGACTTGGAGGAGCTGAGGCAGACAGAGAGGTATATAAATGAGAACTACAGGGATGCAGTAGAGAGGTCCCACCTCCAGTCTGGCAGCCTTTCTGCTGCCATGGATTAGAGAGGTCATGTGAAAGGAGAACATTACCTTGGTGTGGCAGGAAATAACCCTGTAGCTAGGACCTGTACTCTAGGTGATGTGATACTCTCTTGTGCCCATGAGGGAAGGGTTAGGACGGACGCTATAGTTGGTGATTCGATCATTAGGCATGTAGTTGAGTGGCTGCTGGACATGAGGATCACCTGGTAACATGCTTGCCTGGTGCAAAGATAATGGACCTCATGTGCCACCTAGAAAAGGTGTTAGATAGTAGTGGGGAGGAGCCTGCTGTCTTGGTACATGTTGGTACCAATGATGTAGGAAAATGTGGAAAGGAGGTTCTGGAAGCTAAATTTAGACTTTTATGTAAAAAGTTGAAATCCAGAACTTCCAGGGTAGCATTCTCGGAAATGCTTCCCGTTCCATGTGAAGGACCCAAGAGGCAGGCAGAGCTCCAGAGTCTCAATGCGTGGATGAGATGATGGTGCAAGGAAGATGGTTTTGGATTTGTTAGGAACTGGGCAACATTCTGGGGAAGAGGGGGCTTTTCTGAAAGGATGGGCTCCATCTTAAACAGGGTGGAACCAGGCTGCTAGCATTAACCTTTGAAAAGGAGACAGAGCAGCTTTTAAATTAGCTAATGGGGGAAAACCAACAGTTGTCCAAGAGTGTATGGTTCAAAATGATGTATCATTGAAGGATTCTAGCAAAACAGGGAAATCAGGGCATCAATCTATGTAAAATAGTTAATATTTTCTCTGTAAAATAGTTATTATGTGCTCAAAAATGTTCTATGTAATTGATGTTTACCATGTTCTCTGTAAACCACCCCTGATCTCTGGAAGGGGCGGTATAGAAGAGCACACAAATAAATAAATAAATAAATAAAATCCCGATAGAGAGGTTCCAATAAAGGTAAACGTAATCCAGTTGCCTTTAAAAATCAAACAGATTTGAAATATTCCAAATTAACCCTATTATCAAATAGCCAGACTGTTAATATTAGCAAAAAAACAAACTTTGAAATGCCTGTATGCAAATTCTGGAAGTCTTAAAAATAAGACGGGAGAGTTAGAATATATAGCAATGAATGAAAGGTTAGATATAATTGGCATTTCAGAGATCTGGTGGATGGAGGATAACCAATGGGACACAGTGATACCAGGCTACAAACTATATTGCAATGATAGGATAGATTATGTTGGTGGAGGGGTGGCTCTAAAAATTAAAGAGGGCATAGAGTCAAACAGGATAAAGTTTTTACAAGAAACAAAATACACTATAGAATCTCTATGGATAGAACTTCCATGTACAAAGGGGAAGGGAATGACAGTGAGGGTGTACTACCATCTGCCTGGACAGAATGAACAGACAGATGATGAAATGCTAAATTTAGGCTGCGTAGGGCAGCATCCCGAGCCGGCCGCCTGTAACGGGGCGGCGCGGCAAGATGCGGGGACAGCGGGCGGTGGAGGAGGGGGGGAGGCGGGGTTGACGTAGGGGTTTACATTTAAAGTCATTGGCTCTCCCTTTGTTGGGTGCGTGGGGGAGAGCCAATGAAATTGAAGACTGGGGGGTAGTGTAGGAGCGGAGCCTGATTCGGGGCCAGTCGGTGAGGCTTCGGCGTCGGCGTACGGGGTGCTGGCTTGGAGTCGGAGTGCAGGGCCTGGAGCGGTGGACAGCTGTATCGGCAGGGTGCCGCGGTCTTCAAAAGAACAGCGCTGATTTCAAGACCAGGTGGAGCGGCGCGTGGCAGGGATCGCGGACGCCTGGTGTGGACTGCTGAGTGCGGCTCTAGCAGGCAAGGCGGGGTTGGGCCCGGTTATAATTTTATATGGCAAAGGGGGGTTTGCCGGTTAGAGGGCGGGGGAGGGGTCGTGCTGCGGGCGCGGCAGGCCGGCCCAGGGGTAAAGCGGCGGGCAGGCCCGGTCTGGGGCTGTGCGGGTTGAGGGGCAGCAATTTGAAAACAATGGGACTACAACGGAGCAACGGGCGAGGGGACCTAGAAGGGGGGTACGGGATGAGTCTTCTCAGTCTCTGCGGGGGGGGCGTGGAGGGGGGAAGAGGGGGGCCGGTACACGGAAAAGGGGTGGGCCTAGCAGGGGGGGATTAGACTTGCAATTAGAGGGTAGGAGGGGGGTGGCTGCCGGGGGTGGCAATGGAGACAGGATGGACAGTCAGCTGGAGATGCCGGGTACACCGGGGGGGGGAGAAGCTATTGGGCAGCAGGGAGAGCGGAAAGGGGGGTAGAGGGGGGTAGAGGGGTAGGGGCGTGGGGGGCTGGGGGGGGCTCAGGAGCGGTGGCGGGGCAGAGTGGATGGCCGGCTGGTCACCTAGGGAAGGGGGGCATTTCTGGGTATGGTGGGGATCAGCTTGGAGGACGGGCGGGGTCTTGGCAGCATTGGTTGGGTGGCAGACAAGGGTCTTCGGCGTCGGATTGGTTGGGTGCTTGGCAACCGGCATGGCTGGCTATGGTCCCTCCCCAGGTCTTTTCTTTTATGTCCCCTCAGGTACCGGTGATGCTCCCGTATCCAGCGATGCCCGGTGGTAGCGGACAGCAGGGACAGGAGTTGTAGCGGCCTTCCATGGCGGATAGCACGGCGGAACCAGCGGCGGCTCCTGAACAGGAGGGAGAGCCTAGGAGGGTGGGTGAGTCACAGGAGGGCACGGATGGTGGGAGGGGGAGAGGGGTGGGAGTGGGGGGCAAATCACGCAAGAAAAGGAAACACCTATGTCGGAGGCATCGGGGATCTGACTCGTCTTCTTCATCTTCGTCCTCGTCAGTTTCAGCTTCTTCCTCGGAGAGCAGGGATGACTGCGAGGCGCGCGGTAGGGACGGAGGGGTAGACACCGGGCGTGGATGCGTTCCGTCGGTAGCGGCGTATTCGGAGTTATGGGAAGGGGTACCAAGGAAGTTGCGCCGCAAAATTAGGAAACGGCGATATATTGACATATTCCGATTGCTGGAGGGTAGGCGGCGGTCCGGGGATAGCAAGAAGAAACGGAAGGAAGATGAGAAGGCAGGTCGAGTCAAGAAAGTTTCTAGAAACGTGTTGAACTGGACTAGAGCGTTTTTATGGTTAGCGTGTGTGTGGGGGCATTCTTTTCCGGATCAATACGGTATGTTGTTGGCTTACGCGGACTCTATCCTGGAGGCGGCACAGATGCATAAGGGTTGGTCGTGGTTAAATTACGACGAGAAGTTTCGAGATAAGATGGAAAAAAATCGTCTGCTGTCATGGGGTGCACAGGATATTAACCTGTGGCTTACGCAGATGGCAGTGAAGCCAGGAGGAGGGGGGGCGGGGGCGAAAGTAGGAGGGGCGGTGTCTGGGGGTACTGGGCAGTCCTTTCGACCGGCGCCCCCCTCGGGGCAGGCGAGGGCTACCGTTTCGGGTACAGGGGATATCTGTTGGAGGTTCAATAAAACATCCTGCCCCTTTCCGGATTGTAAGTTCCGGCATGCATGTTCCAGTTGTGGTGGCGAGCATTCAGCAGCGAGATGTGTTAAGAAAGGGACAGCCCTGCTTAGCGGGACAGTCCTTAAGTAAAGGGCCGGAGTGCAGCCTGGCGGCCACCCCGATATGGTGGGAGGCCTTACAGGCTCACCACCGGGGGTACCCGAGGCGAGGAGATAGGGGGATATTAGAGCGAGGTTTTAGGGAGGGCTTTGTTATCCCGGTGGAGGGGACGGTGGTATCAAGGAGGTCGCATAATTCGACTTCAGTGCATCGCTGGGCAGCGGTAGTGCGGGATAAGCTGTCGAAGGAGTTAGAGAAGGGGAGGATGGCGGGTCCTTTTGTGCATAAGCCGTTCCCCAATTTAGTAATTTCTCCGTTGGGCATTATTCCGAAAAAGGAAACGGGAAAATTTTGATTAATCCATAATTTATCATTCCCCGATGGAACGTCAGTCAATGATTGCATTCCAAGAGAGCGATGTACGGTTAGGTATGCATCCTTTGATTGAGCGGTGGAATTGGTGCGGAAGGCGGGTGAGAAGGCCTGGATGGCGAAAGTGGATATAGAATCGGCATTCCGCCTCTTGCCAGTGCACCCAAGTAGTTTTCCGTTGCTAGGCTTTTACTTTGAGGGACATTTTTATTTTGACAGATGCATGCCAATGGGATGCTCGGTGTCTTGCTCCTACTTTGAGAAATTCAGTTCATTTTTGCATTGGGCATTGGTGCAGGAGGTGAGTTGCGACAGTGTAGTGCATTATCTGGATGATTTTTTCTTTGTAGAAGCAGAGCACTCAGGGGATTGTAGACGGCTGCTGGAGGGCTTTATAGGTTTGGCGGGGGAGTTGGGGGTGCCTTTAGCGGAGGATAAAATGGAAGGGCCCGCTAGACAGCTGACGTTTCTGGGGATTGAATTGGATTCGCGGGAAATGGTAGCGAGACTGCCGCAAGCGAAAGTCTTGAAGCTGCGTGTGTTAGTAACCAATGCGCTCGCTTCCAGGAAGCTGACTTTGAGAGAACTGCAGGCATTGATTGGTGCGTTGAATTTTGCATGCCGCATAATACCGATGGGGAGGGTATTTTTGAGGAGGTTGGCAGGAGCAACAGCGGGGGTCCGGAAGCCGCACCATAGAATTAAGGTGTCTAAAGTTATGAAGGAGGACTTGAGGATTTGGGACATATTTTTGCAGGAATTCAACGGCACCTCGGTGCTACTGGAGGCGGAGATGTCCTCATGGGACTTGCAGCTGTTCTCAGATGCAGCGGGCGGGGTGGGGTTAGGCATTTATTTTGCAGGGGCTTGGTGTGCTGAGAGGTGGCCTCAGGCGTGGCAGGATGCGGGTTTGGTCACCAATATTGCTTTTCTGGAGTTGTTCCCCATGCGCATCGCCCTGGAGTTGTGGCCGGAGCATTTGCATAATAGAAGAGTTCTATGGTGGTGCGACAATGAGGCGGTGGTGGGTATAGTAAATCGGTACAACCCGAAATGTGTGCCGGTAGCGGATTTAATGAGGGAGGTGGTACTGGCGTGTTTAAGACTGAATGTGGTGATTAAAGCACGTCATATTCCGGGTTGTACTAATGAAATTGCGGATGCTTTGTCTCGTTTTCAGTGGGACAGGTTCCGGAAGCTGGCCCCCGAAGCCGAGCAGTGTGGCTCGCTGGTCCCAGAGCACTTGTGGAGGATTGGCCTGAAGAGATGCTGAGCTTGCTGCGTTCCTTGGTGGCCAGAAGTACTTGGACGGCATACCAGAAGGGCTGCAACAAGGTGGCAGAGTTCTTGAGAGGTCGGGGATGGCGGATGGATGCGGTAGCAGATTGGATGTTGGCCAGTTATCTGGTTGAGGCAAAGTCGAGGGGGTGGTCTAGGGCGGCGGTACATTCACATTTGGCAGGGTTTGTGTTTTTTGCAAGAGCGGCGGGGTGTTTGCATGACGGGTGTGGGTTTTTAACTCGGCGGCTGATGCAGGGCTGGGGCAGAATGAGTCCGGTGCCCAAGGACAGCAGGCGGCCGATTACGCACGGCTTGCTGGTTAAGCTATGCAGGGCGCTCACGGGGGTGGCGGATTCGGAATACGAGGTGGGCTTGTTTAAAGCGGTGTTTTGTTTGGCGTTTTTCGGGGCCTTCAGCATGGGGGAATTAGTAGCGCACTCCAGGTCGGCTGGGGGCGGAGGCGTGTTACAGCGTCAACAGGTTCGGGTGGAGGAGGGGATGGTTAGGGTGCTGTTGGCCCGCTCAAAGACCGACCAGCAGGGTTGGGGCCGGTGGGTGGTGCTTCAGGAGATGAGGGGTGTGCCAACGTGTACGGTGGCGGCTCTACGGGATTTCTTGCACGCCCGACCACAGGTGGAGGGTGCGCTCTTTATACATGCAGACGCCCGGCTGCTGACACGTTTCCAGGTGGCAGCGGTGCTCAGAATGGCCTTGCGACAGGTAGGAGAGGTGCCACATCATTTTGCGTCCCATTCTTTCTGCATTGGGGCAGCCATGAGCGCAGCGGCGGCCGAGTTGTCCGACCAGGAGGTCCAACGCATTGGGCGTTGGCGCTCTCAGGCGTTTAGGGGTTATATCCGTCTGTAAGGGGTTGTGGGGGATGGTGGGGGGGGGGCTAATGGTGTGTTCTTTTTTGCAGATAGCGTACGAGTTCCTCGTGGATGTTGGCTGGTGGGCCATTCCTATGTGCATTGGGCCGGTAGGCCTGCGGCGGTTCGGCCGGCGGGAGCGAATCTGGGTCTGGATCCCAAAGTGGTGTCGATCTCATGGCTGGGTGAGCGAGGTCTCCGTTGGACGCAGCTGCTCCCTTTGCTTCGGCACTACGGGGGGTTACGGCAGGCACCGGATCTGATGTTGCTTCACCTGGGTGGCAATGACCTGGCGACGTGGACCTGCAGACAGCTGATACGAGCGGTGCAGAGAGATCTGGAAGAGGTGCTGCATTTATTTCCAGGAGTCATATTAATATGGTCGGACATTATACAGCGGCCGAGTTGTCGCAATCAGAGACGCTGGGTCTCATGGTCTTACAAAAATTAACAGACAAATTGGCAGATGGGTCTGTGCACATGGAGGATACCAAGTGCTGCATTCCTGGGTGGAGGTGGATTGTGTGGGCTTATACGGATCTGATGGGGTACATTTATCTCCTGTGGGCCTTGATTTGTTGTTGAACGATTGGCAGGAGGCACTGGAGTGGGTGGTGTTGAGAGATGCTCGCTGGTCGCAGCTTTAGGGGGGGGTGGCGCGGGGTAGGCAGGCCTCCCACGCCGGTGGCGGGATCCCAGAGGTTTCCGGGGTCCAGAGCCTTGGATAAACTTGGGACGGGGGTGGGGTACCCCCGACCCGGAGAACCCCTGGGCGGGCTTTTGCTAATGATATGGCAAAGTCGGGTGCCCGGAGGGGGAGAGAAGTTGAGAAAGCGGAGGCGGGGGGGGGGAGGGGGAAGGGGAAGGAAGGGTTAAGGTTTAAGGTAAAGGTTAAGGACTGGAGGGAGCATCGAGTCCGCCCTGCCCCCAGTTAATTTAGGCAGCGTAGGGCAGCGTCCCGAGCCGGCCGCCTGTAACAGGGCAGCGCGGCAAGATGCGGGGACAGCGGGCGGTGGAGGAGGGGGGGAGGCGGGGTTGACGTAGGGGTTTACATTTAAAGTCATTGGCTCTCCCTTCGTTGCGTGCGTGGGGGAGAGCCAATGAAATTGAAGACTGGGGGGTAGTGTAGGAGCAGAGCCTGATTCGGGGCCAGTCGGTGAGGCTTCGGCGATCGGCGTCCCACCCTCCCGCCCCTTGGTTAGGAGGTTTGGATTTAGGGTTGTTGCAGTTGGGGGGGGAGCGGGATCCCGGAGGTTTCCGGGGTCCAGAGCCTTGGATAAACTTGGGACGGGGGTGGGGTACCCCCGACCCGGAGAACCCCTGGGCGGGCTTTTGCTAATGATATGGCAAAGTCCTTCCTTCTTCCTCTGACGGCACCTCATCCCCCAGTTCTGCCCTCCAACCACCTTGAATCACCTCGTCCATTTCCTATTTTCCTTCTCCCTCCCCCTGGTTCTTTTGTTTTCTGTCTTATCTTGCTATTCTCTCTCTGTCCTATAAGCTCTGGCGTTCTTTTCTAAATTTATTTTCTGCAGTTGCCATTTTGTTATTGTACACCGCCCTGATGCTTCGGCCTGGGCGGTTAATCAAGAGACTCAATAAAGATAAAGAATAAAGATAAAGTCGGGTGCCCGGAGGGGGAGAGAAGTTGAGAAAGCGGAGGCGGGCCCACCTTGCTATAGACATGGCTGGTGAGGCCTCATTCCGTTGGGGCTGAAAATGATGGTTATTGGCTGTTTTACTGTTATGCGTATTGGTTTAATAAAGCTGCGACCAGACGTTTTACCAAAATTGGTGTTGGAGTGTTTATGTTAAGCGGGGGGGGGGGGGGGGAGGGGGAAGGAAGGGTTAAGGTTTAAGGTAAAGGTTAAGGACTGGAGGGAGCATCGAGTCCGCCCTGCCCCCAGTTACAGAAATTAGGGGAAGCTAGCAAAGCTTACTACATAGTAATAATGGGAGATTTCAATTACCCTGGTATTGACTGAGTCAATGTCTTATCAGGACATGCTAGGAAGATAGTTTCTACATAAAGTAAGTGATTGCTTTATGGAGCAGCTAGTTCAGGAATTAACATGCAGGGATACTATTTTCTAGTCCTCAGTGGAACACAGGATCTTCTGCGAGCGGTAATTGTTTTGAGGCCACTTGGCAACAGCGATCATAACATGATCACATTTAATTTAGTAAATGGAGGGAGGATAGCAAGGAAACTGACTGCAGTATTTATTTATTTGACATTTTTTCTATACCGTGCTATTATAATCAGCGCGGTGTACATCGAACAAAACATACTGCGATGCATACAGGCAACATTGAGTTTACAATGAACAGGGAAAATAACACATGGGAAAACCGGGGGAACTATGTACAAGTTAACTTGATACTATATACAATACTCTAAACTCGGTATAATAAAATGAGGAAAATGGTTAAGAACAAAATCAAAGGAGCAACTGCAAAGGTTACGAGTTTATATCAGGCTGGGTGGAGCAGATGTATTCCATGCTTAAAAAAAGGTGGAATGAAGGCCAAACAACAGCCAGCATGGCTTATAGGTGAGGTCAGAGAGGCTGTTATAGCTTAGAAAGAATCTTTCAGAAAATGGAAAAAAAGAGCTAAATGACAAAAACAGGAAACAACAACTGGCAAGTTAAATGCAAGCATTGATAAGGCAGGCAAAGAGAATATTTGAAAAGAAGCTTGCCGTGGAAGCAAAAGTGCTTAATAAAGACTTTTTCAAGTATATTCATAGCAAAACAACTGTGACAGAGTCAGCTGGACCATTAGATGATGGAGGGGTAAAAGGTGCACTGAGAAAGGACAAAGTCATAGCGGAAAGACTGAATGAATTTTTTTGCTTCATTCTTTAGTGAAGAAGATGTAGGAAACTTACCCATGCCAGAAATGATATTTAAAGATGATGTATCAGAGGAATTGAATCAAATCTCCATAAATCAGGAAGATAATACATCCCAGTGTGCTGAAAGAACTGAAATGTGAGATTGTAGAACTACTGTTAATAATCTGTGATCTATCATTAAAATCATCTGTGGTACCTGAAGACTGGAAAGTGGTTAATGTAACACCAATTTTTTGAAAGGGTTCCAGGGGTGATCCGGGAAACTACAGAGCAGCGTGCTTGATATCAGTACTGTGAAAAATGATAGAAACCATTATTAAAAAAACAAAATTACTGAACATGTAGAAAGTCATAGTGTAATGGCAGAAAGTCAACATGGATTTAGCCAAGGAAAGTCTTGTCTCAGCGATCGCTTATACTTTTTTGAAGGTGTGAATCAACAGGTAGATAAAGGTGAGGCAGTTGATATACTGTATCTCAATTTTCAGAAAGCCTTTGACAAAGTCCCTCATGAGAGACTTTTAGAGAAATTAAAAAGCCATGGGATAGGAGGCAATGTACTATGATGGATTAGGAGCCGGTTCAAAAATAGAAAACAGAGGGTAGGGCTAAATGGACAATTTTACAGTGGAGTATCCCAGGGATCTGTGACGAGTCCGCTGCTTTTTAACATATTCATAAAAGACCTGGAAATGGGAATAATGAGTGAGGTGATCAAATTTGCAGATGACACAAAGTTGTTAAAACACAAGAGAATTGTAAAAAATTGCAAGAGGACTTGATAAATTGGGAGACTGGACATCCAAATAGCAGACGACATTTAATGTGGACAAGTGCAAAGTTATGCACTTAGGGAAGAACAATCCAAACTACAGTTACCTGATGCAAGGTTCCATATTAGAAACCAATGCCCAGGAAAAGGATTTAGGAATCATTGTGGATAGTACATTGAAACTCTTTGCCCAATGTGCAGCAGTGGCCAGGAAAGCAAATAGAATGCCAGGAATCATAAAGAAAGGAATGGAGAATAAAACCAAGGATATTATAATGCCTCAGTATTGCTCCATTGTGTGATCACATCTTGAATATTGTGTGAAATTCTGGCTACCCCTACCCTATCTTAAAAAAATGATATAGCAGAATTAGAAAAGGTACAAAGAAAAGAGACAAAAATGGTACAGAAGATGGAATGATATACCTACGAAAAAAGGCTTAAAAGGTTAGGGTTCTTCAACTTGAAAAAGAGACGGCTTAGGGAGATATGATTGAAGTCTATAAAATAATGAATGGAATGAGTAAATGTAGATCGGTTGTTTACCCCTTCAAAAAGTAGAAAGACTAGGGGACACACAATGAAGCTACAATGTAGCACATTTAAGACTATAATTGGAGAAAATATTTTTTCACTAAATGCATAACCAAACTCTGGAATTCATTACCAGAGGATGTAGTAAAAGTCGTTAATGTAACTGTATTTAAAAGAGGTTTGTACAAGTTTCTGGAGGAAAAGTCCATAAACCATTATTAAAGAGGACTGGAGAAATCCACTGCTTTTCCATTGGACAAGCAACATGGAATCTATGTATCTTTTGGAAACCTGACAGGTACTTGTGACCTGGATTGGCCACTGTTGGAAACTGGATACTGGGCTTGAGAACCCTTGTTCTTAACCTGTATATTATTTGTCTCAGCCTCAGAAGTTTGGAATTAAATGCACTCTTTGAGATGTCTTTGGAACCAGTGGCAAGGGCCACTATGATGGTCATATTTGCATTAGAACAGGTTAGAGAATGGACTCCTAAATATTTTTTTCATTATAAAGTTTCTATTTTTTTGTGATGGCAAACTAAGGGGTCTGTTTACTAAGCAGCGCTAGCGGCTTCCATGCAAAATCAGAGCCGCAGGCCTGTTTTATTCAATGGGGCTGCAGCTCTGATTTTGCACAGAAGCCGCTAGTGCCACTTAGTAAACAGACCCCTTCCAGTTTTCTCAAGAATAACTCAAGCTAAACACAGAGATTTTTTAGAGCGCAAACATCCTGTTTTGGGATTGGGGGCAGTTTTCTGCTTAAATTTCCAGTTAAATGTTTGATTTCTTTTAAGGGGGCCAATTTTCTTTTTTTGACCTTGATCAATGAAAGAGTTTTTTGAACTCATAGGAAAAATCTGATGATGGTTAGTAGGTAGTGACAGTGGAAAGAGATAAGGCGCCCTAGGCAAACCTCAACCCTCATCCCTTGCGCCCCCTCCCCCCCTGTGGCCTCATTTGCTGCCGCTGCTGTCACCCCTCTCCGGGCATCTGAAATACCCTTAAACAGCTCTGCAGTGCTTCCCTTTAAACTTCAGCACCATGGGGCTGTCTGTTTCCACCCGCTCTGATACTCGATGCTGACTTCCTGTCTGCAAACAGGAAGTTGGCATCAGGCATCGGCAGGGGCAGAAGCAAACAGCCCCGTAGCACCAAAGTTTAAAGATAAGTGTCGCGGGGCTGTTGGCGACCATTGTCCCGAAAGGGGTTGCAGCAGCAGCAATGGGTGCCCCGGAGAGCCGGCACTCCAGGTGACCACCTAGTTCGCCTAATGGCAGCACCAGCCCTGTCAGTAGGTAGTTGAGTGGGGTTCATTGGAGTGTTTTATTCAGGGATGGCCCAGAGTTGGTTGAAGGCATTTGCACCCTAGGCAGACTTTAAGCCTTACACCCCCTTGGCTGTCAGAACCTGTTCTTTAGCATTGAATGACCTGCTCCTTGCATACTGCCCTCCCCCCAGAAGCTGCTGCCCTAGACGGCCACTTAGGGGCTTCTTTACAAAGCCGCGGTAGCGGTTTCTGATCCTTATCAGAGCCGCGGTCCCATTGATTTCAATGGGGCCACGGCTCCGATAACGATTGGAAACCACTACCGCGGCTTTGTAAACAAGCCCCTTAGTTTGCCTGATGATTGGACCAACCTTGGTTTTGTTCTAGGTATTAGCAGTGGCATTTTGGAAGGGATGTCTAGAAAGAATCTGGAACGTCCAGAGCAGAAGGTCCAAAAATCCGGGGGAGTGGCAGCAGTGAAGGGAGGCATGTATAAGTGCCTTCTGAAATTGCTCCATCTCCATCCCGAAAAATGAATGTCCCTATAACTGGTTATGGAGGCAGGCCCCATGCAGATTGCAAGGCTGGGTTACGTGCACAGTTGTAGACCATATCACAAAGGTGGCCGTCCTCAAATTGCAACCCTCAGAACCGAGCACTTGGACATGCCGGCAGGGATATTTCAGAAGTGGGGATACTATGCTATGAGATTTGCACATCCCAATCTTCCATTTCAGATATTCAGATGTGCAGCAGGGGCCAGTGGTATGTCTGGAGTTTATTTTTAAACTCGGGGTTCTTCTGAAAAGGCTCCAAGGATGTTGCCATTCTTTGCACGTCCAAGTGCCTGTTTTCAGAAGTCCAACTCATGAATAGGGCTTCTAAAATACTCCCCAAAATGTATAAGGTAGCTATTATTGCTTTTATTTCATTTTCCTGTATTGTGAACATTTCCTATTCCCCACCTCCCCTTGTTTTTGGGCTAGGGGCCAGTTTTGTGTTTTTCTCTTTGTGTATTATTTTATATTGTAGTATTTTTTCTTTTTTGTTGTTGTTGATTTATCCCAGTTATTTCCTTTGCAATGTGCTTTTTGGTGTTGAATTTTGCAAGTGGCTATAAAACTAAAATTAAAAATAAGTAAAAGTGTGATGTCTGATATATACCTGTTATAGGATTTTTCTGGGAAGTGTGGTTGTGAGATGATTACAACTGAGTTTAATAAACAAAATCTTGAGGATTGACACTGGGGATCTAAAAGCCACAATAATTGCAAGCATGCAAGGCTGTCCAAGGTGCCTATTCCCCTTGTACTAACCCTGGCTGCAAGAGAGATTTAGCATCTCTTTCCCTCTTCTTTTTAGTAGCCATTCCCCCCCCCCCCCCCTTTTTTTTTGTTTTAAGGACCTTGAGGGAACAATGCAGCTCGGCATGTTTGAAATTAGTTTCATACTATGGTGTAATGAGAGAGGAAGAATTAAGATGGACAAATCTGCAGCTACTCGGTAGGATTTAGTTATTTCCTTTTGCATCCATTCACTGAGTAACTAAGGGCAGCGTCGGGAAATCAGTGCGATGAGCCCTAGGAGACAGATTCGTGCTGTATCAGGGTTGCGTTCGGGCTCAGTTGTGGGTTTCGCAGAATCTTTAAGAGCAGGTTATGCCCTATTTAGCGCCAGGAGAATCTATCTTTCTGTCCTGTTTCAGAGGCGCATCAGGGGCAATGGAGGGGTCAAACAAACCAATCTCTGGCCCCGTCCCAAAGCTCTCTAGTTGATGCTGTGTTGGGCTAAATATCGGTTAGGTTATGGCCCCTGTGGCCACCTCATTCCACTGTCTATAAGTGAATCAGCCGATGTTAACCACTGCCAGACTATAAGGTGCCTGAATTTTTTTTTTTTTGGGGGGGGGGGGGGAGGGATGGAGGATTTCTGAGGGAATTTAAGAGATGGCATCATGGCAAGTAGAAAGAGAAAGGGCGCCTATAGTAAAACCGCACGAGGTGTGGGAAATTTCTGCAGGATTTTCTATCGCTGTCTCGTCCTTTCTTTCCCTCCCTACTGGGGTGCTTTCTCGTAGCCCTTTTGACCATTTGGGAACAGGGCTACACCTTCGGGTCCTATGCCTCACCATGGTGGATCGAAGCCCCCTTTACTGCTGCGAGGTCTTTCCTCCAGAGCTCACATTAAGGCTGGCACCGACTGACGTGCATATATCCCCGGGCACAGAACTTCATTGATGTGAATGGATGCCCAATTCTTCCTCCCAACCAGATGACATGGGTTTGTAACTGTAGACTAGACAAGTGAGACGTCCTCCTTTGAAACGTAAATATCCATTATCCTGTCTTTAAAGTCCCAGGGGCAGAGGAACATCTTTCTGCTTGGGAGGGTCAAACAGATCTCTCGAGTTGCTAGTGGGGCATAAAATAACTGGTAGGGCAATGGTCCCGCTGCCCGCGCCTGTACTTGCAGACGATCCGCGCAGAAGCACCCTAATTCGGATAGCTTTAGGTCTAGTCCATTACCATCATTCAGAAGGAGAAGGACCTCGTTAGGTTACAAAGCTGTTGGCGTGATTTAGCCGCAGGAAACACAAATGTTCCGAAAGGGGAGTATCGTGGGCCAAAGTGAAGCCGGCTCTGTACCAGGAGGAGAACCGAGTTTGAGGAGCCTTCACATCCTCAAGCTATTCGCCCAAGCTCGGGAAGTCACGTGATAAATTCGATTCGGATACGAATGGTCCGATCCGGTTTGGCGGGTGCTAGAAAAAACAGCCACTGGGAGGGAGTTCATGGAACTTGGGCATTCGCCAGGGTCCCGGGAATCGGGGACCTTTCCGCTGGGGGCTTTAGTTTCTTTTCCGACTGAACCGCTGGTTGCAGCGTCCGCACAAAGCCGCTTTGAATGTGCACATTTTGGTTCTCGACCTCCAGGCCAGTCAGGTTTCAGGATCTCCTCAATGAATATGCATGAGATAGACCTGCATGCACTTGTATGCAGATCTATCTCATCGTGAATTTACACGTACACTGGAAGAATTCCTTCCATAGGCAGCTGCATAGGGTGGGCCACAGCGGCCATGGTCCTGATCCCACCAATATTTTTCCCAAACCAGCCTCAGCAACTAGAGGGCATGGGGAGAGAGCCGGACATTGGTTTATTTGACCCCCTGCCCTGTTGTACCTTAGTTTAAACTGCTGAACGGTGTCCGGACCGGGCAGTCAGACTCAGGCAATGCTGGTTTCTAGCCTGTCTTAGCCAGAAGCCCCCTCCTGCCTTCAGAGGAGTGGAGGAGGATCAAAACAAGTTAGGAAGAGAGGAGGAGCGGAGTCAGATCTTTCTCGAGAGACGGAGGGAAGCGGGACTCACCCGACCCTCCGCTGGCACCGTCACCTCGGACCCTGCTCTCTCTGACGGAGAAAGTGACAGGGAACATCAAAAATTGCTCTGGGAGATAAATCGGGGGTCTCTCCACCAAAAGCCACGGCAACAGGAAGATTGGGAGTCACTCCCGGACAGAGATAAGGAGCCGCTGGGGGTTCAAGACCTGCTTCAAAGGCGAGATCAAGAGTTGCTTCGGGACTGACACCAACAGCCGACCTGGAAGATAGATCAGGAGTCGCCCCAGTTACTATGCCAAGAGCCTCCGAGCTCCAATTTCAGTTTCTGGGTCTCTGCAGGGTCCCGGGACTTGTCGCTTCCTTTCTCGCCGCCAGGGGTCAGAAATAATGAGAAGTGAGCTGTGGGCCTGAGGGGAGCGGGAACAGTGAAGAAGCTGCAGGAGAGGAGCGGGAGCCCGGTAACTGGAAGCACCTTTAAGGACAGGCATCTGAAGCAGGGAGGGGTCTTCGGGGCAGGCATCTGAAGCAGGAAGGGGTCTTCGGGACAGGCATCTGAAGCAGGGAAGGGTCTTCGGGACAGGCATCTGAAGCAGGGAGGGGTCTTCGGGATAGGCAGCTGAAACAGAGAAGAAGCTTCTGAGGTCGGGGCATCTTCTGGTCAGGTTCTCCGTGCTACCGGTTCCAAGAAGTTTGGCCCATCCCGACGCTATGATCGGAGCCTCCGAGTTCCCGCTCTGGGACAACCAGTCCTTCTCCTGGTGCAATGACTCGTGCTGGGGCAACGGGAACAGCTCCGAGCCCCGCAACCCCCCGAGGCTGTTGGATGCCTGGCTGGTACCACTCTTCTTCGCCCTGCTAATGGTGGTGGGACTAGCCGGCAACTCCTTGGTCATTTATGTCATCTCCAAGCACAAGCAGATGCGGACAGTCACCAACTTTTACATAGGTAAGAGGGACCTGTGGCTTCCCTGGTTGTACTGGGGCTCTGGGAATTTGGGGTTCCTCGGGCTGTGCTGGGGTTCTAAGGAACTTCAGTATCTGGGGGCTCTTCAGTTTGTTCGTGGGCTCCACGGTCCTTGGGCTTTGAGTCTGTGCTGGGGCTCTTCAGTCTGTGCTGGGTGTGGGACCCCGAGGGTCTGGGAACCTGAAGGTCCAGGGGTTCCTCAGACTGTGCTAGGGGTTCAGAGTTCTAAGGGGGTACAGGGTATTGGGGGTTTCTGAGTCTCTGGGGCTCTTCAGTCTGTACTGGATATGGGATCCAGAGGGTCTGGGGCTCCTCAGGCTGTGCTGGGGCCCTGAAGGTTCAGGGGTTCCTCGGGCTGTGCTAGAGCTTCAAGGTCTTATGGGCTCTTCAGTCTGGAGCTCCATGGTCCCGGAGCTCTTGAGTCTGTCCTCAGTCTGTGTTGGGTATATGGTCCGGAGGGTCTGGGGTTCTTCGGGCTGTGCTAAGGCTCCAGGATTCTTGGAGGTTCAGTTTGTCCTGGGGCTCTATATTCTGTCCCAGAGCTCTTCAGTCTGTACTGGACGTGAGGGACTGAGAGATTGGGGCTCCTCAGGCCGCTGCTGGTGCCCTGCAGTTCCCGGGTTCCCTCAGGCTGTGCAGAGTTCCAGGGTTCTATCGGACTTCGGGGTCTTGGGAGCTCTTAAGTCTGTGCTGGGTGTGGGGTCCCGAGGTTGTGCTGGATTTCTGCTGTTTACCTTTGAAATGGAACCTAAGATATCTGTCAGGGACTTCTCCAAAAACATCCTAGCAGGGACATATTTATAGTTCCGGATTTAATTCAATATGCATATTATAGATGAGTGATACAACCTTCACCACTGCATGAGTCACTTTAGGAATAATCTAAGTCTGAACCCCCATTTTCAATTTCTAACTTCCTTTTACCGTAAAACTTAGGTCAATTTATTGGGTGTAATCTTGTTCTTAAAAACCTAAAGGAAAGGCCTGAGAGCTCGGTCTGGGCTTCTGTGTAGTTCTTGGATTCCTTTCACTAGAGTAGGGGCCTAATTTACGTTTTTGGCTGCACAGTAAGGTTGTGTTTGTCAGGGACATATGAATAACTTTTTAATAGTTGTGTCTCTACGAAGAAAAATACAGGAAATCCGCATAAAAAATCAGCTCACATTAACATTTCTTTCCCGCGTGATTGATTCTTTCTCCTAGTGTTATGAGGAGTCTTCGACAATGGGCTTTGTTTATCAAATGTTCTTGGCTTGAAATAGTTGTATATAGGAAAATAATAGTCTTAAAATCCTTTTCTATATTAGTTCTGCTTTGTCAAATAATTTAAAATCAAAATGACCAATCATAAACGTTAGGGTTTGCAGACGTACCTTACTGCTATTCAGCACCAGGGTCTGGACAGCTCCTCAGACGAACAGAGTAATGCTGTTCATGAAATGTTTGAAATCCGCTAAAAATATTTTAATAGGTAAATGGACTAAACTTGAAACAGAAAGAAAATCATATTAATGGAATGACTAGACTCAATTATTTCACTATGCAGAACGGACCACACTCCTTAAATAGTGCCTGGACTTCACAATGGGTTCTGACCTATAAAACAGGCACAATATTCTACCGATTACTTCTTAATCATTTTCGTCATAATTGTAAACAAGTATTACCAATATTACCACACAACCTATATGAATATGTAAGATCACATCCAACAATGTTAATATAAAACCACAGAATTATTATTTATTTAGCTGCATTTATATCCCGCTTTTCACTGGATCAAAGCGGTTGGGGGATACATTTAACAGGAGGGGATGTGAGACACATACACTAATACTTACAGGGAACATGGGCAATGGAGGGTTAAGTGGCTTGCCCAAGACCACAAGGAGCACCTGTGGGACTAGAAACCCCAGTCCTTCCGGCCCAAGGTTGCTGTCCTCTAGTGGGATTTGAACCATCTACCTTCTGGCCTGTAGTACCTTGCCCCAACCACTGGGCCACTCCTCCCTTACATTAGTGTACATTCTTTAGGAATCACCACCTAAGATCTAGAAACCAAGGTACAGTGAGAAAATCTAAAATGTATACAATTATCAGTATCAACTGGTCAGATTTCGTTGGCCCTCTTCTTTCTGAGAGATGGGGAGAGGCAATTATTATGTCTATTATTTGTGCCCCCAAGTATTCACCATCTGCTCAGGAAGTTTTCAGTGTCTGTAAGCCCTTGGCACTTTCACTCCAACAAATGGACTTTGAGGACATTATTAAAGACTGCTGAAAAGAGAAGCCAAAGAAATAAACTTTCTTAGGAAATGACTAGAAATTATATACATTATGTTTTTGAAATGTAATTATGAAGTTTTATTGCATTACATTTCTGTGTCACAATCTGTTTGTTGTTGGGGTTTTATGGGGGGGGGGGGGAGATTGTTTGCTTTTGTTTTTTGCTTTTTAAATTTATTCCCTCCTTTGTAGGCCCTAAAAATTGTGTAGGCCTAATGGGAAACCCAGCACTGCCTCTGCTGGTATTTTTTGTATTTTTCACTGTCTGGATCCTGGGAAACTACTCAGATCCTACTTTTATCTGACCTGTCATTCACTTTTCCTTGGAACTTACAATGCTTATACCTCTCTTTACAGCCATAGAAACATAGAAGTATAATGGCAGAAAAAGACCACAAGGTCTGTCTAGTCTGCCCTTCCATACCGACTACAATAGTCCCCTTTTTTCCTTAAGAGATCTTCGGTGTTTGTCCCATGATTTTTTGAATTCAGATACTGTCTTCTTTTCTACTACCTCCACTGAGAGACTATTCCACTCATCTACCACTCTTTCCATAAAGAAATATTTCCACGTATTACTCCCGAGTCTATTCCCCTTTCACCCTCATCCTAGTTCCCTCGTAGCAGAGTTTGCTTTCAATTGAAAGAGGCTCTCCTCTTGTGCATTTATTTATGCCGTGGAGGTGTTTAAATGTTTCTATCATATCTCCTCTATCCTGCCTTTCTTCTAATGTATACATATTAAGATTTTTAAGTCTGTCCTCATATGTTTTATAACAAAGACCACTAATCATTTTAGCAGCCACCTTTGCACCAACTCTTTGCTGATTGTTAAATTGTTAAATGTACAATGTTGTTACATTATTGCTTGTAAACCACTTTGATAGCCTGAAAGGTGCTATATAAAACCAGTTAAATAAAATAAATAAATTTGCATGTACTGCCTTCGTTGTATGCAAATCTATCTCAGGACCAACAAGAAAAACAGCAACCGCCACTCAAGGCAGAACAAAACCAAAAACAAAGGAGTGACAGGTTCACACACAATGTGTTTATTAAATGATAAATGAGTGGCCTAAACCCATTACATGATAAATGAGTGGCCACTCATTTATCATTTAATAAACATATTGTGTGTGAACCTGTCACTCCTTTGTTTTTGGTTTTGCAAATCTATCTCATGCATATTTATTTATTTATTTATTTATTTAACTGTGTTTATATACCACTAATCTGCAAGTCTCAATGGTTTACATATAACTACTTGGCCTAAGTGGCTTACATTGAACCATAATAACTTAGGGCCCAATTTTTGAAGGCATTTGCATGGGTAACTGCCCTAGTTATGCATGTAAATGCCTTAACGGGGAATTTTCAAAGGCACCTAAAAGGGTAGTACCTTTGAAAATTCCCTAGTTTGTCCCTTACGCGCCCCGATGCTATGCGGTTAGCAGCGGGGCGTGTCGGGGGCATTCTGGGCTGGTGCAGAGGCGGGACATGGTGCTACACAGTTAGTGCTCTGCGCCTGAAAGATATGCGAGGGAAACCCTTGCCTATCTGTAAGGTGCTGGGGCTAACCATGTAACATTGAAAATCAGTGCTACACGGGTAGCCCCTGCAGCCTCCTAGCTGTGCAGCGATACCTGGATTTTCCATGACAGAGCCGCATATGACCCCGGCATGGAAAATCCAGGTTAGGTGGGAGGAGGGGTGGGCTATGCACCAATGTGGCACATAGCACCACCCAGATCAAAATTGGGCCCTTAGTGAATTACATAGAACTGTAAACAATAAACAATTTTTGTAACATAATATGAATAAACATAATATCAAACATACAAAGGTATTGTAATACTATTATATAGAGGGGAGGAGGGTTGAGTGAGGGTAGGGAGGTAGGGGGGAGATAGAGGGGAGCTGGGATGGAACGGTTGCACTAGTGGCTCTTAGATTGTCGGTTATGTTTTGTTTTTTTTCAAAGTTCTATTTATTAAGAACAGACAGGAAAACCAATCAACATCCACTCAAGATTCCGTTTTTACATAATAAACATATCCCAGGTGGGGGCTGTGTCTTGTCCACCACTCTGGGAACATAACAACAAGCAAAGAAAACCATACAATACAATACACAACCGTATATCCCAATGGCCCCCCTCCCTCCCCCCCCCTCCCAACCCCCTCCCCACCCACCACAGGAAGCAAAGCAAACAATATTAATATTAACCATGGAGCAAGAGCTATCCCAATCAGCCACTATCCAATCCGTAATACCTCGCTATGGGCTTTAGGTCCCAATCCCTGAATGTAAGGCATCCAAATTAGCAAAAAGGTAGCCCATCTCTGGGGGTGCCCAAACGCACTCTGCCGCTCCATGAGCAAAAGCTGGTGCAGGCTGTGTCACACCGCCCCCCTGGTGGCAATGGCGGGTCACAGCAGAAAGGGGGTGGACATGCAAAGTTTGTTTGTGGAGGAGTTTAGCTCAATTACAGGGCCCAGGTTTTTATAGTCCTGGTAGCCTTCTGTGTAACTAAAAAGCTCCCAATAATATCACAGTCCGAGGGTAGGGAAAAATTAAGGCTTTTATTTCCCGTGTTGCAAATAGGTTCAAATAGCACAGCTTACATCAACACAAAAGAATGTCCTTGCTCCAGGTTAAAGGAAAACATGAACTGAAGAAAACCTGTTAACTTCACAGCAATACCAAACGGAATACAGAATCAAACTTTTACCCCAGACCACAGCTATTCCTCCGCTAAGGGCTCAATTCTTTCGGCCAGGCAATAGCTACAATCCATCGGTAGGTCCGAGGGATCATCCGGGAATTCCACCTGCATTGGCTCGCAGTCTGGAATGTCTAGGGTCTCGCCTTCAGGCTTTTTGTATAATGCTTGTATGATGCCCCAATGTTCAGCATCTAAAGGTAAGCCTTTGCTTTGTACACTTTTAGCATGTGGACAGTCTCTCCTGCACACTGGTCCTTCTCTAGAAAGTCTCCTGTTCGGTACAGGTTTGTATTTTGTATCATGAATGCATCTAGAAGGACAGCATTCTCCAGTGCCTTGCTCCTTCTGCTTCACAGCATTCGTAAAATCATAGTCAGTAAAATAGTAATTACCTTTTCTCCTAAGGTTAGCACAGTGAAGTGAGGGCTGAGGCCTGTTCCTGCTGGGGCTTGGCTTCTCTGGCACCCAGGTAGGCCTCCGGTTCTCAGGTCGGCCTTCTGCTGGGGTTAAGCCGCACTGGCACCACAGCTTCTTTCTCCCAGGGCCTTGAAAGTTGCCTTTCAAAATTCCTCTTTCACCTCTTTCCTGGTTACTCCCTGTTGCGTCTTTCAACACTTGCTGGCCCTTGCCAAACTCAGGCCTTGGACTCTCTGGTACAGTCCTTCTCCTTCCAGGGTTAGCTTCCACACGGTATCTTTCCCTCCTGGAAAGTGTGTCCTCTCCCCTTTTGAGATATCTAAAGCAAGTTTCTCCACCTGGCTCTGCTGAGTCTGCTAGGCCGGTTCCATCTGTTAGGACTCCTATTCCTGGGTCCTCCTCTCCTTCCAGGAAAGTTCTCCTTTCTCCTTCCAAAGTTAGCCTCCTTCCTGGATCTGGATCTCCCTGCGAATCTGGAACTGGAACTCCTTGCACAACTCCCTGCCAGTCTGACTTTCTCCAGTCATCTGGGCTTTTA
Organism: Ichthyophis bannanicus; assembly: GCA_033557465.1. Taxonomy (NCBI): domain Eukaryota; kingdom Metazoa; phylum Chordata; class Amphibia; order Gymnophiona; family Ichthyophiidae; genus Ichthyophis; species Ichthyophis bannanicus. Next base: position 310,528,579 of record CM066039.1, read on the forward strand.
AAAGGAATCTTCCCCTTTCTGGATTGGGTGCAGGCCGGTATTGCATCATTGGCTCTAGGGCGTGGTTCCTCAGTCCTCCAGAGGTCCCTCTTGCTCCCCCTATATGGCTCCTTGTGATGCTGCAGCCGGTGTCTGCCTCTTTTTTCTGAGTTTAAAACATTTTCTTCTGTCTGCAGAGAGTCTGCAGTGCCACAGCTGTTATGCCATTCACAAAAAGTAGGGGCCACAGGCTCCCTCCACCTGCGAAGAATAGGGCCCTTACCAACCAGACAGGCTTTGCGCACTAGAAGTCTCTCCCACCTTCCCTTCGGGTGGAGCGGTCCTAACTGATCAAGCACTACCAACAGCCCTGTCCAACAAATTCACTGCCCCAGGAGACCAGTAAGATATGCCCCAATTTGCAGCCAATAGCGACGAATAGACGGACAGCCCCACCACATATGACCCAGGTCCGCCAAAGCACAAGAGCATTTGGGGCACCCGCCATCTAACGTAAGGCGGCTTCTAAGCGCCCGCCTCGGGGAAAAATGGGCCCGATGGATGCATTTAAACTGTATCTCTCGCCACCGGGCCCCCTCCACCAATTGCGCGATCCAACCCAATGCCTCCCGAACAGAGCCCGGGGGTATTTCTCGACCCAGTTCCCTCACCCATAGGCTTTCCAGCGCGGAAAAATCAAGGGGTAGATCAAGCCGGTCCAACCGCCTCTTTAAGTCGGCTATAGTCAGCGGGGATTCCGCTCCCAGAGCGAAGAAATCCAATATCCACGCCGAATGTTCCGCAAGAAGCTCACGCTGAGACAAAGAACCGATATAATGAGAAACTTGTGCATATGCAAAGGCAGACGCCCCTGGGCTCAAGTCATATTCCCTACAAAGCGCCCCCAATGCCTTACAGCTACCGTCAGAAGTTATCAAATGTCCCAGGCGCCGTATACCCAACCGCCCCATTGCCGATAAGAAGCCGAGTCAGAGCCCGGCGTAAAACAAACATTACCCTGTAAAGGCAGCCAGCTGGAGACCACAGAGTCACTACCCCAATACTTATTTAACTGTTGCCACGTTCGTCGCGTCGCCTTTATCAGGACACTACTCGTCATGCGAGTCGGCAAGACCGCCCGCCACAAATGTAAAACCGCTTCCAAAGAGTGCGGGGCGACAAAGGCTTCTTCCAACCCACGAGGGGTGTAGACCTCGGTATCCCCCAGCCAGTCACCCAGGTGCCGTGCCTGACATGCCAGCGCATACTTCCAAAGATCCGGAATTCCAACCCCCCCCCCCCCAACTTCCACCCCCCTCTCATCCTGGCCAACGGTATACGGGCTCCGGTCCCTTTCCAAAGAAAACCCCAAATCTCCTTTTCCATGCGTAACAAATCACGCCTCAAGAACCACACTGGGAGGGTTTGCAACCAGTAGAGCACTCGAGGGAAAATCACCATTCCTAAGGCGGCCACTCTACCCAAGAGAGACAAGGGGAGGGGCGCCCATGCCCGCAACTGTGCTCGGAACTTAGAAAAGATACGTTCAAAGTTCATGGGATATAACAATGTCGGATTCTTAGTCAATAAAATACCCAGATACACAAAAGAGTCATCAGCCCAACGGAGTGGGAATCACCCCGGCCAGCTCTCCCGTAAGGTACCCCCCACATCTAAGGCCTCCGATTTAGTCATATTTATACGCAGCCCCGCAAATTTTCCATATAGCGCGAGCTCCTCAAGTAAATGAGTCAGAGACTGCTGGGGAGACGTAAGGTGTACAAGTATATCATCTGCAAAAGCAGCCACCTTAAACCCATGAGGCCCAATTCGCACGCCCCGTATACTCAGAGACTCCTCTATCTTCCGTATCAGCAGATCCAGGGTCAACACAAAAAGCAAGGGGGACAGCAGGCAACCTTGATGTGTACCCTGTTCCAAGCTAAATTTATCCGATAGCACACCATTACAAAGAACTCCAGCCGTAGAGTCCGCATAAAGCATTGCCACCATCTTACAAAACGGGTCACCCAACCCATAACAGGGCAAAGGATATTTCAAATAATCCCAATGCACCTGGTCAAATGCCTTTTCGGCATCAAAGCTAATGACCAGTGATTGGAGATCCCGCTCACGTACCCATTCAAGTGACGCTAAAATTCTCCGCAGATTCCGCACAGCATATCGCCCCTTAACAAACCCAACCTGTGATTCATGCACCAGATCTCCTAAAACCGAAGCAAGTCTATCCGCCAAAACCTTAGCCAGTATCTTCGAATCAAAATTTAATAAGGAAATAGGCCGATAAGAAGCCGCCTGGGTGGGGTCTTTTCCCGGTTTCCATAGTAAAGTAATATGCGCATGATTAGCGCCCCAGCCAAACTTCCCCTGGGCCACCCTACAATGAAACATTTCCACTAATGTGGGGGGCACTAACTCCCCTAAAAGTTTATAAAACTCGGCCCCAAACCCATCAGGGCCAGGCGCCTTACAACAACTAGCATTCTGAATAACTCTTCAGACTTCGTCCACCGTCACCGGGGCATCCAGATACGCCTGCTGGTCAGCCGTCACCTGTGGCAACTGTACTGCTCGTAAATAGGTCTGCATTTCAGTCGGGGCTCCCTCCCGCCTTGCATAGAGCTGCTGGAAAAAGGAACGGAACAACCGAGCTATGGCTGTACTATCTTTATGCAAGCATCCCTGATCATCCCGTAACGCCGCAATCGACCGAGAGCCCCGGCTACCCCGCAAGCAACGCGCCAAAAGTTTCCCAGGCTTGTCCCCAAAGCGGTAAAGTTGGTATCTATAATACAGATGAGATTTCTTTGCCCTCTGATGAAGTAATTCATTTAGAGACGTTTGCAACTCCCAGAGCTTTCGTTTATTAGTCGCACTGGGGTCTCCCGCACACCGTCGTCGAGCTCGCACAACCTGCTTCTCCAACTGAACAATCTGCATTGCCAACAATTTGCGCTTTCTCGCCACATAAGCAATGATATCTCCCCGCAACACTACTTTAGCCGTTTCCCAAAGCAACTCTGGGTCCTCTTTGTGCTGCGCATTATGGCCCATAAATTCCTGCCAGTACTGTCCAATACGCATGCGAAAGTCAGCATCATGATATAACCCCATGGGAAACCACCAAAGCCGAGGCAGCGCCGCCAAGTCCCCCCATCCAAGGTCAACCCAGACCGGGGCATGATCCGACACCGCACTAGGGCCTATCTGTGCATCGCCTACCTGTACAAAAAGCCTTTCCGAAACCAACACATAGTCAAGTCGAGCGCTAGTCCCATGGGCTCTCGATTGATGGGTGAAATCTTTCTCTAACGGATGCAATAGACGCCATGGGTCAATGATTCTCAGGCGATCACACAATCCCTGTAATGCTTTAGTGGTTGGAGCTCGCATTCGCTCCCCCCCCCCTGCCCGTCGTATCCATTGCTATATCCAACACCCCATTCAAATCCCCAGCTAATATCAAAGGAACATCAGGCAATTGCTCCACCCTGGAGGCCAGTCGGGCATAAAAAGCCTGGTCCAATACATTGGGACTATACAGGTTACCCAACAAAATCGGCCTGCCCTCAAGGCTACCATACAGCAAGATATAATGGCCTTCAGGGTCTACATACTCCTGTTCCAACACAAAGCGCACCCGTCTGCTGATCAATATGACCACTCCACCCTTTTTCCCTCTAGCCGGGGCTCCCCAACTCTGCCCCACCCAAGTCCTTTGCAATTTAGCATGCTCCTCAGCCATCTGGTGGGTTTCTTGTAACATAGCGATGTCACAGATGTTTTTTTTATTAGTGAAGTGTTCAAGAAATAAGTACGTTTTTAGGTTTTTCCTGAAGTCTGTGTGATCATTTGTGGCATGGAGACTGTCTAGCATTGCGTACCACAGTGCCGGTGCGAAGAGGGAGAAAGCCCTTTTTAGATGTGGTGGAGCTGTTTTTTGTGTTTAAAGAAGGTATTTAGAGCATGTTAAGTGAGTTGGTTCTCCTGATTCTGTTATTAGGTGTTTTCTGTATTAATGATTGGAGGTAGGTTGGAAGACAATCCATGGAAGAGTTTGAAGATCATGTGGATGGACTTGTATTTGATTCGTTGAGTGATAGGCAGCCAGTGCAGTTGTTTGATTATTGGTGTTATGCATTCCATTCTTGGGGCATTGTAGAGGATGTATGCTGCTGTATTCATGACTATTTGAAGTGGGTGAATTGTAGATTTAAGTTGGCCTTGTAGAATGAAGTTACAATAATCAAAGTGGGGGAATATGAGTACTTGAAGAACAGTACGGAAGTCATTTGGGTTCAGAAGCGATCTGAGATGTTGTTCTATCTTCAGCTTGTGGTAGATGGTTCTTGTAATATTGGTTATATGAGGGGATAGTGTGAGGTGCTGGTCAAGAATGATTCTCAGATAGCACACTTGTGATTTAACTTGTAGTTGGGCTCTGGCAATGTTTATGTGAATAGGTGGTATGAAGTTGGTGTCCTTGTGTGTGTGTGTGTATATATATATATATATGACTTCAGTTTTCTTGAGATTTATAGTCATGTTGTGTTCAGCAAGCCAAATTTTTATGGAGGTGAGGCATTTCTTTATATGGGTGATGGTTGGGTTAGTGGTATTGATTGGAGCATAAACCATGATATCATCTGTGTATAGGTGGTAAAGTAAGTTGTATGCCTGTATAATAGAATGGATTAATTGAAGGAAGAGGTTGAATAATAATAATGATAGGGCTGCTTGGGGGACTTCCTGTTGCTGTAAGTAAGGCTTTGATGTTTCATTGCATATTCAGTGTGGGAATTCTGAAATCCCGACTGGCTTAGGTGTGCCCCAAGAACTAGGTTGAGAACCGCTGCCCTAATAATCTCTCTCTTCACATGATGTATGCAAAGTTTGAAAGCTGAAGTCTTGTCATCTGAGCTTCTCAAAAAAGCTTAGGTTTGATCCCCTCTAGTACCAACTGGTTTGTTCTTCAGGCACCCCATGGTATATACAGTGGACCTGATATTCAGCACTGTTGGCTAGCTGCAGTCGCTGACCATTAAACCTGGATTTTCAATACCAGGGTCATATACGGTCTCGGCATAGAATATCTGGGTTCACCGCATAGGCCGATCGCTCACTGGGCAGTGACAATATTGAGCCACTACCTAATAAGCAATATGCAGCAAAAATTAGGCCAGGGATTCCTGTGCCTAGCAAATGCTGCATATTGCTAACTGGGTAGTGGCTCAATATCACCGTTGCCTGGTTAGCGATTGGTACCGCCTCCATTCCGCCCTGGAATACCCCAACATGCTCCAATGCTAAGCAGTTGCGGACAGCAGCAGTTGCGGATATTCAGATGCATTGTGTCAGTGCCGCTGAATATCCCATTCACCACTATTAACATGATTAGCAGCTCTGCTAACCACGTTAATGCTTTGAATATAGAGCCCAGTATTCTTCACCAGCACCATAATTGAAAGGCATCAATTTTCTTCCTGTCAATCTTTTTTACTGTCCAACTTTTTCATCCATACTGTATGACGTTATTGAAAATACCATGGCTTGGACAAGTCAAATTTTTGTATGAAGAGAGACATCTCTGCTCTTAAGAATCTTGTCTAGGTCCTTCATTATTCTGCTTGCTATTTCTTTATTGATTATTGATCCAAACAGGTTAAAGTTGTCCACTCTCTCTATTTCTTCTCCATCAAGGATGAAATTATTGATTTTGCCAGTTGTCAGGTTCTATGTCTTCTTCATGTTAAGGTGCAGGTTCTTTGTAAGACTATGTTTCTTGATCTTGAGAAGCAAATATTTCAGATTGTCTTCACTCTCAGCCAGTAATGTGGTGAGCAAATATGTTAGAATGTATCCTGTCTTGAAAAAGTGCCTAGTCAGGAATCAAAACTGCTGCAAATAGACAGTTAATGAGCATATTCTGTAGGACTCTGGGCAAGTTCCTCCCTCAGCTCCAGAACACATTCTCTCTCTTATTACAACATGCATAAGTTGGGTCAGAAAGACCTCAGTACATTCCAAATATACTGCCCGGCTTCATAGGTGTCTCTTACTAGCGCTTCACTGGATGTTGGAAAGAGGCATGTCCCCTTCCAGAGTAAAATAGTTGAATACATTTCTGATATCTTTGTTACAGGAAGGTTGACATTTCTGTTGAGGGAGAGGAACCTTAACTTCCAGCAAATTTGGTCTCCCTACATTGAATATATTCAGAAATAATTGATGGTGTTGCTGTTTATTTTGCTGTTATGTTTTAAGAGACCTATATATTCTGATGCTTGCTGAGGCACTATGATTTCATGACATTCGGTATATCTGTCTCAACCTCGGGGTGGGGGGGGGGGGGAAAGAAGGCATTTATGGGCATATCTACTATATCTCATGTTGATAATGAACGTTTGTGCCGTGTTACTAGCATGTGGCTTCTATGTAATTGCAAAGAGGCATCTATCACCCTGCAGTTAGTGCAGGAAAGCCATGCTTTAACATGGTGAAGGGGCTGCAGGGGCAACTAACATCACCCACTGAGGTGGTGTTAGTTGCATCGTCACTATCTTCGTGAAGTGCAGTTAGCATGGGTGACTAATACCTGTGCTAGCTGTGGCATGCTGGGAATACCCCTGTCCCACGCAGTTCCCGCTCTGGTAGCATGGGACTTGCTAGTTTTTAGCATGGTGCCAAAAAACGTACGCTAATTCCATGCTACCCTGGTAGTGCAAACATGTGCTATATAACGGAAAATGCGAGTTGTCTACGTTTTGGATATGGGTACACAGTGCTGTTACATTGTGAGTTAATTAATATATCCATTTCATACTGGTTGTTTAATAAAAAGATTTAACAAAAAAATGTATAAGTCTTGTTCCTTTTAGAACATGCAAAGCCACTCCACTGAACCCAGTGACATTAGAGGAATTTCCCAGAGCAAGCTCAAGGTGTGATGCCATTGTGTAGTATGGGCAAAGGCCAGCTAAAACTCGGCTTTATTTCAATCTGATCTCAAATATAATTCATCTAATCTCTATAGGATATAATAGAGAAAATGCTAGCAGCAAGGCACACACAGAAATACCTCATTAAGGACCAAAACACCCTGCAGCAACTCAGCAAAGTACAAAGCACATTGATCTGCTGGTCTGTGCAAACTACAGAATATATTTCCCATCTCTGCCATCCAGATTCAGATTCAGATAACTTTATTGGCCTGACAATTTTGCACGTGTTGCCAAAGTAAATGCATTTAGAGCCCGATATTATCAGCGACAGCAACTGGTGCTGCTAAAGCAGCTGAACTTTAAACCTGGATATACAACGCCTGGGCTATATCCGGGCTCTGCTATCGAAAATCTGGACTGCCCAGATTGCAGCGAAGATAACCGGGAAGCAGCGATATTCAGCCACTGCCCAATTAGCTCCTGCAGTGAAAGTTAGGCCAGGGCTTCCTGCTCCTGACCTTTGCCACACGTTGTTAACCAGGAAGTGACTCAATATCGCCACTGCCCGGCTAGCGATGGGTGGGGTCCTGGAATGCCCCATATTAGTGTCGCTGAATATCGCACAGAGCAGATATTCTTAGCAGATAACCCCCCCCCCCCAATTTATTATTTTCTACATCGAATGATAGCTTCCTCTCAAGAAACAGCAGCAGCATTTCAGAAGGAAAAGAACACTTCCCTCTCACTCAGCCCTTTCAAAAGGCAACCTCTGTATTATTTTCATAAGCTGAAAGCTTATAACACCTTCAGACACATCAGCACAGGATGGCAGAGGCAAGAATAGTGTGAAATGAAGCCTCATCTGCAGCGCAGAAGAGCCCCAAGAGAGCTTCACCTGCCCTGTAGGAATCTACACAGATCTAGATCACTTCTTTGTTCATACAGAGGTCTCGGTGCAAGACCCAGGGACCCTGCACAATGCATCCATGGTCTACACTAGGAAAGTGAACTATATGATAGAAATTCCTTCTTATCTTTCATGCTTTCAGCTCTGTACAGGGAGGCTGCATGCCATCAAGCAAAGGAAACGGACAAAAGAATAGCCGTATGCAGAGCCTGAAGGGGGAAAGGCATTTATCATGTGGCTATGTCTATTATTATATTATCTTTCTTTTCTGTATATGCTATCCTTCCTTTTTCAATTTTTTTGGGGGTAAGGGAGGGGTTGTGTAAATGTTTCCACTTTCTGTTTCTCCTCTTTTGTTCTCTGTTTTCCACTCTGGGAAATCCTTGCAGTTGACTTTTTAAATGGGGAATCTTCAATCTCCAAGAGCCACAAACTGGTTGGGGTTTCAAGCTATCTTGAATGAGTATGCCAAAGATAGATTGTGTACTCTATCTCAGACATATTCATAAAGGATATTCCTAAAAACTCAACTGGTTTGTGACATCCAAAGACTGAAAGTGTCAACCTAATTCCTAAGTCCAAGATTTCTTTCAGTGGAAACGTGTTCTGAGGTTTTCCCTGAAGTGGAAGAGATGTGGTCTATTTCAATTGATTCAAAATAAGGTCACTCAAATGATTACCAAAGAAAACCAACCCATGCAGTTCTTCGACTATGCGCTTGTAGGCAGGTCTGGTCCCTCCCTCCCGTCTCTGATATAGGTCACATCACAGGAGGGAGGGACCAGACCAGCCATTCAAATGCAACTCTACGTTTGAATGGCTGGCCTGGTCCCTCCCTCCTCTGACGTGACCTACATCAGAGAGGGGGGAGGAGGGAGGGACCAGACCTGCCTTTAAGAGTGGAGTCTGAAAGATCTGCTTGTTTTGTTTTAATTGAAGTTAGGTCTGTTCCGCTGTTGCTGGTGTTGCCACTGAGAAAAAAAGTGGTGTCAGCAGGGCAACTGCAGCCAGCGTGGGGGGAGCCGAGGCTGGAAGCCCAAAATGTGCCCCTATATCCTTTGTGCCCTGTGCGGCTGCACTGCTCACACAGGGCTAGGTACAGTGCTGCTAGACCCTTCCCCACTGACCTTACACTGACTACCTATTAAGTATAGAATTTTATTCACACTTCTTAAAGGTACTGGGCCTGAAATATATGCCTCCGAGACCACTGACAGACCACTGTTTAAAAATCTCCTTGATAAAAGAAATCAGAATGATAAGCATTCATAAGCTTACCCTAGAGCAGAGGTTCTCAAACTAGTCCTCAGCACACACCTAGCCAGTCAGGTTTTCAGTGTAGCCACAACAAATATGCATGAGAGAGATTTGCATGCAATGGAGGCAGTGCATGCAAATGTCTCTCATGCATATTCATTGTGGCTATCCAGAAAACCTGATTGGCTAGGTGTGTCTTGAGGACTGGGCTGAGAGCCACTGCCCTAGATGAGAGTCCTCTGCCTGTGCTGTTGTTGGTAGGAGGAGGTGCTACGATATGGTGCTTTTAGTCATAAGGAGCAGCAGTGCAAGTGGAGGACTCTCACACATCTTGGGAACACTGCCTCTAGTATGTCACTCAAAAAAAAAGCACTTAAAGAAGCCGCTGCTTGTCATCAGTTTTTGATGGAATATTAATTTGAGATGTTTATAATATTTATGTGATTAGTAAGAACATAAGATAAGCCATACTGGGTCAGACCAAGGTTCATCAAGCCCAGTATCCTGTTTCCAACAGTGGCCAATCCAGGTCATAAGCAATGTTCCCGCTAAGCTGCGCTGGGTCCGCTGCCAACATTCCTGCCGGCGGGGGGAGGTACAAAGCGATCGATCGCTCTGCCCCTCCCCCCACCAGTGGGAATGCCGGTGCAGGACCTGGCGCAGATTAAAGAGAACATTGCGAGGGTGCTGCGGTGTGTGTTAGACCCTGTGTCTAACGCACACCGCAGCACCCTCGCAATGTTCCTAACACATGCCACAGCACCCTCGCAATGTTCTCTTTAATCTGTGCCGGGTCCTCCGACAGCATTCCTGCCGGTGGGAGGAGGGGCAGAGTGATCAATCGCTCTGCACCTCCCCCCGCCGGCATGAATGTTGGCGGCGGACCCAACGCAGCTTAGTGGGAACATTGGTCATAAGTACCCAGCAGTCTTCCCAAAAGACACAGGTTCTTCAATGCTTGTATTGGGTCAAGCAGTGATATTCTGGGTCCCTTTTAATAATGGTTTATGGATCTTTCCTCCAGGAACTTCTCCAAACCTTTTTTAAACCCAGCTACACTAACAGCTTTTACTACATCCTCCAGTAACAAATTCCAGAGTTTGATTACACGTTGAGTGAAAAAATATTTTCTCTTATTAGTCTTAAATAGGTTACCCTGTAGCTTCATTGCATGTCCCCTAGTCTTTTTATATTCTGATGACATAAACAATCGATCTACGTTTACCCGTTCCACTCCATTCATTAATAGACCTCTATCATATCTCCCCTCAGCCGTCTCTTTTCCAGGTCGAAGAGCCCTAATCTTTTTAGCCTCTCCTCATAGGGGTATCCTTCCATCCCCTTTACAATTTCGGTGGTTCTTCTCTGTACCTTAGTGTTACTAATGATTTTATATATGACTTATTGTAATATTTTATGATTTGTTATGACTTTTGTCGTATTTGTTTTAGATTTTATGATTTTGTTTTAAACTGCTTTGTACTAGGAACTGACTAAAGTGGAATAAAATGTAACACACCACTCCTAACTAATCTAAGCTCAGTTTCACCCTCCCATGTCTGCCCTATTTATTTATTTATTTAATTTATTTATTTATTTAACAGTTTCTTCTATACCGCCCCTTCCAGAGATCAGGGGCGGTTTACATTGAACAGTGAACAGAAAATTTGTATACTTCTGTATACTTTACAAGGAACAATGTTTTAACTATATACAAGTGTAATTACAGGGAACATACTTTTGAATGTTAGCTGGAACAGTGCTATGCACTGTATATAGTTCCCCTGTTTATAAGTTTCACAAATATGTTACAATGTTATCAACTATATGTTTAATGTGGCAGTTAACATTGTGATTATCTCCCTCGTCGTCTGCATAAGTTACTGTTTAATGTAAACTGCTCTGATTGAAGGATAGAGCGGTATAAAAAAACCCGTTAATTAAATAAACAAGTAAATAAATAAAAATGATGCCATAGTAAATTAAATCATGTGTTGCACTTCCTGGACTCTGTGATATCTGAGGTATGTCCTCTCGTTTACTTTTGTTCTCATTCAGACCCATCATGACATCTCTGGCACTAGGGTTAGTCAGTGAAGGGAGATGATGCCCTGGAGGAGAGATGGAAAACCTTCCACTCCATTAAAAAAAGACACAGAGAAGTTTCTAGAGCCAGGGTCACATCTTATCCTCCACATTTCACTGGCAAGGAAGTCTCTGTAGCTCAATCTGACCATGACCCAGATTTCTTAGTGAATGCCTTCACCATTTTCTGTTTTCTGCTCTTTTCCTTTCATTGCATGTGCCCCGGCAACCAGAAGCCTGAGTTACTGTAATGTTAACATGCAAATCACAGATGGCTTTACTAATGCTGGGATGTATGATAATCAAATAATACAGCAATGCAGGGGCTGGTGTTTGATAGTTGGGCTAAAACATTAGCAAATAAGCCAGACTCTTCTAACCGAATGATCGGATCTGGATGAGATGCTTCTTGAAACATCCAAGCTCTCTGACAGAGGTGAAGATGGGAGGCGACAATGAAGAGAGTTGGACATGAGTCACCAGAGCCTGCAGAATCAACAATCCAACTCCTCCAGCCCTTGAACTGAAGAATCAGTGTGCAGCCCTGGAAGTGGAGGAGGTGAAAGCATCCCAGGAAAGGGAAGAACCAGAGCTCACGCACCCCAAAATTGCAGAACCAGTGACCATAAGGAAGCGAAGTGTAGTGGTGGTTGCAGGGCCAGCCTGTTCACTAGGCAAGCCTGAGTGGTCAGCAGCAGTGGCACACATGACCAGCCGCACAGCCCCCCGAGCTGCCACTGATTCCATTTAGGGGGAGGCGGGCAATGGGGGCAGTGGCAGCAGCAGTATTTTCAAAAGTGGCGGCAAAAAGCCACCACTTTTTGAATATTGCTGCTGCCACTGCCTGCTTCCCCCATAAATGTAATCGGCAGCAAGTAGGGGAAGGCTGGGGGGTGGTGGTGGCAGCTGTTGGGGGGGGGGGGGTGATGAGGCTGGGGTTTCTGTCTAGGGCAGCAGAAACCCTTGGCCTGCCCTTGGTGGTTGATGACTCTCTTCTGAGGGGTATTGAAGCGTCCATCTGTTGACCAGACTTGAAGTCCAGAGAAGTGTGCTGTCTGCAGGTGCCAAAATGTGAGATGTTATGGAGAGTTTGTTGAGACTCATCAAGCCTACTGACTGTTATCTGATGTTGCTCATCCATGTCAGCACAAATTATACTGCTAGGTATCCCTCTGAGTGTATCAAAAGTGACTTCATGGCTTTGGGACAGAGAGTAAAGTAAATAGCTGCACAGGAGGTGTTCTCTTCAATCCTCCCTACTGAGGGTAAAGGTGGAGGCAAAAAAGCTTGTATCCTGGAGATGAATGCATAGCTACATGGATGGTGTCATTGAGAGTGCTTTGGTTTCCTGGACCATGGGATGCTGTTCCCAGGGTTGCAGAGCAGAGATGGCATCCATCTGTCCAAGAAGGGTCAAAGTGTCTTCTGCAGCAGACTGGCTAAACTACTGAAGAGGGCTTTAAATTAGATTTGATGGGGATAGGTGAAAAAAACTCCCAGGTAAATGAAAGCCTCTAGGTAAGTGAAAGATTAAATACTTCTGTAGAAATGGATAAAAGGAGTAACATTTGGAAAACAGTGTGTATAAATGTCCATAGCATGGGAAATAAAATCCTAGATGTTGAGGCTTTAATGGAATAGGTTGACTTGGATTTAATGGCATTTATGGAGAGATGGTTCACAGACAATCATGACAGGGATGTAATTATACCAGGCTATACTTTATTCAGGAAGGACAGGGTAGGAAGACGGTGAGGAGGAGTGGCACTATATGTGAAAAATAATATTAAAGCTATAGAATTACAGGGCTTAAAAGGGAGTGAGGAGGCACTGTGGGTTAAACTAGAAAGAGGGAAAGTGAAATCCATTTGCATTGGAGTTTTATACAGATCCCCCTTACAGGGAGAAGAAGTGGACAGAAATTTAATAGAAGACATACGCAGTATTGCCAAGAAGAAGTGCTACTGATAAGTGATTTCAATATGCCGGATGTTGATTGGCACATCCCTGCTGCGGTGTTATCTAGAAGTAAGGAGATCCTAGATTCTCTACAGGGAGAACTATTCCAGCAACTGATAACAGAACCCACACATGAAGGGGATATACTGGACTTGGTGCTTACCAATTGAGAAAGTGTTTCTGATATCATAGTGGGCGATCATCTCACATCCAGTGATTGACAGATGATGTGGTTCAGTATTAGGACTAGAGCTGATAAAATCCATTTAAAAGCAATAGTCTTAGACTTTAGGAAAAACTAACTTTGCTAAGATGGGACAATACCTCAATGTGTCATTGTCAGGATGGGAACAGTTGGGGGATGTAGAAAAGCAATAGACAAAACTACAAGGGGATATTTTAAGGGCAACAAACCTTTTTGTTAGAAAGGTAAATAAATGTAAAAGGAAAAGGAGGTTGCTATGTTTCTCAAAAGAAGTAGCTGAAAAGGTGAAGAAGAAATGAGAGGCCTTCATGAAATACAAGAGATCACAGAGAGAGGAAGACAAGTATCAGTATTTGGAAAAACTTAAAGAAGCTAGGAAAGTAGTCAGGAAAGCAAAGATACAAAAAGAAGAAGAAATAGCCAATGCAATAAAATGGGGGGATAAGACATTTTTCAGATATGTTAGTGAGAAGAGGAAGGGCAAAAGTAGTATTGTCAGACTCAAGGGTGAAGGGGAGGAATATGTAGAAGCTAATGAGGATAAAGCGGAAATTCTTAACAAATATTTCTGTTCTGTGTTCACAGATGAAGCGCCAGGAGTAGGACCTCAGAAAATACCCACAAATAAGAACAGAAGTGACAGGGAATGATTTTCAGAAGACTATGTTCATGAGGAACTAGCTAAACTAAAAGTAGACAAAGCAATGGCACCGGATGAGGTACATCTGAGAATACTTAAGGAACTTGGGGACATTCTAGCAGCTCCACTGACTTACTTTTCCAATGCTTCTTTGGAATCGGGAGAGGTCCCTGAGGACTGGAGAAAAGCACAGGTGGTCCCTTTAAACAAAAGTGGAAGTAAAGATGAGGTTGAAAGCTGCAGGCAAGTTAGTCTAATTTCTGTGGTGAGTAAATTATTGGAAAAGCTGCTAAAAGAGAGAATAGTGAGGTTTCTGGAGTCCAATGGATTATAGGATCTGAGTCAGCATGGGTTGACCAAAGGCAGGTCTTGTTAGACAAATCTGACAAATTTGATTGATTTCTTTTGGTGATCAGGGAGTTGGACCGAGGGAGAGCCCAAGATATGGTGTACTTAGATTTCAGTAAAACCTTTGACACTGTTTTGCATAGGTGACTTGTAAACCAACTGAGCACCCTAGGGATGGACCCTAAAGTGACTGACAGTTGTGACATAGCGAGTCCTTTTAGTCAGGGAGAAACTCCCAAAGATCAGCAAAAAAGTGCAGGGCTGCAACATAAACAACAGCACATGGCTGGTTGTCAGGGAAACCAAGCCCCAGGGAGAGAAACAGGCCCCTGCTATCAGTTCAGCAGAGAGTCAGGAGGTAATTATGAACACCTGCTAAGGCTTGACCCGAGGAAGCTGACTCATAAGGAGGCCCCAGTTAACACAGAAGGCAGCGCAGGGAACACGGAGAGAAAGGCAGAGAGCAGAGCTGAGAGCAGAACAGAGAAGGAAGAGAGAGACGGAGACGAGGAAAGGTCAGAGGCTCTGTGTGAGAGGTACAGCAGGAGCAGACCTTGTCAGTGGAAGTCCTCTCTTGATTCTGAACAGGAGAAAAGGCCAGGAAGGCCATTGAATTATACTCTGCACAAGTCAGGTTGGGAACCGACAGCAATTTACAAACCTCAGAGAAAACCTGATACAGCTAGAGTAAAAGGTAGGCCCAAGGGCTGGAAGTACAATAACTACTGTGGGTTTATTGCCCCGGAGAGTTGGGGCTACGGTACAGAGGACTGTAATGAGAATGGTTATTTAGAGCTGTACCAAACCCAAGTGCTAATCCCAAGGCCTAGCGTGGGAACGGGCGTGGCTCCAGAATTTATGTTACCTTTTATCCTGGTGAAATCCACCCCGGGAGGGGAATAAATCCCTTTTTGCTTTACCAACTTCTCTTCATTGAGCTATCAAAGGAAATACATTTCCCTACATGCAGTTCTACAGGAAATAGTAAACCTCAGTTCAAGAAGAAAACTTAACCTCCTTAAGCCCTACCTACCTACGGGTACTGGCAAGGGGGAACATCACACAGTGTTAGAAAAATCGGTTAAGTGGGAGGTGACAAAGGGTACAGGTAAATGGAGCTCACTCTCAAGAGAAGGAAGTTACCAGTGGTGTGCTGCAGGGATCTGTCCTCGGTCCGATTCTTTTTAACATCTCTGTTAGTGATATTGCGGAAGGGCTGTTGGGTAAGGTTTGTCTGTTTGCGGATGATACCAAAATCTGCAATAGACACCCAGGAAGGAGTATATAACATGAGGAGGGATCTTCAAGCTGGTCAAGAATTTGGCAGCTGAGATTTAATGCTAAAAAGGAAGGATCATGCATTTGGGCTGCAAAAATTCAAGGGAGTGGTACAGTGTAGGGGGCAAAGTACTTCTGTCCATGAAAGAAGAGCAGGACCTGGGCATGATTATTTCTAATGATTTTAAAGTGGCTAAACAGGTAGAAAAGGTGATGGAGAAAAGTCAGAAGGATGGTTGGGTGCATAGGGAAAGGAATAGCCAGCAGAAAAAAGGAGGTGATAGTGCCTCTGTATAAGTCTCTGGTGCGACCTCATTTGGAGTATTGTGTGCAATTCTGGAGAATAAGTGAACTGGAGTTTACATGAAAGGTTCTTATTTACAGAGAATTAATCCGTCAAAATAAACTACTTTCAGTGGGAAAATTGCCTGAATATTTACAACAGGTGTAGTTGTTAAGATGGAGTGAAATTAGAGAGTTAAAGGAGAGGTAGTTACAAATCCATCTCATGCATATTCATTGTGGGAATCCTGAAAACCCAGCTGGCCTAGGTGTGCCCAAAGGACTGGGTTGAGAATCACTGCATTACAGAGACATCATGCTTGGCAAGGATGAAGGTAAATGCAATGGACTGACACAATAACAGCAGCTACGGATGCCACTCCATCAACAATTAGCCGTCTGACTGAAGACCGAACACAGTTTGGGACAACTATTCAGACATAGGTTTTCAACCCAGTCCTCGGGGAACCCTAGGCCAGTCAGGTTTTCAGGATTCCCAGAATGAATATGCATAAGATAGATTTGCTTACAATGAAGGCAGAACATGCAAATCTTTCTCATGCATATTCATTCTGGGAATCCTGAAAACCTGACTGGCCTAAGGTTCCCCGAGGACTGGGTTGAAAACCCCTGATTCAGAGGGTCGCCATGAGTCAGCACTGACTTGACGGCACTTAACAACAACAACTCTAGTAACTATTCACCCTGTCCCCCTTTCTTCCTTTTCAAGGACATATGCAATTAAACTCTCACAACTAAAATTTTAAGTCCCAATATTCAAAGGATTTATGTTCCTAACTTTGAGAGTTATGCTGCTAAATTGGCCCCTTTGAAACTTTACTAGGGCTGAGTTCCTTAGTAAGAGACAATGAAGTTGGGTAGGGCAATTCACCAATCCAAGTCCGGATCTCAGGTAATGTCCCATCAAGCCGCATAGGAGTCCTCCCCCTGCACTGCTCACAGTAGGGGGAGATGCTGTGATACCGTGTTTTCAGAACAAGAAAATGATATAATAGTTGCACTTCAAGAAGTACATGATACTGAAGCGCCTCCCTCACCAGCAGCAGCATGGATAGAGGACTCTCTCACAGCTTGGAGGGAACATTGATTCTAAAGTTTAGACCCAGAAGCAGCTGTCTCCTAATCATCTTCAGCTGAGCCAGGACTTAGACTAGCTTTGCATGGATGAGAGGAGTTAAGGGTTCAGGGGTAGCAGCTTAATCCCTTCTCCCCCACCCCCACCCCTTCAAAGAATTTAATGAGGACTTAAGAGTATGCAACTAGGGGGAGATGGGTTGCAAAGGTAGTCGTTTAATCTCATCTCTCAGCAAATGAGTCACTTCTTGCATAGATTAGGGAGGGTTGTAGTTTGGCCCTCTCTTCTCCACCCTCAAGTTGAGTCAGCAACTAGGATCGCTCTGTTCAGGAAGGCAGACAGGACAGAGGACAACAAAGTGGCACTAGCCTAGTGTCTGAGTTATGTTCTGTGCGTATAGGACAGTGAAAAGCCCTCACTGCTGATTTTTTAAAAAGATACACAAATTCTGTTTGGCTGGAAGGCCTCTGGATTAGTTTGCAGTAAATACCAAACGGGTCAGGAGGTGACCTGAGACTGAAAATGGAAATTCAAGGACAGAGATTTTATCTGAATAGAGCAGATCGAAACAGCTTCTAAGATCTGAGCTTTATTTATCTAAAATTAAATTGAACTGAAAAGAATCTTTTACAACTTTAAATGGTTCCTACCAGATCACCATGGATACAGAGACCACCAGAGGCAGGAGAAATGTCTGCTGAGAAGCTGAAGCTGAGTGAGCTCACCCCATAGAGATGGTTTCGGTGGGGAGGGGGGGGGGGGGGAGGGAGTAAAACGGAAACACTAAGAGTGGCACCTGAAAGTCTCAGTCTGTTTCATCTGTGCTGTCTTCTGTTCCACTAATGAGCATTTACCCACAGCCCTGACACAAAGTCTTTGCATTATGTCTCAAAATGTGTGTCTATCTGTGTGTTTCTACAGCAATGTTCCCTCTAATTTTCTGTAGGCTGTGTGCGCATGAAATATCAGCTGTGCGCTTTTGAAGGAAGGTTAAATTTTTGTGCACCACATAACGACACTCGGAGTTATATACTTTAAAATTTGACTACACGTCAGAATACAGTATGTACACCACATTGATTTTAATCAAATTTAATGAAAATAGATGATTACTAAATGAAGCGGAAAATTTCTAGTAATTACAATCACAACTTTTAAATTTTAAGACGTCTGTGTTGTTTTCTATTAGAATCAGAACTGTAATTTTTGTGCGCTCTGTTGTAAAGCATGTGCGCTCGCTTGGTGAGGTGTGTGCGTGCGCACACGCGCACAGCTTAGAGGGAACAGTGTTCTACAGTATGTATATGTATGTCCATGTCTATGTTTGCATTGTATGTGCCTGTGAGCGATGAATTCTGAGGGCAGTATAAAGAACAGGCTGTTTTAGAAATTGATGGTCAGTTTAAAATGATCATTATAATTTAAGAAACCCACCATCCAGCAGCAATTTAATGGATGTTCTAGATTTTTGCATTGCTAAGAGATTCAAATAGCTTTGACATTTTTTCTTGTCCACTTTGCTCTCTCATACTAACTGTACTTTCTTAGAACGATGATCTTATTTTTCACAGATATGTAATTAAATGTATCAAATGATTCACAGTACTTAAGATCTATCACTTCCCAGTCTCTCTCCCCAGAGTCCAGAATAGGCTGCAATAGAAGTATTAAACCTTTTGGGCTCCCACCAGGTCCTTGTGACCTGGATAGGCTGCTGTTGGAACAGGATACGGGCTTGATTTACCTTTGGTTTGATCCAGCATGGCAATTCATATGTTCTAAACAGCTGTGCTTTGAGCATTTTGCCAAAGATGTATGTACATTATGTTTCAGATGATGTCTAGAAAGAGTAAAAAGCTCCTTACAAGTGTGTTTATCTTCCTTTCACAGCTAACTTGGCCATGACAGACATCATCTTCCTAGTGTGTTGTGTGCCCTTCACAGCCCTACTCTACCCTCTTCCCAGCTGGATCTTTGGAGAGTTCATGTGTAAATTTGTAAACTACATCCAACAGGTAAGCACTGACTGGCGGTCCTCACCAGCCCACCAGTTCTTGCTAAATCCCCTGATCCAGGCCATCAGGAGCACTCTTCCAGCCCTTTTCCCACAGAGAATCCCCAGATGAAGAGCCACGAGAAAGAAAGAGACCAACTCAGGTCTATGGCAAGGTACCAGGAAATAAACTGAGCAGGCAAGAAGGTCTTCAAGGTCCTTACCTGCCCTCAAATGCTACATTACCAGCTTCTCCTGAGGAACAGAGACAAAACTAGGAGGAGCTCAAGCTGGCCTCGAGGAGCTGGAACCATCTGTTCACCCTCCTTCTAATCGCCTTCTCTGTCTCCTATTCATCTTTTCAAAAATGTCCTTGATCTAACCATGGATTTTGGTAGTTTAGAGGAATTTGGCATAGAAAAAGATATGGCAGTTGGAAGGGAAAGAAAGACTTCAAAATGAGACAAGCAGCTCCTGTAGGATCTCAAAATAAAGCCAAAGACTTCTTCTTTTAGTTTTCCCAGGGGGAGTGGGGAATTGTGTCCAGATGGGTTCGTTTTGTGCATTCATAACAAGAATGAATCTCACTCCAAACCAGGGTATATTAGATACGATCTGTCACTCAGTTTTACTATTGACACTCCCCTTAGTATTTTCATTCTTTCCTGCACTCAGACTTTGTTCTTTTGGCAGCTGTAAGCTTCTATTCTTAAATACGGTCGGATTGGTGATAGGACTTACGCTACCCCTTCCTTCTTCAGCGGGCAAAGTTCCTGAAAAAGTGTGTGCAAGTTCTCTGCCTACACTGCTGCCACTAGGGGGAGGTGTTGCAAGGAATAGGCCATGCAATATCACAGTACGTTCACCCACCAGAAAATGTAAGCGCTGCTTCCACAGTATCCATAACTCCGGTTGACAAAGGGAGCAGAGGATCTGAGTCAGGAAATGAGCAGGTCCTTTACAAAGCAGCGTACAGCACTACTGCTGGGTCCACTCAAATAATATCAATTTATATTTGTATATAGCTCATGATCGTTGCTCGGATGTCACATGATGCCTAATGTCATCATTCTACATCACCTCTGGCACCTTGGCATATAACCCCTTTTTGTGGTTGGCTCTTTCTTAATATAGACATGGCCCTTTGGTCATTACTATTGGGTGTTCCTCACTCAGATGGGCTCTTTGACACTTGTCTAGTTCTTAGTATAATTTAAATACATGTTGATGGCTTGGAATCATCCAGGATGGGCAAACAAGATGAGATTAAACAAGGAAAATCTTCATATACAGAAATGGAATTTTGTTTTATGTGCTTTTGTTTCTATTGGAGGTATTTAGTGATCTCATGAACCTAGGGATTACCTGATCACAGTCCTAGACCACCACCGCTGTTATGGTCCACGATTCTCTCTCCTCGTTGTGTGAGAGCCACTCATCTGTTCCATATCTCTTTCTTTGCTTTGTTTCTTTCATTCTTTATCCTCATTCTCTCTCTTCCTTCCTTTCTTTCCGGTCTCTAATTGATGCCTCCTCTTTAGTCTGTCTCCTTTCTATCACTTCCTGGTCTTTCTCCTTGCATCCGTCTCTCCTCCCTATGACCTCTTCCTCATTCCCTCCTTCATCACCTTGTTCTTTTCCTTTCCTTAGGCGCTGCCTCCAGCGCAAAATGTGCTCCGTGTGCCTCAGAAGAATAGGAAAAGAAAAAGCGCGAGCATAGTAATATCTGGCAGTCCTTCATAGAATATTCCAGAAGCAGACAGCTGCGATAAACAAGAGAAGCAGATGTTCACTCAGCAGAGAAGGTAAACAGGCACCTAGAGCCCATAGCTGAAGATAGAAGCAGGAGATAGAAGGGCCACTTATCAACAGAGTGATAAGCCTGAAATTGCCACAGTGTGGACTAAGTGGAAAAATAAATAAAGCTGAACTGCTTCAATCTGTTGTAGAGATGTTTCTTTTCTCGAGGAGCAGATGAGAGGCTTAAAGTGTCATCTTGTGTCCGCATGCCTTGTAAATTGCTTAGGATGACTCTTTCCACAATACCTCTGAACTATTCTGAAAAGGCACAAAGCCCTCCTCTCCGCAAACACAATTGTAGATACTTTCAGATCAATCTAATATCTTGAAGATGATTTGAAAGCTACTAGGTGAGCCAGGATGCAGATTCCCCTCCTGTTCCCTTTCTTAACGTCTCTCGGATTATTATGTTGAGAATTCAGCTCTGGCCCCTGGGTCTCCTTTTCCCTGCCCATCACACCTCATTTTCTTTTCTTTTTTTGCCTTTTTTGTCCCCTTTTGTAAGGGAAAATGCTTTTTTTTCTGTTTTTCAAATGGCTGCTTCAGAAATGAAAGGACCTTACCACTTTGTTGAAATTTGTCCTGTGTTCGAGCAGGAGGTGGCTGGCTATTTGAGAGCTAGATTCTGCTTGTAGATCAGTGAAAAATCTCAGCACCAGAAAAGCTCAGCTGGTTCTTTAACTAATGGTTTACACTTGAAAGCAAGGCCGGCCCTTCTAATAGGAGGACTAAGCATAATGTGTGTGTGCAGGGGGGGGGGGGGGGAGAGTGTTTGTGGCGGGGGGGGAGCAGAAGTGCAGCTTCTGTGCAACAGCAGAATAGCACTTTCAAGTTGTTTCAGTTGGCAGTGGGCCTCTCAGCGCAGGCAGGATGCGGCAGGCTTGAGAGGTGGCCTGTACTGAAAAACCTACCACCATGCTGAAGCTGAAGGAATGTACTGCTTTGCTGCTCTACAAGAGTGGCGCCAACTTTAATTGTTCAGCAGCACCATAAAAAACATCTTTTGCATTGCCTCTAGGCCTGGTCTAGCCAGAGATGGGACAGGTTTTGGTTGCAGATCTTAAAGCTCATAGAAGTGTGTAGGGAATAAGAAGACTTAACAAATACAAAGGTTGGTTTGTTAGTAGAATCTTAAAACACTTGACACGACCTTAAACTTTATTCTATAGTTAAATGGGTAAAGAACAATGGGGGAATATTCAAAGGCATTTACACGGTTTTCAGACCTGCAAACTGTGTAAATGCTGCTCTGCGGGATATTCAGCGGTGCCCCCAGTACATGCCCTGATGCTATGCGGTTAGTATTGGGGCATGTTGTGGGCATTTCGGGGCAAAATGGAGGCAGCGCCTGTCGCTATCCAGGCAGTGGCAATATTAAGACGCCGCCCAGTTACCGACCCACGGGCATGGTTATTTATTTAGCATTTCTTCTATACAGCTTTTCAAGATTATCAAGGTCGTTTACATTGAACATAACTATAACTTACATAGAACAAGAATTAGGGTAACATAACTTGGTATTACATGAGAACAGTAGTTATTTAAAGCTATGCAACTGATAGGGTGGGGAAGCAATTGCTCTCTTGTATATAGGAGCAAAGGTAAAACTTATGTGTAAAGTTTTGATTGGGGATATTATCTTGAATGATTGTTAGTAATTAATTGGTAAATGTATCATGGATGCTTATGTATCAGTCCCAAAGAATTCCCGGAAATATGTAAGTTTTACATTTTTTTCTGAACTATTTTCTATCCTTTATAGCTCTTATGTTCTTTGGAAGAGAATTCCATAAAGTTGGACCATAGATAGAGAATGCTCACTGGCATGTTGTCTGTGGGCTGGTTGCTTTATGTATTGGAATTGTGAGAAGATTCTGATTCTGATGCCTTTTCAGTCTGTTGTTTGGTATGGCCTTATGAGGGTCTGTAGGCAGTCTGCAGTCATGTTGTGTATAGTCTTGTAAGTATTCATGATTGACTTATTTATTTATTATTATTTATTTATTTAGCAAAGTTTATATATCACATTTCACCATGGTCAAGGCAGTTTACATTGAACAACTGATGAGAGATTACATTGAACAATGAAACTTATGTACAGGTAAAAAATTAAAACTTATGTACAGTTAAGTGAATGCTTCTTAACATTGCTCGTTATTTACATGAAGGTGATCTTAAGTACAGCACAGGGTAAAACCTTTTGGTGTTTGTTTTGTTGCTGTCCATGGATGCTGTTGGACCGTGATGGGGAAGGTAGGTAAGGGAGCAAAGGTATTCTATAAACAGGTAGATTTTCAGGTGTTTTCGGAATGTTGGTAGGTCTGTGATGATTTGTAATGAGTCTGGCAGTGTATTCCTTGCTGATAGTTCATACAGTTCAAAGGATCGTATACATGCTTTTTGGGATGATTTTGTTCTTGCATGGGGGATGATTAAGGTATTCTTGGTGGATTGTCTTCTTGCACGGTTGTGTTGTAGGGTATGGAGCAGTGTCCATAGGTGTGATGCAGGGTTGCTGTTGATGGCTTTGAGAGTTAGTAAGAGCGTCTTGTACCTGATCCAACTGGATAGTGGAAGCCAATGTAGCTTTTTCAGAGTGGGTGCAATGTGGTCATATCTTGAAGTTCCCATAAGGATGCATGCTGCAGTGTGCAGGACTGTTTGGAGGGGGAGTAGTGTGGCGTGCAGAAGGCCTTGGTAAATGGAGTTGCAGTAATCTATATGTGGAAGGATTAGGGCTTGGCATGCAGAGCGGAAGTCTGGTGGTTCAAGGAGGAGGTGCAGTCGCTAGAGAGTTCTGGTTTTAAGAACATCAGAAATGCCATACTGGATCAGACCAAGGTCCATCAAGCCCAGTATCCTGTTTCCAACAGTGGCCAATCCAGGTCACAAGTATGTGTCGGGTACACAAAGTCCACAGCTTTTTGAAGTAGACTGCTTTTGCGGTTTTTTGTATTTGAAATTTGAAGGAGAAGTGTTGATCTAGCATGATCCCCAGATACTTGATTTTGTGTTGTACCTTTATTTTGATTTTGTTTAGGATGATGGAGTCCAGAGAAGTGAAGTTGGTGTCTTTGGTGATGAAAAGTGCTTCGGGTTTTTTAAGTTGATGGTTAGGTTGTTATTTTTAACCATTACAAGACGTTTTCAAGGCAGTGTGTGAGGTTTGTGTTCGTGGGATGACTGGTTGAATGGTCCATAAAGCATGATGTTATCTGCATAGATGTGGAAGTTGATGTTGTAGGCTCTGATCATTTGGCAGAGTGGTTGAAGGTAGATGTTGAAGAGTGGTGGTGATAAGGTGGATCCTTGTGGTACGCCTTGTGTCTGTCGGTATGGGGTGATTATGTTGTGTCCGATTTTTATTTGCTGTTGCCTGTTGGTGAGGTAGGATTTGAACCATTGCAATATGGTGTTTTGAATTCCAGTGGCTTGAAGGCATTGGAGGAGAATGGCATAGCTTACTGTATCGAATGTGGCAGAGATGTCAAGGAATATCATGATGTATCCCTGTGTCTTGTCCTGGGTTCCTTTTATCAGCATTTTCATGGGTGAGACCATTAGTGTTTCTATGCCATGAAGTGGATGAAAGCCGTGTTGCTGGAGGTTGAGGAGGTTATTCTTATCAATATGTTCTTGGAACTGTTGCTGGACTGCTTTCTCAATTATTTTCATTATGAGAGGGAGACTGGCAATTGGTCTGTAGGATGCTGGGTCCATCAGATCGAGGATGGGATTTTTGAAGGTGGGATGGATGGAGGATAGTTTCAGGCATTCTGGTATGTATCCTTGTTGTAGAATGGATTGGGTGATTTTTGTGATAATGGGGCTGAGTTCTCGTATGGTTGATCTGATCCAATTGACTGGACATGGATCCAGGGGGGATGTTGTGATGTTGAGTGCTGTAATTATGGTTATGATATTATCCTCACTGACAGAGGCAAAGGTTGACCAGGAGATGCAGAGGAGGTAGGTTTGGTTGGGGGGAGGGGAAGGAGGGCATGGGGTTGGGCTGGGGGTGGAGTTGCTTGTAGTGTCTTATTAGTCTTTGATGGCTTATGGTGATGTCAGAGGGTACATTAAAAGAGGGTTTTGTGAGTTGCTTGATGATATCAAATAATTCTCTTGGTCTCTTTAGTGAGCTGGTGATTAGTTTCGTGTGATAGGACTGTTTGGCATTGTTGGTATCATTGCGGTAGTTAGTCATCAGGGCTATGTTCAGGTGTTTGTCTGATGCAAGGGTGGTTTTTCTCCATTTTTGTTCCAATCCTCAGTTGAGTTTTAAGCTTCCAAAGGTAAGGGGTGTACCATGGAACCCTGGTTTTCTGATTTGTTGTAGAGTTTGTTTTTGAAGTGGAAATTACTGTTCTTTCAATGATGGCATTCCAGTGTGTTATGAGGGTATGTGAGTCTGTTTCATTATTTTCTAACTGTGGTAGGATGCTCTCTAGGAAGGATTCCTTGCGGAAGCATTTGACTTATCTTTTTTTTGTGGAGGGTGGTGTGTTTAGTTGGGATGTTGAGTGAGAGAAGAAAGGTAATCAGGCTGTGGTCTGACCAGGTTATAGCTTGGAGAAGTAGTGTGTGTGGTGTTTCATGTGTATTCTTTGTGTGTTGGTGAAGATCAGGTGAAGAGTATTGCCTTTTTTGTGTGTGGGGTATTGAATGACCTGGTCGAGGTCCAAGGCTGTCATGGCTTGTAGGAAGGTTGCGGCGTGTTTGGGTTGTATTGAGGAGAGGTTGAAATCACCCAGAGTGCGGAGGTCTTTCGCTGCTCTGGTGTGTTCTAGAAATTTGCTGAATAGGCTGGATAGGTCAGAGGTGGTGGTGGTCAGGGGTCTGTAAATGAGGCAGATTGTCAACTGTTTGTTATGGTCAGAATGTCGGTGTCTTCTGAGCTTTCTGTGGAGAGGAAGCAGAAATGGAGCTGAAATTGTGTTATAATTAATACCCCTCTTCCCTTTCGAGCAGTTCAAGGACAGTGGAAGAGGAAAAATCCATCTGGTAGGAATTGATTCATGAGGACCATGTCTGTCTCTGTGAACCAGGATTCCGTTATACAGAGCATGTCCAGCTGATGCGTTGTGAAGAGGTCTTTTATGATGGGTATTTTGTTCCTTACAGAGCAGGAGTTTATTAGTGTGCAAAGTAGTGTTTGTGCTGTTAATTAGGGGTTGAGTGTGTTTGGGTGTGGCTGCTTTCACATGGTATTTTTATGAGGCGTAATGTGTTGCGATGTTTGATGTGTGGGTAGTGGTCTTTGTTTGTATATGGGATGGCTGAGGCAGGGCCGTACCAAACCATAATTGTGCTCTGTGCTATTTGCACATCTGGCGCACCCCCACCCCCCAAATCTCACCCAGATCTTCATGTCTTCAATGTCCAGCCGGCTGCCTGCCCTTGTCCTGCTGCCGCCACTTTTTGTGAGGCAGTCCTAACTACAAATAAATAAAAAAACAACACGCAGTCCTTCGATTTCACACTTGTAGACAGGTCTGGTCCCTCCCTCCCTTCTCTGATGTAGGTCGCATCACAGGAGGGAGGGACCAGACCAGCCATTCAAATGCGGGTCTTTGCAACTCTGCGTTTGAATGGCTGGACTGGTCCCTCTCTCCTCTGATGTGACCTACATCAGAGAAGGGAGGGAGGGACCAGACCTGCCTACAAGCGTGGAGTCGGAAAGACCTGCTTGTTTTGTTTTTTTAATTTGAAGTCAGGTCTGCTCCGCTGTTGCCAGTGTTGCTGCCGCTGAGAAAAAAGTGGCAGCAGCAGGGCAACAGCAGGCAGCATGTGGAGGAGCTGAGGCCGGCAGCCCAATATGCACCCCTGTATCCTTCACACCCTGTGTGGCTGCACCACTCACAAAGGGCTAGGTATGGCACTGGGTTGAGGGGAGGGTAATAAAGGTAATGAATTCATTGAGAATTGGAGTAATAATGAGTAGTGAGTAGTATGTTGTGTTTAGGGGTGGCATGGTTGGCTTGGATGCTGGTAATACTTGGATTCTGTTGGTGTGGTTGCTTACCACAGCTCAGCTTTCCTTGAATAGGGAGAGCGTTTCCCCAGTCTTCAATGGGCAGGTGGAGGGCTGGATAGTTCCCCAGATAGGTTGCAATTAGGGAACTATCACATTCAAGGTCACTCCCACTCCCCACTCCTTGGACGTCTTGGAATTTGTTCTCTGTGGTGAGTGATCATGCAGGGGAGCCGGTGTAGGAGATTGTTGGTTCTCTGTCCTTTGATTCTTGGAAGCATGACTGATGGTTGTGTGTGAGTTGTGATTTTGGAGTCACTGTGATCGATAAGCTGAAATTTTTAATCTACTGTGGCTGCTGGTTTTTGGAGCTGATGTTCTAGGAAGCAGGGAGAGTTCTGTGGCTGTCTTCATACTTGGATGCATTTCAGGCTGTGTGGGTGAAGGTTCTTGGAATGGCACTTTTTGGTGTAACGTTGTTTTGGGAGGGCTGTTGTAACTTAGCATTATGTCATGTTGGTCCATACTGAAAGGCCATGCCAAAGAGTCCTCTAGCGAGGCCCTCTGGCATGGGCATGTCTCTGGCATTCTGAGTTTTGAACTTTGTCATTGGGGCTGGTGAGGCACAGATTGGTAGCTTGAGGGAGGAGAGAGAAGCACACTCCCCGGCGATCGTCGGCCTGGCTCTCCCTTGTTCCCATGTCTTTGGTGCTCTGAGTTTTAAACTTTGTCATTGGAGCTGGTGAGATACTGATTGGTAGATTGAGGGAGGAGCTCACTCCCTGGGGATCGTTGGCCTTGCTATCCCTTGTTCCCTTGTCTCCAGCACTCTGAGTTTTAAACTTTCTTGTTGGAGCCAGTGAGGTGCTGACTGGTAGTTTGAGGGAAGAGGGAGGAGCTCACTGCCTGACGATCATTGGCCTGGCTCTCCCTTGTTCCCACGTCTCCAGCGCTCTGAATTTTAAACTTTGTCATCAGAGTTGGTGAGGCACTGTATGTTATATTTGCTTGAATGGGTAACTAGTGTTGGCTTTTAAGGACCTGAGTTATGTGTCCTTGTCTTGGTGTTTTTAAGATCATATGAGCTGCACTCTTTTTAGCTACATATTTTGGAAGGCTTTGAAGTATTGAACTACAGTAGTCTGGGTGAGGCGTGATGATTGCTTGACAAACTGTTCGGAAGAGGTTAGCATCCAAAAGTAGTCGGAGGTTTTGTAATATTTTGATTTTATGATATGTTAAGAGAGTGTCAGCCTCAGCATGAGTTTGTAAGTTCAGATTTTGATCTAGCATCACACCAAGGTGTTTGACTTCAGTTTCTATGGGGATGTTAAAGTTGTTGATTGTTATTGTTTTGGGGGTGCATAGGAGGGAGCTCTATTGATGATTAGAGCTTCAGTCTTATTGTAATTGATCATGAGACTGTGATCATGTAACCAGTGTGTCACTTGTTTGATGCATGAGTGTATGGAGGAGAAGTCTGGATTACTGCTCATAAAGGAGCATATAACATAAGATTGTCTGCATAAATTTGGTAATTTTATCATATATGTCTGGATAATGGTACAAATGGGTTGGATATATAGATTAAGGACAAGGGATGAAAGTGCTGATCCTTGAGGCAATCCTCAATGTAGCCTGCAGGGGTTTGATACCTTGTTCCTTATCTTGACTTGCTGAGTGTGTTCAGACAAGTAGGAACAGAACCATTTTAGAGGGATGCTGCTTATTCCAATATCTATGAGATGTTCAATGAGTTTCTTATGGCATATTAAGTCAAAGGCTGCTGGAACAAATGATACTGCCAGGTATACCTCAGAACGTATCAAAAGTGACTTCATGGCTCTGGGACAGAGGGTGAAGCAGTTAGGTGCACAGGTGGTGTTCTCTTCAATCCTCCCTGTTGAGGGTAAAGGCCAAGGCAGAGAGGCTTGCATCCTGGAGATGAATGCATGGCTGCGTGGATGGTGTCATCGAGAGCATTTTGGTTTCCTAGACCATGGGATGCTGTTCCAAGGGTTGCAGAGCAGAGATGGCATCCATCTGTAAAGAAAGGTCAATGCATCTTCGGTAGTAGACTGGCTAATCTACTGAAGAGGGCTTTAAACTAGATTCGTTGGGGATAGGTGAAGAAAGCCCCCAGGTAAGTGAAAGCCACCAGGTAGGTGATACATTAAATACCTTTATGGAAATGGGTAACAGGGGTAACATATGGAAAGCAGTGTGTATAAATGCCTGTAGCATGGGAAATAAGATCCCTGATGTTGAGGTTTTGGTGGGAGTGGCTGACTTGGATTTAGTGGCAGTTACAGAAACGTGGTTCACAGAAAACCATGACTGGGATGTAACTATACCTGGCTATACTTTATTCAGAAAGGACAGGGTAGGAAGAAGGGGAGGAGGAGTGGCACTATATGTAAAAATTACTATTAAAGCTTTGGAATTACAGAGCTTAAAAGGGAGAGAGGAGGCATTGTGGGTTAAACTAGAAAGAGGGAAAGAGAAATCTTGCATTGTGGGTTAAACTAGAAAGAGGGAAAGAGAAATCTATTTGCATTGGTGTGATATACAGACCTCCTTCACAAGAGGAAGAGGTGGACAGAGAGTTAATTGAAGACATACGCAGCATTGCTAAGAAAGGGGAAGTGCTACTGATAGGAGATTTTAATATGCCAGATGTTGATTGGCACATTCCTGCTGCAGTATCATCTAGAAGTAAGGAGATCCTGGATTCTCTACAGGGAGAACTATTCAGGCAATTGGTAACAGACCCCACACGTGAAGGGACCATACTGGACTTGGTGCTTACCAATGGTGAAAGTGTTTCTGATGTTGTAGTGGGAGATCATTTTGCATCCAGTGATCACCAGATGGTGTGGTTCAGTATTAGGACTAGGGCTGTTAGAATCCATTCCAAGGTGAGGATCTTAGACTTTAGAAAGACTAACTTTGCGAAGATGGGCCAATACCTCAGGGAGTCGTTAGTGGGATGGGAACAGCTGGGGGATGTAGAAAAACAGTGGGCAAAACTGAAAGGGGATATTTTAAGGGCAACCAACCTTTTTGTTAAAATGGTAAATAAAGGCAAAAGGAAAAGGAGACCGCTATGGTTTTCTAAGGAAGTAGCTGAAAAAGTGAAAAGTGAAAAAAAAAGAGGGAGGCCTTCATGAAATACAAGAGATCACAGAGAGAGGAAGACAGGCATCTGTATTTGGAAAAACTTAGAGAAGCTAGCAAAGTAGTCAAGAAGGCAAAGATTCAAAAGGAGGAGGAAATAGCCAGTGCAATAAAATGGGGGGATAAGACATTTTTCAGATATATTAGTGAGAAGAGGAAGGCAAAAGTGGTATTGTCAGACTCAAGGGTGCAGGGGGGGAATATGTAGAAGCTGATAAGGATAAAGCGGAATTGCTTAACAAATATTTTTGTTCTGTGTTCACAGATGAAGAACCAGGAGCAGGACCTCAGAAAACACCCACAAATAGGAACAGAAGCGAGGGACATCTTGAACAATTTTCAGAAGACTGTGTTTGTGAGACACTAGCTCAACTTAAAGTAGACAAAGCGATGGGACCGGATGGGATACACCCTAGAATACTGAGGGAACTTGGGGACGTTCTAGCAACTCCACTGACTGACCTTTTCAATGCCTCGTTGGAGTCGGGAGTGGTGCCAAAGGACTGGAGAGAGGCTCATGTGGTGCCTTTACACAAAAGCGGAAGTAAGGATGTGGTTGAAAACTACAGGCCAGTTAGTTTAACTTCGGTGGTGAGTAAATTATTGGAAACGCTGCTGAAAGAGAAAATAGTGAGGTTTCTGGAGTCCAGCGGATTACAGGATCCGAGGCAGCATGGATTCACCAGAGGCAGGTCTTGTCAGACAAATCTGATTGATTTCTTTGAATGGGTGACCAGGGAGTTGGACCGAGGGAGAGCTCTAGATGTGGTGTATTTAGATTTCAGTAAAGCCTTTGACACTGTTCCTCACAGGCGACTTATAAACAAACTGAGCACCCTAGGGATGGATCCTAAAGTTACTGCTTGGGTTAGAAATTGGTTGGGTGGGAGGCAACAAAGAGTACAAGTAAATGGAGCTCACTCTGAGGAGAAGGATGTTACCAGTGGTGTGCCCAGGGATCTGTCCTTGGTACGATTCTTTTTAACATCTTTGTTAGTGATATAGCGGAAGGGCTGTTGGGTAAGGTTTGCCTCTTTGCAGATGATACCAAAATCTGCAATAGAGTAGACACCCAGGAAGGTGTAGATAACATGAGGAGGGATCTAGCTAAGCTTGAAGAATGGTCTAGAATTTGGCAGCTGGGATTTAATGTTAAAAAATGAAAGGTCATGCATTTGGGCTGCAGCAATCCAAGGGAGCAATACAGTATAGGAGGTGAAGTACTTTTGTCCACTAAAGAAGAGCGGGACCTAGGCATGGTTGTGTCTGATCTTAAAGTAACTAAACAGGTAGAAAAGGCGACGGCAAAAGCTAGAAGGATGCTTGGGTGCATACGGAGAGGAATGGCTAGCAGAAAAAAGGAGGTGATAATGCCTCTGTATAAGTCTTTGGTGCGACCTCATTTGGAGTATAGTGAGCAATTCTGGAGACCGCACCTTCAAAAGGATGTGAACAGGATGGAGTCGGTGCAGAGGGTGGCTACTAAAATGATTAGTGGGCTTCATTATAAAGCATATGAGGACAGACTTAAGGATCTTCATATGTACACCTTAGAGGAAAGGCGGGATAGAGGTGATATGATTGAGATGTTTAAATACCTCCGTGGCATAAATGTTCAGGGAGAGAGCCTCTTTCAATGGAAAGCAAGTTCTGCTATGAGGGGACATGGGATGAGGGTGAAGGGAGATAGATTCAGGAGTGATATGCGGAAATATTTCTTTACGGAAAGAGTAGTGGATCTATGGAATAGTCTCCAAGTGGAGGTGGTAGAGATGAGGACAGTAACTGAATTCAAAAAAGCATGGGACCAACACAGAGGATCTCTAAAGATAAAAAGTGGACTGTTGTAGTTGTTGATATGGAAGGACAGACTAGATAGGCCAAGTGGTCTTTTTCTGTCATCATGTTTCTATGTTTCTATGTAAATATCAAGGAATACGAGAATGAATCCATGTTTGATCTTTCAATTCCTTAGAGAAATTTGTCAGAGAGTTGAGGGGTGTCTCAACATTGTAATTCTATCTGAACCTATACTGTTGGACTTCGAGAAGTGCATTTGTGTCTATGAAGTCTTGAAACTGAAGCTGAACAATTTTTTCTATTATTTTGTCTAGAAAGGGGATGCTGGAGATTGGTCTGTAGGATGTAGGAAGGTTGATGTCTGCTGAGGGACTTTTTAAAATGGGTCTTATTGAGAAGGTTTTCAGGTTAGTTGGCATATTGCCTTGAGTGAGTGATAAGTTTATTATTTTGAGGAGTAGTGAGGTTAGCTCTTTTCTGGATGTTTTGAGCCATGAAGTGGGACAGGGGTCGAGTGGAAAAGTCATGGTGTTTAACATCTTGAATAACAACCAAAAGGGACTGCTACAAGGAAATAGATCTACATTTGTGAGTATTAATCTTATGAAACAAACTCCTAATCTTTGGGAGGTGGGGGGGGGGGGAGATGGAGTTCTTTGGGTTAAAGCTGATAGATCTCTGTATTTTAGAATTTAGTGTTTTTGCTGAGTCAGTCAGGTCTTAGTACCACCAGAGAGCTTTGTATTTAAGTCAAAGCAGAGTATAGCTTAGCATAGAAAGTAAATTGAGTGTAAATAGGCTCTAAATTTTGTTTCTAGAGAGCTTTTCATTTCAATCAAATCAGAATATAGCTTAAACATAGAAAGCTAAATAGAAACATAGAAAAATGATGACAGAAAAAGACCACATGATCTATCTAGTCTGTCCTTCCATATCAACAACTACAGCAGTCCCCTTTTTTCCTTTAGAGATCTTCTGTGTTTGTCCCATGCTTTTTTGAATTCAGATATCGTCCTCATCTCTACCACCTCCACTGGGAGACTATTCCACGGATCCACCACTCTTTCTGAAAATAAATATTTCTGCATATCACTCCTGAATCTATCCCCTTTCACCCTCAACCCATGTCCCCTCATAGCAGAACTTGCTTTCAATCCACGGAGGTATTTAAATGTCTCAATCATATCACCTCTATCCCGCCTTTTTTCTAAGGTGTACAAATTAAGATCCTTAAGTCTGTCTATATATGCTTTATAATGAAGACCACTAACCATTTTAGTAGCCACCCTCTTTACCGACTCCATCCTGTTTATATCCTTTTGAAGGTGCAGTCTCCAGAATTGCACACAATACTTCAAACGAGGTCATACCAAAGACTTATACAGAGGCACTATTACTATTACCTCCTTTTTTCTGCTAGGCATTCCTTTCCCTATGCACCCAAGCATCCTTCTAGCTTTTGCTGTCACCTTTTCTACCTGTTTAGCTACTTTAAGATCATCAGACACAATCACACCGAGGTCCCGCTCTTCTTTAGTGAACAAAAATACTTCACCCACTATACTATATTGCTCCCTTAGACTGCTGCAGCCCAAATGCACATCCTTGCATTTTTTAACATTAAATCCCAGCTGCCAAATTCTAGACCATTCTTCAAGCTTAGCTAGATCCCTCCTCATGTTATATACACCTTCCTGAAATAAAGTTGTTTCTAGAGAGCTTTTTATCTAAATCAAATCAGAGCATAGCTTAGCATACAAGTAGAATAGTCCTGAGTAGGAAGAAATAAACTTGTTTCTAGTGACCTTTACAAAGAGGCCTTCCAGTTAGGAGGCAAAAGATCTGTGAAGTTGTATGGAATAGGTGTTAAAGGCAAGTGACAGATCAAAGGGGCAATTTAAAAGGCCCATTCTATCAAACCAAGAGCTCTGTGAATCACCCAGGACATTGGTAAACCTTTACCTTAGAAGCAAGCCAACTTTTTAAATAGGTCTTCTTTCCTTCCCACCCTCCCCAACTCCCACCCACCCCTGGGGTAATCTTAGCTTTATAGACTTTTAAACCTCTTAAAGGGAAGGAGGTGGCCATATTCACTCTCAGGTGCAGCTGTTTATCCTCATCAGGTATACGTTAAGGACCTGAGATTAATTAATCTTGAGGTAAACAAAGTCCATTAAACGTATTAGATATAGTTTTATTAGAATAAATATAATAGCAAATCTAAGTAAGCAACCAACCTAAATACATACATAAACACAACCTTAAAACTAAGATGCAGACGGCAGTCCAGCAGCAAGATGGGGCCTTTCCAGTATTTTGCATTGAATATCGCATGTATGATTTTCTCCCAGTTCATTAGGGGTCTGGAAGCTCTTTGCTGTCAGGGAATGAGTCTGATCCCTGGAGGCTAAAGTAGCAGACTTCGAGGACATGAGGAAGACAGTGAGGTACATAGATGAGACCTACAGGGACATAGTACTAAAGTCCCACCTCCAGTCTGGCAGCATCCCTGTTGCCATGGAGGAGAGAGGTCACATGACAGGAAAGCATCACCCTGGTATGGCAGGACTTGATCCTGTAGCTTGGACCTGTCCTCCAGGTGATGTAAAACCCTCTCACACCGAGGAGATATCTCCAAAGTCATGTGCCCACGAGGGAAGGGTTAGGACAGCCGTTATAGTTGATGGTTCAATCATTAGGCATGTAAATAGCTGGGTGGCTGGTGGACATGAGGATCGCCTGGAACATGCCTGCCTGGTGCGAAGGTAGCGGACCTCACGCGCCACCTAGACATGGTCTTAGATAGTGCTGGAGTCTGTTGTCTTGGTACATGCTGGTACCAGTGACATAGGAAAGTGTGGTAGGGAGGTTCTGGAAACCAAATTTTGGCTTTTAGGTAGGAAGTTGAAATACAGAACTTCCAGAGTGGCATTCTCCGAAATGCTTCCCATTCCACGGGAAGTACCCAAATGGTAGGCAGAGCTCTGGAGTCTCATTGCATGGATGGGACAATGGGTCAAGGAAGAGGGGTTTGGATTTGTTAGGAACTGGGAAACTACAGAGTAACCCATATAAGACTAATAAGAGGAAAAAATGTTCACTCAACATCTAATCCAATTCTGGAATACATTACCAGAGGATGTAGTAAAAGCTGTTAATTTAGCTGGGATTTAAAAAGGTTTGGACAAGCTCCTGGAAGAAAGATCCATAAACCATTATTAAAGGGGATCTAGGAAATCCACAGCTTGTCCCAATACAAGCATTGTGGAACCTGTATCTTCTGGGGAAACTACTAGGTACTTATGACCTAGATTGGCCACTGGACTTGATGGACCTTAGTCTGACCCAGTATGGCATATCTTATGTTCTTATGTTCTAACATTGATCGTATTTATCAAATCATTTGGTGAGTTACCCTCTGTGTTGGAGGCCACCTGATCTACTAGTATTGTATCCTCAATGTGGGGAAATTTATTTTGCAGATATGAGGCAAAGCCCTGTGGGTCTAGTGTTGAGTCCAATTGTATTGGTGGGACCTGTATGAATGATTTAGCTATATCAAATAACTCTCTGGGACAATTAAGGAATTTAAGGATGTGGTTGTTATGGTATTCTCTTTTCCTCATATTGATCAATTTGTTGTATTCATCTTGTTTATCATATATTCCTTCTGGTGTAATGGGTCTTTAATTCTTCACTATTATCATTCATGCTGTCTCATTTACTTATATCCTTGGAATATCAAAGTATTTTGGTGGATCATGTGGAGATCTTCTTCTGTGGCGCTAGTGCAAAAGATGATATTGTATTGTTCCAGTTTTCTACTAGGTCTGTGATGTCAGTTGGGAGTGAATCTAATATTGGTGTGATGTGTTTGAGTAGGGCTTCTTTGTTAAAATACCAGAATCTGCATGTTCTTTGGTGCTAGGTTTGCCTTGTACTGTTGTTGCAGATTAGTGGTAGTTCCAATGTGACCATATGGTGATCGGACCAGGGTACTGTTGTGATCTATGTGTTGTCGGCAAGTATCTTTTTGGGTATGAACACTGGGGGAGCTTATGATCTGGGATAGCTCCATTGCATCTATGGCATTGAGGAAAGACGTGACTTGACTTGTGGTTGCCGAGTTTAGACTGAAATCCCCTAGCAGGATGAATGGTTTGTCACTTCCTGACTGAGAACATGAGAACTCCAAGAGTGATTATAGGTCATCGGCTGTTGAGCTGGGAGATCTATATGCTAAACATATGGAGAGATGCTTATTTTGCATCTGTAATGCATTCAAGGTATTATTTGTTATGGTTGCAGATACCTTAAAGTTGTCAATGAGGATGAATTCCCACCTCCTCTTTTGTTTAGTTATGGGCAGTTGTGCAGGTCCATAGCTGGTGTGATGAGTTGATTTGTTAGTACTGTGGTGATGAAAGCCCTTTGGAAAACATGGAAGTGGATGAAAATCCTGAATTCCCCATGGAAGTGGATGGCAGTGCACATGTGCAGGGGAATTACAGCCCAGGTCAGAAGCAAAGTCAGCTCCCTGCAAGAGTCAGACCACGCCCTAGCTCAGGGGTGGAGACAGGATTCCCTGCTGATTGGTCACATGGGGGCAGAGAGCAGGGAAGGCTCAGCAGGCAGCAGTGGTTAAAAACAAGTGCAAAGCAAAGGAAGACAGAACCACTGAGGGGCAGCTGCAGAGAAGCCTCCAGAGTCAGCTGGAGAGAACCACCGAGGGTCAGCTGGAGAGAAGCACCCAGGGAAGCACAAGGAGAAACACACAGCAGAGAAGCACACGCAGAGGCAGTGACAGTCTCAGGCTGGGGCCTGAACTCAGATACAGACCAGGAGGAGGAAGAGACAGAGCCAGCAACTGAAGGCAGAGGCACGAGTGAATGGAGGAGAGCTGGACGTCAGGCAAGGAACAGGAACAGCTGTGAGAGCTGGAAAGGTGGGAGAGAAAGGAAAGAGGCTGAAGCAGTGCTAGGCTGGAAGAGAAGGCCAGAGAAAGTCTCTCCAGAAAGCAGCTACCTCGGAGGGACTGGATTAGGACAGAAGGAGCCTGCATTTCAAAGCCTGGAGAGACCCAGGAGGAAAGAAAGCAGTGCTTATGTGAAGAAACAGCCTCCAGGTAAAGCCAACACTTTCATTTCTGATAATATAGCAGAAAGACTATTTGCTAGTTTCAAAGGGCAGGAAGTTGAGCCCTCACCTCCCACGATTAAGAAGTGGATAGAAAGCTTATCAGATGTTAAAGGCCGTAGCTCTGATAACAGTGAAGCCTGTGAGACCTCTAAGCTAGAGGCATTAAGGAAGCTATTCTCTGAAGAGAAGTTTCACTCTCCTAAGTTAAAAGTGCCAACAAGGGCTGAGTTGCTGTGGAGCCAATTTCTGGAGTTTCTAAAAGAAAGGAAGTTTGAGGAAGCTCCTAATTGTGAGAGAGACTCTATTTACCCTAATGATAGTGAGGGAATGCAAATAGATACATGTGTGCCTAGCTCTGAACATTTACCTATGCCCATGGACTGTTCTTTGGCACAAAGAAAGAATGCTATAGTTGTGAACAAGAACAGAGAGTCTGAGAACCCTATAGGAAAATAGGGGCAGTTCTAACCTTTATTGAAGAAAGCTAATTCTGTGTTTATTGTATCACTGGCTGAAGTAAAGAAGCAGTGACAAACTGTGTGCTTGAAAAGGAAACCCAGCTGTGACAAAGTTTGTTGGAATTCTGCTAATTGTCCGCAGTCCCCGGTGAATGTGTAGGAAAGCAGAACAGCTGAGAAGTGAAAAGGTTTTTGTTTGTTATTCTCCCTCTGGTTTAAATCCTGATTTCATCTTTTTCATTGGAGATGTATCCTACTGCCTTAGTTGTGTATGAGCCCTAGCGTATTTTGGAAATCCCCACAAATAAATTTTCTTGCATGCCTTACCACCGACTCAACTACATTATTTCCCTCGAGGAGTAAAGAGTACTACAAGACCCAGAATCCTCTGGTGTCTTTAAAAGAACTTTATTCCAAAAGGACATACAAGGCCATCCTCCAAGCTGTAAGCCCCTGGGCCCAGCTGGAGGCGTCGCAGTACATTATCAGTTTCTGTGAACCATGACTCTGTTACGAACATGATGTCCAGTTTGTTGTCAGTGATGTAGTCAGAGATGAGGTAGATCTTATTATGTGCAGAACGAGCATTCACTAAGCTACATTTTATATTCTGGACATGCTGTGTATGGATTTATTAAGGTATTGGAGGAGCAAATGTGTTGATGTTTATTAATCTTTATTGTCCTCTATGTGGTTGTGTATTTTGGTGCCATGTGATGAGGTCTCTGTTTATCTACAATAGATATCAGTCCAGCTTGGATGGTAGTAGGGCTGGATATCTTAATTAGGGTGAGGGTGAGTAAGATTATTATTCCAGTGGCTATCCAAGACATGTTGCACTGGTTTGACAGACTTGATTAATGTTGAAGTAAGTGGGGCTCCTTTTTGAAGTAAATTAGTTGTGTATGGAGGGTATGGATGGAGTGTCTGAAAGGAGTACATCGGCTGTTGACAATTGGCCATGCTAACTGTGTGTTCGTATTTAGAAGACTGTTCCGTGGGTTGGTGCCTTGCAGGTCAGTTAGTTTGAAATGTATGTTTGAGTTACGTTGTTAGTGTGCAGTAGCTTACCTTGGCTGAGCTTGTCTTTTTGTCAGTTTGGACCAAACTGGAGAGGGCAGCAGATGGGTGTTG
The DNA here is from genome assembly GCA_033557465.1 of Ichthyophis bannanicus. Lineage (NCBI taxonomy): Eukaryota > Metazoa > Chordata > Amphibia > Gymnophiona > Ichthyophiidae > Ichthyophis > Ichthyophis bannanicus. The sequence goes on from CM066039.1 coordinate 310,567,052, forward strand.
TAATTCAGAGCAATTGGAGTATAGGTGCTCGTGAGTTGTAGGTCTTACTGCGGTCTACACATAAAGGGCCACACCTAAGGGCCTATTGGTGTGGTCCTTAGGCGCGGGCACACTGATCAGTGCTGTGTTTAAATCTCTGGGAGGCCAGTGGTTGGCTGTGCAGGGAAGCAGGAAGGAGCTCACCTCCTGCTCACCTGCTCACTGCTGCTGCAGGCTGTAGCTCCCTCACTGGTAAGATTGAGCATAGCAAATGCTGGCCTAATTTTATGCGTGGAAGCTAACCAGGCAGCAGCTCAATATTGCTGCTGGATATGGCCCCAGGATTGAATATCCAGGGTTAGTCTTCAGCAGCGACAGCTATGCACTTTGCAAGCGCTGGAAATCGCTGCTGAATATCCTCCCCCCCCCCCTCCGATATTTCTTCATGAGATTGGTGACATAATCAAATCATTTGCTCAACATATTTGGGGTCGTTTTAGAAGCTCTGTTCATGATTTCCATGCCTGAAAACACCCATTCAGAGGTGCAAATCACACCAATGCCCTAAGAGCCACTTTAAAAAGCCCTAGATTTACACATGTCCGGCATGATCATGTCCATCTCACCCAGGGCATTACTAAAAAAATACATGTGTGCACCGGATTTTAGAATGGCACTGTATGTTGGAACTCGCCAGCGCACACTTCCATGTCTCTCCCTGCCGCCAGGCATGAACAGGCATCAGAACAGTGCTCATTTTGGCAACCTAACACCTGTGGAGAGAAGAGGAGAAAGCCCTCTCATTCCCCCCAATACTTTTCGCTATACCAAAAAAAGCGTGCAGGTAAATAAAGAGGCTGTTTTTGGGGCTACCACACTGCTGTACACCTCCACTTGCAAAACGGCAGGCATGTGGCATCGCGGGCATGTCTGTGTCATCCAAGCTGCCGCCGTCTATATCAGATACATGCAAGTTTCTAAAACTGGCTGGAAACTTGCACATGCTTGGCCTATTCGTCTGCACGTTTCCATTTGTTTTTGTTTTCTGGAGAAGTTTATATTTTGGGGTAGAGACAGGCCGATTTTAGAATGCACTTACATGTGCCCATCTTCTCTGTCCCTGCCGCAGAATTTCAGACATTCTGATTTGAACATCCCAGATTGTACCTACACGGACTTTCTAAAACATACCTTATTCTTCTTATTGCTGTATCAAAAGGGTTGAAGTAAGTACGTGGTAACTCTGGTTAAAAGCGCATTCCTGTAGTTTAGGAGCAAGATGACCGTTGCATAGATCACTGAAATAAGTTCGTTTTTTGTGTAAATATAGGCCCAAAGCCCAAATGACCTGCAGATGACAAAACAGAATCTGATGACTGTGGACATAGGTGATTGAAATGATAAATCTGGATCAAAAGTCACTCCCAGAATTTTCCTAGTGTTTGTTTTTTAAAAGAGTGGGGGAGTCACCAATCTGGGGAGCTAGATTGGGCGAGGCACTTCTCTGCATAATCCACATTCTCTCACACTTCAAGGGATTTTGTTTTAATTTGTGCAAAATAATTAATTTAACAGTTTAATTAAGACAGTTGTTGAATTTAAAAAGCTCATGCAATCTGTATATTGTCAGTATATTACAGTGCACTGACCTTGTATGTCTGGATTGATGTCACTAGTGGTGCCATGGAGAAATGAAACAGGGTGGGTGCAAGAATAGAACGCTGTAAAACACTAAAATCAAGTGACTGTAATTGAGAAACAGATGAATGCCGGTGGATAGCAAATGAACGATTTGACACAAAAGTCTGAAACCAGCTGAAAGCAACCTCCTTGATCCCTAGGTCCAAAAGACACTTCAGAAGTCATAGATGATCCACCAGATCAAAGGTTGCACTCAAATCCAGTACAACCAATAAAGTGAACTTGCTGTTATCCAGGTTAATGGCTATCTTATTGGTAACGCATAATAGTGCTGATTCGTACTGTGGTTTTTAGGCATATTTCGCCCTAATAATAGCACCTATTGTGGAGCCTCCAGCAGTCTGTGTGTTGCTTGCTTTGTTTACGCTCGCATTCCTATGTGTTCCAATAAACAGAGGGATGTAGCCAGCACTAACTTTGAATCAGGCAAGGACTCCTTCCCCTGCAAGTGAGAAGAAGTTGTGCAAGGTTGCCGCTGAAAGCTGCAGTGTCTGCCATCAGTCTTCATTCCCCACTGGTAGGAAGAGTGGTCCAAGGCCACGATAGAGGCTGAAGCTGCATTGTCCACCGGGAACATGAGAACTGTGGTCTCAAAATGCTGGTGGGAGTCTCAGAGTACGGTCAGCATTTTAAGGCCACAATAAGAGTGGGCTGCTGAAAATAAGAGAAAGGGGAGAAGCATTGAGGGAAGGGATGGGATTAGAGCGGAGAAAAGGTAGGCGGCGCTTAATGGAAGGGGACTAAAGAGAAGGAAAGGAGTGGAGGGGCAGAGTGTAAAGGAAGGGACAAAAGTGGAGGACAGAAGGGCAGAGCATGAGGGGAGGGGCAGGGTGGAGCAGAATCAGAGAAGACAGGATGGAAGGAAAGGAGTGAAAGATAAGGAAGGGAGAGAGATTGTAAATTTGGATAGGAGGGAGAATGCATGGCTGGATGGAAGAGAAGGAGGGAGAGTGTAGGTGCGGTGTTTCAAGGGTAGGGGGAGGAATTAATGCAAGTTGGTGGGAGGGACATGGAGTCAATGCAGGAAGAGAAGAAAGTGCAAGAGAGAGAAGAACCTAAATGCCACAGCCACACATGCACAGAGTCCCCTGATGCGTGCTAAAATAAAATAAACACACACACACACACACACACCACCTCCTGACATATGCAGCCCCCTGACACACGCACTTTCAGCCCTCCAACACATGCATATGCAGTCCCAACACATGTATGCACAGTCCCCAACACGCACACATACCCCACTCCCCTCAATCACCCCAACACTCACACACACCCCTGCTCCCACTCCCCAATATATACACTTCCACCTCATAAACTCTACACATACACATCTTCTCGCTCTCTGACATCCCACCTTGTCTTCTCCACAAATAAACAGCTAAACACTCCCTGTGGAAATAGATTTGCCCATCATACCATTCATTCACAAACACATCATATACACCATCAGTCCCTCTGCCCACCCAGCCACACATGCCCTGCTGTGACACATGTTTCCATGACTCTTTCAACCAAATCTCTCTCACACAGATGCACCTGGCATGCAAACAGAGGAAATGCATCATTTTGTCACACTATGCATGTGCAATTTTCAACTTGTTTCTAAGCCTTGGGGGTTTTTTTAGTGCCATCAAGTCAGTGTTGACTCATAGTGACCCAGCTACCTCTGGATTTTCTTGGCAATGTATCACTGGAAGTATATTGCCAGCCTTTTCTTCCAAGGCAATGGAGGGTAAAGTGACTTGCCCAAAGTCACAAGGAGTGTCAGTGGGAATCAAACCCTTGATCTTCTGGGTACTAGGCAGTTGCTCTAACCACTAGGCTACTCCTCCACACAAACCCTTGTTACCTTATCTAAATGAGAAGCTAGTTGAAGAGAACTGTTTTTTTCTAACATTTTTGACCAAATGAAAGGTCTGAAACAGGTTGAAAATAGGCAGCATCTAACAGATCTACCTGTGGCTTTTTCAGTAGAGGTCTCACTTGTGCTTCCTTCCATGACGTAGTGTCTACTCCCCTAACAAGACTTGTGTTCACCATGGAACATATATGTTGGGCTAAGTCTGCTTGAAGATCTTTAGCAAAGGAAACAGGAATAGGGTCCTGTGAGGCAGTAGATGAGTTTAGTGAGCTCAAGATATAACAAAGGCTCACTGAAGTAATTGGATTAAAAGCCCTCACGTAACTATTGTCACGGGGCTGCAGGCCTTCGCCTAGGGCTCCAAGGTTGGAGTTGCCTTGCTATCTTCTAGTGGTCAAAAATAGTCTCAAGTCGAGTGGTTAAGGCAAAACAAAACAAGGGCTTTATTCCCCTTCTCCCAAGGATATCATGTGCATAACCAAAAACAGGGAAAACAAAACAGTTTCACTCAAAGAAAAATATCTTCTTTTTCTTTGCTCTTTTTATAGGGCTTCAGCACAAAGACTCAATATCATCCGCAAGACATAATGTACAATCCATTGGAGCCTGTTCTGGAACCCTGGGGTTACTTTCCCATTGCATCTCCTCACCTTCAGCATACGTTGTGCTGGGGTTTAAACCTTCACAGCTGTTTTTATGAAAACCCCTCTCTGAAAGTTCAGATAGCGTACAGGGACACAGTTCTGTGCATGTCTAAGAGTACCTGTATCTGTAGGGTTGCCTCTCCAGCTCTCCTTTTCCACCCTCCAGTTGTTAGAAATTGCTTTATAGCTTCCTGCAGATATTTCTGGTCTGGAGCACTGCTCTGACCCTCCGTTCCGAATGGAGCTTCTAGCTTTCCCTCTCACAGTGCTAGGCTCCCACCTGTATAATTGTTGAGGTCTTTCCTCTGGCAGTGAGGACTGGGGACTTTCCTGCTCACTCGGTCTAGGCAGCCTCCTAGCCCTAGGTTGGGCACTCCTTCTCTCTCGAGCACTGGCTTCTCTCCCTGGGCTGTAAACAGGTTCCTCGTAGGACCTCCAGCTACCGGCAGTCTGAGCACTTCCCCTGCCACGTTCCTCTGAAGCCTTGCCTCTGCTGCTTCCTGTTCCAGTGACACGCCCAGTGCTTCCTCTGTTCAGCAGGCTTCTCCCTCTGTGACCTCTGCCTTCCTGGTTGCTGACCTCTGCTCTCTCCTTCTCTTTCTGCTTCTCTTCCTCTTCCTCCTCCTTCTCCTCCTTTGCTGGATCTACCAACCAGCTTTTATCTCCCTGTTTGCTGTAAGCCGACTCTGTTTTCTTGGACAGGTGATCATAATCAATCCCCAAGCTTTCTGCTACGTCATAGCTTGGGTGTGGTAGTTCTGCTCCTCTGTTCCTTTGCTTCTCTTGAGCTGCACATGCTGGCTGCCTAACAGATTCTAAGGTAAATTTCTCCTTCCTATCTATCTGCATAGGCTCTGTGTGGGCTTCTACATCACATATCCCCCCACCCCTTAAGATATTATGGGCTGGTGGATCTACATTCACACAGCACCTAATCACTGAGCGAGTCTCGATATGTTCTTGTACTCTAGAGAGACTAGCTGCCACTGTCCTCTCATGCCAAGGCTTAAGGACATTGACATGGTAGACCTGACGACACCCCCTGTCATTCTCTACTGCATAAGAAACTGGGCCCATCTGTTCCACTACTGTATATGGACCCTTCCACTGTGCCTCGAACCTTGGACAAGCGTCTGTTATCAGTACCACCACCCTCTCTCCCATGGCCAGTTGACGAGGTTTCTTTCCTCGATTGTAGTATCTCTTTTGGCGCTTCTGACTAGCTTGCAAGTGTTCTTCGGACACCTGAGAAGTCCTCTGCAAGCGACTCCTCAGCTCACGAAGAAAAGAAGTGGTACCCCCATTTCTTCCACTTCAGGCTCCACCCATTGTTCCCTCAAAATATCTAGGACTCCCTTTGGGGCACGGCCAAACATTAATTCATAGGGGGAAGCTCCTAACGAGGCCTGTGTACGCTCCCGACAGGCGTACAGGACAAACGGGAGCATGATGTCCCACTCTGACATCTTTCTGTCCAGCCCTCGCCTTAGCATTTGTTTTAGGGTCTGGTTTAATCTCTCTACAAGCCCATTGGATTGGGGATGATAGGCGGCGGTTCTTAAATGCTGAATTCCAAATGCGTCCCACACTTGGGCTAAATATTTGGACATGAAATTGCTTCCTCTATCGGTAAGCATTTCTTGGGGGAATCCCACTTCACAGAATAGTTTAATTAGCTCTAAAGCTATGGTTCTGGCTGAGATGTTTCGCAAAGGCATGGCCCAGGGGAACCTGGTGGCCTGATCTATCACCACCAGAATATACTGGAATCCCCTAGGCATTTTTAATAGGGGTCCCATGATATCCATCGCCATACGGCGTATTGGTTCTGATATCGTGGGGGTAGGAATCATAGGCACCCCCACGGGTTTGCCTGCGGTAACCCGCTGACATGAGGGACAAGACTCACAGAAACGAGCCGTTTCTTTAAACACTCCCGGCCAATAAAAACGGGCTAAAATTTGGTCCAAGGTCCCCTGTATGCCTTTATGACCACCCACCGGGTGATCGTGAGCTAATCTCAAAACCACTGCCTTGAACGTAGTCGGGACAACTAACTGCTTCCTAACTGCTCCGGTTTGGGGATCATTGCTTTCCCTGTACAATATTTCTTTCTCTATCAGGAATCTGGGGAGAATGTCCCTATCCCTTTTTGCATATTCGAAGGCTCGTTTTAACGCCGGATCAGCTTGTTGCTCCCTAGGGAAGGATGGGAACTTTTTTAACAAGATCCGCAGGCACCCAGGGCAATCCTTGCCCGGCTTCCATTCCTGCCCTCACCTGAGCTCTATGGTGCCTTTCCCGGTGTTTGTCCGCCTTGCTTTTCTTAGTGTTTTTAGAAGGGACGTTAATCAACTCTTCATGCGTGGGAAGCTCTCCTAGTGCCTCATCTGCAGGTCTACCCTCCTCCTCTGTGGGTTCCTCTTCCTCATCTAGAGGGTCAGATTCCTCCTCTGGGGGTTCACCTTGTATCTCTGAGGTTCGGGCCTGGGACCGGGTGGAGACCATACCTCCCTTTACATGTATGCTTTTCTCTATCCCTCTACAAAATGGGGGCCAGTCCCTCCCTAGCACAATATCATAAGGCAGTTTAGGGATTATGGCCACTAAAACCTCCCTCCGGGTTCCTAACCCTTTTACTAAAACTCTATTCAGAGGGTAAAAGATGGATGCTCCATGCACGCATCTAATCTTTGTCCTACCTTCTGGTTGGCTCGGTGCTGACCCCCTGCGGGCTTGTACAGCCTGCCAGAGTTTTTTCGAGACCATACTCTGGTCAGCACCCAAGTCAAGCAACGCCCTAGCCAAAACACCTTGCACTTCCACACTCAGAAGGAAACCTTCTTGTATACATTTGTCATCATCAATTATCAGTGCTGTTCGCATTACACAATTTCTCTGCCTGTGACCCATTTTACCGCATTTAAAACATTTTACTTCTGCCTCTTTAACATCTCTCCTAGGCAAACAGTTGGTCACACCTTTCACATAGGGTCTAGGCTCCTTTATTGCTTTTTCAAAATTTGCCTCGCCAAACATGCTCCAAGCGCCTCCTTGTGGTTTACCGGCCAACTCAGCCTCCATAAACCACTCCGTGAGGTGAGCTGCTTCTGTTGCGGTTTGGCAATTTTGTAAAGTCAAAAAGGACCTTATCTCAGCAGGAACTGTCTCCACAAATTGCTCTAGCACAATGGCGTCAATAATGGATTTGAGGGTCTCTCCCTCAGGAGCGAGCCATTTCCATGCCAAGCTTCGCACCCTTTGGCACAACGCCTTAGGTGTTTCACCCGGTTGGAGCTTAGTGGCTCTCAACATCCTCCTGTATACCATAGGGGTTAAGCCTAATCTATCACGAATGGCCTTTTTAAGCTCCTCATAATCTGTTGCCAGAGCAGCGGGCATGGCTTTATAGGCCGCTAAGGCCTCTCCCGTTAGGGAGGTAGCAAGCTGGACTGCCCATTGCTCAGGCAGCCATCCCACATTCAGGGCAACCCTTTCAAAGGCCTCTATGAAGTCGTCAATATTGTCCTCCACAGTCAATTGTCCAAAAGACAAACCTCCACAGTTCTGTGTGGTCCTACCACACAGGCATGCTCTCTTGGCCTTTTCTCCGCCGCCTTCTGGCTTGCCAGCAAAGCTTCTATTAGATCCATCATGGGCTTTTGCTGGGCCTGCATGGCTGCAACGGCTTGTTCTTGTGTCAGCTGTGCCAGTTCTCTTTGTTTCTCAAACTGAGTACTCATCCAGCGAAGGACTTCGTTGGGATCCATCTCCGGGTTTTTCTCTGTAAGACAAACAGAAAAAAAAACCACCAAGTGCGGTACCACACTTCTTTCAGAGGTTAGCTTTTCTGAGTTTCCTCAGCACTCCTTCTCCTCTGAATCCCTCAACACCTGTGCCCAAATATCTATTACCTGAGCGAGATGTAGACTCGAGCTTTGAGAAGGTGTTTTTCCCACTGGTTCTCGAACCCCCTGGCCGATACCGCCAGCGACATTCAGTCAGCTCCTCAGCAACACAGTTTTTCTGTTTTCCAGTTGTATTCCAGATGCACAAACCAAAAATCCTCAAAACTACGCCATTTGTCACGGGGCTGCAGGCCTTCGCCTAGGGCTCCAAGGTTGGAGTTGCCTTGCTATCTTCTAGTGGTCAAAAATAGTCTCAAGTCGAGTGGTTAAGGCAAAACAAAACAAGGGCTTTATTCCCCTTCTCCCAAGGATATCATGTGCATAACCAAAAACAGGGAAAACAAAACAGCTTCACTCAAAGAAAAATATCTTCTTTTTCTTTGCTCTTTTTATAGGGCTTCAGCACAAAGACTCAATATCATCCGCAAGACATAATGTACAATCCATAGGAGCCTGTTCTGGAACCCTGGGGTTACTTTCCCATTGCATCTCCTCACCTTCAGCATACGTTGTGCTGGGGTTTAAACCTTCACAGCTGTTTTTATGAAAACCCCTCTCTGAAAGTTCAGATAGCGTACAGGGACACAGTTCTGTGCAAGTATGTCTAAGAGTACCTGTATCTGTAGGGTTGCCTCTCCAGCTCTCCTTTTCCACCCTCCAGTTGTTAGAGATTGTTTTATAGCTTCCTGCAGATATTTCTGGTCTGGAGCACTGCTCTGACCCTCCGTTCCGAATGGAGCTTCTAGCTTTCCCTCTCACAGTGCTAGGCTCCCACCTGTATAATTGTTGAGGTCTTTCCTCTGGCAGTGAGGACTGGGGACTTTCCTGCTCACTCGGTCTAGGCAGCCTCCTAGCCCTAGGTTGGGCACTCCTTCTCTCTCAAGCACTGGCTTCTCTCCCTGGGCTGTAAACAGGTTCCTCGTAGGACCTCCAGCTACCGGCAGTCTGAGCACTTCCCCTGCCATGTTCCTCTGAAGCCTTGCCTCTGCTGCTTCCTGTTCAAGTGACACACCCTGTGCTTCCTCTGTTCAGCAGGCTTCTCCCTCTGTGACCTCTGCCTCCCTGGTTGCTGACCTCTGCTCTCTCCTCTTTCTGCTTCTCTTCCTCTTCCTCCTCCTTCTCCTCCTTTGCTGGATCTACCAACCAGCTTTTATCTCCCTGTGATACAACCTCAAAAGAAGAGATATCTTCCACCATCTCCTGTCTGAACACCACTACCTCCCTGCTAGACCCATGCCCTATGGACTGGATAAAGAAAACCAAGGAAGACCTGAGTGCTCCATTAACCCACATCATAAATGAATCCTTTAAACAAGGATACATGCCGGACGCCCTCAAGACAACAATCATTCGACCAACCATGAAAAAGAACAACCTGGACCCCCTGGACCCCACCTCCTACAGACCAGTTGCGAGCCTCCCCCTCACTGCCAAGATAATAGAAAAGGTAGTCCAACGCCAGCTTCAAGATCATCTGGACATCAACGACATACTAGACCCGCAGCAACACGGATTCCGGCCACTACATGGAGTCAAGACCCTCATAACCATTCTAATGAACACCCTCATCATAGGAACCCAAGAGAAACAATCTGGATACATCTTGATCTTCCTAGATATATCAGCGGCCTTTGACACAATCTCACACGAAATCCTCATACGCAGACTCCAATCAATTGGAATCAAAGACACTGTACTCCAATGGTTCAGATCCTATTTAACCAACAGACAGCAACGGATCCGCACCTTCACCGCAACCTCGCCCCCCTACCAGCAACATCAAGGAGTACCCCAAGGATCCACCCTATCAGCCATGCTGTTCAATATATATCTCTGTCCACTCTGCTCAGTCATACGCACCCACAACATCAACTTCTACATATACGCTGACGACATAATGCTCTACGCACCAATTACAACCACCAACCCAACAAATGACCAGCTATCAGCCTGCTTCACTGATGTGGCCAACTGGCTACAGGAAAACAACCTATCCATCAACATAAAGAAAACTGAAGCCCTTATAGTGACAAAAGAACCAGACTTCAAACCACCTACCCATCTCAACATGGGAACCACGCAAATTCAAATCCAGCCTCAAATAAGGTATCTAGGCGTTATCATTGATCAAGCTCTCACCTTTAAACATCAAATCAACAAGACCGCCGAGACGATATTCCACAAAGCTAAAACTGTACAACGCCTCCGACCCCTCCTAGAACCTCACGACTTCAGGACAGTAATGCAAGCTGTGACGCTTCCTCATCTGGACTTCTGCAACATAATCTACCATGGACTTCCTGCCTCACAAACCAACCCCCTCCGAACTGCCTTAAATACTACAGCAAGGATTATTCAGTATGTGAAAAAATGGGATCACATCACCCCAATCCTAAGAAACCTCCACATCCTTCCACTTGAAGCAAGAATCAAGTACAAAGCTATCCTACTCACCCACAAGACTATCCACCAAACACGGAACACCTCACTCCACCCCCTACTGCCTCACCCATCCCACAGCAGACCAACCAGACAATCCTTCAATAACTCCATCGTCGTCCCCCACAAAAGAACCAAATCCACACAACGGACCTGCAACAGAGCTTTCGAACTTTATGCTCCATCCCTCTGGAACTCTCTGCCAAACCACATCAGGAACAACGCTGACATCACATCATTCAAGAAACAGCTGAAAACAATCCTATTCCATGAACATCTCTGAACAGAAAAATCACCCTATCCGCATGAACTAATACTTAGATACAGCAGAAGCGTACATGTCTATGTCCACCCCAAATCTATAAATGTTGCCCCCTGGTGAAGGCCCTACCCTTTAAATTATTGCCCCCCCCCCCTTTTGTTATATGTTACACCGCTTTGACCCGGTGAAAAGCGGTATATAAATGCAGTTAAATAAATAAAATAAAATAAAAATAAATAAATAAGCTGACTGTGTTTTCTTGGACAGGTGATCATAATCAGTCCCCAAGCTTTCTGCTACGTCATAGCTTGGGTGTGGTAGTTCTGCTCCTCTGTTCCTTTGCTTCTCCTGAGCTGCACATGCTGGCTGCCTAACAGATTCTAAGGTAAATTTCTCCTTCCTATCTATCTGCATAGGCTCTGTGTGGGCTTCTACGTCACACTATGCATACGGGAGATTCCTGCCTTTCTGGGCAATTTTTCCAAGTGGGTTCATTTTGTACATACTGTAATGAGGAAGATCCATCCTTTGCCTTAAAAACGCAGGATTCTGTGAGAACTAGGTCAGAAGCTGACAGGCAGGCAAGCCATATGAGCAATAGTTGTCAGGGGCAACGTAAACAAACCCAGCCACGAGGTTTGCAACCCCGCCCAACTAGCAAGGAATCCCTAGTTCCTAATAGCTTTCACCTGAGTAGAGGAAGGGCTAATCAGCATTATAAGAAACACTCAGGAAAGCCAGAACAGGGAGAACGGGGAGGACAGAGAGAACAGCGGAGCCAGCAGCCAGGAGCAGAGGAATCAGAGAACAGCTGTGAATGTTCATCTGCTGTGACGCAGTTTGAAACTCAGAGGCAAAGTTCTGTCCAGAGTGAATGGAAGCCTGAAAGAGTGAAACAGTATGTATCTGGGAGCTGGGAGCTGGAAAGTGATTCTGAAGCAGATTTAAGGAAGTTTACTGGCAGCAGAAATACCTGGAGGGTTAATGCTCAAAAGCCTCGTAGGAAAAGTCCAAGGTGGGTGCCGTGCTGTGAAAGCCAACCGAAGGATTTTACTAGAGAGCTAACGTGGGAGCATTTACAAGTCCCTGAAAGGGAGAGGTATTCTATAGAAGATGTGTGCATGTCTGAAGAGGAAGTGTTTGAAAGGCCTAAACCTCAGAGAAGGATTCACAGAGTAAAGACTTGTGCTGACAAGGGAGAACAATTCCTTTATTCACTGCCAAAGCCTGAAGTTAGAACAAACAGATATTCTAAAGGGAAAAGTTCCTATAAGAAGGTATGTTCTGAATATCCTGAATGGTGGGTCTCTCCCCTCTCACACTCTGATAAATACGGTAGCAGCAATTACAGCCCTAGAGAGAGCTGGTCAGATAAGTTCCGTGACGAGACATTGCAAGGAGGTTTACAAACGTTCTGTAGCAAGGAAAACGTTTGTCCTTCTGAAAGTAAGCATGAACCCATGATCATTGATTATGCTAGTGAAAGCTCATGTGATGATCCAATGGACTGTACGTTAATTATCTCAGACAAAATTACCTCTTTATGTTGAAGCAGTGATTGTGCATTGCTGGAGCCTAGCAGTGAAAGTCAAGAGTGCCTGTTTATCTACAGAGGAATTATGTGCTGAGTAATTGTGTTCTTATGCCTATCATTTAATTAAGAAGCAAGAAGAAGTTATTATCATTTCCTTTATATCATGCCAGAGAGTATGGCTTTATTGTCTTAAGTTCCTGTGTTGTGCATTTGAGAAATCCGACCCCGGGAGGGGAAATAAAACCCTAATTTACCTGAACCACTCGTGTCTACAACTACTTATTCTTCCTAAACATCATCAGGCAGACAGACCTGCTACCCTAGGCAGTAGCCTGCCCACCTGGTGGTGACAATACTGTGACAGTAATGAACTGCTCTTAAGCCAAGGTATGAGGAGTAGAATCTCGTTCTCTCAAATTTACTGCTAACTCTCAGCATCATGCCAGAGAGCCTTCTTCTGGAGTTCATAAAATGTAAAATGTACAGTGTGAGAGATAGTGAGTGATAGCTATCTCATATAACCCTATTAGGCGGCTGCCTAGGGTGTTAAGATTTAAGTTGCCTTTGATACAAAAAGAGTCTTGTAGTCAAGTGGTAAGGCAAAAATAATATTAGGGCTTTATTTCCTGCCCTGATGGGATATTCCTGGGATACAACAAACAATATGAAATAAAAGAACTGTTGCACAGAAAAATATCTTCTTTCCTTTAGGGACCATCAGCTGGTTGCTTTGCACACGCTCAACATAAAGATACAATATCATCAGATAAACAAATTGTACAATCCATGGGCACAGGGTCAGAATTATAGCTGCTGTTCTCCCACTGCATTAACTCAGAGTCACTTACGATTGCATATGGGTCACACTCTTCACAGCTGCTCTCTTCCTTAAAACTCTCCTGTGAGTAATGGGCTAGCTTTTCTAGAAAAGGCTCTTTAAATCCAGGGCTCTGAATGCCTGGTATATTAAAAGCTTCCTTCCGGCTTTCCCTTCTTCTCCATGCTGGTGGAATTACTGTGTAACTTTCAGTGTCAAAGTTACTTCTGGTGCCACGCCCTTGCCTTTCAAACCAAACAGAACTTCTTGCCTTTTCTTTAGCAAAGCTAGGTTCCCACCTCTTAGCTGTGGTTCTGTCTCTTATATCTGGGCTTCTGGCAGCTCTCTCCTGGGCTCTCCAACTACCAGGAATCCTAGCAGGGTCCTGGGCACAATGCTGGCTGTTTCCTGCTCTGCTGCCACACCTACTGCTTCCTTCCCTCAGTGGATTTCCTGTTCACTGGATGCTGGCTTAGTCCTCCCAGGTCCCTGCCCCTACTGGCCTTCCCTGGTTCTACCCTGCAGCTTTTATCCTTGCTCTCTTTGCATGCTGCCTGGGTTTCTGAGAACAGGTGTTCCTGATTAGCCTTCCTGCTTCTAGCTACATCAGGACTAGTGCAAGGACATTTTACTCTAATGCCGTTTTGCTTTTCTTGTGCTGAGTTTGTTTGCTGCTCAGCTAATTCTACATGTGCTGAGTTTGCCTGCTGCTCAGCTAATTCTACATGAGCTGGGCTTGTTTGCTGCTCAGCTAATTCTACATGATCTGAGTTTGTCTGCTGCCCAGCTAATTCTGAGGTAAGTTCCTTACTTTCTCCTAACTCCATGGGCTCTGTGCCAGCTGCTGTGTCACAACAGGTAATTTATCAAGGTGCACTTGCTTCCCCCCTCATGTGAGAAATGCGGGGGCTGGCTGTACAGAAGTGTTAACCGCTTAGACATGGCACATAATAGGCAGTATATCAAATAGAAGTAACTATATATAATTGTAAAAAATTGCTAACGTGGACAGCTAAATGAGAGGTATTATCCCATTTTAAACTTGAGTCTAGACTAGCTGCCTGATAAGAGGTAAAGTCAACGCATGGGTGTCCTGCCTCTTTAATTCATAGGAAGGCATGAGTCTTGAATAGTTTTTGTCTTCCCAGAAAAATAGCAAGCCAAAGATTCCTGGGTGATTTGATGCTATCAACAGATCATTAATTAACTTAAATAAATGCTGTGAATATGGGTCTTCCTGATTAATAATTTTAGTATAATAAGCTTTTTTAGATGATTGGACTGCCAACTTGCACACCACAAGTCTTTCTTTACAAATGGTCAGATCAGCTGCCAAGTGAGTTTTCCGCCAGTGCCTCCTAGTATATCTGTTCTTCAGGCAGAGGCCAGTATAAGAACATAAGAAACGCCATACTGGTTCAGACCAAGGTCCATCAAGCCCAGTATCCTGTTTTCCAATAGTGACCAATCCACATGATACTAGGGAGAGATATTTACAGATACTTGCTGCAACTGAGACAATGTGTCCAAAGTCTTGCACCAAAATTTATTCCAGCAGTTTATCTACTTCTACGGAGGTTTTTGTCTTAGATGTTTCTGTTAGATTTCCTTTTTCCAATCAATAACAATAAAATGACCATAGACCGGATAATGATCTGTCCAAGAAAACATTTTAGATAAACTATTATACAGCATAGAAATTTTACCATTCGTTAAGGTCAGGTCTACTGTATGATCGCCTAAGTGGGAGGAGGAACAAGGACATATTGTTGAAGACCTAATTCCTCTATTAATGAGAATAGAGTTGTATCTTTTTTTTTCTAGCTTGGGTATCTGCATATAAATTACACTCCTCTAAAATGACTAGGTCCTGGAGGATATTTCAACAACAAAATCTTCCAGCCCAGCAAGTGACATTGCTCTTAAATCACATTGGCAGTACACCAGCAATATGTAGGATCTTGCAACTTGTAACATCTAAGAAAAATAAATTCCAAATGGTGGTGCTCACTCACAATATGTCCATTTTATAAAGAAACATCTGTTTTTAAACCTTATGAATATTTACTTCAATATACAGAATGTCGCTACATAAATAGCAAAAAATCTTTTTTGTATAAATAAATAGATAAGGACCTCAGTTGGGATGTCTTTGCCTTCTTTATCAATATACAAGGCTGCAGATGCATAACTACTCCCATTCAGTCTCTTTCATTGGTCCTACAACACTTCCCCCCTTCCACCCCTGACACCAGTCCCCTGCACATCACAGCTGCAGGGGAAGGTGGATGGGGGCAGGAATGGGAGAGAGGCAGACCCCACCTGACTGTTTTGTTAGCCCTTCCTGCTAATGTATGTCCATCCTTGATACCTGATCCACCTTTGATCTGCCCCATGCCTGGGTATGGTTGCTCACTATCTATCTCCCAACATCCCAAGGAGGGGGAACGATGCCTGGTTTCCTCGGCCTGGAGACTTCCCTTTTCAGCCACCGATCTGTGCTTTCCTCTTTCGGTGCTAAAAGATCCTCCAGCAGTCTTTAAAATGGCAACAAGGAGATCTGATCAGTATTTCTTCGTAATCTATGTCCTTCAAAGAAAATGCAGAATAATTCTGGCTGCCCACCACCATCCTTTTCTTCAGCTCACTTGAGGATGTCTTCCCTATGCAGCATGCACAAATCTCAAACGATTATTTTTTTGCTAGGTGTCTGTGCAGGCCACGTGTGTCACCCTAACTGCCATGAGTGTGGACCGCTGGTATGTGACCGTGTTCCCGCTGCGCTCACTCCGCCAGCGCACCCCCCGAGTGGCAGCCGCTGTCAGCATAGGCATCTGGATTTGTAAGTTCATTTCTCACGGTTGAATTACTGTCTATTTCATTCATTGGCAGGATTTCTCACTTCCTGTATTCCTCTTTTAATGCAGTCTCTCCTCTGTCCCCTCTCTTTCAGCCTCTCATCCTGCTTATTCCTGTGTCCTCGCTCTCTGTTTCTGGCACCTCTCTTCCTCGTTCTTTCTGTTTCTTTCCTTGCTTCCCTCCATCCTCTTTCTCTTGTTTCTCCCTCTTCCTCCTTCCATCCCTCTCTTTTTCCCCTTCCTTTCCCTCACTTCTCTCAGCTCCCCGTCTTCCCCCCTTTCTATTTGTCTCTCTCTTTCCCTGCCTCCCCTCTCTTTCTTTCTCTCTCATACCATTTTATTTTCCTTCCTGTCCTTGTTTCCCGCTCTTCCTCGGCCCTCTTACTCCTCTCTAAAGTAATTCAGTGTTTTCAAGGGTACTCCAAGCTTAAATATCTGGAGTGAGTGGGGAAGCCACTGTGAATACAAATAATCCTCTTCTGGTCAGCATTTACAATCATTAATATGGCAGTGAAGAGAGAAAATTGTACAGTTCAATTAGGGATCTGCTTTCTTCCTTTAATGAATGTCACACAGTACTTTTCTGCCTATTTCAGGAAAGCTGAGAGGGAAGACTGCAAAACAACCCATTAAATTAATCAAAACAGCCCAGCTCTAGAGCTTCTGATTAGGCCTGAGCTGTGACTGTATTCATTAGTAAAACGCCTTCACGGCCCTGCGAAAGAGTCTTTGAAAAGTGCTGAGTTAGTCATGTAGCTTTCATTGGGATCTTTCTTAGGAAGGATATCTACCAGATTTTATCCTGAATGCAAGATTTAAAAAAAAGGATCACAAAAAGAGTCTTTACAGTGATCCCAAAGTTAAAATGCCGCATTCCGCATCACTGGTTGAGTTACGGAAAGCAGCTCTCACGACTACAACGCATTCAAAACACCGCCGCCCGTCTGGTTACCCACTCCTCCTCTAGGGACCACGTCACCCCCCTTCTTCTCCGACTTCACTGGCACCCCGTCTTCTTTCGTATTCAATTCAAGCTTCTCATACTAGCCCACAAAGCACTGCATACTTCTACCCCTCAATACCTGGCCGACTTACTCCATTTTCACACTCCACGCCACACTCCTCGTTCATTCCACCTTAACAGACTTGCACTACCATCCCCTTCACACGCTCATCTCCAGTCCACACGCTCCTCAGCCTTCTTCTTTGCAGGCCCTGCACTATGGAACTCCCTCCCCCCCCCCTCTCCGCCTCGAGCCCCACTACCCCACCTTCAAACGCTCCCTTAAAACTTACCTGTTCTCCCTCGCCTTTGATCTTCCCCCTCCCTAGTCCTGTCCCTCTTTCCCTCCCTCTGCCCTACCTGCTCTTGTCTCTATCGCTTTCTCTATTTGAATTGTAATTTCTTTTCCAGTTTCCGGCCTTGTGCCACTCTGTTTATATTTTTATTGTGAACCGCTCTGCCTATTAATGAAGAGCGGTCAATCAAATAAATGAACATGAACATGAACATGAGGCCACATGGGTGAGTGCAGGGAATTAAATAAAAAGGAACAAAGTTGAACATTTTAGGAGAAAGGATCACTGCTGGCATAAAGCACTGTGGTAATATACTGTAGCTTGCTTGTTTTGGTATTAGGCATGATACAGCCCATCTGCTGCCCCTGACTCCAGGCTCTCGATCCGGTTTATTTACTTATTATTTATTAGTAGTATTTAGCTCGCGCCTTCCCAGGAGATCAAGGCAAGTTACTTTCAGCTACAGTATGTATTCCCCCGTCCCCAAAGCAGTGGTGAGATTGGGCCAGTTCAGCCCAGTTTGTGCAAACCGGTTCCTGCCGTGGCTTGTGTTCTCTGAACTGGGCCGAACACAGCATTGAAACGCCAGCACTGCAGAGGCAGGAACCCCCCCGCCTGACAATGTTTGATGGCATCAGGGGATTACACATCAGGAGAAGCCCCCGATGCCGTCAAAACATTTTCAGGTGGGGGATCAAGCCGCAAGGCAACATCCGAGTTGCTGCACCTCGGTGGAGGGCAGAGGCCCAAAGGTATGGGCACTGCAATGCCTCTACGCAAAGTGTAGTAACCCAGCCTCACGCGCATGGGAGGGCTGCGACCAGATCCTGCCACTGCCCCAAAGGGCTCGCAATCTAAGTCTGGGACCAATTCTAGTTGTTAAAATTGCCATCTTCTTTTAGGAAAGTGGGACGACTGCCCTCAGCCTTCAGGAATCTAAGGGTTAATGCCAGGTTTCATGGATAAGCTAAAGGATTGTGAGACCCATCTAGGCTCTTTCCAGTTTCATACCCCTGTTGATCTCCGGCTTTGTCTCACTTTTTAGCAACTCTGATTCCTGGGCGAGCAAGCGGAGTCTAGAAGCAGGAGTAGGAAGATGAGCGACTCTCTTTGGAGTCTGCACTTTGCTCCACCATGCGCCTGGCTTCCTTCTGCGCTCTCGTGCTGCTGACAAAGTGTTTCTTATTCTCTTGGTTACAGGTTCTTTCATTGTCTCGATCCCAGTTCCAATATATAATCAGCTGACGCAGGGTAACTGGTTTGGACCACAGACTTACTGTAGCGAGTCCTTCCCATCCATCTCTCATGAAAAGGCCTTCATCCTGTACAACTTCCTGGCTGTATACCTACTGCCACTGCTGACAATCTGCGTATGCTATACTGCCATGGTGTACCAGATGGGACACTCTGCCGTGGAACCTGTGGACAACAACTACCAGGTGACCAAGATAGAGAGTTTCCATAGGAAGAGCAAAGTCAAAATTTCTTTAAAATCCTTAATGAATAACCCTCCCCCCCCCCAAGAGGAAGATACAAATATCCTGTCACAGACCTATAGACATACATAGAAACACACACACGCACATACCCTCACATACAAGATCCATTCATACAAATGAAACACAATGTGTGTCGTCGAGACTGCTGATAAATACATGCAAACAAACTGCTGTGGCTAGAGAATGTTGTGCCCTATTTTGACACAGCAGGAAGCTCCCCAACCCTAGCTCTTCTGATCCCATAAACCGCCTTTGACAGCTCAGTCTCTGCTCCTCTCACAGCACATGGTCGGCATTCATCCAGCTATAGCCCGGCACATACAGACAAATATGCACACACGAGGAGACATACTGTGCACACACAGAGGAATGGGCTGGCTACGCGGCTGTACACATTGTGCTGTGTACTGTGCTGTGGTGCTAGGGCCAGCCCAAGGGGATCTGATGCCCGGCCTAGGCGAACCTTCAGCCATGCATCCTGTCCTGGGGTGGCTCAGGCCTTTCCTCCTCATGACCAGCATCCCCTGAAATTATTATTATTATTTATGTATATATTATTTAGCTCATGCTTTTCCAGCAGTTCAAGGCAAGTTACAATCGAGTACAGCAACCCTCCTTCATTCCCTCCTAGGTGCCCAGCAGCTCCCCTTTCTGCCCCCCCCCCCAAGCTATCCAGCGTCTCCTCTTTCCTTCTCTCCCCGAGGTGTCCAGTATCTACCCTTCCCTTCTCTCGAAGTGACCAGTATCTCCTCTTTCCTACACCCCCCCTCCACAAGGGGTACAGCATCTCCCCTTCCCTTCCCCCCCACAGTACCTAGAATCTCACCTGCTACTGCACCACCTCTCCAAATCCAACCAGAGTCAGCGCAGTCATGCATGCTCAAGACCTGCTGCATACTACTTACTACTACTATTAATTGTTTATATAGTGCTACAAGGCATACACGGCGCTGTACAGAGACATATAAAAGACGGTCCCTGTTCATCAGAACTTACAATCTAATCAAAACAGACAGTACAATAAACGAGAACAAGCGTACAGTAGGCAAGGGTAACGAAACAGAAGGAGAACAAAGGATTAAGATCCAAAAGCGGCCTGAAACAGGTGAGCCTTTAGCATGGATTTGAAAAGGGGGAGAGATGAAACCTGATGTACGGATACAGGTAGTTTGTTCCAGGCATAAGCTGCAGCAAGGCGAAAGGATCAAAGTCTGGATTGGCTGTTGACGAGAAGGGCATAGAGAGAAGCAAGCCAGAGGAAGAGCGGAGTTCACGAGGTGGGGTGTAGGGAGAGAGAAGAGAGGAAAGGTAGTGAGGAGCAATAGAATGAATGCACTTATAGGTCAGAAGGAGACTTTTGTATTGCATACGGAAATGGAAGGGAAGCCAATGAAGTGATTTGAGAAGAGGGGTTATATGAGTATTTGGGGCTGGCGGATGATTAGCCGTGCAGCAGAGTTTTGAACAGATTGAAGGAGAAAAAGATGACTCAGAGGGAGACCAGCATGGAGGAGGTTGCAATAGTCGAGGCAAGAAGTGACTGCAGAGTGGATAAGTGTTTTAGTGGTGTGTTCAGAAAGGAAGGGGTGACCTTTGTTAATGCTGTAGAGAAAGAAACAAAAGGTTTTTGATAACTGTTGGATATGTGTTTAGAAGGAGAGGAAGGAGTCGAAGATAGCTCCAAGGTTGTGGGCCGAGGAAATAGGAAACAGAAGAGTGTTATCAACAGAGATAGAGAAGGGAGGAAGGAGGAAGAGGGTTTAGGAGGAAAAAGATGAAGTTTGGTTTTAGGCCATGTTCAATTTCAAACAGCAGTGAGACATCCAGGCAGCGATGTTAGATAGACAGGCAAGTATACAGGCTTGGAATGTAAGAGAAATATCAGGTGTAGATAGACAGATCTGAGAGTCATCAGCATAAATATGATATTAAAAGCCATGGGAGGAGATGAGAGCACCAAGGGACTGTATAGAGAGAGAAAATGAGAGGATCTAGAACAGATCCTTGGGGTACGCCAACTGAAAAGGGATAGCAGTAGAGGAGGAAACATCAGAACAGACACTGAATGAGCGATGGGAGAGATAAGAAGAGAACCAGGACAGTAGAGAGCCCCTAAAACCAAGTGAGGACAATTTAGCAAGAAGGTCAACAGTGTCAAAAGCAGCAGAAAGGTCAAGAAGAATGAGGACTGAGTAAAGGCCTTTGGATTTAGCCAGGAACAAGTTGCTGAAGACTTTAGCAAGGGCCGTTTCAGTAGAGTGTAAGGGACGAAAGCCAGACTGAAATGGATCGAGGAGGGCTTGAGAGGAGAGAAATTCAAGGCAACTGTGGAGAACTGCACGTTCAAGAATTTTAGAAATTAAGGGAAGAAGGGAGATGGGCCAATAATTAGAAGGACAATAGGATCAAGTGAACTTCCCATTTCTGAGGGGCAGGGCTGGCCCAAGGGCTTTTGCCTCCCTAGGCAGGCCTACTGTGTTGCCCCGTGCTGCGCCATGCCTCCACCCCCCCCCCATCATCTCACCTGGGAGAGGGGGTGGCATGGCAATCCCTCAATGCAGCAGAAGCACCGCCGCAAGCCTTGAAAGTGCCCCCGTGCAAGCCCACATGCCCATAGGTGGCAGGTCCCAGCAGATGACATGGTGACCCCCAACCCCCCTCAAATTTTTAATTCAGCGGCCACTTCAGCAATGCAGTGGGTTTTAAGGTGTCGTGTGCACATGTCCCCATGACCTGCCACTCCTGATCCCTGCTCTTCCAATGCAAAGTCCTGCCACCTCTGACAGGAAGTTGTGTCGGAAGGGACAGCAGGGGCAGTCCATGAGGGCACGTGCATGTGGCACTTTAAAGCCCACTGCACTGCTGAAGCGGCTGCTGATTTAAAAAATGCGGGGAGTCAGAGGTCACCATGACGCCCGCTAGGAACTGTCGCCCAAGGTGGCTGCCTAGTTTGCCTAGCAGGTGGGCCGGCCCTGCTGAGGGGGCAGAACATGGCAGACCTCAGCTGTATGGATGCTCAAGGCCTTGCACCAGCTACCCCAACTCTTGGTTAGCACAGCTCAGCTACTGACCTCTGCCACCTTGCTTCCACCTTCCAAATTGTGCCATCCACTGTACTTGATTGGGCCTGGTTAATTACAAAAGCGCTGGGAGAAAGGGAAGAAGATGTTCACAGTTGTGGTGACTCTTACCGGTCCATGAGCAGATAAACAACAAGCCAGATTAGTACCTGAAGGCTCCAATTTGTATCTACTGGATCGATGCAAACAGGTTGGCAATGTCTAAGGTCAGGGCTTAATTTCTGGGAAAATGACATGGGCTTGGAAAGCAGTTTAGCCATTTCTTTTCAGACTCCAGAGAAACAGGGGTATCTGTACTAATCCCTCACTTTCAGGCATTCTGAAGGGAAAAGGAGGCGAGAGGGTGAAGCTGCAGGAGGGCAGAGAATAGTCACTAATCCTCCTGCCCTTGGCCATCGCCTTCGCCTGTGGGCTTCATAGTTCAAGTTCCTTTTTGTGTACAAATTAAGGTCTGTGGCTAGGTAGAGGAGTAGCTTAATGGTTAGAGCAGTGGGGGAAAACCAGGGTTCAAATCCCATAACTGCTCTTTGTGACCTTGGGTGAGTCACTTAACCTCCATTGCCTCAGGTACAAATTTAGATTGTACTCGTAAGTCTTCCAGGGACTTAAGGATATCTACAATACCTGACCTTGAACTTCAGAGAAAAGATGTGAACTAAATCCAGAAGTCTGATAAAGAGAAAACAAGAGACAGATAAAGAAAATCCTGCAGGCCTAGAATGTAGCTGCAACATTACATGGAAGTCAGCTGAGTGGGTGGTGCCTGGGTTTTGTCCAGCAAGGTGACAGGGAACTAAGAGGATGGACATTTGGACAACAGCCTCACTAGCTCTGGGAGCTGTATTGATTATTACAAAGCTTGTCCCTATCAGCTGAGAGGTGTTGGGATCTTACGTTTGCATCTACCCAAACTGACGGAAGAAAACAAAATCTGGCCTGGATAAGGAGTGATATCCTACAACCAGCCCAGCTTCTACAACTGGAATCTGGGTGCATCCTTAGCAGTGCAGCTGGGAATGACTGGACTGACTTATGGCATTTTTTTGCCATCATCTATTATAGAGTGCCCCTCCATCCCTTGCTTAGATGGGTGCCCCGTGAGCTCAGTGGGGAAGGAGGTGCAAAGATGGGAAGACCAAGGGGAGAAAAAAAATAGACCCACTTACATCCACATCCTAACAGATATTCGCTGATCAATCCAAAGAGAAACCAACTTGTACTCCGGTAATAACATCTAGAAATTTCTGGGAGCAAAAAGAGTCCTACATAACAGTGCATGTTTTCTGATGGAAGCCATCAGTGTGAAAGAACTCTGTGCTCTCTCACCCTGATATATCTCCATCACCGTCTGTGCCTTCCACACACCCTACACTGCCAAATATGTATTCACATGTACACCCCAGACACATCTACATATACACCTACTCATGTAAAATACGCTCTTTCACCCACACAGACATCAACTGTCCAGTAGCTCTCTCCAGAGGTACTCAGAAGGGATAACCAGTGGAAGACAGAACTAATAACTGATAATACAGGAGTCCCAGCCATGGGGCAGGAAATGTTGTGAGCGCTCCTCCCGTGCAAGGTACAGCTCAGTACAGCTGTTGTATTTTCTTTCTTGTACCCCTGCAGGTGCAGCTCCTGGCCGAACGCTCAGAGGCCATGCGCACTAAGATCTCGCGGATGGTGGCAGTGATTGTCATCCTCTTCACTGTCTGCTGGGGCCCTATGCAGCTATACATCCTTATCCAAGCCTTCAGCCCCAGTGTCCAACGCAACTACTATACCTACAAGGTGAAAATCTGGGCACACTGCATGTCGTACACCAACTCTTCCATCAACCCTATCGTCTATGCTTTCATGGGTGCCAACTTCAGAAAAGCATTCAAGAAAGTTTTTCCCTTCATCTTTAAGCAGAGAGTGGGGAACACCAGCGCCGCCAGCGCCAACATCAACACCGAGATGCATTTTGTCTCCTCTGGCACATAACGAGTTTGTCAGAAAAAGGGGGACAGATAAAACTTACAGGCCCCCTGTCCAAGGATTTGTCCCTGCCATGTCCTTTATATAATGCGTATTTTGTTTTATCTGATTGAAGGGTAGGGGTGGGGAGAGGGTGGTATATATTTTTCAAAATAAGGAATAGAGGATTTTGCCTTATGGGTGAGTTAATTTTTTTTGGAGGGGTAGAGGAGATGGACGACAAATCACTGAGCTGTTCATACACCTGCAGGGTACGTGACAAAGGGACTTTGAAAAAGAAGGAGCAAATGGATTCTTCCAAAAGAGGACGAAGTAAAACATAAC
This sequence comes from Ichthyophis bannanicus, assembly GCA_033557465.1. NCBI lineage: Eukaryota > Metazoa > Chordata > Amphibia > Gymnophiona > Ichthyophiidae > Ichthyophis > Ichthyophis bannanicus. Next base: position 310,591,246 of record CM066039.1, read on the forward strand.
ATGTAAGTGTGTAAAATGTGGATAGATGGGACTAACCAAGGAGGCTGCAGTCCTTGGAACTGGCAGGAGGAATGGGATATGCCTTGCTAAGATGTGGCGCTGGAACAGGCTTTGACAAGGTTTTTTGTCATCATTCTGAACTGGGAAAGACCTTAACAAGGCCCTGAGGCAATTGGACAGCAGTGACTGGGCTTGGGGGATCTCAGGGTCCACAGATGTAAGAGATGGTTTGGACCTTGCTCATGATATTCTCAAAGAAACCCCATCATCAGTTCAGCTTGAAGAAACTACTTCTTTTTCATCCCAAGGCTCCCTGGAATTAACAGACTGCACTAGCACTCATAGAATCTATTTGTGTAGATACAAACACCATCTGTTTCCATATTACAACAAGTAAAACCTGGAGCTCCTCAGAGGGCAAACATACTGAGAAAAAAGCCAGCAGCAAATACTATCACACCGAGGAGCTGGTAGTCTTTACAGTTGCCCTCTTGTTTCTGGTTTTGACTGCACAGAGTGGGGAGTGGAAACGAAAGGGTATTGCTGGTCAGACACATGTCCTGTCGCTCTGTTTTTTGCTGGTCCCGGTATCATTCCCAGAGCAATAGGAAAGACCTTGGAGGCTGTGAGGGATGGTGGGCGTTTCACCGTACAAACAGAAGAGCAAAATCTAGAAGAAAAGCGGGATGTGCAGATGTGGTTCTTGCATACAGATGTCCCAGCAGACGGAAGAACAGTCTGTCCACGGGGTGATAACCCTGAAAGATCAGACCCTCCGTTTCCTCCTTCCTAACTTTCATGGCATGGTCTCTAAGTTCACTAGTAGAACTTCCCAAGGTAGCTAAAGGAAAAGCCTGACATCTGGCAGTGCATGGTGACCTGGGACATAGCCACCGCTGATTAGTGACCGAAGGCACAGAGAAGGCTTTCTGGCTACTGAGTGGGAGTTAAGGGTGGATAGGCTGCTATGAATGCTACCTAAAGAGAAGCTTCCTATTCTGAGACTTATAAAAAGGTCAGCAGCAGTTCAAAATATGCCATGTTTACTATTGCTGTTGTTGTGTGCTGTTCCGTCAATGCCAACTCCTGACAACCTAGCCCCTGGGTTTTCTTGACAAAGTGCCAGACCCACAGCAAATTAAAACAGCGAAAAAAACCCGATTGTATTTACTGATTGGAGCTTTTTTCGCTGTTTCAGATTACTGTTTTACCCTGCACATTATAATTAACCTGAAGGCATGAACCATTTCAATCACACAGTTGTGATACTCCTCTAATTCTATGCTAATGAGATCTAGATTTGTATATTTCTTGACATAATTAGTATGTCCTTTACCCGGACATTTCCAGCAGAGGCATAATCAAACGTCTGCATATGCTAAACAGATCGCCTAGAAAATAATATTTAAGCACACATGATGGAAATTAATCATCAGTATTAGCTGTATAAGGTCAAAAGTCTTGTTTCTGAATATCAAAGGCAGAGGTCACAGATATACGAGACATGGAGGCTCTCGGGCTACTAGTAATGCCGAATTAAGAGCCTGGGTCATACTTTCTGTGCCTCTCCTCTGAATTCATGCCTGGGTCAAAAGCCAGCAATCCCTCTGCTAAACACACCTGTCATTTGCTCATCCTGGCACTGCTGGAGGACAGGCAAAGCCCCCGTCACTTGTGCACTGCAGCCTGAAAGTAATCGTGGAGTAGTAGCCAGGTCTTCTGCACAGGGAATCCACTGGTATGGTGCTGGGGATGGGCCAGCAGTTTCCATGTACAGTGACTTCAGGACGCTGGTAGCAAGGGGCTGAAACACATTCAGAACGGAGCATCAACAGTAGCAGCAGATACCCCAATCAAGTAGAGGGTCCCACACTACTGGGCTGAGGACATCTGACACAGGCTGAATGGATAAAGGATGCCTTCTTTTGGCCCATACAGCCGATGTGACCACCTCTTTCTGGCTGGTGTGGCCCATCATGGATGAATCTCAATCCAAACTGGGTGAGCCTAGGTCCACCTATGGCCAAGCCCTACCTCTGACCTTTTACTAGGTAAGGATGTTTGGCCATGTTTTACATATAAGCATGATGTGTGCTGTAGTGGACAGAGACTGACTGAGAATTAAGATGCTTTAGTTCTAGATTGGCTGGTAATTAGGACTCCTTGGCTCTAGGTGTAGCACTGCCTCTTGTCTCTTTCTCTGAGAAACTTCAGGAAGAGGGACTTCAGCAGAATTTTGTGTAGGTGTGTGTGGCCACTAGATGGTGCTGCATTTCTATACTTAAACCCTGAGCTACAGGCTGAGGAAGAAAATGGGATGCTTGGTATGGAAATTATAACCCTGCTTTCCCAATACTGGAGGGTTTGCAAAGCACAGGAGACGGGTCTCTTGACTGCTCCTGCTCGCAAGTCACTATTTAATATCTTGAACGTTTTGCAATGGGGAAGAGTGATGCAAGGATATTAATCTTCAGCCCCCTCCAAATAACTTTCAGGCCTCTAGCACCTCCCCCTTCCCCCCAATACACACACATAAACACACTGAGATTTTCATAATTTAAGCTCAACAATAATGATTACCTCAATATCACCCTCCTAGAATGATCCTATATAAATGTATGTATAGACCACTTTATCTCTAAGTCAAAGCAGTTTACAGAGTAACTGGAACTTTATAACTTACATAAAACTTACAGTTAACTTCTTAATTCTAAAATTTCTACATTGGATGAGTAGCAACAGTCTAACAACTTTGCTTTGTGGTGATGTAGATGTGTCTTGGGATGGGATGTTTTAGGTTTTGTTACTGAAGTTTTCAGCTTTTTTTTTCTTCAAGTACCATCAAGTCAATGCTGACCCAGCAGCCCCTGGGTTTTCTTAGTAAAATATGACCAGAAGGTTGGCAGGCCTTTTCTTCCAAGTGAGAGTAAAGTGACTTGCCTAATGTCACAAGGAGTGCCAGTGGGAATCAAACCCCAATTGCTTGGGTGGTAAGTCTGCTGTTCTAATCACTAGGCTACTCCTCCACATTGGCTTATAGAATTAATGAGACAGTATTAAGCACATGGCAGTCAGCATTTTTTTAACACCAGCCACACAAACAAAAATATTTAGATATTCAGTGTCAATATCCAGATAATGTGGTTGTCAGGATCTATTATTTTGCATTAACTGCAGCTGCTCTTTGAAGTCTTCATCCTCCTTCATCCCCCCTCCCCCCCTCCCTCCCTCCAAAATGTGCCAGTCATCCTAGGTAACCACCTAGTTTGCCTAATGGCGAAGTCGGTTATGGGGATGACTGTTAATGAACTAAAAAACTGATTTTTGACTGCACCAAGAGACTGTCACAGCCAGTTCCATTCCAGTGGAACACCAGGGATTGGGGATGAGCACGTTCACCTATAATAGCTTCCTTTCCCTTCAGGTTGAGCCCTCCAATACTCGGGAGCCTCTAGGACTTGAAGCACTGGTGTTCCAACCACCAAGCAGAGTAGAGTGGGTACTTGATATCAAGCAGAAGGGAAGACTGGCAGCATAGCAGGCATAAAACCACAAGTAACCTGTCTGAGGACTAAGAGAGAACTTGGAGCTCCAACATTATATAGGCACAGGGATCCAATCAGAGTGCTTTCAATAAGGGCCAATCAGTCCATGGCATATTCAAAAGGACCAATCAGGTAACACTACATCATAAAGCTGGGACCGAGAGAAAGCAAAAGGGAGGTAAGTGCATGACAAAGATACAGGATGGACCTTTTTCCTTCCCAGACCACAAACTTAAGTAATCCAAAACAGAGAATAGGGTTAAATGGCCAGTTTCATCAATGGAGGAAGGTGAATAATAGTATCACATGAATATGTTCTGAGACTGGTACTGATTTATATACAGGATCTGGAAAAGTGAACAAGTGAAGTAATCAAATCTGCAGATCACACAAAATTATTCAAAGTTGTTAAACTACAAGCGGATTGTGAGAAATTGCAGAAGAATCTTGGGAGACTGGAATATGGGGCATCCAAATGGCAGATGAAATTGAATGTGGATAGGTGTAAAGTGATACACATGAGGAGTCACCAGCTAAGAAGAGCATTTAGGTGTGATTGTGGACAGTACATTGAAATCTTCTGCTCAATGTAAAGCAGTGGCCAAAAAAACAAACAAAATGTGAGAAATTGTTAGGAAAGACTTTTTTTAGATGCGTTGGTAACAGTACAGAGTACAAAAGCGCAATTACAAGACTAAGCAGGTAAGGAAAGATTATGCAGAAATGGACAAAGAGAAAACAGAATTACTAAAAAAGAAACATTTCTGTTCAGTGTTTGTTATGGATGAACTTATATATCTCTAGGTTTAATTCCCTGTTCAATGTAAAGTTGTTGCTGTTATAATGTAAACCGCCCTGAATGGAAGAAAGGATGGTATAGAAGACCTGTTATTATCCCAAGTTTATTTACTTATTTATTATCACAATAAAAACACAGCCAGTGTTAGCAATGGATCTGAGTAGACCTCAAACCAGCAGTGCTTTTCACATTTTTGACCCCATTTTAACAACTGAAAATTCATGTTGTTCCAGATGATGATGAAATCAAACTGGCAGATCTCCACCCTCCTTCCCCTCCCTCCATTCAGCTAAAGCAGGAAGGTAGTAGGAACAGCAAAAGCAGACAGCACAGTGTCTTTTATGTCAGTATGCAGTGTGTGTTTACAAATCTCAGTACTCAGCATGAGTTTCCAGCCTAACAGGAAGCTTACCATGGAGGGACAAGGGCCTATGAATGTTCACTGGCTCACAGGCCACATGCTGACAGGGAACTTGGCATAGGTCATAGTGAAAGTCCAGAGAGATGGAGAAAAGGCCATGTTTCTGTGACTCCACCTACTGATGATGTGATCCCATTTGGGGCCCTGACCCCTCGTTTTGGAACCGCTGCCTCAAACCATTCTCAAAAACCTGTGTTAATGAAGAGCTAGCAAAACTAAAAGGTGATAAAGCAATGGGGCAGAATGTGATACATCAAAATGGTATTAAGTGAATTTAGGGAAGCTTTGGCCACTCCATTGGCTGACATTTTTAATATTTCACTGAAAGCAGGAGTGGTCTCAAAGAACTAGAGACAGAGCAATTCTTCTTCACAAAAATGGAAGTAAGCAGGAGAGGGGGACTATAGGCTGGTTTGCCTGACCTCTGTGATGATTAAATGAATGGAAACACTGCTAAAAGAGAGGACAGTGCAGTTGATGAAATCTAATGGATTCTAGCAGTCAAAGCAACATGGTTTTACTAGAGGTAGGTCTTGTCAGATTAACCTGATCATTTTTTTTTTTTGACTGGGTGAACAAAGAATTAGATCAGATGAGAATGCTAAATGTGTTTTTGGATTTCAGCAAGGCCTTTAACATAGTTCCACATAATCAATTTATATATAAATTGAGTGACTGACTGGCTTAAGAACGTATTGAATGTGAGGTGACAAAGTGTAATGGTAAATGGAGTTCACTTTGAGGCAAGAGGAGCTACTAGTGATGTGCCGCAGGGATCGGTTCTTGGTTCGGTTCTGTTCTGTTCAGCATTTTTTAAGTGATATTGTTGGAAGGTTATCTGAAAAGGTGTGGAAAGCATGAGGCAAAACATGAGGCAAGGTCAATAGTTTTGCAGCAAAATCCATTAGAAAACGCAGGATCAGTAATTTGGGTTGAAAAAACTGAAGTGGGAGAGCACTACAGTATAGGAATACAACGTTCTCTCTTGCTCATCAGAACCAGCCTGGGATCTGGTGTCATAAGCTTTTATCTGCATACCTGGGGAGTTTTCCCGCCAATTTTCTGCACAGAGACATCAGTTCTGTCATTTTATTGATTATCCTTTGGAACCTTACAGTCATGGGCCTTGATTCTAAAATCTAGGTATCACCCTCACTCCATGCTCCCTCCAGGAGGTGTGAACTCTGCTTTTATAACTTCCAGAGCAGACCTGGGAAATGAACTAGGAACTGTCTGCATGGTAGTATACAATACATGGTTGCTAAGATAAACAACAATATGCGTCATCAACTCGCGACGCAGGTCTGGACGGGATGCCATCTGAGCCACTGGGCCAGCCCAGGAGGTGATGTTCTCATAGCCACCAAACAAAAGAGATCTGGGGGTCATCAGATGATCTTAAAGTGGCCAAACAAGTTAATAAGACAGTAGCAAAAAACAGGAGGATACTGAGGTGCATAAGCAGAGGAATAACCTGCAGGAAAAAGGGGGTGATAATGACACTGTATAATAAAACACTGACAAGACCTCATTTTAAATATTGTGCACTATTCTGGAGAATGCATCTTCCAAAAGGTAAACTGGATAGTCAGTCCAGAAAGCAGCGACTAAAATGATCAATAGTTTTCACCATAAAGCATATGGAAACAGACTGAAAGATCTCAGCTTCCTTACCTTTGAAGGAAAGGGGAGATATGATAGAAACATTCAAATCTCCAAGGAATTAATGCGCAGCAGGCAGACCATTTAAAGGGCAGAAAACTTTACAGTGAAGGGTCATAGGATTAGATTCAGGAGTAGCTTATAATGAAAATGATAGCGATGAAAACAGTATCCAAGTTCAAGAAGGCCTTAGACAAGCACAAAGGTTTCCTGAGAGAAGGGGTGGGATAATGCTGCGGAGTGGGAGATAAGGACAGGCCGATTGAATAGATCTTATGCCTTTACCATAAGATAAAAGAGTAGCCTAGTCGTTAGAGCAACAGTCTACTACCCAGGAGATCTGGATTTGATTCCCACTGGCATACCTTGGGCAAGTCACTTTGCCCTCTATTGCCTCAGAAGAAAAGGCATGGCAGCCTACTTCCAGTCATATCTTGCCAGGAAAATCCAGGGGCTGCTGGGTTGCCAAGAGTCAGCATTCACTTGGGCACTTAAATGGTCTTTATCTGCTGACATGATCTGTTGTGGTGGCGAAGCCAGCCAGGTGCCTAGGGAGATAGAGAAAGCGCATGCAGTTTCCTATAGTCAGAAGGAAAGTGCAAGAAATGGTCACTTTAAAAGTGCAGCTAACATGGGAAAAGACCTGTCAAAAGTTGTTGTCCAAAAGCCACGCCCCAGCTCCATGGTAACTGAGGGTGGTAATGCAGGACAGCTGGGGGCGGGGTGGAAAGATACAGGTCAGACCCACTCATATAAACCCCAGAGAACAGGGAAAGGCAGACTAACAGCGAGAACCGCAAGAGCAGCAGGAAACAGGAACAAGACAGCAGAAAGAGTAACAGGAAGGCACGAGAGGAGGAGAGCTGAGTCTGATTCAGAGGCAGAGTCTGAGCAGGAACCTCAGTCTGAGCAAGAGTTTCACTCTTGCAGGAGGAAGAGAGACGTGAGGGCTAACTCATCCAGGAACCAGCATGGCCAGGGGAGTGGCAGCGAAGCACTGCTGAAAAGAATCCCAAAAGGTATTGCTCAGGAGGATTTTAGCCAAAGCTCTCAGGAAAGGTTCCCAGACGGCAGTTTGAGGGAAGGATATCCCCAAAGGCAGCTCCAACATTCAAACCAGTACCAGAGTTACAGGAAGCCTGCAGGTGGTTCAAGAACCCAGGAAGGACTGGTAAGAAAACCTCTTAACAAACAAGGTCTGAATGTTTTAAAGCTTTTAAAAGGTCTGTTAAAGGACCAGGAAGTAGCTTGTGGTAATAACAGCTCTGTGTACCAAGAGAGGTCTCGAGGGGAACAGCCATTTTACAATGACGTCACAGATCCATCGTGTTCAGAATGTGAATCAATGGAACTGGGAGAGAATGATACTGTCTTGAGTCAGCCTGAGATAGAAATGGAGTGTGATTTGTCCATAGCAGTAAAGTAAGAATGTTTGGAAATTCTAACCTTGAAGAAATATCCATGTGTTTGCTGTGCATGTTATGCTAAGAAGCCAGGAAGTTTTAATTAGCATGGTTGCTGCTTGAAAAGAGGCTTATTAAGGAGGACTGCCTGAAGTCTCTAGGAAACTAATTAAAACCTCTGAAGAAATAAGCTAAGAAGAAAAGTTTATTGCTTGAGTTTTGTAACATTGAAGTTTTCAATGGACAGTTAAGTTTCAGTTAAGCAATGTGAATTGAAGCTTTACTTTTGAAGAAACCACATGTGCCTTGCTGAAGTAAGCAAGAGCCAGTGCTATCTTTTATTTTCCTGTAAAAAGTCTGCACACGTGAAAAGCCAAGCTTCATTAAGAAGTTCCTGTTTATTACGGGAGGTGAATAAAATTCCTGTGTTTGCTTTCAACCCTCGGCTCAGCATTTCTTTACAACTACAATTTAACTACAACTCCCAGAGGCCTTTGCCCTGGAGTACAATTGAAAGGAACATTCGCCCCTTTTCCTTGTCAGGCAACCGCCTAGGCGGGGCGAGGGCGCGACACTGTTTCTATGTCTATTTCTTTATAAAAATATATGCAATGCCATCCTGATTTCTCCAGGACCGATAGGGCTCCGACAGTCCTATACCTCCTTGTTTGTAAATTCTTCCTGAAGTTTCCATTGTTTACTGTCAATTCATCCCCCCTCTTCTCTTTGCTGTCCCCTGTATCACATTTTTGTTAGTGATATAGCGGAAGGGCTGCCGGGTAAGGTTTGCCTCTTTGCGGATGATACCAAAATCTGCAATAGAGTAGACACCCAGGAAGGTGTAGATAACATGAGGAGGGATCTAGCTAAGCTTGAAGAATGGTCTAGAATTTGGCAGCTGAGATTTAATGTTAAAAAATGCAAAGTCATGCATTTGGGCTGCAGCAATCCAAGGGAGCAATATAGTATAGGGGGTGAAGTACTTTTGTCCACTAAAGAAGAGCAGGACCTAGGTGTGATTGTGTCTGATAATTAATCTTAAAGTAGCTAAACAGGTAGAAAAGGTGACAGCAAAAGCTAGAAAGATGATTGGGTGCATACGGAGAGGAATGGCCAGCAGAAGAAGTGAGGTGATAGTGCCTCTGTATAAGTCTTTGGTGCGACCTCATTTGGAGTATTGTGCGCAATTCTGGAGACCGCACCTTCAAAAGGATATAAACGGACTGGAGTCTGTACAGAGGGTGGCTACTAAAATGGTTAGTGGTCTTCATTATAAAGCATATGAGGACAGACATAAGGATCTTAATATGTACACCTTAGAGGAAAGGCGGAATAGAGGTGATATGATTGAGACGTTTAAATACCTCCGTGGGATAAATGCACAGGAGGAGAGCTTCTTTCGATTGAAAGCAAGTTCCGCTACAAGGGGACATGGGATGAGGGTGAAGGGGGATAGATTCAGGAGTTATATGCGGAAATATTTCTTTACGGAAAGAGTGGTGGATCCGTGGAATAGTCTCCCAGTGGAGGTGGTAAAGATGAGGACAGTATCTGAATTCAAAGAAGCATGGGACAAACACAGAGGATCTCTAAAGGAAAAAGGGAGAATGTTATAGTGGTTGATATGGAAGGACAGACTAGATAGGCCATGTGGTGTTTTTCTGTTGTCATGTTTCTATGTTGCTGTTTCCTGTCAACTCTAGTGCAGTTCCTGGTCCAGCCACAGGTGGCGGCAGAGCTGTCTCTGTTACTGTGAACAGAGCCGAGTCCAGCAGTGATCACATTATCGCTTCTCTAGAACAGCCACTATTTTTCTGCCTTTCCTTATACTGTATCTAGTCTTCTCCCTTTCCTAGGAATCCAGTGACTCTTACAGTGAATTGAAATGTTTGCATTTTTTAAACTCTGTTTCATGTTGTAAATTTGGAGAACATTCAACACGCCCCTGACCTCTGAAGCTATTTATCACAGAAAGCTGATGTGGATGAAGAAATCCATTATCTCAAATGTGCAAGTACAGCCTTTGGTCAACTGATGAGACAGGAGTCTGACATATCCAACATCAAATCCAAAGCCAAGCTGATATTTATCTTGCAGTCGTGATCATCATAGTACTGAGTCATGGACTATGTACAGAAGGCACCCAGAGACACTAAAGAAGTACTATCAATGTTGCCTAAGGAAAAATCTCCAAATCCAGTCAGAAAATAGATGCATCAACATTGATATACTTTTGCAAGCAAATTCAAGCATTAAGGGAGGAGTGGCCTAGTGGTTGGGGCAAGTTACCTCAGGCCAGAAGGTTGGGGGTTCAAATCCCACTAGAGGACAGCAACCTTGGGCCGGAAGGACTGGGATTTCTAGTCCTACAGGTGCTCCTTGTGGTCTTGGGTAAGCCACTTAACCCTCCATTGTCCATGTTCCCTGTAAAATAGTTATCTCCAAGTTATAATGCCCTGTTCAATGTAATTTCAGTTTGTTCAATGTAAACCACCTTGATATCATGAAAGGCAGTATATAAGAAATGTAAAATAAATAAGGCAACAATCATCCAATACCAATTTAACAGGACTGACTACATTGCCCAGTTGACTGACTCCAGGTTCCTGAATTAAATTTTATTCTCTTTCCACAGTAAAGATATTTGTTCAAGGGAAATATAGAGTAAGTGTTTCAAGGATACCTTCAAGTTCAACATGGAGAAGTGCAACATCAACAGGCAAATATTATACTTCCTTTAACAGATGTTTACTGCATCAACTCCTGCTGCCTCTCTACCTGTAAAACTGTTCCATGGCTGGGCTGAAGTTTTGGGTAGTGCAAGACTTTGACCCTGCAATGGGAGATGCTTTAAGGGCCTCCAGCTGTCACAGAACAGTTTACAGGCAGGGAGGCGGCACGGCAAACATCTTTAAAGTATGTATAATGTTTACTGCACTCTGCCACTGTAGCATACTGCTGGGTCGACTGGGCCCTCTTCCAAGATGGGTCCCTCCACATTGCGGGGGGGCTGCTTGGGCAATATTTATGCCACTGGTTGAAAGAACATGTAAAAGCCTTGGGAGAAGGAGGGAGTTGGTATTGGATTTATAAAGGATTTTTGTGTGCATACAACCATTTAAAATGGATGTAGCTTGTACCTAACTTAAATAAATCTCCACTGGGCAGATTGGATGAACCATCTTGTCTTTATCTGCAGTCATTTAAGGTTTATTTCTACTTGATCAACTGCCTTTCATAAAAACCAGGCAGCTTAAAATAACAGAAAACATCAAAAGACCATAAAACCAAAGAATATAAGATATGCCCTACTAGGTCAGGTTAAAGGTCTATCAAGTCCCGTATCATGTTTCCAACAGCAGCTAGTTCAGGTTATAAGTACCTGTCAGGTTCCCAAAAGGTAGATAGATTCCATGCTGCTTATCCTAGGGGTAAACAGTGGATTTCCCCAATCCACTTTAATAATGATTAATGGACTTTTCCTCCAGGAACTTGTCCATACCTCTTTTAAACCCAGCTACACTAACAGTTTTTACTACATCCTCTGTCAATGAATTCCAGAGTTTGATTACGCATTGAGTGAAAAGATACTTTCTCTGATTAATCTTAAATGTGCTGCATCGTAGATTCATTGCATGTCCCCTAGTCTTTCTTCTTGAAGAAGTAAACAACGGATCTACGTTTCCATTACATTCTACTCATTATTTCATAAACGTCTATCATATCTCCCCTCAGTCGTCTCTTTTCCAAGTTGAAGAGCCCTAAACATTTAAGCCTTTTCTCATAGGGATATCCTTACACCCCCTTTATCATTTTAGTCACTCGTCTCTGTACCTTTTCTAATTCCACTATATCCTTTTAAAGATATGGTGGCCAGAAGTGTACACAATATTTGATGTGCAGGTGTACTACGGCGTAATACAGAGGCATTATAATATTCTTGGTTTTATTCTCCATTCCTTTTCTTATGATTCCTAGCATTCTATTACTATTACTCATTTATATAGCTCTACAAGGCATATGCAGCGCTGTACAGATACATACAAAGACAGTCTCTGCTTGACAGAACGTTTCTTGGCCGCCGCTGTACACTGGGCAGAAGGTTTCAACGTATTATACACAATGACACCAAGGGGTCTGTTTACTAAAAGGCCGGTGGTGTGCGGTCCGCGGTACCGAGCGGGTGCCGTATAAGGAGTGGGCGTTCCGTCGTGAAGAACAGAAGCTGTGATTGACAGATGCGCTAAGGTGCGCGGCGCCCGTGTGGTTAGTGCCCTGTGACATTACGGAGTTTGATCTGTGCACATGGTTCACACTGCTCACGGTTTTTGGGCTTCCACTATTGTGCTGCACATTGCTGACGGAAACGGTTTCTTTTCCCTGCACAGCACCTCTAACGCGAGTGTTTCACTGGCGTTATATTTCTTTGCAGATTCGGGCACGCTCCTGTGCGGCGAGTCTCTCCCCTCCCACATTCCGCCCACTGACCCCGTCTCTCCGCCCCTAGGGGGCCTTCCTCCGCCCTCATTTCGCCTTTGCACGCCTCTTTCGCACATTACCGCCGCCCCGCAAATGTGCGCGTTGTCGGCGCACGCTTGCGGGACCCGTTAATGTGCCGCGCACTCGTACGGGGCGCTTAAGAGCACTTAAATACATCTTTTAGAGCGCTCATGTGCGCCCCGTACAAGTGCGCCGTTTAGTAAACAGACCCCCTAGATCCTTTTCCTGGGTGATTTCCTAATATGAAACCTTGCATCTTGTGATGTGGTTTGGGTTGTTTTCACCTAAGTGCATAACTTTGTACTTGCCTGTATTAAATTTCATCTGCCATTTGGATGCCCAGTCTCTCTCAAGGTTGTCTTGCAATTTTTCACAATCCTTTTGCAATTTGACACCTTCAAATAACTTTGTCATCTGCAAATTTGATCATCCCACTCGTCGTTCCCATTTCCAGGTCATTTATGAATATGTTATAAAAACAGCGGGCCCAGCACAGATCCCTGGGGTACTCCACTATTTACCTTACTCCATTGAGAAAATTGTCCATTTAGCCCTACTCTCTGTTTTCTATCTTTTAACCAGTTCCCAGTAAAAGATAGTACTCTGCCTCCTATACCATGATTTTTTAATTTCCTCAAGGGACTGTCATGGGGGACCTTGTCAGAGGCTTTCTGAAAATCTAGTTACACTATTTCAACCAGCTCATCTTTATCTACCTGTTTATTCACACCTTCAAAAAATAAGCAGATTAGCGAGACAAGATTTTCCTTGGCTAAATCCATGCTGGCTTTCTCCCAGTAAACTATGACTATCTATATGTTCAGTAATTTTGTTCTTTATAATGTTTATTACCATTTTGCCCGATACTGACGTCAGGCTCACCGGTCTGTGGTTCCCAGATCACCCCTGGAAATCTTTTTAAAAATTGGCGTTACGTTCATTACTTTCCGGTCTCCAGGTACTACAGATGATTTTAAGGATAGTTCACAGATTACTAATAGTAGGTCTGCAGTCCCATTTTTTAGTTCTTTCAGTACCCTGGGATGTATATCATCCAGTCCATTTGATTTGCTACTCTTTAGTCTATCAAATTGCTGTATTACATATTCCAGGTTTATCAAGATTTGTTTCAGTTCCTCCAATACATCACCTTTGAATAGCATTTCTGGCATAAGTAACTTCCCTATGTAGTCTTCAGTAAAGACTGAAGCAAAGAATTCATTCAATCTCTCTGCTATGGCCTTGTCTTCCTTTAGTGCCCCTTTTATCCCTCTATCATCTAATGGTCCCACTGACTCTCTCTCAGGCAGGGCCAGCCCCAGAGTTGCTTCAAGGTGTTGGCACCTTAGGCAAACCTTAAGCTCTATACCCCCATTGGCTGTCAAAATCTACTGTTTAGCTTTGAATGCCCTACTTTTAGCCACCCTACACAAGCTTCCACCCTAAGTAACCACCTAGTTTGCCTAATGGTTGGGCCGACCCTGCTCACAGGACTTTTGCTATGAATGTACTGTACTTGAAAGTTTTTATTGTGAGTTTTTCCTTCCATGGCAAGCTTCTTTTCAAAATCTCTTTTTGCCTGCTTTACCAATTCCTTGCACTTAATTTGCCAGTGCTTGTATTTTGTCTTTCTTTTTGGCATTTGACTCCTTTTTCCATTTTCTGAAAAATGCTTTTTTGGCTAAAACAGTATCTCTGAGATCACCTTTAAACCATGTCGACAGTCATTTGGCCTTCCTTCCACCTTTCTTAAAGCGAGGAATACATCTGATTTGGGCTTCTAAGATAGTATTTGTAAACAACACCCAGGCTTGGTAAACCTTTAACTTTTGCAGTTGCTCCTTTTAGTTTTTTCTTACCCATTTTCTTCATTTTTTCATAGTCTTACTTTTGAAAGTTAAATGGTAACACAGTGGATTTCCTTGTTGTCCTCCCTCCATTTATTAAATCAAATGTGATCATGTTATGATCACTATTGCCAAGTGGCCCCAACACTGTTATCTTTCGCACCAGATCTTGCATTCCATTAAGGACTAGATCTAAAATAGCTTCCCCTCTTGTTGTTTCGTGAACTAGCTGCTCCAAGAAGCAGTCATTTATTTCATCTAGAAACTTTATATCCCTAGCATGTCCTACTGTGACATTGAACCAGTCGATACCAGAGTAATTGAAATCACCCATTATTACTTTGTGGTAACTTTGATAGCTTCCCTAATTTCTTTAAGCATTTCATCATCTATTGGTTCATTCTGGCTAGGTATTTGGTAGTACACCCCTACTGCCATTCCCTTCCCCTTTTACCATGGAATTTCTATCCCTAGAGATTCTACAGTGCATTTTGTTTCCTGCAAAAGTTTTATCCTTTTTGACTTAATGCCCTCTTTAACTTTAACTCAAGTCCTCCATCAATTTGATCTGCCCTATCATTGCAATATAATTTGTACCCAAGTATCGGTGTCCCATTGGTTGTCCTCCTTCCACCAGGTCTCTGAGATGCTAATTACATCAAACCTTTCATTAAGTGCTATATATGCTAATTCTCCTGTCTTATTTCTTTTTACTTCGAGCAACTACAAAATGAAAAACAAATAAAACACATTAAAACAGGATGCATAAGGGAAGATAATACAATTCATATTCTGCAGGAGGGATACAAAAAGAGAAACCTAAAATAGAAATATAGCTGCAGTACTCCTCAAAGGTCATCCACCCTGTGGATCAGTATGTTAATATGTTACTATGTTACCATGCATTATAATATTGATCTTAAATTATAAAGTGAACTGCTTTGACTTGCCTGGAATTCATTTGAACCCAGTCTGAAATATATTGTGCTATGAATGAAATACAGGTGTCTCCTAGATCCAGGATCCAGGAACTGGAGCTCAGGAAACCTGTTCTGCCAAAAGCAGTCTCATCCATCACTGTCTGAGCATGTCTCACTCTTCCTGAAGTTCAGTTCAGTAACTGTCTTTTGGTCCTTTTCTGAGACCTAAGGCTGAGGGTCACTGCTCTGCTTGTTTGCTTTATTTTATGTAATTTTCCTAGCTGCACCATCACTCAGTCTTGCACTTTGCCTTTATTTGTCCTTAAGCCCTTTTTGGTAGCCACTCCCTGTACTAGTTCTGCCTGTAACAATGTCACCCTCAGGGAGACTAACAAACCCCAACCTCAGTCCTGAGTGTTTACTACAAACCTTAGGGATCCTCTCTAAAGACAAAGACTTGAAAGCTTTCCAAACAAGAGTCTACCATTATCCTAACCTGCACATCTGGGGATGGCATGCACACTTCCTGCCTCCTGAAAGAAGACCTTTGCTAGTAGATAAATTCTGATGTAATGCCTCATTGTCTTTTCCACTGCTCAAAGTATCTCTGGCAGGTGAAGTTCAGACTGGCCCAGCCTGGCAGTGTCAGGGAGATGGGTTTTCCCTGAACCCAGATGAATTCTCAGCCTCTCCTTCTCTCCATATTAACGCAGAAAGAAAAACAAACCCACAAAAACATTTGGTCCGGTCTCACTTGGTAAATCTTAAAGTAATCATATGCTGGGCTTGGGTTTTCCCTGTTTCACATATGTCAAAGGGATCATTTATTTGGAACTGCAGCAGTTCATTACATCAACAGACTGATGACATCATAAAGTGCACCAGTAGTTTTATTACTGTTACTATTTTGTAAATTATGTCTCTTTTCTTTTCTTTTTTTATCTTAACTTCTAAATGTATTTATTTAGCGACACATGTAAAATTGCCATGCCAGTATAAAGTTATCTGAACCTGAATATGTAACTGGGCTATATCTCATATCAAAGAATACACAGCAGCAAGATCTGAAGGGATTTCCTATGGCAAAGACTGGGGGGGGGGGGGGGGGGAGGCTGGGTCTCATTACAGAGACTGCATCGAAGGGGACAGCAGCTACCTCTACAAGGATGAAGTCAGAATGAACAGGGGTTATCAAGATGGGGATGAGTCTCTGGGGAAAGGGGCTCCCTCATACAACAACTGAATCTAAGGGGAGAGGAGCTTCCAATATAGGGACCAAGTCTGAAGGTTTAAGGGCTCCCTTGCAGAAACTGTGTCTAAGGGGGCAGAGATTTCCAAGCAGGGACCAAATCTAAGGCAAGGGCTCCCTTGCAGGAACTAAGTGTTCCTTCTTGGGAAATCAATCACCCATATTAAGCTGTATTTTTTATTTTGCATCTAGTGAGGCAATACAAGACAAACATGAAGATGTCACAGGACATCAGTGTTCAAGACTAGACTGGCTCTACCTTCAGATCGTGGGGTTGATGCTCAGTGAAGTTCAGAACAAGGGGCCAGTTCTAGTCTCCTGCCTTAGACCATTTTCTGCATTGGGGTACAGAAATGCAAAGGAGCTGAATGTGGTGGGGAGATGTATTACACCAACCCAGGGACTATCTGTAGCAATGTGACACAGCAATAGCCAGAGAAATGTTGGGATGTACAAGGAGAACCATAACCAGCAGAAAAAGGAAGTGATCCTCTCTCTCTGCAGATCATTAGTGAGGCTCACGTAGAATAGTATCTTCAGTTCTGGAGGCTGTAACTCAGAAAGGATAGAGAAATACTAGAGACAACCCAGAAAAGGCAACCAAAATGGTGTGGGGTGTACACGAAAAGCCCTATGAAAGGGCTAAAATACATAAAGCTTATTTTTATTTCTTTATTTTCTTTTATTTGATTTTCCAACATCCTGCTCTTTGCTACAAGGCAAATTGCAATACAGTAATAACATGTGAATGACTACACACTGACTACACAACGATGTGAGTTGCTTTGGGCCACCAGGAAACTAGTGCCACCTACAGCTGCCCCCTGCCATCCTTGGTCTCCAATAACGATCCAAGACTGTGTGTAAATTCTCGATATCTTTCTTGACTCTCACTTGACAATTTGTTCTCAAATAGCTGCAGTTACTAAGTCCTGTTTTCTTGCTCTGTGGCAGATTAGATTGATCAGACTTCTAGCTTTCAAAGACCTGAAGATTCTGATTCATGTACTTCTAATCAACAGACTTGATTACTGTACCTCTCATTACACCGGTCTGTGCATAACCATTCTCAAACAGCTCTTACTCATACAAAATATGGCTGTCAAACTTCTACATAATACTTGATGCTTCAACATGTTATCTCACTACTGGTCAACCAGCAGAAGCTCCCTATTGCATACACGATTAGAGTTGAGATTTTTTATTAGTCTACCATGCATTCTCCCCAGGTTCTCCACACTATTGGCAGACTCTTTGATCGCTTACTTTCCACATGGCGTTCTCCACTCTTTGAATCATAACTTATGGTCATCCCCCCACCTTTGGTGATATGGCTTCAGATCACTCAGTGAACAGCTTTGGTGTATGTAATGGTTTTCTCATGGAATAGCCTCCTTCCGCACTTCTTGTTCTGGGAACTCTTGTATTGTAAGTTTAAGTCTACCTTCTCTATATTTTCTTTTCCCAGGCCTTTCCCCTAACTTGACATCAGTTGATGCTGGGGTATTTGGTCCCAGAGCTAGTGTTCGACGGTTCCTTTTTCTTAGCTTTGGTTGCTGTATTTCCTCCACTTGCTTCTCCAACACAAATCCCCTTCTTCTGGGAGCATTTTCATAGATTTTGTAAACTGACTTAAAGTCTACTTAATCTAGAAACAGAGAAAAAATGACAACAGAAAAAGACCACATGGCCTATCTAGTCTGTCCTTCCATATCTACAACTACAACAGTCCCCTTTTTTCCTTTAGAGATCCTCAGTGTTTGTCCCATGCTTTTTTGAATTCAGATACCGTCCTCATCTCTACCACCTCCACTGGGAGACTATTCCACAGATCCACCACTCTTTCCGTAAAGAAATATTTCCACATATCACTCCTGAATCTATCCCCTTTCACCCTCATCCCATGTCCCCTCATAGCAGAACTTGCTTTCAATCGAAAGAGGCTCTCCCCCTGTGCATTTATGCCACAGAGGTATTTAAACTTCTCAATCATATCACCTCGATCCCACTTTTCCTCTAAGGTGTACATATTAAGATCCTTAAGTCTGTCTATATATGCTTTATAATGAAGACCACTAACCATTTTAGTAGCCACCCTCTGTACCGACTCCATCCTGTTTATATCCTTTTGAAGGTGCGGTCTCCAGAATTGGACACAACTCCAAATGATGTCGCACCAAAGACTTATACAGAGACACTATCACCTCCTTTTTTCCTGCTAGCCATTCCTCTCCATATGCACCCAAGCATCCTTCTAGCTTTTGCTGTTGCCTTTTCTACCTGTTTAACTACTTTAAGATCATCAGACACAAGCACACTGAGGTCCCTCTCTTCTTTAGTGGACAAAAGTACTTCACCCACAATACTGTATTGCTCCCTTGGATTGCTGCAGCTCAAATGCATGACCTTGCATTTTTTAACTTAAAATCCCAGCTGCCAAATTCTAGACCATTCTTCAAGCTTAGCTAGATCCCCCCTCATGTTATCTACACCTTCCCGGGTGTCTACTCTATTGCAGATTTTGGTATCATCTGCAAAGAGGCAAACCTTACCCGACAGCCGTTCCGCTATATCACTAACAAAGATGTTGAAAAGAATTGGACCAAGGACAGATCCCTGGGGCACACCACTGGTAACTTCCTTCTCCTCAGAGTGAGCTCCATTTACCTGTACTCTTTGTTTCCTCCCACTCAACCAATTTCTAACCCAATCAGTAACTTTAGGGTCCATCCCTAGGGTGCTCAGTTTGTTTATAAGTCACCTATGAGGAACGGTGTCAAAGGCTTTATTGAAATCTAAATACACCACATCTAGGGCTCTCCCTCGGTCCAACTCCCTGGTCACCCAGTCAAATAAATTTATCAGATTTGTCTGACAAGACCTGCCTCTGGTGAATCCATGCTGTCTCAGATCCTGTAATCCGCTGGACTCCAGAAACCTTAATATTTTCTCTTTCAGCAGCATTTACTCACCACTGAAGTTAAACTAACGGGCCTGTAGTTTTCAACCACATCCTTACTTCCGCTTTTGTGTAAAGGCACCACATGAGCCTCTCTCCAGTTCTTTGGCACCACTCCCGACTCCAACGAGGCATTGAAAAGGTCAGTCAGTGGAGCTTCTAGACCATCCCCAAGTTCCCTCAGTATTCTAGGGTGTATCCCATCCGGTCCCATCGCTTTGGTGGTAAATCTATAGTAATAAATAAATAAATATAATATTAACCACAATTAAATATCCCTTCCTCCATCCATGCCTCCCACTCTACTGCACAACAATGTCCATACCGCCATGCATCTCACTTTCATTTCATGCCTTCTAAGTACTCCCTCTATCCTCTGATATAAAAACTGCATTACTTATTTGGTATTTGATTCTTGTGTTTTTATGTTGCAAATTGCTTTAAGTTGCCACAAATGATGCAGCTAATAGATGTAAAAATAAATTGGTTGAGTTGGAGGAAACCAAGGGTAGTGGTAAACAGAATTCATTCTGAGGATAACAACATTACCGGTGGTGTGCTGCAGGGATCACTCCTTGGTCCAATTCTTTTTAATATTTTTGTAAATGATATTTTGGAAGGATAAGGATTACCTCTTTGTGGATGATACCAAAATCTGCAGTAGTTTAGACACACTAGAACTCTAGAAGGTGCAGATCCAGGCAGACATTATGGGGTGGCAAACAAAGCAATTGCCCTGAGCCCCCCTGTACAGGGTGCTCCAAGTCTGCCTCAAGCAGAAAGAGGAATAGCCTGCACACAGGCTTTGGAGCCCTTTCACCAGTTTCTTCCTTGGACCCCTACATGTCTAACAATGGTTTTGGCGTAGATAATATAAAGAGGGAT
This sequence comes from Ichthyophis bannanicus, assembly GCA_033557465.1. Taxonomy (NCBI): domain Eukaryota; kingdom Metazoa; phylum Chordata; class Amphibia; order Gymnophiona; family Ichthyophiidae; genus Ichthyophis; species Ichthyophis bannanicus. The sequence continues at coordinate 310,611,436 of CM066039.1, forward strand.
CTATCAAAAACTGAAGAATGGTCTAGAATTTAGCAGCTGAGATTTAATGCCAGAAAACGCAGGGTCATGTATTTGGACTGCAAAAATTCAAGGGAGTGTAAGGGGTAAAGTACTTCTGTGCATGAAAGGAGAGCGGGACCTGGGGTGATCGTATCTGATCTTAAGATGGACAAACAGGTAGAAAAGCTGGCAGTAAAAGCCAGAAAGACACTTGGGTGCATAGGGAGAAGAAAGGACAACAGGGAAATGACTGAGACATTTAAATACCTCTGTGGCACTAATGCACAGTAGGTGGCCTTTGCTGAAGGTGAAAGGGGACAGACTTAGGAGTAATCTAAGTAAATATTTCTTTTTGGAAAAGGTGATGGATACATGGAATAGCTTCCTTGCAATGATGGTGAGACAAAGACTATCTGAATTCAAGAAATCATGGGATAAGCATAAAGGATCTCTATGAGAGAGGAAGAGATTGTAGAACTTAATATTAGGTATGGGTGGGCTGACTGGATATGCAGTGTCTTTTCTGCTGTCATTTTCTATGTTTCTATGTAAAATAAAAAAAAACCCTCTGCCTTCTGTAACAAGAGGAAGAACAGAAGACTATGATCTAAATGTTTAAATACTTGAAAGATATTGTTGTTGTTGTTAAGTGAAATACAGTTTGCCAAAAGAAAGGAAGCTAGAGAACTAGAGGACATTATATGAAGCTGTAGGGAGGTAGATTCAGGAGAAACAATAAAAGTATGTCTTCTCAACCTCCAAATTGGTGGTGGATGCTTGGAATGTCATCCCAGAGGAAACAGGTGACTGGAATTTATGAACATGTGGGATAAATATGGAACACCCCTAGTGGCAAGAGGGTGAAAATGAAGCACGGAGTGTGCAGTGAATTCCAAAAATGCAGTGAAATGACGGCATTGGACTTCCAAAAAAGGCATAGGATTAACTGTACTGAGAGCATTTATAACCCTAATCAGAAGGCAGAGATTAACTGTAGGGAGAATAGTTACAACCCTAAACAGAAGGCAGGGAGATAACTGTACAGAGAGTAATTACAACTGCAAACAGAAGACACGAGGAGGCATTGAGAGGAGCATAAGCAGAGTGACAGTTACAACCCTAAATCTTACATATCTTTCTGGGCAGAGTGGAAGGGTCATTTTGGTCTCTATTTGGTCTCTATTACTATGGTGCACTGTCAACAGGAGATTCCAAGCCCCCTCCCCCCAGCACATCACTGCATATTCAACTCAACTGTTTTTTGAGGGGCAGGAACTAAGGTACAGCAGGCAGAGCCGGCACAACCATTAGGCAAACTAGGCGGCTGCCTAGAGCATCAATGGTCCAGGGATAGCCCTTTGCTGCTGCTGCTGCCGCCCCTCTCTGGGTCCTGCAGTGGCAGCAATGGCTTCAAACAGCCCCGCAGTGCTTACCTCAGCCTCCAGTGCTGTGGGGCTGTTTGCATTTCTACCCCTTTTGATGCCGACTTTGGCATCGGGAGTCAGAGGGGGAGGAAACCAAACAGTCTTGTTAAGGTTGAAGTAAGTAAGCGCTGCAGGACCTGGAGAGGGGTGGGAGCAGCAGCATTGGGGGCCAGAGAAGGAGCAGGGGAGTGCAAGGGATGAGGTTCGCCTAAAGCACCTAATACCCTTGTACCGGCTCTGACAGTAGCCCCATAAACATCTCTTGATTACGAGGAATGTGCCATGTGTTTTGCCTGGGATCTGAAGTACCCAATTCCGAGCTGCCTAAAACTTTGCAGAAAAAAGCACAGTTCCTCCAGCACTGCAGCTTCTTTTTCTTTTGGGCAGATGGAGCAGTGGTGTGTGGTCCCATGGTTGCCCTCTTGGCTGAGAACTCTTTGGATATAGTCCTCTTTGCAAATGTTCCCTGGCTCAAGGCTCTTTGTAGATTCTTCTTGACTGCAGGCCTAGATTTAGTCAGCAGTAATGTAGACCACTGCCTCCAATGTCAAAGCATGATGTTATGGAGTGCTCCCACTATTGTCGAGTTGCAATATGAGCCTGCTGCTTGAGTAATAACAAGCTGCACACGCTTCAGTGTGAGGCCTTAGAACTAGTGCGCAGCCTCATGCTCTTCAACATCCTGCCATATCCTCTGCATGGGTTTCCTTTTACTGCAGAAACATTTACAAGGCCAGACCTTCCACAGAAACTGTGCGGGCAGCAGGACCCATGCTGAGGCTTCTGCAACTTGTTACTGCTTCTGCAGCCAGTGGGACCAGAAGAATGCAGCAACCTCGGAGGTGATGGGAACCCTACCCTCTGCACCTTTTGATATTTTGAGGGAGCCTCCCCTCTGCCTGGTGCCATTGGTGCCCAAATTTTACATCTATCTCTGCCTGGCTATGATCTCGTCACAGATTGCTCCTGTGTAGGCCTCTTTGCAGACGTTCACTACCTGCAGGCTCTTTTGTGATGTTGAGAGCAGTTCTAAATGCTTTCTAGCTAAGGCCTCCTTGAAGATGCTCCTTGGCTGCAAAATTCTTTGAAGAGGCTCCTGGCTGTTTTTTCTTTGCAGACGTTCCCTGGCTGCTTAACTCCTTGCAACCCCTTTTGGCAGCAGATGTCTTTGCAGATGTTCCTTGGCTGGTATCATTTTGCATATGCACGCTGGCAGATGCCTCTGCAGACATTCTGCCTGATGTTTTATTGTAGACACTCTCAGGGGTTCTCAACCCTGTCCTCGGGACCCACCTAGCCAGTCGGGTTTTCAGGATAACCACAATGAATATGTATGAGAGAGATTTGCATACACTGTCTCCATTATATGCAAATCTCTTCCATGCATATTCATTGTGGTTATCCTGAAAACCCAACTGGCTAGGTGGATCCCAAGGACAGGGTTGAGAACCCCTTTTTCTAGCTGATGTCTCTTTGAATCACTTTGCAGATACTCACTTGCTGGTGCCTCTTTGCAGATTCTCCTTGTCTGGTGTCTTTTTACAGATACTACCTGGCTACAGTTCTCTCTGTAGATATTCCCTGGATAGTGTCTCTTTGCAGACAGTCCCTGACTGAAGATTTCTTGGCATTCCAGAAAAAGCAGAGAGCTAAATTCAAAATCCCTTCCCTTCAGAACAGATATCCCCTACCAGGGGTTCTCAACCCTGTCCTCGGGACCCACCTAGCCAGTCAGGTTTTCAGGATAACCACAATGAATATGTATGAGAGAGATGTGCATACACTGCCTCCATTATATGCAAATCTCTCCCATGCATATTCATTGTGGCTATCCTGAAAACCTGACTGGCTAGGTGGGTCCCGAGGACAGGGTTGAGAATCCCTAGCCGGTGTCTCTTTGCAAACCTTTCCTGGCAGCATATTTTATTTATTTTATTTATTTATTTAGCTGTATTTATATCCTGCTTTTCACCGGGTCAAAGCGGTCAATTGGGAGATACATTTAACACGAGGGGATATGACACACATATGCTAATACTTACAGGGAACATGGGCAATGGAGGGTTAAGTGGCTTGCCCAAGACCACAAGGAGTGCCTATAGGACTAGAAATCCCAGTCCCTCTGGCCTGAGATTGCTGTCCCCAGGTGGGACTTGAACCCCCGGCCCTCCAGCCTGAAGTACCTTGTCCTAACCACTAGGCCACTCCTCCCTTTGCAGATTCTCCCTAACTGCAGATCTCTTTACAGATGCTCCCTGGCTGGTGTCTCTTTGTAGACCTTCCCTGGTTGCAAATCTCTTTGCAAAAAGCTCACTGGCTATAGATCCCTTTGCAGAAGCCCCCAAGCTATTGCCACTTTGTAGACCCTCCCTGGTTGCACATCTCTATGTACAAACATGCTCCCTAGCTGCAGAACTCTATGCCAACGTTCCCTGACCAAGGTCTCTTTGCAGAGATCCCTTGACTTCAGATCTCTTTATAGATGATTCCTGGCTGATATATCCGCAGACGTTCCCTGGCTGGTGTGGTTTTGTTATGGGTTCTTTTGGGAGGAGGGAGGGTTGTAATTTTTGCAGACGCTTCCTTGCTGATGTCTCTTTAACGAGTCTCCCCTGGCTGCAGATCTCTTTTCAGATGCTCTCTGGATTGTGTCTCTTTGCAGACACTCCCTGGCTGCCATCTCTTTGCAGATGTTTCTGGCCAGTATCTCTTTGCAGACTCTCCCTGGTTGATGATGTTTTGGCAGATGTTCACTGGTCGGTGTCTCTTTACAGACGCTCCCTGGCGCGCCCTGATTCACGGCTCAGGAATCCGCATGTGACCGGCGTGGCCACCCAATGGGCGCGCTGAGCCCAACGGGGCGGGGGGAGGGGTGCATTAAACCCAACGCCACTCAATCAAAGAGCAGATTAAAGATCTGGGGCTGGAGAGAGCCGGGTGGCGGCTGTAGGCGGTAAGACGCAGGGGCAGACCTTGGCTCTTTGCCCCCTTCATTACTGCTTGTTGCGTAATATACTGGCTGCAAGCTTGTCCCGGGCTGGGGGAGGGGGCAGACTTTCTTATCACTCGCTGAGCAAAGCAAGGGGGATCGCTGGGGGAGTTTGCAGAATATCTGTCATTATTACTCGGCTACATATTATTGCTCACAGAGTATGAAAAGGAAAATGACTGGGGTAGTTTGTAGACTGGATGGAGGGTGTATTATTACTCGGAGCCTAAGCAAGGGAAGCGAGAGCGTTGGAGTTAGCAGACTGCTTGTTACTCTCTGACTATAGGCAAGGCGATCGCTGGGGGTGGACGGTATTTGTTACCTTGGCCATGGTGGAAAGGGCAGTTTGCAGACTGTGATGATGCTGTGTATTATATTCTGATTGTGGAAATGGAAGGAGTGGATGTTTGGCTTGGGGAGGGAGTATTCGAGCCCCCTGCAACTTCTTCCTGTCTTGGGGAAGGGTGTGCAGCTGGCCGAACCCTGTCAACTTCCTTTGACATCGGACGGCTAAGCGCTTACATTAAGCTCTGTTAGGAGGGTGGGGGGAGGAGGACAGTTAATGGTGATCACTGGAACCCCCCTCCCCCCCATACACCTTCTGTAGTGCCAGAAATGCAGTAGGTCTCTATTAAGCAATGATTGTGGGAAAATACCCACTCGTTTTAGTTATCAGACTTGCTCTGTCAATCCTTATCTTCAGGGGTACGTTTGACCTGACTTCTGCCCATCTAAAATACATTTGAGGGGGAGAACGGCTAAAGCATGCCCTGCATTTACTCATTGGTCCTCTGGCTTCTTGTGTCTTGACTGAATATTAAAATTTGCTCTTCTTGTTCTTTCTAAGCTTTCTTGTTGTGATCTGTGTTTGCCAGGAGTTTCTGAAACTGAAATGCTTCTCTCAAACCCCTCTCTCCCATCCCTCCTTAAGCGCTGGTGGTACACATCACTGCAGAATGGGGCATCTGTTGAGGACTCCTCCCATGTTAAGGCTGTGGGGCACACTTAACCCAAAGCTATGACTATTGGGGATTTTGTAACGCTGTGGGGTAAGGGGGATTTCTGAAGTTAATTTTTCCTGCAAATTTGCCTTCACTTTTGTCAGTTACACTACTACTATTACTACTCGTTTCCATTGTAATACTAAGCATACATGGTCCTGTATCCCTACACATAAGAGATCGTCCCTTTCCCACAGAGCTTAGTCTGTTCAAGACAAACGGGAATTAGGGCAGTTCTTAAGGAAATGATTGGAATGCACATGGGTGTAGACAGGAGAATAAAGCGGGTCAGGGTCCAAAGGTAGCCTTAAACAAATGAGTTTTTAGTCTGGATTTGAATTGGACCAGAGATGGAATCTAATGTACCGACTCGGGTAGTCTATTCCAGGCATACAGCACAGCAAGGTGGAACAAGGTCTGGAGCTGGCAGTAGAAGAGAAGGGCTTGGATAAAAGTGATTTGCTTGATGAGTGGAGCTGTCAAGGAGGGGAGTAGGGGGAAATAAGAGAGGAAAGATAATGGCATAACTGCTGCCGGGCTGTACCCCAGAGCTGGGTGGGGGGGTGGGGGGGGGTACAATTCTGTAGTATCTGATTTTGTTTCCATCTTCTGCTGGCCATGCTCAGTGATGTTTTGGAGTGCTCATGATCCAGATTTTTGCAGAACATTCAGGGTCTTGCATGCACCTCCTCAGGCAGGAGAAGTCAGAACCAAGGCCGGTGCAGATACCCTAGGCAAACCTTTAACCTTGCACCCCCACCTCCTTAATTCACTGTCAAGCTTCTACCCCCTCCCTCCCCCCCCCCCAAAAAAAATATATTTTGAGGATAAAAACGCAACAATTGTGATTTCCCTCAACACCCCCGGAGAATTTTGTAAAAATGTATAATCATACATCATAACTGCCACCCTTCCTATGCATAAAAGTATGTGCTGAGGTTCACCGTTGGGACCCAGTGTGTTATTTTAGATGGTCTTTGCCTTTCCTCAGAAGCTGCCACCGTAGGCAGCCACCTGGTATCGCCTAATAGTAAGGCCGGCCCTGGTCAGAACCGATCACCTTAACAGTAACTATTCACATTATCTCTTCCATAATACCCAACATAAAGACTGTCCACCGCTGCCTCAAACCTCCCTTCCCCTAACCAATGTTCCCTCTAATTTTCTGTAGGCTGTGCGCGCATAAAATATCAGCTGTGCAGCTTTTGAAGGAAGGTTAAATTTTTGTGCGCCACAACGACACTCGGAGTTATATACTTTAAAATTTGACTACATGTCAGAATACAGTATGTACACCACATTGATTGCACTAGAAAATATTGTAGAACTTGTGAAAACCATAAATACACAACAACTTTTCAATTTTAAGAACGTCTGTGTTGTTTTTTATCAGAATCAGAACCGTAATTTTTGTGCGCTCTGTTGTAAAGTATGTGCGCTCACTCGGCGAGGTGTGTGCGCGCGCACACGCGCACAGCTTAGAGGGAACAGTGCCCCTAACCCCTGGAGCACTTACAGGCTGTGATCTTAGCATCTCCTGTTACAGTGAAACATTCCTCGTTGCTTTAGTTCTTCCTTCAAGTTGCTTTGTGGCAGAAGTGCCAGCCGCTTAGATTCTAAATTACCTGTTCTTAAATAAATCTCCACTATCTTCAGTCTCCCTCACCGCCTGCTTTCCTAACACAGCTGAATGCAGTGTCTGATCAACTTGCTGGATGCCTCTGGTTATAAGTAAGTGTGTGCTGGTCACCTCCAGTGCAGACCTGAACAGTCGATGCCTGCAGCAGACCTGAAAAGCTGAAGTGAACTTTTATTTTCAGTGCAAACATTTTAACCTTGCCTGGCTTTCAGCTGTAAACTGAAACCAGTCTGTTGGGTGCTTTCCTCCAGTTGAATTCCACAGCACAATAGCGCTGCCCATCAAAAGTGAACAAACACATCCCAAGCTGCCATTTCTTCCTATTTTGGGGTTAATAGAAGCACCTGCCTTTTTGTGTCACCAGGGTGTGGATTTTGATCTGGTATTGTATTGACTTTTTATTTAAAGTGAGCCCCATGGTACCTTTTTCATATTAGGCCAAGTACTGCCCCATAGGCCCTTCCAGGGAGGTGCCTGGAGCAAGGTCGGACAAAAATGTACTTCTTAATGGATCCCTCCAGTCTTCTGGGTGTGTGTATGGGCAGGGGGAAAGTAGCAGTCCCGTATGTGAGCGATGGCCATATAATGGTGCAGAGAAGTTTTGCCTCCAGTGAGTCTTGATGATAGTGTTGCTGCAGGGCTCTGGTCTCAGGATGAAAAGGAGAGGGTCTGACTTACAGAAACCAGCACCTTAGATCCTGTTTTTTTGTTTATCTAAAAAAACAAAACACAAAACCCTTTTTATTCACTTTGAAGATTTCACTCTTAATAGTTGCAGCCTCCTGGCATAGTAACCTAATATATGATGGCAGATTCGATCTGTCCTGTTGAAATTCTTACACTTTAGATAAAGAAGCACATATTTGCGTATGCAGCCCCTCTTTTTGGCTCCTTTTCCCTACAGCTTTAACTCACCTCTCAACCCTTTTTCCTAACCACCTCTCCATTGCTTCTCTTACAGTGCTGGTTTCCGCTAGTTGTCTGTTTCAGGCCCTGACATCTACAACTTTGCTTCTTACAAGATCAACATTAAATGCAACACCCAGACCCCCTGCTATGGCTTATTAACAAATTTTGTGACTATCCCTACAGTAATCAAGATTAGAGAGGATGTTATCCAGAATAACCCGGCTCCCTCCAGTTCACTAATGTTTGGGTTTTAGCTATGATTCCCCTCCTCCTAGGAAGCCTGAGGCAGCTGTAGCGCTGCTGTTCTGTACAGGCCATCACCCTGTTTCTTTACCATCCTAAGTAGATAAGCATAAAAATACTCTGCTTATTCCCATACTTAACCCCTGCCCCACACACAGTTCACTACCCAGATTTGCAGTAATGCAAATGTCTACCAAAATTAGTCTGCTTCGAATTTTTGACACCCACCTCCGTGTTCCTTTGGACCTACTAGTTCTCTTGATGCTGGCCTGCTATATTTTATGGGGTGTTTTAGTCTGCTGGTACTAACTCAGTGACTGCAGTATCATTAGATTTGCATTTCCATTTTCTGCCCTTTCATTTGCTTTCCAGCTAGTGAAGGGTGAGTTATTAGCAACTCCCCGTCTGCCATTTTCCTAAAACATGACAGCAGATCTTAGAGTTGCTAATATAAAAGCTCTCCCTGTTTCAACTATTTATAATTCAATAAAACTTAAAAGTAAAAGAATATGTCTACTTTAGGGTCATCTAGTCTGTCTCTAGTGCAGCGCCAAAGACCTTGGTCATCTCTGCACTGGAAATGTTTGCTTTTTAAAAGTTCTGTTAAATCCTGCACAACTTCATACCTTTTGTGAATGAGGTGTTGCCTGACCTTGTAATCTATGGGGAATGGAACAGTCTTACGATATACTGGTGTTGATCTTGCCTTGATACATTAGACATGCTTTAAAAATTGAGGCTGATTCAGCTGTATCTGGTCAGATTGGGCTTTCTCTGCCTATAGTACCTGAATGTAACTTGGCTTAAACCAGTGGTTCCCAACCCAGGGTCCACAGGACAAAGAAAAGGAGAAAGTCTTTTGATGCTGCAGAGAGAGACTGGGGAAATTGGCTGGGGAGAGGCTTGTTGGGAAGAACAGGAAAAGAGAATGCCAAGGAGGTGGGGTCGGAGGGGAGAGAGACTGATTAGGGGAGGGAGGGAGAGAGGGACTGATTAGGAGGGAAGGAGAGTGGAAGGGAAAGGGAGATAAAGAGGGCTAGTTGGAACAGGATTGTTGAGGGGAGAGGTTCTGGGAAGAGTGATGGGAATGAATTAAGGGTCCCTAAACATTTTGGAGAATGAGTCTACACAACCAAAACGATTGGGAACTTCAGCTTTTAACTACTACTGAAAAGGCATGAGCTAAATTAAAATCCTAAATGCTAAGTACTACAGTCAGACTGTACTCCAAGATGTTTTTCTCTCTTTTTATGGGATCGGATATAGTTGGTGGCTCCTGCCTTGGCTGTCTGCTTCCTGATTCTCTGGTTTGAATAGCACAGTAGTAGACGGAAATGAGAAGACATAACATTCTGCTTCCATCTTTGAGATACTGGGCCTGGTGCATGTCTGTCCTAGATGGCACTAGGGGTGAGCCCTTTATTAGGGTTAAACAGATTGACAATAACGGCTCAATAGCATGTGTGTGGCCTGGAGCCCTTTGAATCCGATAGTTCTGTGTGAGACTTCATAAGCAGAGCAGGGAAGGAGGAAAGCTGAAATCTGAACTTTTTTGCAGGAAATTCCCTGATTTTGCCCTTTGCATGTGCATTTTACTTTTATAGAAGCACTGTGAGATCTGTTCTGGGGAAAAGATAGGAACATGGCTTATATGCTTTCCTGAATTAGAGTTTGCCAAATATTTTTTTTACACTTCTGTGATTTTATGGGAGGCAAGTCTGCACATGGTTCTGCCTCATATTAACTACTACATAGAATAAGTGTGGGCACCAGCTCTTACAACCCTCAACTCTACCTTTTGGTTTCTCTGACAGCAGGCTTCTCATTGGATGGATGCTGTCAACCTCTTCTTATAGAAAGACAGGGTAGAACAAAGCTAGAAATGTGCCTAAGGTTTATTCACTTTTATAACACTTGCGGAAAATTGCCATTAAAATGCTGTGGAGAAGCATTTTTTAGTTCTATATTTTAATTTGCTGTTGAATTACAGAATCTGTGTACTGCTTGCATATGAGAATATATAAAAAAAAAAACCTAAGTAAATGATGGGCTAGGAATTTTGGCGTCTGTCACCATTTAGTGAAATGATAAACCCAGGACCCGGAGAATGACATACGTTAGTTAAGGAGGTCCCCTGTATTACTTGCCTCCAAGGAAAAGTTAGCATAAGGTCGAGGAAAGGCTTTTTCAGGATCCCAGTTTCAGAGCTAACTACCTAACGTTCTTTTAATCTTCTAAGCAAGAAGGGAAAAATGTAGCTAATTAAGAAAGAATGTGCCTATTATTGGTGATGGTATACTGCTGTACCCTCTTCCTGTCTATCCTTCTGGGGGTCTTGGGCTCGATAAGCTGGTAGATTTTGGGCATCAGCTTTTGAGATGTAGCAAAAAGCAGCTGCCGTCACAGCAAGACAACAGGTCCTTGCCTTGGCGATGGAGCAATGGGATCTAGTTAAAGGGTGTTGGGGGAGGGCATGGATTCCTAGGGTCGGCGGTTGTGCAATAGGAGATGGGATTTTAAGCGCTTCTTGTTGTTTCTCCCGCCAGGTTGAATGAACTGCGGCCTCGGACTAGCGGTGCAATAGAGGCCTCCGGAGCTGGGCCACTTGCCGGCTGCAGGCCCCGCGCCATGAAGCTGCAGGCGGTGATGGAGAACCTGCAGCGGCAACAGCGCGCACGCCTGCAGCAGCAGCAGCAGCAGCAACAGGAGCGCGAGCCCCCGCCCCCGCCCAGCGGTTACCCCGGCAACGGCGGCACGAGCCGCGAGGACTGGGAATCCGAAAGCGTGCGCATGCAGCGTGCACAGGCGCAGGCTTTAGCGGCCATGAGAGCGGCGGCGGCGGGTCTAAGCGCGCGCCCTAGCCCGGGTACGTCCGATGAGAGTGCGCCTGAAGAGGAAGAGGAAGAGGAGGAGGTCGAGGAGCGGGAACGCGCCTCCGATCAGGAGGAGGAGCTGTAAGTGTCTAAAGATTATGCCCCACCCATTTTTCACCCTTCTCATCCCTCCATATCTTACCTCTACCCCCGACCTTCCTCCATCCTCCCTCATCTAGAGTTACCAGACATTTTCCGAAGTTTGGGGGGTGGGGGTGGCACCTTAGTTTCAGGTTGAGTAACACGGCTTGGAGGAGGGAAGAATCATCATTATCCTGCCCACACCCCCATTCTTTGACAACAACGGTATCATTTTCAGACAAATAACAGAAAAATAGACAACATAATGCATTCCCCCCATACCCTGCAAAATGTAAAGTCTAAAAAGTGACACATTCAAATCACTAAATAGAGAATATTTGTTTTCCATCCTCATCTGTCTTCATTGCAGGAATTGGGGACAGGAGGTCACCAAAAAGTAGGAAGTTGGAGACACAACCTTAAAAACGGGGACAATCCCCAAAAATTGGGACATCTGGTAACCTTACCCTCATCCCCTTCCTGAGCCCCCATGTTGGGCCAGCCCATCCACTATGTGTGCGAGGTGGCTGCCACAGGTGATTTTGTGCCCTCCGCCCCTTTGGTACCTGCAGCAGGCCATGTGCTTCAGTACGCATGGTCTGTCATTTCTGATCTCTCTCCAACACAACTTCCTTTCAGAGGGGGATCAGAAGGGGCAGGCCATGTGTGCTAAAGCACATGGCCTGCCACTGATACCAAAGCGGCAGCACAAAGCCGCTGCTTTTAAACTGCTATCGCCAGCCCCTTCCCCCCATATGATGGAATTCACAGTGTCAAGGGGGGGGGGGGCGGCTTGGCATGGGGGAGGGTACGACCAGGACACCTGTCTGGCCCTTCCTCCATGTCTTACCTCACCATTCCTCCATCCTATCAACCTCACCTTGCTTTACCTTTACTGTTGCACACACCTCTATCTCCCAACTCTTTCACCACACATGCTGCTCCTCCCCACCATTTCCTACTCCTCTGACCTCAATGCTTCACTACTCCCACTTCACTAAACCATCACTTCCTATCTGGTACCTTTTCCCAGGACTGTGCCAAGTTAGGAATGTGCACTGTGTGACTTACAAATCTGGCCCCATCTCCCCTCACCCACCCAGCTGTGTAGGAACTTGCTCTTGTTGAGCTTCTTGGAAGCCCAGTAATGACATTGGTGTCTCTACTGTACAGTACTTGTGCCCTGTGTAGCTGCACCACTTGCACAGCCCTTGGTATGACCCTGCCCCTCCTCTACCCCCTTAACTTACATTACCCCATCTTTGCACTGTGAGAAATGTGCACTCTCCCTCAGCATACTTGACTTTAGCATTTCACCCCATTCTTCTTCAATGTATCCCTTTGCTATACGAGAGTCCTCTGTTTTATTTAATCTGCGTACATATATTTATAGCTACCTATGTGTACATATCTAACTTATTTTAGTGTGTATAAAATACAAAAAATATACTATAAAATAGCCACTATATAATCAAAATTCTATGGGTGTATATTGTATTGTGACATCAGCGACTGGGTAAGAGCTGTGAAGCATGCGGCGCTGCATTGTAAGAGCCTATGCATCCTCATCCAGAGACCCACAAGAACCAGTCTGTGATCACAGAGAGTCCCACGGTTAGCACAAGTAGAGAAGGCTAGGATCACAATGTAGATGACGGGTTTTTTTTGTTTTTTGTTTTTTTAAATATAGTTTCTTTACCTCAGCCATGATAAGTAGCTGGAAGCTTTCATGTTATGTAACGTACAGCTGCTTTAACGTTTTTCAGTAATGCAGAGGGGATGAGAGGTATTAACCACCCTGTTTCCTTCTTTGCTAACCTTTAAACTAATGCAGAGTCCTGATAGAAGAATGCATAAGAAGGTCTGAGCCCCATATCTGTGTTTAAAATGTCACGCATTTCAGACCAAGGAATTTAAACTCTGCTGCCTACTGACCCAGTATTACTTTTAGCTGCATTGAGAGCAGGCATTTGCTGGAAAGGGAAGTAACACAAGCAGACTGTTTTCAACTCTATGAATACTTTTTTTCTGTGAAAAATGTACTTTACAGATAATGGTTTGGATGTCAGCAACTACATTGCACCTGCACAAGTTTCAAATCCAAAAGTATCCGTGGATAGGTGGACAGCTAGAAAATGACCCCTCCTCTAAAAGTTTACTTTGAAAACCCAAACATCATTTCTATTTGTTATTTTCTGCCCCTCTGCACCATTCAATACAGGTGAGTGCATGGGGTCAGGACCGTGTCAGAACCTTCACTTTGGTGTTTTCAATGGGGAACATGATTTATGAGGATGTGTGGCAGCGATAGGAAATGCTGTGTCTTCCGGTTTTGTTGGCGTTGGCATTGCTTTCCTGGCTGTATCACAGTTTGTTACCACAGAGGTTTATTTGTTAAAATTTATAACCTCCTTTTTATGAAGAGATTCACCAAGGTGGTCTATAAAGGTGTAGCTTGACGTAGATAACTTACATTATAATAGTAACAGCTTAACAGTAGTAAAATGACCAGATGTCAGTGAGTTAAACTTGGACATAATGAAAATAGTAGCAATAATATGGTACAGGGTCAGTAATGTGCATGGTAGAATATTCATGTACAGAAATAATGTCAGCAAGGCCAGCCAAACTATTAGGCGGGACTATTTATTTATTTATTTGTAATTTTTATACCACTTTTTCCAATAGATCAAAAGCGCCCTGATTGAACGAAGAGGCGGTGTAGAAAGATTGTTAAATAAATAAATACACCTTCCCCTGCCCTGCACCAGTCCCCTCTTCCCCTACTCCTTGTATATAGCCCACTGTAGATAGCTCAACCTGTATATATTGCACCCCTAATCAAGTTTCACCTTTCCACACAGTTACTAACACTACCTTCACAACCACTGCATGCCGACACTCCCGCACCATCCAACATGATTGGTTTGCAGTGAAAGCCGCTTTGATTCAAGGATAAAGCGGGTTATAAATCCTTTTAAATAAATAAATACATAGAACAAAATTAGTTACATGGAACAGCACAACTATATACAGATAAACAATTAACTATGTACAGAGTGCAATTTGCATGGTTATTTTACAAAATCAATGATTAGAAGGACTTTGTAAAGGGGGAAGAGCAGTGGGAGGCCAAAAGAACTAGGCCAAAGAACTATTGCATTCTACTATTAATCATTTATATAGCACTACAGGGCATAACAGATAAAACTCAAAGAAATAGGGAACAGTTTTAACAGCAGGGAGGGTGGGCAGTTTTCAAATAGCCAGTTTTTAGCCAGATTATTCTGGGAGGTTGGTGTTGGATTAACATGATTGTTGGGATGGGGAGGAGGGACAAATGAAGGGAGGCTGCAGAATTGAAGGGTTGCCTAGGGAGCCTAATACCCTTGCGCTGGCCATGCATGTCTGCAGAACACAAATGATGCACCTTAATAAGTTGCACAGTAGAACATACATATAATAGAAATGTTAATCACAAACTTGGTGCAATGCAATGAAACATCTTAATAGGCAGCAGAGGGGACAAGTAGAGTTTGGACATATAGACAGACATAAGAATCAATGTGGACAAGACCAAAGTTATGACCACGGATGGATCACAAGCCAATGTTCACCTCGCTGGAATCCAAATAAAGCAATCCCAGAATTCAAATACCTGGTATCGCTGGTGCAGGAGAAGAAGATGGCATCCGCCATCAAAGTCCACAGCAGGATTGGCCAGGACTCTGCTCAAACCTGACATGAACAAGCTTGAGGTCTTTTAAATGCGATGCCTGAGACAGATTTTGAGTGACTCTTTTTGTGATCGCTATCGAAACGAGACAATTTGGACAAGGTGTGACCATCATCCTTCAGTCGCAGAACAAATCCAAAAATGCAGATTACGGTTGTTTGACCACATTTGCAGAGTGAACATCAGTTGACTGCCATACAAACTTCTCTGAAAGCAACTGTCCACTGGAAGGTTCAACGAGCAACACTAAAGAAAATATGACTCAAACACATTGAGGAAGACCTATGGAATCAGCGACTGACTATCGATGAGGCCAGAAATATCACTACAGATCGCCAAGTTTGGAAGCGTATTGTGAACAACAAATGGAATCCAGCAGAACCTACAGCAGCATATTGGTTGAGAGGACAATCTGCTCCCAAAATGCCAATTAAGGACTGAAGAAGAAGAAGACGGACATAAGCATGGGAATAAATAGATAGACAAAGGCAGGGGGTAAATTTAAAAGTAGGTGGCTGTATAGAGCTCTGGAAAAAATGTGATGTGATATTATTAAATGGATATAAATAAATAACTTTATTTAAAAAGTGGATCACTAGTTTGAGGGTAAATTATATGTACAGTTGAATGAGGAATGTGAAACTAGTCTTAGTGTGTGGCAAGCTAGTCCAGATGTGGTGTGAATGATTGATTGGTTAGCCAATCACCACAGCCATTAAAAGCTTGGAAGAAGAGCCAGGCTTTCACCTGATTCCTGAAGTAAAAGTACTGTTTAGTTAGATGTATTCCTCCTGGGAGTGAGTTCCAGAGTGTGGGGGCTACTCTTGAGAAGGCTCACTACCGGGTGTCATAATGCGGAATTTCCTTTTGACAAGGGTACATCTAGGGATGTTCCTTTAGAGGATTTTAGAAGCCTCAAGGTACTCTGGTCCATGTCATCTGAGGTCCTTGAAGATCTAAGAGTTAAAACAAGTTTTTGCAGGAAGGGTGTGATGTGGTCACTGCATGCCGTAGCATGCTGAATTAATTGGTGCTAGTGTAAACTTTGGTGTGACCAATACACAAGGCATTATCTTAGTTTAGCTGTGATGTTATGGCAATGACCACTATGATCAGACTTGTCTTTTTGGTGCAGGGAGAGAGATTTTGTAGTTGCTACAGATGATAGAAGCATTTTTTAAGAGTTGCCTGAATTTGTATGATCCAAGTAAGTGTAAGTCCAGCAGTATCCCAAGATTTCTGACCTGAGACTTTTAGGCCAAGTTCATAGTTCCCAAAAGGGATTTTGATGTTGGGTACCTGTCTGCTTGTGTTAGGAGCTCCTAGAATCTGTTTTAGTTGGCTACAGGCAGAGTTCATTTTTGACCGTTCTTGAGTTTATTTTATTTTTAATTTTATTTATTTTAATACACATTTATATACCACATCTTCCAAAGTTCATTTGCGGTTCACAATGAACAACAATTAACAAAGCAAGTTTGTTTTACAGGGAACGTCATATTATAACAGAACATATTTACAAGGAACATCATATTATATTGAGGAACGAGGTAGTTAACTAGGCAGAATATATAGTCTAAACAATGTGAGATAATACAGAACAGAGTAAACTATATACAAATATATATGTATGTATATATATATATACATGGACGTGAAAGGACCTAAAATGTGGGATCATCAAGAGTGTTTAACTAAGTGTGCTATCTGTATGGGTTGAAGGGTTTTTACTTGAAGCATACAGATACCTGTTTAGCCTTTGTCTAAAGCAGGTGATGGGTTATCTATGTTATAGTGTTTGGTGAACAGATAAGTTTTTTCAATTTTTTGCGGAGTTCCATGATCTCCATTAGTTGCGGTTAGATAGGCAGTCAGTTTATTCAAAGCTATTTGGTGGATCTGGTTTAATGGCTATTTAATAGCTATACATTATCAGCATAAATATAGAATTTAGTGTCTGTCAACTGAAATAGCCCAACTAGAGGCTTGAGGTCGATATTAAATAGAAGTTATTTGGGATGGTTTAATGCTTTCCTTAGTAACTTCTTGAGGTGGGCATGGGATAGTTATTAATTTGAGAGGATATAGCTGAGTATCTTTTCTGTCTTGTGTTAAAAACATTTATATCCCACCAAACATTAACCTGTCAGTGACATTCTAGTGAGCGTGATAAATGCCTTACAGTCGTTTTCTCTGATACGTCACCTTGGATTTTTGCTTTTCCCTCTGAAAGGTTCACAGTGTTTGGTAATAGTAATAGCTTGGGCTTTAGTTGTATTAAGGGGCATGTTTATTAAACATTCCTAATGTGCGGGGCCGCAGTAGTGTGCCTGTGCCATATAAGGAGTGGGCGGTTCAGGCCGAGAAAGGAAAAAAAACGACCGTACGTGTTCGCGTCGCGTTAATGTGCGGGGCCCACATTAGCGCGTGGGAAGGCTAAGTGGGGCGCAGCGGGGCACATATAGGAACAGAGCCGTAGCACAACGGTGAAGACAATAACCAATGGTGCAGGGGCCACGGGTTCAATCCCCCAGTGTGCGCAACCCAAAAAGGCTGGCTGAGGCACCACCTTGAATGTGGAAAAGTGTGTCAGGAGGCAAAGTAATTTTGTACGGCATAAGGCGGCGCACTGTTCATTTTGGGCGGCATAAGGCGGCGCACTGTTAATTGTGGGCAGCAGGATGCGGCGCGCTGATGCTAAAGCAAAGGAACACAGCCACAGCACAATGGTTAACACACTGACCAATGGTGCAGGGACCAGGGGTTCAATACCTCACAATGCCCAGTGAAAAAGGCTAGCTGAGGCAGTATGTTTTATGTTGTGGAGTGCTGTAGGAGGCTTTTTAATTTTATTTTTGATAACTACTAGCAAACGCACTCTCACAGCATGTTAACATAAGGCGGCCCATAAGGCACATGTTACAGTGCACCGTCCGCCAAGGCACCCTAGAATGTCCCCTATAGGGCAGCATGTATGTTGCGACACAGGATAATGTATAGTGCACCCTATATGGATGCCAACCATAAAGTGCCCTATAGGGCGCCCCATAAAGCACCCTCAGAGGCACCTTATGGGTACAGTACGCTGAGGGTGTTATTGCAGGCATCAACATATGTACAGTAAATTAAAATAATGCTTTGGACAACCCTATCACAGAACCCCACTGTGGGTTTGAACCCATGACCTCTGGCTGCACAGGCAGTGATGTAACCATTGGGCTACAGCTCTATAGCTGTAAGCAAGCCCCTGCCTGGCTGCAGATAGCCTGCACGTCACATCACAGACAGTCTGCTGGTGTAAACAGGATAGGGTTAGGCCACCCGTACCCATGATGCACTGCACATGCAAATCAGCTGTCCACAGATGCACACAAGATGGGAACTGCACCCCTAAAGCTCCCCGGCCTGGTAGGGGGAGGTGTCCGTGTGCACCCACACAGCACCTCAGCCTGGTAGGGTGTCCTGAGTGGGTGGACAAACGGCAAAGAGTAGCTAAACACCATCACATTGTGCGGTTACTGTGCTCACCCTGAGTTTGTGATGTTGCGCCCAGGACCAGGTCCACAACACCTTCCATGGCTGAATGCGGCCATGCCAGAGCTCCAAAGCAGCAATAACCTGTGAAATAGGTAGGTGCTGCATAAACATCTTGGAGATCTCTGTTCTGCCTCAGTTAGTGGAACCCCCCCAAGGACCCCTAGGTGGATAAAACACGGTTTCCCACCAACAGATCCCCATCCCACCCCCCCGCACCGATGGCAGTAGAGTGGACCATCAACCCCGGCCCTGCTGGGGAACAGACACCCTACAGGGCAGTCCAAGCAGCTCCACACACATCCATAACACAATAACAGACAGACATTAGGCCTGGATATTCACAGATGCACCCCACCACTATCTGATATTCTCCTGCAGCAAGCCATCAGCCACTGCACCCTGCAAGGCGCTCCATCAAGACACATACCATCTGTGCACAGTCTGCTGGTTGGTCCTGATGGAAATGCATGCACCCACAACTGGGGTGGCAGCACACACAAGCAAATAAGTCAGTGAAGAGGCCCCAACAGGAAACCCATATATATCACATGAAAGAAACACAATACAGCACTATGGGTGTGCCTAGCCATGCTGCCGTCACTGCACACTCAGGGTGAGAGTGATCCCCCAGCAGCACGTACAGAGGTCACCATGTCTGTGTAGGTGGTGGCCGGGCACTACCATGTCCTTGTCAGTGCCCTATGCCCTGTGCAGCTGCATCCTGGTCAGCCCACCCTGTCTGAGATGTACCCATGGTCCCTTGCTACTCATTATGCACATTGGCAGGCCAATACTGGCAACAGTGCTGGCAGTGTGGGCTGTGGAAGGGGCTTGCAGCCAACACCCCCTGTATAGACAGACACACACTTCCACACCTATGCCATCATGGTGCTACTATTGAGGCGGTAATTAGCCTTGCCCACCAAACCGGTCCTGGGCACGGCACGGCAAGGCATGGATATGGTACGCAGTACTGCTGGGGTCACTCCCCAGGGTGGTAAACACCGTCAGAGGCCAGGCCTGGAGCACGCACCGCAAACACCTAACAGATTGTTCTGATGGGGTCAACTAGCAGTATGTGCGTAACGTATGGATATCTATCTGCCAGTACTCCTAGCAAATGTCTCAGAGCTGTGTACCGTATACCTCAGGTGTAGGGTGACATTGCTAAGGTATGCAGGTGCTAGTATTGGGAGATGCACGCAGGGTCCAATGTTCTGCCTCTCCAGGAGACATTGGCCAATGGGGCCTGTGGGTGTGGGTGTGGGTGTGGGTGTGTCTGGCCCTGTTGGCTGCTGCTTTACGGCAGAGATTCCCAACTCCAGTCCAGGTTTGCATCACACTGTTCGGGTTTTCCTGCTGTCCCTCATGAATATGCATGAGCTACATCTACATGCCATGGGGGTGGTGCATAGATATACAGCACAGGCATTTGTATGAGTGGCAGCATGGAACCTGACTGGTGTGTGGCCCACCAGGACTGCATTTGGGAGCTTCTGCTCTAGGTACTGCCCCTGTTCATGGTATCTGTGCTCAGTGGGGTAAAAGATAGACGTAGTACCATTGCATATGTCCTCGCCACGAAAGGTGTGTCCTTACTATCACTGTTTAGTTGTGGGAAAAATATGTGGGCAGGATTGGCAGTAGCCCCAGCTGGGCTTTGAACCTGTGACCTTCTGTTCTTGCATGCACTGTCTGTGTGCACTGCACCACCGTGTAGCCACAGATTGGCTGGATTCCCTGGAACATCCATGACTGTGGATCCGGCAGGGCCTGTCTGTTGCAGTGGACTGTGCCAGCCTGCACATGGCTAGGCCTCTGTCTTCTGTGGCTAGCAGCCACTGCCCCTGCACCACATGTACTCGTCCGCCAACATGCTGGCATGAGCCTCTCTCAGAAAAAGCAGATGACCTGATTGCAATGTGGCAGTACGGGACTGCATTTGGGGGATGTGGCTGTAGGTAATGCCCATTGTTGTGGTGTGTGTGCGGTGTTGGGTAAAATATGGGTGTTTTCCCCATGCTTATGTTCCCTGCAATACAAGGGATTCTGCGCTATCTTTGTTTAGTGGTGGGTAAAATATAGGGACTGGGCTGGCAGGTGCCCCAGCTGGGATTTGAACCTCTGACCCTCTGGTCCTAGAGGTACTGGCTCTGTCCGCTGCACCACACTATGGCCACAGAGACAGTGCAGCCCCTGGAGGTAGTAAACCTGGCAGGATGGAGTCGCAAACCCTGCTCTACGCATTTTTACTGTGGGCACATGCACTCTGTCTGGTGACAAACGTGCACATAAACCCCGGAAATGACCACGGAAAATGGGGGACACAATATCACCACGCTGGGCAACAGTGATATTAATGGGCAACCATAGCAAACACTCCCAGGAAAGCTCCAACAAAAAGGAAATGTTTTTTGGAAGAGTCTCCGCTCCGTACACCTTTCCAAAAATCATTTCTTTTTGCTGGAGCTGTCCTGGGTGTGTTTTTTTAGTTTTGCCCATTACTATAACTGTTCCCCAGCTGACTTACTATTTTTACAATTTTTGTTGTGGTCCTTTTCTATTTTTAATTCCACTTTTGGGCTGTGCAGATGTATCACACTGCTCACGTTTTGCAGGTTTCCCCGGTTTTGCTGTACATTGCTGACGGAAATGGTTTCTCTTCCCTTTAAATGCCCTCTACCGCGAGTGTTTCACTCGCGCTATTTTTCCCTTGTAAATTCGGCAACGCAACTGTGCGAGGGGCCTCTCCCCTCCCCTTCCCCACCCATTAACCCCTTCTCTCCGCCCCTCCGGGGCCTTCCTCCCCCCTCCGTTAGCCTTTCCACACCTCTATCGGACATTTGCAGGCGCGTACTTCTGCGGCACCCGTTACTGTGACGCCAAAGTGTGCGGGGCTTCATCGCACGTTTGCGGGGCGCTTAAGCGCTCTTAAATACGCTTTTAGTGCGCTATTGTGCGGCTGCGCACATTGGCGGTTTTTAGTAAACATGCCCCTAAGTCTTCAGATTTGGTTGGTGCCTGTTGAATTAATCTCTTTGTATTGTAGGGTGTCCTAGGCTGCCTCGCATGGGCTGAAATATTTTTTTTCTGTTTTGGTTATACCCTACCTCGCTACACCTCCCCTCTGATTTGCAGTTACCCTGTAGTAGCTATTTCAGCAAAGTTTTAATTATAGTGCCATTGCCAAACGCTTACATATTAATAGCGTGTGTATACAGAGCATGTTGCAAGTCTGATGCTTACTTTATTGACCTCTTAGAGTAACTTTCATGAGGAGGCCTGTCAGAGTGGACAGCATATAAGGGAGTGCAGGTGCTGTGCTTCTACCTTTCAATTGCACAGCCCAGTGTCCAACTCCCAGGACAGCTGGCATTTCACCTTTCACCTCAGAATGCTCAATTTTACAATTCTAATATTCTGTTACATACGCTGTCCATGCTATGCAGTTTCCCTTGCCTATTGCTGGGGTTTTTTTCTGCTTTGGGTTTGTTCATTTTTCTGTGATGGAGAAGTTACTTTTCAACAAAATACTTAAAATGAACCTCTTGAATGAATGACCAAGGAAACAAAGTAAGTCTTGGAATACACCCAGATGCAGCTTGTCTGAAAAACAGCTGGGATGATCTGTGTTATCCTCTTCCCCTTTAAAGAGGGGTAAAATTTGGATTTTACGTGGTAGTTCCTATCTCCGAATCAGTGCTTGTAATATGCACAAGTTTGTTTGCCCAAAAAGAGGTTTGAACTGAATTAATTACATGTGGTGGTGTTGGAAAAGGATCCTCTGTTTATGCTGGCAGACGGAGAGGCAGCATACTGCTCGCTATTTGTGAAATAGTTTTAGGCACTGGTTTATGGGCTGTGTTTTAGTACTATACATTCTTCCCTTCCCCACAAACAGGGTAGTGTGTTTGGTTTTTTTGTTTGTTTTTAATAGAAATCTTTCTGCACTGCTTCAGAAGGTTTCCTGTAGCATCTTGGCACTATTGATCCAGTTGTCTTTTAAAATCCTTTCATCAGATAAGTCATAAAGAAAAGAGCTTTTAACTTTCTGATATTTCATAGGTTAAGTTCACTTTTAATTCATTCTGGAATTTATTCCACATTACCAAAGCTATCACTGAGAAATTCTAGGATTGCCAACATTTTCATTCATCCGAGAACATGTTGAAGTCTCCAGCAGATATTCTTGACTGCATCTCACAGATCTTCTGGGTAGTATCAACATTAGGCTCTCTCTAAGATAAAATATACTCTGTTCTCGCAACCTTAAAAAGGTCAGTACCAGGAATGAGTGTTTTTGGCTGAGCAGAAAGCTGATTACATTTTTGGAGTCAAAATTTAGATTTTGGTGGAGTAGAGGTTCACTGCCACCCTGTTTTTTTTTTTTTTTTTTTTTTTTTTTTTTTGGGGGGGGCTCTGTTTTTACGAACCATGGAAACCTCACTGTATTTCACATTTACCATGCAGGGCACTGATTTTACTAAGTTATGTATTCTGTTAACTCCATTGCCTTTTTTTTTTTTTTCTTTTCTAAGCAGGAGGAATAAGTGGGATGATGACGACTTTGAAGAAGATCTAGTGGAGGGAGAGGAGGAGGAGGACGAAGAAGAAGAGGATTATGATGAGCTGGAGGAGGAAGGACTTGATACAACGGAAGCCATTGGGCCAAGTAAAGGGCCATTGCTTCCTCACAAGCGGCAGATCCCACAGCCATTTCGGGGTGAACTGCAGCGGCTCCCAGGCGGGCAGGAGCACCAGACATCTGGTATAGCTCATCCAGCTCACTCACAGCTGCAGACACAAGACCATGGAGAATGGACCTATGAGGAGCAATTTAAGCAGGTCTGTGTATGTTTTGTGTGTATGTACCAATGGGAACTGCATTAAGCACTGTAGTCTCTCTTGAAAGCAGGCGAGCTGCCAGGGTGGATCAAGAAATTCTGATGTGCTTGTATTAA
Organism: Ichthyophis bannanicus; assembly: GCA_033557465.1. NCBI lineage: Eukaryota > Metazoa > Chordata > Amphibia > Gymnophiona > Ichthyophiidae > Ichthyophis > Ichthyophis bannanicus. The sequence continues at coordinate 310,634,829 of CM066039.1, forward strand.
GCACTGCCTTTAATAGCATGGGATTATAGGACGTAGTTTCTGTAATAGGAGCTGAAAGAAATCACACTGTTCGCTCATAAGATCCCATCCCCCTTCCTCCACATCTTAACAGCTTTGGCTAATAGAAGGAAATGTATTTAAAGCCTTGTTCCCCAGAGGCAGGAAAGTGACTGGTTTGATGCATGTGTTTAAGTACATGAGTTTAATGATGGGGGAGGGGAGTTAGCCCTGGCAGCAGATGGAGAAAATGGAAGTGAAGAAAGGGATTCTGCATGGGTGAGGGAGGAGGGTTGTGTTTAGTTTACTAGAGATGTGAGTGCCATGGAGTCAAAGGCAGGATGCAGAGAGGTTATTTTCTATGTTTGAGGTGTGGGCAGCTGGAAACAGATACAGACAACTGTTACAGAAGGAAGAGCAGCTTTGCTAAACTGAAAAGAGAGAGTTTATATCTGAGATGGTTCATGTACTGCAGTACTAGCTGTATGTTTGTATAATGCTGTTTTGAAAGGAACCTTGTTGTACTGAACACCTTCCTAAAATAATAGGGTATTTAAATATCACAAAAAACCCATCGTTCACAGTTCTAAAGTTACATTTTTAAAAATCCTTTAAATGTCTTTGTCAGTTAAAAATAACAAGAAAAACAAATAAGGAGAACAAGGCAATGCCCTTTTATTGGAGTAACCTAATGCATTTTTGGACTTGCTTTCAAAGGTTAAACCCTTTTTCAGGTCAGGACAGTACGGGAAACAAATGACAATACCATAATATATAAGTGAATCACAAAAGCATTCCATTGACGGTCTCGGGGGAACAGGGGGGGAGTGGGAGAGATGGTTGATCAAAAAAATGACCAGGTATTGCCATCTGTTGCTTATAGTGTCCTGACCTGAACAAGGTTTTAACCTTTGAAAGCAAGTCCAAAAATGTAGTGAGTTACTCCAATAAAAGGGCATTGCCTTATTTTCCTTTTTTGTTTATTTACCTACCTCTGAAGTGGACTAACATGGCAATCACATTGTTGTACGGAGGCATCCTGGGTATTTGATACTTCAAGGTCTCTTTACTGAAGTGCGGCACGTGGACAATGTGCATTATTTCCTATGGCTCCCACCATTAACGGTGATGGCATGCTGATGGAGCTTGGAAAGAGATTCATTAATTTCATTCTCCTTTTCTGTCCCCCTACCCCTGAAGCAAACCTAGTAAAGTGTCTCTTTCTTGGAATGTGAAATGCGGAATTTGCTTTTCTATACACAGACCTTATCTGATGTGTACAAAGACGGAGAGCAATCGTGGCTTGTTTCGCCTCACAGGAATTGCAATATATGCATCAAGCTTCTCAAAGCCTTTCATTTGGTCAGAGAGAATCTAATTTTGATGTGTTTGCCTTTCTCTCATTCTGTAGTATGGGGGGGGGAAGTGTGTGTGTGATTGCATTTTTGAGTGGTTATGAGCTATCTTCCGATGTGAAGCAGGGTGGCTTTGATTCTCTAGGAACCTGTCCCAATTCCATATTCGTTTTCAACAGAGGTTTCACTAAACTGGATCACTGGAGTGGAGGAGTAGCTTGAACCAGGAAAGCCAGGGTTCAGATTGTGCTGTTCCCACTGGCACTTCACTCACTTTGACCCTTTTGGGTAAGTTACTTCGTCCTCCAGTGCCTCAGGTATAAACTTAACTTGTAAGCTCTCTTGGACAGGGAAACAACTAGTCCCTGAATGTAACTTGCCTTGAGCTTGGATTTAGTAAAGACAAGTAATAAATCTAAAATCCATATTGTGACCATTTCCAAGCTATTGTGAAATATACTTACAAATGTTTCCCTATAAAAGTCTTCTCAGAACTGGGTGATCTTCCATTGTGGGCACAGACTAGTGAAGTACTTTTTACCCAGTTTGGAACGGTCTAGTGAGCAGAACTTAAGTGTGTGTGGGGGAGGGGGCAGCTGTAATCCTTCCCTTGGGTCCCCATCTGGGATTTGTTGGTTTTCACTTCCTGTTTAGGTAGATGAGGGGGTTCATTTGTCTGCTTGTGCATATAGCCATGTAACTGCTTTGAGCCTTTCGAAACACAATTTTATACGTTTGACAAATTTCACATTTTACTATTGACTAAAACCTCTAAAACTGAACTTAAAAAAAAAGTGAAAATGCAACCATTTCTTGACAAGGTGCAACCAGATGTTGATTTGCCAGACCTTTCTTCCACTCAGGAAGTCTACAGCACCTAGTATTCCAAGGTGATCTCCCATCCAAGTACTAGCCAAGCCTGATCTTGCTTAGCTTTTGAGATCAGCCTGGATCTGGCTCTGGCTCATTCACGCTCATAAATGCTGCTATATGCCACACTACCCTGAATTCTCCTAGTCGTGTTTGTCTGAGGGTTTTCGGCTAGTGCTCAGCTGGCAAAGTATAACAGCTTCCAGAAGAGCAAGGTGGATTGAGATTGGGAAACATTTTTTATCTGGTAGTAAAGGTCAGAATGGATGACCTAAAGAGGAATGAGAGGTGACAAAGTTTCTATTGCAGATTTTGGTGCTATAAACATGCTCTGGAAAGCGTCTTTTCTCACAGTTGCCAAAGGGCTGCAGCTGTGGATGCGTTTGTGTAATTATAGAATTGACTCTGCTACTGACTAGCACTGAGCTGGTCACTGTTGATTCACTTTAGCTGTGGGTTTCAGTTTCCATGATAATGGAAATGATTTTACACATGTAAAAAGCTGATTTACATATGCGAGCAACATGTGTAAGTAATGTTTTTAGAAAAACTGCAACTTACTTGTGTATGCCTGCTGCAAATTTGAAGGGGTGTCATCTAGGTATGATTTGGGCAGACTTTAGAAGTACGTTTATTCCCTATGTTGCAATGGAAATGCAGATATTGAAAACCTTTTGAATTATATTTGTAGTTCCTGATCGTGTAACCAGTCTAGTCCCGGACCTCTGGGTTCCCTATCTCATCCAGCAGCTTGGAGACTGAGAAACGCGTCCTTTTTGTGATGTCACTGGTACATCCTTCCAGGTTCTGCCTCCTGTCATCAGTTACCTCAGTCTCCAAGCAGCTGGATGGATGGGGAGCCCGGAGGGCTGGGCCCACTGGAGAGGCAATTGAGATTAGTTTGATTTAGATTAAAGTAGTAGCCAAAATAATTCACTTACTTAAAACGGAGGGACAAGAGTTTTGATTTTAAGGGACTGTGCCTTTAAGTTTGACAGCAGGTCTCTCTCTTGTCCTTTAACCCCTCCCCCTCTCCTCCCGGCTCGCCCGTCGGTAGCTACGGGGTGAGCCAGGCCAGCAGTGGTTAACCAAAAAGGAGTGACTCTGGTGCATGGTAAATAGCAGGAGATCAAAGTGGGGGGGACCCCGGAGCAGAGTCTAGCCAGCGCTGTACAGAAGTTTTTGCCTGTCAGCCCGCTTGGCCGACTCCTCACAATCGCACGGAGGCTGCAGACTGGTTTTAGCTGTGCGAAGTCTGCAGGTCTCCTCTACTCAACCTATAGACTCCGGGACCGGCAGCAGGCGAGGCACACTGAAGTAAGGCGGGTATTTCGCTCTGTCTCCGGCGAAGGTAAGAGGGGTGCGCTCAGAGCGGTTTACTTAAACAGCGCGTTTTGGCGCGAAGAGAGCAGCAGGCCCAGCCGCGTGGCGTCGGTGTGGGCAGACGCCGGTCATCAAATAGTCTTTCAGGGGGGTTTGTTGGTTAACTGGGATTTTCCTTGGGAGTTTTTTGCTTGTTTTGGATAGAAGGTATTCTTTAGTAGGCCCTGTGCTGTGTAGGTTAGTTTGGAAAAAATAAATTAAGAGACAGAAAGGTTTCTCTGTTCTACGTCTTCAGTGCATTGCACGGCCATCTCCCAGCATGAGGGAAGGAACAGCCTAGGCGGGCAGTGTACGGACTGACTGTTCTTGAACTGCCATGCCTTCTAAGCTACAGTGTGTGGTGTGCGGGGCGAAAAAGGGTACAGGTTCAGGGGTTTGTAAAACTTGTGTGAGAGAAGCAGTGTCTATAGAGCATACCCGGGAAGATAAGGAAGAGGTTCCGGGGGCTGAGGCGGAGGGCTCAGTCCTACCGGTATCTGAGGTGGCCCGGGTGGAGCCTGTGGCTGGGCCATCTTCCGCCTCAGTCTCTGCCTCCTCTCAAGTGGTTTTGCCAAAGGAACTGGCATCCATCTTTTCGCAGGAGTTTGTGACGCTGCTGCAGCAAGCGGTATTTGGAAACGCTCAGCAGCGGAAAGGTACCGCGGAGGGAAGAGGCTCGCGACGCACCTGCAGGATGAGGAACCCCCACGCGGGGCAAGTGGCCTCGTGCCGAGGGGGATGCAAGAGAACAATCAGAGTCTGCTGTCGGATGAGGAGGACCACAGCATGGACTTGGAAGAGGAGTTAGAGGAAGGTGAGCTCTTGGAGAGAGAGGACCAGGCAAGAGTAGTGCGAGTCTTTGGAAGGGAAGAGCTGCCGGCGCTCATCATAGAGACGCTAAAGGTGCTAAATATGCCGGTTCCGGGGTCAGCGGAGGATGAGTCACTAGAGGATCCATTGTTGCAGGTGTTCAGAAAGAATCAAAGAGCTTTCCCGGTGCACAGGGTGTTTCAGGAGATGATTCAGGAGGAGTGGAAAGTTTCGGAAGCATCTCTAAAAGGAGCAATGGTCATGGGCCGTCTGTATCCTTTGTTGGATCAGGATAAGGAAGTTTTTAAGTCGCCCAAGGTGGATGCGGCTGTCTCGGCGGTGACCAAAAAGACTACCATACCCATAGAGGGTAGTGCGGCCCTCAAAGATTCTCAGGACAGAAAGTTGGATGTGGTGTTAAAACAGGTGTTTGAAGTGAATGCTCTATCACTCCAGGCGGCTATTTGCGGAGCGTGGGTGGCTAGAGCCTGCCTTCGCTGGTCTCAGTGGATGCAAAGGGGGGCAGGAAAGTGATTTGACTGGTGAGGCGTCTAGGTTAGAGTCGGGCGCTGCCTACCTGGCGTACATTCAATATGATCTCATGCGGGGTTTGCAGTGGCAGCACGGCGTTACTTGTGGCTGCACAATTGGGCGGCAGACAGCTCCTCTAAGGCTAGATTGAGTAAACTTCCCTTTTAAAAGGCATCTGTTTGGGGAAGATTTAGAGAAGATAGTTAAGGACTTAAGGGAGTCTAAAGGAGGTAAATTACCAGAAGACAAGCTTAAGACAGGCCGAGCGATTCCCGCGGGCAGGGGGCAGCAGAGGGACTTTCGCCGGTTCCGGTTCCAGAGATTCAATTCAGGTCACAGAGGACGGTTCTCCAATAGGAACCAGGGCTTCCGGGGGTTTCGAGGAGCGGGAAGGGGTTTTGGGCCGCCTTCCTCCTCTTCCCTCAATGTCAGAAAGCCGCAATGAGATAAGGGGGACCCAGGCTCCCTTGCTTCCCGTGGGGGGGGGGGCAGTTGCAGGAGTTTTATTCTGCCTGGGTCCAAGTCACGTCAGATCAATGGGTGCTAGAAGTCATTTGAGAGAGCTACGCGCTGGAAGTTTTAAGGCCAGTGCGAGATGCCTTTGTGCGGTCCCCCGGCAAGTCTGCCGCCAAGTGCGAAGCTATGCGGGGGACAGTATGAAAGTTGCTAGACCTCAAGGCGATAGTCCCGGTGCCACCGGACCAATGCGGCTGCAGTCGATACTCCATTTACTTTGTCGTGCTCAAAAAGGACGGAGGCGTCTGACCGATTTTAGATCTCAAAGGAGTGAATTGTTGCCTTCGAGTGTAGCATTTCCGCATGGAAACGCTGCGGTCGGTGATAGTGGCAGTACAAAAAGGAGACTTCCTTACTTCTCTAGATTTGTCGGAGGCGTATCTCCATATTCCTATAAGACTGGAGCATCACAAATTTCTCAGGTTTGCGGTTCCGTTCAGGCATTTTCAGTTCCGGGCGTTGCCCTTCGGACTAGCGACTGCTCCGCGAACCTTCACCAAGGTCATGGTGGTGGTGGCGGCGGCAGCCTTGAGGAAGGAAGGAATCCTGGTGCATCCTTACCTAGACGATTTGGTTGATCCGGGCAAAGTCAAAGACCGAGAGCGAGACGGCTACGACCCGGATGGTATTGTTTCTGGAAAGTCTCGGTTGGATAGTCAATTTGTCAAAGAGTCAGCTGATTCCCTCACAGAGTCTGGACTACCTGGGAGTTCGATTCGACACACGAGTTGGGAAAGTGTTTCTGACAAGAGAATGGGCGCAGGGCCTATGGAAGTTAGTCAAGAGGTTCTTGTGTTACAAGGCGCCCTCAGCATGGCATAACCTTCAACTGTTGGGCACCATGGCAGCATCGATAGAGACGGTGCCGTGGGCCAGAGCCCACATGAGGCCTTTGCAAAGAGCGTTGCTTTGGTGATGGTTGCATCAGCAGGACTCCCTGTCCCGGAAGCTGCCCTCTCCGGAGGAGGCCCGTCAGTCCCTACAGTGGTGGTTGCTTCCCGAATCCTTGGAGCGCGGGAAGGCATTGGAGTCTCCGGCCTGGGTGTCCTTGATGACAGACGCCAGCCTGCGGGGCTGGGGTGCGCATTGTCAAGGCAGGTTCAAGCAGGGGCAATGGGAGGCTCAGGAGCACACATGGGCAATCAACAGGTTGGCGTTTAAGGGCAGTGACTCTAGCCCTGCAGGAGTTTCGGGGACTTCTCAGCGGCAAGGCAGTCCAAGTGTTTTCCGACAACATGACCGTGGTGGCCTATGTCAACAGGCAAGGAGGAACCAGCAGCATAGCACTGGAGTCAGAGGCCGAAGCCCTGTGCACTTGGGCTGAAACGAATCTCCTAGATCTATCGGCGGCACATGTAGCGGGAGTGGACAATGTGGAGGCCGATTTTTCTCAGTCTGGTAAGAGTGGTTCCAGGGGAATGGATCCTTCATCCCGAAGTGTTCAAGATGTTGGTGCGCAGGTGGGGCGAGCTGGTCATGGATCTCATGGCGACCTTCGCTTCGGCAAAGGTCAGTCGCTTCTTCAGCAGACGGAAAGAGAGGATGTCAGAGGGTTTGGATGCTCTCATTCAGGACTGGCCAGTGGGACAACTGCTGTATGTCTTTCCACCGTGGGTCTTGATAGGAAGAGTGGTGCAAAGAGTCGAGCGTTTCAGAGGCCAAGTAATTCTGATAGCTCCAGATTGACCTCGCCGGCCCTGGTACGGGGACCTGGTGAGGTTATTGGTGGCAAAGCCATGGCGGCTTCCCCCTCATGCGGATCTGTTGTCTCAGGGACCTCTGTTCATGCCCCATGTGGATCGGTTCTCGCTTACGGCTTGGCTCTTGAGAGGGCGTGGCTGAAGTCTAGGGGGTATTCAGCGGCAGTTATTACTACTTTGTTGAAGGCCAGAAAGAGATCTACATCGCTAGCATATGTTCGAATCTGGAGGGTATTCGAAGCTTGGTGCGTAGAGAAGAAGTACGTGGCATTAAAGTCCACCATCCCTCAGATCTTAGAGTTTCTGCAGGAAGGCTTTGAGAAAGGACTAGCTGCTGCATCGTTGCGGGTACAGGTAGTAGCGTTGTCATGTTACAGAGGTAGGTTAGGAGGTCAGACGCTTGGGAGTCAGGGGGATGTTAAACGGTTTTTAAGGGCGGTGTCTCTGGTCAGACCACAGTGTAGACAGATCATTCCTAAGTGGTGCCTGCCATTCGTACTGGATGTGCTGCAACGGGAGCCCTTCGAACCATTGTCGCGATCGTCACTCAAAGACCTCACGCTGAAGGTGGTGTTTCTGGTGGCCATCTGTTCGGCAAGAAGAATCTCGGAACTGCAAGCGCTATCCTGTAGGGAACCTTATCTTTCATTCTTTGCGGCAAAGGTGGTCTTCAGGCCTGTGCCGGCTTTCCTACCTAAGGTGGTCTCGGTGTTTCATGTAAATCAGGAAATTTCCTTACCGGTCTTCGTGGAGGGCACAGGTAGTTCTTCATCGAGAGAGTTGCATCTCCTGGATGTCCGGCGAGCGTTGAAAAAGTATCTGCGTCGGACATCCATTTTTCGCAAGTCAGACAGACTTTTTGATCTTTTTCGCGGGACCAAGAAAGGGGGAAGCGGCATCGAGAGCGTCCATTGCAAGGTGGATTAAGGAAGCCATTGTGTCGGCTTACATGCTGAAAGGTAGGTCGGTGCCGGAAGGGCTTTAGAGCCCATTCCACTAGAGCACAAGCTGCATCCTGGGCAGAAGTTTGGTTATTGTCTCCGGTGGAGATTTATAAGGCGGCGACCTGGTCGTCTTTGAACTCCTTTGTGAAACACTACCGTCACGATGTTCAAGTGGCGGAGGAGACCTGTTTTGGATCGGCAGTACTTCAGGCTGGTCTACCGGGTCCCTCCCGTGCTTGAGTGTTTCACTGCTCTGGTACAGACCCAGAGGTCCGGAACTAGACTGGTTACATGATCAGGAAGGTGAAATTAGACTTTATCTGCTAATTGTTGTTCCTGGAGTGTAGCCGTATCCTTCCCCAGTATTCTTTTCGAACAGAAGCCTCAGGTGTCTAGGTGGTTCACAGGTTTCTTTTCGGGGCTACAGTGTCCGTGGGGGGGATTACCTGCAGAATGGAACTTTTCTTTGTGGGGCTTCTTCCTTTCTTTAAAGCCTGGTCAGGTTTAAAGTCACGTTCCATAGGGGGGGTTATTTTCCTCTGTGGAATCGGAGGGGTTCAGTGTTTGGTTCATTGTTATTTAGTATTTGTAGCTATTTCTTACTTGTTGCTCCGGTGAGTCTGCTTTGTCAATAGAATACTGATGACAGGAGGCGGATCCCGGAAGGATGTACCAGTGACATCACAAAAAGGACGAGTTTCTCAGTCTCCAAGCTGCTGGATGAGATAGGGAACCCAGAGGTCCGGGACTAGACTGGCTACATTCCAGGAACAACAATTAGCAGGTAAGTCTAATTTCACCTTTGACCTACTCTGGGCAGTGGCAAAGTTCTAATGAGGGGGTCCCCAAGGAAAATTTGGCTGAGGGCCTTCCATTCTTGTGGCAGCTAACTTAGCGTAACAGCTTTGCTACATTGCCTCAGCTGTTATTGTGAGACTTTGACCCGGTAGATAACGGCCATTGGGCCTGGTGCAAACTTAAGAGTGGAGGCATGGGAGCAACCCTATTAAAGTTTTTTCCGCTCTGCCTGGGACCCCCCCCCCCCCCCCCCAACTGGCATGCGGGACTGAGTCATGCATATCTGTCAGCTAACTGCTTGTTTAGATGAGATAATTAAGAGAGAAATTGTGCTTAGATCTCTGGTATAGAAAAAATGTGAACTTTGGCTCCATTTTGTGTGTGTAGTTTGTAAAATCCATCACTTACACATGCAAAGCACCAAATGGTGGCTCTCTTAATATGTTTTTGTAAAATGGCTGTTCTTGCTGTACGTGCTGCCAAATACATGGAATCGCTCTGTGGCCTTATACAAAATTTAGAGGTTCTGAGTTCATGAAACGTTTGTTAAAATATAGTGACAATTTTGAACTTCCTGACTTGGACATCCCTTTTCTGACCTAGACACCCTATACAAAATTGGGCTTTTTAAATTTGGCTTTCTTTTAATGGGTCAAAAATTAAACTTTCATGGGAAATCTTGATGGTGTGGAGGAATAGCCTAGTGATGCAGCGCTTTCTTAAAGACTTCGGCACTGCATCGCGGAGATAGGTGGCAGCTGTGAAATTTGGAAGTATGAAACAAGTTGGTTTCGAAGAGCAACTATTGGTGCTCTTCAGAAACCATTTGTGGCTTCTGCAGCAGCTCCAGGCACTAGCTGCTGGGAAAGAGCGTAGAGAAAGCAAAGAGAATCTACTTGTTTTGAAGAGGTTTGATGAAATCTTAAGTAGTTTGGTTGCTTAACTTTCTCATTTGAATGCACAGAGGCATTACCTTATAATATTTATTTTATTTCCATCCATTAAAATATAATTGTATATCTGAGCAGGGATTCCACACAATGTTCTCAGAGGCCATAGCTTTATCAAGTTTTTGGGATATCTATAATGCATATACATAACGACTGTTTGTATGCATTGCTTTCATTGTATGCAGATCTCGCTCTCTCGCTCTCTCTCTCTCTCCTGACAACTAGACCGGGTTGTAGCCCTTGAGGAATTAGTTTGAGACCCCCGGCTTGGAGGAATGATGTCTCGGGCGTAGGGTTATCATCTGACTCCATGTCATAAGGAACAAGTTAGTCCATTCCTGGTTTAACCCTGTTGCATGCATTTATTTCTGATTGTCTCATTGTTTGCTGAAAATCAAAACTACAAATCCTTGCACGCACTGGAATGAAACCAAAACTGGACTAGCATGTTCCTTATGGCACAAAGGGCTTGTATCTCTGTTTTGTGTAATTTTGGTCTGGACCCTTATTACTTAGCTTGCAGGAAGTGAAATTTAAAATCTTATGTAAAATAAAAAAAGATGAACTGGGGCGGGGTGGACGGTGCATGAGTGTGAGAATCCGTGTTCTGGACTGCAGCCAGAGCATTCTGGCTGAATTGAGTGGCTGCTAGCTGCCTTGGCTCTGTTCCAGTAAATGCTGGTGTGAGTGCTGGAGTCAGCTGGGTAGGTAGAGACACGGGAGGCAGCTTTTGTAGGTGGATTTGGCAGCTCTGGGCAGAAAAGCAGCAAGAATGTAAACACTGGTTATGAACAGGATGTGGAAGTGCACAGCACACATTGCTCTTGGCTAGGTGCTCTCCCTTCTGGACCAGTCAGGCAAACTTTAACCATATCGCTCCTGGATAAAACCAAAAGCAACAGAAAGCTTTTATGCTATATGAGCTTTCAAGACTACACTGGCTCCTGCATTTCATATTTGAAAAGAAGAAACGATCTCAAAGTTTTTTTATGTACCACAATTTTTTTGTTTTTTAATCTAGTGAAAGGTATCTCAGCTTCCAAAGATTTCGTACTCTGCCAATAAAAGAGAGTACCTCTCTAGTCCCTGTCTACAGGGCTGTTTGCATGCAGTCTTCTCGCTGGCACTGTTGGCTGATGCTTTCTGAAGGTTGGATTTAGTAAAGTGTGCTACTGTGTTAGCATGTACTAATGTCATTAATGCTTATTCTTGTAATTAAGTCCCATTACATAAACACAAAGATGCAGTCGGGGCTGGTGCTACCATTAGACGAACTAGATGGCCGGTTACCTAGACAGCCGGCCCTCCGGGGGCACCATTGCCTCCACTGCTGCCCCTCTCTGGGGCCTGCAGCGTGGCGGCAATGGCTCAAAAACGGCAACGCAGCACTTAGCTTCGGCACTGCATTGCGGTTTCCATATACTCCTGCCTGTCGCTTCCACCGCCCTCCTCCAAACCGGAAGTCTGTGTTTGAGGGGGATGGAGTGGACATAGGAGCACATGAAAATCACGATGCAGCACTGAAACCTTTTAAGTTAGTGTTGCGTTGTGGTTTTTGAGTCATTGCCATCACCTCAGGCCCTGGAGAGGGGCGGGAGCAGCAGCAATGGGGAGTGGGGGGCAGTGGAGGGGACGGAAGGATGGACAGCCTAGAGGGCACCTCCATACTTTGCCTATAGTACAAGCATTAATGTGCATTAAAACATGATAGCACCTTTTAGTAAATTTAGCCCTCGGGCAGGCTCTACCAGTTCCAAGGCACTTGCCAGCAATTACTGCTGTAAGTGCTTGGATAAATATTGGCGAAGAGGGCTTTGGCTGTCATTCTGGCACCAATGGAGAAAGGTGACTAGAAGAGTACCCCAGAGATCTGTGCTGGGTCCGCTGCTCTTTAATATATTTGTAAATGACCTGGAAATGGGAATAATGAGTGAGGTAATCAAATTTGCAGATGACACAGAATTATTCAAAATTGTTAAAACCCAAGAGCATTGTGAAAAATTGCAAGAGGACCTTGAGAAATTGGAAGACTGGATGTTCAAATGTCCACATTAAATTTCATCTGCCAAGTGCAGAGTTTATGCACCTAGGAAAGAACAACCCAAATTCTAGTTAGACAATGCCAGGTTCCACATTAGGAACCATCATCCAGGAAAAAGATTTAAGCATCATTGTGGATAACATGTTGAAGCCCTCCATCCAGTGTGCAGCGGCGGCCAAGAAGGCAAAAAGAATGCTAGGTATCACAAGGAAAGGAATGGAGAATAAAACAAGGGATATTTATAATGCCTCTGTATTGTTCAATGGTGCGATTGCACCTTGAATATTGTGTGCAGTTCTGGTTGCCGTATTTTAAAAAGGATATAGCATTATTAGAAAAGGTACAGAGAAGAGCCACCAAAATAGTAAATGGGATGGAAGAATACTCCTACGAGAAAAAGGTTAAAAGGTTAGGGCTCTTCAACCTGGAAGAGACGGCTGAGGGGAGATATGATAGAGGTCTATAAATTAATGAATGGGGTGGAATGGGTAAATGTAGATCGATTGTTTATATCAAAATATAGAAAGACTAGGGGACATGCAATGATGCTACAGGGTAAACTATTTAAAACTAATACGAAAAAATATTTTTTCACGGAATGTGTAATCATTCTCTGGAATTTGTTACCGGAGGATGTAGTAAAAGCTGTTAGTGTAACTGGGCTTAAAGTTTGGATAAGTTCCTGGAGGAAAGGTCTATAAACCATTATTAAAGAGGTCTCGGGAAATCCACTGCTTGTCCCAATACAAGCATTGCGGAACCTGTGTGTCTTGGGAAACTGCCAGGTACTTGTGACTTGGATTGGCCACTGTTGGAAACGGGATACTGGGCTTGATGGACCTTGGTCTGACCCAGTATGGCATTTCCTACTTTGTTCTTATGCTTTTTTTCCATGTAACCTGCCGAATCTTCATCTGTTGCTCTGTTCGTCAGTAGATTCAAGCCGACTGGGTCTGTGTGGTTGAATCTCTTGCTGGCACGGTCGCATCCTTGGCATAGTATGTCTTGCAGCTACTGAAGGGTTTTGGTTTCTGTAACTAAGAGGTTCGGGGTAGGATTGCTCTGCATTGTGTGCTGGGAGCGCTGAAGAACACAATGGCAGTTTAAAGCCTGCGGCTTTTTAATTACATAGCAGGCGGCGTCTGCTACTTCCTTGTGTTAAGATGAAAAGAGCATGTCTGTGCTCACAAAGATGTATAGAGCAGACTCTTTGGGGTTCCTCTTCGCCCCTGTGTCACATTCTAGATCCAAAGAAAAGCTCTCTTATGTGTTGCTGGTGTTGTAAACCTTTTATTTGCCCTCATCTCCCAGGCACATGCATTGTTTCAGCCTGACACAGAATTTGCTCTGTTACAGTTAATCAGTGGATTTGTTTTGCATGTCTCTCCTCCTTATGCTTGGAACAAAAATGTGCCTTCTCGCATCCTCTGAGATCTTTCTGGCCACTCAAGGTTTTCCAAAATCAAGTTTGAAACTGTTCTCAACATCCTATGCCCCAAAATATTTGTAACTGAATTCAAGCACAGCAGATAAGCAAAATTATAGCCTGGGGGTACTAAAAAAAAAGTGTGAATAATCCTTCATTGATCACTTGCCTTCTCCAGTTGCTCCTCACCCCACCAATGGGATAGCCATTAAGGGTGAGGGTGATTTTAAAGAGATAGGTGGCAGCTGTGATATTTGGAAGTATGAAACAAGTTGGTTTCGAAGAGCAGCTATTGGCGCCTCTTCAGAAACCATTTGTGGCTTCTGGAGCAGCTCCAGGCACTAGCTGCTGGGAAAGAGCGTAGAGAGCTAAGAGAAAGCAAAGAGAATCTACTTGTTTTGAAGAGGTTTGATGCAGGCAGGCGTGTGGCAGTGAAGCGCCCATCAGAGACTGTGAGGTGATGGTAGTGGGGAATCAGCAGGAGGATTATTAATACAACCAAAATCTGGCAGTGATTTCTACATTTCTGCTGGCTGTTGCATTCTAGGAACACGGTTTTTGGCTAGCTGCCTGGCAGTTTCAGTGCTCGAGTCCATGAATAGACTGATTTGGGTATGAGCCATGGTGAATCATCTGGGCTTGGCTTTCTATGTATCTAACCTCCTAAGACTTTTATTTACATATAGTGTATAATACGGTGCCAAGCTGTCTTCTTTTGCTCCTGGCACCTAATTAGAGATCCACAGGAGTTGGCAGAAGGGACTCTCATCTTGCGGCTCTGGATTTCAGGGTTGTATTTGAAGTCTGTGTGCCTGGTGAGGTCCATTATTGTGAATCATTGACTAATAGTGCATGTGCTTTGGTCCTGTGCCTTCCTGGCAGAGTTCTGCAGTGACACCTGTAAGATAATTACTAGAATGTTAAATATACCTCTGCTGTCAGGTTCCATTGGGATTAGCATTTGGAACATTAACTGGTTACAGCAGAGCAGAGGCGTAGCTTAATGGTTGGAGCACTGGGCTGAGAACCAAGGAAAGCCTGGTTCATAACCCACTGCTGCTGCTTTTGATCTTCGGCACGTCACTTAACCCTTCTTTGCCTTGGGTGCAAACTTAGATTGTAAACCCTTCTTCAAGGGATAGGAAAATACCTACTGTATCCAGGGCTGACCCGAGAGTTTCTGCCACCTTAGGCAGACCTCCATGCACCCCCTACCTCCCCCTCCTCCCTGAAGATTGTGGCAGTGCTATGATTTTCCTCCCCCCCCCCTTGGCATCCATCTTCTCACCTGGGGGGAAGGGGGAGTGTCACAGCAATGCCTTCACTGAATCGGGCTTTAAAGTGCCCATGCTAGTGTGCTCATGGCCTGCCCCACTTCAACACAACTTCCTGTTGCTCGTGGGGGGGGGGAGCGTGACAAGCTATGAGCATGCTAACGTGGGCACTTTAAAGCCTGACACAGTGGAGGCATCGTCGTGCTGCCCCCTTTCCTCAGGTGAGAAGATGGATGCCGGGGGGAAGGCAGCATGGTGGGCTAGGAGGCGGGGGGGCCAATGTCACCCACTGGGGCCTGCTGCCCTAGGCAACTGTCTTGTTGGTGGACGGGTCGGCCCTGACTGCCCTTGACTGTAAATTGCCCTGAACTATTCATGAAAAAGGCATGAGCTAAATCCAAAAATCCCGCCTGCCTTTGACAAACCCATCTATTCTACAGCAATGGAAGGCAATGGGAGTTTGTAAAGCACATTTGTATTGTACAGGAGGAGTAGCCTAGTGGTTAGAGCAACTGCCTCGTACCCAGAAGATCAAGGGTTCAATTCCCACTGGCACTCCTTGTGACCTTGGGCAAGTCACTTTACCCTCCATTGCCTCAGAAGAAAAGGCTGGCACTCTACTCCCGGTGATATATTGCCAAGAAAACACAGAGGTAGCTGGGTCGCTATGAGTCAACACTGACTTGATGGCACTAAAAAAAAAAAATTGTACAGGAAATAGCTGGATGTGCACTGATACATAAATAAATATTTTGGGATAGAGGTTTAATTTTTGCGAGCAGGGTGGCATGATGGAGTAGCCAGGTGAGCCACACTTTAAGCTGGTTGGCAGCAGAAAACATAACTAACTAATCATTTTTCAGGAAGTTACATATATGATGTGTTTGTCACCATTTCAAATTCATTTTAAGTGTCTAATTCATTCATATTATATTTACACAGGGCTTGACAAACCCCAGTTGCCAAGTCGCCACAGCGACTATAAATTGCACCCTGGTGTCAAGGATTTGATTGCCTGCCTTCCTCCTCCAGCCATCATCTGCTCTGCAGGTAGTTTGAGCTGCATGGTGAAGGAAGCTTGCTAATCTCACGGAGCTTAAAACAGCAAGATTAGCAAACTTCCATCACAGTGTTGGGGGAGAGGTGGGTCAAGAACAAGAGACATTGGATGATGGATGGGAGTGGCTAGGAGTTTTTTGTTTTTTGCTTCACGTATTATGAGGCCATGGTGATATGTGAAGCAAAAAAAGGAAGTTGGCTCAGGTGCCACCTATAAAGGGTCATCAGTATGATGCTGACAACATATTCATTGGGGGTAGTGAGAGGGAAGGAGAAGGGTCATTGCCTTCTGTTGTCACTGTGTAATGGCATTTTAAAGGCCTGACTTATTAAGCTTTCTTTTTCCCATAGAAATTGGGGGAAAAAGTACATCGGGCCCTTTTAAACAGAGCTGCAATACACCTTTTGGGGGCGCAGGTGAGGAAGAGGCACTGTGACTGAGGTCTCTGTGACTGACTGGTTGCTAAACGTTTAAGCTGGCTCCTAGAACCAAGAAGATTTCTCAAGACCTGATATTTACATATACTGGGACGTTTTGTTTAAGTATCAAGGATAATTTGATTTAGCTCGCACCTTTCTCAGACGTTCAAGGCGACTTACTTTCAGGTACAGCAGGTATTTTCATTTCTGGAGGACTTGCAATCTAACGGGCCGATGTAGAAGTCTAGTGCGCCCTTTGCACACAGATGACGCAACTTATATGCACAAGTTCCACCATGCCAAATGCAGAAAAAAGATTTGACGCAAGCGTAAACAGCAAAAGAAAAGTTTGCGCACACAGCAGTGCCAAACATGTTTAAATAATTTGCAAATGAGCTGCACATATTAAAATAGAATGCTAATAAGGTCTATGCCCAGTGCAGAGAAATGCATCGAGGATTACATAACCAGCAGGAGCGTCGTTATCTCTACACCTGGTCTGAGGTGACTTAAATATCTTGTGTGTGTAGGGAAAGACTGTTTCAGGGTATGTACCAGTGAACAGTTACACCCTGAAAATTTTCACATTGAAGGTATCGTTCAGTGTATAAGGGAAAGTTCAGCGTTCAAGAAGAAATGTTTTTTGCTTCTTATCCTTGTGTGTTTTTTGGAATCATGTTTATTTAGTTTTTATTTGTTGTGATTTCATAAAATATTGTTTTTGGGCAAAATAGTGTTGATATTTTGGGGTGAGCACCAAAAGAACCTGCGCATCCTGTATGCATAACGTGAGCATTTGACATTATTGCGCATGCATTCGTGGCCACTTGTAGTGTGTCTGTTTGTTTGCACATGGATTGGCTTCTCTCCTTTCAACTTTACGTGGGTATTGCATACCGGCGCTGAAGTCTCATGCTATCGCAATGCTACGAAAATGCATATATAACTAATAGCATGCGACTTCAACGCTGGCTTTCAGCATCGACCTGTACGTTTGTACCTGAGGCAATGGAGGGTTAAGCGATTTGCCCAAGACCGCAAAGAGCTGCAGTGGAATTTGAACCTGGTTTCCCTGGTTCTGAGCCTGCTGCTGAAACCATTAGACGACTTTCATTCACTCCAATTACAAAATCACTTAAGTCATTTTTTTATTCCTTATCGTCACTCCAGTCCAGTCCCTTTACTTCTGGGTTACGCAACCCTTCCAGCAGCTTGGAGGCTGAGCCAAACCTTTTTGGAGGTGGGGCGGTATAAATACCACTGGGACCACCCCTCTACTCCAGTATTCTCAGCCTCCAAGCAGCTGGAGGGTTCCGTAAGCCTAGGGCTTACTGGAGTCTTCCTTTAACTAAATTACTTTAAGTTTACTTTTAAATTTATCATTTTGTTCCTTTATTGCCTTTAGTTTCTTTGATTTCACCTTTAAGTCAGCTAGGTTTTTCAGTGCTGCTCCTTTAATTCCTCTCTGCTCTCTTCCTCCCTCCCTCCCCCCCCCCCCCCCTCAGGACGGGCCGGGCGCCGGAGGTAGCAGGGTGCAGGCTGTTTACCGGGGATATTCTGCTTTTCCCCGCCTTGTTCTGCCTCGCGCCGAAGCCCTTAAGGTGGCTGAGCGCTGGAGGCAGCTCCGGGAGTCAGATTTCGTCCGTCGGGGCCCCCCTCCCGCAGCTGAAGGACGCAGCGGTGATCCCTGGGTCTCCCGATCGCGGCGGAGGAGTTTCATCGGCGGAAGAGTTTTCCCTGCCCTTCAGGATCGGTCACTCTCTACCGGCAGCCTTTCTCGGCGGCGCTTTTCTTCCGGGAGGGAGAACAGAAACCCGGAGAACGCGCTCGCGATCCCCCGTTCACGCTCCACGTGGTGAGGCCTACCACGTGTAGAGCTAACGGGCAGAGATCGCTGAGTCGGGTCCACTGAGCTGCAAAAACCGCAAGTACCAGGGAGCATTACTCGCAGTTTGCTTTGTGTGCCATTGCTTGTTTTTTAAGTTTTACTTGAGTTTTAATTTGTAGTTTGCTTAAATTTTAATATTTCTTCTGCTAATTGGTTTGGCCTCTGGGCAAGAGGCGCTGATAGAGTGCTAAGGGTCTGGTTCTCCCTCTCTCTCTCTCTCCCTATCCCTCAAGGATAGATTGGATCCAAGGAAGGAGGGAAATCAATTCTTTAATCTTTCTGCTATCCTGGGAGCTGGGGATTTGAACAGTGCCTTTCCTTCCAAACAGGGATTTAGGTACCTGGAAACAAGAGCATGGCTGCTAAGCCCAGATGTCCTTCCTGTGGCACACGTAGGGGCACAGCCTCGGAGGCAGGAGTCTGCAGGGGTTGTGCTGCAGTGGCTGCCTCCGTGGAACAAGAAATTAATTTGGCCATGTCCCAATCCTCGCAGAGTGCTGGAGACCTCTTGCAAGGGGAGGGGGGGGTCCCAGCCTCCTTCCACCTCAAACTCAGATTTACCCACCCCTTCCCCCCCTCCTTCTACTCCCCCTCCCCCGGGGGAAGGGGGTACAGGGGATTTCTTCTCTCCAGACTTTATTCTTTTACTCCACAAGGCCTATTGCTTGCGCAAGCAGGGTTCGGGCTCAGGGGGGAATGCCCCGACGGCCGACACCATATCCAAGAGGGCAAACATCCCTGACTCAGGCCTCCCACCTAAACGCCCACGCTTGGGCGAGGAAGAACCTCTCTCCTCCCTTTCCCAGAGCTCTCCAGAAGAGGAGGGCTCGGACAAAGACTGGGACGGGGAAGAAGAGGAACTGGAAGAAGGGGAGATCCCGGAAGAAGATCATTCCAGGATAATTAGAGTCTTTCGGCGGGAAGAACTCCCGGCCCTAATTGATGAGTCTTTAAAAGTTCTCAATGTATCCTCAGAGGCACCAACAGAGGAGGAGACGGTGGAGGATCCGTTAATCCAGGCCATCAGGAGATCACAGAGGGTCTTCCCTGTTCATAGAGTGGTGCGCCAGATGATCCAGGAAGAATGGGATCAACCCGAGTCTAGTCTAAGGGGAGTCCGATCCATGTCTCGCCTATACCCTCTCCCAGAGGCAGACAGAGAGCTACTGAAGTCCCCAAGGGTGGATGCAGCGGTTTCAGCAGTCACTAAGAAGACTACTATTCCAGTGGAGGGCAGCACAGCCTTGAGGGACTCTCAAGACAGAAAACTAGATACCCTCCTAAAACAAGCTTTTGATGTGAGCGCCCTGGCATTGCAGGCCTCGGTTTCTGGGGCTTGGGTGGCGAGAGCCTGCTTAAGGTGGTCTCAACAACTGCAAGCAACAGAGGGCCCATCTGGCGAAGCTCAGGACCACTCTGCTAGACTGGAGTCCGGAACAGCCTTCCTGGCGGATAGTCAGTATGACCTCATCAGAAGCCTAGCCAAGAGCATGGCCTCGGTGGTAGCAGCTAGACGCTATCTGTGGCTACGGAATTGGGCAGCGGACGCCTCCTCGAAGGCACGCCTGAGCCGCCTTCCGTTCAAGGGGAAACTGTTATTCGGAGAAGATTTGGAGAAATTGGTAAAGGACCTTGGCGAGTCTAAAGGGGGCAGGCTGCCCGAAGACAGACCAAAGCAAGGGCGCCCTGTACCCTCAGTGCGTAACCAGTCCAGGGATTCCCGAAGGTTCCGCCCAGCTAGGTCAAACCCCTTTCCCAGGGGCCGGTTCCCCTCTAAGGGACAAGGTTTTAGAGGGTTTCGAGGAGCAGGCCGAGGTTTTGGCTCGTCCTCCTTCTCCTCCTCTCAAACAAATAGAAAACAATGAGGTGACGGGGGTCCAGGGGGGAGAGCCGTCGGTGGGCGGTCGCCTAAGGCGTTTTCTTCCTGCCTGGTCCCGGGTCACGTCCGATCAATGGGTTCTAGAAGTCATCAGAGAGGGCTACTCTCTCGAATTCGCAAAGCAAATTCCTCCAGCCTTTGTTCAGTCTCCCTGCGGTTCTTCAGAAAAGAGAGGGGCGGTAGAGTCAACCCTCTCCCGACTGATAACGCTCGGGGCCGTAGTCCCGGTGCCACCAGACCAGCGCGGTTCCGGTCGGTACTCGATTTACTTCGTAGTCCCAAAGAAAGAAGGCTCCTTTCGCCCGATACTAGATCTAAAACAAGTCAATCGCTGCCTCAGAGTTCCACACTTCCGGATGGAAACCTTACGTTCGGTCATAGCAGCAGTCAGGGGCGGGGAGTTCTTAACATCCCTCGATCTGACAGAAGCCTACCTGCATATCCCGGTCAGGGAGTCCCATCAACAATTCCTGAGATTTGCAGTGCCAAGGGGCCATTTTCAATTCCAAGCCCTTCCCTTCGGCTTAGCTACGGCTCCAAGGACATTCACCAAGGTGATGGTGGTGGTAGCGGCCTCTCTACGAAAAGAGGGAATTCTAGTACACCCCTACCTGGACGATTGGCTAATTCGGGCAAAGTCCGAGGAGGAAAGCCACTCCGTGACAACAAGAGTGGTTCAAGTGCTAGAAGAATTGGGGTGGGTCATCAATCGAGCGAAGAGCAGGATGACGCCCTCCCAGGAACTAGAGTACCTTGGGGCAAGGTTCGACACCAGCAGAGGCAGGGTCTTTCTGTCTCAATCAAGATCAAGAGAGCTAAGAATCCTGGTAACTCAGTTTCTGGCCAGACGGATCCCCTCGGCGCGGCATTATCTGCAGGTCCTGGGAACAATGGCAGCGGCAATAGAGGTGGTTCCATGGGCTCGGGCCCACATGCGGCCGCTGCAGAGGGCCCTATTGCGTCGGTGGTCGCCGCAACATCACCCCCTATCAATGCCGTTACCTTGCGCGCCACGGACCAAACAGACGCTGCACTGGTGGCGGTCTCCGAAGAATTTGGATCGCGGGATGCCCCTCGAGCCTCACCAGTGGTTATTACTGACGACGGATGCCAGTCTGACAGGCTGGGGAGCTCACTGCGAGGGCCAGTTCGTTCAAGGCATCTGGTCTCCACTGGAAGCCCAATGGCCCATCAACAGACTAGAATTGCGAGCTGTAGGGTTGGCGCTCAGGGCTCTAGAGGCCCTAGTACAAAAAAGGGCAATTCGCGTACTCTCAGAAGACAACGTCACAGCAGACTATCTCAGCAGGTGCAAGATAGACCACGGAGAGTGGGAACTGGAGCAGGAGACGTTCAACCGGATAGTAGCCCATTGGGGCCTCCCAGTCATGGACCTCATGGCGAGGTTCGCAACCGCCAAGGTGGATCGGTTCTTCAGCCGGCGCAAGGAAAGGATGTCCGAAGGCCTGGATGCCTTGGCCCAGAAGTGGCCCTCGGAGGGTCTACTCTATGTGTTCCCTCCCTGGGTCCTGATCGGAAAAGTGCTACAACGAGTGGAGTCCCATCAGGGATATGTAATTCTCATAGCCCCGGATTGGCCGCGCCGGCCTTGGTATGCGGATCTGATGAGATTGATCGCCGATCGGCCTTGGCGTCTTCCTTGCAAAAGGGACCTGCTGAGACAAGGTCCATTGCGGATGCCTCACGTGGATCGGTTCTCGCTTACGGCCTGGCTATTGAAAGGGCGAGGCTCCTAAAGAGAGGTTATTCAGGAGCGGTCATCTCTACCCTGCTAAACGCTAGGAAGCGTTCGACCTGTCTCTCCTATATTAGGACTTGGCGCATCTTCGAAGCGTGGTGCGTGGAGCACCGACGAAAACCCCTCTCCGCTTCAGTCCCCGAAATTCTGGAATTCTTACAGACAGGTTTTGACAAGGGCCTAGCTCACAGCTCCTTGCGAGTTCAGCTAGCGGCAATCGCATGCTATAGAGGGAAGGTCCGCGGAAAGCCCCTAGGGGCGCACTCGGATGTCTCCAGGTTCTTAAGGGCGGTAAGGCGCCTGCGCCCTCAACAGAGGTCAGTCGTCCCCCCTTGGGACCTCAATCTGGTGCTTAACGCTCTGATCAAGGAACCCTTCGAACCAGTGAAGAGGGCCTCCTTAAAGGACTTAACCCTGAAGACAGTCTTTTTGGTCGCAATCTGCTCAGCTAGGCGGGTCTCTGAACTCCAAGCGCTGTCCGCTCAGCCCCCCTTCCTACTGTTTCTCAAGGACAAGATAGTTCTACGTCCGGTCCCCTCCTTCTTGCCCAAGGTCATTTCGCCTTTTCATATGAACCAGGCAGTTCACCTTCCGGTCCTCTCCGCCGAGGAGGGCGGAGGTAGGGATAACAAACTGCGACTCTTGGATGTCCGGAGGGCCTTGAAACGCTATCTCTCCCGCACAGCCCCTTTCCGCAAGTCCGAGCGACTATTCGTTCAGTTTGGGGGTCCACACAAGGGAGAGGCGGCGGCCAAGGCCTCTATCTCCAGATGGATCAGGGAAGCGATCGCTTCCGCCTACATCCTGAAAGGGAAGCAGGTGCCAGCGGGGCTCCGGGCGCACTCCACCCGGGCTCAGGCTACTTCTTGGGCAGAATTTAGCTTGGTCCCTCCAGTGGACATCTGTAGGGCGGCAACTTGGTCTTCGCTACATACGTTCACCAAGCACTACAGGCTGGACGTCCAGAGCGCAGCGGATGCTCGGTTTGGTCTGGCGGTCCTTCAGTCCGGTTTGCCGGATCCCACCCAGGGTTGAACTGCTCTTGTACATCCCAGAAGTAAAGGGACTGGACTGGAGTGACGATAAGGAAATAGTAATTAGATCTTACCTGCTAATTAGTGTTCCTGAAGGAACGACAGTCCAGTCCCTGATCCCACCCGGTTAGGACCTAGCAGTCAGAAGGAAACTCGGAACCGAGCATGGGGCCATTTCAAGATGAAGGGACACGGGAGAATAGCCGGATCGGGCAACCTTAAGCATTGCTCCTCCGTCCGGTCCTCCTCTCTCTCTTTCTCTCTCGCCCTCCCCTTCTCTCTCGCTCTCTCTCTTCCTCGCACTAACCATTTTCTATTGAAAAAAAAAATATATATATATGTAGAGATAGGTATTGTGCATAGTTAGACAATGTTGGATAGATAAGTTTTTATGTTTGATGGCTAATGGAAACTCTGTAGATCTGCTTTTTCAGTCGAATACTGGAGTTGAGGGGTGGTCCCAGTGGTATTTATACCGCCCCACCTCCAAAAAGGTTTGGCTCAGCCTCCAAGCTGCTGGAAGGGTTGCGTAACCCAGAAGTAAAGGGACTGGACTGTCGTTCCTTCAGGAACACTAATTAGCAGGTAAGATCTAATTACTATTTCCTGCTCATTATTGTGCCATGTCATTAAGTTAGCTGGGCGATCAGTAAAATCAGTTGGGTGACGTGCTCGTCCAAAACATCCTGGGGAGAACACTGGACTGTGACCCTGGCGCTGTCAGTCATGTTAACGTGACATTGTCTCTGGAACTGTATTGGAAATGCTTTCCAGTGATTCCTTATCTGCCTGCCTGAATATTGCTTGTTTCGGTGGATTTGTCTTATCTGTATCCCTGCTAAAAACCCTCTACTAAAACAACTCGCTCCTACAAAGAAATCAAATAACCACCTTGCCACATGGGGGCAGCGTGCTGAGGCCTAGAGAGGGAGGGATGGCAGCTGAGGCTGTGGCGTTCCCTGCCAGGCAGATAGAGGCATTGAAGGTGTGCCAGGCTGACGTTTAAGTTACCTGGGCATGTGAGATCAAAGATGGAGAATCTGAAAAAAGGAGAAAAGATAAAGTGTACGTCCAATTGTTTGTTTTTAATTATTACTACTAATTATTTGTATAGTGCTACAAGGTGTACGCAGCACTATATATATAGATACACCATAAGATAGTTTTTAGAGTGGTGCTATATGTAAAACGAATGCAGAGCAATCATTGTGTGATAGATTGTAAGCTCATTTCATCAGGATGAGTTTATCTTGCTCTTTTGGACTATGTGATAAAGGGGAAGTGGTTATTCAGAGGATTTCAGTGCTGCACGGGCTTGGTAGCAGTTTACGTGCCAGTGGGCTGCCCTCAGTATCTGCAGGTTAACCACAAGGAATGTGACATCTGATTATCATTCTCTAATCTTTATTTCTGACTTCTGTCAATGTCAAAATTTACCAGCAATTTAAAATTCTTTACAGGCTATTGGACTCTTTCTCTGCAAATCTCTTTTCCACAGCTCTGCCAGTGCATGTCACTCCCGTCCTGCACCACTCACTCTCACTCTCCATATAAATGCTGGATGCTTGATGCATTGTGGACATTTTTTAGCGCTGGGTGTGTGATGTGGCTTGAAAGAATGGATCAGGCCAAGGCCAGCCCTTCCACTAGGCGAACTGGGTGGCTTTGTGCCACCGCTTTGTTGCCTCAGCAGGCCATGTACTTCAACACACATGGCCTGTCGCTTCTGATCTCCCTCTGACGCAACTTACTGTCAGAGGGGAGTCGGAAGCGGCAGGTCATGTGTGCTGAAGCCACCACTTTTAAAATGCTGCCTACCTGCCTCCCCCTCCCCTCCCAAGATGGAATTGGCGGTGTGGCGTGGTGCGGCGCGGTGGGGACAGCACAACACAGCCAGGGTTTCTGCCTGGGGTGGCAGAAACCCTTGAGCCAGCCCTAGATCAGGCTACAACACTGGCCCTGTCTTTATTATTTTGGCTTTGTATTGTGTAATGAGACACCATTGTAATACTTGCTTGATTGCTCCAGTCCTGAGACCATAGTGATTGCTTCACTGGCCTTGTCTAAGCAGAGCTGGTTCTGTGTGCTGCTGAATGTAAACTCTCTGCTTCTATGGTTCTTCCCACCACAATAAAATCAGGTTTGACGGGATCTGTAAGGATGGGACTTGTTGTAGTGTGGTTAATCATGCACAGGACAGCTTTGATTAAGCTAATAAGAAGACTTTTAGAACTCTGGCATGCAAAGGTTGCGTGGCATCCTGATTGGCAGAGAAAACACTGTTGTTCTTAACCCTTTCCTATAAAGAAGACACCCAGAGGTTGCAGAGCCTCAAAGTTGACTTAATCTGCAACAGCAGCATGGTCTGAATGTGAATTTTATTGCCCAACCTAAATTTATGTAAGGAAAAAGTAAACTGAATTTGTACTGCATTGTAAAACAAGCATAGAAGGAACGGCTGAGAAAAATTCACACAAAGTTTTACAAACTGGTGCTTTACCACCGTATCTTAAAAAGGATATAGCGTTATTAGAAAAGGTTCAGAGAAGAGCCGCCAGAATGGTAAAGGGGATGGAAGGATACTCCTATGAAGAAAGGCTAAAAAGGTTAGGGCTCTTTAACCTGGAAAAGAGACGGCTGAGGGGAGATATGATAGAAGTCTATAAATTTATGAACGGAGTGGAACGGGTAAACGTAGATCGATTGTTTATGTTATCAGAATATAGAAAGACTAGGGAACATGCAATGAAGCTACAGGGTAAACTATTTAAGACTCTCTTTTTTTCACTCAATGTGTAATCAAGCTCTGGAATTTGTTACTGGAGGATGTAGTAAAGGCTGTTTAGTGTAGCTGGGTTTAAAAAAGGTTTGGACAAGTTCCTGGAGGAAAGGTCCATAAACCATTATTAAGAAGGGATCCAGGATATCAATGCTTGACCCAATACAAGCATTGTGGAACCTGTGTCTTTTGGGGAAACTGCTAGGTACGTATGACCTAGATTGCCCATTGTTGGAAACAGGATACTGGGCTTGATGGACCTTGGTCTGATCCATTATGGCATATCTTATGTTCTTATGGGCTGGAAGGTTGGCAGCAGAATCTCCTGGTGGGCGTGAAACGTGGAGGCTACCTTCGGCACAAATTTTGGGTGTGTCCGCAGGGTAGCCTGGTCCTGGTGGATGACTGTGTAGGGTGGGTGTACCATGAAGGCCTGTAGTTCACTGACTCGTCGGACTGAAGTGATGGTAATGAGGAAGTGTATTCATGTAACATGCTTGAGCGAAGCGGATAGCATGGGCTCGAAGAGTGCTTGCATGAGTTGGTAGAGCACCAGACTGAGGTCCCCTCAAGTTGGTCAGACCCCTCATGAACCACAAGACCAGCTGGTGTGTGGCAATGGAGTCGCTGCCGAGTCGGTCATGGTAGGCCGCAATAGTGGACAGGTGGCACCAAATGGACGTGGTCTTGAATCTGTTGCTGGCCAGAGCGGCGAGGTACTGCAGGACTTGGGCGATTGGGCAGGAAGAGGGGTCCATCCCCTCCGAGGCGCACCATATGGAGAAACATTTCCATTTGAGTCCATAAGACCTCTGCATCGAAGGATGTCCTGCAGCCAGTACAATGCGCTGTACCTTATTTGTGAGGTTGAGGGAGGCAAGGACTAGCCTGTCAAACATCCACACTGATGGGGCTAGTGTCAGTAGGTTGGGATGTAGGGTTTTACCCTCGTCCTGAGTGATGAGTCCTGGTAATGGCTGGAGTCAGATTGGAGGTTCCTGTGCAAGGTGGTTCAGGAAGGGAAACCACATCTGCCTTGGCCAGAACGGTGCGATGGGGATGACCCGTGCTTAGTCCTGTATGATCTTCTTCTGAATGGTTTTTGAGATCAGCGGTGTTGGGGGGTAAGGTGTATGGGAGCGGCCACTCCCTCCATGGTAGAAGGAATGCGTTGGAGCCGAGGCTGTTCAGTGATGGGCGTTTTTGAGCAAAACCACACGCACTTCATGTTCCCCTCGCAAAGAGGTCCATGCGTGTCTGTCCTCATTGGTTGAAGAGTTGTGTTGCTAACTTGGGGTCGAGTAACCACTCATGAGGGTCGAGCTGTCGGCTGAGGTGATCCGCGAGCTGATTGTCCTCCCCGGGGAGGTACGAGCCTGGGGCCAACAGTTCTCAGAGAGAGCAAGGGCCCAAAGCTTGAATGCTTCTCTGCAGAGTGAGAGGGACCCTTCCCACCCCCTGTTTGTTGATGCAGAACATCGCCACTTGATTGTCTGTCTGTTTAGTATCAGGATGCTCTGCCTGTGGATGAGGTGGTGGAAGGCCTATAGGACATAACACACCACCTGCAGTTCCAGGAAATTGATATGGCGCTTGCATTCTTTCTCATTCCAGGACCCTTTGATGTGGAAGCTGAGCATGTGGATGCCCCCAGCCTGTCTTGGAGGCATCCGTCGTGACTGTGACGTGCTGTTGCTGTAGCAGTGTGCCCACGGAAAGGTTGCTTGGACACATCCACCAGGCGAGCAACTCCTTCACTCGGGTGTCCAGGGGGATGCAGCTGGAAAGGGATTGAGTTACCGCCAGTGCTTGCGGAGGTACCACTGCAGGTGGCACATGTGGAGTTTTGCGAAGGGTAAGACATGGTTGGTCGCTGCCATGTGGCCCAGTAGCTGCAGTATGATCCTGGCTGGGCCATGGTGGCTCGAAGCAGCGCCCGTGGCCAGGTCCAGGATAGCACTGATAAGTTGCACAGTTAGGAAGGCCTTGCTTAAGGGGGTCCTGATGTCTGCCCCAATGCGTGGTTTGGAGCTGCGATTTTGGGCAGTTGATCAGAAAACCGAGTGATGAGAGCAAGGTGGTTGTCTGCAACAGAGTCCAGGAGCTCAAGCCGAGAGCGGTCCATGAGGAGCCAATCATCTGGGTAGGGGAAGACCCATACTTGCAGAGATGTGCTGCTGCCATGGTCACACACTTCGTAAAGATTCTCGGGGCTGGTGAGAGCCCGAAGGGAAGCACCTTGTCTTGGTAGGGTCTGCCAAGGGTGCAGAATCACAGGTATTTTCTGTGGGCTGGATGTACAGGTATGTGCATGTAAGCATCCTGGAGCTCCAAGGAGGCCATCCAGTCATCGGGCTGGATGAGAAGGAGGATGGATCCCAGGGAATACACCTTGAATCTTTCTTTACGTATAAATTTTGTTCAATTTTTGGAGGTCTAGGATGGGGCATACCCCTTCCCCTCCCTCTTTCGAATTAGGAAGTAATGGGAGAAGAACCCATGTGAAGCCTCATCCAGTGGTACTGACTCGATGACCCTCACGGTCAGGGGGGGAGAGTATTTCGGCAGCCATAGTGCGTCTTATGCCCTGGGGCATGTTGCTGCAGGGGCGTGAATTCTGTACTGGGGACATGGCGAAGTTGATCCAGAATCCCTTGGCTACAAAGTCTAGGACCCACTGTCGCGCCCCCTACTGGCCAGGCGGTCACCTAGGAGCAGGGGACGGAACTTCTTTAAATGTCCCTTGTTTGTTACCTATGTTCCCAACAGGATGCCTGCTGGGAAATGTAGTCGTGTAGTTGTGAGGTTGAAATAAATTCAGCCGAGAGGATTTTTCATAGGCACACAGGATTATTTATTTATTCTTCAGCCAAATGAACTTTCTTTCTGGCAGTTCAAAAAATATCAAAACATAATGGTGGATATTTTCTCCGGTGAAACAAAATCAAAAGAATAAAATGCTTCTGAGGTCAGCTTGTTACAGTGCCAAACAACAGTATTTCTCCATGTGAAAATAGCAAGTAATCTTCCTGTGCCAAACAGCTTTCAGCTTGGTTTAAAACAAAAGCTTTACATTCTTCAAGCTATGCATAACATTGGCATCTTTACTGCAAACTATTTTTCTCTCACACAGACTGCTTTTCTTAGTGGCTGTATTACAGACTCTGGCTTCACTTTCAAACAGTCCTTTTTCAACTCCGGGCCATGCCTCGGAGATCAGCAACTCATTTGCATATTTTTAGCACTGCCCCACTGATGACTAAGCTTCCCGGTTTCCTATCCTCTAAAAACCTTATAGCTTTTCAGTTTTGAGCACAAACTAGAGAGCAATCCATTTCATTATCTGAGGGCAATTCCTCTAGCACAGATTCTTCCAGGTCCATGCTTTCTACCTCAGAGTCTGTTTGTAAATGGTTTAACTCTGTCTCAGAAATGGCAGGCTTTAGTTTCTCTAAAACTTTTAACACTTTCTTTAATACAGATTCCTCTCGCTGCTGAGGGCTACTAGAGGAATTAGGGAGTTTCTTATTTCTCAGAACGCTCTGAGAGGATTTCAAGGTGCTCACCTTACTCTGTGGAATTAAGCTGTTCTCAGACCTTACTGCCGAAGGCTCTGTTTCCATCTGCTCTCCTGGAGACAGCTCTCTGCCATTTTCACAGCTTGGCTTCTCCCCCTGGTAAGCTCTCCCTCTCAACGGATTTCTCCTGTATCCCTTACAGGTCTCAAGGGTGACTTCTATACCTCTGGAAGGCACTGCCTCTCTCACAGTTCCTGCTTTCCTGGTAGCCTCTGTTTCTCTGGCAAACTCTGCCTTTTTCCAAGAAGTCTCTGCAGACGTCTCTGCTGAAGTTCCCTTGGTTCTCCGTGTTCCCTCTGAACACTCTCCTCGTGTTCCTCCTGTCCTTGTTCTCCTTCTCGTTCCTTCACCGGTTCTACTCCCCTCCTCCCTTGCTTCCTCAAACTTATATCTGTGATTTTCCCTTCCGTTTCCCAGCTCCACCCCCAGCTGTTCCTAGTGAGCAGGGCTGGTTACCATGGAGCTAGGGTGTGGCTCTCTATCACAAACTTTCTGCAGGGAGTTTTTTTCTGAAGCAGGAGTTTTAACCCCTAAACTCCTGGAGCTAATTCTTTTTTCAGAGGAAAATATCTGGTTCCAGGAGTCGGGGAAGGCTGTGAGCGTCCCCGTCCCCCCCCCACAAGGATCATCAAAAGGAGGGGTTGCCTTTATTAGCAGAAGATATATTTGATTTGTTCTGCTTGCAGTCCCATTGGCATGGCTTCTGGTGGTAGGCAGAACTGGTAAGCCCGCTGCTTGAAATGTTGGGGTTGCCACTTGGTGTAGGAATTGTACCTCTGTGATGGATGGTAGCTTTTCCGTTGTTGGTGCAACGTCTTTTTGTGCGAGGAGGGGCGTTCCAGGATGTCTTCTGCCAGGGTCTGAAGCATGGTGCAGTGATCTTTGAGGTCGTTCATGGTGTCCTTGACCTTGTTCCTGAAGAGGTTATCTTCCCCACATGGGGCATTGGCGATGCGATCATGGGTATCCTCCCTCAGTCCTAACGCCCGGAGCCAGGCCATACACCGGGCTGCGATGGCAGAGGCTGCCCCCCCGTGCAGTGGTATATAAAGAGTCCACTGTGGAGTGAACCATGTCTTTTGCACACTCGTTGAGGTCTGCCACGATGGCCAGGGTGGTTTCTTACATCTCCTTTGGGAGCACGCTGACGATTGCCTTTAGTTACTCCATCAGGGCATCCTGAAAGAGGATCTGCTGGAACTGGTGAGCCGATATCTTCACACTGAGCATGACATTCATAAAGGGTTTTTTTCCTGTGTCGTCGTCGAGTTTTAGGTCGTGTCCGGGCGGGGCGTTGGCCTGGGTGTGTGATTTCTTGGCCCTCTTCATAGTTGATTCCACCACAATTGATTGGTGGGGGAGCTGTTTTTTAAATCTGAGGGGTGGCCTGAACCTCTTATTTGGTCTTAAGCTTTCGAGATGTGGCCGAACCAAAGGCTGTGGTTCGCCATACCTTGAGGAGATTGTCCAAGAGGATCTGGTGCCCCGGTAGGGTGATTTGTGTCTTGGGGTTTTAGAGGTGGCGCAGGATGCTGCTGGGTGCAGAAGTTGATGCTGGGGTCAGGGATGGTTGTGCCGCTAGCTTCTGCAGAAACTTTGTGTAGCTGAGATCTTCTGGTGTAGCTGGGGTAGGAGACGTAGGTTCAACGCTGGTACTGAGTTCAGCACTGGAGCTGGCAGGTTTGTCTATTGTGGAGCCTTGAGTAGGCGCTTCCTCACCTTCCGAATCCGTGGTCTGTGGGGAGGTGGGTGGGAGCGAGGGCAGCCCGGGAGAGGCAGGTGGTGATAGGGGGGAAGGTGTCCGAACCTCCCTAGGTGGCCAGGAGAGCATTGCTCCATCAGACATGTCAGGAGATCCAAATTGTGGCTGTGGCTCCCTCCCTGTCCTTGCGGCTGTGGTGTCTGCATGGTGGTATAATGCTGCCGTCTTCCCCCTTGTCTCTTCTTCTTGTTGTGTCTTTTGTGGTGCCGGGAGTGCCTGCAGGTGCTGCTGTCGCTGCCAGAAGTGCTACTGCTTCTGCTACTGCTGGTTTTGCTGGAGCTCTGGCGGCGTTTTTGTGTTGCTTCCACCTTTTTGGAGCTGCTTTTGTGATCTGTCATGCCAGAGTCCTTGTGCGGGGTGCAGCCATTGAGAGGAGATCCCCGATGGGTTGCCCCATTGATGCCAATGCTCGTCCTGGCTCAGATTGGACTGGGTGGTGGGGGGGGGGTTCCTTGCTGGCAGGGGCATGTCTAGGCTCTGTGTAGTGATGCACTTCCCCAGCAGGGGTGCTTCTGTCTTTGGCGCGATGACGCGCCTCCGGGCCAGTGGCATCACTTCCGGAGTCCTGGCCAATGGGAGACGAGAAGGCGCCATCTTGCCCTGTAGTTCTCTCCTTCGAGGAGAGCATGGCCGGTGACCGCTGGATTCGGAGAGGACCAGCTGGGCTAGAAGAGGCAGCGGCAGGGTGTTCTTGCCTGCCAGGCCAAGGATGGAGGCCTTTTCCAGCACATCCCATGCCATGGTGGCTAGCAGGACCACACACGCGGCCATCCTTTAAGCTCCCCGATCGGTGTCGAGTGCCTGAGCGGGACCTTTAAACCCTCCCGCTCAGAGGCCCCAGCCCAATCGGGGCTGTGGGAGGAAGGAAAAGCAGCTTCAAAGAGACGCCGCCGACGGCACGCGCACGCGCGCCCGCACCGGAGTGCCTCGCCCTTCTGCGGGAGCCCTATCACAGAAGCAAATCAACTGCAGAAAGACCTCACGGCTTAAAAACATACCGTAACAACAGAAAGCATAGCCAGCGCAGAACACTGAGGACAACGGGAGCTCCGGAATGGCACTATAGAGAAACAGTCGGCTCTAGCCCATAAGACATCCACAACACAGAGCATACCAAGAAAGGAAATCATGATGGAGCATCTATGAAAGAGTTCACCCACAAGCGTGGCCCACAGGTGGGAGACACAGGCGGAAAAAGCAACAGAAATCCGCAACAAAACTGCACTAACATAGGCCTGCCAACATAACAACGTCCAAGCAAACGGTAAGCTGCAAACGCAAAGCAAATGAATCTGCACTGAACAGCCTGATGACACTCTCACTACCTCAATGCATGAAATAATTTATGCTACATACCATATAGACTCATTGCTACATCATGAACTGTCTGCTATGACCTGTCTGCTACCTCATTACCTGAAACAATTATGATGCATATCATATAGACTCACTGCTACCTCTTTGACTGCCTGCTGCTTCACTGTTTAAAACAACTTATGCTGCAAATCATTTAAACTGCACTGTAATCATAACCCGCTGTAAACTGCTGTAAATAACATCTAAAACATAGCTTGAATATTTAATGCACACCTTGCAGATTCCACTACTAACCATTTACTACCTCACTAAAACCTCATTACTGTAAAATAACTCACGCTGCATAGCCTATTAACTCCACTTCTATCTCATTGCACGTCTACTACCCAACCATAGGTAAAACACATCGAGTAAAGACTCTACTACCACTGCAGAAGAGGAAGAGGAGGCGAGACTGCACAAAGACAGCAAACAAGTATACAAAAACAAGAGAAAGGCCAGCCACTCACCACTATTGGGCCACAACTTGAGCCGAACCCAGGTCAGTAAACTACAAACCCAATCACAGGTCATTAAATCACAAAATGCACTCCACTACCCACTACCTCATGGCCTACCTCACACTCCTGCAAATGTTCGCACCCTGCCCACAAGGTATCGGACTCAGTGAGCAAATCCCACTGATCCACCTAAATACCACCCAACCCAGATGGACATCAACAGCATACCCATACAAAGAACACCAGCACCCTAAACATACAACTCACAAATCACACAATGCCACACGTAATACACCTACTCATCATACAAATAATAAACGCATCAACCCAATCATAACCACAAACATAAGGTATGCACTACTAAACGCCAGATCTATTGTTGCAGCGAAGTGCACGCAATGAATAAAACCAGGAGTCAGTTTGAAGATCCAAGCCAATTTATTGTGCACAGTCTCAGGCAGTGTCACATTCAAAAAGGTCTGAGCAATGGAGTCCAGTAAACAACACCTTTTATACCTTTCTTCAGTTTAATACAGGCAAACTTTCTGTTGGTCTCACTGACCCCTGCACCCATCCAATTGGGATCTTTCTGTGGGCCCAGTGCTCTGTTCCCCCTGCTCAGAGCTCTCTAACAAAGGCACAGTTCTAAACTTTGATACTTTTCTCTTACAAGGTCACTGCTTAGCTTAGAAAATGTGTGAATACAGAGCACTGGTACATGTCTGTCATCAACATAGAATATTCAACAAAGGATCTACACAACCTTATCAAAAAGCAGTTTAAAGCAGTTTCTCTAACTTATACTGACTTTGGTCTTTCTCAGCATTCTTATTCTTAGATGGGGGCTGGGACTCAGGCCTAGCTTACAGGCCTCTCATACGTTTACATACATTTATAGGCTATTCTAGGCCATAGCCTACCACATTCCCCTCCTTTGATTATTCTCACCCGCAAGTGAGAGAGGGTGAGAATAAAATCACACATTATACAGGGTCTTCAGCATCATGTTGGGGTACAAGGGAATATTGCCACATAGCTAATACCTTTGTAGCTGCCTTACATTCAACAATACTATCAATGGTTGAGTTCAACATGCGTAAGCATAAGGGTAGGAGACATGGGAGAAACAAGCAAATAGCCAATATGAATAGGACAATGAATACAAGTGTTTTCAGGCCGCCCATTCCTGAAAACAGAGAACCAAACCATCCATCGAGTTGCAAACCATGCCATGTCTGAACTGGTACATATGTTTGCTTTCTCATATGATTGGCTATATCTTCTACAACTTGTCCTTCATTATCAATTTGCAAACAGTTAGTTAAATTCAGCTTTCCACATACTCCTCCTTCAGCAGCAAGTAAATAATCTAATGCTAAGCGATTCTGATAAATGGCTGTACGCATCTGCGTGGCTTGTTTAGCTAACAGGGTTAGTGCTCTACTAGTTTCATTTGTTATTTCTACAACAGCTTGCAAACGTATAATATGATTTAACATATACACAGAGGTGCAGTAACCCCAAGAGCTATCTTGTGCCCAGGTGGCAGGTCCATAGTAGGAAACGATTCTCTCCAGTGGCCATTCTTCAGATGTTGCATCCCATTTGTTCCATTGGCCTATCTTCAAGGCCTCTCGTTTCTGTCGACTCTTATATACAGGAAAACCCAGTCGTTCTCTATGGGAAATGGGCAGAAGAAAGAAGGTCTTATTGTCCCCAAAACACACGCACCTCCCCAGTTAGCAGGGAGTCTAGCATATGCTCGAGTTCCACAGATCCAATATAGTCCAGGTGGAGCTTGCCAGTTATTGTGGGAAGCGAGATTTGTCCATAACCTGGCAAGGTTAGGAAAGATGATCAGAGGATTGGAGGGTTCCGGGGCATTGGTTCCAGACCACCAGGATGTCTTTTTGGTAGTAGCATTATAGTACTTCTGGTTCAAACAGACCAACTGCCCCACTAGCATAGTCAATTGTGGTCCAGCTCGAGCAAAACATAGGTTACCAACAATGGGGTTAGCTAGGACCCATTCACTGGTAGCTGGATGCAGAGCAGTTTGGTTATATGGTACAGAATAGTTCAATTCTTGTGCTTCCCAGGGCCACTGGTCTCCCATCTGAGTTCATCCGCAGAAAAGACAATCAGAGACATGGAGACTGGATGCTACAGCTCCAGCCAATTCAATAAACAGATTTCAGGAAGCGTGGGGAATTACAAACTCTGCCTTCATGGCCTCATAGAAGGTATGATGTATTCGGTAAGGTGAAGAGACATGACTTTTGGTGTTGAGCTGGATATATACAATAGTTCCGGGGTCAGTTCTGCTTCCTGCAATACGTAGACCGAATCGGAATCCCTGCTTCCACTGGCTTGGGTCGAGGATGAGAAGCCGTAGGGTATTACAAGCGCTTTTCTTGCACTTCTTGGGTTCCAGTAGGGGTAATCTTTCTAGTTCAGCCTTGCGATTATCTCCAGTTTGTCCAGTAGGGCTACCAGACCAGGTAGCATAGTACACACAGCCCCATTTTGGGCAGAAATGGTCATCTTTTGATGGTTTTCCATAAGTAGTTGGGGAATGTACCCCAGTGCATATTCCCCATCTGTATGCACCTTCGGGACACATGTACTTGTCGTCATAATAGTAAGCTTGTTCCCATGATCCACACCTGTAATAGTCATTTCTGTTTATCAGGTCACAGGCATCAAAATACAGGGACGCAGATTTGGTGGGATCAGTGAGTTGAGTTGTAGCATTTATGAGGGCTCCATCTTCATCATTCCATCGTAGTTCCAAAACGTAGTAAGAAGGATTCTGTCGGTCTAAAACAGGTACGAGTCTTTCCATTCGTATAGACATTCAGTTCTGTACCATTATACATGCACTGACTGACTTTACCAGTGCAAGTGTAGTAAGAGTGATAAAGTAAAGTCTGAGTGATCTTCATCCCAGTTCGGGTAGTGGTTATACAAGCTGCACAAGGAGGCAGGGCAAAAGCTGTCCCAAGGGGTCCCAGGGTTACCGCAAAGATGAAACAGTAATACGCAATCATCATGATCACAGTCTCTTAGTCTTTGATGATAGATAACTGAGATGTCGAAGGCTGGTTATTCTCTTCGTAATGTGAGTCGTAATGGTGCTGCAGGATTAGTGATCGAAGTCCAAGGACGACTCTCAGAAACTGCTGCTGGTTCGACTCGACTGTGGTGAATCCAGGAATCGATCTCCGCTACTTTAACCGCTGTGGGTGTTGACAGTAGAACAACATACGGTCCCTTCCAATGAGGTGCCAGCGGCGGCGTCTTCCACTCTTTGACCCACACCGTGGCTCCAGGCTTAAAAGGATGCAATGGCTCAGTCAGATTGATAGGTAACTGGTCTTGCACCCAGGTATGGAGGTCCTGCAAGACAGAACTTAGAGCCAACAATTCTTGTCTAGTGATTTCTGATCCAATCTGACTCATATCCACCCTTATTCCCTGTACTATGGGCGGGGGTCTTCCATACAAAACCTCAAATGGGGAAACTCCTAATAACTTGGTGGGGGCTGAACGTACTCTGAGAAGGGCTATAGGGAGAGCTTGAGGCCATTTCAGGTGAGCTTCCTGACAGAGTTTGGACAATTGAGACTTCAGGGTTCGGTTCATTCTCTCTACTTTCCCTGAACTCTGGGGTCTATAAGCTGTATGTAACTTCCACTGTATTTGTAAAGCACGGGCTAGCTGCTGAGTTACTTGTGACACAAAGGAGGGCCCATTGTCTGACCCTATGGTCAAAGGTATTCCAAACCGGGGAATGATTTCATGAAGCAGAGCCTTAGTGACTTCTCTGGCCTTTTCAGTTCTGGTGGGGAAAGCCTCCACCCACCCAGAGAAAGTACAAACTAGAACCAGTAGGTAGTGATATCCATTCGCTCGTGGCATTTCTGCAAAGTCTATTTGGATATTTCCCATGGGGGTAACTCCCAACGATTGAACTCTTGGAGGTAGGACAGGACCCTGTCGAGCATTATTCTTTGCACAGGTTACACATTTTCGGGCTATTGAGGCAGTTAAGGGTCCCAATATTGTGATACAAAAGTACAGTTTCAGGGCTTTTTCCATTGCAGCTTTTCCGTAGCGTGTGGCTTGATTGAAAGGTGTGGACAAAGGCTGGACCCAGGGCTTCAGGGATCACAGTCATACCAGGAGGTGAGCCTCCTTCGGGCGGTGGTAGCACTATCCATCCAGTCTCGGATAACTGCCCCCCCTCATTCTGACAGTAGTAGTCCAGCTCATTTGAGGTGTATCGTGGTGTCCAAGCACTAAGAAGTACTGGAAATATGGCTGCTTGAACTGCAATATTGGGGGTAGAAATGTATCCTTTGATTGCTGCTTCTCGGGCTGAGGCATCGGCTAATCTGTTCCCTTGGGACACTTCTCCATCTCCAGTCTGGTGGCCTCGGCAGTGCATTACAGCAACTTGTTTGGGGGCCCATACTGCTTCCAATAAAGTCAATATTTCTGGGCCATACTTGATGGACTTGCCTCCCGAGGTTATCAATCTGCGTTCTTTGTACAAGGCTCCATGGGCATGTAATGTTGTAAAGGCATATTTAGAATCTGTGTATACATTCAGATGGATCCCAGTCCCTATTTTTAGTGCTCGAGTGAGGGCTATTAATTCAGCCTTCTGGGCTGAAGTTCCTGGGGCCAAAGCTGATGATTCTATTACCATGTCCAGGGTCACCACTGCATAACCGGCACATTGTTGTCCATTAATTACAAGACTGCTTCCATCCACGAAGAAAGTCCTTTCTGGGTTGTTCAAAGGGATATCAGTTAAGTCTGGGCGACTTGAGTATACAGTGTCCATTACTTCTAGACAATCATGGTCAGGAGGGCCTGGACCAGTCGGCAGTAGGGTAGCAGGGTTCAAGGTTTGGCTGACACTCAATTGCAGCCGGGGATTTTCACACAGCATACTTTGATATTTCAACATCCGCACGTTGGTGAACCAGTAGTTTCCTTTGTGTTCCATTAAGGTTAAAACAGAATGTGGTACAGTGACTTGAAGATTCTGCCCCAAAGTGAGCTTGTCTGCTTCGCTCACCAAGAGGGCTGTGGCTGCTACGGCTCTTAGGCAAGGTGGCCATCCTTTGGCAACAGAGTCCAATTGTTTTGACAGATAGGCTACAGATCGTTTCCAGGATCCAAGGGGCTGAGTCAAAACTCCCAACGCATTTCCACATGACTCATGGACATAGAGATGAAATGGTTTCTGCATATCGAGTAGGCCCAAGGCTGGTGATGACATTAATGCTGTTTTCAGTGATTTGAACGCTTTATCCTGTTCTGGGCCCCATTCCATAGGTGATCGTTCCACCCCCTTCGTGGCTTGGTACAAGGGTTTTGCCAAGTGTGCAAAATTGGGTATCCATATTCGACAGTAGCCCGCAGCTCCCAAGAAAGCCCGCACCTGTTTTCTGGTGGTAGGGGTTGGGATGCGGCATATTGCTTCCTTCCGCTCAAGTCCCAATTTTCGGATTCCTTTGGATAGATGGAATCCCAGGTATTTCACTTCAGTTTGGCACAACTGCGCTTTGGCTCTTGAGACTTTGTATCCGGCTTCATTTAAGAGGTGCAGGAGATCACTGGTGGCTTGCACACATTCAGACTTGGAGTTGGTGGCTATAAGCAAATCGTCTACATACTGAAGTAAGATTCTTTTTCCTGGAGTTAGAGTAGTTTGAAAGATCTTGGTTGAGAGCTGCACTGAAGATGGTGGGTGAATTCTTGAATCCTTGAGGCAAGCGAGTCCAAGTGAGTTGACCTCGTCTTCCTGTAGTGGGGTTTCATAGAAGGCAGCCGGACTTTCATCTGGGCGCTGAAGAACGTCTGCTACCTTCCCAACATTCATGGTTTTCTGGCCTCCCCTCCTCAGGCCTTGCAGTAGAGCCTGGCGGAAGCGGGTGAGGGCTCTCTCTCCTTTTGCACTATTCGGATCCCATCTTGGGTCTTCATTCGGGAAATCTACGGCCGCTGCCCGTCGGGGATCTAGGTCTCTTCTGTCTACAGGGTTCTCTTCCAGCCATCGGGTAGTTGCTTGTACTATTCGTGCTCGCTCTTCAGTAGTAAAGAGTAGCCAAGAGCTGGCGGCAATCAGACCAGGTAGGCTGGTGGGTTTGCATGATACTAGACATTAACTCTGTCAAATCTTGGGGTTTTTCAGTATAAGAAGCATAGTGCGTTTTCCAGTTTAATAAATCTGTGGTAGAAAAGGGCACATAAACGAGACTAGTTGGCCCGACCACAACCTGACCCCCATCATCTAGAATAGGCAATCCTGGGACTTGGCGCAATGGCATCTGGCGAACTTCTTTCGGGCCCGTTTCTCTACTTCGGAGGGCATAGCGCAAATTTGCGGGTCCAGCGGAGACCCTTTCGCTGGAGCCTGGACTAACGGGTGACCCTGGACTGGCAGTTGACAATCCCCCGCTGGCTGTTCCTTCAGGTGATGGCAGCCCTGCCGGGGAACTTTGAGAACTTTGTTCGGGACTGGGACTCCTGCTTCGGGAAGGGGGCTGCTCTCTTTCAGGCGATGGATGTGACTGATGGGGTGGAGTCATGTCAGCTGGAGGGGCTCTCTTCCTCAGGCTCTGTTCGGGGTAATGGTGGAGCTGATGGGACTGGCTTATACAGGAATTGGGGTGGATAGTTTAGAATTTCTGCAGGTTCTGGGGCTGAGTAAATGGGGGGGCTTTTTCTCCCTTGGCCCCCGGGACCCCCTTGGTAGTTGCTAACATAATCCTGCACTGTTCCTCACAGCAACGCTTCATCCAAGAGGGTTGCCTTTCACAGATTTCTAACCAAGAGCCTATATAGGGAAACTGGTCGGGGTAATTCCTACGCACTATCCCATGCACTTGGGATACAACTCTAACATCAAAAGTACCCTCTGGTGGCCACATGGTGTCCAGCACCGGCCACTCCCTACCACATAATTTTCCTAACCGGGACGGCGACATTTTCGTCCCGTAATCACCACTAAATCCCTTCTTAAAATTCGTGATCATACAGTTCAACGGAGTTTGCACAGACCCCGCCCCTCCCATTATGACACACAAAACAGACAGAGGGCGGGTAGTATGGCTGCAGGTAAGGGGTCCGTACAGCCCACGGAACAATAAGGAAGACAAAACACCGAACGCTTCCTCCTTTTCGCGACCTGGGCGCGGTCGCCCGGCCAGGAACTGCGCTACTTAGGAGTCCGCTTTCACTTGGTCTGTATTGCAAGACCTCTCATTCATTCAAACAGACAGGCATGCCACCGGGTTCCCAAAATTCCATAAAGGCCTACCTTACTTACTTATTCATGAGGGGTGGGGTTTCGTCCTTGCGCACTCTCATTCAAGGAGTACTCGGCCACACCCTGAGAGGTGATCAGGCTCTCGTTACCTTGTACCGTTACCTTAAACCATAATAGTCTCGTGCATGCGAGACTTTCCCATAGCTAGCTGACTAAGAACCAGACAAATTGCTACTCACCGGATCTGGCCACTAATGCGCTGCGCAACCAGTCCCTCTCCTTGGGTTGAATCCTGGACTCCCCTCGGGTTCGAGGTGTTGGCTGATCGGACCCGGCAGGCCGCCGAGGCAGGGCAGAACCCTCTCCGATACAAGGGGACCAGCGGCGCCTGGGGTCCTCTCCGCTGTCGGTCAGCCGCGGTCCCGACCGGACCAGACCTGGAGGCGGTAATACGTGGTATATTCACTTGTGCACCATTCACATACCGCACCTTCCCGGCCAACGCACCAAGAATATGTTGCAGCGAAGTGCACGCAATGAATAAAACCAGGCATCAGTTCGAAGATCCAAGCCAATTTATTGTGCACAGTCTCAGGCAGTGTCACATTCAAAAAGGTCTGAGCAATGGAGTCCAGTAAATGACACCTTTTATACCTTTCTTCTTCAGTTTAATACAGGCAAACTTTCTATTGGTCCCACTGACCCCTGCACCCATCCAATTGGGATCTTTCTGTGGGCCCAGTGCTCTGTTCCCCCTGCTCAGAACTCTCTAACAAAGGCACAGTTCTAAACTTTGATACTTTTCTCTTACAAGGTCACTGCTTAGCTTAGAAAATGTGTGAATACAGAGCACTGGTACATGTCTGTCATCAGCATAGAATATTCAACAAAGGATCTACACAACCTTATCAAAAAGCAGTTTAAAGCAGTTTCTCTAACTTATACTGACTTTGGTCTTTCTCAGCATTCTTATTCTTAGATGGGGGCTGGGACTCAGGCCTAGCTTACAGGCCTCTCATACGTTTACATACATTTATAGGCTATTCTAGGCCATAGCCTACCACACTATCAGGAACAAACCAAATACTGTCCTTGACCTCATCCATGACAAGAAGCTGGATATAACATGCATCACTGAGACCTGGCTAGATGATTCAGACCAGGTCATATTAAACCAAGTAACTCCAACAGGATACTCTGCATTTAATTGCATCAGAGCACAAAAGAGAGGAGGAGGAGTACTAATACTTACCAGAAAGAAATACCGATTCAAAACAATCGCCACCATGAACACAATTGAATCCAACACACTCACTATAGCCAACAAGTACCTAAGCATCTCCCTCACCTACAGGCCACCTGGAACTACAACTGAACACCTCTCCACAGTAATGGAAACAATATGTGCACACAGCAGAAGACACAAACCCCTTGTTGCACTAGGAGACTATAACCTAACATCCGCACCCATCAGAGAGACCGCAACGTTCTTAAAAGCCATGGAGTCACTAAAATATTGCCAAATAATCACAACCCCAACACATCAGCATGGTACAACTCCAGACATGGTCTTTATACCAGTGCAATTGGTGGAACAAAACAAGACCACAAAACCAACAATCACGTGATTGAATTCACCATGACCCTGAATTAACCCCAACCAACGCAAAGAAGAAGAAAAAGCAACTAGACGGTTTAAAGCTTTCAACAGACTCATTCATAAACAAAATCACTCCTCAACTCCAACAGGAACATGACACCCTTGACCTAAACATAGAAAAATGGAACAATATAATATCCAACGCAACATCTGCCCCAGTGAGCACAGAACTACAAACACATAAGAGATCCAAAGCTCCATGGTACTCAAATGAAATCAGAGATGCAAAGCGCACACTCAGAAGACTTGAAAGAAAATGGAGACGGAACAAATTACATAACTCCCTAACCCTATACAGAGCCAAGCAACTGGAATATAAGAATCTAATAAATGAGCCTAGACAGCAACACCATACCAACCTAATCATGAAATCTGCTAACAGACCAAGAGAACTCTTTAGCATTGTCAAAAAGCTCACCAAGGACGACACACAACAAGGTACCCACCATCTTGACCCACAAAAATATGCAGATTATATGAAGTCAAACACCATCCAAACATGCTCTATTACGCCACAGACAGACTATCACAAGATAAAAAAGCAGCATCAAACATGGGAGGACTTCAGCATACCAACAAAGCAGCAAGTAGAAGACGTTATAACTGGACTCAACACAACAACCTCACCATCAGACCCATGCCCAGTGGCATGGATCAAAGCTACAAAAAGCCAGCTCTCTCATCACATTCAAAAAATCTTAAAATATTCACTCCAACAAGGATACATGCCACAACCCCTAAAGCACGCAATGATAACGACCGATACTAAAAAGTGGCAATCTGAGCCCCTCCGAACCAAAATCATATCGTCCCATCTCCAGCCTACCATTCCTTGCTAAAATAGTGGAAAAGGAAGTGCAAAGACAACTTCAGGACCATATTGATATAAATGCCCCACTAGACATCCATCAGCACGGATTTAAGCCCCAACACGGCGTGGATACACTACACACCACCTCCTTTGACAATCTCATAAGAGGCATGGATAACATAAAAAACGGCTTCCTACTAGTGTTCATGGATATATCGGCAGCCTTCGACACTGTGTCCCACACTAAGCTACTACAATGCTTGCAGCAGATAGGATTATGCAAGAATACCCTGAAATGGTTTACATCATATTTGGAAGGGAGAACACAACAAGTCAAATGCGACCAAAAGAAATCACTGCAGTTCCCCATCATGCAAGGAATACCACAAGGCTCAGCCCTATCATCAGTGCCCTTTAATATCTACATCCAGCCCATATGCAACATCAAGCACCACAAACCACTACCACATTTATGCTGATGACATCATGGTGTACACTCCAATCAACCTACAAGCACTAAACACCTCAACAATAACCAAATGCCTTGAAGAAATGAATGACTAGCTCACAGCCAACAACTTAACAGTCAACTACGATAAAGCTGAGGCAATGTTCGTCACCAGGAATCCCACCTTCACACCTCCACAAACTATCAGCATCCTAGACAAACATATAGTAGTCAAAGAAGAAGTTAAGTACCTGGGCATCACACTGGATAGAGCTCTGAACATGAAATCCCACATCACCAAAACGGCAAACAAGGCCTATCAACGTTTGAGGAGCATCAGACAAATCAAACCAATACTCCATCAGGACCACTTCCGCACAGTGTGCCAAGCACTCATCACACCACTGTTTGATTACGGAAACTCATTATATCAAGGCCTCCCTCAGCAGATACTACACCCACTACAGATGATGCAAAACACCACAGCACGCATCATTACAGACACTCCAAGGACAGAGCACATCACCCCTGTCCTACAACAATTACACTGGCTCCCAATGGTGGCAAGAGCAAAATATAAAACAATTATCTTCAAAATCATTCACCATCTCTCAGCAGACGTACTCCAAGACGTTTATAACAAGGGATATCAACAACAGACCAAGAAGAACTAATAATGATAGTATGATAGGCACACCTGCAGGCTATCACAAAACCAAACAACTTCAAAAAAGAGCTCCATCACTACTGGCGTCCACACTATGGAACTCCCTCCCAACAAACCTGAGGGAACTGGATGACATCAGACTTCCGCAAAGACCTCAAAACGCTGTTATATTATAGAAACATATGAGCATTCAAACAACTACCTCTGCCAACTAGGCACACACACATCCCATCTACACATACAAGTTTATTGTACTACATTGTTAATTCCCATCATGTTAAATGTTACCCTTCAATTGTACTGTCTAAATGTCGTTAAGCAACTGTAATGTCTAAATGTTTTTAAGTACCCTAATGTTAAATGTAACCTTCCAATTGTGATGTGACGTGACCACCTTGATTGAAGGATAAGGTGGCATACAAATCTGTCTAAATAAATAAATCTGGTGGGTTCCTTAGGCAGCTTGGGAGTCCCTGTGGTTCTGGAGCCCTGACGAGGAGGAGGAGGCCTCTGTGAACTCCTGGAGGATGTGGCTATGGGATTTTCAGGTTCTGGGTGACATGTGGACGCAGTGCATACAGGGCTCAACATGGTGATTCACCCCGATGCAGCAGATGCATTGGTTGTGGGCATCCTCCGAGTTCATTTTTCGTTTCCTGTTAGCTTTTTCTTTCCTTTCGTAGGTTAGTAGAAGATAATGTTGTAGTGGGCTAGCTAGGGACGGGCAGGGAGGTAGGGCTACTTCCATTCTCTGTGCCATTGGATGATGTCACCAGGTGTGGCTGACTCATCCTGCTTGTCCTAGGAGAATGCTTTTGCTCATGATTGAGAGAGAGAGAATGGAGGATTCAGTGTGAGCTGTGTGTAAGCATGCCTGTATGTGGCACTTCACATGCTCCTTTTGCCCAAGAAGGGGAAATGTTCCAGCTTTGAGTAAGTGGAGGAATTGGTTCTTTTCAAATACGTTTTCTTGTGTTGAGATAATGCCCCAACTTCTAAATCTTTTTTCACTACAAAACTGTTTAATTTTGATGTAACTTAAAAATCCGTCCACAGCCTATATGGGAAGGGGTCA
The DNA here is from genome assembly GCA_033557465.1 of Ichthyophis bannanicus. NCBI lineage: Eukaryota > Metazoa > Chordata > Amphibia > Gymnophiona > Ichthyophiidae > Ichthyophis > Ichthyophis bannanicus. The sequence continues at coordinate 310,679,324 of CM066039.1, forward strand.
AGCCACTTTCCTGCACACAGCTAAATGGTGCTGATGAGCAGACGCATTTGTTGGATATGTGTTTTTCACCAGAATGCTGATGTCCTCCTGTTGCCTTATCCAGAAACACAGCAAACACTTGGAGGATGATTGAGGGTCGTCGGAGTTAAATGGTAGCTAATCCATGAATTGATTTTGCCTCTTCATAGTCCCTATGCTGTGATGCAAGTCCTCTGCGTGCCTTTGCGCTATCTCTGCCCTGAGGCTGGCACGGGTGTTTCTGGCATACTGTGCTCCAGACAATGAAGTTTCTCATAGCACAAAGAGCTTGTGGGCATGTGACTGGCTATGCTAAGAATATTCACTCTATGCTCTGCTCCATGCATTTGTAAGTAATTTGCTTTCTCTTCTGCATGGCACTTGGGAGGGTTGGCCTCTCCGATAATAATAGAACAGTTTGCAAGTGGGAGCAGATGAGGGTAGAAGGGTGTAGCGTGAGCAGGGCTGTGAGAGAGGAGGGAAGAGCTCAGTTGCAAGCATATGACTGGGAACTATGTACCCGCTGAAAACGCTGCTGGGGTTGGGGTTGTTATCTGCGCTCCTGTCTGCTTGAGGCTTGTATCGACCTGGCAACTTTTGGTGTAAGTACTAATGGGGCTACAGATACGTTAACTCGTGCTCCTGTTCCTGTTCCATTGGGTACTTCCTGAGAGCCATGAAACTTAATCTGCACTCTAAGCCTCCTTCATGCATTTTTCATTTTTTTCTCAAAACACAGCAGAAGATTTTTAAGATTTTTGTTTTCTCTTTCCTGTAATAAAACACAGCATCGTAGTAATCGCCTTAGTACTGCAGGCATTGAAACTGTCATCCAAAGACTCACTAGTGAGCAGACGCTGCCTTAATAGTTATCTGTAGCATATATGGAAATGATTTGTTGGTCTACAAATTTGTCTGTTTTTTTCTCGTACATACAATATGTTTGTTCTAAGAACCCGATTAATTTGATTAGTCTGAAAACTAGACCTATTTGCTGATCTCTGCTCTAAAGTCCTTTAGATGAGTATACGCAAATATCATATGTATAAGGATTGCCCTCCGCTAGCTCTAAAAATTCTTAGTAAAGATCGCTGTGTTTTGAATCCCTTGTTCTGTTGCCAGACAGTCATGTCTCCATGTTTGGTAGCTATGAAGATCAGAGGTCCTGTGGTCAATATTTCAGGTCCTGCAGTAGGGAGAGAAGAAATGTGGGAAATAAAAGAGGGTACTTACCTGTAACGGGAGTTCTCCGTAGACAGCAGGATAAGTCAGCCATATCTGGTGACATCATCCGATGGCACCAAAGACAGAAGTACTCTCCATAGCTCAGAAGGGCCTCGCCCTTCTGAGCATGAGCCCCCTCAGCCCCACCCTTAGGTCCACCCCTAGCCAGCCACTATGTCACTAGCTGAACCTAACTGCTAGGAGCATTGACAGGGGAGGAGGGTGGGACTGTATGGCTGACCTACCCTGCTGTCCATGGAGAACTCCTGTTACAGTTAAGTAACCTTGTTTTCTCCTAGGACAAGCAGGATGAGTCGGCCACACCTGGTGCTTCCCTAGCTGTGTTGAGCTGTGGTGGAAGGGGCCTGGTCAGTGTCATGAGACAGAATAACAGACGCAGAGGTAAGGAAGCTTGGGGTGTTTACTGCAGATCGCATTACAGCCCAGACATTTGTGCAAAATTATCGTGCATAACTCTTGTGCAAAAACAGCCAACATCAAAGTGCTAGTGCAGAACAGGGTAGATGCGGCATTCGGCATCTCTCAATAAGTAGGTGAAATAGTATCATAGCAGTAAGGTGCGAGAAGCAGTGCAATGTGCAATAATGACAGTAGTGTGGAATACAACAGTAACAGCCATGACAATGGCAAGATGCAACACCAGGGAGTACAGCAGTAACAACAGCCGAGGCCATGGCAAGGTGCAACACCCGGGGGCAATCGCGGAGAACATTGTGGCCCACTTTCAGGTCCTGCTGAGGTAGAAGTATCCGAGCAGCCAATGGAGGGATAGTCACAAACTTTGAGGGTGGATATCTGTTGTGGATAGGATGCCTGTCTGAAGGAGAGGTCTGCTCCTGTTGTGAAGTCGAGGCAGTAATGCCTCTAGAAAGTGTGGAGGAAGGACCAGGTGGCGGCTTGGCAGATGTCTGCCATGGGAACCGACTGCAGGTTTGCGATAGAGGTGGCCATCTCCCTGAGTTGGTAAGCGTTGACAGGGGGTGCTGCCCTTGTTCCAAGCAGGAGGCAATGCAAGAAGAGGTCCATAGAGACAGGGTCCACTTGGTGACAGATTGGCCAGGCTTATTTTGGTCATAAGAGATGAAAAGCTGCGTCCCTTGTCGTTGAGGTGCAGTCTGGAGGAAGTAGACACGAAGGGCCCTGACACAGTCAAGGGCGTGCAGCCTTTGCTCCTCTGGAGAGGAGTGGGGCTCCGGGTGGAAGCTAGGAAGTTCTGTGGTTTGGTTGATATAGAAGGCTGATGCCATCTTTGGCACAAATTTTGGGTGGGTCTGGAGAGAAGCTCTGTCGCTGGTGAGCTGGGTGTAGGGTGGGTGCGCCACCAGAGCTTGCAGTTCGCTGATCCATCTGGCTGACGTGATGGCAAGTGGGAATAATACCTTCCAGGAGACGTGCTTCATGCCTGCTGAGTGCATGGGCTCGAAGGGCAGCAGTGTGAGTTGGTTGAGGACCATGTTAAGGTCCCAATGTGGCAGCGGGTCTCTGATAGGTGGGTGAAGGTTGCTCAAACCCCTCATGAAGCGAGCGACGATGGGCTGAGTTGCAATGGAGTTGTCGTGGAAGGCCGCAATCGCAGCAAGGTGCACCTGGATGGATTGCAGCTGCAAGCCCTGCTGGGAAAGTGCGGTGAGGTATTGCAGTACGTGTGGCACAGGGCATGAGAAGGGGTTGAACTCCCGAGCAGAACACCAGGAGGTAAAACGTTGCCATTTGAGGCCGTAGGACTTCCTTGTCAAGGGGCGCCATGCTGTGAGCACCACTTGTTGGACTTTGGGAGGGAGATGGAGGGGTGATAGTACTACTCGTTCAGCCTCCACGCTGTTAAGGACAGGATCCACAGATTGGGGTGGAGAGTGTTCCTGCCGCCCTGGGAGATCGGATTCGGCACCAGGGGGAGGCATACCGGTGCTACCTGAGCCAGGTGACTGAGGTACAGGAACCACACCTGGCGTGGCCAGTGGGGCACGATGAGGATGGCCTGTGCCCTGTCTGAGATGATGCACTGCAGGGTCAGTGATGTCAAAGGGAGGGGAGGCATACACCTGTGACCAACCCCCAAGACACGTCGAATGCATCCGCTGCAAGACTGTGGTTGGAGGGGCATTTTGAGCAAAAGGTGTCGCACTTTGCATTCTCCTCCTTTACAAAGAGGTTGATCTGCGGATGTCCCCACCGCTGGAAGAGAGAGCAAGCCACCCGATGGTTGAGGGTCCACTCGTGGGGGTTGAGTTGACGGCTGAGTCTGTCTGCCAGTTCGTTTTAGAGTCCCAGGAGGTAGGAAGCTTGGATGAGGCAGTGCTTGGATACGGCAAAGGTCCAGATCTGGAAGGCTTCCCTGCAGAGAGACCGGGAGCCTGTCCCGCCCTGCTTGTTGCTGTAGAACATAGCCCCTTGGTTGTCTGTCTGGAGGAGGACTACTTTCCTGTAGATCAAGCTCTGAAATGCCCTCAAGGCATGCCACATCGCCCTGAGTTCCAGGAGGTTGATATGGTATGCCCACTTCCTTGCCGTCCAGGCCTCTTGGGTGCGGAAGTGGAGACAGTGTGCCCCCCAGCCCACCAGTGAGGCATTGGTGGTGATGGTCAACTGGTGAACAGGTTGCCTCAGGAGCCGACCATGTGCTAAGTTCCTCTTGCATGTCCACCAGCGGAGAGAGGCTGTTACTGCTGTGTTTAGGGGAATGAGTGTGCTTAGGGGCTGCGAATGCTGGCTCCAGTGTGTCCGCAGGTGGCATTGCAGGTGGCACATGTGGAACTTCGCCAGTGTTATCACCTGGGTGGATGCCGCCATGTGGCCCAAGAGGCGGAGCAACGTTCGAGTGGTAGTGGGGCCACTTTCAGAGATGCACTGTTATCAGGCTAGTTATGGCATCCCTCTGGTGCTGAGGGAGGAAGGATTTGAAGGCAGTGGTGTCTATGATCGCTCCAATGAATTTGAGGTGTTGGGAGGGCTGCAGGTGCAACTTCTGGTGGTTTACCAGAAAGCCCAGTGATGACAATAGAGAGATGGTCTGGCGGGTTGCTGCTATAGCTTCCTGTAAGGAGGGTGCAGAGATCAGCCAGTCGTCGAGGTAAGGGAATACACATATGCCCCGCTTGCGGAGGTGTGCGGCCGCTACGACTACACACTTGGTGAACACCCATGGGGCGGATGAAAGGCCAAAGGGAAGGACCTTGTATTGGAAGTGATTCCCCATAACTTGAAAACTGAGAGATTTGCGATGGTGAACATGCGTGTAGGTGTCCATTAAATCCAGGAAAGTCAGCCACTTCCCATGCTGGATGAGAGGGAGGATCGATCCAAGGGAGTGCATTCTAAACTTCTCCTTGACAATGAATTTGTTGATGCTGCAGAGGTCGAGGATGGGACGGACAACACCCGACTTCTTGGGTACCATGAAGTATCTGGAATAGAAGCCAGTGTGTATCTCCTCGGTCGGTACATTTTCGGTATGAGATGTATTGGTGCCTGGAGGAGGAATAAGGCTTCTGGTGATAGGAGCCCTTGCGGTTGGGCCGTTCTAAACCCTCATCTGTGAGAGTTTGTAGCGTGGTACAGTGGTCCTTCATGGTGGTCATAGTGTCGTTCACCTTGTCGCCGAACAGCATATCACCGACGCAGGGAGCATCTGCAATGCGGTTGAGAGTGTCTTCTCAGAGGCCTGAAGCCCAGAGCCAGGCTAGCCGGCGGGCAGATATAGCCGTCCCTGCCGTGCGCGCAGCTGCGTCGAAGGCTGCTCGGACCTGATGTTTTATGCACTCCTGGAGGTCCAGCAGGGAGGCACTGGTAGTCACTTGCGTTTCATGGGTAAGCGTCGAGACGGTGGTTTTCAGCTGTCCCAAGAGGATGTCCTGGTACAGGGCATGCTGTAACTGGTGAGCAGATACTCTTGCGCATAGCATGGTTCCCTAAAAGACCTTTTTCCCAATGTCATCGAGGAGCTTAAGGTCTCTGCCTGGAAGGTTGTTGGCATGTGTCCGTGTAGATTTGGATTGTTTGAGGACAGACTCCACCACTATGGAGTGATGGGGAAGCTGCGTCTTGTTGAACCCTGCAGGGGTTGAACCTGGTATTTTATGTCCAGTTTCTGGGATTCAGGTGGCCCTGTGGTGGGGTTCTACCATAATTTGAGGAGGTTCTCATGTAGTAAGGGATGTACTGATATAGATGCGGGTACCGTGGGAGCCTCTAGGAATTTTAGTGCTGCCTGTGTCCGGGTCACTGGTCAGAGGTGTCACAGGCCGTTCTCAGGTTCAAAGCTGTCGTGAGTTTGCAGAGGTCTCAGGACTGTTCAGAGGAGGATCAGCCGCCGTCAGGGAGTGTTTCGGTCCTGCGGCTGATTCTCCTCTGGGGTTTGGGAGCCATCGCCTCTTCACCATCACTAGGGACATCCACATGGCTGGAGGGGTGCGAGGCTGCATAATCAGGAGCAGTGTCTCGAACTGTTGCAAGAGTAGTTTCCTGCCTGTTGCTGGTGGGTTGTAATTCAGGGGCTAGAAATCTCGGGGCAGGGGTACCTGGCTGCATCCCACATGCCTGGACCCACTGCTGGAAGAGCAGGCTGCAAAATTGAGCTGGCATATCGGATATCCCTTGCTGCCTGAAGTCCATGCTGGCAGATCCTTGCTGTCCCAGCTGCCCCCCATTAGGTACAGTTTGGTGGATAGCCCCAATCTGCCCTAGGTCCCTTTGAGGGAGATCCTGCTGTGAGTCTGTGTTCAGCTCTGACCCAGAGGGAAAACATACCTGCTGCCGATAAGTCCGTTGGGGCTGCTGTCGCTACTGCTGCTGGGATAGGAGCAGTTGTGCTGGTAGTGTTTTTCTCTCTGATGGTGTCTCCTGCGGGGAGGGCTGCTGCTGTCCTGACTGAGCTGTTCACACTGTCTTTTGCTGCCTTTCGGGCCTCTGCTTAGTCAGGAGTGCCTGCATTTGGAGCCATGCCTGTTGCTATGCTTGTTGCCATGGCGCTGACCAATGGTGCCACGGTGTGCGGTGTCCAGAGCAGAGTCAGAAGGCAAGGTGGCTGCCAGCAGGGGAGCCCTTGCAGATCCGTGCTGGGAAGCAACTGCTGCCGAAGGGGGACCCAGAGAAGTTGGAGCTGTCCGAAGGGGGGTCACCACAGGAGAAGGAAAGCGAGGAGCATCTGAAGATGGAGGCCTGAGAGAGCGCATCCGGAGTTGTGAGGAGAGCCGGCAGAGTTGCAGAAGCCATGTGGGGAGCCGCGTGGTCCTGAGCAGAAGCAGCATGATCTCTTGGCTCGGTGGAGAGATGAGTCCCTGGGAAGAGGTCCTGGAGGGCATGCCTTCGTGACTTTCTGGCGCGGGGGGACATTTTTGCGCATTGAGCGCAGTCCTCAACCTTGTGGGAGACTCCGAGGCAGTGAAGGCACCGATCATGTGAGTCAGTTGCATTCATTTTTCTGGAGCAGCCAGGGCATTTTTTAAAACCCGGCTTAGGCATGTCTTGAATTGATTGGAGATTCTTCTCGCTGTAATCCTGAAACTGCTTTTCTGATTGACACCCCCCCCCCCTTTTTTTTTTTTTTGGAGAGAGAGGTCCGTCTTGCTGGCAAGGCAGAAGAGTGAAAAGTGGCTGGCTAGGGGCAGACCTAAGGGTGCGGCCGAGGGGGCTCATGCTCAGAAGGATGAAGCCCTTCTGAGCTATAGAGAGTACTTCCATCTTCGGCGCTGTCGGATGATGTCATCAGGTGTGGCTGACTCATCCTGCTTGTCTTAGGAGAATGCGGATATCATTTTTATTTTCTTAGGCAACTGTGCAGTGAAGTGATTATTTATGTGCTGAAGCCTGCAGGGTAATAGTCTGCAGTTAAATTGAAATGTTAGGAGTTTTCATGGACCAGAAACAGGGTGGGGCAGTGGGGGCTGGAGGAAGTCTTCGGTTGCACTTTGATTTCCCCACCACCTGTCTGGGGTGTTTGTGTCAGACAGATGTGTGTAAGTTTTGTTTTTTTTTTCTCCATCCTGCACTAGTGCACTACTCTAGCACATCACTTTTCACACAGGTAAAATCCAAGAATGCATTGAGTAAAGGGGCTGTGCTTTTGGGCTTTGTGATGCTCTGTTGTCTTTTGAGTGTGTGTGTGTGTGTGTGTGTTAGGTTGCACATTTGGCTGTCTGGAACTTCTTCCTTCTTTTCATCACAGGACAAGTTCGCTGGGATCAGCAATGCTAGGTATAGAGATCTTGCTCTCTCTTTTTCAATCTTATTTTCTTTTTGACTGTTTCAGTGTGTTCATTTTCTTCAGTTGGCTGCATACTATGAAAAGTGTTCAACTTTCTAATATGATCATGCCATCTTTTCTATTAATGTACTACTTAGAACATAACTCAACATGGCTGTTTTTATGTTCTTAAGACCAAAGTTTATAGAGTCTAGCCCTATGATAGTGGCCAGTCTGGGTCACAAGTACCTTGCAAATCCCCAAAAAAGTAGACTTATTTCTCATAGCTCATTTCCAGAGATGACCAATGGCTCGCCTAATCTAAAAGTCTCTAGGCAGTTTACAGGGAACTCGTAAAACTCATACATGGAACATGAGTAATGTAAAACTGAACATTCGATAGGCAAGAGAGGGGAGATATGTTATGTTCATTCTTTCTTCCAAAATATACATACTAAGATTTTTAAGGCTGTCCCCATATGCCATTATGACCACTGACCATTTTGGTAGCCACCCTCTGCACCGACTCCATCCTGTTTATAACCTTTTTAAGGTGTGATCTCCAGATTTGCATACAATACTCAAAATTAGGTCTCACCAAAGGCTTATACAGAGGCACAATCACATCCTCCTTCCTGCTGGCCATTCCTTTGCACCCAAGCATCCTTCTGGCTTTCACCATTTGCCTTTTCTACCTATTTAGCCATCTTAAGATCATCTGAAATAATTACCTCCCAAGTACTGCTTTTCTTTCTTGAACAGAAGTACTTCACCCCCTATAATATACTGCTCCCTTGGATTTTTGCAGGGCAAATGCATGACCCTGCATTTTTTTAGATTTTAAATCTTAGCTTCCAAATTCTCAACACATTCTTCAAGCTTCACTAGATCCCTCCTCGTGTCATCTATACCTTCCTGGGTGTCTACCTTACCGAAGATTTTGATTATCATTCACAAAGGCAAATCTTATCATTCTGCAATATCATTTATAAAAAAGTTAAGCGGAGCCAGGACAGAACCTTGTGATCCAGCACTGGTAATGTCCTTCTCGGTGAGCTCCATTTACCTGTACCCTTTGTTGCCTCCACTCAACTAGATTCTAACCCAGTCGATCACTTTAGGGTCCGTCCATCCTTCGGTCACTCAATTTATGGAACAGTGTCGGAGGCTTTACTAAAATCTAAGTACACCACATCTAGCACTCTCCCTTGGTCCAACTCTCTGGTTACCCAGTCAAAAAAATTAATCATATTTGTCTGACAAGACCTGCCTTTAGTAAAACCATTCTGTCTCTGATCCTTCAATCCACTGGATTCCAGAAACCTCACTATCCTCTATTTTAGCAGCATTTCCATTAATTTACTACCACAGTGGTCAGACTAACTGGCCTGTAGTTCCCATCCTCATCCTTTACTTCCACTTTTGTGTAGAGGGATCATATTCATCCTTCACCAGCCTTCTGGGACCACTCCTGACTCTAAAAGAAGCATTGAAAAGGTCGGACAGTGCAGTTGCCAGAACTTACCTAAGTTCCTTCAGTACTCTGATGTATCCTATCTGGTCCCAGTGCTTTACCTACTTTTAGTTTAGCTAACTCTTCACGAACACAGTCTTTTGAAAAGTGTTCAGGCACTTCTGTTCCTATTTGTGGGCTTTTCTGAGGTCCTGCTCCTGGCCATTCATCGGTGAACACAGATCAGAAATTCTTGTTTGAACAATTTTGCTTTATCTTCATCTGTTCCTTCCCTACATCCTTGAGTCTGACAATACTACTTTTGCACTTGCTCCTCTCACTAACATATCTGAAAAATGTTTTATATTACCCCCCCCCCCCCCCCCAGCATTTTAATGCATTGGCTGCTTTTCCTTCCATTTATATCTTTGCTTTCCTAGTTTCTCTTAGCTCTTCTGAATATTGATGCTTGTTTTCCACGTTCTGTAATCTCTTGTATTTTATGAAGACTACTTTCGTGTTTTTTTGTTCCCACTCACTTTTTCAGTTACTCATTTTGAGAACCATAGTGGCCTCCTTTTTCTCCTTTTACATTTTATATATTTTTCCAACAAAAAATGTTGTTTTTTGCCCTTAAAATATCCCTTTTCAGTTTTGCCCACTGCTTTTTTCCACATTTCCTCCCCCCAGCTTTTTCAATCCAGAGAACTATTCCTTGAGGTATTGTCCCATCTTAACAAAGTTAGTTTTCCTAAAGTCTGGAACCCTCGCTCTTGAATGAACTATTTCAGCCCTTGTCCTAATACTGAACCACACCATGAGATGATCACCCACTATAAAAGTTCTCCCTGTAGAGCAATGGTTCCCAAACTTGGGGTCCATCATCAGTGGATGGGATCATAGAAGCATGGCCATTTCTCCATCTCTCTGGACTTTCACTGTGACCTATGCCAAGTTGCCTTTCAGCATGTGGCCTGTGAGCCAGTGAACATTCATAGGCTCTTGCTCCTCCTTGGTAAGCTTCCTGTTAGGCTGGAAACTCATGCTGAGTACTGAAGTCTGTAAGCACACGCTGCATACTGACACAAAGGACACTGTGCTGACTGCTTCTGCTGTTCCTACTACTTTCCTGCTTTAGATGAGTGGAGGGAGAAAGGAGGCTGGAGATCTGCCAGTTTGATTTCATAATCATCTGGGGTCACGTGAATTTTCAGTTGTTTAAAATGGAGTCTTATGGAATAAAAGTTTGAAAAGCACTGCTGTAGAGAATCCAAGATCCCCTTATTTCTAGACACCACCACCGCAGCAGAGATGTCTCAATCAGTATCTGGCCTATCGAAATCATCTACCAGTAGCACTTCTCCTTTTATTGCAATACTGCAAATGTCTTCAATTAGATCTCTGCTCACCTCTGCCTCTGAAGGAGGTCTGTATCACACCAATGCAAATGGATGTTCCATTCCCTCTTTTTAGTTTAACCATAGTGCCTCTTTCCCTCGTAAGCCATGCACTTCTTTAATATTGTACTTCTGTAATATTATTCTATCTCCAGGAACAAGCAGGAATGAGAGTCTTCACATATGGGTATCGTCGGTACCGACGGAGCCTGCGCAGGAACGCTCCCCAGCGTCCAGTAAGAAACCTTTTGGGAGCATCCCACAGCGCCTGCGCGCTGCCTTCCCCAACCGCCTCTCTCCAGTTCTTCTTTTCCACGGAGCCAGCAGGTCGTGTTCCTGTCACCGCAGAAGTTGTTCTTTATTTTTTTCTTTATTTTTCTGTGTCGCGTCTGCCTTCGACGTCAGACCGGTACCGCCGGTCTTTTCTTTTCTTTCTTCTTTAAAAAAAAACAAAAAAAACCCTTTTCTTTATTCAGCTGTGCATTTTCATTTTGGGCCTTAGGCCTAAATATTTTCTCCTCATGGAGAAGCCCGCTTCCGGGTTCAAAAAGTGCACAAAATGTGGCGGTACTATTTCTGTCACTAACACCCATGATTGGTGTCTGAAATGTTTGGGTCCTGACCATTCCATCACGGATTGTGTGTCCTGCACCATGATGTCTAAAAGAGGTCGGCAGAACCAAGCAGCCAAGCTCAGTACCCTGTTTCCCTCTGATGCAGCCTCGGTGGCATCAACGTCTTCCAGGGCTTCTTCTTCCTCCCATGGATCTCAGGTAACCAAACATAAATCTAGCCGGTCCTCGAAGGGCAAATCTCCATCTAAGCATCGAGATGCCTCCGGGCTTGTCCTCGAGGATTTCGCTCCGACAAAATTACCCCGGCGGGACGTTCCGGCTTCCAAAGCATTCTCTATGGGGTCACAGGTTGACATCGATGGCTCGGCCTCGACCGATCACCTGTTGCCGTGTTCTGGGGTACCGGTGGCCTCCACTGGTACCGACATCCAGACTTTGGTGGAGTCGATGGATCAGAAAATTCTGTCCATGCAGCGCACCCTCACGGCGTTTATGCAGGCTTCGACGCCTCCGGTACCGCAACAATCTCCGTTGCCGGTACCGACCCCGGCACCGCCAGTACCGATTGCATCGACATCTCTGAGTCAGGAGGCTTCTGTCAATGCACCGGTACTTCTTCCTCAAGAGTCTGTTTCTCCAAAACGAAGAATGTCTCCTCCAGAGGACTTGTCTTTTCAAGACTTCATTAGGGAAGTGGCTAGAGGCCTCTCCATCACAGTGGCCTCTGAGTCAGAGCCTAGAGCCAAGCAATTAGATATTTTGCAATATCCTAAGGCTCCTAAGGAAGCAGCTACCTTACCTATTCATGAAATTCTTTATGATCTCATGTTGGGCATGTGGGAGACTCCTCTCACCACCTTTCCTCATTCTAGTAGGTTAGACACCATGTGCCGTGTCCCTCCCTGTCCTGGTTTTCATAAGACTCAGCTTCCTCACCACTCTATTGTGATTGAGTCTGCTATGAAGAAAATAAAGAGTTCAAAGAGACACTCATCTAACCCTCCTGGACGTGAATGTAGGACTCTAGATGCTTTTGGCCGAAGGATTTTCCAGGCCAATATGCTTGCTGCCAGAATCAACTCCTATAGTCTCTATATGGGGATGTTTCTAAAAGAGGTCACAGATCATCTGCAGACTTTAGCTCCTTTTATTTCAGAAGATAAAAGGCAGGAATTTCACACTTGGCTCAAACATGCCCAAGATGTTTCCAAATTCTCCAACCGTGCAGCCTTTGACTCTTTTGAGTGTGTAAGCAGAGCCACGGCTATTGCCATAGGTGCACGCAGAATTGCTTGGTTACAAGCCTCTGATTTGGAACTCTGGGTCCAAGATGAGTTGGGAAACCTTCCTTGTACAGGTGAAAACCGGTTTGGCAGGGATTGGCAAGCAAAGGCCACTCAGATGGATGCTGAGAACTCTGCTTTGGATCGACTTTCAAAGTCTACCTCTGCCCCTGTTAAGAAAAGATTGTTAAAAAAGACATCTTTTTCTAAAAAGGGAAGATATTATCCTGCTCATGGGCAGACATCTTCTGCAGGTCATTTTGCTGCAAAGCGTCAGCAACCACCTAAACAGGCCAAGTCAAAGGCTGCCAGGCCTACCACAGCCCAGCAGCCTCAACCTCCTCAGGGCCTTTGACTTCCAACTAGAGAAATTAGCCTTTCTAGCTCTGGAAAAACCAGAGCCCCTCACCATTCCAGGAAGGTTGACTTACTTTGCTCCCAGATGGGAGCAAATCGCAGCAGAGCAGTGGACCCTCTCCATCATAAAGGAAGGGTACAAGCTTCATTTCTTAAGCCTTCCTCCTCACACCATGGAGAAATAGTTCAATTCTCCAACATCTCTCCTCAACCTTCTAGGTCAGGAGATTGCTACCCTTCTTGCCCAAGGGGCAATAGAAGAAGTACCTCTTCTTCAACAGGGCTCAGGGTTCTACTCCCCTTATTTTCTTATCCCAAAGAAAACAGGGGGCTACAGACCCATATTAGATCTCAGAGAATTGAACAAGTTTTCTATTCAAGGAGAAATTCAAAATGATTTCTCTAGGGGCTCTGCTTCCATACCTTCAGAGTCAGGACTGGCTTTGTTCTCTAGATCTCAAGGATGCGTACACCCATGTCCTCATCCATCCAACACACAGAAGGTTCCTTTTTCAAGGAAAGCACTACCAATACAGGGTGCTTCCTTTCGGTCTGGCCTCTGCACCAAGGGTGTTCACGAAATGCATGGCAGTAGTAGCTGCATGTCTCCGCACTCTAGGAATTTTCGTATTCCCATATCTGGACGACTGACTCATTCGAGCCCCATCCCAGTCAGAGGCCCAGACTTGCCTAACCTGCACAATGCATATCCTTCAGTATTTGGGACTAGTAATAAACATCCCAAAATCCAATCTTACCCCTACTCAGTCTCTGGAGTTCAAAGGGGCCTTGCTGGATACTACAACTGCAAGGGCCTATCTTCTTCAGGCCCGTTGCCTACATCTAGTGCAGTTAGCCTCCCAGATTCAGTTAAAGTCCCACTTAACTGCTCGAGAGATGTTACAACTATTAGGCCACATGGCATCCACCGTGCATGTGGTTCCATATGCTCGCCTTCACATGAGGGCAGCTCAATGGACTTTGTCCACCCATTGGACTCAGGCATCAGGTTGCCTGTCAGACAAAATAGCAAACTCCAGTCGCCTTTTTTGGTCTCTCCAGTGGTGGAAGTCCTCTCAAAACCTGTTGCTGGGGTCCCCTTTTCAGCAACCTCTACCCCAAGCAGGGGAGCTCATCTACAAGATCTCTCCACCCAAGGCATCTGGTCTCCACAGGAGACTTCTCTGCATATCAATCTATTGAAACTCAGAGCAATATTCTTAGCTCTCAGTGTTCCATACCCTTCTCAGCTACAGGACAGTCCTCATCCATACGGACAACCAAGTAGCCATGTTCTATGTGAACAAGCAGGGCGGGACTGGCTCTCTGTCGCTTTGCGACTGTGGGCCTTCGCCAGAGAACATCACATCCATCTTCTGGCAGTATATCTTCCAGGCGTTCAAAACTCTTGGGCGGACACACTCAGTCGAGTTCTGCTTCCACACGAATGGTCCCTCCACATGGACCAAGTAGCCAGGATTTTTCGAATTTGGGGAACCCCGGACATAGACCTCTTTGCAAGTCCGTGGAATGCCAAACCTCCCCGGTTCTGTTCCAGAATTCCGTGTCAGGGAGTTCAGGCCAAGGATGCTTTCCTCCTTCACTGGGGTCAAGACTTTCTTTATGCCTTTCCACCAATTCCCCTAATTCCCAAAACACTATTCAAGCTTCAGAGAGATCAAGGGACCATGATCCTCATAGCACCACATTGGCCACGCCAAGTGTGGTACCCTCTACTTCTGCATCTCTCTCAAGCTCCCTCCCTGGACTTGGGCTCTGCACCAGACCTTATCCCAGGAAGAGGGAACATTATGGCACCCAAGCCCCCAGTCGCTCCGTCTCAGGGCTTGGTTGCTGAGGGCTTATACCTTCAAGATTTTCATCTCTCTCAGCAAGTCAGAGATGTTATTCATGCCTCTAGAAAGCCTTTTACTAGACGTTCCTATGCTTTCAAATGGAAAAGATTTACCATTTGGTGTTCAGAGAAGGGTCTAAACCCTCTTGCAATACCTCTGAATTCTCTACTAGAGTATCTCCTGCATCTATCCCATGCAGGTCTGAAAACAAATTCAGTAAGAGTCCATTTGAGTGCTATTGCAGCGTCCCTCAAGCCTCTCAATGGACAACCTATTTCCTCTCATCCTCTTATAGCAAGATTCATGAGAGGCCTTCTTTTAACTAAACCTCACATTAGACCACCTCCAGTGGCATGGGACTTAAACCTGGTTCTTGGCCAGCTCATGAAGCCACCCTTTGAACCTTTAGCCACCACCTCCTTGAAATTTCTTTCTTGGAAGGTTATTTTTCTCATTGCAGTCACCTCAGCACGCTGCATCAGTGAATTGCAAGCTTTTGTGGCTAATCCACCTTATACAAGGTTCCATCATAAGGTAGTCCTCAGGACCAATCCACACTTTATGCCTTAAAATGGTCTCGCCTTTTCATCTGAACCAAGAGGTATATTTACCTGTCTTTTTTCCAGGACCTCATGCATCAAGTGCAGAGAGGAATCTTCATACCTTGGATTGTAAGAGAGCTCTTGCTTTTTACTTACAAAGAACACAGCAACATAGAAAGTCTTCTCAACTCTTTGTTGCTTTTGATCCTTCTCATTTAGGACTTCCAGTCTGTAAGAGAACACTGTCCAACTGGATTGCTCAGTGTATTTTTTTCGCCTACCAGAGTAGAAACCTTTCTCTGGAGGGCCATGTCACAGCTCACAATGTGAGAGCCATGGCAGCCTCAATGGTTCATCTAAATTCTGTGTCCATCGACCAAATCTGTCGAGTGGCCACTTCATACCTTCACAGCCCATTACTGCTTGGACAAGGACTCCTGCCAGGATGCCTCGTTTGGTCAGGCTGTCCTCAAACACCTGTTCCATTCCTAATCAACTCCTACCCACCTACCCTGGTTGGATGCCAGAGATCCATGGGTGGAGGTAGAGTCCTTTTCAAGGACACACAACCTGGGGTTCTCCCCTGGCATCTGCAGCTAGGGAGTCCCCATATGTGAAGACTCATTCCTGCTTGTTCCTGGAGATAGCACAGTTACTTACCTGTAACAGGTGATCTCTGGGAACAGCAGGAATAAGTCTTCACAACCCACCCACCTCCCCTAGGAGTTGTATCTCTCTATCTTTCTTTCCTTTCCTCTCTCTCTCTTTGTCTCAGCTTTAAAACTCGAACTGGAGAGAGGCAGTTGGGAAAGGCGGGAAGGCAGCGCGCAGGCACTGTGGGATGCTCCCAAAAGCTTTCTTACTGGACGCTGGGGAGCGTTCCTGCGCAGGCTCCGTCGGTACCGACGATACCCATATGTGAAGACTTATTCCTGCTGTTCCCAGAGATCACCTGTTACAGGTAAGTAACTGTGCTTTACATATAGTGCCATTCCTCCTGCCTTTTTGCCCACCCTGTCCTTCCTGAATAAATTATAGCCTGGTATAATTACATCCCAGTCATGGTTCTCTATCAACCTTGTCTCCCTGACTGTAAATCCAAGTCAGCCTCTTCCACTAAAACCTCAAGATTCAGAATCTTATTTCCCATACTACAAGCATTAATGCACACTGCTTTCTAGATGTTACCCTTTTTCCCCATTTCTACAGAGGTATTTAATATTTTACTTACTTTGGGACTTTCTTCATCCATCCCCCAAACAAATCTAGTTTAAAGCTCTCAGTCTTCAGTAGGTTAACCAGTGTGCTGCAGAAGACACTTTGACCCTTCTTAGATAGATGGATACCATCTCTGCTCAGCAGCCCTTGGAATATCATCCCCTGGTCCAGGAAACCAAAATGTTCTCTAACAGCATCCATGCAGCTGTGCATTCATCTCTAGGAAGCTAGCTTCTCTGCCTCTGTCTACCTAGCAACTGATACGCTTGCTCTATTTTTATATCAAATGTCCACATTATCCATGCTCTCATGCTACAATAAGACCTTGTATATCTCAGCAGCCACTTTCTTTATATTGCTGTATTTGGGGAGAGGGGGGACCCCTGGGCACACCTGGTATCCAGATGTTGTGCCTTATCTGATTTTTTTTCCCCCCATATCTTCAATTTTCAGTGCCATCATCTCAACTTCTTCTAATTCATTAACATGTCTCCTTTGTCCTCCCACTACCTCTCCTTGTAGTACTCTATTTATTTTATTTATTTATTTATTTATTTATTTAACTGTTTTTATATCCCGCTTTTCTCCGGGTCAAAGCGGCATTACATACAAGGGTGGGGAAATTAAATATAAGGGTGGGGCCATCACCGGGAGGGCAACAATGATGATTTCGACATAAGACAGACTTTCGACATGGACAGTTTAGTGCAGTATTTGATCAGAGGTTCATGGTGGGCCTCTACCCATAGGCCCAGTCATCTATCTCCACTCTCGATTCCTTTACTTATTCTGTAGGCTCAGTTTTCACTTCTATTACTGTATCTCCTCCTTTAAATCTATAAACCATCCTCTCCGTTCTTCACTTGACATCACATTTTGTTATATTTTTTTGAAGGTGTGAATAAACAGGTAGAAATAGGTGAGCCGGTTGATTATAGCATATTTGGATTTTCAGAAAGCATTGAACAAGGTCCCTTTTATAAGAGACTGTTGGGGAAATTTTAAAAAGGTTATGGGATAGGAAGCAGTGTACTGTTGTGGATTAGGGATTAGTTAAAAGATAGAAAACAGAGTTTAAAGCTAAATGGACAATTTTCTCAGTGAAGAAAAGTGAATAGTGGAGTACCCCAGCAATCTGTGCTGGACCCACTGTTTTTGAAATATCTTTTATTCCAACGAAGAGAAACATTTGAGTTACAGCATATTGCTCATCACCACATAACACGTGGGATGGCAATATGTTGACAAATACAGGCCAGAAAAATATTGCCATACAAAGAATACAATAGATGAGGGGTATGAGACATTAACAGCCCTCTCCTCACTAGAGACCCAAACTAAGAATGCAGCAACCGATCCCGTATTAGATAATCCCTCCCCTCCTACCCTGGCCATTAAATCCCTAGATCCTTGCCATCCTCAATCCAACAACAGAGTGTATTCTCCTCCGTCAGAAAGAGAACAACATATCCAACTTGGAAACAATCAATACAGATATAGCAACCTTTTTTGCTCAGTGGTGTAGCAGTCCTCTCTCCTTTTGCATGGTTAATGGCAAACCCCTGCTCTATGTTGTAAGCCTCAGGTAGGGGCATTCCCCCTTTCTTCTCTCCCTTCTCTTCTCCCTTCTCATTGAATCCAAGGTGTCCAGACCTGCTCCCACCACCAACTCCCCCCCCCTGAGTTCATAAGTAGCCATATCAAACCACATAGCTTGGCCCACTTTGACCCACCAGTCCTTCATCTGTGGGCCCATGTGTGCCCTTCACATCTAGGCCAGTGCTACTCGAGCCATTAACAACAGTTTTTCCCTCAACACCCCCACCAGCTCATCTGATAAAATGGGCTTTCTTGTGCCCACTGATTTTTAACATCTTTATAAATGACCTAGAAATGGGAATAATGAGTGACGTGATCAAATTTTACAGATGATGCAAAATTATTCAAAGTTTTAAAACGCGAGAGGATTGTGAAAAATTGCAAGAGGACCTTGACAAATTGGGAGACTGGATGTCCACATGGCTGATAAAATTTAATGTGGACAAGTGCAAGTTATGCACAGAGAAGAACCCAAACTATTGTTATATGATGTAAGGTTCCACATTAAGAACCACCACCCAGGAAAAGGATCTGGGCATCATCATGGATAATACGTTGAAACCCTCCACCCAGTGTGCAGCAGTGATCAAGAAAGCAAATAGAATGCTAGGAATCGAAAGGAAAGGAGAACAAAACCAAGGATGATGATATGCCTCTGTATCTCTACATGATGCGACCACACCTTGACTATTGTGTGCAATATCTTAGATATAGCAGACCTCTCACTTGGTTTGCAGCGTGTCGTGCTGTGAGGGCTTGCGTGCATCAGTGATGCTGAGAGCTAAACTATCGGTAGTTTAACTACTGGCGGGGTCTCCCAAGATGGACAGGTCTCAGCTGAGGTGCCAGACCAAAACAAACCACCCATCTGGGCAGCAGCAGAATGGCATAGTTTTGATGGCGGAGGATCACATTTTTGTGACAATGGCAACAACACCAAACTTAAACTGCGCGGAAGAAAGGCCCGGCAATCTACTTCTGTATCTTGCCATGAAAACCCAATGGATAGTTACAATCAAACAAATTGTGATATGGTGCTGGAAGATGAGACCCCCGGGTCGGAAGGCACTCAACTAGCTACTGGGGACGAGCTGAAGACTTTTCAGAGTAAAGCCAGTATTTATGATGTGGTTGGATCAAAACCCTCGGGACGTCTGACTGCTGATGTAGCTGCGCATGAAATGAGAGTCAGAAGCTGTAAAGATGTCTTAAACATTGGAACATGGAACGTACGAAGTTGGAGGTGGTCAAGAATGAAATGGAACGTGTACAACTTGATCTGTTGGGTGTCAGCGAACTGAAATGGACTGGCATCGGGCACTTTGCATCAGATGATCACATGGTCTACTATGCTGGAAATGAAAGACAAAGAAGAAATGGTGTTGCATTTACAGTTCTTGCAAATTTCTTCTTTATTATAATGAAATACAATGCAGTCAGCGAACGCTTAATCTCTATTCGTCTACGAGGATTGCCTATCAACACAACTATAATTCAAGTATATGCCCCAACAACAGTTGCAGAAGAGAATGAAATTGAAGAGTTCTATGAACAAGTACAAGCTGAAATTGACAGAACATGCAAACAGGATATCCTGATAGTCATGGGTGACTGGAATGCAAAAGTTGGCAACAAAGAAGAAGGCAAAGTAGTTGGAAAATATGGACTTGGCAACAGAAATGAAGCTGGAGAAAGACTAATAGAATTCTGCAAGACCAATGATCTATTCATCTCAAACACCTTCTTCCAGCAACACAAGCGGCGACTATACACATGGACTTCACCCAATGGATTGTATAAAAATCAAATTGACTACATCTGTGGAAGTCAACGATGGAAAAGCTCTATAACATCAACCAAGACAAAACCTGGAGCTGACTGTGGTACAGATCATCAACTACTAGTATGCAAACTCAAGCTAAAGTTGAAAAAGAGCAAACCACTCATGAATGCAGCAAAATATGACCTTGAGAATATACCACTGGAATTTAAAGACTGCCTGCAAAATCGATTTGCTGCTTTAGATACAAATGACAGAGCTCCGGAAGAGTTATGGAATGACATCAAGAAGGTTGTGTTGGAAGAAAGCGAAGTCTCTACAAAAGGTGAAAAAGCAAAAACGGCCAAAATGGATGATGGAAGAAACTCTGAAAATTGCCCAGAAACGCAGAGAAGCTAAAGCCAGAGGAGAAAAAGACAATCGCAGAACTCAACAGAGATTTCCAATGTGCAGCAAGACAGGACAAGGAAAAGTACTACAACGACGCATGCAAGGAAATAGAAGCAGAAACTATTAGAGGAAGAACAAGATCGGCTTTCCTAACGCTACGAGAGTTAAAGAAAAAGTTCCAGCCTCGAATTTGAATGTTACAAGATGCTCAAGGTTCTATGTTGAATGATGCTGAGAAGATCAAGAAAAGGTGGAAGGAATATACAGAGCTTTTATATGATAATGATCAAGTGGACCAACAGCCGTTTCAACCTGTACTTTATGATCGGGAACCATTGGTGATGAAAGAAAAAGTTGAAGCAGCATTGAAAGCCTTATCAAAGAACAAAGCACCAGGCATTGATGGCATTCCTATAGAAGTATTGCAGCAATCTGATGCAGCTGTTGCCATACTTACAAGGCTCTGCCAAGAAATATGGAAGACAACATCATGGCCAACTGACTGGAAAAGATCTGTGTTTATACCAATACTAAAGAAAGGTAATCCAACTGACTGTGGAAATTATCGAACAATCGCTCTGATCCCACATGCCAGCAAGATTCTACTGAAGATTATTCAAAAGAGACTACAACCATACCTGGAACAAGAACTACCTGAAGTGCAAGCAGGGTTCAGGAAATGGCGAGGAACGAGAGACATCATTGCGGATGTGAGATGGATCCTTGAAAAGACTAAAGAATACCAAAAGGATATCTATTTGTGCTTTATCGACTATAGCAAGGCTTTTGACTGTGTAAACCATGAGAAACTCTGGGCCACATTAAGAAGCATGGGTATACCAGAACACCTGATCGTTCTCTTGCGCAATTTGTACATTGATCAAGAAGCAACAGTTCGAACGGAACTAGGAGAAACAGAATGGTTTAAAATAAGCAAAGGTGTAAGACAAGGCTGCATACTCCCCCCTACCTGTTTAATTTATATGCAGAACAAATCATCAGAGAAGCAGGATTGTATGAAGACAACAGAGGTGTGAAGATTGGTGGAAGACTCATCAACAGCCTTCGCTATGCTGATGATACGACATTACTGGCTGAAAGTGAAGATGATCTGAAACATTTGCTTCTCACAATCAAAGAACATAGGGGTCTGTTTACTAAACGGCGCACATGTACGGGGCGCACATGAGCGCTCTAAAAGATGTATTTAAGTGCTCTTAAGCGCCCCGTACGAGTGCGCGGCACATTAACGGGTCCCGCAAGCGTGCGCCGACAACGCGCACATTTGCGGGGCGGTAATGTGCGAAAGAGGCGTGCCAAGGTGAAATGAGGGCGGAGGAAGGCCCCCTAGGGGCGGAGAGACGGGGTCAGTGGGCGGAATGTGGGAGGGGAGAGACTCGCCGCACAGGAGCGTGCCCGAATCTGCAAAGAACTTTACCGCCAGTGAAACACTCGCGTTAGAGGTGCTGTGCAGGGAAAAGAAACCGTTTCCGTCAGCAATGTGCAGCACAATAGTGGAAGCCCAAAAACCGTGAGCAGTGTGATCTATGTGCACAGATCAAACGCCGTAATGTCACAGGGCACTAACCACACGGGCGCCGCGCACCTTAGCGCATCTGTCAATCACAGCTTCTGTTCTTCACGACGGAACGCCCACTCCTTATACGGCACCCGCTCGGTACCGCGGACCGCACAACACCGGCCTTTAGTAAACAGACCCCTTAGTCTCAAAATGGGCCTGCACCTTAATGTAAAGACAAAGATCATGACAACTGGCATAATCAACAGGTTCATCGTTGAAGGAGAAGAAATTGAAATTGTGAACAACTTTAACCAATGTTCCCTCTAATTTTCTGTAGGCTGTGTGCGCATAAAATATCAGCTGTGCGGCTTTTGAAGGAAGGTTAAATTTTTTTGTGCGCTACATAACGACACTTGGAGTTATATACTTTAAAATTTGACTACACATTAGAATACAGTATGTACACCACATTGATGTTAATCAAATTAAATGAAAATAGACGATTACTAAATGAAGCGGAAACTTTCTAGTAATTACAATCACAAATGTGGTATTATTTCAGTTAATTTTTATTGAAAGCCATTGTTATTCCATGTAAATAATTTATGTATGGAAGAAGAGTTCGGTGTCCTATATGGAGTGGTGGGTTCACCCCTAAACAAAGACATGGGGAGAGGTGACCTGCACAGAGCAACAGGTTCACCTACTCTTGCCATCTTGCTGGGCAGACTAGATGGACCATCATGCTGGTCTTTATCTGCCGTCACTTACTATGTTCTCAAAATTTCTCTCTTCGATCTTTCAAATGTACCCAGTCTGAATAAATTTTATCAAGGTCTACTGATCCGCCATCTTGAAGATGACTCTTAACACGCATCAGCATTTCCAAATGTTCTAAATGTAAGCGATTCCTTATTTTGGTTTTTAAACTGTTCATCAAGCTGAAACCATGCTCACAATCTGCACTAGAAGCCAAAAATGTTCCACCAATATCGATCAGTTTCGCTAAATCTGCAAAGTTAGGATTCTGAAACGCCAAAGTCACCATATCCGGAGAACTGTTTATCAGTTTGCTTTTAATTTTTTCTGCGACTAAAAACTTGAAGTCATTGTACTGCTGAACAACAATATGTTCCTCCATAAGAAATTGTTTGTACTTTAAACAGAGTGATCGGACGTTTTCAATTCCAAATTCATAATCACACTGTGCTATTGCTGTCAAGTCAAAAGCAGACCATTCCTCAATTTCATTTTCAGGAAATCTTTCCCCTAAATGCAGACACAGCATATTAATGAAAGTAAGTGTGGAACCAGTATCCACTGAAATGTCTCCAGGTATCTTGTCGAAGATTTTTTAACATTATCAGTCCATTTTACTGTGTCACCCAAGTATTGCATTCGGATTTTGTTCAGCTTACCCTATGCAAGATGATATGCTTCCAGTGGTGTTAGCCCACGTTTCTGAAATGCCATTGTTAATGAAGCTAGTTCAGATAAAACATCATTCAAAATTTGCAGTGTTATATGGAATTGATGGCTGTTTAGCTTTTTATAACAGTACTTTTGCAATGGGATCATTATCCTTCTCTTCTTCAAAGTATTTTAATAATGGATCATAATTTTGAATAATTGCTTGAAGAGCAAAATGTCTAGATAACCACCACACTTCGTTCAGAGGTCTAAAAGCAATTGACTCGCATTCAGAAGCATCTGCTAATTCTTTAAATTGTGACCTTTTAGTAGAAGATCGACAAAAGATTGTGTAAACAGTTCTCATGAAAGTTTCAACTTCTTTCATCAACTTTACTTCCTTCCATGATTTAGAGATCCCCAAATCTTCACGATGCTGCTGCACTAAATGCGAAATATTTTGTTTGAGCTGCGCAGCAACACCATTTATTCTGCCTGACATGACAGGCACCATCCGAAGTAAACATGGCCATTTTGTTAAGGTCAAGCTTGTATTTCCCATAGAATTCCCGGAGTGCACTGACTGTTGATGCAGCATCACATGCTTACAACTGTAGCATCCCACCAAATGAAGTTTTATACAGACATGAATTTACTGGCCGATATTTGAAGTACAGTATTAAGTATTTGTTGAAAGAAATGTCTGTGCTTTCATCAATAGTTAATGTATGATACGCTGCTGATGCAACATCTGCCATGAGCTTATCTTGGACATTTATGTTTATAATTTCAAGAAATTCAAACGAATAGTTTTTGCTTCTCCAGCTTTCGGGTATGGTTATGTACTTGGACATGTGTTCATTAATATCTTGAACAGAGAGCATGGAAATATTCATCCGAACAGCCAGCAAAACACTATCAATTAGAATTTTAATTTCTTCGGGTGTAGAACGCTTCCGTTCATTACTAATTTGCCTTTTCTTTTTTTCAGCAGTGCTCTCAAGCAACAAGTTAAATAATCCTCCTCTTAAATTTGGATTTTTAGCTCTAAGTTTCTTAACACTTTCAGTATGAGTCTTACTAGACAGATGTCGTTTCAAAAAGTCCAGTTTCCACACATCATGCCAAATTTTGCCATTCGAAACCTCTCCGATGGTTTTTGCATCTCAGCAGTATAAACAGACTACTCCGTCATCCTCTTCGTAAGTGAATATTTCACGCAGTTGAACGCATGTTTTATCCCGAGATTTCGGTGTCTCCGTTTCAATAATTTCTTCAAGCCATTCAGGCTTAAAAGCTCTGGCCGTTCTCTTACGTTTTTCACCTCTCATTGCTATTGGTTTCGACATTTTAAAAGTGGTGTGGTGGTCACAGCAAGTGCTTTATTATTCAAAAGAAATGCCCCAATACATTTCATCCAAAGCCTGATGGGCTTGGAAGTTGGAACTGCAAGCAATATAACAATATTGTTATAGTGGTAACAAAGAGAAAACTAATACATAGTAAAAAAGAAGGCACAGTATTACTTACATGGATTAACAGTTTAACACAAATCCAGAAAAGTGACTTAATTTTAAAACTATGGATATAGCCAAGATTAACACATACGGTAAACATCTATACGGTATGTACATGTATAAAAACAACATACACCAAGATTTTATGTAAAGCAACTCAAAAAAACATATGGTGTAGTGACTTACCAAAAGGTCAAAATATTAAAATGACATTAAAATAGCTGAACACTAAAAATCGACGACCGAGGGATAACAAGCATCAATAACATGGGGGAGGGGGAGGAAGGGGGAAGGGAGATAGGAAAGGGGGGAAGGAAGGGGGAAGGGAAAGGGGAAGAAAAAGAAAATAAAAAAGAAAAAGAAACTGACATTGTATTGTAAGAGCTCTGTTTAAAAGAAAAGGGGGGGAAACAAATGGGACTAAAAAGTACCACTAATAAAAAAGGTGATGGATGGCATATGTAGTAAAAATAATAAATACTTTTGGCATTAAAAAATAACTCTGAAAATAAGTATAAAAGTAATGATAAGTACATTTGGCAAAAAGAAAGATCATCTCTGGTTGAAAGAAGAGAGAAAAGTGGGGGCAAGTCAAGGACATTTTCCCTCTTTCACAGGGTTCCTATGCCTGTACTTGCCTGCCCTATGGGGAAACCACCTGAAATAAAAAGAAAAGGGGGCAAGAACTTAGAATCCCACTCCTCATTTCTTAAGTGCTTTCCTAGGTAATCCCTGCGACATTCTTCACCTTCTCATTAAAACACAGATGAATAGTACCATTTTAGAGAAGAGCAAAACACACACTGAAATTCTAGGGGGCTTACACAACAGGTAAGAATGGTGTCAGGGAATAAATGGCTTTAAACAAACTTTCTGAAGAAAGTAGTCAGTGACAGTTATAAGAGCATCCTCAGTAGGAGCAGCAGTCCCACAGTGTTTTTAACATGCTCCTTCCTCAAGTCAGACGGGTTTTTTTTCCCGATACAAACCACTTTTTTAGCCACAGTTAAAATTTGAGGTATACTATTTTCTTTAAGTCCTACATCAATAATTCTACTGAACACAAGTACAAAGTTTAATCATGCAGAAACAAAGCGGCAGATGCCATCTTCTCTGGCTTCGTTATTTTCACGCATTAAAAGACAGAATCTACAGAACAAGGTCTCGTTAAGTCTAAAATTAACTAAACGCCACCCCAACAAAGCAGCAGGGCCGAGATAACTCCTTCAGGAAGCTAGAGAATACTGTGCAACTCCAGCTTTCCACTCTACTGAGAGAACTCCCCATTTCCCCCAGGGTGAAAAAAAGAAGACAAATAAAAACACAATCTGAAATACACACAAACACACATCCCAACCCCCTTCCTAAAAATAATTGAGGCTGCCGCACGCAGGCCCAGACGGTTCTGCTGGGCTCGAGGCCTCGGCAGGGAAGACCCAGACCATCACTCACACCGAAAAAGGCCTCCGCTCGTGCAAAGTCATATGTATATATTTCACCAGAGAAAGACACACATACAAGATGTATATACAAACCCCACCACGACATCCTGGGCACCCGAAACATCCAGTACAGACATGCAGGCAGCCCGCGAGTGGGAGAGATAGAGAAGGATGACGAAGGACCCCAAATCAAGGAGCTGCTGCTGCTTGCTCTTCCTTGCCCAGGCCCGCCGCCTCCTCTTCCTCCTGTACACTAGTTGTGTAGGCTCTCGCGATGCCTCCACGGGGACTCTCAGTCAGATTACTACAGATATGCAAAAAGCATAGATATGCACTCACCTGCTCCACTGCCGATAGCCCGTCCCCAGGCAGCAGTCCCGGAGCACCGGTCTCCTTCGCTGGTGCGGTGTGTTGCTCTCGCATCCAAGGCAGCACGTGGCACTGAAGGCTGGCTGAGGGAGGGATCAAAGGAGGTGCGTGGCTGGCAGGCAGGCACAAGAGCAGAAAGAGGCTGGCTTGCTGGCTGCCCCTCCCTTTTATTTCCCTCTAGCCTGTCATGATTCGTCAATCGTCGGTCACATGTGAGAGGAGTGAGGGCAGGGGACTCAGTGCAGACAGAGGAGAGATTCGGAAGTGACGAAAATTACAGAATGGCAGTAGATCGGTGGTGCAGCCACGGCCTTAAAAAACCCAAGGTTTGAAAACTCATGAAATCAGTAATTTTTGTGCGCTCCTTTAAAAGTTTTGTGTGCACGCGCACAGCTTAGAGGGAACAGTGACTTTAACCTACTTGGATCAACTATCAATAAAGAAGCAACAAGCCGTCAAGAAATCAAACGACGCATTGCTCTTGGCAGAATGGCTATGAAAGACCTAGATAAGATTCTCAAGAGCAGAGATGTCTCTCTCCATACAAAGATTCGACTTGTTCAAGCCATGGTATTTTCAATAACATCATATGGATGTGAAAGCTGGACAGTGAAAAAGACAGACAGGAAGAAAATTTATGCCTTTGAATTATGGTGCTGGCGGCGAATACTGTGTATTCCATGGACTGCCCGAAGAACAAACCAGTCGGTACTAGAGGAGATCAAACCTAAGCTTTCTTTAGAAGCTCAGACAAGACTTCGACTTTCATACTTTGGACACATCATGCGAAGAGAGAGATCATTAGAGAAAGACATTATGCTTGGCAAGATAGAAGGTCAACGCAAAAGAGGAAGGCCAGCAATGAGATGGATCGATACAATAACAGCAGCTACGGGTACCAGTCTGTCAACAATGAGCCGCCTGACTGAAGACCGAACACAATTTTTAGGATAGCTATCCAGAGGGTCGCCATGAGTCGACTCTGACTCGACGGCACTTAACAACAGCAGACCTAGAAAAAATACAAAGAACGATGACCAAAATAGTAAAGGGGGATGGAAGGATATCCCTATGAGGAAAGGCTTGCGAAATCAGGGCCTTTAAAAGTGGAAAACAGATGGCTGTGGGGAGATGATAGAGGTCTATAAAATAATGAATGGCATTGAACGGGTAAATGTAGATCAGTTGTTTTATACCTTCAAAAATGAGAGAAGCTCAGTGACGAGCAATGAAGCTACATTGTAGCACATTTAAGATCTAATTGGAGAGAATTATTTTTTTCACTCAACACATAATCAAACTCTTGTATTTGTTACCAGAGGATGTAGTAAAAGCTGTAGCTGGGTTTAAAAGAGGTTTGAACAAATTCCTAAAGGAAAAGTCCATAAACCCTTATTAAAGAGGACCAGAGAAATCCACTGCTTACCCCGGGGTATAAGCGGCATGGAATCTATATTTCTCTTGGGATTGACAGGTAGTTGTGACCTAGATTAGCCACTGTTAGAAATAGGATACTGGGCTTGATGGTCCCTTGGTCTGAGCCAGTATGGCATACCTTATGTTCTCACCGTACGTTGTTGCCAGCCTCTCTGACTGATGCTTCTCCTACCGCACTCTCACGTGTTTCACCTTTGGCCATCTTGCTTTCTTCTCGCACATCTGCTTTGCTGCCTTGGAACGCAAAGTACTTAAGATCTGTTGCTTTGCACCGTGTTGATATCCCAGAACTGCCTCTGCCACCTTCAATTTATGGTTGGCAGTCACAATCCCTTTTTTCCAATATGTTAAGGTTCAATATACTGCAACTCCTTATTTTTTTCTGGGTTTGCTAGCAGAGTTCCATTTTCAGGCAGCCATCTGGCATGACAACACTTCCTCCATTTTTTGTGGACATTTTCTCCAGGAACTTGTCCAAATCTCTTTTGACTATTGCTGTGTTAGCCACCTTGACCAAATCCTCCAGCAACAGACTCCACAGCTTGCTTGTTTTTGTGCTGGAGGGAGGGAATTTCTACAATTTGTTTTCAATCTGCTGGTTATTAGTTTCATGGCGTATCCTTTTTCTTTTTAAACAGCTGTCCCCTATTTAACCATTCTACCCACTCATGATTTCATAAATTGGCATTCATTTACTTAGGGTCCCAACTTTGGAACTCACTTCCCTCCAATCTCTCGCTGGAAAGTTCTTACATGAGTTTAAGGGTGTCAAACCATAGCTTTTCTCTCAGGCATTTGGTTTTATATCTCTTTTTCCTCCCCTCAGTCTCTCCACTTGCACGTATATTTTTTTGGATCTTACCGTTCTATACTCATTCATTCCCTCCTTTTGTGTCATTGTTTTGAAGTTTAATTGAATTTAATTCTGAATTTTTTATTTGTATTAATTTAAACTCTGTTATTAATTTATGTTTTGTGGTACTTTTGTTTTCTGGCTATCTTTCTCAGCTGTAAACTACTGTGATGTCTAATTTGAATGGCAAGTTATAAAATTGCATTAAATAAATGTATTTTTTATCATGCCCCCTCTTTCTTCTCCAAGCCATAGATCCATAAACTGTTTAGCCTTTCTTCATGAGAGAAGTGTTCAGTCCAAGGCTGGTTTTAGGGGGTAGTAAACAGGTCAGTTTCCCTTGTCCCCCATATCACAGACGGCCCCAAGCCTGTCTCAGTCTAAAGGAGGAATAACTTGAAGATGGGTTTTGGGCCCCCTCCCCAGTTCTTGCCCTAAGCCCCTGAATGTTTTAACACTGGTGCCCTGGTCCATCCCCTTTGCAATTTTTGTCACCCTTTGAATCTTTCTAGTTATGCATTTATTTATTTATTTACATTCTCTTATATACCGCGCTATTCTGCATCAGTGCGGTTTACATTGAACAAACTGAAATTACATTGAACAGGGCATTATAACTTGGAGATAACTATTTTACAGGGAACATGGGCTATGGAGGGTTAAGTGGCTTGCCCAAGACCACAAGGAGCACCTGTGGGACTAGAAACCCCAGTCCTTCCAGCCCAAGGTTGCTGTCCTCTAGTGGGATTTGAACCCCCGACCTTCCGGCCTGAAGTACCTTGCCCCAACCACTAGGCCACTCCTCCACTCCACTTTTTTTGAGATGGGGTGACCAGAATTGTACACAATAATCAAGGTGTGGCCACACTAGGGGCTTATATAGAGGTTTTATTCTCCATTCATTTTCAAATAATCCCTAATATTTTATTTGTTTTTTGTTTTGTGGGGTTTTTTTTGTTTTTGCTTTTGTTTTTAGCAGCTGTGGTATGCTAGATCAAATATTTCAATGTACTGTCCACAGCAATTCCAAGATCTTTTTCTTGGTAGGTGACTCCCAGCTCAGAACCCTGTAGGTGGAATTTATTTTTTTTCTTATATGCATGACTTTGTGCTTGTCCACATTTTACATCTCATCTGCATTTAGATGCCCAGTCTCCTAATCTCATACACAGTCCTCTGCCATTTTAATGACTTTGAATAATTTTATGTCATCCACTCATTTGATCACCTCACTTATGACTATCTCCACATCATTTATGAATGTTAAACATCACAGGTCATGCCACTGAAGTAATCCATAACTGATCTTTTTTAATTTGTTTCCCATAATTCTCTCTTCAGCTGAAACAGCCCTCACCCAGGTGCCACAGACCACAGCTCCTTTTGAGACCTAGTGCACACAGTTTTTGCTGGTTGAACAATGGCGGGGACTCTATCCATAAGTATTATTATAGGGGGCATGATACATATTGCTAGGCTTGGCTGTCAAAAGGGCTGTCTGCAATTGAGAGACAAACTCTTATCTATTGCATGGCAGCAGCAACTGCACCACCACTAAGCCATTGGGCTCGACCCAGGAAGAGATGGTTAAGATTCGAGGCGCTCAATTTGGTCTGCAGGCTTCCCCATCTATCCCAGACACTGATTAAGCGATTTGCCTGTCTCCTGGAAATGTGCTGCCAGTCATCGGAATGTCTGGGTTTGCCTCTGTACAAGAACACTGACTGACTGACTATACTGCTCACTCATTATCCCTGCTCTGTTTATGAAGGAAGGGAGATCGAGAAGGTGGTTGTGTTTTTATTTGGTTTTCAAAGACCCCCTTCCTGTACTGCTCCCTCTTCCTTTTTGTCCCTGCTTATAAATTCTGCTGGGGAAGGGAGGGGAATGGCCAGGCTTCCTTTCCTGACATTCCTAAGATAATTGCCAGAGCTGCAGGAAAATACAGGAAAACTGTCTCAAATCCCCATCACCTCTAGAATCCCAGGTCCCAGATTTGGATATAGGTCCCAGGTTTCAGAGACTGGGTGGTAACAGAGGAGGACAGATGGTCCCTTCATCTTCGGCTTGCACTCTGGGATTTTGTCCCCTTCCACTTTCTGTCTATGTACCTCCCGCTTTTGGTGTGTGTGTTTCACAAAATGCAGATCTGTGGGGGGAGGAGACTGCACTAATTGTTCAGTGCTGTGACTCCCTGATACTAATATCAGCTTCTGTCTGTGTAGACTGGGCATTTGCCCTCCTTCCCATAGCTGCTTGTAGGGCAGTTGGAAATCTGTAAATTTGATGGTGTTGCTAAGGGATATATGTTTTGCTAAAATGTGCTAAGTTAGATTTGCGGTTCAAGAGCATGTTAGTGGGAGGCCTGTGCTTGCACATCAGTTAGTGTATACCCAAGATACCTCTGCTAACTGCGATGTGCCATTAATGCCCATGTTTCACCCCTAATCCACCCATCCCCTGTCCAATCATGTGCTAATCGGTTAGCATGGGATTTTTAGTGGGGAACTGTGCTAATTGTTAGTATGGGGATCAGTGCATCGTACTAATGGTTGATGCACATTAGTAAACATCCCTCTAAGTATCCTAGAGGAAGGTCTCTGATCTTCTGTATACACTTCCTGCGTGGACAGCTCCAGCTAGCACACTGCAACTGTTTTGCTCTCTAAATATTGAGAGTGACTGAATTTGTTCTTCTGTTGACTGGTGCATTATGGTGGGGACCAATTTAAAGCACTGCTGTCATGGTATTGCATAGGCAGTAATGACATAGCTTTCCTTTCCTACTGACCACCTCCCAGTTAACATCAAGGGGTGTCAGATGTTACATTGGTGTGGGAGGGGAATCGTCAGAATTCTGATCTCGTCACGGTGGTCAGGGTATTCTGGAGAAGTGGCATAAATAAACTAAGCAAACTATGAAAAAAAAGTCCCTGAGATTATTTTCCTTTAACCTGACAATCATCTGAGATTTTTCCTTCAAACCATACCATTTTGTGACTATAGTTTGCCTTTAGGATTTTGCACAGAAATTCTGAGCTTTAGCCAGGGTGGCTCCAGGTTCTAATGCTGGTTTGGTTCTCTGTCAGTTTAGCTATAGAAACCAGGCACTTCTGAATAAGCACCTGCAGCTTGTCATGGTTTTCAGCAGGGAACAAAATTCACAGGTATATGGAGAAGGGGCCTTACAGCTTTATGCACTGGGTGTATTGTTACACTACTATGGAAACTCTGATATGTGTGTTGCTGAAAGTAGGGAAATGGGAGGAGATGTGAGCCTGAGCACAGAAGAGCTTTTTGGTTTGTTTGTTTTTCCTTTATCCTACCTTATCTTTAGCACATTCTAATGTTGAAAATCAGAGAGCATCTCTTCACCCAGAACAAAGGGGATGGAGAGGAAAGTGGGTATCCCTGCACAGAGGCTGCCCTGTGACTTAGAGTTCTGGACTATTGAACATAGAAGTCCTGCACAGGAGCAAGGACACAATAGTTTTCCCCAGTGCCTTTGGGTCCTAGCTTTTGTGCTCGATAAACAGGATGGTTTAAATCCAAAAATGCCTTTTTGGTGACACTGTTAGACCTGTGCCTTTAGAAAGGGGAAGGTTGCAAGGTCGCATGCTCCTTAAAGAATGAAACTGTAGAGAAGGGTAATTTCAGCTAGTGCATGGCTCTCACCCACCTGTCAGCCTCTTTTGTCATTTGCAAACTGCTAGTCTGCCTGCTGCCTGATGCAAGCCTATCTCACTTCCTAAAATGCTGTAGTCAGATAGCTAATAATGATACAAGGTTTGAGATTTACATTGACCATAACTAGGAGCTATTTGCAAATGTGTACTATGATTTGAAGATGAACATATCCTTTCACCAGTGACTTAGAAAGCAGCAAGGGAAACCTTGTGTGGTTGAGCAAATGCCACCCCAGCCAGCATGCTTCCTTTAGTGCTGTCCCAGAGGGATTTTGCTTTTCAGTGCGTTGCCTCTTTTGTCTTTAATTTGAATTTAATTTAATGCATTTCTATCAACTGAAAAGAAGTATAGGGCAGATCACAATACCAATAAAATCAATAAGCAATAATATTTAAACAACTGTGTTTGTAATATAACATTTACAATGCAATGCAATAAATACAAAACAAAAAAATAACTGAAAAGGCATGCCAACAAGCTCCCACCATCAACAGACTATAATCTAATTCCCAAGCTGTTACATAGCTAATCCTTCAGATGGTGTTAAAGTCAAATAGTTCCCTTTCAAGTTTAATCCATAGTCCTGGAACTGAACCACTAGAAGGATGTCATAACATGGTGATATGTTTAAAGTGCAAGGTCCAGGGATCGCCAGATATAAACTATACAAAGTGCGTAAAGATCGTCATAGGGTGCATCTTGCCAACTTATTCATCAGATATTCAGTACCAAATCCATGTATTGAATGGCATGCTTAACAAAGTAATTTAAATTGTATTCTGGCCATTATGGGAAGCCAGTGGAGAGAGTAAAGGAGAGGAATTGCTCTATCCCTGGATCATCTAGTAACCACTGTAGTGACCAAGTTCTGGATATGCTGCAAATGTCTAAGCATTTTTTTAGGTAATCCAGCATAGAGAGTGTTGCAGTAGTCTAAATGACTAATCACTTAACTCTTGAAAGGTGGTCTTAAAATATTGTGAAGATGAGATTACATATCTGATAAGCTACTATCCTTACAATTGTTGTGCTTACAGGTTTTGCTCTTTAGGGTTTTTGGGGGGCTTTTTGTAATTGTAGTTTCTTCTTGCTCCTTTTAGGTTTGACTGAGCCGAAAACCCACTTTGTACTAGGCTAGAGCATCACAAATCTTCAGTCTTAAGCGCCTAGTATTTTTTCATTTAATGTGTGGCACCTATCTGTAGTTATCATATCATTATGCTGTAGAGCTGGGTTTGTCCCACTCTGGTATGCAAATGTAAACCTCCCAGCATTCATCTGTGGCTGTGATAAACAGAAGAATGAGTTTTTAATAGCAAACTTTATTGGTGGACTTTGGTGCAAAATGAAAGCTGAATGATGTTGAAGTATGAGCATGGTCCTTCCATTCCTACTGCTTCACTTGAAATAACCAAATAATATGTTGGTGAACGACCATCGAGCAGAACTTGCAATGAACAGAAACCATTTGTAGTCTTTGTTCGCATGAAGTGGACTTGGGCCATGGAGGTCACTTATATCGCTATACAATATATTACATTAATTCAGGTGCTGTTTTACGTGAGCTTTGTCACAAATGCATTCAAACCTGGGTCAGTGGGCTACTACTTCAGTGGCCTAAATACACAACCTATCTAGGACCTTCATTATATTGACTCTATGCTCAACAGAAAAATTATGGAGGATAGTTGCTGGTGCTTTTTAATTTTTTACTCTTAGTTCCTTCTTTCTCTTTCATCTTCATTTTAATCAGAGCCAGTGTTGGGATTCCGGCACCCAGAGCCTTCATTCATAACCACCTGGAGATCTTTCCCCTGTCAATAGAACTGCTCCCCACTGTTCCTGATCTGGTCATTGCAACAATGACACTGAGGCCAGGAGCCAGGCATTCCTAGCTTAATACCTACAACAAGGTCCAAGCATTGCCGAAATTGGGCCTGCCTGCCTGTGTTGCCTCCTGTTTGAAACTCGTGGACTGCCTCAAAGCTGAGAAATCAGATGAGGTGACCCCATTTATTTGCCCTCTGTCCGCCTTGTGTTCTGCTGAAGTCATCACCTCTGTGCTTAATTATTCATAGATGTGCCGGTATAAGGAAGGATGATTGCAAGCCTTTCATTATTTATTTATCATCACATTCAAAAAATTTATAAGCATCCTTGGGGAGAGAGAGTGTTCTGCCATTATGCAATGTGTGTTTCTAAAGCATCTTTAGCTGTTGGCACAAGATGTTACATGGAATGAGTCCCTTCCCCACCCCTATTTCCTCAGATCTTTAGACATGACTGTCCCCAGATTTCATCACACTTTTTCTCCCCTATGTAGTCTTTTTGAGGTTCATTATTTTTCCAGGTCAGCTTTTCCAACAATCTCAGGCCATGACAGTAAAAGCAACATTTGCAATTGTAGCTACTGTGAATGCCTGAAAGTGAGTTGTCTGTAGAGAGGGGGAATAACTGATGGTAGGAGGTGGTGGGCAGCATTAACTTTTTATTTATTTATTTTTGCTGATGGGATATATGGTGACTGTAGTGTTAAGTGCAGTGTTAGATGTCACACCAGCATTTGCTGGAAGAATGAATTGTGCATAGATAGTGTAGGATCCATTGCTGGACCTTTGCGGCTGATAGTTTTCAGTTTTCTCTGTGATTTGCTCTTGGCAGGTTCCTAGAGCTTCACGAGAAGAGCTCTGGAAAGCCAGTCACAGATGTATTTAATTAGTCCAGTAAAAAGGTCTTGGCTACAACTGATTTGTTTGTCCTTATTCCTGTGTCGTTTGTAGTTTTGCAAAGCAGGCAGCAGATCAAAGGTGTACATGAATCATGTGCTTTGACTCAATCTGCTGGTGTTCTTTTCCCATCCTGATCTCCGTCAACATTTTTCAGCTAGATACTTAGCACTCTAAAACAGTTGTAGATTTGACCACGGTACCATGCCCTGTCTGTGGAAGCCACAGTCTGTAAACCATGGTACTGGAAGGTCTGTTCTTGCCTTTGCCAACTACAAGTTCAGCAGTTGAATCTTTTCCCTTAGGGTAGTTCAATAACTAAGGCTTCTGTTTTCTTGATCTATTGCCCAGACTGTCTGCCTCTTGCTTGTTAATGGTAGTTACAAACTCCTCATGAGAGCTGCAGTTGCATCTGTTGCTTTCATCCAGACTTTTCTGTTTAGTTTTTAAATTTTAATATGATGTTCTCTTTGCTTACATTTTAAAATGCTGTTTTCTCCAGGAGCAAGCTGCAGCTTTCCCGGTTTGCATACTGGTTCTTCTTACCACCTCGAGCCAGCACCAGGCCTGGTGCTGTTCTTGGCTCCTTCCCCATTTTTTTTTTTGATCGAGGCTTACCTTGACCAGCGTTCACACCCTTTTTTGCTTGGGTGTTGTCGACCCTGGCCAGGTGTCCACCCACCATGCCACCCAGTGGGTTCAAAAAACGTGACCGCTGCAGTCAAACTGTCCGTCACAGACACCCATGATTGCTGCATACGCTGCCTGAGACCAGACCATGGCAGCACCTCCTGCGACCTGTGCCAGGCCATGATTCTCAAAACCAATAAGAAGAGGTCGGATTTGCAGGGGAGGATTTTCCCCAGGTCTGACTCGGCACTGGTTTCGCTGATGCTGAGCTCCAAGCCCAGAACATCCCGAGAGGCGCAGCGGCGGCTCCTCCGAGGATTTTTTTTTTCTTTTTCTTTTTCTTTTTCTGCTCGGGGTCCGAGGTCTTTTCGAAGTCCATCGAGGTTCCATCGGAGAAACCCGGCAAAGTTCCCAAAAAGGATACCTCAGCCGGCGGAGACCGTGCAGGCATCCTTGAGGACATAGTCCTCATCGAGGACGCACTTGCAAGAGTGCCGGTTCCAGGCCCAAGACCCTTTGTGCCCACGCCAAAAGCTGTGGAGCCTTCTGGCTTGGAATCCAGAATGGCAGCCATGGAGCAGAACATCACTGCCATCCTGGCTGTGCAGCAGGCAATGATGGCAGGTTCATCTGCATCATTCGCCCCGATGACCAGACCCCCGACTGCGGGGGAGTCCCTGGTCATTGAGCAGAGCTCAGAGCGCCATCAGCCTCAAGTAAGTCCTTGGCCCTGGTCAAGGTCCCAGTCCCGGTCCCATTCCTTGAAAATCCGGTCCTCCCTGGCCAGTTTACGTGACTCGGACCCCTAGGTCCTTGGGAGGGCCCCAGCACTTCAGTGTGGGCCTCGAGGCACGGAGTCGCACGGTCTCTGACTTGTCTTCCCCCCTCGACTCCGAGTGGGAGACCGACGATGAGTTCTCCTTGAAAACCAGACAACACAGAGACGTCCTCTCGGACCCGTCTCCCCCGGTGCCATTCTCTTCCGGAGGACATGGCCTTCCACGACTGTCAGGGATATGGTCAGAGCCCCCTCAGTGCAAACCGAGACGGAGGAAGACTTCTTCAGTTAGTCTCCTCCTAAGGAAGACTTTACGATGCCGGTCCAGCTGATCCTCAAGCGGCTGCTACTGCGGATGAGGGAGACCCTGGTGTCGGTGCCAGTGGTTAGTTGGCGTCTTGATGTCATGTACTGTGTCAGGAAAGGGCCGGGGTTCCACAAGCCCCAACTCCCACATAACTCCAAGGTTGTTGAGTCAACCATTCAAAAGTCAGAAGACCTACTCTTCTGTTTCTCCCCCCCCCCCCAAGGGACGCTCAAGCCCTCGGGCCATTTTGAATTCTGTCACTGTATATGCCCCCACCACTTCCATCGGGAGGGCATAACAAGAATCCACCACCCTTTCAGTGAAAAAGTATTTCCTGACATTGCCTTTCAATTTACCCCTTTGCAGCTTCATGTTATGCCCTCTAGTTTTACAGCTTCCCCGTCTTTGGAAGAGGTTTGCTTGTTCATTAATACTCTAAGTATTTAAAGGTCTGAATCGTATCTCCCCTGCCCCTCCTCTCCTCCAGAGTGTACATATTTAAGTCTTCAAGTCTCTTTTCATAAGTCTTCTGACGCAGGCTCCAAATCATTTTGGTTGCCTTCCTCTGACTGTTTCATCTTTTTATATCCTTTGCGAGATATGGTCTCCAAAACTGACACACTATTCCAAGTGAGGCCTCGCCAGCGACTTGTACAATGGCATTAGGAACTCTTCCTTTCTTCTGGTAATTCCTCTTTCTTGGCGGTTCTGGCCTGGGAACTTCTCCATCAGTTCCTGGCTCTTACCTCTGGAATCAAGGACTGTTCAAAAAGTTCCTCTCCAGGACGGCCAATGATGGATTAGAGTCAGCGGCACGAGTGGCAGCAGCCGGCATCGGGGCTCGATGCCAAGCCTGGTTACAGTCCTTGGATTTCGGGCAGTGGGTCCAGGACAAGCTGCTTGACATCCCCTACACAGGCGAGAATTTGTTTGGCAAACCCATGGCCGACAAGGTGGCCGAGAGAGGCCGAGGTGGTGACCCGCCAGAGGCTCTCTTATAGAAAACCTTTTTCCCTGCAAAAAAACCTCAGGGGGGGGGGGGAGAAGGCCCTCTATTCCCCAGGAAAAAGGGTCATTTCCAACAGGGTCACTGATACCCATCCTTCTTAGGCCAACAACAGGGTTCTCACTCTGATCCAGGGCCAAGGAGCTCAGAAGCCCTAGGTCCCGGCTCCAGCCCAACCAGGGGGGGGGGGAGTTTTGACTCCCCAAGGAGATCTTCACCAGCCCTCAGGAGGCCACTTGGCACTCTTTGCCCACAGGTGGGCCCAGATCACTTCAGACCAGCGAGTGCTGCAAGTGCTGAAGGAGGGATTCCTCCTCCACTTACAACAAATACCACCCAGGTTCTTCCCATGAGAGCCAGTGCAACATCTCCTTCACAAGACACTTCTTCTCTCAGAGCTCGCAGATCTGCTCGGTAACACGCAGTGGAGCCTGTACCCAATCTTCTATGGGGAAAAGGCTTCTACTCGGTACTTCCTTGTCCCCAAAAGAACTGGGAGTCTCGGACCCATTCTAGACTTGCCTAGAATATGTTTCTGGTGAGGGAGAAGTTCAAGATGCTCTCCCTTGGAAACTGCTGCCCTACTCCACCAGAGAGATTGGCTGTGCTCCTTGGACTTAAAGGATGCGTACACCCACATCCTAATCCACTCCTCCCACAGGAAGTACCTATGGTTTCTGGTGGGAGAAGGGCACTAACAGTACAGAGTGCTGCCCTTCGGCCTGGCCTCCTCACCAAGAGTCTTTACCAAGTGCTTGGCAGTGGTTGCCACCCACTTGTGCCTGCAAGGGGCTTTCATCTTCCCCTACCTGGATGACTAGCTAATCAGAGGTGATATGGCCAAAGGTCAAGCAGGCCACAGAGCGTACATCCCTCCTTCTACAGCACCTGGGGTTCGTCAACTACCCCAAGTGCATCTCGCTCCAAGTCAAGATCTGGAGTTCATAAGGACACAACTGGATGCTCTACAGGTCAAAACAGTCGTCCCAAGGGAAAGGGTGGACCACCTCAAACAGCTAGCAGGAGAGGTGCAGCTGTCGGTCAGTACTAGCTCGCCGCCTCCACCTGCTGGGTCACATGACCTCAACGGTCCACATCACACCATTAGCCCACATGCACATGGGGACAGCCCAAAGGTGCCTCTATTCAGACTCAAGCCACAGGCAGGCTACGAGACAGAATCAGTCACTCGCCAGCTGGCAGAGTCCCTCACCTGGTGGCAAAACCTGCTCCACCTCCAGGTGGGAATGCCATTCCGCACCACAGAGGACCCTGATAAGACACCTCCCTCCTAGGGTGGGGGGCGCATTGTGGGTACTGCCATATGCAAGGCAGCTGATCCCAGGAGGAGTCACTCTTACAGATCAGTGTCCTTGAACTCAGGTCAATCTTCCTGACTCTGCAAGCATTCTGCCACCGCCTGCGGCGTCAACCTTTGCTGATCCAGATGGACAACCAGATGCCCATGTTTTATATCAACAAGCAGGAGGGCACGGGCTCATACTTCCTCTGCCAGGAGGTAGTGGCCCTCCTCTCCTATGCAGTGCGCGATGGCATGGTCCTGCGAGTGATATACCATCCAGGCCAGGACAACTGCTTAGCAGACGAGCTGAGCAGAGTGCTTTGGCCACACGAGTGGCGCTTGAACCCCAGGGTAACGAAGCTACTCTTCAACCACTAGGGCAGGCCCGTGATAGACCTTTTTGCTTCCCCGTACACAACTACCACGGTTCTGCTCGCACCAGCCGCACCCGGGGAGAGTTGTGGCAGATGCCTTCCTAATCCTGTGCTTGGAGTGCCTGCTATATGCGTTCTCACCGACCCTCCCCACACCCCCCCAGGTTGCGAAGACCCTCTTCAAGGTTCAGAGCGAGGGGGCGTCAGTTATTCTGATTGCACCCCGGTGGCCCAGGCAGCCCTAGTTCCCTCTACTGCTATCCCTGTCGGCGGCATTCCCAGTCCCACGAGGAAGGCTCCCTTCTGCAACCCAAATTGGGGTCGCTAATGCTGACAGTGTGACTGCTGAAAGGGTAGCACTGGCCCCCTTCAACCTTCCAGGGGAGGTTGGAGATCTTACTAGCCTCTCTCAAATCCTCCACCAGGCGGGCCTATGCCTTTGAGTGGAGACTGTTCTCCATCTGGTGTGCGGAGAGGAAGGAGAACCCCTTCTCCTGTCGCGTGCAACTGATCCTTCAGTACCTGTTGCACACCGGACTGAAATCCAACTCGGCAAGGGTGCATCTGAGTGCCATAACCACGCACCACCACCCTATCAAGAGATAGCCAGCCCTGATCTCTAGATTCCTCCGGGACCTTCTGTTGTCCAAGCCCCCCCGCCCTCCAGTAGCAGAATGGGACCTCAACATGGTGCTCTCTCAGCTCACTAAACCGCCATTTGAGCCCCTAGCCACTTGCCACCTGAGGAATCCGTCTTGGAAAGTGGCCTTCCTGGTGGCACTCACATCTGCTTGAAGGGTGAGTGAACTCCAGGCCCTGGTGGCGGATCCAGCATATATGAGGTTCTCTAAGAACAGTGTGGTGCTCCGCACACACCCTAAATTCCTCCCGAAGGTGGTATCACCTTTCCACCTCAACCAAGAGGTGGTCCTCCCCACCTTCTTCCTGCGGCCTCACGCAGGCAGGGAGGAACTAATTCTTCATACACTAGATTGCAAGTGGACCCTGCCTTCTACTTATAGTGGATGCAGAGCCATCGGAAAGCTCTTCAGCTTTTTGTGTTTTATGACCCCAGTAGATTGGGGCTCCCCGTTACTAAGCGACCTCTGTCCACTTGGGTGGCAGACTGTATTGCCCTCGCCTATGAGCGAGCTGGCCTCTCCCTCGAACACCAGATCACAGCGCATCACATGAAGGTGATGGCTACATCGGTGGCCAACCTCTGCTCAGTGCCGGTGACAGATATGCAAAGCTACCACAGTCTTCAATTCATACGTTTTGCAGCTCACTACTGCCTGGAAAGTGAGTCCTACAGGGACAGTGCCTTTGGCCAGGCAGTACTCCGTAATATTCTAAGGGTGTAGGCAACTCCTGCCCTCCGACCCTTCTGTGTTCAGGCTACAGGAATGATGGTGTCACTGGATGCTAGGGTCTTGCAGAGTCTCTCAGTGGGGACACGGCTACCTGATTGATCGCTGTTGGTGCTGTCTTGGTTCAGTCCTCATCAGCCTGGAGCTAGGGAGTCCAATATGTGAGGACTGACTCCCTGCTTGTTCCTGG
The DNA here is from genome assembly GCA_033557465.1 of Ichthyophis bannanicus. Taxonomy (NCBI): domain Eukaryota; kingdom Metazoa; phylum Chordata; class Amphibia; order Gymnophiona; family Ichthyophiidae; genus Ichthyophis; species Ichthyophis bannanicus. The sequence goes on from CM066039.1 coordinate 310,720,139, forward strand.
AGAAAGCGTAGTTACTCACCTGTAACAGGTATTTTCTGGGAACAGCAGGAATCGGTCCTCGCAACCCTCCCTCCTCCCCTGGGAGTTGCCTCCCTACCTTGTTTTAGTTTTACTGCAGTCCTAGCTATGTCATCTGACTGAGCAAAATGGCACCCTTGGGCAGGAAGGGGACCACGCATACGTGGTAGCATGTCCCAAAGGCTTTCTTTGAAAGCTAGGGAAATGCTCTGGTGGGCTCCATTGGCACTGGCGTCACCCATATGTGAGGACTGATCCCTGCTGTTCATGGAGAACACCTGTTACAGGTGAGTAACTACACTTTCGGGGTTATCAAAAGAACAGAACGGAAAACCCTAAAGAGCCTGCCCAGGCAGGCAGGTCTTACACTGTTCTGCACAGGCATCGTTTCATGGGTAGTCACAATGCCTGTCCTGGAGACCGGTTACGTTTAAAATGCCTCTTTCCTTATCTGGAAAAGAAGCATTTCTTCAAATGAAACAAAAAAAATAAACTTGGTCTCTTTCCTGTTCTCCAGTGTGGGACTGATGGGCAGCTCTTATCCAAGTTGGACCAGAATGGAGAGAGTGTGTTGGACAACAGCTGTACAGGCTGTCACAGCTGCCAAGGTTTAGGCAAGGATCATATAGCTAGTTTGCAGGGTTGCTGAGAGGATATGCACATGTGTCAGCAGTTTCCTTGAGTAGCCATATTTAATGAAAAATGCACCATGCTTTTTGATTGGGAGCTGTCTGTGCATGAGTATATGAGATCATTTAGTCATGCTTTTACTAAGGAGTAACAGTTTAAAACCGTCTGATCTATGGGGATCATCTTCGTCTAGGGGGTGACTATTTTTGCCCTCTAGATCTCTGATCAGTTTCTGGAAGACCTCCAAGCTTGGGTGGAGCTGATGTGTTTAAAGTATATACAGGACATTACAGAGGGATTTTTGTAGATGCCCTCTTCCAGGAGTTTGGTTGCGTGATCTGTGGGTTTTATGGCTGGTGAGCATTTTCGGTTTCATACGGCATATTGCTATGCACTGAAAAATTGCGGTTTTGGAATGTCTTTATTCAGACATGCTCGTAGTTTCACCCCAGTTCAGAAGCTTTTTTTATATTAAACAATCTGCCCACAAACTAACATGTCTTGCTCAACAAAGAAGCGGAACATAGCTGGGCTAATGGGCTGTTCTCCAAGTCTGGCTCACAGTCATTTACTCTTGCACTTCTCATTTGGGGACGCGGTGCTGCATAGCATATGAGGAAGTAGCCTTCCTGTCACCTGAAGGCATACAGGTGAGCATCATCACTTTATCATCCTTTTATTCCTTGTTTCTTGGTCCTGTACAGTTCCGCTTGGATCCAAGGGATTTTTTATTTTTAAGGGCATGCAGAGTCAAACTATAAGATGTATCAAAGTAGAGTTCCAGATTTATCTCTGAAAATACCTGTGTTTTCTTTTATGAACGCTGAGACTATGCTTAGAGGACTTTCGGTGACAGTAGGGGGAGGTGGACTGGCCTTCACCATTACTCCCACAAATCACCCTGTATGTGAGCCTAATCCTGCAGAATGTCTAACCCAGGTGTTTAGAAACATAGAACCATTTATCCTAACTGGCAATATTGCAGGGTTAGGGATACCAGTATAAGCCAGCAGAGGCCATGGATATGACAGTACCCAAAGATCTTGCACCTGCTTTGGTGCATGGGGGGAAGTATCTGTGGGATCTGTTTTAGGTGAATGTCTGAGGATTTAGGTAGGTGAATCTGAAATGATATGCCCCTCTTCCTCCCCCCCCGTATTTGTCAGCAGGGTTGTGAGGAGGAGGGGTGGATAGATAGGGTGGAAGGGAGAGATTATTGTTATTTGGGAATAGCTGTTAACTGTAACTGTTTATTGTTGTGGTAGCTCCTTTGAGGATACTAATTCATTAAAAAGACACACAGGGTGCACTTTTTAGCTGCATTGGAAGGTAGAGCAATATAACCATGGCAATAGTAATCATCATTATTAATGTAGCTAAATGTCAGAGGCTTGTGTGAACCTTCAGTTTTGCTGTCTTGCATCCCTCCCCCCCCCCCCCACACACACTTTTTCAGGGCCAGTAGCCTCCTCCCTGAAATTTTGTAATAAACACATTTTAATCATAACACCAGCACCACCCCTCCCAGAACTATCCTATAGAAAAGCATCATTGGGACTTTATAAAATGAAGTTTCATATCAAAGTGTGTGTGTGTGTGTTGTTCGTCCGAGTGTCGGGGATTTATTGATTTTTCTTTCCCTGCAGTTGCTCTTTGCCCCTCCCCAGGAGCTGATGCCCTGGGAGACCATCTACTCTGCTTAGTGCTTTAAGCTACCCCCTAGATGCTGCTGAACAAAGTCATAACATGTGGCACTTCAGGAAGTCGACACTATTTATTTCTGATGGCCACACTTAGCCCCCCCATTTGCTTCATGTCACTCTTCTCATTCCATCTCGGCCCACAAAGCTGTTGCCCAAACTTCCGGTCTGTTTCATCCCCTGCATAGCACAGTGAACAGATGCAGCTGTGTGAGTGCCTGCGTTTCAGCTAGCATTTACAGTTATTTCTGTACTCGCAGTCTTCCAGATAGACTCAGCTGCTGGTTTTAATTCAGAAGGTGGCAGTAAACGAATCTCAGATTATGCAGTCTGTGCTGGGAGCAAGTTGCCAACTTGGTTGCTAATAGGCTTGGAATGTGCATGTTTAAAAGGCAAAAAATTTCAAAGACGGAATGGATGCCTGCCCATGTGACAGAATTCTGGATGCTGGCCTTCCCCTCTGTCGATTACAACAAGTGAGGTTTGCAATATCCTGCACTTGCCTTGATTGTATCCTGAGCCATCCTGTTTATAAGACCACCATTTAAGCTGCTTATATGCAATGATAGGACATCTGTGGCTGCTGAAGCTGTGATAGTTGGATTTGCACCAGGGGCTGTTTTGGATGGATGTCTTATCAAGCAGGGTGGGAGTTGCAGCAGTGCATGGGAACTACATGCAGTGTTCAGTGCCTACTTAATCTGACCCTCATTTCTGTATTCTGAAGTGTTGTGGGCTGGGCATACAATATTACCTTGTGATATTAGCATAGGGTGTGGGTATAGCAGTGAACCACTAAAGGGATTTCTGTGTCTGTTCTTTTGGTAAAGCTCATGGGCTGCTGTTTGGATGAACATCACATCTAACTGTTCGTTTCCATTCTTCTTGTGCTCATCCATGTTTTTAAGGTTAATTAGCATTAATATATGTTTCAGGACCCTATTGGTTGCAAATACCATGAGTATTCTTGGAGTGAATGTGTGAGAAGCTTTTGGGTTCTGTTGTCTGCATTTCCATCCTCCCAGTGTTAGCTTGCTCAGAATTGTAGATGCAAGTTTGTTTGTGGGTTTTTTTTTTTAAATAAAAAAACAATATATATTGTTCAAGCTTCAAATGTGATGGGGCATGCAATGTCTTTGTGCATGTCTGGCGCCTACTGCAGGCTCTGCCCTGCATGAAGCAGAGTCCAGAAGAGGCAAAACCTGTCACCAGGGACTGATGTGTTCAGTCAGGATTTGTTTAGGAAGCTAAAAGAGTTAAGTTCTCTGCAGACAAGCAAGGGAAATGCTGGCATATCTCTGAGGGAGCCAGTGTGCCAGAGCTCTCCCCTAATTCTGATAAGTTTTTGAGCTTCTGTGAGCCTGTGTGAATATTCCTCTCTCCTTCTGATGTCACTGCAACAAGTCTTTGCTTTCTGTGGATCGTGCCGACTGAGCTTTTCTTCACTCCTCTCCCCATATCGTTTCAAACTGCAAAAAACATGCTAAAATCTTGCTGATCTCAGTAAAGTACAAAATCCTCTGCTGTGTACCTCCCCTTTCTTTCTGTGGAGGGAGCTGACATTTTGGTCTACACCAGTATAAGTCTTCAGTGCACCATCCTCACCTCATGGCCATTGCTCCTCCAGCCGAACACCTTGTATGGGGCTGAGCCCAGGCCCAGGTACCATCAGCAGAAATGAGGCATGCAGTTTCACTGTCTGCGTAACCCGGAGCCGCTCTCCCTCCAGCAGCAGCAATGCAGACAAGAACACATGATCCCCATCACTGGGACCACTGCACCATGCCTATGCTGCTGGCACCAGATCTCTGCCCTGCTATCCTGCTCAGCAGTGAGGGGAAGTTCAGTCAGCACACTGTCCTGTTGAGGCCTGATCTGCCTTTTAAAGGTGCAGTCCCTAAAAAGGCAGAGAAGATAGAGGAGAGAAAAAATGGGACCCAGCATGCAACAGAGACCATACTGATAATAAGTGCAGTGGTAAGCGAGCAGTGTTGGGTAAAAGAACTCAAAGCTCTGAAAGAGACCATGGCTGAGGATAAAAAAAAAAAAAAGCCAAGATCTCCAGCTCCAGTTCGGTCATCCCCTTCCCCCCCCCCCCCCTCACTGGCACAGCCCTGCTTTTTTGCTTGCTCCCATGATGGACAGCCCCCACAGTACTCTACTGTCTCTTCTGCTTAAATTAATCCAAGACAGCTCTGCCATCCTTCAAGATGCTAGCATGAGTTCCCTCGTGGTTCCAGTTCAGAGCTTTGGGGTCTGTGCCCAGTGCAGCTTCCCCTTTTAGACTACCACCTGGTTCTCTGATCTCACCCATGCAGCAGTTACTTGCCTGTTCCCCCCCCCCCCCCCCCGGGGAACTGGTCCCTGCACTCCCATGAAACGTTTCCATATGAAGATGGCTCCTATTCTTCTTGCTCTCACTGGAACCCTGAACCAGCAGAGGCTCCTGATTCTAGTCTAACTTAGCACCCCCTCTCCAATGAAGCCATAATTGAAGAGCCATTGGATGAATATTCATACACCATTTTCTTGTAAAAGATCTCAAAGGTGCTCTCTTTGGACATCACACATGAGCAGGGTAAAAAGGGTAAATCTTGCATCCGAAGTAAAGATGATATGCCTTCTTCAGTTGAAGTGATACTTTTCTTCTGGTTGGCAAATGTCACTTCCCCACAAATGTAGCAGAAATTGTCAACGGTATTAACGGACTTTCACGGCATTACTGTTCTGTATTGTACCTAAATGGCTAAAATTACATGTAACTTTTATTAATCATATAACAGTAGCTTAAACTGTCTCGCACACAGTCTGAAATATTTTAAATGCTCAACCTTTCCGACTGTGTATAGTACACTGCTGACATCAGATGGCTTCAGCAGCCGTCTGGCAGTAGTATTGCATTGCATCAGAAAATGTTGCAATCAACTCTGGATGATGTGTGCATGCTGGTATAATGCAATGTGATGCAATATTACATCATTCAAGGCTTATTTGGGATGTTGTTGATGTCCTACTGGATAAATTTACATGGTGAAACGTCAAAAATGAACTACATGCAATATCTTCAAAACGAGAGCCATTAAAAATTTTTTTATGTTATATTCGTGTTCTGCTCACCAAGATACTACAGATTAGGGCCTTTTAAAGTCAGTAATGATTTCAATGTTGGCCAGTGAGAATAGTCATGCCTTTTTCTAGCACAAAGCATGTTCCTAATAGGGGCACGCATCAACGCCTACCAAGCGAAACCATTTCTGCCATTGGACAAAGCTCACATTCTTGCATACCTTGCCACCCAGATGCAGCACAAAACTATCTCCATTACTGCCCATAGCACCATTCAGTTAGTAGGACACATGGTAGCAGTGATCTTGCTTCTTGCCTGGTTATATATGCATCCCCCTACAGTGCACCTCAAGATGCACTGGAATCAACCCCTCAGATATAAGATCCCCAGCTGCCATTGTGAGAGTCTGTCCAGCAGGTTTGGCATGGAGCAGTTTGACCAAGGGATGCCCTTTCCAAAACCTGGATCCAGAAGTTAACTTCACTACAGATGAATCCATGCATGACTGGGGAGCCCACATCCTCCATCTCAGCACCCAGGGCCTGTGGAGTTAGCAAGAGTGTGCTCTTCACATCAGTAGTACTCTATTCCCTGCACACTTTCAACTCGTGGTTACAAGGAAAAATAATGTGGGTTCAAATAGACAACCAGGTAGTCATGTTCTACATCAACAAATAGGGCTGAGCAGGATCTGTATGCTTGTACCAAGAGGCTCTGGACCTATAGAATCTTGCTTGCTCCCTGCGCATCACCTTGCATGCTGTTTTACATATTGGGGGTACAAAATCAACCCAGACTCCCTCAGTCATAAGAACATAAGATATGCCATACTAGGTCAGACCAAGGTCCATCAAGCCCAGTATCCTGTTTCCAGCAGTGGCCAATCTAGGTCATACGTATCTAGCCGTTTCCCCAAAAGACACAGGTTCCGCAATGCTTGTACTGGATCAAGCATTGATATCCTGGGTCCCTTCTTAATAATGGTTTATGGACCTTTCCTCCAGGAATTTGTCCAAACCTTTTTTTTAAACCCAGCTACACTAACAGCCTTTACTACATCCTCCGGTAACAAATTCCAGAGTTTGATTACACGTTGAGTGAAAAAATATTTTCTTTTATTAGTCTTAAATAGTTTACCCTGTAGCTTCATTGTATGTCCCCTAGTCTTTCTATATTCTGATAACGTAAATAATCGATCTACTTTTACTCGTTCCACTCCGTTCATTAATTTATAGACGTCTATCGTCAGCTGAACCCTCACTAGTGGTCTCTAGAAACCCAAGTTGTTCATCACTTGTTCTGGCTCTGGAACACCTCACATGTAGATCTTTTTGCATGTGCCAAGAGTGCAAAGTGGGAGGGGTAGCCTAGTGGTTGGGGCAAGGTACTTCAGGCCGGAAGGTCGGGGGTTCAAATCCCACTAGAGGACAGCAACCTTGGGCCGGAAGGACTGGGGTTTCTAGTCCCACAGATGCTCCTTGTGGTCTTGGGCAAGCCACTTAACCCTCCATTGCCCATGTTCCCTGTAAGTATTAGTGTATGTCTCTCATATCCCCGCGTGTTAAATGTATCCCCCAACTGTGTTGTGACCGCTTTGATTGAAGGATAAGGCGGTATACAAAACTGTCTAAATAAATAAATAAATAAAAGTGCTTGAATTTCTGCTCCCTTTGTCTAGCTTCGCTAAGAATGGTCCACAGTGCCTTCACCTTTCTATTGAACATAGGCTTGCTGTATTCCTTCCCACTGTTCTCTCTGATTTCTGATAGTTCTCCACAGTTCTTCACAAACTGCAGACACACAAGGCTCAGATAAGCCTCATCATCCATCCCACACGGACCCAGTCAAGTGTGATTTCCCTGGCTGCTGGCTTCTGTGGCACCACCAATACACCTCAGTAAGCATCCCATTCTGATAACTCAGCTCAAGATAGGGATGTGTCGCACCCAAATCTGAGCAACCTCTCCCTTGCAGCATGGAGCGTGAGTGCCAGATAGTCATTCACTTTCCTGTTTCCAAGGAGATGAAAGATGTCATCCTGGTTGCTAGACACCTTTCCATCAAAGTTCTATCAGCTCAAATGGTATCATTTTTTCAAATGGACTGCTTCTCAAAAACTTAGCCCCTTCACTTGTTTGGTGACAAAGCTGCTCTTCTACTTTTCCACTTGTCCAGCTCTGGGTTGAAAACTTTTTTTTTGGTATGGCTACATTTTGCAGCAATTGCAGCATATCTTGAACCTCTTGAAGGAAATCCCCTCTCCACTCACTTCTCTCAAGGTTCATGAGAGGCCTCATGAACATAACACCTCCCCCCTCCCCTCCAAGCCACCACCTTCTGCATGTAACCTCAACATAAGTCCTTGCATGACTTATAGATAGTCTATTATAGCCTTTGGGACTTGTAGCTCTCAAACATGGACCACCTTCTTCATCACATTGACTTTCAGAAAAGAGACTCTCTGAAATTCAAGCTTATCCTTCATATACAAAATTTCTTCATAACAGAGTAATACTCTGAATGCATCCCAAGTTTCTCCCAAAGATAATCTCCATCTTCCATTTGAATCAGCGTATCATCCTGCCAACCATATTCCCTGTTATGCATGCCACCAATCTGAAGTCTCGCTGCACTCGTTACACTATAGACATGCCTCTTTATGCTACCTGCAGGCCACCATTTAGACAAACATATCTCAGCTGTTTTTGTTTCTTTCAACCCCAATGATCTGGAAAAATGGCCTCAAAGTGAACCCTTTTGGTTTGGATCACGGGCTGCATCTCCTCCTGCTACATCTGCTTGCACTTTCCCACACCGGAACATATGGAAGCTATCCATTAAGAGCTACAGCTGTATCCATAGCCAGCCTCAGGGCTATATCACTTTGGGACATCTACTCCGTAACCTCTTTGCTCAATCAGTACCACAGCACTAAATGGGAAGTTTACCGCCTCCCAGGCAGATGTTGGGATATCATCAAATGAGTTCCTTTTAAGAGCCCTCTACTCTTCACTCTGCATATAGTGTGCCTGCATTTCTCATGCTTGTCTTGTGGAGAAAGCAAAGTTGCTTACCTGTAACAGGGATTCTCCATAAACACAAGGGCCATGCATCCACACTGCCCTCCCACCAGCACCACAAAACCCCCCTGCCAAAATAAAGAAAAAAGATCAATGGAATCACGGGACATATTACCTAGCTATGGCTTGGACTGTTACAGTGACATCAAGAGGAGAGCGGGAATATTCATGTGATCTCACAAATGCTCAAAAACATCTCAAAGCTAGGGGAGAGCCCTGCCACACTGGCTTCATTGGAGTTACCTTCTCCATGAACAAGCAGGAAATAAGTCTTCACGTATGGGCGATATTGAAGACAGAGCACCGCATGGAACGCTGTCCAGCTTCCAAAGGAAGCTTTTGGGAGTTACACCACTCATATACTCCTGCCTTTCCGCCCATTGTGGCGCCATACTTTTCAGTCTTTTTTTCTGCGGAGCCTCTGGGATGTGTTCCTGCAGTCTGGAAAAAAGGATTTCTATCTGGCCCTCGTGGTCAGGTTTTTTCTCTTATTCTTTTCTGCCTGTCTTCGGTTAGCTGTTTTTTCTTTTTAGGATTTTTTGTGTTATTTTCCCCCTTTGGGGTGGTTTTGTCACCCATGGCATTTTTTCAGTTTGATTTTGCAGAGGCATTATTTTTCAGCAGGTCTAAGCCAGCTAGTGGCTTTAAGAAATGCAACAAGTGTGGTAAAACTATTTCTGCCGCTAACCATCATAATTGGTGCTTGGAATGCCTTGGGCCTGACCATGAGCTGGCGTCCAGCGAGCTCTGCTTGCAGATGATGCGCCAAGGGCTGAAAGGTTGGGAAAAGCAGGAGGAGTCTCTCTTCGACTTCATCTGATTCAGCATCCTCAGCCCTGACCCCCTCGTCTATGCCTACAAAAGGTCCTGAGGCGGCCATGGGGAAGGAGCAGTGTACTCAATTGGAGCAGAGGGGCCAAGGCAGTGAGAGGAGGCTCCTTGCAGAGACCCCGTCAGCATTGAAGGGTGAGCACTGGGAGAAGTTCCAGGTGCAGTGGCTTCGCAGTCCTACTTGACATAATGCAGAGAGCAATGTCCAGGAGTGGCCGGCCAAACTTCCCTAGCAGGAGGACCCGACCTGAATGGTGGAGTCCACCCCAATGCGCAGGAGGGCAGCTGGATGTCTCCCAATGCGCCTATCATTGTGGAATCCCCATATGAGGTGTCATCACCGATGGCTGTGGCATCAGCCCCCTCGCAGGTGGTGGTTCCGGGGGAACGCCTTCAAGTCCTAAAACCTCACTTGGCAGCGGTGGAAGCCTTTCAGATTGCAGACTTTGCGACATGGAATGTGTCATCACCACACTCCTTCCGGCCTATCCTGGAGACCCTTACCCTTCCTGCTGAGGTTGGGACATCAGGTGGGAGATTGGTATTGACTCAGGTTGCCAGAGCCATCTCACTATCCAGTGTATTGGAGTCCGATGACCAGGGACACTGCCATCGGCATGCCGGAAAGCATGAGGGCCTTCGACGTCCTCCCTCCCCCAAACCATGGAACTATTTTGACTTCCTCTGTGAATCCAAATTGAAATTCCCATCCAACCCTTCACCTGAACAGCGTAAGTCACCCTGAAAGGACATGTCCTTTGAGGACTTCTTTAAGGGGATGGCCTTAGCCATGTCCCTCTCTTTGGAGTTGAGGAGGAAATGAGCGGAAGAACTGGAATTACTCCAGTACCCCTTGGCTTTCTGGGAGCATTGACAGTTCCCGTCCACCATGTCTTGCAGCGGTTGCTGCTGCTGCGATTGTGGGAGGCCTTCTTGGCATGATGACCAAAGGGTCATCAGCCGCCGGCTTGATTCCCTGTACGGTATCCAGAAGACCCCAGGGTTTGAGAAGCCTCAATTGCCACATAATTCCATTGTGGTGGAGTCGGCCTTGAAGTACACAAAGTGCTAAGACTTACTACTCTGTCCCACCGAGTCGCAAGGCTCAGGCCCTGGACTTCTTCTGGAGGAACTACTTCCAAGATTCTGTGCTAATTGTCAGGATGCTGGCTTACCAGACTTACATGAGTGTGTTCCTCAAGGAGGTCATGTTGGACCTGGAGGACTTTGCCGCCCTTGTTCCCAAGGATCGTTGTGAGTCCTTTAGGGGTCTCGTGGCTCATGGCAAGGATTTCTTGAAGTTCATAGTGCAGGGTACCTATGACATCTTTGAATCCACTGACAGGGTGGCGGCTGTGGCCATCACTGCCCGCTGGATGGCGTGACTACAGGCTTCGGACCTGGAGTAGTGGATCCAGGACAAGACCGCCAATGTCCCCTGCCAGGGTGAGGATCTATTCAGCAAACCCATGGAGGAGAAAGCTTAGGAGCTGGAGAAGGAGCAGGTGACTCACCAGGCTCTCCAGAAAGACCACAGACCCAGCGCGGAAGAAACATCATGCCAAGAAGGCATTCTATTTCTATTCAGCAAACCCATGGAGGAGAAAGCTGAGGAGCTGGAGAAGGAGCAGGTGACTCACCAGGCTCTCCAGAAAGACCACGGACCCAGCGCGGAAGAAACATCATGCCAAGAAGGCATTCTATTTGCACTTGTGCCGGTATTTCCTGGCCCAGCTGCAGATTCAACCTAAGGTGCAGACTCCTTGCAGCGGAGGGAGAAGACCCCCAAGCTGGGTGGGGGGGTTTTGATGGGGTCCTCACGGGCATAGCCAGTCAATTGTTGCCTGTTGACATACCCCCGCAGGTCGGGAGGCAACTTGTACACTTTGCCCACTGGTGGCCCTTCGTCACCTTGGACACCTGGGTGCTACAGATTGTCCAAAGTGGCTATCGGCTGCACTTCACCCAGCTGCCACCTTCATATTATCCTATTATATTATTTCTACAGGATCCTGAAACCGGCTTAAACTTTGAAGCAGCAAGAGAGCTAGCAGCACAATGTTACATATATCATATATCTGTTGCATATCATATCGTATCATTTTAAAGCCTGCTAATTGTTAAGCTTCTATGCAGTCAGCATATACCAAAGATCCATCCCCTCCCCCACTCTAAAAAGCAAAATTGTACAAACACAAGTAAGATTAGAGAATGACTGATGTAGCATAAATGTTATTATATAACCTAATGTTTTATGATTTTCATTCTTGCTGCTGTTTCTGCTTGGCAGGGGCAAGGGCAGCTTTCCTTGGAAGAGGTTGCTGGGGTTTTGGGTGGGATCACTGAATTATGCTGTACAGTTTGTGCCCTGGGTGTACAACTGACAAGCTATGTACTGGGATTTACACATGTTCTGCAGGAGCCTAAGGCTTTTGCTGCCTGGCACTTGTTCAAAACTTCTCATTCAGAAAAGTGTAGTGCAGACCATAGCTTAATGGAGCTGTGCAAGGATTCGTTTAATTTATCTTAGCAAAGGAGAATTCAAGGAACAGTCTATGGGCGATGCTTGAACCATTTTTTATTGGCTTAAGTGATCTGCATTACTTTAAATATCACAATAAGTGCTTATTAATATTTTACCCAAGTGACTTTGGAATTTGTGCATCAGTAAGTGAGGCTGCTGCTCTAAGGCCTTTTTCTTTTCAGAGCCAGGCAAAGTTCTTTTGAATATGAATCCTCTAGTATCTATTTCCAGTCTTGTTATATGGTAAAAAATGTGTTCTACCAAAACCCTTGCACAAAATAAAATGTGGTGCATTTGGACAGCAGATTTGAAGCCATTGACACAGATAAATAACGATAAACATGCAAGATTCACTATCTAAAAATACACACATACTTGGAAGAGCCATTCCCCGAAATGTGCTTAGATCAGGAAAGGAAGGTGCCTTGTCAATCATGTCTGTTATTTTCATGAAAAAAAGACTAGTTGCACAAAAAAAGGAGATTCAGATTTCCATAGGTGCTCTGTACCTATGCCAAACTTCAAAGTGAAAGTACCCATATGCTGCCAGTTGGAAATTAGGTGCAAATTCTGTGGTTGAAAAGCACCTGCAGACTTTGTCCCATCAGCAATAGCTGATGGAATACTTTTTGACTCTGTGATTTTCCTTATATTATGGCAGCAGAGGAGTGCTCGTATTTAGCCCAGACTGGAGCCCTGTGGGAGGTCCATCATGGCTCTTGGATGAGAACAGCTGGAAAGACATGAGGAGACCATACTTGTACACTGTAAACCAAAAAGCTGTTCTGGGTTCAGCCAGCAAGAGCTGAACCCCTCACTCCTCCCACCTTCCCCGTCTATCCTTTGTGTAATGTATTCTGCAGTTAGACCCTGGGGCGTGGCACATACAGGAGCCCTGGAAGACCACATCAATCATCCTGTCAGCATTTCTAAACTTCCTGGTTGCTCTTTACTGAAGAATTGTACAAGCCTCAAACCGGAGCTGCTGCTGCCTTCCCCTCCTCTGCTTACCCACTCCATTATGAGGCCTTCCCTGCTGCGTTGGCAGTGAAAAGCTGCCTATGTGTGAACATTTAAGAAAGTGGTTTGTATTGTGGCTTATGTAACATGCCCTGAGAGCATTAGATTTAGTCTGTGCTTGACCTGGCAGCTGCTCCTGTTTTTGGACAGGGTGATATTCACAGTCCTCCCGGGTTTTAGGGTGAGGGAAGATGAGTTCCACTTGCAGTAAAGCTGGTTCTGTAACATACGAGCATGCAGTGTTTCATTTCTTGGCTCTCATTAGTCTGAAACTCTTGTGCTCATGATATATGGGCCGCTACTGACTGTACCTGTCACATAGTAGCATAGTAAATGATGGCAGATAAAGACTTGCATGGCCCATCTAGTTTGCGGATGGTAACTAACTGCTGCGCCGTGGAGGTTACTCCGCTCTAATGTTATCCTCTCTGTCGATTTTTTTTTTTTTTTTAAGTGTGAAAGTCATTTGCATTTTGCTTTCAGTAGGCATGCTCCCCTTCTATATGGAGATCCTCTGTGTTTATCCCATGCCCTTTTTTTTGAATTCCATTATTGTTTTTGGTCTCTTCCCGCCCCCCCCACCCTCCCCACAACCTCCAGTGGGAAGGCATTCCAGGCATCCACTACCCTTTCCATGAAAGGTTTTCCTGTTACTTGTAAATTTCCTCATTTCACCTTCATTTCACATCACCTAGTTTTTATAGCTTCCCCATCTTCAGAAAAGGGTTGTTTTTACTCATTAATACCTTTCAAATATGTACATGTCTATATCATGTCTCCCCTGCCCTCCTTTTCCTCTAAGGTGTATATAGAAACATGACAGCACAAAAAGACCACATGGCCTATCAAGTCTGCTCTTCCATATTAACTACAATAGTCCTCTTTTTACTTTTGGAGATCCTCTGTGTTTGTCCCATGCTTTTTTAAATTCAGATACTGTCCTCGTGTCCACCACCTCCACTGGGAGGCTATTCCATGCATCTACCACTGTAAAGAAATATTTCCACATATTACTCCCGAGTCTATCCCCCTTCACACTCATGCTATGTCCCCTTGTAGCAGAGCTTGCATGCGATTGAAAGAGACACTCCTGTGCATTCATTTATTTATTTAACCAGTTTTGTATGCCACCTTATCCTTCAATCAAAGTGGTTAGCAACACAAATTGTGGATCTGCGTTCAACAGGGGGGGAGGTATGACAGGACATACATATAGACTATCTGCAATTAGTCCTTGGTTCTCATTTGGGAGTGTGGACTGTTGGTGAGCCTTATGCGGCAGAATTGTGGTACTTGACAATTTCATGTTACTTGTCCATAGAAATCCGTGAACAGGAGGGTTTTGAGAGATTTGCGGAAGTCCTTGAGGTCGTTTAGGGATCTTAATCCTTCAGGGAGGGAGTTCCATAGGGCAGGTGCCGAGAGTGAAATAGCTCTTTTGGACGTTGCTTGCTTTGTGTTATGATATCCTGCGGGTGTGTTTAGTCTGCTAGACCCAGGCAAACCAATGGCAGTGCTACTTATTTCCTTGGTTATTATATCTTGAAGCACGTCTGCCGAGCAGTGATGTATGAGTTTGAATATGTTCAGAGTTGCTTTGAATCTTGCCCGTGCAATTATCGGTAGCCAGTGCAGCTGTTGAAGTCTGGATGTGATGTGTTCGGACTTGGCAGTGCCCGTAATGATGCGCGCTGCAGTATTCTGCACCAGTTGAAGTGGGTGGATACTCTGCTTGGGTAGACCTTGTTATAATGAGTTTTCATAGTCCAATATTGGGGTGATGACCACTTGGCATATGGTGTGGAAATAGTCCTGGCTAAGGGTTGGTTTGAGTCTCCTGAAGAGTTTTAATCGGTGTTTATACCTTCGCTGCAGTTTTGTTTATGTGCGATTATAGATTCAGATTCTTGTCTAGGGTGATGCCTAGGTACTTTACCTCCATCCTTTAGTGCCATCGTTCTGTTTAGGATACTGATTGTTTGGGGTGGGTTGAGTGTGGAGTTTTTGGAAATGAACATTGCCTCTGTCTTATCAAAGTTAACCATCAGGTTATTGTCGACAAGCCAGGTGCTCATATCTTCGAAGCACTTGGTCATTGGAGTCATATCGGATGCAAGCAAGTCGATTGGGGAATACACCATGATATCATCTGCATAGAGGTCATAATGTATCATGTGTCGTTGGATGATGATGTTGCAAATGGGTTGGATATGTATGTTGAATAGGATAGATGAGAGTGCTGATTCTTGAGGTATTCCTTGCGTAATGGGGAGCTGTGTTTTTTTTTTTTCTCGCCGAATTTGACTTACTGCGTTCGATTGCTCAGATAAGAGGTAAACCATTTTAGAGCGCTGTTGCATAGGCTGATCTCTTGTAGGCGTTATAGCAGTATGATGTGGGACACCGTGTTAAAGGCCACTGAGATGTCCATGAAAACTATCAGAAATCCATTCTTTATGTTTATGCCCTTCAGGAGGTTGTCAAAGAGGGAGGTAAGCAGAGTTTCTACATTGTGTTGTGGTTTAAAGCCATGTTGGTGGGCATCCAGCGGAGCATGCAGATCATTGTGATCATGCAGTTGTCTTCATACCATTTTTTCAATGATCTTTGAGATAAATGGAAGGCTTGAGATGGGGCAGTAGGATTTTGGATTGGAGGTATTTAGCGTGGCACTCTTATGGGGACAGAACACACAGACAAGCACCCTACACCACACCCAGGATCATCTAGGACAGCGATGGCGAACCTATGGCACGCGTGCCAGCTGTGGCACGCGAAGGCCTTGCAGCTGGCACGCGTGAAGGTCCGCAAAAAAAGAAAAAGCTGTCTCTGACTGCTGCCGCGGACGCGGCAAGGGCAGATTGCAATGTCCCGCGGGGCCCCCTCCACCCGCTAAGCCCCTCTGCAAGGGCTTTCAGATTCGCGAGGGAGAGCGTCTCCCTCGCGTCTCTGTTAAGCCCGCAGGGGCTAATGGGAAATTTCCCATCAGCCCCTTTAGACGCGAGGGACTGATGGGAAATTTCCCATTAGCCCCTGCGGGCTTAACAGAGACGCGAGGGAGATGCTCTCCCTCGCGAATCTGAAAGCCCTTGCAGAGGGGCTTAGCGGGTGGAGGGGGCCCCGCGGGACATGGCAATCTGCCGCGGCAGCAGCCAGAGCCTGCTTTTTTTTTTAAAAAAAATTTGCCAGGGGGGTTAGGACTGCTAATGGGCAGGGGGGGGGGGTTAGGACTGCTAATGGGCAGGGCGGCGGCGGGGGGTTAGGACTGCTAATGGGCAGGGAGGAGGAGGAGGAGGAGGGGGGGGTTAGGACTGCTAATGGGCAGGGGGGGGGGTTAGGACTGCTAATGGGCAGGGAGGAGGAGGAGGGTGGGGGTTAGGACTGCTAATGGGCAGGGAGGGGGGGTTAGGACTGCTAATGGGCAGGGCAGGGAGGGAGGGGGGGGTTAGGACTGCTAATGGGCAGGGAGGGAGGGAGGGAGGGGGGGTTAGGACTGCTAATGGGCAGGGAGGGAGGGAGGGGGGGTTAGGACTGCTAATGGGCAGGGAGGGAGGGAGGGGGGGTTAGGACTGCTAATGGGCAGGGAGGGAGGGGGGGTTAGGACTGCTAATGGGCAGGGAGGGGGGGGGTTAGGACTGCTAATGGGCAGGGAGGGAGGGAGGGGGGGGGGTTAGGACTGCTAATGGGGAGGGAGGGAGGGGGGGGGTATGACTCCAAAAGGGCAGGGAGGGAGGGGGGGTTAGGACTGCTAATGGGCAGGCAGGGAGGGAGGGGGGTTAGGACTGCTAATGGGCAGGGAGGGAGGGGGGGTTAGGACTGCTAATGGGCAGGCAGGGAGGGAGGGGGGTTAGGACTGCTAATGGGCAGGGAGGGAGGGAGGGGGGGGTTAGGACTGCTAATGGGCAGGGTGGGAGGGGGGGTTAGGACTGCTAATGGGCAGGGGGGGGCGGGCGGGCGGGGGGGGTAGGACTGCTAATGGGCTGGGGGGGTTAGGACTGCTCATGGGCCGGGGGGGGGTAGGACTGCTAATGGGCTGTGGGCTGATGGGGGCTGTCTGGAAATGGGGTGATGGGGGTTAGGACTGGTAATGGGTTATAGGGGGGGCTTAAACTGAAAATGGGTGATGGGGGTTTAGGACTGGAAGTGGGTTGATGGGGGGGGGGGCTAGGACTGGTATTGGGTTGGGGGGTTGCTAGGACTGGAAATGGGCTGATGGGGGGCTAGGACTGGAAATGGCTGATGCAGGGACTAGAAGGGAATGGATGCTGGGTGAGGCTGGAACTAGAAGGGAGCTGATGTTGGGGGAGGATTAGAATGGGATGGGGCTGGGAGAGTAAAATGGAGAGGGGAAAAATATTTTGTGTGGGAGGGATAAAAAATCTACAATTGGCCGGGTATTGGGAGAGTAAGTGGGGATTGAGGATGGAGGGGTAAAATTTGAGTGGATGAAATAGGAATGAGGAAAGAGCAAAAGGAGAAAGATTAGTATGTTAAAGCGGATGTAGAGAGAGAGAATGGAAAAAAAAAAACTAGAAGAGAGAAGAAAGGACAAATGGACAGCAGATGATGGAGAGTTAGCAGAAGACATGAAGAAACCAGAAGAAAGTGGCTGGAGCAATTGCAACTGTGTAACTGAGCTGAGGTATTCTGTTTAGGTAATTCCTTTTTGACATTGCCACTTGTTCTCTTTCCCCAGTAGGTCATGTATTGTTATTGTCTGAAATGTATTGGTTTAATATTTGCAGTGTTGCCTTTTGATAGGTATGGTGTGGTGCTTTGTGAGTCCTGGTAGTGCTGTTAGGATACGGCGGGTTTGCTATTGGTTCTAAATGGGCAGTGTTTGTAGTAGTTCCTAATGTGCCTGGCGGTTGGCACTGGATTATAGTAATGTAGAAATCTTTTAGTCTGTCTTTATCCATACACTCATTAAGAGACATGTTTACTAAAAGTTAGTGTATGTTAGCATTATGCAAATATTTATGCAAATTCACGTGCTGGCACTTTGAGGAAATTCTTTGGTTTTGTGCGGCAGTTTGGGCACTCGGGCTCAAAAAGGTTAGCCATCACTGATCTAGGACATTCCCATTCCGACGGATAAGAAACCAGATGCCAGGAAACCTGACATAGTGGTAAAGGAGATGAATACCAGAACGACATTGTTAATAGAAGAGTCGGTACAGAGTGATTATTCTGTGAATTGCGTGGAGAGGCAGAAGATCCTGAAGTACCAAGAAAATGTGGCAGATATGGAAATATTTCAGATTGTATTGAGAGCCACAGGCTTGATGAAGAAGAATTTCCAAGCACATCTTGACAAACTACCCATACATGTTACATCTTATGAAATCCAGAAGGAAGCGCTCTTTGGCATGATGCAAGTACTACGCGGAGCATTAACAGTAAATTTGAGAGACTAAGATCATACTCCACATATCCTGGCTTGGAAGTGAGGGTCATGACTGCCATAATATGCGCAAAACTAACCCATTTGTTGAAACTACCCCTAGTAGCACTCCACCTCTGTAGGACAGACATGCATCCCAGGTCCATACTACATTCACTTGCACACATATAGGCACTTCACCTCACCACCACACCCACACACATACATGCACTTCACCACCACACCACACCCACACTCGCACTCGTTCTCGCATGCAGACACAGGCACCCCACCTCTGCACATCCCACACATAGACTCCCTAGTTCTGCAACATGCATCGCAGCCCTGCACCCCACCCACACAAAGGCACCCACCGCCCCATCCCATGCACAGACAGACAAACGCCCATTGCACCACACACCCACTTAGATGCTTGGTGGAGGGGTCTATTCTGTAACGTGAATAGCAGGGATGGACATCTCTTTCCGTTCCCGGCTGAAGCATCCCCGTATGAATAAGAAGTTTCTATGGGGAGGCTTAGTCGGGTGTGGGAGGAGGCATTCTGGAGGTTGAGTGAGGGCGGGATAGGGCAGTCCAGAACCCCAGACGTATAGGGCCAATTCAGAGGTCGGCCCTGTACGTCTGGGGTCAGCAGACTGGACAGGGGTCTTATTCTACCTCGGAGGTGGAATAAGTTCCCCTAGACATCAGGGGACAGCAGTCCTGGGCGGAAAGGTAAGGGGGTGCAGAGGGTTCCCGCAGCCTGACTCTAACCATGGAAGGCCAGACCGACTGTCAGGCTGCGGGGAAAGGAGAAAGTGGTCGGCGGCCATGGATCACGGCTCCTAAATGAAACTGCGGTGCCATGGCAACAGGACACCATGGCACCGCTGCTCCATTCAGGAGACTGACTGACTTAGCTGGGCAGGGGTCTGTACGTACAGGCTGATCAGAATCGGGTCCTCGCCTGCACGTACAGGCCCAGACCCATTTCTGATCCCACAGGGCACATCTAGCCTCCGGAATCGGGTCTGCCTCTGTGCGTCCCGATTCCGATCAGGCGCACAGGGGCCTGGACGCACATATTAGAATGTGCCTCTTGCTATATGAAGCTATAATTGTGTTATCTAAAGATGACATGCAATGTAGGAACTTTGGTGCTGGCCTCATGAGACTTGAGAACATGAGACTAGCGCAAGAGACAGTTGGGGTGGGGTAGGCTGGGGTGGGGGGGGGGGGCATGAGGAGGTCACAGGCACTGGCTCCTAAGATTTTGGCCTGGCTCCTAAATCCACACACAATTTGTCAAGGCCTGTCTTACCTCTTTCATTTCAAGCGTTTCACAGTCCTGGACAGATTTAAATCTTCCTCTCAGGACCCACACTATAAAATCATCAATGCCATGCGCTGGCCCTGTGAAGTGCATACCAATAGCAGATGCTGGAGTGACTGAATTCATGCCTTGGTCTCTTCTGTTTTGCATAATTATATGTCTGTGGGCATCCATCCTTGTCTTAACATTTGACTTGTCTCTCCAGGGTAGCAGCCCTTTGTATATTTCCTGCATTGAATCATATAAACTACATTGGAAGAGCAACATGTGTAGGATCCCCTTTATGTTGAATGTTTTTCTCATGTGACTGGGGGGTCCTGTGATCTGCATGAGCATAATGCAGGCATTTGTGCCGTTTTCCTCCTCTTTGGGCTCTTGTCAACTATGAGTAGGGCTGATTATTAGCTGTATAATGTCCCCTTGAAGTGGTGTAAGTGTAGTCCTGCCTCTGAGAAATAGGTGCTGCTTTTGTGATCTGTTTTGGCTCCATTCCCTTACCATGAGTTTTCCAGCTGGGGAGGGTGTTTTGTGCCCTATAACCTCACTTTGCTGATTTTAAACGGGCTAATCTCTGCCTGCCTGCCCTCCCTAGCAGCTGTTACTCTTTCAGGCTCACATGACTCTCTTAAACTATGATTAGATTTGCCTGTTTAAAATTGGCTCTGGTGCCTTTTATTATAATTCAGGATTATCTGTCTGGGACTCCGGATATGTTCCTCTTTCTGTGCAGTGCAGACTCCCAGTCTTGCAGAGTGAATATTTTTAAGGGCAATAGAATAGATTTTAAGTCCTGGTTTAAATTACTAATCTGGAAGACTGCACCCTGGTAAAAGTGAAACGGTAAAAAGAATATCTACCTGTTTTGTTTAACTGTTTTAGAAAGTAACAACTGTCACACTGCTATTCAAAAGATTTGCACATTATGAAGTTGCCCAGACAAATTTTTCGATTTGAAAATTCCCTTAAATCGCACGGACAGAATTTATCCAGTTAAGAGCTGGCAGGGTTTAGAGCATTCCAGGGACATATTTACAAATTGAGCTGGATATACAGTCCTGCTGAAAACTGAACTTTTGTTGAGAGATGAGAATTCATGTAGTAAATTCAGAAGTCCATCTAAAAGCTAGGATTAGGGAATACAGGCTGTCCTTAGGAAAAGATTGTGTGACCTAAGAATATTTACTAATCTGAAGATCCTGCATATTCAGATATACTGCTTCTAATATATTCAAAGCAAAAACTGTTCTTATCGGACAGTTTCATTCAGGAAACTGTGCCTTCTGTTTCTTCGTTGCACTGTTTGCATTTTGCACACATCTATCTTACTCATAGGTAAAGGAACTTTTTATTAAAATATTCCCAAATGTATATTCATGTACGTTTCTGTGGTGTTGTATCCAAAAATGAGCCCACATATCCTGCTACCATGATAGGTTATTCCCTTCTGCTATTTCCAAAAATCAATCAATCATTTAGAATCAGAATATGTTCAGCTACTCATGTTTCATTTTATTTTCTGTCCT
The DNA here is from genome assembly GCA_033557465.1 of Ichthyophis bannanicus. Taxonomy (NCBI): domain Eukaryota; kingdom Metazoa; phylum Chordata; class Amphibia; order Gymnophiona; family Ichthyophiidae; genus Ichthyophis; species Ichthyophis bannanicus. The sequence goes on from CM066039.1 coordinate 310,741,248, forward strand.
TCTCCCTGTCCCTTGCATATTTATTTAAGACTTTTATTAACTGGCTTTATGAAGAGATCCACTCAAGGGAGTGTAGGAATAAATAGGCAATTTACATTATGGTAGGCGTATGACTCAGCATGATGTACATTTAAAAGCCACCCCCCGCCCAAAAAATTTGGGGTACGGGTAGAAAACAAATCTTTATACAAGTCCTGTTTAGTTGACGCACACACCAATAAAATTCACATTGTTTATATCCAGACTGCTCTTTGCCCACCATTCCATCCTCCAAAATCCTCTCTCCATTTACCACCTTCTCTTCTGCAGTTTTAGAGAAGGAGGTAAGGGCTTGATTGTGTGCATATACACCAACCACAAGGGCTGATTAAAGTCATTTAGCAGCAGTGTGTGGAGATAAGAGAGAGCAAGCATCCGCATAAAAGTATAATTACAAAGTATGATCAGTAGTCATGAATAATATCTTTGGGCTAGGTTCATTTTCTTACAAAATATCTTAACTAAATTTTAACATATGATTTTAAATTTAAAAAAAGAAATTGGAGGTCAGTTTTTCAGCAGCATGGCAACTGCATAAAGCTAAATGCATTTTCAGTGATCCTATCCATCCAAGTGGGATCACTGAAAATATTTGTCTAATTTGACTGTTTAGGGCGATACCATTTGTACATGTAGGCCGATGCAGAAAAGTGTGCTAGGCTTTGCGCACAGATTAGCTCAGTTTTAGCCCACAATTTTGTGTTGCCAATGCAAGAACACGTTTTTTGCATAAGCTAACTGCATGCAAAGCCTCGAGCAGCGCACAGGGCATTTGAATCCATTTAAATAATTGTATTGAAGCAATTAGTTTTGCTGTGCAGATGCAGAGAAACGCGTGGAAGACCAGAAGGCTGAGCTTACAGCTGAGATTTTAACACCAGGTGTGAAAGGGCATAAAGGGCTGCTCATAGGTCTGCGATCAGTGTTCATTTTCTTCTCCACCTTGTGCATACAACACCTGCAAGTTCGTTTTTTGGCCTTGCTGAATGGAGCGACCTGTTTTGGCAAAATCCAAAGGCCTTTACTCAATCCTCATCCTTCTTGACCTTTCTGCTGCTTTTGACACTGTTGACCATCACCTTCTCCTCGATATCTTTGTCCTCACTTGGTTTTAAGGGCTCTGTGCTATCCTGGTTCTCTTCATCTCTCTCCCATTGCACTTTCAGTGAGTGTTCTGGTAGTTCCTCCTCTACTGCTATCCCACTCTGTTGGTGTACCCCCAAGGGTCTGTCTTGGGCCACTCCTTTTCTCTCTCTATACCCAGTCCTTTGGTGCACTTATCTCCTCCCATGGTTTTCAATACCATCTTTATACTGATGATCTCGGATCTTTCTCTCTACACGTGAAATCTCTCCTGCATTCCAGGCCCGGATCTCTGCTGCCTATCTGACATTGCTGCTTGGATGTCTCACCGCTATTTGAAATTGAATATGGCCAAAACAGAGCTGCTTATTTTTCCCCCTAACCCCCCCCCTTCCTCTTTTCTCAGTCTCAAGCTCTACTCCCTGTTACACAGGGCCGGCCCGTCCATTGAGCAAGAATGTTTTTTGCACAGGGCCCCGCGTTTCAGGGGGCCCCGCGCAAAGAACATTCTGCTTTTTTTTAAAAATGAAATTTAAAAAAAAAAAAAAAAACGGGCCGCTGTCGCCACGGTAGCATGGAGTGTCCCGCGGGGCCCCCTCTGCCCAGCTGAACTCTCCCGGCGCGGCTGAGCCCCTCTGCTCCGGCTTGCAGATACGCGAAGGGAGAGTGTCTCCCTCGCGTCTCTGTTAAGCCCACAGGGGCAGATGGGAAATTTCCCATCAGCCCCTGCTTCCCATCAGCCCCTGCGGGCTTAACAGAGACGCGAGGGAGACACTCTGCCTTCGCATATCTACAAGCCGGAGCAGAGGGCCTCAGCCGCGCCGGGAGAGTTCAGTCGGGCAGAGGGGGCCCCGCGGGACACTCCATGCTTCCGCGGTGGCAGCGGCCAGCTTTTTTTTAATTTTAATTTCCATGAGCCGATGGGGGGATGGGGGGGTTAGGACTGGCAATGGGCTGTGGGCTGATGGGGGGGGGGGGTTAGGACTGGTAATGGGCTAGGGGGGGGTTTAAGACTGGCAATGGGCTGTGGGCTGATGGGGGCTGTCTGGAAATGGGGTGATGGGGGGTTAGGACTGGTAATGGGCTATGGGGGGGGTTAGGACTGGTAATGGGCTATGGGGGGGTTAAGACTGGCTGTGGGCTGATGGGGGCTGTCTGGAAAAGGGGTGATGGGGGTTAGGACTGGTAATGGGCTATGGGGGGGTTAAGACTGACAGTGGGTTGTGGGCTGATGGGGGGGTTAGGACTGGTAATGGGCTATGGGGGGGTTAAGACTGGTAATGGGCTGTGGGCTGATGGGGGGGTTAGGACTGGTAATGGGCTATGGGGGGGTTAAGACTGGCAATGGGCTGTGGGCTGATGGGGCTGTCTGGAAATGGGGTGAAGGGGGGTTAGGACTGGTAATGGGCTATGGGGGGGGTTAAGACTGGCAATGGGCTGATAGGGGGGTTAGGACTGGTAATGGGCTGTGGGCTGATGGGGGGGTGTTAGGACTGGTAATGGGCTGTGGGCTGATGGGGGGGTTAAGACTGGTAATGGGCTGTGGGCTGATGGGGGGGTTAGGACTGGTAATGGGCTATGGGGGGGTTAAGACTGGTAATGGGCTGTGGGCTGATGGGGGGGGGTTAGGACTGGTAATGGGCTATGGGGGGGTTAAGACTGGCAATGGGCTGTGGGCTGATGGGGCTGTCTGGAAATGGGGTGAAGGGGGGTTAGGACTGGTAATGGGCTATGGGGGGGGTTAAGACTGGCAATGGGCTGATGGGGGGGTTAGGACTGGTAATGGGCACAGGGCTGATGGGGGGGGGGTTATGACTGGTAATGGGCTGTGGGCTGATGGGGGGGTTAAGACTGGTAATGGGCTGTGGGCTGATGGGGGGGTTAGGACTGGTAATGGGCTATGGGGGGGTTAAGACTGGCAATGGGCTGTGGGCTGATGGGGGCTGTCTGGAAAGGGGGTGATGGGGGGTTAGGACTGGTAATGGGCTATGGGGGGGTTAAGGCTGGTAATGGGCTGTGGGCTGATGGGGGGGTGAGGACTGGTAATGGGCTATGGGGGGGTTAAGACTGGTAATGGGCTGTGGGCTGATTGGGGGGTTAGGACTGGAAATGGGCTATGGGGGTGTTAAGACTGGCAATGGGCTTTGGGCTGATTGGGGGGGTTAGGACTGGTAATGGGCTATGGGGGGGTTAAGACTGGCAATGGGCTGTGGGCTGATGGGGGGGTTAGGACTGGTAATGGGCTATGGGGGGTTAAGACTGGCAATGGGCTGATGGGGGGGTTAGGACTGGTAATGGGCTGTGGGCTGATGGGGGGGTTAGGACTGGTAATGGGCTATGGGGGGGTTAAGACTGGCAGTGGGCTGTGGGCTGATTGGGGGGGTTAGGACTGGTAATGGGCTATGGGGGGGGGTTAAGACTGGCAATGGGCTGATGGGGGGGGTTAGGACTGTTAATGGGCTATGGGGGGTTTAAGGCTGGTAATGGGATGTGGGCTGATGGGGGGGGTTAGGACTGGTAATGGGCTATGGGGGGGTTAGGACTGATAATGGGCTATGGGGGGGTTAGGACAGGAAATGGGCTGATGGGGAGGGGTTAGGACTTGAGGTGGGCTGATGTGGTTAGGACTGGTAATGGGTTATGTGGGGGCTTAAACTGAAAATGGGGTGATGGGGGTTAGGACTGGATGTTGGTTGACGGGGGGCTAGGACTGGTAATGGGTTGGGGGGTTGCTAGGACTGGAAATGGGCTGAGTGGAAGGGGAGGCTTGAACTGCAAATAGCTGATGGGGAGGGGGCTTGGAATGGAAATGGGCTGTGAGGGAAGGGAGCTAGGACTGAAAATGGGCTGATGGAGCAGCTAGGATAGGACTGGAAATGGGCTGTGGTGGGGGCTTGAATTGAAATGGACTCATGGAGGGGCTAGAACTGGAAGTATGCTCATGGGGGGGCTTGGACTGGAATTGGGCTGAGTGGAGGGGAGCTATGATTTGACATGGGCTGATGATGGGGCTAGGAAATGACTAGAAATGGGCTGATGGGGGCTAGGATTGGAAATGAGCCGATGAAGGGACTCAGACTGGAAATGGATGGGGGAGCTAGGACTGGAAATGGGCTGATGGGGGGGGCTAGGACTGGAAATGGGCTGATGCAGGGACTAGAAGGGAATGGATGCTGGGTGAGACTGGAACTAGAAGGGAGCTGATGTTGGGGGAGGATTAGAATGGGATGGGGCTGGGAGAGTAAAATGGAGAGGGGAAAAATATTTTGTGTGGGAGGGATGAAAAATCTATAATTGACCGGGTATTGGGAGAGTAAGTGGGGATTGAGGATGGAGGGGTAAAATTTGTGAGGATGAAATAGGAATGAGGAAAGAGCAAAAGGAGAAAGATTAGTATGTTAAAGCAGATGTAGAGAGAGAGAATGGAAAAAAAAACTAGAAGAGAGAAGAAAGGACAAATGGACAGCAGATGATGGAGAGTTAGCAGAAAACATGAAGAAACCAGAAGAAGAAAGTGGCTGGACCAATTGCAACTGAAAAAAAATGCACAAAAGGTAGAAAGATATCTCTTTATTTTGAATTTATTAACTGGAATATGAAAGCTCTGGGAAATGTGCATCATTAACGTCTGCGCTTTGTTTGGTACAAGAGGAAATTAATTTATAGTTTTATTTCTACAGTGTTGTTGTACAGTCCAAGTTTGGCTTTTGGGGTTCCCAGTTTAATTATTGCCTTCCTGTTTCTAAATTGTGATTCCTTGTTTGGTGATGGTCTGTGTTCTGCATGTGTAACTGAGCTGAGGTATTCTGTTTATGTAATTCCTATTTGACATTGCCACTTGTTCTCTTTCCCCAGTATTCTCTGAAATGTATTGGTTTAATATTTGCAGTGTTGCCTTTTGATAGGTAGGGTATGGTGCTTTGTGAGTCCTGGTAATGCTGTCAGGATACGGCGGGTTTGCTATGGGTTCTAAATGGGCAGCGTTTGTAGTAGTTCCTAATGTGCCTGTCGGTTGGCACTGGATTATAGTAATGTAGAAATCTTTTAGTCTTTCTTTATCCATACACTCATTAAGAGACATGTTTACTAAAAGTTAGTGTATGGTAACATTATGCAAATATTTATGCAAATAAGGCCACTTATGCAAATGAGGCCCCGCACCGAGTCTCCGCACATGGCCCCGCACTCCCCTTGGGCCGCCCCTGCTGTTACATCAGCTCGCATCCTTGGGGTCATCTTTGACTCCTCCCTCTTCTTCTCCACACACATCGAACTGATAGCCAAAACCTGTTTCTTTCTCTATAACATCAACAAAATTCGCCCCTTCATTTCTAAACACACCACACTTATCCATTCTTTAGTCACCTCCTGTCTAGACTATTGCAACCTCCTCCTTGCTGGTCTCCCTCTGATTCATCTCTCTCCCCTTCAATCTGTTCAAAACTCAGCTATGCAGCTAATCTTACACCAGCCTCCTCATGCTCATATAACCCTTCTTCTCAAGTCGCTTCATTGGCTCCCTATCCGTTTCCATATCCAGTTCAAACTTTTACTAACCTATAAGTGCGCTCATTCTGCTGCTCCTCACTACCTTTCTTATCTCTCCCTGCACCCCTCCTTGGCAGATCCCTTCTATCTGTGCTCCTCTTCTCCTGCCAACTCCACACTTGGATCCTTTCACTTTGCCGCTTCTTATGCCTGTAACAAACTACCTGAGTCTGTATATCAGGCTTCATCTCTGGCCCTTTTACAAATCCAGGCTAAAAACTTTCCTGATCCGCTTAGTCTCCTATGTGTTTCCTTACCATACCCTAGATGTATCCTTGTCCACAGCTATTGTGTTGTCTGTCTTGGCTAGACTGTAAGCTCTGATGAGCAGGGACCGTCTTTTACATGTGTCTACAGTGCTGCGTACTCCTTGTAGCAATACAACTGATTAGTAGTAGTAATACTAGTAAAAAAAACAGCAGAGAAGGTGTATTAGAACAATGTTATGCGTTTGTGCTGGAATGCTATCTGGTGCATGAACATCAATATTCTTCTGCGCAGAATTTGTGTGCAAAATTAATATTGCTGTAGGTGCAAAATAACATTCCAACACAAATGCCAAACAGTTTGTCTTTTCTTTGTGTACAAGATATAAGTACAGTCAAACCTCGGTTTTCATGATTAATCCGTTCGAAAAAGTCTGACTAAAACCGAAACGTATGAAAACTGAAGCAATATTTCCCATAAGAAATAATGTAAATCCAATTAATCCGTTCCAGACACCCAAAAATATTCACAAAAAATACATTTTATAGAGAATAACTATATTTTTACATACAGAAAACAATGAGAAATAAATATAAATGACTAATGAAATGGATAAATGAACATTTAACATCACTGAAAGCAAGCTAAGTACAGTACTGTACAGTACAATATGTTAACATCTGGCCTTAGCCACCCCTGACAAGCTGCTGTGCCCAGCTCTCTTCGGAATCACATTGGATTCAGCCCATTAAAATACCTTTACATTATCTGCTCAATGCTTCAGAATGGCAGAAAATCTTAATGATATAACTTCAGACGTACCCTGCAAGAAAAAGAACTGCCTCCCACATTCATGCAACATCTCCTGCTTACGTTGACAGCTTTTCTTCCCTGCTACCTCCGAGCCTGAGGGGGCGCTCCAGAGAACAGGCAGGCGGTAGACGAGATCGGGGCCTTCCTCTCTGCGCAATCCTTGCCTCTCTGATTCTGACCAGGCTCGAGGATGTGTTTCATTTACGTGCTCAGCTGGCTTTCGCTTCTCATCACGCTGGCGATCGGTGCAGTGCTGCCGGGACCGGGCGGGTGTTCCGGCAGTGTATACAGACTGGTGTGCAGCGCGAGGATGTATGTATTTACAGTACTGTACTCAAAATCTCAGTCAAAAAAGACGTTGAAAACCGAAGCGTATGAAAACCGGGGCAAATGAAAACCGAGGTTTGACTGTACTGCTAACAGAGACCCCTGTTTACATGTGTCTGGCTTGCTGTTCTTGTTTAGCACAGGCTTTGTGTAGAGCTTATTTGCATGCCGTTTGCTTACAGTATCAGAGAGCAAAACGTCTTTGTTAAGCACAGAGTTTCCTAACACAAGTCTGAGCTTTAGCACAGGATTGTAATGTAGGGTGTCTGCATAGACCCCATTGTGGCTTGGATGGATAATTCTCTAGTTAATGACTGAAAATCGACACTTGGTGGGTAACTTTTTTAGCCCCACCCCTAACCATCCCATTTCACTCCCAGTTTTAATATAGATAACGCCTTGCTATTTAGCAATTTAAATGGACAAAGTTTGGAATGTTCTATCTGTATAACTGTATCTCAATATCGATCTCATCTATATTGATCTCATCTTTAAAAAAAAAAAAAAAAAATCACTAACTTTTTTTTGTTCCAAAGGCTTAGTTAACAAAGACTGCCTTTTTTTATTACAAATAGCATTTTCACCTCCCAAACACTAACCCCTAACCCTCCCACACCAATTCCAAACGCACCTTATTCCCCCAATTATCAAAAGGACGTGGTATACGCCCCCACACTACACTCCCACAGTCTCCGATCCTCCCCCATGAACTCCACCTCTTTGTTCCCATAACACTTGAAACTATTACTTACCTCTTTTCCTGTTAATCCCATAGAGATCCACAAAAGATTTCTGTACAGTTTCAAAATGCTCCAATTGAAATCTAAGCAGTGCAATCACTCTTTCCTTCGTATATGTTTCCCACATTCTCACCAACCATACGGACAACGAAGAGGAGCCAACCTGCTTTCAAACATCCACCAAGGTCAACTTTGCCGCATTCATACAGTGTCTCACCAACTTCATCAGATCTGCTTTTGCTCCCGGAACCAGCATGTGGAATAAAAAAAATCCCTGAGTACCAAGGTACATCCACTCCCACCAGTTCGTCAAAGCCTGTATTGTAATCCTTTCCAAAACCCTTTTAATCTAGGACAACTCCTCCACACATAAACCAAAGTTCCCTTCCACTCTCATCTCCTCCAGCAGGCATCCAAAGTCCCCAGGAAGGCCGTGCTATTCTCACAGGGGTCATATACCACCCATAGATTAATTTATCATTATTCTCTTGAACATTCACTGCCACGGAGATTTTCCTCAATTGCATTTCCACTTGCACCCATTTGCTGCACCTTATACTGAAGTTGCAGTTCCTGCACCTAATAACCCCTATGCTTGCCAGCTAGATAGGCCTCATTCTGCTGGCATCTATATAAGCTGGAGATCAAACCAGTAGTAGAGGTTCATTCTTTTTACACAAGAGTTCTAAATCTGAACTAAGACTCACCACTTGGCTCTCTCTTTCCCTCATTCCCACCAATTGCATGTGATAAGTCATGGGAAGATGGGATGTCATAATCCGTAGAGAAGGGATCAACTTCCATCCTCCAACTGACCCAACCTTCGAAGACCCTGCCTCTTCCAAAGTTTAAAAGCATCCGGCCCATGCAGTGTTATGTCCAATAGGCGATAAAGGGATAACATCTATCCCTTGCACTTAAAATAACTATCCCAGCACCCCACCATACCATATGGTCAATACATGGATTACCGCCCAGTTTATATACCCACAGTTTTGCCACAGCTGTCTTCCCCCCCCCCCAATCTAAATTCCCAGCTAACTCCTGCTCTAAAGTTACCCAGATGTTTGTACTAGTGGGGTTCATGCATTCCACTACAGCTCTCCCCTGCACTGCTGCATACCATCAAATTTTCCGTTCCTCCATCCCCCCTTTAAGCCTATGGGCAAACATTATATGCTAAGATATTTGAGGGTATTTGATATTAATATTAAATATTAATATTAAATATTTGATATTAATATTAAATATTAAGATATTTGAGCAGTCAAGAAATCATACGACGCATTGCTCTTGGCAGAATGGCTATGAAAGACCTAGATAAGATTCTCAAGAGCAGAGATGTCTCTCTCCATACAAAGATTCGACTTGTTCAAGCCATGGTATTTTCAATAACATCATATGGATGTGAAAGCTGGACAGTGAAAAAGACAGACAGGAAGAAAATTGATGCCTTTGAATTATGGTGCTGGCGGCGAATACTGTGTATACCATGGACTGCCCGAAGAACAAACCAGTCGGTACTAGAGGAGATCAAACCTAAGCTTTCTTTAGAAGCTCAGATGACAAGACTTCGACTTTCATACTTCGGACACATCATGCGAAGAGAGAGATCATTAGAGAAAGACATCATGCTTGGCAAGATAGAAGGTCAACGCAAAAGAGGAAGGCCAGCAATGAGATGGATCGCTACAATAACAGCAGCTACGGGTACCAGCCTGTCAACAATGAGCCGCCTGACTGAAGACCGAACACAATTTAGGATAGCTATCCAGAGGGTCGCCATGAGTCGACTCCGACTCGACGGCACTTAACAACAACAATAGCCCCAAATAAATTTCATGATCTGCCCAAGTACTCCCTCCAGAACCTGATGAGGAATACCCAGGGGAAGAACCTGAAACAAGTAGAGCAGCCTTGGCAAGACCACCATCTTCATGGCGCAATGCGCCCAAATCAGGAGAGCAGTTGCCCAGACCAAATCTGTAGCAATTTGCTTCAAAAGGGAAGAGGCTTTTTTTTGAGCCAAAGTCACTTGTGGAATTTATATCTGCGGGGGGGGGGGGGGAGGAGGGAGAGGGGTAATGCCTTGACATCACTCTCACAAGCACCGCTGTAATGGCCCTTGGGATAGCAGGCTTTGTGGGAGCTCCTCTTGTTTCACTGCTTATTGAAGAGTTAATTTTTCTATTGTTTAGTATTTCTTAATGATTTGTATTTTTTTCTTTTGGAGGTTGTTCTCCTATAAGAAATTGTTGTCTTTATTGACTATTGGTGTATGTATTTGAAAAGTTAATAAAATATTAATTAATAAAGGGAAGAGTAATTGGCTCTATACCTAGCCCCTGGGTAGGCTGTCATATTCACCCCTAAATAACACAAGGAAGGCTGCATCCATTTGAAGAAGTGCGATTGCATTTGGGAAGCTCCCCTTCCACTGACATAGTCAGCATCTCTGATTTAGTATTATTGATCTTAAAACCCGACACCACTGAGTACTCAGAAAATACCCTCATTAAGCTGGTCAGAGAAGCCAAAGGAACTGTAACCACAACAAAATATTGTCTACAAAGAACTATCTTATACTCCTTCTGTCCAACCATAATTAATGTCCCCACTCTCCCTTATTGCCTGTGCCAGGGGTTGCATCACAAGGGCAAACTGAAGCGGGGATAAGGGACAGCCTTAACGTGTCCCCTGCCCCAAAGTAAAACTCTCCGTACACCCTCCATAAACCCAAACACGTGCTCTAGGGTTCCTGTACAAGCTACTTACCCACGCCTGAAAATAGGGGCCAAACACCACTCGAGCCAGCACACCACACAGGAACTCCCAATCAACCCTATCAGATGCCTTTTCTGCGTCAACAAACAGCAGAAAGGCCAATGTTTTACCATGTCTAGCTACATGGATCAATTGAAGAGTGCACCTAACATTATCCGCTGTCTGCCTTCCCTCCATGAAGTCCACCTGATCACTGGGGAAAACCTTATTCTCCAGGAACAAGCAGGAAGTCGGTCCTCACATATGGGTGACGGTGCGAATGGAGCCCATGCGGAGCATTTCCCCCAGCCTTCAAAGAAAGCCTTTGGGAATGCTACCACACATGCATGGTCCCCTTCCCACCCATCTTGCTCAGTCTCATTTTTTCCACGGAGCCCAATGGATGCATGTCCTGTTTTCCCGAAAAAAATTCCTTAGTTGAGTTTTACTCGGTTTGTGTACTGGTTCCTCTTCCCACCTTGAGCCAGCGCCATCCCCGGTGCTGTTCTCTGCTCCCTTTCCTTTTTTCATAGAGGTCTGCCTCAACCAGTGTTCACGCCCTTTTTTGCCCAGGGGTTGTCGACTCTATCCGGGTGTGATCCACCATGTCTCCCAGTGGCTTTAAAAAGTGTGATTGTTGCAGTCAAATTATGTCTGTCACAGACGCCCATGACTGCTGCTTGCACTGCCTTTGCCTGGACCACAAAGGTACCTCCTGTGACTTGGATCAGGCCATGACCTCTCAGACCAACAGGAAAAGGTCAGAGTTGCAGGAGAAGATGTTCCTGTGGTCCGGCTCAGCCCTGGCTTCCCTGACACTGAGCCCAAAGCCGAGCACCTCCTGTGAGGCTCGGGTATTTTCGGAGTCCGGTGGCGGCGGCTCCTCCGGAAAGACACTGGACCCTGGCAAGAAAAAGAAAAAATCCTTGAAGCCAGTCGAGGTTCCACCGGGGAAACCCGGTAAGGTTCCACGGAGGGACTCGGGTGACTCCGAGCAGTGCCCCCATAAGGTCTCTAGGAAGGAGTCCTTGGGCTGGCGGTGACCGTGCAAGACTCCCCAAGGCCATGCTCGTCAGAGCCCCTTAGTGCCCGCGCCGAAAGCTGCAGAGCATTCTAGCATAGAGGCCAGAATGGTGGTCCTGGAACAGAGTATCTCTGCTATCCTGACCATGCAGCAGGTGATGATGTCAGGTTCGCCCACATCATCTGCCTGATAACTGGGCCCCCAACTGCGGTGGCTTCCCTGGGTGTCGATCTGGGCCCCGAGCGCTATCGGCCTCTGGCTAGTCCTAGGCACCAATCGAGGTTCCAGTCCCGATCCTCGGGTGTCCAGTCCTCCCTGTCTAGTTTCCAGGAGTCTGATCCGAGACCTTTTGGGGGATCCTGGTTCCCCAATGCAGGCCTCACAGCACAGGAGCTCCGAGCCTCAGACTCCTTGATGCCCCCGGAGTCAGACTGGGAGACTGACTTCGAGGCCTCTCCCGAGACCTCTCGACACCAAGACATCCCCTCGGAGCAGTCTCCCCTTGAACTCTGCCATTCTCCACCTGAGGACGTGGCATTTCATGACTTTGTCCGGGCTGTGGCCCGAGCCTTCTCTGTCCTGACAGAGTCAGAGGGGGACCCGTGCACCGAAGAACTGGAGATCCTCCAGTATGAGTCTCCACCAAAGGAGGCTCTGTCAGTGCTGGTGCAACCCATCCTTGAATGGCTGCTCCTACGGATGTGGGAGACCCTAGCCTCTGTGCCAGTGGTCAGCCGACACCATCTTCCGTGTCATGAGGCGTCCAGGCTTCCAGAAGGCCCAACTTTCCCACAATTCCATGGTGGTGGAGTCTTCATTGCAAAAGCTCAAGAGCCAGAAGACTTATTCTTCTGTACCCCCAGGTAGAGAGGCCAAAGCCCTTGACGCCCTAGGGTACAAGTGTTTCCAGGGGTCCATGCTGAGCTGCTGGATACAAATCTATGAGCTCTACATAGGGATGTATCTTAAGAGCCTCATTCAGGAGCTCGCTGGCTTCTCAGCAGGGCTCACCGGGGAACCCCTGCAATAGTTCTAGATCTTGGTGGCTACTATCTGGGACTGCTCTAAATTCCTATCCCAGGCCGCCTACAATGGGTTTGAGGCAGCAGCCGAAGGCATCAGTGCTCGGCGCCAGGCCTGGCTGCAGACCTCAGACCTTGAGCATTGGGTCCAGGAAAAGCTGCTGGATGTCCCCTGCACCTGGGAGAACCTGTTTAGGAAACCTATGGCCGACAAGGCGGCCAAAATTGAGGCCGAGGTGGTGACCAGGCAGAGGCTGTCAAAGAAGACCTCTCCCCTTCCCCGTGGGAAAAGGCCAACTTTCTCAAGGAAGAAGGGCCCTTTCCATCAGAGTCACCACTACCAAGCCTTCCCAAGCCAGCAGAAGCAGGGATACAAACCCAGAAAGCCAAAGGCTCCCAAACCAGACACCCACTCCGACTCAACCTGGTCGGAGCTTTTGATTCCCATGTCGGGGCCTCCCTCCCCCTGGGAGACCCTCACCAGCCCACAGGGAGCTGCCTGGCACTCTTTGCCCACAGGTGGTCCAAGGTCACCTGGGATCAGTGGGCACTCTGGGTGATGGAGGGTTACCACCTCAGCTTCCAGCTGCCACCTCCAGGGCATTTTCCAGGAGAGCCAGTGTGACCTCTCCTTCACCAGGCCCTCTTGCTTTCAGAGCTAGCAGGTCTACTAAGGGACAAGGCAGTAGAGCCTGTTCCCCAGCATCTCTGGGGCAAGGGCTTCTACTCGGTGTACTTTCTTGTCCCCAAAGTAAACGGGGGTCTCGGGCCCATCGTGGACCTCTGAGAACTGAACAAGTTCCTGGTGAGGGAGAAGTTCAAGATGCTCTCCCTTGGCTCACTGCTGCCCTACCTCCATCAGGGAGAGTGGCTTTGCTCCTTGGACCTAAAGGATGCCTACACCTACATCCTGATCTCACCAGCAATAACTGAGATTCATGGTACTTCCCTTCGGCCTGACCTCCTCGCCAAGAATGTTCACAAAGTGCCTAGCAGTGGTAGCCGCCCATCTGCACCTACAAGGGGTGTTTGTCTTCCCCTACTTGGACGACTGGCTCATCAGAGGCGGCACAGCCAAAGAGGCCAGTCAGGACACAGAATGTACCATCCTCATCCTGCAGCGCCTGGGGTTCATCATCAGCTACCCCAAATCACATTTCTCTCCAGTGCAAGACCTAGAGTTCATCAGTGCTCAGCTGGACATTGTGCAGGCCAGAGCCCTCCCTCAAGACCGGGCAGAACGCCTCAAACAGCTGGCAGGGGAGGTTCAACACCGCAGAACGGTGCCAGTTCGCCTTCTCCTCCACCTGCTGGGCACATGGCCTCTACAATCCATGTCACACCCCTAGCCTGCCTGCACATGCTGGCAGCCCAGTGGTGCCTGCATTCTCAGTGGACTCAGGCCACGGGCCGATTCCAGGACAGGGTCAGGATCTCCTGCCAGCTGGCAAGATCCCTCGACTGGTGGCAAAACCCGGGCCTTCTTCGGGCAGGAATGCCCTTTCAGGCACCCCCACCGCAGAGTACCCTGACCACAGATGCCTCTCTCCAGGGCTGGGGAGCTCACTGCGGAGTTCACAGCACTCAGAGTTGCTGGTCCAGGGAGGAGTCTCTATTACAGATCAACCTCCTGGAACTCCGGGTGGTATCCCTCAACCTACTTGCATTCTGCTCCCTCTTGCGGAACAGACCTGTGCTGGTCCAGATGGACAACCAGGTCGCAATGTTCTATATAAATAAGCAGGGGGGCACAGGCTCGTACTCCCTTTGCCAAGAGGGTGTAGCCCTCCTCTGCTTTGCAGTGTGCAATGGCATGCTTCTGCGAGCAGTAGCTTCCAGACCAGGACAACTACATGGCGGACAGACTCGGCAGAGTCCTGCACCCTCATAAGTGGCGTCTCGACCCTGCAGTGGTGGAGAAGCTCTTCCGCCTTTGGGGCTGGCCCGAGATGGACCGCTTTGCCTCTCTGGACAAAGTGCAACTAGCTCGCTTCTGCTCCAGGCAGCCACACCCACAGAGGATATCGACAGATGTGTTCCTGATCTCATGATCTGAGGGACTGCTATATGCATTCCCACCAACTCCCCCAGTTGCCAAGACTCTGTTCAAAATTCATAACAAGAGGGCATCGGTGTTACCAATCGCCCCCCAGGTGGCCCAGGCAACACTGGTTCCCACTACTGCTTTCGCTGGTAGCGACACTCCCAGTACTGCTGGGTCAAGCCCCTGACCTCCTGACTCAGGAGGAGGGCTCCCTTCTGCACCCCAATGTGGAGTCATTGACTCTAACGGCCTGACTGCTAAGAGGGTAACCTTGGTCCAGCTCAGCCTACCACAAGAGGGTGAGATCCTGCTAGCCTCCAGGAAGCCCTCCACGAGGAGAGCTAATGCCTTTAAGTGGCTCAGCTTCGCCCTGTGGTGCGCAGATAGGAAGGAGAACCCGTTCTCCTTCCACATCCGGCTGGTACTCCAGTACATGGTTCATCTGAAGCACGCAGGGCTGAAATCTCAGTCCGGGTGCATCTGAGCGCCACAGCCACTAACTACCACCCAATAGGGGGAAAGCCCTTATCCAGCCAGCTCCTGGTTTTCTGGTTCCTGCAGAACCACCTGCTTTCCAAGCCCCTGTCCGTCCCCCGATGGCCAAATGGGACCTCAACGTGGTTCAAGCCATTGACCACTTGCCACCTCAGATACCTATCCTAGGAGATGGCCTTCTTGGTGGCCCTGACTTCAGCTCACAGAGTCAGTGAGCTTCACGCGCTAGTGGCGGACCCCTCCTCCCCACCTACCTTGTACACCAGATTCTTCAAGAACAGGATAGTGCTTCGCACTCATCCTAAGTTCCTCCTGAAGGTGATATCCCCGGTTTCACCTCAATTAGGAGGTCATACTCCCCACCTTCTACCCGTGGCCTCATGCCGGCAGGAAGGAGCTCATACTCCTATCTGCAGTGGACCCAGGGTCACAGCAGTGCACCTCAGCTTTTCGTGTCCTATGATCCCAGCAGACTGGGGTTCCCTGTAACCAAGCATACCCTATCTTCTTGGGTGGCGGACTGCATTGCCTTCACCTGTGAGCGGACGGGTCTCTCCCTGGAGCACCGGATCATAGTGTATCGCATGAGAACGAGGACCACATCGGTGGCCCATCTTCATTCTGTGCCGCTGACAGAAATTTGCAGAGCTTCCATTTGGTCATCCATTCACACATTCGCAGCACACTATTGCCTGGAAAGCAAATCCCTCAGGGACAGTGCCTTTGGTCAGACAGTGCTGCGTAGTGTTCTTGGAGTGTAGGCAACTCCTACCCTCCGACCCTTCTGTGTTCAGGCTACCAGAGTGATAGTGTTGCTGGACATGAGGGTCTTGCAGAGTCTCTCAGTGGGGACTCACCTTCTGCAACTCATGGCCACCCGTTCGGTCACCTGTGGTTTGGTCCTCGGCAGCCTGGAGCTAGGGAGTCCCATATGCGAGGACTGACTTCCTGCTTGTTCCTGGAGAAAGCATAGTTGCTCACCTGTAACGGGTATTTTCCGGGAACAGCAGGAATCAGTCCTCACAACCCTCTCTCTTCCGCTTGGAGTTGCCTTCCTTCTGTTTTTTGTTTGACTGCCGTCTTAGCTATGTCATCTGACTGAGCAAGATGGCACCCTTTGGCGGGAAGGGTACCACACATGCGTGGTAGCATTCCCAAAGGCTTTCTTTGAAAGCTGAGGAAATGCTCTGTGCAGGCTCTGTCAGCGCCGACGTCACCCATATCTGAGGGCTGATTCCTGCTGGTCCCGGAGAACACCTGTTACAGGTGAGTACATATGCTTTCAAGCGCTTCGCTAGGACCTTGGCCAGCAGCTTAACTTCAACATTAAGGAGAGAGATGAGCCTATAAGACGCCACATCCATTCAATCCTTTCCAGACTTAGGTGAAACTGTAATAACGGCCTCCAATTGTGAAGGAGGCAGCTCCCCTCCCTTCAGCATATGGCTGAAGACTGCTGCCAAACGTGGTGCCAAACTCATTTTAAAATGCTTATAATAATCTGGCATAGATCCATTGACCACTGGCACCTTACTCGCTGGCAAGTGCTGAACAGCCTGCATGACCTCCCCCTCCAGACCCTCCCCAATATCACTAATTTTTAATATAATATAATTTCTCCAGGAAAAACAGGAAGTTAGCCCTCACATATGGGTGACGTTGGCGCCGACGGAGCCTACGCAGAGCATTTCCCCAGCTTTAAAAGAAAAAGCCTTTCGGACATGCTACTACGCATGCTTGGTCCACTTCCCACCCAAGGGTGCCATCTTGCTCAGTCTCCTTTTTTCCGAAGAGCCCAATGGACGTCAGTCCAATTTCCCCAGAAAAAAATCGTGAAAATATCCTTAAAAACTCAGCTTTCCTGGTTTGTGTACTGGTTTGTCTTCCTGCCTTGAGCTGGTGCTGTTCTCAGTTCCTTCCCCGTTTTTTGGATCGAGGCTTGCCTCAACTGGCATTCACACCTTTTTCGTCCAGGGGTTGTCAACCCTGGCCGGGTGTCCACCCACCATGTCCCCCGGTGGGTTAAAAAAATGTGACGTCTACAGTCAAACTGTCTGTCACAGACACCCACGAGTACTGTCTACGCTGCCTGGGACCGGGCCACGACAGCACCTTCTGCGACCTGTGCCAGGCCATGGCACCCAAAACCAATAAGAGGTCGGAGTTGCAGGGGAGGATATTCCCCAGGTTCGACTCGGTACCTGCTTCCTTGACACCGAGCTCCAAGCCCAGCATGTTCTGAGAGGGCCCCCAAATGGAAAAAGAAAAAATTCTCAAACTCCTATCAAGGTTCCATCGGAGACACCCGGCAAGACTGCCCGGGGGGCTCTGAGGATTCCGAGAAGCAGCCTACCAAAGTTCCCAGAAAGGATGCCTCAGCCAGTGGAGACTGTGTGACGGTCCTCAAGGCCGTAGTCCTTGTCAAGGATGCACTCGCAAGAGTGCCAGCGCTGGGCCCAAGATCCTCTGTGCGTGCGCCGAAAGTTGCGGAGCCTTCTGGCTTGGAATCCAGAATGACAGCCATGGAGCAGAACATCACTGCCATCCTGGCTATGCAGCAGGCGATGATGGCAGGTTCATCCGCATTATCCTGACGACTGGGCCCCTGACTGCGGGGGGAGTCCCCAGTCGTTGAGCCAAGCACCATCGGCCTTGGGTAAGTCCTTGGCCCCAGTCGAGGTCCCAGGAATCCGGTCCTCCCCGGCCAGTTTCTGGGACTCAAACCCCAGGTCCTCGGGAGGGCCCCGGCACTTCAGTTTTGGAGACAGATGATGAGGCCTCCCCAGAAACCAGACGGCACCAAGATGTCCTCTCAGAACCATTTCTCCCGGTGCCCTGGTGCCATCCTCCTCTGGAGGACATGGTCTTCCATGACTTTGTCAGGGATATGGCCAGAGCCCTCTCGGTGCAAACCAAGGTGGAGGAGGACCCGTGCACCGAGGAACTGGAGATCCTCCAGTTTGAGTTTACTCCTAAGGAAACCCTTACAGTGCCAGTCCAGCCGATCCTTGAGCAGCTGCTACTGAGGATGTGGGAGACCCTGGCATTGGTGCCAGTGGTCAGCCGGTGCCTGGATGCCATGTACCGCGTCAGGAAGGGGTTGGGGTTCCACAAGCCCCAACTCCCGCATAACTCCATTGTTGTTGAGTCAACCATGCAAAAGCTCAAAGGCCAGAAGACCTACTCTACTATCCCCCCCTGGCAGGGACGCTCGAGCCCTTAATGCCCTCAGGCACAAGTGCTACTAGTATTCAATGCTGGAGTGCCGAATCCAGGTCTATGAGCTATATACATAGGCATGTATTTAAAGGCCCTGACCCAGGAGTTCTCGGGGTTCTCGGTGGGGCTGACTGGGGAACCTCTCCATCAGTTCCAGGCTCTGACGTTGGGAATCAAAGACTGTTCAAAGTTCCCCTCATGGGAAGTCTATGATGGATTCAAGTCAGTGGCTTGAGTGGCAGCAGCTGGCATCGGGGCTCAATGCCAAGCCTTGTTCAGTTCTCTAACCTCAAGCAGTGGGTCCTGGACAAGCTGCTAGACGTCCCCTACACTGGCGCGAACTTGTTCGGCAAACCCATGGCCGACAAGGCGGCAGAAACAGAGGCCAAGGTGGTGACCCACCAAAGGCTCTCAAAGAAGACCTTTTCTTTTCCCCACAAAAAACCCTTGGGGAAAAGGTTCTCACTCTAAGAGGCAGGACAAAGGAGCCCAGAAGCTCAAGGCTGAGAAGCCGCAGGCTCTGGCTCCAGCCCAACCAGGGGGGGGTGGGAGCTTTTGACTTCCACGGCAAGGCCTCCCCTCTCCCAGGAGACCTTCAACAGCTCAAAGGGGGTTGCCTGGCACTCCTTTTACCCACTTGTGGGCCCAGATCACCTCAGACCAGTGTGTGCTGCAGGTGGTGAAGGAGGGATACCTCCTCCACTTACAACAAATATCACCCAGGTTCTTCCAAGGAGAGCCAGTGCGACCTCTCCTCCACCAGACCCTTCTGCTCTCAGAGTTCGCAGGTCTGCTCAGAGACAATGCAGTGGAGCCTGTTCTGAACATCTATGGAGAAAGGGCTTTTACTCAAGGTATTTCCTTGTCCCCAAAAGAACCCATTCTAGACCTGTGAAACTTGTTCGTTTCTGGTGAGGGAGAAGTTCATGATGCTCTCCCTTGGAACACTGCTGCCCTACATCCGCTAGGGAGATTGGATGTGCTTTTTGGACCTAAAGGATGTATAAACCCACATCCTAATCCACCCCGCCCACAGACAGTACCTACGGTTTGTGGTGGGAGGAGGGCACTGCCAGTACAGAGTGCTGCCTGGCTGCCTCACCAAACGTCTTTATCAAGTGTTTGGCAGTGGTCACCGCCCACTTGTACCTGCAAGGGGCTTTCATCTTCCCCTACCTGGACTACTGGCTAATCAGAGGTGGTATGGCTTCAGAGGTCAAGCAGGCTGGATAGCATATACCCCTCCTCCTGCAGCACCTGGGGTTCATCATTAACTACCCCAAGTCCCATCTCTCTCCAAGTCTAGGTCTGGAGTTCATAAGGGCACAGCTGAAACGCTACAGATCAAGGCCGTCCTCCCAAAGTAAAGGGTGGACAACCTCATAAAACTAGCAGGAGAGATGCAGTGCCACTGGTCAGTACCGGCTCGCCGCCTCCTCTGGCTGCTGGGTCACATGATCTTAATGGTCCACATCACACCTCTAGCCCGCCTGCACATGCGACAGCCCAATGGTGCCTCCGCTCACAGTGACTCAAGCCACGGGCAGGCTACGGGATAGAATCGCAGTAACTCGCCAGCTGGCAGAGTCCCTCATCTGGTGGCAAAACATGCACCACCTCCAGGCTGGAATGCCATTCAGGCACCCACACCGCAGAGGACCCTGACATCAGACACTTCTCTCCTGGGGTGTGTGGCGCATTGCGAGGACCGCCACACGCAAGGTAGTTGGTCCCAGGAAGAGTCACTCTTACAAATCAATCTCCTCGAACTCAGGGCAGTCTTCATAGCTCTACAAGCGTTCTGCCACCACCTGCAGCGCCAACCTGTGCTGATCCAGACGAACAACCAGGTAGCCATGTTTTATATCAACAAGCAGGGGGACACGGGCTCATACTCCCTCTGCCAGGAGGCGGTGGCCCTCCTCTCCTACACAGCATACAATGGCATACTCCTGTGAGCAGTATACCTGCCAGACCAGGACAGCTGCTTAGCAGACAAGCTGAGCAGTGTCCTTCATCCACATGAGTGGTGCTTGAACCCCAGGGTAACAAAGCAACTCTTCCATCGCTGGGGCAGGCCCATGATAGACCTTTTTGCCTCCCCGGACAATGCGCAACTACCACGCTTCTGTTCGTGCCAGCTACACTTGGGGAGAGTGGCGGCAGATGTCTTCCTAATTCTGTGGTCAGAGGCCCTACTATGTGTTCCCACAGACCCCTCCCCCCCAGGTCGCCAAGACCCTCTTCAAGGTCCAGAGCGAGGGGGCGTCAGTTATTCAGATTGCATCCCAGTGGTCCAGGCAGCCCTGGTTCCCTCTGCTGCTATCCCTATCGGTGGCACTTCCAGTCCAACTGGGCCAGGCCCCGGACCTCCTGTCCCAGGAGGAGGGCTTCCTTCTACATCCCAACCTGGGGTTGCTAACGCTGACAGCATGGCTGCTCAAAGGGTAGCACTGGCCCCCTTCAACCTTCCAGGGGAGGTTGAGTAGGTCTTACTGGCCTCTCATAAACCCTCCACCAGGCAAGCTTATGCCTTTAAGTGCAGATGGTTCTTCATCTGGTATGTGGAGAGGAAGAAGAACCCCTTGTCCTGTTGCGTACAACTGGTCCTTCAGTACCAACTGCACCTGTCGCACACCAGACTGAAATCCATCTTGGTCAGGTTGCATCTGAGCGCCATAGCTGCGCACCACCACCCTATCAAGGGAAAACTCCTCTCTAGCCAACCCTTGGTCTCTAAGTTCCTCCGGGGCCTTCTGTTGTCCAAGCCCCCCCCTCCGCCCTCCGGCGGCAGAATAGGACCTTGACATGGTGCTCTCTCAGCTCACTAAACTGCAATTCAAGCCCCTAGCCACTTGCCACCTTCAATACCTGTCTTGGAAAGTAGCCTTCCTGGTGGTGCTCACATCTGCTCAAAGGGTGAGCGAACTCCAGGCCCTGGTGGCAGATACCCCATAAACGGGGTTCTCTAAGAACAGGATGGTGCTCTGCACACACCCCAAATTCCTCCCGAAGGTGGTATCTCCTTTCCACCTCAACCAAGAGGTGGTTTTCCCCACCTTCTTTCCGTGGCCTCATGCCAGCAGGAAGGAACTAATACTTCATACACTAGATTGTAAGTGGGCCCTGTCCTTCTACTTGCAGCATACTCTGGCCCATCGAAAGGCTTCTCAGCTTTTTGTATCTTATGACCCCAGCTGACTTGGGCTCCCTGTGACCAAGCGAACTCTATCCACTTGGGTGGCGGACTATATTGCCCTCACCTATGAGCGAGAAGGCCTCTCCCTCGAGCACCAGATCACAGCGCATCAAGTGAGGGCGATGTCCATGTCAGTGGCCAACCTCCGCTCAGTGCCAGTGACGGAGATTTGCAAGGCTGCCACATGGTCTTCAATTCATACTTTTGTAGCTCACTACTGCCTGGAAAGCGAGTCCCACAGGAACAGTGCCTTTGGCCAGGCAGTACTCCATAATATTCTCGGGGTGTAGGCAACTCCTGCCCTCCGACCCTTCTGTGTTCAGGCTACCGGAGTGATAGTATCGCTGGATGCTATGGTCTTGAAGAGTCTCTCAGTGGTGACTCACCTTCTGCAACTCACAGCTACCCGATTGATCACTGTTGGCTCTGTCTTGGTCCAGTCCTCAGCAGCCTGGAGCTAGGGAGTCCCATATGTGAGGACTTACTTTCTGCTTGTTCCTGGAGAAAGCATAGTTACTCACCTTTAATAGATGTTCTCTGGGAACAGCAGGAATCGGTCCTCACAACCCACCCTCCTCCCCTGGGAGTTACCTTGTTTTTGTTTTTATTGCCATCCTAGCTATGTCATCTGACTGAGCAAGATGGCACCCTTGGGCAGAAAGGGAACCATACATGTGTGGTAGTATGTCCCAAAGGCTTGCTTTCTTTGAAATCTGGGGAAATGCTCCGCATGGGCTCCGTCGGAGCCGATGTCACCCATATTTGAGGAGTGATTCCTGCTGTTCCCAGAGAACACCTGTTACAGGTGAGTAACTACACGTTTTTTAATAGATTGTTCCATACCCCTGAAAGGGAAACTGGGCAGTACACAATTATCTATATTTCAGATAAAAATAAATAAAATACACAAAACAATCCTAAAACATTATTACGCCATTAGAAACATGATTGATTGATTGTATTCGTCCTTGTAGCTAACAAATTAACTCACTTCTACATTCTACATAAAAAACAAAACTGCCCATGTCAAAGCGATCAATCCTATAGCCAGTCCACTCTGCTTTAAGAGCCAGCTTTTCACCTTCCCTCTCTGAAGTTCTTACAGCCCCAAACAACCCCACTTCCAAACCCTTCTCCTCCCATCCCTTCCCAAATGCTTTCCTAAACAGCAAGGTTTTTAAAGCTTTCAGAAACATTTGGAGATTGTCCAAGCACAATTCCCTAGGGAGGGTATTCCACAAAACAGGGGCCTGTACTGAAAAAGACAGATTACGATGCTTCACCTGCTTCATAGCCTCCGAGCATAATAAATGATGTGGAACCTATGGAGCTAAAGCATGGAAGATCTTAAGTCAACACTGGCACTTTAAACTCCATCCTAATATAACTCTGAGTACGGGTGACATGATCATATTTTCACAGCCCCTCAGTCTTTTTCACAGATGTGTTCTGCATCAACTGAAGCTGCATCACATCTTTCTGGGAAAAAAGCATTTCAGTAGTCCATTCTTGGCATTAATAAGATCCTAGTAACCTCTTTCCAAAAGCTCTCTGATAGGCCACAACTGGCAAATCTGCCACAGCAACAAGAATAAAGCTCAAAATAAGAAGGAAACATATGCTGATATACACAACTGGGAGTCGAGCATCACTCCCAAGTCACGACACTGACCGCACAACCCCCATCCTACCCCTATCCTCCACCTCCTCTTCCATATCTCCAAAAAAGAAACCCACTTCTTTCTTAAAGTCATTAAGCTTTAAAGCCAAAAACCAAAACCAACATAGCAACACAGAAAGATGCTCTTGAACCAGAGTGTCCAGGTTACCCCCACACTTAGGAATAAGAATCAAAACATGCACATTATCTGATAGATAATGTGCATTATCTGTAGATAATTTATGTATATAGTTAACCCAGTTATCCAAGTTTGTATTCCTGTTCAATGTAAAACCTGACAGTTTGTCGTTATGGTCGTTTTGTTATGATGTAAACCGCGCTGATTCTAAATAGCGCGGTATATAAGAAACTGTAATAAATAAATAAATCTGCAGACAAAACAACATTCCAGCCGCACTCATGGTCTTACTTAAAGGAACCATATAAATATTGAACAAATAGGGGGAAAGGCTAGATCCCTGAGGGACCTCCAAATCCAAAGAGAAGGCTGACGACTCCTCCGTGACCTAGAGCAAGAGCAATAAGGTTTTGTTGCTGTTACAACACCGAAACCCTGCCTGATCATCTAAAATATGGTGATCCTCCATAAAGACTAGAAACTGGCTAGCCACAGCCCTTTCAATCACCTTACCTAAAAACGGTAAATGAGAAACAGGTCTTTAACGTTCAAGTTTGATATCGGGCGAAAACCCTATCAAAATTGGAGTAATCAAAGCCTGCTTCAGAAATGCAGGAAAGACACCCTCCTGCAGTGAAACATTAATCACCAGAGATAATCTTTCTTCCACTACTTCCCCCTCCCAAGTGCAGTAAAGATGCTGGGCATGGGTCAAAGCTACATAAAGTAAGATTCATAAACCCCAACCACTGATGAATACTGAAGGGAGATACCAGGTCAAAATCCAGCCAGTTCTCCAGGGTCCTATGTCATCCCACCTATCCTAAAACTGCAAAATTGCTTGAGTGCCTCATGAGAAGTGGGCAATGGAGGCTGCACCCCTGCCTCTTGAGTTAATCGAGTCACTCTCATTTGAAAATAAGTAGCAAACGTGCCACAGGAGAGCAAGAGGTCCAGGTGAGACCTCAACAGAGAGGTCAAGGTACAAACCTCCTGAAACAGTGTTTGAAAATGAGACAGAGGAATTGATCTAAAGTATGACATGCTTATGGAATGAGAAGCATTAGGTAGGAAATTGATCATGTTGATGTTGATGTTAATGTAAGGGGAAGAAGGGGTGGGGGAGGGGATCGGTGGATTAGAGGATAGGGTGTGAGGCTAAATATGTATAATACAAGCTTATTAAGTTGTTCTTGCATTATGGAAAATGAATAAAAACTTTAAATACGAGTGTATATATAAAAAGAGGAATTGATCTGCCCTTACCAATAAAACCCACTTCGCCTCATGTAGCAGCCTTCTTACTTTGGGTTGGGGCAAAGAAGTCATACTGGCAGCGGGGGCACTGCAACATTTGGGAGGGGCACTGCCCCTCCCCCTACTCAGAAACTACACCTGTGGTGACTGTTTCCATAACAACCTAGTCCCAGAATCTCAGGTTTTATGCCAATGCTGTTCCAGGTGCTGGCCCTCCTGCTTCTTTACCCAAAACCATGGAATATACCAGGGGACTGAGCGATTTATGATGATGTGACACCTTTAAACTGATGCACAGGTACTAGTTGATCATACAATGCTGTCCATCCTGAATTCCACCAAGTTACTATATCCTCTAACTCCCAAGTCCTCAAAGGGCCAGCTGAGCAGGGGCGTGAGAACTTCCTGGGAAAATACCTCCCTCTGGGACCACACTTCACACCAAGTTGCCAGTTCTTCACCAGTTGGCCAAGTCAACATTTAGATCAAAAGAAATAATCAAATGATCTAACCAACACGCTGCCCACTTCCAAAAGGCTGATAGCTCCATGCGACACCCCTCACTTTTTGAGAACATTAAATCCAAAGTATGGCCCCCTATTTGTATGAACATTAAAATCCCCCAAAACCAATAAATTATCATAATCAAGCAAGCCAATTTAAAGGGAAGGGGAAGAATCGGGTGACCTATAAACCAAAAGCAGCCCTGTACGAGTATTACAAGCCAAACCCTGTTTCATCAATATGCATTCCACTCCTACTTCCCTCAAAGGCAACTGAAGCAACCCAGTTCAACATTACAGAAAATACCAGTCCCCATCCCCCAACCAAGTTTGTAATGCAGACTAATCCCATTTGTGGTTCTGGATTTCCTCAAACAACTTGACCTTATTGCACACAGAACGGGCATTTTTATGAAATACATGGGTGTACATGTAAAATGCATGTACACATTTACACCTTTTACGGAGCAAGTGTAAATTTATATGTGGGCATTTGGGTGCTCTTGGGACTAGTTCTGGTTGCCTGTTTTTATAAAAGCACTCAGGCAACTATATTGCCTTTTATAAAATAGGCTTAAAATAGGCACTTTTTTGGGCTTCTCACATAAACTCGCTGGGGGTAATTACATAACAGGAAACCTATTGCCACATCCTTCGTGTATGAAAGGCACCAAAGTTCATGATGGCTCAATTTTAAGAGGATAATTCAGCAACTATCCACAGAAGAAGTGATCTTGGCATAGCTATAGCGCCTCTAGCACAGAGTTTTACACAGCATGTGAGTGACACTGCTGAAATCCCAGCTTTCACTGAGTTGGGATGGTGAAGACAGTGACGTTATCAAGTGACACAGCCTATATAGGTGGGCTCCTTGCCTCTGGTGCTGTGCAGTAGGAGTGCACTACATGAATTGTTTGTCCATGTCAGTTGCTCTGTTTCCGCTTTGGGAGTTCACATTAGAGGTTGTTAAAATGGGAGGGAGATGGGAAATGATAGTAATGCAAATAACTCCATGCTTCAGCTCTTCAAGAGCAAAGGCAAAGAGAAGAGGTAATAGGGAGAAAATAAAAGCATGGCTAAAAGAAGCGTGAGCTGGTGCTATTGCAGGCCACAGACTAGCCAAGGGAAGACTAACAAGCTACAGTTCAATCTACTCTCTCTCTTCTGGGCAGTCTACAGCAAGGCCACAAGAGCATAGGTGGCCAGATGTTCAAACAACAACCTCTTTAGTTGTGGTAGCTGTTTGAACTGTTATAAACTTGATGATGAGATGAGATGAGATGGGAAGCCCTGAATGCTGGTTTGATTTTATTTGGCAATATTATCTATTTATACCCATAAGATTCTAGGCAGTTTATAATCAACCAAAAACTATAGTACAATATATGCATCAAAACTTTAGTAGCACATAAATATATCAACAGTAATTAAAATACAATAAGATAAAGCATAATAAAAATACAACAATCAAAAATAATCGTAGCTTATGGCAGTTAAATCAATAGTAGCTTAAACAACCATGCCTTACGTGGATATACCCTTATCACTGTAGGTGAAAATAACTGGATAAACAGGATGGGTCACTTTCTCCTTATCAGCCGTTATTTATGATGTTACTTGAGGATATTGAGGATGGCATATGGCAGCTGTTGGGTGGGAGTGTGTGGGTCATAAGAGTGAATGAACTCTGGATTGCTTGTTCCTGACAGTTGGCGTGTTCTTACTTTTTTTTTTTCTCTATGCAGTTATATGAGCTGGATGCTGACCCCAAGAGGAAGGAGTTCTTGGATGACCTTTTCAGTTTCATGCAAAAGAGAGGTGAGCATTTCCTGTTGCTTTTCTGGCAGTAGTTAGTACCCATCAGGTGGGTAGCATTCCTTTTTTATTCTGCATGTTGGGGAATGGAGAGAGTATTCAGTATCTGAGCTGTTCATTTCAAGTAATGTATTTTCATTGCATCTAAATGGAGTGGAGAACATGGGCATAGTTTGAGGGTGGTGAGGAGGGGTCATTGCTTCCCCAAACAAGATTCCCCGATGGCCACAATCCCTTGTCTGCCCGCAGGGATCCCATCCCCTGTGGGCAGAAAAGAAGAGGGTGCCCCGATTGCAGCAAAGATCCCTTCGATCTGCCCGTGGGAGATCAGATTCCCACAGGCAGACAGGCTGAATCAAGGCTGCAATTGTGACCTTTTCCTTCTCTCTGTCTGCAGGAATTTTAGTGCAGGGGATGGGAGTGCTAGGGGGATTGGTGAAGGGGGTGTGGGTCTGGAGGGTAACGGAGGAGAAGGGTTGAAGGAGGAGGAGTTGCCAAAAGGTGCATTCCCCTCACCCAGAACACACGCACAAGCACTCCATCTTTGCACAACAGATAACACACACACAACTCTGCACGACAGATAAATGCGCATGCACCGGCACAGGTAGCTCACCTTCACACTACACACACCTCTCACCTCCACACTATACACACACACACACACACACCTCTCACCTCTGCTATATATATATATATATCTCAAGGAACAAGCAGGAATGTAGTCTTCACATATGGGTATCGTCGGTACCGACGGAGCCTGCACGGGAACGCTCCCCAGCGTCCAATAAGAAAGCCTTTGGGAGCATCCCACAGTGCATGCGTGCTGCCTTCCCGCCTCTGTACCTCTCTCACTTCAGTTCTTCGTTTTCCGCAGAGCCGACAGGACACGGTACCCTGTCATCGCAGAAAATCTACCTTTATTCCTTGTTTTTTGTGGTCGCGTCAGCCTTCACTCGACGCCTACCGATACCGCCAGTTCTCTTCTTTCTCTTTCTTAAAAAAAAAAAAAACCACACATATTTTTCTTCAGGGTTTTTCCCTATTTTTGGTGCTAGGCCCCATTTTGGGCACTAGGTCCATCTTTTTCTTCAAGCATGGAGAAACCAGCCAGTGGTTTAAAAAAAATGCTTAAAATGTGGCGGTACCATCTCCGTCACCGACACCCATGATTGGTGTCTAAAATGTTTGGGTCCTGAACATTGGCCAACGGAGTGTCTCTCCTGCACGAGGATGACCAAGAGGGGCCGGCAGAATAGAGCTGCAAAACTCTGTACCCTTTTTGCTTCTGACACGATGTCAGTTGCATCGACGTCTTCCAGGGCTTCATCTTCCTCCCATGGATCTCAGGTAACCAAAAGTAAAACTAGCCGGTCCGCGAAAGGAAAATCTCCTTCGAAGTATCGAGATGCCTCGGCCATTTCCCTCAAGGATACTTCACTGGCAAAACAGCCCCAGCGGGCGTCTTCGAGCTCCAAAGCATTAACGGAGCTCCAGGATGTTCCAGAGGCCTCGAC
This sequence comes from Ichthyophis bannanicus, assembly GCA_033557465.1. Lineage (NCBI taxonomy): Eukaryota > Metazoa > Chordata > Amphibia > Gymnophiona > Ichthyophiidae > Ichthyophis > Ichthyophis bannanicus. The sequence goes on from CM066039.1 coordinate 310,769,662, forward strand.
CTCTGCAGAACTACTGGTGCCATGCTCTGGGGTTGTTGCCGCATCCACCGGTACTGGCATCCAGGCATCGGCAGGAGCGATGGATCACAGAATCATCGCTATCGAATGCAGTCTAGCGGCCCTCTTAGCAGCCTCTGTACCGCTAAGACCACAACAGACGGTTCCACAGATATCGGTACCAACATCACCTGCTTCAACAGGACTGCTTCCCCCCATGCCAATGTCCGGTATCGGGGATCAGGAACTGAGACACTTTGGTACCGACTTCGAGCGGTACCGATACCATGCGTCACAGGAGCACCCGGTGCTTGAGTCTTCCGATTCTGATGACTCTGATGATTCTACCGGTACCAGAGTGAATCTATTAGAAGATTCAACTCCCTCTCCTCAATGCAGGATGTCTCCTCCAGAAGATATGTCCTTCCAGGACTTCATACGTGATTTAGCAAAAGGCCTTGCAATTACTGTGATTCCAGAAAAAGAACCTAGGGCAGAGGAATTAAGAATTCTACAATACCCTATGGCTCCCAAGGAAGCAGGTATGCTTCCCATTCACAAGATCTTACATGATCTGATGTTGAAAATGTGGGAGATATCTTCACATTCCCGACGCCTGGATACTATGTACCGAGTGCCAAGTTGTCCTGGTTTTCAAAAAACTCATTTACCACACCATTCAATGGTAGTGGAATCGGCCATGCGAAGAATCAAGCGTGCAAAAACACACTTCTAATCCTCCAGGCCGTGAATCCAGGACACTCGATGCCTTTGGCCGTCAATGTTTTCAATCCTCCATGCTGGGAGCCAGGATCAATTCCTAAATTCTGTATATGGGAATGTTCCTGGAAGCAGTCACAAAAGACTTGGAGCTCATTAGTCCTTCTGTCTCAGAGTTAAAAATAGCAGACTACCTTATTCTGGTCAAACATGCCCAGAATGTCTCTAAATTTATGAACTGTGCTACCTTTGACTGTTTTGAATGAATGTCTTAGCAGAACCTCTGCTATATCTATAGGAGCACGTCGTATTGCTTGGCTTCAAGCATCAGACTTGGAACAGTGGGTGCAAGAAAAACTGGGAAACGTTCCTTGCACAGGAGAAAATCTCTTTGGTAAGGACTGGCAAGACAAGGCTAATCAGCTTGAATCTGACAATATTACTTTGAACAGATTGTCAAAGGCTACAGCCAACCCAGCAAAAAAGAAAACATTCAAGAAACCATTTTTCAGTAAGAAAAAGAAGTCTTACCAATCTTACACCCATCAAACTCACTGTCCACTTCATGTTTCCCAGAAGGGGCAACAACAGAACAGACAGCAAAGAAAGCCGCAAGCTCAAAAAGCTCAACCGGCTCAACTGACCCAGCCCCCTCAGGGTCTTTTGACTTCCACCTAGAGAACTTAGTCATTCTGTCCCTAAAAGGTCCAGAACCTTTGACCATTCTAGGCAGACTATGCCATTTTGTCAAAAGATGGCAACAAAAAAAAACATCAGAAAATTGGACTCTGTCCATTGTAAGATTGGGATACAAGCTTCATTTCCTCTACTTCCCCCACCTACAATTCTGAGACAGTTCAATTCTCAGGGCCCTGCCACCAACCTCTTGTGTCAGGAGGTCAGGTCACTTCTGGCTCAAGGAGCAATCGAAGAAGTGCCCATATCCCAACAGGGGACAGGGTTCTACTCCCCCTGTTTTCTTATTCAAAAGAAGACAGGGGGACACAGGCCTATACTAGACCTCAGAGAATTAAACAAGTATTTGTTCCGAGAAAAGTTCAGAATGATCTCCCTCGGAACACTTTTACCATACCTTCAAAGTCAAGATTGGCTATCTTCTCTAGATCTAAGAGATGCATACACGCATATTCTCATCCACTCATCACAGGAAGTTCCTTCGATTCCTGATCCAAGGAAGACACTCCAGTACAGAGTTCTTCCTTTCGGACTTGCCTTTGCTCCGAGAGTCTTCACAAAATGCATGGCAGTAGTAGCAGCATTTATGAGGACTCTAGGAATATTCGTCTTCCCTTACTTAGACGATTGGCTTATTCGAGCATCAACATCTCCAGAGGCCAGCTTCGCTCTCTCTCGAGCAATGACAATTCTTCAATACTTGGGGTTGGTCATAAACCTCCCAAAATCTCATCTCACCCCCTCTCAATCTCTAGAATTCATAGGGGCTTGTCTAGACACACAGCAGTCAAAGGCTTTCCTGCCCCAGCCACACTGTCTACGTATAATACAACTGGCATCTCAAGCATCTATGAAGGTATTCCTTACTGCTCGGGAGATGCTTCAACTGCTGGGACACATGGCATCCACTGTCCATGTGGTTCCCTATGCTCGCCTGCACATGCGAGCAGCACAGTGGAACCTTTCCTGTCAGTGGTCACAAGCCTCGGGTTGACTAACAGACAAAATCAGAACTACCACACGTCTGATTTCGTCCCTGCAATGGTGGCAATCCCTGGAAAACCTCCTTGTAGGCTCTCTTTTCCAACATCCTCTATGCCAAACCACTCTGACGACAGATGCGTCCAAGATGGGTTGGGGGGCCCACTCGCACGATCTCTCCACTCAGGGTCTTTGGACCTCACAGGAGGTTCCCCTTCATAGAAACCTCCTAGAGCTGAGATCCATTTTCAATGCTATTCAAGTCTTTCAGGGCCATCTCAGCAACAAAACAGGACTGGTCCAAACCGACAATCAGGTAGCTATGTTCTATGTGAACAAACAAGGCGGAACAGGCTCTCTGTCGCTATGCAAAGAAGCTTTGCGAATATGGGTCCTCGCTAGAGAGTTACAAATTCACCTGTTTGCGGTATACCTTCCGGGCATTCAAAACAAGTGGGCAGACAAACTCAGTCGAATACTGCTGCCACATGAGTGGTCCCTCCACTCATACTAGCTTGCTCGAGTGTTTCGAATCTGGGGAAGACCAGATATAGACCTCTTTGCAAGTCCAGAGAATGCCAAACTTCCCCGATTCTCTTCCAGAATTCCGGCTCAAACCTGTCAGGCAAGAGATGCTTTCCTACTCCACTGGGGACAGGACTTCCTCTATGTAGGTTCCTTAAGGACATACACTGGCTACCGATTAACTGCAGGATCACAAACAAGGCACTACTCCTTACCTTCAAAGCCATCAACAAGATATCCCCCCCCTCCCTCACGGCCCTCCTCACCCCCAAACCCAACAATGGATCAAGAAGGACAGTAGCCACAACACACTGATTATCCCCATGAAAACTACAAAATGTGCGCAAACAACTAGGAACAGAGCCTTTGCTTTCTACGCCCCAAAGTGCTGGAACAACCTCCCACCCAATATCAGATCGATCAGAGATCTCACACAATTCAGGAAAGCCCTCAAGCATCACCTATTCCTTCTACACTTCTCGCAACACAACGGTACCTCCCCACTTCCCACACCCCAATCCACTCAAGCAGCACCCCACACATCACATGCAAACTAGGACAAATCTAGACTCATACCCAACCACTGGATATGTTCAACGATGTCAATCAATGGTGTACATAACAAATCTGTGACAGTAATACTATGAATATTACCAGCACCGTAAACTGTAACAACGGACATATGTGAATGTATATATACTAAGGCTTTGTACTGTAAATAACCAATAAGACTCAGACCTAACCATGCGGTTATGGTCTAACATGTATCAACTTATGGTCTGAAGACCAATTCAGTTAGGGTCCATCTTAGGGCTATTGCTGCTTTTCATAAATCTTTCGATGGACAACCTATTTCCTCTCCTCCACTTATATCAAGATGTATGAGAGGCCTGCTTTTAACAAAAACTCCCTTTAAACCACCACCGGTGGCATGGGATCTAAATCTTGTTCTTGGTCAGCTTATGAAACCGCCCTTTGAACCTTTAGCCACTTCAGACCTAAAGTTTCTTTCATAGAAAGTTATTTTCCTAATTACCATCACTTCTGCAAGACGCATTAGTGAACTACAGGCGTTAGTAGCTGACCCTCCTTATACAAGGTTCCACCATGATAAAGTAGTCCTCAGGACTCATCCTCACTTTATGCCAAAGGTGGTTTCGCCTTTTCATGTAAACCAGTCAGTTTATCTTCCTATATTCTTCCCTAGGCCTCATGCCTCCAGTGTGGAAAGGAATCTTCACACATTGGATTGTAAAAGAGCCTTAGCTTTTTATCTCCAAAGAACTAAGCCACATAGAAAATCTTCTCAGCTTTTTGTGGCTTTTGACTCTAGTCATTTGGGACTTCCAGTTTCTGAAAGAACTCTGTCAAATTGGATTGCAGATTGCATATCCTATACATATCAGAGTAAGGGACTTTCTCTCGAAGGCCATGTCACGGCTCACAATGTGAGAGCAATGGCAGCCTCAATGGCTAACCTTCGTTCTGTCTCTATTGATGACATCTGCAAAGCAGCCACTTGGACTTCGGTACATACCTTCACAGCCCACTATTGCTTAGACAAGGACTCCCGTCGGGATGTCTCGTTTGGCCAGGCTGTTCTACAACATCTCTTCCATACTTAATACAACTCCTACCCACCATCCACAGTTTGGATGCCTAAGGTCCATGGGAGGAAGCATGACCCATCTCACCTGGGTACGCAGCTAGCTGGGGTCACCCCTTGGCATCTTTCAGCTGGGGAGTCCCCATATGTGAAGACTACATTCCTGCTTGTTCCTGGAGATAGCGTAGTTACTCAACTGTAACAGGTGATCTCCGGGAACATCAGGAATTTAGTCTTCACAACCCACCCACATTGAGTTTGTCTCTATGTCTCTCTTTCTCTACTTCTCTCCTTTGGTCTCAGCTAAACTCAACTGAAATGAGAGAGGTACAGAGGCGGGAAGGCAGCACACAGGCGCTGTGGGATGCTCCCAAAAGCTTTCCTATTGGATGCTGGGCAGCGTTCCCGCGCGGGCTCCGAGGGTACCGACGATACCCATATGTGAAGACTAAATTCCTGCTGTTCCCAGAGATCACCTGTTACAGGTGAGTAACTACGCTTTCTCCGTTCCATGCTAAACATTCATAATTGCTTCCTCTAAAGACATTCAAGGCAGAGAAGGCAGTTTCCCTAAGTATGGTTTATTAACATTTGATATACCGCCCTTCAGAATAATCAAAGCGGTTTACATACAGCTAGAAACAGTAAAAGATAGAAAAGAAATCCACTGTTTTGATAAAAGAGGGGGACCCAACCATACAGGAGGGAGGGAGGATAAGGAAGAGAGAGTAAGAGGATGTGGAGAAAGCAAGGCTATATCCGTAAGTGTTAACCATGTGAAAGGTCAAATGCCTTCTAGAAAAGGTGAGTCTTCAGGGCAGATTTAAAATGACTTTAAATAGGTTCCAGGTGTAGCTCATGACTCAGGTTATTCCAGAGATGTTGGATGCGGAAGTAGAAGGATGAAGCTGTGGTCGACTGGCATGCTTGGGATGCTGAAGGAAGGTAGGAGCGGTTAGTGTGAATATTACTGAGGGTATGGGAGGGGCTTAAGGGATAAGTAGGGAAGATAGATACAGTGGTAAATCAGAATGCAGTGTTTTGTGGATGAGAGTTTTGAATTGAACACGGAGAAGTACTGGTAGCCAGTGGTGTTGGAGGAATAAAGGGGTGATGTAAGTACAGCCGTAGTTGTGATAAAAGACCTCTGTGACAAGAGTAATGTTAATATCGCTCCTCCCTCCCCTTGCCCTGTGGGTCCCAGTCTTTCAAGTGCAAGAATAGACAGGAAGCTGCATTATTTCAGCAGTGTGGGCTCTCTGCATTTTTGTCTGTCTGAAGGTAGATGCATAATAATTTCCCAAACTTGGATCACTAGAACATACAGAATTGAGAGGGCTCATTAAAAATTGAGATTTCTGTGTTTAACCAGCAATGAACTGTAAACTTGCTGATCATAAGCAAGATAAATAGAGTAGCTGGAAGGAAGCAAGCACCTTAAACTGAGAGATCTTCAGAGCATCAGACAATGTTTTAGGAAAGCCTTTTTTTTTTCCAAGTTGTATAAGTCTGAACAGATTCAAGACACATAAGCAACCATCCCAAGGTGGATGGACTTGCTTACAGTGTCTGAAGGCTGGCATGGTCAGTTGTTACTGAGCATGTGCGAACACATACAGCAGAGCTGTTTCTTGTTTCTCATGTAGTCACAAGCTGCAACACATGTTGAGGTTTCAGTGGGCACTTGCAAATTATGACATAGCATCACAAAATCTCATTTGGAATTTATCCTATGTAAATGTGCTAAGAGCAGGGATCAATTGAGAGAGAGGGTTTTTTTTGTTTTGTTTAGTTAACTGAGACGCTGGTAATCTGAAGAAATGGTGTTCCTATAGCAATCACATCCCACTACCATCCCTTTTGTTCTTGGGAAAGTTTATTTCAGATACAAATTTATGGGACAAGATTTAAACACTGCAGTCAGCATTTTAAAAAAATGTCCACCATGGCGGTTAAATATAATGGAGGTTATTTTAGAAGCCCTATTTGCATTTTAAATGTGCATGCAGCACCAGAAAAACGTGGCAACTGTGTGCCCATGTTTAAAATGTGATTTTTATTTTTTTTAATTTTTTTAGAAAGGCCATGAAAGGCATGTTTTCCTGTTGGGCAATCCGATCTTTACACATCTCTGTGGAAGGCATTCTGGGAGTGTTTGTGACGCATCCTGGGTGGCATTGGTGCCTGCACATCTGACATATTTCACATAGGCTGGCAACATGCTATGTGTGTGTGTGTGGGGGGAGGGTGTTTTTTATAGCTGCTATAAATCACCAATAAGAGTGGGACTTTGCTGTCTATTGGGATGGCTTGTGGCATTGGTAACTGGAGGAGCCTGACATGCGAGCATTGGTAACTGGAGGAGCCTGACATGCGAGTTTTTAGTGTGACTATAATCTCTGTCCACGTAGGTGTCCTTTGAGCTACTGTTTGATGTCTTCAGATTTATACAGTGCCTTTCTCAAACATGTCCTCTTCCCAGTTGCCAAGCCCCCCTGTAGATTCCCATTTCCAGATCCCCCTCCACCCCACAGCTATAGCAGTTTTATATGCCCTTGCCCTTGGTATATCAGTCCCCCTGTTACCCAGTTACTTGGTGTGTGTGCTGCTGTGTTCCCTGGAGCCTCTCTGTCTCCGTGTGATTCACTGCTGCCTGTGTGTGTTTGGAAGTGCATGTGCAGTGCTGTGGTTGCTTCTGGTGGGAGTCGCTGGATGTTGGTGCAGGTAACACCAGATGCTGGTGGGGGAGGCAAGTGCCATGGATGCTAAGAGCACATGGTTTTCTGTGGCTATACTGCATGAAGCCCACAGAGAGCACAGGAGAACAACCAGGAGGCACCCATATCAGAGGGTCTACAGGCCAGAACCCAATTCCTGGCCCTCAAGAATGAGCAGTGCCTTATCAGGTTTTGCTTTTGATAAGGAAGCTAGCCACCATCTCTGCCTCTGCTTCATCACACAGCCCATGCCCATCCTTCTCTGGGTCACTATGGTCCTTGCCTTCCTAGCCACTGGTAGTTTCCAGTCTGCCACCACTTTGGGTCTGAGCCAATCAGCCATATCATAGTGCATCTTGGTTCTTGAGGACCTTTCTTACCCACACAGCAGTGCCTTCAAGTTGCCGCAGCCTTAGTACATGCTGTTGTGATACTTGCCTTATCTCTGTCGTCTTACAGGAAATGTTGTTTGACCTGTGGCAAGTGAGGTGCCTCATCTCTGGATTCTGGACTCTGCTCTTCTTGCATGGCAGCTTCTGAGTCATCCCTGAAGCACCCATTCCTCCTTTTTTCAGCCGGGGGATGCGATTAGTCTGGCCTTGCCTGCCTCAGGGCAGGAGATGACGGATGGCGCTATGGGTAAGGATATCCAGCCGGCTGGAGGATTCGGCGACCATGCTGTGTCACTCATCATCCTCTAGGAGGTTTATAGCGGCTATGCCATCTGATGTTGGGAGGGCCATTTCCAGAAGAGAACTTCTGGACTCCGGATTGTCCTCCCCAAAATTCTTTCTTTTTTTTGCAGCAGGGCCTGCAGGACGAGATGAGGCAGGAGAGTCTCTCCCTGTCGCAAGAGACACTGGAGGTGGGGGTGTGCCAAGTTACCTTCAATGGATCTAGTTCCCGGTCCCTGCACCCCTCAACCCAGGGAGCAATAGGACTCCCGGGAGAGTTCTCACCAGTGTCTTTTGCATAAGGCATTTTGCCTACATCAATAGGGTTTGACAAGCGGCTCCTCAGCCCCGGAACATGGGGCTAAGAGGGTGTCAGACGCAAAAGAGCATGAGCCAGGGGCAGTGGCATCTAAACGGGCTAGAGGCTCAGAGGAGTGGCAGCAATCACCATTGTCAGAGGGGCTGGACGGGGAAGACCTCAACACGCAACTAGATCTGCAGGAGGAGTTGGAAGAAGGAGAGATCCTATAAAAGGAGGATCTGGCCCGGATTGTTTGGGATTCCACCAGGAGGAGCTGCCAGCGCTTATCTTGGAGTCCCTCAAGATCCTGAATATGCCCACTAACCTCCTAGCAGAGAAAGAGGCGCTGGAGGATTCACTGCTCCAGGCGGTGCAGAAATCGCAGAAAGTCTTCCCGGTACATGGAGTAGTTTGACAGATGATCCAGGATGAGTGGGATCTGCTGGGGGCCGGTCTTAAAGGGGTGCAATCTATGATGCGCCGGTACCTGCTGCTGGAGTAAGAACAAGAGCTCCTTCCATCACCCAAAGTGGACGGCAGCAGTGTCAGCGGCAGTAGAAGAGACCTTGACTCGTTTCCTGCAGCTAAGAGCTGTGGAACCGGTTCCGTGAGACCAGTACAGCTGGGGTCGATGCTCCATGTATTTCGTGGTGCCCAAAAAGGAAGGTTCCTTTTGCCCAATTCTCAACCTCAAGGGCATGAACTGCTGTCTCCAGGTACTGCATTTCCACATGGAAACGCTGGGATCGGTAATAGTGACGGTAGGAAGTGGAGCGTTCTTGACATCTCTCGATCTCAGAGGCGTATCTGCACATTCCCATCCATCCAGAACATCAGCAGTTTCTCCGCTTTGTGGTGCCAAGGGACCATTTCCAGTTTCGAGCTTTGCCCTTCAGTCTGACGACCACCCCCATACCTTCAGCAAGGTGATGGTGGTGGTGGTGGCAGCAGCTCTCCGCAAGAAAGGGGTTCTCGTCCACCCATACCTAGATGATTGGCTGATCTGGGGAGTCGGGGAGGAGTAGCCTAGTGGTTGGGGCAAGGTACTTCAGGCCGGAAGGTCGGGGGTTCAAATCCCACTAGAGGACAGCAACCTTGGGCCGGAAGGACTGGGGTTTCTAGTCCCACAGATGCTCCTTGTGGTCTTGGGCAAGCCACTTAACCCTCCATTGCCCATGTTCCCTGTAAGTATTAGTGTATGTGTCTCATATCCCCATGTGTTAAATGTATCTCCCAATTGTGTTGTGACCGCTTTGATTGAAGGATAAGGCGGTATACAAAAACTGTCTAAATAAAATAAATAAAAATCTGGGCAAAGTCCAGGGACAATAGCGCAGGTGGTGGAGTTCCTGCAAAGTCTCGGTTGTGGGGGGTGGGGGGGGTGTCAACCTGGCCAAGAGTCAGTTACGGCTGGCCCAGGAGCTAGAATATTTGTGAGCGTGCTTCAATACCCGCGTGGGCAGGGTTTTCCTGCCGGATCGCCGGGTACAGGAGCTATGACATTTGATACTGCAGTTCCTGAAGATGGCAAGACCGGTGTGACATTATCTGCAGGTTCTGGGGACCATGGTGGCCACTTTCGAGCTAGTCCCATGGGCAAGGGGGCACATGCAACTGCTGCAGAGGGATCTGCTCCATCGGTGCTCCCATCAGAGTCACCCCCTGTCCCAAGTATTCCCCTGCACCAGGAGAACCCTCAGGTGATGGCTGCATCCAGGGAGCCTGGAAGGGGGCATGCCACTCGAGTCCCCAGTGTGGGTTCCGCTGATGACCGATGCCAGTCTGTCAGGTTGGGGAGCCCATTGTGAATGACACTTTGTTCAGGGACAATGGAGTCTGCAGGAGGTCCTGTAGTCGATCAACAGGCTTGAGATACGAGCGGTGACCTTGGCGCTAGAAGGTTTCGAGCCATGGTTGCAGGGGAAGGCAGTCCGAGTCCACTCGGACAATGTGACCACGGTGGCTTACATCAAACAGCAAGGAAGCACAGGGAGTGCAGACCTGGAGGAGGAGGCCAAAAGGCTGTTCAGATGGGTAGAGATTCGTCTCCAGGCGTTATCGGCGACATACATAGTGGGTGTCGACAATGTGATGGCAGACTACCTCAGCCGAGTGCATGTGGACCCCGGAGAGTGGCAGCTCAACCAGGGGATGTTCCAGTAGATGGTCCACCGATGGGGCATACTGGTCATGGACCTAATGGCAATGTTAGTCGGCCAAGGCCTGATAGTTTTTCAGCTGAAGAAGAGAGGATGTCCAAGGGCCTGGAGGTTCTCTCCTATGTTTTTCCCCCGTGAGCACTCATAGGCCAGGTAGTGCAACGGATAGAAGCGCACTGGGGATTAGTAATTCTGGTGACACCGGATTGGCCAAGGCGCCTGTGGTATGCCAACCTGATACTGGCAGATCGATTGTAGCGGCTTCCGGGTCGGAAGGACCTTTTGATGTAGGGGCCACTTCGCATGCCTCAGGTGGATCGATTTTCGCTTATGGTATGGCTCTTGAAAGGGTGAGGTTGAAGAAGAAAGGATATTCGGGCTCAGTAATAGCAACCTTGCTACAGGCCTAGAGGAGGTCTACGAACCTGGCGTGCATACACATAGGGCGCATCTTTGAATCATGGTGCAGAGAGGCAGGCGTACCCTTCCACTGCCTCCGTCTTGGAGTTCTTGCAGTCCAGTGTTGATAGTCTAGCTGCCAGTTCCTTGAGGGTGCACCTGGCAGTGATTTCCTGTTATCGCAGGAAAGTCCATGGCGTTCCATTGGGTACACACCCAGACGTGTTGAGATTTCTAAGGGCAGTGTCCCACCTCCGTCTGCCGAGGAGGGCGGTGGTACCCCCTTAAGATCTCAATCTGGTGCTGACGGCACTGTCTAGGGAACCCTTTGAGCCATTGAGTCAAGCTTCCCTGAAGGATTTGACTCTAAAAACGGTATTCCTGGTGGCGATTTGCGCAGCACACAGGTTTTCAGAGCTTCAGACCCTGTCGTGCCAGGAGCCATTCTTTTCTTTCTCCAAGGAGAAAGTGGTCCTGCGCCTGGTACCTTCATTTTTGCCCAAGGTGATGTCAGCATTTCATGTAAATTGGGCTGTTTCCTTACCAGCTCTGGCGAGCATGGATGTGAAGGTATGTGATAAGGGCATCGTCCTTTCAGAGATCGGACCGTCTGTTGGTTCTTTTTGGTGGGCCACACAAAGGTGAGGCAGAAGCTAAGGCCTCCATTTCCAGATCGATCAGGGAGGCAATCAAGTTGGCGTACATCTTGAAGGGTAAAGCAGTGCCGACGGGGTTGTGGGTGCATTCCACAAGGGCACAGGAAGCCTCGTGGGCAGAGTATACTTTAGCTCCACTGATGGAGATCTGTGGAGCGGCAACGTGGTTGTCGCTGCATACTTTCTCTATGCATTATCACCTGGATGTCCAGGCAGCGGGGATGCTCGTTTCAGATCAGCAGTGCTTCAGGCGGTGTGCGGGTCCCTCCCGTTAAACTGCTCTGATACATCCCAGAGGTGCGGGACTGGACTGGAGGGACGATAAGGAAAGAGAAATTAGACTTACCTGCTAATTGTTGTTCCTTGAGGTACTCCAGTCCAGTCCCGGAACCCTCCCTGGTGTTTTCTGTGATAATCTGTGCGCAACCCGGTCCTGAAGTGGGCTCCCTTGATGGAGGAAGTGTCCAGGAGGAGCCGGGGAGTGGGGTGTAATCGGCGGTTGGGGAGGGTGGATCAGAAGAGCTGATGGTTGTTTGCTCTTTACTGGTTGGAGTTGCTCAGGCACTCAACAGGTAAGCCTCCTCATCCTGGAAGGGGGGGGGGGGGTATCCTTCCCAGGGGATGGAGGGAGTACTAGTTTATTTAGGCATAGAAGTGTTTGTTGCATGTTTAACTACTTATTTGTTTCCTTTCTGAGTTTGCTTTGTCAATAGGTACTGGGGCTGGTAGACGGTGCCAGCTGCTTAAGTACACTGGTATCATCAAAAAGATGACATGCTTAGTCTCCAAGCTGCTGGAAGAGATACACCACCCAGAAGTGCGGGACTGGACTGGAGTTCCTCAAGGAACAACAATTAGCAGGTAAGTCTAATTTCTCTTTCCTTCTGGCCCATTCTGGACTTCAAGTGGATCGACGAGCACTTGCTCTTCCAGATGGAAACTTTTCCGCTCCATGCTTCAAGCAGTGTGCCAAGAGGAGTTCTTGGCTTCTCTGGATCTGGCCGCAGTGAATTTTCATGTCCTGATCAGCAAAGTACCTGCGTGTTGCTGTGCTTGGTTCTTATCAGTTCGCTGCCCTCCCTTTCAGGCTTTCTACCACCCTGAAGATGTTCTCCCAGGTAATGGTCATGGCGGCTGTGTCCTTTTTAGAAAGCCTTGGCTGAGTGATCAATTGGGGAAGAGACAGCTGTGGCCTTCCCAGTCCCTAGAGTTTCTGGGAGCATGTTTCCACTTTCAAGTGGGCATAGTTTTCCTGGCAGAGGAGAACATCAAAGTCTGTTGGATTGCCTGGCACTGTTCTATGCACAGCAGGCTCCCAGAGTCTAGGATTCTTTTCAGCTCCTCGGATTGATGGCGGTGTCCATAGAGATGGTACCATGGGTGTGTGCTTACATGTGACCGCTCCAGCCATCCTTGCTGACTCTGTGGTCCCCAAGTTCTCAGGAGTTTGAATGTAGGTTCCCGCTCCCATTGATGGTGAAGTCCAGCCTGCGGTGCGGGCAGCCCTGTCATCTGAGGAAGGGTGTGCCACTGGATGATTTTCCTGGATCCTCCTGCCGACAGATGCCAGTCTCTTAGGCTAGGGCCGTTTGGAACCACAGGGCAGTGATGTGTTCCACAAACCGCCTCAGGGTGAGGGCCATCAGGTTGGCTCTTCTTCTTTTCCAGTCTCAGATCAAGGGCTGCGTGATTTGAGTGTTTTCAGATAACATCACAGTGGTGGCTTATGTCAGTTGGCTAGGCGACTTGAGGAATGTCAAGGTAGCTCTGGAGATGGTGCTCCTGTTTGCCTGGGAGGAGAAGAACCTCCTAGCCTTGTTGGCTCAATACGTTGCCAAGGTGAACAGTATGGAAGCGGACTTCCTCAGCCAGCACTCTGGATGCTGGAGAAACAGGAGTTGAGTCAGGAGGCGTTTCAGTTGAATCTATGTTGCTGGGGTCGCCCCAATATGGATCTGATGGCGACCTGCTCCATTGCCAAAGTTTGGCACTTCAGTCGCCACATGAAGATGAGGTTAGAGGGCATCGACGCCCTTACCCAGCTTTGGTCAAATCAGCACCGGCTGTACGTGTTTCCTCTGTGACTCCTGGTGGGGCATGTGATTTGATATATAGAATGCCACCCAGGCAAGATTGTTCTGGTGACTCCGGATTGGCCGATGAGAGCATGGTTCGGAGACCTGATGTGACTCTTGCAGTCACCTCCTCTTCGATTGCCTCCATTTCGGGATCTATTGCAGCAGGGACTGATCATCCTGGGAGATCCAGTTCCCTTTTCGCTTATAGCTTGGTTCTTTGAAAGAAGGTGGCTGGCCCGTAAGGGTTACTCTAGCAGTGGTCTCCACTCTGCTCGGAACCCTGAGGAGGTCCCACAGGTAAAGATAGTTGAGGTTTTCCCATGTCTATCTTTACCCATGGGTCACTAACTGGGCAGTAGTTCAATATTGCCGCTGCCTGGTTAGCAAAGGATGCCACCTCTGCTCTGGCCCGGAACATCTACAACACGCCCTGATTCTACACGGATATGTAGCTGCAGAACCAGTGAATATTGCCAATGAATATCCCTCTATAGCAGCATTTACATGGTTTATAGGTTTTCAATCAATATCAAAAGCACCACCCCCTCAGTAATTCACCAAAATATAAAATCAACTTCAAGTCAACTTTCTAAAATTACACCAATGTTTCCAACAATAACAACAGGTATTAATCGGACCTCAGGACTTATACACCCTCCATCTGGCGAAATTCATCACCATAGAGGAATGGTGGACACTTACATCATAGGTCCTATACCTCAACAATTTTTTAATATTTAGCCAAGAAAAAAATCTCTCCAATAGAATAAATTACTATACTTTCCCTACCATCAAAACTATAAATAAGGATTCACTTAACCATTCATATCAACATACCAAAACCTACAAACATCCATACAATACACAAAATACTTCACAATTATAAAAGTGACCGCTGACATCAGACGCCCGTGAGCTGTTGTTCGAGGAGACGCTGTCTGTGTCTAAAAATAAAGAGGGTTTAGTCAATGTGTTCCTGCGGATATCGAGATTTGATACTTTAATGAAAAGTTTTGAATTTTTTTTGCTTGAAAGAGCATTGAAAGCTTTTTGCTGTACCTTCTGCTTTACAGTGAATATGAAAAATATTGGACACTTTTATAATTGTGAAGTATTTTGTGTATTGTATGGATGTTTGTAGGTTTTGGTATGTTGATATGAATGGTTAAGTGAATCCTTATTTATAGTTTTGATGGTAGGGAAAGTATAGTAATTTATTCTATTGGAGAGATTTTTTTCTTGGCTAAATATTAAAAAATTGTTGAGGTATAGGACCTATGATGTAAGTGTCCACCATTCCTCTATGGTGATGAATTTCGCCAGATGGAGGGTGTATAAGTCCTGAGGTCCGATTAATACCTGTTGTTATTGTTGGAAACATTGGTGTAATTTTAGAAAGTTGACTTGAAGTTGATTTTATATTTTGGTGAATTACTGAGGGGGTGGTGCTTTTGATATTGATAGTTAGTATTCCTCTCAGGCGGTTTTTTTGTTTTTTGTTTATAGGTTTTCAAACCATGTAAATGCCTTTGAATATCGAACCCAATATCTTTATAGACAGATGAGAATGTGGAAGGGCCCCCTACCTCCTTGCAACTAGTGAATAAAGAAGGTTGATTCTCTGTATAGAGTGCAGAAAATTCTTAGATTCAAGATATGGTAGTTACCACACCAGTCAATTATGGTCAAATCTATCCTTTAAAAAGGCCAAGAGGATGAGAACTTGCTCCTGACTGCCTGCAGAGAGGATACCTTTGTCTTGAATTTTCTAGGTGGAAAGGTTTTGTTTTTTTTTTCTGAAAACTTGCAAAAAGACCTTCATAAATTGGAAGACTGGACGTCCAAATGGCAGATGAAATTTAATGTGGACAAATGCAAAGTTATGCACCTAGGAAAGAACAACCTAAACTAGGAGGGAGGAGTGGCCTAGTGGTTGGGGCAAGGTACTACAGGCCGGAAGGTCAGTGGTTCAAATCCCACTAGAGGACAGCAACCTTGGGCCGGAAGGACTGGGGTTTCTAGTCCCACAGGTGCTCCTTGTGGTCTTGGGCAAGCCACTTAACCCTCCATTGCCCATGTTCCCTGTAAGTATTAGTGTATGTCTCTCATATCCTCTCGTGTTAAATGTATCCCCCAACCGCTTTGACCCGGTGAAAAGCGGGATATAAATGCAGCTAAATAAATAAATAAAATAAATATGGTTACACAATGCAAGGTTCCATGTTAGAACCACCATCCAGGAAAAAGATCTGTTTCATCATGGATAATACATTGAAACCCTCTGCCCAGTGTGCAGCAGCGGCCAAGAAAGCAAATAGAATGCCTAGGAATCATAAGGAAAGGGATGTAGAATAAAACAAAAGATATTATAATGCCTCTGTATCATTCCATGGTGCGACCAGACCTTTGAATATTGTGTGCAATTCTAGTTGCCATATCTAAAAAGGATATAGTGGAATTAGAAAAGGTACAGAGAAGAGCCATCAAAATGGTAAAAGGGATGGAAGGATACTCCTACAAGAAAAAACTTAAAAGGTTAGGGCTTTTCAACCTGGAAAAGAGACGGCTGAGGGGGAATATGACAGAGGTCTATAAATTAATGAATGGAATGGAATGGGTAAACATAGATCGGTTGTTTATGCCATCAAAAAGTGAAAAAAACAGGGGACATGCAATGAAGCTACACTGTAACCCATTTAAAATGACCAATAACAGAAAATATTTTTTCACTCAACACTTAATCAAACTCTGGAATTCATTACCGGAGGATATAGTTAAAGCTGTTAGTGTAGCTGGGTTTTAAAAAGGTTTGGACAAGTTCTTAGAGGAAGGATCCATAAACCATTATTAAAGGGGACTTGGGAAATCCACTGCTTGTTCCAATACCACCTATATCTTCTGAGGAAACTGCTAGGAACTTGTGACCTGGATTGGCCACTGTTGGAAACAGAATACTGGACTTGATGAACCTTGGTCTAACCTAGTATGGCATATCTTATATTCTTATGTTATGTATTTTTAAAGGAACTATTCTTCCTCTTAAAGATCAATGCCGTCAGACCTGTTCCACCAGGAGAGAGAGGGTGGGGATTTTATTCCCAAGTATTTCCTGTTCCCAAAGCAAACATTGGGACTGTTCCATCCTAGACCTATAGGTCTTGAACACATTTCTCAAAACAAGAAAAGTTAAAGCTAGTTTTTCTGGACACCTTAATTCCTTTTGTTCAAAAGGGAGACTGATTGTGCTGCCTGGATTTAAATTAAGCTTAAAATTGCATAGAGCTACATACAGGCCAGAGGAAGTATATCGGATTTGTAATATAAAAATGCAGCTTTTAGTATTGTCTGCTGCCTTTCAGCCTTGCATCAGCACAGTAAGTATTTCATAAGTTATGGTTTTAGTATGTTTGGGTTTAGAAAAAGAAAATAAACTGTTTCAGGCTTTGGGCCAGGGAGTTGTATAGAAATATAATAGTAAATAAAATTCTTAGCTATGTTAGACACACACCTATACAAACCAGGGTGTACATGTGTGGTTTTTTTCATCTCCAGAAGAATCCACAGAATCGGTGAACACATCTATCCAGGTATTAAAATCACTAAGGTCTATCATAAATTGCCCCAATCCCATTTGAGTGCATTATCTCATTTAAAATTTATAGGAGTTCAGTTAGACACAACTCTGGCAAAAGCCAGCTCCATGCAATTGGTGCTTATCACCATGTAGAAAGTCAACCTATCTTTCTAGAACCTTTAATTGCCTGACTCATGCAGGGCTTGTTTCTTTTGAAGCCTCCCATCAAGTCTTCAGCTGGGTAGTGGGTCTCTAACATAGTACTTACCCAGCTACTAGACCTCCTATAAGCTCAAGTACCTGACGTCATGAAATCCACTTGTTTTCCTAGGAGTTGGCTTCTTCTGATAGTAGCTGTGTATAGACAAGGGTGATGCCAGTGCAGGAAGAGCCACAGATGCAATGTTTACCATGCTAGAAAGCTCAAAGTTTGGAAAGCTTTGACACTTTATCCAGCCCAAGATCCACCCATACATGAAGACTAAGAATACTACAGTTTTATCCTGTGACAAGAGAACAAAATGCAGTTCCTTATCGTTCCTCCAGTCCAGTCCCGCACTTTTGAGTAGTGTCACCTGTGATAAGGAAGCTTATCAGGACCTAGGAGACAGGGATAAAGAGAAGGAATTCACCCTTATCAAAGTACCTATTTTACAAGGTCAGAGACATAAAACTCCATTTACACCTAGAAAGCAGGTAATTCCTGGCTGCAATAGGTTGCAGAATGCCCCTAGTGGAGAAAAGGAGAGGGAATGCAGACCCAGGGTAAGGAACCCTTACGTCGCTGAATTCCCCAATTACTCAGTTGCCACGAGGCAGTTTGATCTCCAACACCTGAGAGGAGAAGGGGTGGCGCTGGAGCCTGAGAGGTTTAAGTCTAGGTCAGATTATCCAGAGAGAGAGAGGAGTAGGAATGCTTACTGGAAGAGGAATGGAGCTGGAACAGTAAGAACAGCAGGAACAAGGAACACAAGTTGGAGGACAGGACGAGGAAGCCCAGGTGAATGGTGGCCAGAGCATGAGCGAGGAGAAGCTGATACAAGCCTTGACCCAGGTATGAGCATTAGAAGCTTGTCTAATTTGGAGCACTACAGAGTTGCAAGAGAAAGCTTTTGACCTAACGGAAGGCAGTCAGCCAAGCCCTCTGAGCTAGAAACGAAGGTAGAGCCAATGCAACTGGGTGAACAGGACCTAGCTGTAAAAGAAGACGACTCATACATGGACTGCTCTTTATGCCAATCTTCAAATACAGAAGGTTTGGAAGGGAGTCAACCGTAAGGAAAACCTCCAGAGTCCGGTAACCCTGAGAGCCTGTAGATAACTTGTGAAAGTCCTGTGTTAAAGGAGAAATACCTTTTGCTGAGCAAGCTGAAGCCGTTTAATTAAAACTTGTTAAACAGCTGCTAGCCAGTGCAGTGCACAGCCTGAAGCCGTGCTGATGGTGAAAGTAAGGAAAGCTTTGATTTTGTTTTCACTATTCCTAAAAACCTTGCATAGAGAATTGTTTGCCTATGAAGAGGTTAACTTCTGTTGAAAGCTTTTACTGTGCTTAAGGAGACAAACAGCCGGGAAGTGTTCTGGACTGAGAGAAAAGAAACCTGCTTTAGGAAAAGCTGTTTCTGTTTGTTTTAAAACAGCACTGCTAGTCATATCTGATAGCATTGGCTGTTGAAAGGACTTTTCTTTATGCTGAAGAACATTATAAGCTGTTTTGTTTTCAGTTATATTCTGATGTATTTTTGAAAGAATCCTGGAGAAACAATCCAAAGGTGTTAATTTGTGAGCCTAGCGTTTACCCCATCAATAAATTTCTGTCACAAGCCTTACCACTCAAAGCCAACTACAAATGTGTTTTTATTTACCTGAAGCCAAGTACCTCCTGACTGAACTACCTTTCCCCATGAGGCATTACAAGGCAGCCAGTCAGGTAAAGGCTAAATGGTGAATCTCTCCTATAACAAGCACACCCCTCCATACTGTCTGTAAGGGGCTAAGGGCATGATACACCTCACCGGCAGCTTGGACACTGAGCATGTCATGTCTCATGACATCATGGTATACATACCAGTGGCACCTCCCACCAGAGCCAGTGTCTCAGTCTCCAAGCAGCTGGGGTGAGGTATTCCTTAAGTCTGGACTCACTAGAGGAATTGATGATAGGATTAGGACACAAACAGAAACGCTAAAACTAAGATTGCAATCAGGCATTTGGTAATTCTAGAGAAGAACAACAGAAAAAAAGCTCAGGCTTTGTTCAGTGGAACCAGGAGGTGCAGGCACGCAGGAAGCACCCCAGCAGAGAGGGGGATCACTTCTGTATTTCCTCCCGCACAGTTGCCAGGTCCGCAGGGAATCGGGGGACAGCTGGTAGCCAGCCTCAACCTCTTCAGCATGCCTGACGACACTGAAGCTCTGCTGGTAGCTTAGCGTTGCGTCGGAAGTGCGGGCAGCAGCAGCGATCAGTTCCTTATCTCTTTAGTCCAGTCCTGCACCTCTGGGTAGTGCACCTTCTCCAGCAGCTTGGAGACTGAGCATGTCCAAACCTGAAGTCACCAGTACTAGTACGGCTGGCACCACCCACCAGCTCCCAGTATGCTCAATCTCCAAGCAGCTGGAGGTAGTGAGCCACGGTGCGGGGCTCACTGAAGGAGCAAATAAGGAATTTGTTTGGTTAGGGCTATTTGGTTTATTTTTGTTCATTTCTTAGTTTTAGAAAAAAAAAGAAGCAGGGTAGTTACTGCAGGCTCCAGCCCCGAGGAGCATGGTTTGTGCTGAGGAGGATCCCCCCTCCCCCCTTGCTGGGTTTGGAGGAGTGTGCAGACATCTGCTGGGGATCCGGGGCTGGAGGACGGCTCCCGATCCCGCGAACGGGTGAGGAGCCATCTGGGCTGCACTGTGAGTTGAGTGCTCCTGCTTCCTCTCTCTCGACGCCGAAGCTGCATGAAGGCTGAGCGCGAGGAGGGCAGTTGGGCCGGCAGAGGTGCGAAGGACTGACTGGCAGCGAGAGGTGAGGTCCAGTGCAGTCATAGAAGTCCCTGCTCCCTTCCAGAGTGCCTTCAGGTAGGTCGTCTCCTGGGGCGCTGGAATTTCGGCACAAAGAGGCTTTGCCGGGGGTTTGGGCCTAGCGCCTCGTGGTTTTTGGCAGTGGCTGAGGTGGGGGAAGGCAGGACTGTTCTGTTTTCTCCCTGCTTTTTCTGACACTGGAAGTGGCCCGCTCTGCCACCAGGGGTGCGTGACAGCTACTGTTGGGGGCTTTTTCATGCCCCCCTGTGCCTCTGGTTTCTTTGATTTAAAAAAAAATTTATTAAGGCAAGTCAGCACTGACAGGTTTCCCTTTTGCACAGCCTGTTGGATAGGGGGCCTCGAGCCTTCCCCGTCGACGATTGGGGGGTAGCGGGCACGTTCCCATGCCATCACGTCCACAGTGCCTGGTCTGCAGAACCCGGCTGGGTTCTGTATCAGACGAGGGCATGTGCCGCAGCTGTGCGGCACAGGCTACTAGTATGGAACAGGCGATGCAAGACAAGGCGCAGGAGTCTACGTCCATGCCAGCCCAGGAGGCTCAGACCTTGCTGAAGCCTCCTTCCTCTCCTCTTGAGGCAGTTTCCGGGCCCTCGACATCCCAAGGGCTGGGGGTTGCGGTGGCTCTGGGGGAATTTTCCCCAGAGTTTGTGCTCCTGTTGCACCAGGCTTTCTGCTTGCGCCATCAGGGTGCAGCAGGGGATCCCTCCCTAACGGGAGTCGTTATGAAGAAAGGCTTTGCGGGGAGGGGAGAGGCTCCTGGTGCGGTGCTGGTTAAAAAATCCATGCCTTCAGAGATGTGGCCAGAGTCGTCCCCTAGGTCCGAGGGACCGGAAGGGGATGAGCTGGAGGTCGAGCCAGATTTGGATGGCGACGAGCTCGAGGACGGAGAGCTCCCGGAGCCGGAAGATCAGGCTCGGATTGTCCGGGTGTTTTGGTGTGAGGAGTTGCCTGCTCTGATCACGGAGTCCCTTAAGGTCCTCAATTTGCCTGCCTGCCCAGTGGCAGATGAGGACACTCTGGAGGAACCGTTGATACAGGCAGTGCGAAAGTCTCAACCTGTCTTTACGGTGCACTGGGTGGTCAAGCAGATGATACAAGATGAGTGGGACCTGCCAGAGGTGGGTCTTAAGGGGGCCAGGACATGTTGCGACTTTACCCCTTGGTGGATCAGGAGCATGAGGTGTTCCGGTCCCCACGAGTGGATGCCGCAGTTGCGGCAGTGACTAAGAAGATCACCCCGACCTTGCCCCGCTCAACTCCTGTCTCGCTGCTGTCTCCAACTGGATGACCCAAAACGGCCTACACCTCAACCTATCAAACTACTGCTATCTGGTTTCCTCATGGTCACCAATCCCCGTCCCTGGCCCCTTCTTTCCCTGGTACACCCATCTCTCTGGTTCCCACCCTTCGGTATCTTGGGGTGCTCTTTGACTCTGATCTTTCCTTTTCTGCCCATGTCTCCCATGTCTCCAAGACCACCTCCTTTTACCTCCGTCAAATTCGTGCAATTCGCCCCTTCCTCTCTCCCTCCGCTCTTGTCACCCTGCTGCTATCTCTTATCTCCCGTGTTGACTTCTCCAACTCTATTCTCTCCGACATTTCCAAACTACAGCTGACACGACTGCAAAGAATCCAGAACACCGCTGCCCGACTTGTGTCCCACTCCTCCCCTAGAGATCACGTCACTCCCCTCCTGCTTCGTCTTCACTGGCTTCCCATATCCTTTCGTATCCAGTTTAAACTTCTCACACGTGTTCATAAGGCGCTTCATACCACTACCCCGCAATATCTGGCTGACCTAATCCACTTTCATACCCCCAGGCACACCCCTCGATCCTTCCATCTTAACCGCCCCGCACTACCTCCCCCCCCCCCCCCCCCCCACTTCACAGGCTCACCTTCACTCCACCCGTTCCTCAGCTTTTTTTTCGTAGGTCCCGCTCTCTGGAATTCCCTTCCCACTGCCCTCCGTCTTGAACCACATCACCCAACCTTCAAACATGCCCTGAAGACCCACCTATTTTCCCTTGCTTTCGACCTTCCCTCCTCCCATCCTTAGCCTTTTCCCTTGTGTCTGCTGCTCTCTACCCGCTCTCTCCTCTCTGTCCTATATTGAATTGTAACTTCCTATCTCTTTTTTCGTTTATTTCTTTAAAAAAAAAAAAAAATTACTTTTTCCTCACTTGGTGTATTTTTTCTGTGAGGCCTCTAGGCCTTCTCAGGTTCTCCCTCATGGAAAAACCAGCTTCTGGTTTTAAAAAATGCACCAAGTGTACCAGTACTATTTCAGTCAGATACCCATGAGTGGTGTCTTAAATGTTTGGGGCCTGACCATTCCATTCCGGATTGTCCATCCTGCTCTCTGATGTCCAAACGGGGCTTACAGAACAGAGCAGCTAAGTTTCATATGCTGTTTTCTACCGAAACTCCAGCATCAACATCCTCCAGGTCATCTTCTCCTGATGGATCTCAGGTAACCAAACATTCTTCAGGCAGGTCCTCAAAAGGCAAATCTCCCTCCTAAGCAGCGAGAGGCCCTTGCATTTGACCCTGAGGACCCTGCCCCAGCCAAACAACCCCGGCGGGAAGCTCCGGCTTCCAAAGCTCCTCCTATGGGGTTACAGGTAGACATCGATGGCACGGCCTCGACCGATCTCCTGTTAGACTGCTCTGGGGTACCGGCTAACACCGGTACCGACATCCAGGCAGTTGTGGCGACTATGGGTACTACGGTACAATCCATGCAGCAGGCCTTATTGGCTTTCATTAATACTGCAACGCCATCGGTACCGCGACAATCGGTTCCGACTCCGATTCCGGTACCGCAACCGATACCGGTACCCAGAGCATCTACTTCCAGTAGCATGCCGGTTCCGGTCTCCGGTTCCGGAGATTTCCTCGATACCGCTCCGATTCCCGGTACGCCCGATGTCGATACCGGTCGGTACGCGTATCGAGCTCTGGAAGCAAATAGGCGATACTTTGAATCCTCTGAAGATTCTGATACATCAGATGATTCTGCTGATGTCTCTTTTACTCTTCCTGAGGAGCCCTCTTCTCCAAAAAGGAGAATGTCTCCTCCAGAGGATTTGTCCTTTCAAGACTTCATTATTGAAGTAGCTAAAGGACTTTCCATATCTGTAACCTCTGAAAAGGAACCTAGAGCAAAAAATTGGATATTTTAGGATACTCTAAGGTTCCCAAAGAGGCAGCCACCTTACCCATACATGAAATTCTTCAAGAACACATGATGGACTTGTGGGAGGCTCCTCTCACCCTATCTCCACATTCTCGACGTTTGGACACCATGTATCGGGTTCCTCCTTCTCCTGGTTTTCAAAAAACTCAGCTTCCTCACCACTCTATTGTGGTGAAGTCTGCTATGAAAAAGATAAAGAGTACCAAAAGGCACTCTTCTTCCCCTCCAGGAAGAGAATGTAGGACTCTGGATGTAGCAGCAAAGCGCAGACAAACCAATGATACCAGGAGTCTGTTCAGAAGGTCCAAATCATTTATTTGTGCACAAGTCTCAAGCAAGTCAAATTCAAAATGGCTGAGCAAAGTTTTCAAGCATTACAATAACTTTTATAGACTTCTGTTCCATTCTAGGTATAGAAAAACATTTCATTGGTCCCGGTAACCTCCCGTACCTCCCGTACCTCTTCCATTGGTCCCGGTACTGATAAGTTTCTCCAATTATGTCCCTTCTGTGGGCATGACACCTGCCTGCCCCCCTTCTAGTCCCAATTACAATGGTCAGTTCATCAACTTGTTACTTTCACACTCTCAAGGTTATGGGACCAATTTGTGCGTGCAGAAGAGTAAGGTTCTGTAACTCATCTGTCAGCACTCCTCATTATTTCTCTGCAGATGTACTTTTTCTTATCAGTAACTTTCAAACATGTCTTTTCTGTATTTTTCCATTTCTCAGTTCTGCAGTTCTGCTTACCTAAGCTAATTCAATACTTCTACTGAGTTCTATCTTACAATAGCAGCATATTGGGGGATGTGCAATCCTATATGCCTCTCCACAGGCCTCATTTACAGGTCAAGCTAGCCATGCTGGCCTGCCTATGTCAGACACCGTGGGTCACAGGCCTGCACCTGCCACATGGATGCTTTGGGGAGAAAGATCTTCCAAGCTAGCATGCTTATTGCCAGAATCAATTCATACAGCCTCTATATGGGCATGTTTTTGAAAGAGATTGCATTAAAGCAGGGGTCTCAAACACGCAGCCCGCGAGAGCATTTTGTGCGGCCCGCGACGCCACGCTCACCTGATGATTGTATTTTGAAACGCCGCGCCGACTGAGAGTCTACAAAGTCCTCTTCTCACTAGTCTGCCCTCAACCAATAGGAGACAGGAAGGAGAGGGGGGGGCGGGCCAGAAACAGTCTGAGCAGCCAGCCCAACACGAGGCACCACGCGTCCTCATCCATTCCCTGCCCTGCTGCAGTTAGTCGGCCTGTGCTTGTTTCAGTGTGCACAGCTCTCCACGGACAGGTAAGGAGAAAGCAGTCGGACCTGCCCCCGGAATTCCCCGATGTTAGCCAGCCCTGCCTCCCTCAGTCCCTCTCCGCTTCAACTTTCAGAGCCGCGAAGGGAAAGCTTCTCCCTCGCGACTCTGTTAAGCTCGCCGGGGCAGATGGGAAATTTCTCATAAGCCCCAGCTGGCTTAACAGAGTCGCGAGGGAGGAACTCTCCCTTCGCGGTTCTAAGCCGAACTGAGGCAGGCAGGGAGGGAAGCAAGCAAGCAGGCAGGCAGGGAGGGAGGGCTGGCTCTGCCGGGCAGGGGGGGCCCCCGCGGGACATTCGATTTTGCCGCGGTGGCAGCCAGCTTTTTTTTTTTAAGTTTTAATTTTCCGTGGGCGGGGGGGGGGGGGGGTAGGGCTGGTAATGTGCTGTGGGCAGATATGGGGGGGGGGTTTAGGGCTGGTAATGTGCTGTGGGCAGATATGATGGGGGGGTTAGGGCTGGTAATGTGCTGTGGGCAGAGATGGGGGGGCTAGGGCTGGTGTGCTGTGGGCAGATATGATGGGGGGGTTAGGACTGGTGTGCTGTGGGCAGATATGATGGGAGGGGGTTAGGGCTGGTAATGTGCTGTGGGCAGATATGATGGGGGGGTTAGGGCTGGTAATGTGCTGTGGGCAGATATGGGGGGGTTAGGGCTGGTGTGCTGTGGGCAGATATGATGGGGGGGTTCGGACTGGTGTGCTGTGGGCAGATATGATGGGGGGGTTAGGGCTGGTAATGTGCTGTGGGCAGATATGATGGGGGGGGTTAGGGCTGGTAATGTGCTGTGGGCAGGTATGATGGGGGGGTTAGGGCTGGTAGTGGGCTGATGGGGGGTAGGGCTGGTAATGGGCTGGGGGGGGTTGCTAGGACTGGAAATGGGCTGAGTGGGGGGGAGCTAGGGTTGGAAATGGGCTGATGGGGGGCTAGGACTGGAAATGGACTGATGCAGGGACTAGAAAGGAGCGGATGCTGGGTGGGGCTGGAACTAGAAGGGAGCTGATGTTGGGGAGGATTAGAATGGGATGGAGAGGGGAAAATATTTTGTGCGGGAGGGAAGACAAATCTACAATTGGCCAGGTATTGGGAGAGGAAGTGGGGATTGAGGATGGAGGGGTAATATTTGAGTGGATAAAATAGGAATGAGGAAAAAGCAAAAGGAGAAAGATTAGTATGTTAAAGCAGATGCAGAGAGAGAATGGAAAAAAAACTAGAAGAGAGAAGAAAGGACAAATGGACAGCAGACGATGGAGAGTTAGCAGAAGACACAAAGAAACCATAAGAAAGTGGCTGGAACAATTGCAACTGAAAAAAAATGCACAAAAGGTAGAAAAATATCTCTTTATTTTGAATTTATTAACTGGAATATGTCAGCTCTGGGAAATGTGCATTGTTAACGTCTGCGATTTGTTAGTACAAGAGGAAATTAATTTATAGTTTTATTTCTACAGTGTTGTTGTACATTCCAAGTTTGGCTTTTGGGGTTCCCAATTTAATTATTGTCTTCCTGTTTCTAAATTGTGATTCCTTGTTTGATGGTGTATGTTCTGCATGTGTAACTGAGCTGAGGTATTCTGTTTATGTAATTCCTATTTGACATTGCTACTTGTTCTCTTTTCCCAGTAGGTCATGTATTGTTGTTCTCTGAAATGTATTGATTTAATATTTGTAGTGTTGCCTTTTGATAGGTAGGGTATGGTGCTTTGTGAGTCCTGGTAGTGCTGTTATGATATGGCGGGTTTGCTATGGGTTCTAAATGGGCAGTGTTTGTAGTAGTTCCTAATGTGCCTGGCGGTTGGCACTGGATTATAGTAATATAGAAATCTTTTAGTCTTTCTTTATCCATACACTCATTAAGAAGCATGTTTACTAAAAGTTAGTGTATGGTAACATTATGCAAATATTTATGCAAATGAGGCCCCTTATGCAAATGAGGCCCCGTGTCTTATGCGGCCCTCGGGTTACTTTACAAGTCCTCATTTGGCCCTCAAAGCAATTTGAGTTTGAGACCCCTGCATTAAAGATACGTCAGTTTCTCCCCTTTATCCCAGAGGATCAGAAGGAGGAGTTCCTTCTTTTGCTAAAGCAAACTCAAGATGTTTCAGAGTTCTCCAACAGAGCAGCCTTTGACTCTTTTGAGGGGGCAAGCAGAGCCTCTGGCATTGCCATAGCTGCTCGCAGACTGGCTTGGCTCCAGTCCTCTGATTTGGAACCCTGGGTGCAAGAAGGCTTGGGCAATCTGCCCTGTACAGGTGAAAATCTGTTTGGCAAGGAGTGGCAAATCAAAGCCACTCAAATGGATGCAGAGAATGCTGCTTTAGATAGACTTTCTAAGTCTACCTCTACCCCTGCCAAGAAAAAACCTTGTAAGAAACCTTTCTATAAAAAGACCAGATTTTCCACAAATACTGGCCAGCAATCTTCCCAAGTTCGCTTTGCTCCTAAGCGTCAGCAAACTAAACAGGCCAGAACGAAGTCTACAGGGGCTGCTACAATCCAGCAGTCCCAACCCCCTCAGGGTTTTTGACTTGATTCTAGAGAACTTAACCTTCCTGGAATGGTGAGGGGTTCTGGTTGTTGCAGAGCCAGAAAGGTTAACTCATTTTGCTCCCAGATGGGAACAAATTACATCAGAACCGTGGACCCTCTCTATCATCAAAGTGGGCTACAAACTACATTTCTCCAGCCTTCCTCCCCATTCCATGGTGAGACAATTCAATTCTCCCCCTTCTCTCCTGTACCTGTTGGGCCAGGAGGTGACCACTCTTCTCGCCCAAAAGGCAATAGAAGAGGTTCCTCTTCCTCAACAAGGGTCAGGTTTTTACTCCCCTTATTTTCTCATTCCCAAGAAAACAGGGGGGTACAGACCCATTCTGGATCTCAGAGAATTGAACAAATTCCTATACAAGGAGAAATTCAAGATGCTTTCCCTAGGCACTCTCCTTCCATACCTACAGAGTCAGGACTGGCTTTGTTCTCTAGATCTCAAGGATGCGTACACACATATACTCATCCATCCATCCCACAGAAAATTCCTACGGTTTCTGTTCCAGGGAAAACATTTCCAATACAGAGTACTTCCCTTCGGTCTAGCCTCTGCTCCAAGGGTATTTACCAAATGCATGGCAATAGTAGCTGCATTTCTACGCACTCTGGGAATCTTTGTCTTCTCATACCTGGATGACTGGCTCATCCGAGTTCCATCTCAGTCCGAGGCTCAGACTTCCCTGGACCACACCAGATGCATACTGCAGTATCTGGGACTTGTCATCAATCTGCCAAAGTCTCAACTCACCCCTACTCAGTCCCTCAAATTCATAGGGGCCTGGCTAGATACCACCACTGCAAGGGCCTATCTTCCTCAGGCCCGTTGCCACCGTCTAGTGCACTTGGCCTCTCAAATTCAGTCCAGAAGCCACTTGACTGCCAGGGAGATGCTACAACTGCTAGGCCACATGGCATCCACAGTTCATGTGGTGCCTTATGCACGCCTACATATGAGAGCAGCTCAATGGACTTTGTCCACCCAGTGGACCCAAGCATCAGGAGCTCTCTCAGACCAAATAGCAACCTCAAAACGTCTTTTTTGGTCTCTCCAATGGTGGATATCCACTCAAAATCTGTTGTTGGGGGCCCCCTTCCAACCTTTGTTACCCCAAGCAACTCTCACTACAGATGCCTCCCAAACAGGTTGGGGAGCTCATCTCCAAGACCTCTCCACTCAGGGCACTTGGTCTCCACAGGAGACCACCCTTCATATCAACCTTTTGGAGCTGCGAGCAATATTCCTTGCTCTCAAGGTCTTTCATACCCTCCTCATCAACATGACAGTCCTTGTTCATACCGACAATCAAGTAGCCATGTTCTACATAAACAAACAAGGAGGGACTGGCTCTCTGTCGCTTTGCAACGAAGCTCGAAAATTGTGGGCCTTCGCCAGAGAGCATCAGATCCATCTCCTGGCAGTGTACCTCCCAGGAGTCCAAAACTCTTGGGCAGACAGACTCAGTCGAGTTCTGCTTCCACACGAATGGTCCCTGCACATGGATCAGGTACTCAGAATCTTTCAGAAATGGGGAACCCCGGACATAGACCTCTTTGCAAGTCCGTGCAATGCCAAACTTCCCCGGTTCTGTTCCAGGATTCCGTGTCAGGGAGCTCAGGCCAAGGATGCCTTCCTCCTTCATTGGGGTCAGGCCTTCCTGTATGCCTTTCCACCCATTCCTTTGATTCCCAAGACTCTGTTCAAACTTCAGAGGGATCAAGGATCTATGATCCTCATAGCTCCACGCTGGCCACGCCAAGTGTGGTACCCTCTACTTCTGCATCTCTCCCAGGCACCCTCCCTGGATCTAGGAGCTGCTCCAGACCTTCTGTCTCAAGAGGAGGGGACCTTGTGGCACCCAAACCCCAAGTCCCTTCACCTCAGAGCTTGGTTACTGAAGGCCTAGACCTTCAAGACTTGAATCTTTCTCAACAGGTGAAGGATGTCCTCCATGCATCTAGGAAACCTTCCACCAGGCGTTCTTATGCTTTTAAATGGAAAAGATTTTCAATTTGGTGTGCTGACAAAGGTCTTAACCCTCTAGCACTACCTTTGAATTCTTTACTCGAATATCTCCTGCATCTTTCCAATGCAGGACTTAAAACCAATTCTGTAAGGATCCATTTGAGTGCTATTGCAGCATCTCTTCAGCCTATCAATGGACAACCTGTTTCCTCTCATCCTCTTATTGCGAGATTCATGAGAGGCCTAACCTTAACTAAACCTCCCATTCAACCTCCTCCGGTGGCATGGGACTTAAATGTGGTTCTTGGTCAGCTTATGAAGCCACCCTTTGAACCCTTAGCCACTACCTCCTTGAAATTTCTTTCCTGGAAAGTCATTTTCCTTATTGCAATCACTTCTGCTCGACGCATCAGTGAACTGCAGGCTTTAGTAGCTAATCCACCTTATACAAGGTTCCATCATGATAAGGTAGTCCTTAGGACAAATCCCCGCTTTATGCCTAAAGTGGTCTCGCCTTTTCATCTTAATCAAGAGGTATATCTACCTGTCTTTTTTCCAGGTCCTCATGCATCAAGTGCAGAGAGGAATCTTCATACCCTGGATTGTAAGAGAGCTCTTGCCTTTTACTTACAAAGGACACAGCAACATAGAAAGTCTTCTCAACTTTTTGTTGCTTTTGATCCTTCTCATTTAGGACTTCCAGTCTCAAAAAGAACACTGTCCAATTGGATTGCTCAGTGTATTTCTTTTGCTTACCAGAGTAAGAACCTTTCTCTGGAGGGCCATGTCACAGCTCACAATGTGAGAGCCATGGCCACTTCTATGGCTCATCTTCATTCTGTATCCATTGATCAGATCTGTCGAGCAGCCACTTGGGCCTCTGTTCATACCTTCACAGCCCATTACTGCTTAGACAAGGACTCCCGCCGGGATGCCTTGTTTGATCAGGCTGTCCTCAGACACCTGTTCCATTCTTAAACAACTCCTGCCCACCTTCCCTGAATGGATGCCTGAGATCCATAGGGACATGAGGAATTCTTGCAGGGGGATCTCCCCGGCATCTTAGCTAGGGAGTCCCCATATGTGAGGACTCATTCCTGCTTGTTCCTGGAGATAGCACAGTTACTTACCTGTAACAGGTGATCTCTGGGAACAGCAGGAATTAGTCCTCACAACCCACCCACCTCCCTTAGGAGTTATATCTCTCTCTCTCTCTTTCCTTTCCTCTCTCTATTGTCTCAGCTTTAAACTCGAACTGAGGAGAGTTGGTCAGGAAGGCGGGAAGGCAGAGCGCATGCGCTGTGGGAGGCCCCAAAAGCTTTCTTTCTGGGAAGCTGGGGGGCTTTCCCGCGCAGGCTCCGTCGGTTCTGACGTACCCATATGTGAGGACTAATTCCTGCTGTTCCCAGAGATCACCTGTTACAGGTAAGTAACTGTGCTTTTCATCTTCTGGCCTTGTGCCCTACTGTACTGAAGATTTTATTGTAAACCGCTCTGTTTACCACTGAAGGGCGGTCAAGCAAATGAATAAACATAAACATCCTGGTTGAAGGGGCCGTAGCCCTGAAGGATGGTCAGGACAGGAAGCTTGACACCTTGTTGAAGCAGGCATTTGATGTCAATGCCCTAGCCTTGCAGGCCTCCATCTGGGTGGCAAGGGCCTGTCTACGTTGGTTGCAGCGTCTGCAGCAGGTGGAGGACTCCATGTTGGAGCAAGGTGGGAGGTGGCCAAGCTGGAGTCCGGGGCTGCCTACCTCGCCGATGTTCACTATGATCTTATTCGTGGGCTCACCAGAAGCATGGTGGTGGCGACCCGTCACTATCTCTGGCTGCGTAATTTGGCGGCAGATAGCTCTTCCAAATCTCGGCTGAATAAGCTGCCCTTTAAGGGGCAGCCTTTCTTCGGGGAGGACCTGGATAAGTTGGTGAAGGATCTGGGAGAATCGAAAGGCGGGCGTTGCCAGAGAATAATGTAAACGGGGGCGCTGGGCGTGAATGTCCACAGTCTTGGCAAAGGCAAAATACTATTATGACTTGCAAAGGGTTGTGGGGAATGTAGTCTATTCATACCAGAATCAGCCGTTCACAAAATAATGAGTTGTGTTGCTCGAGTGTAAGCAAAGAAAAATATATTTTATTCATGGGGTTAATTCTCCCACACAGATTTACTTGGTAACACAAAAGGACAACTTGCTTCAGTATTGTACTTAGAAAAACAAATCATGATATAAGCAACTGAACTTCTTAAGCAATCAAATAATAAAGACCTTGATGGGAAACAGAAAAGGTCTTTTTGAGGGCTCCTGCTAATAACTTTTAGCAGTGCTCCAAAAGCAAAAACAAAACCCAAAAGTAACCAAAAACTGTTCTTTTTCAAGGATAACTTTCTTCTAGTTTCACACACAAACAGTTTCCTTTCAGAGCTCACGTGCAACTGTGCATGGCTTAATTACCAATCATTAGCCAGCTGCAAAGCCCATTGCTGGTTCACTTTCTCTACGTGGCTCAAATCCTACCCTAAAGCTTTCTTGCAGGCTTTTCTGGGTAGATAAAAGAACAAGTTATAGTTCCTTTTGATGATTGTTGTATTTGTGAAAGTATTTTACCACAGCAGCCTAGTCAGAGAGCAATCCATGTATTCATTCTGATCATTTAAAATATCTCCTCCTTCTTCAAATATCATAGAATCAATATCATGGTCTGGCTCAGAGGAATTCCTTAGTGGATCACTCTCAGGATAACACTTGTTTCCCTGCTGTCTTCCAGGTAAAGAGCTAGGGCATAGATCAGAGTTCATACCTGAGCTTCCTTTGCTGTTAGGGTTCCTCTCCAGATATCCTGGCCAGTAAGTAGTCCAGCTTTTATGTCCAGCCTTCCAATCAAGATCCCTGGACACTGGGTCTCTCTTCACATACCTTCTTGCACTGGTCTTAGGGCCTTTTCCAAATGCAGCTGTCTCCCTCAAAGGTGCCGTCTGGGAATTTCTGGCTCTGTAACCCCACTCCTCTGGTTTCCTCCAGTCCAATGGAGTATGCTTGCCTCTGGAATGACTCCCAACACACGTACTGCTGTGGGCTCCTTCTTTAGACCTCCAAGATGTCTTTCTCTTCTTTCTTCCACGTTGCTGCTGCTTCTTGCTCTCTCTGTCCTTGAGCTCTGAGTTCCTCATCTGATTCTGTGTAGAATATGTTTTACTTTTAACTTGTTTAGAGGGATACTCCACCCTAGCACAGCTCAGCTGTGCTGAATCAAGCCCTGCCCTTGGAGATGAGTGATTGGGGATTACCTCATAGCTCTCCTGATTGAACACACGTTTCCCCACTTCAGCTCTTCTAGAGGCAGTTTGAAACCTGGTGCATTCTGGGACTGGTAGTCTTTTATGAAAACATTCTGTTTTAGTATTTCTACCAGAAAAGACAGGTTGCTTGTTCAGAGCCAATTCACCTCTTTTATAGCTCCTTCCTGAACTATGATAAGCTTCCTTATCACAATAAGCAAAAGCAGGGTTGTAGTTCGTTGCCATCTCGGGGCCAGGCCTGTGACTTTCAGCGTTTTCGTACATCTCTCATGGGTTTCTTCCAGAGGGGTAGGTTTCTCGCTCAGGGGCAGGGGTTCTGAGGTTTCCGAGGGGCTGGCAGGGGTTTCTCTGCCACCTCTACCTTGGGGTTTAAGAAGCGGCTGCGGTCGATACTCCATTTATTTTGTGGTCCCCAAAAAGGATGGATCCTTTCGTCTGATTCTGGATCTCAAGCGAGTGAACCGTTGTCTGTGGGTTCCGCATTTCCAGATGGAGATATTGCAGTCGGTGATGGTCGCAGTGAGAGAAGGGGCAGTTTCTGACATCCCTCGATCTCATGGAGGCATATCTTCATATTCCCATCAGATTGGAACACCAGCGGTTCCTGCGGTTTGCGGTACCAATGGGCCATTTCCAGTTTCAGGTGTTGCCATTCGGCCTGACTATGACTCCGAAGGCGGTTTTCTTGGTAGCGATCTGCTCTGCGCATAGGATCTCAGAGTTGCAAGCCTTATCTTGTCGGAAGCCATACCTTTTCGTTCTCATGGGAGAAGGTGGTGTTGCGTCCTGTGCCTTCCTTCCTACCGAAGGTGGTTTCCACGTTTCATGTCAACCAACCCGTGTCTCTGCCTGCCCTGGAGGGCTCAGGGTCTGATGCTGCTGGTCTCAGCTTGCGTCTCTTGGATGTGCGCAGGACTCTCAAGCGATACCTGAAGGCGACAGCGAGTTTTCGCAAGTCTGATCGCCTGTTCGTGCTCTTCGGGGGTCCATGCAGGGGTGAGGAGACGGCTAAGGCCTCAATCTCCAGATGGATTCATGAAGCGATCACTTCGGCGTATATCTTGCAGGGACGTCAGGTCCCGGTGGGTCTGCATGCTCATTCCACAAAGGCTCAGGCAGCTTCTTGGGCCGAGTTTAGCTTGGTGCCGCCGGTGGAAATCTGTAGGGTGGCGACTTGGTCCTCTACATACTTTCAGTAAGCACTATCGTCTGGATGTTCAGGCTGCAAGGGATGCCTGTTTTGGAGCAGTGGTGCTGTGTGCCGCTATTGCAGGTCCCTCCCATTGGGTATACTGCTCTGTTACATACCAGAGGTGCGGGACTGGACTGGAGGGATGATAAGGAAAGCAAAATTAGATTTACCTGCTAATTGTTGTTTCTTGAGGAACTCCAGTCCAGTCCTGGATCCCACCCAGGGGTTTTTGGTGAGGGCCTTGGTCGTTGTGATCAGTCTGTCTGCTTAGTGTCACACTTCACCACCCTCCGATATACATAGGCGGTTGCCTAGGAGGGGTTGGCAGGCGAGACAGGAGAAGAATACATATTTTTAACCTTATAAGTGCTGCAGCCTGGTATCCGTTGTAGTTGTGGACCAAGTAAGTACAGCGAAGGCTTGAATGGGATAACAATAACTTTTATTGTTGCACAGGAGTTTCTACTGAACTACTTCCCCAAACACAGACATAAGATGTGGCTACTAGATTGTGTCAAATAAAAGTCCAAGGATCTCCTGATACTTCTCAGGTACTAGATTAAAGCAAAACATACAGCTTTTCAAACTTCTTCCAGCTTCAAATACCACTGCAGCTTTCCATACATAAGCCTTACTTTCAGGTAAAAGCTTCAATAAAGGAAAACTTCCCTGCGTTGCATTTTTACTCTTCCAGCTTTCAATTACAACAGCTGTTTCCCCACATAGGCATTGCTTT
Organism: Ichthyophis bannanicus; assembly: GCA_033557465.1. Lineage (NCBI taxonomy): Eukaryota > Metazoa > Chordata > Amphibia > Gymnophiona > Ichthyophiidae > Ichthyophis > Ichthyophis bannanicus. The sequence continues at coordinate 310,804,017 of CM066039.1, forward strand.
CAGGTACATGCTCTAAATAAAGGAAAACCTCACAGCGTTGTACTCCTCTTCACAGCTGCTTAATTAGGCTTGAGTTTTCACACAGGCAGAACACTGCCTTTCTCCATGCAAAACTCAGGTTAGAACAGTTAGGCTTTCTCAGCACTTCTACAGGATACATTTATACAGCTTTCACTCCCTTTGACAAAACCCACAGTCCATATCTGAACCACTGCTATCACTTAGAGGTGCTTCAGTTTGCATTTCCTCCAGCTCAGGATCTGATACGTCCTTATGACCAGGTTTAATGGAGTCTACAGATTGCCACTGCTTAATCAGTGCTCTAAGCTGCCTCCGTTTGTTATCCTTAAAACTCCTAGGCACTTGCAAGGATTCCAAATCACCAGCACCTTTTAAAACATCATAAAAAGGGCTCACCTTCCTTCTGGTCTGCCTAGTATATGCTTTCTGGTTGAGAGGCAAATATTTCTCTTGATACTGCTTTACCAGCTCCCTTAAAACAGCGTGCTCTTCAGGGTCTGACTCTAGCCCTTGGCTGTGATGCCTGCACTTAGTAATTTGCTTAGTTGCACCTGGGCTATACTCTGAGCTAGAACTCCTGTCACGTTCTCTGTAGTGGGAAAACATTTGCAGTCTTTTGACTGGGACTTTCTCTCTGCCCAACCTCTCCTCTGTAATTATGGCTTCAAGAGAAGGTTCCAGAGAACTACTCCTGTCTCTTCTAGGCAAGGTATCTAACCTTTTCCCCTGAGGTTTGAAATAGTTTCTGACCTGTTTCTGTTTGCTGGGCGGCTCAAGGTAGTTCCTTCCTGGAAGCTTTTTCAGACACCTCTCCTGAGACCTGGCTGTCTCTCTGCAGTCTGGCCAGCAACTCCCCAAGCACCTTGTGCTAACCGGGTACCGGTTGCTCTTGGCTTTGCTTCTCCTGGTCCCCAGATCTCTCCCTGGATCTGACTCTCTTGGACCTTCCTGGAACTGCTCTCCCTCCAAGGCTGAATCCAACTCCAATGCTGAGTCTCTTCCGGATTCTCCTCCACCCTTGGATGCCAGCTCTCCCTTGGCTGCTTGCTCTCTCTTGGCTGCCTTTTCTCCCTTGAGGGCTCCTTCTCCCTTGAGGGCTCCTTCCCCTTTGAGGGCTCCTTCTCCCTTGAGGGCTCCTTCACCTCGACTAACAGTTGCTTCCTGGTTATGTGAACAGGGCTGCCCTATCAGGTGTGACTCCGCCCCTTTTCCTCCCACGTCAGCTCCCTGAGTTTGTCTGGAGCTCGGGTGTGGCTCTCTTTCTGCTTTCTTGTGCAGAGAAGCTTTCAGGGCTGGATCCTTAACCCTTTCCTGACCTGTTTTACTGACAGCTTCTGAGGACAAAAAGTGTTTTAAACCCCTATTTTTAGGTTCTGCAGCCTCTGCCTTGTCACATTAGTTAAAGTAGGCATCAGTGGTGCCAGGGTAGCGAGGAATCGCCAGTGCTTTGGCGTGCCGGGGCGGGCTGAGAGTGCTCTAGCTTTGGGCAACTCTTTGGTGTATAATTCCTCAGGCGGGCCTCTTTCTCTCTCGTCCTCTCTTGTGGGGGGGGGGGGGGGGGACTGAGTTCCTCCTTGGGGCCAGGGAGGGGGAAGTGTTAGTTCAGTTAAGTTTAATTTAGTCATTTGTTCTGGTAATTACCTGTTTAACTACTTATTTGTTGCTTCTGTGAGTCTGCTTTGTCAATAGGTTACTGGGTGGGTGGTGCCAGCCATACTAGTACTGGTGACTTCAAGTTTGGACATGCTCAGTCTCCAAGCTGCTGGAGGAGGTGAACTACCCAGAAGTGTGGGACTGGACTGGAGTTCCTCTAGGAACAACAATTAGCAGGTAAGTCTAATTTTGCTTTTCTCCGGGTGAGTGAAAGTGGGAATAACTCCGGGGACTGCATCTGCTTCATATGTGTGCTGGGCAACTTTCCTGTGCACGCAGGCACAGCTGCCATTTTGTGCAGCCTGTTTTTGCTTCTTTTTCTTTAAACTTAGCAGCATTTGGCCTTCCTTTTAGTATTGGTCCTAGTCAGCAGGCAGAGAGGCACAGGCTGAGGGGTTCGGCGGACTCTGGTAGCTGAATTTCGCGTTTCATTGGTGTGTTTTTCCCACGTTTTGAGGATTAAAAATAAGATATAAGGGTAAAGCAGGAAAGAAAGTTTGTGGGGGGATAATTGGATTTTTCCTGGGACTTCCCATATGTTGGTTTCCTTTTTTTTTTTTTTTTTTCAGTGAGCAAGCCAAAACAAAGACAAGCAAAACATTGGACACAATAGTTGTAAGTCTCTGCAGTAGCTGAGAGCACGTCTGACATGTGGTTTGTGTAGGCGGTCGCTTTCCAGCACAGGCCTCTGCCGCACTTGTCAGGCGGAGGCCAGATCTACAGAGGCAGGCTTCCTTGAGGGCCAGGGAGTCAGTATACTGGGTATCTCAGGGGAGTCCTCCGGCTACGGAGGCTCATGGTGGATCTGATACTGCATCACAAAGTTAGACAGTGAGGAAGGACTCTGAGGAGCTACCTCCAGGGGTACAGGGTACGAAGAAAAAGTTGGGGAATTCCGCAAAGCTCTCCAAGAGCTCTCCAGATGTGCTTGGTGGGGAAACTTGCCAGGGGCATTTTTGCCAGAGTTTGTCCTCCTCATGCACAGGCATTTTGCCTGAAGCAGTCAGGCATTGAGTCTGAGGGAGCACAAGCTAAGGGCAGAAGCAAACTTTTCTGGAGACGTCTGCAGACGACAGGGCACTAGGTGAGCCGGGCCTTAATAGTGAAGTTGATTCTTGGATGCCCTTTGAGGGTCCTTCTTTCAACTGGATATGGTGGTGCAGTTTATCAATTGCGTCCGGGCGAATTCAGGATCCTGGACTCGTGATGGACTATGTTTTTTGGCTCTGACAGCAGTATCGGCTGCACACACTACCATGACAAGGATGACCTCAAGCTAAGTACCGCATTTTACGTTCACTAAATAAGTTGGTATTGGGATTATGGTCCCTTGATCCTTTCATTCAAGGGTGAACCCTTGAACTTCTTTAAAAAGATAAAAACGGAACAATACGCCACGAGAAGGGGGAGGTGTCTTCCCTTCCTTCCAGGCATTCGTTCCAACAAAAAATTTAGATTTCACTGTTCCTCTCTTTTTGTAAGTGGGCCTTAATAGGAGGCAAATAGAGGAGGACACTTGTGGAGAGATGGGCTCCCTTCAAGTCTGAGGAGGAGGAAGGTTTCCCTCAAGAGTTTGGAGTGGATGAGACTGAATTAGAAGCGGGAGAGATCCCCCAGGCAGAGGAGTCCCATATAGTGTGAGTCTTTCGGAGGAAAGAGTTGGCGTTGTTGATTACGCACTCCTTGAAGGCACTGAATATGGACACAGAGGCTCCGTTAGAGGAGAAACCGCTTTCAAGCTGTCAGGAAGACACAACGGATGTTCCCCATGCACCGGGTCATCTGTCAGATGATCCAGGATGAATGGGACATGCCTTGAAAGGGACCCGCATGATGGCACAACTGTACCCACTCCCAGAGAGTAACAAGGACCTCCTGCAGTCCCCGAAGGTGGACACGGCGGTCTTGGCGGTGACGTAAAAGACTACCATTCTGGTGGAAGGGAGTTTGGCGCTTAAGGATGTCCAGGATAAGAAGGTGGAAGCACTGTTGAAGTAGGCTTTTGATATTAGTGTCCTCTCCTTGCAGGCATCGGTCTGTGGTGCTGTCATTGCATGGGCGTGCTTAAGATGGACGCAGGGGATTATTGCGTCCTTGAGTGTTTCCCAGCTGCTTCTGGTAATTAGGGAGGGCTATGTGCTGGAGTTAGAGTCCCCTCACAGATGCCTTCGTCCTTTCGCCTTATAAGGCCTCTCGGAAGTGGGAGGCAGTGCAGGCAACATTGAGAAGACTCCTGGACCTTCAGGCCATCAGACAGGTGCCAGAAGGCCAATGCAGTTATAGTTGATACTCGATTTATTTTGTTCCCAAAAAAGAGGGCTGCTTCTGGCCCATTCTGGATCTCGAGCACGTCAATCAGTTTCTAAGAGCGCCTTAATTTCACATGGAAATGCTGCGTTCCGTGATTGACTTCCTGGACCTGACGGAGGCCTATTTACACATCCCATCCAGGCAGAGCACCAACAGTTCCTAAGGTTTGTGGTGCCTATGGGACACTTTCAGTTTCAAGTACTTCCCTTCGGATTAGCAACCGCACCATGTACATTCACAAAGATGATGTGGTGGTGGCGGCGGGTCTGCAACAGGAAGGAATTCTGATTCACCCATACCTGAATGATTGGCTCATTCAAGCGAAGTCGGAGGCAGAGAGCTTGATCGTGTACTTGATCTCAGATGGGTGATAAATTTCTCAAAGAGTCAACTCAGGCCATCCCAGGATGGTTTATCCGGGGGGCCAGGTTTCAAACAGCAGTAGCACAAGTGTCATTGCCAGAGAACAGGGTATGGATGTTTCTCCAGGACCAAGCAGGAAGTCAGTCCTCACATATGGGTGACGTCGGCGCCGACGGAGCCCTCGTGCGGAGCATTTCCCCAGCTTTCAAAGAAAGCCTTTGGGAATTGCAGCGCGCATGCGCGGTCCCCTTCCCGCCCAAGGGTGCCATCTTGCTCAGTCTTCTTTTTTTCCGCGGAGCCCGACGGACGTAGTTCGTTTTTCGCCGAGGAAAAAGTTGATTTCCCTATTTTTTGTACTTCTCCTTCGGTTCGACGCCGGATCCTTTTCCCACCTGGGCCCGATACGCCGGTATCGAGCCCACTCTCACCTTTTCCGGTTTTTGTCCTTCGTGACTAGCGTTCGCGCCATTTTTTCTTTTTTCACTGGCAGCCCTGTCTTTTGACCTCGCAGGGGCCCTTTTTCCCCCGATGGCTGCCAGCGGGTTTAAAAAGTGTGATCGGTGTAAGAAACTTATATCTCTTATCGACACACACGACTGCTGCCTCCGCTATCTCGGACCCGATCATGACCCGATGATTTGTGGTCCGTGTGGCAAAATGTCCTCGAAGGCGTTGAGGAGTCGGCAGCACCAGAAGCATAGGATCTTCTGGGCCCGGACCTCGTCAAGAGGCCTCGACGTCTCGGGACTCTGGCCCCGAGCAGCATCGAGGTTCCTCTGAGCGGGGGTCTCCTTCACGGGAACAGCGCAGGAAGAAGAAACCCGCGAGGGTGGCGTCGGTGGACGCTCCTGATTCCTCGAGAGCCAGGTCGCATAGCCCCGATAGCCGTCCCGGGTCTTCGGAGTCGGGACCGCGGTCGTCGACGCTGGTACCCTCGGCGTCGGGGCAGAAGGCATCGGTGCTCGCCCGACTGGAGCCGCTCGACACCCCTCCTCCGAGGTGTCGGGCTGGGAGACGGAGGACGAAGAGTCACCCGACACCTATCGGACTCGGTGTGTCCCGTCGGACTCGCTGGAGTCCGAGCCTCGGAGACGATCCCCACCGGAGGATACCAGGTTCTCGGACTTTGTGCGGGATATGGCCAAGGCCTTGGCCTTCCCTGCGGATCCCGAGGAGGAGCCTCGAGCCGAGGAGCTCGAGGCCCTCCAGTATGACTCTCCCCCGAAGGAGGCCTTTACTGTACCGGTTCCTTCGATGCTGGAGCGGCTGCTCTTCCGCATGTGGGAGACCCCGGCCTCGACGCCGGTGTTAAGCAAGCTGGTCGATTCCATCTATCGAGTCCGCAAGAGCCCCGGGTTCCAAAAGGCACAATTATCGCACCACTCCATGGTTGTGGAATCGGCCATGCATCGACTGAAAAGTCAAAAGATGCACTCCTCGGTGCCTCCCGGCCGGGAGGCCCAGAACCTGGATGCCCTCGGTAAGAAGTGCTTCCAGGGCTCTATGCTTGCTTGCCGTGTCCAGACATACCAGCTCTACATGGGCATGTATCTCTGAGACCTGGCAAAGGAGATTGCCGGGTTCTCTGCTGGTCTCTCCGAGGAACCTTTGCAGAGGTTCCAGGCCTTGTCCACCGGTATTTGAGAGTGCTCGAAGTTTATCTCTCGAGCAGCCTACAATGGCTTCGAGGCTTCGGCCCGAGTAGCCGGGGCCGGCATCGGTGCCCGCCGACAGGCTTGGCTACAGTCATCCGACCTCGAGCCATGGGTATAGGACAAGTTGGTCGATGTCCCCTGCCGAGGTGAAAACCTCTTTGGCAAGCCCATGGCTGAAAAGGCTGCAGAACTCGAGACCGAGACTCTGACCAGGACTAGGCTGTCTAGAAAGACCTCTGCCCCTTCTCAGAAGAAGAAGGGCTCTGAATAAAAGTCCTTTTACCCGAGGAAGTCATCTGTCTATGGTTATGGTTATGGTAATTTTATTTGATAAACCGCCTTTCTGAAACAAGCAAAGCGGTGTACAAGATACAAAATTAAAGAGGACGGCTCGAGGCCATAGAAATGGAAAAGAAGTTACAATGGTTTCAGGAGAAAAGAAACAGAGAGAGAAAACACAGGACAAGACAGAAGAGGATGCATACAAAAGGGGATAAAGTCTAGGAGAAGTCACACAAGGGGGAGGGAAGACCGAATGCTGTAGAGAAGAGGTGAGTTTTTAGGTCCTTCTTGAAGGTGCTATGGTTAGGTTCAAGACGGAGGGATGAGGGAAGTGAATTCCACAAGGCAGGTCCTATGAAAAAGAAGGCAGAGGATCGTGTAAATTGTAGGTGGGCAAGGGAAGGTGAAGGGAGAGTTAGGCGATTGAGATGGAAAGAACGGGGTGTATGCCTGGGGGAGTGGAAAGATATGAGGTCAGCTAGGTACTGTGGAGTATTAGTGTGGAGGATGTTGTGCACTAGGGAGAGCAATTTGTATTGAGAGCGGAAGGGAACGGGTAGCCAGTGGAGGTGAAGGAGTAGAGGTGTGATGTGGTCCCGGGAAGAGGAGTAAGTAAGAAGACGGGCAGCGGTATTTTGGATCCTCTGGAGGCGGGCAAGTTGGGATTTGGAGAGGCCTATGAGAACCGAGTTAGAGAAATCCACCCGTGACATGACCAGTGACAGAAGTAAAGTAGTAAGGGCTGCTGGGGAAAGGAAAGGACGTATTGCTCGAATTTGGCGGAGGTAAAAGAAGGAAGTTTTAGTAATGTGAGAGACGTGGGCTTTAAAAGAGAGATCTGAGTCGAAGTGGACTCCAAGATACCGGAAGGTAGAGACTAGGGGAACGGGGGTGCCGGAGAAAGAAGGCGCTAGTGAGGGAGGTGAATTACCATAAGAGAACCAAATTGCGATAGTTTTGGTGAGATTAAGGTGAAGGCAGTTTTGTGTCAACCAGGAGGCTACTGTAGTGAGGCAGTACCCTCATTATCAGGCCTCTGCAGCTCCCCAGCAGGGTCAGAAGGCCAAGGGGCAGGGTCATGTGCCCCGTAGGCAGAAGGCCCCCAAGCCACCAACACCTGCCCCTGTTCAGCAGGGTGGGGGGTTTTGATTCACAAAGCATAGCCTCTTCTCAGCTGGCTTCTCTCAGCACAGGAGGCCAGCTGGCCCACTTTGCCCACAGGTGGTCAGCCGTCACATCAGATACCTGGATACTTCATATAGTCCAACAGGGCTATCTTCTCCATTTTCACCAGGTGCCTCCCTCCTGTTTTCCAGGGGAGCCTCCGAGACTCCCTCTGCACAGGGACCTACTCCTTCAGGAGTTGGCAAGTCTACTAAAGGAATAGGCTGTGGAACCGGTGCCCCACCATCTGAGAGGTCACGGCTTTTATTCCAGGTACTTTCTGGTACCAAAAAGAACAGGAGACCTCAGACCCATCCTAGACTTACGCAACCTCAAGTTCCTGGAGAGGGAAAAGTTCAAGATGCTTACCCTTGGAATCCTGCTGCCCTATCTCCAGCAGGGAGATTGGCTATGCTCCTTGGATCTAAAGGATGCTTATACTCACATCCTTATTCATCCAGACCACAGACAATATCTCAGATTTGTTGTGGGAGGAAACCACTATCAGTACAGAGTACTACCCTTTGGCCTGACCTCCGCTCCCAGGGTGTTCACCAAGTGCCTGGCAGTGGTGGTGGCCTACCTAAGGCTTCAAGGTCTTTTTGTGTTTCCGTACCTGGACGACTGGCTCATAAGGGGCCAGTCTTCCCAGGAGGCCAATCAAGCCACCCTTCGCACTGTGGCTCTGCTTCAGCACTTGGGGTTTGTCATAAACTTTGAAAAGTCCACTTTGCTCCTGTCCCAGAACTTAGAATTCATAGGAGCAAGGCTGGATACTCTTCAAGCGAAGGCTTTTCTGCCAATGGACAGGGCCCACAGGCTGATGGATCTGGCCAGGCAGTTTCACAGCAATTCCTCTCTGCCAGGCAATTCCTGAGACTACTCGGCCATATGTTTTCCACGGTTCATGTCACCCCCAATGCCCGCCTGCACATGCGGCCTGCTCAGTGGAGCCTTCGCACTCAGTGGCATCAAGCCACAGGGAGCCTAGCGGACTCCGTAAGAATATCCGACCTGCTGGTCTCCTCTCTGCAATGGTGGCTTCATCTTCCGAATCTGGTACTCGGAGTGGTTTTTCAATCCCCTCCTCATTCTCAATTGCTGACGACAGATGCTTCTCTTCTAGGTTGGGGAGCACATTGCCAAGGGGCTTGTACTCAGGGTCTCTGGACCCCCTGGGAGGCTGCTCAACAGATAAACTTCCTGGAGCTATGGGCAATACACCTAGCTCTGAGAGCCTTCTCCCATCTCGTCTCTCACCAGTCTGTACTAGTCCAGACGGACAATAAAATTGCCATGTTCTACGTGAACAAACAAGGAGGCACAGGCTCCTTCCTTCTATGTCAGGAGGCACAACGGCTGTGCTCTTGGGCCGTCAATCACGGAATCCTCCTCAAGGCTGTCTACCTCCCAGGTCAAGAAAATTACCTGGCGGACAGACTGAGCAGGATCCTGCAACCACATGAGTGGAGATTGAACCCGTTGGTAGTTCAGCAGATCTTTCTCAGGTGGGGCCTCCCCACCATGGATCTTTTTGCCAGTCCTCTGAACCGGCAACTCCCGAGATTCTGCTCCAGACAACCGCATCCTCTCAGAGTAGCAGCGGATGCGTTTCTGATCTCGTGGTCCACAGGCCTGCTGTATGCGTTTCCTCCCACACCACTAGTATCCCGAACACTGTTCAAAGTCCTCCAGGACGGGGCCTCAATGATCCTGATAGCCCCCAGGTGGCCGAGGCAACCGTGGTTCCCACTTCTGCTGCAACTGGCGGTGGCCACCCCTCTTCCTCTGGGGTTTCAGCACAATCTCCTGTCTCAGGATCAGGGGTCTCTCTTGTACCCCAACCTCCAGTCCCTTCATCTGATGGCCTGGCTGCTGAAAAGGTAGTCCTGGCTCCCCTACTACTGCCCCGTGAGGTGGAAGATGTAGTCTTAGCCTCCAGGTGGCAATCCACCAGGAAATCCTACGCTCTTAAGTGGCGTAGATTCTCCGCATGGTGTGCTCAGCACAGCGAGAATTCCTTCTCGTGCTTGGTAGCGGTAGTCTTGCAATATTTGCTTTACCTCTCCAATCTAGGCCTTAAGTCCAACTCTGTCCGGGTTCACCTCAGTGCTCTCTCAGCGCACCACTCGCCAGTGGACGGACGGCCTCTTTCCAACCACCCTTTGGTGGCTCGTTTTCTCAGAGGCCTCCTTCTGCTTAAGCCTCCTTTGCGTCCACCAGCCCCTGAGTGGGATCTGAATGTGGTCTTACAGCGGATTACTTGTCCGCCCTTTGAACCTATGGCTACCTGCCCTCTCCGTTTTCTCTCCTGGAAAACCTTGTTTCTGGTAGCTCTTACCTCTGCTAGGCGAGTGAGTGAACTTCAGGCGCTAGTGTCTGATCCTCCTTACACTAGGTTCTACAGGAATAGGGTAGTTTTACGGACTCACCCGAAGTTTCTCCCTAAAGTTGTCTCCCCTTTTCACCTCAATCAGGAGGTGGTTCTTCCGACCTTCTTTCCCAGGCCGCATGCCAACCGGGCTGAGATGGTCCTGCATACCCTGGACTGTAGGAGGACGTTATCCTTCTACCTTGACCGTACGCGGGAGCATCGGAGGGCTGTTCAGCTCTTCGTTTCTTTTGACCCCCAATAAGTTGGGGTTACCTGTCTCCAAGCGTACTTTGTCCATCTGGGTCGCTGACTGTATCGCCTGGGCTTATGGGGCAGCCAGCCTCTCGTTGGAGGGTCGAGTCACGGCTCATCGTGTCAGGGTGAAGGCTGCGTCAGTGGCTCATCTCCGCTCTGTTCCATTGGCAGACATCTGCCAGGCCGCTACTTTGTCTTCAAGCCAGACTTTTGCGGCCCATTACTGCCTTGAGAGGGAGTCCCGCAGGGACAGTGCTTTCGGACAGGCAGTACTCCATAATCTCTTTGGGGTTTAGGCAACTCCTACCCTCCGGCCCCAGTGTTGGGCTACCGGTCGGGGGCGTTCTCAGAGAAGATTCCTTCCTTACGTACTGCCGAGCTAGAGGGAGCTCATTTTTTCGGCTTGAGGTCTCCGGTAGCCTTAAGCTGGGGAGTCCCATATGTGAGGACTGACTTCTTGCTTGGTCCTGGAGAAAGAGTAGTTACTCACCTGTAACAGGTGTTCTCCAGGAGCAGCAGGAATCAGTCCTCACAACCCTCCCTCCTCCCCTTGGAGTTGCAGTCATATGATTTATTTTGTAATTTTTTGCTGTCTTTTAGCTATGTCATCAGACTGAGCAAGATGGCACCCTTGGGCGGGAAGGGGACCGCGCATGCGCGCTGCAATTCCCAAAGGCTTTCTTTGAAAGCTGGGGAAATGCTCCACACGAGGGCTCCATCGGCGCCGACGTCACCCATATGTGAGGACTGATTCCTGCTGCTCCTGGAGAACACCTGTTACAGGTGAGTAACTACTCTTGCAGGGACAAAGCCTGCAATTTTCTCAGCATGAGGACTCAAACAGCGTGGCACTACCTGCAGGTGTTGGGGTCCATGGCGGAGCTTATTGCGGAGATGGTTGGCACAGCACCAACCACTTTCGCTCCTCCTACCATGTTCAGCAAGGACCAAAAACTCAGGTGGTGGCTCACTGACACCAACCTTTGGGTGGGCATGCCCCTGGAGACTCCGCATTGGATTCCATTGACAAGACACGCTAGTCTTACATGCTGGGGAGCACATTGTGAGGGTCACATAGCGCAGGGGAGTTGGTCAGCGCAAGAGGCGACTTGGTCCATAAACCGGCTTGAGTTGAGAGCTTTGTTCTTGGCATTGCAGGATTTCCGTTCTCACTTTCTTAGCAGTTCAGTGCGAGTATTCTCGGATAATGTGACTACGGTGGCATATGTCAACCGTCAGAGGGGGAACAAGCAGTATCAACTTGGAAGAAGAGGTAGCTCCATTGTTGGCCTGGGTGGGAGGAGAATCCACAGGCCCTATCGGCAGCACATATCGCAGGAAAGGACAATGTAACAGCCGATTACCACAGCTGGGTCCATATCAACCAGGGGGAATGGATGCTCAACGAGGCAGTTTTTGCATGCTTGGTCCAGCGGTGGGGCCAACCAATCATGGACCTGATGGCCACATTCAAATTGGCAAAGGCGATCTGTTTTTTCAGCAGAAGAAGAGAATGAATGTCAAAAGGGCTAGATGCCCTAGTCCAGGCATGGCCGATGGACAGACTGCTCTGTGTTTCCTCCATTGGCTCTCATAGGCCAAGTGATTCAGCACGTAGAGGTGCAACAGAGTCTCATGCTGTTGTTAACACCTGATTAGCCTCCTCGACCATGGTATGCTGACTTGGTGTACTTGAAAGTGGACCAACCATGGAGGCTACCGGTGCGGCCAGTCCTGCTGGCTCAGAGTCCCATTCTGATTCTTGCTTACGGCTTGACTCTTGAGCAGGCAAGGTTGAGAAGTCAGGGCTATTTGGCTCCAGTGATCTCCATGTTGTTGAAGATAAGATGGCGTTTGACGTTCCTGGCTTATGTGAGAGTTCGGAGAGTGTTTGAGGACTGGCATGTGAATTGTGACTGTCAGCCACTGTCTGCATCAGTGCCGGAGGTGTTGGCCTTCTTGTAGGCACGGGGTTCAATAAAGGTCTAGCAGGGAGCACCCTTAGGGTGCAGGTCGCGGCCATCTCTTGCTACCGGGGAAGGGTTCATGGCATTTCTCTAGCTCATCTTGATGTGGTCAGATTTCTCAGAGCAGTGAAACAGGAGCACCCACTATGTAAGGCGATGGTGCCTCCTTGGGACCTCAATCTGGTATTGTCTGTCTTAAGGCAATGCCGTTCAAACCATTAGGATCATGTACATTGAAAGATCTTACACTGAAGATTGTGTCCTTGGTGGCAATTTGCTCAGCAAAAAAGATCTTCAAATTGCAGGCGTTGTCTTGTAGGGAGCCTTTTCTCATTTTGGCTAAGGAGAAGGTGGTCCTCTGGCCCGTTCCTTCCTTCCTTGCCGAACATCCTGTCGGTTTTTCACTTAAACCAGTCTATTATGCTTCCAGTCTTTTTGGGAGCAGGAGGGAAGGAGAAGGATCCCCTTCTGCACTGTTTGGATATCAGAAGAATATTACGTGGATACTTGAAGAGAACAGAGTCCTTTCAGAAGGCTGATCAGTTGTTTATTTTTCTGTATGGCGACGTTTACAAAGGACAAGCGGCTTCGAAGGCCTCCATTTCCCAATGGGCGAGAGAGGCAATTTCATCGGTATACATATTGCCACACAAACAGTTACCCATGAGGTTGCAAGCGCACTCGACCCGAGCACAGGCTACATCTTGGGCGGAGTTGAGGTTGGTACTGCCAGGAGATATTTGTAGGGCAGCAACCTGGTCGTCCCTGCATACCTTTGTGCAGCACTATAGACTGGATGTGCAGGCAGCAGAGGACACGTGTTTTGGATCGGCAATTCTTCAGGCTTGTCTGGGTCCCTCCCAAAGTTATTACTGCTATGGTACATTCTAAAGATGCGGGACTGGAGTGGAGGAACGATAAAGGTGAAATTAGGCCTTACCCTGCTAATTGAAGTTTCTTGAGTGTATCCAGTCCCGTTCCAATACCATCCTCGGGGGTTTTTTGCATTATTACCAGGGGGTAATATTGATCTCCAGTCCTGAAGAAGGTTATTGCAGATGAAGGCTGGAGGCCAGTCAGGTGCAGGGCTCTACCCCTGGAGGCACAACTCAGCGGAGTCAGATTTGTTCAGAGATATGCAGGAATGCAGAGGTTCCAATGTGGTAAGCTATCTCTCTCTCTCTCAGGTGGAGGGGTGGTTTTCCAGTCTGATGGGAGGGGGAGGTTTCCATGTATATAGTTTAGAATTGGTTTTCTCTAATTGTTACTTTCATAAGTCTGCTTTATCAATAGGAAAGTGGCTCTGGTGGGAGGTGCCACCGTTATATATACCATGATTTCATGAGTCATGACATGCTCAGTCTCCAAGCTGTTGGTGAGGTGACACTACCCAAAGGTGCAGGACTGGACTGGACTCACTCAAGGAACGTCAATTAGCAGGTAAGGCCTAATTTCACCTTTTTGTGGCCTGCCTTAGCTCTGGCACACAACACCGGCATTTTTCTGTTCACCACTTTGAGATCTCTTTTCTCTGCTCTCATTTGATCTTACATATGCCATTCTTGTTGCACCTCCAGAAAATCATAAGATCCATAATCAAAGTGCTTGTCCAGATAACTGTTGGAGTAGCTGAACAAAGCATAAAGACTGAAACTCCCATCCCCCCCCCCCACACACCCTTCTCTTCTTCTCTCAGCAGATAAATTTTGTCTGAGCAAATAATTTTTCAGACAGAATTTATCTAGCCATAAGCAGGTGGCATTCATAATTTTTTCAGGGTGCAGTTTTCACTTTGACATATTAATACCAATATTTAGCACTGGTTGGCCAAAGTTGTTTGTTTAAAAATCAGCTTACCCAAATAAAGGTTTCACAAAGCATTTATACCAGGAATGGGCAAACTACGGCCCGCGGGCCGTATACGGCCCGGCGGACCTTTTAATCCGGCCCGCTGTATGAGTTATCCTGGTGAACAAATGGACTGCTGCAGAGGGAGCCGGGGAAGCCCGCGCGAAGCCGCGGCTCCCTCTGCACAGCCCGCCAGCGTGAAGAGCCTTTACCTTCACGCTGGCGGCTGTTTCAATGAAGCCACGAATGCCGCGAGAGGTTAAAGGGCATTGCCTTTAACCTTTCCCGGCATTCGCGGCTTCATGGCAACAGCCGCCAGCGGGAAGGGACAGGTTCTTCATGCTGGCGGGCTGTGCAGAGGGAGCCGGGGCCTCGCGCGGGCTTCCCCGGCTCCCTCTGCAGCCCCTTAGACAGCGCGGGGCTCTTCAGGGGGGCGGCTAGGACTGGAAATGGGCTGTGATGGTGGGGGGGGAGAACGGACTGGAAATGGGCTGTGATGGGGGGAAACAGACTGGAAGTGGGGGGTGGTGGTGGGGGGGGGAGAACGGACTGGAAATGGGCTGTGATGGGGGGAAACAGACTGGAAATGGGCTGTGATGGTGGGGGGGGGGGCGGGAGAACGGACTGGAAATGGGCTGTGATGGGGGGAGGACTGGAAAGGGTCTGTGATGGTGGGGGGGATAGGACTGGAAATGGGCTGTGATGGGGGGAGGACTGCAAACGGTCTATGATGGTGGGGGGGATAGGACTGGAAATGGGCTGTGATGGTGGGGACGGACGGACTGAAAATGGGCAGGGATAGGGGAAACAGACTGGAAATGGGCTGTGATGGTGGGGGGGAGAACGGACTGGAAATGGGCTGTGATGGGGGGAGGACTGCAAATGGTCTGTGATGGTGGGGGGGATAGGACTGGAAATGGGCTGTGATGGGGGGAGGACTGCAAACGGTCTGTGATGGTGGGGGGGATAGGACTGGAAATGGGCTGTGATGGTGGGGACGGACGGACTGAAAATGGGCTGGGATAGGGGAAACAGACTGGAAATGGGCTGTGATGTGGGGGGGGGGGGAACAGACTGGAAATGGGCTGTGATGGGGGGGGGACAAATTGGGCTGGGATGGGGGGAAACAGACTGGAAATGGGCTGTGGTGGGGGGGGGAGAACAGACTGGAAATGGGCTGTGGTGGGGGAACGGACTACAATTGGGCTGTGATGGGGGGAGGACTGCAAATGGGCTGTGATGGTGGGGGGAATGGACGAAATGGGCTGTGATGGGGGGGAACTTGGACTGGAAATGGGCTGATGAAGGGCTGGATTAGGACTGTGTAAATGTGTTTGAAATTGAGAATTGCAACAACAAAGCTATCTCCTGACTTTGATGCCTTAACAAAAAAGGGAGACCAACAACACTGTTCACACTAAAATTGAAGGTACTATTTTATGAAAGAAATACATTGCATAAACGTTTTGTAAAATAACTCTTTTTATGCTTTTCTACCTTAAATTAATCTAAACATTTAATGTTACAAATTTAAATTTAATTTATATTAATTCACACATACACACCGTCCATCTACTCTTGGTCCGGCCCCCGGGTCCAATATATGAACCCATTGTGGCCCTCGAGTCAAAAAGTTTGCCCACCCCTGATTTATACTCTGCTCAGAACTTAACACATTAAACAATAGGATGGTACCAAGAGCATTGTTGTCTTTTCCCTATTTGCTGCTGTTTTCAAAAGCAAAGATCCCTCTCCTGCTGAGGTGCTTTTATATTCATTACCCATGCACTCAAGAAACACTTGGCAAAATATCCTGCAGCTATATGCAACATTTTCAGAGTAGAGAATGTCAATCTGAGCCCGTAGCTAAATATTAGAGGAACATTATGAATTGAGAAGACAACTTTTTTTTCCAAATGGACTGTATGAGCTAGTTGTAAGTCATATATTGAGCATTATGAGCGTGTTTGTAATAAATTTGCTCAGTTTGTTAGGCAAAAGATAGTGACAGTTAAGGGTGAATTGATAAAAAAAATGTTGTTTTTACTATTATACAAATGTTTTGATGTAAATTTACCATGCAAATAAGATAACTGCTTGTTTACGTTGTTAATACCCCAGTTGAAATCCCCTGTTCTATGTCATGTTCTGTTTGTTTTGCTGTGAACCGCTTTGAATATAAGACACTGAAAACACATCACACCCACAGGTCTTTGCTAACTACTTTAAAAGCAAAGCCAATATGGCTAATACAATACTTCTGCTACTCCACCAACCGCCCCTCCTGCAGCACTCATTCATCTACACACCAATAGCACATTACCCTTATCTAGTAGTCTCAGACCTATTAACAATATTTATTTATTTATTTTATTTAACAAGCACTTATATACCGCAGCTTCCAGAGATCAGCTGCGGTTCACAAATAACAACAGTCAACAAAGCATAGTTTGTTTTACATATAACGTCATATAACAATAAACAATGTAAAGAAAACAGAAAATGTAGAACAGATTAGCACAGAACAGTGCAACATTATATACATTATATACATATGCGTGTTATGTGGGGTATACAATAGTATCAACAACCAGACTACAGTGACCTCTCCCGCACAAAACGAGCCCACCATTCCTGCACTGGGAGTTTTCCACCCTTACTCAACAGAACAAATAGAATGCATAATAAGAGGTCTTAATTCTACTACCTCCCCAATGGATCCATGACCATCTTTTTGGATCAAATCAGCATGCTCTGAGCTAAGTACATATATCCACCACCTCATAAAGATTTCATTCTCCATGGGTGTATTTCCAGCCCCTCTAAAAGCTGCATCCATCAGATCCCTACTCAAGAATCCTAAACTTGATCCGACAGATGTAAAATCCTACAGACCTATTTCGAACCTGCCCTTCCTGGCCAAGCTAATGGAGAAAATTGTTAAGCAACAAATTCAGGACCACATCGATGCCCATTATCCACTTGATGACAACCAATACGGATTTCGCCTACATCATGGTGTTGAGACACTGCTTGTCACACTAATGAACAATCTAATCTTAGGCATGAACAAATCCAAACAAGGATTTATTCTACTCTTTCTTGATATTGCGTCCACCTTTGACACTGTTTCCCATAATCTCCTCCTAGCCCGGCTGCAGCTGATTGGCATTCAGAACCTAGCATTAGACTGGTGCAGACCTCTCTGACCGAAAGCAAATGGTGTGCATAGGTATGGAAACATCATCCAGCTATTTACAAATGCAAGGAGTCCCACGAGGCTCATCACTATCAACCCTACTGTTTAATATTTACATTCAACCTATTTGCTCCATAATTAAATCATTCAACATTCTCTACCACATTTATGCTGATGATGTGCTGCTTTATGCTCCCTTCTCTACAGTCAACCCAAACTACACTAAAATCATCGACTGCTTCAATGCAGTTTCCAACTGGTTGATTCAACATAACTTAAAAGTAAACTACAAGAAATCCGGGGCTCTCTTTATCACTAAGGATCCTTCATTCATACCTCCTCCCACCCTACAAGTAAGGGATACTGAGATAAGCACCAAACAAGAAGTACGATACTTGGGAATAACCCTAGACCAACGTTTGACAATAGAGCCACACATAAACAATACTACCAGAGCAATATACCTGAAATTTGAGACCCTTCGCCAGCTCCATCCCATGCTTGAAGCTGTAGATTTCCGGACAATTTTCCAAGCATTGATTACCCCGCATTTTGACTTCACAAACATCATTCTCTATCGTATTCCAGATTATGCAATTCATCTCCTTCAAATGGCAATGAATACGGCAGCAGGAACCCTTGTTGCTGCCTCAAGATATGAACACGTCACCCCGATCCTGAAACAGCTCCATTGGCTCCCCATCTCCATTCGTCTCAAGTATAAAGCTGCTATCATAGCTTTCAAAATCCTACACAACCTCTCAGTGAATGCCCTTAATGAGATTCTACAATGGACAGTTGACAAGAGATTAAGAAGATCTACCATGTCAAATACTCTTATGATCCCTTCTGTAGTAAGAGTTCCAAATTTTTTAAGGGGCGAGCATCCAATTTATATGCATCAGCCCTCTGAAACTCCCTCCCCCCCCTCCCTATCCATGCCATCTCTAACCTTTCTACCTTTAGAAAACATCTAAAGACACATCTGTTTCAACTATACTATGAACAGGTAACTTAAATTACTACATACCTTCAAACCCCTTCTACCAAGAACCTCAAACCTTCTACAATGCTCATTATATTATATAGCTACATTATATATAATTTCATTATATATAGTTACATTGTATATAGTTTTCCTGTTATGGTCCAAGTTATACCCACCTAAGTTATATAGGTTTACTGCACCAAACCTGTTCTATTTACTCTGTTTAATTGCTCATATGATTGCTCCATGTAAGTTAATATGTTATCTACGTGTTCTATGTAAGATCTGTTCTGTTCTCTGTAAACCGCACTGAATGTGAAATAGTGCGGTATATAAAAAACAATAAATAAATAAGATAAGACGGTATAGAAAACTTGTTATCTCCAGGAACAAGCAGGAATGAGTCTTCACATATGGGTACGTCGGTACCGACGGAGTCTGCGCGGGAACGCTTCCCAGCGTCCAATCAAGAGCTTTTGGAAGCATCCCAGCACGCCTGCGTGCTGCCTTCCCGCCTTTCCCAACTGCCTCTCCTCAGTTTTCGTTTTTCCGCGGAGCCGGCAGGACGTCCTCCTGTCACCGCAGAAAATTCTTGTTCTTATTTCTTAGTTTTCTTGTGGTCGCGGCTGTCTTCCTGACGCCACCAGTACCGCCGGTGTTTTCTTTTCTTTTCTTGTAGGCCTCTTCTTTTTCCTTCAGACACTTTCTCCAAGAAATGTTCAGACTGTGGCGGTACAACTTTATTTTTAGACCCTCGAAGTCGGTGTCTAACCTGCTTGGGTCCTGACAACAGTTTGGTGAGAAGACGTCTTCAACATCGAGGTTCCCTCGATACACGGTTGCCCTCCAACTTCGGGGCACGGTCCCCTTCTTCTTCCACACAGGATCAGGTAACCCACAAACAGTCTGTTAAGACTAGCCAGTCCTCGAGTGGTAGGTCTCATGCACAGCATGTAGACGGCTCTGGCCTTGCCCTCGACGGCCCACTGGCTTCAAAACCCCGGCGGGAGTCTTCGGTCTCCAAAGCGTATAAGAGGTTTCAGGTTGTTCCTGGGGTTCACCCCCCACAGAACATACCTAAGCTGTGTACGGTGGTGGCATCCGCTTCGAGCGGTACCGATACCCCGGCATCGGCACTGGTGTTGGATGAAACACTCCTCACCAGGGATCGTCATCTGGCATCCTCGGTGCCTTCGGGACCGGTGGATACTCCCCAGATTAACTTTCCATTATCAGTACCAACACCGATACTACCACCGACGTCGGTACCCTCCAGATGTGCATCGACAGCCTCGCTTCCTTCGATGCCGAGTCTGGAATCGATCTCCAGTCTGGAGGACTGGGTACCGACTCGCCTTGGTACCGTCTCGCAGCGGTACCGAAGGCTCGGTTCCGATGACTCGGATCCGCAATTCTCGGTTCCCCCAAGGCCGATTGAGTTGCCACTGGTTGACCTTCCTTCACTGATATCAGACACGGTACCGAAGTCGGTACCGATGTTCTCATTACCCTTACGGTCGGTGCCTTCCATGCTTCGCTTATCAGGCTCTCTGCCCTCGATGCCGAGTTTGGAATCAATCTCTAGTCTAGAAGACTGGGTACCCAATAGGTTTTGACACCGATCGATACCGGTGCTTCGGTACCGAGGATAGTAGCCGGAGGTTTTCGGTTACCTCGGTACCGGTTGAACTGTCACCGATGACTGCTCCGATGTCTTTGTCGGGCTCGACTCTGACATCGGTACCGGTATCCACAGTAGCATCGTGGCCAACTCCTGCCATGCTTTTTTCAACAGGATCGCTCCATTCTATACCAAGCTTGGAGTCGATACCTGGCATGCACAATGTGGTAAGGACGGTTGCTGCTCCTGACAGCCAGTACCAGCAACCATCCCTTAAGCATTCCACACTGCACTCTGCAGGATCTTCTATTCCTATATATTTGGATAACTCTGTGGGTGCTCAGGCTAGTTCTTTAGATCTAACCTGTCCAAGGGAGATTCCTTTTTGGGCTCCCTCTTTTCAGAGTTTCCTCCTGGATATAGCAAGATCCCTTGCCATTCCTATTCCAGGACATGATCCTGCACAAGGCTGTTTCTACCAAAGCAAAGGACAACATAATGCTTCCTTTGCATCATTCCTTGCAGGATCTCCTTCTAGGAATGTGGGAAACACCTTTTAGGGTACCCCCACCTCCCAGGGCAACTGATCTCTTATATCAGGTACCCCCCTCTCCAGGGTTTCAAAAGACTCAACTTCTTCATCATTCCATAGTAGTGGAATCAGCAGTGAGGCGGGTAAAGAGTAAGAAAAAGCACTCTTCTTATCCGCCAGGTCATGAGTCTAAGACACTAGATGCCTTTGGACGTCAAACCTTCCAGACATCTATGCTTTCTGCAAGAATTCTCTCATATATTTTTTATATGAGTCTTTCTCTTGAGGAGGTCACAAAGCAATTACATCTTTTGACTCCTTTCCTTCCAGATTCCAGGAGTACAGACTATTCCTCACTGCTTAAGCATATCCAGAATATCTCTTGGTTTCTTTCTCGTGCTTCCCTAGACTCTTTTGAGTCTGTTAGCAGGACTTCTGCTATAGCTATAGGGGCACGACGTAGAGCCTGGCTCCAAGCTTCAGACTTGGACAAATGGGCACAACAACGGCTGGGACATACTCCTTGCACTGGAGAAAATCTTTTCAACAATGAGTCTTTACGTCAGGTTACTCAGTTATCCACTGATTTACCTGTTCCTAAGGGTTGTTCTACACCTTCTTCTGTCCCAGTAGGTAGGAAATGTCCTACCAAACTTTCTTCCCACAGGAGAAGAAGGTTTTATTCATCACTTGCCCATCATACAGATGTTCCCCAACAGGAGAGGCATCGTCCTGGTCTGAAGAATCCATCCTCTCACCAGGCTCAGCAAACCCAGCACCTGCAGGGTTTCTGATCAATCATCATCAGATGCTTGTGACTCTTGGGGTTTAGAATCTACAGTTGCTTCTTCTCAATAGAGGCAATCCACTGCTTCATTCTAACCCCTACACATGGATCTTTTTCCAAAAGACATCCATTTTTTCTATATTCCTATGAGCTGTCAGGATGTTCATGACTATAGGTCACAGGTTTCTCCTCTTTTCCTGCTAGGGAAAGAGGTCTGACCACTATCAAATGATAGTTCCTGTGCCAGCATGTATTTTCCTTTCTATAGACTTGCTACTTGGTAAGTCTTCTTCAGCTCCATTCTCTTCACCCTCTTACCACTGTAAGAGCGGAATTACTTGCTGGGTTTTTTTTTCTTCAGCCTCTCTAGTTTTTGTCACTTTCCAGTGTGGAGTTTTCCTCTGAGTTACCTCCCCTGTTTCAGTCTTACTTTGAGGCAGCTTATCAGACATGTCCAGAGTTTTCTACTCCTGTTCTGTCTGTTCTTTCTGTTTTTGAACAGTAAGATTCTTTCTGCTGTCTTGCTAGCAGCTGCCTATGCAGGAGCCTTAATGTTTGGTCCACTGGTTCTTGTCCACAAACATCCAGATTTGTCCTCCACTAACATTCTGTCTAGTCTTAGTAGTGGCTCCAAGTCAGTGCTTTCATCTATCTTGGAGATTATCTCACTACAAGCTTTCTGGATTGGTCTTCTATTTCTGCCATCTCCATTCCCCTGGGTTTGGCAGCATAGTTGGCAGAGATACTGGCTTTCTAGCAGCCAGTTCTATCTCCTCATTCTCCTGCATCATGCTCTCTGCAATTCTACAGAGAAGCTTTCCACTATGGGCCCTTGCTAGAGAGCATGGTTTTTTTTTCTCCAACAGCTATCCTAGATGGTTTGGAAAAGGCTTTTCAGTCATGTCTCCCATGACTAGAAGGTTCTCCCTTCTTTTACTATCTCCTTTTGATATAAAGGACATAGGCCTTCTCTTACGTAAAGGCTTAAGGAGTTGCCAATTCCCTGCTTTGGTCCATAGCATTCCCAATCGGGGATATGCTCTTTCTCCTTGCAGCTCGTCCTCATGGTAAGAACGCACGATACTTTTTGCCCTTAAGCAGGTCAACATGGTATCTCATCTCTATGTGTCTTCTGTCTACTTACCATGCTAGAGTCCTGGAAGACTCGGGACTTGCTGGCTGCAGATTGATATTATCCTCTGTTTTTCATGTAACCATCCTGGTTATTTCACTAGCTAGCATCCTTGCAGATCATAACCAGGGGGAATAGATTCTCTATATATCTTCTCAAGTAGGTTTCACCTCCTTGCAGGGCCGGCCCGTCCATTGAGCAAGAATGTTTTTTGCACAGGGCCCCGCGTTTCAGGGGGCCCCGCGCAAAGAACATTCTGCTTTTTTTCAAAATTAAATTTAAAAAAGCTGGCTGCTACCACTGCCGCTGCCGCCGCGGCAGCAGCAGAATGAGTGTCCCGCGGGGCCCCTCTGCACGGTTGAGTCCCTCCCTCCCTCTGCGACGGCTTTCAGATTCGCGAAGGGAGAGTGTCTCCCTCGCGTCTCTGTTAAGCCTGCAGGGGCAGATGGGAAATTTCCCATCAGCCCCTGCAGGCTTAACAGAGACGCGAGGGAGACACTCTCCCTTCGTGAATCTGAAAGCCGGCACAGTGGGGCTCAGCCGTCGCAGAGGGAGGGACTCAGCCGGGCAGAGGGGGCCCCGCGGGACACTCCATTCTGGTGCGGCAGCGGCAGTGGTTGCAGCCAGCTTATTTTTTTTTTTTTTTTTTTTTTTTTTTAATTTTCCTTGAGCCGTTGGGGGGGGGTTAGGACTGGTAATGGGCTATGGAGGGGGTTAGGACTGGAAATGGGCTGGGGGGTTAAGACTGGAGGTGGGCTGATGGGGTTAGGACTGGTAATGGGCTGTGGGCTGTTGGGGGGGGTTAGGACTGGTAATGGGCTATGGGGGGCTAGGACAGGAAATGGGCTGATGGGGAGGGTTTATGACTGGTTATGGGCTATGGAGGGGGGTTAGGACTGGAAATGGGCTGGGGGGGGTTAAGACTGGAGGTGGGCTGATGGGGTTAGGACTGGTAATGGCTGTGGGCTGATGGGGGGGGGGGTTAGGACTGGGTAATGGTCTATGGAGGGGTTAGGACTGATAATGGGCTATGGGGGGGCTAGGACAGGAAATGGGCTGATGGGGAAGGGTTAGGACTTGAGGTGGGCTGATGGGGTTAGGACTGGTAATGGGCTGTGGGGGGGGTTAGGACTGATAATGTGCTATGGGGGGGGCTAGGACAGGAAATGGGCTGATGGGTTTAGGACTGGTAATGGGCTGTGGGCTGTTGGGGGGGTTAGAACTGGTAATGGGCTATGGGGGGGTTAAGACTGGTAATGGGCTGTGGGCTGATGGGGCTGTCTGGTAATGGGCTATGGGGGGGCTAGGACAGGAAATGGGCTGATGGGGAGGGGTTAGGACTTGAGGTGGGCTGATGGGGTTAGGACTGGTAATGGGCTGTGGGCTGATGGGGGGGGGTTAGGACTGGCAATGGGCTATGGGGGGCTGACTGGAAATGGGCTGATGGGGTTAGGACTGGAAGTAGGCTGATGGGGGGTTAGGACTTGTAATGGGTTATAGGGGGGCTTAAACTGAAAATGGGGTGATGGAGGGTTAGGACTGGAAGTGGGTTGATGGGGGGGCTAGGACTGGTATTGGGTTGGGGGGTTGCTAGGACTGGAAATGAGCTGATGGGGGGGCTAGGACTGGAAATGGGCTGATGCAGGGACTAGAAGGGAATGGATGCTGGGTGAGACTGGAACTAGAAGGGAGCTGATGTTGGGGGAGGATTAGAATGGGATGGGGCTGGGAGAGTAAAATGGAGAGGGGAAAAATATTTTGTGTGGGAGGGATGAAAAATCTACAATTGGCCGGGTATTGGGAGAGTAAGTGGGGATTGAGGATGGAGGGGTAAAATTTGAGTGGATGAAATAGGAATGAGGAAAGAGCAAAAGGAGAAAGATTAGTATGTTAAAGCAGATGTAGAGAGAGAATGGAAAAAAAAACTAGGAGAGAAGAAAGGACAGCAGACGATGGACAGTTAGCAGAAGACACGAAGAAACCAGAAGAAAGTGGCTGGAGCAATTGCAGCTGAAAAAAATGCACAAAAGGTAGAAAAATATCTCTTTATTTTGAATTTATTAATTGGAATATGTCAGCTCTGGGAAATGTGCATCATTAACGTCTGCGCTTTGTTTAGTACAAGAGGAAATTAATTTATAGTTTTATTTCTACAGTGTTGTACATTCCAAGTTTGGCTTTTGGGGTTCCCAGTTTAATTATTGTCTTCCTATTTCTAAATTGTGATTCCTTGTTTGGTGATGGTCTATGTTCTGCATGTGTAATTGAGCTGAGGTATTCTGTTTATGTAATTCCTATTTGACATTGCCACTTGTTCTCTTTCCCCAGTATTCTCTGAAATGTATTGGTTTAATATTTGCAGTGTTTCCTTTTGATAGGTAGAGTATGGTGTTTTGTGAGTCCTGGTAGTGCTGTTAGGATACGGCGTGTTTGCTATGGGTTCTAAATGTAATAAAAAGAAAGCCTGGTATAACCAACAAAACCACCGTTGTGTAAAAATATGTTTGTTATTTTTGTCGGAAAAGCCGTCACAGCACAGGAGGACCTTGTTCCTTGATGATGTCTTTTTTTCTCTGGACGGGCACCAGGACCGAATTGGAAATCTTTTTGTCAGCTCTAAATTCTTATAAAGAAAACATTTAATTTACATCTCAGGTGGAATCATCTAGGATCCAATTTTTGGATATTACGGTTGAGTTGACATCATCTGGTTTTTTTACTTCGCTCTATCGCAAACCGGTCCAGCGGAATACCTTGCTGCGGTATGACAGTTTCCATCCTTTGGCACTGCGTAGAGGATTACCTTATGGGCAGTTTTTACGTTTATGGCATAACTGTACTCTATTATCGGATTTCAAAATACATGCACGGGATTTGAGTGCACGGTTACTGGCCCGGGGCTATCCTCCTCAGTTAGTACATTCAGCTTACTTACGGGCCCGTCATTTTCATCGAGATTGGTTTTTTGATCATAAACCTGCGGGTTCTACAGATGAAGATAAAGTCACACTTATTCTCCCTTACATGCGAGGTTCAACTTTGGTCACCCGAATAGTTCATGATTTATGGCCAGTATTGGGTTTACACACTTGTTTTAGAAAACCATTGCGGACGGCTTATTCCCGCAAATCCAACCTTTGGAATTTATTGGTTAAGACTACAGTTTTGGAGGATCGCCCCCCGTCTTCCCATGGTGAACCTGGTCACTTTCCTTGCGGATCGTGTCAATACTGCACTAACACTCTTTTTCGGGTGCTGTTTGGATTGACTTTCGATCCGGGAGAAGTTTTACAACTCGTTGGCACACTTCTTGTACCACGGCTTATGTGGTTTATCTAATTACCTGTCCTTGTGATTTCCAC
Organism: Ichthyophis bannanicus; assembly: GCA_033557465.1. Lineage (NCBI taxonomy): Eukaryota > Metazoa > Chordata > Amphibia > Gymnophiona > Ichthyophiidae > Ichthyophis > Ichthyophis bannanicus. Next base: position 310,829,530 of record CM066039.1, read on the forward strand.
TATGTGGGTCGTACTACCCGTTCTTTCAAGATACGTTTGGGAGAGCATGCCTCCAGACTTCACACTCAACAGCAGTCAGCTCCTTTGGTTGATCATTGTCTCCACTATTCCCATTCCTTTGAAGATTTACGCTGGCGTGCAATAGATTTTGTACCTCCGAATCCCCGAGGTGGCAATCGTATACAAACATTACAAAATCTTGAACAAAAATGGATTTTTTTGTTGGACTCGATTCACCCTAAGGGTTTAAATATGCAGCTGGACTGGCACACGATTCGGTACAATTAATATTTTGACTCTTTTGCTGTCAATTCAATAGGAGGGACCTGTGTGGTGGCTCCTCCTTTTACTGCTTTGATTGGCTAATTTGATCTTTGCCGGGGCTTCCCATAGTTCCGGTTTCATCAATCATACAGCTGTGTTTGGTGCCTTTAAAAACCGCCTTTTCGGCGTTTTATGTACTGGGGCTGTTCATTTTGTGGCGACTGGACCTGAAGCAGGGGGGCACAATACACTCCCCGAAACGTGACACGTCGTCCGGCTAGTCCTTTGATGAAGATTTATAACGGCCTTTCAGCTAAGTACTTTTAAAATGCTAAGAAGTTGACAATGTTTCTAATAAAATTAAAAGGATAGGCTGCAGTGGTAAGGAGGTGGAGTCCTCCTGTGCTGTGACGGCTTTTCCGACAAAAATAACAAACATATTTTTACACAACGGTGGTTTTGTTGGTTATATCAGGCTTTCTTTTTATTAGAGTTGATTGTTGACCTGGTTGGGTATATTTTTATGGTTATGGGTTCTAAATGGGCAGTGTTTGTAGAAGTTCCTAATGTGTCTGGCGGTTGGCTCTGGATTATAGTAATCTTTTAGTCTTTCTTTATCCATACACTCATTAAGAGGCATGTTTACTAAAAGTTAGTATATGGTATCATTATGCAAATATTTATGCAAATGAGGCATCTTATGCAAATGAGGATCCCACACCGAGTCTCCGCACATGGCCCCGCACCCCCCTTGGGCCGCCCCTGCCTCCTTGTTATTAGATGAATCTTTCCTCTCCACATATCCTATGTGAATACCGTGCTGTAGACATATTTCTGTCTGTTTAATTGCAAACACCCATATTTAGGCCTACATATTCATATTTATCTTTTGTGTGTATTTTATGCCCCTCCATATCTCACTATAGATATATTCTTATATGTCTATCTATATATCTATATGTATATGTGTATGTATCTGTCGAGATATTTCATTATAGATAGATATGTCTCCACATACTTATCTATCTGACTGTCTATGCTCATATAGCTATATGTTTCTGACAGAGGGGCTTTACCCATACCTTATGCTATCCAGCAGGTTTGGGGTTCTACGCACACAACCACTCCTGTGATAGTCAACAATTTTTATACCATAACCTAAGGGTTTAGGTACCTCTGAAGCTCTCCGTGCCCAATATCTCTCCTAGCTTACCCCAGTTAGGAGAGACATTGTGGATCTTCAGTTAATCACAGGCTTTAACGCCTCAGGCATTTGTCCTCTCTTTTTGGAATACAAGGGGTTCCCATACCCTTTCTCCCCACAAGGACTGTGCCTGTTTGTCCAAATTGGTTAGCCTTTCTCTTTTTGCTCCTAAGAGTGAGCCACTCTGCCGCCAAAAGAGTTAGGTTTTTGTCATACAGCCTTCTGCTGAAGGCCCACCGTTTTTGTACTACTCCAGTTTTTCCTACTGGGGTTACCTGTTACCTTTCAGAATTCTGACCTCCACTGTTTTCCTACAGGTTTATTACCTCCACTTTACAGTGAGGTCCTCTTCGCGGTTCCTCTACTGGGTTCCCCAGTAGATCCATGAACCTCCATACTTCTGTGAAATCCTGTCAGGGGAGGGCCATATTGCAATATTCTTTGCAATATCATTGATGACAATCATCATCCACACATGGACTCCTTCTCTGCAGTCCTATGCTAGGTTAGCTGTTCCACAGCATCTTTCTTTCTTCAACTCCTACCCTCCATCCTCAGGATGCCTGGTGTTCTGGGAGATAGCATGTTCCAACCTATGACATGCTGGGTCTCCAGGCATCTCAGCTTGGGAGTCCCCATATGTGAAGACTCATTCCTGCTTGTTCCTTGAGATAGCACAGATCTCCAGGAACAAGCAGGAATGAGTCTTCACATATGGGTACGTCGGTACCGACGGAGCCTGCGCGGGAACGCTCCCCAGCGTCCCAAAAAAGGAAAGCTTTTGCGAGCATCCCACAGCGCCTGCGCGCTGCCTTCCCGCCTTTCCTAACCGCCTCTCTCCAGTTCTTCTTTTCCGCGGAGCCAGCAGGTCGTGTTCACCGCTGAAGAAGTTCTTTTTTATTTTATTTTTTTGGTCGCGCGTCTGCCTTCTTCGACGTCGGACCGGTACCGCCGGTCTTTTCTTTCTTTTTCTTAAAAAAAAAAAAAAAAAAGATACTTTCCGTTCCACTTCACTGTATTTTTTTTCCTTCGTTGGGCTTTAGGCCTAACAGAAAATTCCTCATGGAAAAACCCGCCTCCGGGTTTAAAAAATGCACTAAGTGCAGCGTTACCATCTCTATTACCGACACCCATGACTGGTGTCTTAAGTGTTTGGGTCCTGACCATTCCATCACGGATTGTCCGTCCTGCACCATGATGTCTAAAAGAGGTTTACAGAACCGAGCAGCCAAGCTCAGTACACTGTTTCCCTCTGATGCAGCTTCGGTGGCATCGACGTCTTCCAGGGCTTTTTCTTCCTCCTGTGGATCTCAGGTAACCAAACATAAGTCCAGCCGGTCCTCGAAGGGTAGATCTCCCTCTAAGCATCGAGATGCCTCTGGGCTTGCCCTCGAGGATCCTGCACCGGCAAAAGTACCCCGGCGGGAAGCTCCAGCTTCCAAAGCTGCTCCTATGGGGTCACAGGTTGTCATCGATGGCACGGCCTCGACCGATCACCTGTTGCAATGTTCTGGGGTACCGGTGGAATCCACCGGTACCGACCTCCAGACATTCATGGCGTCGATGGATCAGAATGTCCTGACCATGCAGCATGCCATTACGGCATTCATACAAGCTGCGACGCCGCTGGTACCGCAACAAGCTTCGTTGTCGGTACCGGCTCCGATATCGGTTCCGGTACCGGTTGCATCGACATCGACATCTGCTTCGGTGTCGACTGCAGCGGTACCCTGTCCAATGATGCCTATCGGTACCGATCCGGTACCGATGACTCCCGATGTCGATACCACCCGGTATGCGTATCGGGCTTTACAAGAGCATCCAGACAGGCGATACTTCGATTCCTCCGAAGACTCTGATGCATCGGAGGCCTCTGTCGAAGCATCGGTACTTCTTCCTCAGGAGCCTTCTTCTCCAAAAAGAAGAATGTCCCCTCCAGAAGACTTGTCTTTTCAAGACTTCATAAGGGAAGTGGCCAAAGGACTTTCTATCTCAGTGGCCCCTGAGACAGAGCCTAGAGCCAAAAAATTGGATATTTTGCAATATCCCAAAGCTTCTAAAGAAGCAGCCACTTTGCCAGTTCATGAGATCCTTTATGACCACATGATAGGCATATGGGAGACTCCTCTCACCATCTCTTCTCATTCTCGTAGGTTGGATACCATGTATCGTGTCCCTCCTTGTCCTGGATTTCATAAAACTCAGCTTCCTCACCATTCTATTGTGGTAGAATCTGCTATGAAAAAGTTAGAGTGCAAAGAGGCACTCATCTGCTCCTCCAGGAAGAGAATGTAGAACCTTAGATGCTTTTGGCAGAAAGGTTTTCCAGGCCAGTATGCTTGTTGCCAGAATCAACTCCTATAGTCTCTATATGGGGATGTTTCTGAAGGAAGTTACAGATCATCTGCAAACTTTCCTCCCTTTTCTTCCAGAAGATAAAAGGGAAGACTTTCTTACCTGGCTTAAGCATGCCCAGGATGTTTCCAACTTTTCTAACCGTGCAGCCTTTGACTCTTTTGAGGGGGCCAGCAGAGCCTCGGCCATTGCCATAGGTGCACGCAGAATTGCTTGTCTACAAGCTTCTGATTTGGAACCCTGGGTCCAAGATGGATTAGGAAATCTTCCTTGTACAGGTGAAAACCTGTTTGGCAAAGATTGGCAAGCAAAGGCCACTCAAATGGATGCAGAAAATTCTGCTTTGGATAGGCTTTCAAAGTCTACCTCTAATCCTGTCCAGAAGAGGTTGTTCAAAAAGGCATATTTTCCCAAGAAGGGAAGATATTATCCTGTTTATGATCAACAGACATCATCTGCAGGTCGTTTTGCTGCAAAGCGTCAACAACCTAAACAGGCCAAGCCTAAGGCTGCAAGGACTACTGTAGCCCAACAGCCTCAGCCTCCTCAGGGCCTTTGACTTGCAGCTAGAGAACTTAGCCTTTCTGGCTCTAAACGACCCAGAGCCTCTCACCATTCCAGGAAGGTTAGCTCACTTTGCTCCCAGATGGGAGCAAATCACAGCAGAGCACTGGACCCTTTCCATCATAAGGGAAGGGTACAAACTTCATTTTTCAAACCTTCCTCCTTACACCATGGTGAGACAGTTCAATTCTCCAACATCTCTTCTCGACCTTCTGGGTCAGGAGATTTCTACCTTTCTTGCCCAAGGGGCAATAGAAGAAGTTCCTCTTCTTCAACAGGGCTCAGGGTTCTACTCCCCCTACTTTCTAATTCCAAAGAAAACAGGGGGCTACAGACCCATATTAGATCTCAGAGAATTGAACAAATTCCTATGCAAGGAGAAATTCAAGATGATTTCTCTAGGTACTCTCCTTCCATTCCTTCAGTCAGGATTGGCTTTGTTCTCTAGATCTCAAGGATGTGTATACCCATATACTCATCCATCCAGCACACAGAAGGTTCCTTCGGTTCCTTTATCTAGGAAAGCACTACCAATACAGGGTGCTTCCTTTTGGTCTGGCCTCTGCTCCAAGAGTGTTCACAAAATGCATGGCAGTAATAGCTGCATTTCTACGCACTCTGGGAATATTTGTATTCCCATATCTGGACGACTGGCTCATCCGAGCATCATCCAAATCAGAGGCCCAGACTTCCCTAGTCTGCACAATGCGTGTTCTGCCGTATCTGGCACTGGTGATAAACATTCCAAAGTCCCATCTCACCCCTACTCAGTCTCTAGAGTTCATAGGGGCCTTGCTGGATACCACAACTGCAAGGGCCTATCTTCCCCAGGCCCGTTGCCTACGTTTAGTGCAGTTAGCCTCTCAGATTCAGTTAAAAACCCATCTAACTGCTCGAGAGATGTTACAACTGCTAGGCCACATGGCATCCACTGTGCATGTGGTCCCCTATGCTCGCCTTCACATGAGGGCAGCTCAATGGACTTTGTCCACCCGGTGGACCCAGGCATCAGGGGGTCTGTCAGACAAAATAGCAACCTCCAGGTGCCTCTTTTGGTCTCTCCAGTGGTGGAAGTCCACTCAAAATCTGTTGCTGGGGTCCCCCTTCCAACAGTTGTTACCCCAAGCAATCCTTACAACAGATGCCTCTCCAAAGGGTTGGGGAGCTCATCTTCAAAACCTCTCCACCCAGGGCATTTGGTCTCCATAGGAGACCTCCCTACATATCAACATCTTAGAGCTCAGAGCAATCTTCTTAGCTCTCAGAGTCTTCCATACCCTGCTCAGCTACAAGACAGTCCTCATCCACACGGACAACCAAGTAGCCATGTTCAATGTGAACAAGCAGGGAGGAACTGGCTCTCTGTCGCTTTGCAACGAAGCTCTGAGATTGTGGGCCTTCGCCAGAAAGCATCAAATTCATCTTCTGGCAGTATACCTTCCAGGACTTCAAAACTCTTGGGCAGACAGACTCAGTCGAGTTCTGCTTCCACACGAATGGTCCCTTCATATGGACCAGATAGTCAGAATCTTTCGAATTTGGGGAACCCCGGACATAGACCTCTTTGCAAGTCCGTGGAATGCCAAACTTCCCCGATTCTGTTCCAGAATTCCGTGTCAGGGAGTTCAGGCCAGGGATGCCTTCCTCCTTCACTGGGGTCAAGACTTCCTGTACGCCTTTCCACCCATTCCCCTAATTCCCAAGACCCTGTTCAAGCTTCAGAGAGATCGAGGGACTATGATCCTCATAGCTCCACGTTGGCCACGCCAAGTGTGGTACCCTCTACTTCTGCATCTCTCTCAAGCTCCCTCCCTGGACTTGGGGTCTGCTCCAGATCTCCTGTCACAGGAGGGGGGAACGCTGTGGCACCCAAACCCCCAATCTCTCCATCTCAGGGCTTGGTTGCTGAAGGCTTAGACCTTAAAGATTGGCATCTTTCTCAGCAAGTAAAGAATATCCTTCATGCTTCCAGAAAGCCTTCTACTAGACGTTCCTATGCTTTTAAATGGAAAAGGTTTACCATTTGGTGTGCTGAGAAGGGTATTAACCCTCTAGCAATACCTTTGAATTCTTTACTAGAATATCTCCTGCATCTTTCCCATGCAGGCCTCAAAACGAATTCAGTAAGGGTCCATTTGAGTGCTATTGCAGCATCCCTCAAGCCTCTCCAATGGACAACCTGTCTCCTCTCTTCCTCTTATTGCAAAATTCATGAGAGGCCTTCTTTTAACTAAACCTCCCATTAGACCACCTCCAGTGGCATGGGACTTGAATCTGGTTCTTGGTCAGCTCATGAAGCCACCCTTTGAACCCTTAGCCACTACCTCCTTGAAATTTCTTTCCTGGAAGGTTATCTTTCTTATTGCAGTCACCTCAGCTCGCCGCATCAGTGAACTGCAGGCCTTAGTGGCTAATCCACCTTATACAAGGTTCCATCATGATAAGGTAGTCCTTAGGACCAATCCACACTTTATGCCTAAAGTGGTCTCACCTTTTCATCTTAATCAAGAGGTGTATTTACCTGTCTTTTTTCCAGTTCCTCATGCATCAAGTGCAGAGAGGAATCTTCATACCCTGGATTGTAAGAGAGCTCTTGCTTTTTACTTACAAAGGACATAGCAACATAGAAAGTCTTCTCAACTCTTTGTTGCTTTTGATCCCTCTCATATGGGACTTCCAGTCTCTAAGAGGACACTGTCCAATTGGATTGCTCAGTGTATTTCTTTCGCCTACCAGAGTAAGAACCTTTCTCTGGAGGGCCATGTCACAGCTTACAATGTGAGGGCCATGGCAACCTCTATGGCTTATCTAAATTCTGTGTCCATCGACCAGATCTGTCGAGCGGCCACCTGGGCCTCGGTTCATACCTTCACAGCCCATTACTGTTTGGACAAGGACTCCCGCCGGGATGCCTTGTTTGGTCAGGCTGTTCTCAAACACCTGTTCCATGCTTAATCAACTCCTACCCTCCATCCCTGGTTGGATACCTGAGATCCATGGGAGGAGGTAGAGCCCTTCTCAGGGTCTCACTACCTTGGGGATCTCCCAGGCATCTCTAGCTGGGGAGTCCCCATATGTGAAGACTCATTCCTGCTTGTTCCTGGAGATAGCACAGTTACTTACCTGTAACAGGTGATCTCTGGGAACAGCAGGAATAAGTCTTCACAACCCCCCACCTCCCCAGGAGTTGTCTCTCTATCTTTCCTTTCCTCTCTCTCTCTCTCTTTGTCTCAGCTTTAAAACTTAACTGAGGAGAGGCAGTTGGGAAAGGCGGGAAGGCAGCACGCAGGCATGCTGGGATGCTTCCAAAAGCTCTTGATTGGACGCTGGGAAGTGTTCCCGCGCAGACTCCGTCGGTACCGACGTACTCATATGTGAAGACTTATTCCTGCTGTTCCCAGAGATCACCTGTTACAGGTAACTGTGCTAAATACTACTACTTATCATTTGCGTAGCAATACACAAGATACACAGTGCTGTACAGATACATGCAAGAGACTGTCCCTGCTCCAAGGATGGAGTTGTGGATGGAAAGAAGGTGGTGGGGGTTTCCAGGGGGGGGGTGTGTTTTTTTTTTTTTTTTTTTCTTTTTTGGAATAAAATTTGAGCAAATACAGGTAGTCCAAGATACCTTTTTGTCTGCATATCAGTTTTGAAGCTTAAAAATAAAAGATCTCGATAGTACAGGTCATAGGTCCAGCTAATTTTAATGAGGGCGGCTGAGGGAGACTTTATTGAATAGGCTTATATCAGAGCAATGTGAGAGAGGGGAGATTCCCAATTAGATTCCCTGGAATAGTCAATAATTCATCTGTTAAAAAAAATCGCCACAGTTGAATGCAGGTTAAATAGTAAATTGTCATCCAATTGCTCATTTACCATATACAGGTACAGTTTTGGAAAAGGTGGTAGCACTTCAGTCGGTACAGTTTTTGAATGCCACAGACGTGGACTCTGACAAAATTCCATTCAGGCTTTAGAGAAGCTTGTAGTTCTAAAAATTTGTTTCTGACATTAAATAGATAGCATTTGTATCCTGATTAGCATTGTTAATTCTCCTTGAACAAAATATTGTTGGATTGATTAGACTTAGAGGAGTGTAAAAACATAGGCCATATGGTCTTTTTCTGCCATCATCTTTCTATCTAGTCTGCTCTTCCATCTCAGCTACTATAGTCCCTTTTTTTTTCCTTTAGAGATCTTCTGTGTTTGACTTATGCTTTCTTGAATTCAGATACTGTCCTCGTCTCTACTACCTCCACTGGGAGACTATTTCACGCATCCACCACTCTTTCCATAAAGTATTTCCCCATATTACTCCTGGGTCGATCCCCTTTCACCCTCATCCTATGTCCCCACATTGCAGAGCTTACATTCAACTGAAAGAGGCTCTCCTCCTGTGCATTTATGCCATGGAGGTATTTAAACACCTCTATCATATCTCCTCTATTCTGCCTTTTCTCTTAAGTATACATATTGAGATCTTTAAGTCTGTCCCTATATGATTTATAACGAAGACCACTGATCATTTTGGTAGCAACCCTCTGCACAGACTCCATCCTGTTTATATCCTTTTGAAGATGTGGTCTCCAGAATTGTACACAGTACTCCAAATGAGGTCTCACCAGAGGCACTATCGTCTCCTTTTTTTTTTCTGCTAGCCATTCCTCTCCCTATGCACTCATGCATCCTTCTGGCTTTTGCCATTGCCTTTTCTACTTGTTTAGTCACTTTAAGATTATCAGAAACAATCACACCCAGGTCCTGCTGCTCTTTCATAGACAGAAGTACTTTGCCCTTTATACTGTACCACTCCCTTGGATTTTTGCAGCCTGAATGCATGACCCTGCATTTTTTAACTTTAAATCTCAGCTGCCAAATTCTTGACCATTCTTCACGTTTAGCTAGATCCCCTCCTCATGTTATCTATTCTTTCCTGGTTGTCTAGTCTATTGCAGATTTTGCAAAGAGGCAAACCTTACTCAACAGCCCTTCCACAATATCTCTAACAAAAATATTAAAAAAGAATCAGACCAAGGATAGATCCCTGCAGCACACTACAAGTAACATCCTTCTCAGAGCAAGCTCTATTTACCTGTACCCTTTGTCGCCTTCCACTCAACCAATTTCTATCCCAGTCAATCACTTTAGGGTCCATCCTAGGTGCTCTATTTATAAATAGCCTTTGCAGAATGGTGTCAAAGGTTTTACTGAAATCTGAGTGCACCACATCTCGGGCTCTCCCTTGGCCCAACTCTCTGGTCATGCAGTCAAAGAACGCAATCTGATTTGTCTGACAAGACCGGCCTCTAGTAAACCCAAGCTGCCTTTGATCCTGTAATCCTTTTGACTCCAGAAATCTCACTATCCACTGTTTCAGCAATGTTTCCATTAATTTACTCACCACAGAAGTCAGACTAACCAGCTTGTATTTCTCAACCTCATCCTTTCTTCTGCTTTTGCGTAAAGGCACCACCAGGGATGACACATCCACTAAGCGAGCTAAGCGTCCACCTAGAGCGACCGGCCTGGGTGGATGGTGGTGGCAGCAGCACTCATGACCGGCTGCGCCACCGCCACCACCCCCACCAGCTGCCTCCGATTCCGTTTGAGGGGAAGGTGGACAGCATTCCAAAAGAGGCTGCTTTTTGCCGCCGCTTTCTTGCCCGCAGCAGGCCATGTCCTTCAGCACACATGGCCTGCCGCTTCTGACCCCTCTCCGACAGTAAGTTGCATCGGAAGGGGATCAAAAGTGGCAGGCCATGTGTGCTGAAAGACATGGTCTGCCACGGGCAAGAAAGCGGTGGCAAAAAGCAGCCGCTATTGGAAATACTGCTCTGACACTGCCCGCCCTGAGATGGAATCGGCAGCAGCTGGGGGGGGGGGGCAGCAAGGCTGGGGTTTCTACCTAGGATGGCAGAAATCCTTTGGCTAGCCCTGGGGACCACATGTGCCTTTCTCCAGCCCTCTGCAACCATTCCCGACTCTAAAGAAGCACTGAAAAGGTCAGAGAGTGGATCATCTAGAATTTCCCCAAGTTTCTTCAGTACTCTCGGATGTATTCTGTCTGGCCCCATTGCTTTGTCTACTTTTTAATTTAGGTGGTTTCTCACAAACAGAGTCTTCTGAAAATTGTTCAATATACCTGTCACTTCTGTTCTTTTGTGGGGGGGGTTTTCTGAGGTCCTGCTCCGTGCCCTTCATCTGTGATCACAGAACAAAAATATTTGTTAAACAATTCTGCCTTATCCTCAGAAGTTTCAACATATTGCTCCCCTTCACCCTTGAGTCTGACAATACCATTTTTGCGCTTCCTTCTCTCGCTAACATATCTGAAAAATGTCTTGTCCCCCCAATTTAATGCATTATTAGCTGCTGCTTCTTCTTTTTGTATCTTTGCTTTCTAGACTACTTTCCTAGCTTCTCCTTTTCCAAATATTGATGCTCATCTTCCTCTTTCTGTAATCTATTGTATTTTATGAAGGCCACCTTCCTTTTTCTTCGCCTTTTCAGCTATTTCTTTTGAGAACCATAATAGTCTCCTTTTCCCTTTATTTACTTCTCTAACAAAAAGGTTTGTTGCCCTTTAAAATATCCCCTTTCTATTTTGTCAATTTTTTCTACATCCCCCCAGCTGTTCCCATCCCGCTAACGACTCCTTGAGGTATTGTCCCATCTTGGCAGTTGGTTTTCCTAAAGTATAAGACCCTCACTTTTGAATGGATTTTACCAGCCCTAGGCCTAATACTGAACCACACAATCTGGTGATAAATGGATGTGAGATGATCTCCCACTATAATATCAGAAACACTTTCTTCATTGGTAAGCACCAGGTCCACTATGTCCCCTTACATGTGGGTTCTTTACTAGTTGCCAGAATAGTTCTTCCTGTAGAGAATCCAGGATCTTCTTACTTCTAGATGACACCGCAAATCAACATCTGGCATATTGAAATCACCTATCAGTAATATTTCTCTTCTCATGGCAATACTATGCATGTCTTCTATTAATTCTCTGTCCACTTCTTCTCCCTGTGAAGGAGATCTGTATATAGAAACATAGAAATATGATGACAGAAAAAGACCACATGGTCTATCTAGTCTGTCCTTCCATATCAACAACTACAGCAGTCCCCTTTTTACCTTTAGAGATCCTCTGTGTTTGTCCCATGCTTTTTTTTAATTCAGTTACTGTCCTCATCTCTATCACCTCCACTGGGAGACTATTCCATGGATCCACTACTCTTTCCGTAAAGAAATATTTCCACATATCACTCCTGAATCTATCTCCCTTCACCCTCATCCCATGTCCCCTCGTAGCAGAACTTGCTTTCAATTGAAAGAGGCTCTCTCCCTGAACGTTTATGCCATGGAGGTATTTAAACATCTCAATCATATCACCTCTATCCCGCCTTTCCTCTAAGGTGTACATATTAAGATCCTTCAGTCTGTCCTCATATGCTTTATAATGAAGACCACTAATCATTTTAGTAGCCACCCTCTGCACCGACTCCATCTTGTTCACATCCTTTTGAAGATGCGGTCTCCAGAATTGCACACTATACTCCAAATGAGGTCGCACCAAAGACTTATAGAGAGGCATTATCACCTCCTTTTTTTCTGCTAGCCATTCCTCTCCGTATGCACCCAAGCATCCTTCTAGCTTTTGCCATCGCCTTTTCTACCTGTTTAGCTACTTTAAGATAATCAGACACAACCACGCCTAGGTCCCGCTCTTCTTTAGTGGACAAAAGTACTTCACCCCCTATACTATATTGCTCCCTTGGATTGCTGCAGCCCAAATGCATGACCTTACATTTTTTAACATTAAATCCCAGCTGTCAAATTCTAGACCATTCTTCAAGCTTAGCTAGATCCCTCCTCATGTTATCTACCCCTTCCTGGGTGTCTACTCTATTGCAGATTTTGGTATCATCCTCAAAGAGGCAAACCTTACCCGACAGCCCTTCTGCTATATCACTAACAAAGATGTTAAAAAGAATCGGACCAAGGACAGATCCCTGGGGCACACCACTGGTAACATCCTTCTCCTCAGAGTGAGCTCCATTTACTTGTACTCTTTGTCGCCTCCCACCCAACCAATTTCTAACCCAAGCAGTAACTTTAGGGTCCATCCCTAGGGTGCTCACATCAAAGCAAATTTCCCTTTCCCTCTTTCAACCCACAGTACCTCCTCAATCCCTTTTAAGCCCTGTAATTCTATAGCTTTAATATTATTTTTTTACATATAGAGCTACACCTCCTCCCTTTCTTCCTACCATGTCCTTCCTAAATAAAGTATAGGCTGTTGTAAGTACACCCCAGTCAGGTTATTCATGGACAATGTATCTGTAACCGCCACTAAATCCAAGTCCGCCTCTTCCATTAAAGCCTCAACATCTGGGATCTTAATACTATGGGCATTTATGCACACCATTTTCCAGCTGTTGCCCCTTTTACTTTTTTCTACAGAGGTATTTAATGTTTTACCTACCTGAGGGCTTTTACTTACCTGGGGACTTTCTTCACCCATCCCCCCAACTAATCTAGTTTAAAGCCCTCTTCAGTAAAGTTAGCCATTCTGCTGCAGAAGATACTTTGATCCTTCTTGGATAGGTGGATACCACCTCTGCTCTGCAGCCCTTTGAAAATCATCCCATGGTCCAGGAAATCAAAACGCTCTCTGCCACCATCCACACAGCCATCCATTCATCTCCAGGATGCGAGTTTCTCTGCCTTGGCCTTTACCCTTAACAGGAAGGATTAAAGAACACCACCTGCACACCTATCTGCTTCACCCTCTGTCCCAGAGCTATGAAATCACTCTTGATATACTCAAATGGATACCTAGCAGTATCATTTGTGCTAACATGGATAAGCAACATTGGATAATAATCAATAGGTTTGATGAGTCTCTGCAAACTCTCCATAATATCTCTGATTTTAGCACCTGGCAGACAATAGATCTCTATGGACATCAGCTCTGGTTGGCAGATGGATGCCTCAGTACCTCTCAGAAGAGTCGCCAACCACCACTACCTTTCTCTTTCTTGTGGTCACTGATTCTGCAACTTTGGAGTGCTTGAGCTCTGGTTCTTCCCTTTCCTGTGATGCTTTCACTTCCTCCACTTCCCGGGCTACACACTGGTTCTTCAGTTCAAGGGTTGGAGGAGTTTGGATTGTCGATTCTGCAGGCTCTGGTGACTCATGTTCAACTCTCTTCATTCTATAGCATATCTTCACCTCTGTTGGAGAGCTTGGTACTTCAAGAAGCATCTTATCAATATACTTATTGCTGTCTTGAATGCTTCTCAGCCTTACCACCTCTTCTCTGAGCTCCTCTACTTACTTCATGAGGGCTTCAGCTTGCAGGCATCTTGCACATGGAACTGGTCCCTTGACTAGCATTGGGCTGACTGTCTGGATAGAGGCAGAAGTTGTAATGGGGACAACAGCTTTGGTAATTCAATTTTTCTCAGCCATCATTTAGTTGGTAGAGCTTTAGTACCTGTTGAAGTAAGCAAAAGACTGAATGGATATACAGATGAGTCTTCCAGTCCTCTGCTGCTGGGGAGAGTGTGTGGTCTGTGGCAACTCATACCTGGTTGACTCACAGTGACCTCTGGTGTCCTCTGCTGGGGCTACTAGCAACATTGGTTCTCCTTTTTTTTGTGTGTGTGGGAGACTCAAGTTGGTGGCACTGGGATCTCATCATTCTTCCAGTTGGCCATTACCCTGTAAAAGTACCTTGGGATCTCCAGAAACAAGCAGGAATGCAGCCTTCACATATAGGAATGCAATCTTCACATATGGGTGACTTCGGCATCGATGGAGCCCTGTGTGGGAACACACCTTAATATCCAATAGGAATATTTTCAGGAGCATCCCTCTATGCATGCATGCCTGCTTTCCTTCCTTCCAAGCAAATCTCCTCAATCATCTTTTTTTCCACGGAGTCATCATGACCTTGTCCTAACCCTGCTGGTAAAATTTGTCTAAGTGTCTTTGGGAACCAAACAGCAGGAGAAGGAGGTATCCACAAAAAGTACAGGGGAGAGTAGCGGAAACCACAAACCACGGCCAAACACAGTAAGGGTATCCAAGAGACTTTATTAGTAGACCCAACTTAACCAGTTTCGGCCCTAGGCCTTCGTCAGGGGTCTAAGGACAAACATGAACATAAAATTAAAATATGAATAATCATAATACAAATTAATTAAAAATTAAAATACATTAAAAGTTTGTAATACATTGAAAAATATATAATACATTACCAAAGGGGACAAAACAGAAACGTCTAAGGTGTGGACCAAGCCACTCTTCCCAATCTATGGTGAATAAATAAGCAGAATAAATAGAGCATATTTTGTACATATGTATAAGATTTGTACATTAAAAAGTATATAAGTGGTAAACCATAAATATAATACATAGAGAGACTTAATTAAGCACAAAAACATAATTAAAATCACCTACAAAAACACAGTTACTAAAACATAAAAACAAATAAAAATGGATAAACAAAATAATATGTTATGATGCAATAAATGGTCATAAAAATGTTAAGTATAAATACCTTATAATGTACTAGCAAGGTAGTATAAAGTGCACATAAAACCATGAGTGCAATGGCATATCAAAAGTAGATAAAAATAAGACATAAAAATTAAAAAAAAACAGAAACTGTTCTAAAAACATAGGCAAAAAACAAACAGTGCTACAATCACCTAAAGACGCTACATAACTCAAGTGTGAAGCACTGGGATAAAAATTAAAGGGTGCCAATATAATTTATTTATTTATTTTATTTAGCATACATTTGTATACCGCTACTTCCAGCGATCAGGAGCAGTTTGATTACATGATGGAAACTGTCAGATCAGGACAAAACATTTTCAAGGATATACAAAATTGATCTACAGGATAAGAAATACAAGTTGATCTACAGGCTAAGCACGACACATAATGGTTGGGAAATTTGATCTTTCTTCCATTAGAAAAGGGGGGGTGGGTTTATTTACATATCTACATAAAGGGGGGGGGAATATTTACATATCTACATATTTACACATAAGTACATTGTTATAACGGATGGTCAACGGTCTTCCATAAGAAAAGAATGTCGCCAGTGTAAAACAAAAAAATGTATTTCAAACGAAAACTATTCTAAAACAATTGATAACGAACAAACTGTGCTGTAATCATCTGAAACCTCTATATGACTAAACTACTCATATTTGGGGCACTGCAGTAAAAATCGCCGTATAAATCTAATGTGTAGAAACGTATAATAAATAATTCTTATAAAAAACACAAGGGTGAAATCACTAAAAAGGAGAAACAGGTGATAATAATGAAATAGGTGCTTTTAATTATGTTTTTGTGCTTAAGTCTCTCTATATATTATATTTATAGTTTACCAATTATATACTTTTTAATGTACGAATCTTATACATAATATGTACAAAATATGCTCTATTTATTCTGCTTATTTATTCACCATAGATTGGGAAGAGTGGCTTGGTCCACACCTTAGACGTTTCTGTTTTGTCCCCTTTGGTAATGTATTATATATTTTTCAATGTATTAAAACTTTTCATGTAGTTTAATTTTTAATTCATTTGTATTATGATTATTCATATTTTAATTTTATGTTCATGTTTGTCCTTAGACCCCTGACAAAGGCCTAGGGCCGAAACTGGTTAAGTTGGGTCTACTAATAAAGTCTCTTGGATACCCTTACTGTGTTTGGCCATGGTTTGTGGTTTCCGCTACTCCCCCCTAAGTGTCTTTGGGTACATCGTGCTTGCCTTCCTATCGGTCCAGAGCAGTATCGGCCACCCTGGTCTCTTTTCTCTGCGATTTTTAAAATTTTCTTTTCTTTTATTGTTTTCTCTGTTGGCCTAGGCCACCTTTTACTCTTTTTGATTTTGCCTCAATGATGATCTCAGACATGGAGAAACCACATGGTGAATTCAAAAAAACATACCGAGAGCCGAAATAACATTTCGGCTACAGATAAGCACGATTGGTGCTTAAAGTGTTTGGGCCTGGACCATGATGCTTTGTCTTGCCCTCTGTGTCAACAGATGACCCGGAGGGGAACAACTGTAAACAACAATGTGGAAAACTGTTTCTGTCAGACTCAGCCACTTCAGCACACTCTTCGGTGATCTCCACACCATTGCGGTTGTCGCATGGTTCCCATACCTCCTCGAAGTCCAAACAAGGCAGCAAACGCAAGTTCTCCACAGAGGCAGGGAAAAGTATCGAAGACCTCTGCATCAGCGTCTGCAGAAAAGGTATCGAGCTCCTCGACATCTGCATCCAACTCCGATACCCGGCATTGACACAGACACTCTCCAACAGGGGAACCGGACATGAACCGTCCAGCAAAACAGCCCCGGTGGGAGGATACTTCCTCCAAAGCACCAGAGGGACTCCAGGAAGGTCCCAAGGCATCTTCCACGGAGCTCCCATTACCGTGTTCTGGAACTGTGGCACAGGGCTCCATGCAAGAATCCACCCATTCAGCTCCAGTCTCTCTTGATCAGCATGTGCAAGCTATCGAGTGGAGTCTGGTCACTATCCTGGCGGCAGTAGTGCCGAGGCCCTTGGGATTCGTGGACCTGATGCCCGACCTTGATGTCGGTGCATCGAGACATTCCATGACTTTGCTAACGGAACTGACACCGTCACACCCGGGGCAGATAACCCCCGTTGGAACCCGTAGCTGCACCAGTCTCTGGATACCTCTGTTCCAATACCTCAGGGCATGGACACCAAGCCTCAATGTCTACTTCGGACTGACATCAGCCCCATGGTATTGACCATCACTATTTCGACTTTCTGCCAAGTTCATGTTCTGCTTCCTCAGAATCAGACATCGAGTCTATCAATTCCGCATCTCTCCCAGACATTCCCTCGGACCCCCTCTCCACTGCAAGAGAGACGTCGATCACCATCGAAGATATGTCCTTTCAAGATTTCATTAGGGACATGGTGGCTGCACTCCTGGTGACGGTAACTACAGAGACTGAAAGAGAGCTGAAGAGCTTTAGATTCTTCAATATCCCTTGATTCCTAAAGAAGCTGCTACACTTCCAATACATCATATCCTCCAGGGCCTTATGGTTCGCATGTGGGAAGCTCCCTTGATTGTTCCATCGATCAGCAAGAGACTCGACACTCTCTAGAGCAGAGGTTCCCAACGTCGGTCCTCGGGGAACCCCAGGCCAGACAGGTTTTCAGAGTACCCACAATGAATATGCATGAGATAGATCTGCATGCACTGCTTCCATTGTATGCAGATCTATCTCATGCATATTCATTGTGGGTGCTCTGAAAACCTGACTGGCCTGGGGTTCCCCGAGGACTGGGTTGGGAACCACTGCTCTAGAGAGTTCCTTCTTGCCCAGGTTTTCAGATGCCTCAGTTACTACATCATTCTATGGTGGTGGAATCAGCAGTGCATCAGATTAAGAGTTCTAAAAATCACTCCTCTGTTCCCCCAGGCAGAGAGTCGAGGACTCTGAAAGCATTTGGACATCGGTGCTTCCAGGCAGTTACGTTAGCATCCAGGATAAACTCCTATATGTTTTACATGGGGATGTTTTTGAGAGATGCACATGGGGATGTTTTTGAGAGATGTCACAAAATATCTGTCTGAGTTTACCACCCTTAGACAAGGTCCACATCAGGTCTTGATCACTCATGGTCAGAATACCTCCAAATTCCTCACTAGGGCTGCCTTTGATGCATTTGGGCCCACTAGTAGGGCAGTAGCAGTTTGCATAGATGTCAGAAGAATAGCCTGGCTGCAATTCTCCAACTTTTGAACAGTGGTTCAGGATAAGCTTTCTAATATTTCTTGTACAAATGAAAATCTCTTTGGCAAGGAGTGACATGAAAAGGTGGATTAGATAGAGACGGATGATCTCACCATGAATCGCCTGTCTCGAAAGACAGCTGATCCAATTAAAAAGAAGGCTCCTGCCAAGAAGCCATTCTATCTCAGGAAGAAGTAGTATTACCCTTCCCACTTGCCTTACTCTTCTTATCAGCCTCAACAGTCACATCAAAAACAACAGGGGCCACGTCAGCCCAGAAAGCCTAAGACTGCAAAACTTCAACCAGCTCGGCAGGCACTGTTTTTTGAATGTTTCCTCAAGAGCATAGTCAGTCTCCCTTTCAGGATCCCCTCCCCTCCCACATAGCAAGCAGATTAATCCACTCACAGGTGGCCCCTCATCACATCAGAACCCTGGACTCTAAGAGTTGTGAGTGTGGTATATCAGCTCAGTTTCCAGGACCTGCCCCCATTTTCTTCATAGTGTCTGGCAATCATGGCGGCCTACCTCTGCACTCTGGGCATCTTCATCTTTCCTTACTTAGACCATTGACTAATCAAGGACAGTTCCCTCACATAGTGGCTGTATTGCTCCAACGCACCATCTCAGTGCTTCAGCATCTGGGCTTTGTGGTCAACTACTCAAAGTCCCATCTGGCTCCAACTTGAACACTGGAGTTCACTGGGGATCTTCTGGACACTGCGCAGGCTCGAGCCTTCCAAGAGATTGGCTTCACCGTCTCATCGACTTAGCAAATCAATGCCAAAGCCGGTCCCATATCAGTGCAAGAGGCATGCTTCATACCATGTCGTACCATATGCTCGACTTCACATGTGCCCAGTGCAGTGGGCTCTTTCAGATTAGTGGAAACAGTCAATAGGTCATCTCATGGACAAAATCACCATCACGCTAAGTTGGTGCTCGCCCTAAATTGGTGGTGCACCACTCAAAATCTCTCATCAGGTTTCCTTTTCGAATGTCAGTACCGCAGTGTACCCTGATGACAGATGCTTCCAAACAGGGCTGGAGGGCTTATCTTCATGCCTCACCACACAGGACCTATGGTCCCCCAAGGGAAGCCACTTATCACATCAACCTCTTGGAACTCAAGGCAATTGTCACTGCCCTTTGGGTATTCAGTCCTCAGTTGACCAGACAAACTGTATTCATTCAGACTGACAACTAGGTTGCCATGTATTACATCAACAAACAAGGGGGAACTGGATCTTGCTACCTGTGCAGGGAGACTGTCCACTCCTGGACCTTCACGATATCGCATTGGTTTCATCTTCGAGCAGTTTACCTACCAGGGGAGCAAAATGTCCTAGCAGACAAGTTGAGCAGAGTCCTTCGACCACATGAATGGATGCTCCATCGCGAAACAGTGCAGTACATATATCCATTATGGGGAACTCCCATCATCGACCTCTTTGCTCCTCCAATAAGCACACAGTTTCCCCGATTCTGTTCCAGGATGCCATCTCCACAGAACCAGGCCTTCTTCATTGGGGACAGGGATTGCTTAACTCATTCCCACCCATTCCATTGATACCGAAGACCCTCTTCAAACTTCAAGTGGACAGGGGAGTGATGATTCTCATCACCCCATTCTGGCCACGTCAACTGTGGTTTCCTCCGCTCCTTCGACTAGCGCAACACTAACCTCTCAGTCTGTGATGTGCGCCCAATCTCCTATCGCAGGACGCAATCTGAGAGTGCTATGGTTTACTGCATGACTGCTGAAAGCCTAGTCTTCTTTCATCTAGACCTTTCAAAGGAAGTGTAAGATATCATCCTAGCATTTAGAAAGGACTCCATTCAATGTACTTACGCTTTTACATGGCGCCTGTTTTCCCTCTGGTGCTCCCAAAGACTCTCAGCCCTTTTGCTTGCCTAGTGGAGCCTCTACTTCATTATCTTCTCCATCTCTCTAAGGCAGGACTGAAGACAAACTCAGATCAAGTCCACCTTTGTGCCATCTCAGCCTCTCACCACCCAGCTGGTGGTCAACCTATTTCTGTTCATCCTCTCATAGCATGCTTCATGCAAGGCCTTCTCTTAACAAGGCCACCAATCGGACTACCTCCAGTAGCCTGGGACCTCAATGTTGTCCTGGTTGAACTGCTCAAACCTCCCTTTGAGCCCCTCATCTTATCTTCACTGAAGTTCCTCACTTGGAAGGTTATCGTCTTGATTGCTCTCACATTGACTCATCATGTCAGTGAGTTGCAAGCTCTAGTGGATTATGCTCCTTACACTCTCTTCCACCATGATAGGGTGGTCTCCGAACCCATCCCAAGTTCTTCCAAAGGTGGTTCCCCCTTCCACCTTAACCAGTCTCTCCCTTCCGACTTTTTTTCCAAGATCTCATTCTTCTCGGGTGGAAGCTACACTGCATACCCTAGACTGCAAGAGAGCTTTGACCTATTATTCAGAAAGAACTAAAACTCATCAACAATCCTTTCAACTTTGTTATTTGACCCTAGTCACTTGGGCCTATCAGTCACAAAGCATGTTCTTTCTAACTGGATTGCTAACTGCATTTCCTTTGCTTATGCACAGGCTGGACTTTCTCTAGAGGGTCATGTCACAGCTCATAACATCTGAGCTGTGGTACCACGGTGGCCAATCTATGCTCTGTCTCCATCTCAGGCATTTGCCGAGCTTCCACATGGTCTTCCGTTCATACTTTTGCTATCCATTACTGTCTCAACAAGGATTCCAGTAGGGACGCTATCTTTGGCCAAGCCGTTCTGCAGCACCTTTTCAGGACTTAACTAAACCTCCTTCCTACTGGCCCTCTGTTCCTGCCGGCTACCTCAACAGAGAGTGTGTTCAAGGGGCTGGATCTGACGGATCCCTACTTCTACCCTGGTTGTGGTTTAGGGGTTCTCCCCCCCCCCCCTTCCCAATCTGTCGCACCTTCATTCTCTGTCCTTCATGGTAGCCGGGAATTGGTGAGTCCCATATGTGAAGATTGCATTTCTGCTTGTTCCTATAGATACTGTAGCATAGTTACTTACCTGTAACAGGTGATCTCCAGGAACAGCAGGGATCAGTCTTCACAATCCGTCCTTCTCCCCTGGAAGTTGTAGAATGGGCTTTTTGTTTTTCTGTTTTCGCTAAGCTCTATACCTGACTGAGGAGAATTGCTAGGAAGGCCTGAAAGCAGGCACGCATACATGGAGGGATGCTCCCAAAAGCATTCTTATTGGATGCTGGGGAGTGTGCCCATACTGGGCTCTGTCAATGCTGATGTCATTCATATGTGAAGACCGATTCCTGCTGTTCCCGGAGATCACCTGTTACAGGTGAGTAACTGCGCTGTCTGTTTTGTCCCCTTTCTACATAAGAACTGCCATACCAGATCAGATCAAAAGTCCATCGAGCCCAGTATCTTGACATATCCTGGCATATCCCAAAAGTAGCCAGGTTTAATGTTGCTTATCTGCAGGGATAAGCAATGGTTCTCCAGGAACAAGCAGGAAGTCGGTCCTCGCATACGGGTAACATCAGCATCAACGGAGCCCTCATGGAAGCATCTCCTCAGCTTTCAAAGAGAGCCTTTGGGAGATGCCACCACGCATGTGTGGTCCTCCTCCCACCCAAGGGTGCATCTTGCTCAGTCTCCCTTTTTCCTTGGAGCCCTTCAGAAGTTCGTCTTGTTTCCCCGGATAAAAGCTGATTTCTTTGTGCACTTCTGTGCCTTTTTCCGGCTCGCACCGGTTCCTTTCCCGCCTTCGAGCCCCGCTGCCCTGGCATCGGGCCTCGAAACCTTGTTAGATTCTTTTCCATCCAGTGCCTTTTGCGCCTTTTTCAACTGCTGGCCGCTTCGAGGGTCTTTGACCTCACGGGGGGTCCTTTTTGCCCCAACGGCCACCGGATTCAAGAAGTGTGATCGGTGCTCCAAAAACACACCAGGACCTTCCCTCGGACCCGTCTGCGCTAGCCTCAAGGCGCCGGTCCCCACCCCATCTTGTTACTTGAGTTTGTCCGGGACATGGCAAGGGCTCTCTCCCTCACCACGGAGTCAAAAGAGGACTCTCACATGGAGGGACTCGAAATCCTCGAGTATGAGGCTCCACCCAAGGAGGCCCTCACAATCCCCGTTTCCTCCATCCTAGGTCATCTGTTTCTCCAGATGTGGGAGGCACTGGCATTGGTACCGATCTTCAGCCAACGCCTGGACACCTTGTACCAGGTCCAGCGAGGGCTGGGTTTCAGGAAGGCACAACTCTCTCATACCTCCATGGTGATCAAATTGGACATGCGTCAACAGAAGAGCCCAAAGACCCACTCATTGGTGCCTCCGGGCAGGGAGTCTCACACCCTCAACATTCTTAGGCAAAAATGTTACCAAGGCTCAATGTTGGCAAGCCACATACAGACCTATCAACTGTATATTGGCATGTTCCTCAAAGACCTCACCAAGGAACTCGGAGGCTTCATGGTAGACCTTGACAGAGACCACCTCCAGTGCTTCCAGACCCTCACGAAGTCTGTTGGGGATAGCTCGAAGTACTTGTCTCGAGTGGCCTAAGACAGCTTTGAGTCCAGCATGAGGGTAGCCGCTGCAGGCATCTGTGCTCAACGTCAGGCTTGGCTCCAGCCATTGGATCTCGAGCAATTGGTCCAGGATGTCTCTTGCCTTAGGGAAAACCTCTTCATCAAGCTGATGGAAGACAAGGCTGCCGAGATCGAGAGAGCATGTCACCGGGACTTGGCTCTTAAGGAAGACTTCCACTCTTTTTAGGAAGAAACCATCTGGGAAAAGGCCTCCCTTCCACAGAAAGGGCCAGCCCTGTCGAGACTATCCTCTCTACCCAGCCACCCAGGCCCCTCAGCAGGGTCATCAGGGCAAAGGAACAGGCTAGGGCCCGCTTAAGCCCAAGGGCTCCAAGCCCCATATACCAGATCCAGCCCAGACTGGGTCGGGGTTTGACACTCAAAGCAGAGCTTCTCTACTCTTGGGGGATTAGCAACTAACAGGAGGGCACCTGACTCTTTTTGTCCACCTGTGGGCCTCCATCACCACCGACGCCTGGGCACTCCAGGTTGTCAGGGAGGGTCACTTCCTTCATCTGGACCAGACGCCTCCACCTTTCTTTCGGGATGAGCCTTCTTGGACTCCCCTGCACCAGGCCCTGCTCAGGGACAGGGCTGTCGAGCCAGTATCACCCCACTCAAGGGGAAAGGGGTTCTACTCCAGATACTTTTTGGTCCCAAAAAACCCCAGGAGGCCTAAGGCCCATCCTGGACTTGAAAAATCTGAACAAATTCCTGGTGTGGGAGAAATTCAGGATGCCCTCACTTGGAACATTGCTGCCCTATCTCCAGTAGGGAGATTGGCTGTGCTCCTTGACCTAAAAGATGCTTATACCAACATCCTTATTCATCCCAGTCACAGGCAGTACCTGAGGTTCATGGTCAGGGGCGACCACTACCAGTACAGGGTTCTTCCCTTTGGCCTGGCCTCCGCTCCGAGGGTCTTCACCAAATGCCTGGCAGTGGTGGTCACCTACTTCCATCTCCAAGGAGCCTTCGTATTTCCATATCTGGTCGACTGGCTGATAAAAGGGGACACTGCCTCAGAGGTGCAACAGGCCACAAGCCCGCAACATCCAGGTCCTACAAAGTTTGGGGTTCGTGATAAACCACCTCAAATCCCACCTCACTTCAATACAGGGCCTGGAGTTCATCGGGGCTCACCCAGACACCCTCCAAGCTAGGGCCTTCCTCCCCCTGGACAGGTCAGATCGTCTGAGCCCTGGCGACTGAGGTGAAACACAGTCACACTATGTCGGCGTGGTCCATGCTATGCCTGTTCGGTCACATGGCCTCCACCGTCATGTGGTCCCCAATGCCCAGCTTCATATGTGGGCAGCTGAGTGATGCCTCCACTCCCAGTGGACTCAGGCCATGGGCAGACTCCAGGACAGGGTCTCAGTGTCCTGGCAACTAGCAGTCACTCAATTGGTGGCAGAATGCACAGCAGCTTCAGAAGGGTATGCCCTTTCAACAACCCAACCCCCAGAAGGTCCTCACTACAGGCGCCTCCCTATGGGGCTGGGGTGTCCATTACAAGGAACTGCATACCCAGAGCAACTGGTCTCTCAAGGAAAGCCAGCAGCAGATCAACTTGCTGGAGCTAAGAGCTATCTTCCTGGTGGTCAGGGCTTTCTGTCACCGCCTGCAGCACCAATCAGTGCTAATCCAAATGAACAATAATGTCACGATGTTCTACCTGAACAAACAAGGGGGCACAGGGTCTCAATGCCTCTGCCAGGAGGCTGTAGCCCTATGCTTGTATGCAGTCAGTTAAGGAATGCTTCTCAGGGCACTATACCTTCCGGGCCAGGACAACACCCTAGCGAACAGGCTAAGCAGGGTCCTCCAGCCACACAAGTGGCACCTCGACCCCAGGGTGGCGCAACAGCTATTCTGACTATGGGGAACTCCAATTCTGGAACTCTTTGCCAGCCTAGCCAATGCTCAGCTGCCCTGCTTCTGCGGTCCCTACCCGCACCCGTCCCGGGTGGCGGTGGACACCTTCTTCATCTCGTGGTCGGAGGATCTGTTGTATGCCTTCCTTCCCATGCTATTAATCGGGTGGACCCTCTTCAAGGTCCAGCGGGACAGGGTTTCCATGATCCTGGTGGCCCCACAGTGACCCAGATAGCCTTGGTTTCCCTTGTTACTCTGCCTCTCAGCGGAGCTCCCGTTCCCTCTGGGGAATTCCCCGGGTTTGCTGACCCAGAAGGAGGGCTCAGTTCTCCACCCCAACCTGGGATCTCTCTCGCTAACAGCGTGGCGGCTGAACGGGTCATCCTAAAGCCCTTCAACCTCCCCAGAGAGGTGGAGGAAGTCATCCTGGCCTCTCATAAAGACTCCACGAGGCAAACTTACACCTTCAAGTGGCATGGGTTTTCAGTATGGTGTGTGGAGCAACGGATTAATCCATTGTCCTGCCAGGTGCACATGGTGCTCCAGTACGTGCTCCACCTCTCGCAAACCGGACTTAAGTCCAACTCCGTCAGAGTGCACCTGAGCATGCTTTCCATGCATCATCACTCTATAGAGAGCAAGCCTCTTTCCGTGCAGCCCCTCATTACTCGATTCATGCGGGGCTTGCTGCTCTCTAAACCTCCCATCTGGCCGCCCCCGGCAGAATGGGATCTCAGCATGGTTCTGATGCAGCTTACCAAGCTGCCCTTCGAACCCTTGGCTACATGCGATTTGCAGTACCTACCTTGGAAGATCGCCTTCCTAGTAGTGCTCACCTCGGCTTGCAGGGCCAGCAAGCTTCAGGCCTTGGTGGCCGAGCCACCCTACACCAGATTGTACTCTGAACCCACCCTAAATTCCTTCCGAAGGTGGTGTCTGCCTTCAACCTCAACCAGGAGGTGGTGCTCCCCACCTTTTTTTCACAGCCCCATGCCGACAAGGCCTTGGCCATTCTTCATACTCTGAATTGCAAAAGGGCACTGTCCTTCTATCTGCAACGAACTCGGGGCCACCGCAAAGCCTCACAGCTTTTCATTTCTTACGACCCCAGTCAACTGGGGGAGGCTGTCATCAAGCGGACTCTGCCCATCTGGGTGGCAGACTGTATCGCCTTCGCCCATGACCAGGCTGGGCTACCGTTGTAACGCCGAGTCATGATGCACAATGTCCAGGCTATGGCAACTTCAGTAGCGAGCCTATGCTCCGTCCCTATGGCGGACATCTGCCAAGCCGCCACCTGGTCTTCCATTCACACTTTTGCAGCTCACTACTGCCTGGAGAGGGAGTCCTGACCGGGGCAGTGCCTTCAGCCAGGCCATGCTCCATAATCTGTTTTGGGGTTTAGGCAACTCCTGCTCTCCAACCCTTCTTGTTCAGGTTACTGGAGCCATGGTTCTCCCTGGACATTGGGGTCCTCGGAGTCAGTCCTCAGATTCGCTTCCGACTGCTCGCAGCTGAGCTATGGTTTGCCTTTTTCTACAAGTCCTTAGTAGCCTGTAGCTAGGGAGATCCATATGTGAGGATTGACTTCCTGCTTGTTCCTGGAGAAAGCGTAGTTACTCACCTGTAACAGGTGTTCTCCAGGGACACCAGGAATCAGTTCTCACAACCCTTCCTCCTCCCCTTGGAGTTGCTGTATAATTTTTGCCATCTCCTTTTGTCAGCTTTAACTATGTCATATGACTGAGCAGGGTGGCACCCTTGGGCAGGAAGGGGACCACGCATGCGTGGTGGCATCTCCCAAAGGATTTCTTTGAAAACTGGGGAGATGTTTCTGCGAGGGCTCAGTCGTCGCCGACATCACCCATATGTGAGGACCGATTCCTGCTGTCCCTGGAGAACACCTGTTATAAGTGAGTAACTACGCTTTTTCCCCAGTCTATTTATTTATTTATTTATTTATTGAACAGTGTTTATATACCACCTTTTTACAAGGCAAGGCGGTTTATATTTAACAAAGTGAATAAACAAGAACATTGTAACTGATGTGCTTTTTACATTGAACAGTGGGAGGGGGGAGGGGGGTTGCAGGTTAACTTTGTACAGCATGCATGCTGATGTAGGAATAGCGTTTGTGTGTTTGCAGGGGATAATTGGCTAGTGAGGATCCACTTCGTAGTATTCTAGGTATAATTGAGTTTTTATTTTTTTATGAAATTCTCTCATGGATTCAGTTCCTCATAGGGGGAGTGGTATAGCATTCCAGATAGCCAGGGCATGTAAGGAGAAGGCTCTCTTGTATGTCCTTTGGCTTTTTTTTTACTTTGATGGTCAGTACTTACAGTTTATGGACCTTTTCCTCCAGGAATGTGTCCAAACCTTTTTTTAAACCCAGCTTTGCTAACTACTTTTACAACATTCTCCGCAAAATGTTCCCATGCTTAATTATGTTTTGAGAGAAAAAAATATTTTCTCCTGTTTGTTTTAAATGTACTACTTTTGTAACTTCATGGCATGTCCCCTAGTCTTTCAACTTTTTTGAAAGAGCAAACAATTCATGTTTACCTGTTTCACTCCACTTAGGATTTTATAGACCTCTATCATGGGGTTAGGAGGCAAGTTGGCGGCAGGGATCTGCCACGGTGAGGGCACTCTGCACTAACGTCTTGTTTGGCCTGGATTCATGACTCCTGAGAGATGATGGGGCGGTGAAAACGTAAGCAAGCTAGCCTACCCTCAGGGTTGGCTGAAAACAACTTTATTGGCAGAAGACTCTGATGGCATGTGGCTTTTCCTCAACTGTGGCAGGAGTGGCGTCTTCAGCAGGGCCATCAGATGCGATTCCCCTGCCTCTGGGTGCATCTGGCGTATGTCTTAGCCCGGAGTAGCTAAACACCCCCCTCTCCACCACAACCCGGAAGATGGTCTTCGGAGTGCTCCCCGCTGGTTTGCCGACGAGCTCGCCGGTGCAGGGTAGTGAAGAGGGCTCCGGAGCGGCAGTATCTTCCCTTCCTTCTTCTACTGTTACTGGGTTTGGCACTGGAGGCTCAGCGGAGTTGACATCCTCTGGTGGAGATTCTTCAGCAACAAGTAGCAGAGGTGGCCTGATTCTGGTGTCAGGGGGCTTGGTTAAACCTGCTAAAATAACATTAGAAGTGCTATGGGATGCCATGGCAACTATGAATATCTCTCTTGTGACTGTTGTGGGGACTGTGAATACGGAAATTTTATCTTTAAAAACTGCATTTTCTGAGGTTTCTTGGAATAAGGAAGAACAAACTGGTCGGTTAGCCAATGCAGAAGAAGAGCTTGGTCGACTTCGAGAGCTGTGTGCTGCCCATGTCAAGGATAAGACTTTGCTCACTAGGAAGGCAGAATATCTAGAAAATTAAGTCTGTGGGAATAATTTGAGACTGTTAAATTTTCCTAAATCTCCTATTCTGTCTGCGTCTGAGATAGTGCGCAGGAAGTCCTTAAGCTCTCTGGGAATAACTTGCCCCCCCATCGTTAAAGCTCAATACTTGTCCTTGGGTGCCAGGCCTTGTGGTTCTGCTTCAGGTGACTCCTCTAGGGGTCCCGGGGACCTGACTGCATTCCTGGAGGATTCCCTTGAGGTGGCTACTGAGGGGCCACCCTACTTGTGATCCTGGCCTTGGAGCCAGATAAGTCTGTAGTTCTTATTTCAGGAATTTCAATTTACCTTTTCTAGGTTCTAAAGTGTGTA
Organism: Ichthyophis bannanicus; assembly: GCA_033557465.1. Classification (NCBI taxonomy): domain Eukaryota; kingdom Metazoa; phylum Chordata; class Amphibia; order Gymnophiona; family Ichthyophiidae; genus Ichthyophis; species Ichthyophis bannanicus. The sequence goes on from CM066039.1 coordinate 310,857,934, forward strand.
TTTTCCCAGACCTCTCATGTGTTACCCAACTGAGGAGAAAAGAATTTCTCGGTCTTAGACCTAGGGTCCTCTCCCTTGGGTGGGACTTTTGTTTTAAGATTTCCTTCTCATTGTAGAATTACCTATAAAGATAAGGTTTTTCTTTTTTTTGAACCAGGACAACTACTAGAATTCCTGGTGGCTAGAGAGGAGATTATGGTTAACACTCCGTCCAATATGGCTGACACGTAAGTTCTTGCCCTACTATGAAAACTGTTTTTCTTTGTTAGGGATAGGTAACTACTTCCCATACTTTATTTCCTGGTGCCTCTGTTATGTCACTTGTATTGTGGTGATGACTGTTTGTGTGGTTTTCTTATTTTTTCTTTTCTGATTGATACTGACGTACCATTATTTCTCCAGGAACAAGCACATATGATGGGTGACGTCGGCACCGAAGGAGCCCACGCGGAAGCATTTCCCCAGCTTTCAAAGAAAGCCTTTGGGATATGCTATCACGCATGCGTGGTCTCCTTCTTGTCCAAGGGGGCCATCCTGCTCAGTCATCTTTTTTCCCACAGAGCCCAATGGACATGAGTCTTGTTCCCCCGGAAAAATTCCAGTATTTCACTTAAAAGTTGAGTTTTCCCAGTTAGCAACCAGTTTTTCTTCCCATCTCGAGTCGGCACCAACTTCGATGCCGTTCTCGGCTCCTTTTTTCATCAATCTCCTCGACCGGCGTTCGTGCCTTTTTTTTGCCTGGGGGTCGTCAATCCCGTCTGGGTGCCACCTACCATGTCTCCTGGTGGGTTAAAAAAATGTGACTGCTGCAATCAAATCAGGTCAGTAACCGACACCCATAACTGCTACTTGCACTGCCTGGCCCAGACCATGATAGCACCTTCTGCGACTTCTGCCAGGCTATGATGCCTAAAACTATCAGAAAAAGGTTGGAGTTGCAGGAGAAATTGTTCCCCAGGTCAGACTCGGCCCCGGCCTCCCCGGCACCAAGCTCTAAGCCCCTCCAAAACTCCCATGAGGCCCAAGCATCCTCAGAGTCCCGTGGTGGCAGCTCCTCCAAGCAGACCTCAGACCCAGAGAAAAAGAAGTTTTCGAAGTCCATTGAGGTTGCACCGGAGAATCCTGGTAAAACCGCTTGGAGGGACTCGAGCGACTCCAAGAAGTGCTCTACCAAGGTCCTCAAGAAGGATTCCTCAGTCAGCGGAGACCGTGAGAAGTTCCTCGAGGCCATAGTCCTCATCGAGGACATTCTCTCAAGAGTGCCGGTGCCAGGCTTGAGATTCTCGGAGCCCGCACCAAAGGCTGCAGAGCCTTCTGGCCTGAAAGCCAGAATGGTGGCCTTGGAGCAGAACATCATTGTTATCCTGACCCTGCAGCAGGCGATGATGGCCGATTCGTCCACCTCATCCGCTGCCCATTGACCGGACCGTTGATTGCGAGGAAGTCCCCAGTCGTCGAGCCGAGCTCCAAGAGCTACCGGCCTCTGGTAAGTCCTCTGTGCTGGTAGAGGTCCTGGTCCTGTTCTTCGGGAATCCAGTCCTTGCCGGCCAGTGTCCATGACTCGGACCTCAGGTCCTTGACAGGCCGCCAGCCTTGAGGCCAGGAGCCGCAGGGCCTCAGACTGATAGTCACTGCTCGACAGAGTGGGAGATGGACAACGAGGCCTCACCAGACACCAAGTGGCAAGAAAACATTCCCTTAGACCCAGCACCCTGGCGCCACTCTCCTCCTGAAGATGTGGCCTTCCATGACTTTGTCAGGGACATGGCCAGAACCCCCTCGGTGCAAATTGAGGCAGACGAAGACCCATGCACCGCGGAGATGGAGATTCTTCAGTATGAGTCTCCACCCAAAGAAACCCTCATGGTGCCCGTGCAGCCGATCCTCGAGAGTCTGCTCCTTCAGATATGGGAAATGCCGGCTTTGGTGCCAGTGGTGAGCCGGCATCTTGATGCCATGTACCACATCTGGAAGGGCCCAGGGTTCCACAAACCCCAATTCCTGCATAACTCCATGGTTGTCGAGTTGACCATGCATAAACTTAAGAGCCAGAAGACCACCTCCTCTGTCGCCCCCCCCCCCCCTCGGGAGGGAGGCCAGAGCTCTCGATGCCCTTGGGCGCAAGTGCTACCATGGTTCGATGCTCGGGTGCCAGATCCAGGCCTATAAATTTTACATAGGCATGTGTCTGAAGGCTCTGGCTCAAGAGCTGTCAGGATTTACGGCAGCCCTCATTAGGAGCCCCTCCAGTGGTTCCAGACTCTGACCTCAGGGATCAAGGACTGTTCTAAGTTCCTCTCTCGGGCAGCCTATAACAGCTTCGAGTCAGCGGCTCGGATAGTCGTGGCCAGCAGGGGCTCAATGCCAGGCCTGGTTACAGTCCTCTGACCTTGAACAATGAGTCCAAGACAAGCTGCTCAATGTCCCCTGCACCGGGGAAAACCTGTTTAGCAAGCCAATGGCTGAAAAGGTGACTGAGATTGAGACCGACGTGGTGACCCGTCAGAGGCTCTCTAAGAAGACCTCATCCCATCCCTGCAAGAAACTATCTGGGAAGAGGCCCCTTTTCCTGAGGGGAAAAAGGGGTCATTTGGGCAGAGTCACCAATACCAGCCCTTATCAGGCCAGCACCAGCAGGCTTCTCACCCCAGAAGGTAAGGGCACGGGGCTCAGAAGTCAAAAATGCCTACGCCCCAGACCCCGGCTCCCACCCAGCCTGGAGGGAGCTTTTGACGCCCAGGGCAGAACCTACCCTCCCTCAGGAGACCTTCACCAGCCCACAGGGGGCGCCTGATGCACTTTGCCCACAAATGGGCTACAATCACCTCAGACCAATGGGTACTGCAGGTGGTCAGGGAGAGATACCTCCCCCACCTACAGCAAATTCCACCCAGGTTCTTTCCCAGAGAGCCGGTGCGACCCCTCATTCACCAGACCCTGCTGCTCGCAGAGCTCGCAGGTCTTCTCAGGGACAACGCAGTGGAGCCTGTGCCCAAACACGTGTGGAGCAAAGGCTTCTACTGCAGGTACTTTCTTGTCCCAAAGAGAACTTGGGGGCCTGTGGCCCATCCTAGACCTGCGAAACGTAAGTTTCTGGTGAGGGAGAAGTTGAAGATGCTCTTCTTTGGAACACTGCTGCCTTACTTCCATCAAGGAGATTGGCTGTGCTCCTTGGACCTAAAGAATGCTTACACATACAGCCAATCCACCCCTCCCACAGGCAGTCCTAAAGTTCGTGGTAGGAGAACACTACCAGTACAGGTACTACCCTTCGGCCTCGTATCCTCATCAAGAGTCTTCACGAAATGCCTAGCAGTGGTTGCTGCCCACCTGCGTCTGCAAGGGGCCTTTGTCTTCCCCTACCTGGACGACTGGCTCATCAGAGGCAGCATGGCTGCAGAGGCCAGTCAGGCCGCAGGATGCACCACCCTCCTGCTGCAGCACCTGGGATTCATCATCAACTACCCCAAATCCCACCTCTCTCCAGCCTAGAGAATGGAGTTCATAGGTGCTCAACTCGACACATTACAAACCAAGGCCATCCTCTCCAGGGAGAGGGCAGAACGCCTCAGGCAGCAGAAGTCGGTGCCAGCTCGTCTCCTCTGCCTGCTGGGCCACATGATCCCACTAGCCTGCTTACACATGCAGACAGCTGAGTGGTGCCTCTGCTCGCAGTGGATGCAGGCCATGGGCAGTCTATGGGACAGGATCAAAGTAACCCACCACTGGCAGACTCTCACAACTGGTGGCAACTTCTCCACCACCTAGCAGGGATGCCCTCCCAGGCACCTGTGCCCCAGAGAATCATGACATCTCCCTCCTGGGCTGGGAGGGCGCACTGCGGGGCAGCTGCACACAAGGCAGCTGGTCCCAGGCAGAATCTTGGCTACTGATTAATCTCCTGGTGCTCAGAGTGATCTCCCTGGCCCTATGGGCGTTTCACCACTGCCTGCGACACCAGTCCATACTGATTCAGATGGACAACCAAGTCGCCATGTTTTGCATCAACAAGCAGGGGGGCACAGGGTTGTACACCCTCTGCTAGGAGGCAATGACCCTTCTTTTCTTCTCAGTGCGCAACATGCTCCTGTAGGCGGTTCATCTCCTGGGCCAGGACAACCTCCTGGCGGACAGGCTGAGCAGGGTCCTTTGTCCACACGAGTGGTGCCTGGACCCCAGGGTGGCCACACAGCTCTTACACCTCTGGGACAGGCCTATGATGGACTTATTCACCACCCCAGGCAACAACCAGCTGCCCTGCTTCTGCTCATGGCAAATACACCTGGAGAGGGTGGCAGCGGTTGCCTTCCTGATCCTGTGGATGGAAGGCCTCCTCTATGCTTTTCTGCTGATCCCTCTGGTCGTTAAGACCCTCTTCAAGGTCCAGCATGAGGGGGCATCTCTAATACTAGTCACTCCCATGTGGTCCAGACAGCCCTGGTTCCTACTGTTGATCTCCCTGTCAGCCCGCTGGGCTGCGCCTCTGACCTCCTGACCCAGGAGGAGGGCTCCCTCTTTTACCCCAATCAGAGGTCTCCAATGCTAACAGCATGGCTGCTGAAAGGATAGCATTGGCCTCTTTCAACTTCCCAAAGGAGGTTGAGGAGGTCCTGCTGGCCTCCCAAAAGCCTTCCACCAGGTGAACTTACACCTTTTAAGTGGTGAAGATTCTCCGTATGGTGTGAAGAGAGATGGGAGGATCTGTTCTCCTGCCAGGTGCAACTAGTGCTTCATTACCTACTGCATCTGTTGCAAGCTGGACTAAAGTCCAACTCAGTGAGAATACACATCACCTCCCTATCGAGGAAAAACCCCTCTCAGGACAGCCCCTGGTCTCTCAGTTCCTCCGGGGTCTCCTGTTGTCTAAGCCCCCTGTCCACCCCCTGGCATCGGAGTGGGACCTCAATGTAGTGCTCTCACAGCTCAACAGACCGCCATTCAAGCCACTAGCCACATGCCATCTGTTGTATCTTTCATGGAAGGTTGTTTTCCTGGTGGCCCTCACATCGGCCCAAAGAGTAAGCAAACTTCAGGCTTCTTACGACCCCAGCAGACTGGGGCTTCCCGTGACTAAGCAAACTCTGTCCACTTGTATGGTGGACTGTATTGCCCTCACCTATGAGTGAGCTGGGTTCTTCCTAGAACACCTGATCACAGTGCATCGCATGAGAGCGATGGCCACATTAGTGGCGAACCTCCGCTCAGTGCCGGTGACAGAGATCTGCAAAGCTGCCACATGGTCTTCCAATTAACACTTCGCAGTTCACCTGGTGTGCAAGTTCCATTGGAACAGTGCCTTCAGCCAAGCAGTACTCCATAATCTTTTTGGGGTGTAGACAACTCCTGCCCTCCTCACGGCTACCCAATTTGGTCGCCATTGGTGCTGTCGTAGTTTGGTCCTTGGCAGTCTGGAGCTAGGGAGTCCCATATGTGAGGACTGACTTCCTGCTTTTTCCTGGAGAAAGCATAGTTATTCACCTGTAACAGGTGTTCTCCAGGGACAGCAGGAATCAGTCCTCACAACTCTCCCTCCTCCCCTGGGAGTTGCCTCCCTACCTTGCTTTAGTTTTGTTATTACCGTCCTAGCTGTCATCTGACTGAGCAAGATGGCACCCTTGGAAAGGGGACCATTCGTGCGTGGTAGCATATCCCAAAGTCTTTCTTTGAAAGCTGGGGAAATGCTTCTGTGCAGGCTCTGTCGGTGCCGATGTCACCCATATGTGAGTAATGATCCCTGCTGTTCCTGGAAAACACCTGTTACAGGTGAGTAACTATACTTTTTCTAACATTCTTGTTTGCACTGGAATGTATTATGTAAAATTCATAAAAATTCAAATCATATAGGCCTCTATCATACCTCTCCTTAGTCATCTTGTCTCCAACCTGAAGAGTCCTAACCTATTTAGTCTTTCCTCATAGGAGTGGCAGTCCATCCCCTTTATCATTTTGGTCATCCTTCTCTGTGCCATTTCTTACTCCAATAGATCTTTTTGGAAATGAGGCAACCAGAGTTGCACCATGGCTCAATGCAGAGAGATTACAATATTCTTTGTTGTATTCTCTATTCCTTTCCTAATGGTTCCTAACCTTCTGTTTACATTTTTGACCACTGATGCACACTAGGCAGAAGATTTCACCTTGTCCACGATGATGCTTAGATCCTTTGCTTTTTCCTCAGTGTGTTCATGTTCGCATTAGGCCAGTGGTTGGAAAAGGAGCGTTCACCATTGTTTCTGTGCTGGTTATATATAAGTAGTTTTTCCAGTTTCATCAGTTTGTGCAGAAAATTGGAAGACTGTCTATAATTTTTTGTGTGAGGGCTCCGCCTGGTGTAAGAATTAAGCTGAAGTTAATGCTTCCAAAAACAATTTTGTGGATTGGTTACAGGCTTCAGGGGGATATTCTCCTGTTTTTCTGGATGATGTGAAATTTACCACTGAAGCAGGTGGTGCAGAAATTAGGCATATTTATAAATTCTGATTTTCTGTGCAGTCCCAAATTGCATTAGTGAAGTCTGCTTTCTTTCACTTATGGATGATTAGATAGTTACATTCCTGTCTTCACCCACAAGAGTTGGTCTCAGTGGTTCAGGTGACAGTAGGTCATCTCAAGGTTAGATTATTGTAGTTCAGTTTTGCTCAGGCCAGCTAAGAATTGTATGAAGCGCCTGCAGCTAATGCATTATTAAGTAGTTTGAAATACAGGGACTCGGTGAAGGTTCCAGAGTCTCCATTTGTTGATACTAGAGTATCGGCTTAAATTTTGAATACTGACTTTTGTCTCAAAGTTTTGGATGGTATGTCCCCACTGTATCTGATGGAGAGGTTAATTCCTTATGTCTTTGTTAGACAATTGCGGTGTGTCTACAATAAGTAAGCAGTGATCTTCTTGCAGAATGTTCTGTAGTGGCCCCCAGCTGTGAAATAGTCTGGCATAGGAGGTTAAAGACCTGTCAGTTTTTGCTGTTGGGGTTTTCAATTGCTATTTTTATTCTCTCAGAGAAATGCTCCAGGGGATTCCTCTGATTACTCTGTTTTGGTCTCTGTATGCCTGTTTGTTTGATTTTGTATCAGTTTTGTCGGTAGTATTATGACAAGTTCCAGAACTGCACTACTTATTATGCTGCTGCTGAGGCCATTGGGAAGTTCTAGGTTCTCTGCCTCTATCTGCTGTTACCCATTAGTCTGGAATGGTCTAGCAGGATTCAAGGAAAGGAAATGCTCAGGTTAGAAACATTTCACTGTATTGAATAAACACCAGAGAAAAGCGAGGTTACTTACCTGTAACAAGGGTTCTCTGTGGACAGCAGGATAAGCCAGTCACACCTGGTGATGTCATCTGACGACACCGAGTCGGAAGTACTCTCCATAGCTCAGAAGGGCTTTTTGAGCATGAGCCAACAGCCTGCACCCACTGGCCCACTCCTAGCCAGCCAGTATGTTACTAGCTGAGCCTTTGCTGCTAGGAGGTGGGCACCAGGGCTGGATGGCCGACCCCTGCTAGGGGAGTTGGGTGGGAACATGTGGCTGACTTATCCTGCTGTCCACGGAGAACCATTGTTATAGGTAAGTAACCTCACTTTCTCCTAGGACAAGCAGGGTGAGTCAGCCACACCTGGTCATTCCCCAGCTGTGAAGCCCTGTAGCAGAAGGGGAAAGGCTGAAGCCCTAGGCAGGCAAGGAAGACATATATGCCAGGGTCTCATAAGGAATGTTTGTTGTGCAACGGTAAGGAGCAACAACAAGAACATTGCAGTAAGGTGCAACAGTGCAGGAAGGTGCAGCAACAAGAACAGTGCAGCATAAAGTGGCACAGTGCAGAACACTGGTGGCAAGATAAGATAACATGAGATCACAATAATGTGCAAACATGCATTGACATCGAGGTAGGCAACGTAATGTACAGCAACAGTTTGAGTCATGGTGTGTATGGCTAAACCTAAGTGTCCGCTGCCTTTGCTATGGCCAGGACCACCTGGCTGAAGGATGTGATTGTCTGTGTTGCAAGGTCGAGGCAGTAATGTCTCTGGAATGTATGGAGGGATAACCAGGTGGCAGCTTTGCAGATGTCAGCAACCAGTACAGAGCGCAGATTGGCGATGGTGGCAGCCAGTGCCCTGAGTTGATGTACATTTACCCTTGGTGAGATTTGAGCACCTACGAGGGTTGCTATTTATATTTCTGGCCTAATAATGAAAAAACAAATATTTATGATCAAAATTGGTTTTATTGTTTTTCAAAATATTCTCCATGAAGATCAATACACTTTTGCATGCGTTTGAACCAATTTTCGAAGCACTTTTTCCACTCCGATTGAGGTAACTCCAAAACATGCGTTTTGAATGCATCAACCGCATCTTTGGGTGTTGAAAATCGTTGACCACGTAATTTGTTTTTGATGTGCGGGAATAAAAAGAAGTCATTGGGTGCCAAATCAGGGCTGTACGGTGGATGACCCATCAATTCGATGTTTTGGCTGATCAAAAATTCCTTTGTTTGAGCCAATGTGTGAGAGCTCGCATTGTCATGATGAAGAATTATTCGCCTCTTCTTCGACTTTTTCCGAATTTCTCCGAAGACTTCTGGTAAATGGTCGTGTACCATTCAGAATTGACCGTCCTACGTTGCTCTAATGGCACTGTCGCCACATGACTGGTAATGCCGAAGAAACAGGCAACCATTTGCTTCAATGTGCTTCTTCCGCGAACAACTTTTGTTGGATTTGGCTCGTCTTGGAAGACCCATACAGTCGATTGCTGTTTTGTTTCGGGCTTATATGCATAGATCCATGATTTGTCACCTGTGTAGATGTTATACACAGTCTTTGATGCACCTTGAACGTATTTTTTCAACATTTCCTTGCACCAATCGACACGAGCCTTCTTTTGAGCGTTTGTCAGATTATGCGGGATCCAACGCGAACAAATCTTTTTACGGCCAAATGATCATGCAATATTTTATTGATGCTTATTGATGCAGAGGACCTGAGATTAATTAATTAAGCTTTAGGTACACAAGGTGTTTTAGGGGTATTAGATACACTTTTATTGGTATAAGCATCTACACCAATCCTTATTATATACAGAATTTAAAAGATCTAAACACAAGCTTTAAACTAAGATGCAGACAGAGGTCCAGCAGCGAGATGGGGGTTCTCCGGTCTTTTGCATTGAGTGTCACATGTATGATTTTCTCCCAGTTGGTGAGAGATCTTACGTATGCACTAAGTGCAAAGAACTCTTTGCTCTCAGGGAACGAGTCCGTTCTCTAGAGGCTAGAGTAGCAGACCTGGAAGACATAAGAAAGACAGAGAAGTACATGGACGTGACCTTCAGGGATATAGTCCTGAAGTCCCACCTCCAGTCTGGCAGCATCCCTGTTGCCATGGAGGAGAGAGGTCACGTGACAGGAGAGCATCACCCTGGTGTGGCAGGAAGTGATCCTGTAACTAGGACCTGTCCTCCAGGTGATGTAAAACCCTCTCGCACCGAGGGCGTTTCTCCAGGGCCATGTGCCCATGAGGGGAGGGTCAGGACAGCTGTTATAGTCGGTGATTCAATCATTAGGAATGTAGATAGTTGGGTGGCTGGTGGACGTGAGGATCGCCTGGTAACATGCCTGCCTGGTGCGAAGGTAGCAGACCTTACGCACTGCCTAGATAGGATCGTAGATAGTGCTGGGGAGGAGTCTGCTGTCTTGGTACATGTCGGTACCAATGACATAGGAAAATGTGGTAGGGAAGTTCTGGAGGCTAAATTTAAGCTTTTAGGTAGGAAGTTGAAATCCAGAACTTCCAGGATAGCATTCTCCGAAATGCTTCCTGTTCCACGTGCAGGACCCAAAAGACAGGCAGAGCTCCGGAGTCTCAATGCGTGGATGAGACATTGGTGCAAGGATGAGGGTTTTGGATTTGTTAGGAACTGGGGAACATTCTGGGGAAAGGGGGGGCTCTTCCGAAGGTATCCTTGAAGGATACTACCAAAAGCAGTGAGGTTCCAAAAGGGGGTATAGTAGCCCAAATGCCCTTGAGTAAGGAGCAGACAGAGCATAAAGATTCCAAATTACCCCTGCCTACCAATAGCCAGATTAATATGAATAAAATACAGTCTCTAAAATGCTTGTATGCCAATGCTAGAAGTCTAAACAATAAGATGGGAGAGTTAGAATATATAGCACTAAATGAGAGGTTAGATATGATTGCACTCTCAGAGACATGGTGGAAGGAGGATAACCAGTGGGACACTGTGATACCTGGATACAAACTATATCGTAATGATAGAGCTGATCAAATTGGTGGAGGGGTTGCGCTCTCTGTTAGAGAGGGCATTGAGTCAGAAAGGATTAAAGTTTTGCAGGGAACAAAATTTGCTGTAGAATCTCTATGGATTGAAATCCCATTTATGAAGGGGAAGGCGATGGCAGTGGGAGTATACTATCGACCGCCTGGCCAGAATGAACAAATGGATGATGAAATGCTCAAAGAAATCAAGGAAGCTAACAAAAGTCACAACAGAGTAGTAATAATGGGTGATTTCAATTACCCCGGTATCGACTGGGTCAGTGTCACGGCAGGACAAGCTAAAGAGATAAAGTTTCTAGATGGAATAAATGACTGCTTCTTGGAGCAACTGGTTCATGAACCGACCAGAGGGGAAGCCATACTGGACCTAATCCTTAGTGGAACGCCAGATCTGGTGCAAGAAATAAGGGTGTTGGGACCACTTGGCAATAGTGATCATAGTATGATCATGTTTGATTTAATTAGTGGAGGACAGATAGTAAAGGAATCCACAGTATTATTACCTTTTAACTTTCAAAAGGGAGACTATGATAGAATGAGGAATATAGTTAGGAAAAAACTAAAAGGAGCGGTTCCAAAGGTTAAAGACTTACAGCAAGCTTGGGTGTTATTTAAAAATACTATCCTCGAAGCCCAGACCAGCTGTATTCCACGCATTAAGAAGAGTGGAAGAAAGTCCAAAAAACTGCAAGCATGGTTTAAAGGTGAGGTCAGAGAGGCTGTTGCTACCAAAAAAGCAACCTTCAGGAAATGGAAAAAAGAGCCAAATGATGAAAACTGGAAACAACACAAGCACTGGCAAGTTAAATGCAAAGCATTGATAAGGCAGGCAAAGCGGGAATTTGAGAAGAAACTTGCTACGGAAGCAAAAACACAAAATAAAGACTTTTTCAAGTACATTCGTAGCAAAAGGCCTGTGAGAGAGTCAATTGGACCGTCAGATGATAGAGGGGTAAAAGGGGCAGTAAGAGGAGACAAGGCTATAGCAGAGAGACTGAATGAATTCTTTGCTTCGGTCTTTACTGAGGAAGATGTAGGGATGTTACCCATGACTGAAGTGGTATTTAAAGGTGATACTGCAGAGGAATTGAGAGAAATATCACTACACCGGGAAGATATATTACAACTATTTGATAAACTGAATAGTAGCAAATCACCTGGACCGGATGGTATACATCCCAGAGTGTTGAAAGAACTGAAATATGAGATTGCAGACCTGCTATTGGTAATCTGTGAACTTTCATTAAAATCATCTGTAATACCTGAAGATTGGAGGGTCGCCAACGTAACACCAATTTTTAAAAAAGGTTCCAGGGGTGACCCGGGAAATTACAGACCGGTGAGCCTGACGTCAGTACCAGGGAAAATGGTAGAAACCATCATAAAGAACAAAATTACACAACATGTAGATAGTCATGGCCTAATGGGAGACAGCCAACATGGCTTTAGACAAGGAAGATCTTGTCTTACTAATCTGATATGTTTCTTTGAAGGTGTGCATAAACAGGTAGACAAAGGTGAGTCGGTTGATATAGTGTATCTGGACTTCCAGAAAGCTTTTGACAAGGTCCCCCATCAGAGACTTTTGGCAAAGCTAAAAAGTCATGGGATAGGAGGCAGTGTACTATTGTGGATCGGGAACTGGTTAAAAGATAGAAAGCAGAGGGTAGGGCTAAATGGCCAATATTCCCAATGGAAAAAAGTGAATAGTGGAGTACCCCAGGGATCTGTACTGGGTCCGCTACTTTTTGACATATTCATAAATGACCTGGAAAAGGGAATAACTAGTCAGGTTATCAAATTTGCAGATGACACAAAACTGTTTAAAGTTGTTAAAACCCAAGAGGATTGTGGAAAACTGCAGGAGGATCTGGATAAATTGGAAGACTGGGCATCCAAATGGCAGATGAAATTTAATGTGGACAAATGCAAAGTTATGCACCTAGGAAAGAACAACCCACACTATAGTTACACGATGCAAGGCTCCACATTAGAAACCACCACCCAGGAAAAGGACTTAGGAGTCATCGTGGATAACATGTTAAAACCCTCCGCCCAGTGTGCAGCGGCGGCCAAGAAAGCAAATAGAATGCTAGGTATCATAAAGAAAGGGATGGAGAATAAAACAAAGGATATTATAATGCCTCTGTATCGCTCCATGGTACGACCACACCTTGAATATTGTGTGCAATTCTGGTCGCCGTATCTTAAAAAGGACATAGCGTTATTAGAAAAAGTACAGAGAAGAGCCACCAAATTGGTGAAGGGGATGGAAGGCTACTCCTATGAAGAGAGGCTAAAAAGGTTAGGGCTCTTTAACCTGGAAAAGAGACGGCTGAGGGGAGATATGATAGAGGTCTATAAATTAATGCATGGAGTGGAACGGATAAACGTGGATCAATTGTTTACGCTATCAGAATATAGAAAGACTAGGGGACATGTAATGAAGCTACAGGGTAAACTATTTAAGACAAATAAGAGAAAATATTTTTTCACTCAACGTGTAATCAAACTCTGGAATCTGTTACCAGAGGATGTAGTAAGGGCTGTTAGTATAGCTGGGTTTAAAAAAGGTTTGGACAAGTTCCTGGAGGAAAGGTCCATAAACCACTATTAAAAAGGGACCCAGGATATCAATGCTTGACCCAGTACAAGCATTATGGAACCTGTGTCTTTTGGGGATATTGCTAGGTACGTAGGACCTAGATTGGCCACTGTTGGAAACAGGATACTGGGCTTGATGGACCTCGGTCTGACCCAGTATGGCATGTCTTATGTTCTTATGTTCTTGTCATACTAATGCCCAAAGATGCCTCAATCTCGCGGTATGTCACATGATGATCTTGCTTTATCAGTTCACACACAGCATTGATATTTTCTGGCACAACAACCGATTTTGGATGACCCTGACGGAATTCGTCCTGGAGCGAACGTTGGCCACGATTGAATTCGTTATACCAGTTTTTTACAGTGCTGTAGGATGGTGCTTTATCGCCATATAAAAAATTATGTTCATCGATGCACTCTTGTCTTGATAATCCACGTCGAAAGTTATGAAAAATAATCGCACGAAAATGTTCACGAGTTAATTCCATTTTTCGCCCGAGATGAATTTTTCAAGTTACTGTAAACAACAAATCGCGCTCAAATGATAAAATGTTATGAATAAGGTTATGTTCAACAATGTCAGTGTTCCAATGGAACCATTGGATGGCGCCTGGCAACACTTACTGTTGCTAAGGCCAGAAATATAAATAGCAACCCTCGTACCTGGTCTAAGCAGTGGGCGACACATGCCAAGATCCACAGGGAGATAGTCCGCTTGGAGACCAGGCGACCAGGTTTATTGGGATTGTAGGAGACAAAAGAGTTTAGTCCCCTGCTGCAGAGGCTCTGTCTAGAGCAAGTAGATGCACAGGGCCCTGACGCACTCCAGGGTGTGGAGCTTCTGTTCCTCCGGCAAAGAGTGGGGCTCCGGATAAAAGCATGGGAGCTTGATGGTCTGGTTGATGCGGAAGGCAGACGCCACCTTGGGGATGAACTTGGAGTGTGTCCAGAGGGTGGCTTGGTCATGGTTGAGAAGTGTGTATGGGGGGGTGCACCACTAGCACTTGCAGCTCGCTGATCTGTCGTGCAGACGTGACCGCTATCAAGAATAGAGTTTTCCAGGAGGCATATTTCAGGTCTGCCGACTGTAAAGGTTCAAAAGGCACCTGTGTGAGTTGGTCAAGGACCATATTGAGGTCCCAGTGAGGCACGGACAGCCAGTGGGCAGGTGGAGGTTAGCCAGTCCCATTATGAAGCAGGTAACTATGGGTTGCTTAGCTAAAGAGCTGTCGCCATCTCAGTCGTGGAAGGCCATAGTGGCAGAGAGGGGTATCCGTATAGACTGGTTTTAGGCCCCTGTCGAAGAGTGAGGCGAGGTACTGGAGGACCTGCGTGACCGGTCAGGAGAATGGGTTCAGTCGTTGAGGTGAGCACCAGGCACTGAAGCAATGCCATTTTAAGCTGTAAGACTTCCTTGTTGAAGGGCGCTTTACCGCCAGAACCACTTGCTGGACGTTGGGCAGGTTAAGGGATGACAGCATTATCCTTTCAAGTTCCACAATGTCAGGGCCAGGGTCTGGAGGTTGGGATGGAGGGTGTCTCTGCCATCCTGAGTGATGAGATCTGTCCTCGGTGGAAGGTGTACTGGAGGCTCCTGAGCCAGGCGGTGGAGGTAGGGGAACCACACCTGCCACGGCCAGTGGGGGTGATGAAGATGGCTTGGCTCTGTCTGAGATGATGTGCTGTATGGTCAGTGAGATGAGGGGAGGGGAGGGAAGGCATACACTAGTAACCACTCCCCCCAGGACATGTCATAGGCATCCGAAGTGACTCTGTGGTTGGAGGAGTGCTTCGAACAGAAAAGAGTTCACTTCATGTCCCCCCCTGTGGCAAGCAGGTTGATCTGTGATTGCCCCCACTGATAGAAGATGGAGGCCATTACCTGAGGGTGTAGAGTCCATTCATTTGGGTTCAGCTGGTGGCTGAGTCTGTCTGCCATTTTGTTCTGTGTTCCCAGACGGTAAGAGGCCCGCAGGAGGCAGTGCTCGGATAGGCAAAAGCCCATAGGCAGAGGGCCTCCCTGCAGAGGGAGCGGAAGCCTGTTCCCCCTTGTTTGTTGATGTAGAACATGGCTACTTGGTTGTCCGCCTGTATCAAGACTGTTTTGCCGGAGATGAAGTCCTGGAAGGCCCCAAGGGCATACCTTATCGCTCTGAGTTCCAGCAGGTTGATGTGGAACGATAGGCCCCTTGTTTGTGGAAGTGCAGGCAATGAGCTCTCAGGGGAGGCGTCGGTGGTGATGACCAGCTGGTAGATGGGCTGCTGGAGGAGCCTGTCGTGCATCAGGTTTTCTTTTGCAGGCCCACCAGAGTAAAGAGACTGTTATTGTCCTATCGGGAGAGATGGATGTGGACAGGATCTACGAGTGTTGATTCCAGTGATTGCACAGGTGCCGCTGTAAGTGGCGCATGTGTAACTTCGCGAGGGGCAGCACCTGTGTGGATGCTGCCATGTGACCCAGGAGGCATAGCAGGTTCCGTGCGGAAGTCCGTTGGGCTGATGAAATGCTCCGAGTGAGGTAGATGTTCTCCAGGACCAAGCAGGAAGTCGGTCCTCACATATAGGTGTCATTGGCACCGATGAAGCCCCCGCGGAGCATTTCCCCAGCTTTCTATGAAAGCCTTTGGGAATGCAGGCACGCATGCGCGGTTCCCTTCCCGCCTAAAGGTGCCATCTTACCTCAGTCTCTTTTTTTCCGTGAAGCCCACCGGACGTGTGTCCTGTTTTCCTGGTTAAAATTAGATTTTTTCGGCGATTTTCGCTATTTTTTTCTCCCGGTTCGACACCGGTTCCCCTCCCGCTGGGTTTGGTACACCGGTATCGAGCCCGATTCTTCTTTTTCGGTTTTTGCCCTTCGTGGCTGGTGTTCGCGCCCTTTTTTCCATTTTTCCCTGGAAGGCTGGTCCTTTGACCTCGCGGGGACCCTTTTTTCCCCGATGGCTTCCAACGGTTTTAAAAAGTGTGATCGGTGTAAGAAATTAATGTCTCTCACCGACACACATGACTGCTGCCTTCGGTGCCTCGGCCCCGATCACAACCCTAAGTGGTGCGGGCCATGTGGAAAGATGTCTTCCAAGGCACTCCGAAGTCGCCAGCAGCAAAAAGAAAGGCTTTTCTCAGACTCAGCCTCCGGCCAGGCCCGGACCTCGTCTGAGGCCTCGACATCTCGGGATTCCGATCCCGAGCGCCGTCGAAGCTCCTCGGACAGGGGGTCTCCCGACCGGGAACGCAAGAGGAAGAAGCGGCTCGCGAGGGCGTCGTAGGAGGTCCCTGGTTCCTCAAGGGCCAGGTCTAAGACCCCCGACCGTCGCCCCGGGCCCGTGGAACACGAGAATCCTGCTAAAGTTCCTTGCGTGGAGCCGGAGTCTGCTGGACACGTAACACCCGTAGTCCTCGAAGACTCTCCTCCCAGGGAGCCGATGTCGGGCCCGGCGCCACCGGGGCCCGAGTCGGTGGCTGCTGCATCTCCTGAGCTGAGTCTCAGGATGACAGCCTTGGAGAGCAGATTGTCTGTCTTCATGGAGCAGCAGCGGGCACTGATGGCCAGCCTGTCTGGCGCATCTGCCCCGACCACCGGGACATCGACTTCGAAGTCGACCCCGGAGACCGAGCCGATACTCGAGTCCATCGTGGCTCAGAGTTGACCTCGGTCGCGGTCTCCCTCGACCTCCCGTTCGGGACCGAGGGCGTCGACACCGGTGCCTTCGGCGTCGGGGCGGGTGCTCCAGGGCCCCGCGGGGTCGGACCCTGACTCTTCCTCGGACGAGTCAGCTTGGGAGACGGAGGATGAGGAGTCTCCTGACACCTTCAAGACTCGGTGTGTCCCGTCGGACTCACCGCAGTCTGAGCCCCGGAGTAGGTCCCCCCCCCCGGAGGATACTCTGTTCTCGGAGTTCGTCCGGGATATGGCCGCTGCCTTGGCTATCCCGGCGGACCCCGAGGAGGAGCCTCGAGCTGAAGAGCTCGAGGCCCTACAGTATGACTCTCCTCCGAAGGAGGCCTTTACTGTCCCGGTTCCTCCGATGCCGGAACGGCTCCTCTTCCGGATGTGGGAGGCACCTGCCTCGGTGCCGGTTTTAAGCAAGCGAGTCGACTCAATCTATTGACTCAGGAAGAGCCCTGGCTTTTAGAAGGCACAGCTACCACACCATTCCATGGTTGTGGAATCGGCCATGCATCGTCTGAAGAGCCAGAAGATGCACTCTTTGGTGCCCCCCGGCAGGGAGGCCCGGAACCTCGATGGCGTCGGTAGAAAGTGCTTCCAGGGCTCGATGCTTGCTTGCCATGTCCAGTCTTACCAGCTGTACATGGGCATGTACTTGCGGGACCTGGCCAAGGAGTTGGCCGGGTTCTCTGCTGGACTCTCCGGGGAACCCTTGCAGAGATTCAAGACCTTGTCCTCAGGGATTCGGGACTGCTCGAAGTTCATGTCCCGCGCCGCCTACGATGGCTTCGAGGCTTCGACCCGAGTTGCGGCAGCTGGCATCGCGGCTCGACGCCTGGCATGGCTGCAGTCATCGGACCTCGAGCCATGGGTTCAGGACAAGTTGGTCGATGTCCCTTGCCGAGGTGAGAACCTTTTTGGCAAGCCCATGACCGAGAAGGCCGCTCAGCTCGAAACTGAGCACCTCACCCGGACAAGGCTGTCGAGGAAGACCTCTGCCCCTTCTCATAAAAAGAAGGGCTCGGGTAAAAAGCCCTTTTACCCGAGGAAGGGCACTGCCTATAAACAGTACCCACAATATCAGGCTGCCCAAGCTGCCCCCCAGGGTCAGAAAGCCAAGGGCCAGGGTAATGGGCCCCGTAGGCAGAGGACCCCCAAGGCCTCCGGCCCCTGCTACCACCATATTTTCCAGGGGAGCCTCAAGGCCTCACCTGCACACAGACCTTCTACAAGAGCTTCAGGTCTGTTGGTGGACCAGGCGGTGAAGCCTGTGCCTCCCCACTTACAAGGTCACGGTTTCTACTCCAGGTATTTCCTGGTGTTCAAAAGAACCGGTGGCCTTCGACCCATTCTGGACCTCAGGAACCTCAACAAGTTCCTAGTGAAGGAGAAGTTCAAGATGCTTACTTTTGGAACACTTCTGCCCTACCTCCAGCAGGGAGATTGGCTATGCTCTTTAGATCTAAAGGATGCGTATACTCACATCCTCATTCATCCAGACTACAGACAGTATCTCAGGTTCATTGTGTGAGGTAACCATTATCAATACAGAGTGCTGCCTTTCGGCCTCACCTCCGCCCCCAGAGTCTTCACAAAGTGCTTAGCAGTGGTGGCGGCCTACCTGAGAAACCAGGGCATCTTTGTCTTCCCCTATCTGGATGACTGTCTCATCAGGGGTCAGACGTGTCAGGAGGCCAAACAAGCCACCCTCAGCACTATGGCCCTTCTCCAAAGGCTGGGGTTTGTCATAAACTTTGCAAAGTCCACTTTGCTCCCCTCCCAGAACTTGGAGTTCATAGGAGCAAGGCTAGACTCTCTGCTGGCAAAGGCTTTCTTGCCAGCAGACAGGGCCCAAAGGTTGATGGCCTTGGCAAATCAGTTTCTCAGCAGGTCCTTGGTCTCCGCCAGACTCTGTCTGAGGCTTCTAGGCCACATGGCTTTGACAGTACATGAGACCCCCAATGCCAGGCTCCTTATGAGGCCTGCACAGTGGTGCCTTCGGTCTCAGTGGTCACAGGCCACAGGCAGCCTCAGAGACAGGATAAGGGTGTCCAGACAATTTCTACACTCCCTCAACTGGTGGCTGCACCCACCCAATCTACTGAAGGGGATGCCTTTTCAGATTCCAGGGTACACAGTAGTGATGACCACAGACGCCTCCCTGCAAGGCTGGGGAGCTCATTGTCTAGGCAAGTGCACCCAGGGCCTGTGGTCTCCTTGGGAAGCTGCACAGCAGATCAATCTCCTCGAACTCAGAGCTATTCGATTAGCGCTCAAAGCTTTCACTCCTACCCTGGCTCACCAATCTGTCCTGATTCAGACAGACAACCAAGTAGCCATGTTTTATGTGAACAAACAGGGCGGGACTGGGTCCAGGATCCTTTGTCGGGAAGCTCAGGACCTTTGTTCATTTGCCCTCAAGCACAACATGCTCCTCAAGGCTGTGTACCTTCCAGGCCAGGACAACTACCTGGCAGACAGGTTAAGCAGAATACTGCAGCCCCACGAGTGGCAGCTGCATCCTTCAGTAGTTCAGAAGATCTTCCTAAAATGGGGTCTCCCTTTGATAGATCTCTTTGCCAGCCCAATGAACAAGCAACTGCCAAATTCTGCTCCAGGCAACCACATCCTCTGCGGATAGCAGCGGATGCTTTTCTGATATCCTGGTCTCAGGGCCTCCTCCTATGCGTTTCCTCCCACGCCCTTTGTGGCCCGAACTCTCTCCAAGATTCTTCAGGACAAGGCCTCAGTCCTGCTGGTGGCTCCCAGGTGGCCGAGACAGCCTTGGTTTCCTCTTCTGCTTCAACTGGCGGTGGATCCTCCACTACCTCTGGGGTTGCAACCCGACCTTCTCACACAGGAGCAGGGTTCCCTTCTGCACCCCAATCTCAAAGCTCTCAATTTGATGGCCTGGAGGCTGCAAGGGTAGTTTTGGCTCCCTGGGGCCTACCTCAGGAAGTTGAGGAGGTGGTCCTAGCCTCTAGGAAACAGTCCACTAGGAAAACCTATGCTCTCAAATGGAAAAGGTTTTCTGTGTGGTGTCAGCTGCGTACAGAGGATCCCTTCTTCTGTACTGTGCCAGTAGTCCTTCAGTACTTACTGCATTTGTCAAATCAGGGACTTAAGTCCAATTCTGTTCGGGTCCACCTCTCAGCTCTAGCAGCTCACCACTCACTGTCGCATTCTCTGTCTGGTCACACCTTGGTGTCCCGCTTTCTCAAGGGCTTGCTTTTGCTCAAGCCTCCCATCCGTCCTCCTGCCCCTGAGTGGGAGATGAATGTGGTCTTGCAGCAACTGACTCGCCCACCTTTTGAGCCGATGGCTACTTGTCCACTACGCTTCCTCTCCTGGAAGACACTCTTCCTGATAGCCCTTACCTCAGCTAGGCGAGTGAGTGAGCTTCAGGCCCTGGTCTGTGATAGGCCTTACACCTATCACAGACCAGGATTTATAGGAACAGGGTAGTCCTTAGGACTCATCCAAAGTTCCTCCCTAAGGTTGTCTCCTCTTTCCACCTCAACCAGGAGGTGGTTCTTCCAACATTCTTCCCTAGGTCTCATGCAAGCCAGGCTGAAGCAGTCCTGCATACCCTGGACTGTAGGAGGGCCTTATCCTTCTACCTTGACCGTACGCAGGGGCATAGAAGGGCTACTCAGCTCTTCGTATCCTTTGACCCCAATAAGTTGGGGTTGGCTGTGTCCAAGCGTACCTTGTCCATCTGGGTGGCTGACTGTATCACCTGGGCTTACAAGGTAGCTGACCTTCCGTTGCAGGGTAGGGTCACGGCCCATCGTGTCAGGGCAATGACTGCCTCAGTGGCTCATCTCCGCTCTGTGCCCTTGGTAGACATCTGCAGGGCTGCAACTTGGTCTTCAAGCCAGACCTTTGCGGCCCATTACTGCCTGGAGAGGGAGTCCCGTAGGGACAGTGCTTTTGGCCAAGCAGCAGTACTCCGGAATCTCTTTGAGGTTTAGGCAACTCCTGCCCTCTGTTGGGCTACCGGTGGAGGTTGTGTCCTTGAAAAGCCTTTCTTTGCTGCTGAGACTAGAGGGAGTTCTCTTGTTCAACCTGGGTTCCTCGGTAGCCCAGAGCTTGGGAGTCACCCATATGTGAGGACTGACTTCCTGCTTGGTCCTGGAGAAAGAGTAGTTACTCACCTGTAACAGGTGTTCTCCAGGAGCAGCAGGAATCAGTCCTCACAACCCTCCCTCCTCCCCTTGGAGTTGCAGTTGTACATAGTTTATTTTTCATTTTTGTGTGCTGTTCTTAGCTATGTCATTTTATTGAGGTAAGATGGCACCGTTAGGCGGGAAGGGAACCGCGCATGCATGCCTGCATTCCCAAAGGCTTTCATAGAAAGCTGGGGAAATGCTCCGCTGGGGCTTCATCGGCGCCGATGACACCCATATGTGAGGACTGATTCCTGCTGCTCCTGGAGAACACCTGTTACAGGTGAGTAACTACTCTATGGTGTCCCTCTGGGGTTGCGGGAGGAATGTGTTGGATGCGGTAGTGTCTATATCCACCACAATGAATTCCAGCCATTATGTGGGTCACAGGTTGGACTTCTGAAAGTTCACTAGGAAATCCAGGAATGAAGAGAGCTGGATGGTTAGCTGGCTAGCTGTTAGGGCTTTCTGTGAAGACGGAGCAAAGATCAGTCAGTCATTGAGGTAGGGGAATATACATATATCTTATTTGTGGAGGTGGGCCTCAGCAATTGCAACACACTTGGTGAACACCCAAGGTGCAAGGGAAAGGCCAAAGGGGAGAAGACCCTGTACTGGTAGTGGTTCCCCATAACTTGGATGCGCAGATATTTTCAGTGTGCAACATGTATGAGGATGTGTGTGTATGCATCCTGCAAGTCCAAGGAGGCCAGCCACTTGCCCGGCTGAATGAGTAGCAGGATGGACCCCAGGAAGTACATCCTGAATTTCTCTTGGATGTTGAGGCTCCTGAGGTCGAGGATGGATGGGATGAATGCCGCCAGTTGTCTTGGGGACCAGGAAATATCTGGAGTAGAAGTCCGTGTTGATTTCGTTGGACAGTACAGGCTCTATAGCCCTGGAGGCCAGAAGGGAGAGCAGTTTTGTCATTATGGCAAGCTGCGACGATGGTGGTGTGTTTCTGGAGAGTGGCTTGTGCTGCACAGGGAGGGGGGGTATAAAACCTGATGCGGTACCCCTCCATGATGACCTGAAGAACTAATTTGTCTGTCATGGTGGATTCTCATATACGCAGGAAGGCTGTCAGCTGACATTCCCCCCCCCCCCCCATAGGGAGGGTGGCCATGGCATTCATGCCAAAAGGATGGGTTGGATTTCCCATCACCAGCTTGTGAGGATTTTTGTTGCTTTCTCTCCTGTTGGCAAGGTTTTGAGCGATAGGAGGCCTGGTAGGCCTGTTTATATCATGGTGGCTGCCACTTGCGGTATGAACTGTAAGAGTTATGACACTTGGCAGCGTAAGGCTTTTGATGGTAGGTGCCCTTGCAGTTGGAGAAGGTTCGTTCCAGACCATCCTTTGCGAGAGTTTGCAGGGTGGCACAATGGCCTTTCATATCATTGACCATGTCTTTAACCTTATCCCTAAAAAGCATGTCGCCCACGCAGAGGGAGTCCTCAATGCGGTCATGTGTGTCCTCCCAGAGACCAGACACTCACAGCCAGGCTAGATGGTGGGCCAATATAGCAGTTCCCGCAGTGCGTTTAGCCACATCAAAGGCCACACGGACTTGGTGTATCATACACTCCTCGAGATCAGTGAGGGGGTGACATGATAGACGCCTGTGCTTCTGGACTGAGGGCCGAGATGGCAGCTTTAAGGTTCCTCAGGAGGACATCCTGGTACAGTGCATGTTGGAGCTGGTGGGCTGATATTCTGGCTCTCAACATGGCACCTTGAAAGTCTCTCCAACGCTACTGAGGAGCTTGTGGTCCCAGCCCGGTGGGTTGTTGATGTGTTTGCAGTTGGACTTGGCCCATTTGAGGGCCAACTCCACTACTATAGAATGGTGTGGGAACTCTGACTTGTCGAATCCCAGTGCAGCCTGCACTGGGTACTTCGCGTTGAGCTTCTGGGAGGAGGCGGATCCGGTGGGAGGGTTTTGCCACAACTTGAATAGGTTGTTGCACAGCAACGGGTGTACGGGGAGCAGTGCAGTCTGTTTTGGAGCCTCCAGGAACTTGAGCGCCCCTTGTATCTCTGGCCGTTGATCTGTATTGTCGCTGGTTGCGATAGCTAGAGCAGTCATGACCTTCCACAGGAACTTTGGGTAGGTCAAGTCCTCTTGTGCAGCAGCTGGGTGGTTAGTTGAAGGCATGGTTGCTGTTCCCGTCATCATGACGGTGACCCCAGAGGCAGGGGACCCTTGTGCGGCCACCTCTCATCCCCACAGGGCATTCCCATGTGGCCTGAGGACTGCAGGAGTAAGGAGTCCGGTGAGGAGGCCCTGGAAGTTGGTGGTTCTGTAGTGGGGGCGGCCGAGTGGCATACTGCTTGGTTTATGATGCTGTCTGAGGTTCTGGTTGCAGACCCTGTTGCTGGTGAAGGAGAGGTCTGCTGCGGCAAGGGGACAGGCTTTGCAGACAAAGAACACTGCCGGGGAGGTGGACGAGCAGATGATCCAGCTCAGCCGTCCCTAGAGAGACTCCTTGTGGGATGGGGTTGTCCATGGGCCTCTGGTCATGGTTGCTAAGTCCTTCCAGCTGGCTGAAACTGTCTCTGACTGACCAGGGGAAGGAGAAGGACTAGTCATACCTGTGCCCCCTGCGGCGATCTTGGGTGCTACAGATGCTGCTTCTGCTGTTGCTGTGTTTACTGATGCTGCGGTGAAGGGGTGGCTCCAGAAGGAGCCAGATGGAGGTGATAGTGGCAGCGTCTTCCTTGTGTGCCGGCTCGCGCAGGGGCTGCTGCTGCAGCTGCTGCTGCTGGAGTGTGACCGGCAATGCCCACTGCATTCACAGCTTCCCCTGCAGCTCTTGTGGCTCTTCCTGCCTCTTCTATATCGGCACGGGCTGGAGCAATGTCTCCACACCAACGGAGAGGCCTGCCGGGTTAATCCTTAGTGCCGAGGAGTTCCTCCTTCCTGCTGATGACGGTGCTCCCGGCTTCCTCTGTTGCCATGGTGCCAGCCAGTGCTACTGCAATGGGCGGATTCTCTGCTGATGTCATGGGCTGTGTCGAGGGAGGCCAACATGGCTGCCGCTGGGGAAGCCCTCACATGTGGTTCTTCAGACGGTGTTGTTGCCGCCATGGCAGGGAGACGCAAGGCAGCCAGAAGTGCCTGAACCGGTGTTGCTGATGGGGGAGGAGGCCCTGGAAAAGATCCACTGCAGATGGAGGCCCAGAGGGGCACATCCTGAGCAGTAGAAGCAGCCGGGGAGTTCAGTCACAGCAAGGAAGGCCACATGGTCGCAGGCACCAACTGAGATGAGGGGAGTCCCCTGGAAGAGGTCTTGGAGGATGTGCTTCCTCGCTTTCCTTGCTCGGAGAGACATTTTAGCACAATGTGCTCATTCCTCAGGTTTGTGGGAGACTCTGAGGCAGCGGACACACACCTCATGGGTGTCTGTGCAGTTCATTTTTCTGGCGTAGCGTGGGCATTTTTTAAACCCTTGCTTAAGCATCATACCTTGATTTTAGCTATATCTTGTCTGTGGATTTTCTTGTTAGAAGTGCTAGAACTTATTTGTCAGATAGCTGGAGAGGTCCGTCTTGCTGGCAAGGTAGATGAAAGTGGCTGTCTAGTGGCAGGCCAGTGGGTGGAGGCTGTTGGCACATGCTCAGAAGGGCAAAAAGCTCTTCTGAGCTATGGAGAATTTTTGATTTCTCTGGAAAAGGTACCCTGGATTACTACCTATGCCATACAAAAATGATAAAACACCGCTGTTTTGTACTCCCAAATAACCCCTAATTAGCTGGGGGGTTTTGTAGTCTGTTTTGCACCACTTTGATCGCTTCTGTGGAAGCAGGATAGGCAGTATGTAAGGTTTTTTTTTAAATAAATATCTTTTTAGAATTTATAAACATTTAAAAATAGAAGCTGGATTTATATAGTATTAAAGTGGGAACAATAAGTTGTATTCCAGTTTTTCATGTAATGTTACAGTATATACAGTGCTCTGTTTTTAACTGCTAAATTGTTTTTATTGATTTCTTTATATCACATGGAATTGTTTTTTAATGTATGCAATTTATAAAGGTGTTGCAAAGTGCCATGTAGGTGTGTTTTTTTCTTTTGAAATTGCTTGCTTTACTTTACCCCTCTTCTTTCTGTGGGTGATAGACTGGGGTGAAACAGATTGAATAGATGTTTACACATACATTTGGATTTTCAATTCATGCCCCATAAGCCACACCCACCCTCTCCCCAAAGCACCTCTTTATTCCAATGGATTATGGCAGCCCACACACACCTTTAGCCAATTTGGGAGTGGGAAGGGGGCAATTTCAATCAGGACAATCAAGTCAGATAACAGTACCCAGCTAACTCCTTTTTTTAAACGTTGCTCTTCAGCATCAAACATGTGACTATAAATATTAAATGGAACAGTTTTCAGCAGGGTCCTGTATGTGTCAGGAGGGAGGTGCTCACCTCCACACTGCTTATTACTTACAATTGTTTATTTTTTGGACTAACTCCTTGTTTTGTTCTCTCCACAGGGACCCCAGTGAATCGGATTCCTATCATGGCAAAGCAGGTGTTGGACTTGTATATGCTGTATGTATTGGTTACTGAGAAGGGGGGTCTGGTAGAAGTGATAAACAAGAAACTCTGGAGGGAAATCACAAAAGGACTCAACCTGCCTACCTCGATCACCAGTGCGGCATTTACCCTTCGCACTCAGTAGGTGTCTCTGGTCACTGAAGCAGCCTCTGTCCTTCATGCTTATGAATGTACCTAGATTGCCGGTGTTGTCCTTGCTCTCCACACTCAATAGATGCCTTGGTCTCCAGTACAGCATTTGCCCTTTCTGTTTGGATAGTGAAACTTCTCTCGGAATGTGTTTTCAGGACCAGATTTTCTATGGATTTGTGTCTCTTCTCTTTTCTTTTGGGGGTTTCATGTGGAAGGTAGCACAGTTCATGCTAGAATGAAAGCATTCCTTCCTTATTTGCATGTAGTGGCGGCAGGTGCTCCTCAGGCCATCTTAATGCAAGATTAAGGACCTTACTTAACAGAGATGTTACATTAGGCATGTTATTGTTAATGCCATCGAGGCAATGCCAACTCCTGGAGACCCTTTGGATAGCTGTCCTATTCCACTGGGTTTTTTTGTCAAGCCGCGACTAGAAGTAAATTGCCAGGGCTTTCTTCTGCACAGCAAGTCTACAGCACCTAATAATAGTCTCCCATGCAAGTACTAACCAGGCTCAACCCTGCTTGGCTTCCGAGATCAAACTCGATTTGGCTCACTCAGGGTGGTGTGGTTGTAGACACCAAGCATGTGGGAGGTAATTATTTAAAACTTTTTTCCACATTTAAATCCTGTTTTATATACTGAAACAGGCTCTTCTAAAATTGCATACAGAGATCTATACATAAAAAGTATGTGCACTGTGCAATTGTGCCTGGTTGTACACAGTCTGCACATAGATATTCCCGAGAGTTTAATTTGGGCAGAGTTAGAGTAGAGTCGGGATGTGTGCACATGCATAGAGCGTGTACATACATTTACAGCTGTTCATTTATGTGAGAGCACTTGTGCGCTACTTGGATCTATTGTTCAAGCCTATTCTATAAAGACACATAGGTGCTCATGTTGCCTTTAGAGACAGGTGCCTTTTTCAGCTTTTTACTTAGGTGTCCTTTTATAAAATTAACCCTGGAATAAGGAAAAGTCCTTTAAATTAAGGCCCTGTATCTGAGAGCTTCGTGAGTATTTTATTGAAGGAGGGGGTACAGGGGTTTCTCTGCTTTCATTATCTAATGCAGTGCAGTAGTCTGTAGTGCTGTTGTCACTGAATTCCTGTATACCTTACCATAGGGGGGAAAAGAGCACAGAGCCAAAATGTTAATATACAGTATACAAGCATGTCACTCTCTATTCCGTTCACATACACAAGAGCCCCGATTGTGCCCTGAAAGTTGTGAAAAGAAGTAGAGCTAAGATGCTGCCATTGTAGCCCAGATTTCCTTCACGTGGACAGGATCTAGAAAGGAGTCTGGAGGCTCATCCTAGTATGTTTATGTGGAAATAATGGGACACTTTTTTGTTTTTGCTTGGCAGATACATGAAGTACTTGTACCCCTATGAATGTGAGAAGAGAGGGCTAAGCAATCCCAATGAGCTGCAGGTTGCCATTGACAGCAACAGGAGAGAGGGGCGCAGGCAAGGCTTCGGGGGCACCCTCTATACCTATTCCCCCAGCGGGACTCCCAGCATGCTCTCAGCCCCCAAGCTACAAGCGCCATCTCTAGGGCTGACTGCGGCTGCCACAAATGGAGGTTCCCTGGCACCTGGCCAGAAAATAAAGAAAGGTAATGTGCATCTGGCCCTACAGGAGGGGGAGGATACAGTACCCAACAATGACTTCCCCTCCATCTTAAAATTACAGTGAGACCCTTAATTTGCAAAGAGTAAATGCTTGGAATGAGTGTGGATGGGGATAGTGGGTGACAACACTTTCCTACCCTCTAAACCCACCTCCACATCATGGTGAGAGATTGTTCATATGTTTTTCTCTTCCATATTTTGCAGCCCCACATTCACTAGGTAGGCTAGGTAGCCGCTTAAGGCAGCAGTCCATGGCAGGTGACACGGTGGCTTTGTGCTGCCCGTTTGGTGCTTGCGGCAAACCATGTGCTTCGGTACACATGACCTGTTGTTTCCGACGCCCCTCCAGTGCAACTTCCTATTGGAGGGGGTCAGAAGCAGCAGACCATGCGTGCCGAAGAAAATGGCCTGCTGTGGACACCAAAGTGGCAGCAAACCCACTGCTTTTTAACTACCGCTGGCCCCTCAGAAGAGAGAATCATTGGCCGTGGTAGTTGGGGGGGGGGAGTGGCATGGCTGGGCCTCTTGCCTGGGACGGCAGAAACCCTTGGGTTAGCCCTGGGTGCAAGGGGACCAGTGCTAAAAGTATTTCAGGAATATCCACAGTAAAACGTTGCTTGTTTTTTGCAGGATGAATTTTCCTGAAAGCCTTTGCGCTCAGAAGTATTGTGCAATTCACAGTGGATATACTTTACCTTTGTGTTTATGTTCAGTGAGACCTGTATAGAAAAGGCTGAATAAGATCAGAGTAGGTGACTGGGGGCATGCTCTTCAGACACATAATAATTAGTGTCCTTGCATCCATTTTCAGAGGAGGACCCAGCTCTCCAGATATCTGCACCCTCCCGAATCCCTCTTTCCTTGGCTGGCCGTTCCATGGCAGCAGTACAGGCTGCGGCAGCACAGGCAGCGGTCGTGGCTCAAGCAGCGGCTCTGGAGCAGCTGCGAGAGACGCTGGAGTCTGGGGAACCTCCTGAGAAGAAGATGACGCTGGTGGTGGATGAACAGCAGCGACTGATGCAGCGAGCCATTCAGCAGAATCTGCTAGCCATGACGGCCCAAATGCCCATGAACATCAAGATCACCAGCCAGGGCACAAGGCTTCCAGGTCAGCCAGCCAGCGATGCTCCCTCCTTCTCGTTGGGCTTTCAGGGTGCGGCCCCTGCCTGAGATGCGAGGCTCCCTCTCTTCAAAGCAAATGGTTTGGGGCCATCAAAATGGCTTGGTGGTAGTGCTGTGTGTTACTATGCAGGAAACCTAGGTTGCATTCCTGGCTCCTGCTCCCTAAGCTGGCCAGGGCTAAGGCAGGGAGGGAGGGAGCTCAACCATCACTCCTCAGTGACACCTAATGGCTGGTGTAGGAGAGCACTTGTGCCATGTTCTGGCAGGACGTTGCTGGCTTTCTGTTCTTGTGATTGGGAGGAATGGTGGAGCTGTTTCTTTGACGTTGGGTGCTGAGCATGTTTCTTCTCCGGCAGATAATCGTCAGGACTCTGCAGTAAATCTTGCCTCCAATGGCACAAACAGTATTAGCATGTCACTGGAGATTAACGGCATCGTGTATACAGGTAAGGAGGGCTGCAGGCACTCACTGTGTGCCTTCTGGAAGGCAGCTTCCATCCATCCTGCTGCCTTTTTACTAGGTTGACCGTGCACTGGGCATGCAGACAGCAGCTAGACACTCCTGTACTGCAGTGAAGTTTCCCCTTCTCCTGGCCCCTCTCTCCCCTCCCAGTGGGGGCATTGATCATGGTTACTCTATTCAAACTGGGTGTGAATAATCTAATACATAGTACATCGTAAAATAAATTTTTATGCTGCCCACATTGGGAAAAAGAGTATGTACTACTTATCCATGGCCTTTGTGCTAATTCTCAAAGCCAAGGAATTATGCACATTTTTGCTCTGAAACATGTTGCAGGTGCAAAGCTTACACAGTCGCTGGAAAAGGGCATTTAAAAATTTGAAAATGCAGTCCAGATGCATACTGGAAACCTCTGACCTCCATACATTCACACCTTTTCTCAATGGGCTCAGTGTATGGACATTGTAGAACAATGCACAAACGTCAGCCCCACTAATGGAAAGCAGTGTTCAGAGAAATGCTTTACTTGATTAAGACACTTTGAAAACCAGTCAGAGGACAATTTTCTATGTCCTGCTTATCTGATAGTATGTGTTAGGACAAGCAATTTCATAGATTTTAAAATATTTGCTTTGACTCTAATTTAGCACATGTCTATATGCACTACTTGTGGAGGGGCTGCTCTTCCTGGTGTGAGAGGTCAGCATGATGCCTTAAATGTGCTACAGGGGAAGGGGGTAAGGAATGGCTGCTGTGGGATAGTTAAAATTGCTTCCTGGATGTACTGTAGTGTCTGGTCCAATCCGAGTTTAGCAAACAGGAGCTTTCATGGTATGTACTAAACGCCTACTTGTTGCAGCCCCTCCACGGAGCCAGGGTAGTGCCTTATGCTGCTTTGTGCTGGTTAACGCAATACAAGGCAGCAGTTTAAGAAGTGACTTGCTGATCTGAGATAGGCAGTGTAGTGAGAAGACATGATACTGATACCCTGTGTCATATATTGCCAGAGAAAGACATATCCTCATGTATTATTCTCTTTTTGAAAGGTGTGCTGTTTGCCCAAACACCCAGTTCGTCCGTCTCCACCTCTGCCTCATCCAGCTACACGAAGGGAAATGGCAATGGCCGCAGCAGCAGCAACAGCAGCAACAGCAACACCAGCAACAGCCTGGCTCCCACGGCACTCTCCATACCTCCAGCTCCTACATCGCCTTAACCTGTGGCTCTGCTGCCTCCTTTTGCCAAATACACACAAGTGTACTGCAGCCGATGCCAAAACAACCCAAAACTTGAATTTCGCTTTCTCAGGTTTGTGACCCCCCCGGGTAAGGGGCTGAATAATGGCTTTAAAAAGGGGTTTCACTGTATGAGGGACAATCGCTAAACGAGGGTGACTTTGGCTTTTAACATTTAAACTCGAGGAGGGGGTGTTAATTGTAAATTTTAAACAGTTTTACCTCACTTTCACACTTGCACTGTTTTTATAAATACCTCTGTACATACAAATATTACAAATATCCCGATCGTTAAAGGAAGAGACACACAAGCTGAGTCGCCCCATCTCCTCCTGTGAAAAAAAAGAGAAAATGAAAAGGCTAGAAGATGGTCTTACTGGTTTTGTTTTAATAATGACACTCAAAAAAACCCTCTATGAAATTATAAGAGTTTTCTTTTGTAAATATCTATTTTATTCTCTGAGGCAAAAATCAATATGGGTGTAAGAGAAGTTTTTTTTCTGTGCACTGGTGTTTTTTCAGGGAAGTATGTTCATGCTGAGCGCCTGTGCAGGCTTGCTGGTGACACTTGATTACCCTGGCTCTTAATGCTTGATGTGACCGAGGCCATTGGGGGAGGGGGGGGAGGACAGCTGCTCCAAAGGTAGCATGGGTTGCATATTTGTGAAAGAGGTGACCTTTCAGACTTTTTCCCTTCGCTGGGTCTCCCTATGATGATTGGGGTGGGAAACCTCTCTAGGTCTGGCCCTGGGGGATGTCCCTCAGTGTCTCTTGTCCTGAGGATAAGGGGAGGGATCTCCCTTTGTGAGCTTTTGTGTAGAAACTTGTTCATTGTGCCTTTTATGACATTTCTGCTTCTGTATTCTGTCTGTTTGCCAGACATTTCATTTTTTAATAATAAGCTTGAAGGGCAAAGGAAAGCTGAGAAACAGAGGTTTGTAAGCTTGTATGTATTAAGGAAGCCCCTTCTTGTATGGGCACAGTGCTAGGTGTGCATTTGAGAGCTGCCTTAGTCAAGTGGAAGAAATGTCTGTGTTTACATGGTCAGTGTTTGTCTGAATCTGGGCACACAAACCTTCTTGTGAGTTTCTCTCCCTTAGCTGCTTCTTCGCTTCACTAGAGTAGATTAAGACATGAAGCTTTGTGTTTTTTGAACTTGGAGCTTTAGATAGGACTTTGTACTTGTCTTTTGCTACGTGTTTAAGTGCAGCTGTGGCCTAGTGCACAGTAGCTGGGAAAGAGGACACAATGCATTTGCAGTCAAACAGTAGCCCAAATCTGGGCAAAGAATATTTTTTTCCTGGATGACTTTTCATTTTTGTAACTGCGTATGTGTAGACTTTATTGCTGCTTGGAGTCCAGTTCCAGAAGGCTGTATTTTTGCTCCTGGGGGCTGGGGCACATATTCTGAGTTAAGCTATGACCCTGTTCTGTTAATAACATTTGTGGCTATGGCTGTAACAATGCACAAGGCTTTATCATCTCAAAACAATTCTTCCATGTTATATATACTCTTAAGCACTGCTCCCAGGGAGGGTGGAAGAGTTGAGCTACAGCTCTGGACTCTGCATAATGGGGAGAAAATATGTAAGTATCCTCTTGGCCACTAAAATAACAATGAAATGCCGATTTATGGGCATCTGGGCTGTGGCATGTTGATTTATCGATTTTTCTTTTTTCCTCCCTTTTTTCAGATGATGTATTTGTATTTGATTCTCTAGCCTGCAGCTCATTGAAAGAGGAGAGGAAGAGAGAGACATTCATTAGACGTGAAGATTGACCCCTTGTGTGACCTATTCATCCCTTGAAGTTCTCTTTTGAAAAAGGGAAGGAAGTTGCAGCCATGTTCTGCCTTCCTCATTAAAAGATAATTAATCTTTAACAATTTCTAAGCCGGCAAACTAGCAGCTTCTCTGTGTCCTGGGTACCGTTTGCAGTATCTGTCAAATATTGACTGGCCATGACTCAAGGAATGGGAGTGACTGGTTTCCTTAATCCTGTGGTATACATTAGAGATGGTCCTCTTCTAAAGCCCTGCAAGATTTTGCTGTCTTTCCTCCCACCACTAGATCAAACAGTACCATGGCTGCAATTCTGTGCTTTGCTTTGCTTTGCTTTGGTGGCTATTCTCCTCCTCCAGGGATGTGAGGTTTTTTTGCAAGATTTGGAAGTAATGCTTGGGTGGTGATAGTTCAAGAGGCTTCGTTCCTCTGCACCCTCTTCATAATTTTTGAACACCCTTTTTAGTGCTGTAATTTATTTATTTACCCCGGGGGTGAGAGATGCAGAATTTTTCTTGAAAAGTGAAACTTCACTTGTTAGTAGTAGTGAACATGAAGTGATTGATCTTCTTGATTGATCTGCATTAACGTTTTATTGAGTGGACCTGATTTAGTATACCCTAATGGTCATTTGGGAATGAGGGGAAAGAGAGAGCTTTGGTTATTCCAGCCAGTGAAAGTAAAGGACAGGAACTGTGAGGAGGAATGGGGCCGTCTGCATTCTCAAGCAATACAAGGCAGTAACCCATTGTAGGAAGGAAGGATACCTTTGACTCTGATGCTCCATTCACGTCTGTTATTTATTGTGTGAATTCTACCATATTTCCCAGATTATAAGTCGCTTATGTGTATGTCGCAGAGGCCAAAATTGTGGATTTTACTGGTAAAATTATAGTGTAAGTTGCCCTTTAACAAGTCGCTGAATAAGTCACTGGTACTAAAAATAAAGCGCAAGACAACACAGCTGTTTGGGGTTTTTTTAACCCGATTTTTTTTTTTCTGTTTCACTTTCACTTTACAATAACACTCGAATAAAGTGCATAACAACACAGCAGATCATTCCAGATCAGATTTGTTCTGTATCACTTTCAGGAAAGCTGTTGAAGTCCTCATCTTCAGTGCCACTGTGAAATAGCTCTGCAAGTTCAGATGCCAGTTCGTGTTCATTATCGTTGCCTTAGTCTTCATCTTCATGATTATCTGGGCTCTTTGGTATCTCAGCCTGATTTTATTATTCTATCCCTCACGAACCCCTACCATGCTGTCGCAGCCCACCCAGAGACGTCTGCAAAAGTGGTGTGGCACATACGGCCGGTGGCCGTGAAACTGTTCTCTGTGACACATCCAGTTTTTCCATAGGGGACGCAACACAGCTTTGAATCTTCTGCTGATTGAAATGTCAAGTGGCTGAAGCATTTTTGTCATACCACCAGTCATAATAACCGGGACAGAGTTCAGAGATTTTATTTTCTTCTTTGTCTTCAGTGAAATGGGTTCTCATGCTATCCATGATAAGTAGCGCTTTCTGTCTCTTTAAAAATCCATCCGGCCGCTTACTAAAGCAGTGCTGCAGCCATCCATCCATCCTTTCTCATTCATATCAACAGTAACGTTGGTTGGTAGAGTTTCACGAGGCATCGTCTTCCTTTTGAGTATAATCATAGGCGGCAGCTTCTTTCCACTTGCACAGCAGCCCAGCACCACTGTAAAGTGTCTTTTCGTTTCCGGTGGTTCTAATTTATTGTTCTAACCTCCTTTTGACTGACTGTTCTCCTTAATGGGATGTCAAAGATTAAGGGAACCTTATCCATGTTTATAATGAAGTCCAGTATCACTGTGTATGTGTTGATTTCTTTTTTTACGAATTCCCTGAAATTCCGTACTTTATCCAAGGAATCAGCAGGGAACTGCTGACACATGGTGGTTCTTTGTGTAATGCTCAATTTATATTTTATCATAAATCGGTAGCACTATGAATGACCAGCCTTGAATCCCTCAATATTCATTTCCCTGGCGATATGAACTGCTTTGAATCACACCTGCACAGCAGCAGTCCATGTCCCTGGGCCCTCTGCTCTATGACAAACTGAAGCAGACGTGTTTCTAATTTAGGCCACTATGCTTTGCAGCCGCGATCTGCCTTCTTGCTGCATTTCATCAAGGTTAGTTTTCCTTACATCTTCCCCCAGTCTCTAACTAATTTCTCAGTTATCCCAAAATTTTGCTCAGCTGCTCTATTACCATGTTGTTCTGCATAATGAATAATTTTCAGTTTGAATTCCGCGGTGTATTGGCTCACGGGTTGCCCTATGGCCTGATCTTTGTACGCTTGTTACGCATGCACAGTAGCACACGGCATGCTCTGTGAAAGCGAGAGGAGTTGCACAAAATATCCTGCCAGCAGCCCAGTGCTGCCTGTGCGTCCACTTCTCATGTCACTGAAGCAAGCTTGCGCCTTATCTAACTGAACTATCATGTGTGTTTCTTCTCTTAGAATTGTAGGTTGTGATGGCAATGGCCTTTAAAGGGCCAACAAAGCAGCGATTGTAGTGCCTGTGTTTAGTGTCTTGCAACTGGAGAAGGGGCCTGGGAGATCCTGAAAGCTCAGATACGTCAACAGCTTGTGCTGTTCAGTTAGAAGGAATGAAAACTTTCAAAAACTCCAGTTTTCTCCAGGACCAATCCATCTTCTGTAACCCTATTCTTCCCTTACAAAAAGTTCAAGAGTGGGGTAGAATACTCTCTAAATGTATAAATTGTATGTGCGGGAATCTGTATCTCTGTTCCTCATAGTGTCTCAGGGGATATGATCTATTGGCCAGCTTGTTGCTTGTAGTGGGGAGTGGAAGAAAAAGTCTCTTTTTGCTTATTATAAATTCTAGTTTGTGGGTGTGATGTTTTAGTAATGTATTATGTTCTGGGAATCTGCATTTGAAAAGTTCATATTGTGCCTAAGGGACAGACTTTTTCTTTTGGGGGGGGGGGGGCTCTCTGCAGTAGATCAGAAGGAGAATATTGGTACAATGCAATACCTATATCCTTCCTGCAGCATTCATAGTTTTGCCTGCATAATTGTGACTTCACACTCTCCTAGTGAGTTTTCTGGAAACACGCTTGGGTCGCTGTGAAATTAATTTCAAAGAATTCTTTGCTTGTAAGCCCTGTAACTTCCCTTTTGCTTGAGGAGCCAACATGGATAGGGTCATTACTTACTTTGTTAGTATGTACGGGGCTGGGCATATGCCAATAAAGATAGAATGGAAATGAGAGAGGAAGGGAACTAGGTACTAAAGGGAAAAAAATTGGCTGCCCTCAGAATTGCAGCTCTTAAAGAGTGAAATGCAATTCCTTGCCAGGACTCCCAAGAAGGGAAGAGGAGGCATTTCTCTCCTTCGCCCCATATCTCAGGTGTGCAGTACTACCCAGAGCTGCTGAGTTACCCAGTTCCAAGAGGAGTGAGGTATTTGCAGCCCTTGGCTCTAGTCATTGAAATCGGTGCTGCAGTTCCTATAATGCAGAAGAAAGGATTGCCTGAAATCCAGAGCTAGCCTAAAATATCCCTCTTGGAACTGAGTAACTTGGCAGTTCTGACCACCTGCTCCATCTACCTCAAGGCAGTGTATATGGGGATTTTTTTCTATCTTTAGGGGGAGGGCTAGATATATCAGCCCTGCAGATGGAACAGAATTTGGGTCTCATTTTTAAGACCTAGAGGTTTTTGTAAAATTAGCTCCTTCTCCAAATTGTTTCTTAACTGGTCTTTGAGAGCTGTGTGTGGTTCCTCCGGGTTGGCGTAGAGGAGGGAAAGTCTGCTTGGCAGACAGAGAGACATTACTTGCCATCACAAATAAGGGTTTAGTATTTGTTTCTGAGGGTAGCAGTCAATTCTTGTAGCTCTGAGTTCATACATGTGGTGTGTTCTAATTTTTATTGAATTGTTTTTCTTTGGGGGGGCAGGAGGGCTTACACTGGCAGCTTTTTCTTTAGCAAATATATACAATGGAAGTCTCTGGAGTTTTGCAGGCAGACAAGAAGCAGTGGGGACTGTTTTTACAGTGTGCATATCTCAGGTAAACATATACAAGACTGCATCCTACCTCTCATCCTACAAGATGAATACATTAGCCCATGCTGCATTTAAAAGAAATATATCACAGTTTTTTGCAGAAGTTCAGGTATTAAAACTTATTGAAAATAAAACACTGAAAGTTTACATTTTATAACATTATTATACAGATTGTATTTAAACTTAAGAATATTTAAGTCAATTGTAACCTTGTAAATTTGATGGAATATTAAAAGGCTCAATGAGAAGTTGTGAAGTTTGTTCGGTCTATTGCTTTTAGTCTGACTTTGTTACCTATAGCCTGCAGAAGAGCATGGCAGTTTTCCCATCTCCTGCCCTCTTGTTTCCTAGATTATCTTTCTTTTTTGCGGGACCCTTAAAATAAAAGGTGAGTGCCACTCTCTTTTTTTTTTTTCTTGTGACTGCCAGTCCTGCTATCCTGAGGTCACTCTAGACTCTGTGCTGTATTTATAATGGCAAGAAAAACCATGAAAGTTCTATGATGGAAAGGAAATGTCTTTGAAAAGAACAGTTTGCACGATTTGTGCATTATGTTAAAGGTGAAGGATGATGCCTGCTCACTGTGCCACACTGCAGGCGCTGATGCTTGTTTCAGTTTGCAGTGCCAGAATAGGGGTCATTCAGAGGGATCAGCCAGTCCTGTCACTGCAATTTGCTGCTTTGCTGATGCACACAGAAGATGATGAAAGTAAAACTTTTTGTCTGAGTTTTTCATCTGTAAAATAGTGTGTGTGTGTGTTATGGGAAAATGCCTCTCTCCTGTTTTGCACATCTCTGCCTCTTGCTGCAGCAGCAAAAGGACACTACAGGGCCGGCCCATCCTGTGGAGGTTTGCTGGCATCTCTTTGCACCAGAGCTGTAAACAGGTGTCAGCTGTCCCCTCCTTTAGCAGCTGTAGCACATACGGCCTCTGTACCCCTTGTACAGGTTTAAGATGTGTCCCCAGACTGGCCCGAGCTTTTTTCTGAACTTCTTTCTGACATTTTGTTGAGTATTGCTGAGGGTGTGCTTTGTGCTGGTATAACTATGTCCTGCAGATACAGGCTGACTTGCCGTATTCCCTAGCACAGGTGGTTTTCGTGTCTACAATCCAGTAAGCCCTTTGTAGTGGTTGCATGCTCCTAAGACTTTGAATTTGGAAGTTTCACTGTTTACGTGGTTCCAAACAAGATCCACTTTGGGTGGAAACAGAAGCACAGCACCAGTTTCCAGATTTTGGATCAAAGCGATACTCGTGTTAGGGTTAATGATGTAATCCAAGATAACCCAGAAGCCTGGCCAGTACTTTGTACATTTTCAGGTCAGTATTCTGAAGGACTTAAACTTTAGAGCCAAATACAGTGACAAATAGCAAACCAATATAATACAGAACAAATTGTCACCCTGGCAAGGCATGCTTACACTTTGAAAGTTGTCAGCTCTCATCTAGGTTTTATTACAGTCCGCACAGCTTGTGTGAGGTCTTGCTCAACAGCCATCCAAAACTTTAGAAAGTGAGGCACATGATGCCATTGCTCCACAACCCCTGTTTCAAATTGTTGAGTTAAACAGATAGAACACCAAAAATATACATTAGTGCACCTTAATAATTAGACCCCTTAATATTAACACTCATTTAATTCACTGTTAACACATGTTATTTTAACACAGGTCCCATATTTCTCAATAGGACCTAGTTACTAATAATATGTATTTAATGGTGAATTAATGTGCGTTGATATTAGTACATCTTTGTACATGTCTTAGGATCTAGTTATTATCTTTCCAACACCCTAATATATTGTGAGAACAAGCAACAAGCTGAGCAGTTGCATTCTTCACAGATACCCAAAAACACAGGAAGAGCCTAAGAGTTGTACACAATCATAGTATAAGTGAGTGGGAAATCAAACTTCAAGATGGCCTTGATGACCTACCATACCTCTTGCCAGAAAGGTTGGACATTAGGGTAATAAATAATATGATCAGGAGTCCTAATGCTGTCATGACAGAACCAACATCAATTGAAAATTGTACTATCAATGTGATGCAAATTAAGAGAAGTCCAATACACCCGATGTGCCAAAAAAAAAAAAAAAGACATGGATTGTGAAAACAGAATGGGTATCGTACTAAGTACATACTTAATTATCAGGGCCACTGTCATTGAGATTGTTTGGTTTTTTTTAATCATGATGGGGAAGGTTGGAAACAATGGTGTCCATCTTGACTGGCTGCAGCACCCATGTTTCATTAAAATGGTGATTCTAAATTGGGGAGAATCAGATTCCCAGATATTTAAAGCCCTCTGGCCCAAGAATCAAAACTAGATTTCACACAGTGAATTTTAAGTGGCACGAGTTCAGATTTGATCCAATTAAATTTCATAGAAAAACTACCAAAACATTGTATCACAGACATAAATTTAGGCATGATGACATCAGGTGTTTCATATCAGCATAAGCAGACAATTTAAAGGTAGAAGCACCTATCATAATCCCTCATATAATCATTTTTATATATTACTAAAGGTAGGGGTTCCAGGGCCCAAATCAAATAGTAGTGGAGACAAGGGGGATATCCTTAATGAGTGTCCCAAGTTAAGGCAAAAGATGCAAAAAGGAAAAAAGTGATCGGATCCACAGCAAAGCTACAAGAAAAGCAACAAAAACCCACCAAAAAAATCACACTCTCAAAACTCCCTGGGTGTATACCCTTACCCTCTGAAAACTAAAAATGGAACTGAGAAGAGCTGAGCAAAAATGTCGGAAAACCACCTCAAAGGAAGATCGGAACAACTACCTCATACTCCTACAAAGCTATCACAGCAGCACAGATTGAGCCAAGAAAGAATATCACTCAAACGTCATCAACACTGCAATAAGCCACCCAAGAGAACTATTTGACATAGTTAGATGACTCACTGAAACACCTCCAAACCCAAACCAAGCAATCAATGTCACTCACTAACAACTAGCTGCACACTACAAACTACACCCAGACCCCACTCACCCCCCTCTCACCGATACAACTACCAACGGGATCTGCTGGCTCACATTCCAAACAATTGATAGCAAAAATATCGAGAACATCCTCACAAAGCTAAACACTACCACCTCACCGCTAGACCCATGTTCCCCTAATTGGATCAAATCAACAAGTACCGAAATCAGCCCATTTCTAGCCAAGATAGTGAATGAAGCACTCCAACAAGGAATAATGCCTACCAATCTTATGATTTCTTCCATCTGCCCTACACAGAAGAAATCAAACCTCTTCCCAGCAGACCCAGCATCATACCGATCTATTGCCAGCCTCCCATTCCTAGCTAAAATCATAGAGAAAACCATACAGCTCCAACTCCAAAGCCATATTGATGAAAACCACCATCTACTTGATACTCAACAACATGGATTCTGCCCACTACATGGTGTAGAAACTCTCTCATGACCTGCCTCATTAATACCATAACCAAGGGAATCCAAGATCTTACACAAAACCTACCTGTTATTCCTTGACATCTCCTCAGCATTTGACACAGTCAACCACACCATCTTACTACAGAGACTACAACTATTTGGAATCCAGCATGCAGTACTCAGTTGATTCAAATTGTTTCTTACAGAGAGAAAACAACAAATAAAAATTGGCTCAAACATTTCCAAACCCTACCAGCAAACCCAAGGAGTACCGCAAGGCTCCACCCTATCTGCATCCCTCTTTAACCTATACCTTCAACCCCTATTCACAATTATCAAAAAACACAACATCCACTTTCACATATACACTGATGATATTATCCTATACTCCCCACTCCTCTCCTATCAACCTGATTACAAACAAATTCAAGACTGTTTCACAGAAGTCACACATTGGCTGTCAACCAACAAACTATCCATCAATTTAAAGAAGACAGAAGTTATGCTCATTACAATAGATACTTCCTTCACACCGCCACTACCATAAAATTAAACAACATACCAATAAATGTAAAAACTGAGCTGAAATACCTCTGCATTACAATTAACAAGCAACTATCCTTCAAAACCCAATAACAACAGCAAGGACAATCTACTTCAAAACAAAGACCATGCAGAGACTTTGCCCGCTTCTCGAGGCAACAGATTTCAGATCTGCACTGCAAGCCCTCACCCTCCCTCATGCAGACTTCTGTAACAATATCTACCAAGGACTACCTCAATCAACACTCCTCCCTCTACGAACTGCTCTACACACCGTTGCAGGTACCATACAAGATGCAAATAAATATGATCACATCACCCCCATCCTAAAACAATTACACTGGCTACCACTTACCAGCAGAATAAATTATAAATGCATCCTCCTCGCACACAAAATACTTCATTCACAACAGGAAACTTGCCTCAAACCCCTACTACAGAAAACCCAAACATCCAGGCCACGAAGACAGACTACAATCAACAGACCTCAAACCAAGCATAAATACAATCAACAAACGTGTCACAGAGCATTTGAGCTGTACGCTCCCTCCCTATGGAACTCCATCCCTTACACACTAAGAAATATCACCAACCTCCCTACATTCTGCAAACACCTTAAAACCCACCTATTCACTGAATACTTCCCCCTCCCCCACCTAACCCCTTCAACTACATAACTCAACCACAACAAACTCGCAAATGTAAATAGTTGTTTATATCAGTTAAAATTTTACATTGAACATATGCTATACAAGTAACATTCAAACATTTTGTTAATATAACTTGTTCTGTTCCCTGAAACTGCTTTGACCTGTCGAAAAGCGGTATATAAACATAGCTAAATAAATATAATTAAAAGGTGTGCTCATTTTCCACAGCTGAAGAAGCACTGTGATTACTTAACTTAGATTCTATCTATTCTCTAAAGCAACTAGCTGCTGCTTTCTAAGATAATTCTAATAATGGTATAGCTATTATCAGCCTTAAAGGCATCCCATTTAATATTCTGTGACTCAAAACCATGAACATTAAACTGAAAAAATTCCTTCATAGTTATTTTCATGTGGGTAATAAATATGGCATTTCAACAATGCATTATTACAAAACCCATAGGGAGGGGTGCCTAGGCACTAGGACGCCTAGGATCAGCATAGAAGTAACAGCATAATCCAGAACTAATAATGTTTCCTTATTCCTCCAATCCACACCAGACGCATGGGGTTATACCTCCCCACCAGCAAATGGAGACTGAGAACCACTGATTTTGATGATATCCCAGTATAGGGATCCTGTGCAGCCCTCCATTTATCAGAATTTCTCAGTCTCCAGCATAATCCAAAATTAATATAGAATGTATATTCTCCAGGACCAAGCAGGAAGTCAGTCCTCACTTATGGGTGACGTCGGCGCCGACGGAGCCCTCGCGGAGCAATTTTCCCCAGCTTTCAAAGAAAGCCTTTGGGAATTGCAGCGCGCATGCGCGGTCCTCTTCCCGCCCAAGGGTGCCATCTTAGCCAGTCTTCTTTTTTCCGCGGAGCCCTACAGACGTCCCCGTCTTGTCCCCGCGAAAAAGTCGATATTTCTTCATTATTTTATTCTTTTTCCTTCGGTTCGACGCCGGTCTTTTTCCCGCCCGGACTCGCGACGCCGGTCACGAGTCCTCTTCCTTTTTTTATCGGTTTTTCTGACTTAGTCAGCTTTCGTTTTCGATTTTTCCCTGGCAGCCCGGTCCTTTGACCTCGCAGGGGCCCTTTTTCCCCCGATGGCTGCCAGTGGTTTTAAGCGGTGTGGTCAGTGTGACCGAAATATGTCACTAACTGACACACACGACTTTTGCCTCCGCTGCCTGGGCCCGGATCATGAGGAACTGATCTGTGGGCCCTGCGGCAAAATGTCCTCCAAAGCGTTGAGAAGTCGGCGGCATCAGCGTGATAGGATCTTCGCTGACCCCAGCCGTACCCGGACCTCGTCGGAGGCCTCCGCGTCCAAAGGCTCCAGCTCGGACCGTCGCCGGAGTTCCTCCGACCGGGGTTCTCCCTCCGGGGACCATCGTCGGAAGGTGAAACCCGCGAGGGCGGCGTCGGTGGACGCTCCTGGTTCCGCGAGGGCCAGGTCGCATAGCCCCGACAGCCGCCCCGGGTCCTTGGAGAAGGAACACCTCACGAAGAGACCTCGCCTGGAGTCGGAGATGCCTGCTCGGGTAAGTCCTGTGGTCCTTCTGGACTCGCCTCCGCGACAGCCGACGTCGGGCCCGACGCCGTCGGGGCCCGAGTCGGGGGCTGCTGGGTCACCTGAGCTCGGACTCAGGTTGACGGCCTTGGAGAGCAGACTGTCTGCCTTCATGGACCAGCAGCAGGCACTGCTCGCTGGCGCCGCTGCCCCGACCGCCGGGACGTCGACGTCCAAGTCGACCCCGGAGACCGAGCCGATCCTTGAGTCGATGCGAACTCGAGTCGATCCTCGGTCGAGGTCACCCTCGGCCTCCCGTTCGGGACCGAGGTCGCCGACGCCGACTCCCTCGGCGTCGGGGCGGCAGGCGCCGCGCCCTGCCCGGGCCGACCCCACCGAGTCCTCGTCGGAGTCGGTCTGGGAGTCTGAAGAGGAAGAGTCGCCTGATTCTTTCCGGACTCGGTGTGTCCCCTCGGACTCACCGGAGTCCGAGCCTCAGAAGCAGTCCCCCCCGGAGGATGCCCGGTTCTCGGACTTCGTCAGGGATATGGCCAAGGCTTTGGCCTTCCCTGTGGACCCCGAGGAGGAGCCTCGAGCCGAAGAGCTCGACGCCCTCCAGTATGACTCTCCCGCAAGGGAACACTTTACTGTACCGGTTCCTCCTATGCTGGAACGACTACTCTTCCGCATGTGGGAGAGTCCGGCCTCCTCGCCGGTCCTGAGCAAGCGGGTCGATTCTATCTATCGAGTCCGCAAGAGCCCTGGCTTTCAAAAGGCACAGCTACCACACCATTCCATGGTAGTGGAATCGGCCATGCATCGTCTTAAGAGCCAGAAGATGCACTCCTCGGTGCCTCCTGGCAGGGAGGCCCGTAACCTGGATGGCCTTGGTAAGAAGTGTTTCCAGGGCTCTATGCTCGCATGTCGTGTCCAGACTTACCAGCTATACATGGGCATGTATCTCCGAGATCTGGCTAAAGAGCTAGCCGGATTCTCCGCTGGTTTGTCCGAGGAACCCTTGCGGAGGTTCCTGGCCTTGTCCACTGGCATTCGGGAATGCTCAAAGTTCATGTCCCGAGCAGCCTATGATGGCTTTGAAGCATCGGCTCGAGTGGCCGCAGCCGGCATCGGTGCCCGCCGACAGGCTTGGCTTCAGTCGTCAGACCTTGAGCCCTGGGTACAGGACAAGTTGGTCGATGTCCCCTGCCGAGGCGAAAACCTCTTTGGCAAGCCCATGGCTGAAAAGGCTGCACAAATTGAGACTGAGACTCTCACCAGGACCAGGCTTTCTAGGAAGACCTCTGCCCCTTCCCAGAAAAAGAAGGGCTCGGGGAAAAAAGTCCTTTTACCCGAGGAAGGCGGCTGCCTACAAACAATACCCCCATTATCAGGCCCCTGCAGCTCCCCCACAGGGCCAGCAGGCCAAGGGACGGGGTAACGGGTCCCGTAGGCAACAAGCCCCCAAGCCTGCACCACCAGCCCCTGCTCAGCAGGGTGGGGGTTTTTGACTCACTAAGCATAG
This sequence comes from Ichthyophis bannanicus, assembly GCA_033557465.1. Classification (NCBI taxonomy): domain Eukaryota; kingdom Metazoa; phylum Chordata; class Amphibia; order Gymnophiona; family Ichthyophiidae; genus Ichthyophis; species Ichthyophis bannanicus. Next base: position 310,901,326 of record CM066039.1, read on the forward strand.
CCTCTCCCCCCCCGCTGGTTCCTCCCAGCACCGGAGGCCGGCTGGTTCACTTCGCCCACAGGTGGTCCAGCGTCACCTCAGATGCCTGGGTGCTTCAAGTCGTGCGAGAAGGCTATCTTCTCCACTTCCACCAGGTCCCTCCCTCCTATTTTCCGGGAGAACCTCCACGACTCCCTCTGCACAGGGAATTACTCCTTCAGGAGTTAGCAGGTCTTCTGCAGGAACAGGCGGTGGAACCGGTGCCACACCACCTGAGAGGTCAAGGCTTTTATTCCAGGTATTTTCTAATACCAAAGAGAACAGGAGGCCTCAGACCCATCCTGGACTTGCGCAACCTCAACAAGTTCCTTGTGCGGGAGAAGTTCAAAATGCTTACCCTTGGAATCCTTCTGCCCTACCTCCAGCAGGGAGATTGGCTATGCTCCTTGGATCTAAAGGATGCCTACACGCACATCCTCATCCACCCAAGCCACCGCCAATACCTAAGGTTTGTGGTGGCAGGAAATCATTACCAGTACAGAGTACTGCCCTTTGGCCTGTCCTCCGCACCGCGAGTCTTCACAAAATGTCTCGCGGTGGTGGCTGCCCATCTCCGGCTTCACGGCCTCTATGTCTTTCCGTACCTCGACGACTGGCTCATCAGAGCGGCGTCCGCTCCGGAGGTCACCAGCGCCACACGCCGCACGGTGACTCTTCTGCAGTACTTGGGCTTTGTTATAAATTTCGCAAAGTCCACTTTGCTCCCCTCACAGGATCTCGAGTTCATCGGCGCAAGGCTCCACACTCCTCGGGCACGAGCGTACCTACCGCTCGATAGGGCTCAACGGCTCATGGACCTAGCCGACCGTTTTCGCAGCCAGCCCCTGGTCTCCACCAGGCGCTTCCTGAGACTGCTCGGCCATATGGCTTCCACCGTCCATGTGACCCCCAATGCCCGCCTGAATATGCGGCCTGCTCAATGGTGTCTCCGCCAGCAGTGGCGACAAGCCACAGGCGGCCTAGCAGACCTAGTGCGCGTCTCCGAGCCGCTGATCTCGTCTCTCCGGTGGTGGCTTCGGCAGCCGAACCTGATATTCGGAATGCCTTTCCAGTCACCTCAGCCGACCCGGGTGCTGACCACGGATGCATCCCTCCTGAGCTGGGGAGCACATTGCCAAGGGGCACGTACTCAGGGCCTCTGGACCACGTGGGAGTCTGCTCAGCAGATCAACTTCCTGGAGCTCAGGGCGATCCGCCTGGCTCTCAAGGCTTTCTTCCACCTGACTTCCCACCAGTCCGTCCTTGTCCAGACGGACAATCAAGTTGCCATGTTCTACGTGAACAAGCAGGGGGGCACGGGCTCCTTCCTCCTCTGCCGGGAGGCACAGAAGCTCTGCTCTTGGGCCGTCAGTCACGGCATTCTCCTCAAGGCAGTTTATCTCCCGGGCCAAGAGAATTGCCTGGCGGACAAACTCAGCAGGATCCTCCAGCCGCACGAGTGGCGTCTGGATCCCTTGGTAGTTCAGAAGCTCTTCCTAAAGTGGGGCCTCCACACGGTGGATCTCTTTGCCAGTCCTCACAACCGGCAGCTTCCTCGCTTCTGCTCTCGTCAGCCACACCCCCTTCGGGTTGCGGCGGACGCTTTTCTAATTTCATGGTCGGGGAGCCTTCTGTACGCTTTCCCTCCCATCCCGCTAGTCTCTCGGACTCTTTTCAAGGTTCTCCGAGACAAAGCCTTCATGATCCTGGTGGCCCCTCGCTGGCCCAGACAGCCGTGGTTTCCGCTCCTACTGCAATTAGCGGTGGAGGATCCATTCCCTCTGGGGGTACAACCGGATCTCCTCACTCAGGATCAGGGGTCTCTACTGCACCCCAACCTCAGGTCTCTCAACCTCATGGCCTGGCTGCTGAGAGGGTAGTCCTTGCTCCCCTTCTCCTGCCGGCAGAGGTGGAGGAGGTCGTCTTAGCTTCGCGACGGCCTTCTACCCGCAAATGCTACGCCCTTAAATGGCGTCGCTTTGCCGTCTGGTGTACCCAACAGTCTCTGGATCCCTTCTCCTGCCCGGTGTCGGTGATCTTGCAATACTTGCTACACCTCTCTAATCTGGGACTTAAGTCCAACTCCGTCAAAGTTCACCTCAGTGCTCTTTCGGCACATCATGTGCCGGTGGACGGTAGACCTCTCTCCAGCGACCCTCTCGTAGCGAGGTTTCTCCGAGGTCTCCTTCTACTTAAACCACCTCTGCGCCCGCCAGCGCCTAACTGGGACCTGAATGTGGTTTTGCAGCGGATCACCTGTCCGCCTTTTGAACCTATGGCTACCTGTTCTCTCCGTTTTCTGTCTTGGAAAACACTGTTCTTGATAGCCCTCACTTCTGCTAGACGCGTAAGTGAATTGCAGGCCCTCGTGTCTGATCCCCCTTACACTCGGTTCTACAAAAATAGGGTAGTCCTACGGACTCACCCAAAATTTCTTCCAAAAGTGGTCTCCCCTTTTCACATCAATCAGGAGGTGGTACTTCCAACCTTCTTTCCCATACCACACTCCAGCCGAGCTGAAACGGTCCTCCATACCCTGGACTGTAGAAGGGCTTTGAACTTCTACCTTGACCGTACGCGGGAGCACCGTAAAGCTGCTCAGCTTTTTGTGTCTTTTGACCCCAATAAATTGGGGCTCCCGATCTCCAAGCGTACTCTGTCCATCTGGGTTGCGGACTGTATCTCTTGGGCTTATGGGGCAGCCGGACTCTCCTTAGAAAGTCGAGTCACGGCTCATTGCGTTCGGGCAAAGGCTACGTCAGTGGCTTACCTCCGCTCTGTTTCCGCTGGCAGACATCTGCCGGGCCGCTACTTGGTCTTCGAGCCAGACTTTTGCGGTCCATTACTGTCTCGAGAGGGAGTCCCGCAGGGACAGTGCTTTCGGACAGGCAGTCCTCCGTAATCTCTTTGAGGTCTGAGCAACTCCTACCCTCCATCCCGGATGTGGGCTACCGGTGGGTAATAATTCAGCGAAGATTCTTTCCTGCTGTGCTGCTGAGCTAGAGGGAGCTCATTTTTGTGCTTAGGGTCTCCGGTAGCCTTGAGCTTGGGAGTCCCATAAGTGAGGACTGACTTCCTGCTTGGTCCTAGAGAAAGCGTAGTTACTCACCTGTAACAGGTGTTCTCCAGGAGCAGCAGGAATCAGTCCTCACTACCCTCCCTCCTCCCCTTGGAGTTGCAATCGTCTGCTTATGTTCTTTTTGCAAATTTTTTATGCTGTCTTTTTTTAGCTATGTCATCTGACTGGCTAAGATGGCACCCTTGGGCGGGAAGAGGACCGCGCATGCGCGCTGCAATTCCCAAAGGCTTTCTTTGAAAGCTGGGGAAAATTGCTCCGCGAGGGCTCCGTCGGCGCCGACGTCACCCATAAGTGAGGACTGATTCCTGCTGCTCCTGGAGAACACCTGTTACAGGTGAGTAACTACGCTTTTGCTTCAACCATAGAGAGAAGCAGTGTCTTAGAAACCAAGAAATCATCAATCTGGGAATGCAGTTGATGGGGAAAGGAAAAGAAAGTGAATTCTTTACTGGTAGGGTAACAAAGCTTCCAGGGATCAGCCAGCCCTGCAGGTGTCATCCTGTTCCTGATAATCACAACAGCCTTGGGCAATCCCTGGTGTAGACTACATCAGCTATCTAGAAGCATGTCCAAGGCTGATTGAGATCACCCCCCTAAAATAACTGACATTCCCCTTTCCCCAATAATAGTGCCAATATGGCAGTGGTTCTCAACCTTTTTTGTACCGTGACCCCTTTTACCATTGGTCAACTTGTGGTGACCCCCAATGATAAAATCAAATGCGTCTCTCTTCCTTTATCGTTAACGCATTGTCGCTGTAATCATTTGTTGAATTATTTAATATATTATAGGCCTTTGCAATATGTTTTTATTCATAAAATTTACTTATTTAAACTACAATAACAAGTAACAATATTTGATTTCAAAATTATGATGATTTTGTTGTCAAATCACTAATATGAAATAAAATTATTTTTTCTACCTTTGTTGTCTGACCAATTTATTCTCTGATCATGCTGGTCCCGATCTGAGGCTTCTGCTTTCCTGTCTTCTCTTAGCTCTCTTTCTGTGGTCTATGGTCCATCTGCCATTTCTTATCTCTTCTTTCGTTTTCTTCACTTCTTTCCATCAGCCTATTTCCAGTCCCAGTAACCCTCCCCAGTATCGGCCCCTTTCCAGTCCTCACTCCCAGTACCTTCCAATGTCAACTTGCATTCCCATGACTGCCACTGGTGTCCATTCCCTTCCAGTCCCCCTCCTTCCCCACTGACCAGTCCCTTCTAGTACAAATACCATGGCAGCCCCTCTCAGATCCACTCCCAGTTCCATTCTCCCATCCCCTCATATCAGCCCATTTGTAGCCTTAGCCCCCAGTTTTCTTCCAGGGCCAGCAGCTCTATCCTCCCCTACATACAATCAGCCCATTCCCAGTCAAAGCCCCCAATCAGCTCGCTTCCAGTGCTAGTCCCCCCTCAACCCCATTACCAGTGCTAGCCTACCCTAATCAGCCCAATACCAATCCTACCCCCCATCAGCTCATTACCAGTCCTAGCCTCCCCTAATAAGCTCATTTCCAGTGCTAGTCCCTCCTCAACCCCATTACCAGTGCTAGCCTCCCCTAATCAGTCCATTACCAGTCCTACCTCCCCCCCATCAGCCCATTAACAGTCCTAACATCCCCAATCACCTCATTTCCAATGCTAGCCCCCCATCAGTCCATTACTAGTCCTACCCCCCTATCAGCACATTACGAGTCCCAACCCCCCTTGATCAGTCCATTCCCAGTCCTGGCCTCCACTAATCAACCCATTACCAGTCCTAGTCCCCCCCCCCCTATCTGCCCATTATAATCCTAACCCGCACTGTCTCTCCCCTCTGTCCAGCATTTATCCCCGTATGTCCCCCTGTCTCTTCCCTTTGTCCATGTCAGCACCCCTCCCTCCCTCCATCCATGTCAGCCCCCCTCCCTCCCTCCATCCATCCCTCCATGTCAGTCCCCCCTCTGACCATGTCAGCCCTCCCTCCATGTCAGCCCCCCTCCATCTATCCATCCCTCCATGTCAGCCCCCTCCCTCCATCCATGTCAGCCCCCCCTGTCCATGTCAGCCCCCTCCCTCCATCCAACAATCAGCTCTCCCCTACCTCCATGTCAGCCCCCCCACCCACATGTCAGCCCCGTTGCAGGTTCTCTGCCCCCTACTCCCCTCTCCCTGTATGCCTGCTACTGCCCTCTTCTTCTGCAGCCGCGGCTCCCTGCCTCTTAGGGAACCGTGGCTGTGCCTGCTGTGAGTGAAACCATTGCGGAGCCTTTCTGTCTCTCAATGGGCTCCGTGCAGCATGCCATTGTCCCGCCTCCAAAGGAAGTGGTAAACAACTTCTTTTGGAGGCGGGACAATGCTGCATGGAGCCCATCGAGAGAAAGGCTCCGCAACGGCTTCACTCACAGGCACAGCTGCGGTTCCCTAAGAGGCAGGGAGCCGCGGCTGCAGAAGATTGGAGTCTGTCAGTTTGCCGCTGCCGAGAAGCGGCAGCAACTTGTGCGCTTTTTTTTTTTTTTAATAGCGGAGTGAGGCGACCCCCGCTGAATCCTGTGGCGACCCCCCATGGGGGTCACGACCCACAGGTTGAGAACCACTGCAATATGGTCTGATAAAATAAAGGGTCACCTTTAACTGATGCATACAGATTAAAAAGAAGATTCAAGGGTTCCCTATAGCAGCGCTTCTCAACCCTCTCCTGAAGGCATACCTAGCCAGTCGGATTTTTTGGGATTACAACAATGAATATGCATGAGATAAATTCCCATACAGTGGATCTCAAAATACATGCAAATTTATCTCATGCATATTCATTTTGGTAATCCTGAAACCCAGCTGGCTAGGTGTACCTCCAGGAGAGGAGAAGCCCTGCCATATAGGGGAGATGGATTTCCTGAAGATAGTAAATATCTGTCTTAAATTTCTTGAGATCCCAGTTTTTTATGCTTTTTAACAGGGTGATTAAGGCCATTGGCATTTAGTGATACAAATATAATATGTACCATAAAAGCCATTTCCCCAAAACTGTAACATGTACAATCCTGGCCCTGCCAACCTGCTTGCTCGCTCTCACATACCACACATCCCCACGCATAGCCCATATATTGCCCCTCTCGCAAATTCAATGCAGCAAACTCTCATCCATTCGTGCACACCCCAGCGCAATGCAACAGGTAACAAACTGCATAATGGTTAACCCTCAAACAATCATTATGGAGAAAGTCAAGTCTAGCAGCCACTAAAATTGCCAATCTCCATGAGTTCTTCCCTTCACCAGGGTTCCACTCTGAACAGGTTCATAAGCTGTGCTGTCATCCCAACTCTCTCCTAATCTATACCCCCTCCTTATTTCCCCTTTGTTTCAGTATTTTCTTTGCTTTCCTGTTTGATCAATTTAGTTATTTTCTTTCTTGTGGTGTTTTCTTTATTGTAAACCGCAATGTTTGATTCACAAATTGTGGTATATCAAATAAACTGCAACATAAACATAAACTCAGACATAGGCATGCAGTCTGACAGTTCTTGTACAAGGTCCAGAAATGTGTAGGTTCCAAAAGTCTTGCAGGCTCCATCAACACAGCCAGACCACATTTTGATCATGCTTCTCATAAGCCAAAGAGCAACAGAAAGAAAACAATCACAAGGTTCATTTGCCACTGTTCCAGATCATGGAGGTAGTGTTTTAACCCTGCCAGTTTCGTAAAGTTCCAGGTAGTAGTAGTAGTATATCTGACCCACATAGTGGCCACATATACAAGGCCATACTAGGCCACTAACTCCTTTGATTTGGTGCTGTTACTGCCTCCTATGTGATACTGTTAGTTTAGCCAAGCCCAGGATAATATACAATTGATTACCATTCCATTTTATCAAAGTAGTAGTACGAGCCTTTTGTAAAATCACCATGACCTGAGGATATCACAGGACTTTCAGTATAAAAGGGCAGAGTGTGCTTTGCCAGAAGCTCTGGGCTTTCAGGAGTGGGCCCATCAAAAGCCAAGAACACCAACCTAGGTAGAAATACCTCCATGAATGTGACAAGAGTGTGTCCCTCCACTCCTTCAGACAAGCATAGTGTACCCAAGTTATTTTTGTAGTTCCTGTTACTAGCATCATGTTCCAGGTCATGTAAACTTTTGCAGTCCCTCTGTGGGCACAGCATATTTATCCTCTACCACCATACCTCTGCCCACAAGGATTTCCACATACTCTTGAACCACCTGTATTTGTCCAGCAAATCGAGCTAAGTCTTGCCGCATCTTTCATCACGTTGTGGTTACCTCTTATTAACTCCTTCATAGACACCGGCTCTGCAAGTATGGATTGGTAAAATTGGGAATCTCAGCCACAGGCACCATTGTAATGGGAGTCTGAGGTTCCTGATTGGCATATTTGATCTTTTCCATTGCCATGAAGGCTGCCTTGTGTTTTATTTTGCTACTGCCAGAAGTTGGTATCCTACAATACCAGTGGAGTCAGATTCTGTGGCAGGAGAACAACTCCTGCTGAAGTTGTTCTAGCACATTGTTTAGAGAGAGGTTTATGCGTTCATCTTGGTCAGAACGGAGCAAGGATGCAATGACTGACTATGCTAATAGCAGTGATAGCTGCTATCTATATAGCAAAGCAGTTTAATTTAGGACTGCAAAGAAGCGGTCCTAAATTAAACCACCTAACTATATCTACAGTGGCTGATTGTCATCGCTATACATATAGCCAGCAGTAGGAGCCACATTGTATGTATATTCAACACCTGCAGTCTCTGAATAGCAGTGTTGAAAAATGTCTTTTTTTAAACCCCAGGCTTGGTGGTAGTGATTGGATTTTTTTCTTATTTTTAATCACTACTATCGTTGAAAATTGACCTGTTTGGAGGATTTCCTTGGTTATCCCACAGTGTAAGACTTTCTGGGATACCAGAGAATTTATTGTACCAAGAAAGGTGCCGGTACTCAAACGTAGGGCTCTTTCATTAATACTTGAGGACCATGGGTTAATTTTAGCAGGCAATGAAAAAGGTGCTCTAGTCGGTACCACAGAGTATACCCTCCAAAAAAAAAAAAAGGCTCTGTCAGTGGTTATTCCGAGTTCCGTTTAGCGGGGATGTACATCCAAACTGGACATGCATCCCTGCTAAACAGCAGGGGCTGGTTCCCTAGCCCAAGTTCCCTGCAGGTACAGCCAAGATGTGTGGGGAACTTAGGATAGGGGCGGGACGGAGGATGAGTGAGGGCAGGCTATTCTGATAATGGCCCAGTACATCCAGGCATGGGGATTTGAATGGGGGACTTATTCCACCCTGGAGGTGGAATAAGTCCCCCTGGTTGCCGGTGAGATGAGCCCAGAGGTGAGATGGGCAGGGGCCCCCCACAGCCTGATCCTGGCATTGGAAGGTCCAATCGGGGGTCAGGCAGCAGGAAAGATGACAATTTTAAAAACTGTGGCAGAGCGTGGCTCCTGCATGGAGCTGCGGTGTCATGGCTGCTTGCAGGAGCCTGGCTGGGCTAGCCAGGAAGACATCTGGTGGTCCGGAATCAGGGCATGTCTGGGACGTCCAGGCTTTATGCCCCGATTCTGCTCCTGTGAGGCTATCTGGCTCCTGTGGAAGATGAATCGGGTGTATATCTTGATTGTCCAGATTCTGGATGTCCAGACATCTCGGATGTGTCCTGACCATAATTGGCCTCCACATGTTCATACTTAATTGTAGTTCCAAAAGGGGCCAGCTGGCTTCTGGGAGCATCTCGTACAAACCACAGCTTATTCCTAGCAATTTAGTATTTTTAGATTACACTGAGGGGCTCCTGTAAAACCAGACAATGCACCTTGATTGCATAATGTGTTCTCACTGTAGGCCTTTGCAAGAGAGTATAGGTTGAACTGCTCTTGTTCAATTAATTTGTGCTGCTTTTCAAGCCCCCAATATGTGGTTTTTCAGAAATGAGTCCTGTGTGTACCTGATCAGACTAAATAGGCATCATGTATTTTGCAGAATGACTCCTGAAACTGAACCTCCAGTACAGAATAGTTAATTGTCTGATGATGCAGCCAGAACAAATACAGAATGAGCTTCAAACTGTTTTTCATTGTGCAGTGTAAAAAATGTATAAGCAGTAAAATGAGCAGATGAGTACAAGCAGCCTCCATACCCAGAGCCAAGGCACAGTGTCCTCAAGATGCTACTCGTGAGCTCAGTGTTAGTCATTTAGACAGAGCACAGACATAGACTCATCTCCAGCTCCTCCTGTCAGGCTGTGGGGTGAGATGTAATGTGAAATGATGCAACCTTTACCACCCCCTTCCTCAATCAGAAACAGTAACACAATACCCTGGGATTAAGATCCTATCATTTATTCATAGGAGCTCTATGATTCTCAACTGGCTTGTCAGATGAAGGAAAAAATGTCTGCCGTTGCTAGGAGAAGGGCCATGGACAGCGAGAGCCCATGTAATGTGTCAGTCTCTTGTGACTGGGAGAAGGGACATGCTTTTCTAGACCCTGCATCATCTTCAGGTTCTGACCGTGCAGGTGCCTATTCTGTATTATCTCTATCTCCAGGAACAAGCAGGAATCTAGTCATCACATATGGGTATCGTCGGTACCGACGGAGCCTGCGCGGGAACGCTCCCCAGCATCCAATCAGAAAGCTTTTGGGAGCATCCCACAGCGCCTGCATGCTGCCTTCCCGCCTTTCCCAACTGCCTCTCTCCAGTTCTTCTTTTTCCGCGGAGCCAACAGGTCGTGTTCCTGTCACCGCAGAAGAATTTCCTTATTTCTTTATTTCTTTTTGTGGTTGCGTCAGCCTTCCCCGACGCTCTACCGGTACCGCCGGTATTTCTTTTCTTTTAAAAAAATTTAATTTATCCATTCTTTTCTTCAGGTGCACCTGTCTTTTTTGGGCCCTAGGCCCCAAAAATTTCCTTAACATGGAAAAACCTGCTTCAGGTTTTAAAAAGTGCACAAAATGTGGCGGTACCATTTCCGTCACCGACACCCATGAATGGTGTTTAAAATGTTTAGGTCCTGACCACTCCATGACAGATTGTGTGTCCTGTGCTATGATGCATAAAAGGGGTCGACAGAACCGAGCTGCTAAGCTCAGTACCCTGTTTCCCTCTGATGCGGCTTCGGTGGCATCGACGTCTTCCAGGGCTTCTTCTTCTTCCCGTGGATCTCAGGTAACTAAACATAAGTCTAGCCGGTCCTCAAAGGGTAGATCTCCTAAGCATCAAGATGCCTCTGGCGTTGCCCTCAAGGATTCTGCACCGGCAAAATTACCCCGGCGGGAGGCTTCGGCTTCCAAAGCACCATCATCAGGGTTCCAGGATATTCTCGATGGCTCAGCCTCGACAGATCTCCTGGTGCCATGCTCTGGGGTACCGGCAGTTTCTACCGGTACCGATTTCCAGGCATTGGCAGCGTCTATGGACCAGAGAATTCTGTCCATAGAATGCAGTCTAGCGGCTTTCCTTGTGGCATCAATGCCCTTGGTACCGCGACAGACAACTCCACCGGTACCGGCATCGGTATTGGTATCGCAACCGGTACCGATAGCATCGACATCGGCATCGATGCCTGCTATGTCGGTACCCTGTCCTTCGATGCCCGCCGGTACCGATTCCCCGGTACCAGTTATTCCCGATACCGATTTTGCTCGGTACGGGTATCGGGCTCTGCAGGAGCATCCAGACAGGCGATACTTCGATTCCTCAGAAGAATCTGAGGATTCTGAAAGTTCTGTCGATGCAGCGATGATGCTTCCACAGGAGTCCTCCTCCCCTAAACGCAGGATGTCTCCTCCAGAGGACATGTCTTTCCAAGACTTCATCCGAGAGGTGGCTCAGGGCCTCTCCATCACTGTGGCCCCTGAGACAGAGCCAAGGGCCAAAGAGTTAGATATTTTACAATATCCTAAAACTCCTAAGGAGGCAGCTACCCTACTCATTCATGAGATTCTATATGATCTCATGTTGAGGATGTGGGAAACACCTCTTACCACCTCTCCTCATTCTCGTAGGTTAGATACTATGTATCGTGTCCCTCGTCCTGGTTTCCATAAAACTCAGCTTCCTCACCACTCTATTGTGGTGGAATCTGCTATGAGAAGGATTAGAAGTGCAAAAAGACATGCCTCTATTCCTCCAGGACATGAATGCAGAACTCTGGATGCTTTTGGACATAGAGTCTTTCAAGCTTCCATGCTTGCTGCAAGAATCAGTTCCTATAGTCTCTACATGGGAATGTTCCTAAAGGAAGTTACTGATCACCTACAGACTTTAAGTCCTTTCATCTCTGATGATAAAAGGCAGGAGTTTCTCACTTGGCTCAAACATGCCCAAGATGTCTCTAAATTCTCCAACCGTGCAGCCTTCGACTGCTTTGAATGTATAAGCAGGACCTCGGCTATTGCCATAGGTGCACGTAGAATTGCTTGGCTCCAAGTTTCTGATTTAGAGTTCTGGGTACAAGATAAATTGGGAAATATCCCTTGTACTGGTGAGAACCTGTTTGGTAAAGATTGGCAAGAAAAAGCCAATGAAATGGATGCTGAAAATTCCACTTTGGATAGACTATCCAAGACTACTGCTGATCCTGTAAGGAAAAAGTTGTTCAAGAAAACACCTTTTTCTAGAAAGAAAAGATTTTATCCTGCTTATGGTCAGCAGGCATCTTCTGCAGGTCAGTTTTCAACCAAACGTCAGCAACCACCCGAACAGAAGAAAGCAAAGGCTGCTAGGCCTCAACCGGCCCAGCAGCGTCAGCCTCCTCAGGGTCTTTGACTTTCAGCTAGAGAACTTAGCCTTTCTGACTCTGGAGGGACCAGAACCGTCCACCATTCCAGGAAGGTTATGCCATTTTGCTCCCAGATGGGGGCAAATAACAGCAGAGCATTGGACACTCTCCATCACAAGAGAGGGGTACCAACTTCATTTTTCAAGCATGCCCCCTCCCACAATAGTGAAGCAGTTCAATTCTCCAACCTCTCTCATCGACCTGTTAGGTCAGGAGGTTACCATCCTTCTTGCCCAAGGGGCAATAGAAGAAGTGCCTCTTTATCAACAGGGCACAGGGTTCTATTCCCCTTATTTTCTTATCCCAAAGAAAACAGGGGGATACAGACCTATCTTAGATCTCAGAGAATTGAACAAATTCCTTGTCAAGGAGAAATTCAAAATGATCTCTCTCGGACCTCTGCTTCCATACCTTCAGAGTCAGGATTGGCTTTGTTCTCTAGATCTCAAGGATGCGTACACCCATGTTCTCATCCATCCAACCCACAGAAGGTTTCTTCGGTTCCTGTTTCAAGGAAAGCACTACCAATACAGGGCGCTTCCTTTTGGTCTGGCCTCTGCACCAAGGGTGTTCACGAAATGCATGGCTGTGGTAGCAGCATTTCTACGCACTCTGGGAATATTTGTCTTCCCTTACTTGGACGACTGGCTCATTCGAGCTCCAACACAGTCAGAGGCCAGGACTTCTCTATCTTGCACAGTGTGTATCCTTCAGTATTTAGGGCTGGTCATAAACATCCCAAAATCCAGTCTAACTCCTACTCAGTCTCTAGAGTTCATAGGAGCCCTGCTGGATACCACAAAGGCAAGGGCCTAACTTTCCCAAGCCTGTTGCCTTCGCTTGGTGCAATTAGCTTCTCAAGCAGTCCTAAAGCCCTTTTTAACTGCTCGAGAAATGTTGCAGTTGCTAGGCCACATGGCATCCACCGTGCATGTGGTACCATATGCTTGCCTTCACATGAGGGCAGCTCAGTGGACTTTATCCACCCAATGGACCCAGGCATCAGGTTGCTTGTCAGACAGAATAGCAAACACAAGTCGGCTCATTTTGTCTCTCCAGTGGTGGAAGTCCACTCAAAACCTGTTGCTGGGGTCCCCCTTTCAGCAACCCCTGCCCCAAGCAACTCTTACAACAGATGCTTCTCCAATGGGTTGGGGAGCTCATCTGCAAGACCTCTCCACCCAAGGCACCTGGACTCCACAAGAGAGTTGTCTACATATCAATCTCTTGGAGCTCAGAGCAATCTTCCTTGCTCTGCAAGTGTTCCACACCCTGCTCAGCTACAAAACAGTCCTTATTCATACAGAAAATCAAGTAGCCATGTTCTATGTGAACAAGCAGGGGGGAACAGGCTGTCTGTCGCTTGGCAACGAAGCTCTGCGACTGTGGGCCCTCGCCAGAGAGCATCACATTCATCTTCTGGCAGTGTATCTTCCAGGCGTTCAAAACTCTTGGGCAGACAGACTCAGTCGAGTTCTCCTTCCACACGAGTGGTCTCTGCATGCAGACCAGGTGGCCAAAATTTTTCAACTTTGGGGAATCCCGGACATAGACCTCTTTGCAAGTCCGTGGAATGCCAAACTTCCCCGGTTCTGTTCCAGAACTCCGGCTCAGGGAGCTCAGGCAAAGGATGCTTCACTGGGGTCAAGACTTCCTGTATGCCTTTCCACCCATTCCCCTAATTCCCAAAACCCTTTTCAAGCTTCAGAGAGACAGAGGCCACATGATTCTCATAGCACCACATTGGCCACGGCAAGTGTGGTACTCTCTGCTTCTACATCTCTCTCAAGTTCCCTCCCTGGAGTTAGGGTCTGCTCCAGATCTCCTATCTCAGGAGAATGGAATGTTATGGCATCCCAATCCCCAGTCCCTGCATCTCAGGGCTTGGTTGCTGAAGGCCTAGACCTCCAAGATCTTCATCTTTCTCAGCAAGTGAAAGATGTTCTTTATGCTTCTATAAAACCTTCCACTAGACATTCTTATGCTTTCAAGTGGAAAAGGTTCACTGTTTGGTATTCAGAAAAGGGTCTTAACTCCCTTGCCATACCTCTAGAATCTTTACTGGAGTATCTCCTCCATTTGACTAATGCAGGCCTTAAGACAAATTCAGTAAGAGTCCATTTGAGTGCTATTGCAGCTTCTCTTAAACCTCTCAATGGACAACCTATTTCCTCTCATCCTCTTATAGCAAGATTCATGAGAGGCCTCCTTCTAACTAAGCCTCCCATTAGACCACCTCCGGTGGCATGGGACTTGAATCTGGTTCTTGGGCAGCTCATGAAGCCACCTTTCGAACCCTTAGCTACCACCTCCTTGAAATTTCTTTCTTGGAAGGTTATCTTTCTCATTGCAATCACAGCAGCATGCCGCATTAGTGAATTGCAAGTGCTAGTAGCTAATCCACCTTATACAAGGTTTCATCATGACAAGGTAGTCCTTAGGACTCATCCACACTTTATGCCTAAGGTGGGTCTCGCCTTTTCACCACAACCAGGAGTTCTACCTACCTGTCGTTTTTCCAGGACCTCATGCATCAAGTGCACAGAGGAATCTTCATACCCTGGACTGTAAAAGAGCTCTAGCTTTTTACTTACAGAGGACACAGCAACATAGAAAGTCCTCTCAGCTCTTTGTTGCTTTTGACCCTTCTCATTTGGGACTGCCAGTCTCCAAGAGAACACTATCTAACTGGATTGCTCAGTGTATTTCTTTTGCCTATCAGAGTAAGAACCTTTCTCTGGAGGGCCATGTCACAGCTCACAATGTGAGAGCCATGGCAGCCTCAATGGCTCATCTGAACTCTGTGTCTATTGACGACATCTGTCGAGCAGCCACTTGGGCCTCTGTTGATACCTTCACAGCCCATTACTGCTTGGACAAGGACTCCCGCCGGGATGCCTTGTTTGGTCAGGCTGTTCTCAAACACCTGTTCCATACTTAATCAACTCCTACCCACCATCCCTGATAGGATGCCAGAGATCCATGGGGGGAAGTGGAGCCCTTCTCAGGGACACACAACTTCTGGGGTCTCTCCCTGGCACCCAAAGCTAGGGAGTCCCCATATGTGATGACTAGATTCCTACTTGTTCCTGGAGATAGCATAGTTACTCACCTGTAACAGGTGATCTCCGGGAACAGCAGGAATTTAGTCCTCACAACCCACCCACCTCCCCTAGGAGTTGTATCTCTCTATCTCTTTCCTTTCCCTCTCCCTCTCTCTCTCTCTCTTTGTCTCAGCTTTAAAACTCAACTGGAGAGAGGCAGTTGGGAAAGGCGGGAAGGCAGCACGCAGGCGCTGTGGGATGCTCCCAAAAGCTTTCTGATTGGACGCTGGGGAGCGTTCCCGCGCAGGCTTTGTCGGTACCGACGATACCCATATGTAAATTCCTGCTGTTCCCGGAGTTCACCTGTTACAGGTGAGTAACTATGCTTTACTGGAGCTTTTCAGGAGATGGATCTCCAGATACGTGCACGATGCAGTTTCTCATGATACCTCTACCCCCTTCATGGCAAGAGAGGCGAGGTATGCTCCAGCAACCATGAAGAGGAGGCATGCCTATCCCTGCAGGAGCCTTAAACGCAAGAATCTCCTCAGATGTTGAGTATGTGGAAACTATAAGAAGGATCTTTTTCTTACTAGGATCTTTGAGAATTTGCCCTTTCCCCCTCGGAGAAATTAAATTATGTGGAGATTACTTAGCCTTTCAAAATCTAAAAGCAGGCTATTTACCCTAGTATGGAAATATTCATTTCTAAAATTGTATATTCCGCCTTATCTGATTATATTTGTCATTAAAAGCAGTCCACAATCAAATTAAAACATAACAGTCCAATAAAATAACACAAACCAGGTATAAACATATACCTAATTGTACAAACATATTCCAGATTAAGACCTTTCCCGTTTATACTTAATTTTACATTGTTTTTAATTGAAGCTATTCTTGATTATCTTAAATTATTACAGGTCTTGACACATTTTCTAGCACCTAGAATTTGTTGAGACCTGGATTATTATATATTCATGTTTGTTTCTTTTAGTCATTTTAAGTCATGCATTTTATCTTTGGATACATTAAGGCTGAGATTCAGTGGGGCAGAATCTGCTTCAAGTTAACTGGATCACAAACAACTGCTTCAAGCAGATTTTCAGTCAGTTCATCCTAAATCAGGCTGCTGAATATATGGTCCTATACTTAAATAGATGTGTTATCTATTTAAATTAGGAGAGAGATTTATGCGGACATGCTTAATCAGATAATGCTGAATAGCAGTGCTCTCTGGCTAATTTTAAGCCCTGTCCTTGGAACCCCTCCTGCCACCTTTTTTATAAATGGATAGTTCTCCAGGACCAAGCAGGAAGTCAGTCCTCACATATGGGTGTCATCGGCGCCGATGAAGCCCCAGCGGAGCATTTCCCCAGCTTTCTATGAAAGCCTTTGGGAATGCAGGCACGCATGCGCAGTTCCCTTCCCGCCTAAAAGGTGCCATCTTACCTCAGTCTCTTTTTTTCCGAGAAGCCCACCGGACATGTGTCCTGTCCTCCCGGTTAAAAGTTGATTTTTTTCGGTGATTATTGCTATTTTTTCTCCTGGTTCGACGCCGGTTCCCCTCTTGCTGGGTTTGGTACGCCAGTATCGAGCCTGATTCTTCTTTTTCGGTTTTTGCCCTTCATGGCTGGCGTTCGCACCCTTTTTTCCTTTTTCCCTGGAAGGCTGGTCCTTTGACCTCCGGGGGACTCTTTTTTTCCCCGATGGCTTCCAGTGGTTTTAAAAACTGTGATTGGTGTAAGAAATTAATGTCTCTCACCGACACACACGACTGCTGCTTTCGGTGCCTCGGCCCTGATCACGACCCTAAGTCGTGCGGGCCATATGGGAAGATGTCTTCCAAGGCACTCCGAAGTCGCCAGCAGCAAAAAGAAAGGCTTTTCTCGGACTCAGCCTCTGGCCGGGCCAGGACCTCGTCTGAGGCCTCGACATCTCGGGATTCCGATCCCGAGCACCGTCGAAGCTCCTCGGACAGGGGGTCCCCTGACTGTGAACGTAAGAGGAAGAAGCGGCTCGCGAGGGCGTCGTCGGAGGAAGTCCCTGGCTCCTCGATGGCCAGGTCTAAGACCCCCGACCGTCGTCCCGGGCCCGTGGAACAAGAGAAGCCTGCCAGAGTTCCTCGCATGGAGCCGGAGTCTGCTGGACACGTAAGCCCCGTAGTCCTCAAGGACTCTCCTCCCAGAGAGCCGACATCGGGCCCGGTGCCGCCAGGGCCCGAGTCGGTGGCTGCTGCGTCTCCCGAGCTGAGTCTCAGGATGACAGCCTTGGAGAGCAGACTGTCTGCCATCATGGAGCAGCAGCGGGCACTGATGGCCAGCCTGTCTGGCGCATCTGCCCCGACCACCGGGACATCGACTTTGAAGTCGACTCTGGAGACCGAGCTGATACTAGAGTCCATCATGGCTCGAAGTCGACCTCGGTCGCAGTCTCCCTTGACCTCCCGTTCGGGACCGAGGACGTCAACGACGGTGCCTCCGGCGTCGGGGTGGGTGCTCCAGGGCCCCGCGGGGTCGGACCCTGACTCCTCCTCCTGGGAGACGGAGGACGAGGAGTCTCCTGATACGTTCAAGACTCGGTGCGTCCCATTGGACTCACCACAGTCTGAGCCCCGGAGTAGATCCCCTCCGGAGGATACTCGGTTCTCGGAGTTCGTCCGGGATATGGCCACTACCTTGGCTATTTCGGCAGACCTCGAGGAAGAGCCTCGAGCTGAGGAGCTCGAGGAGCTACAGTATTACTCTCCTCCGAAGGAGGCCTTTACTGTCCCAGTTCCTCCGATGCTGGAATGGCTCCTCTTCCGTATGTGGGAGGCACCGGCCTCGGCGCCGGTTCTCAGCAAGCGAGTCGACTCTATCTATCGACTCAGAAAGAGCCCTGGCTTTCAAAAGGCACAGCTACCACACCATTCTGGAATCGGCCATGCATCGTCTGAAGAGCCAGAAGATGCACTCCGCGGTGCCCTTGGCAGGGAGGCCCGAAACCTCAATGGCATCGGTAGAAAGTGCATCCAGGGCTCGATGCTTGCTTGCCGTGTCCAGTTGTACCAGCTGTACATGGGCATGTACTTGCGGGACGTGGCCAAGGAGTTGGCCGGGTTCTCTGCTGGACTCTCCGAGGAACCCTTGCAGAGATTCAAGTCCTTGATCTCGGGGATTCGGGACTGCTCGAAGTTCATGTCCCGTGCCGCCTACGATGGCTTCGAGGCTTCGGCCCGAGTTGCGGCAGCCGGCATCGCGGCTCGACGCCAGGCATGGCTGCAGTCATCGGACCTCGAGCCATGGGTTCAGGACAAGTTGGTCAATGTCCCTTGCCGAGGTGAAAACCTTTTTGGCAAGCCCATGACCGAGAAGGCCGCTCAGCTCGAAACAGAGCACCTTACACGGACAAGGCTGTCTAGGAAGACCTCTGCCCCTTCTCATAAAAAGAAGGGCTCGGGTAAAAAGCCCTTTTACCCGAGGAAGGGCACTGCCTACAAACAATACCCTCAATATCAGGCTGCCCAAGCTGCCCCCCAGGGTCAGCAAGCCAAGGGGCAGGGTAATGGGCCCCGTAGGCAGAGGACCCCCAAGCCTCCAGCCCCTGCTACCACTCAGCAGGGTGGGGTTTTTTGACTCCTTGAGCGTAGCCTCTCCTTCCCTGCTCTCTCAACCCTGCACAGGAGGTCGCCTCGCCCTCTTTGCCCACCAGTGGCCCCTCATCACCGGGGACAGTTGGGTGTTGGATATAGTCCAAAGAGGCTATGTTCTGCATTTTCACCAACTGCCTCCTCCTTAATTTCCAGGGGAGCCTCCAAGGCCTCCCCTGCACACAGACCTTCTCCTTCGAGAGCTTCAAGGTCTGGTGGTGGACAGGGCGGTGGAGCCTGTGCCTCCCCACTTGCAAGGTCACGGATTCTACTCCAGGTATTTCCTGGTGCCCAAGAGAACCGGTGGTCTTCGACCCATTCTGGACCTCAGGAACCTCAACAAGTTCCTGGAGAAGGAAAAGTTCAAGATGCTTACTCTTGGAACGCTTCTGCCCTACCTCCAGCAGGGAGATTGGCTATGCTCCTTAGATCTAAAGGATGCGTACACTCACATCCTCATTCATCAAGACCACAGAAAGTACCTCAGGTTCATTGTGGGAGGAAACCATTATCAGTACAGAGTGCTGCCTTTTGGCCTCACCTCCGCCCCCAGAGTCTTCACAAAGTGCCTGGCGGTGGTGGCGGCCTACCTGAGAAATCAGGGAATCTTTGTCTTCCCCTATCTGGATGATTGGCTCATCAGGGGTCAGACGTGCCAGGAGGCCAGACAAGCCACCCTCAGAACTATTGCTCTTCTTCAAAGTCTGGGGTTTGTCATAAACTTCGCAAAGTCCACTTTGCTCCCCTCCCAGAACTTGGAATTCATAGGGGTGAGGCTTGGCTCTACCCTGGCAAAGGCATTCTTGCCAAGGGACAGAGCCCAAAGGTTGTTATCCTTGGCAAATCAGTTCCTCAGCAGGTCTTTGGTCTCCGCCAGACTCTGCCTGAGGCTGCTTGGCCACATGGCTTCGACAGTTCATGTGACCCCCAATGCCAGGCTCCATATGAGGCCTGCACAGTGGTGCCTTCGGACTCAGTGGTCACAGGCCACAGGCAGTCTCAGAGACAGGATAAGGGTGTCCAGACCATTTCTGGACTCCCTCACCTGGTGGCTGCACCCCCCGAATCTCCTGCAAGGGGTGCCCTTTCAGATTCCTGGCTACACTGTGGTACTGACCACAGACGCCTCTCTGCAGGGCTGGGGAGCTCATTGTCTGAGCAAGTGCACCCAGGGCCTGTGGACTCCTTGGGAGGCTGCACAACAGATCAATCTCCTCGAATTCAGAGCTATTCGGTTAGCCCTCAAAGCTTTCTCTCCTGCCCTGGCTCATCAATCTGTCCTGGTTCAAACAGACAACCAGGTAGCCATGTTTTATGTGAACAAACAGGGCGGCACTGGATCCAGACTCCTCTGTCGAGAGGCTCAAGACCTTTGTTCCTTTGCCCTCAAGCACAGCATGCTCCTCAGGGCTGTGTATCTTCCAGGCCAAGAAAATTGCCTGGCCGACAGGTTGAGCAGGATTCTGCAGCCACACAAGTGGCAGCTGCATCCTTTAGTAGTTCAGAAGATCTTCCTGAAATGGGGTCTCCCTTTGATAGATCTCTTTGCTAGCCCACTGAACAAGCAACTGCCAAAGTTCTGCTCCACAAAATAGTCACTTGGTCACTAAATTCCAGAACGATTCTTCAACCAGCAAAACACAAAAAATGATATCGTTCAAATTCACCATTAAAAAGGATCAGACAATAACACCAGAGGTCTCAGTATAAAAGAACACTGCTGTTTTGAGGCTCTCACCCGCTCACAGCAATCGTGTTATATCACATCAATGACCTCTTTGGATAAAGCTTTAAGAAGCCAGAACCCTTACAAACTGACATCAAAAAATAAATAATAATAAATACTCAGCTTCAAAAAAAGGGACTGACTCTTCCTGTCTTATTAATTATAATAAGACAGTCCCTTTTTTTGAAGCTGAGTATTTATTATTATTTATTTTTTGATGTCAGTTTGTAAGGGTTCTGGCTTCTTAAAGCTTTATCCAAAGAGGTCATTGATGTGATATAACACGATTGCTGTGAGCGGGTGAGAGCCTCAAAACAGCAGTGTTCTTTTATACTGAGACCTCTGGTGTTATTGTCTGATCCTTTTTAATGGTGAATTTGAACGATATCATTTTTTAAAGTTCTGCTCCAGGCAACTGCATCCACTGAGGATAGCAGCGGATGCTTTTCTGATTCCCTGGTCTCAGGGCCTCCTGTATGCGTTTCCTCCCACGCCCTTGGTGCCCCGGACTCTCTTCAAGATTCTTCAGGACAAGACCTCGGTCCTGCTGGTGGCTCCCAGGTGGCCGAGACAGCCTTGGTTTCCACTTCTGCTTCAACTGGCAGTGGATCCCCCACTACCTCTGGGGTTGCAACCCGACCTTCTCTCACAGGATCAGGGTTCCCTTCTGCATCCCAATCTCAAAGCTCTCAATTTGATGGCCTGGAGGCTGCAAGGGTAGTTTTAGCTCCCTGGGGCCTACCTCAGGAAGTTGAGGAGGTTGTCCTAGCCTCTAGGAAACAGTCCACTAGGAAAACCTATGCTCTCAAATGGAGAAGGTTTTCTGTGTGGTGTCAGCTACGTACAGAGGATCCTTTCTCCTGTACTGTACCAGTAGTGCTTCAATACTTACTACACTTATCAAATCAGGGACTTAAGTCCAATTCGGTTCGGGTCCACCTCTCTGCTCTAGCAGCTCACCACTCTCTGGTGGAAGGACATTCTTTGTCAGGTCACCCCTTGGTGTCCCGCTTCCTCAGGGGTTTGCTTTTGCTCAAGCCTCCTATCCGTCGTCCTGCCCCTGAGTGGGAGTTGAATGTGGTCTTGCAGCAACTGACTCGTCCACCTTTTGAGCCGATGGCTACTTGTCCACTATGCTTCCTATCCTGGAAGACACTCTTCCTGATAGCCCATACCTTGGCTAGGCGAGTCAGTGAGCTTCAGGCACTGGTCTGTGATAGGCCTTACACTAGGATATATAGGAACAGGGTAGTCCTCAGGACTCATCCAAAGTTCCTCCCAAAGGTTGTCTCCTCTTTCCACCTCAACCAAGAGGTGGTTCTTCCAACATTCTTCCCTAGGCCTCATGCAAGCCAGGCTGAAACAGTCCTGCATACCCTGGACTGTAGGAGGGCCTTATCCTTCTACCTTGACCGTACGCAGGGGCATAGAAGGGCTACTCAGCTCTTTGTATCCTTTGACCCCAATAAGTTGGGGTTGGCTGTGTCCAAGCATACCTTGTCCATCTGGGTGGCTGACTATCACCTGGGCTTACAAGGCGGCTGACCTTCCTTTGCAGGGTCGGGTTACGGTCCACCGAGTCAGGGCAATGGCTGCCTCAGTGGCTCATCTCCGCTCTGTGCCCTTGGTAGACATCTGCAGGGCTGCAACTTGGTCTTCAAGCCAGACTTTTGCGGCCCATTACTGTCTGGAGAGGGAGTCCCATAGGGACAGTGCTTTTGGCCAAGCAGTACTCCGGAATCTCTTTGAGGTTTAGCCAACTCCTGCTCTCTGTTGGGCTACCGGTGGAGGTTGAGTCCTTGAAAAGCTTTTCTTTGCTGCTGAGACTAGAGGGAGTTCTCTTGTTCAGCCTGAGTTCCTCGGTAGCCCAGAGCTGGGGAGTCACCCATATGTGAGGACTGACTTCCTGCTTGGTCCTGGAGAAAAAGTAGTTACTCACATGTAACAGGTGTTCTCCAGGAGCAGCAGGAATTAGTCCTCACAACCCTCCCTCCTCCCCTTGGAGTTGCAGTTGTACATAGTTCTTTTTTTTTTCATTTTTGTGTGCTGTTCTTAGCTATGTCATTTGACTGAGGTAAGATGGCACCTTTAGGCGGGAAGGGAACCGCGCATGTGTGCCTGCATTCCCAAAGGCTTTCATAGAAAGCTGGGGAAATGCTCCGCTGGGGCTTCATCGGCGCCGATGACACCCATATGTGAGGACTGATTCCTGCTGCTCCTGGAGAATACCTGTTACAGGTGAGTAACTACTCTCTTGTGGGACTGTTAACTCCAAAATCAATCATACAAGTCATTTTGAATATTGACCCCATTAAAGAAGACAATTACTGAATTTATTTTATTTATTTAGCTGTATTTATATCCTGCTTTTCACTGGGTCAAAGCGGCGTTACATTAAGGGGTGGGGGAAATTAAGTATACGGGCGGGGCCATCACCAAGGAGGCAACATTGATGATTTTGACATAGGATAGACTTTGGACATGGGACAGACTTTGGACATGGACAGGTTAGTATAGCTTTGGATCAGTGGTTCATGGTGGGCGAGATCCGGGGTTAGTGTGCTTTTCGGTGGGAGTCGTATTGAAGTATTCCTGGAAAAGGATGGTTTTTAGCTGTTTTCAATATAATAAATGCTGAAACTCGTAGTACTGTGCCAGGCCTCCTTAGTTTCCTGCCTTCCAGTGTAAGCTCTTGCCCTAAGGTTTGGACAAGTAGGATTCCTGCAGTAGTGGTTTTGTTAGTGTTCAAACTTGAAGGATGGCCTTGGTCAGGTGACCTCTCCCCAAGTGCAGTGGTATGGAGGGTAGCTTCAGGTACCATAAAACAGCACTTGAGGGCCTGAAATTCCTTTTGGGCATGCTAGAACTTCCTTGTGAGGAGCCTGGATATGTTCTTTGTTCTCATCTATCACTTTTTTTCTAGAAGTCAACAGGTGACCTCTTTTGCTCCTTCTAGCTAATCACTCACTTTCAGGTCATTTGATTCCTGGCTTTGGCTGTGCCAGAGACCCTATTCTGTGTGGCCTAATATAACTATGGAAAGCAGTAGCAGACTGCAGCTTAGCTCTCTTTGGAGCATTTCCTCCATCTTATTGAATGTAGCATAGAAACATGACGGCAGAGAAGTCTGCTGTTCCATATCAACTGCTATATATAGTCCCTTTCCTTTAGAGATTTTCTGTATTTGTACCATGCTTCCTTGAATTCAGATACTGTCCTCATCTCTATCATCTCCATTGGGGGACTATTCCATGCTTCTACTACTTTTTCCGTAAAGAAATGTTTCCACATATTGCTCCTATCCCCTTTTACCTTCATTCTGTGCCCCCTTGTTGCCGAGCATTCTTTCCCAACCCAAACCAAAAAGAAAACCTGCCACTAAAACATTTCTTCACATGAAACATTTTGTCAGACAATGACTGTGAAGGGTTAACCACTACAACAAGTCTAGTCCATTTTAATCATATGTAAAACCACAGCACCTAAGTCATGTGTTTAGATTTTCCATTCAGATAACTGAATAAGGACATAACATGTGACTTAGTTGCTGTGGTTTTATGGCATATGATTAAAATGGACTAGAACCCTCACGCAGTCTGACAAAAAGTTTCATGTGAACAAATGTTTTAGTGGGAGATTTTCTTTTTGGTTTGTGTTGGACCATTAGTGATTTGGTTTATATATGGGGCAAACATTTCCCTGTTGGCCCTTTGGGTTACATTTGTTTGGGTTGTCCCATTTTCTGGCATTGGCTATTTTTTCTTCTTTTTGTATCTTTATTTTCCTGACTACTTACCTAACTTCTCTAAGTTTTTCTAAATGTTGGTGCTTGTCTTCCTCTTTCTGTGATCTCTTGTATTTTATAAAGGCTACCCTATTTTTCTTCACCTTTTCAGCTACTTTTGAGAACCATAGTGACCTCCTTTTAATTTTACATGTATTTACTTCTCTAACAAGAAAGGTTGGTGCCCTTAAAATATCTCATGTTTTGCCTGTTGCTTTTCTACATCCTCCAGCTAATGACTCCTGCAAGTATTGTCCCATCTTGCCAAAGTTAGTTTTCCTAAAGGCTGAGACCCTCACTTTTGAATGGATTTTATCAGCCCTAGTCCTAATACCGAACCACACCATCTGCTGATCACTGTTTGTAAGATGATCTCCCACTATAACATCAGAAACACTTTACCCTTGTTAAGCACCGAGTCTAGTATGGTCCCTTCGTTTGTGAGTTCTGTTACCAGTTGCCAGAATAGTTCTCCCTGTAGAGAATCTAGGATCTCATTACTTCTAGATGACACCATAGCAGGGATGTGCCAGTCAACATCCGGCACATTGAAATCACCTATCAGTAGCACTTCTCCTTTGATGGCAATATTGTATGTGTCTTCTATTAAATCTCTGTCCACTTCTGCCTGTGAAGGAGCTCTGTATATCATACCAATGCAAATGGATTTCCCGTTCCCTCTTTCTAGTTTAACCCACAGTGCCTCCTCTCTCCCTTGTAAACTTTGTAATTCTGTAGCTTTAATGTTATTTTTTTACAGATTTGTACCACTCCTCCTCCCCTTCTTCCTCTCCTGTCCTTCCTGAATAAAGTATAGCCCGGTATAATTACATCCGAGTCATGGTTTTCTGTGAACTATCTCTCCATAACTGCCACTACATACAAGCCAGCCTCTTTTATTAAAGTCTCAACATCTAAGATCTTATTTCCCATACTGTGGAGCATTTATGCACCCTGCTTTCCAGATATTGCCCCTTTTATCCATTTCTATAGAGGTATGTAATGTTTTACTTACCTGAGGGCTTTCTTCACTCACCCCCAATAAATCTAATTTAAAACCCTTTTCAGTATGTTAGCCAGCCTGCTGCAGAAGACAGCCCCCGGGCCCCAGGTAAGTAAAAGCTCCACTGTAGGGAGTGATAGGCCTGATTATGGAGGGCAGGTACTGGCCATCTCATCTTATTCATCCTGAAAACAATACACATTCTAAAATTAACAGGAGATTGTAGAAAGCAATTAATCTCAGCACTTGTATATTAACATGCATGTGTCTTTAATCTAAAGAGGCCATTCTTAACTCCTTTGGGTGTGGATTGTGGTGGCCTTTTTTATTTTTAAATTTGGTAATGTAGCATCACAGCCTGCCTATTCTATAGTATGAAGACAAGAAGAAGCCATTCCACTGGCCTTGATAATGTGCTTGCCAAAAATGCTGCAGGTGATAGTGAGTGGATCTGCAGTCACATTATGTTTAAATCTGCCATCAACTGTCTACCTCTGCATGTTCCAACAAAATCCAAACATGATCACCTTTCGGAGCTTAATATACTGTCAAGTAACGTAAAGAAAGGTTGGTGCCCTTAAACCTCTGCATGTTCTACAGACCAGAAATATTTGGCCCAGAGAATTTTCTCCGCTTCACTTCAGGGTTTAGTGGAAGGAGGAGATGTGTGGGACATGCTGATCATGAAGAAATGTTCTTATCTGTTTGTAGCACAGATGCTCCACTGGCCAGAGCTGCCTTTTGTGCATAAATGTGTTCTGGTATCGATGCCACACAGCCTACTTCCCCTTTCCTGCTCCCCCCCCCCCCCCAAACTATACACACCCTTCATCTTTGATGTGGTCTAGTGTATTAAAAATAAAGGTGATTTCTTCTGTTCTTACAGGTAGCTGAGGTCTTGCACACTCAAGGCAGCAGAATAATGTGTGCAGAAGGCTTCTGTTTGAATGGAATTTCAATAGTAGCATAGAGCACGATTCCATAATGTGCATGTCTGGCTTGTGGACACATCTAAAACAAAAATGGGCCCCCTTTGAACCTAATTCCATATCCGTGGGTCTGGATGTGCCAATGGGTCTGGAATCGGGGAGATGGCCTTGATTGGCACGGAAGTGCCTCGGACATGGGTAAACCTTTGGATGTCCCCATGCCCACAGTATTCTGAAAAGTTATACGTTTTGGATCCTTCCTGTCCCCGCGGATGCGACACCTCTCGGGAAAAACATGCATCTCCTAAGCTGCTCATCACAGATAGTAGTTTGCTGATGCACACTAGATATACATACCAATGAGAAATGACAGCTGCTGCAACCTAGACCATATACCAGTCCCCCTCATGACCTAAAAAGTGTTAGGTAAGCCCAGTGCACCCCAATATGGTATACAAGAATGTAAATTTGAACATGTATGTCAGGATATACCTTGCATCAAATGGTACGTGGCATTAGGAACTGGCCCCAGTGATTCCTGCCCTGATCATCTCTACAAACGCACCTTAAACTGCTAGGGATGGACCCTCACCAAGTGCACAAAACCCTGAACTAACCTTGCAGTTCCTCAAAGGATGCATATAATATTGCTGAGCAACAACTGTATGTCCTTTTGGTGCCTATAGCCTATAAGTGCATTCATTCTGCTGCTCCGCACTACCATTCCCCTCTTATCTCTCCCTACACCACTCCCTGGGAACTCTGCTCTTCTGTCAAATTGCTTATATCTGTGCTCTTCTATTGCCAAATCCAGACATCACTCCCTTCACCTTGCTGCTCCTTATACCTGGAACAAACTGCCTGAGTCTGTATGTCAAGCTTCGTCTCAGACCCCTCTCAAATCCAGGCTGAGCGCTCACCTCATCATTGCTGCTGTTGGTTCTGATCTGCCTAAGCTCCCTGGATGTATGCTGTCCACAGCTGCTGCGTGTCTGTTGTTGTTGTTAAGTGCTGTCGAGTCGGAGTCGACTCATGGCGACCCTCTGGATAGCTATCCTAAATTGTGTTCGGTCTTGAGTCAGGCGACTCATTGTTGACAGACTGGTACCCGTAGCTGCTGTTATTGTATCAGTCCATCTCATTGCTGGCCTTCCTCTTTTGCGTTGACCTTCTATCTTGCCAAGCATGATGTCTTTCTCTAATGATCTCTCTCTTCGCATGATGTGTCCAAAGTATGAAAGTTGAAGTCTTGTCATCTGAGCTTCAAAAGAAAGCTTAGGTTTGATTTCCTCTAGCACCGACTGGTTTGTTCTTCGGGCAGTCCATGATATACACAGTATTCGCTACCAGCACCATAATTCAAAGGCATCAATTTTCTTCCTGTCAATCTTTTTCACTGTCCAGCTTTCACACCCATATGATGTTATTGAAAATACCATGGCTTGAACAAGTTGAATCTTTGTATGGAGAGAGACATCTCCGCTCTTGAGAATCTTATCTAGGTCTTTCATAGCCATTCATAGCAATGCGTCGTCTGATTTCTTGACTGCTTGTTGCTTCTTTATTAATAGTTGATCCAAGTAGGTTAAAGTTGTTCACGATTTCAATTTCTTCTCCTTCAATGATGAACCTGTTGATTATGCCAGTTGTCATGATTTTTGTCTTCTTTACATTAAGGTGCAGGCCCATTTTGAGACTATGTTCTTTGATTGTGAGAAGCAAATGTTTCAGATCATCTTCACTTTCAGCCAGTAATGTGGTATCATCAGCATAGCGAAGGTTGTTGATGAGTCTTCCACCAATCTTCACACCTCTGTTGTCTTCATACAATCCTGCTTCTCTGGTGATTTGTTCTGCATATAAATTAAACAGGTAGGGGGAAAGTATGCAGCCTTGTCTTACACCTTTGCTTATTTTAAACCATTCTGTTTCTCCTTGTTCCGTTCGAAATGTTGCATCTTGATCAATGTACAGATTGTGCAAGAGTACGATCAGGTGTTCTGGTATACCCATGCTTCTTAATGTGGCCCAGAGTTTCTCATGGTTTACACAGTCAAAAGCCTTGCTATAGTCGATAAAGCACAAATAGATATCCTTTTGGTATTCTTTAGTCTTTTCAAGGATCCATCTCACATCCGCAATGATGTCTGTCGTTCCTCGCCCTTTCCTGAACCCTGCTTGCACTTCAGGTAGTTCTTGTTCCAGTGTATGGTTGTAGTCTCTTTTGAATAATCTTCAGTAGAATCTTGCTAGCTTGTGGGATCAGAGCGATTGTGTGATAATTTCCACAGTCAGTTGGATCACCTTTCTTTAGTATTGGTATAAACACAGATCTTTTCCAGTCAGTTGGCCATGATGATGTCTTCCATATTTCTTGGCAGAGCCTTGTAAGTATGGTAACAGTTGCATCAGATTGCTGTAATACTTCTATGGGAATGCTATCAATGCCTGGTGCTTTGTTCTCTGTTCTTTGATAAGGCTTTCAATGCTGCTTTAACTTCTTCTTTCATCACTAATGGTTCCTGATCATAAGGTACAGGTTGAAACGGCTGTTGGTCCACTTGATCTTTATTTATTTATTTATTATTTAACATCTTTTATATACCGCGCTATTTATTAGTGTGGTTTACATTCAACAAAGGTTGCACAATTCATATAAAAATATCATATAAAAACTCTGTATGTTCCTTCCACCTTTTCTTGATCTTCTCAGCATCATTCAACATAGAACCTTCAGCATCTTGTAACATTCCAGTTCAAGGCTGGAACATTTTATTTAACTCTCGTAGCTTTAGGAAAGCCGATCTTGTTCTTCCTCTAATAGTTTCAGCTTCTATTTCCTTGCATGCGTCATCGTAGTACTTTTCCTTGTCCTGTCTTGCTGCACGTTGGAAATCTCTGTTGAGTTCTGTGATTGTCTTTCTTTCTCCTCTGGCTTTAGCTTCTCTGCGTTTCTGGGCAATTTTCAGAGTTTCTTCCGTCATCCATTTTGGCCGTTTTTGCTTTTTCACCTTTTGTAGAGACTTCTCGCTTTCATCAAACACAACCTTCTTGATGTCATTCCATAACTCTTCTGTCATTTGTATCTAAAGCAGCAAATCGATTTTGCAGGCAGTCTTTAAATTCCAGTGGTATATTCTCAAGGTCATATTTTGCTGCATTCATGAGTGGTTTGCTCTTTTTCAACTTTAGCTTGAGTTTGCATACTAGTAGTTGATGATCTGTACCACAGTCAGCTCCAGGTTTTGTCTTTGTTGATGTTATAGAACTTTTCCATTGTTGACTTCCACAGATGTAGTCAATTTGATTTTTATACAATCCAGTGAGTGACGTCCATGTGTACAGTCGCCGCTTGTGTTGATGGAAGAAGGTGTTTGAGATGAATAGATTGTTGGTCTTGCAGAATTCTATCAGTCTTTCTCCAGCTTTATTTCTGTTGCCAAGTCCATATTTCTAACTCTTTGCCTTCTTCTTTGTTGCCAACTTTTGCGTTCCATTCACCCATGACTATCAGGATATCCTGTTTGCATGTTCTATCAATTTCAGCTTGTACTTGTTCATAGAACTCTTCAATTTCATTCTCTTCTGCAGCTGTTGTTGGGGCATATACTTGAATTATAGTTGTGTTGATAGGCATTCCTCGTAGACGAATAGAGATTAAGTGTTTGCTGACTGCATTGTATTTCATTACAGTTCTTGCAAATTTCTTCTTTATTATAAATGCAATACCATTTCTTCTTTGTCTTTCATTTCCAGCGTAGTAGACCATGTGATCATCTGATGCAAAGTGCCCGATGCCAGTCCATTTCAGTTCACTGACACCCAACAGATCAAGTTGTACACATTCCATTTCATTCTTGACCACCTCCAACTTCCCTTGGTTCATGCTTCGTATGTTCCATGTTCCATTGCGTAAGACATCTTTACAGCTTCTGACTCTTTTCATGCGCAGCTACATTAGCAGTCAGACGGCCCAAGGGCTTTGATCCAACAACATCTTAAATGCTGGCTTTACTCTGAAAAGTCTTCAGCTCTTCCCCAGTAGCTAGTTGAGTGCCTTCTGACCTGGGGGTCTCATCTTCCAGCACTATAGCACAATTTGTTCTGTTGTTACTATCCATTGGGTTTTCATGGCAAGATACAGAAGTAGATTGCCAGGCCTTTCTTCCGCACAGTTTAAGTTTGGTGTTGTTGCTGTTGTCATGGAAATGTGATCCTCTGCTATCAACACTATCCCATTCTGCTGCTGCCCAGATGGGTGGTTTGTCTTGTTCTGGCACCTCAGCTGAGACCTGTCCATCTTGGGAGACCCTGCCAGTATTTAAACTACCGATAGTTTAGCTCTCAGCTTCACTGATGCACACAAGCCCTCACAGCACGACAAGCTGCAAACCAAGTGAGGGGTGTGTCTATATAGACTAGCTTATAAGCTCCGTTAAGGGCTATACAACTGATCAGTAGTAGTAATAGGGCCTTCTGGCTATAGCAGCTGAAGCCCACTTGTCTGAGTACTGGCATTGCTCACACCAGCTACACCTCTCCCATCATGGTGTATGTTGGTCTGTATACATCTGCTCTCTGTGGGACAACCCTGTCTACCTTCACACAGTCTGATTTGTGGCACTGCTCCCCTGGTCAGAAGGGAGATCCCTATGCCATCACACCAAGTTGCCAGACTCCAGATATATCACCACTTTCACAGCTCTCATTGATCCTGGCCCGGGTAGGGATTTAGGCTGCATGGGACAATCCGGGGAATGTTGGCAGTACATCAGTCATGCCTTCCTGTGACTGGCACAGCAGATGTATGGCTGCCCTATCACACTGCCAACAATATCTGATCTTATTAGAGTACCCTATGCAAAATAATCCAGAAGGAATCAGCATAGGTTCCCTTTGGCTAAATGTCAAAACATATCCCTGTCAATAATAAGGGTATTCAGCAGTGAAAACAGCACTATACATGCTCTACAGCAACACCTTTGGTCCCACAAAATGTGCATGCATTAATGCTGTTTGCACTGCTGAGTGCCCTTATTCTGAGGGTCCCTTATTGAGAGGGATATGTTTTAACATTCAGCTATAGTGAACCCTCTCTGAATTTGACTGCCCAATCACACTGGCATCTGGTGACGCTGCAGTCATCCATATTGTCCAGGTACTGGCCAGGCCTTCATACCCTCCTTGAATTGCAGATGAGCACATCAGATCCCCACTCCATGCACCCTTCATACCACACACACTCACTCTCTGTCACAAAAACACGAGTCTACCAAAAAGATGCTCTGAACCTATACCTAACAGCTATGACATAACATAATCATATGGGGTACCAGGACTGCAAATATGATTTCTGTTTCTCGGCCAAAACCGAATCCTTTCCCTGCTCACGCCCATACTATCCCTGCATCAGCAGTTCCATTTTTCAGAACCTGGGAATTGTCAGGGTCCCATAGAATGGCTCTTTTAGCACAAACAGCACATTAGTACATAGCCTGAGTAAACACTATTGCTCTTCTTAATATTGCTATAAGGGAGTTTATTAATGTGTCTAAACCAGTGGTTCTCAACCCAGTCCTCTAGGACAGCCAGGCTTTCTAGATATCCACAATGAATATGCATGAGATGGAAGCAGTGTATGCAGATCCATCTCATGCATATTCATTGTGGATATCCTGAAAACCTGACTGGCCTGGGGGTTCCCGAGGACCAGATTGAGAACCACGGACTTACAACATTCCCTCAGCTCTGCTCCTTGTACCTTAAAACTGCATCTTGTGGTTTTCTAAACTACAGTCGCACCAGTTCAAAATATATATGTCACAACCATTCTTCAATATGTGCTGCATTGTAGAGAAGAGCAGAATCTTTTCTAAGTCCTGGCCTTGCTCCACGTTTCAGCAGGAACTATGTGGATGTTTCTGGGAAACACTTAATACATACATGGACCTTTCCTGAATACGCTTTCTACGTCTCTGCAGTTTACCATGCCCCCATTCTGCCCTTCTGGGCATGTTCAGAAATCCCTGTGCTAGTGCTGTAGACATGCATGTCAGCAGTGTTTCAGAATACAGTCTGGGACGTTTTCGGCACATAAACGTCCCCGCCGCACGTACAAACCCCCTATTTGTGTTCTGGAATGATCCCCATAGTGAATAGTGGCAGGTAAAGACCAAAATGGGCCATTAATATGCCTATCTGCTTAATTTCACCCCCTTTTATCTTTTACCTGGCTCTCCTCTCTTTCTTACTGCTCTATTCTCTCCAGCATACTCAAAATCTGTAACAGTGCTGACCCATCAAGTGCACTAGTAGGCTTTACTATCTTAAACTTTCCTTTGTACAAGACCGATACTTAATCTACTATCCAGTTCCCCTATGCTCCATGAGGTTTAGGCTTAACAATAGTGCCTCCATGTAGGCCTCTTGGCTTCCTTAGAGGCTGGATACTCTTATGCCACTGCTTTTTAAGATTGTTGGCACTACTTCATGCAGATTACTCCATTTCCATCCAGGAAGTACAATGCAGTACCAAGACGTCTCTTTGTGTTTTGTATTTTATTTTTATTTTGGGGTGGTTTGGGGGACCTGCTGGGGGAATATTGTGTTGGTGTTTTATCTGCTGTACACCGCTTTGAATGCCATGTGCATAGGGTGGTTAACGGATGTTTTAAAATAAATCAGTAAATGCTCTTTTTGAGCTTTAAGTGTTGCTCTGGGAAGCAGTGTTTTAAGGTCAGACTATTTAGGTAGTGTTGCACCCTTGTCAGCTTCCATATTAACAAAACTAGCAGTTTATAAGTATTGTTGATCACATTTGCATGCACAGCACTATAAACAGTAAAAATTTGAATTTTGCTCTTATCCCAAAGAATGGAAAGACAGTCTCCACGGAGCTTAAGTGCTGACTTTTGGATGGCCAACTACTGAGCTTCTGGTTGTAGAAGAATTAGGCAATGAAAAGATATATTTATTCATAAACTGCATCTTTAATTTACTAAAGAAACACAATTAATGTCCTAGCTACTGCACTAAAATGTGAAAATAGATAAGCTGTGTGTGTGCATATGCACACGTGATAGAATTCAATTAAGGGAGGGGTTGGGGGGGTCCTAATATTGAGCAGGAGGTGAGGATGAGGCAGCTGGATAGGTCTTTCTGCTGCCATGTTTTATTTAAATATATTCATATGGGCACAGCTCAGCCAGAACCACACTTGTTTTCTACATAATTTCTTTAATTAGTTGAATACATTTTGATTTTCATTCTACTGTATATACATATGCCTGTGGGCATACACACAGAGCTTATCAACATTCGTGTTATACAGAGCTGCTAAGATACCTATTTCTAGGTGAGAGATTGCAGTCTGATCCTGGATGTCTTACAAACCCCTCCTGGTGGGTTAGTGGGTAGAATCAGCTCTAGATGTTCCACTTAGCATTTACAAAGAAAAGAGTTAGGAGATTCTGCACCTGTGGGAAAAGGTTTTGTGGTCTGGGTGGCAAAAAACAAAGGCAGCAGCATATCAGCCTGCTAACACCATCCCTAAAGTAAAGCAGGCTGCTTGCAGCATTATGGTGTCAGAATGTTTTGCAGGAGCAAAAACAGGGAGGCTTGTGAAAATCAAGGGAAAGACAGATGGTGCAAAGTGTAAGAGGATCCTAAGGCTGCCAGTGGGGAAATGATTCACCTTTCAACAGAATAATGATCTCAGCGCTGACTCTACCACTATCCACACTAGGCATCCACCTAGGGTTGCTTAATGGGGGGGAGGGGTTGGGGGTTGAAACATCATGAGATGGGCATCTCCCCTTCCCTGGCCATCCTCTCATTAAGTATTCAGTATGTCTCCTTTCTTCTCTCCCATCCCTGTGGTGTCCAACATTTGCTCTTTCATCCCCCTGTCACAGCCACTCCATCTTTCTCGCAAGCTGCAGCTGCATTTAAAGTAAACTCAGTACTGTGGTGAGCCTTAGAACACAGGTGTTTGCTTGAGGTCCACCCCCTCTGATGCAAATTTCCTGTTGGAGGAGTGAGTCTTGAGTGCATGAGTTTACTTTTGCTTACTTGTGGCTCAGGAGTAAGATGGAGGTAAGTAGCATGGAGAAAGGAAAAGATAGTGAGGCTGTACACAGGGAGCAGGGGCTAGGGGAACAGAAATGTTGGACGTGGTGGGAGGAGATATTGAACTACTGGGAGAGGGGTCAGTTAAAGGAAGATACTGCACTATTGGTGGAAAGGAAGGGGAGATGCTGGATCCCTTTGGAGGGAAGGAGAAGGGAAGTCATTGGAAACATGGCAAGGTAATGGCTAAAGGATTGCCTGAGGCAGGGGTGGCCAACTTCAGTCCTAGTGCACCACAATCCAGCCTGATTTTTAGGATGTCCCTAATGAATATTCATGGTATATTTGCATCCACTGCCTCCCATTGTATGCAAATATATCTCATGAATATTCATTAGGGACATCCTGAAAACCAGACTGGATCGTGGTGCAGCAGGGCCGGAGTTGGCCACCCCTGGCCTAAGGCATTGGCTATTCTTAGGCTGGCCCTGAATGACGCAAACACAAAGCTAAAGCAACAATATAATGACTCAGCAAGAAGAAAGTGAATGTCCCTGAGTGGCACAGACCTGAATCTAATAGAAAATCTGTGAAAACACTTGAAGAATACAATGCACAGGTGATCCCTAGCCCAGTGTTTCCCAACCCAGTCCTACGGGGCACACCGGCCAGTCAGGTTTTCGGGATATCCCTAATGACTATGCATGAGATATATATGCATTAGAGATATCCTGCCAACCTGACTGGTGTGTGGCCCTCCAGGGCTGGATTTGGAGACCCCTGCCTTACACCTCTGTCATTTAAGATTGTGAGTGGGCAAGGTGCAGATGTCCTAGACATCGAAAGGGTATATAGAATGTGACACATTCCTCCTTGATTCTCACCACCACCAAAAGGTTGTCTAATAGACAATATTTTGGTGGTGGTGAGAATCGAGGAGGAATGTGTCACATTCTATATACCCTTTCGATGTCTAGGACATCTGCACCTTGCCCACTCACAATCTTAAATGACAGAGTTGTAAGGCAGGGGTCTCCAAATCCAGCCCTGGAGGGCCACAAACCAGTCAGGTTGGCAGGATATCTCTAATGCATATATATCTCATGCATAGTCATTAGGGATATCCCGAAAACCTGACTGGCCGGTGTGCCCCGTAGGACTGGGTTGGGAAACACTGCCCTAGCCAACTTGAAAGAACTTGAGCTATTCTGCCAAGACTCCTGGGGGAAAAAGAAATGCACCATCCTGATATGCAAAGTTAGAATACACTTACCCCTAAATGACTGTGACTGCTGCAAAAGGGGCTTCTACTAGGTATTGACTCAAGACGTGTGAAGATTTGCACAATCAAGACTTTTGATTTCTTATTTTTTTGGGATGTGTCTCTAATTTGTTAATTTGCATTGAAAGCGTAGATCAATGAAACAAACTCCTACTTTAATGTATTTTGGACTGTATTAGTTAGACAATCCCTCACTTGGTTTGCAGCCTGTCATGCTAGGAGGGCTTGTGTGAATCAGTGATGCTGAGGGCTAAGCTATCGGTAGCTTAAACTACTGGCAAGGTCTCCCAAGATGGACAGATCTCAGCTGAGGTGCCAGACCAAGACAAACCACCCATCTGGACAGCAGCAGAATAGGACGGTGTTGGCGGTGGAGAATCACATTTCTGTTAAAATGATAACACTAGAATTAAACTGCGCTGAAGAAAGGCCTGGCAATCTACTTCTGTATCTATAGTCACAACAAAACAAATTGCACTGTAGTGCTGGAAGATGAGACCCCCAGGTCGGAAGGCACTCAACTGGCTACTAGGGAGGAGCTGAAGACTTTTCAGAGTAAAGCCAGCATTTATGATGTGGTTGGATCAAAGCCCTTGGGACGTCTGACTGCTGATGTAGCTGCGCATAAAATGAGTCAGAAGTTGCAAAGATGTCTTACATATTGGGACATGGAGCATACGAAGTATGAACCAAGGGAAATTGGAGATGGTCAAGAATGAAATGGTACAACTCGATCTGCTAGGTGTCGGCGCACTGAAATGGACTGACATGGGGCACTTTGGATCTGATGATCACATGGGCTATTATGCTGGAAACAAAAGACAAAGAAGAAATAGTGTTGCATTTATAATTAAGAAGAAACTTGCAAGAACTGTAATGAAATAAAATGCAATCAGTGAACACTTAATTTCTATTTGTTTATGAGGAATACCCCTCAACACAACTATAATTGAAGTACATGCCCCAACAACAGCTGCAGAAGAGGACAAAGTTGATGAGTTCTACGAACAAGTACAAACTGAAATTGACAGTCATGGGTGACTGGAACGCAAAAGCTGGCAACAAAGAAGAAGGCAAAGTGGTTGGAAAATATGGACTTGGCAACAGAAATGAAGCTGGAGAAAGAATGATAGAATTCTGCAAGACCAATGATCTATTCATCTCAAACACCTTCTTTCAGCAATACAAATGGTGACTGTACACATGGACTTCACCCAATGAATTGTACACAAATCAAATTGACTACATCTGTGGAAGTCAACAATGGAAAAGCTCTGTAACATCAACAAAGACAAAACCTAGAGCTGACTGTGGTACAGATTACCGACTACTAGTATGCAAGCTCAAGCTAAAGTTGAAAAAAGCAAGCCACTCATGAATGTGGCAAAATATGACCTTGAGAATATACCACTAGAATTTAAAGACTGCCTGCAAAATTGATTTGCTGCTTTAAATACAAATGACAGAGCTGCAGAAGAGTTATGAGACGACATCAAGAAGGTTGTGTTGGAAAAAAGTGAGAAGTCTCTACAAAATGTAAAAAAGCAAAAATGGCCAAAATGAATGACCAAAGAAACTGAAAATTGCCCAGAAACACAGAGAAGCTAAAACCAGAGGAGAAAGAGAGGCAATCACAGAACTCAACAGAAATTTCCAACATGCAAGACAAGGAGAAGTACTATAATGATGCATGCAAGGAAATAGAAGCAGAAACTATTCGAGGAAGAACAAGATAGACTTTCCTGAAGCTACGAGAGTTAAAGAAAAAAAATTCCAACCTCGAATTGGAATGTTACAAGATGCTCAAGTATCCATGTCGAATGATGCTGAGAAGATCAAGAAAATGTGGAAAGAATATACAGTCATTATATGATAAAGATAAAGTGGACAACAGCCTTATGATCAGGAACCATTGGTGATGAAAGAAGTCAAAAGTAGCATTGAAAGCTTTATCAAAGAACAAAGCACCTGGCATTGATGGCATTCCAAGTATTACAACAATCAGATGCAGTTGTTACTGTACTTACAAGGCTCTGCCAGGAAATTTGGAAGACATCATCATGGCCAACTGACTGGAAAAGATCTGGCAATGAATACTGTGTATGCCATGGACTGCCCAAAGAACAAACCAGTCAGTACTACCACTGGGCATTTGTATAGCACTACAAGACGTATGCAGCACTGCACAGACATATAAAAGAGACTGTAAGCTCTGATGAGCAGGGACTGTCTCTTACATGTCTGTGCA
Source organism: Ichthyophis bannanicus (assembly GCA_033557465.1). Classification (NCBI taxonomy): domain Eukaryota; kingdom Metazoa; phylum Chordata; class Amphibia; order Gymnophiona; family Ichthyophiidae; genus Ichthyophis; species Ichthyophis bannanicus. The sequence goes on from CM066039.1 coordinate 310,938,909, forward strand.
GTACTGTGTACGTCTTGTAGCGCTATACAAATGCTCAGTAGCAGTAGTAGTACTGACTGGTTTGTTCTTCGGGCAGTCCATGGTATACACAGGATTTATTACCAGCACCATAATTCAAAAGCATTAATTTTCTTCCTGTTTATCATTTTCACTGTCCAACTTTCGCATCCATATGATGTTATTGAAAATACCATGGCTTGAACGAGTCGAATCTTTGTATGGAGAGAGACACTAGAGGAGATCAAACTTAAGCTTTCTTTAGAAGCTCAGGTGACAAGACTTTGACTTTCATACTTGGACACATCATGTGAAGAGAGAGATCATTAGAGAAAGACATCATGCTTGGCATGTTAGGTGGCCAGCGCAAAAGAGAAAGGCCAGCAATGAGTTGGATCTATACAATAACAGCAGCTACAGGTGCCAGTCTGTCAACAATGAGCTGCCTGACTGAAAACCGAACACAGCTTAGGACAACTATCCAGAGGGTTGCCATGAATTGACACCGATTCAATAGCACTTAACAACAACAAGTTAGACAACAGAATGTGAAAAATGTACATAAGATTATTGATGCAGGGGTCTGGTCCTGAAAAATGTTCCCTCACATAGGTGGCACCTCTGTCTTCTCTAACTTATAACCTTGTGTCTGAGTGAGGTAACACCTGGTTATGCTAAAGAAATAAGGCCCAAACGACATGTAGGGCAGAGTCTGACAAATCCCAGGTGCCAGGTTACTATTGTGCCTAAAAATTGAACTCCGGCACCTAGGATTTCATTCTGCAGCTGTCAATGCATCCTCCATCTGTTGTGGTTCTCGATGGATGATCCTGCACTGCATGATTAAAGCTAATGCAAGATTTGAGACCATGAGACTTACACCAGAGTTTCTCTACTGTGCTGCTAAAGTAAATGAAAGCTCCGACGGCTGCACGGCACATGCAACCTTGTCTTCTTCAGCAGCATCTGGCTGAGTGAGTGCCTGGGAGGTGTGGGGATGCCTGGGAGAGGAGGTGGGGGAGTGAGGGGTGGCTAACTTATTAGGGGTAAAGTGTTGGGACCATCTGAAAGGGGGAGAGAGAGAGATTGAGTAAGGGAAGGGTGTGAGAGAATTAGACTAGGGAGAGAGAGATTTGGTAAGGGCAGTGTGCAAGAGTCATCAACATGTTGCTGACAGGGTGGGGTGGAGAAAGACTATTGGCTTCTGCTGACACTAAGGGCCTAATTTAATCTTTTTCCTTAGACATGAAATGGGAACCATAGTTTTAGTAAATAAGGCCCCAAAGGAGTTGTGGTAGACCTCAGAAGGTATTTTTCTCCACTCCCCCCACTCCTAAACTTCAATAGAAATGGGGAGGAGGGAGGGGGAGTCACAGCTGCTGGCTCTTAAATCCTAAGGAAATTAAATGATCCTTATTTCTACATACTCAAGTGAACTATCACAGCTACCACAATACTTGCTTATGAAATACCTATTCCCAGAAGCTGGGCCAAAACAGCTTTTTGCTATGTCACATTGTGCAGGAGTTGTTTAGATAAGATACTAGAACCCATTATCCTTATATACATGCATACTCACACACCCCACAAGTCATGCAGTGAAAGCAGAGTAGGGCCTTGTAAAAATGGAACTAGGCTACAGACCACAAGGATTTATTCTGCTATGCCCTGACCTCCCACTTCTTGCCCTGGTCAGAGCCAAGAGGGTACCACATGGTAGTGGGGAAGAAGGGTACCCTTAAATTTCACCCAGTAACTTCAGGTATTAGTGAAAGCTGGTGCATTTCTTTAAGATCACTTTGATTATTTTAGAAAGGCAGTATATCAAAAGCGGAATAAACCATAAGAGAGTAACTTGTTTCTGGTGGTGAGGAAAAGGTAATGTTTTGCAAATCTACATGGATCCTTGTGAAGTTTGAAGGTAGGACTGGTGAATTCTGCCTCTAAGTGAATGTCTTTGTGCTTGAAAGCAGCTGGACCTCAGCAGGAACAGAGAGATGGAAGTAAAAAGACCAGAGTCAGATAGCCCACATATAACTTGAGTCTTTCATGCTGGAAAAGAAACCTGGCCTGCTGCCCTCCATTTTAGTCCCTGCTGTTAAATAGGTAAAAAACAGATCCTCTGTGGATTTGATTTGAAGCAGTATAACTTAGATCCAAAGGATATATTTTATTTATTTTGCATAAATGTATACACCGCTCCTTCCAGCGATCAGAAGCAGTCCTTAGGTGGACAGGACAAGTGAATATGTACAGCATAAATTTAGGAATACAGTATGATTACGGTAGGGGGGACTAACAACCACCAGATCACAGTTATACAATTGATTATTCAATAAATTACAGATTGAGCAACCAGAGCAGGTTATAATTGTACATAGAGATCGCAAAAATACAAGCAATTAGCAGAGCAATATATACATATAAACTTTTTTTTTTTTTTTTTTAGGAATCTTCAAGATGTTTTTTACTTTTTCCCCTGCTGAACTCTTTCCCCTCCATCCCCCCCCCCCCCCACACCTGTTTGCTGTACCTCTTCAGGCAGGGCAGAGCTAGTAAAGTCTGTTCGGTATTGCTTCTCTCCTCAGGTTCATCACCATTTTTCTGATGAAAGCCCCTACCAGGGAGTCCAGGGTCTCTCTGCATCTAGCTGATTCTAATAACAGAATACTTCATCTGGCAAGTTAACATCTCCTACCAACACCATTTCCACCCATCATTCTCAACTTTTGCAAGTTTTTGGGTAGATTTCTGTATAACTCCTGTAGCTCAAACCAGTGTGGCTGGAGGTGTTGCTGCCTGTTTCTAAGAAGAATTGCCTCCTCCTTGCCCACACCCCCTGCATTTTGGTTGCTTTAATATTTTTCACATAAAGCACTGCTCATTCTCCTTTTCCGCTACCTCTCTCCTTCCTAAACAGATTATGTCCTGGTATTCACTGAATCACATCTCTGTGATAGCAACAACTTCAGCCATCATTGAAGCCTGATGAGCGCAGCCTCGGATCTCCACTTATGGATGCTCAAACTGAGCCCTTGTCAGGATACTTTAACGCAAAACCTAATCCTTTTTTTCTTTCTCTCCATTACATTTTAATTAGATATTTTATAACTTTTAATCTAAACATTTCAACGCATTGTCATTTCACTTTTTCATAACCTGCCTACCAACACTCCCTAACATTGTCTCCATATATCATAAACACAAGCCAGTGTATAACTTTACAATCTAAGACCTCCCAAAAAACACATTTCTACCAAGCTACAGTTTCTAATGCAGAACAATGATTCTAGAATTATTGCATTCAGAAGCTGAACTTAAAACAATTGTTATGGATAGAATGACAGACTAAAATAAGGGAAAAACAAAATTCCCTATCAGTACACCACAAGAAGAAATACCCCACTGAATTATGGGTCAATTTAAGAGTGAACAGCTCAGAAAATAATTTTGCAAGTTTTCCTTAGAATGGAGGTTAATGACCATTTCTCTGAAAAACCTCCATAAACATTAAGAATATGCAAAGCTACCAAACAATTAGCCAGCATGAAAAATGAAATTTCATTGCCTTATTAAATGATTACTGCCTCACTCTTGTTAACAAAACCTAACAACATTGCTATTCAATGCAGTGAGAGAGCTGGAAAGGAAGATGGATACCCCTCTATTGTGCAAGCAACAGGAGATGTGAGCTCAAGTCCTGACCCGAGCAGTGAACAAGGAAGAAATTAAACTAACCACTAATGCACTGCTCCTCCTGGGACAGGATCTCAGCTTCAGGAATGCTAAAATATACCATTTCGCTAGGTAACATCAGCCCCTTTGAAAATAGGCAAAACATTGCCTCCCCAGATCGCACTGGAAGACAATCACCATTATTCTCTTCACTCCCTCTTCTCATAAAGAGGGGCCATCTCATAGCCACCACTACTAGTACGATTGCTGCGTTAGTCCTGACTTGAAGATAGTTTTAACTTTCAAAAGCAGGGTTGTCCAGTCCACTAAGCAACCAGCTAGGGTGGCAGGTCCCAGTGGGCAGCACAGCAACCCCCAGACCCTCCACAATTTTTCAAATTGGCAGTTTTCTGCCACCACTTCAGCGCACCATGGCAGGCCTTAAAATGCCCATATGCATGCACACACTTATGGCTTGTTGCCCCTACCCCTTTCCTATGCAAATTCTTTTCAAAGGGAGCAGAAGCGGCAGGCCATGAGGGCACGTGCTTTAAGACCTACTGTGAGGAATCGCTCTGCCACCCCATCTCCCAGGTGAGATTTAGGAGGCGGCTGCAGTATGGCACTGGGTGGTATAGTGAGCTTGCCTAAGGTGGCAAAGGCCCTTGCGTCAGCACTATTCAAAAGCTAGTCCAAAAATGTAAGTTAGTACAATAAAAAATAAGTATCACAGTATATTCCTTTTGTTGCTGTTTTTATTTAATGACTATTAGTACAGGACACAATTGGCAGGTGCCTAAATACCTGGCTAGAAAAAAAATCAAAGAAGTTAAAATCTCCACCTTCTGTAGACAGTACCGTTGAAAAGTGCTTCTCTACACAAATACAGGTCCCTTAATATGCTAAAGATAAAAAGGGGCTATCCTGTCTCAAGCCAGCAGGATCATTCCTTGTGCCTAATATATAGATCAGCAGCAATTTTACCAAACCTATATGGCTAATAGTTTGTATGAAATTTGTTCTCCAGGAACTTGTCTAAACCCTCTAAATTCAACTATGCGAACTTATTCCCCACCCTCATTAATTTACTTAGCTCCTGAACCAGAGAGTGAGAACCTGAAATTGAGTATGACACATTCTGCGTTTAGTTTGATTTATTGAGTTTTCATTCTGCCTCATCCAATAGCACTGACTAAACATCATTGAACAGACTCCTGGTATTATTGGATTGTTTGCGCTCTGCCGCTACAATACGTTAAAACAAAACAAATAAAATGCAAGACGCTTTTGCCTCCCTCATCCAGGTTCCTCAATCATGGCGGCACTGGAGGACCGCTCTTGCCTCTCCCCTATTCCTAGGCTCTGGCGGTATCATGGGGAACACTCTTGCCTCCTCACTCGCAGAGTATCACGGCGGCGCTCTTAATACTCTTGCCTCCCTTGCGCCTCGGTTCTGGCGGCGCTCTTGCCACACTCCTCGGATCTTGCGGTATCATGGCGACGCTCTTGCCTCCCTTAACCCCGTACTCCTCAGCTCTGGCGGTATCATGGCGGCGGTAGTGGAGGTGGCGGTGAGTTCGGATGCAGCAGGACCACTTTGGAGCTGTTCTGTTTGGGATCCGCACTCGGGCAGTAGCCTTCTGAGCTACCGTGGTGGTAACAGTGCAGCTCGTGGTCTGGTGCTGCTGGGTGACGAATTGCTGCTGGCAGCACAGCTAGGCAAGAACTACATCAGCGTGTGGGAGGTGCAGCGCAAGGTATGGAGGAGGGGTGGCAGTAAATGACACTGTGTATCTATGTATGTGTAGTTTTACACTAACCCCTTATTGTATTACTTTGTAAACACTTGGAAGCTATCGTGTCAGTATAGTTCTCTGATTCTGTATGTTTTGCGTTTGGTGGGGTAGGAGTGTTTTGTTCTCTCGTGACTGCTCTTCCGTTTCTGTTTTTAGGACCAGCTGCAGCAGAAAATCGTGTGCCCGGGTGTGGTGACCTGCCTAGCCGCAGCCCCCAATGGCCTGTACCTGGTGGCGGGCATTGCTGACAGCATCTACTTGTGGGAGGTAAGGGAGGGGGGAGGTAAATGGCTGTGGGACACAGTTTAGGAAACTGCGCTGGCCTATGACTCCATACCAACCCAGAGCTTTTGCTGCCCAATATATCAAAACTTTACTTCTGGTTTTGGGGCTAGAAGGAAAAACAAACACCATGGATATGTCCCAAAAACCAAGTGTTTAAAAGTAAAAACCAGTAATGTTGAATGAGGTGATAATGTAGCAGCTGACTCTGCAAGGAAAATAAAACCAGGAGAGTCTCTTTCAGGAAGCAAGCTTGTATTTTAAATGTGCACACAGGCTCAGTGAAATCAGTTTCAAAGACTGAGCCTCAAACAAAGGGCTCAGCTGACTATATAGACATATTATCAGTTTATCATAGTATCTCTTCATGATAAGTTAAGTTTTACTGCAGTACAATTTTGATTGGAGAAAAAGTGTTATCAGTAGAACTAGCTGAACTAAACCAGGGAGATTTCTTTCATGAAACTCAGAAACACATCATGGGGGATGGGGAAAAGCTGTAAGCAACAAGGCTGTGTCGTCACCTACGGGGGTGTATCCTTTTCATACAGCAAGGCAGGGGGAGAGCAAAGATGTTTCAGTAACACTTTCAGCTCTCGGTCCCATCTGTATTCCACTTAAATTTTTCTTTAAAAAGGGGGGAAATTATCTATAGATCTTTCAATAGAGACACTTTCATTAGTGAGATTGAAACAACACATTCCTTCGAATTCTGCACACCCATGATTTAGTCGTAGGAGCAGAAAATTAATGGTCATCCTATTCTGCAGAATTGTAGTCCACAGACCGGACATTTCATGATTCATTGTAACTAAAATTGTTGAGGTAAGATAACAGTAGTGAGTCTACCGAAAGTACAAGGCTCCCCAGCAGCGTTTTTGGGAACATAAGTGTAGGCAGTTTTACCACATAACAAGAACCAGCCTAAGGAAAGAGACATTTCTGAACTAGCATAAGATAGTACAGTGTTTTGACAAGTTAAAAATCCCTATAGTTGCATTTACAAAAATAAAGCAATCTGTGGCTCTAAGCGTGGAGACAACCTGCAAGGAAAAAGGAATCTTGTTGAAATAAGCTGAGGAAGGATGGGTAACTCCAATAAAGTAGAAATAGGTAGAAAATGTAAACTTTGGCAGTTTGCAGTTCAAATTATGCAGTACAGTAAAGTCCTTCATTTCACACAGAGTAGTAGGTACAGCAATAAGGCACGTTGATAAAGAAACTCCAGCCTGCGCGGGGCTGCGTACACAAAAGTCTGAAGCAGTCTGAGCAAGTAACATTACTGAGTTTATAGTCTCTGAGGCCAACAAGGGTAGGCCCCACATGAATACCAGAATAAAAGTCAGTATAAACAGCCGCATGTTGATCATGGAGCTGGTGTTCCACTACACCTTTGTTCTCATATGCTCCCTTAGCAGTATCTGAAGATGACTCCCCAAGCTTCAGCTGTGTGTAGACTAGCCATCTTCCGGTATGCGGCTAGAGCAGGGCCCTATCGTGTGCCATTTCCCTAGTTCTCCGCAGTGTGAGGCGCAAGGGATCCTGAGAATGTTCGTGCGCCGTACACTTATCATCCAGGTCAGGAACAGCTCTCTTCAGACGGGTGTGGTGGATCCACGGGGTAACTTCTGCGACCTTAACTGCAGTTGGTGTGGCCAGGAGAACTGTATAAGGACCTCTCCAGGTAGGGCCCAGTGGTTCACGTTTCCATTCCTTAATCCACACTGTCAGATGGCTGCCTGGGTGAAAATCTTCACAGTCTTGGCAAGTGCATATATCTATATGATTTGCAAGGTATTGTGGGCAGTGTAGTTCATTCACACCAGACACAGCTGCTGACAATAATTTAGTTGTGCTCTTGGGTAAAGCCAATAAGATTTTTATTTATGGGGTTATTTCTCCCAACACAGATATGCTTGGTAGCACATAAATTAGGTTACTTGCTTTCAGTGTTAACTTGGAAAAACAAAGTCAAAATCAGGAAAACAACAAATGAAAAGCCACAAAGCAAGAAACAAACTGTTCTTTTCAGGTTAACTTCTGATTACTTCCCACATAGATACAGAAGTGATTCTCTCCTAGCTCACAAGCAATTAGGTAAGGCTTAATTGCTAGCAGTTACCAGCTGAAACCCCTTAGCTGGCTTGCCTTCCACTGTGTGGGTCAAATCCTGCTTCAGGAGCTTTTCTGAGTACAGTCAAACCTCGGTTATCGGTTGCCCCGGTTTTCGTCGGTTTCGGTTTTCGACGTCTTTTCCCCACTCAGATGTTGTCTCGGTTTTCGTCGATAGCCTCGGTTTTCGTACAGCCCCCCCCCCCCCCGATTCACCGATCGCGTGTGCGTGTGCCTGCAAACAGAGTACACTGCCTGCCCAGTCCCGGCAGCATTACCCCCCCCCCCCCCGGACTCACCGATCGCGTGTGCGTGAAGGAGATCTGGAGATGACTGGAGATTGGCAGACTTCAAACCCAGCTGTTGCGTGTGCCTGCAAACAGTACACTGCCTGCCCAGGTGAGCAACATCCTCGAGCCAGACATGGAAGGATTGCAGAGAGGAAGGCCCCGATCTCTCCACCGCCTGCCTGTTCTCTGGAGCGCCCCCTCAGGCTCGGAGGTAGCAGGAGATGTTGAGGGGTAAGCAGGAGATGTTGAATGAATGTGGCAGGCAGTTCTTTCTCTTGCGGGGTATGCTGTTGAGACGGAGTCAGCGATCACATTGGTGTCCTAAGGTATCTGTGTGTTTGCAAGAGTCAACAAGAGTCTTCAATAAAGTTAAATGTGATGTTAAATGTTCATTTATCCATTTCATTAGTCATTTATATGTATTTCTCATTGTTTTCTGTATGTAAAAATATAGTTATTCTCTATAAAATGTACTTTTTGTCAATATTTTTGGGTGTCTGGAACGGATTAATTGAATTTACATTATTTCCTATGGGAAATCTTGCTTCGGTTTTAGTCCGTTTCGGTTTTAGTCAGACTTTTTGGAACGGATTAATCATGAAAACCGAGGTTTGACTGTAGATTAAAGAACAAATTTGTATTTCTTTGTGATGGTTGCTGCACTTTATAACAGAAAGTTACCAACGGAGTTTAGATAGAGAGAGAGCAGTCCATATAAACAGGATCCTCATCTGCTATTATTCCCCCTTGTTCAACAAGCATGGGTTCAATATCATGGATTGGCACAGATGAATCTCTCAATGGAGCATTTTCAGGAGAATACTTGTTTCCCTGCTGTCTTTCAAGGTTATAGCTAGGGCATAGATCAGTGTTCATACCTGAGCTTCCATTGCTGCTAGAGTTCCTCTCTATATAGCCTGGCCAGTATGTAGTCCAGTTCTTATGTCCAGCCTTCCAATCCAGATCCCTGGACACTGGATCTCTCTTCACATACCTTCTGGCACAGGTCTTAGGGTCCCTTCCACGTGCAGCCGTCTCCCTCACAGGTAGCCTCTGGTGATTCCTAGCTCTGCAGCACCATTCCTCTGGCTTTCCCCAGTCCAATGGTGTATGCTGGCCCTTGGAATACCTCCCAGTATACATACTGCTTTGGACTCTTCTAGACCTCTCAAAGGCTTTTCTCTTCCTTCTTCCAAAGGGTCTCTTTCCCTCTCTGTCCGTCCGGTTTGGCTTCTGCTTCTGATGATCCTTCAGATGAAACTGATGATTAAACTCAAGCTGATTCTCAGGATACTGAGGACAATTCTCTGGATATCCAAGGTGATCATGAAGATGGTCATCTGTAGAATAAACTCTACTCTTATTCTGCTTAGATGAGTGTTCCTCCCTAACACAGCGCAGCTGTGCTGAATCAGGCCTTGCCCTTTGAGATGAGTGCTCCATCCTAGCACAGCGCAGCTGTGCTGAATCAAGCCCTGCTCTTTGCAATGAGTGCTTGGGGATTACCTCATAGCCCTTTTGATTGAACACACGTTTTCTCACTTCAGCTCCTCTAATGGCTGTTGGAAACCTGGTGCATTCTGGGACTGGTAGTCTTTTTATGGGAAAATTCTGTGTTCTTATTTCTACCAGAACTGACAGGTTGCTTGTTCAGAGTCACTTCACCTTTTCTATAGCTCCTTCCTGAGCTATGATAAGCTTCCTTATCACAACACACGATCTCCCGGATCCCAATGCCAGTAGGTGTTGCCTCGTGAGTTCATTGCCTATCTGCTCTAAGTCTCTCTTAAGGCCCTGAACAATGGGTGGTGATCGGCCATACAGTACATCATAAGGGGAAATGCCCAGGGTCCTAGTTGGAGAGGACCGGACACGGAGAAGGGCTATGGGTAAGGCCTGATCCCACTTCCTGACAGAGTTTGGACAACTGGTGCTTCAGGGTTCGGTTCATCCTTTCCATTTTTCCTGAACTCTGTGGGCAGTAAGCAGTATGAAGTTTCCAGCTGATCTGGAGGGCCTTGCAGAGGTCCTGAGGGCACTTGGCAGCAGACGCAGGGCCATTATCTGACCCTATAGTAAGGGGTAGGCCAAATCCTAGGAATAATCTTTCAGCAGGGCCCTTGTAACCTCTCGGACTGTCTCTGTTCTACAGGGGTAGGCCTCAACCCATCCTGAAAATGTACACACTATCACCCGCAGATATTGATAGCCCCTTATTCGGGGTAACTCAGTGAAATCAACTACAGTATTCTCCATAGGGGCAGCACCATCCGCCTGAGGGTAGAGGCCCTTGGCGGGGGTTATTCCTGGCACATTGGAGACAGCGGCATGCTGCAGCTGCAGTCAAGGCAGACAGACGTGGGACATAGAAGTAAGATTGTAGAATAGTTTGCATGGAGGTCTTGCCTGAGTGGGTGGCCTCATGAAATCGCCGGACAAAAGCAGGTGCTAGACTCTCAGGGATAACATATCGGGGTGGATCTCCCAATAACCGCAACCACCCAGCAGTGTTGAGTGTAGCCCCTTCCTGAGTGAAGAAATCCATCTCTTTCTTGGTATAACGAGGGTCCCACTCTGATATAGGAATTGGAAACAGGGGAGCTTGAAAATTTACTGGGACTGTTCTTCGCTGGGCTGCTAGCTTAAGAATAAAAGAGATGCCATACTGGGTCAGACCAAGATCCATCAAGCCCAGTATCCTGTTTCCAACAGTGGCCAATCTAGGTTATACGTACCTAGCAGTTCCCCAAAAGACCCAGGTTCCGCAATGCTTGTACTGGGTCAAGCATTGATATCCTGGGTCCCTTCCTTTCCTCCAGGAACTTGTCCAAACCTTTTTTAAACCCAGCTATACTAACAGCCTTTACTACATCCTCCAGTAACAAATTCCAGAGTTTGATTACACGTTGAGTGAAAACATATTTTCTCTTATTAGTCTTAAATAGTTTACCCTGTAGCTTCATTGCATGTCCCCTAGTCTTTCTATATTCTGATAACGTAAACAATCGATCTACGTTTACCCGTTCCACTCCCTTCATTAATTTATAGACTTCTATCATATCTCCCCTCAGCCGTCTCTTTTCCAGGTTAAAGAGCCCTAACCTTTTTAGCCTTTCTTCATAGGAGTATCCTTCCATCCCCTTTACCATTTTGGTGGCTCTTCTCTGAACCTTTTCTAATAACGCTATATCCTTTTTAAGAAACGGCGACCAGAATTGCACACAATATTCAAGGTGCGGTCTCGCCATGGAACGATATAGAAGCATTATAATATCTTTTGTTTTATTTTCCATTCCTTTCCTTACCTAGCATTCTATTTGCTCTCTTGGCTGCCGCTGCACACTGGGCCGAGGGCTTTAACATGTTATCCACAGTGACTCCTAAATCTTTTTCCTGGTCGGTGGTTCCTAATGTGGAACCTTGCATCTTGTAACCATAGTTTGGGTTTTTCTTCCCTAGGTGCATAACTTTGCACTTGTCCACATTAAATTTCATCTGCCATTTTGATGCCCAGTCTTTCAATTTTATCAAGATCCTCTTGCAATTTTCCACAATCCTCTTGGGTTTTAACAACTTTAAATAGTTTTGTGTTATCTGCAAATTTGATAACCTCACTCGTTGTTCCCTTTTCCAGGTCATTTTATGAATATGTCAAAAAGCAGTGGCCCCCGCACAGATACCTGAGGTACACCACTATTCACCTTTCTCCATTGGGAAAATTGGCTAATTAGCCCTACCCTCTGCTTTCTATCTTTTAACCAGTTCCTGATCCACAATAGTACACTGCCTCCTATCCCATGACTCTTTAGTTTTGCCAAAAGTCTCTGAGGGACCTTGTCAAAGGCTTTCTGAAAATCCAGATACACTATATCAACCGACTCACCTTTGTCTACCTGTTTATTCACACCTTCAAAAAAACATAACAGATTAGTAAGCCAAGGTCTTCCTTGCCTAAACCCATGTTGGCTGTCTCCCATTAAGCCTTGACTATCTACATGCTGAGTAATTTTTTTCTTTATGATGGTTTCTACCATTTTTCCCGATACTGATGTCAGGCTCACCGGTCTGTAGTTTCCCGGATCATCCCTGGAATGCTTTTTAAAAAATTGGCGTTACATTGGAGATCCTCTAATCTTCAGGTATTACAGATGATTTTAATGATAGTTCACAGATTACTAATAACAGGTCTGCAATCTCATATTTCAGTTCTTTCAACATCCTTGGATGTATACCATCCGGCTCAGGTGACTTGCTACTTTTCAGTTTATCAAATAGTTGTAATACATCTTCCCGGTGTAGCGCTATTTCTTTCAATTCTTCCACAGTATCACTTTTAAATACCACTTCAATCATGGGTAACATCCCTACATCTTCCTCAGTAAAGACAGAAGCAAAGAATTCATTCAGTCTCTCCGCTGTAGCCTTGTCCCCTCTTAACTGCCCCTTTTACCCCCCTATCATCTAATGGTCCAACTGACTCTCACCGGTTTTTTGCTACGAATGTACTAAAGTCTTTGTTTTTTGCTTCCACAGCAAGTTTCTTCTCAAATTCTCTCTTTGCCTGCCTTATCGATGCCTTGCATTTGACTTGCCAGTGCTTGTGCTGTTTCCAGTTTTGGTCATTTGGCTCTTTTTTTCCATTTCCTGAAAGGTGCTTTTTTTGGCAACAACAGTCTCTCTGACCTCACCTTTAAACCATGCTGGCAGTGTTTTGGACTTCCTTCCACTTAAAGCGTGGAATACAACTGGTCTGGGCTTCCAAGATAGTATTTTTAAACAACACCCAAGCATGATGTAAGTCGTTAACTAAAAGGAGCAGTTGCAAAGATTTTTTTCTTAACTATTTTCCTCATTTTATCTTAGTCTCCCTTTCGAAAGTTAACAGGTAGTAATGTGGATTTTCTTACCATCCCTCCATTAATTAAATCAAACACAATCATGCTATGATCACTATTGCCAAGTGGCCCCATCACCCTTATCTCTTGTACCAGATCTGGTGTTCCACTAAGGACTAAGTCCAAAATGGCTTCCCCTCTGGTCAGTTCTTAAGCCTGCTGCTCCAAGAAGCAGTCATTTATTTTATCTAGAAACTTATCTCCCAGTCAATACCGGGGTAATTGAAATTGCCCATTATTATTACTGTTCTGTAACTTTTGTTAGTTTCCCCGATTTTCTTTGAACATTTCATCATCCATTTGTTCATTCTGGCCAGGCGGTCGATAGTACACTGCCATTGCCATTGCCTTCCCCTTTTTACATGGAATTTCAATCCATAGAGATTCTATAAGGCAATTTTTGTTTCCTGTAGAACTTTAATCCTTTATGACTCAATGCCCTCGCTAACACAGAGCGCAACCCCTCCACCAATTTGATCAGATCTATCATTACGATATAGTTTGTACCCAGGTATCATTGTGATATAATTTGTACCCAGGTAGCACAGTGTCCCTTTGGTTGTCGTCCTTCCACCATGTCTCAGAGATACCAGTCATATCTAACTTCTCATTTAGTGCTATATATTCTAACTCTCACATCTTATTCTTTAGACTTCTAGTATTTGTATACAAGCATTTTAGAGACTGTATTTTATTCATATTCATCTGGTCAGTAGGCAGGGGTACTTTGGAATCTTTAAGCTCTGTCTGCTCTGTACTCAAGGGCATTTGGGTTACCTTTGTCTTTAATAGGGCACATCAGCAGAGAGGTTCTAACTTTTGTTCTTTTGGTAGTCCTTCAAGGATATATTGTTCCGAACCATGTGCTCTTGGGCGACTGTCGTCTCTCCCCTATTATCCAGTTTAAAAGCTGCTCTATCTCCTTTTTAAAGGTTAATGCCAGCAGCCTGGTTCCATCCCGGTTAAGGTGAAGCCCATCCCTTTGGAAGAGCACCTCCTTTCCCCAGAATGTTCCCCAGTTCCTAACAAATCCAAAACCCTCATCCTTGCACCATTGTCTCATCCACGCATTGAGACTCTGGAGCTCTGCCTGTCTTGTGGGTCCACGTGGAACGGGAAGCATTTCAGAGAAAGCTACCCTGGATAACTTTCTCCGAAATTCAGGATTAGAAAAGGTACAGAGAAGGGCAACCAAAATGATAAAGGGTAACTAGAATAGGATAGGGTTTTCAGCTTGGCATAAGATGACTGAAGAGAATGATATCAGTCTGTTAAATCATGGGAGTGAATGAGGAATTGTTTTATCCTTTCAAATAGTAGCATTAGGGACACTCCATGAATTGCTTAGAATGTTGTGCAACCTCTTTATTTAAAAACCATTTATATACTGTTACCATGTCCATTTTTAAAACAAATCAGATCAAGTTTGTTTTCCATTGAATGCACATAAAGCTGTAATATTTGATGCCAGAAGATATAATCAAAGCAGTTAACATGGCCGAGCTTAAAAGGATTAAGAGAATTTCCTGAAGAAAAAGTTCATAAATCATTAGCCATATAGTTGTGGGAAAGCTATTGTTCACCTCTGGGGCAATTAAACAGTGGTTTTAAGTCAGTGAGGCTGGGCAATTCACCTGGAATGTCATTGTTATTACAGCCTTTCCCCCCCTGAATAAGTAGTACTGTAGGGAGTATCAGCAGCTAAACAAAATAAGGTATGCTTGGTTATGTCTAGGGGAGTTTGCTGGTTCCCTTCCCGTGGGTTCATTGAGACTTTCTGGTAGTGAGCCACAAAAGAGAGAGACAAGCTTGTGTATATAGTAAATAGTCTATATTTTTTATTTTTCTATCCAGAACATATACAATAAGAGAATGAGGTAATAGGTTGTAGCTGCACGCTATGGTTACGTAGTAACAATAAATCACTAATTAGCTACCAGAGGTGTCAGCCATTCCCTGTACTTTTCTCAAATGCAGAGTGAGCCCATCTGGTTAATCAGATGAAGACATTAGACCTTAGCTCTGCTAGATGGACAATTGTAGCTGGGGGTCCAAGTCAGTCTTCAGAACAGTACTACAGCTATTAATCATTTATAAAGTGGTACAAGGCATATACAATGCTGTATAAGAAAATATATAAGTCGGGCCCTGCCAATGTCCAAAGAGACAACTAAGCAAACTATGCTGGCTCTAGCCACAGAAGGCAAGTCGAGTGAGAACACAGAACATTACGATTGCCTGTGGGAGTCTGAGTTAGTGGAAAAGCCTTAGGATGAAGGTGTGTGTATGCTTATACAAGCAGCAAGAAAGATGAAAATGGTGTAAAAAGTACTTCTGTGCATACTGTATTGTTCCTTGTCATGAGTCCTTATCACATTTTGGTGAGTGGTTGACATGATATTGCAAGGTGTTCTGGCGAATCAGGAGGCAGTGATCACGTGGTCATCTTGTGCACAATGGGTCCATGGTGAGAGACGATATGTGGCAGAAGGTATGCAGTGTCGCACATTATTGCAAGTGTCCAAGGCTAGTGGAACAGTCTGGCTGAGAGAGGCTAAGGAGCAGCTTCTCTTGCATGTAAGCATAGCAGGAAACGATAGTCTTCTGTATGCAGATATGCAAACACTTGGCAAGCAGTTGCTTGGAGGTCAGCAGGTCTGTAGTTTGGAAAATAGCAGAAGTTTCTGTATCAAGAATCAATTTAATTTGGTTCAGAACAGGCCACAGGGTATCTGTTCCACAGTACCCAACTATCAACATCGGTTGAAGATTCCAACAGTGTGTGTTGCAAGAAAAGCTTCAGCATACACCAGTATCTTCCCCATAATTGGTCCGTTAAAGTGAAATGAATTGCCGTTGTTACTGAAATCTGAAATAGATTATTTAGATTTTAGGAAGAGGCAAAAAACATTGGTGTATCCTCAATAATAAATGTGATCTAAGTCAGAAAATTGATTTATTTTAAAATGTAGATTTTTGAAGATGATATTTTTGTTTTAAATGTCAGTATGTATTGTGTTTGTGTATGTTTCAAGCCCATTAATGTGTTTTGTAAATTGCTTAGATGTCATGAGAGAGGCGGGTTTTAAATAAACAATAGCGTTCACAATCCCAGCCCTCCCTCTATGCTGAATGTCTGATAAAACCTTAAATCTCTTCTGAAACAGTTGATAAAGTAAAGTTGCTTACCATAACCCATTGACAGCAGGATGAGTCAGCCACGCCTAGGTGTGCCATCCCCTGTGACCGGATTAGCTGTCCCTTAGCTCAGAGGAATCCTGTTGGGTTATGGATTTATTTTTTTTATTCCTTTGAGCCTGTTCCTGCCTTTACTTCCTCGGTGTGTTCCTAGCATGGAGGCTCATCTGAAGGGGAAGATGGGTAGGATGGTGTGGCTGACTCATCCAGCTGTCCACAGAGAACCCCTGTTGTGGTAAGTAACCTTACTTTTTCCATGGACAAGCAATCTGATTCAGCCATGCCTAGGTGACACCTGAGCTGTCCCAGAGTGCTGTGGTAGGATGAGGCTGGAAATACATTTTTTATATGAAAAAAGGAGACTCGAGAGATCGTGAAGTATGCAACAAGGACACCAATTTAATGCAATAGCACAGGAACGGTGTAGTGTAACATTCAACGGCAAACAATTTGTGTAACACATAGTCTAACATTGAAAAACTGCAATGCATAATGTAACATTGAACTGGCTAACGTGAGCTCTAATACTTAGTCTTAGGTTCCCCTGTTAACACACGTCTTAGAGTTTGTGTGGTCAGTCACGGCTGCATATATCGGTGGCCACTTGCAGGACTGCCTTGCCAAAGCGGCATTGTCCATGGACAATCGAGGCAGTAATGCTTCGTAAAGGTATGAATTGAAGCCCACGTGGCCACGCTTCAGATGTCTGTGGATGTCGCTGTGTGTAGGTGGGCCAGCGTGGCTGCCATTGCCCGTAATTGGTGAACGTGCGACCTGCCTTCTGGGCATAGATTGGCATGTATGTAGCAATAGGCGATGCAATCTGCCGACCATTTAGATGTGGTTCATTTGGTGACTGGGCGGCCCGTTCTGTTCGGGTTATAGGCGAGAAAATGTTGTGTGGCCTTCCTGGTTTGTCCAGTTCTGTTAATGTAGGCCTGGAGGGCATGAGTGCAGTCCAGGGTGTGTAGTTGGCGCTAGTCCTCGATGCGTGTGGCTCAGGGTAGAAGTATGGTAGGACTATTGCCTGGTTGATGTGGAAGGATGATATAACCTTTTGGAAGGAACTTTGGGTGGGTCCTGAGAGTGGCCCTGTTGCAAGATATCTGCGTGTAGGGGTAATAATTGATGAGGGCCTGGAGTTCACTGATGCAGCATGCTGAGGTGATCGCCACAAGGAAAAAGGTCTTCCACGTGAGGAATTTTAGTGGTGCCTGATCCAAGGGTTTGAACGGTTGCTCCATGAGTTGGTTGAGGACCATATGGAGGTCCCACCCTGGTGTCAGGGGCCTGACCGGAGGGTACAGGTGATTGAGTCCTCTCAAGAATCACGAGGCCAGGGGCTGAATCAATATGGATTTGCCCTCCAGCTTGTTATGGTAGGCTGCAGTTGCGCTCAGGTGTGTCTTGATAAACGAGGGTTTTAGTCCTGCTCATGAGAGGGTGAGCAGGTATTGTAGCAATGCTGCTATGGGGCAGTCGAAGGGGTTCAGCCCCCCGCTGTCGCACCATTCAGAACCTTTCCCACTTCGCCACATAAGAATGCTGCGTGTCTGGTCTCCTGGCTGCCAAAAGGACTTCATGACATTCGAGGAGAGGTGGAAGGGTCTCGGGTTCATCCATTCAGCATTCACGCGGTCAACACTAGGGTCTGCAGGTTGGGGTGGAGTGTCTGACCCCTGTCCTCTGTGATGAGGTCTGGGCAGGCTGGAAGGTGGAGGTGATGTTGGCTGGATAGCTGCTTGAGGTATGGGAATTAGGGCTGCCTCAGCCAGAATGATGCGATGAAGATGACGATCGCCCCATCGTGTGCAATCTTCTGGAGATGATGGGGTTTGGTGGGTAGGCGTAGCAAAGCTGATAACCCCAGTGGATAGAGAAGGTATCTGCGGCCACCCTGTGGGTTGAGGGGTGGCTGGAGCAGAACTCTTTGCATTTTGCGTTGTCCTCGCAAGCAAAGAGATCGATCTTCTGAGTCCCCCACTGGCGGAAAAGGCTGGAGGCAACTGAGGACTTGAGTAAGCATTCGTAAGGAGCAAGTTACTGGCTCAGGGAGTCTGCTAAGATGTTGTCATTCCCTGGCAGGTATTCCACTTGCAGGTGGCCCGCAGGGAGATGGTGGTTGTCCATATCAAGTAGGCTTCCCTGCACAGTGTGCAGGAGTATGTGTCTCCTTGTTTGTTGATGTAAAGCCATTGCTACTTGGTGGTCAGTCTGTACAAGAACAGCCTTTCCCTGTATCCGTGGCTGTAAGGTCCGCAATGCATTCCATATGGCTCAGAGTTTGAGGAGGTTGATGTGCAGGTGTGCCTCGGCTGGGGTCTAGATTCCATTTGTGTGGAGGTCGAGCAGGTGCATGCCCCCCCCCCCCATCTGCGCTTCAATGTGTCTGTGGACAAGGTGATCTGCGATTGGGGTGGCCTGAGTGGTTTGCCTTCCTGTAGTTTCTTCTGTGTTCTCCACCAGCTGAGGGAGGGTCTTGTGGGTATGATAGTCTATGCTGACCTTGTGGTGCAGGGGTTGTCTGTGTTTGTTCTCAAGACCTCCGGAGGTGCCATTGGAGTTGGCGCATGTGTGGATGACGTGCACCGCTGCCACCAGATGTCTCATGAGGCGGAGGAAAATCTATGCTGAGGTCATGTGCAATGAGGAGATCTGGGCAGCTTGTGCCATAATTTTGTCTGCTCTGTGAGGCGGAAGGGATGCCTTGGCCTGGGTGATGTTGATGTGGGCCCCTATGAAGTCCGATGCCTGGGACGGTTGCATTTGTGACTTGCTGTGGTTGATGAAGAAACCCAGAATCTGAAGTAGAGAGGCCGTAGCTTTGACCACCTCTCGTGCAGCTTCTAGAAATCCTGCTACGATCAGCCAGTCGTAGAGACAGGGGAAGACGCGTATACCCACCTTGCGCAGGTGGGCCGCAATGACCACAATACACTTTGTGAAGACTCGTGGGGCTGAGGAGAGGCTGAATGGCAGGGCCTTGTACTGGAAATATTGGTTGCCCACTTCTGTGAAGGATGGAGTGGTATGTAGTTGTAGGCATCCTGTAGGTCCAGTAATGGGAGCCAGTCGTCCTTCAGGATCAGGGGGGAGAATGGTGCCCAGTGAGTGCATGTGGAATTTTTCTTTGAGGATGTCTGAGTTGCCTGAGGTTGAGGATTGGGTGCCAGCCCCCAAACTTCTTGGGGACGAGGATGCAACATGAGTAGAAGACTTGGTTGAGTTGTGGGTCAGGAACCGGTTCTATGGCTCCTATCCTGTGCATTTCCTGGAGGAGGTGTGATGTGAGCCCCACTGATGTCTGGGAGTGGGGGGTTCTGTGAAGCAAATGCGGAAACCCCTGTGGATTATTTGGATGACCCTGCAGTCTGTTGAGATGGCTGCCTACACCTCCGCAAAGAGTGGAAGGTGACCTCCCACGGGGACATCCCGTGGGGGCTGGTGCTCTAAACACCTGTGTGGTCTTAGTCGAGGAGGGGTGCTGTGTGTTTTGAGGTTCTCTCTCGTGGCAAGATTTGTGCTGGTAGTTCTTGTAGCGCTGGGGATTCTGGTAGGCAATGGCATAACTGCGGTTCCCTAAGACAGGGAGCCGCGGCTGCAGAAGAAGGAGGCAGACATGGGGAGAGGGGAGCAGGGAACTTGCAACGGGGCTGACATGGAAGGAGGGAGGGGGGCTGATATGGATGGAAGGAGGGTTGACATGGAGAGAGGAGGGGGCTGATTCCGTTCTCTAGAGGCTAGAGTAGCAGACTTGGAAAACATAAAGACAGAGGTACATAAACGAGACCTACAGGGATATAGTCCTGAAGTTCCACCTCCAGTCTGGCAGCATCCCTGTTGCCATGGAGGAGAGAGGTCACGTGACAGGAGAGCATCACCCTGGTGTGGCAGGAAGTAACTAGGACCTGTCCTCCAGATGATGTAAAACCTTCTCGTACCGAGGAAGCTTCTCCAGGGCCATGTGCCCATGAGGGAAGGGTTAGGATAGCCATTATAGTTGGTGCTTTGATCGTTATGCATGTAGATAGCTGGGTGGCTGGTGGACGTGAGGATCACGTGGTAACATGCCTGCCTGGTGCGAAGGTAGCGGACCTCATGCGCCACCTAGATAAGGTCTTAGATAGTGCTGGGGGAGGAGTCTGCTGTCTTGGTACATATCGGCACCAGTGACATAGGAAAATGTGGTAGGGAGGTTCTGGAGGCTAAATTTAGGCTTTTAGATAGGAAATTGAAAACCAGAACCTCCAGGGTAGCGTTCTCCGACATGCTTCCCGTTCCACGCACAGGACCCCAAAAGGCAGGCAGAACTCCGGAGTCTCAATGCATGGATGAGACAATGGTGCAGAGATGAGGGTTTTGGATTTGTTAGGAACTGGTGAACATTCTGGGGAAAGGAGGGGCTCTTCCGAAGGGATGGGCTTCACCTTAACCGGGATGGAACCTGGCTACTGGCATTAACCTTTAAAAGGGAGATAGAGCAGCTTTTAAATTAGATAATAGGGGAAAGCCGACAGTCGCCCAAGAGCAGATGGTTCAGAAGAATGTATCCTTGAAGGATACTACCAAAAGCAGAGAGGTTCCAAAAAAGAGTAAAGTAGCCCAAATGCCCTTGAGTATGGAGCAGACAGAGCTTAAAGATCCCAAATTACCCATGCCTACCAATAGCCAAATTAATATGAATAAAATGCTTGTATGCAAATGCTAGAAGTCTAAAAAGATAAGATGGGAGAGTTAGAATATATAGCACTAAATGAGAGGTTAGATATGATTGGAATATCAGAGACATGGTGGAAGGAGGACAACCAGTGGGACACTGTGATACCTGGGTACAAACTATATCGTAATGATAGAGCGCAACCCCTCCACCAATTTGATCAGCTCTGTTAGAGAGGGCATTGAGTCAGAAAGGATTAAAGTTTTATAGGAAACAAAATTTGCTGTAGAATCTCTATGGATGGAAATCCCATGTAAAAAGGGGAAGGCGATGGCAGTGGGGGTGTACTATCGACCACCTGGCCAGAATGAACAAATGGATGATGAAATGCTCAAAGAAATCAAGGAAGCTAACAAAAGTTACAGCGCAGTAATAATAATGGGTGATTTCAATTACCCTGGTATCGACTGGGTCAGTGTCACAGCAGGACATGCTAGGGAGATAAAGTTCCTAGATGAAATAAATGACTGCTTCTTGGAGCAGCTGGTTCATGAACCGACCAGAGGGGAAGCAATATTAGATCTAGTCCTTAGTGGAACACCAGAGCTAGTGCAAGAGAAGGGTGTTGGGGCCACTTGGCAATAGTGATCATAGCATGATTGCCTTTGATTTAATTAGTGGAGGAGGGGCAGTAAGGAACTCCACAGTGCTACCTTTTAACTTTTGAAAGGGAGACTATGATAAAATGAGGAAAATAGTTAAGAAAAAACTAAAAGGAGCAGTTGCAAAGGTTAAAGACTTACCTCAAGCTTGGGTGGTGTTGAAAAACACTATCTTGGAAGCCCAAACCAACTGTATTCCATGCTTTAAGAAAAGTGGAAGGAAGTCCAAAAAACTGCCAGCATGGTTTAAAGGTGAGGTCAGAGAGGCTGTTGCCAAAAAAGCAACTTTCAGGAAATGGAAAAAAGAGCCAAACGATGAAACCTGGAAACAGCACAAGCACTGGCAAGTCAAATGCAAGGCATTGATAAAGCAGGCAAAGGGAGAATTTGAGAAGAAACTTGCTGCGGAAGGAAAACCACAAAATAAAGATTTTTTTCAAGTACATTCGTAGCAAAAAAACCTGTGAGAGAGTCAGTTGGTCCATTAGATGATAGAGGAGTTAAAGGGGCACTAAGAGGCAACAAGGCGATAGCGGAAAGACTGAATGAATTCTTTGCTTCGGTCTTTACTGAGGAAGATGTAGGGATGTTACCCATGACTGAAGTGGTATTTAAAGGTGCGGAAGAATTGAAGGAAATATCGCTACATCGGGAAGATGTATTACAGCTATTAGATAAACTGAAGAGTAGCAAATCACCTGGGCCGGATGGTATACATTCAAGGGTGTTGAAAGAACTGAAATATGAGATTGCAGACCTGCTATTAGTAATCTGTAAACTATCATTAAAATCATCTCTAATACATTGAAGATTGGAGGATCGCCAGGTAACACCAATTTTTAAAAAGGGTTCAAGGGGTGATCCGGGAAACTACAGACCGGTGAGCCTGATGTCGGTACCGGGAAAAATGGTAGAAACCATCATAAAGAACAAAATTACTCAGCATGTAATAGTCATGGCCTAATGGGAGACAGCCAACATGGCTTTAGACAAGGAAGATCTTGTCTTACTAATCTGTTTATGTTTTTTTGAAGGTGTGAATAAACAGGTGGACAAAGGTGAGTCGGTTGATATAGTGTATCTGGACTTTCAGAAAGCCTTTGACAAGGTCCCTCATCAGAGACTTTTGGCAAAAATAAAGTCATGTGATAGGAGGCAGTGTACTATTGTGAATCAGGAACTGGTTAAAAGATAGAAAGCAGAGGGTTGGGCTAAATGGCCAATTTTCCGAATGGAGAAAGGTGAATAGTGGTGTACCCCAGGGATCTGTGCTGGGTCCGCTGCTTTTTGACATAGTCATAAATGGCCTGGAAAGTGGAATAACGAGTGAGGTTATCAAATTTGCAGATGACACAAAACTATTTAAAGTTGTTAAAAACCAAGAGGATTGTGGAAAATTGCAAGAGGATCTTGATAAATTGGAAGACTGGGCATCAAAATGGCAGATGAAATTTAATGTGGACAAGTGCAAAGTTATGCACCTAGGGAAGAACAACCCAAACTATGGTTACACGATGCAAGGTTCCACATTAGGAACCACCACCCAGGAAAAAGATTTAAGGCGTCATTGTGGATAACATGTTAAAACCCTCAGCCTGGTGTGCAGCAGCGGCCAAGAGAGCAAATAGAATGCTAGGTATCATAAGGAAAGGAATGGAAAATTAAAACAAAAGATATTATAATGCCTCTATATCGTTCCATGGTGAGACCGCACCTTGAATATTGTGTGCATTTCTGGTCGCCGTATCTTAAAAAGGATATAGCGTTATTAGAAAAGGTTCAGAGAAGAGCCACCAAAATGGTAAAGGGGATGGAAGGATACTCCTATAAAAGGCTAAAAAGGTTAGGGGCTCTTTAACCTGGAAAAGAGACGGCTGAGGGGAGATATGATAGAAGTCTATAAATTAATGAACGGAGTGGAACAGGTAAACTTAGATCGATTGTTTACGTTATCAGAATATAGAAAGACTAGGGGACATGCAAAGAAGCTACAGGGTAAACTATTTAAGACTAATAAAAATATTTTTTCACTCAATGTGTAATCAAACTCTGGAGTTTGTTACTGGAGGATGTAGTAAAGGCTGTTAGTGTAGCTGGGTTTAAAAAAAGGTTTGGACAAGTTCCTGGAGGAAAGGTCCATAAACCATTATTAAGAAGGGACCCAGGATATCAATGCTTGACCCAGTACAAGCATTGTGGAACCTGTGTCTTTTGGGGAAACTGCTAGGTACGTATGACCTAGATTGGCCACTGTTGGAAACAGGATACTGGGCTTGATGGACCTTGGTCTGACCCAGTATGGCATATCTTATGTTCTTATGATATGGATGGAGGGAGGGAGGGGGTCTGACATGTACGGAGGGAGGGGGGCTGACACGGACAAAAGGAAGGGATGGGTTGTACTGGACAGATAGGGGATACATGCTGGACAGAGGGGAGAGACAGTGCGGGTTAGGATTATAATGGGCAGATGGGGCTAGGACTGGGAATGGACTGATCAAGGGGGGGTTGGGACTGCTAATGTGCTGATAGGGGGGTAGGACTGGTAATGGATTGATTGGGGGGGATAGCATTGGAAATGAGCTGATCGGGGAGGCTAGGACTGGTAATGGGCTGATTAGGGGAGCCTAGCACTGGTAACGGGGTTGAGGGGGGACTAGCACTGGAAGTGAGCTGACTGGGGGGCTTCGACTGAGAATGGGCTGATGGTGGGGAGAGGAGGATAGAGCTGCTGGCCCTGGAAGAAAACTGGGGGCTAAGGCTACAAATAGGCTGATACGAGGGGATGGGAGAATGGAACTGGAAGGGAGTGGATCTGAGAGGGGCTGCCATGGTATTTGTACTAGAAGGGACTGATCAGTGGGGAAGGAGGGGGAATGGAAGGGAATGGACACCAGTGGCAGTCATGGGAATGCAAGTTGACATTGGAAGGTACTGAGAGTGAGGACTGGAAAGGGGCTGATACTGGGGAGGGTTACTGGGACTGGAAATAGACTGATGGAAAGAAGTGAAGAAAACGAAAGAAGAGATAAGAAATGGCAGTTGGACCATAGACCACAGAAAGAGAGCTAAGAGAAGAGAGGAAAGCAGGAGCCTCAGATCGGGACCAGCATGATCAGAGAATAAATTGGTCAGACAACAAAGGTAGAAAAAATAATTTTATTTCATATTAGTGATTTGACTATGAAATCATCATAATTTTGAAATCAAATATTGTTACTTGTGATTAATTATTGTGGTTTAAATAAGTAAATTTTATAAATAAAAACATATTGCAAAGGCCTATAATATATTAATAATTCAACAAATGATTACAGCGACAATGCGTTAACGGTAAAGAAAGAGAGACGCATTAGATTTTATCATTGGGGGTCACCACAAGTTGACCAATCCTAAAAGGGGTCACGGTACAAAAAAGGTTGAGTACCACTGCCCTAGTGTATTGAGAATGGGGTGGATTTTTTTCTTTCCATGTATGACTTGTTGCTGTCAGTTTTCAAGGTAGGATTCAAACCATCTTAGTGTGGTATTGTAGAGGCCTATTTCTTTTTGCTGCTGCAGGATGTGGTGGAAAACAGTGTCTAAAGCTGAGGATGTCTAAGAAGATGAACATGAAGCCATTTCTTGCATTGTCTTTTATGCCTGTGATAATGCTGTCGAGGAGAGATGCAAGTAGAGTTTCCATGCCATGGTAAGATTTAAAGCAGTGTTGGTGAGGGTCCAGTGAGGCATATCACCAACATGATGTAGCTGTTGCTGAACTGCTTTCTCTATGATTTTAGCAATGAAGGGTAAGCTGGAAATTGGCCTATATGATGTAGGATTATTATGGTCAAGTGAGGCGTTTTTAAGAATTAGTCTTATGGATGCGTGTTTTGAGTTGGGCATGTATCGTTGAGTGAGGGATGTTTGCATGATCCTATGTATGATTGGACTGAATTCATCCTTGGATGCTTTGATCCATGAGACAGGGCATGGGTCTGTTGACGATGTGGTGTTTAGCTGGGAGATATGTCCTATTTGTTTAACAGTAGAAATGTGAAATTTGCTTCATATACCACTGTTTTTGGAGTATATAGTATACATATGTGCCAGTGGTTGGATAACGGGGAGTGTGTTCTTGTGTTTTGTTTTTAAGAACTCATCTGTTGTGGATATACTTCACTTCCCTTAGTTCGTACACTCTCCAAGGAACCTGCTCGCACAATGTCGACTAAAATTTAGGATGAGGTTTGTGTGAAACTTTTTTGCATGTTAATTTCTGTATTGTTGAAGGGTGTCATTGGATTTCTTGCATCTCCATTTTCTTTCAGCCTTCCTTAGAGTAGTCTTTACTTCCCTTCTTTCATTTGAATACCAGGGTGTGGAATGGATTCTGTGCATTGTCCTCCTTTTGTAAGGTGCTGCTGAGGCTTTTATAATGATATTGTTCCAGTTACCAATTAGAGTATCCAGGTCAACTGTGGATTGGTTTATTTTCAGTAATACATCTTGGACAAAGTGTTTTGCTAAATTGTGTGAACCTTCTGCCTTCATGTTGCTCCTGCCTATGGCTAGATGGTTCAGTGTCATCATGAATGATACTATGATCAAATCACCACATCATATTAGGGTAGAAGTGGGGGAAGATATGACATCATATTCCAGGAGTTGGTTGGGAACAAAGATGCAGTCAAGGGTTGTTCCTCATCGATGTGTTGGTGCGTTCGTTATTTGTGTGTTATTGGAGCAATTCGATGGCTGTTAAGAAGGCTTTGACCAGCAGTGGATGCTGATGTGAGGCTTAGGTCTCCAAGGGTGATTAGGGGCTTGAGTGAGGAGGAGACTTTACAGGTTGACTCCAAAAGTTTAGATAGTTCATCAGTCTTGGTGGTCGAGGCTCTGTATGCAAGGCATATGAAGAGGTATTTGTTAGCGACAGCGATGATGTTGCTTTCATCAGTGCTGGTAGTTGAGACAGTTTTGAATTTGAAATGGCTCCTTGCTAATAATAGCACACCACCCCCTCTTCTGTGCATACGTGGGTAGCTGCGGGTGGAGTATGTAGATGGGGTGAACTGATTCACTATGACATGATCTATATCTGTTAGCCCAGATTTCTTTATGCACATGATATCAATCTCTTGGTCATGTAGGTAGTCGGCAATCGTGTTAATTTTATTTCACACAGACCAGGTCTGGGAGAGTTTAAGACTCAATCCTTACAATGGAAGACTCCAGTTTCCAGGTCATAACTATAAACCCATGATTCATCACCAGTAGTAGTCTTTTTGATGAAATCTGAGTCATTTTCAGTGCATTCCAACAACTCTCTAGCTGTAGACTATCTTCTTTTTGATCAGGGGACAGTTTTGTCACGAAGTTTGCAGACACATGTCTTGTCCCCAAATCGACATTAAGAATGGACTGTACCAATCTGAAACTGATGTCCTTGTACTCGGCAAGCTCCCCGATTAGTCAATCGATGATTTGAGCATATTGCGGCATGCACTGCTTCAACTTTGTCTTCATTCCTGCTCATGGATGGCCTTCCAGAACGTTCGTCATTGACAACACTTTGGTGGCCCTCTTGGAAACATTTGTACTAGCCATAAACTCAAGCACGACTCATGCGTTCATCGCCATACACTTGCTGTAACTTGTAAGTTACTCAATCTTCATCTTTCTTGACCTTTCTGCTGCTTTTGACACTGACCACAACTTTCTCCTTGATACCTTGTCCTTGGTTTTAAGGGCTCTGTGCTATCCTGGTTCTCTTATTTTTCACATTGCTCTTTCAGTGTTTGTTCTGGTGGATCCTCCTCTACTGCTATCCCACTCTCGGTTGGTGTGCTCTTTTGTGTTTCCTTACGATTCCACCTTGCTACATCCCATGTCTACAGCTATTGTGTTGTCTGTCTCTATTACAGTGGTGTGCAAAAGTCTGGAATCACTTGTTTTGCATTTTTCGTACTTTCTAATGGTGTGGGGGTTTTTTAAATTTTGTGTTAGCCCAGCATATTCATCTTTCTACCACGTTAAAAGGGATACATTTGGCTATTAGTTGACTTTTTTGCATTCCTTGTTTCCAATTTAAATACTTTACAGACACTGGGAGATAGCTGCTGTGATTTTTGTGGATCCTGCGTCAAAACTGGATCAAGATTATCCAATATGCGCATGTTATTTCTGACCAATCAGGAGGCTGGTTTCACTAACCAATCACAATGCAGATATCTAGCCAACAGTGCAGCTATAAAAACGCACAGAATTTTTGCGTTTCATACTCTTTCTGGATCGACCATGAAGATGACTCTGACCCTGACGTTGGAGGAGCGTGTTCATGTGTCCTTGCGAGGAAGGATTTTCAAGCCATCAGATAGCCAGGAAAGTTGGCTGCAGTCAGAGTGCTGCTGTTAAGGTTGTACAAAAGAAAGAAACGGGTTCAGTGGTGGACAAGCTTCATTCAGGTCGTCCACGTGCATCAATATCACGCCAGGACCGCGCACTATGATGCATTTCACTGACTTAATCGCAAGTTGACCTCTCCTCAGCTACTTCGAGAGTGGTCAGACAAGAGTGAGGTCAGTGTCAGCTCATCAACAGTTCGTCGCCGGTGCGTGCAGTTTGGTCTCCGGGGCTGCAAGGCATGGAATAAGCCACTGATGACTGACATACAAAGGCGCAACCGGATCGTGTGGGCGAGAAAACACTCAACCTGGTCGACTGAAATGTGGGAAAAGGTGCTATTCAGCAATGAAAGCACCTTCTGTCTGTTTTGGTAACCAGGCCCACACCTATGTGAGGAGATTTCCTGGAGAGGAATTCAAGCCTGACTATCTCAGCCTCACTGTGAAGCATCCTTCGAAGGTCATGGTCTGGGGCTGCATGGCTGCCAGTGGGGTTGGACGTCTTCACATCGTCATTGGAATGGTCAACTGGGCCAAGTATATCACCATACTGCAAAAGTGCACGGTGCCATCAGCACACTAGCTGTTTCCTGGCCAGTTCCTGTTCCAAGATGACAATGCACCCTGCCATCGCTCCAGACAGTTGATCAGCTGGAAGCAGCGGAACAACATCAAGTCAATGGACTGGCCTGCCCAGTCTCCAGATCTGAATCCAATCGAACTTGTGGCACAAGGTGGCCTTGGAAATATCCAAGAGACATCTGACGATACCAAACATCACGGTGATTAAAAAAGTACAGGTGTGCTGCAACCACCCTATACTCTGCACATTGTGACGCAGCGCCAGGCCCGGAGGCCATGGAGACCGATACTGACCCCCTGGTAGAGTCCAGTATTGCAGGGAAAAGAAGAAATTCCCACTCTCAGCATAGCCTTCAGGCAGCCAATCAGCTCACCTCAGAGGAGGAGAGAAGCGGAGCTATGGATTGGGCACGCCCTAGGAGGAGGCGGGCATCCCAGAGTAAGGGATCCCTCTTAAACAGAGAGAGGGAACACTCAAGAGAGAGGAGCAGAAGGACTAGAACGAATGGAGGAACAGGACCAAGCCAGAGGCTGTCACGAAGGAATGAAGGAGTAAGCACTGCTAGTGGATTGAGGAGAGAGTTTGCTTTAAATCCACAGGAGAGAAAGCAAGAGGTATTGGGAAGGCAGGAAGTTCCACAGACTGCAGAACCCTTTGACCTGGCTACAGAAGCTGTGCCCAGCTGCAACAGAAGGGAAGCTAATCCAACACGAGGAGAAAAGCACACGTTGTTGAAAAGCAGTTTTTATCCCTGGAGAGAAAAGCATGCTGGCAAGACAGTTCCTGAGCAGTCTCATTTGAAGGTACCTGCTATTTTTAATCCTTCTGATAAGTGTTATATGCCAGGAAGAGAGACTCCTGTTTATAGTGGAGAGGATAGTTTCAGGGGATATAAAGGAAGTTTGTTTTACCCTGGAAACTCTCCATGCAAGCCAAGTTTTACTCAGCCAGTAATACCTGTTCTTAACAAACAAGCTGAGGAAAGAAATACAGCCCAGCTGTTTACAAAGAGACCAGGTTATCCTGATGTAGAAAGTCTTACTTTTGAAGCCTTCCTTAGAAATAGAGCTGCTGCAAACGAACGTGAGATTCCACCATTCATTAACAGAGAGAAGTGGGGGAAGGGAATCTCTGCCTCGGGCATAGACTGTCTGAATAGGGAAAGCCCTGTTTGCTCACCAGATGCAGATAATCAGCTGTTTAAACAAGGAGAAGCTTTACCGTTGAGTCCTGCTAGGAAACAAGCAGAACAACTCTTAAGTGATCTTAGACAACTCTTGAATGAAAGAGTCATTTCACAACAAGCTATTCTTCAAGCAGTGAATAATCCTGAAGGCAAGAGTATTCCCCAAGCCCAAGTGCCCATGATTGACATCAATCAACCGATGGATTGCTCTGTAGGATTAATAGAGAGAACCGACGAGACAAAAGCTTGAATGATTATACCTGACTTTTATTCTGGTTATGCTAATCCAGAATTGCTAAAAAAAGTACCTGACAAGAAGTATTGTTTAGTGCAATTGAAAGGAAAGCATATCCTAACATTGAATGTATGCTGGACTGTGATATAATTGCTAAAGAGAGCAAATACACTTCTTACCTGAGCACCGTATATTCATTTGGCCCCCACAACTACACAAGGCCTATCCCTCCTTAGCTCACAAGGCTGGGGAGTGGGTGAAGGTTTGACAACATGCAGAGCGCATAACTAGTTCACTGCATGCTTAATAGCATCATGGTGTGACCTATTGTTATATAGCTACACAGCAAGTCTCAATACTTTTTGATCACACCTCATATAATCAATGAACTGAACTTTAAATCGATCAATTTTTTTGATATAGTAAACTTAGTGGAAACATAATGTTACTAAAGGAAGGAGGAAGGGATAAAAGTGAGAATTGTCCAAGAGGACTAGCAGTTTAGGGGAAGTATAGTCATTAGTGTTAGGTAATAGTTCCACTGAAGGGTGTGATGAAAAAGTGTGTGTTAACTTTCTGTGGAATTCTTCTAGTAGATGACAATCTGACCTCTTTTAAAGATCGTATTGAGTAGAACATGCTATTGCATGAGCATCAGCTTTGGTTCTGGGCAGATCATAGCATACCGAATCATTGTTAGTTTCAACAGTTGATCATTAGTTAAATGTCTTAGGAAAAATGTTTCCATCATGGCCGTATTTCTTGTCATGATTAATGCTGTTGAATGCAGCTGAAATGACATTACGGTGTTTAGGAACTACAGGGATGAAAGATGTTGTCTTTGAATGGTTCCAATCTTATTTGTCCAACAGGCAACAGATGTGGATAGTTAGACTGTTAGCGGTGAAGAAAGGGGCACCATAAGGTAATGGTAAATGGCTTGCATTTGGATTATAAGAAAACATCAATATTCATGTTGCATAATGCCACAACAGCATTGATTCCAGATATATTCTTTTCAATACTTACTGTAATTCAGGTTTGTGCTGAGGTTCAGTATCTAGGAGTAGTGCTGGATGCAAAACTGACATTTAAATCTCATATGAAACAATTAATTTAAAAAGCCTTTTACAAGTTTAGGCTTCTGCGCTGTTTGCAGTTTTATATTGCTTTGAGGGACTTCCACACCATATTACATTATTTAGGACTCTCTTCACTGAATTCTTATAATGCATTACTGTTGGGCCTTATGGATGATTCAGAATGTTGCTGCTTGGCTTATTGCCAGAACAAAATAGAGAGAGCATCTTGCTTCTACATTTGCAAGAGTTGCATTGGCTCCCAGTGGAAAACTCCAAGTTAAATTCAAATTTTAGTGTTGCTGTTGAAATGAGTCAAATTGTCAGAGCTGTTGCAGCTGACAGTCCCTTTGGTTGATTTATCATCCTTTGAAGGCATTTCAGCCTGAAGATCAGAGACTGTTGGAAATGCTGGTTTTGCATGTGCTTTCCTTCCTTACCTTGCATAATTACATGTTTTGTTGCAGGCCCTTGTCTGTGGCATTCTTTGCTTCTGGAGCTTAGGGTAATGACTGATTTTGAAAGATTTTTGTAAGAAAATTTAATTCTGATTATTTCTAGCTTCCTTTTTCTGTATGTTAGGTCATGTATTGAGGGGATGTAGACTGCTGGTAAGTAGGCGAGGGATTGGAAAATAATAGCATCGTATGGATGCGAAAGTTGGACAGTGAAGAAAAGTCAGGAAGAAAATCAATGCCTTCGAATTTATGGTGTTGGGAGAGAATACTATGTATTCTGTGGACCGAAGAACAAATAAATCTTTATTAGAAAAAAAAAATCAAACCTAAGCTTTCCTTAGAAGCTCAAATAACTTCATAGTTTGGACACATCATGTGAAGAGAGGCGG
This sequence comes from Ichthyophis bannanicus, assembly GCA_033557465.1. NCBI lineage: Eukaryota > Metazoa > Chordata > Amphibia > Gymnophiona > Ichthyophiidae > Ichthyophis > Ichthyophis bannanicus. The sequence continues at coordinate 310,970,792 of CM066039.1, forward strand.
CATGCTTGGCAAGGTTGAAGGTCAATGCAGTAGAGGAAAAAACAGCATACAACGGATTGAAACAATAATGGCAGCTATGGAAGCCACTCTATCAACAATTACTACTACTACTATTGATCATTTATATAGTGCTACAAGGTGTGCACTGCACAGAAAACATGTGAAAGTCTGTCCTGCTCATCAGAGCTTACAATCTAGTCAAGACGGACAATACTTGTACACCTGTCTGAAAATGGAACACAGTTTAGGATAACTATCAACAAGTTTGCCATAAGTGGACATCAACTCAACAGCTCTTAATAATAACAGTGATAGGGATCTGTTTTTTCAAATGCTTTTGCCATCTGTTTAATTTGTCTGTTTTTACTGCAAACTTCTTAGAACTTGAGATTTTTAATATGTGGTCTGAAATTATGGCATGCCTTACTGCTGTCATTGCAACAAGAGCAGGATGTATTTTCCTTTCAAAAGTTATTAAAAGCATTCCAGGGTAGCATTCTCTGAAATGCTTCCCGTTCCAGGTGCAGGACCCAAAAGGAAGGCAGAGCTCGAGTCTCAATGCATGGATGAGACTATGATGCAAGGAAAACGGGTTTGGATTTGTTAGTAACTGGGCAACATTTCTGGGGAAGGGAAGGGCTTTTCAGAAAGGATGGACTCCATCTTAACCAGGATGGAACCAGGTCGTTGGCATTAACCTTTAAAAAGGAGAGAGAGCAGCTTTTAAACTAGATAATGGGGGGAAGCCAACAGTCGCCCAAGAGCGCATGGTTCAGAATGGTGTATCCTTGTAGAATACTAGCAAAAGAGGGAAGTTAGGGCATCCCAACAGAGGTTCTAATAAAGATAGAAGTATGCTTAGCACACAGGGCTTGTAATATCTTATTAATGCTCTCTAGTTCCTTTTTCATTCACAGGTATCCACAGGTGACCTTTTAGCCATCCTGAGCCGACACTACCAAGACCTCACTTGCCTCTCTTTCACTGATGACAGCAGCCACTTTCTCTCTGGGGCCAATGATGGTCAGGCACTGGTGTGGAGTCTATACAGGTATTGCTTTCTTCCTGGTCATTGTCGGTGACCTGTTTTAAGGCTACAGAAAGAGCTATAGTGAATGGTGGGGAGAGTGAAGTTGGTGTTTTTATGCAGTATACTGTATATCAATGCTTGACCCAGTACAAGCATTGTGGAACTTGTCTCTTGGGGAAACTGCTAGGTACATATGACCTAGATTGACCACTGTTGGAAACAGAATACTGGGCTTGATGGACCTTGGTCTGACCCAGTATGGCATATCTTATGTTCTTATGTTCTCAGACCGTGGCATGCTCATCTTGCTTTGTGCTTGGGATATTTAAAGCATGTTCCTTATCGTCACTCCAGTCCAGTCCCTTTACTTCTGGTTACGCAACCCTTCCAGCAGCTTGGAGGCTGAGCCCAACCTTTTTGGGGATGGAGCGGTATAAATACCACTGGGACCACCCACCAACTCCAGTATTCTCAGCCTCCAAGCAGCTGGAGGGTTCCGTAAGCCTAGGGCTTACTGGAGTCTTCCTTTTTTATTCCTCCTTTTTTATTCCCTTTTTAGTCAGAGTTTAATCTTACTTTACTTTCATTTTTTAACTTTTTTAATCCTTTGATTTACCTTTTAGTTGTTGCAGGTCCTGTCCCTTTAATTCTCCTGCTTGCTCTTCTCCCACCCCCCCCCCCCGACTGATCCGGCCGGGGATCGGAGGTGGTTTTCCGTAGGCGGCAGTGGGGAGGACCTCGCAGAGCTCCTCAGCTGTTTATCCGGCCGGCTCCTGCACAACTTCTTTGCAGCCCTGCCCTGCCTCACGCCGAAGCCCTCCTGGTGGCTGAGCGCTAGAGGCAACGCTGCAATTCCATTCGCGCCGCCGGCCCCATCCCGAGCTCAGAAGGCCGCGACTCAGCGGGAAGCTGTTTTCAAACGGCGGTTTCTTCTTTTCAGGCTCTTCAGGAATCGCGGTGCTCCGCCCTGCTCCTGCATCCGGAAGGAAGATCGGGGCTGTGAGCAGACTCGCGACTCCCGTTTAGGCTCCACGTGGTGCGGCCTACCACGTGTAGAGCCAACGGTTGCAGTTCACGGAGTCCGGACCAGACATCTCAGCTGAAGAATTCCTAAACCACAAGTACTGGGGTTTGGTTTAAGGGATGTGTATGTTTTTAATTATTTTAGTTTTGGGTTTGTTTTGGTTATTTTATTTTGATTCAATTTTTATTCAATTTGGATACAATCTTGTTTCACTCTTCAAAGGGGAACTGGCATCTAGTGGAGAGCATACACCCTTAGTAAAGTAAATGGTTAACGCTGTACCAGAGCACTACACTCTCTCCGGGGTTAGACCCAGTGTTTCAGCCTCAAAGCCCAGGAGGGGCCCCTGTAACCTTTTCAAGGCCATGGCGGCCAAGTCTCGGTGTCCATCCTGTGGCACCCGGCGAGGTACTTCCTCAGAGGCAGGGATCTGCAGGGGCTGTGCTGCAGTGGCTACCTCCGTGGAACAAGAAATTAACTTGGCCATGTCGCAAGCTTCCCAGGGCTCCGGAGATTCCCTACAAGTGGAGGGGGGTTCCCAGCCTCCTCCTTCTACGTCCTCGGATTTATCCACTCCTCCCTTGCCCCCCTCCCCCCTTCCTTCGGGGGAAGGGGAAGCCGGGGATTTTTTCTCCCCTGACTTCGTCCTGCTTCTACACAAGGCCTTTTGCTTGCGTAAGCAAGGCTTGGGGTCAGGAGATGCTGGAACGTCGGCAGAGGTCAAATCGGCCAAGCCCACGAGAGTAAGCAATCCGGAATCCGGGATTCCGCCTAAGCGCCCCCGTCTGAGCTCTGAGGAGCCTCTCCCATCCCTCTCACAGGATATCCCTGAGGAAGAGATCTCCGACAAGGAGTTGGGCGAGGAAGAGGAGGAGCTGGAAGAGGGGGAGATCCCTGAGGAAGATCAATCACGTGTAATTAGGGTATTTCGTCGGGAGGAGCTCCCGGTGTTAATTAATGAATCCCTGAAAGTTTTCTCAATGTAGCCTCGGATACGCCGGCAGAGGAGGAGGCATTGGAAGATCCTCTAATCCAAGCCATCAGGAAATCACAGAAAGTTTTCCCGGTCCACAGAGTTGTGCGTCAGATGATCCAGGAGGAATGGGATCAACCAGAATCAAGCTTAAGGGAGGTCCGATCCATGACCCGCTTATATCCGCTTCCAGAGTCAGACAAAGAGCTGCTGAAGTCTCCCAGGGTGGATGCGGCAGTGTCAGCGGTTACGAAGAAGACTACCATCCCAGTCGAGGGCAGCGCGGCCCTCAGATTCTCAAGACAGGAAATTGGATACGCTTCTGAAGCAAGCCTTTGATATTAGCGCTCTGGCATTACAGGCCTCCGTTTCAGGGGCCTGGGTAGCTCGGGCCTGCTTAAGATGGTCACAACAGCTTCAATCAGTGGAGGGCTCCGCGGACGAAGCTCAGGCCAACGCGGCTAGACTAGAATCCGGAGCTGCCTTCTTGGCGGATAGCCAGTATGACCTCATTAGAAGCCTGGCCAAGAACATGGCCTCGGTCGTAGCGGCTAGGCGGTATCTGTGGCTCCGGAATTGGGCCGCCGATGCCTCCTCCAAGTCACGCCTCAGCCGCCTTCCTTTTAAGGGAAAGCTGTTATTTGGGGAGGACTTAGAGAAACTAGTAAAGGACCTTGGCGAGTCTAAGGGAGGCAGGCTCCCGGAAGACAGACCGAAGCAAGGGCGTCCTCTGGCCCCTGTACGTAACCAATCTAGGGATCCCCGGAGGTTTCGTCCAGCCAGGTCAAACCCCTTTCCCAGGGGCCGTTTCCCTTCAAGGGGTCAAGGTTTTAGAGGGTTTCGAGGAGCAGGTAGAGGCTTTGGCGCCTCTTCCTCCTCCTCGGGCCCTAGAAAACAGCAATGAGACAACGGGGGTCCAGGGGGACGGACTGCCGATCGGCGGACGCTTAAGGCAGTTTCTTCCCGCCTGGTCCCGAGTCACGTCCGATCAATGGGTCCTAGAGGTGATCAGAGAGGGCTATGCTCTTGAATTCGCAAAACAAATACAGCCAGCCTTTGTGCAGTCTCCCTGCGGTTCGCCCATAAAGAGCGCGGCCATAGAGGCAACTCTTGCCCGACTAATAGCTCTCGGGGCCGTGGTCCCGGTTCCCCCAGACCAGCTCGGCTCAGGTCGGTACTCGATTTACTTCGTGGTACCAAAGAAAGAAGGGTCGTTCCGTCCGATACTGGATCTGAAGCAGGTCAATCGCTGTCTCAGAGTACCTCACTTCCGAATGGAGACCCTACGTTCGGTCATAGCGGCCGTAAGGGACAGGGAGTTCCTGACGTCCCTGGATCTGACAGAAGCCTACTTGCACATACCGGTCAAAGTCCCATCAACAGTTCCTGAGATTTGCAGTGCCCAGAGGCCACTATCAATTCCAGGCTCTGCCCTTCGGTCTAGCTACGGCTCCAAGAACCTTTACCAAAGTGATGGTGGTAGTAGCGGCTTCCCTACGGAGAGAGGGAATACTAGTGCACCCTTACCTGGACGATTGGCTGATCCGGGCAAAGTCGGAAGAGGAGAGTCGCGCGGCAACAGCCAGAGTAGTCCAAGTTCTAGAGGAGCTGGGGTGGATCATCAATCGAGCAAAAAGCAGGATGACCCCCTCCCAGGAACTCGAATATCTCGGGGCAAGGTTCGACACCAACAAAGGCAGGGTGTTTCTGTCACGAACGAGATCAAGGGACCTAAGGCTTCTGGTCAGTTTTGCACAGAAGGACTCCCTCAGCGTGGCATTATCTTCAGGTGCTGGGAACCATGGCGGCGGCTATAGAGGTAGTTCATGGGCCAGGGCTCACATGTGACCGTTACAGCGGGCCCTATTGAGGCGTTGGTCTCCTCAGCATCATCCTTTGTCAACGCAGTTACCCTGCGCTCCATGGACCAAGCAGGCACTCCACTGGTGGCGGTGCCCAAGAAATCTGGATCGCGGAATGCCCCTCGAACCTCCGCAATGGTTACTGTTAACGACGGATGCCAGTCTGGCAGGCTGGGGTGCTCACTGCGAGGACCAGTTCGTCCAGGGTCGCTGGTCTCCGTTAGAATCTCAATGGCCCATCAACAGGCTGGAGTTGCGGGCCATCGCCCTAGCCCTCAAGGCTCTCGAGACCTTTGTGCGGAAAAGAGCAATTCGCGTCCTCACCGACAATGTCACAGCAGTGGCGTACATCAACCACCAGGGCGGCACCAGCAGTCCCGCCTTAGAGAAGGAGGCGGACGCCCTATTCCACTGGGCCGAGGTTCGGTTGGAAGCGCGCTCAGCTCAGCACGTGGCCGGCATGGACAACATCACGGCAGATTACCTCAGCAGGTGCAAGATAGACCAAGGAGAGTGGGAGCTGGACCAGGGGACCTTCGACCAAATAGTTGCCCGTTGGGGTCTCCCTGTCATGGATCTCATGGCACGGTTCTCGTCCGCCAAGGTGGACCGCTTCTTCAGTCGGAGGAGAGAAAGGATGTCCGAAGGACTGGATGCCCTGTCCCAGAAGTGGCCTTCGGAGGGGCTCCTCTGTGTTCCCCCCCCCCCCCCCCGGGCTCTGATCGGAAAGGTCCTCCAGCGGGTGGAGGCTCACCGGGGATTGATAATTCTCATAGCCCCGGATTGGCCTCGCCGTCCTTGGTATGCGGATCTGGTGAGGTTACTCGTCGACCAGCCTTGGCGGCTTCCCTACAAAAGGGACCTGCTGAGGCAAGGGCCGGTTCGGATGCCTCATGTGGATCGATTCTCGCTTATGGCCTGGCTATTGAAAGGGCGCGGCTCCTGAAGCGGGGCTATTCAGGAGCGGTAATCACGACGCTGTTAAAGGCAAAGAAGCGCTCAACCTGCCTTTCCTATGTCAGTTTGGCGCATCTTCGAAGCGTGGTGTGCGGAGCACCGGAGGAATCCTCTTTCGGCCTCGGTCCCCGAGGTCTTGGAATTCTTGCAAGCAGGATTTGACAAAGGTCTAGCGCCCAGTTCCCTACGGGTCCAGCTAGCGGCCATCACTTGCTATAGAGGTAAGGTCCGCGGCAAGTCTCTAGGGGCCCACACGGATGTGTCCAGGTTCCTAAGGGCAGTTAAGCGACTGCGTCCCCAACGCCGGTTGGTCATCCCCCCTTGGGATCTCAACCTAGTACTAAATGCCTTGGTCGGGGAACCCTTTGAGCCGGTTAAGAGGGCCTCCTTAAAGGATCTAACCCTGAAGACAGTTTTTCTGGTAGCTATTTGTTCGGCCAGGCGGGTCTCAGAACTTCAAGCGCTGTCTTCTCGGCCTCCCTTTCTATCCTTTCTCAAGGACAAGGTTGTCCTGCGGACGGTCCCTTCATTCTTGCCTAAGGTTATTTCCCCTTTTCATGTGAACCAGGTGGTTACTCTTCCGTCCTTTCCGGCCGAGGGGTTAGAAGGAAGGGAGAACAAGCTTCGCCTACTAGACGTCCAGAGGGCCTTGAAGCGTTACCTCTCCTGCACTGCCCCCTTCCGGAAATCAGAACGCCTGTTCATTCAGTTCGGAGGTCCACACAAGGGGGAGGCGGCGGCCAAGGCCTCCATCTCCAGGTGAATTAGAGAAGCTATTGCCTCCGCCTATGTCCTGAAAGGGAAACAGGTGCCAGGGGGCCTGCGGGCGCACTCATCTCGGGCGCAGGCTACCTCTTGGGCAGAATTCAGTCTAGTTCCCCCTCTGGATATTTGTAGGGCAGCAACTTGGTCCTCCCTACATACCTTTACCAAGCACTACAGTCTGGACGTGCAGAGTTCAGTGGATGCTCGGTTTGGTCTGGCGGTTCCTCAGTCCGGTTTATCGGACCCCACCCAGGGTTGAACTGCTCTGTTACATCCCAGAAGTAAAGGGACTGGACTGGAGTGACGATAAGGAAGAAGCAATTAGATCTTACCTGCTAATTGGTGTTCCTGAAGGAACGACAGTCCAGTCCCTGATCCCACCCGGTCTTGCCGACAGCCGTTAAGGCCCATTAGTCAGGGGCGGAGCGACGGACTGAGCGTGAGGCAGGCGCTGTGGGAAGGGGTGCAAGTGAAGGACGGCTCGGACAGACGCAGGTTAACCACCTCCTTCCATATTCCTACCTCCTACTCCTAATCCTTCCAAAAAAAAAAAAAAAGTTGGTTTAATAGTTCTTCGAGGTATTATGTTAGGTTATTGTTGGAAGTTAGTTATGTCTGCTTTTTCATTCGAATACTGGAGTTGGTGGGTGGTCCCAGTGGTATTTATACCGCTTCATCCCCAAAAAGGTTGGGCTCAGCCTCCAAGCTGCTGGAAGGGTTGCGTAACCAGAAGTAAAGGGACTGGACTGTCGTTCCTTCAGGAACACCAATTAGCAGGTAAGATATAATTGCTTCTGATGATACATAATAACAAAGTTTCCTTATCGTTCCTCCAGTTCAGTCCTCTACCTCTGGGTTGTCAATCTCCTCCTGCAGCATGGAGACTGGTATGTCAAATTTATGACATCACTGGATATAGCCTGCTGTAGTCTCTGCCTCCTCCCAGTGTGACCAGTCTCCATGCAGCAGAAAGACTTGACGAGCCCTGTGGAAGGGCTCTGGAGGAATTAATAAGGAGCTAATAGGATAGGACCCAGGGGGTTTGAAATTTAATTAGTTAATTGGTTATGGTGAATTGCCCTTATTTTACTTTGGGAGCTGTGCCTTTAAAAGAATAAAAGAGTAGCAGGCTATAGGCATTCTTGCTCCTTTGCCATGCATTTCGCCCGTTCAGGGGGAGGGACTGCCTCAGGAAGTCTAGTTCAGTCTCCTCGTTAAGGCCCAGAAGTTCTCTTTCCCAGGACATTCGGGGAAGAGCCCTTCTTGAGGTGAGCAGAGGCACATAAATCTATAATTATTTCTGTGGGATCGTGCTGCTTGTCTTCCCGGCATAACGAGTCTGTTGGGGTAGACAGCAGCGATCCTGAGCCGACTCTCTGCAAAAGTGTCTCTGGTTTTCTTCTCCGGAGCGGCGGCAGTCCTCCCGGTAGGTGATTTCGCCGGGGTGGGTGCCTTTTTCAGTCGGGAGCCTCTCGGTACGGTCGCCGGTGTGCAGCGGTGCAGTTTGGCGCCTTTTTCGGGGCTGCTTGGTGTTTGCGGCGGCCATTTTAGCTGCCGCATGTGGCCCATGTGTAGCTGTGGTGCCCGCGATTCTGAGTGCCGGTGAGCCTAGGGACCGGCCTCGTGTCTCTCTGCGTGTCCCTCTACGTTCTAGCTTTTGGTTTGGTTTTGTTTTGGTTAACTTTCTTTTCTTTGGGGTTTCTTTTGGTTTTAAATTCCACTTCAGTCTCATCGGGACATAGGGGGCTGCGGGGCAGTGGCGTCCTTAGGGAATGCCCTTAGGGCATCATATCTACCAGTACATCTGCTAATTTAAAAAAAACCCAAAAACAGCACAGTGATCAGAAGCCCCAGAGGCGGCTGCTGCTTGGCTGGATGGCAGCAAGGCCTCTCTGTCTGGTGTGTGGTACTAGGAGGGGTGCAGTGGCCGATACAGGGGTTTGCCGGGCTTGTGCGACCCTGTCGTCCACAGTAGAGCAGCAGATGGAGGGCAAGGACAGCTCAGAGGCGCAGGGACCGTTCGTGGGGGAGCGGACAGATTCCCCATGTTCGCCGGCGCAGGAGCCAGAGGTTGAGGAGCTCGTGGGTCCTTCGGGAGCTTCCCTATCAACACAGGTGTCGGAGTTTAGCCCTGATTTTGTTTTACTGATACATCAGGCATTTTGTTTACCGCGTCAGGGGAAAAGGCCAGGTACGGGGATACTCGCTGGTGCGGCACCGAAACTGGAGGCGGCTCTCGAGCTTAGCGAGGAGCCGCCAGCGCCTAAGCGGGCAAGGCGGACTGAATCGCCTTTGGCGGCAGGCGAGTGGCCCGAGACCCAGGAGCCAGAATGGGACCCGGAGGAGGTCTCACAGGATCTGGAGGAAGGTGAGATCCCAGAGCCCGAAGATCAGGCTAAGATTATCAGGATCTTCCGCAGAGAGGAGCTAGCCGCTTTGATCGCAGAGACGTTGCAGATGTTGAACCTGGCTGCTCCTGTGGCAGTGGATGACGAGGTGGAGGATCCCATCATTCAAGCGGTGCGACAGACGCAGGTGGTGTTTCCAGTCCACCGGGTGGTGGAGAAAATGATTCAGGAAGAGTGGGATAAGCCAGAAGCAGGACTTCTTGGTATTCGCATGATGAAAAGGCTTTATCCGCTGGCCGACAAGGATATGGACAGGTTCCGGGCGCCACGGGTAGATGCGGTGGTGTCCGCGGTGACAAAGAAAACCACTATTCCGGTGGAAGGTATGCAGCTTTAAAGGATACTCAGGACCGTAAGGTGGATAGTCTACTGAAGCAGGCGTTTGAGGCAGATTCACTTTCTCTACAGGCTTCCATCTGTGGGGCGTGGGTGGCCTGCGCATGTTTGCGATGGGTCCAGCGGCTGTGCCAGTCATCGCATATGGATGTCGAAGAGATTAAGGAGTTGGATCGACTGGAGTCTGGTTCGGCGTATTTGGCAGATGTGCATTACGATCTGATAAGGGCGCTGGCCAGTAGTACGGCGTCGGTGGTCGCCGTCCGCCAGTCGGTGTGGTTACGACATTGGGCGGCGGATGGGCCGTCTAAGTCTCGTCTCAGCAAGCTCCCCTTTAAGGGTGGTTTGCTCTTTGGAGAAATTGGTGAAAGATCTCAGGGAGTCAAAGGCTGGCAGACTCCCAGAGGATAAGCCCAAACAGGCAAAGTCGGTGCAAGGTTTTAGAGGCCATTTTCAGGATTTTCGTCAGTTCCGTTTGGCACGGTTTGGGAGTTTCCAAAGGGGTTGCTTTCAGGCCCGCGGTCAGGGGTTTCATGGATTTCGGGGGCCAATAGAGGTTTCTCATCGTCCACTGCCCCGGCCCCACGTAAGTCGCAATGAAGCGAGGTGGGTCCAAGTGGAGGGGCCTCCCATAAGCGGGCGGGTTCGGGAGTTGTTCTCCGCTTGGACCCACATCACGTCCGATCAGTGGGTGTTAGAGATCATCCAACAGGGCTATGCATTAGAGTTGGCGTGACCCGTACGGGATTCTTTTGTTTGTTTGCCGTGCAGAGGGCCCCGGAAAACCGCGGTGGTTCGCGGGACCTTGGAAAGGCTGCTCCAGCTAGGGGCAGTGGTCGAGGTTCCGAAAGCCGAATTCGGCGAGGGTCGGTACTCAATTTATTTCGTGGTGCCCAAGAAGGGCGGCTCGCTGCGACCTATTTTAGACCTAAAGTCCGTAAATCGATGCCTTCGGGTACCGCACTTTCGGATGGAGACGCTGTCATCGTGGCGGTGCGGCAGGGAGAGTACTTGACGTCTAGATCTGACGGAGGCATACTTGCACATTCCGATTCGAGCAGCGCATCAAATGTTTCTACGGTTCACCCTGCCCTGGGATCATTATCAGTTTCAGGCACTGCCCTTTTGCTTAGCCACGGCGCCGCGCACCTTCACCAAAATTATGGTGGTGGTGGTGGCGGCGTTGCGCAGAGAGGGCATTCTAGTTCATCCTTATCTCGACGATTGGTTGATTCGAGCAAGATCCAAGGAGGAAAGTGTGCGAGTGACGGACAGAGTGATGCAGTTTTTGCAGGGTCTGGGTTGGGTAGTCAACCCGGCAAAGAGTCAGTCCCTTCTCAGAACCTCGAATACCTGGGGGTGCGTTTCGATATGAAAAAGGGGCTGGTGTTTCTGCCAGACAGGAGAGCAGAAGCGTTGAGGCATCTAATTCGGCATTCTCTGTTCCGGCACCAACAGCGTGGCACTATCTCCGGGTGCTGGGAACGATGGCGGTGACATTGGAAGCAGTGCCGTGGGCCAAAGTGCATATGAGGCCCATGCAGAGAGCTCTCTTGTGCCGGTGGTCACATCAGGCAGATCCGCTGAGCAGGCGGCTTCCGTGTCCAGTCGAGGTCCGCAGATCGCTTCGTTGGTGGTTGCGCAGGTCAGTGTTGGCGGCGGGGATGCCGCTGGAACAGCCGGAGTGGCTCCCGTTGTTGACGGATGCCAGCCTGGGGGGCTGGGGCGTGCACTGCGGGGACCGGTTTGCGCAGGGGCAGTGGTCCTTAGCGGAGGCCTCCTGGTCGATCAATCGCCTAGAACTTCGAGCGGTGGTCCAGGCACTTCAAGCCTTCGAGAGTCTGGTATTGGGTCGCCCGGTTGAGGTGCTGTCAGACAACTCGGCGACAGTAGCCTACATCAGTTGGCAGGGCGGCACGGGCATGGGTAGAGCATGGGTAGAGCCCCATTTACCGGCAATTTCAGCGGCGCACATTGCAGGAAAGGACAATGTCGCGGCGGACTTTCTCAGCAGAGTGCAAGTAGATGCCGGAGAGTGGGAGTTGCATCCCGAGGTGTTCATGCAGATAGCGGATCGGTGGGGCCCTCCGATAATGGATCTCATGGCGACGTTCCACTCGGCAAAAGTGAGCCGGTTTTTCAGCAGAAGGAGCGAGAGGATGGCGGAAGGTATCGACGCGTTAATGCTTCGGTGACCGCAGGAAGGTCTGTTGTATGTCTTTCCACCGTGGGCATTAATAGGCCGGGTGGTTCAAAAGATTGGGGCCCACCCAGGAAGGGTACTGTTGGTAGCGCCCGACTGGCTCCGCCGGCCATGGTACGTGGACCTCGTGCATCTCCTGGACGGGGAACCGTGGCGGCTCCCGTCGAGGGCGGATCTCTTGGTGCAGGGTCCGTTGTTCATGCCCCAGGTGGATCGGTTCTCGCTTACGGTCTGGCCATTGAAAGGACTAAGTTGAGAAAGAAGGGTGGTTCGTCGGCGGTGGTGTCGACTTTGCTGCGGGCGCGTAAACAGTCGATGTCCTTGGCGTATGTGCGGGTCTGGCGTATCTTTAAGGATTGGTGTTCTCGTTGCCAGGTCCGGGCGGCCATGGTAGTGGTGCCGTTTGTGTTGGACTTCTTGCAGGATGGCTTTGAGAAGGGACTAGCGGCAAGTTCCTTGCGCGTTCAGTTGGCGGCTCTTTCCCTGCTACCGCGGCAAGGTTCATGGAGTGTCCTTGGGGGCGCACCTGGACGTGTGTCGTTAAGGCAGTCTCTAATTTGAGGCCCGGACGTAGGGTGTGCGTTCTGCCTTGGGATCTCAATCTTGTTTTGACAGCGTTATCCCGGCCGCCGTTTGAGCCCTTGCGTCGAGCATCCATGAAGGATTTGACGTTAAAGACGGTGTTTTTGGTGGCTATTTGTTCGGCGAGGCGTATCTCGGAGTTGCAGGCACTTTCGTGTAGGGAACCCTTCTTATATTTTTCGAAGGAAAAAGTGATGTTACGTCCTGTTCCATCCTTTTTGCCTAAAGTGGTGTCTCCCTTTCATTTGAATCAAACGGTTTGTCTGCCCGTCCTCTGGTCTCGGGAGGGCGATGAGTCGGATCATAGGCTTCATTGTCTAGATGTGAAAAGGGCATTGCGTCAATACTTGAAGGTGACGGAGTCGGTTCGGAAGTCAGATCAGTTGTTTGTGGTGTTTGGTGGAGTGCGCAAAGGCAAGGCAGCAGCTAAAGCTTCCATTGCTCGGTGGATTCGGGAGGCGATTGTTTCTGCCTATTTGCTTAAGGGGAGAGTGGTGCCCGCTGGATTGCGGGCGCATTCCACTAGAGCGCAGGCGTGTTCCTGGGCGGAACATAGTCTGGTTCCGCCGGGGGACATTTTGTAGAGCAGCGACATGGTCGTCGTTACATTCATTCAGTAAGCATTATCGCCTTGACATCGCGGCCTCAGCTGATGCCCGTTTCGGGTCGGCGGTTTTGTCTGCCGGCTTGCGGGATCCCACCCGTTAATTACTGCTCTGGTACTTCCCAGAGGTAGAGGACTGAACTGGAGGAACGATAAGGAAATGATGATTACACTTACCTGGTAATTGTAGTTCCTTGAGTGACGACAGTTCAGTCCTCCATCCCACCCAGGTTCTGAAGCAAAGGTCACGTTGGGTATTGTGAGGCGAATTACAGGTAGGTTCATATAAAAAACAAAAAAACAAAAAAAAAACCCTTCGGGGGGGTGTTTTTAATTTCCCTTCTGTCAGGGCAAGGGGTAAGAAAGCCTTGTGGGAAGGGGAGAAGTTCCTAGTTTGGTTGAGGTTAACATTGCAAGTTTTTTTTGTTCTTTCATGGCTACTTATTTTTTGCTCCTTTGAGTCTGCTTTGTTAATAGATCACAGTGGGAGGAGGCAGAGACTACAGCAGGCTATATCCAGTGATGTCATAAATTTGACATACCAGTCTCCATGCTGCAGGAGGAGATTGACAACCCAGAGGTAGAGGACTGAACTGTCGTCACTCAAGGAACTACAATTACCAGGTAAGTGTAATTATCGTATATGACGGCAGATAAAGACCATCATGATCCATCTAGTCTGCTCAGTAAGGTGGCAAGAGTAGGTGCACCTGCCACTCCATGCAGGTCACCCCTCCCCATGCCTTTATTTTAGGTGTGTACCCACAGGACCATGCAGGTCACCCCCCCCCCACCCCCCCGGCTATTTGTTGAGATAGCAGAGATAATTAAGATTCTTTTGATTTTATCCTGTTGCTATAAAGGGATCCACTGTGTCTGTCCCATGCCATTTTGAATTCTGTCACTGTATTTGCCCCCACCACGTCCATTGGGAAAGCATTCTAAGCATCCACCACCCTTTCAGTGAAAAAATATTTGACGTTGCCTTGCAGTCAACTCCCTTGCAGCTTCATGTTATGTCCTCTAGTTTTGCAGCTTCCCCTCTCTGAAAAAGATTTGTTTGTTCATTAATACTCCTGTATCATATCTCCGCTGTGTCTCCTCTCCTCTAGGGTATACATATTTAGGTCTTCAAGTCTCTTCTCATATGTCTTCTGGCGCAGGCACCAAATCATTTTGAACCATTTCTAATCTTTTTATATCCTTTGCGAGAGAGTCTCCAAAACTGAACACACTATTCCAAGTGAGGCCTCACCAGCGACTTGTACAGTGACATTAGTACCTTCTTATTTCTTCTGGTAATTCCTCCTATATATGCAACCCAGCATCCTTCTGGCTTTGGCCACTGCCTTGTCGCACTATTTCGCCACTTTGAGATCCTCAAACAATCACTCCAAGGTCCTTCTGGCTCGTGCACACCAACCTCTCGCCCCCTATCACATACAATTTCCTTAGATTTCTGCATCCCAAGTGCATGTCATTGCACCACTTCACATTAAATCTGAACTGCCAAGCATTAGACCATTCTTTTATCTTTTGTAGATCTTTTCTCATGTTTATCCACTCCCTCAGGGGAGTCCACTTAGTTGCAAATGTTGGTGTCCTCTGCAAGAAGACGGGCTTTTCCATTCAGCAGTATCGCTCACAAATTGAACAGTACCAGTCCCAGGACCGATCCCTGAGGCACACCACTAATCGCTTTCCTTTCATCCAAGTGAGCTCCATTTATCATCACCTTCTATCTGTCAGTCATCCAATTTCTCATCCAGTTCACCATCTTTGGACCCATCCCCAGGCTTTTCAGCTTATTGAAAAGCCTCCTATGAGGAACAGTATCAAAGGCTTTGCTGTAATCTAGGTAGATCACATCCATGGACCCTAAAGTTACTCCTTGGGTTAGAAATTGGTTGAGTGGGAGGCGACAAAGAGTACATGTAAATGGAGCTCACTCTGAGAAAAAGGAAGTTACCAGTGGTGTGCCCCAGGGATCTGTCCTTGGTCTGATTCTTTTTAACATCTTTGTTAGTGATATTGCGGAAGGGCTGTTAGGTAAGGTTTGCCTCTTTGCAGATGATACCAAAATTTGCAATAGAGTAGACACCCGGGATGGTATAGATAACATGAGGAGGGATCTAGCTAAGCTTGAAGAATGGTCTAGAATTTGGCAGCTGGGATTTAATGTTAAAAAAATGTAAGGTCATGCATTTGGGCTGCAGCAATCCAAGGGAGCAATATAGTATAGGGGGTGAAGTACTTTTGTCCACTAAAGAAGAGCGGGACCTAGGCGTGGTTGTGTCTGATGATCTTAAAGTAGCTAAACAGGTAGAAAAGGTGACAGCAAAAGCTAGAAGGATGCTTGGGTGCATATAGAGAGGAATGGCTAGCAGAAAAAAGGAGGTGATAATGCCTCTATATAAGTCTTTGGTGCGACCTCATTTGGAGTATAGGATGCAATTCTGGAGACCGCACCTTCAAAAGGATATAAACGGGATGGAGTCAGTACAGAAGGTGGCTACTAAAATGGTTAATGGGCTTCATTATAAAGCATATGAGGACAGACTTAAGGATCTTTAATATGTACACCTTAGAGGAAAGGCGGGATAGAGGTGATATGATTGAGATGTTTAAATACCTCCATGGCATAAATGCACAGAGGGAGAGCCTCTTTTGATTGAAAGCTAGTTCTGCTACGAGGGGACATGGGATGAGGGTGAAAGGAGAGAAATTCAGGAGTGATATGTGGAAATATTTCTTTACGGAAAGAGTGGTGGATCAGTGGAATAGTCTCCTAGTGGAGATGGTAGAGATGACAGTATCTGAATTCAAAAAAACATGGAACAAACACAGGATCTCTAAAGGAAAAAAGGGGACTGTTGTAGTTGTTGATATGGAAAGACAGACTAAAAAGGCCATGTGGTCTTTTTCTGTTATCGTTTTTCTATGTTTCTATCACATGCCCTTGATCTAGTTCTCTGGTCATCCAGTCAAAGAACTTATTCAGATTTGTTTGGCATGATCGTCCTTTGGTAAAACCATGTTGCCTCAGATCATGCAACCTATTGGTTTTGAGAAAGTCAAGGACCACTTGAGCCACTCAGTCTGCCCATTCCTTCTCACCATAGTCCAAGGGGAGAACATAAGAGACCATGTATCTAAGTCTGCTATCCCTGTTCACTAGTTCCAAATTAATTCAAACCTTTGTTCTTGTTGCTATATATGTGTGTATGTATTTCTGATGATCTTTGAGGCTGACTGGATGTCTGCAGGTCTGACCATTTGATCTCTCTTTTTCTCTCTAGTGTCCTACAGATGGACCGCACTCATATCCCAGAACCACGTCACGTCTGGTCGCGGCATTCGCTTCCCATCACAGACTTGTACTGTGGCATTGGGGGACCCCTAGCTCGAGCTGCCACTGCATCACTTGACCAGACAGTAAAGGTAAAGGTTGCATTCTCTCTGCATGACAGAGAACCTGCTGCTTTTTGCATTTGTACATTGGGATCTTAGTATCCATGCTAGTGATAAAACAGGTTCTAACAGCAAAGAGAGACCATGCAGCATCTCTACTCTACCCATGTATTGTTTTCAGTAACGCTCTACCCTCTGCATACTCCTCTTTGGCAGCTCTGGGAGATATCCTCTGGGGAACTCTTGATGTCTGTCTTGTTTGATGTTCGGATCATGGCGGTGACCCTTGACCCCTCAGAATATTTCATGTTTTGTGGGGGCAGTGATGGATCCATATTTCAGGTTGACCTCTGTGCCCGGGTAAGTTGCACCAGTCACTAATTTGGTTGTAATGGGTAATGTCAGACTGAAAGGGAAATATGTTTTACAGGAAGAATGAAAACCTGGAAGAGCCTCATAACGGATGTGTAGTGAGAAGCCTGAGATGAACGCCATGTTCTGTGTAAAGCCTGTTTCTATCTAAAGCGTTGATACTTGTTCTCTGTAAACCATGCTGATTTTGAAATAGTGCGGTATATAAAATCAAACAAATAAATAAAATTTAGTGGAGCAGGCAGGGAAAAATTGGATGTGCCATTCTCCCAGTATGTCTGCTGTGATACCTGTATAATATTGGGGGGGGGGGGAGGGAGGTTCTCCTATGATTAGATGAGCAGTAGTGTCAAACATCTCCTCTGTGATGTGTGTTGGGAGGGCGAGGTGGTTCTTGTTTGTGTATGAAGAAACTGTATTCATCCACTGGAATCTAACCCATTTTATTTTTTTCTCTGACTAAAGTGAATTGAATGCTTGGCAAAAGCTTTACAGGAAAGAAAATGTTTTTTTTTCTATTGACTTTTTAAACCATTAAACTTTAAATAATACTCCAAACAAGATACAGCTCTCCCTCCCCCCCACCCCCCCATCCCCCCCAGCATTCAGTGTGGCACCTCCCTACTCCTACAGGTCCTTCCCTCTCGCCATCAATTTCCAAATAAACCTCCCACTACCTCTCCATAATTTCCCATTGTCCTCTCCTAAAAGCAATGTTTGTGCATTTAATATCATTTATTCTCCATACATATAATAGCTCCCCCCCCCCCCCCCCGGCAAACCACCTTATTCCAATTAGCTGCTATTTTACATCTAGTAAACAAAATAAGTTGCTTACATATACCCCCCCCCCCCCTCATTCAAGGAGGACAATCAGAATTTCTTGTTCATGCAGCAAAAATACAGCCACTTATCACTGCAGGGTAACCCGCAAAATTTCCTCTGTTATTACTACTACTAAACATTTCTATAGCACTATAAGGCATACATAGTACTGGTACATATACACATAAGAGACTGTCTCAGCTCAGTAGAGCTTACAACCTATTCAAAACAAGCACAACAAACAGAGGACCAGGGTAAACTAAGAGGAAATGGTTGTAACACACAAGGGTGGTAAACAAGAGATGAGGGGTCAGGATCCTAAGGCAGCCTCAAAAAGGTGAGTTTTTAGCCTGGATTTGAATAGGACCAGGAATAGAACTGACAGAGGTAGTCGGTTCCAGACATATGGTGCAGCAAGATGGAACGAATGGAGTCTGGAATTGGCAGTAGAAGAGAAGGGCACAGATGAGACCAGTTTTCCTGAAGATTGGAGTTACGGAGAAAGGGTGTAGGGAGAGATGAGAGACTAGCGCTAAATGAGGAGCTTTGGAGTGAATGTACTTTTTCCTTATCGTCCCTCCAGTCCAGTCCTGCACCTCGAGGTAGTTCACCTCTTCCAGCATCTTGGAGATTGAGCTTGTCACAAATTTGATGACATCAAGATACTTAAGCAGCTGGTACCACCCCCAGTAAGCTCAGTTTCCAAGTAGCTGGAGCGGGTGATCCCTGAGTCAGGATTCAATGAAGGGACAACTAGGAAGACTTTTTTTTTTTTTTTTTTTAATCTTTTCTTGGGCATTGGCTCTGTGGTGGTTAAGCCTCCTCTCCCCCCTCCACACTACAATCTAGTCCTGGGACCCTCCCTTATGTAGTTTTGCGTGTTGCATGCAACCCCGGGCCTGAAGAATTTCAGTTTAAGTGAATAGGCCAGGGGCAGTCAAACCTGTACCATATTATTGAGGAAGACAGCACGCAGATTCCTGGGTAGGATGCCTATCCCATCCAACGGTGTGGAGGGGAGTAGGGGATGGGAGCTTGGCATATGGTCAGGTAAACTCCTTTTGGTGTAGGCTCCTATGTTTCGGGGGGGGGGGGGACCAGGGAGGAAGCTGCCTGGGAGAGGGGGTGTCTTCCTGTGGGGGACTCCTTATAGTTGTGGTTAGGATTGTTTTTTGAATGTTGACTTTTTATGTTGCTCCTGTGAGTCTGCTTTGTCAATAGGTTTCTGGGGGCTGGGAGTGGTGCCAGCCTCCTAAGTATCCTGATGTCAAAGTTGTGACATGCTCAGTCTCCAAGCTGCTGGAAGAGGTGCAGTACCCCGAGGTGTGGGACTAGATTGGAGTTTCTTAAGGAAAGCCAATTAGCAGGTAAGGCCTAATTTCACCTTAGGTTAGGAGGAGAAGTTTGAATTGGATGCAGAAATAGATAGGGAGCCAATGAAGTGACTTTGTAAGAGGGGTTTTGTGTTTATAGTGACACTGGTGGGAGATCAACCGTGTGGCTGATTTTTAATGAATTGAAGGGGCGAGAGCTGAATCAGTGGGAGACCAGTGAGGAGCAGGTTGCAATAGTCTTCGTGGGAAGTGACTAAAGAGTGGATAAGGGCAGGACTTAATTTCTGGGGGAAAGTGGTGAAAAGCAGTTCCAGCACTTCTTTTCAGATTCCAAAACAGCAAGGGTGTTCTGCTCCAGCTCTTCACTTCCAGGCAGCTTAAGCATAACAACATCGGGTCTTGATCCCTGTCCTGTTAGTTGGATAAGGCCACGCGTGAATACACTGCCCCAATTATCCTCAAGATAGTCAATCTGTCTCTTGCATAGGGCCATATGCCCAAAGAGCTAAAACAAGCCATTATATGTCCCATTCTAAAACACAAAATATTGGACAAATTAGGTCCTAAATCATATAGTCCAATATCCAGTCTCCCGTTTCTTGCAAAAGTAATAGAAAAGATTGTACATATCCAACTTCAGGACCATATTGACCTCCACTCACCTCTTGATAAATACCAATATGGTTTCAGACCACACCATAGTACTGACACTGTTTAACAATCTGATAAAAGGTATTGAAAACTCCAAAAGTGCATTCATGCTCATCTTCTTAGATATCGCCTCAGCCTTTGACTCCCATCAATCATAACATTTTGCTTGATAGGCTACAGCATATCGGTATTTATGATACCACACTCCAGTGGTTTAAATCTTATCTATCGGATAGGTCACAAGTCAAAATTGACCAACTAACATCAGATATTGATGACCAACAACAAGGCTTGCCTCAAGACTCAACCCTCTCTGCATTGTTATTTAATATCTACCTGCAGCCCTTATGCTCTGTCATTAATAAATTCCACATTAACTCCGCCATATGTGCAAATAACATCATGCTATACCTTTCCTTTGATATAACAAACCCTAACTTTGATCCCATTATATCCTGCTTCAATGAAATTTCAAAATGGTTAAAAACCCACAACTTCAGCGTTAACTATTTATAAAAAAAACCAAAAACTGGTGTTTTGTTTGTCTCAAGAAACCAGGACTTCAACCCACCCACTAATATTAAGATAAAAAGACGCCATCTTGGAATTAAAATACCTTGGGATTACAATAGACCAACCTCTCAATTTAACATCCCATATAAGTTTAACCACCAGAACCATTTATAATAAAATATGGTTAATGCAACAGTTAAGACCATCCCGGAACACTAATTTAAATCTGTACTACAGGCAATGATTTTCCCACACCTTGACTTTTGTAATAGCATTTTACAGATACTACCCAAACGTTACATAGCCTATAGTTTTTATTTATTTTATTTATTTATTTAACCAGTTTTCTATACCGCCTTATCCTTCAATCAAAGCGGTTTACATTTATGAATCACTACAAACAGGTACTGGATGCATTCCCTTGTCCCCAAAGGGCTCACAATCTATGTGTACCTGAGGCAACAGAGTTAAGTGGCTTTCCCAAGGCCACAAGTAGTGCCTATAGGACTAGAAACCCCAGTCCCTCCGGCCTGATATTGCTGTCCCCAGGTGGGACTTGAACCCCCAGCCCTCCGGCCTGAGGTACTGTGTCCTAACCACTAGGCCACTCCTCCCCCTAGCACAAAACATGGCCGCACGCATCACCCTCAAAACGCATATTTCTGAACATATAACCCAATTTTATGCAACCTCCATTGGCTTCCTATACAAAGTAGAGTTAAATTCAAACTACTAATGACACTCTTCAAATTATTCAAAAACATTGCCCCATCCTACTTATTTAGTCTTATAAAAACAACCCCAGATGACCGACTCAGAAGAGGTTGCTCACAAAACACCTTGATAGTGCCCCCAGAATTCTGCAATACCAGTAATGGAGCATTTGCATTTTCTGCTCCCAATTTTATGGAATAAGCTTCCATAGAATCTAAGAACATCCTCAAACTTGTCCACATTCAGGAAAGATCTTAAAACCTATCTTTTTATTGAACACTTTGGAAACACTAACATGTCTAGAATACTTCCAACCTAAGATGATAGTTATCACTACTAAGCAATCTATTTATATTCATCTACCCACAGATTGTTACCTAAGTGTTCAAATTATGTTGTACATTGTATATAAGTTAACTAGCTTGAATTATGATGGCTGATCTTTACCCTTTATTGATCCTCATACTAATATGTTTACTGTATTCTATATGTTAGTTTATTTTAACCTCGTTATAATGTAAATTGTTATACTGTAAACCACTTTGATTTTTGAAAAGGCAGTATAGAAAATCTTTAAATAAATGAGGGGTTCACAGGCCTGCAAACCTGAGCAGTATCCTATAAGTCCCCCCCCCCCACACACACACAAATGCCTGCAGCACCTTCTTTTATTAGGAAAAAACTGCCACGTTGTACAATTTTCTTATCACTCTACATCATGCTCCTTGCTTTGCCTTTTTGTTTTTCTGCATGTTACAGATCAAGCTGCTTCTGCAAAATACAATTTTGGCTTCTCTAACAGATATTCTGCCAGGCTTCAGGCTGTTCTCATTCTTTAAATTAACTCTTTTAGAGAGCCCTGCTACTCCACTTCGATTTCCTTTCCACAGGTGATATGTTCAGAAAAGAAGGGACAAATTTTGCTGCTGATAAAGAAACAAACAGATTTTAGCTCTGTTTGGTGTGCACAGAGAGAGGCATCAAAGAATGACTCCAATGTTATGAGCTGAGAAAACAGGGAGGATGACAGTGTTATCCATAGAAAAAGAGAGAGGAGGAGTAGGGGAGTCAAGGGGAAAGATAAGGAGTTTTCTTGGCTGTGTTCGGTTTTAGATGGCAGTGGGATGTCCAGGCAGCAACGTCAGACAAGCAGGCTGAGTTATAGGCCTGGATTCCTGGAGAGATTTCTAGAGTAGAATGGTAAATCTTGAGTCATCAGCATAAAAATGGTACTGAAAAACAAGGGAGGAGATAAGTGCATCAGGGTAGTGAGTATAAAGAGAGACAAGAGATTCCAAGATAGAGCCTTGTGATAGCATTGATTGAAAGCAAGATAGCAGTGGAGGAAAATCTGCCAGAAGATACACTAAAAATTGTGATGGGAGAGACTAGAACCAGGAAAGAGGCCCTAAAGCCAAGCAAGAACAGGGTATCAAGGAGAAAGTGGTGACTCATCAGTGTGAAAAAGCAACAGATAGATCCAGAAGGATTAATTACCCTTGCCCAATACTCTTTAACCACTGCGCACTCTAACTTCAAATGTATAAAACTCCCATCCAGGCCACTCTGTCTCCAGCATGCTGTGGTATTAAACACTTTAGAATTACAAGGCCCAATATTCGAAAGGCATTTACACAGTTTACAGCCCAGCCTTAAATTGGGATATTCAATAGCACTAACCATGTAAAATCCCCTTCTAACCCTGCTACACACCCCAGTGCTATGCTGTTAGCATTGGGGTGTGTTGGGGGCATTCTGGGGTGGAGTGGAGGCGGAGACTGTCGCTAATCGGGTAATGGCAATATTGCACCACTATCCGGTTAGCAATTGGCAGGTAAAGCTAGGTGTAGCAAAAGCTGGCCTAGTTTTACCTGTGGAAGCTAACAGGGTAGCAGTGCAATATCACCGCAACCTGGTTAGCTTCGACAGCTCCGGAGCATATGTGGCGACCCTGTATATTCAATGCCGTCGCCACGGCATTGAATATCTGGGGTTAAGGGTTGGCGGGCAGGGCTATGCACTGTAGTGGCTCATAGCCTGCCCAATTCAATATCGGGTCCATAATGTCTCTCCAGCATTAAGTACTACCTAAAGAGTAATTGTATGCCCATTTTCCATTAAATTTATTTAGAAAGTTTTTGTATACTGCCTTATCCTTCAATCAAAGCGGTCACAACACAATTGGGGGATACATTTAACACGCAGGGATATGAGACACATACACTAATACTTACAGGGAACATGGGCTATGGAGGGGTTAAGTGGCTTGCCCAAGACCACAAGGAGCACCTGTGGGACTAGAAACCCCAGTCCTTCCGGCCCAAGGTTGCTGTCCTCTAGTGGGATTTGAACCCCTGACCTTCCGGCCTGAAGTACCTTGCCCCAACCACTAGGCTACTCCTCCCTCTACTAGGCTACTCCTCCCTCTAAATTGGTCACCATGGATAACTTAACAATTTTCTGAATAATTCTGTTCCAATTTTTCTCCTTCCACACCTCCCCCAGATCCCTCTCCCACTTAGGAAGGGCCCAAGGGGAGATATGTTGATTGCTTATCTAACACTATAGATAATATCCCTTTCCTCCTCTGTGTCCCCAACAGTGTGCTTCAAACCAAGTTCTTTCCCTAAATCCCCCTTCACCCTCCTTTGCTGCAGACAGTGAACTTGAATCTAGCCAACAATATCTTTGGCTTCCAATGAATGTATGTCCCACAAACACTCATAAGATAATTCTCCTCATTGGATCAATTATGCCAGGTTCACCAACCCCCTCTGTTCCAATCTATCCAAAACTTGTGGAGAAAGTACAAAGATGCCTGTAAAACACACTCTTTAGAAGCTACCAGCTCCTCCCTATGTCTATATCAGATCTCTGACGTGTGCTGCACATACGTACTCCCCCCTTTGCTCTCTCCTATTGGGCCTCCACAGCACTCTGTCAAAATTATTCTCTCACCCACCCCCCACCCCCTCTCCCAACCAAAGATCTTTCTGTGCAAACCCATTTTTCCTCCTCCCTAAACCAAAAGTAAACTACCCTCAACTGTGCAGCCAAGTAGTAATTTCTGGTCTGGGAGAGTCACCCCGCTCCCCCACATCACTTTTTGTCCTCTGCAGTACCTTCAGTGCCACCCTTGATGGCCTCCCATTCCACATAAATCACTCTGTCTCCTAATATTTTCAACATCTCAGGAATTAACACTGGTAACGCTTGAAACGGGTAGAGAAATTTTGGCGAGATCACCATCTTAAGGCTAGAGATCCTGCCCAACCATTAAGCTGCTGCCACCTCTATTGTCCTAGTAAAAACCTCCAACTCGGAGAAGCCTCCTATAGTTCAATGGATAAAGCTCCTGGTGTTTGCAGCCAGTTTGCACCCTTAAATATACACCATTGGTTGCCCACTTAAAAGGGAAGTTCTGTGAGATTCAAGATCTCAGACTTTCCATGAGTTCCACTGGAAATCCGAGAGCCAGCCATATTCCTTCAGCTGCTACATCTATCCATGTCCCTCTTGTGATGTAGAGACCCCTACCGAACCCATGGAAATAGAGAGAAAGGAAGATTCCACCTTTAAAAATGGCAGGCAGCTAGAGCACATGGCTCACTGTTTACATAGAAAAGGTAAACAGGGAAAGACAGGAGCTGAATTGACACGCCCAGACTCTGACGTAGTAACAAGCCCCGAGCTTAATCAAGCACACCTGTTCAGGGTGAGAGCAGAGCCAAGCCCAGGGGAACAGAATTATAAAATGTCATCATTAGCTCCCAGGAAGAGGGCAGAGAAGAGAGCCACGAAGGAACAGAGAAGGAAGCAAAGCCAGGTGGAGAAGCAGCAGACAAAGGCTGGAGAAGAGGCCAGAGGGCAAGCTGGAAGGGTAATTGCAGCTTAGACGGCAGTTGGAGCCGTGGCAGCAGAGAAAGTTGGAGGTGTGGCAGAGAAGCAGCACAAGGAAGGGGGAAGACAGGAGAGAAGAGAGAGCTCCTGTAAGGCAGGCTTGGAGAGGCTCAAACTCCAGGGAGTTGGAGACCTGATAGGGAAACTTCTTACCGGTCTGTGAGAAAAGCCAACAGACTTGAAGGAAGGAAGGCACGCCCTGTGACCAGGAACTTGCTGGAACGGAGAGAGCAGGGAGCCCTGCAATCAGAAGGGAGCCTTCAGAGTTTACACAGGTGGGAGCCCAGCACAGAAACCTTCCCTTATAACTGCCAAGAATTAGAGGAGAGCCACAGAAGAAACTCCAGTGCAACAGGTATTTTAAACCCTTGCTGTGTAGAGTTGTATAAAGGGAAAACACCTGGGTATAAAGAGGGAAGCTATTTTAAATCCCTTAGTAACCGTCTGCAAACAAACACTGCCAGCCCTGATATATAAGATATGCAGATAGACTCTAATGTTGAGGACGTAGCTGATATGCGAATGGATTGCACGCTGTGTTTGGCTGACAACATTGAGTCACTGTGTTAAACCTGAAGTAAGAGTGCTGAGTTAACAGCAAAGAAAAATGAGGTATTTTTCTTTGTTCCAAGAAGCTGTTTATTTTCAGTTTGTACTTACTACGAGCACTGTATTGTTTTGGGAACCAGAGAGTGAAGAAGCACTTACCTTAATTATTGTATATAATCCTCATGCTAAACTCCTGGACACTGTTCTTATTTGTTCTGCACTGAAGTTCTGTTTGTGAGGGGAATAAATCCTTGTCATTTTGCCTTAAACACTCGGACTACAACTGCTTCTTTATCAGAGAGCTAAAAAGGGACTACAAATCCCAAGAGGCCTTGTAAGAGACCTAGCTGTAGTCTCACTTTCTGCATAGAGAAATTATCATGGCAGACCAACCCTCTGCGCCCTAGGTGGAGGGCTGGCCACGTGGTGACACTCTAGTCCACTCCAGACAGATGGGTTGTGTCTGCCAGCAGCTGGAGACTGATTATGCTAATTTTAGTGATGTCACCCTATTATAGCAGAAGATATTCCACCTCCCCGCATTATTTCAGCCTCCAGCAGCTGGGGGGACTACCCAACAGACTCTGTCTGGACTGGTTAAGGTTTGGTTGCCATAAGGTAGGTGATTTTAGGTTGATTGCCTTGAGTGTCAGTTCTGTGCCCCAAAGGCTAAGACCGCGTGCTTCATAAAGTGTATTTAAAATAATTTAAAAAACCAAAAAACAAACGTAAAGACCCAAACGGACAAGCAAAGAGTGACTTGAGCTGGGCTGGCTATTCAGTAGTCTCAACCGGAACCCCTTGGTGGGTAGAGGAAGTCTCTCTGGGACCTCCGTGAGCCGTTCAGTCAGCATCAAGCATCAGGGGTTCCTGGGTTGGCAGCAGTCTCTCGGAGGAGTGGGAGTCAGGCCCGCATCCTTTCTGTTGCAGTGAGTTGGTTCTGCAGTGTTTTTTCGGTTTGCCTCCTTGAATTAATCTCTATGCGCTTGGGGCATCGGTGTTCCTTGGCTTGGATTTGCTCGGGAGATTTGCGGTGAAGCCATGTTGGGGTCTAAAGTGATCTGTCCCGCATACTGGAGCTCACTTTCGCAGGTGGGCTGTTGTAAGTCCTGTGAGAGGGAGTCCTGACGTGTGGAAGAGCAACATCGGGGGCTGTGTCCATCTTCAGGGGACTTGCCAACTTTGGGACTTCTTACAGGCAGCATGAGTGTCTTTACTGCAGTGGGAAGTTTCCCGTGCTTCCTCTTCAGTGGCCAGTTTGGATGAGGGGCCATGTCTGGTACAGAGCAGGCATCGGTGGCGGTAAGAGGGGAAGCGCAGTCAGGACCAAGCAGAGTGTTCACCTGAGGAACATTTTCCTTTTTTACCCTGGAGTTTATTTTGTTAAACAGGGCCTATCAGTTGAAAAAGGTCCAGGGCCTGGACATGATTTTGTCTATGGCAAAAACTCTGGGGGAGCAGGGTTTGCTGCCGTCGGTGGGGCAAACGTTAGGCAAGCGCTTGAGACTCAGTGAGGAGGATGATCGTTTCTCTCTGGGCTCAGGGATCACTGAGGACCAAGGGGAGGATCCCTCAGGCCTTGAGGAAGACCCAAAAGCACTGGGATTAGAGAAGGGAACTCCCCACCCCACAGTGAAGATCCAACTATAGTCCGGATGTTCCGCAAGGAGGAACTCTTGGAGGTCATTTCGCAGTCACTTGCAACATTGAATGTGCCTTTTTGGTCTTCGGAAGAGGACACTCCCTTGGAGAATCCCCTTCTTCAAGGCATGCGGACTCCGCAAAACTTATTTCCTGTGCATAAAGCAATTATGCAGATGATTGAGGCTGAGTGGATGTTGCCTGAAGCGGGACTATGAGGGTGATGGGCAATGGCCTGCTTGTATCCCGTACCTCTGGCAGAGGAGGAGGAGTTTTCTAATCCATGGGTGGATGCCCTGGTCATGGCGGTGAACAAAAAGACTATCCTGGTGGAGGGTGGTGCGTCCCTCAGGGATCCCTTGGATCGGTGACTGGAGTTGAAGCAGGTGTTCAAGGTGAATGCTCTGTCCCTTCAGGCATCCATATGCGGAGTATATGTAGCACGGGCCTACTTGCACTGGGTGCAGGCCCCACCCGAGCACAGCCGAGCTCCTGTCTCTGAGCTGGAGGAGGTGGCAAAGTTGGAGTCCGCTTCCGCTTATTTGGCATATTTTTGTTATGATCTTGCGCAGGCTTCCTCCAAGAGCACAGCTCTGGGGTTGGCTGTGCGGTGCTTCCTCAGGTTGTGCAATTGGTTGGCAGATGTACCATCTAAGATACACCTGAATAAACTGCCCTTTAAGGACAAGTTATTGTTCAGTGAGGCATTCAAAGAGCTTGTAAAGGATTTAGATGAGACCAAGGGAGCTCATTTGCCAGAGGACAAGCCACATGGTGGCAAAGATCAGCCACAGCAGACTCGAGGGGAAGAGTGAGATGTTTGCCAGTTTTAAACAGCGTGCTTTGCTCCTCTGCAGCGCGATACTGTCCCGTATTGGGAGCAGTCCTTTTGTGGCCGAGGAGCATCCCATTGATACTATTCAGGTTCCACAGGCGCTGCCAAGAAGCCACAATGAAGCAAGGGGAACCCAGGGGAGGTGGAGTGGATTGGAGGATGTCTGAAGCACTTTTGCCACACTTAGGTCCAGATCACCTCGGATCAGTGGGTGCTGGAGATCATTCGCAAGGGTTATGCCCTCAAGTTTCAGCATCCACTTTCAGACACATTCATAGTCTCTCCCTACAAAGTGCCACAAAAAGCCTTGGCAATTCAGGGGACCCCAGAGCGCGCCTCAGCATTGGAGGCAGTGGTCAGGATACCACCTGAGCAGTGTGGATTTGGCCAATATTCCATTTATATCGTGGTGCCCAAAAAGGAAGGTTTTTTTTTTTCAACCCATTCTTGACTTAAAGCATGTCAACAGGGCGCTCTGGGTGCCTCTGTGTTCCACATGGAAACATAACGCTCAGTCATGGTGGCGGTACAGCCCAGCGAATGTCTGACAACTTTAGGCCTTACAGAGGCGTATCTGCACATCCCTATTCGCCCTGACCACCAGAGGTTTCTGCAGTTCCCAACGGATGTTTGTCGAGCAGCAACATGCTCAATGCTGCACACCTTTTACTAGGCACTATCGCCTGAATGTTCAGGCAGCTCAGTTCAGGTGTTGAGGGTGGGGCTCACGGATCTCTCCCATGTGTAGGTACTGCTGCGATACATCCCATCTCTCTGGAGTGGACTGAAGGGATGTGGATGAAGGTGAAATTAGACCTTTTCTTTCATGGAGTCCCTCCAGTCCACTCTAGAACCTGCCCGGATCGTTTTGGTAGTTTTGTTTTGTGAGCCCGTCAGGGTTTAGGATTGGTTGCACAGGTTTTTCTCCACGGTGGAGACTGTGGGCCAGTCTACCTTTAGAGGTTCTTCTGTAGTCTCTGCAGGTCTCAGGTGAATTTATCTATTTCAATAAAACACATGAGCACAGCATTAAGAATAATTTTCAAAAGAAGGGATGAGTAAGCTTTTCCGTGCTCTTGCTGAAAGCAGTCTTTTCAAGTTGCAGCTGATATGCGTCAGTTTCTGTTGCTTCAATAGTATTTGCCCATGTTAGGGTCAGTTTAAGGCAGCTTTGTCAGGTGTGTACTGCAGGGAGGCGGAATATCCTCCGCTCTTATAGGGTGACATCACTAAAGATTTATGTAATCAGTCTCCAGCTGCTGGTGGACAGACACAACCCATCTGTCTGGAGTGGACAGGAAGGACTCCATGAAAGAAAATTAGCTGGTACGGTCTAATTTCACCTTATCAGTGGCAAAGAAATACTTGGTCTATATCATCTGAAAGTAATGGAATGCGGTTGCCTGAAATCCCCCTAATATCCTGGCTTATCTTAATCTGCTGAGCAGGGCTGTACCCAGGGCTGTGTGAGCAGTGCGGCCACACAGGGTGCAAGCACAGAAGGCATCACTGATATCGTCACCGGGCTTCTGGGAAGCTCAAGTTGCTGAACATGGCTGGGTGAAAGGGCGCCCCCAGATTCGTTAGTCGCACAGGGCGCATGTCTAGCTTGGTATGGTCCTGCTGCCGAGCCAATGGTTTGATAAACCTCGCTCATTTTGTGTGGCTTCTATAAACCTCCTTCCCACAAAAGCTGACACAAGATTGTTTTTTTTCATTACTTAGCAAATTAATCTTTTGAACCAGCTCCATCAAGTGACAATATTTTTAACTAAAGAAAACTAAGTCATACTCTGTGCTCCTGCACCATTCCTTGCAGTGTCCCATGCTAGAAGAGGCAGGGATTTGAGGAACTCACAATACTTTTAATTGGGGTCTGAAAAATTCTAGTTTTACTTCCTCCTTTTCTCCATGCTGCAGCCTGTCCAGCGAGAGAAAACCTTCCAGAGTGAGAAGGAGAGTGGGAAGATTTTCAAAGGACATAGGTGAGTGTGTGTGCTTGCTGTGCTGGAAGGGATAAACATGTTCATGGATGGTGGAGGTGCAGCTTTCCTGTGTTATACTGCTTTCCAGAAAACAAGTTTGACAAGATGTGGTTTCTGTAAAGCAACAGGCTTGAGTTATCAGTAATTTTTTCCCAGCAGTGTAAATGCCTCTCAGTTTTTATCGCATTGAATAAAGCCACAAACATTTATTTTAAAGGATTTTTCCAAATCATCCTGCTAGACCAGTCCAGACTAGTGGGTTATATCACCCTGACAGTAGATAATGGAAACAGAACCAATCAGAAGCTTCAGTGATGACATCACTGGCACACATATCTGCACCGCTAGGGGGAGGACTTCAGTATTTTCTCTATCTCAGCAGATGGGGGACTTCGGCTACTCTGCTCCTGGGAATTACTTTGAGAGTGACAGTCCAGTGTAGCTTTTTTTTTGGTACTGGATGTCCCCAGGGCGTACAAGAGGTGCCCTTCTGGGCTTCCCGGGATTTCACCATTGTGGCGATCAGGTGGATCAGTTTGAGCTGCCTGGAGGAGGGGAGGGGGGGCTCCTGCTCAAGAGGAGCAGTGCAGCCCTCAGGAGTGAACCAGCCTTCTGAGCTTTTCTGTCAGGCTTTAATTTCTCTGTTTTGTTGTTTTTTCATTAAAGTTAAAATAAATAAATAAAATAAGGAAGAGCCCTGTTTGTTTCAATGAAGCAGTTTAGCTCAGCCAGTGGCTGGTTCCTGCAGGACTTGGGCAGTAACTGTGAGTACTACTGCACACCTTCCCTCTTCCTTTTTTTTTTTCTCTCAGCTGGCCATGCCATTTTATTTCTGTTCAACCTTTTTTTTTTTTTTTTAAGATTTTTCAGTCACATACAATAACCAAACTAAATACAGGACACATTGCCGATATGTAACAGGAAATTTAGCATACAAGAAAAGAAAACAAAACAACATATCAAACAATGCAGACCACATCATGGGAGCTAACTGCAAACATCATAACAAAAGAAAAAAGCTTAGAATTAGGAATCCGGCCAAAAAGGCCACATATCAGGAGGAACTAGTATCAATGCTCTCCAACCTTGCTGAGCCCTGCCAATCAATCAAAACTTTTCCCAGGTGAGTTACATCAAGGAAAACATATGAAGCACCCTCAAAAGCAATTAGGCACTTACAGGGAAAGCGTAAGAAAAACGTAGCACCCAATGCCAAAACTTGAGGCTTAAGAGAGAGAAATTGCCTTCGCCTCAACTGGGTGCTACGTGAAACATCTGGAAAGATGTTGATTCTCTGACCACAAAATAAAGCTGATTTCACTTTAAAGAAAGCTTTTAATATACGTTGCTTTACCACAACAGAAGAAAAAGTGACCAGCAAGGTGGAACGCGCATTAATAATATCTGAGGAATCCTCTAGAAAGTCTCTAGTGTGGCTAATCTTACTGCCTATCTCATCAAATTCTCCATCTACAGCGTTTAACTTTTTTGTGCCAGAAGGAATATAATAAATCTGCATAACCTCAATAATATCAGATAGGGCAAGAACTTCTTTCACATATTTATCAAACAGAAGTTTTGGTGACAATAGAGAAGTATAGGGAAAATTCAAGAATCTCAAATTACAGGCCCGCATGGAATTCTCAAGTGACTCCAGCTTGGAATGCAAGATCAAGGATCCTTAATACCCATCACATTTATAGACTGGAGTGGGAGCACCTGAAATTCCAATTTATCAACTGCCTTATCAATCAAAGAAACCTTCTTATCAAGTTGCTGCATAGCTACTGCAGTTTCTTGTGAGAAAGTGGATAAGGAACCAAACGTTGTAGACACTTTAGCATCAATGCACTTCAAAGCCCCCTATAGATCTTTTAAGGTGACTTCTGTATCAGAGGGCAGGACTGGTAGCTCAGAAGAGCCTTCCAGTGCTGCCAACTGAACCGGAGAAGGTAACTTAATTACAAACTTATCCCTACCAGCTAACTGAGGAGAAACCCCTGAAATGTGAGTAGTATCAGCAACAGGACAAGGGGGAGGGGAGGGGATCGCCCTCCCCCCCCCCCCCCCCCCGGGCTCAGGGACACCCCCTCTGGAGAGCACTGCGCGAGAGGAACAGGGACAAAGTGTTTGTCCAGAGGGCCGACTGGCTTCACTCCACCAGAATCAGCCGACTGGACCTTACTCTGCAGCTTAGCCTTCCTTTTACCCATATTAAACACAGCAATTATACAATAAAACACATCAGAAGTAAGGCCAAACTCACAGTGTAATCACTCTGCTTCAAAAACCAGCAAGGTTAACAGTACCTCCGTCGATGCGGCGACGATCCGGCGTCTAAGGGGCAGGACCTGCCCCATTAGACACGCCCCTTCACACACGCCCCACGGCTGCGCTCCACGGTCGCGGAGAAGACAGATCACAACTGTATACAGGAGAAGGTCCCCTCCAGTAGCAGGCTGTCCCAGGAGTGCCTGCAATGGACCCGCAGCAGCAGCAAGGCAGTCCACGCACTCCTCCCTCATGCTCCGACAGACAGCTCCCTTCTGTTCAACCTTTTAATGTGTGTTTTTCCCACCTTTTTTTCCTGCAGTGCTTCTTCACTAGGCCAGCTGTTTATAGCTTCTTTCACTCGCGGTTTGTCCCCAGATCAATTTTTTTTCCCACTGCAGTAGCCCTATTTTCACTGTTTTTGTACTGTTTCGTGCGTGGCGAGTGTGAAGACAGCCGTCGCTGCTCTTGTTTTTGGTATACTTGCTCTTTTTCTCCATGAAACAGCAATATATTATGGGGGGGGGGGGTTTGGTTTCAGTATGGATGCCCTGTTCTCTTCAGCACTGCCTTGGCTGTGACAGCAAGCACCGGATTTTGATAGACGGCCTCTATACTTCCTGCACTTCTGACCCAGGGGAGGGTGCAGAGAGTTCAGCTGTTGCTTCTCCTTCAGCCCCCCTTGCACTGGCTCCACCAAGGGATATCTCTCTTCCTCCTGTTTTTCCGGAACAAGTGCAGCCTCCTGGAGAGCCCAGTTCTTCACAGTTTGTTCTTGTTACATCAGGCCTGTGATGTTTAGTGTTGTGGCTCTGTGGCCATTCCTTCCAAAGCCCCCTTTCCAGGGCCTTCTGGTCTGTCAGCATCCAAGGACCCATCATCCAGAAAGCGAGCGAGCTAGCTCTACCTCGCCTGCTCATGAGGAACGGCCCTCTAAGGAGGGCTCCTGGAGAGTGGAATCCCTTAGAGGAGCCACTTTCTGCAGATGACAGTGAGTTTGACCGTGAAGACAGGGTGTTGTCACCTCCAGAAGAGGATACTGATCTTCAGGAAGACTCCCAGGATGTATATCTTTTTTTTTTTTTTTTTTTTTTTTTTTTAAATAAGGAGCAGGTGCCAGCTCTCATTTCTCAAATTGTGGAGTCCCTTCATATTGCTGACCCCCAGGAAAATCAGGGTCCCACCCAATCCAAGTCTCAGGCAGATCCCATTCTTAGAGGCATTCGTGTGAACAGTCTAGAGCCTTCGCTTTTCCTTTAGAGCTGCAGCAGATGGTTTCTCTGAAGTGAGACTCTCTTGATGCTTCCTTACGCTCAGCTAGGTGTCTGGGCCGTTTTTATGTCTGGTCACCTGTGGACCTTGAGTGGCTTTGCTTTCCTAAGGTGGATGCCCTGGTGGTGGTTACTAAGCACAGCACAATCCCGGCGCAAAAAGAGCAGGGCTCCGGGATCAGCAGGATAGACAGGTTTGAAGGCCTTTCGAAAACAGCTTTCTATTCTTCCTCCCTTACTCTCCAGGCTTCTATCTTGGGAGGGGGAGGGGGGGTAGTGACAGCTGACCTGCTCTGATCGATCTGTGGCTGCCTTTTTGGCCAATGCCCTCTATGACCTCCTTTGGTTGGCTGCGTGGTCAGTTGCTGCTGTTACAATGGCAAGGTGTTGGTTGTGGCTTCACCATTGGAATGCTGATGTTGCCTTCAAAGCCCTCTTGGCCAAGCTCCCATTCAAAGGCAGGCTCCTGTTCAGGGAAGATCTGGATAAGCTTTTCAAGGATTTGAGTGAGGTTAAACCTCGGCATTTGTCCAAAGACAAACTTAAACTCAAGGGAGCATCTTGTCAGTCGAGCATAAGAACATAAGATATGCCATACTGGGTCAGACCAAGTTCCATCAAGCCCAGTATCCTGTTTCCAACGGTGGCCAATCTAGGTCATACGTACCTAGCAGTTTCCCCAAAAGACACAGGTTCCACAATGCTTGTACTGGGTCAAGCATTGATATCCTGGGTCCCTTCTTAATAATGGTTTATGGACCTTTCCTCCAGGAACTTGTCCAAACATTTTTTTAAACCCAGCTACACTAACAGCCTTTACTACATCCTCCGGTAACAAATTCCAGAGTTTGATTACACGTTGAGTGAAAAAATATTTTCTTTTATTAGTCTTAAATAGTTTACCCTGTAGCTTCATTGTATGTGCCCTAGTCTTTCTATATTCTAATAACGTAAACAATCGATCTACGTTTACCCGTTCCACTCCGTTCATTAATTTATAGACTTCTATCATATCTCCCCTCAGCCATCTCTTTTCCAGGTTAAAGAGCCCTAACCTTTTTAGCCTTTCTTCATAGGAGTATCCTTCCATCCCCTTTACCATTTTGGTGGCTCTTCTCTGAACCTTTTCTAATAACGCTATATCCTTTTTAAGATACGGCAACCAGAATTGCACACAATATTCAAGGTGCGGTCTCACCATGGAATGGTATAGAGCAGTGTTTTTCAACCTTTTTTGTGCAAAGGCGCACTTTTTTTTCATGAAAAAAATCACGAGGCACACCACCATTAGAAAATGTTAAAAAAATTTACCTCTGTGCCTATATTGACTATATATAAAGTAATTCTCTTGAATAGGAATCAAACACTCACACCAACCCCCCTCCCCTGCTGGTTCACACCAACCCCCCTCCCCTGCTGGTTCACTCACACCACCCCCCCCCCTCCACTGCTGGTTCACTCACCCACCCCCCTGTCACTTACTCACCCCTCCTGCTGGGTCACTCACTCACTTACCCCTCCTCCCCTGCTGGTTCACTCACACCATCGCCCCCCCCCCCCTTGCTGGTTCACTCACACCACCCCCCCCCCCCTCCACTGCTGGTTCACTCACACCCCCCCCCCCTCCACTGCTGGTTCACTCACACTCCCCCCCCCCCTTGCTGGTTCACTCACACTCCCCCCCCCCCCCCCCCCCCCTTGCTGGTTCACTCACACACACACCCACCCCCCCTCTGCCCAAGCCGCTGCTTCTGCTTTGTACAGAGCAGCGGCTGCACTACACTTACATTGAAAAGTAAAGAGAAACTGTGTCAGGAGCCCTCCGGTCATCGCAGAGCCCGAGGAAGTGATGTCATGGGGGCGGGCTCCTCACAGGCTGTCTTACCTTTTCAAATAAACTTTATTGCAGCTAAAGTTAATTTGAAAAGGAAAGACAGCCTGTGAGGAGCCCGCCCCCATGACATCACTTCCTCGGGCTCTGCATGATCGGAGGGCTCCTGACACAGTTTCTCTTTACTTTTCAATGTAAGTGTAGTGCAGCCGCTGCTCTGTACAAAGCAGAACCAGCGGCTGCACTGCTATAGGGATTCGCGATCGCGTTCGCGCCGCGGACTTCGGCACAAAAGCCGGTTTTTTGCTCTGGCCGCTCCCGATCTTGCGGCCAGAGCAAAAAACCGGCTTTTCAATGGACGGTTTTACAACTGTGCTGGCAGCCGGCCTGGCCATGGAAAAACCGGCCAGGCCGGCTGAAAACCGGCCGGTTGGCAACCCTAATTTGTGAGCCGAGGCCACATGTTACGGATGAAATTGGAATTTTTCCCACGGCACACCAGACAATATCTCACGGCACACTAGTGTGCCACGGCACAGTGGTTGAAAAACGCTGGTATAGAGGCATTATAATATCTTTTTGTTTTATTTTCCATTCCTTTCCTTATGATACCTAGCATTCTATTTGCTCTCTTGGCTGCCGCTGCACACTGGGCCGAGGGTTTTAACATGTTATCCACAATGACGCCTAAATCTTTTTCCTGGGTGGTGGTTCCTAATGTGGAACCTTGCATTGTCTAACCATAGTGTGGGTTGTTCTTCCCTAGGTGCATAACTTTGCACTTGTCCACATTAAATTTCATCTGCCATTTTGATGCCCAGTCTTCCAATTTATCAAGATCCTCTTGCAATTTTCCACAATCCTCTTGGGATTTAACAACTTTAAATAGTTTTGTGTCATCTGCAAATTTGATAACCTCACTCGTTATTCCTCTTTCCAGGTCATTTATGAATATGTCAAAAAGCAGCGGACCCAGCACAGATCCCTGGGGTACACCACTATTCACCTTTCTCCATTGGGAAAATTGGCCATTTAGCCCAACCCTCTGCTTTCTATCTTTTAACCAGTTCCTGATCCACAGTAGTACACTGCCTCCTATCCCATGACTCTTTAGTTTTGCCAAATGTCTCTGATGAGGGACCTTGTCAAAGGCTTTCTGAAAGTCTAGATACACTATATCAACCGACTCACCTTTGTCCACCTGTTTATTCACACTTTCAAAAAAACCTAACAGATTAGTAAGACAAGATCTTCCTTGTCTAAAGCCATGTTGGCTGTCTCCCATTAGGCCATGACTATCTACATGCTGAGTAATTTTATTCTTTATGATGGTTTCTACCATTTTTCCCGGTACTGACGTGAGGCTCACCAGTCTGTAGTTTCCCGGATCACCCCTGGAACCCTTTTTAAAAATTGGTGTTACATTGGCGATCCTCCAATCTTCAGGTATTAGAGATGATTTTAATGATAGTTCACAGATTACTAATAGCAGGTCTGCAATCTCATATTTCAGTTCTTTCAACACCCTTGGATGTATACCATCCGGCCCAGGTGATTTGCTACTCTTCAGTTTATCTAATAGTTGTAATACATCTTCCCGATGTATCGATATTTCCTTCAATTCTTCCACACCTTTAAATACCACTTCAGTCATGGGTAACATCCCTACATCTTCCTCAGTAAAGACCGAAGCAAAGAATTCATTGTCTCTCCGCTATCGCCTTGTCACCTCTTAGTGCCCCTTTAACTCCTCTATCATCTAATGGACCAACTGACTGACTCACAGGTTTTTTGCTACGAATGTACTTGAAAAAATCTTTATTTCGTGTTTTTGCTTCCGCAGCAAGCTTCTTCTCAAATTCTCCCTTTGCCTGCTTTATCAATGCCTTGCATTTGACCTGCCAGTGTTTGTGCTGTTTCCAGGTTTCGTCGTTTGGCTCTTTTTTTCCATTTCCTGAAAGATGCTTTTTTGGCAACAGCCTCTCTGACCTCATCTGACCGCACCAGGACATTGTCTTCGTCTTCCACCAGAGTGCGTTTTTGATATTCATGCCACTATTGGCCTGGCAAGTCATCTTATTCGACACCCAAATCAAGTGGCAAGTCACAGCCCTTTCAAAGGTTCCATCGATCTCTGGACAATTACTCCTCTTCCAACAAGTTCTTCGAGGTCACACGCACTTCCCACTCATGGGCCGGGGTCCGTTCTGGGATGCTGCAGTTCATTGGTCAGTTGCACATCGTTTTCCACAAATGGGCTGGTTTACCATAAATAGATGGGTCCTCGACATAATATCCCAGAGTTATGTTCTTGACTGTGCCAGACCCATCAGGAATGTCTTTATGATCTCCCCTTGTGAGTCATCTTCCAAGAGGGCTGTGGTACAATACACACTTCAGCAGTTTCTGCAGCTTTGGGCAATTTTGTTAGTTTCCCCCCTCCAAGGTCTGATCTGATTCCATCTACTTCATCGCGCCCAAGAAGGACTATTCTTACGATCCATCCTAGATCCTCCAAGGGGGTCAATCACTGTCTCTATGTGTCGTGTTTTTGCAGGGAGACCTTGAAGTCTGTGCTTCAAGCAGTCCACTTGGGTGAGTTCTTAGTTCCCAGGACCTTGCAGAGGCCTTCTTCCATATTCCCATCTGAGAGGACCAGCAGTGTTTCCTGAGCTTTGCGATACTGGGATGTCACTTTCAGTTTTGAGCTCTGCGTTTGGTCTTGCCATGGCTCCTTGCACCTTCTCAAAGGTCATTGTAGTGGTCACAGCCACCTTGCGTCATCAGGGGGTGTGTCCCCATCCTTACCTGGACGATTGGCTCATCTGAATAAAATCTCACGCAGAGGTGCAGGACAGATGTCAGAGGTTCTACAGTCTGCTTCATTCCTTTCAGCTCCCCAGGTATAGGATTATCTGCAGATCTTAGGGACTATGGCGGCTACCTTGGATGTGGTTTCCTGGGCTCAGGAGCACATGCGTCTACTCCAGCTTTCCTTACTGTCTCATTGGTCCCCTTGCTCACATGATTATGACATCCATCTCCCTCTTCCTCCCACCCTTCGTCGCAGTCTGTACTGCTGGCTATATCTTGATCACTTAATGCAAGGGATGCCCCTGGAGAATCCACGTTTGGATAGCTCTGACCACCAATGCCAGTCCTTTCTGGTTGGGGCACCCATTGTCTGCAACACTGTGCAAGGAATGTGGTCCCAGCAGGGGTTCTGTTGGTCCATCAACTATTTGGAGGTGCAGGCAATCAGCTTGGCTCGCCACCATTTTCTGCCTCTTCTTCACACGCAGGCAATTCAAGTTGTATCAGACAGTGTCACAACGGTGGCTTATCTCAACAGACAAGGGGGGGGGGGCAAGTACCCAGGTGTCACCTTGGAGATGTGTCTTCTGTTTCCTTGGGCTGAGCATCATTTACAAGTGCTGTCAGCACAGAAAATTGCCGAGATAGACAATGTGCAGGCAGATTTTTCTCAGTCTTCACCTTCTTGACCTAGGACGAGTGGGACGTTGCTCAGTGGCCGTTTAGACACATTGTGAACCAGTGGGTTTGTCCCACTCTGGTCTTGATGGCCACCTTCGCATATGTCCAAGGTTCCTGCCTATTGCAGTCATCGGAGGGAGCTGAAATCTGAGTCTAGACATGCTGGTGTCCATTGCAAATTCTCTACATCTTTCCTCCATGGGCCTTGATTGGCTGGGTTCTCCTGCATATAGAGATCTATCCAGGCCGGGTGATTCTGGTGGCACCAGATTGGCCTTGCTGCCCATGGTATGCAAATCTGATTCGCCTCCCAGAGGCAGAGCCTCTGAAGCTTGTCTCTTACAGGGGCCTGCTGGGTCAGGGGCCGATCGTCATGGATGATCCTGCTCCCTACTCGCTTACAGCTTGACTTTTGAAAGGTGCCATCTAGCTGATAAAGGATACTCTGCTTAAGTTGTGGCTCTCTTGCTTTAAAGTACAGCACCTTCTACATTGTTAGCTTATGCTTGAGTTTGGTGTTTATTTGTGTCCTGGTACTCCGCCCGTGCAGTTTCACCGTGGTGAGCCCAAATATTTGGTCTCCTGTCCTTTCTGCAGGATGGCTTTGACAAGGGCCTCGCCTTGAATTCTTTGAAAATACAGGTCACAGCCACCACTTGTTGTAGCTCTGTTGAAAGTTGCTCACTTGCCTTTCATTTGGATATCGGGTGTTTTTTGCGTAGAGGATGTGCCTTGTGTCCTCCTTTTTGTCCACTTGTCCCTTCTTGGGACCTATCCTTGGTTCTACAGGCGCTCAAGCAGCCACCCTTTGAGTCCTTGAAGAGGGCCATTCTGAAGGAGTCTTAAAGGTCTTTTTGATAGCCATTATGTCGG
The DNA here is from genome assembly GCA_033557465.1 of Ichthyophis bannanicus. NCBI lineage: Eukaryota > Metazoa > Chordata > Amphibia > Gymnophiona > Ichthyophiidae > Ichthyophis > Ichthyophis bannanicus. Next base: position 311,010,007 of record CM066039.1, read on the forward strand.
CCCGGCATGTTTCTGAGCTGCAGGTGCGTTCATGCCGGCACCCCTTCTTATCCTTCTCTGCAGAAGGGGTAATGCTCAGGACAATTCCTTCCTTTTTATCAAAAGTTCTGTCCAACTTCTATGTAAATCAGTCCACCTCGCTCCCATCCTTTCTGGAGGAGGAGTCTTCTACAGGCTCCATTGATTTTTTGCATGTTGACCGTCGTATGGTCCTTGCACCATTATCTGAAGGTTACTAATTCTTTTTGGCTCTCGGATCATTTGTTTGTCCTCTTTTCTGGCCCCCAATAAATGGGGCAGCTGCTTCTGAACATATTATCCTGCGGTGGATCAAGCAGGCCATTGAATCTGCTTATATCTTACAGGGTAAGCCTATTCCTGCAGGTCTTAGAGCTCATCTACGTGAGCGCAGACAGCTGCTTGGGCAGAGAGCTCTCGGGTTGCTCCAATTGACATTTGCCAGACAGCGATCTGGTCGTCCTTGACTACCTTTGCCCGACATTATCGCTTGGACCTCCAAGCACATCATTCAGCCCGTTTTGGAGCCACTGTTTTGGCGGTGGCTAACTCTTCCTGCTCTCGGGTGGTGTAGCTGTGGTACTTCTCGCTAGTCTGGGCTGGTCTAGCAGGATGATTTGGATTGGAAGGTGAAAGTTTATTTATCGTTTTAATTTCCTTCCCTGGTATCCAACTAGACCAGTCCGGGACCCATCCACTGTCTGAGAACCAGCCATGTCGACATTCAGAATCAACCTTGTCTTTAGCTTGGCTGTTTGGCAGTTCTTCTGCTTCTGCTGAATCTGGCGGCTCTGCTGCCTTCTATATAGTTGCACGTTTGTGTAGCAGTTTATTTTGTTTAACCTGCTGAGGTGGTTCTTTTTTTTTTTCTGAGCACTGTTCCGAAGCCCTTTTGCTTTGCCAATGCCATACTGAAGCTATCCCCTAGGGGAGCCAGGTATGTGTCAGTGCTGATGTCAGTGAAGCTTCTGATTGGTTCTTTCTCTGTCTCCATCATCTTCTGGCAGGGGGAAGATTGGATTAGTCTAGCAGGATTCCAGGAAAGAAAATTAACAGTAAGTAAATTTTCACCATATTCCACATAACAACCTAGGCAGAGTACAAAACATGAAATCTTTGTGGGGCAATCAGTATAAGAAAAACAGGAAATGGATCTTGCTGCCTGTGAGCCTTCCTACCTTACCCTCCACCCAGTGCTGGCCCAAGGGTTTCTGCTGCCCTAGGCAGAAGCCTTGGCTGTGTCACCCCCACCTTGCTGGGTCGGGGGAGGTGCTCAACTCAGCAGTGGCAGCAGGCCATGTGCTTCAGCACATATAGCCTGCTGCTTCTGACCACCTGAAGTTGTCATAAGGTAGGTCAGACGTAGCAGGCCATGGTGCTGAAGCACATGGCCTGCTGCTGCCACTGGGTCTAGCTGCCACCCCCGACTCCACCACCGAAATCTGTGGCGACAGGGGGAGTGACAGGTCATATGTGCTGAAGCACATGGCCTAAGCGACTGCCTAGTGGATGGGCCGGCCCTGCCTCCACCATCCACCTGTAGGTGCTTCCCACAAGGGAAGGAGGTCCTATATCAACTTCGTGTGCTTTGCCTTTTTCTCTGCCCTTTAATACTGACCCACTTTCCTGATCCATTACCACCTCAACATTCTTGCTTCAAAAAGTCACTTCTTGCTTCTGCTTCAAAGATTAACAGGTGGCTCTGTAACATGCTTGTATTAGATTGGCTTTATTAGGTTGTTAGAATTGGAGAGATGCCAGTAGTATATGTCCCATCACCAGGCAGCACCCTTGCCTCTGCTTCCCAGGACAGAAGCAAAGGGGCCTTCTTCCTAGGGAGGATCTTTTGCTCTGGACTTCTTTCCTTCATTCGAGGAGAAAAATACTCATAAAGTATATGGGGGGGTTCTGTGGGAGGGGGAGGTGCCAGCAAGTAGTGGCCCCTTAAGCTTCCTGTCCGACACCAATGTTTTTCTCTCTGCAGGAACCAGGTGACTTGCCTTTCGGTGTCGAAGGATGGCAGCCTCTTGCTCTCAGGCTCCCATGATGAAACTGCACGTCTGTGGGACATGCAGAGCAAGCAGTGCCTACGCACCATGCCACACAAAGGTATAAAGCACGGTGCTTGTTGCTATTATGGCTGCTAAAACAATCTAGGTTAAACTAAAACTAAACTAAACTAATTCCCCCCCCCCCTCACACAGAATGAGCTCCTCCCCCTCCCCTCCTCCCCCCCCCCCGAGAACGGGAGAGAGAGAGGCCTACCAGAGGAACCCCCGGCTGCTAGCGAGCTGCACACAAGAGAGATTTATTTTATTTATTTATTTAGAAGGTTTTAGTATACCGCCTTATCATTAAATCAAGGCGGTGTGGCACATCAATCAAAATTAATAATAAAGTGTGGTTTGTAGCATGAAGTGTGAGAACTGAGAAGTGTAGTGTGTATAGATATAGAACACCCCCGCTCTGTCCCTAAATGCCGAAGCACCTGTGACCCCTGACTGCTCTGGCTCTACTTATGCTGGAAGCAACTGGCCAGAAACCATAGCAAAAACCCGGGTGGGATCCGGAACTGGACTGGAGTTCCTCAAAGAACAGCAATTAGCAGGCAAGTCTAATTTTGCTTTCCTTATCGTCCTTCCAGTCCAGTCCCGCACCTTTGGGATATAACGGAGCAGTAATCTTAATAGGAGGGACCCGCCATACCGGCACACAGCACCGCCAGTCCAAAACAGGCCTCCCCTGCCGCCTGGACATCCAGGCTATAATGTTTATTAAAAGTATGCAGAGAGGACCAGGTAGCCGCCCTGCAGATTTCCGCCGGAGGCACCAAACTATACTCTGCCCATGAAGCCGCTTGAACCCTTGTGGAATGGGTGCACAACCCTAAAGGCACTTGTCGACCCTGCAAGATATAAGTTGAAGCAATCGCCTCTTGAATCTGTCTGGAAATGGATGCCTTAGCTGCCGCCTTGCCCCTGCGCGGACCCTCAAAGAGTACAAACAAAATTGCTATTTCCTTCAAGTAACGCTTGAGGGCCCTCTTCACATCCAAGAAGCAGAGGCTGAGGCTGGCAGCCTCATTACCCGAGCCCTCCAGGACCGGCAGGAACACAGGTTGATTCACATGAAACGCTGAAACCACTTTAGGCAGAAAGGAAGGAACCGGCTGCAGGACCACCACCTCCCGCGAAAAGGAAAGGAACGGCTCCTGGCACGACAAGGCTTGTAGCTCTGAGATCCTGCGTGCGGAACAGATTGCCACCAAGAAAACAGTTTTCAGAGTTAGGTCCTTCAACGAGGCCCGTCTTGAAGAGGTCTAGCCAGCACCATCAGAACCAAATTTGGGTCCCACGGCAGGGCCCACCGCCTTCAGGAAATGCAACACGTCTGGGTGAGACCCCAGCGGCACCTTCTGGACCGTCCCTCGATTGCAGATGCAGCTGGCGGCAATTGCTTGCTATGAGCTGGCCACCAAGCCCCTGTCAAAACTGTCCTGCAAAAAGGCTAAATCTCCGGGACAGAGGTCGAGACAGGCTGCACCTGCCTCTCCGCACACCAAACCTCAAAAATCCACCATATCCAGACATAGGCTAGAGAGGTAGACCTCTTTTGCGCCTTCAACAAGGTTGAGATCATGGGTTCCGAATAACTCTTTCACCTCAACCGCGCCCTTTCGAGGGCCAGGCCGTAAACGAGAACCAATGCATTTGTGGCATGTACCAGCGGTCCCTACAAGAGAAGGTCACCCTGAGATGGCAGGTGCCACGGCCGATCTTCCAGGAACTGCACCAAGTCGGCCAGTCCAGGACGATCAGGATGACATGCCCCAGGTGAGCCTCAATCCGTTGTACCACTCGACCTATGAGAGCCCACGGCGGGAAAGACATACATTCTGTGGGCCATTGCTGCATCAGAGCATACAGGCCTTCAGACATCCTTTTATGTCTCCTGTTGAAGAAACAGCTCACCTTGGCAGTCTCAAATGTTGTCATCAGGTCCGTGACCGGCGCTCCCCACCTGCGCACACCACCTAAACGAAGACCTCCAAATGGAGCACCCACTCTCCGGGATCCACAAGGACCCGGCTGAAACAGTCTGCCATCACTTTGTTGACTCCTGCAATGTGAGCTGCCGACAGTGCTTTGAGGTGAAGCTCTACCCAGCCAAACAGCATGTCTGCCTCCTTCTCAAGGGCCATACTGCCCATGTCGTCCTGACAGTTGACATAGGCCACCGTGGTCACGTCCGAAAGGACCCTGACCGTCTTTCCTAGCAAGACCGACTCTAAGGCGCTGAGCACCTGGGACACCGCCCGCATCTCCAGCCTGTTGATCGACCAACTGGCTTCCTGCTCATTCCAGCTCCCCTGAGCAAAGAGCCCCTCGCAATGGGGCCCCCAGCCTCGCCAGACTGGCATCAATCATCAACGGGACCCACTGTGGTGACTCGAGGGGCATGTCCACCACCAAATTCTCCGGACAGAACCACCACTGGAGTGCCCTTGTGACCCCCTCCTCCCCCCATGGGCAGGGGAGCCGCTGGGACAGGGAGTCCGTCTGCTGTGACGGAGCAAAGCCCTCTGCAATGGACGCATGTACTCCCTTGCCTATAGTACCACCTCTAGCATAGCTGCCATCATTCCTAATATCTGCAGATATTGCCAGGCCGTCGGCTCTAGTTGCCGCAGAAACTGGTGCAGCAACAGGCGTAGCCCCCCGAGCTCGCTGCTCTGGTAGGAAGCATGCATCCAAGTATTCCAGGTCCTGAGATGGAACCAAGTGGCTCTTGGCCACATTGACCACCCAGCCAAGACTTTCCAGAAGCTGTACCACCTGCGACATTGCCCGCACACTCTCGTCCCTGGACTTTGCCCGAATCAACCAGTCGAGGTAAGGGTGTACCAACAGCCCCTCCTTGCGGAGCACCACTGCTACCACCACCATGACCTTGTTGAAGGTACGAGGAGCCGTTGCTAGCCTGAATGGCAATGCCTGAAACTGGAAGTGCCCCATCGGCACTGCAAACCACAGGAACTGCTGGTGCTCTGGCCTGATGGGGATGTGGAAGTGCACCTCTGTGAGATCAAGGGATGTAAAAAACTTTCCCTTCCTCACAGCCACAATCACTGACCGCAACGTTTCCATGCAAAAAATGCAGAACCTGTAAACAACGGTTCACCCTCTTGAGATCCAGGATCGAACGAAAGGAATCGTCCTTTTTGGGGACCACAAAATAGATGGAGTACTGACTGCAGCTGTACTGCTCTTGGGGGACGGGGACCACTGCTCCAAGCTGAAGCAGCCATGACAGGGTGTCCCATACTGCCACTGCCGGTTGAACTCGAGAACATAGCCTTCGCGCATGATCTCCAGAATCCATTGGTCATATGTGATCTGGGCTCAAGCAAGGTAAAACTCCTGTAGCCGACCCCCCCCCCCCCACGGGCTGCACCACTGCCTGGCGCCCCCCCCCCCTCGCTTCTTAAGTCCCAGGGTAGAGGCAGCAGAGAAACCTCTGCCACCCCTCAGAACCCTCTGAATCCCTGCCCACGGATGGGAAACTTCCTCTTCTGGAAGGAACCAAGGCGGGACATACGAAAACGCTGGAAATCTCGAGTCTGGCCCCAAGATGCCGACGTATTGTGATTCTCCTTATCGTCCGGCAGGCGTCCCCCTTTTAACTCGCCCAAGTCCTTGACCAACTTATCCAGGTCCTCCCCAAACAAAAGCTTCCCCTTAAATAGGAGCTTGTTAAGATGGGACTTGAAGGAGCTGTCCGCTGCCCAATTCCGCAACCAAAAATAGCCATGGGCCGCCACCACAGACGCCATGCTTCTGGCAAGCCCACGAATAAGATCATAGTTGGGTATCAATGAGGTAAGCTGCCCCTGATTCCAGCTTAGCTACCTCCACCACCTGCTCCCATGTAGGGTCCCCCAGCTGCTGCAGCCACTGCGACCACCACAGACAGGCTGTTGCCACCCAGGCCCCACAAATAGAGGCCTGCAAGGATAGGGCATTGACATCAAATGCTTGCTTCAACAAGGTGTCCAACTTCCTGTCCTGCCCATCCTTCAGAACCATGCTCCCCTCAACCGGGATGGTCGTCGTCTTCGTAACCGCAGCCACCGCTTCATCCACCCATGGGGATCTAAACATCTCGTGTTCCTGATCCGGTAGGGGATAGAGATGTGTCATGGTCCTTACCCCCTTAAGACCCGCCTCAGGCAAGTCCCACTTGTCCTGGATCATCTGCTTGACCACCTGGTGCACCGGGAAGACCAACTGCATCTTCCTGTATGAGAGGATCTTCCAGCAACTCATCCTCTGCCGGCAGACTAGTGGGCAAATTGAGGGCTTTAAGAGATTCTGCGATTAGGGCGGGCAATTCTTTTCACTGAAAGACCCGGACAGTCCTAGCCTGGTCTTCCAGTTCTGGCATCTCACCCTCCAGGTCCGGCTCCATCTCCAAATCCTCCACTTTCGGACAAGAGAGAGTACCCCGGCCACTCCTCAGAGGACCAGGCCCTCTTGACCAGCCCTGCACTAGGGTCAACCCCCTGCACTGTGGAGACTTGCTTTGTACAGGCTCCTGCTGCCAAGGGATCCCCTGCCAATCCTTGCTAATGCAAGCAAAAGGCCTGATGCAATAAGAGCACAAAACTCCCCCAGGGCCTCTCCCACTACCATCCCCTGGGAAGTAGAGTGACTGGGAACTGCTGAAGCCATTCCCCCGCAGTGAGGGAGGGGCATCTAGAGGGCCTGAGCCTCTTGCACTGGCGAGGACGCGGACTCTCGAGCCTTGTCCTGCAGCACCTGCTCCATGCTCGTAGCCTCGGCAGCGCAGCCACGGCACACACCCCACATCTGACATGGCCCCTCGCTGGGTTCCGCAGAGGAGGCACTGCAGGCATCAGCGCAAGAGCACTGCCCACTGGCTGCATTGTGCCCATGCTCCCTTGGGGTACCCACATTCAGAGTTGCCGGGGGTAACACTCAGGTCCCAAGTAAGGGAAATAAGGCTACAAGTCTTAGATTATTCCCTTATGTATCCCCTCTTTTTTTTTTTTTTAACTCAAACTAAAGAAGAAGTAGATAGAGAAAAAAAATGGCAGGACTAGCAGCATGAACAGCGCAAGGGACTCTTCAGCTGCACCGGACTGCATTCTGAACCGCCACAGAGCAGGTTGCCCAACCCCACGTTCAGCCTGCATGCGGCTTTGGCACAAGGGGGGAAGCAGGAACTTTCCTCTTAGGCAAGCCGTACCAACAATGGCAGCTCCTCACCCGCTTCCGGGATTGGGAGCTGCCCAAGCCCCAGAATGCCGGCAGGCGCCCCAACATCCGTCCGGACCACCAAGGTGGAGGATGAGAAGAGATCCTCCTCTGCAGTGCCACAGAAACTCTCAAACTCGGGGCTGGCTTCCACAGTTAAGCCCTGCTCCTTCTCTTCTCTTGGTTTTTTTCAACTGAACTTTAAGCAAATAAAATAAACAAGCCAAAGGAAGAAAACAAGAAAAACCCTGACTAAACTAACTCCTTATTTGCTCCTACAGTGAGCCCAGCACCCTGGCTCGCTAACTCCTCCAGCTGCTTGGAGACTGAGCATACAGAGAGTTGGTGGGAGGTGCCATTGAAAAATAAAAATTTGAAAATAAAACAAAAGATATTATAATGCCTCTAACGTTCCATGGTGAGACCGCACCTTGAATATTGTGTGCAATTCTGGTCGCTGTATCTTAAAAAGGATATAACGTTATTAGAAAAGGTTCAGAGAAGAGCCACCAAAATGGTAAAGGGGATGGAAGGATACTCCTATGAAGAAAGGCTAAAAAGGTTAGGGCTCTTTAACCTGGAAAAGATATGGCTGAGGGGAGATATGATAGAAGTCTATAAATTAATGAACGGAGTGGAACGGGTAAACGTAGATCGATAGTTTACATTATCAGAATATAGAAAGACTAGGGGACATACAATGAAGCTACAGGGTAAACTATTTAAGACTAATAAAAGAAAATATTTTTTCACTCAACGTGTAATCAAACTCTGGAATTTGTTACCGGAGGATGTAGTAAAGGCAGTTAGTGTAGCTGGGTTTAAAAAAGGTTTGGACAAGTTCCTGGAGGAAAGGTCCATAAACCATTATTAAGAAGGGACCCAGGATATCAATGCTTGACCCAGTACAAGCATTGCGGAACCTATGTCTTTTGGGGAAACTGCTAGGTACGTATGACCTAGATTGGCCACTGTTGGAAACAGGATACTGGGCTTGATGGACCTTGGTCTGACCCAGTATGGCATATCTTATGTTCTTATTGATGACATCAAAAGATGACATGCTCAGTCTCCAAGCTGCACTATCCAGAGATGCGGGACTGAACTGGAGGGATAAGGAAAATACCAAAGGCTGGTTAATTGGCACAGTTTGACAACGGGGACCATTTTCTCTTTTTGTATAAATCCGAAGAAAGGAGTCTTTGCCCCACAAAACTATGTATAAAGAAAACAGGAAATAAGCCTTGCTACCTGTGAGCCTTCTGAAATTACCCTCACCCATCCATGCCAGGTGCTTCCCAAAAGGCAGTGAGGTTCTATAGCCATTGTTAGCTCTGCTATTTTATCTGACGCTGCAAAACACTTTCTGCTCTTTAATACTGACCCTTGTCCTCCAAACTCTTCAGCTGCTAGGCCCCCAGTCTGCAGATGGAAGGAGGAGGGAAACATTGACACATGCAGCCAACTAATCTAAGTGCTGCTTTCCTGCATGCTATCTGAGCATAGTGAAAAAAGTGTTGGTATGGGGGGCGGAGGTGTGAAGGAGTAGATGCAGGGAACTGGAATGAGTATGAAGATGAGGGGGGGGAAGGAAGACCCATAAATGTCTGTCTGTTGTGCCCTCAGTTGGTTAACTGAGCAGAGCATGCTGATAGTCCCATTTCTGTGAGTTGTGCTGAGCAGAGAATGCTGACGATTGTACAGTGGTGTGCAAAAGTCTGGAATCACTTGTGAGTTTTGCATTTTTCATACCTTTTTTTTTTTGTTTTTTTTTTGTTTTTAAATTTTGCATTAGTCCAGCATATTCATCTTTCTACCACGTTAAAAGGGATACATTTGGCTATTAGAGTTGACTTTTTTGCATTCCTTGCTTCCAATTTAAATACTTTACAAACACTGGGAGATAGCTACTGCAATTTGTGTGGATCCTGCGTCAAAACTGGATCGAGATTATCCAATATGCACACGTTATTTCTGACCAATCAAGAGGCTGGTTTCACTAACCAGTCACAGCAGTGCAGCTATAAAAAAAAAACACGGAATTTTTGAATTTCATACGCTTTCTGGAATGACCATGAAGATGACTCGGACCCTGACGTTGGAGGAGCGTGTTCGTGTGTCCTTTATGAGCGAGGAAGGATTTTCAAGCCATCAGATAGCCAGGAAAGTTGGCTGCAGTCAGAGCACTGTTAAGATTGTACAGAAGAAACGGGTTCAGTGGTGGACAAGTCTCGTTCAGGTCATCCACGTGCATCAACATCATGCCAGGACCGCGCACTGCAATGCATTTCACTGACTAATCGCAAGTTGACTTCTCCTCAGCTAATTCAAGAGGGGTCAGACAAGAGTGAGGTCAGTGTCAGCTCATCAACAGTTTGTCGCCGGTGCCTGCAGTTTGGTCTCCGGGGTTGCAAAGCACGGAATAAGCCACTGATGACTGACATACAAAGGTGCAACTGGATCGTGTGGGCGAGAAAGCACTCAACCTGGTCAACTGAAATGTGGGAAAAGGTGCTATTCAGCAATGAAAGCACTTTCTGCCTGTTTGGTAACCGGGCCCACACCTATGTGAGGAGATTTCCAGGAGAGGAATTCAAGCCTGAGTGTCTCAACCTCACTGTGAAGCATCCTTTGAAGGTCATGGTCTGGGGCTGCATGGCTGCCAGTGGCGTTGGACATCGTCAATGGAATGGTCAACAGGACCAAGTATATCACTATACTGCAAAAGTGCATGGTGCCATCAGCACACCAGCTGTTTCCTGGCCAGTTCCTGTTCCAAGATGACAATGCACCCTGCCGTCGCTCCAGACAGGTGAAGAGCTGGAAGCAGCAGAACAACATCAAGTCAATGGACTGGCCTGCCCAGTCTCCAGATCTGAATCCAGTCGAGAATCCGTGGCACAAGGTGGCCTTGGAAATATCCAAGAGGCATCCGACATCAAAGCATGAGTCACTCATTGCAGCTTGGAACCGCGTTGTCACCAACGATCACCTTGTCAGACTGGTTCATTCAATGCCGACAAGGTGCAGTCAGGTGATCAAGAAAAAAGGGTGGCCTATCAAATACTGAGCCATCACTGACACATAAAAACGGCCTTTTTCAAGGCCACATACATTAATTTGAAGGAAACCTGGTGTGCGTCCATAATATTTTAAAGCATACTTACAATATTATATCATTGGCCAACGATGTACATTACGTGATTTTCACAGAAAATCTGTTAACAGGGCAACTATGGGGAACAAACTCGGAAAATAAGGGCCAAACCAATATTAAAAGTTGGCCCTAACAGTCAAATCTATCACTTATCATGAGATACACAGAAAAAGTCACTGGGAGGAAAAAGAAATTAAGATATAAGGTCACAAAGTTGAAAAAATATCAAATTTACAAGTGATTCCAGACTTTTGCACACCACTGTATTGCTGTGTGTTGGGAGTGCAATCCTCGTCACAGAGAAGTGGACTTTTACATTATAGCTGATTGAGCAATGAATGCTAACATTTTTACAGCTTGGAGTTGTGCTGAGCTCAGTACTATGGATTATTTTGCTGCAGTGAGCTGGGAATATGGCTAGAAAATAAATTAAGTGGATATGTAAATTTGTTTTTGCACTGATATGAATTTCCTTAGCGATTTATCCTGATGTTATGTTTGAATTCTTGGTCTACCAATTTTTTGTTTTATTTGTGAGACGAAAGATTTGTTACAAATTGTGTTCCTGAAGCAGGATGGGCAATTGGAAGCCCCTTCCAAAACATAGGACTTTGTTGGGCATGTGTTTTGATTTAATTTGTATTTTGGAGTAGATTAATCTCTTATGAAGACAAGAAGGAAGACAAGCTGATATGGTTGTGAGAGCATGAAAATAAATTGATACATTATTACTGTGGAATATCAGATACAGTGTGTCAAGGGGACACTTGCTATATTGCTGCAATTTTGTGAAACAGTGACTTTGAAGTTTGACTGGTTGGATTTTTAATGAAGGAATAATTCTCCAGGACCAAGCAGGAAGTCAGCCCTCACATATGGGTGATGTCGGCGCCGACGGAGCCCCCGTGCGAAGCATTTCCCCAGCTTTCAAAGAAAGCCTTTTGGAATGCAGCGTGCCTGCGCGGTCCCCTTCCCGCCCAAGGGTGCCATCTTGCTCAGTCTTTCTTTTTCCACAGAGCCCGACGGACGTGAGTTCGTGTCACCCGGGAAAAGTTGATTTTTTTTTCTGCGATTTTTGCATTGTCTTATCCAGTTCGATGCCGGTTCCCCTCCCCGCCTGGGCTCGGTACACCGGTATTGAGTTCGGAGTTGTGATTTTCGGTTTTTGTCCTTCGTGACTAGCGTTCGCGCTCTTTTTGTGTTTTCACTGGCAGCCTGGTCTTTTGACCCTGCAAGGGCCCTTTTTCCCCCGATGGCTGCCAGTGGGTTCAAAAAGTGTGATCGGTGCAAGAAACGTATGTCTCTCACCGACACACATGACTGCTGCCTCCAGTGCCTCAGGCCTGACCATGACCCGCTGGCCTGTGGCCCATGCAGCAAAATGTCATCGAAGGCGCTTCGGAGCCATCAGCATCAACGTGAGAGAATTTTCTCTGACTCCGCGTCCGGCCGGGCCCGGACTTCGTCAAAGGCCTCGACATCTCGGGAGTCCGACCCCCGAGCGCCGTCGGGGTTCCTCTGAAAGGGAGTCTCCTCCCGGGAGCACCGAAGGAAGAAAAAGCTTGCGAGGGCGGCATCGGTGGAGGCTCCTGGTTCCTCGAGGGCCAGGTCGGGTAGCCCTGACCGCCGCCTCGGGCTCTCGGAGTCAGAGAGGCCTTCCAAGCTACCTTGTGTGGAGCCGGAGTCCCTGAATCACGTAAGTGCAGTTGTCCTCGTAGATTCTCCTCCGGGGGAGATGCCGTCGGGGCCCGAGTCGGGGACTGCTGAGTCTCCTGAGCTTGGACTCAGGTTGACGGCCTTGGAGAGCAGCTTGGCTGCCTTCATGGAACAGCAGCTGGTGCTGATCGCCAGTCTGATCGGTGCATCTGCCCCGACCACCGGGACCTCGACGTCTAAGTCGACCCCAGAAACCGAGCCAATCCTCGGTCAAGGTCCCCCTCGACCTCCCATGCGGGGCTGAGGTTGTCGACACTGATACCCTCGGCATTGGGGCGGGTGGCACCGAGGCCCACATGGCCAGAGCCGCTCGATTCCTCCTCGGAGGAGTTGGAGTGGGAGACGGAGGACGAGGAGTCCCCGGACACCTTCCAGATCCAGTGCGTCCCTTCGGACTCACCGGAGTCTGAGCCTCGGAGACGGTCCCCCCCCCCCCCCCACCCCCTCCCCGGAGGATACCCAGTTCTTGGACTTCATGAGGGACATGGCCAAGACCTTGGTCTTCCCTACGAACGCCGAGGAGCTCGATGCCCTCCAGTATGACTTTCCTCCGAAGGAAGCCTTTACTGTACTGGTTCCTCCGATGCTGGAACGGCTGCTCTTCCGTATGTGTGAGGCACCAGCCTTGACGCCGGTTCTTAGCAAATGGGTTGATTCTATTTATCAAGTCCGTAAGAGCTCTGGGTTCCAAAAGGCGCAGCTACCGCACCACTGCATGGTTGTGGAATTGGGCATGCACCGTCTGAAGAGTCAAAAGATGCACTCCTTGGTGCCCCCCGGCCGGTAGGCCCGGAACTTGGATGCCCTCGGTAGAAAGTGCTTCCAGGGCTCTATGCTGTCTTGCCGTGTCCAGACCTACCAGCTGTACATGGGCATGTACCTATGAGACCTGGCAAAGGAGATTTCCGGGTTCTCAGCTGGCCTCTCCGAGGAACCTTTGCAGAGGTTCAAGGCTTTGTCAACAGGGATTCGAGAGGGCTCGAAGTTTATCTCTCGAGCAGCCTATGGTGGCTTCGAGGCTTCGGTCCGGGTAGACGCGGCCGGCATCGGTGCATGCTGTCGGGCCTGGCTACAGTCATCAGACCTGGAGCCAAGGGTGCAGGACAAGTTGGTCGATGTCCCTTGCCGAGGTGAAAACCTCTTTGGTAAGCCCATGACTGAAAAGGCTGCGGAAATCGAGACTGAGACTCTCACCAGGACAAGGCTGTCCAGGAAGACTTCTGCCCCTTCTCAGAAAAAGAAGGGCTCGAGGAAGAAGCCCTTTTTCCCGAGGAAGGGTGCTGCCTACAAATCCTACCCTCAATATCAGGCCTCCCCAGCTCCCCAACAGGGCCAGCAGGCCAAGGGTCAGGGGCATGGGCCCTGTAGGCAGAAGACCCCCAAGCCGCCAGCTCCGGCTCCTGTACAGCAGGGAGCGGGGTTTTGACTCCCACAGCATAGCCTCTTCTCCACAGCTGGCTCCACTCAGCACAGGAGGTCGGCTGATCCTGTACGCCTACAGGTGGCCAGCCATCATAGGGGATACCTGGGTCCAAAGCATAGTCCAAAAGGGCTACATACTCCCCTTCCACCAGATACCCCCCTCCTACTTTATTTATTTTATTTACATTCTCTTATATACTGCTCTATTCTGCATCAGTGCGGTTTACATTGAACAAACTGAAATTACATTGAACAGGGCATTATAACTTGGAGATAACTATTTTACAGGGAACATGGGCTATGGAGGGTTAAGTGGCTTGCCCAAAACCACAAGGAGCACCTGTGGGACTAGAAACCCTAGTCCTTCCGGCCCAAAGTTGCTGTCATCTAATGGGATTTGAACCCCCAACCTTCTGGCCTGAAGTACCTTGCCCAACCACTAGGCCACTCCTCCACTCCACTTTCCAGGGGAGCCTCCAAGACTCCCTCTGCACAGAAACCACCTCCAACAGCTGGCAAGTCTTCTAAAGGAACAGGCGGCGGAACCGGTGCCTCACCACCTGGAAGGGCGAGGCTTCTACTCCAGGTACTTTCTGGTACCAAAAAGGACAGGAGGCCTCTGGCCTATCCTAGACTTGCAAAATCTAAACAAGTTTCTGGAGAGGGAAAAGTTCAAGATGCTTACCCTTGGGATACTGCTGCCCTACCTCCAGCAGGGGAGATTGGCTATGCTCCTTAGACCTAAAGGATGCTTATACCCACATTCTCATCCATCCAGACCACAGACAATATCTCAGATTTGTGGAGGGAGGAAACCATTTTCAGTACAGAGTACTTCCCTTTGGCCTAACCTCTGCCCCCAGGGTTTTCACCAAATGCCTGGCGGTGGTGGCGACTTATGTCAGAAATCAGGGAATCTTTGTCTTCCCATACCTGGACGACTGGCTCATCAGGGGTCAGTCCCTCCAGGAGGCCAGACAAGCCACTCTTCGCACTGTCTCTCTTCTTCAGCATCTGGGCTTTGTCATCAACTACGCATTTGCTCCCCTCACAGAACCTAGAGTTTATAGGGGCAAGATTAGAGACCCTGCAGGCAAGAGCTTACTTGCTCGAGGACAGGGCCCCCAGGCTGATGGACTTGGCCAGCCAGTTCCAAAGCAATTCGCCAGACACTTCCTGCAGCTCCTGGGTCACATGGCATCCACGGTGCCTGTGACCCCAAATGCCCGTCTGCACATGTGGGCAGCTCAGTGGTGCTTCAGAGCTCAGTGGGCGCAAGCCACAGGAGACCTCCGAGACAGAGTAAAGGTGTCCAAACCGCTCTTGGACGACTTACAGTGGTGGCTACATCTCCCAAACCTTCTCAAGGGGGGTACCCTTTCAGGCCCCAGCACACACAAGGCTGACGACCGATGCTTCCTTAAAGGGCTGGGGTGCACATTGCCAGGGCAGGTGCACTCAAGGCCTCTTGTCTCCTCGGGAGGCCACACATCAGATCAATCTTTTGGAGCTGCGGGCAATCCGCTTGGCTCTACAGACTTTTTCTCATGCCTCTCTCACCAGTCTGTCCTAGTTCAGACAGACAATCAGGTAGTAATGTTCTATGTGAACAAGCAAGGGGGCACAGGGTCCAGACTCCTGTGTCAGGAGGCACAGGCCCTTTGCTCCTTTGCAGTCAAACAAGGCATGTTTCTCAAAGCAGTTTATCTACCTGGTCAGGAGAACTTCTTGGCAGACAAACTAAGCAGGATTCTCCTGCCTCACGAATGGCAGTTGAATCCACTGGTGGTCCAGCAGATCTTTCTACGATGGGGGCTTCCATCCATCGATCTCTTTGCAAGTCCACTGAACCACCAGCTGCCCAGGTTTTGCTCCAGACAGCCGCATCCCCTGAGAATGGCATCAGATGCATTTCTGATCTCTTGGTCTACAGGCTTCCTGTATGCGTTTCCTCCCATGCCCCTGGTGGCCCAAATTCTGTTCAAGATTCTACGGGAAAAGGCCTCGGTCATTCTGGTGGCCCCCAGATGGCCGAGGCAGCCGTGGTTTCCGCTTCTTCTGCAGTTGGCAGTGGAAACTTCATTCCCTCTGGGGTTGCAACCCGATCTCCTGTCTCAGGAACAGGGTTCCCTTCTGCACCCCAATCTCATATCCCTCAATCTGATGGCCTGGCTGCTGAAAGGATAGTGCTAGCTCCCTTACTTCTACCTAGGGAAGTTGAGGAGGTGGTCTTGGCCTCGAGGAGGCAATCTACCAGAAAGTCCTATGCCCTCAAGTGGCGCAGGTTCTCAGTTTGGTGTGCTCAGCACAATGAAGATCCTTTCTCCTGCATTGTGCCAGTAGTGCTACAATACCTACTTCACCTGTCAGACCTAGGCCATAAGTCCAACTCTGTTCGGGTCCACCTCAGTGCTCTTTCAGCACACCACTCACCGGTGGAGGGACAGTCGTCGTCGGTTCACCCCTTGGTGTCCCGCTTCCTCAGAGGCCTGCTTTTGCTCAAGCCTCTGATTTGTCCACCTGCCACTGAGTGGGATTTGAACGTGGTCTTGCAACAACTTACTCGCCCACCGTTTGAGTCGATGGCTACTTGCCATTTACGCTTCCTTTCTTGGAAGGCGTTCTTCCTGGTAGCTCTTACCTTGGCCAGATGTGTGAGTGAACTACATACACCATACACACGGTTCTATAGGAACAGGGTGGTCCTTTGGACTCATCCGAAGTTCCTTCCAAAAGTTGTCTCCTCTTTCCACCTCAACCAGGAGGAGGTTCTTCCGACATTCTATCTCCAGGAACAAGCAGGAATGAGTCTTCACATATGGGTATCGTCGGTACCGACGGAGCCTGCGCGGGAATGCTCCCCAGCGTCCAGTAAGAAAGCCTTTGGGAACATCCCACAGTGCCTGCGCGCTGCCTTCCCGCCTTTCCGAACCGCCTCTCTCCAGTTCTTCTTTTCCGCGGAGTCAGCAGGTCGTGTTCCTGTCACCACAGAAGAATTCTTTATTTTTTTCTTTATTTTTCTGTGTCACGTCTGCCTTCTTCGACGTCAGACCGGTACCGCCGGTCTTTTCTTTTCTTTTCTTTTCTTTCTTATACAAAAAAAAAAAAAAATCTTTTCTTTCTTCAACTGTGCATTTGCGGTTTGGACCTTAGGCTTGAACATTTTTCTCCTCATGGAGAAGCCTGCTTCCGGGTTTAAAAAGTGCACGAAGTGTGGCGGTACTATTTCTGTCACCGACACCCATGATTGGTGTCTAAAATGTTTGGGTCTTGACCATTCCATCACGGATTGTGTGTCCTGTACCATGATGTCTAAAAGAGGTCGGCAGAACCGAGCAGCCAAGCTCAGTACCCTGTTTCCCTCTGATGCAGCCTCAGTGCCATCGACGTCTTCCAGGGCTGCTTCTTCCTCCCATGGATCTCAGGTAACCAAACATAAATCTAGCCGGTCCTCGAAGGGCAAATCTCCCTCTAAGCATTGAGATGCCTCCGGGCTTGTCCTCGAGGAATCCGCACCGGCAAAATTCCGGCTTCCAAAGCATTATCTATGGGGTCACAGGTTGACATCAATGGCTCGGCCTCGACCGATCACCTGTTGCCATGTTCTGGGGTACCGGTGGCCTCCACCGGTACCGACATCCAGACTCTGGTGGCGTCGATGGATCAGAAGATTCTGTCCATGCAGCGCACCCTAATGGCATTTATGCAGGCTTCGACGCCTTCGGTACCGCAACAATCTCCGTTGCCGGTACCGACTCCGGCACCGGCATCGTTTCTGGTGCCGGTACCGAATGCATCGACTTCGGCTTCGGTGTCGACTGCAACGGTACCCTGTCCTATGATGCCCATTGGTACTGAACCGGTACCGCTTACTCCCGATGTCGATCCCACTCGGTACGCGTATCGGGCTTTACAGGAGCATCCAGACAGGCAATACTTCGATACCTCCGAAGACTCTGAGTCGGAGGCTTCTGTCGAGGCACCGGTACTTCTTCCTCAGGAGTCTGATTCTCCAAAACGAAGAATGTCTCCTCCAGAAGACTTGTCTTTTCAAGACTTCATTAGGGAAGTGGCTAGGGGTCTCTCCATTACAGTGGCCCCTGAGTCAGAGCCTAGAGCCAAGCAATTAGATATTTTGCAATACCCTAAGGCTCCTAAAGAAGCAGCCACCTTACCTATTCATGAGATTCTCTGTGATCTCATGTTGAGCATGTGGGAGACTCCTCTTACTACCTCTCCTCATTCTCGTAGGTTAGACACCATGTACCGTGTCCCTCCTTGTCCTGGCTTTCATAAGTCTCAGCTTCCTCACCACTCTATTGTGGTAGAGTCTGCCATGAGGAAAATAAAGAGTGCAAAGACACTCCTCTAATCCTCCAGGACGTAAATGCAGAACCCTTGATGCTTTTGGCAGAAGGGTTTTCCAAGCTAATATGCTTGCTGCCAGAATCAACTCCTATAGTCTCTATATGGGGATGTTTCTAAAGGAAGTCACAGATCATCTGCAGACTTTAGCCCCTTTTATTTCAGAAGATAAAAGGCAGGAATTTCTCACTTGGCTTAAACATGCCCAAGATGTTTCCAAATATTCCAACCGTGCAGCCTTTGACTCTTTTGAGTGTGTAAGCAGAGCCTCGGCTATTGCCATAGGTGCACGCAGAATTGCTTGGTTACAAGCATCTGATTTGGAACTCTGGGTCCAAGATGAACTTGGAAATCTTCCTTGTACAGGTGAAAACCTTTTTGGCAGGGATTGGAAAGCAAAGGCCACTCAGATGGATGCTGAGAACTCTGCTTTGGATCGACTTTCAAAGTCTACCTCTCTGCTCCTGCTAAGAAAAGGTTGTTCAAAAAGACACCTTTTTCTAAAAAGGGAAGATACTATCCTGCTTATGGTCAGCAGGCCTCTTCTGCAGGTAGTTTTGCTGCAAAGCGTTAGCAACCACCTAAACAGGCCAAGTCAAAGGCTGCCAGGCCTCCCACGGCCCAGCAGCCTCAGCCTCCTTAGGGCCTTTGACTTGCAACTAGAGAACTTAGCCTTTCTGGCTCTGGAAGAACCAGAGCCCCTCACCATTCCAAGAAGGTTAGCTTACTTTGCTCCCAGATGGGAGCAAATCACAGCAGAGCAATGGACCCTCTCCATTATAAAGGAAGGGTACAAGCTTCATTTCTTAAACCTTCCTCCCCACACCATGGTGAAACAGTTCAATTCTCCAACATCTCTCCTCAACCTTCTGGGTCAGGAGATTGCTACCCTTCTTGCCCAAGGGGCAATAGAAGAAGTACCCCTTCTTCAACAGGACTCAGGGTTCTACTCCCCTTATTTTCTTATTCCAAAGAAAACAGGGGCTACAGACCCATTTTAGATCTCAGAGAATTGAACAAGTTTCTATTCAAAGAGAAATTCAAGATGATTTCTCTCGGTACTCTGCTGCCATACCTTCAGAGTCAGGATTGGCTTTGTTCTCTAGATCTCAAGGATGCGTACACCCATGTCCTCATCCATCCAACACACAGAAGGTTCCTTCGGTTCCTTTTTCAAGGAAAGCACTACCAATACAGGGTGCTTCCTTTCGGTCTGGCCTCTGCACCAAGGGTGTTCACAAAATGCATGACAGTAGTAGCTGCATTTCTACGCACCCTAGGAATATTCGTTTTCCCATATCTGGATGACTGGCTCATTCGAGCTCCATCCCAGTCAGAGGCCCAGATTTGTCTAACCTGCACAATGCGTATCCTTCAATATTTGGGACTAGTAATAAATATCCCAAAATCCCATCTCACCCCTACTCAGTCGCTGGAGTTTATAGGGGCCTTGCTGGATACCATAACTGCAAGGGCCTATCTTCCTCAGGCCCGTTGCCTACACTTGGTGAAGTTAGCCTCCCAGATACAGTTAAAGTCCCAGTTAACTGCTCGAGAAATGTTACAACTATTAGGCCACATGGCATCCACCGTGCATGTGGTTCCATATGCTCGCCTTCACATGAGGGCAGCTCAATGGACTTTGTCCACCCAATGGACTCAGGCATCAGGTTGCCTGTCAGACAAAATAGCAAACTGCAGTCGCCTATTTTGGTCTCTCCAGTGGTGGAAGTCCCCTCCAAATCTGTTGCTGGGGTCCCCTTTTCAGCAGTCGCTACCCCAAGCAATTCTGACAACAGATGCTTCTCCAATGGGTTGGGGAGCTCATCTGCAGGATCTCTCCACCCAGGGCATCTGGTCTCCACAGGAGACTTCTCTGCATATCAATCTCTTGGAACTCAGAGCAATATTCTTAGCTCTGAGTGTTCCATTCCCTGCTCAGCTACAGGACAGTCCTCATCCATACGGGCAACCAAGTAGCCATGTTCTATGTAAACAAGCAGGGTGGGACTGGCTCTCTGTCGCTTTGCAACGAAGCTTTGCGACTGTGGGCCTTCGCCAGAGAGCATCACATCCATCTTCTGGCAGTATATCTTCCAGGCATTCAAAACTCTTGGGCGGACAGACTCAGTCGAGTTCTGCTCCCACACGAGTGGTCCCTCCACATGGACCAGGTAGCCAGTATTTTCCGAATTTGGGGAACCCCGGACATAGACCTCTTTGCAAGTCCGTGGAATGCCAAACTTCCCCGGTTCTGTTCCAGAATTCCGTGTCAGGGAGTTCAGGCCAAGGATGCCTTCCTCCTTCACTGGGGTCAAGACTTCCTTTATGCCTTTCCACCAATTCCCCTAATTCCCAAAACACTATTCAAGCTTCAGAGAGATCGAGGGACCATGATCCTCATAGTCCCACATTGGCCACGCCAAGTGTGGTACCCTCTACTTCTGCATCTCGCTCAAGCTCCTTCCCTGGACTTGGGCTCTGCACCAGACCTTCTGTCCCAGGAAGGGGGAACATTGTGGCACCCAAACCCCCAGTCGCTCCATCTCAGGGCTTGGTTGCCGAGGGCCTAGACCAGTGATGGCTAACCTTTTTGAGCCCGAGTGCCCAAACTGCCGCACAAAACCAAAGAATTTCCTCAAAGTGCCAGCACGTCATTTGCATAAGTGGTCTTATTTGCATAAATATTTGCATAATGTTACCATACACTAACTTTTAGTAAACATGTCTCTTAATGAGTGTATGGATAAAGAAAGACTAAAAGATTTCTACATTACTATAATCCAGTGCCAACCGCCAGGCACATTAGGAACTACTACAAACGCTGCCCATTTAGAACCCATAGCAAACCCGCCGTATCCTGACAGCATTACCAGGACTCACACAAAGCACCATACCCTACCTATCAAAAGGCAACACTGCAAATATTAACCAATACATTTCAGTGAATACTGGGGAAAGAGAACAAGTGGCAACGTCAAATAGGAATTTCCTCTTGTACCAAACAAAGCGCAGATGTTAATGATGCACATTTCCCAGAGCTGACATATTCCAGTTAATAAATTCAAAATAAAGAGATATCTTTCTACCTTTTGTGCATTTTTTTTCAGTTGCAATTGGTCCAGCCATTTTCTTCTGGTTTCTTCATGTTTTCTGCTAACTCTCCATCGTCTGCTGTCCATTTGTCCTTTCTTCTCTCTTCTAGTTTTTTTTCCATTCTCTCTCTCTCTACATCTGCTTTAACATACTAATCTTTCTCCTTTTGCTCTTTCCTCATTCCTATTTCATCCACACAAATTTTACCCCTCCATCCTCAATCCCCAATTACTCTCCCAATACCTGGCCAATTGTAGATTTTTCATCCCTCCTACACAAAATATTTTTCCCCTCTCCATTTTACTCTCCCAGCCCCATCCCATTCTAATCCTCCCCCAACATCAGCTCCCTTCTAGTTCCAGTCTCACCCAGCATCCATTCCCTTCTTCAAGCCCCCCACTTCCCCTCAGCCCATTTCCATTCCAAGCCCCGTCCCCATCAGCTATTTGCAGTTCAAGCCCCCCACTTCCCCTCAGCCTATTTCCATTCCAAGCCCCATCCCCAACAGCTATTTGCAGTTCAAGCCCCCTTCCACTCAGCCCATTTCCAGTCCTAGCAACCCCCCCAACCCATTACCAGTCCTAGCCCCCCATAGCCCACTCCCAGTCCTAATCCCACCAGCCCATTTCCAGTCCTAACCTCCCCATCAGCCCACTCCCAGTCCTAATCCCCCATCACTCAATTTTTAGTTTAAGCCCCCCCAGCGCCCATCACCACTCCTAACCCCCCCAGCACAGTGCCCATCACCACTCCTAACCCCCCCAGCCAGCCCAGTGCCCATCACCACTCCTAACCCCCCCCCAGCCAGCCCAGTGTCCATCACCACTCCTAACCCCCCCAGCCCAGTGCCCATCACCACTCCTAAACCCCCCCACCCCAGCCCATCACTACTCCTAACACCCCACAGCCCAGCCCAGCCCATCACTACTCCTAACCCCCCCCAGCCCCGCCCAGCCCATCACCACTCCTACCCCCCCCCGCCCTGCCCATCACCACTCCTAACCCCCCCAGCCCAGCCCAGCCCATCACCACTCCTAACCCCCCCCCCGCCCAGCCCATCACCACTCCTAACCCCCCCTCCAGCCCATCACCACTCCTAACCCCCCCAGCCCAGTCCAGCCCAGCCCATCACCACTCCTAACCCCCCCCCAGCCCAGCCCAGCCCAGCCCATCACCACTCCTAACCCCCACCCCCCCCAGCCCAGCCCAGCCCAGGGAAAATTTAAAAAAAAAAGAAAACCTGTCTGCTGCCGCTGTCGGGGCCGCCGCGGCAGAATCGAGCGTGCCGCGGGGCCCCCCTGTACCCACCCGGCAGAGCCTGCCCTCCCCGTAGCAGCTCTCTCTTTGGAGCTGCAGTCAGACACGCCGGCTTGCAGAGCGCGAGGGAAGAGTTCCCTCGCTGCTCTGTTAAGCCCGCGGGGGCTGATGGGAAGTTCCCATCAGCCCCCGCGGGCTTAACGGAGTCGCGAAAGGGAAACTCTTCCCTTCGCGCTCTGCAAGCCGGCGCGTCTGACTGTAGCTCCAAAGAGAGAGCTGCTACGGGGAGGGCAGGATCTGCCGGGTACAGGGGGGCCCCGCGGCACGCTCGATTCTGCCGCGGCGGCCCCGACAGCGGCAGCAGACAGGGTTTTTTTTTTTTTTCGATTGCGGACCTTCCCGCGTGCCAGCTGCAAGGCCTTCGCGTGCCACAGCTGGCACGCGTGCCATAGGTTCGCCATCGCTGGCCTAGACCTTCAAGATTTTCATCTCTCTCAGCAAGTCAGAGATGTTGTTCATGCCTCTAGAAAGCCTTCTACTAGGCATTCCTATGCTTTCAAATGGAAAAGATTTACCATTTCGTGTTCAGAGAAGGGTCTACACCCTCTTGCAATACCTCTGAATTCTCTACTAGAGTATCTCCTGCATCTATCCCATGTAGGCCTGAAAACGAATTCAGTAAGAGTCCATTTGAGTGCTATTGCAGCGTCCCTCAAGCCTCTCAATAGACAACCTATTTCCTCTCACCCTCTTATAGCAAGATTCATGAGAGGCCTTCTTTTAACTAAACCTCCCATTAGACCACCTCCAGTGGCATGGGACTTAAACCTGGTTCTTGGCCAGCTTATGAAGCCACCCTTTGAACCTTTAGCCACCACCTCCTTGAAATTTCTTTCTTGGAAAGTTGTTTTTCTCATTGCAGTCACCTCAGCACGCCGCATCAGTGAGTTGCAAGCTTTGGTGGCTAATCCACCTTTTACAAGGTTCCATCATGATAAGGTAGTCCTCAGGACCAATCCACACTTTATGCCTAAAGTGGTCTCGCCTTTTCATCTGAACCAGGAGGTATATTTACCTGTCTTTTTTCCAGGACCTCATGCATCAAATGCAGAGAGGAATCTTCATACCTTGGCTTGTAAGAGACCTCTCGCTTTCTACTTACAAAGAACACAGCAACATAGAAAGTCTTCTCAACTCTTTGTTGCTTTTGATCCTTCTCATTTAGGACTTCCAGTCTCTAAGAGAACACTGTCCAACTGGATTGCTCAGTGTATTTCTTTCGCCTACCAGAGTAGGAACATTTCTCTGTAGGGCCATGTCACAGCTCACAATGTGAGAGCCATGGCAGCCTCAATGGCTCATCTAAACTCTGTGTCCATCGACCAAATCTGTCGAGCGGCCACCTGGGCCTCTGTTCATACCTTCACAGCCCATTACTGTTTGGATAAGGACTCCCGCCGGGATGCCTTGTTTGGTCAGGCTGTCCTCAAACACCTGTTCCATTCCTAATCAACTCCTACCCACCTACCCTGGTCGGATGCCAGAGAACCATGGGGGGAAGTGGAGCCCTCTGCAAGGGCACACAACCATGGGGTCTCTCCCTGGCATCTGCAGCTAGGGAGTCCCCATATGTGAAGAATCATTCCTGCTTGTTCCTGGAGATAGCACAGTTACTTACCTGTAACAGGTGATCTCTGGGAACAGCAGGAATAAGTCTTCACAACCCACCCACCTCCCCTAGGAGTTGTATCTCTCTATCTATCTTTCCTTTCCTCTCTCTCTTTGTCTCAGCTTTAAAACTCGAACTGGAGAGAGGCGGTTGGGAAAGGCGGGAAGGCAGCGCTCAGGCGCTGTGGGATGCTCCCAAAGGCTTTCTTACTGGACGCTGGGGAGCGTTCCCGCGCAGGCTCCGTCGGTACCGACGATACCCATATGTGAAGACTTATTCCTGCTGTTCCCAGAGATCACCTGTTACAGGTAAGTAACTGTGCTTTCCCAGGCCGCATACCAGCCGGGCTGAGACAGTCTCGCATACTCTGGACTGTAAGAGGGCGTTGTCCTTTTACATTGAACATACGCGGGGGCATCGAAGGGCTACTCAGCTCTTCGTCTCCTTTGACCCTAATAAATTGGGGTTACCTGTCTCCAAGTGTACGTTGTCCACTTGGGTAGCAGATTGTATCGCCTGGGCGTACAAGGCAGCCTACCTTCCCTTGCAGGGTCGAGTCACAGCCCACCATATCAGGGCGAAAGCTGCATCAGTAGCTCATCTCTGCTCTGTTCCGTTGGCAGACATCTGCCGAGCCGCTACTTGGTCTTCAAGCCAGACTTTTGCAGCCCACTACTGCCTTAAGAGAGAGTCCCGAAGGGACAGTGCTTTCGGTCAGGCGGTACTCCGTAATCTCTTTGAGGTTTAGGCAACTCCTACCCTCCGGCCCTTGTTTTGGGCTACCGTACGGGGGCGTTCTCAGAGGATATTCTTATCACAGATGCTGAGGCTCTTGAGAGGGAGCCATTTTTTCAGCTTTGGGTTCCCGGTAGCCTAGAGCTGGGGAGTCCCATATGTGAGGACTGGTTTCCTGCTTGGTCCTGGAGAAAGAGTAGTTACTCACCTGTAACAGGTGTTTTCCAGGAGCAGCAGGAATCAATCCTCCCAACCCTCCCTCCTGCCCTGGAGTTGCAGTCATATCCTTTATTTTGATTTTTGCTGTCTTTTAGCTATGTCATCAGACTGAGCAAGATGGCACCCTTGGGCGGGAAGGGGACCGCGCAGGCGCGCTGCATTCCCAAAGGCTTTCTTTGAAAGCTGGGGAAATGCTCCGTACGGGGGCTCCGTCGGCGCCAACGTCGCCCATATGTGAGGACTGATTCCTGCTGCTCCTGGAGAACACCTTTTACAGGTGAGTAACTACTCTAAATAAGAAATTACTTTACTTTATTAAATGGACTACAAATAAAAAAAAATGGACTATTTTTCATTTTAATCAAGAAAAGGAACCCTATTGGTTATTGATAAGCACGATGAGCTTTGGTTACTGAGTGAAATATTTTGGGTGTTCAACAAAAATGACATTTTAAATCAAATTAATTTTGCTATATGAAGTTTGTTTACATAGTATTGACTCCTTGTTTAAGATCACATTTTTGAGTTACTTTTAAGCCTTTTCAGGTGACTACATTTTGTGGAGATGCATTCTACTTACATGTCCCTGGAATACATAATTTTTTGGGGGGATTCTGTTGCTATAGGGTGTTGTATTATGAATATTAAACAGCCTTGTTGAGCTCAAATAAATTAATTAAATGGAACTAAACAGTGTATCTGAACCATAGTGTGACCCCATGGACAGGATGTCCTAGAAATATTTCTGCTCTATCCACACACATTTTAGCTTTTGAGTTTTTCTTTTTTAGGTGCTTTAAACCCCTTGAACTGGATTCACTAAGGTGCATTAATGCACATTAAAGTGTGTATTTTACCATAGGTCCCATGTTTATGCAGTGTGAGAGCGCACTTTAGTAAATCTAGTTATTTGTAGCTTTAGAGAGAGTAAAGATGTTCAAACTGATTAGCTGTGCATTTGTATTGCACTAATAATGGGGCGACCTAGGTAGGGAGGCCATGTAAATGCCTATTTTAAGATTAATCTTTAAAGACACATAGGTGCCTATGTGCCTTTATGAAGTAGCAACACAGAAGCAGCTATAATTGCGGCCAGAATGCGTCTGTACATTTACACCTGCTTGGGCCTGGTGTAAATGTGTGCAGCGATGAATGCATATGGGGCAGATTTTATAACCTATGGGCATAATTCATGATTCTCCCTCCCAAATATACCTACACTCAGAGCATGTAAAAGTATGTTGTCTTTCACTGCACATACTTTTATGCATTAATTGTATTAGAAGCCTTTTAAGCATACACAGTTTGGCGTAATTTTATATAGGATATTTTGCATGTGCATGTGTTGAGAATGTTCCTGAGGCATGGGAGAACCGAAGCAGAGGGACCCCCAATGAGACCAGTTGTACAAATCCAGGTCTCTGATGGCAGTGTACTATTCATGCACCAAAGATTTATTGGGGTTATCAGAACCTTGGATTTTGTCACACGCATGTTCTGGGATCTGGTTTCTCTTCTGTTAGGTGAGAACTTTGGGTGTAATACATTCTGTTTGTGTCTCTTTCCAGGCCCTGTGACAAATGCATTCCTCATTCTGGCACCCCCTAACATGTTTAACCCAGACAGCAAGCCTAGCGTACCACTGCCGCAGTTCAGCAAACATCTGCACAGCTTGGAGGGTAATGAGGAGCAAGGTGGGGGAGGAGTTACACTCCGTCTTGGCTGTTCCCAACAGGTATATGATGAACCCCCTCCCCCCATCTTCCCCAGTTTGTCCTATGCTTCATCTAGGTATCGTGGATGTAAATGAGAGATTTAAATAATTGTAACCATATGTAAAGGAGGATTCTTCACTCCCTTCCTCTCTTCCCATCCTCTCCAAATTCAGCTAATATTCTTCAGCTCTGCTTCACCACTTAGTGTCATACTTCTGTTTCCTTGTGTTGTAGCAAGGTCGAGTTCTTGGTATTTCTAAGAGGATTTATAGGATGCATCCAATTCCCCCTCCCTCCACACTCTGTGTTTCCCTTTGGCCCAAAACAGGTCAATTTTGGGAGCTTGAACTCTTCTTCCCCTTTGCTTACCCTTGTTCCTCTTGTTCAGGGTTCAGAAGAGACCTACCTGCAGAGAGCGGATCGACTGTACTCTGTGATGTGCTCCCCTATGGACAAGGTAGTTATGCAACCATGCTCTGCTAATGAGGTGTGGGGGGAGTGTTCGGCCTCTGCTGCTGCTTCTGGGGTGAAGGGAAGGAGTTGGAGGTGAGAGACCCTGCTTTCTTACCATAAGCAGCCCTGATGGGGTTCGGAGACATTCCCAAACCTCTCCACCCCCCCCCCCCCATTCCTATGTCCACTAAAAAGTGGTATGAAAGCAGTGCTAGCGATAAAGATTTTAGTTAGAAAGCAGTATTCTTGAAAACATGAAAACACAAGGAACCTCCTCTGCTGCCAAGGTGTGCAGGACTGTGAGTCTAGAAACATTGTTTGCAGCAGAGGAATTGTCATCTTGTGTGCCCAGAACTTGTCAGATGAGTATGCAGAGGTGCTGGTTTGTGACGTGTTTACTGACGGGTGCTGATTTCTAGTTTACAGCGCTAACACTTCCTTGTCTTTGGTGCTCACAGTGTTTGGAGAGGGAGCGGGAGCAGCTGAAGATGCGCGTGAGTGAGCTGGAGGAGGAAGTCAGCACCTTACGGAAGATAAACAAGGATTTGTTTGATTTCTCTGCTCATATCATTACTAAGCCTTGAGTGCAGACAGCTGCAGTAAAGGACCAAGTACAGAACCCTGTGTTGAAGCACTCTCATATCTCCTAGACGGAGCCAGTCGCTGGTGCTGTTGTAGAAAACTATCTACCTGTGCATGGTTCTGGTAACTTTTGTCAGGTGTTCTGGTAGAAGTACACCTTACCCCTACTTAATCATATTCCCAAAAATGTGAAAAAAAACCATGCTAGGTTCATACAAATCAGTGGTTTTGGAACATCAAGAAGACTTCCAAATTTGGATACAAATATTTGTGTGCCACAACCAGAAGAAGTGTCTTCTATCACAAGTGTGTCAGACGTGCTTGAATGAGTTAGTGGCACATGTAATGTTGATAAGGCCTGGAACTTACTTTGCTCCATGTCTCTGTAATAATCCGGCTTCAAAGCCTAGTGCAACGGGGATCGCTGTGAGAGATCCAGCTGCAGATAGATGTTAAGTAGCACGGGAGGCATGTGACTCCTGCTCTGGAAGAGGTTTTCTTCTGTCCCTTGCATCTGGCCCTTTAAAAAGATTGTGCTGATTACTTTGTGTTCTTTCTTTGCTAATTATTTTTTTAAATAAACAGTTTTGATCGAATTTTGTTGCCTTTTCTTTCTTTAGTGGAAGACCAGAAGCTCCTGTCTCCCACAGCTTCTCTTCCTTGATCCCAGTTTATTTAATTCTTCTATACTGCCCCTTCCAGAGATCAGAGGCAGTTTACAAATAATGAAACATGTTACATATAACAGTATTAAAACTATTTACATAGTGAAATCGGAATATTTAACATGTGAACGCATTGCAAGTTACATATAATAGGTAGAGAGAATTGCTACATGAGATCCATAGTCTTAACATTAATCAACTATGAACTATATACAGGGTTTACTGGCTAATATTAGGTTTTTAAGTTTGGATGTGTATGGGGTATTGTTAGATGTATGGTCTAAGTGACAGCTATTGTGTATGTTGCTTGGGTGTTTCTGCGAAGGGGTTTTCATTTGCAGCTCTATAGTATGCAATGAACGTCTGGAGGTCTTTGATCTCACGGATTGGTAATGGCAGTGAGTTCCAGAGACTAAGGGCAGTAAATGTGAAGGCTGTGACGCTTGTGGTCTATTTTGTCTTGCAAATTTAGTGAGGATTACGAGAGAATGGTTAGCATTTTGCCTCCGTGCTCTGTTATCTGGTTGCGTTTGGAGAAGAGTAGATAGGTATGATGGGGAGATATTATTGATCAGTTTAAAGATTATCATCAACATCTTATTTTATTCGGCTTACTACTGGGAGCCAGTGGCAGTCATATAGTATAGGTGGTGTGTTCAGTTAGGCAGGCCTTGCATATGATTCTGGCGGTGATATTTTGCGCTCTCTGGAATATGTTAACATTTTTGGCTGGTAATCCCTGTAACAGACTGTTGCAGTAGTCAAAATGGGGAGTGATGATAGCCTTGACTACTGACCTGAAGTCGTGAATGTCTAACAGGGGTCTTAGGCGTGGCACAGTTTTTAGCTTAAAGAAGATGGTCCTTGCTGTTTGTTTTTAGATGAGGGTGCACGGTGAGAGATTGGTCCAGTATTATTCCCAGGTATTTCTCCTCCTGTTTAACAGGGAGGACAACATTGTTAATTGTGATAGTTTGGGGAGGAGGGGCTTTTTGATTCCTTGTTATAAATAAGGTCTCTGGGGGGGGGGGTTGTAATTTTATATGAAAGTTGTCGTCATTTAACCAAGATTCCGTTTCTCTGATACAGTCTGATTGCTGTAGGTAGTGTTGTTTTATGTCAATGGGGAGAGACAACATAATGTCATCAGCATATATGTAATATCAAATGTTGAATTTTCTGAACATGCTGGTGATTGGTTGCAGGTATAAATTGAAGAGTAGAGCCAAGAGCGCAGATCCTTGGGGAATCCCTTGGTCTTGGGGAATGTATCTGATTTTTCCTGTCCTATTTGAACACGTAGCTTACGGTTTGTAATGTACGACTTGAACCAAAGGAGGACAGTACCTCCTATTCCAATTTGTGTTAATCTCACGATGAGGGTGTCATGGTTAATGTTGTCAAATGCAGACTTGATATCAATAAAGAGTAGAATGAACACTTGGTTTGGGTTCAATGCCTCTGATAAAGTGGTCCATTAAGGTTAACAAAAAGATTTTGACTCCATGAAATGGTTGAAAACCAAATTGGTGAGTATCTAGAGGGGCATTGAGTTCGATGTAGTCTTATAGTTGTAATTGGATGACTTTTTCTGTTATTTTAGTGACAAATGGTATGCTAGCTATGGGTCTGTATGCGGTTGTGTCATTTCTGTCAAGTGTCTTATTCTTAAGAATTGGTCTGATGGATGTGAATTTGAGGTCATTTGGCATAATGCCCTGAAGAAGGAATTGGTTGATAGGAGATATGGTGCCAGTTCAACTTTTGAAGTTTTGATCCATGATACAGGACATGGATCAAGCGGGGAGGTTGTAGTGTTGATGGGTAGAAGTTCTCCCACATGTTGGGGGTTTGTTGGGTGGTGAAGCAAAAGAGTGGTATGACGAGTTTTTATTTTTTAGCTTGTCTGCAAAATGTGTAGCCAGAGCCTGATGGTTTGTTACATATTTCTGTTTCAGCTTGCCCTGTTTTAGTTAGGGATCTAACAGCAGCAAATAGCTCCCTTGGTCGGTTCAACGAAGTGTTTAGGATCTTTGTATAGTGGTCCCTTTTTGTTTTGTTTGTTTCTTTTGTAGATAGTGAGTAAGTTAATGCAGAGGAGTTTGTTTTCTTGTGATTTGGTTAGTCTCCACTTTTTTTCTTGCTTTCTTACCTGCTTTTTTAGTTTGGTAAGCTCATGTGTGAACCACACTTCAGATTGTTTTGGTGGATGCTTAGGGTGTCTGATGGGGGGGGGGGGGTGCTGCAGCCCTTTGTATAGAGCCATTCCAAGTGTTTAACAAGGTGTTGATGTCAAGGGAGTCCGTAATGAGTTGGAGTATGTTGTCTAGGAAGGTATCTTTATTAAAATGGGCAAATCTCCTATTTTATGGTGTTGTCTGGCATTGTGGAAATGGAGAGATGCAGTGGTATATAGAAGGTCACTAGATGGTGATCTGACCAGGGGACCTCTGTTATTGAGGGGGGATTGTACATGTGGTGATTGGTGGTTAGGGTTGGGAGGAAGACTAAATCAAGTTTCCATTTATGTGTGTGGGTGCACATATGATGTGTTGGAAACCCATGTCTGTCATTGAGTCAAGAAAGGTGGATGTGTGAGATGGGTTGAGGGATGGGAGATTGATATCTCCTAGGATGATGTGAGAGGCCGAGCATGCTGTTTCAAGGATGGTAGTAAGGCTGTTGTGGTCAGGTGATGGTGATGGTTCCCCGCGTAGCTCATCTGTCAGCCTTTTCCCCTCCATAGTTCATAGGAGTTCTTTTACCCCAGTTGCAGGAAGCTCAGTCTTCCATGCCCCCTTGACTGAAAGGCAAAGAAAGAATTTGAGAAGATGCTTGCTGTGGAAGCAAAAATGCATAATAAAGATTTTTTCAAGTACATTCGTAGCAAAAAACCTGTGACAGAGTCATTTGGACCATTAGATGATAGAAGTGTAAAAGGGGTACTAAAAGGGAGAAGACCATAGCGGAGAGACTGAATGAATTCTTTGCTTCGGTCTTTTCTGAGGGAGATGTAGAGATGTTACCTATGACTGAAATGGTATTTAAAGGTGGTGATGCAGAAGAATTGAAAGAAATATTGATACACTGGGAAGACGTTTTACAACTATTTGATAAACTGAAGAGTAGCAAATCATCTGGACTGGATGGTATACATCCAAGGGTGTTGAAAGAACTGAAATATGAGATTGCAGACCTGCTATTAGTAATCTGTGAACTTTCATTAAAGTCATCTGTAATACCTGAAGATTGGAGGATCGCCAATGTAACACCAATTTTTAAAAAGAGTTCTAGGGGTGATCTGGGAAACTACAGACCGATGAGCCTGACATCAGTACCAGGAAAAATGGTAGAAACCATTATTAAGAACAAAATTCTAAACATGTAGATAGCCATGGCTTAATGGGAGACAGCCAATATGGCTTTAGTCAAGGAAGGTCTTGTCTTACTAATCTGTTATGTTTTATTGAAGGTGTGGATAAGCAGGTAGACAAATGTGAGTCAGTTGATGTAGTGTATCTGGATTTTCAGAAAGTCTTCCACAAGGTCCCTCATGAGAGACTCTTGATGAAATTAAAAAGTCATGAGATAGGAGACACTTGTACTACTGTGGATCAGGAACTGGTTAAAAGATAGAAAGTAGAGGGTAGGGGTAAATGGCCAGTTTTCCCAATGGAGAAAGGTGAATACCCTAGGGATCTGTGCTGGGTCCACTGCTTTTTAACATATTCGTAAATGACCTAGATATGGGAATAAACGAGTGAGGTAAACAAATTTGCAGATGACACAAAATTATTTAAAGTTGTTAAAACCCATAAGGATTGTGAAAAATTGCAAGAGGACCTTGATAAACTGGAAGACTGAGCATCCAAATGGCAGATGAAATTTAATGTGGACAAGTGCAATGTTATGCACTTAGGAAAGAACAACCCAAACTATGGTTACACGATGCAAGGTTCCACATTAGGAACCACCACCCAGGAAAAAAGCTTCAGGCGTCATTGTGGATAATATGTTTAAACCCTCTGCCCAGTGTGCAGCAGTGGCCAAGAGAGCAAATAGAATGCTAGGTATCATAGGGAAAGGAATTAAGGATAAAACAAAGGATATTATAATGCCTCTGTATCATTCCATGGTGCGACCGCACCTTGAATATTGTGTGCAGTTCTGGTTGCCGTAACATAAAAAGGATATAGTGTTAGAAAAGGTACATAGAAGAGCCACCAAAATGGTAAAGGGGATGGGAAGGATACCCCTATGAAAAGAGGCTAAAAAGGTTAGGGCTCCTCAACCTGGAAAACAGACGGCTGAGGGGAGATATGATAGAGGTCTGTAAATTAAAGAATGGAGTGGAGCGGGTAAACGTAGATTAATTGTTTATGCCATCAAAATATACAAAGACTAGGGGACATGCAATGAAGCTACCGGGTAACCTATTTAAGATAATAAGAGAAAATATATTTTCACTCAATGTGTAATCGAACTCTGGAGGCTGTAGTAAAAGCTGTTAGTGTAGCCGGGTTTAAAAAAGGTATGAACAAGTTTCTGGAGGAAAGGTCCATAAACCTTTATTAAAGGGGACCTGTGATATCCACTGCTTGCCCCAAAACAAGCATTGTGGAACCTGTGTCTTTTGGTACTTATGACCTAGATTGGCCACTGTTGGAAACAGGATAGTGGGCTTGATGGACCTTGGTCTTGACCCAGTATGGCATATCTTATGTTCTTAGGTATCCTGTCAGACAGGTAAGGCAAGAATTGTAAGCCAATGTCAATGTGCTGGTGAATTTTCTGAAGTTCAGAACTGACGTCATAAGGTCAGATGCAGAGGGAAACCTGTGCAGATGGATGCAGTCAGGCCAAGCAGCTAGCTCCTGTGTGTTCTAACCCTTGGAAGGGTGCTGGCAAGAACAGGACTTTATTATGCTGACCTGTTCAGGGCTAACCTTAACCATTAGACAAGACTAGATGGTTGCCTAAGGTGGCAGCCTCTGATGGATGCAAAAAGCAGCAGCAGTCATACCAAAAGAAGAGGTCCTGACTGTCACACAAACTTAACGCTATCAGCACAATTTGCAGGGAGAACAGGCACACGCATAACATACAAAGCTAAGTTTAATATTTAAAAGTATGATGTCCAATTACGTTTTTTACAGGATTGTTGTGGGCGGGATGGTGGTGGGATAATTAGAGTTATTAACTTTAATTATCAAAATATCAGGGGGCATGTATATGGCTGAAGGCCCATCTCAGGCGCCCAATACCTTTGCACCATCATTGGACCTGTTCTAATTCTCCTTGATGTCAGACTTTCAGGCTGTTGATGTAAATACTCAAATGTTTACTTCATCAAACACAGTTTTAGTGATTATGTTTGATATTAATTTCCCCAAATTTGGAAGCTGAGAGAGATTTCTTTCCTAGGCCCTTATGAATATGTAGGTCATCCCTGCTCTCTGGTCCTTTGTAAAGTAAGACTCGTAAGGGTCTTGAGAGGAGGGGGATACTGGGCACAGCTTGCAGTTATAAATGATACACAAGGCCGCCTTCTAGTGAAGAGCGGGTTAAGAGCAGCAGATCACAATATGTGACTTGAATGGATGTGTAGCATAAGGAACTATTTCTTCACAGATTCAAATTCAGATAAAGTGAAGTTACTTACCGATAACAGTGGTTCTCCATAGACAGCAGGGCTAATGCAGCCACTTTCTATAGTGATGGCCCTGACAGATCCAGTGAGTGCAGAGCCCTCCTCAGCTAAAACGTTTTAAGACTTCTTTGTACCTATGTGACTTGTTCTGCTTTCCCTCTTCAGCCAGTAGAGCGCTAGTCTGTCATAGCTGTAGTACTGATGTCTTATTTTTTGCTTTTGTCTCTTTGAGAGGAAGGCGAGTGTGGAGAACCCACATTCAAGGTAAACAACTTCACTTTCTCCATAAAACAAGCAGGACTAATGTAGCTGCACTGTATGGTGAATCCAGAGTTTCGTGCCATGTCCCTAGGCATTGTCCCCCATGGCTCAAAGGTGGTCCAGGTGCTGGTATTTTATGGTGTAATAGAAAGTTAGCTAGCAAAAGAGAACTGCTTGGCTGAAACGGCATCTTTTTGGGCAGTTTTGTCCAGACGGTAATGTGTGGCAAAGCTGTGGACAGACACCCAGTTACAGCTTTGAAGATGTCCTGTAAAGGACTGCTGCAGAAGCAGCCCTTGCTCGTAGCCAATACAGACCCACTGTTCCTGGGGGTCGCATATTTGATTGGAGAGGACAGAGGTTGATGCAGTCAGAACCCATATAGTTAAGACATAGAAATATGATGGCAGAAAAAGACCATATGGCCTAGCCAGTCCGCCCTTCCATACCAACTATTATAGTCCCTTTTTTGTTTTAGAGTCCTTCTAGGAGGTTGGTTTGCCAGGATCGTTTAGATTGTAAGTGATAAAAAGTTGGAAATGTTTTCCTAACCTCCTTTGTTGCCTGGAGGTAGTAAAGTAGTACATGCCTGCAGTCTAATGTGTGTGTGAAAAAAGACAGTTTTCCATCTTCATGTTAGTGAAGAATGTCGATGAGACAATGTACATGTAACAAACAACCTTCAGAAGAAATTTGGGATATGTCCTTAAAAACACTGCAATTATGGAAGAACTGAGTATAAGGAGGATAATGTACAAGTGCTTGGAGTTCTCAGATTCTTGGAGACATTTTCGCAACCAAAAAAACTGTTTTCTATGTATGTTTCAATTAGGCAAGTCTCAAGTGGTCAGAAGGGATGTTCATGAGTTTAGCAAGAATGACATTGAGATGTCAAGCAGAGGATGGAAGTTTTGTTGGGAGCCTTGTGTGCATGAAGCCCCTCATGAATCTGGAAACCAAGGGATCGATGGAAGAAGCTTTCCCTTCAACTTGGTCATGATAGCAGCTATTGCTGCCAGGTGAATCTTTACAGACGACGTTTTGAGAGCCGACTCAGAGAGGTAGAAGAGGTAAGGGAAGATTTTACTTGTCAGGCAGGAAAAAGGGTTGTGATTATGGCTAGTAGCCCATTGGGTAAAATGCTTCCATTTGCTGTGGTAGTACTTGTGTGTTGAAGGCCACCTAGAAGCTGCCATGATGATTTTTATGTCCTGGGATACAGGAAGGAAGTCTGCCATTCGATCTTCACGCTGTCAGAGACAGGTTGCACGGGTTTGAGTGGGTTAGTCCCCACATTTTGTCTGAATAGAGGGAAGGATTGTGCCCAGTAGTAGAGATGGCTTTGAACTGAGGGTCAGAAGTCTTGGAAACCAAATCTGTCTGGACCAATGAGGGACAATTGGAATCATGTGTGCTTTGTCTTTGTATACCACCTGCATTGCGTTTTGGATTGGTGGAAACTAAGGAAAAGTGTAGAAAAGAAATGTATTCCAAGCTATTGTGAAAGTTTTGTATGCTATCTGCTGTAGGCTTACAAAAGTGAGCACACTTGATACTGTCCGCTGCTGCAAACATCTATCTCCAGGATTCCCCATAAATGAAAGGTGGTTTGTGACCCTCTTGTTGAGGGACCATTAGTATAGATCCGACTGGTAGCTGAGAGAATCTGCTAGTTGATACTTTTGATCAGGAATATAGACCACTTGAAGAGAGATTTGCAGGGAACATGCTAAATGGCAAATTTTTGTTGCTTCAAGGCATAAAGGAAGGGATCCTGAGCCACCTTGCAAGTCCTGTGGTCAGTGTCTTCAATTTCGTCTGACTGCAGGCACAACTTTCCCCTCCTACATCAGATCAAACAACTTTTACAAATAAAGTGGAAACTGACTGACTTCAAGAAAGACAGATAGCTCTCGGGAGGAAGTGATGTCATTGACCCGCAAGGACAGCTGAGTTGGGAACTCAGTTGAGCAGAACAATAAGTGGGGTTTTTTTGCCCTTCCTAAAGGTGTGTTTCAAAATAACTTTGCCCCACTGTGAGCAATTTGGGGCCATGCTGGATGGGTATGGTAAATATCTAGTGCAGATCCACATACTTAAAAGAATATGCTTATGCAGGCCAAGGAGAATGCACTGCGGAGGAGGCCGTGCCTCCCAAGGTACCATGTGGAGAGGCTGATCACGATGGTTTGGCTGATTTTACTGGCGAGGAAAGGGGCCATGGTGCAGATTGCAAAGGAAGAGCTAAAGACTTGGTTCATTGACCTTAAAACGAGATCGGAATGGTGCTCAATGAGCTCAGAAGGATGGGGGGAGGGGGAGCTGCAGTTGTAGGCACAGGACCTGGGCCAGCGTTTGGAAGAGGAGGAGGGTCTGATGGAAGAATGTCATGCAGAACCAAGCTTTCTAAGTCTGTGCAATCCTTGGAAGAAGAAGCTAGACTGCTGATGCTTAAAGTGGAAGATATTGACAATTAAAACATGCAGGAACAATTTGCAAATCAAGGATATCTCCCAGTTGCCAGAGTTCCAGGGAGAGTAGAGTGGTGGCAGTGTCTTTCAGGAGCCGCTGCGGAGGGAGGCAAGAAAGGGAGCACATTGCGCCTTAGGGCCTGTGTGAGGGACCAACCCAAAGAGACATTGTTATGTACTTGCATGACTTTACTACGAGGGAAAGGATTTGCCAAAATGAGGGCTGCTGGAAGGTTTGAGTGGCAAGGTTATAAAGTGGCGGTGTTTGCAGACCTGGTGATGGGGACACTGATATAGGGGAAGGAGTGGCAGTTCAGTGATGGAGAGGCTCCAGAAAGAGCAGATAAAGTACCAATGGCTACATCTGTTTGGTTTGGCCTTTACAGTTAATGGTGTGACCTGTAAAGCAACATAGCTGGAGGAAATGGTATGTGCAATGGAAGCGTCAGGGATGCAGGAGGTTCAGGAGCTGCTTAAGACAGCATCGGCGGTGGAGACCCATCTGCCTCAATCGACTACAGTGGGAAGGGGGAAGATCAGAGGAAGAAGCAAGGGATTAAGTGAATGGAGAATACCTGCATAGGGAATGGGATTGGTCTGCTTCTACTTACATGATTTTGGTGTTGGTAGGGAGAAGATTTACAAAATTTTGTTGGATAATTTTCAGGTTTGTGGGAATCGGGAGGGTTGAAGGAGGGGGGGAGGGCAGGGCGGTACAGCAGTGTTATCTGAGATGTGGGAATGTGGTGGGTACTGGGATGAATAAATGGATGTCTGGAGGGGAAGTCTGGGATGATATGTGGAGAGAGATGCAGAGAGGATGGAAGAGTAGAGGTCTTTAGGAAAGAGGGGGGGAGTTTTGCTGGTTGGTTACTGGTGTCACTACTCCAGGGAGTGCATGACTGGAGGAGTGGAGCCGTTTTGGGGTAGAGGGAGGGGGAGGAGGTGGGTGGTTGGGGGGGATTCTGAGCATGGGAACCAGATTTATGTGGTTTGAATGGTTTCGGGTGGGAGTGTGGAGGAGGGGGGGGGGTAATAAGCGATGGGTGGGCAAGGGGGGAATAGGGAGGTGGAAGTGGTTACATTGACTGTGAATGGTTTGAACGTCTGGAAAAAGAGACTGCTGTTAGAGGGGATGAGATTGAGGTGAAATATACTTATGGTCCAGGAGATGCATTTGAAAAGGTCTTATCCACATGCTTATTTGGCAGTAAATAAAGAAAGCCCCCCCCCCCCTCCCTTCCCTAGGACAATCTTAATTTCTGTACGACTCTGGCTGGAGGTGATGGTGGTAAAGTGGGATAGAGGTGGGAGGTATATTTTGGTGAATGTAAAATTAAATGGGGAAAACATGACTTTGGGCTCATATAGGCTCCCAATAGTGGACAGGGGCATTTTTTTGTTAATAGGGAACTGGAATAGTTTGGGGGTGGGTTGATGTTAACAGTGTGGAGATTTTAATTTAACGGTGAATTCTAGCGTGGACAACTCGAGAGGAGGGGGTTAAAGAAAACAAGGCAAGGGATGGCAAGTTCTTAAGAACTTAGGGTTGGTGGATGGTTGTAGGCAGAGTCATGGGGCTAAGCAACAATACACTTTTTATTCCAAACCTGATGGATCTTATAGTAAGACTGGCCCATTGTGGGTAGATGTGAAGTTGGTGTCCCATATCAGGGATGTGACCATAGAACATATAGTGTGGTCTGATCATGCCTTAGTGTGGAGGAGGATTTAAGTGGGGTGGGCAGAAACGGGCTTGACATTTTGTAGACTGAATGAGATGGTGTTGAACAAAGCAGAGGTCCAAAATTCTTTAAAGAAGGGGTTGACTGAGTACTTAAGAGTATAATGTGGGGGAGGGAATGTTGCGGGGCATGGTGTGGTGTGAGACAGATTGAAAGAATCCTTATCTTAGCTCACCAGGCAGTTCCTACCGATACTCCATAATATCTAACCAATCTTCTCCAATGCCACTCCCCTCATCACCTTCTCAGGTCCCTGTATACCCATCGCTTAGCCTTTCCCTTAGTCTCATGCACACATCTAGAACAGACAGGTTACTCTGCTTTCTTTTTCCTAGCCCCCGACCTATGGAACTCATTACCTACCACACTGTGTGCTGTGCCTTTATACCCTTGGTTCAAATCCCTACTCAAAATGCATCTGTTCCAGCTGGCCTATGATCCCCCTCCCTCCCCCCCTGACTTTTTTCCTCCTTTCCTGTCTTATCAATAATTGGCATTCCTTTCGTTCTGATGCTTTTTAATTATTGCAAGCCGCTCTGATGCCTTGTTGTCTAGGGCGGTATATCAAATGTCAAAGATAAGAAGTAATGCAGGGTCTACTTATTTTGGTGGCAGCATATCAGAAACGCCAAAGACTGGCTGAAAGAACTACAGGACAGACATCTTTGAAAGGTCCGAGAGGGTGCTGAGGGATATGGAACAGGTATGGAGGGAATTGAATATAATGCACATGGTGGGTATAACATAGAGGGGTTGTTTTTTTAACAGGATAACAAAGTGGGTAAGGTCCTAGCCCATAAGTTACAAGTGCAACAGAGCCAGTAGCATGTGGTTAAGATGAGAATGGAGAAGGGGGAGTTGATATTTGAGTCTGGAGAGATTAGAGATGCTCTATACACCAGATGCAAGGTTCCACATTAGGAACCACCACCCAGGAAAAAGATTTAGGCGTCATTGTGGATACCATGTTAAAACCCTAGGCCCAGTGTGCAGCAGCGGCCAAGAGAGCAAATAGAATGCTAGGTATGATAAGGAAAGGAATGGAAAATAAAACAAAAGATATTATAATGCCTCTATATCGTTCCATGGTGAGACCGCACCTTGAATATTGTGTGCAATTCTGGTCGCCGTATCTTAAAAAGGATATAGCAATTTTAGAAAAGGTTCAGAGAAAAGCCACCAAAATGGTAAAGGGGATGGGAAGGATACCCCTATGAAGAAAGGCTAAAAAGGTTAGGGCTCTTTAACCTGGAAAAGAGATGGCTGAGGGGGGAGATATGATAGAAGTCTATAAATTAATGAACGGAGTGGAACGGGTAAACGTAGATCGATTGTTTACCTTATCAGAATATAGAAAGACTAGGGGACATGCAATGAAGCTACAGGGTAAACTATTTAAGACTAATAAAAGAAAATATTTTTTCACTCAACGTGTAATCAAACTCTGGAATTTGTTACCAGAGGATGTAGTAAAGGCTGGTAGTGTAGCTGGGCTTAAAAAAGGTTTGGACAAGTTCCTGGAGGAAAGGTCCATAAACCATTATTAAGAAGGGACCCAGGATATCAATGCTTGAACCAATACAAGCCTTGTGGAACCAGTGTTTCTTGGGGAAACTGCTAGGTACATATGACCTAGATTGGCCACTGTTGGAAACAGAATACTGGGCTTGATGGACCTTGGTCTGACCCAGTATGGCATATCTTATGTTCTTATGAGGTGGTGGATAGGAGCAGGAGAGATAGAAGCATATCTGGGGGAATGTACATTGCCCTATTCTGGAGAGCAGGAGAAGGATGAGTTGGATTGTGACATAACGGTGCAAGTTTTAATGGCTATAAAGGGGAGGAAGGCACCAGGCTTGGATGACATAACTGCCTGTTTTTTGTTGTTTTTTTACAAGATATATTGGGAGGAAGTGGTGTATTTCCTGATGGATCTCTTTAATGGGATGGTGGGAAGTGAGGAGCAGCCCAGGTCAATGGTGGTAGCAGGAATTTATGGTACTTCCAAAACCGGGAAAAGATGAGGTGGTTTGTATAGGCCCATATTGCTTATAAATATGTATGCTAAAACATTTGCATAATTCTAGCCAACAAACTGCAGTGATTCTTGCCTTTCTTGATCCACCAGGACCCAGACAGGCTTTCTCCCAGCTCGACTAGCAAGTGACAACATCAGAAAGATTTTAAACATGATCTGGCAGGCTGTTGATGTGGAAAAGGCATTTGACAGGGTGGAGAGGGAGTTTGTTTCCAATTCTGAGAAAAATGGGAATGGGCCCAACGTTCATAGAATGGGTGGGAGTGCTTTACAGCGAGGATCCAGGTGAATGGGAGATATTTGGGAGAGCTAAGCTTGGGTAGGGGTATGAGAAAGGGATGCCCTCTATCTCTGCTACTTTTTGTAATGGTCATGGAGCCACTGTAGAGAGGATCAGGGCATGTCTGATATAAGGGGTATAGAGGTTGGGGGGCAGAAACAGTGTCGCTTTTTGCTGATGTCATTTACTCCCTGGAGCCTTTGGTTATACTCCTGATGTTGATAAGAGAGAGAAATAAATATAATGAAAACTGAAATTTTGGGCATCCAGATGGACATAGGAATGGAGGAGTGACTGCGGGCTGCATTTCCCTTTAAGTGAGTTGCATCCTCATTCCGGTATTTGGGGTTTCAGGTAGGGAGGAATTGGAGCAATCTTTTCTATTTAAATTAACTACCCCTTTTGGATAATTCAATTAGGGATTTGAAAAGGTGGGTGAAAACAACAACTTCATGGCTGGGGAGGATAGCCACTATAAAAATGAATGTGGTGCCTAGACTGTTTATTTCCCTACTGATATAAACAAATGTGATATGTTATTTTTACAGTGTAATATAAGGCTTGTATTCCATTCATTCACCATTCTGTAATATAATTTTATGTCTGCATTCTGGGAAGAGAGACTACATGGCTAAATAATACATAGCCTGTCACAGGTGCAGAGGTACAAAGCTGATTCATATTTACTGTATGCATTCTGGGAAAAGGGATATGTGGCTAATAACACATAGCCTGATGTATGTAATGACTTTCTGACTTCCTTACTGTATGTCTGCACTCTGGGAAGAGAGACCATGTGGCTAAATAATACATAGCCTGACAATTATTAATTACCAAATTTTGCTATAAAAATAACTGTGAAACAGGTTGGGTGTGAGTGCTTACTGAAGCATCTCACCCTTTACTTGCAAGCAGTCATTAAACTCTGCTTTACTGAGAAGTCTGTTATTGTGTAAAAAGTTATGTTTTCTTACAGATTGGGAGCTTGTTCCAGAATTGTCATTGCTGGAGGAGACCCCCTGCCCTGAGGACAGGGGGAGGCATCCCGTTGAGTTCAACGGCCTCATTTATCAGTGACGGAAGGCTCCAACAGTGTATTGACAACAGAATCCCGAGACCATGAAAGGAAAAATCAATACAGACTCAGTGAAGCAGACTAGTTATTAGACAAAGGACAACCAAGTAATTCTGTGCACAGACCAAGGTAAGAAACAAGACTCTAAAGTATTACCTTGGTGGTTAGGTATTGAGATAGACTGTTGTGTGTATGGGACATGTCCTAGACACGAAGTGAGTGTGGAGTCTCAATCCGCGGTTCCGACACATCCGTGAGGAGAGTGGCTGGGGAGAGACGAAGTGAAAGGCACATTGGTGAAACAGGTCTCAATGGGTGTCAGGAATTTTAAATGAAACTCGAGTAAGGATGGGGTCAGGGATAAGGACCCTGGGGACATTTCTCTAGACAGTCTATTAGAGAGAATGTTGAAATATTGGAAAGATAAGAGGAAGGCCAGCAATGAGATGGATCGATACAATAAGAGTAGTTATTCACTTGTAACAGGTGTTCTCCAGGAGCAGCAGGAATCAGTCCTCACATATGGGTGACGTCGGTGCCGACGGAGCCCTCACGGAGCAATTTCCCCAGCTTTCAAAGAAAGCCTTTGGGAATTGCAGCGCGCATGCGCGGTCCCCTTCCCGCCCAAGGGTGCCATCTTGCTCAGTCTGATGACATAGCTAAAAGATAGCAAAAAAATTAGCAAAAATGAAATGATAGGACTGCAACTCCAAGGGGAGGAGGGAGGGTTGTGAGGACTGATTCCTGCTGCTCCTGGAGAACACCTGTTACAGGTGAGTAACTACTCTTTTTCCAGGACCAAGCAGGAAGTCAGTCCTCACATATGGGACTCCCTAGCTTAAGGCTACCGGAGACCTCAAGTGGAAAAATGAGCTCCCTCTAGCTCAGTAGCACAGAAGGAAGGAATCTCCTCTGAAAACGCCCCCGACCAGTAGCCCAACACCAGGGCCGGAAGGTAGGAGTTGCCTAAACCTCAAAGAGATTATGGAGGACTGCCTGTCCGAAAGCACTGTCCCTGCGGGACTCCCTCTCTAGGCAGTAATGGGCCGCAAAAGTCTGGCTTGAAGACCAAGTAGCGGCCCGGCAGATGTCTGCCAATGGAACAGAGCGGAGATGAGCCACTGACGCAGCCTTCGCCCTAATACGATGAGCCGTGACTCGACTCTCTAACGAGAGACCGGCCGCCCCATAAGCCCAAGCGATACAGTCAGCAACCCATATGGACAAGGTACGCTTGGAGACAGGTAGCCCCAACGTATTGGGGTCAAAAGAAACAAAGAGCAGAACAGCCCTTCTATGCTCTCGCATACGGTCAAGGTAGAAGGATAAGGCCCTTCTACAGTCCAGGGTATGCAGGACCATTTCAGCCCGGCAGGTGTGCGGCCTGGGAAAGAAGGTCGGAAGAACCACCTCCTGGTTGAGATGAAAAGTAGAAACCACTTTTGGAAGAAACTTAGACTACCCTATTCCTGTAGAACCTAGTGTAAGGAGGATCAGACACTAGGGCCTGCAGTTCACTAACGTGCCTAGCAGAAGTGTAAGGGCTACCAAAAACAAAGTTTTCCAGGAAAGAAAAC
Organism: Ichthyophis bannanicus; assembly: GCA_033557465.1. NCBI lineage: Eukaryota > Metazoa > Chordata > Amphibia > Gymnophiona > Ichthyophiidae > Ichthyophis > Ichthyophis bannanicus. The sequence goes on from CM066039.1 coordinate 311,053,453, forward strand.
GAAGAGGGCAGGTAATCCACTGTAAGACCACATTCAGATCCCACTCAGGGGCTGGTGGGCGTAAAGGAGGCTTAAGGAGAAGAAGGCCTCGGAGAAAACGAGCCACCAAAGGGTGGTGGGAAAGAGGCCTGCCATCCACCGGTGCGTGATGTGCAGAGAGAGCACTGAGGTGGACTCTGACAGAGTTGGACTTAAGGCCCAGATTGGAGAGGTAAAGTAAGTATTGCAAGACCACTGCTACCAAGCAGGAGAAGGGATTCTCAGACTGCTGAGCACACCAAATGGAGAACCGACGCCACTTAAGAGTGTAGGACTTCCGGGTGGAAGGCCTCCTCGAGGCCAAGACAACCTCTTCCACCTCCCAAGGCAGCTGGAGGGGAGCAAGGACTACCCTTTCAGCAGCCAGGCCATCAGATGAAGGGACCGGAGGTTGGGGTGTAGGAGAGACCCCTGATCCTGTGTCAGGAGATCGGGTTGAAACCCCAGAGGAAGAGGAGTGTCCACCGCCAGCTGCATTAGAAGCAGGAACCAAGGTTGTCTCGGCCACCGAGGAGCCACTAGGATCAGCGAGGCTTTGTCTCTGAGAACTTTGATGAGTGTTCGAGACACCAGCGGCATGGGAGGAAAGGCATACAAGAGGCCCGTGGACCATGGAATCAGAAAAGCATCCACCGCTACTCTGAGAGGATGCGGTTGTTGAGAGCAGAATCTGGGAAGTTGCCGGTTCAGAGGACTGGCAAACAGATCCATGGTGGGGAGTCCCCACTTGAGAAAGATCCGCTGAACCACCAATGGATCCAATCTCCATTCGTGTGGTTGGAGGATCCTGCTCAGCTTGTCTGCCAGGTAATTTTCCTGACCTGGGAGATAGACCGCTTTGAGGAGGATACCGTGGTGGACGGCCCAAGAGCACAGTCTTCGTGCCTCCTGACAGAGAAGGAAGGAGCCTGTGCCTCCTTGTTTGTTCATGTAGAACATTGCAACTTGATTGTCCGTCTGGACCAGCACAGACTGGTGAGAAGTGAGGTGGGAGAAGGCTCTCAGAGCTAGGCGGATGGCTCTGAGCTCCAGGAAGTTTATCTGCTGCGCAGATTCCCAAGGAGTCCAGAGGCCTTGAGTACATGTCCCTTGGCAATGTGCTCCCCAACCCAGGAGAGAAGCATCGGTTGTTAGTACCTGAGAAGGCGGAGGAGATTGAAAATCCACTCCCAGTAGCAGGTTTGGCAGATGAAGCCACCACTGCAGAGAAGAGACCAGCAGGTCGGAGACCTGTACTGAGTCCGTCAGGCTCCCCGTGGCCTGATGCCATTGAGTGCGAAGGCACCACTGAGCAGGTCGCATGTTCAGGCGGGCATTGGGGGTCACATGGACCGAGGAAGCCATATGGCCGAGCAGTCTCAGAAATTGCCTGGCAGAGACCAGGGAATTGCTGTGAAAGTGGCTGGTGAGATCCATGAGCCTGTGTGCTCTGTCTAGAGGCAGGAAGGCCCACGCCTGAAGTGTGCTTAACCTTGCGCCGATGAATTTGAGATCTTGAGAGGGGAGCAAAGTGGACTTTGCGAAGTTTATGATAAAGCCCAAGTGCTGGAGCAGAGACACAGTGCGATGAGTGGCCTGAGTGGCCTCTTGGGAAGACTGGGCCCTGATTAGCCAGTCGTCCAGGTATGGAAACACAAAAAGGCCTTGAAGTCTTAGATAGGCCGCCACCACTGCTAGGCATTTGGTGAACACCCTGGGGGCGGAGGATAGGCCAAAGGGCAGTACTCTGTACTGGTAATGATTTCCTCCCACAACAAATCTGAGATATTGTCTGTGGTCTGGATGAATAAGGATGTGAGTATAGGCATCCTTCAGATCTAAGGAGCATAGCCAGTCTCCCTGCTGGAGGTAGGGCAGCAGGATTCCAAGGGTAAGCATCTTGAACTTTTCCCTTGCCAGGAACTTGTTGAGGTTTCGCAAGTCCAGGATGGGTCTGAGGCCTCCTGTTCTTTTTGGTATCAGAAAGTACCTGGAATAAAAGCCGTGACCTCTCAGGTGGTGGGGCACCGGTTCCACAGCCTGTTCCTGAAGAAGACTTGCTAACTCCTGAAGGAGTAAGTCCCTGTGCAGAGGGAGTCTTGGAGGCTCCCCTGGAAAGTAGGAGGGAGGTACCTGGTGAAAGTGTAGAAGATAGCCTTTCTGAACTATATGAAGCACCCAGGTATCTGATGTGATTGCTGACCACCTGTGGGCAAAGTGGACCAGCCGGCCTCCTGTGCTGAGAGAAACCAGCGGAGGGGAAGAGGCTATGCTGATGGAGTCAAAAACCCCCACCCTGCTGAGCAGGGGCCGGTGTTGTGGGCTTGGGGGCCTGCTGCCTACGGGACCCATTACCCTGTCCCTTGGCCTGCTGACCCTTTTGGGGAGCTGCTGAGGCCTGATACTGAGGGTAGTGTTCATAGGCAGCCGCCTTCCTCGGGTAAAAGGGCTTTTTCCCCGAGCCCTTCTTCTTCTGAGAAGGGGCAGAGGTTTTTCTGGACAGCCTAGTTCTGGTCAGAGTCTCGGTCTCGATCTGTGCAGCCTTTTCAGCCATGGGTTTGCCAAAGAGGTTTTCACCTCTGCAGGGGACATCGACCAACTTGTCCTGTACCCATGGCTCGAGGTCAGATGACTGAAGCCAAGCCTGTCGGCAGGCACCGATGCCGGCCCTGGCTACTCGAGCCGATGCTTCGAAGCCATCGTAGGCCGCTCGAGAGAGAAACTTCGAGCACTCTCGAATACCAGTGGACAAGGCTTGGAACCTCTGCAAAGGTTCCTCGGAGAGACCAGCAGAGAACCCGGCAATTTCTTTTGCCAGATCTCGGAGATACATGCCCATATAGAGCTGGTAGGTCTGGACTCGACAAGCAAGCATAGAGCCCTGGAAGCACTTTCTACCGAGGGCATCCAGGTTCCGGGCCTCCCGGTCGGGAGGCACCGAGGAGTGCATCTTCTGACTCTTGAGTCGATGCATGGCCGATTCCACCACCATGGAATGGTGCGGTAGTTGTGCCTTTTGGAACCCAGGGCTCTTGCGGACTCGATAAATGGAATCGACCCGCTTGCTTAACACCGACGCCGGGCTCTCCCACATGCGGAAGAGAAGTCGTTCCAGCATCGGAGGAACCGGTACAGTAAAGGCCTCCTTCGGGGGAGAGTCATACTGGAGGGCATCGAGCTCTTCGGCCCGAGGCTCCTCCTCGGCATCCGCGGGGAATGCCAAGGCCTTGGCCATATCCCACACGAAGTCCGAGAACCGGGTGTCCTCCGGGGGGGACCGTCTCCGAGATTCGGACTCGGGTGAGTCCGATGGGACACACCGAGTCCGAAAAGTACCAGGTGACTCTTCGTCCTCCGTCTCCCAGTCTGACTCCTCGGAGGAGGAATCGAGTGGCTCCGGTCAGGCAGGCACCGATGCCCTCCGCCCCGACGCCGAGGGTGTCGGCGTCGATGACCTTGCTCCCGAACGGGAGGCCGAGGGAGACCGTGACTGAGGATCGACTCGAGCTCGTATGGACTCGAGGATCGGCTCAGTCTCCGGGATCGACTTGGATGTCGGCGTCCCGGTGGCCGGGGCAGATGCATTGGCGAGGCCAGCGATCAATGCCCGCTGCTGGTCCATGAAGGCAGCCAAACTGCTCTCCAAGGCCGTCAACCTGAGTCCAAGCTCAGGAGACCCAGCAGCCCCCGACTCGGGCCCCGACGGCGGCTCCTTCCGAGGCGAGTCCACGAGGACTACAGTACTCACGTGTCCAGGCGACTCCATTTCGAGATGAGGATGTTTCGAAGGCCTCTCCGAATCCAAGGACCCGGGACGGCTATCGGGGCTATGCGACCTGGCCCTCGAGGAAGCAGGAGCGTCCACAGACGCCGCCCTCGTGGGTTTTTTCTTCCGATGATGTTCCCGGGTAGGAGACCCCCGCTCAAAGGAACTCCGACGATGCTCAGGACCGGAGTCCCGGGACGTCGAAGCCTCTGACGAGGTCCGGGCCCGGCCGGACACGGAGTCAGAGAAGATTCGTTCCCTTTGATGCTGCCGACTCCTCAACGCCTTTGAGGACATCTTGCTACACGGACCACAGATCATCGGGTCATGATCGGGTCCGAGGCAGCAGTCATGTGTGTCGGTAAGAGACATAAGTTTCTTACACCGATCACACTTTTTAAACCCGCTGGCAGCCATCGAGGGAAAAAGGGCCCCTGCGAGGTCAAAAGACAGGGCTGCCAGTGAAAAATAAAAAATGGCGCGAACGCTTGTCACGAAGGACAAAAAAAACGAAAAATAAAGAACGGACCCACTACCGGCGTAGCGGGTCCAGGCGGGAAAAGGATCCGGCGTCGAACCGAGAAAGAATAAGAAATATGAAATAAAATCAACTTTTTCTGCGGCGATCACAAACAGCGTCTGTAGGGCTCCGCGGAAAAAAGAAGACTGAGCAAGATGGCACCCTTGAGCGGGAAGGGGACCACGCATTTGCGCTGCAATTCCCAAAGGCTTTCTTTGAAAGCTGTGGAAATTGCTCCGCGAGGGCTCCGTCGGCGCCGATGTCACCCATATGTGTGAGGACTGACTTCCTGCTTGGTCCTGGAGAAACAGCAGCTACGGGTACCAGTCTGTCAACAATGAGCCGCCTGACTGAAGACTGAACACAATTTAGGATAGCTATCCAGAGGGTCACCATGAGTCGACTTTGACTCGACAGAACTTAACAACAACAACAAGAGTACTCAGGATAAAGATAAAACTAAGATGATAAGATGTTGTTTTACATAGAAAAAAAGCATAAAAACTAGCTGCAGTCTTCTGGCTGGAATTTGGCACAGACGAAGGGTGGTTATGTCAAATCCTTAACCTATATGTAAGGTCGTAAGGGCCTCCAGCCTGTTATAAGAAGTTTGTTAAAAGATGCACTATTAGAACCATGCATGTCCCCATTTAATATTCCTGTCTTGCCAGTAAGAAAACCAGATGGATCATATAGGTTAGTACAGGATCTGAGGAGACTGAACCAAATAGTACAGATAAGGCACCCAGTGGTACCAAACCCCTAGATAATACTGAGTAAAAATACTCCATGAGCACAAATGGTTTAGTGTTATAGATTTGAATGATACATTTTGGTCCTGTCCCTTGGACCCAAGTAGGAGGGATATGTTTGCTTTTGAATGGGACAGCCCCGATACTGGTCGGAAACAACAGTTCCGGTGGACAGTGTTACCCCAAGGGTTTACGGAATCACCTAACTTGTTTGGGCAAGTGTTGGAACAGGTGTTAGAAAAAATTTCTACACCATCCGGTGTAACTCTTTTGCAATATGTAGATGATCTTTTAATATCAGGGAAAAAGAAGACCCAAGTAAGTGAAGCCACCAAAGCCCTATTAGAGTTTCTGGGAAGACAAGGGTTCCGGGTTTCCAAAACTAAATTGCAATTTGTAGAGAGCAAAGTAAAATACCTCGGACATTTAATTAGTGAAGGAAAAAGGAGAATAGGTCCAGAACGAATAAAAGGGATTACAGATTTACCCCTACCTAGGACAAAGAGGGAACTAAGGAAGTTCCTAAGACTAACCGGGTATTGTAGATTATGGATAGACTCATATGCCTAAAAGATTAAGGGATTATATTCAAAAACTGTTAGAAGAGCAACCTAACATTATAATTTGGAAAGAAGAAGAGAGAGAGTTGGTTAAGGATTTGAAACGGAGCTTGGTAGAAGCCCCGGTTCTGGCCTTACCCTCATTGGACAAACCCTTATATTTGTTTGTTACTGTAAATGGGGGAGTAGCCTTAGGGGTCCTCACTCAAACAAAATGGGCAGGGAAGAGACAACCAGTAGCTTATTTATATAAAATCTTAGATTCAGTGTCAAGGGGATGTCTAGAATGTGTTTAGGCAGTAGCAGCAACAGCCCTATTGGTAGAAGAGAGTAGAAAATTGACATTCAGAGGGGCCCTGGTAGTAAGTACCCCACATCAAGTGAGAACCATCTTAACCCAGAGGACTGGGAGGTGGCTCACTGATTCACGAATCCTGAAATATGAAGCAATATTAATGGAAAAAGATGACCTAGTGTTGGCCACAGATCAGTGTTTAAACCCAGCTGCCTTCCTATGGAGTGGTAAACGTAGATTGATTGTTTGTCATCAGAATATAAAAAGACTAGGGGACATGCAATGAAGTTACAGGGTAACCTATTTAAGACTAATAAGAGAAAAAAATTAAAAATATTTTTTCTCACTCAACATGTAATCAAACTCTGGAATTTGTTACCGGAGGATGTAGTAAAAGCTGCTAGTGCAACTGGGCTTTAAAAAAAAAAAAAGGTTTGGACAAGTTAAAGATCTATAAACCATTATTAAAAGGGACCCAGGATGTCACTGCTTGACCCAATGCAGGCATTGAGGAGCCTGTATCTTTTGGGGAAACTGCTAGGTACTTGTGACCTACTGTAGATTGGACACTGTTGAAAACGGGATGCTGGGCTTGATGGACCTCGGTCTGACCCACTATGGCATATCATATGTTCTTATTTACTGAAAGGGAAAAATGAAAACTCGAAGATATAGGGGCAGTAGAAACTGAAAGGGGGGAAATAGGTTTTACCTGATGGCAGGCAGATGATAAATGAGAGAAATTATGGCCATTCTACATCAAGAGTTAGGAGTAGCCTAATGGCTAAGAACACTGGATTATGAACCCAGAGACCAGGGTTTGATTCCCACTAGCACTTCTTTGTGGCCTTGGGCAAGTCACTTAACCCTACATTACCTCAGAAAAATCCAAGTTATTAATGTCCCTGTTTTAATGTCCATTACCAAGTTTAAGTTTCAATGTAAACTGCTTTGAAATAATAAAGCGGTATATAAAACCTGTTAAATAAGAGAGTCATTGGGGTGTATGGGAATATACACAGTAGCCAAGCAAGTGTGTGAGAGGTGTATAACCTGTAAGAAAATAAACAAAATGGTCCTTAGGAAACAATCGCAGGGAGACAGAGACCCTGGTCTTAGTCCATTCTAAAGTATACAGGTTGATTTTACTGAGTTGCCCCTGGTTGTGCAGGTGAAGTAACTTTTGGTAATAGTGGACCATTTGATGGGATAGGTGCAGGCATATCCCATGATAGCTGCCCCAGCAATAGGAGTAGCAAAAATGGTTTTGGAACAAATCATTCCAAGATATGGGATGATAGGTCACATTGACTCGGACCAGGGAAGTCACTTCACAGCCAAGGTATTGCAAAACATAATGGAAACTCTGGGAGTATCCTGGGATTTCCATACTCCATGGCATCCACCCTCCTCAGGGAGAGTGGAACGCATGAATCGGACTATAAAGAGCCAAATTGATGTTAGGCCAAGGTAATTTTGTTTCTAAGTGTTTGCCCTTAGCATTGTTAAGAATCTGAACAGCTACTCGTAAAGATTTAGGATTGTCCCCCTATGAAATGTTATTTGGATTACCCTATATGGGACAATTAAAGGAACCTCCCCAGTTTGAAACTAAAGATAAGTTTCTTAAAGAATATATACTTGGGCTGTTCTCTTCTTTATCTGTTCTCAGGAATAAAGGATTGTTGGCACAAACACCCCCATTGGAGTTTGCAGTTCACAGTCTCAAACCAGGATCAAAATAAAAATCCTGAAAGGAGTCTAAATTGCAATCAGGCTGGGAAGGCCAATTCCAGGTTTTACTGGAGTACTGAGACTGCTGTAAGAACTGCGGAAAAAGGTTGGACAATTAAAGGTCTGGTTGAAGCTCCTTCAGACGCACAATGGAAGGTCCAGGGAACTATTGACCCTCTGTGCCTGAAAATACCAAGGAAACGCAGAAGAACAGGAGAGGAGTTTAACAAGGACTAATAAAAATTCTAACATAGACAAAGAAAAGTGGATGATGTTGCTGTGATGGGGGGATCACTTTCTCTGTTAAGGGGAATGACATGGGATCTAGGACAGGGAAAGGGATGGACTGATGACCAAATACAAATACGAACACGATGGGGAAGGATGTATCCTAACATATTTACTGTAACTGTACCAGAGGGAGAGGGACCGGTGAACCTAGAATTTGATGCCTGCCAAGTGATAAGTTGTGATAGGGGATACTACAAAAGGTTGTGGGGAAATAGTCATAAGTATATGTGTCCAGAGATTGCTCAGACACTGGTGTTCGGGATGCTCTGTTATGAGTGGTCACAAGATTGGTGGACCACCGAGGATGGAGGCTGGGTTTCCTCCGAGGGGAAGAAAACCCAGTTCAAAAGAAAATAAAAATAATAAAGAAACATAATATTTAGCAATGTAATCCAGGAAGTTGCAACCCCATCGTGGTCACCCTCTTTGGAAGGGATGACTCGCTGGATGGGACCTATGGACTAGTGATAGATATTAATGGGGAAGATCCCCTGGGAAGATTGAGGATAAGAATACCCCTCAAGAATCAGACTCAGGTCCCCCACATCATTCCCCAGCATATCTTTTTAACCTAATAAGGACCCTAATGTAGTCAAAATAGTGGAGATTAAAGATTTGAGGGACACTTTAGAGATGGAAACGGGTTATGGGGATGTGAACGCCTGGGTGGAATGGGTTAAATATACCATAGGAAGTCTCAACCGTAGCAATTGCTATGCATGTGCCTCTGGGAGGCCCATTGCACAGGTTGTGCCCTTACCCTTGAGGTGGGATACAGATCCCAATGGAATAAGATGCCTCATATCTCTGTATCAGGAAAAAACGGCTTGGGGAAATGAAAGTTGCAGGACGTTGAATCTGCTCTTTCCCCCTACAGACTTGAAGGAGGTAAAAGTTCCCCCCACATTCTCAACAGTGTTTGGAAATTACTCTGCCTGTCTCACCAGGTGAGGGAAGAATTACACGAGGGAAGTGAGGGAACTGAACACCTGCGTTCTAAGCCTACACCTGACAGGGATGGAAGGAGAAGAGAAGAACTACTCCAACCTGGTAATCCCTAGGGCAGACCTGTGGTGGTACTGTGGAGGGTGGATGTTGAGACCAATATTGCCTACCCTATGGTCAGGAACATGTGCAATAGTTCAATTGGCAGTTCCTTTCACCTTGGTGTTCACAGAACAGGACAAGGGGCAAATAGAAAGGGAAAGGAGGAGCAATATAAGGCTTGTATTCCATTCATTCACCATTCTGTAATATAATTTTGTATGTCTGCATTCTGGGAAGAGAGACTATGGCTAAATAATACGTAGCCTGTCACAGGTGCAGAGGTACAAAGCTGATTCACCTTTACTGTATGTCTACATTCTGGGAAAAGGGATATGTGGCTAATAACATGTAGCCTGATATATGTAATGATTTTCTGACTTCCTTACTGTATGTCTGCATTCTGGGAAGAGAGACCATGGGGCTAAATAATCCGTAGCCTGACAATTATTAATTACCAAATTTGCTATAAAAATAACTGTGAAACACAGGTTGAGTGTGAGTGCTTACTGAAGCATCTCACCCTTTACTTGCAAGCAGAGTCATTAAACTCTACTTTACTGAGAAGTCTGTTATTGTGTAAAAGGTTATGTTTTCTTACACTACCAGTGGCAGTGCTGGAAGGGATGTTTAGGAAGCTACAATGAAAAATATTTGCTTTCATTTGGAAGAAAAGATCCCCTAAGTGAGGAGTGTCTTGCATCAAGACAAGGAAGGGGGGGGGGGTCTGCGGGTCCCACACTTAGTGTTATGAGGCAGCACAAATGAGAAGCATTTTTGATTGGAGGAAAGATGGCAAGGGAAAGCGTGAGTGGCAATGGAGCAGAGGGGTTTTTTTTTGGGGGGGGGAAGATGTTAAGTTAAGGGATTTGACTTGGCTGAGGCGAAGGGGGGGGGGGTGAGGGTAACCTGTTCTCTGCTTTAACATTGCGAGTATGGGAGGATTATCGCAGGAAGAGGATGCTTCTGTTTTGGGATTGCTGAACAGCAATGGAAACGGATTGAGGGTCTACTTTGGAGAAGTTCGGTGGCTGTTAAGCTCGAGACACTAACTATAAATGAATCTACGGGTGGTACATGACGCCAGTGCGAGTAGCCCGAGCATTTCTGGGGGTATCTGATTTGTGTTGGTGGAACTGTGGTGAGAAAGGCACCTTGGCGCATGTGTGGTGGCTTTGCACCTCTGTCCAAGTTTTTTGGAGGGGGATCCAATATCATTTCAAACAAATGGTCGGTTTGGACATTCCTTGGGACCTGGCTATTTTTCTTTTTGGAAAGAAAGTCCCTAGTGGACGGCTCTCCCAGTTGGTGCTGATTCGCCATAGTTTGAATGCAGCTAGGTTGACCCTGGCGACCACATGGAAGCAGGCACTGCCTCTGACATTCTCGTGCTGGTTGGAATGGATGTGAGCATTATACACAATGGAACAAGGGGTGGTGGTCAAGAGGATGCACCTACCCCAATTTGAGCAGGTGTGGGAAGCCTTTGTTTTGAAATATGGCTCACAACCTGCAACGTTTTAATAATTTAGCTTGAGACACTGGATCAGAGCCTCCCCTTGATGTTGGAGGATTAATTTCCTTCCTTCCCTAGTGTTGTTTGACTGGCTGGAAAACCCCTAATCTATAGAGTTAGTAGCAAAGGAAAGATGGATGAGGGAGGGGGTGGTGGGAGTGGGGAGGGGTTGAAGGGGGGAAAATGGATGATAAGAAGGTTCAGTGAACAAAGACAAAAAATATATGGCTGTGAAGTCGCAATTGTTCTGGTTGAGGATTTTGTGTTATAATGTGCATGTATTCCGTGTGCAGTTTGTACGGATATTGCTTGTTGTAATTGTCTGAAAGCCTTTAAATTAAAAAAACAAAAAAACCATGCCAGATACCAGAACCAGAAGATTGAGCAGCCTCAACATGTTTGTTACACCTCCCTTCAAGAATTACTGGGATGATCCAAGCAACCTCCAGGAAAGTGTTTACATTATTTGCCCCAACCCTCTGGAATGCACAGCTAGTAAACCTATGTCCTGCAAATGTCCTAATGGATTTTAGAAAAAAATAAAGCTAAAAACCCACCTCTTCATTGAACATTTTGCTGACCTGACCTAATCACCAGAATTGAATGGACCTTCTATTAATACTTTGCACACCTTTAGACACTCAGCTAATCAACCTGAATGGCCTACATAACCTATGCACCCCCCCCCCATACTGTCCCACTCAGCTCAATGTAATATACTTACATGTTCATAATGTTATACTGTTAATTCCTGTTCTTTTATGATGTTATATTAACATTGTTTGATGTAAAGCCCTGTTGGCCTCATTGTTTTTATGTAACTGCTTAAAAGTGGAGATATAGCAGTATAGAAAACTTAATATAAATATGGAGGAGGGTGGATAAGTTGGGGGGAATGTTTTGGATGGCAGTCTGGATGAAACTGGCAGCATTACGGTGGGATCCAGGGGTGCCAAGTGGAAAAGAGATTGTAACTAAGCTGGATTATGTATCACGAGTGAGTTGACTGCGTATATAGGAATCATGCACATGCAAGTTATGTTAAGTATGGGTGCCCTATAATTCCTGGTGATCTGAGGGAGGTAAAGGTCAGGATGGTTAGTAGGTGGGGGGGAAGGAGGGCAGTTGTGTGTGTTTGGGATGACTGTAAAGCTATGTATGCAGGTATGTTAAAAGTTTTAACGATGTTGGTGGACACTTGTATATAGTGAACGGTGTCTGTATGTTTACTGTTTGTAAAACTTTAATAAAATAATAAATACAAAAAAAAGAGACTGCTCTCACTGTCGTGCTATTAGCAGCAGTACTGCCATGAATTAATAAGAGCACACTTTCAACATACTTTAAAACTCCTAAGGAGATTGCGCTGGCCTGCACCTCCTGTTTATGGCACTGCTGCGCTCCACCTCCCCCATCAGGCCCAGACAAGGCATGATTGACAGCAAATAAGGCAGCAGTGTGACCAGAGGCAGACCACCTTCCATTGCCAGCTTTGAATTAGACTGCTCAGAGCCTACAGACTCAGGCTGGCAGCTCAGCTCCATCCTGACCCCATACTAACAAACCAATTGTAACTCCCCAATTATGACCTCTTTAACTGCCTAAGAGCCAACTGAAGGGGTGGAGGTATCTTCATCCTCGCCAGAAGCGACCTAAAATTCAACAACATAAAATCCTAAAGTTTAAACAACCTGGACACCATCAGAATCTCAAACAGACATCTAACAGAATCCCTGTTATACAGAAAACCCTCAGCATCCACCAATGACTTATCCATAATCCTGGAACTAGCATGCAACCACACTACCCAAAGAAAACAGTTGTCTTCAACCTCCCTTCACTTCCATTAAAACATAGCAAATCCTTCATAGAAGCAATGGAGGCACTAGAGTATGATTAAATAATAAACATGCCCACCTACACAAGAGGAAATACCCTGGACCTCATTTTTGCTACCACTTACATACACAAACTAAGCAATCAGTAGTATTGTCAGTCCCATAGTCAGACCATAATGCCATTACTTTCCAAATCACTCGACACAGACCTACATAGACAACGGGAGCAACCCACAACCTCATTGCTTCCGACACTTTGACAGACATTCCTGGAAGACGTTCTACTGACACAACCAACTTCGACAATCTAGTAGACACATGGAATAGAACTATAAGCAAAGCATCACAATAAACATCACACAGCCATATGGTATGCTGCAGAAATACGCAATTCCTTACTACAGCTCAGACAATGAGCGAAAATGACACTGCTGAAGACTGCCGCAGGACTGCGACATGTTTATGAACAGCCCAGGGGTGGCTCTATAATGAGGCAGAGTGAGGCAGTCACCTCAGGTGGCAAAGTTTTGGGGCAGCAACAAATGCCCCCAAAACAGCCGCCTCACTCCGCCTTTAAACTTTGAGGAAAAAAAAAAAAGGTGGAAAGCTGCTGCCGCTGCTGCTCAGCAGTGGCAAATTCAACCCCCACCACCGCCGCCACCACCCTTGCCCCCAACGGGAAGTCCTCCCGTTGCCTGACGGTCGGCGGCTCCGGCTCTCCAGAGCCACGAGAAAGAATTGCCTTTCCTTTCTTTCCCGCGGCTCTGTTAAAGTTGAGCCCGGCGGCACCACTGAGGGTAAACAACAGCATTTCCTGTCACATCACAGGGGAACTGCATTTCTATCTGAAGTCTGACTTCTTGGGGTTTCAGTTTATTTTTTGTCTACATATTTTTATTTTAGGTTGTAGTCGCTTATTCTGTACTTGATGAGGTTCTGTGTTTTGAGTGTATGACTGAGGCCAGGTATTCTGTTAAAAAGGGATCTATACTGTACTGTAGTAATTTGGCTTGTTCAGCTTTTCAAACAGGTGTATGGATGTTCTAGGGCCCACTGTAATATTTATGGGGTTGCTCTTTTCTGAGTACACTCCATGTTGTGTGAGTTTTGGAAGTTAGTGCTGTTATGGAATAGTAGATTTGCTCTGGGTCCTGTACTCTGGGTTCTTGGTGAGGTCAACTGTAGGGTGTTGGTTGAGGGGGGTTACTGGAATATGTATTGTTTTTTGAGATTTGCAGTTTTGCGTTCTTTATGCTGCCAGACTGAAATTTAAAATATTTTGTCAGTTCAGATTCAAGGAAATTTCAAATTTTCAGAGAATGTCTGTTTAATTTTGTTTAGTAGCCTGATAGCTTCACCGCTGCTGAGTTCTGGGCTTTTCCAGCTCTAGCACAATCCAATCCAGCTTTTGAATTCATGCCTACCAGGATTAGCTTCTTATTTTATATCTTCCCTCCTCATCAATAATCTGGTCATAGCAAAATAAATCTGATATGCAGATACTTATAATGGTTTGATTGGGGGGGAGGCTGTGTAAGTGACTTTTCATAATCAAATTTCATGTTTTATTATTATGTTTGTTTATTGTAACATTGTTGTACTAAATTGCATGTGTATATGTTTAGAAGCTGCCTAGGATTTTCGATGGGTGGAGTGGCCTAGTGGTTAGGACACAGTACCTCAAGCTGGAGAGCTGGGGGTTCGTCCCACCTGGGGACAGCAATCTCAGTCTGGAAGGGCTGGGGTTTCTAGTCCTCTAGGCACACCTTGGGCAAGCCACCCAACCCTCTGTTGCCTCAGATACACATAGATTGTGAGCCCTCTGGGGACAAGGGAATGTATCCAGTACCTGTTTGCAGTGATTACATAATTAAACCGCTTTGATTGAAGGATAAGATGGTATAGAAAACTGGTTAAATATAAATAAATATATCTACATTTTAAAATAAAGTATACTAAATGTATGCAAATGATGCTGCAGTGAGTCTCTGCACATGGCCCTACATCACCCTCGTGCTGTCTTTGGGGGAAAGTAGACAGGAAGGTGCACTGGGAGACAGAGAAAAGCAGAAACTTCAGATTGGGACCTACATGATCAGAGAATAAAATGGTCAGACAACAAAGTTAGAAGAGAATTCTATTTTCAATTTAATGACCAGACTTTATGCTAGCTTTATATTTTATACAGTACATGGAAATGCATCTCTTTCTATTTCTCTGGTGATTGCATTGTATGCAGAATCTGGCTTCTTGAGGTTGTAGTTTATTTTTTTATCTACATATGTTTATTTTTAGGTTACGGTCACTTATTCTGTACTTGGTGAGGGTCTGTGTTCTGAGTGTGTGACCAAGACCAGGTGTTCTGATAATGTTTGTTTTTTATGATATCGAGTTCTGTGGGTGAATGTCCTGGTTCTACTCTGCACCCACTGTTGAGGAAGGGGGTTCTGTGGATGCAAAATATATGTTCAAAAAGAAAAAGCAAGAACTGAAACGCAGTTTATAACAAAATAAAAATGAGTTATAATTTAATTTTATAAACTGTGCTGTGGTTCTCACTCTTTCTTTTAGTTCCTTGGTGTGCAAACTCTTGCATTTCCTTCATATAATCTAACCAACATTTTGGTTCAGTACCTGACTGGGGTTTTGAGAAAGCCGCCCCCCCCCCCTGACTATGGGGGGGGCGCCATCTCATCTCTTGCCTCAGGCAGCAGATTGCCTTGAGCTGCCCCTGGAACAGCCTATCACATTGCAAAATAATCAACCAAAAGTATAAGGATAACCACACAAGTATATTAATGTACTCACTAAACAAGCCTCGAGAATTCTTCAAAATCATTAAATCCTTCCTAAAGGAACCAACCAAGCAGCATGACGCAAACACCCCTCACACACAAACATTTGCAAATCACTTCCAAAACAAACCCAATACAAACCAGAAATTATTAAAACCATACCCAAATTATTTCCTTTCATTCCAAGCTGCACAGAACCACCATCTCAGCACCACTACCTCACTAACAGATTCATGCCTCACAAACTGGATCAAAATAGCACATTATGACTTAAGTGCATTCATCATCAGAATCGTGCATCTATCCCCAACCATGGGCATCATGCCGACATCCCTGAAGACCACCTCCATCAGACCACTACTGAAAAAACAACAAACTTGACCCACTTGAAACACATTCCTATAGACCTATCTTGAGCCTCCTATTATTACTCAAGATAATAGAAAAAATAGTCCAGCAACAATTCCAACACCACATAGACTCCCAAGCTCCTCTGGACTCGCAACAGCATTTATTTATTAAATTTTATTTAACAGTTTTTCTATACAGCCTTTATCCAAGGTGGTTTACATTAAATAACATAACAATTAGAGGAAATTGCTTTACATTAAACAAGGGAGTACAACTTCGAGATATGTGGGGGGAATGAACTATTTACATGTAGAGGTGATGTTCTTTTCTGGGGAGGATTGGTTGATTTATCTTGTCTGGTCTTCTATGCTGTGTGTTAGTGCTTGGGATTATGTTTTGTCATCGGGTCTGTAGTAGTCTCTGAATAGATGCATTTTTAATTGTCTTTTTAATTTGTTGATAGATTTTGCTGATCTTACGTTGTCTGGTAGTGAGTTCCACATTGATGGAGCATACAAGGAGAATGCTCGGTTGCTGGTCTGTTGTGTGGTTTTGGTCTTAAGCAGGGGGATGTTCAGGATGTTCTGATTGGACGTTCTTCTTGGTCTTGTTGTGTGTGTTGTAATCAGTTCAGAGAGGCAGGGAGCTGATAGATTGTGAATGACCTTGAAGGTGGTGGTGATGGCTTTGCATTTTGCTCGCTGTGCTATTGGAAGCCAGTGTAGGTTTTTTTAGGATTGGTGTTATATGTAGCATTGTCGAACTGGTGGTGAGGATTCTGGCAGCAGTGTTTTGGACTAGTTGGAGTGGTGATAGAGCAGATTTTGTGAGGCCTTGGTAGATGATGTTTCCATAGTCAAGGTGTGGTGTAACTATGGCTTGAAGTATTGATCTGAAGTCAGTCTTCTGTAGGAGATGTCGAAGGGGTTTGATGAGCTTTAGCTTCCAGTAGGCCAATTTAGATGCATTCTTGATGGGGGCTTCCATGTTGAGGTTGCTGTCAATGGTTATACCTAAGTATTTGATCTGTTTTATTGATATTTCAGTATCTTGTGTTATCTTTTTGGTGGCTTGAATTCTTGATCTCTGAATATAAGTAGTGCTTCGGTTTTACTTCTGTTTACTGTGAGGTTTATATTAGCTAGGAAGTTTGTCATGGCATTGAAGGCATCTATTATGGTCAAGAAGTCTGGGTTATTAGTGTTGAACGGCATATAGAACATGCCATCTGCAGAGAGGTGGTAATGCATGTTCCATTTCCATAGTAGACTGCAGATTGGTTGGATATATAGGTTGAACAGTAGTCCGGAAAGGGCTGAGCCTTGAGGGATACCTTGTGCTGAATTGAATGGTCTGGAGTTGGCAGTGCTGACCTTCACTTGCATGGCACTGTCAGAGAGGTATGACTTGAACCATTTTAATGTGTTGTTTGTTAGGCCAATGTCTCTTAGCCTGTTTAGCATGATGGGGTGAGACACTGAGTCAAACGCAGTGCTTATGTCAAGGAATAGTAGCACAAATCCCTGTCGGGGTTTGCCCAGGCCAATGATGAGTCTGTTAAAGAAATCTGTTAGTAGTGTCAATGTCATGTTGTGGGTCAAAACCATGTTGGTGTTGGTCTAGCGGTATGTGTGCATCTACATGGTCTTGCAGTTGATGATGTATGATTTTCTCAATAATTATGGCCAGAAATGAAATGCTTGCAATTGGGCGATAGGAGCTTGGGAGGGTCTTATCCATTGAGGTCTTTAAGATAGGGTGTACAGAGGCCTGTTTGAGCGTGGGTGGTAGGTATCCTAGTGTCATGGAGTGTGAACAATTTGTAGGATGGTTTGAGCAAATTGGTTATGTAGATTTTTTAGCCATGTAATAGGACATGGGTCGAGAGGTGAGGTTGTGGTATTGATGTTGTTGATGATGTCTAGTATTTCTCTTTTGTTTATGAGGTAGAAGTTGTGCCATATATATTTCTTTTCTGTATCTTTATTTTGCTGGGGTGGTACAAAGCGTTGTTGTGTTAGTTTGTTGTGGAGGAAGTCAGCCATAATTTGTAGGTCGATTTGCATTTTTTCATTTGTTGTGTCGGCTGTGTTGGGGTCATTGGTCATTTGGTTACAATTGAGAATAGTTCTCTTGGGCAGTTGAGTGATTTCATTAGTGTGTTTGTGATATATTCCTTTTGGGTCTTGTTACATAGGTTGTTGGTTTTATTTTATAAGATGTGCAGTTGAGTCTTGCTTGTATTTTTTTGTGTTGTTTTCCATTTTCTTTCAAGGTGTCTAAGATCTCTTCGGATCTGGTCCACTGATTTGGAGAACCATGGAGGTCGTGTAGATTTTTGGTGTTTTGTGGAAGGTTGCAGCAGTATTTATTGTTTGGTTCCACAAGTCTATAAACTTGTCTAGGTCAGTTATGTCTGCGTCTATTAGTGCTGAGGTCTGGTCAAGGAAGTACTGCGCATTGAATGCCTTGAAACGTCCTTTGAGACTGTTGCTGTTGAGGGGATTTTGGTTGAGTAGTATTGACTGGTAAATTGATGGATAGCATGGGTTTAGGCAGCTGCATGGAGTTGAAACCCTCTTGGCTACTCTTCCCGATAGGCTCAAAAGGCATCGATAAATCGAAGCAGGGATTTATTCTAATATTCATGGATATTGCCTCAGCATTTGACACAGTATGTCACAACATCCTACTATCCTGCTTGCAGGAGAAAGGAATACAAAATACAGCCCTAGAGTGGTGCAGATCCTACCTAACAGGTTGCTAACAACAGATACAAATTGACTCTCACACATCAACTACTTACAAGCAAACACAAGGGGTCCTACAGGGATCATCACTATCATCCCTACTCTTTAACTTCTACATCCAGCCAATTTGCTCAATAATAGTCTTAAAAATATATATATATATATGCTGATGATGTCATGTTATATGCATCCTTCTCCACAGACAAACCTAACTACACTAACATAATAGACTACTTCTATAGGTTCTCCAGGCACAACCTTAGGTGAACTACAAGAAAACTGTAGTGCTGTTTATAACAAAAGATCAGGCTTTCATTCCACCAGATACTCTAAAAGTAAAGGATGCAGAACTGATAATAAAACAAGAAGTGTGCTATCTCTGAATCACCCTGGACCAATGACTGAGCATGCTAGCCCACATCAACAACATCATTAGGGCAGTATATCACAAAATCAGAACCTTCTGACATCTATGCCCACTCCTGGATTTGCAAAACCTTTGCATCATATTCCAAGCATTCATCTCCCTACACTTCAACTATGTCAATATTATCCTCTAAGGCTTACCAAAATACTTATTACAACTACTTCAAATGAACACAGCGACCCAAACCCTACATGACTCCTCCAGGTCAGAGCATATTACGCCCATCTTAATGCAACTATATTGGCTACCAATAGCAAGCCACATAAAATGCGGGAGAGGTGGGTTGCGAGTAGCTTTAGTGATAAAATAGGTAAGGGAGCACAATATTTTGATGATCTACAGGGAGGGCCTCAGGCTGATGAGGTTCTTCCCACAATGGGCTGGATAGCTGGCGGAATTGGGAACAGTTGGGAGCGGGTAACCTGAAGATTGTTTCATGGAATGTATGCGGGATAGGGACCCCTATTAAGAGATGCAAAGTGCTTCAAGCCTAGGCCCAACAAAAATGTGATATAGCCATGCTGCAGGAAACCCACCAGACTGTGGAAGAGCACCTTAAATTGAAGCGAGATTGGGTGGGGCAGGTATGGGGGGCGCCGGCTAAGGGTAAAAAAGGTGGAGTGGTTATCTTAATTCATAAACGGATCAGGTTTGTTTGGGAAAAAGACTTTGTGGAGCCTAAGGGCAGATATGTACTGTTGCATGGAACCCTAGAGGGGCAGCCCATAGTGTTGGTGAGCCTTTACAGCCCCAATGTGCTAGACTGAGCTCTTTACGCCCGCTTGGTTTCCTATGTGGAACAGTTGCCGCCAGCTCCCCTAATCTTGAGCAGGGATCTTAATGGGGTAATGGATGTTGAGCTAGACATGTCCAGAGGGGGTGGGAATGGGGTGCAGGTGCAGACAACGAAGGCCCTACTGGGCCTGCGGCGGCAGCTGAGGGTGGTGGATCTGTGGCAACTGTTGCACCCTACGGAAAGGGATTTTTCACATCAGTCACGGGCTCACGGCACGAGCGCACGGATTGACTATATCCTGGTGTCAGAGAGAGTCTTTGCCCGAGTGGAGGATGCCCAAATTGGCCCAACCGAGATATCGGACCATGCCCGATTTGGGTGGACTTGGACTGGATGGCAGCCGCACGGCCTACCAGACTCTGGAGATTCCCAGTGGAATTGTATAAGGACGTAGAGTTCTAGGCTTACCTTAAGAAGAGCTGGACAGAGTTTGTTTCTCATAATGAGTGCCATCGAGATACCCCAGAGTTGTTTTGGGAGACGGCAAATGTGGTCATGCGGGGGGAAATCATTGGGTATGTTGCGCGTAGGCGGAAAGTGTTAGCGGAGCAAATAATTCAGTTGGAAAAGCAGGTGGTGAAGGATAGACGGCAGTTTGGCCTTAACCCCTGTGCGGCCAACAAACACAAACTAGGGGGTACCCAAGCGGCTCTGAATGAAGTGCTGCATGGGAGGGCAAAAAAATCTTTAATGTATTATCGGTACCAGCTGTACCGCTTCGGTGATAGGCCTGGGAGGCTTTTGGCATGCTGCCTCCAGGGTAGCCGAGGCTCTCTTGTAGTGGCTGCTGAGATGAACAGGGGATTTTACAGAAGGATAGTCGAGCCATAATGCAGGTATTTCGATCCTTCTACCAAAAACTATATTCGAGAAGGGAGGGATCGGTAGGTGCTATGCAACAATACCTCCGGGACGTGCAACTTTCTAGGCTGCCAGAGGATCAAAGGGCGCAATTGGACACACCGATATCAGTTGAGGAAGTCCATCGGGTTATTCAGAAGGCAGAGTGTTACCGGGCCCCCGGTCCAGATGGTTTTGGGGTGGAATTCTATAAGATGTTGGGAGATCAGATAACCTTGCCCTTGGTGGCGATGTATCATCATCGATCTGAATGAGGGGGGTTGGTATGGGGGGGACAATCACACACATATTACACGTATACCAAAGCCGGGAAAAGACCCTCTGCAGGCCGCATCGTATCGCCCCATCTCGTTGCTCAATTTTGATTGGAAACTATTGGCCAAGATACTGGCGGATCGTTTAGCGCACTTTATGGGGGAGCTGGTTCATGATGCTCAGGTGGGCTTTGTTAAAGGTAGACATGCAGTGCGGACTATCTCAAAAATGTTGGCATCATTGGAGTGGGTGAAGGCCACCGAGCAGCAGTCCCTTCTGATAAGCTTTGACGCCGAGAAGGCATTTGATCAAGTGAACTGGGAGTATCTGAAGAGTCTCTTACCGTGCTATGGGATAGGGGGATCATTTTGTAGCATGGTAAACTTGCTATATACGCAGCCGATGGCAGGTGTGCTGTGCAATGGAAGGCTGTCAGAGAAGTTTTGCTTGGAAAGAGGTACGCGACAGGGCTGTCCGCTCTCCCCGTTTTTGTTTGTGTTATCTCTAGACCCTTTGGTGCGGAAAATAGAGTCATCTAGGGGCATCCATGGAGTGCGCATGGGGCAATAGGGGTTTAAGATGGCGGCCTTTGCGGATGATCTGTTGGTACATTTGACGTTCCCAAGGAGGTCACTGTAGTGCCTAATGGGGGAGTTTGAAGTCTTTGGTTGTTTTGCAGGGCTGCGTATCAACATGGAGAAATCCGAGGCCTTGGATGTTGCAGGTACGCTCCAGGCGTGCTGGGGCGGGACGTTCCCATTGAGATGGGTGCAGGACTCGTTTGTGTACCTAGGCATCCGTTTGACCAGAGATCCAAAAGAGTTGTATAAAAGGAATTTTGATAGGGTGTTCCGTAAGCTTAGGGCACAGTTACAAGCATGGACTCCTTTGCCATTGTCTTTGCTGGGGAGAGCGGCTGCCCTGGGGATGGTGATATTACCATGTATCCTCTATTGGCTACAGACTCTCCCAGTGTGGATGTCCCGGAGGAATGTAAGGTGTATAGAGAGGGAGATTCGGGGCTTTTTGTGGAAGGGGGCCAGGGCGCACATCCTGCTGAACCGGCTGAGAGGAGGCTGGAAACAAGTGGGGATAGGAGTCCCCGACTTGGAGGCATACATGCTGGCATGCCAGGCCTGACATATTGGGAACTGGCTGGCCAACACAGATGTGTATACCCCTATAGAGATAGAAGAGGAGTTGGTAGCACCTCATAGCTTGGCGGTGGTGTTGCATTTGAACAGCTCAGTGCTGCTGTGTCGAATGACAGGTAGTGTGTTGGTGTTGCCAGCAAGGCGTACTTGGCAGAGGTTGCAGAAGAATTGGGGCAGTAGCTCGGAGGTGTCTAGATGGCTGCCCATAGGGGGTGATACCTGATTTTCCCCTGGCACGGATACTGTTGCTTTTCGACATTGGAGGAGGGCGGGTATAAGGAGTGTGGGCCAGCGAGCGCAGCAGGGAGTATGAGTTGCCCTCCCGGTATCTATTCGCCTATGCCCAGATTTCTCACTATGTAGCTTTGTTGCCGAGAGAGGCATTGGATTTGGAGCGCTCGGAGATCTTGGGATTTTTCATTCTGTCCTTCAGCAATATCACTCACCAATACATTGAACAGTACAGGCCCCAGGACCGATCCCTGAGGCACACCACTAATCACCTTCCTTTCATCCAAGTGAGTTCCATTTGCCATCATCTTCTGTTGTCTATCCGTCAACCAATTTCTGATCCAGTTCAAGTTGGGACCCATCACCAGGCTGGTCAGTTTCTTGATAAGCCTCCTATGAGGAACAGCATCAAAGGTTTTGCTGAAATCTAGGTAAATCACATCCATTGCATGCCCCCTTAATCTAGTTCTCTTGTCACCCAGTCAAAGAACTCAGTCAGGGGGGGGCGAAGCCAGCCGCAGAGCAGAATGGACGTGTGAGTGTGAGCTCCCGTTGCCATACAAGAATCCTGAATTAATGCCAATAAAGATAGTCCCTAAATGCTTACTCCTGGACTAATATTGAACAAGTGAAGATGTCAGCACTAAAACCTGCGCGATTGGAGTTCCAGCAAGGTACCGGTTCAGCGTCAAAACGGTTGAAGCGGGAGGGAGGCTGGATCCCCACACAAAATGGCCACGGCTGAGAAGGAAGCCACGGGGGAAGGTATAAAAGAGATTCTAGCTGAACTGAAAAATGTGAAAGAGTTGATAGTTGCCAACACAACATTTCTGGAAACTATACAGGAGGATTTGAACGAGGTGAAAGGCAAAGTACAAGACATGAATAGTCGCTTAATTACAGCTGAAGGAATAGTGCAAAAGCATGGCGCCATGCTAGAATGTGTGGGGTCTTTATCAAAGCGTGTCAAGATGATTGAGAATCAACTGGAGGATCAAAACAATCGAGCGAGGCGCAATAACGTTCGCTTAGTAGGGGTTCCCGAAGGAGCTGAAGGGGCAGACATGATAGAATATCTGGAGAAGATGATTCCGGAACTCCTTCAGATATCCTTTGTGACGACATTTGAGCTGGAGCGGGCGCACCGTGTTCCTATGCATAGGACTGAGAATAGCAAATACCCGAAGCCTATTGTCATGAAAGTGCTGCGCTATCCACAAGTTCTGCAGATACTGCAAGCTTCGAAGAGAGCGACATCTTTAAGAATACAGGGACAGAAGATTGCCTTTTTTCCTGACTTGAGTAAGCCAACAATGGACTGCAGGAGGGAGCTGCTGGCGTGTAGACCGCTCTTACAAAAACTGCAGGCAAGATATGGTCTGTACTACCCTAGTACAATGTGGGTAACGCTGAATAATGCTACAAGGAACTTTGTAGACGCTGGATCGCTGAAAGCATTCCTGCAGGAGAGCAGTGCCATGGAGACTTGACTGTAAGAGTGGGGACTAATGTGGAGAGGAGTCAGATTGATAAATATGTGGATGTCCATTTTGTACAAGAGTAAGGTATACCCTGTTTGGGTGGGGGGAATATTGCATATATAATTTAGATTATGTAACATAGAAGAGAACTCTAATGGCAACCCTTATGAGATAGAGAGTTGTAACACTCTGTATATTTTAGTGTTGTGATAGAGTGGAGAGTAGGCATGGATATGTTCAGCTCTTAATGGAAAATGGGACAGGACTATAAAAAGTTGTATTAGGCAACGTGTGATGTCAGTGGTTAAAGATATTCTGCCAAGGTAGGGTGGTTTTCACCAAAAGATATTTAATTGTACAGTTTAAACGTTTTGATAGGTCAATCCAACCCAATGGGACGCCGATGATGCAGAGGTCCACTAAGGACAGGTACCATAGTGCTATCATGCTTAGATTTATCCAAATTAACACATACTCTGAGTAGACTGGTATTGCTTACCCTGAATGTTAAGGGTGTAACAAACCCAGTTAAGCGCAAGAAGATTCTCACCTACTGTCAACATAAGAGTGCTGACATAGTGTACCTGCAAGAGATGCACCTGACCGAAAAAGAGTCATGGAAGGTAGTCTCGAAATTTTATCATGTAATCACTGCTGCACCCGCAGTCAACAGAAAAGGAGGAGTTTTGATATTAATGTGAAAGTCCCTGTCTGCAATGGTTAAGGAGACAAAAGTAGACCTGGAAGGAAGGTGGGCCAGAGCTACTCTGGAAATTTCGCAGAGATCCTACACATTAATGAATGTGTATGCCCCAAATACAGATGATTCTTCATTTTATAAGACAATAGCTATGGAGCTAGTGGACAAGTTGCACACTGAAATAGTACTAGGAGGGGATTTCAATTTGATTCTGGACCCTCTGATGGATAGGGCCCCATATCATCCGGTACACAAAGTGAAATCATTTGCAGTAATGCAGAGTATGATGAAGGAATTGCAACTAACTGATGCATGGCGTCTCCTAAATCCCACAGATAAGGAATTTACATTTTACTCCCTCCCACATGCTACTCAGACGAGAATTGACTATTTTCTTGTAACGAGTGGATTAGTTAAACAACTCGTAGCGTCTGACATCAGTGCGGGAACAGTCTCGGATTACTCAGCAGTCTCTTTAGTTCTAGACATAGGGCAGACACAACAGACACCCCCTCGGTGGACATTCGACAAATCCTTACTAGCTGATGCCGACTTTGTGGCCTACATGAATAAAGAGATCGAAGCATATGACAATGTCAATGGCCCTTCAGAGACGTCGACATGGGCTTGGTGGGAAGGCTTTAAGGCGACCATCCGGGCACACATAACCACCTTCTCGATTAAAAAAAACAGAGCTAAAAAGAAAGAGCAAAAAGAATTGGAAGATCAGATAAAAGCAGGAGAACGCCTGTTGACAAAGAGAGGTGATCCAATGATACTGTTAAGGCTGCAGAAATTAAGATGCAAATATAATAATATTCTCTCCACACAGGTGCAATCCTGTATTCGGATGCAGCAAAGCACGTACTATCATGAGAATAACCGAGCTGGATTGCTCCTTGCGAAACTGCTGAAGGCAAAGAGAGACATGACTCGCATAGCAGTGCTTACGTAGTGAAGAAGGAGATCTCCTGATGCAAAATGAGCAAATACTGAGACGTTGCAAAGAGTTCTATGAAAAACTGTACTGTTCTGAAGTAGTCTGCGATAATATGGATTTCCGAGAATTTGTATCGGATATAGTGGGCCCCAAGCTATCAGCCGCCCAGGCACGGATGTTAGAAGAAGACCTTACCATAAAAGAGATACAAAAGGCGATTGATCAGCTGGCCAAGGGGAAGGCGTCAGGTCCAGATGGAATCCCGCTAGAGTTTTATCAAAAATGTCAAGTAAGATTGGCTCCTATGCTGCATACATATTTTTGTGGATTATCTGCAGAAGATCCGAAAGTTGGAGCCTTCGCTGAGGCAACTATCGTGATCCACCCAAAACCGGGACGGGACTCGCAAAGAGTTGAAAACTATAGACCCATCTCTTTGCTCAATGCAGATTACAAGATCTACGCGAAGCTTTTGGCAAATCGACTCAATAAAGTCCTGAGTTCTTTAATACATACAGATCAATGCGGCTTTATGTGTGGCCGATCAACTATGGACAATGGAAGATTGCTTGCCCATGTCTTGCTTGAAGCGCAGAAGACCCCTGAGCCGCTGATGGGGCTGTCATTGGATGCCGAAAAGGCCTTTGACAGATTGGAGTGGTCCTTCCTGTTTCAGGCCCTTAGATGGTTTGGAATTGAAGAAATCTTCCTCAAGAGGATCGCACTCTTATATTCTAACCCCACTGCTCGGATAGCAGCTAACTCCGAGGTGCCTAGAGCCTTCACACTTCAATGAGGTACTAGACAAGGATGCCCTTTATCCCCGCTACTCTTCAACTTAGCCCTGGAGCCGCTCCTGATATCAATTAGACAACAAGACAGGATTAAGGGAATAGCCCTTGCGGATGGTCAATGCAAGCTGTCTGCATATGCGGACGATCTTATATTGTTTCTACAGCCCACCTCCTTGCCCACGGCCCTGAACATACTTGACAAATATTCTGCTGTGTCTGGATATAAAGTCAACCTGACCAAAACAACAATAATTCCTTTAAACTCCTGGGTGAAGGAAGATATGTTTACCAATTACCCATTTCAGTTCGCGCACTCGTCTTTCAAATACTTGGGAGTCAACTATGGACACACAATGGGTGAGACTGTGAGTCGGACTGTTGACTCCTGCAAAGAACTTGTGAGCGCTTGTGCCAGCAATTGGTCCCCCCTAAATTTAACCTGGTGGGGTAGACTGGAGACGATTAAAATTGTGTTGGTCCCTAAGCTTAGTTACATACTGAGCATGATTCCAATAATTTTTCCTCAAGGATTTTACAAAAAACTAAACAGCATGTTAGTATCATTTCTCTGGAACAAGAAAGTCCCCAGAATAGCAATGTGGAAACTTAAGTTGCCCAAAGGGAAAGGGGGTATGCACTTTCCTGATGTTGAATGGTTGCATATGTCCTCTCTGCTAAAGCAAGGAGCACAATGGGTAGTGGAAGGGGACAGTAAGGAATCTCCTAGGTGGTGTCAGGTAGAAGAAGCTATGAATGACCTTACGGAAATGAGTATGATGCTTGGAACTTCCCATTTATGGCAAAACAATGTTATCCTGGCAACTCAGCAAGTATGTAGGCTCGTAACGCCGTGCATTGATAGGAGCGATGATTTTGCCTTGGAGACACCGATATGGCTGAATCGAAGAGTTACCATAGGTGGTAAACTTATATTGTGGAAGAAATGGATGAAATGTGGTATCACGGTCCTAGGACATTTAGTCCATGGAAACAATTTCAAAGCTTTCGAGATGCTGGTCAGTGAATTTGGCTTACCCAATTCCTGTTACTTTCAGTGGTGCCAGCTCCGATATTGTCTGAGCAAAGCAGGAGTATCCCCATTGCTTCTGCGACTAGGGTGGCCCTTACTACAGAAATTTCGTGAAATACAATTGGGAACCCGAGTGATGTTGAAATTTCTGGAACTGCTCAGGACAGGTTCTAATAAACTATGCGATGGAGTACAATCAGCTTGGATAAGAGAAGCAGGGGACCACATACAACAGGAGCACTGGGACGCCTTTTGGTCACTCACGCGAGTCACTAGAGCAGCATCCCTTACGCAGTCATTGTACTTTCTATTGCATCGAGCATATTTGACTCCAGTGAAGCTAATGAAATGGGCACCGCATGCTGGAAATAGATGCTGGTCCTGTAATACGGAAATGGGGACCTTAGATCATATGCTCTATTATTGTGAGTATAGAGTAGTTACTCACCTGTAACAGGTGTTCTCCAGGAGCAGCAGGAATCAGTCCTCACTTATGGGTGACGTCAACCGACGGAGCTCTCGCGGAGCAATTTTCCCCAGCTTTCACAGAAAGCCTTTGGGAATTGCAGCGCGCATGCGCGGTCCCCTTCCCGCCCAGGGATGCCATCTTGCTCAGTCTGATGACATAGCGGAAAGACAGCAAAAGTTAGCAAATATGCAATAAGAATGACTGCAACTCCAGGGGAGGAGGGAGGGTAGTGAGGACTGATTCCTGCTGCTCCTGGAGAACACCTGTTATAGGTGAGTAACTACTCTTTCTCCAGGACCAAGCAGGAAGTCAGTCCTCACTTATGGGACTCCCAAGCTTAAGGCTACTGGAGACCTCAAGTCTAAAAGAGCTCCCTCAAGCTCAACAGTACAGAGGGAAAGAGTCTTCTCTGAATACGAATCCGGCCGGTAGCCCAACACTAGGGCCGGAGGGAGGAGTTGCCTAAACCTCAAAGAGATTGTGGAGAACTGCCTGGCCGAAAGCGCTGTCCCTGCGGGACTCCCTTTCAAGGCAGTAATGAGCCGCAAAGGTCTGGCCTGAAGACCAAGTAGCGGCCCGGCAGATGTCTGCCAATGGAACAGAGCGGAGATGAGCCACCGACGCGGCCTTCGCCCTGACCCGATGAGCCGTGACATGACTCTCCAAGGAGAGACCGGCTACCCCGTAAGACCAGGCGATACAGTCGGCTATCCAGGAGGACAGAGTACGCTTAGAGACAGGTACCCCCAACTGATTGGGGTCAAAAGATACGAAAAGCTGGACGGCTTTCCTATGCTCTCGCATACGGTCAAGGTAGAAGGATAAGGCTCTTCTACAGTCCAGGGTGTGCAGCAGTTTCCGCTTGGCTGGCGAGCGGCCTGGGAAAAAAGGTCGGAAGAACCACCTCCTGGTTGATGTGGAAGTGGGAGACCACCTTCGGAAGGAACTTAGGGTGGGTCCGCAGTACAACCCTATTCTTGTAGAACCTAGTGTACGGAGGCTCCGACACTAGGGCTTGTAGCTCACTCACGCGCCTCGCGGAAGTGAGAGCCACCAAGAAGAGAGTTTTCCAGGAGAGAAAACGGGGAGGGCAGGTAGCCATGGGCTCAAAAGGCGGACAGGTAAGTCTTTGCAGAACCACGTTGAGGTCCCAGTCGGGGGCTGGGGGGCGCAACGGAGGTTTAAGCAGAAGGAGGCCTCTGAGAAAGCGTGCCACCAAAGGGTGCGAGGAGAGAGGCCTGCCCTCAACCGGTGAATGATGCGCAGAGAGAGCACTGAGGTGGACTCTGACAGAGTTGGATTTGAGACCTAGGTCGGAGAGGTGAAGCAAGTATTGCAGCACCACCGATACTAAACAGGCGAAGGGGTCCTCAGACCGCTGAGAACACCAGACCGAGAAGCGACACCATTTGAGGGCGTACGACTTCCGGGTGGAAGGACGCCGAGAAGCTAGGACGACGGCTTCCACCTCCGGGGCTAGCCGTACCAGAGCTAGGATTACCCTTTCAGCAGCCAGGCCGTCAGGTGTAAGGCCCGGAGGTTGGGGTGCAGAAGAGTGCCCCGATCCTGGGTTAGGAGGTCGGGGTGGAACCCCAGAGGAAGAGGGGTGTCCACCGATAGATGTAGTAGTAGGGGGAACCACGGCTGTCTCGGCCACCGAGGCGCCACCAGGATCACGGAGGCCCTGTCTTAGACAACTTTGAACAATGTCCGGGCCACCAGTGGCGTAGGAGGGAATGCATACAGCAGACCCGTGGACCACGGGATGAGGAAAGCATCCGGCGCCTACCAAGAAGGATGGGGGTGCCGGGAACAGAATATGGGGAGCTGCCTGTTCAGGGGACTGGCAAAAAGTTCCACAGTGGGAGAGCCCCACCGGCGGAAGATCTGCTGGACCACCTCGGGGTTCAGTTTCCACTCGTGCGGTAGCAGCATCCGGCTCAGCTTGTCCACCAGGCAGTTGTCCTGCCCTGGCAGGTAAACTGCTTTGAGGAGGATGTCGTGATCGACAGCCCAAGAGCACAGCCTCCGGGCTTCCCGACATAGGAGGGAGCCCGTGCCCCCCTGTTTGTTCACGTAGAACATTGCAACCTGATTGTCCGTCTGCACCAATACGGACTGGCCGAACGTCAGGTGAGAGAAGGCCCGCAGAGCTAGGCGGATTGCCCGGAGCTCCAGGAAGTTTATCTGCTGGGCAGCCTCCCAAGGCGTCCAAAGGCCCTGAGTGCATGTCCCTCGACAATGCGCCCCCCATCCCAGGAGAAAGGCATCTGTCGTGAGCACCCGGGACGGTGGGTGAGACTGAAATGGCATGCCGAGCACTAGGTTGGGCAGGTGAAGCCACCATTGCAGGGAGGAGACCAGGCGGTCAGAAATTTGTATCAGGTCCGACAGCCTCCCTGTGGCCTGACGCCACTGAGTGCGAAGGCTCCATTGCGCAGGCCGCATATGTAGACGGGCGTTCAGAGTGACATGGACCGTGGAGGCCATGTGTCTGAGTAGCTGCAGGAACTGTCTGGCCGAGGCCGGCAACCTGCCGCTGAACCTGCCGGCTAGAGCCGTGAGCCGGTTGGCCCTTTCCAGAGGCAAGAAGGCACGCGCCTGCCGAGTGTCCAGCCGCGCCCCTATGAACTCGAGGTCCTGAGAGGGGAGCAAAGCGGACTTTTCGAAGTTTATGACGAAGCCCAAGTGCTGAAGCAGGGCCACCGTACGTTGGGTGGCCTGGGCGACCTCCGGAGCAGACAATGCCCGGATGAGCCAGTCGTCCAGGTACGGGAAGACGAAGAGGCCTTGAAGCCTTAGGAAGGCGGCCACCACTGCCAGGCACTTCGTGAACACCCTGGGGGCGGAGGACAGGCCAAAGGGCAGTACTCGGTACTGATAATGCTTCCCCGCCACCACAAACCTTAGGTATTGCCGGTGGTTCGGATGAATAAGGATGTGGGTATAAGCATCCTTTAGATCCAAGGAGCATAGCCAATCTCCCTGCTGTGGAGGTAAGGCAGCAGGGTTCCAAGGGTAAGCATCTTGAACCTTTCCCGCTGCAGGAACTTGTTGAGGTTGCGTAGGTCTAGAATGGGCCTGAGGCCTCCTGTTCTCTTTGGAACCAGGAAGTACCTCGAGTAAAAACCGTGACCCCAGCAGTGTTGGGGCACGGGCTCCACCACCCGTTCTTGAAGCAGACTTCGCAGCTCCCAAAGGAGCAAGTCCCTGTGCAGAGGGGGTCTGGGAGGCTCCCCTGGGAAGTAGGGGGAGGCACCTGGTGAAAATGGAGGAGGTAGCCTTCTTGAACCACCTGCAATACCCAGGCCTCGGATGTTATGGCGGACCACCTGTGAGCGAAGTGGGTCAGCCGACCCCCCGTGCCGGCCGAAAGCCCCTGAGGGGGAGGGGCTATGCTGGCATAGTCAAAAACCCCCACCCTGCTGGGCCGGGGCCTGCGTGG
The DNA here is from genome assembly GCA_033557465.1 of Ichthyophis bannanicus. Classification (NCBI taxonomy): domain Eukaryota; kingdom Metazoa; phylum Chordata; class Amphibia; order Gymnophiona; family Ichthyophiidae; genus Ichthyophis; species Ichthyophis bannanicus. The sequence goes on from CM066039.1 coordinate 311,084,266, forward strand.
CGGGGTTGGGGGCTTTCTGCTTCCGGGATCCGTTACCCTGTCCCCTAGGCCGCTGCCCTTGAAGAGGGGTTGTGGCCGGGTATTGTGTTTGGTGATGCATATAAGCAAACACGTTCCTCGGGTAAAAAGGCCTTTTCCCCTAGCCCTTCTTCTGTGAAGGGGCAGAGGACTTTCTAGAAAGGCGAGTCCTGGTGAGAGTCTCCGACTCGAGCTCCGCCGCCTTTTCGGCCATGGGTTTGCCAAAGAGGTTTTCCCCTCTGCAAGGGACATCGACCAACTTGTCCTGCACCCAGGGCTCGAGGTCGGATGACTGAAGCCAAGCCTGGCGGCGAGCCCCAATGCCGGCTCCAGCTACTCGGGCCGAGGCCTCGAAGCCATCATAGGCCGCTCGAGAAATGAACTTCGAACACTCTCGAATCCCGGAGGACAAGGCTTGGAACCGCTGCAAGGGTTCCTCGGAGAGACCGGCCGAGAAACCCTGAAGTTCTTTCGTCAGGTCTCGGAGGTACATACCCATGTACAGCTGATATGTCTGGATCCGACAAGCAAGCATAGAGCCTTGGAAGCACTTCCTACCGAGGGCATCCAGGCTCCGGGCCTCCTTCCCCGGGGGCACCGAGGAGTGCATCTTTTGACTCTTAAGTCGATGCATGGCCGACTCCACCACCATGGAGTGGTGCGGAAGTTGCGCCTTCTGGAACCCGGGGCTCTTGCGGACTCGATATATGGAATCGATCCGCTTGCTCAACACTGGCGTTGAGGCGGGGCTCTCCCACATGCGGAGGAGAAGCCGCTCCAGCATCGGGGGAACCGGTACAGTGAAGGCCTCCCTCGGGGGGGGGGGGGGGGAGTCGTATTGAAGGGCCTCGAGCTCTTCGGCTCGGGGTTCCTCCTCCGGATCCGCAGGGAAGGCCAACGCTTTGGCCATATCCCTCACGAAATCGGAGAACCGGGTATCCTCCGGAGGGGACCGCCTCCGAGGCTCCGACTCAGGCGAATCGGAGGGGACGCACCGAGTCTGAAAAGAACCGGGTGACTCGTCCTCCTCCGTGTCCCAGCCCGACTCCTCCGAGGAGGAATCGAGAGGTTCCGCGGGGGCGTGACCCGGGGACCTCCGCCCCGATGCCGAGGACCTCGGTCCCGAACGGGAAGCCGAGGGAGACCTAGGCCGAGGATCGAATCGAGCACGTATGGACTCGAGGATCGGCTCGGCCTCCAGGGTCGACTTGAGCGTTGACGTCCCGGTGGTCAGGGCAGATGCACTGGCGAGGCCGGTGATCCATGCCCGTTGCTGGTCCATGAAGGCAGATATACTGCGCTCCAAGGTCGTCAATCTGAGATCAAGCTCAGAAGACCCAGCAGCCGTCGACTCGGGCCCCGACGGCGTCGGGCCCAACATCGGCTCATCCTTGGGGGAGTCCAGGAGGACTATATCACTCACGTGCCTAGGCGACTCCACTTCGAGACGAGGGATCTTCGAAGGCTTCTCCTCCTTTGAGGGCCCGGGGAGCTGGACCGGGCTAAGCGACCTGGCCCTCGAAGGACCAGTTTTGCCGCCCGGATCCACCCTTGCGGGTCGCTTCTCCCGCCGGCGTTCCTGGCTGGGGGAGCCCCGTTCAGAAGAACTCCTACGATGCTCCGAACCGGAGCCACGAGGCGTAGAGGCCTCTGACGAGGTCCGCGTGGAGTCAGAGAAGATCCGGTACCTCTGCGACTGCCGACTCCTCAGCGCCTTCGAGGACATCTTGCTGCACGGGCTGCAGCTTATAGGGTCATGCTCGGCCCCAAGGCAGCAGTCATGCGTGTCAGTAAGAGACATGAGCCTGACACAGCGATCACACTTTTTAAAACCGCTGGCAGCCATCGGGGGAAAAAGGGCCCCTGCAAGGTCGAACGATCGCACTGCCAGGGATGAAGAGAAAAGTGGCGGGACCGCCAGTTGGAAAAAAATTAAAACGTAAATGGGCCCGATAGGGGATATCGAGACCCGGCGGTAAGAGGAACACACGAACCGAGAAAAATTTATTTTCGTAAAAAAAAAAAAAATCAAAGAAATCAACTTTTCAGCGGCGTTAACAGACACGTCTGTAGGGCTCCGCGGAAAAAAGAAGACTGAGCAAGATGGCATCCCTGGGCGGGAAGGGGACCGCGCATGCGCGCTGCAATTCCCAAAGGCTTTCTGCGAAAGCTGGGGAAAATTGCTCCGCGAGGGCTCCGTCGGCTGACGTCACCCATAAGTGAGGACTGACTTCCTGCTTGGTCCTGGAGAACTGCAGAGATACTGGGAATGTGTAATGAAACGAATATCAAGGATTCTTGGCCTGACAATTCCCTCCTCATATCAAATAATAATATACAAATCCACGATGGAAGGCCTCATACTGGGAAAACCAGAGAGTCGACTATTAGATGTCTTGCTCAGTATAGCCATCAAGGTAATCCTGTGTCACTGGAAGAATTTCGAGAAGGTACATAGTGACTACTGGTGGAATTTAGTGTGTCAACATAAGATTTATGAGGAACTGTATGTGCTTAAAACTCCTGGCTCAGCCAGGCTGCTTGACAAATGGGAGGCTATGAACAAGTATATGGAGTTGAGCGCTTCCTAGCTGCATTTCCCTGAGCTGAGATAAACGGGTCACTGCTAAGTGCCAGCCAGATACTTTGAATGTGCTGACTGTCATAACCAGTTTATTGCAAATAATATTGATTACAGTGAAAGGATGATAGCAATGATTGGATTGGACTGGATTGACCATTAGTTTCAATTAAATGTTTTCTTGTTTCTGTTTCTTGTTTTCTTCTTTCCCGTTGCTGAAGTTTGTAACTGTTATGGAAGGATGTGGTGTAAAGGATTTATGCTTTGAAAAATGTCTAAAGATATTAAATAAAAATTAAAATAAAAAAAGAAGAACTCAGTCAGATTTATTTGGCATTATTGTCCTTTGGTAAAACCATGTTGCCTTGGAACATGCAACCTATTGGTTTCAAGAAAGTCCACTATTCTCTCTTTCAGAAGCACCTCCATTACTTTTCCGCCATCGAGGTAAGACTTACTGGCCTGTAGTTTGCCACTTCTTCCTTATTGCCACTTTTGTGAGGAGGTACCGTATTTACCAACCCCCCCCCCCCCCTACTGTGTTACCCTTCACTGCAGCTGATTCCAGTGGTGGGGTCAGCTCAGCCCAGCTCAACAGCAGGGCCCCTGACCCTGCCTCCAGAATCAGCAGCAGTAGAACAGCTTGGTGCATGGAGGCGGGGCAGCAGTCAGGGCTTCTGCCTAGGGCTTTCATACCCTGGCTCTCAGATGTATGTGGTCATACTCATTTGGTAGCCCTGTAACATCATCCCATCCTCTTGCACATTCCTGCATCAGTTCAGATCGCTCCTATATCTCACTCTCAGATCAGTTCATTCAGAAGAGATAACTCATGTATGTTCATGTAGGAGGATCTTGTGCGAACAGCTCCAAGGCAACACACTATTGTCATCATAAAACTTAGAGAAGATTTGATGCATTAATATAACATTTTATATTTATTTACTTACTTATTTGACCTTTTCTTCAGCACTAGAAATCTCTCTGCAGCAATTAAAGGAATATTAGAAAGAGGGCTCAATATTCAGCAGCTGCAGCTAGCATGATTACAGCATCTAGCTGCTGCCACTGAACCAAATATGGATATTCATGGTGGGGTCATGTGTGGTCCTAGCCCTGAACAGCCAGGGCTGTTAGAACTGCAGAAGCTCACTGGGCAGTGGTGACATAGCAGCTAATCAGGCAGTGGTGCAATGGGTAAAGATAGGCCAGCTGTTGCTACACAGGTAGCATTGGGGCATGTAGCGATGTAACTCGGGGATAGTCAATGGCACTAACACGGTAAATATCCCTCTAAGCAGCATTTACATGGCTTAACAGGTCTGTAAGATATGTAAATGCCTTTGAATATCTAGCCCAGAGAATATATATTCTCTGTTGACAAGCAGGCAGTACGTCCTCCTGTATAGATGACACCACCGACAGAGCCCCATCTGGGACCACTCTCCAGCTTCTAGTGGAAGCTTTTGGGAGCTTCACCATGCCTGTGTGCCTGTCTTCGCACCTGCTGCCATCTTCTCCAATCTTAGTTTTCCACAGAGTTGTAGGACATGTTTCAGTATGCACTGGTAAATGTGTCTTTTTTGCCCCTCCAAATTTCTTTCCAGCTGCTGTCCATGCAGCTGACACCATTGAGCCATTTGACCTTGCTATGGCTGTTTTTCTGGACATGTCCCAAAAATTGGGCAGCAGTTTCAAGAAGTGCACCAAATGTGTCAGGACCATTTCAGCCACAGCCAAACACAATTGGTGCCTTCAGTGGGTCCCGGTCACCATTCCTCTTCTTGTAATTTGTATCTACAGATGACAAGGAGGGGCCTGAAGGGTCAGGAAAAGCAGACAGAGTCCCTCTTTGGCCAGCACTTTGATTCTTTGGCTCTGGCATCAGGCCTGATGGCCCTGTTGAGGCATAGATAGCGAGGGGTACTCAAGCTCATTTGGAACAGAGGGGCTGCAGTGGCTCTCGATCAACCTTCGTATGGATCAAGGAAGGAACAGATATTGAAGAGGGACCCATCTGAGCACTGGGCCTAGCCCCATGTGCATCAGCATTGGAGCCCTTCCTGATCTAATGTCGAGAGCGATGGCCAAGAATGGCCCACCAAGGTGCCCCAGTGGGAGCAATCGACTCCCAGAGTGCCGTTCATCCTTCAATGTCTGTGGCTTTGCCGATGACACTGTGGTGATTCTAGAGACTGTGGCCAAAGCAGCTCCAGCCCTTAAGCCTTCAGAAGCACAATCTTAGAGGAACAACTCTGGGCCCTTGAGGCCCAGATGGCAGTGGTGCTAGCGAAACAACAGGCTGGCCTCTCAGTGCCCGTGGCATCATCACCACACATCATGCAGCCAATTCATGAGACCCAAGTGTTGCCTGTGGAGGCAGCAGTGCCAGGGCATCAGCTAGAATTGAATGTCGGTCTCCACAGCTATTTCCCTCTCAAGTGTGTCGGGGTTCAGTGCTCCAGTGAAATCTAGGAAGCATTCAAAGCTTTCTCTCTCTGCACAGTTGGAAGGAGGGCCAAGAGGAGTCCCAATGATACTTTGACTTTCTTTCAGTCAGACTTGAACAGCTGGGTAACTATTGTGTAATCCGAGGTTCAGTGGTACCCCTCTCCTCCACGTGAATGTCGTAAGTCTCCCCCCAAAGACCCATCCTTCCAGGACTTCATGAGGGATATGGCCAAGGACATCCCATTTTCCCTGGAGGCAGAGGATGAGCCAAGGGTGGAGAAGTGGTGACTGCCACCCAGTCCCAGAGACAGCCAGTAGCTTGCTTCCACTGAGTATTCAGAGACCATTGAGCTTGTCTCATTGACAGACAGGCCAGGAGAGTGACATGTATTGTCAAGGCCATATGACCAAGTACCCTCAACATCCCATGAGCAGTTATCTGATACTTCCACAGACCCTGCTCAGAGGTCTCCCCTTTCAGGTAATGCCTCCCTAGAGGATGCTGATGACAGATGCATCCAATACTCTTCAGCTCCTACGGTGACAATGCTGGTGCACCAGATCTTGCAAAGGCTGCAAAAGAGGATGTGGGAAAACCCTCTCACAGTACCCGCTGTCAACAGGAGGCTGGACTCAATGTACCAGGTCCAGAAGGTTCCAGAATTTGAGAAGCCCCAACTTTCGCACCACTCACTAGTGTTGGAGTCTGCCCTGAAGAGAATCAAGAGTAGTAAGACTCACTCCACAGTGCCCCTGGTTAGAGAGGTGCAGACTTTGGATTCCTTTGGCAGGCAGTGTTTTCAGAGCTCAATGTTGGTGGCCAGAGTCCTATCATACCAGCTATACAAAAGCATGTTCTTGAAGGACATCATGCTAGATCTTTCTGGGCTGGGCTCATTCATTCCTCCAGAGCAGCTGGACTCTTATCATGCCCTAATGGACCACAGCAAGGACTGTTCAAAGTATATAGTCTGGGCGACCTGTGATGCCTTGGAGTCTGCCTGTAGGGCAGCAGCGGTGGGCATTGTGTCCCACGAGCTTGCCTGACTCCAGTCTGAAGGCTTGGAACAGTCAGAATAAAATGGCAGATATACCATGCAGAGGGGAGAACCTCTTTGGGGAGCAGATAGAGGCAAAGCTGGTGACATAGAGAAGCAGCATATCACCCTCACCAGATTCTCAAGGAAGATTTCTGATCTCTCTTGCAAGAGGTACCAGGGGCCGAAGACGACTTACTACCAGCATAAGTGCCGGCACTTCCCAAGCCCTCAAAGCTCTCAGCAAAAGGGGCAGGTGATGCATCAACAGCAACGAGAGAAACCTCAGAAGACCCAGCCTGTCCCGCAGCCCAAGCTTGGGGCAGGGTGTTGACTGGTTCCTTTGGAGCAAAGCCTATCTATCAATTACCACAGAGGAAAACCTTCCAGTAGGGGGGCACTCATCCTTTTTGCTCACAGGTGGCCTCTCATCACCTTGGACTCATGGATTTTGCAGACAGTCGATAACTGCTACATGCTGAACTTGCTTTTGCTGGCCTGCCACCACGCTCCTTCCAGCTTCTCCTCAGCCTGTTGCAAAACCTCTGCCCTTCTGATCAATCTCGCCACAGAGCCTGTGTCTCTGGCTCAGGTCTGGTAGGGGTCCTTCTCCAGATACTTCCTGGTCCCCAAGAAGACAGGGGCTTTCTGCCCATCTTGGACCTCCGAAGATGGAAACAAACCCGCAATATGACCTTTATGCATAATCTGCAGAGCTCAAGAATATCAACGCTAGTAAGAAGGAATATCATAAAAATCTCATTAGGAGATCTCTAAATAAACCAAGAGAGCTATTTGGGTTTTCTTTAGTTAGGGATTGTGCTATACCAGAGTGAGATGAAGCCAAATCACTTCATCCACAACTCATGGAAAGAAAATTCAAGACCACCTCCTCACAGCTCCAAGTCCAATGGAAAGAAATGAATTCTCCACAAGAACCCCCCAAACAATGGAGCTCCTTCTACCCACTATCCATTGCTCAACTACAAAATGTACTATCCAGAACCACCACCACAAACTCTCCCCTTGATCCTTTCCCAGTCTTTTGGATCAAGATGACGGTGAGGTAATTAAGCCCTATCCTACATAATATTACACAACTTTCACTCACACAGGGTCTTGCCCTCCCCTAGCTTCAAACAAGTAACTATAAGGCCAATATTAAAAACCCCAACCAAGACCCTAAAGACCCCAGCTCATACAGATCCATCTCAAGTCTCCCATTTCTAAATTAAGAAGATTGAAAAAGCAGTCCAATCTCAACTAGAGGATCACATTGACAGCCATGCCCCACTTGATCCTTACCAGTACGGCTTCAAGCCAGATCATAGCATGGAAACACTCTTCACCTCCCTCCTGGAAAACATTATAACAAGCATAGATAACACAAAAAATGGTATATTACTGATCTTTATAGATATCAAGGTAGCCTTTGACTATATAAACCACCTCACATTATTGGAACACCTAAAAAAAAATGGGTCTACATGGAACCACCCTTTAATGGTTTATCTCCTACTTAACTCAGAAGACTACAAAAGTAAGATCAGGAACTAATCACTCGACTAATTTACCAGCTGCAGGGGATCCCATAAGGATCAGCATTCTCTGCGGTCCTTTTCAAACTTTACTTACAACCTCTCTGTAACAAAATAAAAGAATATAATATTGAGTACAGAATTTACATTGACGATATCATGATTTTTGCCCCAGTTAATACCATCCAACCTGATTACTCTAGGATGATATCATGTCTTGAAGCTATGATTAGCTGGCTACATGAACAAAACCTCTACATAAACTATGGAAAATCAGAAGCACTTATCATAACCAGGAATAACTCAGTCACCCCACCAAAAACACTTAAAATACACCAAAATGACATAGAGGTTAAACAGGAAGTAAAGTATCTCGGCATCACCCTAGACCAGAACCTAACTTTCCAGTCACATATAAACAAATCAGTAAGGGCAGCTTACTATAAACTACGAATAATACAAAAGCTCACTCTGCTAAAGAAGAACTTCTGTACAATCTGTCAAGCCATCGTTATGCCACTAATAGATTACTGTAACTTTCTATCAACTTTCTAACAAAACACAACACCCATCCACTTAAATTAGTACAGAACATAGCAGCACAAATAATCTCTGGCACAACCAGGAATACCCATATAACACCAACCTTAAAACATCTGCACTAGTTTATTTTATTTATTTATCTAACATATTTTATCAAAGCGGTTTACAGAAAACAGAACGATCTTAAAGGGAACAGTAATATAACTATTTACAATTAACAGTTAACAGCTTACAACTCTATAACTATGTACAATGTATAAATAAAAGGTTGGATGTCGTTTTGTTGGTGGGGGGCAACTGTGTAGGGGATTCAATCATGTTGATTGTGTGTCTCATATGCAGCTGTAGTGTTATGTGTCCAATGTGCAGTTGTAGTGCTTTTTGAAGAGATGTTTTTAGATACTTCCTGAAGTCGGTAATGTCTGTAGTGTCTCTTAGGTTGTGCGGAAGTGAGTTCCACAGTGATGGTGTGTAATATTCAAATGCTTTGTGAAGAACTCTTTGTGAGGAGTTAGGTGGTATGGAGGCTGTGGATAGAGTATTTTGGTGAAACTTCTTCCTTGAGCGTGAGTTTAGCACTCTTCTGATTAACTCGTTTAAACATTCGGCGGACTGGTTATTTAATATCTTGTAAGTCATCATTGTGGCTTTGTATTCAATTCTGGATCTGATGGATAGCCAGAGGAGGTCTTTTAGTGTGGGGGTGATGTGCTCGTGTTTCTTTGATCCTGTAATCAGTCTGCCGGCTGTATTTTGTGCTAATTGCAGAGTGTGTGTTGTGCTCTTGGGTAGGCTGTGGAGTATCATATTGCTGTAGTCTAGTTGCAGAGTGATGATTGCTTGGCAGACAGTTCTGAAGTAGTTCTGCTCCAATATGGATCGTAGGTTCTGTAGGACCTTAATTCTGTAGTAGACCTTGGATGTTTTGTTAATATGAGTTTGGAGGTTGAGCCTGGGGTCCAGGTGTATTCCCAGGAATTTTACCTCATTCTTAATTGGGATTGGACAGCTTCCAATTAGTATATTATTTGGAGGTTTGAACGAAGTGTCTCTTGTGATCACAAGGGCTTCAGATTTCTTGTAGTTGATTGTTAAATTTCACTGTGCTAACCATTCAGTTGCTTCTATCATGCATGCGGAGATGATGAGAAGTCTGGAGATGTGGTGACAATTGGGGAGTATATCATGACATCGTCTGCATATAGATGGTAGTGCATGTTGTGTTTTTGTATGATCTTACATGCTGGTTGAATATATATGTTGAAGAGTAAAGCAGATAAGGCCGAGCCTTGGGGTAGGCCTTGGTGAAGACTGAATGGCCTTGATTTGCTGTTCATTATCTTCACCTCTGCTGTTCTTTCAGTCAAGTAGGAACGAAACCAAGTCATTATGGTGTCGCTTATTCCGATCTCTGCCAGTCTATCCAGTAGTGAGGAGTATTATTGAATCAAATGTGGTGGAAATGTCAATGAAGATAAGTATGAAGCCACGTTTGGTATTTTCAATCCCCTTAAGGACAGTGTTCATCAGTGATGTGAATAGGGTTTCTACTCTGTGCGCTTCTTGGAATCTGTGCTGTTGTGGGTCGAGAGGAAAGTCTGAGTCAACATGGTCCTGGAGCTGGGGCTGTACGGCTTTTTCAATTATCTTGGAGAGGAGTAGTATGCTTGATATTGGGCGGTAAGAAGATGGCGAGTTTGGATCAGAGGCTGTGCTCTTTATAAGTGGTCTTATTGAAGAGGTTTTGAGCTGTGGTGGCATATTTCCTTGTGTGAGAGAAAGGTTCACTATTCTGCATAGGATTGGTGCTATTTCTTGTGAGATGGCTTTTATCCATATGGTAGGGCAGGGGTCAAGAGGTGATGTTGTATTGAGAGCTTTTAGTAGGTTGGTGCAGTATTCTTCGGTGATTGAGTAGAATGATGTCCATTTCTTTGATGTATCCTGTGGTATTGGAGGGGGGGGGTAGGTTCGTTGGGTTATGTGGGCAATTGAGCTTGCTTTGTATATGAGTTGCATGTGTCTCAGGGGACAGAGGGTCTGTATTGTTATTGTGAGGTGTTCTGGTTAGGTCTTTGACTATTGTGAAGAGCTCTCTAGGACGGTTGAGTGATTTCATTATGATGTTTGTATGGTGCTGTCTTTTGTGATCCTGTATCAATTTGTTGCATTCTTGTTGTTTTGCTCTGTATTCTTGTCTATCTGTCAGATCTTTGGTTCTTCTCCATCTACGTTTCAGTCTTCGTAGTGTAAGTTTTGACTGTCTTATCCCAGAGGAGTACCAGGGAGCTTTGTTGTTTCTATGGGTTTTGTTTTTCTTGGGTGATGCAAGGGCTGCTGAGGTGATGGATTTATTCCAGTTAGATATAAGTGCTGGGAGGTCTGTAGAATTGTTATCTAGGGTTGGAAGGAGTTGCTTTAGAAGGTTTATGTTTATTTAGATTTGTCTTTATTGAATTCTTTGAAGAGTCATAAGTTATTGGAGCAGTTGTGTCTTGGTTGAGTCGGGTTGATAGGTAAATTGAAGGTGATCATATGATGGTTGGACCAGGGTACTGGGGAAACATTGTAGTTAATGTGATGATGGATGGTGGATGGGACGAACACTAGGTCGAGAGTGTTTCCGCTGTTGTGCATTTGGCAGTTGATGACTTGTGTGAAGTCCAGGGAGTTTAAGGCATTTAAGAATGATGTGGTTTGTGTAGAGGGTAGAGAGTTCAGGTTGAAGTCCCCTAGTATCATTGGTTGTTTCGCCTTGTTAGAGTATCTTGTAGCAAGCTCAGTTATGTGAGAGAGGTCATCTGGATCAGAGGTTGGTGCTCTATATTAGGGTTATCATTGTTTTCTAGTTATAGTGTGTAGAGTAGGGGTTCACTGTGTCTCTGTGATCTTCATGTTTAGTTTCTTGTTGGATAGGATGAGGGCTCCTCCACCTCCCTAGTTCGCAGTATTAGAAAGAACCAAATTCAAATCATTGTCCATCATTTTTAAGATAATTCATCAGTTAGCACCACCCTCCAGCCACTGATAGGAAAGGAACCAAGAACCTGAAACACATGCATCGACCAAAAACTAAAGCCAAACAACTAACATGCAATAGGACACCCTCCCTTTATGCACTAACACTTTGGAACGCCCTCCCTGAGAATATAAGAGTTATTAAAGACCTCCAGGATTTCTGGAAAGCTATAAGGACAATCCTATTCTTGGCACAATATGCCACTATTACCTAATGCCTTCCAGACCTGACCATAAATACCTCTGACACCCCTCCTTCCCCCCCCCCCCCCCCCGGCCCATATCACCTCTCCTAGCTCACAACATTCCCCTCATAAGACCTTATTAAGACCCACCCTGTGGATATCACAACATAACCACTAGTTCTACCATTTTACTGTACTCTGCAGTGATTACCTTTGTGTAGTATCACTGTTTAATAGCAATCCTAAGTTCTCAAATGTTATATGTATAATTCTCCAAGTTCATTGCCCCTGTTCATTGTAAAGTTGTTTTTGTTATAATGTAAACTGCCCTGAATATAAGATAGGGCAGTAGAAACACAGAAACATGATGGAAGAAAAAGACCACATGGTCTATCTAGTCTGCCTTTCCATATCAACCACTACAACAGTCCCCTTTTTCCATTTAGAGATCCTGTATGTTTGTTCTATGCTTTTTTAAAATTCAGATACTGTCCTCATCTCTACCACCTCCACTGGGAGACTATTCCACACCTCTACCACGCTTTCTATAAAGAAATATTTCTGCATATTACTCCTGAGTCTATGCCCTTTTACCCTCATCCTACGTCCCCTTGTAGCAGAGCTTGCTTTCAATCTAAAGAGGCTTTCCTCCTGAGCATTTATGCCATGAAGTATTAAAATATCTCAGTCATACCACCTCTATCCCGCCTTTCGTCTAAAGCAGGTGTCCAACAGGTAGATCGCGATCTACCTGTAGATTGCCGAGGGGTCAGAGGTAGATCGCAAGCCCCACTTGGCTCCATCTCTCCAGCAGCTCGCCCCGTCGCTAGGAGAGAGCTCGTGCCAGCAGTCGTCTGCCAAGGGCTTGCCGCTGCTGCTGATCCTTTGCCTGTCTTTTTTCCCTGCATATCAAAAATGTAAAAAGTCCCTCCAAAAATCATATGGCTATGATCTACTTCAAATCAGTAACTTATAATGAATTGTATGTTAAGGAGAACAGGTCTCAGACTTTTAGTTAGCGCTATCCTGCAAACTTTGTCAATGGATATGCGCTGCAGTTGCATCAACGACCCAATGTTCTCACTTAACTGGAGTGCAAGATACTAAAAACCAAATTGACATTTCAGATGAAAAGTTTGGTAAATTAAATATTTCGCTTATCTTTATGGTCCCCTTTTTCCCCTGCCTGTGGGAATCTTGCCTGTGGGTGTATTGGGGGCGCTTGTTGTTTTCATGCCAATAATTTGTGGGTACCCCAGGGAGCTGCTGCCCACACCCCACAACGAGACGCTACAGGCCTGGCATCATACCTGGTCTCCTGCCTCTCAGAATCACCCATTCCTGCCCCTGCCCCTGCCCCAACACCCCTTAGAAATGTGTTATATACCAGGCGTTATCCATTTGCCCAGGCTTTACCCGAATACACTTACTGTATTAGTTGTGTCGTGTGCTGGTTGTTGGTCACTTTATAGTTCACTTTCATTAAACGTTTTCGGGCAGACACAACAAAGTGTCAAGAATTTGGTGATTTTGGACGGCTTTTCCAATTTTGTTCTAACTTGCCTATGCCTTGCCTACGAATTGGTTCAGACGACTGTGACATTTGCTTGCCTCTGCAATTTTATTTTGCCTAGCCTTTGTGTTGATTCTACACTGTGTGCAGAATTTATTAAATCGCGTGTGGTGGTATTTGAACATGTTTGGCAGTATTTGATTTTATCTGGTTTGTTGGACAGGTGTTTGGTGGTATTTGATTATTGGTGCCAGTATGATGAATTCTTATTTTTACTTTTAGAACTGCATGTGTGCTTTTGGCATCTCCAGTCCTTGTATTGCACATCATCCAGAGGTCTTCAGTTCCTGTTGATCTTTAATACTTTGGGACAGTGACAGCTTTGGACCAGATTCAGCCAGTATTTATACTAACTTAGCCTTCTTACATCCAGCCACCCCAGTATAACGGAGATGAGTGTTCCAAAGAAGAGCAAAACCTACCACTTTCATGATGAATAAGAAATGGACTACTTCTTCATCATGGTGAAAGATAAGTGGTGTTGTCTAATTTGTAACGGCCCAGTATCCTTGCCCAAAAAGGGTAATCTGCAATGTCATTATAAGGCTCTGCATAGCAAGAAATTTGATGCTGATTTTCCACCCAAAATTGAAATTCGTAAACTGAAGCTCAAAGAACTTAAATCGAAATTGGCTACTCAGCAACAGTTGATGGCAAAGCCTAGGTTACATTCCATCAATGCAACCATAGCATCCTTCAAGGTCAGCAACCTGATCGCAAATAAATGCAAACCTTTCACTGAAGGGGAATTTGTAAAAGATTGTTTTCTTGAAGCAGCTGACAATCTTTTTGAAGGATTTAAAAATAAGAAAGAGATCATATCTGCTATTCAAGATGTACAACTGCCAAGAAACACCGTTGTGTGGCGAATAGAAAAGATGTGTGGAGACACAACTGAACAATTGTTGGAGGATGTTTAAAATTGTGTTACTTTCTCACTCCAACTGGATGAATCTACAGCCATAAGAGACAAAGCCCAGTTACTAGTCTTTATCCAGATGGTTTTTGAAGACTTCAGTGTTAAAGAACTACTTGGAATGATTTCTTCAAAAGGGAGAACTACCGGTCAGGAAATATTCAGTTCTTTCCATTCTTTTGTGACAAAGTGTAATCTTCCATTGCATAGACTTGTTTCCATCACTACTGATGGAGCGAGAGCAATGACAGGTGAGGTTAACAGTTTCATAGCCCTCTGTAGACAGCATGACGACTTCCCAGATTTCCTTTCTTAACATTGCATCATTCACCAGCAAGTTTTGGCAAGCAAGAGACTCAATACAAAGACTGTCATGCACATCACTTTCAAAATCGTAAATTCAGTTTGTGGAAGATCACTTCAAAGACAGCTTTTCAATCTTACTCTTGATGAAGGGGCAGCAGAAATCATTTTGCACACAGATGTAAGGTGGCTAAGTAGGTATAAATTTCTGTAAAGATTTTGTGATTTGCTGAATGAAATAAGAAGTTTTTTGAAGGAGAGGGGAGATGACCAAGCAGAGTTGGAAGATGGGGAGTGGTTATGTGATCTGGCATTTCTCGCTGACTTTACAGGAGAACTAAGTGATATGAACTTTGAACTACAAGGTAAAAACAAATGCATTGGCGAGATGAGTACAGTTTTATCCTACAAGAGCAAATTTGAGCTAATGATGACTGACCTTGCAAACACTTTTGATCATTTTCCTAATACGCAGGACCATCTGGGACAATATCCAAATTTTTTTTTTCAGAACGAGAAGTTATGTGACAGAAATCTGTTCTGTTATTCAGGAATTTGAAAATAGATTCTGTGACTTCCAAAAAATTGGAACAGTTGTGGAGTACTTGTCATACCCATTCAAAGTAGATGTGGACATTAAAGAAACTGCAGCTACTATCAGTAAAAATTACTCATTGAACAAGCCATCTCTTGAAAATGAAATATTAAACCCTTAAAAAAGACATTTTTCTCAAGACCCGTGCTGAGCAAGAATAATTTTGGAAGCTAGTGCCTAGAGAGAAACTTCCCAACTTGAGAAGATGCAATGAAGCTGTACACTCCTGTTTCAGTTCAACTTATTTGTGTGAATCTGCATTTTCCCATCTGAAAATGACAGAGTATACAACGTTCCAACATGACAGATGAACATCTCCAGGATTCCCTGAGACTGGCCCTCACGCAATATTCACCCAACTTCAAAAAGCTGGTGGATGAAATGCAGGCTCAGATGTCTAACTAATGACCAAGAGCGAAATATTAAAGATTGTGCAAGATCAGCCTGGATCAATACTCGACCTAAATTTAACACAAATTACTCAATGAAAGTTAAAGAAAGTTATTAAGACAGTTAAAGAAAGTTATTACTCAATAAAACTTTAAGAAAAAATGTACTTTCCGTTTCCCCTTGCAGTTCTTACTGGATCTTCGTCTCTGTTTTGTTTTTGCTTAATTTGCTTAACAGCTGATCACATCCAAGTAAATGACAGAAGGTTCATTAAAAATGGGGGGGGGGGGGGTGGGATCCTCCAACTTTATTGGGTTAAAATTTGAAACTTAATTTTCATGGTGGTAGATCACTGGCACTTTTGGCAGGAAAAAGTAGATCATGACCTACTCAAAGTTGGACATGCCTGCTCTAAAGTCTGTCCTCATATGCTTTATAACAAAGACAGGTCCCTGCATAGAAACCCTGTTAAATAAATAATTAAATCAACCAATCAATCAAACAAACAAACCTCAACACCTCCCTGATGCGAGAAAAATTCAAGATGATCTCGCTGGGGAATCTGCTCCCTTTTCTTCAGAAAAACAATTGGCTATGCTCCCTGGATCTTAAGGACATGTACATGAACATACCGATCCATTCCGGCCACAGGAAATAGATTCATCCTGGGGGACCGACACTTCCAATACCATGTACTTCCCTTTGATCTGGCTTCAGCACCCCCATTCTTTGTGAAGTTCCTTGCAGTAGTGGCCGCTTATTTCTGGACCCTGGGGGTATTAGTCTACCCTTACTTGGACAACTGACTCAAAGAGCTCCACTCCGGATGAAGTATGGCAATCAACTCAACTGCCCATCCAGGTGCTCAAGCTGTTAGGGTTCATGGTCAACTACCCCGTTCCACCTGCAGCCCTCCCGCCTGCTAGAGTTCATAGGAGCCCTCCTCGACACCACCCAGGCCTTTCTTCCTCTGGACTGTCTGTGGAGGCTGACGGCCTTGGTCCACGATCCCCAGTGGAGGCATCAGATCATGAGATATGGAGGGTGCTTGGTATGTGGCCTCAGCAATGCCTCCTTTCAGGGCCCCAACAGTGGCTTGGGACCTCAATGTGGTTTTGCTTATATCAGTGCCTTTTGAGCCACACACTCCCTGCCCTCTGAAGTTCCTGACCTGGAAGGTCTTGTTTCTGGTGGTTATATCATCATGCTGTGTTAGTGAATTCCAGGCCTTGGTGGCTCATCCACCATATACCAGATTCCACCATAATAGAGTGGTCTTACGCACTCATCCACATAGCTTGCCAAAGATGGTTTCTGCTTTCCATCTTAAGAAGTTGTTTGTGCTGGACATCTTCTTCCCCAGGCCCCACTCTCACAGGGGCAAGGCAGTACTGTACATGCTGCACTGCAAGTGAGCCTTAGCCTTCTACTTTGAGCAGATGAAGGCCCACCCAGCTGTTTGTCTCTTCTGACCCCAGCAAGCTCAGGGCTCCCATTTACAAATGCATTCTCTCACTTATGCTCAGGCTGGCATGAGCCTTGATGGTCATGGCCGAGCCATGGCTGCATTAGTGGCCAACTTGCAATAGAAGCTGGGGAGTGTTCCCACGTGTGGCTCTGTCAGTGACATTACCCATACATGAGGACTTATTCCTACTGTCCACAGAGAACACCTGCTACAGGCAGCTATGCTCACTCCTTATGCTTCCCTCAGTCTCACTGGCAGATGTGATGAAACAAAAATCTTCCATTTTCATGAGCAGGAGGGTGGCCCTGAGGTACCATTCCCACCAACTTATTTTAGCTCTTCTCACATATCTTTTTGTTTCCTTAATAGAAACGTCAGCAGGCTTTAAACACAGACATATAAAACTTAATCTGGAAAAAGGTAGGTTATAGTACAGCAATGACTTTTATTAGCCCCCTGCTTAGAGATGAGGCCCAAGCCAGAGACCTTCAAGCACAACAGGCTATGGGGATTATACCGCTACATAGAATGTGTAGAAGCCCAGCCAGTCTCATGGCTTTTATTCCCGAGACTGATTCCAACTCCCACCGGTCTAATTATTTTTTCAACTTCATGAAAGACCTGAAAAATCCTCACTGCAGCCAGCATGTTATTACCTTCACTCTTAGGTTGTAATTATGCAATGTTCCTGGCTCTTGCACTACACAAAGACACAATAATATTTCTGTTGCTACATGCAGAGAAAGAACTCATATATACACACAAGAGTGCTGAGAGAACTTGGAGATGGAAACTGCAGAGTTACTATTAGCAATTTTTAACCTATCTTTAAAGTATGTTAGGCTATGCTGCCAGTGGACTGGAGGGTGGCTAACACCTATTTTAAAAAGGACTCCAATGGGAGGAAATGACATCACCGGTCCGAGCGGGAGAGCAGAGCTCCGACGGCACGGGAGTATAATTGGCACACAATAAGCTTATTGACAGCAGGAAAGTCCTGGGCTTTGGTGGAGAAGTTGGTGAAGGTGAGCGGAGTAGAGCCGCGATGAAGAAAAGGGGCGGCAGAGCTGAAAGCATTTGCTTATAAAGGAGGTTCGGGGAGCACTGCGATGAAGAGCAAAATGGCAGCACCCGGGGCAACAGTGGAGGAGGTGGCAAAATCCCCTACAGGTGCAGAACCAGCCCAGGCAAGTGAAATTGAGGGTCTGCGATGTGAACTGAAATCATGGTTCGGCACACTTCGGCAGGATCTTGCTAATTTTCAAGCGGATGTACAGATCTGGCTGGAGGATTTAAAGGGGGAGCTGAGAGAAGTGGGTAGGCGCCTGGAGGAGGTGGAAAATAAGGTGGAGGCCCAGGACAATGTGGTTCATGGCATGCAAGAGAAGATGGCCTGATCTCCGTCCAAGGTCTCCGAGTTGTGGGCTAAGGTTGAAGATTTGGAGAACCAGTCCCGGAGGGCCAACATCCGAGTTCACGGAGTGCCTGCAAGCCAAGATAAGGAAGACTGTATACGCTTGGTGGAACAGCTTAGCAAACAGATCAGGGAGCAGGCAGAGGGGCCTGAAAGCACGCAGTGCTTGAAACTCGAGCGTGCTCACAGAGCTTTGGGCCCACGGAGAGAGGGCAGGCCTCGAGATATTGTGGCCTGCTTTCATGACTATTCCACCAAGAACGCTATCATGGAGATTGCTAGGGGACTTCCTGAATTGAAGTGGGAGAACCATCGGGTAGAGATCTACGCGAACCTCTCTGCCATTACCATACAGAAACGGAGGGAATAGTCCCCATAACGAAGAGGCTACGGGAGCAGCAGGTTAAATATAAATGGACCTTCCCTTTCGGACTTCAGTTTACTATTGGCGGTGTGACATCCCATGTCAAATCTCCGGAGGAAGCGGCGAGGGTGCTCAAGCAAGCGGGCTGGGTAGAAATCCCAGGCCTGCCGGTGGTGGAGCCTGCGAGAGTGTCCCAGCCTGCGGACCGAGCTGGGGGTTGGCAGAGAGCACAAAGAGGAGATAAGCGGCTGCGTCGGCAGCAGAGGAGCTCACCCAGGACTGATGAGTGTGGATGAAGGACTGGCCTGCTGTGCTTAGGAATAGTAGGAAGGGGTACAATAGTTAGTCATGTTATTGTGCCATAGGTTATGTGTTATATTTGTTGGTTGGTTGGTGCTGAGGGGCTGGTACGTCATGCCTCGTACTGATCAGTATGATGGTCCGGGGAAGGGGGGGGGAGATAGGGGAGGGAGGTTCAGGGCAGGGATCTCTTACCTGGGCTAGATTTGTGGAAGGGGAGGGGGGGGGGTAATGTTTCGGATGGATAAAATCCAGGTGCTTACGATGAATGTGCATGGGCTGAATGCGCCGGTTATGCAGCAGCGAGTATTTAAGGAAATAGAGAGACTGCGGGGGGATATAATCTTCCTGCAGGAAACACATTTGAAGAAACAGGACGAGTGGCGAATGGCACACAAAAAATTTAGGGGTCAGTGGTTCTCCTCCAACAGGTTAGAGTTGCGCAAGGGGGGGGGGTATCATGATAAGGGGGGTTATACCACATGCTGTGTGTGATATTAAGCAGGATAGGGGAGGAAGGTATATTCTTCTTAAGATTAAACTTTATGATCAGGTTCTCACCCTTGTGAATCTTTATGGTCCAAATGATGCACAGGGGCCCTTCTATCAGGAGTTAAATTCCGTTATAGACCAATTTGCTGAGGGACAGGTGATTATGGGTGGTGATTTTAACCTGACCGTTAACCCCCAGCTGGATAATTCTATGGGGCATGTAGATGGGAATGCTAGATACCGGCGAATGTTAAAGGTGATGGGTAAAAATCTTGGGGTGACTGACACATGGAGAGAGCGGAGGGGTCGGGGAAAAAGATTACACATTCTATTCTCCAGTCCACCACTCATTCTCACGATTGGATATGATATGGGTTTCTCGTCCAATGATGCAGCAGGTAGTGAGATGTGAGATAGGGGAAAGAACTTTATCTGACCATGCGCCCGTGTGGATTGAGGTGCGCATAGGGCACCAGGGTAGGAAGGGGGGGGGGGGGGAGGATGGTTGTTGAATGAATCCTTATTGGAAGACCCGAGGGTAGTGCAGAGAGTGAAACAGGGGATAAAAGATTATTTGGCGCTCAATGACACCGCTGATTGTAAGATTGAATCGATTTGGGAGTGCTTGAAGGCGGTAGTGAGAGGTGAGCTGATTTCTATTGGCTCTCATATGAAGAGGATGAAGGAGGGAAAAAAAAGAGGCTCTTCGGAAGCAGATTCGGAATCTGGAAACTATGCAGAAACTGGGTCAATTGACGGGACAGCAGGAGCAGGAGCCTAGGAAGTGTAACCAGGATTTAGGTGAATTAGAGCTGGTGGAGATTAAATTTGCTCAGGAGAAGTTGAAGCAACAGTTCTTTGAATGGGGCAACAAACCCTCACGCATGCTAGCTCGTAGGTTGCAGCGGTTGCAGACTAGGAATTTTATAACGAAAATTCGGGATGCCCAAGGACTCGAATTACGGGGAGGGAAACAGATCCAAGATAGATTTGTGGAATTTTATAAACAGTTGTATTCAGCGGAGGGGACCTGCCCACAGGCACCTTTAGCTAGATTTTTACAGGTCAATTTACCGAGTCTGGGGGTGAAAGATTCTGAGCTGCTTTCTCGACCCAGCGAGGAGGGTGAAGTGGTGGATGTTATTAAGGCCTTGCCGGCCTCGAAGGCCCCGGGTCTTGATGGCTTTTCAAATAAGTTCTATAAAACGTTTGTAGAGGTATTGTGTGAACCGTTAGCGAGGCTGTATAACTCATTTGCGGAAGGGGGGAGGATCCCAAAGACTATGCGTACGGCAGGAATAACTATCCTGCCGAAGGAAAGCACAGTTACTTACCTGTAACAGGTGATCTCCGGAACAGCAGGAATTAGTCCACACGTGGGAGATGTCGCCGACGGAGCCCGCACGGGAATGCTCCCCAGCATCCAATCAGAAAGCCTTTGGGAGCATCCCCCACGCCTGCGTGGTGGCTTCCTGCCCTTCCTACTGCCTCTCCCCAGTTGAGTTTCATAGCTGAGCTGGGGGGGGAAAGGGGGGAGAAAAAGGGGGGGGGAGAAAAAGGGGGGGGGGAGAAAAAGAGATACAACTCCTAGGGGAGGTGGGCGGGTTGTGAAGACTAATTCCTGCTGTTCCAGAGATCACCTGTTACAGGTAAGTAACTGTGCTATCTCCAGGAACAAGCAGGAATGAGTCTTCACACATGGGGACTCCCTAGCTAAGGATGCCCGGGGAGCACTGTTCCCTCTAAGCTGTGCGCGTGTGCGCGCGCACACACCTCGCCGAACGAGCGCACATACTTTACAACAGAGCGCACAAAAATTACGGTTCTGATTCTGATAGAAAACAACACAGATGTCTTAAAATTTAAAAGTTGTTGTGTATTTATGGTTTTCACAAGTTCTACAATATTTTCTAGTGCAATCAATGTGGTGTACATACTGTATTCTGATGTGTAGTCAAATTTTAAAGTATATAACTCAACGTGTCGTTATGTGACGCACAAAAATTTAACCTTCCTTCAAAAGCTGCACAGCTGATATTTTATGCGCACACAGCCTACAGAAAATTAGAAGGAACATTGCCGGGGAGATCCCCTAAGCACAGCCCAGGACGGGATGGCATTTGCCCAACCTGAATCCCCGGCATCCCCTGAGGGATGGAGGGCAGGAGTTGAATAGAGGAACAGCAAATCTAAAGACTACGTAGGAAAGTCTTTAGAGTGCAGAACAGGTATCATTAAGACACAGCAAAAAAAAACCCAGGCTACGGGAGTAGTCAGAGGGGTGCATGGAGAGAATCATTAAGCCTTTAATGAGTAAATGACCTAGTAGCATATAGAGCTTACCGGCCATTAAGTTTTAATGAATTAATGGTTTAGAACCCTGTACAGCTTACCCACCGGGTTGTCGGAAGTAGTCCTGTGATGAAGGCACTGCAGACGCAGTAGCGAGGTCATCAAGGAAACTTCACTGCAGCGAGGAGGAAGTTCCAAATCCGGAAGGCCATGAGATCCAGGCGTCAGCTGGGTCAGGAGAAGGACAGCAGGTCTTCCAGGGGGGCTTACGGCAAGCTGAGCACTCCCTTAGTCCTCTGAGTTATGGACTCTACTCCAAACAGTGGAAGACAGGCCGAACTAGAGAACCTATCCCGGAGAAGAGTAGAGGTGTACCCCGGAGCAGAAGGGGTACACAGTCTGCCCTAGCGAGAGATAGGGAGACAAGGGTCCGGACCTCCGGGAGGAGGACCTAACTGAAAAAAGGAGCTGTTGACTTCACAGCAGTAGGGTACCACCAGTCCGCGGGCCGATCGGGAAATAGGCAGGCAGACTGGTCGGACCCCCGGGGGGAGGGGGGGGGGGAGTACCAGCCATAGGGGGAAAAGGCGGTGGAACACAGGTACTGTGGGCATCCCCCAATAGGAGCCTGCCAAGCAGGTGATATCTAGTATATATATATGCCGGTAGACATGGGGACACCCCCCTCCGGTACTAACGCAGGTATGCCGTGGGGCCTACCCCCATGAGCAGCACCCTGGCAAGGCGGATCTGCCATTGATCCCCAGAATGTCCACCGGGAGAGGTGGCCTCAAGATCCGTCAGAGGAGGGATCTTTTCCAGAGGGCAAGGGTAGATCGGCGAGCTAAGAGCGCGGTAGCGTGGGGGACGGAGGATAGCATCAGTCCGGTAGAACGCCGCAGGGGTTGGAGGCCCTATATGTGTCCCCAGGACCTGCACGCAAAACTTGTCCCCCGCACAATCGGGGGACATGAGGGTATAGTCCCCGGTGAGTATAGGGGGACTATAGCAGCTGGAAGGGGAATTCCGGTACGGAAGCAATCAGCAAGGGAATACTGGCTGAGAGGGGTTCGGGGACGTACCGAAGAGTAAGTAGGGTGACCGTGGGCCATAGCTATCACGGCGTAAGGCGGTCTCCCTTTCCCACGGAGGAGAATACCTGAACCCCTAGATAAGTCCCCGAACCATTTTCCAACTGAACGAGCCCCAGAATAGAGCTTGGTTCTAAACTTCTGGTAAGGAGGTTGAGTGCAGGCAGCCGCCCACCTGAGCCTAAAAACGCTTAGTATGATAGTCCTGGCGCGGGCCCGGGGATATCAACCCGGGGTGAGAGGTCCCTTGCTTGGGCACGCCTGGGGGGTAGGCAGAGGGCTGACATTTCCTCTTCCTAGGGAAGGGGGGTCTGGAGAGGCGTTTACCACCGCCGGGGGGAAGCCGGGCCCTAGGCTGGCTGCCAACTCCGGGAACGTTAGCGAAGCACTGGGCGACCTGACGTAAGGCTTCGCTATTGAAGAGGTGATCTCCGTCGCAGGGAGAATTACCCAGGTGGTGCTGTGCCCGTCTACACAGCTCGGACACCTGCAACCATGCTGTACAGCATGCTCTAATGGCAACAGCAGAGGCTCTGCTGACCGACCGGAAGGAGTCCAGCGAAGCACGAGAAAGGAACCCGGAGATATTCCTGCAGTGATAAAGAAGCAGGGAATATTCAAAGGCCTTGGTTGCAGATACGAAGGTGGATAACCGAGATAATCTCTCGGTGACCTCCCGAAGCGACAGATTCAGGTAAAATATATATGAAATAATTCTGGCCGCCAGCATAGACGTTTGGAAGGCTTGACATCCTAGAGTATCAAGCGTCTTCGAGGCGCGGCCTGGAGGGCGAGAAGCATGCTTCTCCTTTTATTTATTTTATTTATTTAACAATCACTTATATACCGCATCTTCAATACATCAGTTGCGGTTCACAATAAACAACAATCAACAAAGCAGAGTTTGTTTTACATATAACATCATATAACCAAAAGACAATAAAACTTGAAAACAATTGTTAAAGTTAACTAGCACAGAACAGTGCAAAACTATATACATTATATACAGATATACATTGTTTAGGGCTTAAGCATATTGCAAAGTACCGTTACTGCTATGAGAATTTTCATAGGTCATGGGATATCTCATAAGAAAACAGGTTAGCCTTTATCTAGGTCTATTGAGGGATGATCTGTATTATTGTAATGTTTAGTGAATAGATGCGTTTTCAATTTTTTACGAAATTCAATGATATTGGTTAATGTTCTTAGTTCATCTGGGAGAGAGTTCCAAATTGTTGGCGCTGCATGTGAAAAAGCTCTATTGTTTGTTAGTTTATTTGCTTTTATGAAGTCTTTAGGAGTTTTTAGTTTATTTAATTGGTTTTTTCTTTGAGTAGATTTTGATTGTTCTTTACTTATTAGGTTGCTTAGTGTGACTGGGGCCATGTCATTTAGAATTTTAAATGAGGTTATTAATATTTTGTATACTATTCTGCTTTGTATTGGCAGCCAGCAATGTTCCCTCTAATTTTCTGTAGGCTGTGTGCGCATAAAATATCAGCTGTGTGCAGCTTTTGAAGGAAGGTTAAATTTTTGTGCGCCACATAATGACACTCGGAGTTATATACTTTAAAATTTGACTACACGTCAGAATACAGTATGTACACCACATTGATTTTAATCAAATTAAATGAAAATAGACGATTACTAAATGAAGCAGGAAATTTCTAGTAATTACAATCATAATTTTTAAATTTTAAGACGTCTGTGTTGTTTTCTATCAGAATCAGAGCCGTAATTTTTGTGCGCTCTGTTGTAAAGTATGTGCGCTCGCTTGGCGAGGTGTGTGCGCGCGCACACGCGCACAGCTTAGAGGGAACAGTGGCAGCCAGTGAAGGGATGCTAGAATTGGTGTTATGTGTTGATGTGCGTGTACTTTCATTATTATTCTAGCTGCTGCATTCTGTGAAAGTTGAATTCTTTTAATGTTTTGTTTTGTAGTACCTAATAAAATTAAATTAGCAAAGTCAAAGTGAGGGGTTATGGTGGCTTGAATTATATTGATAAAATCTTGTATATATACAAGAGGTCTTAGTTGTTTAAGGATTTTAAGTTTGAAATAAATTTTCTTTGTAGTATTTCTAATATGGGTGTCCATTGTGAGATGTCTATCTAGAATAACTCCCAAATATCTTACTTCATTTTTTATTTTAATTTCTTGGTTTTGTAGCGTTATGTGTGTTGGGGGAGTGTAAGATTGATTTTTAGTAACTATTAGCACTTCAGTTTTTGAGTGGTTTATTTGTAGATTATGGGCATTTAGCCAGGATGTGATCTCATCGAAGCAATCTGACAGGAGTTTCGTTGGTAAGTTAGGGATCGTGAACGGGATGTACATCATGATATCATCTGCATATAGATGATAGAGTACACCAAATTTTTTGAAGATATTACAAACTGGTTTTATGTATATATTAAATAGTAAGGCTGATAGCGCTGATCCTTGTGGTAATCCTGTTTCAAGTTTGTATGAAGCCGAGGTTTGGTTGCCTATTCTTACATTTTGGGTTCTGTTATTTAGATAGGAGGTGAACCATTTATGAACTGTGGCATTTATACCTAATTGACTCAGGTTGTTAAGCATTATTGCATGGTGAACACTGTCAAAAGCGGCCGAGATATCAATAAATAATAGGATAAATGCCTGCTTGTGGTTGTCAATTCCTCTTAATAGGGCATCCATTAAAACTGTAAGAAGTGTTTCTACTCCATGTTTGGGCCGAAATCCATATTGTTGATCATCAAGAGGGTAGGATGAATCTAGATATTCCTGTGTCTGTAATTGTACCGTTTTTTCTATTACTTTTGCAAGGAACGGTATACTAGAGATGGGTCTGTATGATTTTGGGGAGGTTTTATCGAGTGTGCCGTTCTTAAGAATTGGTCTGATTTGAACATGTTTAAGTGTGGGTGGGAGGTAACCTTGGAGTAGAGAGAGATTAACAATGGGGAGTAAGAAGGATAGAAGGATTGGAAGTGTGTTTTTTATCCAGATTACTGGACAAGGATCAAGGTAAGAGGTAGTGGTGTTAAGGTTGAGAATGATATTTTTTAGTGTTGTTTTAGACATAAGTTGAAATTCAGACCATTCATCCAGGAGATGAGGAGGAATATGAATAGCGTCAAGAGTTATAACTGGTAGTTTTGTTTTGTTTTGGTAGTAATTAGCTAAGGTTTGTGCTGATATGTCAGTAATTTCCTTGCTGGATGTTTGAGAGTTATTAGTCAGATTACTAACAATGGAGAATAGTTCTCTTGGTCTATTAAATGAGTTTGAAAGGATTGTTGCATAGTGATTTTTCTTTGAACAGTCTAAGGTTTCCTTGTATTTTGTTAGATGGTTATAGTATAAGTCTTTGTGGATAGTGGATTTAGTTTTGCGCCATTTATGCTCTAGTTTTCTTAGTTCTCTTTTCATTTGTTTTAATGTACTATTGAACCATGGAGTAAAGTTAGTTTTTGAGTAAGTTAGTTTTTTATTGATTTGATTAATCTTGGCTGCATTGTTTATGGTGGTATGCCAATTCTTGACCGCTTCATCTAAGTCTGTTGGAGATGAAGAGAGGTGAGGTATTGTTGAATCCAGAAATTCAGTTTCATTGAATTTCTTGAATTTTATTGTTTGGTCACTTCTTGTTTGTTTTATGGCACAGTTAGTATAATACATGATGTTTAATTTGATAAGGTGATGATCTGACCAGGGTATTTGGGTACATTCTAAAGAGTTTGAATTGAAAAGTTTGATAAGTGAGTAGGGTAGGAGGACAAGGTCAAGAGTGCCTCCTTTAGTGTGAGTTGGTATGTTTATTATTTGATGGAAGTCTAAGTCGGATATGGTTTCCAGAAAAAGGTTGGATTCAGTTATAGGGAGTGAGGGAAGGTTGAAATCTCCTAGCATGATTAGAGGGTTTTGTTCAGATGATGTGTTAAGGAGTTCAATCAGGGAATGCAAACTATCTGCATTTTGGTTAGGAGGTCTATATATTAAGCAGATTCTTAGTGGGCCAATTTTTATTATGAGAGTGTCAATGTTGTTGGAAGTGTTAGATTGTATCATCTTAGCTTTTAGATGTCTATTTGTCATAATTAGTACACCACCTCCTTTTTTGTTGGATCTGTGTGTGTAAGTAATATCATAGTTTGAGTTGTCAAGTTGTCAAGGCCTTCCTTAGCGCTGATTCCACCACAATGGACTGATGTGGAAGCTGGTGCTGCCGAAACCCCGGGGACGAAGGCACCCGGTACAGAGCCTGCATTGCAGTCGACGGCACTGGAACCCTCAAAGGCGACCGCCAAGCCCCCAGCAGGAGATCCTGCAGGGAGGGATGCAGAGGAAGCATTACGGCTGCTTGTTCCGCAGGGCCTGGGCTCGGGTCCGGGATAGGGATGGCCAGCAAGTCCGCCATGTCAAGGAGGAAATCCTGAAAAGGCGGGTCTGCCGGAGCAGTTATGGCGGGAGAGGCCGCCAGGGCACTAAGAGGCCACTCGGGCCGATGCCCACTGGGCAGAGGAGGGGACCAACCGACCCGGATCGGGGCAGTCAACATGGCGTCATCGGCTCCCGGAATTGATTCCAAGTTAGGCATCGAAGAGGCCGATGGCACCGACGGCGCCGCAGGAATTGGCCTCGGCCCCGAACCTGGGGGTGGTGCTTCCCCCCATGACTGGAGTGAATCCGCGGCTGCCGAAGGAGAGGGGCCAGCGGTCTCTGCTCCGCGCTGCGGGAGGGGACAGGGGCCGATCCTGTGTCGTGCCGTGGCCAGGCTTTCAAGGCTGGACAACGACTCCAGGCTGGGCATCGAGCCGAGCGAGGAGATAGACTCCTTCCTCGAGCACCCCGGCGGGGGCGACCGCGCCGGTGGTGGAGATCCCAGAGCGCGGATCGGAACCGTGCCGACCGGTGCTGCGAGCATCAAGGGCCCCAGAGGACGGTGCTCGGTGGAGAGGGGGCCATCTGACGCCGGCGCCGATGTCCGATGCCATGCCCCCTCTCGAACCTGTACTACCCGGAGGGAAAACCTGCCGGGGCATACGGCTCGTCCCCGAGGGGAACCAGGTCACCCGACGAGTCCCTGCGGGGGGGGGGGGGGGGGAGTGCAAGGCCCCTGCGGTGGGATCGAGGCAATCGAAAACCCCGAGGCCCCTTTTCTAGGAGAGGGCGGGGCCCTCGACGGCCGTGTCGATGCCGGGGGGTCACCCGTCCCCGGGGAGGGTTGATGGTGGTTCCTTGAACTCGACACCCCTGCCTTCGCTGGCGGAGTGGCGCCACTCAAAACTGGTCCCACCCTTGCGCAGGGCTGGGGTCCCGGCGACCCAGCTCGGGTCGAAGCGAGCGGCTTCAAGGGGAGTGAGGCCAGGGGATCATCCCTGGTGAGGGGTGGAACCATCAACGCCGGCACGCTCGAAGCAGGTACCGCCTCCACGCATGGCCGGAACGCAGGGCCAGGCTGTGCCGGGCCGATCGGCCCCAGAGGCACCGAGGGCAGTGGCTGGCGATCCCCGGTGGGGAGCGGGTTACTCGACGCCCACGGGTCGGCACCACCCGAAGCGGATACTACCCCCATAGGGGCGCCATATCGGTGCGAGTCGGTCAGCCCCGGAAGCGCCGAGGACCGCAGCCGCCAATCCCCGGTGAGGAGCGGAACGCTCGACACCGGTGCCGACGTCGAGGGGCCGGCACCACTCGTAGCGGGTGCCACTCCCGCGCATGGCGGCGATGGAGGAATGCCCGGCTGGACCGAGTCGATCAGCCCCGGAGGCGCCGAGGACAGCAGCCGACGATCCTCGGTGAGGAGTGGACTCGACACCGACGCCGGGGTCTCAGTACCACCCGAAGCGGGTACCACACCCGAGCATGGCTGGGGGATGTAGGGAGGTCAGACCCGGTCGAGTCAATCGGCCCCGAAGGCGCCGAGGACACCAGCTGACGATCCCTGGCGAAGAGTGGAACACTCGACGCCGATGCCGGGGAATCGGCACCGCTCGAAGCGGGTACCTCCCTCGGGCATGGCTCGGGAATGTTCTGTGAGGAGCGAACCTCAGGAACATCCCGAAACCCCGTAAATGCTTTGGAGCCCGAGGACTCCCGCCGGGGTATAGTAGCCAAGGGGGACTTGAGGGGTTGGCCGGAGCCGTCGCCATGCCGCGCATGAGACTCGCTCCTCAAGACTCGGCTAGTCTTAACAGATTGTTGTGTGGATACCTGATCCTGGAGAGAAGAACAACCCGACGACCGCGCGTTGGGCGCGAAGACGTCGTCGAGGGATATCCAAAAAAGGGAGGGTCTTCTCCCGACACTGAAGCCCAGGGGATCCGGGAAAGAAGACTACAGAAACAAGAACAAAGGAAAAAATTTCTGCGGTGGCAGGAGGGACGTCCTGCCTGCTCCGCAGAAAACGAAAAACTGGGGAGAGGCAGTAGGAAGGGCGGGAAGCCACCGCGCAGGCACGGGGGATGCTCCCAAAGGCTTTCTGATTGGATGCTGGGGAGCATTCCCGTGCAGGCTCCGTCGGCGACGTCTCCCACGTGTGAAGACTCATTCCTGCTTGTTCCTGGAGATGGTAAAGATCCCAACTTGTGCGACTCATACCGGCCTCTCTCTCTTTTGGGGACTGATTTTAAGATTGTCACAAAAATTTTGGCTAATAGGCTCCTGGCCTTTTTGCCCCGGTTGGTCCATGAAAATCAGGCGGGGTTTATTCCTGGGGGCCAAGCAGGGGACAATATCAGAAGAGTTTTGAATGCGGTATGGCAGGGGAAAAGGAGGGCGGAACCATTGGTCTTGTTAGCCATTGATGCAGAAAAAGCCTTCGACAGAGTATATTGGCCCTATTTGTTTAAAGTTTTGGAACGGATGGGGATGGGGGGGGGGCGTACCTGGAGTGGGTGAAAGCTATTTATGACTGGCCATTGGCTAAAATCCGCATCAATGGGGAGTATACGTCAGCTTTTGAGTTATTTCGAGGAACTCAACAGGGTTGTCCTCTATCCCCAATTCTGTTTGTTCTGTCTATGGAACCTCTGGCCCAGTTTATACGTGAGAGCAAGGAGGTGTATGAGGTTACCAGGCGGAGAGTGGAAAGTAAAATTTTACTTTTTGCCGATGATCTTCTCTTTATACTGACAAGACCAATGGAATCCCTGGAGGCATTAGATAGCATATTGCGGGAGTTTGGGGAGTGCTCAGGCTTTAAAGTTAACGCCACCAAGTCGGAACTTCTTAATATCTTGGTGGATCGGGGGACCCAGGAGATGATTTGGGAGCATTTCCCTTATAAGTGGGCACGTAACGGCATTAAGTATTTGGGAATCTATTTAACCCCGAATGCCAGGGATTTATTTGGGGCTAACTTTGGTAGATTGGAGGAATGGCAGAGTAGGGGGCTCTCGTGGTTGGGGAGGATTGCAGCTGTGAAAATGGTGGTGTTGCCGCAGTGGCTGTACCTCTTCAGGGCTTTGCCTATATGGGTAGGGAAGAAATCGGTGGAGCGGTGGCAGAGAACCCTTATGCAGTTTGTTGGGGGGGGGGAGGGGGGAAACACCGCCGAGTTGCATGGCGGATTTTGGTGAAACGCAAAGAGAAGGGGGGGATGGCTGTACCAGATCTTGGGCGCTACTTGGAAGCCTCACAATTAGGGGCCATAGTAGAATGGTGGGGGGAGGAGGAGAAAGAGTGGGTTCAAATGGAGGAGGAGGAGTTAGGGGTGTGGAAGTTGGGGGAGTGGATGTGGCTACCGCGGGATCAGAGAAGAGGGTGCCCTGTCTGGAACCCCTATACTAGACGGACGGTGGAACTATGGAATAAGTGGCAGCAGTACATGGTAACCTCTCCCCAGCTTTCAAAGAAAGTCTTTAGGAGATTAGGAGATGCACCACACATGTGTGGTCCCTTTCCCGCCCAAGGGTGCCATCTTGTTTCAGTCTCCTTTTTTCTGCTAGCTCATTGGATGTGTGTCTGTTCCCCCTGGAAAAAGTTGGTGAATTTTGTCTTTAATTTTTGCTTTCTCTGGTCGTATACTGGTCCCTTCTCGCCCCCAAGCCCGCTTGTCTCGGTGTCACGTTCTCGGGTTCTTTTTCCTTTTTTTGATCGGTATGGCGAGTTTGACCTTGCGGGGGCCATTTTCCCCACCATGGCCTCGGTCAGTGGCTTCAAGCTGTGTGACTGCTGCCTTCAATGCCTTGGGCTGGACCATGATCCTTTGGTTTGCAGTCTTTGTAAGCAGTTGATTCCCAAGGCCCACGAGCCATCAGCAGCTGCAGCTTGAGTCAGGCAGGATACAACACAGCTTGCTAGTCTAGCTGCTGCCCCCCCCCCTCCCCGATTATGTCTGTTGATCTGGAACCGTATATGTACTTGTGTGCATCTATATGGTAGTTATTACCCTCCATCCCCTAAGTGCACTCCACAACAGCTGTATGGTTCAAATAAAATCCAGTATTTGATTATAGGATTTTTTAAAATTAATTTTTGCAGACCATTTATAGAACTGCACTGGATTAAATACTTATGTATATTTGCATAGCATACCTATATATGTCTGAATTTCTGCTTAGATAATACAGATAAATGGATATGTATCTGATGTGTTTATTTCTTGTGTGTATCTGCAGTTGCTATAGCTCTGGCTGGCCGTTTTCTTCTTTTGGAGGCTAATTTTATAGCAGAGTTCCTAGTAACAAATCCAAAAAGCACTTATGTGCCTTTTATTAAATGTTGTCCTAGAACAAGCCTCAGTAACACACAGATGTAGAAATACTTGTGAAACATCAGTAGCATCTTGTCTGCCGTCCTGAAAGGATGCAGTTGATATATTTGCCAGGCTCCATTCTCTCACCACGATTATGAATCATGGTGTTCTTTCAGAGTCACACTTGGTGTTGGGGTATCTTCTCCTTTTATTCTTCTTCTGCTGGAGCTGCATGCATGTTGGCCCTGCCTGCTGCATAAGAACTGCCACTCTGGATAAGACCAAAGGTCTATCAAATCTAGTGTCCTGTTTCCAACAGCTGTCAGTCCAAGTCACACGTACCTGACATATCCCAAAAGTAGCCAGTTCATGCTTCTTATCCTTGGAGATAAGCAGTGGTTCTCTTTGGACTACCTTTTAATGACCGTTTATAGACTTTTCCTCTAGGAATTTGTTCAACCCATTTTTAAAACCAGCTACACTACCTGCTTTACCACATCCATCGGCAATGTGTTCCAAAGACTAACTATACTTGAGAGAAAAATATTTTCTCCTTTCTGTTATAAATATACTATTTTATAGATCCATAGCATGTCCTGTAGTCCTTGTGTGTTTGGGTTTTTTTTTATTTTTTGGAAGATTCAATAATTGAGCCATGTCTACCTGTTCCACTCAGGGCTGTATAGACCTCTTTAGCCTTCCCTCATAAGAGAATCATTCCATCCACCTTTTTCCATTTTGGTTGCCCTTCTCTGTATGTTTTCTAAAGCTGCTATATTTTTTGAGATGCAGAAATCGGAATTGCACACAATAATCAAGGTATGGTTGCATCATGGAGTGATACAGAGCCATTATTATATCCTTTGTTTTATTTTCTATTGCTTTCCTAACATTCTGCTTTCTTTTTTTGCCACCGTTGCACACAGAACAGAAAATTTCAAGGTGTTTTCTATGATTACACCCAGATCCTTTTTTTGGGTGGCAACTCCTTTATGGAAATTTAATAATTTTTGCTTTTTCCCAATTCCAGATCACTGAGATACTCCACAATTCACCTTCCTCCATTGAGAAAATTGACCATATGTCCCTACTTCCAGTTTTCAATCCACCATAGGACATTGCCAACTATACCATAACTTTTTAATTTCCTCAGGAGTCTCTGATGTGGGACTTACAGCATTTAGATTTTCAGAAAGTGTTTGGCAATATCAATTAGTTTACCTTTAGCTGCATGTTTATTCATGCTTTCAAAGAAATGGAGCAGATTGGTGAGACAAGACTTACCTTGGTAAATCACTTTGTCCCATTAAACCATGTCAGTCCATGTGTCCTGTAATATTGGTCTTGATGATAATTTCCACCATTTTGCCTGGCCCAGATGTTGCTCACTGGTCTGTAATTTCCTGGATCCACCCCAATTGGAGTCCCTTTTTTTTTTTTTGATTTAAAGTTTTTATTGCACACAGCCAAATAAACAATGCAATGCAGTACAAAGAATACCATACCCCAAAACACAATCTCCCACCACCCATCCCCCCACTACCATACAGCGGTGTTAGGGGAAGATAACCTTACAAGAAGAGTATCACAATAGCTTTACCAATCAAAACAGACCATGACCCGTATACCAAATAAGACTACTCACATATGCAAATACTCCATTTAGAATGGGTGCATTCGCAAAGGACTCTTATAAAGTATAGGTGATTCTTGGGTATCATAGCCAAACAATATCAAAAGAATACGCCGCCGCCGCCACCAACAATTAGGTGGGGTAGAGTATAGCATTGATTACTCACCCCACAACTTTGTAGTACAACCAACAAGTAAACACAGTCCCCACACTGTCTAACTTAAATACAAACATTTTCCCCCTACTGGTCCCCCCCCCCTGTCCCTCCCCAGGACCTCTTACCACAGCTCATTACCCTACAGAGCGCTCCTCCCACTGAAGATATTTCCCCCAGATGTTAGAGGAACTCTGCAAACTTCTATTTCTTAGTGCTGTGAGCTTACTCATTAGGAAAATATTCCCCACAATGGCCTGATATTCCCCTATCCCCGGGATACTAGTCTGTTTCCACCTCCTGGCCAACAAAATGCAGTGCCACACAGCATAAATTCAAAAAGCCACACTCAGCCTTATTGAACCCTTCAGGTTGCAGCCCCAACAAGGCCACTGCCGGATGGGGAGTAATCATCTTCCCTATAATCTCACTCACCCAGCCAAACACTACTCCCCATATTGCATATAACTCCTCACACTGCCACCAAATATGCAGGTAAGTGCCACACTCTCCACATTGTCGCCAGCATTTCCCATCCGGGAGGTGATACATAGACTGTATCCTCTCCGGCATCAAATGCCATCTATACAAGATTTTATAGTTGTTCTCCAACAGGTGAGCCGCCAGCAGACCCTTATACCTAGTCCTAAAAATTTGCTCCCATTGTGCCTCCTCCCAACATTCACCTAAATCTTTCTCCCACTTTTTCTGAAAAACCTCATTCCCCCCATCCATGGCCATGAGGTTATAGAGCTGCGTTACCACTCGCTTGACCTGACCCATGAGACCCATCACCTCAATGCCCGTGGGATCCCCGGCAAAGTCAGGCAGAATTTTATGCTGGACATAATGACTAAGTTGATTGTATTGATACTCCTCGGTGCCCTCCAAATGGAATTGGTCCGCCAGGGTTTTAAAAGCTATAAGTCTTTTACCTTCTAGCAGTTGTCCTACCCTTATTAATCCTTTCTCCTCCCATTTGCCAAACCCTGAGCTCCCCAGCCCCAGATAGAACTCTGGATTCCCCCTAATGGGCACCATTCTCAACCTCCCTGCCCTTCCCAACCATGGGGAGAGGTTACCATGTGGGTTCCATCGTTGCAGACGTCACCCATATCTGAGGGCTGACTTCCCAGAGAAGAAAAATGATCTACTCAGGAACTTTCCCTTGGTGTTTTTTCTGTACACTTTATTTTTATTTCACTAGGTAGACTATAGAAGTACGTGTAGTCTATATTATGCAATAGAATAGTTCACAAAATTTCAACATTAGCATATATATCTTCTCCGAGTTGCACATAATGGTCAACTCATTTGAACGAGTGATTGAGGGAGAAATTGTGCCTAGACATCTGGTATTAAAAACACACCTAAAAAACAGAAATTAAAAAATGAGGGTGCGCTCTCAGCAGTTTTATTGTGCAAAATTGCATATCCAAATGAAGCCAATCTATCACCTACAAACAGGGCTGGCCTGAGTTGGTTCAAGGTATTGGCACTGTAAACAAACCTTAAGCCTTATAACCCCCCCCCCTCCTCCCCCACTGCTGTCAGGATCTATTATTTAGCTTTGAATGCCCTGCTCTTTGCCACCTGCGTGGTTTGCCTGATGGTTGGGCTGGCTCTGCTTACAAACGTAGGTAGGAAACTCCACAATTTACACATTCAAGTACCACTGTTTACCAGGGATATGTATTTGGGGCTTGTTTGGGCTCCTAAAAATGAAGTCTGCACAAATTTGCACACCTACATTTGATCTATGTACACATGGGTGTGCAATTAAGATATGCGCAACCCCCCCCCCCCCCCCCATAAAAATAGCTAAAAGTAAATGCTGAGCTAAGACTATTCATAAATCTTTTTGGCCTGCACATCCCTGCTATTCACATGCCCAAAGTAATGCTGATATTTTCAGATGTTTTGTGTAAAATAGCTGACATGCCACCAAATACTCATTTTTCCATGGCCTTGCATGCATTTTACTAAAAGCCCCTCTTTCAGTAAGCCTTTTCTAAAATATCATACATAATGAATCTCTCAACTTAGACATCACTTTTCTGACCTAGAGGCCCTATACAAAACTGAACTTCACATGTAGTACTATGGCGCTGCATGTAAAATTGTCATACCAGCAAAAGCATCTGATATGGGGGGGGGGGGGGGGGGGGGGGGGGGGGGCGGGGCGGGCAGGTGCTAGTCATGCCATAGTGGCACCTAGTGAACAGATTTAGGTCCATGATTGTACTATCTTGGAAGGCATTCTGGTTTGTAGCCCTTAGTTGAGGACTGTAACTACAGTAGGTTGACGAGGGGATATTTTTGAAACAGGGGAAAAGCCACTGGTCGTGGCAGCAAATTAAGTTCATGGTACCAGATCCCAACCCTGGTGCTCATCAAACCAAAAGCCCTAAAGAGTAGGAGAAACATACCAACTCAACACACATTTTTTCATCAAGCTTTCACTTAATATAGACTGGAAGTGCATATAATAGGGTATGTCACAGCAATTACTGCCTTTTAAAGATGGGAATGTTTGGATAGTATAATATTTTACTTGAAATTCTTAGATTTATTTTATAATCAGGTCTTGACAAAATTTTCTTGGCATCAAGGAGCCGGCTGCCAAGACCTTAGTCATAACTACTTGGGGGGGGGGGTTAGTATCTCAACTCCTTTAAGGGCCTGATTTCTATGGGAATAGAAAGCTTAATAAATCTGGCCCTTAACCTGCTATTACACTGTGCCAACAGAAGGCAGTTGCCCTTTTCCCTCTCACCACCACCAATGAGTATGTTGCCAGCAGCATATTGATGACCCTTTTATAGCTGCACCTGAGGCAACTTGCATGTTTGCTTCAGATCTCACCATAGCCTGGTAACACATGAAGCGCAAAAATCTGTCATAGCCCTAGTCCACCACAGCCTTCACCAATGTCTCTCCCTCTCATGGCCCCCCCTCCCTCCAGCTTAAATCCAAGTGTTTTCTTCCCCCCCCCCCTCCCCTCCATCCACTTGCTCCCTTTCACCCATTGTGGATGGATGCAGCTCCTGGCTACCAGCACTGTGCCACTTCCCCCACCGTGATCAGCTCTGTGCTCAGGTAAGCCCTGCTGTGGAGGAAGTTTAGGGGATCTCATGATTGCAAGGCTTGCAAGATCCCCTAAATTTCCTCTACTGTGAGGTTAAATGGTACAGAGCGCCAGTCATGGCGAGGGAAGAATACACTGCCATTTTTCAGTAGCTGTCTACAGCTGCAGCTCCTCTTCTGCCAGAGTCGGGTGGAGTCCTCACTGGCCACAGCTCTCTCATTGCCACAATCTTCATCACAGACATCATCTTCTGCCAGTGGGGGTGGGATCCCCAGTGGCGGCAGCTTTCCAGGGCATAAAATCCCAGGCACTAGGGTGCAATTTTTAGGCAACATGGAACCCAGGATTTGTCAAGCCATCTTATATAATAAATTTGTTTGTTTTAATGTATCAGTGTTCGTACTATTTACATTTATATATGTTTTATTGTGAACTACCTGGATATAATAAATGAAATGAAATTATATCCCAATTAGATGTTTCTCTGCCATTCGTTAAGATCAGTGGTTCCAAAACCATCCCTGGGGGATATCCTGACAACAAAATTAGAAGGGTATCTGCAACAAATATACACAAGAGTAGTTTGCATGCAAAAAAGGCAGTGCGTGCAAATCTCTCATGAATATTCATTGAAAACACTCCAAAAACCCAACAAGCTGGATGTCCCATAGAACAGCTTTGGTTATCGCTGCTTTAGATACTGTTTACTTACCTTTCAAAGCCATCACCAAGGTGATTTACAAAACTTACATGAAAACTGTGTTTAAACCGTGCTGTAACAGTAATAAAGTTCTCTCAAATTGAAAAGTAAAAAAAAAAAAGAGCAAAACATATCCTACTCTTCCCCCAAGAGCCATACACTAAGCAACAGCAACTCTTGCCCTTGAGAAAAGTCACTCTACCTGCACCCAACCCATATCACCACCACAACACCTCCAGCACCCCCAAAAGAAGCCAGTTTATATAAGTGTGCTCCATAGAGAACTAATGAAGCCAAATAATCTGATATATTTATTATCATATATACAAACACGTATTGTACATTACAAGTAAATTGAATGGAAAGAAACCATTTCCACATCATTTATTTCTCCTCGTCATAAAAGCCTACAAAGATTTCCACCATTCTCTGCCTCTATCTAAAAGAGCAGTACTGCAAGTTTGAGGGAAAGGAGGGACCTAGGTGGCTGTTTTTCACATCTGCTCAAACTCCAGCCTGTATCGGCATGTTAAAGAACAGCATGCGTGGAGCAGGCTGTAAGCTTCCTCTGTGATGTGTGCCTTTATAAGCTTTCCTCCAGGTGCTTTCTGCTATGTGTAATCATTTTTAGTACATGTGCTCAACTGAGCCCAGCTTCCCCGTCAAAGGATCTTTAGGATTGCTTGGTTGGGAAGCATAATCCCTGCTGTGCATTGGAGTCAGGTTGGCTCCTCCACACCCAGAAACAAGGGGCTTATAAACCCTTGTGTCCCATTTTTATGCAGTACAGTCACTAGAGTATAAACTGCTCCTCCCTCAGTTACAGCAGCTTCTCTAGGTCTGATTAACCACATTAAACAATCTCTCTCTATACAAAACAGAAGGGGAACAGCTGGCTTGAAGAGAGCTGAGGTGTCCCAGCATTTAGGGAGAAGCACCAAGAACCTGAGCAACACACACAAACACTACAAGCTAAGAGCAGAATAAGTCAGCAGAGAAAGAAAAATAGTGGAACTTCCTCCCCATGCCACATCAGAGAAATGCAGATAGGTTAACTGAATTTGACCTAGGCTGAGTGATCTCCAGTAATTATTAAACTAACAATTCTGAAGGTCTCCAGTAGCTCAGATTTCTACAAAGTTGGCAAGACCCACAAGGAAGGGGGAAAGCTGCAGAGAGGTAGCAGCCAGTCACACCGTTCCATCTTCCACCTTGCTATAGTACTGCTGAAAAAGAAGCCTGTGACTGTAGCACACTGCACACATTCCCATTTCTTAATGCTTAGGGGGAGATGCACCACAGGGTCTCCGCTTTCTCAAAGCAATGGCAGAGATGTTGCAGAGCCGAGAATGGAGCTGCAGCAAGCCTGACATGTTCTCCTCAAAGTCTTCCAGGCTCTAACGTTTTATACAATCAGCACATCACACTTATGGCTAGAAGTCCAGAGCACAGCCAAGGCTGGATTGTATTTTTAAACCCCAGTAGATGCTTAGATGGAGGGGCAGAAACCTTTATTTTGTACCCATGAACATTACAAAAAGAAAGCAAGCCCATCAATCGTAGAGCCCCCTTGCCTCTTCCACAAGCTACCAAGCCCAATCAATCATAGAGCCCCCTTGCCTCTCCCACAAGCTACCAATTTGAGCATCTGAAATTAAACAAGCTTTTCATTCTGAGCAATTTAAAAAGAATAAAAAGTGAAAATTAGAGAATGGGCCATGTCCTCGGAAGCATAGACTCAGCAAGGGCTGCCAAGTTCTGCACAGGAAGCCATGCTGTCCCCAGCAATTTGGGAGGGGTAGGGATGTCTCTCTCTGGTCTCAAGACTTTGGTCACAGCTCTGAGACTCCTGGGGCAGCTTTTGGTTTGAAAAACAGTCCTTCCCAGTTGTGCAAGTACTGGATTCAGTCTGATCTGTAATGTTGCAATCTATGCTGTCCTGAGGCCCTCTGCAGGCCTGCGTGTCGCTTCTTTGCAAAACTGTAACAGCTGTGGTAGACAAGATATCAACAGTAGCAGAGCATTCATTACTTAATCCCAAACAAACCATGTCTGGGGAGTCCCCTGAGGGCCCATCAGTTGTTGCCACTGCTACAGAGGACCCTATAGCTCCAATGGCCATTGCTGCTAGCACTTCAGAGTGCCCCAGGGCTCCATCAACCACTGCTGCCTCTACAGATTTAACAGGGGCCCAATCAGTTGTTGTTGAAGAGCTGCCTAGGATCCCATCAGCCAGTGCTGCTGCAGAAACCCCTTGGGCCCTGTCAGCTGTTACTACTGCTACAGAACTCCCCAGGGCCTGGTCAGTTGTTCCCACTGCTGAAGAATCTTCCAGGACCTTGTCAGTCATTGCTGCCACAAGGGCCTCTGCTAGCCCATCTGCAGTTGCCACTGCCACAGAGCTTCCTGGGGCCCCATTAGTTTTTGTTATTGTCACAGAGTCTCCTAGGGCCTCAGCAGCCATTACAGAGTCCCCTGGGGCCCCTACATCCATTGCCATTGCTGCAGAGTCTCTTGGAGCCTCATTAACTGCTGCTGCTGCTGAGCTTCCTGGAGCCCCATCGGCCATTGCACCCCGCAGGGAGGTGCTCAGATGCGACAAGAAGGAAGACTCTGTAATGATAGCTGCAGTCTCAGCCACCCAGTTTAGGTCAGATGCCAGGTTGGTTGTAGGAGCCTGTTCTTGTGGACTGTTGATGTCTGTGTCTGGGGTTGCAGGTGCGGCTGCTGCGGCAGCTGTGGGGCTATTATTATTCAGACTATCCTGCAGTGTACTCTGGTTCCCCTGTCCTGCTTGCTGGTTTTGTAGTAACATCTCCTGAATACGTATCTGCTGTAGAATAGCTGGAAGCTCATAATGATGGAAGAAATAAATCATTGAATGCTGAAAAAGAGAGAAAAGGAAGTTATCGTTCTACAAGTAAAGCATAGTTACTCATCTGTAACAGGCGATCTCCGGGAACAGCAGGAATTTAGTCTTCACATATGGGTATCGTAGGTACTGACGGAGCCTGCGCGGGAATGCTCCCCAGCGTCCAATTAGAAAGCTTTTGGGAGCATCCCACAGCGCCTGCGTGCTGCCTTCCCGCCTTTCCCAACTGTCTCTCTCCAGTTGAGTTTAAAGCTGAGACAAAGAGAGAGAGGAAGAGAAAAAGAAAGATAGAGATACAACTCCTAGGGGAGGTGGGTGGGTTGTGAAGACTAAATTCCTGCTGTTCCTGGAGATCACCTGTTACAGGTGAGTAAAGCACAGTTACTTACCTGTAACAGGTGATCTCTGGGAACAGCAGGAATAAGTCTTCACATATGGGTATCGTCGGTACCGACGGAGCCTGCGCGGAAACGCTCCCCAGCATCCAAAGGGAAAGCTTTTGGGAGCATCCCACAGCGCCTGCGCGCTGCCTTCCCGCCTTTCCTAACCGCCTCTCTCCAGTTCGAGTTTTAAGCTTAGACAAAGAGAGAGAGAGAAAGGAAAGGAAAGATAGAGAGATACAACTCCTAGGGGAGGTGGGTGGGTTGTGAAGACTTATTCCTGCTGTTCCCAGAGATCACCTGTTACAGGTAAGTAACTGTGCTATCTCCAGGAACAAGCAGGAATGAGTCTTCACATATGGGAACTCCCCAGCTAGAGATGCCAAGGAGATCCCCAAGGTTGTG
Organism: Ichthyophis bannanicus; assembly: GCA_033557465.1. Lineage (NCBI taxonomy): Eukaryota > Metazoa > Chordata > Amphibia > Gymnophiona > Ichthyophiidae > Ichthyophis > Ichthyophis bannanicus. The sequence goes on from CM066039.1 coordinate 311,124,757, forward strand.
AGTCCCTGAGAAGGGCTCTACCTCCTCCTATGGATCTCGGGCATCCAACCAGGGATGGGGGGTAGGAGTTGATTAAGTATGGAACAGGTGTTTGAGAACAGCCTGCCCAAACAAGGCATCACGGCGGGAATCCTTGTCCAAGCAATAATGGGCTGTAAAGGTATGAACCGAGGCCCAGGTGGCCGCTCGACAGATTTGGTCGATGGACACAGAATTTAGATGAGCCATAGAGGCTGCCATGGCCCTCACATTGTGAGCTGTGACATGGCCCTCCAGAGAAAGGTTCTTACTCTGGTAGGCGAAAGAAATACACTGAGCAATCCAATTGGACAGAGTTCTCTTAGAGACTGGAAGTCCTAAATGAGAGGGATCGAAAGCAACAAAGAGTTGAGAAGACTTTCTATGTTGCTGTGTCCTTTGTAAGTAAAAAGCAAGCGCTCTCTTACAATCCAGGGTATGGAGATTCCTCTCTGCACTTGATGCATGAGGTCCTGGAAAAAAAGACAGATAAATATACCTCCTGGTTCAGATGAAAAGGTGAGACCACTTTAGGCATAAAGTGTGGATTGGTCCTGAGGACTACCCTTGTCATGATGGAACCTTGTATAAGGAGGATTAGCCACCAAGGCTTGCAGCTCACTGATGCGGCGAGCTGAAGTGACTGCAATGAGAAAAATAACCTTCCAGGAAAGGAATTTCAAGGAGGTAGTGGCTAAGGGTTCAAAGGGTGGCTGCATAAGCTGGCCAAGAACCAGATTCAAGTCCCATGCCACTGGAGGTGGTCTAATGGGAGGTTTAGTTAAAAGAAGGCCTCTCATGAATCTTGCTATAAGAGGATGAGAGGAAATAGGCTGTCCATTGAGAGATTTAAGGGATGCTGCAATAGCACTCAAATGGACTCTTACTGAATTCGTTTTAAGGCCTGCATGGGATAAATGCAGCAAATACTCTAGTAAAGAATTCAGAGGTATTGCAAGAGGGTTAAGACCCTTCTCTGCACACCAAATGGTAAACCTTTTCCATTTAAAAGCATAGGAACGTCTAGTGGAAGGCTTTCTGGAAGCATGAAGGATATCCTTCACTTGCTGAGAAAGATGCAAATCTTGAAGGTCTAGGCCTTCAGCAACCAGGCTCTGAGGTGAAGAGACTAGGGATTTGGGTGCCACAACGTTCCCTCCTCCTGGGACAGGAGGTCTGGAGCAGATCCCAAGTCCAGAGAGAGAGCTTGAGAGAGATGCAGAAGTAGAGGGTACCACACTTGGCGTGGCCAATGTGGTGCTATGAGGATCATAGACCCCTTGTCTCTCTGAAGTTTGAACAGTGTCTTGGGAATTAGGGGAATGGGTGGAAAGGCATAGAGGAAGTCTTGCCCCCAATGAAGGAGGAAGGCATCCCTGGCCTGAACTCCCCGACACGGAATCCTGGAACAGAACCGGGGAAGTTTGGCATTACACGGACTTGCAAACAGGTCTATGTCCGGGGTTCCCCAAATTCGGAAGATCCTGGCTATCTGGTCCCCATGGAGGGACCATTCGTCTGGAAGCAGAACTCGAGACTGAGTCTGTCTGCCCAAGAGTTTTGAACCCCTGGAAGATACACTGCCATGAGATGAATTTGATGCTCTCTGGCAAAGGCCCACAATCTCAAAGCTTCGTTGCAAAGCGACAGAGCGCCAGTCCCTCCCCGCTTGTTCACGTAGAACATGGCTACTTGGTTGTCCGTGTGGATGAGGACTGTCTTGTAGCTGAGCAGGGTGTGGAAGACAGAGCTAGAAAAATTGCTCTGAGCTCTAAGAGGTTGATATGTAGAAATGTCTCCTGTGGAAACCAGATGCCTTGAGTGGAGAGATCTTGTAGATGAGCTCCCCAACCTCTTGGAGAGGCATCTGTTGTAAGGGTTGCTTGGGGTAACACCTGTTGAAAGGGGGACCACAGCAACAGATTTTGAGTGGACTTCCACCACTGGAGAGAGCAAAAGAGGCGACTGGAGGTTGCTATTTTGTCTGACAGGCACCCTGATGCCTGGGTCCATTGGGTGGACAGAGTCCATTGAGCTGCCCTCATGTGAAGGCGAGCGTAAGGAACCACATGCACAGTGGATGCCATGTGGCCTAACAGTTGTAACATCTCTCGAGCAGTTAAATGGGATTTTAACTGAATCTGTGAGGCTAACTGCACCAAGCGTAGGCAACGGGCCTGGGGAAGATAGGCCCTTGCAGTTGTGGTATCCAGCAAGGCCCCTATGAACTCTAGAGACTGAGTAGGGGTGAGATGGGATTTTGGGATGTTTATTACAAGTCCCAGATACTGAAGAACACACCTTGTGCAGGCTAGGGAAGTCTGGGCCTCTGACTGGGATGGAGCTCGGATGAGCCAGTCGTCCAGATATGGGAATACGAATATCCCTAGAGTGCGTAGAAATGCAGCTACTACTGCCATGCATTTTGTGAACACTCTTGGTGCAGAGGCCAGACCGAAAGGAAGCACTTTGTATTGGTAGTGCTTTCCTCGATAAAGGAACCGAAGGAACCTTCTGTGTGTTGGATGGATGAGGACATGGGTGTACGCATCCTTGAGGTCTACAGAACAAAGCCAATCCTGACTCTGAAGGTATGGAAGGAGAGCACCGAGAGAAATCATCTTGAATTTCTCCTTGCATAGAAACTTGTTCAATTCTCTGAGATCTAATATGGGTCTGTAGCCCCCTGTTTTCTTTGGGATAAGAAAGTAGGGGGAGTAGAACCCTGAGCCCTGTTGAAGAAGGGGTACTTCTTCTATTGCCCCTTGGGCAAGAAGGGTAGCAATCTCCTGACCCAGAAGGTCGAGGAGAGATGTTGGAGAAATGGAACTGTCTCACCATGGTGTGAGGAGGAAGGTTTAAGAAATGAAGCTTGTAGCCCTCCCTTATGATGGAGAGGGTCCATTGCTCTGCTGTGATTTGTTCCCACCTGGGAGCAAAGTGAGCTAACCTTCCTGGAATGGTGAGAGGCTCTGGTTCTTTTAGAGCCAGAAAAGCTAAGTTCTCTAGTTGAAAGTCAAAGGCCCTGAGGAGGCTGAGGCTGTTGGGCCGTAGCAGCCCTTGCAGCCTTAGGCTTGGCCTGTTTAGGTTGTTGCTGTCGCTTTGCAGCAAAACGACCTGCAGAAGATGCCTATTGACCATAACCAGGATAATAGCTCCCTTTTTTGGGAAAAAATCCCTTTTTGAACAACCTTTTCTTAACAGGAGCAGAAGTAGACTTTGAAAGTCTATCTAAAGCAGAATTTTCAGCATCCGTCCGAGTGGCCTTTGCTTGCCAATCTTTGCCAAAAAGGTTTTCACCTGTACAAGGAAGATTTCCTAGTCCATCCTGAACCCAGGGTTCCAAATCAGAAGCTTGTAGCCAAGCAACTCTGCGTGCACCTATGGCAATAGCCGAGGCTCTGCTAGCACACTCAGAAGAGTCAAAGGCTGCACGGTTGGAAAACTTGGAAACATCCTGGGCATGTTTAAGCCAGGTGAGAAACTCCTCTTATCTTCTGAAACAAAAGGAGATAAAGTTTGTAGGTGATCTGTAACTTCTTTTAGAAACATCCCCATATAAAGACTATAGGAGTTAATTCTAGCCACAAGCATATTGGCCTGGAAAATTCTCCTGCCAAAAGCATCTAAGGTTCTGCATTCTCTTCCTGGAGGATTAGATGAGTGCCTTTTTGCACTCTTTATCCTCTTCATAGCAGACTCCACCACAATAGAGTGGTGAGGAAGCTGAGTCTTATGAAAGCCAGGACAAGGAGGAACACGGTACATGGTGTCCAACCTACGAGAATGAGGGGAGGTGGTGAGAGGTGTCTCCCATATGCCCAACATGTGATCATAAAGGATCTCATGAATTGGTAAAGTAGCTGCCTCTTTAGGAGCCTTAGGGTATTGTAAGATATCCAATTTTTTGGCTCTAGGCTCAGCTTCAGGGGCCACTGAAATGTAGAGGCCCCTGGCCACTTCCCTAATGAAGTCTTGAAAAGACAAGTCTTCTGGAGGAGACGTTCTTTTTGGAGAAGGCCCCTGAGGAAGGAGTACCGATGCTTCGACAGAAACCTCTGATTCATCAGTGTCTTCAGAGGAATCGAAGTATCGCCTATCTGGATGCTCCTGCAGAGCCCGATACGCGTACCGAGTGGTATCAACATCAGGAGTGATCGGTACCGATTTGGTACCGATGGGCATCACAGAACAGGGTACCGCTGCAGTCGACACCGAAGCCGATGTCAATGCAATCGGTACCAGCACCGGAACCGATATCGGTGCCGGTACCGACAACGGAGTTTGTTGCGGTATCGGAGGCATCGCAGCTTGTATGAATGCCGTAATGGCACGCTGCATGGTCATAATATTCTGATCCATCGACGCCACCAATGTCTGGATGTCGGTACCAGTGGGAACCACCGGTACCCCAGAACATGGCAACAGGTGATCGGTTGAGGCCGAGCCATCGATGTCAACCTGTGACCCCATAGATAAAGCTTTGGAAGCCGGAGCCTCCCGCCGGGGTAATTTTGCCAGTGCGGATTCCTCGAGAGCAAGCCCGGAGGCATCTCGATACTTACAGGGAGATCTACACTTCGAGGAACGGCTGGACTTGAGTTTGGTTACCTGAGATCCATGGGAGGAAGAAGCAGCCCTGGAAGACGTCGATGCTACTGCAGCTGCATCAGAGGGAAACAGGGTACTGAGCTTGGCTGCTCGATTCTGTAGACCTCTTTTAGACATCATGGAACAGGACTCACAATCCGTGATGGAGTTGTCAGGACCCAAACATTTTAGACACCAGTCATGGGTGTCAGTGACAGAAATAGTGCCGCTGCACTTCGTGCACTTTTTAAACCCAGAAGCGGGCTTCTCCATGAGGAGAATTTCTCGTAGGCCTAAGGCCAAAAGAAAAAAGCACAGAAGTGAAAATAGTAGGTTTTTTTTTTTTTTTTAAAGAAAGAAAGACCGGCGGTACCGGTCCGACGTCGAAGAAGGCAGACGGGCGACCAAAGAAATAAAATAAAGAACTTCTTCAGCGGTGACAGGAACACGACCTGCTGGCTCCGCGGAAAAGAAGAACTGGAGAGAGGCGGTTAGGAAAGGCAAGAAGGCAGCGCGCAGGCGCTGTGGGATGCTCCCAAAAGCTTTCCTTTTGGACGCTGGGGAGCGTTCCCGCGCAGGCTCCGTCGGTACCGACGATACCCATATGTGAAGACTCATTCCTGCTTGTTCCTGGAGATCTAACTGCATAACTGAGTCTTGTTTGCAAATAACTGTGAATCTGTGTGTCTCCACATAGCTCTCTATCTGTCCATCTTATTGGGTTCCCTTACCCACTCCATTGCTGTAGACGTTTAAGTTTTAAACTTTTACCCTTTCTCAGCTGTAACTTACCTTGCCTCTCTCAACTAACTGGGCTTTATCTGGTACCCCTCTCCCCCCTGCTGAGGGTTCAGGACAGGGTACCTTGTACCTGCCATCTTTAATAGGACTTATCTCCCTCCCTCCCTCCCCGGCACCCACCCTCCCCTGGGGTAATTGTAGTTTTATAGGTACCTGCACATCTTAGAGGAAAGGGGCTGATCTCAGGTGCAGCTCGTTATCCAAATCAGTCATACACGGAGGACCTGAGATTAATTAATTAAGCTTCAGGTACACAAGGTGTATTAGGGGTATTAGATACACTTTTATTGGTATAAGCATCTACACCAATCCTTATTATATACAGAATTTAAAAGACCTAAACACAAGCTTTAAACTAAGATGCAGACAGAAGTCCAGCAACGAGATGGGGGTTCTCCGGTCTTTTGCATTGAATGTCACATGTATGATTTTCTCCCAGTTGGTGAGAGGTCTTACATATGCACTAAGTGCAAAGAACTCCTTGCTCTCAGGGAACGAGTCCGTTCTCTAGAGGCTAGAGTAGCAGACCTGGAAGACATAAGAAAGACAGAGAAGTACATGGACGTGACCTACAGGGATATAGTCCTGAAGTCCCACCTCCAGTCTGGCAGCATCCCTGTTGCCATGGAGGAGAGAGGTCACGTGAGAGGGGAGCATCACCCTGGTGTGGCAGGAAGTGATCCTGTAACTAGGACCTGTCCTCCAGGTGATGTAAAACCCTCTCGCACTGAGGACGTTTCTCCAGGGCCACATGCCCATGAGGGGAGGGTCAGGACAGCTGTTATAGTTGGTGATTCAATCATTAGGAATGTAGATAGCTGGGTGGCTGGTGGACGTGAGGATCGCCTGGTAACATGCCTGCCTGGTGCGAAGGTAGCGGACCTCACGCACCGCCTAGATAGGATCGTAGATAGTGCTGGGGAGGAGTCTGCTGTCTTGGTACATGTTGGTACCAATGACATAGGAAAATGTGGTAGGGAGGTTCTGGAGGCTAAATTTAAGCTTTTAGGTAGGAAGTTGAAATCCAGAACTTCCAGGATAGCGTTCTCCGAAATGCTTCCTGTTCCACGTGCAGGACCCAAAAGACAGGCAGAGCTCCGGAGTCTCAATGCGTGGATGAGACAATGGTGCAAAGATGAGGGTTTTGGATTTGTTAGGAACTGGGGAACATTCTGGGGAAAGGGGGGGCTCTTCCGAAGGGATGGGCTTCACCTTAATCAGGATGGGACCAGACTGCTGGCATTAACCTTTAAAAAAGAGATAGAGAAGCTTTTAAACTAGAAAGCAGGGGAAAGCCGACAGTCACCCAGGAGCGCATGGTTCGGACGAAGGTATCCTTGAAGGATACTACCAAAAGCAGTGAGGTTCCAAAAGGGAGTATAGTAGCCGAAATGCCCTTGAGTAAGGAGCAGACAGAGCATAAAGATGCCAAATTACCCATGCCTACCAATAGCCAGATTAATATGAATAAAATACAGTCTCTAAAATGCTTGTATGCCAATGCTAGAAGTCTAAACAATAAGATGGGAGAGTTAGAATACATAGCACTAAATGAGAGGTTAGATATGATTGCACTCTCGGAGACATGGTGGAAGGAGGATAACCAGTGGGACACTGATACCTGGATACAAACTATATCGTAATGATAGAGCTGATCAAATTGGTGGAGGGGTTGCGCTCTATGTTAGAGAGGGCATTGAGTCAGAAAGGATTAAAGTTTTGCAGGGAACAAAATTTGCTGTAGAATCTCTATGGATTGAAATTCCACTTATGAAGGGGAAGGTGATGGCAGTGGGAGTATACTATCGACCGCCTGGCCAGAATGAACAAATGGATGATGAAATGCTCAAAGAAATCACGGAAGCTAACAAAAGTCACAACAGAGTAGTAATAATGGGTGATTTCAATTACCCCGGTATTGACTGGGTCAGTGTCACGGCAGGACAAGCTAAAGAGGTAAAGTTTCTAGATGGAATAAATGACTGCTTCTTGGAGCAGCTGGTTCATGAACCGACCAGAGGGGAAGCCATACTGGACCTAGTCCTTAGTGGAACACCAGATCTGGTGCAAGAAATAAGGGTGTTGGGACCACTTGGCAATAGTGATCATAGTATGATCATGTTTGATTTAATTATTGGAGGACAAATAGTAAAGGAATCCACAGTACTACCTTTTAACTTTCAAAAGGGAGACTATGATAGAATGAGGAATATAGTTAGGAAAAAACTAAAAGGAGCGGTTCCAAAGGTTAAAGACTTACAGCAAGCTTGGGCGTTATTTAAAACTACTATCCTCGCCCAGACCAGCTGTATTCCACGCATTACGAAGAGTGGAAGAAAGTCCAAAAAACTGCCAGCATGGTTTAAAGGTGGGGTCAGAGAGGCTGTTGCTGCCAAAAAAGCAACCTTCAGGAAATGGAAAAAAGAGGCAAATGATGAAAACTGGAAACAGCACAAGCACTGGCAAGTTAAATGCAAAGCATTGATAAGGCAGGCAAAGCGGGAATTTGAGAAGAAACTTGCTACGGAAGCAAAAACACGAAATAAAGACTTTTTCAAGTACATTCGTAGCAAAAGGCCTGTGAGAGAGTCAATTGGACCGTTAGATGATAGAGGGGTAAAAGGGGCAGTAAGAGGAGACAAGGCTATAGCAGAAAGACTGAATGAATTCTTTGCTTCGGTCTTTACTGAGGAAGATGTAGGGATGTTACCCAAGACTGAAGTGGTATTTAAAGGTGATACTGCAGAGGAATTGAGAGAAATATCGCTACACCGGGAAGATATATTACAACTATTTGATAAACTGAATAGTAGCAAATCACCTGGACCGGATGGTATACATCCCAGAGTGTTGAAAGAGCTGAAATATGAGATTGCAGACTTGCTATTGGTAATCTGTGAACTTTCATTAAAAACATCTGTAATACCTGAAGATTGGAGGGTCGCCAACGTAACACCAATTTTTAAAAAGGGTTCCAGGGGTGACCCGGGAAATTACAGACCGGTGAGCCTGACGTCAGTACCAGGGAAAATGGTAGAAACCATCATAAAGAACAAAATTACACAGCATGTAGATAGTCATGGCCTAATGGGAGACAGCCAACATGGCTTTAGACAAGGAAGATCTTGTCTTACTAATCTGATATGTTTTTTGAAGGTGTGCATAAACAGATAGACAAAGGTGAGTCGGTTGATATAGTGTATCTGGACTTTCAGAAAGCTTTTGACAAGGTCCCCCATCAGAGACTTTTGGCAAAGCTAATAAGTCATGGGATAGGAGGCAGTGTACTATTGTGGATCGGGAACTGGTTAAAAGATAGAAAGCAGAGGGTAGGGCTAAATGGCCAATATTCCCAATGGAAAAAAGGTGAATAGTGGAGTACCCCAGGGATCTGTACTGGGTCCGCTACTTTTTGACATATTCATAAATGACCTGGAAAAGGGAATAACTAGTGAGGTTATCAAATTTGCAGATGACACAAAACTGTTTAAAGCTGTTAAAACCCAAGAGGATTGTAGAAAACTGCAGGAGGATCTGGATAAATTGGAAGACTGGGCATCCAAGTGGCAGATGAAATTTAATGTGGACAAGTGCAAAGTTATGCACCTAGGAAAGAACAACCCACACTATAGTTACACGATGCAAGGCTCCACATTAGAAACCACCACCCAGGAAAAAGATTTAGGAGTCATCGTGGATAACATGTTAAAACCCTCCGCTCAGTGTGCAGCGGCAGCCAAGAAAGCAAATAGAATGCTAGGTATCATAAGGAAAGGGATGGAAAATAAAACAAAGGATATTATAATGCCTCTGTATCGCTCCATAGTACGACCGCACCTTGAATATTGTGTGCAATTCTGGTCACCGTATCTCAAAAAGGACATAGCGTTATTAGAAAAAGTACAGAGAAGAGCCACCAATTGGTGAAGGGGATGGAAGGCTACTCCTATGGAGAGAGGCTAAATAGGTTAGGGCTCTTTAACCTGGAAAAGAGACGGCTGAGGGGAGATATGATAGAGGTCTATAAATTAATGAATGGAGTGGAACGGATAAACGTGGATCAATTGTTTACACTATCAGAATATAGGAAGACTAGGGGACATGTAATGAAGCTACAGGGTAAACTATTTAAGACAAATAAGAGAAAATATGTTTTCACTCAACGTGTAACCAAACTCTGGAATCTGTTACCAGAGGATGTAGTAAGGGCTGTTAGTATAGCTGGGTTTAAAAAAAGGTTTGGACAAGTTCCTGGAGGAAAGGTCCATAAACCACTATTAAAAAGGGACCCAGGATATCAATGCTTGACCCAGTACAAGCATTGAGGAACCTGTGTCTTTTGGGGATATTGCTAGGTGCGCATGACCTAGATTGGCCACTGTTGGAAACAGGATACTGGGCTTGATGGACCTCGGTCTGACCCAGTATGGCATGTCTTATGTTCTTATCTATGCTCCAGGAACAAGTAGGAATGTAGTATTCACATATGGGGACTCCCTAGCTACAGATGCCAGGGAGAAACCCCAGACGTTGTGTGCCCTTTTGAAAGGGCTCCACGTCCCCCCATGGATATCTAGCATCCTACCAGGGATGGTGGGTAGGAGTTAAGTATGGAACAGGTGTTGAAGAACAGCCTGATGAAACAAGGCATCCCGGCGGGAGTCCTTGTCCAAGCAGTATTGGGCTGTGAAGGTATGAACAGAGGCCCAGGTAGCTGCTCGACAGATGTCGTCCATAGACACGGAGTGAAGATGAGCCATAGAGGCTGCCATGGCTCTCACATTGTGCGCTGTGACATGGCCTTCAAGAGGAAGGTTCTTACTCCGATAGGTAAAAGATAAACACTGTGCAATCCAGTTGGACAGTGTCCTTTTGGAGACTGGAAGCCCTAAATGACTAGGATCAAAAGCAACAAAGAGTTGAGAGGGCTTTCTATGTTGCTACGTCCTTTGCAAGTAAAAAGCCAAAGCTCTTTTACAGTCCAAAGTATGAAGATTCCTTTCTGCATTAGAGGCATGAGGCCTGAGGCCTTGGGAAAAAAACAGGAAGGTAAACTGCTTGGTTTAAATGAAAAGGTGAAACCACCTTTGGCATAAAGTGAGGATGAGTCCTAAGGACTACCTTATCATGATGGAACCTTGTATAAGGAGGATCAGCTACCAATGCATGCAATTCACTGATGTGACGTGCTGATGTGACTGCAATACGAAAAATAACCTTCCAGGAAAGGAATTTCAAAGAGGTAGTAGCTAATGGCTCAAAAGGCGGCTTCATGAGCTGGCCAAGAACCAGATTTAAATCCCATGCCACCGGTGGTGGCTTAACGGGAGGCTTAATTAGAAGGCCTCTCATAAATCTCGCTATGATAGGATGAGAAGAAATAGGTTGCCCATTTAAAGGTTTGAGAGAAGCTGCAATAGCACTCAAATGAACTCTCACTGAATTGGTCTTAAGCCCTGCATTAGACAAATAAAGGAGATATTCCAGTAATGATTCCAGAAGTATCACAAGAGCGTTAAGACCCTTCTGCGAGCACCATATGGTAAACCTTTTCTACTTGAAAGCATAAGAGCGTCTTGTGGATGGTTTCCTGGAAGCATAAAGGATATCCTGTACTTGCTGAGAAAGGTTAAGACCATGAAGTTCTAGGCTTTCAGCAACCAGGTCCTGAGATGTAGAGACTGGGGATTGGGATGCCTGAGCATTCCATCCTCCTGGGATAGGAGATCTGGAGCAGATCCTAACTCCAGAGATGGAGCTTGAGAGAGATGTAAGAGCAGAGGGTACCACACTTGTCGTGGCCAATGTGGGGCTATGAGAATCATATGGCCTCTGTCTCTCAAGCTTGAATAAAGTTCTGGGAATTAGGGGAATGAATGGGAAGGCATACAGAAAGTCCCGACCCCAATGGAGGAGGAAGGCATCCCTGGCCTGACAACCCTGAGACGGAATTCTGGAACAGAACCGGGGAAGTTTGGCATTCAGTGGACTTGCAAAGAGGTCTATGTCCGGGGTTCCCCAAAATTGGAAAATTTTGGCCACCTGGTCTGCATGGAGACACCATTCGTGTGGAAGCAGAACTCGACTGAGTCTGTCTGCCCAAGAGTTTTGAATGCCTGGGAGACACAATGCAAGGAGATGAATCTGATGCTCTCTGGCGAGGACCCAAAGTCGCAAAGCTTCGTTGCAGAGTGACAGAGAGCCTGTTCCGCCCTGCTTGTTCACATAGAACATGGCTACCTGGTTGTCCGTTTGAATTAGGACAGTTTTGTAGCTGAGCTGGGTGTGAAACACTCGAAGAGCAAGAAAGATTGCTCTGAGCTCTAGGAGATTGATGTGTAGATTGGTCTCCTGTGGAGTCCAGGTACCCTGGGTAGAGGCCTTGCAAATAGGCTCCCCAACCCACCTGTGAGGCATCTGTTGTTAGAGTTACTTGGGGTGGGGGTTGCTGAAAAGGGGACCCCACCAACAGATTCTGGGGTGACCGCCACCATTGGAGGGACAAAATAAGACGATCTGAGGTTCCTATTTTGTCTGACAGGCAACCTGACGCCCGAGTCCATTGATAAAGTCCACTGGGCTGCCCTCATATGGAGGCGAGCATAAGGGACCACATGCACAGTGGATGCCATGTGGCCTAGCAACTGTAACATATCCCGAGCAGTGAGGTGAGGCTTTAGCATTGCTTGGAAAGCTAACTGCACAATGCAAAGGCAGCGGGACTGTGGAAGATAGGCCCTTGTCTGTCCGGTATCCAGCAGGGCTCCTATGAACTCTAAAGACTGAGTGGGAGCTAGGTTGGATTTTGGGAAGTTTATGACAAGTCCCAAATATTGAAGGATACGCATTGTGTGAGATAGAGAAAACCTGGCCTCTGGCTCTGATGGGGCTCGAATGAGCCAATCGTCCAAGTAAGGGAAGATGAATATTTTTAGGGTGCGGAGAAATGCTGCCACCACAGCCATGCATTTTGTGAACACCCTTGGTGCCGAGGCCAGGCCAAAAGGAAGAACTCTGTATTGGTAGTGCTTCCCTTGAAATAGAAAGCGAAGAAACCTTCGGTGAGTTGCATGGATGAGAACATGAGTGTACGCATCCTTGAGATCTAGAGAACAAAGCCAGTCCTGACTCTGAAGGTATGGCAGTAGAGTTCCCAGAGAAATCATTTTGAATTTCTCTTTGAACAGGAATTTGTTCAAATCTCTGAGGTCCAAAATGGGTCTGTGCCCTCCTGTTTTCTTTGGAATAAGGAAAAAGGGGGAATAGAATCCTGCACCTTGTTGATGAATAGGTACTTCTTCTATTGCCCCTTGGGCAAGAAGCAGACTGACCTCGTGATCAAACTGGGAGTTGAGAGAGGTCCGAGAATTGAACTGTCTTACCATTTTAGGAGGGGGCATGCTGAGGAAGTGAAGCTTGTATCACTCTCTTACAATGGACAGAGTCCAACTTTCTGCAGTTATCTGCCCCCATCTGGGGGAAAAATAACAACCTTCCGGGAATGGTGGAAGGCTCTGGCCCGTTCAGGGCCAGGAAGACAAAGTTCTCTAGATGGGAGTCAAAGCCCCTGTGGAGGCTGAATCTGCTGAGCTGGTTGAGGCTTAGCAGCCTTTGTTTAGGTTGCTGCTGACCCTTTTGGGCAGACTGACCTGAACGATGCCCTTGCTGGGTATAGGAGGGGTAGAACTACTTCTTTCTAGTGAAGAATGGTTTTTTGTAGGACTTTTTCCTTGCAGGATCAGCTGTAGATTTTGATAGTCTATCCAAGGTGAGATTATCAGCATCTAGCTCATTAGCTTTCTCTTGCCAATTTTTGCCAAATAGATTCTCTCCTGTGCAAGGAATATTCCCCAGTTTGTCCTGTACCCAAAGTTCCAAGTCAGATGCCTGGAGCCAGGCAATCCTACGTGCGCCTGTGGCAATAGCAGAAGTTCTGCTTATGCACTCAAAACAAATCAAAAGCTGCACGATTTACGAATTTGGAAACATCCTGAGCATGTTTGATAAGTGCAAGATAATCTCGTCTCTTATCAACAGGAAGGAGAGGGCTCAAACTGTAGATCTCCTGTAACTTCCTTAAGGAACATTCCCATATATAAAATGTAGGAACTAATCCTGGCAGAAAGCATAGAGGCTGGGAAGGTTCGACGCCCAATGGCATCAAGAGTTCTACATTCACATCCTGGAGGATTAGATGCATGCCTTTTAGAAGTCTTTATCCTTCTCATAACTGATTCCACCACCATGGAATGGTGGGGCAGCTGAGTTTTTTGAAATCCAGGACAGGGAGGAACTTGATGCATGGTATCGAGCTTACGAGAATGAGAAGTGGTGAGAGGTGTTTCCCACATTCTTAGCATGAGATCATGCAAGATCTCATGAATAGGCAAAGTAGCTGACTCTTTGTGAGCTTTAGGATACTGTAAAATCTCCAATTCCTTCGCTCTAGGCTGTTTCAGGAGCCACTGTGATGAAAAGACCTCGAAGCACATCCCGGATAAAATCCTGGAAGGATATATCCTCTGGGAGGAGACATCCTACGTCTAGGAGAGGAAGAATCCTCAGGAAGAAGTACTCTGGTATCGACAGAGCTGTCAGTCTTCAGACTCTGAGGATTCAAAGTATCTCCTGTCCGGGTAATCGTGCAGCGCACGATACTGGTACCGATCGAAGTCGGTATCGACAGGGTCCGGTACCGACTTGTCAGTACCGGAGGGAACAGCAGGCGTCGGTACCGGTAGTCCACCTGCTGAGATCAATGCAATTGGCCCAGGTACCAATGTAGGTGCCGGTACCGGTTGAATTGCCTGAAGCGGTTTCGGGGGCATCGATGCCGAGAGAAGAGCCGCCAGACTGCATTCAATAGCCAAGAATCTCTGGTCTATCGACGCCGCCGATGCCTGGGTATCGGTACCGGACAAAGCGGCCAGTACCCCAGAGCATGGCACCAGTAGTTCTGCCGAGGTTGGGGCTTTGAGAACTTCCTGGAGCCCCGATGATGCTTTGGAAGCCGAAGCCTCCCCCTGGGGCAATTTTGCCGGTGTAAGTCCCTCAAGGGCAACGCCAGAGGCATCTCGATACTTGGAAGGAGATCTACCCTTTGAGGACCGGCCAGATTTATGTTTAGTTACCTGAGATCCATGGGAGGAAGACGAAGCCCTAGAAGATGTTGATGCCACAGATGCTGCATCGGAGGGAAAAAGGGTGCTAAGTTTAGCAGCTTGGTTTTGCCGACCCCTCTTCGACATCATCCCACAGGCAACACACTCGGAGATAGAGTGGTCAGGACCTAAACATTTGAGGCACCACTCATGGGTGTCGGTGACGGAGATGGTACCGCCACACTTGGAACACTTTTTAAAAAACGAAGTGAGTTTTTCCATTGTAGAAGAAAGTTGGGCCTAGTGCCCAAAATGGCGCATGGCACCAGAGGAGAAAAAAGCTGGAAAAGGGGTTTTTTTTGTTTTTTTTTACAAGGAAAAGAAAGAAAGAACCGGCGGTACCAGTGTAGCGTCGAAGGAAGGCAGACGCGACCACAAAAAAGAAGAATAAAAGATATTTTCTGAGGTGACAGGAAGTGCGACCTGCCGGCTCCACGGAAAACGAAGAACTGGAGAGACACAGTTGGGAAAGGCGGGAAGGCAGCACGCAGGCGCTGTGGGATGCTCCCAAAAGCTTTCTAATTGGACGCTGGGGAGCGTTCCCGCGCAGGCTCCGTCAGTACCAACGATACCCATATGTGAAGACTACATTCCTGCTTGTTCCTGGAGATCAGATATGCCAGAGTCCCCTGGTGCATCTTCAGTCCCACCCCAGAGCATACTCCTCTGAGCTCCTGTGTTCAGCTCCCTCCACCCAGTGTCCCAGCATCTAGCACCCAACCCACACCCACCACTCCTGTGCTCATGTAGTATTTTTTCCTTTACACAACAGATCACTTTCTTCTACATGTTAAGCTTCCTGGGGCACCACCATACATGGTCAAAAATCCCAAAAGGTAACCAATCAGTACCCAAGCAGTAGGCGGCTACCTACCTGTACAAAGAGCCAGGAGGTGACCAGTGCCAGGCTGCTGTACTGACCGTTGAACCGATAGTGATAGGCGTAAAAGGCAAAATGGTACAAATAGAAGAACCTGGGAAGAGAAGAGAGAGAGTTACATAGTACCTGCTGCATCATGCTGTGCCTGGCAATGTGTAGAGATTTCTGATCTGCACCTAATACCTCCACCTCCAAATGAATGTCGGCACCCATACTTCACCATGTCTCGCAGTCGAACGTCTGGCTGAAATTTCAGGGCCTTCATCGCATCCAGTATTTCTGGTAATACAGAAAGCACTTACCTCAGCCAGTGCCTTTTACTGGTGCTGGTATGACAACAGATGGCATCGTACTGGTCTGCCAACCACACAATAAGGATGATGTAAAAGGCTGTGGTGGTATCATTGAAGAATTCGGACATAATGGCCTCCATACCTGCCGGAAACAATCAACATGACACTCAGCAGCAGCTTTCTATGGAATGAGGGCGCTTTGGATATAAAATGTCTGGATCCCATGTAGAAAGCAAAAATGAAAAAAAGCATCCCAACAACAATTGTAACCTTTCGCCACTCTCTACTTTTGGTTACACTCCATTTGGTCCTGGGTTCATTTCACAGAGACAGTAGGGTTAGTAGCACAATAAGACAACCCAAACTGGTATAGAAATAGGCTTATTACAAAGGTGCAGAACAGATGTAAAAAGCCGTTATAAAGCTGCTTCGGTCAGAAGTGGGTGTTCAAAGAATAGGAAGAGAAGAGAAAGAAGGGTGGGGGGGGGGGGGTAAGAAGTGGGGTGTAAGGAGTGTCCGATGAAATAAGAAGAGATATTTTTGTGCTTCTCTGTATTTATAGTGAAATTCTTCAGCACCTCCCTTTGTCATAATTTGGTTTGTTTGAGGACTGATCTCTCCTGAATAGCAAGGGGCTGTTGTCTTACAGACTAATCAGGCAAACTAGGCCCATTAAATCTGGAGACTGACGTCACCAGGGGGTCAGAGCTAATCTCATCAGGTAAACTACGCTCATTAAGTCTGGAGACTGACATCACCA
Organism: Ichthyophis bannanicus; assembly: GCA_033557465.1. Lineage (NCBI taxonomy): Eukaryota > Metazoa > Chordata > Amphibia > Gymnophiona > Ichthyophiidae > Ichthyophis > Ichthyophis bannanicus. Next base: position 311,141,260 of record CM066039.1, read on the forward strand.
GAGTGTCAAAGCTGCTTGCAATCCAAGGTCTGGGAAAAGCCATGACACCTATGCTAGGCATAATGTCATGCTGATGTATGCTGACAATCACCCCCCCCATCCCTACTAATACTGTATTCCATGAAAAGGGCCCCTCCCAATACTGCTGCAAGGCCACATCTCTACAGGAAGTGAGAGGTCACCAACTCTACGACTAGAGATGCAGAGGGGACAAATCCCATCATGTTCCTTGGGGAATTTTAATGTGTGCATGTTTTAACACAGTTTCTTTTTTCTTAAATATCAAGAACATAGGTATGTGTTTTCCAGTTTCTTAAAATCAGCAATACAACTTCAGAAGCTCATATGAAGCAGCAGCAACAACCCTATAGAAAAAGGCACAGGAGGAACATACAAAAGCAGCAGGAACAATCCTAAAGCAAAAGGCAAGGGGGTAACCTGCAGGGAGACCAAAGTTGTTCACAGGGCTGGCTAACTATCAAGAAAAGGAAAATGAAGTGGTCCATCTAAGACACAATCTCTGGGGGAGAGAGGGGGCTGTGGCAAAAAGCAGGGCATCCAAAGCTAACAATAGATTCTGCCAACTAGGTCGGGGGGGGGGGGAGGAAGGCAGGCTTAAGGTTTGCCTAGGACACCAACATCTTGAACCAACTTTGGGGCAAACCCTTGTTGTTTACCATAATGGGGGTTCTCTATAAGCAAGCAAATGGATCAGCCACACAAGTAGGTGACTACATCCGTGTGTGTGCTGGCATGTGCTCTCTCAGAGTTCATTAAAATAACCGAAGCTGTTCCGAGCACAAAAGCGCGTTCCTGCATCTCCACTCCCTTACAGAACATAGCAGCCTTAGTTTTTCCACACTGGTGCACAGCCATGTTGAGTCTCTGGTCCATATTTCCTCAGTGGGCAACTTTGTTTACTTCTTGTCTAGTGAATTTATCCTCTGGTAGATTTTTCTGCCCCCAACTTTCTCCCTCCAACAAATTTTTCTTTAGTACTTCACTGCTATAGAAGTCGCCAAGAAATGCCAGCTTCAAGAAATGTAAGTGTGGCTGGAAGATGGTCACTAAAGACACATATTCCAAATGCTAGAAATATCTTCGACACTATTATACTAGTCGTTTCTTCTTATTGTGGAAAGGTATCTTCCCAACATCAGGAAGCTGCAGGAACTAGCTGCTTCAAGATCTCAATCCCCTCCTCGGTCCACATTAGGCATTTCTCCAAACAACTGAAAAAAGGCCCATGAACAGCACTTTCCTAGGAGTCAAGAACATGTTAAAAGCATTAATTTCATTCTATGGTGAGAAACAAGGATAAAGAGACCATCTTCAATGAAGTCAAAAGAGTATCATTTATGCAATGAAGGAAAAAAGAGCACTCAAGACATTTCTCTAAAAAGCACAGATCAAGGGACATCGTACCACTGTCAACACAATCCCCATAGCAAAGATCTATTCTGCTGCAGACACCTTCAACACAAACTCATATGTGCACACCACTGGCACAAACACAGGAGCATGAGCAAGGTGCTTCACAGTTCTTTGGCACAGCATCAGATAGACTCTGCATACCTTTCCCCAATATCTGTACAGAAGAGAAGCCATCTCTTAATTGGTGAGATTTAAATTTAAGAGCATTAACCAATGTAATTCAACTCATCTTTGGATCATTCTTTCATCTTTTAATGCTGGAAGCAATTTGTTTGCAAGTACATGGTACTTGCACCAGTGCCCACAGAAGACCTTCCTCTTCAGCTCTTTGATTCTGGAAATATTGTAATGACAATTGTTGTTGTTGTTGTTAAGTGTCGTTGAGTTGGAGTCGACTCATGGCGACCCTCTGGATAGCTATCCTAAACCCAATGACAATTACAGACAATTATTTGAGGAATCAATGATTGCTCCAAAGACTGAATTGGAGGAATCCGTTTCTCGCCTACAGAAAGATCTGCCTTTCTACAACATTAAAAAAGCAATAATTCAGAATATATGAACCATGCATCTAATGAAGATGACCAAGACAGCCAAACACACGCCTCCAAATCTTCACAATTTTTTTGAATGATCAGAGGTGGCATCTCTAAAAGAGGACTTGGTTGGCTTCTTATCACATCTCTCATCAGCGACTCCAGCTGAGGACATGGCCTACGTTCTTTTGGAGCCTGGCAAAACTGATCCTATTTTCCATTCAAAGGAGGACCTACAGATATCTTCTATCTACTTCATGTAATTCACCCTCTTAAAGGTAAGCAGTTCCCCTCAGACTACAGCAGTCAATTCAGTTTTGCATCTGGTAAGATCCACTTAATGGTAAATGTCCCAAACCTTACTCAAACATCTCCTGATACAAGCGTTTTGAGTTGCAATGCTCAGCTCACCAGTTCTAAACAGATACATGTATTCAAACACCCACCAATTCCAAGCAGGAAGGCTCAATTCCAAATTATAGATTAATGAAGTGGAGGAAACATGGTTAAAAACGTATCAGATAGGCACACAAAGCATTTGAGACAGCAGTGCACACCTCAGTCATTTCAGTACCAGCCAAAACACCATTGGTTAAAAACATAAGACCAGTGGTGAGATTCAAATCCTCACAGGAACCAGTTCAGTCCATGGTAGGAAGCAGCTGGGTCGCACCAGTTTGCACAAGCTGGTTCCTAGCGTTTCCCATGTTCGTCGAATCAGTCCCTCAGGCTCTTTTACCACCAGATCTGCACTGGCAACTTTCAAAACAGCCATCATTATTTGGATGGCATCGGGGGCTTTTCCCCGATGCCATCCAAATAATGTTGGTTTTTTTGAAACCCGACAGTGCCGATCTGGCAGTGAAACAGTCTGTAGGGACCGGTTTAGCGAACACAGGAAATGCTAGGAACCAATGCGAATCAGCTGGATCCCACCACTGCATAAGACTTATTTCATGACTTACACAACAAGCTGGTTAGTTGATCCTAGGAATGAATCTATCCGGAGTGAAAGTGGAGGAAACAGTAGTTGTGATCGGGTTCTAAGAAGCTGTTCTAGTTTTACAAGAAAACAATCTTATCAAAGAAATCTTTGAAAACAGCATACCAGGTCTAAGTATCTGTCTCAACCTTCCTCTCAAGAGTAACCGAGAACAAGGCAAAGAGAAGCCACAGAAGTCTCAGGTTTGGGACACCAAGTCAAATCCTTCTTCCTTTAAGGGGAAGAGAACTATCAATCTTCCAACAGTGCCTCTTTCACATATAACAGTACAAGAACAGTATTTTCCACTTTTGGGATAACTGAGCATCGAAAAAATTCCTGACACATGGATATTGAAGGACAGGAACCAAAAGCACACACAAACACACACAAAGGAAAAATTTATCTTCTTTAATAAAAATCTTCAAACTTGAGCACATGAAGACACACCCTGCATAGCCATGTTTTGACAATATGTCTTCATCAGGGGTTGGTATATTTAAAAAAAAATCCTTATTCAGTATATAAAAACTGAATGGCACACTGATCCCAAAGACCAGTTACGACTGTCTATAAGCTGCAACACTCCAACCAAGAGACCCCCTATTTATATAAAAAAATATGCTCAGCAGTATAGTTTAAAAATGATCCACAGGGTATGATGCGTCTTTGTGTGCTCATGTTTGAAGATTTTTATTAAAGAAGATTAATTTTTCTTGTGCCCCCTTGGTTCCTGTCCTGTGTCCATATGAGACACTTGCTTTACTGTCTACAATGGATATTGAAGAAAGCCAGCTTTGCTCGGATCCTGCAAAATCATCTCATTCATCTTTCCTATTCTTAATATCAGGACATCTTACTTCGAGAAAAACAATCCCTACTAAAGAAACAAGCTATAGACAAGATTCCTTTAGCAAAGATAAGCACAGGAGTTTACTCCTGAAATTAGCTCTGTGAGCTCTCCAAAAGGACTGTGATTTATCCTTATTGTCCTTAGACCTGTTACAGGGAGCACTTGGTCTTCCCAGATGGTAATGTCAGCAGTCTTGAAAGAGAGGTCTAGCCCGAGATGCTAACTGCTTGGCGTAAGACCTTCATTTGTCTTCCAGAAGGTGTTGAGGTATAACTTCATCCAAACCCTTTATCAATTTCTCTGGGTCCTCCCCAAAAATGAGAGGACTTAAAAGGCAACTTGGACAACAAAGCCTTGGAGGTCACGTTCACTGCCCAGTTTTAAAACAGCCACTGCCTGGCTACCGTTGCTGCCGCAATTTCCTTCACCACCAACCAGACAAGGTCATACTGTCTGCTAGAAATGCTGCCAGCAACTCACACAGGAGGATGAAGAATCCTCAGGCAATAGCTGAACCCAGCAGAGTGCGAGCTTCAAGGCTTCACATAAACGACTGCCTGAAGACTTAGTGCAGAAGCAGAGAAGACTTTTTACGAGTCTGCTGATCCCCATGAGCTGTGCCTCCTTCCACTAGGATAGTGGTGCGCTTATTGACAGCTGTCACGAACATATCCACCTTAGGAAAGCAAAGTCAACTACCAATATCAGTCTGAGACAGGGTATATAAACTGCTCATATCTGACCTCCGCCAGAATCATATTCCGGAGGGCCTGCGGAAAACAAAAAGATCTGGAGGGCCTACACATTCCCTCCATAAATAGGATTTCCTTTATCCTCAGTGGTACCATCTGCTATCTTGCAAGGAAGAGGAAATTTGAGAAAAATCAGTGCTGAAATATCATCGGGTCTGAACAGGTGAACTACCAGCATCGTCGTCTTTCTCTGGAGATGATTCTCCATCCAAACTTTTGATGCTGCCAGAGCCATCAGAGCCCAAATCCTGACCCTAGTCAGAGAGCAGGGACTGCTGCTGATGCTCCAAGGCATCCTCCAAGATCGATGCAATGCCACCCTGGACCACAGATAATGTAGCCACTCCTCTGAGCCACAAACACTTGGAAGGGGGAAACCACGGGCTCAGAGTATCTTTGGTGCCACCTGAATCCACTACAGACCTAGTGAAAGCCTTTAGATGATACCTGTGCAGTGCTGGGAGTCACTTGCTAAAAGCACTAAGTCTGGAGCAAAAACTATAGAAAATCAGTAGACATGGGCCCTGAAGGACCCAATGGCCTCTGACCTCCTCCGGGCAATGATTACCCCACTGCACCACACCAGCCTCAGGAAGGCGTAGAAGAATCAAGCAAGGTCTGGCCACGGTCCGCCAAAGCGATAGCAGTTCCTGCATTTGTCCAACATTGCCTATGGTGTGCAAACGCATGCATTGATTGTCCTGGGCTTGATGAAGGCCTAGGAACCTCCATCGGATGCTCCCTAGGATCGACTGCACAGGGCTTGCACGTGTTATCAGTCCAAACAATGTGCTGGGCCTCACAGCAAAAGCTGGCCAAAATTCAGCATGCACTACAGCAGAAATTAGGAGGTCTGGAACCTGAAAACAGCACAACTGCTGAAAGAGCCGAGCACAGATCATCAAAAGCTCCCAGGCCACAGTGTTTGTCGGAGCTGAAATCATGGCCCGTCGATGACTTTGGCACCCCCCCCCCCCGCCCCCTTCAGCATGTCCAGGCCCACTGCACAGCAGCAGTACAGAAAGCCACGAAACGTAGCCTGGGTGCCCCCAATGCTACCTGCAAAGCCACAGCAGGGAAAATAGCCAGAGTAAAAAAAACCTCACCCCACTGAGAAGCAATTCCCAGCATGTGCCAAATTAAGTGATTCCTGGCTGCAGTCAATTGTAGAACAGAAGTGCTGACTAACTTACCTGTCAAAAACTTATTTCCTGAATTTTTTTTTTTTAAATGGCTGGGGGGGGGGGGGGGGGAAGACAGGCTGTAAAGAAGACCTGGACAGCCTGACAATTTTCCTCAGGCCAAGGCTCAACTGCTCAAGGATTGATTGAGAAACTGGCATGCCCCCCCCCTCCAAATAAGCAGGGTGTTCACAAACACTCCTTGGAGATGTCCGCTGGGCAGGCTCAACTGGGGAGTCGCCCCACAGGATGGCTACCCAGGAGCTCCAAGATCCTTGCTGCACCAGTCCAGCATGCACCATCTGCTGGAGACAGAGAAATACTGGGGGGGTGGCCCCTAGCTGCATCAGCCTTAGTATCAGTAATGTCATAACTTGATATTTCTAGTCTCTCTATCTCCATCATCCACTGGTAGGGGGGGGACATTACCACTAGTTTGGATTGGCCTAACAGGACAATTTGGAAAGTTCCTTTAAAAAGAGATAAGCACAGTATTTTACTTCTGGTATTTCCTAATCCTAAAGAAATTGGAGGAAAGGAGGAGAGTTTGCAAGCTAACTTTGGATCTTAGAAGATTAAACAAAACATTTTTCCATCAATAAGAGATTCAAAGTGATTGCATAAGCAAAGATCTTCCTTTACTAAACAGGGGAGACTAGTTACTCTCTGTACACCTTAAAGATATATATATTTATTTATTTTAAGACTTATATACCGCTCCTTCCAGCGATCAGAAGCGGTTTGATTACAAGTACGGGATTTGTCAAAAAATCAAAGACAGAAATTTGGGGAATAGATAGAGAGAGCAGGGGTAATACACCGCACACAATATGAGGGTCCATATAAAGACCTTAATTACTATCATACATTTACAACAGGCGATTATCCCCACACATCCTTCCCACAGATGATATCTTTGTTTCATAGTCAAAGAAATGCAGCATAAAATGTTTTGGGTTTTTTTTGGGGGGGGGGGTTTAAAAGAGAAGAGTGCACTGCTAACTCTCCATTTGGCAACTAGCCTCAGAATATTTAACAAATATTTAGCAGAGGTAACGGTAGTCTTGTTTCCCATATCTGGACAATTCGCTAATCAAAGAAGCCTCACTACAGCTAACCAAGGTAGCTCTGAACAAAGCAATTTACCTCTTTTTGTACCTTGGATCTTAATCAACTAGGAGACAATATGCCAACCTACTGTGAATCCTCAATTCATTAGTACCAATTTAGCCACACAGAAAACAGCAGCTAGCTTACCAGAGAAGGGGGAAAATCTTAATTGTATATATGTGTAGTACTGGCTACCAAGACCCAAAATGTATTCATTCCATTATACAGGTTCCAGGTCACATGACATCCACAGTTTCCCTCATTTTGCTCATCTCAGACCCATAATCCTGCCCATTCCCCTGGGGAGTTTATGTACTTCAGCTCGAGACAGACTGTTTGGTTCAGCAAGGGAGTGGAACAGAGAGAACATCTGTGCCAGATCAGAAAGGTTTCTAGTTATTTCTGAGCTCTGGAAGAGTGTGACATCATCCAAGTGTTTGATTTATCTTGCTGTCTTGCTGTCTACAGAGAATGGCAGTCACAGTTCTGAACAGCAGACAGAAGAGAAGGGGTAGCCTGCAAAGAGCCACAATTACACCTTACTTGGAAAACTAAATGCAGCATTTAAGCCTCTTCCTGCCATTATTTACCATGTTACTCTGTATATTATTTCTATTCATCAAGGCTTCAGGTTTTACAGAATATAACAACTAAATCAATATCAAAAGGTCATAGATAGGAAAGAGCATCCCTTTTTTATTCAAATGCACTAGCTTCTAGTTAAAACTAGAAAGCGTAGTTACTCACCTGTAACAGGTGATCTCCGGGAAGAGCAGGAATTTAGTCTTCACATATCGGTATCATTAGTACCGACTGAGCCTGCGCGGGAACGCTCCCCAGCGTCCAATAGGAAAGCTTTTGGGAGCATCCCTCAGCACATGCGTGCTGCCTTACCACCTTTCCAACTGTCCCTCTTCAGTTATGTTTGTAGCTGAGTGAAAAGGATAGAGGGAGAGAGAACTCCTAGGGGAGGTGGGTGGGTTGTGAAGACTAAATTCCTGCTGTTCCCGGAGATCACCTGTTACAGGTGAGTAACTACGCTATCCCCAGGAACAAGCAAGAATATAGTCTTCACATATGGGGACTCCCTAGCTGAAGATGCCAGGGAGATAGCCCCAGGAAGGTGCCACCCTGGAAAGGTGGGAATCCTTCCTCCCATGGATCTCTGGCATTCCACCAGGGTTGGTGGGTAGGAGTTGAATTAGGTCTGAAAGAGATTTTGAAGAACAGCTTGGCCAAAGAAGGCATCCCGACGGGAGGCTTTATCCAGGCAGTAGTGGGCTGTGAATGTGTGTACCGAAGCCCAGGGTGGCTGCTTGACAAATGTCATCAATAGACAGAGTGCAGATTAGCCATGGAAGTTGCCATGGCTCTCACCTTATGAGCTGTGACATGGTTCTGAATAGGAAGACCCTTACTCTCATAAGTAAAGGATATGCATTGGGCAATCCATTTAGATAAAGTTCTTTTGGAGACCAGTTGTCCCAAATGACTAGGGTCAAAAGCTATAAAAAGTTGCAAGGACTTTCTATGTTGCTGTGTTCTCTGTAGGTAAAAGGCTAAGGCCCTTTTACAATCCAAAGTATGAAGGTTTCTTTCTGCATTAGAGGTGCGAGGCCTCGGAAAAATACAGGAAGATAAATTGATTGATTTAAATGAAAAGGCGAAACCACCTTTGGCATAAAGTGTGGATGAGTTCTAAGAACAACCTTATCATGGTGAAACCTAGTATAAGGAGGATTATCCACTAAAGCTTGCAGTTCACTAATGCGACATGCAGAGGTGATTACAATTAGGAAGATGACCTTCCAGGTCAAAAAACGTAAGGGTTGTAGTTGCTAAAGGCTCAAAAGGCGGTTTCATGAGCTGCCCAAGAACTAGATTTAGATCCCATGCCACCGGTGGTGGCTTAATGGGAGGTTTGGTTAATAGAAGACCTCTCATAAATCTGGATATGAGTGGATGAGAGGAAATTGGTTGTCCATTCAGAGGCTTATAAGAAGCTGCAATTGCACTAAGATGAACTCTTACCGAATTGGTCTTTAGACCAGAATTCGATAAGTGAAGGAGATACTCTAGTATCGATTCTAAGGGTATGCCAAGGGGGTTTAATCCCTTCTTGGAGCACCATATAGTAAAACGTTTCCACTTGAAGGCATAAGATCTTCTTGTGGAAAGTTGCCTAGAAGCCTGAAGGATATCCTTTACCTGTTGGGACAGGTTGAAATCCTGGAGGTCTAAGCCTTCGGCAACCAGGCCGTGAGATGCAGGGACTGGGGATTCGGGTGCCATAGCATCCTGTTCTCTTGGGAAAGGAGATCTGGAGCATGTCCTAAATCCAGAAGTGCAGCTTGAGAGAGAGATGTAGAAGCAGGGGATACCACGTTTGGCGTGGCCATCGTGTCACTATGAGAATCATGCGACCCTTGTCTCTCTGAAGCTTGAAGAGTGTTTTGGGGATGAGGGGAATGGGTGGGAAGGCATAAAGGAAATCCTGACCCCAGTGAAGGAGGAAGGCATCCCTTGCCTGACAACTGTGAGCCAGAATCCTGGAACAGAACTGGGGAAGTTTGGCAATCAGTGGACTTGCAAAGAGGTCTATGTCTGGAGTGCCCCAGAGATGAAATATCTTTGCCACCTGGTCCAGGTGGAGGGACCACTCATGAGGCAGCAGTACTCGACTGAGTTTGTCTGCCCAAAGGTTTTGAATGTCTGGAAGATATATCACTAGACGGTGAATTTGATACTCTCTGGCGAGGGCCCACAGTCGTAAAGCTTTGTTGCATAACGACAGAGAGCCTGTCCCGCCTTGTTTGCTCACATAGAACATTGCTACTTGACTGTCTGTCTGGACTAGGACTGTCTTGTAGCTGAGCTGGGCATAGAATACTCGAAGAGCTAAATAGATTGTTTGCACATAAACCTCCTGGCTTTAAGAGCAACCTCCTGTGGAGTCCAGGTGGCCTGGGTAGAGAGATGATTCAGGTGTGCTCCCCAACCCACCTGTGATGCATCTGTTAGGGTGGCCTGAAAGAGGGGTTGATGGAAAGGAGACCCCACTGTCAGATTTTCTAGTGATTCCCACCATTGGAGGGACAAAATTTGAGAGATTATTATTTTGTCCAACAAATGACCCGTGGCCTGCTCGCATGTGGAGGCGAGCATATGTGACTACATGAACTGTGGATGCCATATGTCCCAGTAACTACAGTAGCTCTCGAGCAGTGAGGAAGGATTTGCCTGCTGCTTGAGAAGTTAGTTGCATTATGCGAAGACACCGGGCTTGTGGAAGGAAAGCCCTTGCCTGTCTGGTATCTAGACAGGTTCCCATGAATTCTAGGCATTGTGAAGGAACTAGTTGAGATTTTGGGAAGTTTATTACCAATCCCAAGTATTGGAGGATTCACATTGTATGGGACAGTGCAGTGCTGGCCTCTGCAACTGTAGGGGCTCGAATGAGCCAGTCGTCTAAGTAAGGGAAGACAAAAATCCCCAGGGTTCGTAGAAATGCAGCTACTACTGCCATGCATTTCATGAATACTCTTGGTGCTGAAGCCAGACCAAAGGGAAGAACCCTGTACTGGAAATGTTTTCCCCTGAAAAGGAAACGTAAGAATTTCCTGTAATCTGGATGGATGAGAATGTGAGTGTATGCATCCTTCAAGTCTAGAGAGCAAAGCCAATCCTGGCTGTTAAGTTATGGCAGAAGAGTTCCTAGAGAAATCATTTTGAACTTCTCTCGAAACAGATATTTGTTCAATTCTCTGAGGTCTAGAATGGGTGTGTGTCCCTGTTTTCTTTGGAATAAGAAAATAGGGGGAGTAGAAACCCTGCACCCCGTTGAAGAATGGGTACCTCCTCTATTGCCCCTTGGGCAAGAAGTGTTGAGACCTCGTGATCTAACAGATTGTATGCAGAGGTTTGAGAATTGAATTGCTTTAGATTTGTAGGACGGGGCATGCTGTGAAAATGAAGCTTGTACCCCTCTCCTACAATGGACAAAGTCCAATCTTCTGCTGTTATCTGATGCCATCTGTTGACAAAGTTCCATAACCTGCCCGGAATATTGGGGGGTTGGGGACCCCTCAGAGGCAGGGAGGCAAAGCTCTCTAGGAAGGAGTCAAAGCCCTTGAGGGAGCTGAACCTGGAGAGCTGGTTGGGTTCTCAGGCCTTTTGGCTTCTTTTGCTGTCTAGTTTGTCCCTTTTGGGCAACCTGACCTGGAGTTTGACTCTGTTGGGTATAGGAAGGATAAAACTTCCTCTTTTTGCTAAAAGAGGGTTTTTTATAAGGCTTTCGTTTGGCTGGAGTGGCTGTAGACTTTGACAATCTAAGGTAGAATTGTCAGCATCTAACTCGTTAAGAACATAAGAACATAAGATATGCCATACTGGGTCAGACCAAGGTCCATCAAGCCCAGTATTCTGTTTCCAACAGTGGCCAATCTAGGTCATACGTACCTAGCAGTTTCCCCAAGGGACACAGGTTCCACAATGCTTGTATTGGTTCAAGCATTGATATCCTGGGTCCCTTCTTAATAATGGTTTATGGACCTTTCCTCCAGGAACTTGTCCAAACCTTTTTTAAACTCAGCTACACTAACAGCCTTTACTACATCCTCCGGTAACAAATTCCAGAGTTTGATTACACGTTGAGTGAAAAAATATTTTCTTTTATTAGTCTTAAATAGTTTACCCTGTAGCTTCATTGCATGTCCCCTAGTCTTTCTATATTCTGATAAGGTAAACAATCGATCTACGTTTACCCGTTCCACTCCGTTCATTAATTTATAGACTTCTATCATATCTCCCCTCAGCCGTCTCTTTTCCAGGTTAAAGAGCCCCAACCTTTTTAGCCTTTCTTCATAGGAGTAGCCTTCCATCCCCTTTACCATTTTGGTGGCTCTTCTCTGAACCTTTTCTAAAATCGCTATATCCTTTTTAAGATACGGCGACCAGAATTGCACACAATATTCAAGGTGCGGTCTCACCATGGAACGATATAGAGGCATTATAATATCTTTTGTTTTATTTTCCATTCCTTTCCTTATCATACCTAGCATTCTATTTGCTCTCTTGGCCGCCGCTGCACACTGGGCCGAGGGTTTTAACATGGTATCCACAAGGACGCCTAAATCTTTTTCTTGGGTGGTGGTTCCTAATGTGGAACCTTGCATCGTGTAACCATAGTTTGGGTTGTTCTTCCCTAGGTGCATAACCTTGCACTTCTCCACATTAAATTTCATCTGCCATTTTGATGCCCAGTCTTCCAATTTATCAAGATCCTCTTGCAATTTTCCACAATCCTCCTGGGTTTTAACAACTTTAAATAGTTTTGTGTCATCAGCAAATTTGATAACCTCACTCGTTATTCCACTTTCCAGGTCATTTATGAATATGTCAAAAAGCAGCGGACCCAGCACAGATCCCTGGGGTACACCACTATTCACCTTTCTCCATTGGGAAAATTGGCCATTTAGCCCTACCCTCTGCTTTCTATCTTTTAACCAGTTCCTGATCCACAGTAGTACACTGCCTCCTATCCCATGACTCTTTAGTTTTGCCAAAAGTCTCTCATGAGGGACCTTGTCAAAGGCTTTCTGAAAGTCCAGATACACAATATCAACCGACTCACCTTTGTCCACCTGTTTATTCACTCCTTCAAAAAAACATAACAGATTAGTAAGACAAGATCTTCCTTGTCTAAAGCCATGTTGGCTGTCTCCCATTAGGTCATGACTATCTATATGCTGAGTAATTTTATTCTTTATGATGGTTTCTACCATTTTTCCCGGTACTGATGTCAGGCTCACCGGTCTGTAGTTTCCCGGATCACCCCTCAAACCCTTTTTAAAAATTGGTGTTACATTGGCGATCCTCCAATCCTCAGGTATTAGAGATGATTTTAGCCTTTTCCTGCCAGTTCTTGCCGAAGAGATTCTCCCCCGTGCAAGGAATGTTGCTTAATTTGTCCTGTACCCAAGTCTCCAAGTCTGATGCCTGTAGCCAGGCAATCCGTCGTGCGCCAATTGCAATAGCAGAGGTTCTGCTGATGCATTTGAAGCAGTCAAAGGCTGCACGATTAACGAACTTGGAGACATCTTGAGCATGCTTAACTAGAGCAAGAAAATCTTGTCTCTTGTCATCTGGGAGAAATGGGCTCATAAAGTTCCAAATCTCCTGAGACTTCCTTAAGGAACATTCCCATATATAGGCTATATGAACTGATCCTAGCTGAAAGCATGGAAGCTTGAAAGGTTCTGCGCCCAAAAGAATCCAGAGTCCTGCATTCACGACTTGGAGGATTGGATGCATGCCTCTTTGCACTTTTCATCCTACGCATGGCTGATTCCACTACCATTGAATGGTGTGGCAGCTGAGTTTTCTGAAATCCAGGACATGGCGGAACTCGATACATAGTATCCAATCTCCTAGAGTGAGGAGTAGTTAGAGGTGTCTCCCACATTCTGAGCATCAAACTATGCAGAATTTCATGGATAGGCAGAGTGGCTGCCTCCTTAGGAGCTTCAGGATATTGGAGAATTTCCAATTCCTTTGCTCTGGGTTCCTCCTCAGGAACTACTGCGCTTGAAAGACCTTTGGCCATATCACGGATGAAATCCTGAAATGACATGTCCGCTGGAGGTGACATTCTGCGTTGGGGAGAAGAGGGGTCTTCTAGGAGAAACCCTCTAGTGCCAGCAGAATTGTCAGAATCTTCAGAATCGGAGGAATCGAAGTACTCCTGACCCCGATGCTCCTGCAAAGCACTATCCCAGTACCAATCGAAGTCGGTACCAAGTTGATCCGGTACTGCTTTGACAATTCCAGCCAGAGATGGCATGGGAAGAGTTGGTACCGGTATCGTCGGTGTCAGTACTGGTGTCTGTACCGGTGTCGGTACCGTCATTGGTGTCGATGTCGGTACCGGTGCCCATGGGACCTCCGGTAACCGCAGCTGAAAGAAGAGCTGCGATGCTGCGCTCGATAGCAAGGAGCCTCTGGTCTATCGACGCTGCCGATGCCTGGGTGTCGGTACCGTTAAGAACGGCCGGAACCCCTGAGCATGGCACAGGTAGTTCTTGCGAGGTTGAGACCTCGAGAACATCCTGAAGCCCCCATCGATGCTTTGGAAGCTGAAGCCTCCCGCCGGGGCTGTTTTGCCGCTATGGTTCCCTCAAGGGCAATGCCAATGGCCTCTCGATGCTTAGCAGGAGAGCTACCCTTTGAGGGCCGGCTTTTATGTTTTGTTACCTGAGATCCATGGGAGGAAGAAGAGGCCCTTGACGATGTTGATGCCATGGATCTGGCATCTGAAGAAGAGAGGGTACTGAGCTTTGCAGCTCGGTTCTGTCTTCCTCCTTCAGTCATCCCCATACAGGAGAGACATTCAGTCCCTAAACATTTCAAACACCAATCATGGGTGTCAGTGATGGAAATGGTACCGCCACACTTAGTACATTTTTTTTTTTTAAAACCACTAGTTGGCTTTTCCATGTTTTAGGAATATGGGGCCTAGTGCCCAAAATGGCACCCAGCACCAAAGAGAAAAGTTTCTGAAAAGAAACAGTCTAATGTCTAAGTTTTTGTTTTTGAAAAGAAAGAAAAGAAAAGAACCGGTGGTACCGGTAGGCATCGTGCGGTAGGCAACCGCGACCACAAGAAAAGAAATTTAAAGACGGAATTTTCTGCGGTGACAGGGAATAGATCCTGTCGGCTCCGTGGAAAACGAAGAACTGAAGAGGGACAGTTGGGAAGGCAGCGCGCATGTGCTGAGGAATGCTCCCAAAAGCGTTCCTATTGGACGCTGGTGAGCGTTCCCATGCAGGCTGTCGGTACCGACGATACCATATGTGAAGACTACATTCCTGTTTGTTCCTGGAGATAATTTTATACATCAGATTTCTTCATAGAATGTTCAAGCAAATATAGGACCGTCTTTACATGTAGCTAAATATAAATGATTAATAGTAGTAGTAATAAATGTATACACCATGCACTTTTGTACTACCTGATAGAGGTATAGATACACAAATATGAAGAAATAAATTATACATATACGAATGAAATAGGCGTAACCATTTAAAGTGACATCTGTCCGTTGAAGATTGTTCAGCTCTAGCCAAAAAGGGTTACCGTCACACACGCGCTTTTGGTAAAGTCGCAGGGAATTGTAAGACCTGAGCAACTTTGGAACCGCAACACCAGAAGCAGGCTTTCAGGTCTGAAGAGAAACCAAGGAACACATGCTTGGGTCAAGCCAAGAATCCTCATCAGATAAAGAGGGGAGGGAGATAAAAAAAAAAAAAAAAAGTGCTAGGATTGAGCAAAAATGGGACTATCAGCATTAATGCCTGCAAATGTTTTGTGGACTAGGTATTTTATTACCTCTCAATTTTTCCCTATTTTATGTTCAGTTTACTCTTCGATTCAACATTTTTATGATGTTTTATATCCCTATTGCTAACAGTATGTTTTACAGGACGTGAAAGGCTTTTCTCCCAGTCCTGCTAAGAGGCACCACATCCTATAGGCAGGGAATGATCTCTGGAACAAGCACCATAAACTTTCATTCTGCCATGAATTCTGAGCTGTGAGTTGAAAGGGCAAATTGCAGAGAAGTTGATACAGAGATTTTTCCCATTAAAAACATTTTTGGTGACTTCCGGTGACGTCACCCACCTGAATGGCAGCGTAGCAAAGGAGCTCCGCCACCAGAAAGCCCATAAATGCTGTGATAATCCCTACAGGCAAAGCTAGGGGCGGATAGCAGCGGGAAGGAGCCTCGAGAGGCTCAGACTTACCCCTCCGGTGCATCTGGAGCACGGCGCAATAGTGAGGGCTGGTGAGCAAGCGTCTGGAAAGGAGGCCGGATCACCTGGGTCACCCGCGGGACGCACAGGGCGCGAAGAGGCTGGGAGCGACTGTGAGAAGGCAACGGGAGAGCGGAAGCCTCGAGGCGGAAGGCCGGCGGTGAAAGTGCTAGTGGGGGAAGCTCTCGGACTGCAGCAGACCGACCAGCAACTATCAACAGCAGCGCTGATTAAAGGAGCGGAGCAGGCCGAGATTGCCCTGCCACGTGGTCTGCATGGATCGCAGCAACTTTTGCAGGCTGGAAGTGGAGGAGCCGAGAGCGGGAACAGCGAGAGTGCTGGCGGCTGCAGTGGTGGAAGGAAGGCAGTGAATTGTGGTGAGCTCCCAAAGACCTCATTAGGGGCAAGCGTTGAGACTGGAGGCTGAGCACGCCGGTGCACAGGGCCCCGCGGCCTAAGAGGGGGAGGAGAGGAGAGGAGAGTGGGCAGTCGGCCCCGGGTGCAGGCCGGGAAGAAGGCTGAGGGAAGAGAGGGCCAGCACAGCAATGGAGAAGGCCAAGAAAGAGGGACTGATGAAAAAAAAGTTGGCTGAATTCCGCTCCCCCTATGTGACGCCTAAAGGCGGGAAAGATGGGGAGAGATCAGGTAAAACGTCTGCGGAGTCCCCGCACAGCCCGGGGGGGAGCGAAGGTTGAGAGGAAGGCTTGAGTGCAGCGGAACAGATCAAGCAGTGGCTCCTCGAGTTAAAGGAGGAATTGAAGGTGGAAATGTGCGGGGTGAAAAATGAGATCAAGGAGGCCGTACAGACTCTCCGCCAGGATCTCTCAGATTTGGGAGAGCGAGTTGACGAGGCTGAATCCAGGTTGGAAAGCCAAGCGGGCATAGTGACGCAAATCCAGAAAGGCTGCGAAGAGCTGCGGTCAGAGCAGGAGGTAATTAAAGCTAAACTAGAAGATCTAGAAGACCGCTCACGAAGGTGCAATCTCCGGGTACGAGGCGTGCTGGAAGAGCCCAAGTACAAGGACTGTGAGGAGGTAGTCCAGAAAGTATTTAGGGACCTCCTGGCAGCAGCAGGTCAAGGTGTGGATATGGATGACAACTACCTGAGAATAGAAAGAGCGCACAGAGGATTAGGGCCACTGTTCCCTCTAAGCTGTGTGCGTGTGCGCGCACATACCTCGCCGAGCGAGCGCACATACTTTACAACAGAGCGCACAAAAATTACGGCTCTGATTCTGATAGAAAACAATACAGACGTCTTAAAATTTAAAAGTTATGATTGTAATTACTAGAAATTTCCCGCTTCATTTAGTAATTGTCTATTTTCATTTAATTTGATTAAAATCAGTGTGGTGTACATACTGTATTCTGACATGTAGTCAAATTTTAAAGTATATAACTCCGAGTGTCATTATGTGGCGCACAAAAATTTAACCTTCCTTCAAAAGCTGCACACAGCTGATATTTTATGCGCACACAGCCTACAGAAAATTAGAGGGGACATTGATTAGGGCCTATCCGAGAAAATAGGCCAAGAGACATAGTAGTATGTCTGAGCTACTATAAGACCAAGGAACTACTGCTGGGAGCCAATCGAAAACTAAAAAGCTTCCACTGGGAGGGCCATAAAGTGGAGTTGTACCAAGACCTGTCACAGGGAACGTTGCAGCGCAGGAGAGAGATAAGAGGTAACAGCATTTCTGCGGAGAGAAGATCTGAGATACAAGTGGCTATACCCATTCGGTTTGATGCTCACAGTGAAAGGGAGATCGTGGACAGTGAGATCCAGTGCGGAGGCTTGGAAGGCCTTGAGAGAACTTGGAGCAGAGCATCTTCCGGAGGCGGCTGACAGTACATCTACTCTGCAGAGACCGGAGACCAGGGCAGAGAGGATGGAGAGTGCGAAGTGGCAGAGGGCGAGCGGTAGGCGACTGGCCAGGTCGGCCAAGGAAGGCCACCAGAGTCCGGAGTCGGAGCAAGAGACTAGATGAGCGGTGGAGAGCAAATAAAGGACTGGTAACTGTGAATAAACAATGCTGGAAGGCTGGTGGGTGGGGGGGGGGGGGGGGGAACAGAGGTAGGCGAGTAAGGGGGTGTTAGGGTGGGGTCGGAGATATCCAGCGGTGAGGGGAAGGGAGGTGGTATGAGTGGTGGGGGGCAGTAGGGGGGTGGTGGGTTGGGTAGGGGGGGGAAGGTATGGGGATCATGAGAACGAGTAGGCTGGGAGGTGGGGTGTGTCACTGAAATGGAAGTTGCGTCTCCTCAAAGGAGAGCACTGTTAGGGGAAGGAGGGGGGGAGGAGGGGGGGGAAGGAGGGAGGGGAAGAGCAGAAGGGATTGCGGGTGGGGGGGGGGAAGAGGAGAAGGAGGGGTATTGAAAATTGTTTCGCTGAACGTCAAGGGACTAAACTCCCCATGGAAGAGGCAGAAATTATATAAAAGAATTAACAAGGCAGAAGGCGGATATAGTAATGTTGCAGGAGACACATTTGCAGAAAAAGCACGAGGCAGTGGTGCGGCCCAAGGGATATGGGAACCGTATGTTTGCTTCCAATACCAGGGAAAAAAAGGAAGGAGGTGTGGCGGTGCTGTTTAGGGGGGAAGTTAAAACAGAGGTGCAGACGGTGATCCGGGATAAGGGGGGAAGATATTTACTGATGAGGGTAAAATTGGGGGAGGAGTGGTTCTGTGTTGTAAATGTTTACGCTCCCACGGGGTCCCAAAAAGAGTTCTGGGAGGAGCTGGGTGTGCAGGTGGCGGCAATGGGGGATGGAGTGCTGATTTGTGGTGGAGACTTCAACTTGGCCTGGGAGGTTGGGAGGGACACGACGGGGAGGAGGGAAGGGCGGGGAAAGGATAGGAAGCGTTACCAAAGGTTTGTGAAGGAGAATGGCCTAATTGATGCGTGGCGGATGTTGAATCCGGTAAGGAGACAATTTTCCTTCTTCTCGGCTGTTCATGGAACCTATTCTCGATTGGACACCATATGGCAGCCCAGCCGGATTTAAAAAGGAGCGCCAGAAGCAGCGATCCTCTCTCCAGCCCTGCACATCTCCCCGGAGGGAGCGTGCTTGCAGCCAACTCGGGCCACCGCCGACGTTCCAGCCTGCTCCTCCTGCCCAATCGCGGCAGCCCAGCCGGATTTAAAAAGGAGTGCCAGAAGCAGCGATCCTCTCTCCAGCCCTGCACATCTCCCCGGAGGGAGCGTGCTTGCAGCCAACTCGGGCCACCGCCGACGTTCCAGCCTGCTCCTCCTGCCCAATCGCGGCAGCCCAGCCGGATTTAAAAAGGAGCGCCAGAAGCAGCGATCCTCTCTCCAGCCCTGCACATCTCCCCGGAGGGAGCGTGCTTGCAGCCAACTCGGGCCACCGCCGACGTTCCAGCCTGCTCCTCCTGCCCAATCGCGGCAGCCCAGCCGGATTTAAAAAGGAGCGCCAGAAGCAGCGATCCTCTCTCCAGCCCTGCACATCTCCCCGGAGGGAGCGTGCTTGCAGCCAACTCGGGCCACCGCCGACGTTCCAGCCTGCTCCTCCTGCCCAATCGCGGCAGCCCAGCCGGATTTAAAAAGGAGCGCCAGAAGCAGCGATCCTCTCTCCAGCCCTGCACATCTCCCCGGAGGGAGCGTGCTTGCAGCCAACTCGGGCCACCGCCGACGTTCCAGCCTGCTCCTCCTGCCCAATCGTGGCAGCTCAGCCCGTTTAAAAGAAGAACGTCGAAGGGCGCACCCGCGCCTGAGGGCCTCGCCAGAGGGCCCTTAGGCAGTGGCACACACGTGAGCACCAAGACCACATTGACACATCGGCATCACTTCAGCAGATCAGCAGCTTGAGCTCCCCCACGGTCGAGCTCGCCCCCTCTCAACAGCCCTGTCTCTCCTCAAACGTTCTACAGCCAGCACAGCCTTCCTCACCACCAGAGCAACAGAGCGTAAGAACTGGATGCAAGACGAATAACTCAGAGGACCTAAGGTACAAACTAGCCGACACATGGTGCCTATCTAACTGAATTACTATACCTCATTGCTATACCTGAATTGCTACACGTCATTGCTACACTGTATTGCTGCACTATATTGCTACCCCTCATCGCTACACCTTAATTGCTATACTGCATTGCCACACTATATTGCTGCACTACTAAACTGCTATACCTCATTACTACACTGTATTGATACATTATATTGCTGCACTGTATTGCTATACCGAATTGATATACCTCATTGCCACACTATATTGCTGCACTACTAAACTGCTATACCTCATTGCTACACTGTATTGATACATTATATTGCTGCACTGTATTGCTATACCGAATTGATATACCTCATTGCCACACTATATTGCTATACTATATTGCTACACTGTACTGCTCTACTGAATCACTACACTGAAGTGCTAAACACCTCCACTAACACAACACATCACTAGAAAAACACATACAACATCACAAAACACCCATTAACCTAGGAACGCCTCATTCCGGAAACATAAATGGCTTACCCATTACTTACTCTTGCCCTACTCTATACACTGGTCAGCACACTCTATGAATCAGTTGTATTGGCAGATGGATGCAACCCCATCCAACTACTAAAGAGTGCAAACGGTAAAACATACAACAACCAATACCACCGGCACTCAAACCCTTCACACAGAAGACTGTCACACTTAATATATATAGCCATAGAGACCTCAAACTCCACAAAACAGAAAAACACAAAGCATCAACAAGAACTAAGGTGCGCCCTTATCAACGCACGTTCGGTCCGTAATAAATGGCCGGTAATCACTGACCTAATCACTATGCACAATCTAGACATGCTAATGGTCACAGAAACATGGATCTCTGAATCAGACAATGTCATATTGAATCACCTTACACCACCTAACTTTTCGATCTATACCTGTAATAGGGAAAACAAAAGAGGAGGAGGTGTACTGATCCTTGCAAAAACATTGTTACAATACCGGACTAGCCTTACCAAGAGCACGCAACTCCTGAATACACTAACCATCACCAGCAAATACAATACTATTAACCTCATTTACAGAACCCCAGGAATTGGATCAGATGAGCTCTCAGACATCATTGACCTAGCATGTAATCCAGAAGACCCCTCCAAACCTAACTGGCTACTAGGAGACCTTAATCTCGCTTCCACTCAACCCACCCTAGCCAAAGCCTTCCTCGAAGCAATGGCTGACCTCAACTACAAGCTATAACTGATCCCACCCACCAAGGAGGAAACCCCCTTGACCTAATATTCATCCCACATACAGCCATGAGTACATCAAACCAATTTGACCTTACTATCTCACCAGTCCCCTGGTCAGACCACAATCTAATAACATTCCAGTTACCAACGCAACACTCTACGTGCCACCGCCCAAGTGCAACGGAAACATCAGGAACCACACGCTTCAAGCAACTCAACAGGGAAACAATCGTTAGTGATGTTCTCCCAAAACTTGATCAACCAGCAACCAACCTGAATGACATGATGTCCAACTGGAACGAGACCCTCTCCCATTACGCTCAACAGCCTGCCAACAACAAAAAAAACCGCATCGGACAGAAGAGACACCAAGAAACACGCCGCCCCATGGTTTTCCCCGGAACTACGAGCGTCCCTACTCCGACTCAGAAAACTCGAAAGGAAATGGAGAGCTACTAGAAATACCTCAGACCAAGCCATCTATCAACAATATCTGAAGACCCATCGCGAATCAACGTGGGCCAAAAGGAAACAATTCCATGCAGAAATTCTCAGCCGCTCACTAAATAAGCCAAGAGACCTTTTCCAGCTGGTGAAATCCCTTACCAACCAACCTTCCCCTCCTCAACAAGAAGGTATTCAGCCACAAGCATATGCGAATTACATCCAATCAAAATCAATAAAGGTAACTACAATGGCATCATCACCTCATCTTAACCATACCACAAATCCCAAAACCACTCTTTCCCAGTCCACACTCACCAAACTCTCACCGCCATCAACAAAGACCATTGAAGAAGTAATTGCATCAATCAACGCCACGACCGCACCAACCGACCCCTGCCCAGCGCACTGGATCAAGACAATGCGCACGGAGTTCAGCCCTATCATAGCCAACATCACCAAGTTGTCATTCGAAACAGGAGTCTTCCCAGATGCGCTCAAGCACACATCCATCCGCCCACTACTAAAAAACAATCAACTTGACCCAAAGAAAGAGGAATCTTACAGACCAATCTCCAGTATCCCTTTTCTGGCTAAGATCCTAGAGAAAATAACCCTTAGACAGATCCAGCAGCATGTTGACTCCTCCTCACCACTGGATCCCTCTCAACATGGATTCAGAGAAGCACACGGTATCGAAACCCTACTGACAACATTAACCAGTTCACTGATCAATGGAATTGACAGTATAAAGAATGGCTTCGCACTAATCTTCCTTGATATATCAGCAGCGTTTGACTCCGTAGACCACCTGCAGCTTCTCACCCGGCTACATGAGAAGGGAATCCGAGATCAAGCGTGGGACTGGTGTAAATCCTACCTCGAAGACAGATATCAACAAGTCCGGATTCAAAGCACCACCTCCGAACCTTTCCAACAGCACCAAGGTGTACCCCAAGGATCCTCCCTCTCCGCGTTGCTCTTTAACATCTATATGCAACCAATCTGTGACATCGCCCGTTCATTTGGCATATCGTGTCTTATGTATGCCGATGATGTCCTGCTATTCACACCCATTGCCATCAATTGTCCCGACTATACAGTGCTAGTTGACTGCTTCAACACAATAACTGACTGGCTACTCACTCAGAACCTCCGGATAAACTTCAAGAAAACGGAAGTACTAATGATCACAAGGAATAAAGCCTTCTCTCCGCCACCAACACTCAAAGTCAGAGACGCGGAACTTCCAATCAAATCCAACATACGATATCTCGGGGTAATTCTTGATCAACAACTCAACTTCAAGGAACATATCAAACGCACTGTCAAGACCATCTATTTCAAGATAAAAACCCTACGGCATTTTAGGCCCATGATGGAATCCGCGGATTTCCGCACCATCTTCCAGGCACTAGTCACACCGCACTTCGACTATGCCAACATAGTTCTACATGGCCTTCCAAAGAGCTCCCTCAAACCATTACAGCTAGCCATGAATGCGGCAGCCCGTGTGCTCTACGGAACCTCAAGGGTCGACCACATCTCCCCCATTCTAAAGGAACTACACTGGCTTCCCATAAGCAGTAGAATCCTGTACAAAACCCTCCTCATTACCTTCAAGGCCTTCAACATGATAGCTCCCCCATCCATTTCCGACCTCATAACACGTTCTCCAGACAACAGATACAGGAGATCCCAGGCTGCCAACATGCTACTTATACCAATTGAATCCGCAAAACTCAACCAGATCACCACCAATAGGGCTTTCAGGAACTATGCCCCCGTATGCTGGAACAAACTCCCCCCACACATTAGAGCTATTAGAGACCTTATTCAATTTAGAAAAGCCCTCAAACACCACCTTTTTCTCTTACATTATACCCATCCCGATACCCCATTACCTCCCACACACCCCCACTATATCATACAGCCGCTACATGATGTAAAACACTGTAATCATACCTAATATGTAATACAACCGATTTGTACATAGTTTCCTAAGTTTGCTATAAACTTGAATGTAAATAGTTCCCCAAGTTCTCCTCCATGTTAACTCCCCGTTTTATGTAAACGACGGCCAATGTATCTGGTCAAGTGTTCTATTGTTTTGATGTAAACCGCGCTGATGACAAATAGCGCGGTATATAAGAAATGTTAAATAAAAAAAAAATAAATAAAATATGGGTAGGGAAGGAACTAGCAGGGGAATTAAGGGGGGAGAAATAGAACCTATAACATGGTCAGATCATGCACCGGTGGTGGTTCAAGTGCGGGTGGCAGGGGAGGACAAGGGGTGCCAATTTTGGAAGTTAAATGAAGGTTTGTTGGAGGACAGCAGGGTGGTGAAAGAGATCGAAGTCTTGATCCCGGAGTTCTTTGAGAAGAATGGGGTGGGAGGGGTAAAAGAGGGGGTTGGTCTGGGATGCTTTCAAGGCAGTGGTAAAGGGGGTGTTTATCAAGTGGGGAGCACGCATAAAGCGGGAGAGGGAGGAGCGTGAAGTGCAGCTACGACAGCAATTGCGGGAGATGGAGAAGGATATGCAGGGGGGGGTGGGCAGTTTCGCGGCGCAGTGTTGGAACTGAGGGCAAAATTGAATGCCATTGAGGCTGAGAGGATTCAGTTTCATATGCAGCTGCTGAAACAGCGGTTCTTTGAGGGGGGTAACAAAGCAGGGAAATTTCTTGCAAGACAGTTGAAAAGGCGGAAGGAGTGGAATAGGATCTCGCAGATTAAAAGTAGGGGAGCAGTGGTGCGGGAGGATCATAGAATTAGAGAGGAATTTGTATCTTTCTATAGTACCTTGTATGCAGCACGAGAGGAGAGGTCGTCGGAGGATGTTCAAGAGTACGTGAGGGAAGCAGGGCTCCCTAGCCTGTCAGAGGAGGAACAGAGGGCTGGATCGGGAGATCGATGTAGAGGAGGTATTGCGGGCAATTAAGGCTTTAAAGATAGGTAAAGCCCCAGGGCTGGATGGCTTGACAGCGCGGTTTTATAAACAATTTGGGAGCCTCTTGGTGTACCCCTTAACAAGGGTTTTTAATGGGCCACGGGTAGGGGAGAAATTGGCGGACACAATGGGCTGGGCGGGTATCACTCTTATCCCTAAGGAAGGGAAAGACCCGCAGAACTGTGCGTCGTATCGGCCAATTTCGTTGTTGAATGTTGATGCGAAATTATTGGCCAAATGTTAGCGATTAGACTCAATACGTTGTTGGGGAAATTGGTGCATGAGGACCAAGCTGGGTTTGTGCCAGGCCGGCAAGTGGTGGACAACATACGGAAAGTGTTGAATGTGATTTGGTCGGCACAAAAGAAGGGGAAGGAGACACTGTTGGTATCACTGGATGCTGAAAAGGCCTTTGATCAAGTGTCCTGGAAATTTTTGTACTCGGTACTGGAGATTTTGGGGTTCGGGCCTAGTTTTGTGAAGTGGATTAGGGCTTTGTATACTAGGCCAAAAGCCTGTGTGCGGGTAAATGGGGGCTATTCTGAGTTCTTCCCGCTGGAACGAGGGACTCGACAAGGCTGCCCGTTGTCCCCTTCATTGTTTGCGCTGTCCCTCGAGCCCCTGGCAGCGAGGTTGAGGGCCAACCCATTGATCGCGGGAGTAAGGGTGGGGCGACAAGAATATAAAGTGTCCCTATTTGCGGACGATATACTCTTGACAATCACGAAACCCAGAGTAACATTAACAGCGGTAATGAGTGAGATCCAGGGAGTATGGGCAGAGGGCGGGCTTTCGGATTAATTGGGGGAAATCAGAGATTTTAAGTATAGTAGGTGAGGAGGAGGGGCAGCGGGAGTTACGGCAGAGTTTCCCGTTTAAATGGGCAAAGAAGTCAATCCGATATTTAGGGGTGCAGCTGGGGAGGGCCTTGGAGGATCTGTTCCCCTTAAATTACAATAAATTGGTGGGGCAGGTGGAGGGGTGGTTGCAGGGCTGAGGTAGAGGGTATTATTCGTGGCTTGGGCGAATGGCATCGGTGAAAATGATGCTCCTTCCCCAGTTCTTATTCCTGTTCCAAGTCCTGCCCATACAGGTGCCCCGGAGAGTATTGAGGAGGGTGCAACAACAAGTGGAGAGATTCATCTGGGGGGGGGGGGGGAAGGCCAAGGGTGGCGGCAAGGATGATGCAAGTGTTGGTAGGGGAGGGCGGGTTGGGTGTCCCAAACTTTAGTCTGTATTATGCGGCGGCACAATTGAGAGCAGTTTATGCGTGGCTACGGGAGCCCAAAAAACAATGGGTGAGGATGGAGGTGGATGAGTATGGGCCGGGAGAATTAGAACGCATTGTGTGGGAGGGGAAGGGGGGGAGGGGAAGGAATCCCCTAGTGGGGCATACTCTTAAGGTATGGCAGCAGTATAGGAAGCGGTTGGTGGGGGACAAGAGGTGGTCACCTACTATGTCCTTGCAGGCGTGCTGTACGGAGGGACTTGGTCCGAGTGCAACGGTACTTAGACGGTGGGCGGAGCACGGGCTGACTCAGGTGTCTCAGATATTGGTGAGGACGCAGATTAGAGGCTTTGAGGGAGTGAGAGATCTGTACCGGTTGGGAGAGCAGGATAGGTTTGCGTACATGCAGATGGGTTCGGTGGTCCGACAAAGGGGGAGAGAGCAGGGGGGTAGGGGGGGAAGGGGAGTGGTTTGAAGGAGCGTGCCTAGGTTCCCTGGGGCAGCAGGGGATGCTTTCTAGGATATATGGAGGATTAGTCGCGAGGGGGGAAGGGAAGCTAAAGTACAGTCAAACCTCGGTTTTCATGATTAATCCGTTCGAAAAAGTCTGACTAAAACCGAAACGTATGAAAACTGAAGCAATATTTCCCATAAGAAATAATGTAAATCCAATTAATCCGTTCCCGACACCCAAAAATATTCACAAAAAATACATTTTATAGAGAATAACTATATTTTTACATACAGAAAACAATGAGAAATAAATATAAATGACTAATGAAATGGATAAATGAACATTTAACATCACTGAAAGCAAGCTAAGTACAATACTGTACAGTACAGTATGTTAACATCTGGCCTTAGCCACCCCTGACAAGCTGCTGTGCCCAGCTCTCTTCGGAATCACATTGAATTCAGTCCATTAAAATACCTTTACATTATCTGCTCAATGCTTCAGAATGGCAGAAAATCTTAATGATATAGCTTCAGACGTACCCTGCAAGAGAAAGAACTGCCTCCCACATTCATGCAACATCTCCTGCTTACGTTGACAGCTTTTCTTCCCTGCTACCGGGACAAAATCTCAGTCAAAAGACGTTGAAAACCGAAGCAATGCATGAAAACCGGGACAAAATCTCAGTCAGAAAAGACGTTGAAAACCGAAGCGTATGAAAACCGGGGCAAATGAAAACCGAGGTTTGACTGTATATGGAAGCGTGGGAAAAGGACTTAGGGGTAACGTGGGGGGTGGAAGAGTGGGAGGCAATAGCATTGGGTATAGCACGATTCTCCATAGCCACAACGTTACATGAGAATGGTTTTAAGGTGTTGAGTCGTTGGTATCTCACACCGGAGAGATTGTGTAGGGCGGGGGTGAGGCAGACGGATGATTGTTGGCAGTTGTGTGGAGAGCGAGAGTCCTGGCTGCATATATGGTGGTCATGTCCAGTGGTCAGGGAATACTGGGATAAAATAGGGGAGAATATTAATAAAATTGTGGGTGCGAATATCGGGCTTGGACCTGAGATGTGTCTCCCGCATAGACCAGATGGGTGCTGGGAAGGGGATTGGAGAATCATTTGGTACTGTGTAACCGCGGCATGGTGCGAAATAGCGTGGTACTGGAATAGACCGCATTTGCCGTCCATAGCTAGTTTCGCACGCAGAGTGTCGCATCTTTATGCCATGTACAAAATGACGGGGGAACGAATGGGAAAAGGGGAGCAAACAGCAAAACAGTGGGCGGGGGTTTGGGAGTGGCTACGGGAAGGGTCGTGGAAGGAAGGGGGAGGAGCGGGGGACAGGGGGGAAGAGGGGGAGCAGGGTGGGGGGGAGTAAGCAACAGGGGGAGGGAGAGGGAGGTTAGGAGTGGGCACGAGGGGTTGAGAGGGTAAGGGGGGGGGTCTTAGTGGCGTGGGATTAGAAGGAGAGTGATTTCATTATATATTGTTTACAGTGTACTGTATCTAATCCATTGCTTATTAGGTAGAATAATGGAATGAGGGACATTAGGGGAATGAGGGGCAAAACGTTTAGTAAGGGGTGGGAAATGTTAGTGATATGTTGCTTATATTGATTGTAAGATGTATTGCATTTAAGTTATTGTTTATATTGTAGAACAATGGAATTCGAGTGACCAGGGGACAGCGGGGCAGCAAGCGTAGCAAACAAAAGTTACATGTTGACTTTATTGATTGCAGGATGTTAGTTAACCATTGTATAGTATGAGAAGGGGATTGAAAAATGTACATGGTTGTCTGTTTGGCAATGTAAGTGCAAAGGTTGATAATAAAAATTTATAGAAATTAAAAAAAAAAAACCACACATTTTTGGTGGTCTTTTCCTAATGTTGGTGCTTGCAGAAGCAGCTTGAGGTTGCCAGAACAGTGTCAGTCCCAAGAAGCCCAGCACATCTCCGAGATGAGCTGCAGATCCCACAAGGGTAGAGGGAAGCTTACCAACAAGAGCCAAGATGACTGTAAGCAAAGGTGCAGCAGGAAAGGCGATAGTCATGTTCAGTTCCAGCATCTGTAAGAGATCCACTACAAGAGAAAGACAGGCAATGAGAAACCAGAGGGGCAGCCAGGGACTCATGACAACTACACCACGACACACCAATCAAATCAGTAACATCCCATAGCATACATGCTCACTAAGCTGTACAAATACCCACTGACTGCATCCTTAGCAGCCTGATCCAATAGGAGAAGCATTTTGGGGGGTTTTCTGGGGTTTGTTTGTGTTTTTTTTTTTTTACATATATGAGCTCGGGTGTTTTCATTGGTAGCTCAATACAAGTTACCTACTGTACCCGAATGTATATCCCTTCCCCAAGAGAGCTTACAATCTAAGTTTATACCTAAAGCAAATGTATTTGTTAAGATGTAGAACCCGCTAATCATTGTCAGTTCTAAACAGTATACAATAGAACATAAGAAATAATCAATGAATTAAAATAACATACTTAAAAAAACAAGCATGATATGGACAAAAAAAAACAAAACAAAAAACAGATTACCTAAACACCTGAGTTAAATAGTAAGTTTCTTCTTTTCACCTTAATTCTAGCAAATTAGTTTATAACCAGACCTCAGTAGACAGACAATTCCAGAGACTTGGCCCTGCCACTGATGACAACCAATTTCAAAACTTCACTCCATAAAATACACAACACAGCACGAGTATACAGAATCCCTTGATTCTGAATCCTCAACAACTGTGCTGGACAACAACCCATCCCTCTAGTCCAATCTAAACATGTGGTTTTTACCTTCCTACCAGCAGATGGAGACTGAGAACCACTGGTTTGATGAGGTCCCCATATAAGGGTCCTGGGCAGCCCTCTTCTCACTAGTATTTCTCAATCTCTGGCAGATGGAGGTTGTCTAAACCTGTGCAGTTAGGACTGGATTGAAAGAGACTCAGTTATGAGGAGGTTGCAAAATGTCCCGGTAGCGGACCAGTGGGCATAGTGCAATGTTTGCTGGCTAACAAGTCCAGGGGTTTCAGAATGTAGATGTACTGCATCCCTTCCCCACACTAGCCGACCACCCTCCCTCAGAATTTTCTGGAACAGTGTCTTGAAGGTGCCTGGCCTTAGTGGAGATGTATCCTCTTCCTCCTCCTCAACCTTTGGAAGGGGGCAGAAGGAGACCAGAGTGGAGTCTTCTTACCCTCCTCCCTAACCTTTGGGAGGCGGCCAGGAGAGCTAGTCCCTACTCAAAAGGATAGATACTGCAGCTCTCTTTTTACCAGTGTATGGTGAACTAGCCTGCTTGAAGGTCCTTGGAACCAAGGCCACAATGGTCTGCAGATAGTGCTGTCTACCATGGGCGGGGGAGACCTCTTGCCCAGCTGGTGTGGTCTAGCATGGCAAGAGCTGCATGACCGGTAGTCCTGAGCATCCTTCCTACAGGGGATCAAGACTACAGAGCTAGGGGTGCAGTCCAGATGAGGTTGCAGGCCGAGTGATTCTGTCTAATTCCAGCACAGTAGCAAGAAGGTTGAAGTGCAGCAGCCTCATGGCAGTAAGCAACTACAGATGTGGTGGACTCACTTCAGTCTGAAGGCCTGCCATTGTTCCAAGTCCACCAGAGCAGTCCAGTAGTATCAAGATTAAGGAACTAATCTAAAGCATTACCAAAACTTCATCCCACCCAAATATCACACTGTCAGAAACATTACATTCAAACATCTTCAATCACTAATTAGGGGAGAAAAAGGATCTCAGCACCATTGGGTCAATTAATCCTGGCTACTAAATCTTGGCCATGAATCAACACCATAGCATCAATGATCCAAAAAAACTCCCATTAATACAAATATCACATCTATACAATATGCCTTTTAATCAACACATTGCTGTGAACCTGTTTTTTTTTTAAATTTACTAAAACATGTACTAACCCAACATATCAGTACCACAGCTTATAACATACAACATTTACTGTTTAACAGAGCACTGATCCTCCCATCTTTTATTAAACACATGACATGTCTTAAGCACATATCTTATCTACGTGCTGAACCCTCTTAAGTACAATGCTTAACTGAATGCTGAGTCCCAAGCATAGAACTTTTCTATGTGGCTGGTTTTGTTTGTTAATGGCCAGTGAGGTTTTGTGTGAGGCTCTGTTGGTTTGGTAAAGCACAGTTACTTCCCTGTAACAGGTGATCTCTGGGAACAGCAGGAATAAGTCTTCACATATGGGTACGTCGGCACCGACGGAGCCCACGCGGGAACGCTCCCCAGCGTCCAAAAAGAAAGCTTTTGGGAGCATCCCACACGCATGCGCGCTGCCTTCCCACCCATTCACTTCCCTCTCATCAGTTGGGTTTGTAGTTGAGACCGAAGGAGGGAAGGAGAGGGAGGGAGAGAGGGAGGGAGAGAGGGAACTCCTAGGGAAGGTGGGTTGTTACAGGTAAGTAACTGTGCTATCTCCAGGAACAAGCAGGAATGAGTCTTCACATATGGGAACTCCCAAGCTAGAGATGCCTGGAGGAGGTCCCAGCATGTTGCAAATCTAATAGATGGGCCATGCTATTTCCCAGAACCTCAGGCATCCAAGGGATGGAGGGTAGGAGTTAAATTAAAGAGGGTGTGCTGTGGAACAGCTTTATTAAACAAGGCATCTAGAGGGGAGTCCTTGTGTAGATCACAAAGGTTAGTAGAATATTGAATTCCAATTTTCTAATGTGGACCTTAGTCAAAAGTATTGCGAAAGTATTTGTTGAGGCTAATATGGGTCTGGTGCTAAGAGCCAGTACATTATCCTCAAAGAAAATACCTCACTGTGAAGTAGAGGAAATAAATTTTGCAAGACAGGCAGAGGTCAGAAGCCTTAATGGCTAGAACTAATCCCAGAAGAAAAAACTGGGGACGTTTAATGAGGTTGGACTTTGGATGAGAAGGTAAAAACTTCTGTAGGTCAAAGTTTGAAGCTCTTCGTTCTTGGAGCAGAATAAGGCTCTAAGAAAGAGAAGATAAATCTGACTGGTTTGCAGAAAAAGGATGGGTCTTTAAGACCCCTCTATCCAAATGAAAGGAAACATACATTTGTAGTAGGCGATGTAGCCTCCAATTTCTTGAAGATCAGTAATGTCTTCCCTAAGTGATGTCACTTAGGATAATGACTTACATGGAGAGCTTCAGGGGTAAAGTAACCGGAGAGGTTACGGTAAAAGAAGGTAGTTTCTAACTACTACAGAAACTTGGTTGTCCATTTAAACCCTATGGTATGCTGGAACAGCATCAATATGGACAGTAACAAATCTTTCAGAGTGAGATAGATACTTTATATAAATTCACATATCTCTATCTAGAAAGAGAGAGACTCACTTCATAACAAGGGGTAAGACCTGCTTGAGAATATGGACAGAGGATCCCTTACTGATTACACATGGAAGAACCATGAAGAAGGTTACATGGAACCAGTGGAATGTTCTTAGTCAGAAGGATATGTCTAGATTTCTTTAAAAATTCTAGACTTTGAATAACCAGAAATGGAGATCTACGTGAAGGGGTGCAGAGAAAATCCTTAGTCTTAAGACAAGTCTGGATCCTTCTATAACTTCAGTGTGGAGAAAAAGACTCAATATAAGGAAATACCATATTTGGCCGTTTATGAGGGCAATGAGTATAATGCATTCTTTGTTCAGTATAAGCTCCAATGAAGTATTGGGAATTAGAAGGAATGCAGTAGACAAGGATCGACTGCAGTGAAAAGAAATGCATCCCTGTTGGAAGAGTTCCACTGGAGATGTGGAACTCAGGGAATTAAGCAATTCTTTATGCTTTCACGTGATCTAAGCCCTGGTTCATTTTCCCTAAAAGGAAATTTTAAGGAAGATGGTAAGAGTAGGAAAAAAACGGTCATGTGGGGCATAACTGGGCAAAGCGTTTTAACCATCTGAAAGTTACCCACCAGGAATGGCTCTGACGCTCTCTGGCAAAGGCCCATAGTTGCAGAGCTTCTTGTAGAATTGCAGAGAGCATGTTGTAGGTTGCTTAGGTGAGATCTGGTTGTTTAGTTGCCAGTATGCAACCTAATCTATTCTATTGGAGCCAAAAGAATTGAAGATGGCTAAGAATAGTAGACAGGCTCGTTGCCTGCAACGATAAATTGTCCAAGTAGGTTTTGGAACCTCTCTTGGAATTATCTGTTATTAAGGCAGCAGAAGAGGTTAGGTCCTATAGATTGGAAAAGGACCGACAGACATAATTAGAAGTGATAAAACTCAATTATGGTCTGATAAGCTGTCTTAAAAGAAATATTTGAAAAGATTGCAAAGGGGAGAAGCTCTGTATGGAAATCACTTACTGAAGTAGGTATTGAAGACAATCCTACGGCCTAAAAGGTAAGCCCTCCAGTCAAATGGTATCACTCTTAGAGTGAAAGTTTCAACTAAGAGGGATAGAAAGTAATACAGAGTTGTGAAGACTTACAATTTGGTAAGTCTCTGAAAAAAGGTAAAGCTCCCCTGCAGTCAAAGGTATGAGATCCTCGTACAGGACAACTGTCAAGGTGAAGGCAAAGTCTACCTTGTAATTAGCTGTTACTCCTCTTTTTACTTTAAAAGGAGAGGAGAAGCCTGTTACCTGTAGGGCATGACTATCCTTGATAGCTGTAAGAGCTAAAAGAATGGATTTCTCTTGGTAAGAGATTCATGCCTAAAGTCAAGGATTGAGGCCGAGTATCACTGACCTCTCAGTAAATGCTTCTGTTAAGAAGTAGGTAGCGGTTCTGAAACTCAACAGGAAAAAGTGATAAAATATCAGAAACCCTGCAACTGCTGGGTTTGCTGAGCCTATTGAGGCTTTGGTTTTCTTAGCCTGGTATGATGTTGGCCTTCTTTGGAAACATCTGCATGATGGGTAGAGGATGAATAAAAAACTTTTTCCCCTTAGGGGGATAAAGTTTATTAGGAGATTTTTTACTAGCTGGGATAGAGGAAAGTTTTGACAATCCTCTGAAAACAACAATATCAGTGTTTAACTGATTAGCTTGGAATAAAGCATCCTTGTTGGAGGTTTTCACCAGCACAAGGAGTATTTCCCAGCCTTTCTTGTAGCCATTTGTCCAGGTCTGAAGCTTGGAGCCAGGCCATGCGTCGTGCTCCTATGGCTATAGCAGAAGTTCTGCTAATAGACTCAAAACAGTCCAGGGAATCACGATTAAGGAATTTGGAGACATTTTGAGCATGACTGACTAATATGGAAAAAGTCTGCTCTTTTATGTTCTTGAAGAAAAGGGTTCAAAAGCTTTAAGTTCTTTGTGACCTCTTCAAGAGACAATCCCATATAGCACAGTTACTTACCTGTAACAGGTGATCTCTGGGAACAGCAGGAATGAGTCTTCACATATGGGTACGTCGGTACCGACGGAGCCTGGGCGGGAACGCTCCCCAGCGTCCAATCAGAAAGCTTTTGGGAGGATCCCACAGCACCTGCGTGCTGCCTTCCCGCCTTTCCAACTGTCTCTCCTCAGTTGAGTTTTATAGCTGAGACAAAGAGGAAGAGAGAGGGAAATGAAGAGAGAGACAACTCCTAGGGGAGGTGGGTGGGTTGTGAAGACTTATTCCTGCTGTTCCCAGAGAACACCTGTTACAGGTAAGTAACTGTGCTATCTCCAGGAACAAGCAGGAATGAGTCTTCACATATGGGGACTCCCTAGCTTTTGATGCCAGTGAGAGAGCCCATAAATTGTGTGTCCCTGGGACAGGGCTGCACTTCCCCACCTGGATCTTTGGCATCCCCTGAGGGATGGTGGGTAGGAGTTGATTAAGTATGGAACAGGTGTTTGAGAACAGCCTGACCAAACAAGGCATCCCTGCGGGAGTCCTTGTCCAAACAGTAATGGGCTGTGAAGGTATGAACCGAGGCCCAAGTGGCTGCTTGACAGATGTCGTCGATAGACACAGAGTTCAGGTGAGCCACTGAGGCTGCCATGGCTCTCACATTGTGAGCTGTGACATGGCTATCCAGAGAAATGTTCTTGCTCTGATAGGCAAAAGAAATACATTGGGCAATCCAGTTGAAAAGTGTTCTCTTGGAGACTGGTTGTCCCAAATGAGAAGGATCAAAAGCAACAAAGAGTTGAGAAGACTATCTCCAGGAACAAGCAGGAATGAGTCTTCACATATGGGGGTTCGTCGGCGCCGACGGAGCCCGCACGGGAATGCTCCCCAGCATCCAATCAGAAGGCTTTTGGGAGCATCCCTCGCGCCTGCGCAGTAGCTTCCCGCCCTTCCCACTGCCTCTCCCCAGTTTTCGTTTTTCCGCGGAGCCGACAGGACGTACCTCCTGTCACCGCAGAAACCTTTTCTTCTTTTCTTGTTTCCTGTGGTCGCGGGTTTTTCCCCGCAGACTCTGGCACCGCTGGTGCCCCTTTTTTCCTTATTTTTTGTTTTCCTTTATTTCCTCCTCGTGTTATTCTGAGGCCTACCAGGCTTTCCAGCATGGAGCCTTCTTCCCCTAAGAAGTGCCCCCACTGTGGAGACGTTGTCTTCTGCTCCGACTCCAACGCCTGGTGTCTCTCCTGTTGGGGCCCTGACCCCTTCTCCCCCGGTTCCCCGGGCTTCAGCGTCGGGAGAAGACCCTCCCTGTTTCGAGTGTCCCTCGATGACGTCTTTCCCTCTGAGGTGCGGTCGTCGGCTTTCTCTCCTCGCCAGGATCAGGTAACCCAACAACAGTCTGTTAAGACTAACCGAGCCTTGAGGGGTGAGTCTCATGCGCCGCATGACGGCGGCTCCGGCCTTCCCCTCCAGCAGGCGCGAGGGATGCTCCCAAAAGCCTTCTGATTGGATGCTGGGGAGCATTCCCGTGCGGGCTCCGTCGGCGCCGACGAACCCCCATATGTGAAGACTGATTCCTGCTGTTCCGGAGATCACCTGTTACAGGTAAGTAACTGTGCTTTCTATGTTGTTGTGTCCTCTAAGTAAAAAGCTAGAGCTCTTTTACAGTCCAGGGTATGAAGATTCCTCTCTGCACTTGATGCATGAGGCCCTGGAAAAAAAGACAGGTAGGTAGACCTCTTGGTTGAGGTGAAAAGGTGAGACCACCTTAGGCATAAAGTGTGGATTAGTCCTAAGGACCACCTTGTCATGATGGAACCTTGTATAAGGTGGATTAGCTACTAGTGCTTGCAATTCACTGATGCGGCGTGCTGATGTGATTGCAATGAGAAAGATAACCTTCCAAGAAAGGTATTTCAAGGAGGTAGTAGCTAAAGGTTCAAAAGGCGGCTTCATAAGCTGACCAAGAACCAAATTTAAGTCCCATGCCACCGGAGGTGGTCTAATGGGAGGCTTTGTTAAAAGGAGGCTTCTCATGAACCTTGCTACAAGGGGATGAGAGGAAACAGGTTGTCCATTTAGAGGCTTGAGGGAAGCTGCAATAGCACTCAGATGGACTCTTACTGAATTTGACAGATGCAGGAGATACTCCAGCAATGATTCCAGAGGTATTGAATGGGGGTTAAGACCCTTTCCAGAACACCAGATGGTAAACCTTTTCCACTTGAAGGCGTAAGAACGTCTAGTGGAAGGTTTTCTGGAAGCATAAAGAACATCTTTCACTTGTTGAGAAAGAGGAAGATCCTGGAGATCTAGGCCTTCAGCAACCAAGTCCTGAGATGCAGAGACTGGGGGGATTGGGGTGCCACAACTTTCCGTCCTCCTGAGAGAGGAGGTCTGGAGCAGACCCTAACTCTAGGGAGGGAGCTTGAGAGAGATGTAGAAGCAGAGGGTACCACACTTGCCATGGCCAATGTGGAGCTATGAGAATCATGTGGCCTCTGTCTCTCTGAAGCTTGAACAGGGTTTTGGGAATTAGGGGAATGGGTGGAAAGGCATACAGGAAGTTTTGACCCAAATGGAGGAGGAAAGCATCCCTTGCCTGAGCCCCCCCTGAGCCGGAGTTCTGGAACAGAACCAGCGAAGTTTGGCATTGCACGGACTTGCAAAGAGGTCTATATCCGGGGTTCCCCAAATTTGAAAAATCTTGGATACCTGGTCCATATGTAGGGACCACTCGTGTGGAAGCAGAACTCGACTGAGTCTGTCTGCCCAAGAGTTTTGAGCACCGGGAAGATAAGACTGCCAGAAGATGAATGTGATGCTCTCTGGCGAGGGCCCACAGTCGCAGAGCTTCGTTGCAAAGCGACAGAGAGCCAGTTCCTCCCTGCTTGTTTATATAGAACATGGCTACCTGATTGTCCGTGTGTACAAGGACTGTCTTGTGGCTGAGCAGGGTGTGGAAAACTCGCAGAGCAAGGAAGATTGCTCTGAGTTCTAAGAGATTGATATGTAGACAAGTCTCCTGTGAGGACCAGATGCCCTGGGTGGAGAGGTCCTGAAGATGAGCTCCCCAGCCCATTGGAGAAGCATCTGTTGTAAGAGTTGCCTGGGGTAGAGGCTGTTGAAAGGGACACCCCAGCAACAGGTTCTGAGGGGACTTCCACCACTGGAAGGACAAAATGAGGCGACTTGTGTTTGCTATTTTGTCTGACAGGCAGCCTAATGCCTGGGTCCATTGGGTGGATAAAGTCCACTGAGCTGCTCTCATGTGAAGGCGAGCATATGGTACCACATGAATGGTGGATGCCATGTGGCCTAGCAACTAACATTTCTCGAGCAGTTAAAAGGGGTTTTGACTCTGCTTGAGAAGCTAACTGCATCAAGCGAAGGCAACGGGCCTGGGGAAGATAGGCCCTTGCCTTTGTGGTATCCAGTAGCACCCCTATAAACTCGAGGGACTGAGTAGGGATCAAATTGGATTTTGGGATGTTTATTACCAGCCCTAAATATTGAAGGATACGCATTGTGCAGGTTAGAGCAGTCTTGGCCTCTGACTGAGTGGGAGCTCGAATGAGCCAGTCGTCCAGATAAGGGAAGACAAATATTCCCAGGGTGCGCAGAAAAGCAGCAACCACTGCCATGCATTTCGTGAACACCCTTGGTGCAGAGGCCAGGCCAAAGGGGAGCACTCTGTATTGATAGTGCTTCTCCTGGAAAAGGAACCGAAGGAACCTTCTGTGAGTTGGATGGATGAGAACATGAGTGTACGCATCCTTGAGATCTAGAGAACAAAGCCAATCCTGACTCTGAAGGTATGGCAGCAGAGTTCCTAGAGAAACCATCTTGAATTTCTCTTTGACTAGGAATCTGTTCAACTCTGAGATCTAAAATGGGTCTGAAGCACCCTGTTTTCTTTGGGATAAGAAAATAGGGGGAGTAGAACCCTGTGCCCTGTTGTTGAGAAGGCACTTCCTCTATTGCCCCCTGGACTAGAAGAGTGGCAACCTCCTGCCCTAACAGGCTGAGGAGGGAGGTTGGAGAATTGAAATGGTGCACTCTTGTGAGAGGGGGCAAACTGGAAAAATGAAGTTTGTACCCCTCTCTTATGATGGAGTGTGTCCAATGCTCTGCTGTGATTTGCCCCCATCTGGGAGCAAAGTGACATAACCTTCCTGGAATGGTGGAAGGCTCTGGTCCTTCTAGAGCCAGGAAGGCTAAGTTCTCTAGCAGAGAGTCAAAGGCCCTGAGGGGGCTGAGATTGCTGGGCTGGAGCAGGCCTCGCAGCCTTTGCCTTGGTCTGTTTGGAGGATTGCTGACGTTTGGAAGGAAACTGAGCTGCAGAAGATGCTCTCTGACTATAAGCAGGATAGGATCTTCCCTTTTTAGAAAAAGGTGTTTTCTTGAACAACCTTTTCTTAGCAGGAGCAGCAGTAGATTTGGATAGTCTATCCAAAGCAGAATTTTCAACATCCATTTGATTGGTAAATATTGGCAAGCAAAAGCAAAACAGATTCTCACCTGTACAAGGGATATTTCCCAATTCATCTTGGACCCAGGTCTCCAAATCAGATGCTTGAAGCCAAGCAATCCTACGTGCACCTATAGCTATAGCTGAGGCTCTGCTTACGCATTCAAAGGAGTCGAAAACTGCACGGTTGGAGAATTTGGAGATATCCTGGGAATGTTTGAGCCCAGTGAGAAATTCTTGCCTTTTACTGTCAGACATAAAAGGACTTAAAGTCTGCAAATGGTCAGTGACTTCTTTTAAGAACATTCCCATGTACAGACTATAGGAATTTATTCTCGCAGCCAGCATGGAAGCTTGGAAGATTCTTCTACCAAAAGCATCCAGGGTTCTACATTCACGTCCTGGAGGATTAGAGGCATGTCTCTTGGCACTTCTAATCTTTCTCATTGCAGACTCAACCACAATAGAGTGGTGAGGAAGCTGAGTTTTATGGAAACCAGGACAAGGAGGGACACGATACATGGTGTCCAACCTGCGAGAACGGGGAGAGGTGGTTAGAGGTGCTTCCCACATCCTTAACATGAGATCATACAGAATCTCATGAATAGGCAAGGTAGCTGCCTCTTTAGGAGTTTTAGGATATTGTAGAATATCTAACTCCTTAGCTCTAGGCTCTGACTCTGGGGCTACTGTAATAGAGAGGCCCCGAGCCACCTCTCTGATAAAGTCTTGAAAAGACAAGTCCTCTGGAGGAGACATCCTTCGTTTAGGAGAGGACTCCTCCTGTGGAAGAAGCATCGCTGCATCGACAGAC
This sequence comes from Ichthyophis bannanicus, assembly GCA_033557465.1. Classification (NCBI taxonomy): domain Eukaryota; kingdom Metazoa; phylum Chordata; class Amphibia; order Gymnophiona; family Ichthyophiidae; genus Ichthyophis; species Ichthyophis bannanicus. Next base: position 311,179,834 of record CM066039.1, read on the forward strand.
TCTTCAGAATCCTCAGAGTCAGAGGAATCGAAGTATCGTCTGTCGGGATGCACGAGACTGGGATCGGTATCGGGAATCACCGGTACCGGGGTATCAGTACCGGAGGGCTGCAGAAGGCAGAGTACCGGCATAGCTGACACCGATGCTGATGTCACCGGTACCAGAATTGGTGCCAATGGCGATACCGGAGCCGGTACCAGCGGAGTAGTCTGTTGCGGTACCACGGGCGTCGATGCCACAAGGAAAGCCGCCAGACTGTGTTCGATGGACAGAATCCTCTGATCCATCGACGCCGCCAATGCCTGGAAGTCGGTACCGGTGGAAGCCACCGGTACCCTGGAGCATGGCACCAGGAGATCTGTTGAGGCCACGCCATCTAAATCATCCTGGAACCCCAATGATGATGCTTTAGAAGCCGAAGCCTCCCGCCGGGGTAATTTTGCCGGTGCAGAATCCTCAAGGGCAAGGCAAGGGGCATCTCAATGCTTAGAAGGAGATTTGCCCTTCGAGGACTGGCTGGATTTATGTTTAGTTACCTGAGATCCATATGAGGAAGAAGCAACCCTGGAAGACGTCGATGCCACCAAAGCTGCATCAGAGGGAAACAGGGTACTGAGCTTGGCAGCTCGGTTCTGTCGACCTCTCTTAGACATCATGGAACAGGACACACAATCTTTAATGGAATGGTCAGGGCCTAAACACTTTAGACACCAGTCATGGGTGTCGGTGACGGAGATAGTACCGCCACATTTTGTGCACTTAAATCCTGAGGCAGGCTTTTCCATATTTAAGGAAAAGGGTTTTGGGCCTAAGGCCCAAAACTGAAGTACACCTGAAGAAAAATAAATGGAAAAAGGGTCTTTTTTTATTTTTTTAAAGAAAAGAATAAGAACCGGCGGTACCGGTATAGCGTTGAGTAAGGCAGACGCGACAGAAAAGAAATAAAGAAAAAAATAAAGAAATTCTTCTGCGGTGACAGGAACACAACCTGCTGGCTCCGCGGAAAAAGAACAACTGAGGAGAGACAGTTGGAAAGGCGGGAAGGCAGCACACAGGCGCTGTGGGATGCTCCCAAAAGCTTTCTGATTGGACGCTGGGGAGCGTTCCCGCGCAGGCTCCATCGGTACCGACGTACCCATATGTGAAGACTCATTCCTGCTTGTTCCTGGAGATAGAAAATATATGAGATAATTCTTGCTGAAAGTATGGATGCCTGGAAGCATCGATGTCCAAAGGCATCTAAAGTCCTAGACTCACGACCTGGCGGATAAGAAGAGTGCTTCTTTGCACTCTTAATACGCCTCATTGCTGATTCTACAACAATAGAATGATGAAGTTGAGTCTTTTGAAAACCTGGAGAAGGTGACACCTTGTACATAGTGTCAAGTGTCTTAGAATGTGGGGATACCGTTAAAGGAGTTTCCCACATTCTTAATAGTAGATCCTGTAAGATCTGATGCAAAGGAAGCATGATCACCTCTTTTGGAATCCAGGGGAATTGCAGAGTCTCTGAATCCCCTGGTAGGGATTCTTTACCAGGTATAGAAATTGGCAAGTAACTTTGCCATATCAAGCAGAAAAGCTTGGAAAGAAATCTCCTCTGAGGAGGACCCTCTAAAATGAGGGGTAAAGGCTAGACTTGTTGAAAATTCAGCCTTGGTACCGATGGATTCATCCCAGTCAACGGGATCGGAAGACTTGAAAGGATGAAGCATCGGATTTTCTTTAAAACGATGTCTTCAATACCGCCCGAGGTCGGTACCGAATCCTCCATGCTAGAGATCGATTCCAGGCTCAGCATCGAAGGAAGCGAGTCTGTCAAAGCAAGCATGGACGGTACTGACACCGATACCGGTACGGAAGCAGATACCGATACTGGAGGAACGGTCTGCAGCAACTCTAGCAGTACCGAAGTAGCCGAGAGCGCTAGACTACGTTCATCGGTGAGGAGTATTTCATCCATCACCATAGTCGATGCCAGGGTGTCGGTACCGCTCAAAGCGGCCACAACCACCGAGCATGGCCCAGGCATGTTCACTGAGGTAGAAACCCTGGAAACAACCTGAAACCCCGTTAATGCTTTGGAGCCCGAAGACTCCTGCCGGGGCTTTATTGCCAAGATGTCCTTGAGGGCAAGGCCGAAGGCATCTCGATGCTGAGAAGGAGATCTACCACTCGAGGACTGGCTAGTCTTTAGAGACTTTTGTTTGGTTACCTGATCCTGTGAAAAAGAAAAAATTCTAGCTGGTGACATCGAGTGCGATGTAAACCGGGTATCGAGTTGTGCTCGATTCTGAAGACTTCTTCTGTTTGAGCTCCAGCAGGAAAGACTCCAGTGGGCAATGGTCAGGACCTAAACATTTTAGACACCAAGTATGAGTGTCTGAAAATATATCTGTACCACCACACTTTGAGCATTTCTTAAGGATAGTGGCTGGCTTTTCCATAATGGAAGGATAGAGGCCTGATGGCCTAGAAACCGTCAGGCACATAACAGGAAAAAATTCCTAAAGAAAAGAAATTTTTTTAGTAAAAGAAAGAAAAAGCACCGGCGGTACCGGTGGCGTCGAGGGAAGGCAGACGCGACCACAAAAAACTAAAAATAAAAAGAAGAATTTTCTCCGGTGACAGGAATACGTCCTGCTGGCTCCGTGGAAAACAGAAAACTGATGAGAGGGAAGTGAATGGGCGGGAAGGCAGCGCGCATGCATGTGGGATGCTCTCAAAAGCTTTTTCTTTTTGGACGCTGGGGAGCGTTCCCGTGCGGGCTCCGTTGGTGCCGACGTACCCATATGTGAAGACTCATTCCTGCTTGTTCCTGGAGATGTAGTATATCTTAAAAGTTATGTTTGAGATTTATTGAATTGAGAGTTAGGACCTGTATGTGTCTTGTGGGGGGTTATTTGGGGGTGGGGGAGAGTGCATAGGGTTTTGGTTTGCTGTGATGTTTAGTGTTGTGTTTGTTATATCATGCCGGTGAGCCTGATTGGTGGATGCGAGTACCTTGTTTGCTGCTGAATGAACATGCTGAGATTGTATGGCTGTTGGTCCCCTGAGGAAGCTTATGTGAAACGCATTGTGTGTCCTTGGTGGAGTCAGGCTCAACATTCAGATAAGCTATGTGTTCTAGAGGGCTTAGCACATAGATAAGTTCTATGCTTGGAACTCAGCATTCAGATAAGCAATGTACTCAAGAGGGTTCAGCACGTAGATAAGAGATGTGCTTAAGACATGTCCTGCGTTTAATAAAAGATGGGAGGATTAGTGCTCTGTTAAACAATAAATGTTGTATGTTATAAACTGTGGTATTGATATAAGTTGGGTTAGCAAATGTTTTAGTAATTTGAAAAAATACCAGATTCACAGCAATATGTGGATTAAAATGAATATTATATAGATGTGATATTTGTATCAGTGGGAGTTTTTTGGATTATTGATGTTATGGTGTCGATCCATGGTCAAGATTTAGTAGACAGGATTAGTTGACCCAATGGTGCCGAGATCCTTTTTCTCCCCTAATTAGTGATTGATGATGTTTGAATGTAATGTTTCTGACAGCGTGATATTGGGTGTGTTGAAGTTTTGGTAATGATTTACCGTATTTTTCGGACCATAAGACGCACTTTTTCTTCACCAAAAAGTGGGAGGAAAAGTGCCTGCGTCTTATGGTGCGAATAGAAGAAGTTGCAGAGCGGCAGCGGGTCCCTCGGGACCTTCCGTGTCCCTGGGGACTGCATCATCCCTCCCCCGCCCCGTGTCCAGGCTTCTCAGGGAGTGTTATTGGCAGAGCGGCAGCGGGTCCCCCCCGTGTCACCTTGCCCAGGCATTAGTGGCAGAGTGGCAGCGGGTCCCCCCTCGCCTTACCTTGTCCTTGGGAAGCCGATCTGTGCAGGAGGTGCGATGCTGCTGCTGTGCTGTGTCACCGCCGTATGCTATTGGAGGATAGCATGTAGTAGGCGGTGTTACAGTACACAGCAGTGCGCATGCCCCTCACTCCAGTCATCGGCTTCTGAGGTAAAATGTCACTACACACTACACTACATTTTCCCAATAAACTGTTCCCAATAAATGTTTTCCCTCTGTCCCTTTTTTCCTTTCAATTGTCACTCTTTTTCTTTTAATTGTCCCTCTTTTTCTTTCAGTTGTCCCTCTTTTCCTTTCAGTTGTCCCTCTTTTCCTTTCAACTGTCACTTTTGTGATCTGAAGTACCGTACCATATACGGTACTTCAGATATACGGTACCATAAACCATACTCCCATATACGGTACCATAAACCTGTATGAAAAATACTGTATACAGTATGCAGTGACAACGCAAATGGTGATTGCGCAGTGAAAACGCAAATGGTTAGTGCTCAATAGTAATCATTGAAGAAATTATGGTATACTGAAAGTTCCTTCATTTCTTGCAGAAAAATATTGTACCGTACTACTGTACCTCATTCTACAAAGATGCTGAAGCAGAAAAGAATAGCCTATAAAATTCCATACAAACTGGAGGTTATCAAATATGCTAAAGAGCATGGAAACAGAGCAGCGGAGAGGCATTTCGGGCCGCCTCCAACTGAAAAACTGATTAGAGAGTGGAGGAAACAGGAGGATCAGCTGCAAAAAGGAGACAAAAGCAAGCACCCTTTCCGTGGGCATGCTGCAAAGTGGCCAGAGTTGGAGGTGGACGTGAAAGAATGTATCATGCTTCATCGCAATAATGGCTTCTCCGTCTCAACAAAAATGATCATTTTTGAAGCGAAACGCATTGCTAAAGAGAGGGGCATTCAAGACTTTACAGGATCACCATCATGGTGCTACAGATTCATGAGAAGATGTGGTCTTGCTATGCGTACCAAAACCAGAATTACCCAAAAAATGCCCAAAGAATATGAGGCTAAAATTCTGTCCTTTCACAATTTTGTTATCAAAGCCAGAAAGAAAAACAGCTTTGAAATTGGTCAGATTGGGAACATGGATGAAGTCCCGCTAACATTTGATGTGCCTTCTAATAGGACTGTCGACCTGAAGGGTGCCAAAACCATCACAGTGAAAACTTCAGGGCACGAGAAGACGCATTATACAGCTGTGTTATCCTGCTGTGCCGATGGCACCAAATTGCCACCCATGCTGATTTTTAAAAGGAAAACATTTCCAAAAGATGCCATTCCAAGAGGTGTTGTGGTACACATCCATGAAAAAGGATGGATGAATGACAATGGCATGAAAATATGGGTTGAAAAGGTGTGGTCCAAACGTTCTGGAGGACTTCTGAAAAAACCTGCCCTATTAGTGCTTGACCAATTTAGAGCACATATTAGTGAACCAACCAAAAAGTGCTTCAAGGAAGTAAAGACCCATCTAGCTGTCATTCCCGGAAGTCTTACCAGCCAGCTGCAACCTCTTGATGTCTCCATAAACAAGCCATTTAAGGTCTTTATGAGAGAAGAGTGGAACAAGTGGATGGCTGCTGGTAACCATGATTTGACACCCACTGGACGAATGAAGAGGCCCACCATCACTCAAGTTTGCGAATGGGTGAAAAGATCATGGGACTCAGTGAAGGAAGAGATTGTTGTACAGTCGTTCAAAAAATGTGGCATTAGCAATGCCTTAGATGGAAGTGAAGACTGTATTTTATACGAAGACAGCGAAGAAAGTGATGTCAGTGATTGTGACCAAATGAGCTTCATGAATTCTGACTCTAGCAAAGAAGAGTTCTTGGGGTTTTCCGAAGACTAGAGTACTCAAACCTTTGTCTTTATGTGTTAATGACAGTGATAATGGTTCTTAATGCCACTGTTGACTGCTGTTCAGTTTATATGGTTCAATTATTCTGTTATACTTTATTAAATATTTTATTACACTATTTGGTTCAGAATATTTTTTTTCCTATTTTTCTCCTCTAAAAACCAGGTGCGTCTTATGGTCGGGTGCGTCTTATGGTGCGAAAAATACGGTAAATAGTTCCAAGTCCAGTATCCAGGTTGGGTCTAGCAGTAATGGCCACCCATTAGACCTCCGTGTGCAGGACCTGAACTCAGAGGAGGGATGTTGTGGACAGCAGCAGCCCTAAGGTAAGCCTTGCAGTGGCAGACACCCAACTTTAAAATTCATCCAGGGCACATGTGGGACGATGTTGGCAGGGACAGCTGCTATTTCCCTCAGGTACTGCTGTGGCTTAGGCGAGAGCGGTATCGATCCGGAACATTAGATCCCGTGCCCCCCCCCCCCCCCCATTTAAAAATCGCAGAGCAAAAAAGATGCCCAGAGTTTCAGCATTACACTGGCCTAGCTCTGCATTTTATCTGCCTTAAATTACTTCCTGTCAAATCTTCTTGTCCCTGATGGATAAGTGCCTGAAATATCTGGGCACAGTGTATGGAGGGTTTCATGCTGGTTTCTTGAATCAACAAGCAGTCAGCTTTTGCAGGAAATTGGTATGTGGGATTCTGTTTGACATCATCCTTGCCAAGATTAAAACTGCAGTCCACTGTAGGAACTGTGCTGGATTTTCTCCCAGTTGGCAAGGGGTCTTATAGAAACACAGAAACATGATGACAAAAAGAGACCACATGGCCTATCTAGTCTGTCCTTCCATAACAACTACAACAGTCCTTATGTATGCACTAGGTGCAAGGAGCTCTTTGCCCTCAGGGAACGAGTCCAATCTCTGGAGGCTAGAGTGGCAGACTTGGAGGACAGCGAGGTTTATAGACAAGACCTACAGGGACATGGTACTGAGGTCCCACCTCCAATCTGGCAGCCTTTCAGTTGCCATGGAGGAGAGAGGTCGCGTGAAAGGAAAGCATAACCTTGGTGTGGCAGGAAGTGATCCTGTAGCTAGGACCTGTCCTCTAGGTGATGTAAAACCCTCTCACACCAAGGAGGTTTATCCAGGGCCATGTGTCCTTGAGGGAAGGATTAGGACAGCTGTTATAGTTGGCAATTCGATTACTGGGCATGTAGATAGCTGGGTGGCTGGTGGACATGAGGATCGTCTGGTAACATGCCTGCCTGGTGCAAAGGTTGCAGACCTCATGCGCCACCTAGACATGGTTTTAGATAGTGCTGGAAAGGAGTCTTCTGTCTTGATACATATTGGTAACCAATGACATGGGAAAGCGTGGGAGGGAGGATCTGAAGGCTAAATTTAGGCTTTTGGATAGAAGTTGAAATGCAAAACTTCCAGGGTAGTATTCTCCAAAATGCTTCCCATTCTATGCGCAGGGCTTAAAAGGCACCTGAGCGCCTTCTTGGTCTGTCGGGCAGGGCAACCACTGCGACAAGGGTGGACTTTGGGGCGACCACCTCCGTAGCAGCGCTCGCTGTAATAGTTGCATGTGTGCTCTTGCCAGGGCACAAGCTCGAGAGTTGCCACTATGGTTTCCAACAGCTGCAGATAATGCCACACCTTCTGATCCGACATCTGTAGGACTTGACACAGTAGTTGAGCACCTGTACTTGCTGCTCTGGCAGAAACACCTTACTGCTTTGGGTGTTGAAATGAGCTCCCAAGTACTCGATCTCCTGGGATAGAACCAAGCAACTCTTTGGCGCATTGATCACCCATTCAAGACACTGCAGGAACTCCACCACCCTTGTAGTTACCCGTTCGCTTTCTCTTCACAACTTTGCCCAAATGAGCTAGTCGTTGAAGTAAGGGTGCATGAGGATTCCTTCCTTGCAGAGTGCAGACGCCACTACTAGCATCACCTTGGTGAAGATAGAGAGCTGTTGCAAGCCCGAAAGGCAATGCCGGAAACTGAAAATGGCCCATGGGCATCGCAAAGTGGAGGAATTGTTTGTCCTTCCCTGATAGAAATGTGTAAATATGCCTCCATGAGATCGAGAGACGTCAAGAACTCTCCTGCTCTCACAGCCACTATGATGGACCACAGACACCAGTTTACTCGAGAATGGGCCACCAGGAGCCCTCCTTTTTGGGCACCATGAAGTAAACCGAGTACCGACCTAACCCACATTGCTCCTTTGGAACTCGCTCCATGGCCCCCAACTGAAGAAAGCATCCCAAGGTGTCTCCCACCGCTGCCGACTTTGCGTGCGTTTTGCATGGGGACTGTACAAAGGAGGGGCCTAGTGGTCTGGCAAATTCCAACATGTAGCCCTCCCTGACAACCTCCAGGACCTACTGGTCGGACATAATGTAGATCCAAGTATGATAGAACTCATGTAGTTAACCCCCTATGGGCTGCACCGCCACCTGGGCCTCCCTGTGTCTTTTTAGGCCCCGAGGACAAGGAAGTGCCATAATAGCCGTGCCCTGCCCCCAAACCCCTGAAAACTCTGTCCCTGAGAGGCGAAACGTCCCCTCTGATAAGGTGCAAAACATACAGAGCGAAATCTTCAGAAGTCCCTTGTTTGACCCCGTGCTGGCGCCAAAGTGTGGGTCTGCTTCTGTTTATCCTTGGGGAGGCGTCCGCTTTTGGACTGAGAACTGGGCGTCCTTCACCAATTTCTCCAACTCTTCCCCAAATAGAAGCTTTCCCCTAAACGGAAGCTGTTGTCAGTACTTGGTGGAGCCGTCTGTCACCCAATTTCGTAGCCAGAGATGGCAGCGAGCTGCCACCATTGAGGCCACATTTTCTGGGAGACTTCTAATCAGATCATAAAAGGAGTCTACGAGGTACGTGGCCCGATTCCAGCTTAGTCGCTGTCTGATCCTGAGATGTATTCCCCAGCTCCAGAACCCCCTGGTGAAATGGGTCCAGAGTCCTGCCAAAACCATCCACCCCCTTGAGCAGACAGGCAGACGAATTCAAGTGGCGGATGGTTTTGGCAGGACTCTGGGCCCATTCCACCAGGGTTCAGGCTTTTTAGGTTAGGTTTGGCGCTACCCCTCAAGATTTGTAAAGTAGCGACATGGTCTTTCCTACATTCCTTTGCATATCATTTCCATTTGAATGTTCAGGCGCAGGAGGCAATGCAGTTTGGGGCGCAAGTGTTGCAGGTCAGGCTGTCCTCCCCCATTGTAGGTGCATTGCTTTGGTACATCATACATATTTGGACTGAACTAGACTGGAGAGACAATGAGGAAGGTGAAATTAGGCCTCACTTGCTAATTTTCTTTCCTCGAGTCCCTCCAGTCCCGGACCTGCCCTGATTGTTTCCATTCAAACCCAGACGTGGGGGGGGGGGGGGGGGGGGGGGGCATGCACCGAGACTGTAGGACTTGTGCTTTTGGAAGTTGCTGCTCTGCTGTATTCTTGATGCAGCAGATTACATTTGGGGTTTAGAAGGTGATGGGTTATAATCCACTGTTTCAGACCCTCTTCAGAGCATGAGTTGTTATTCAGTTAGTATAGTTAGATATCTAAACAATTGATGAGTTAAAACAGACTCAACAAAAAATTGTTTGTTACACAAATACTAGTGAGTGGAGAAGTCGTCTAATGGTTAAAGCACTGGCTTGGGAACCAAGAGACCTGGGTTCAATTCCCACAAGCACTCCTTGTAGCTTTGGGCAAGTCACTTAACCCTCCACTGCCTCAGAAAAATCCATGTTATCAATGTCCCTGTTTAATGTACATTACCAAGTTTAAGTTACAATGCAAATCACTTTGACTGAAATGATAAAGCGGTATAAAACACCTGTTAAATAAATAAAATACACAGGACTCTTATAAGATATCATCATCAAACCAGTGGTTCAGTCTCCATCTGCTGGTAAAAGGCATAAACCCACATATATCTTGATTGGTCCACGGGAACTAAAGGAAAAAAAAATTAGCAGGTAAGGCCTAATTTCACCTTGTGGGTCCCTATAAAATATTAAAAAGGATTGCTGATAAAGCTCTGAATAGTCCAAAGCAACTCGAGATGCCTGACCAACCTTTTGCTGTCTTTTGGATACATAAGAAAATCAAACCACTCAAGCACATGAGATTCAATTCCCAGATCCCACAGATACAACAGAAGGTAAAGTGACTTGCCCAAGGTCATAAGGAGCATCAGCGGGATCTGAATCCTAGCTTCCTCAGTTCTCAGTCTGCTGCCGTACCCACTACAGTACTCTTTCACACCATATGGCCCGATGAAGTTGTATATGGAGGTCCCTTTTTCAGATCTTGGACCTATACTCCATACTAGCACCCCTTCAACAGTTTTTTGATCCCCTTAACCCTCCTCATTCAACAACATAGCATTTCCACTCATTTCTATGCAAATTATATAATATTCCATCACACCAGTCCAGTAAATCCCGATCTCTCTGCCTTCAACGCCTGTTTATCCAGCATCTGTTTGGTTAATCTAACAATTTCCTCCATCTCAACCCAAACAAGTCTGCTGCTTTATGGTTCACCTTTGGTAGTCCTCTCCCTGGCTCTAATCCCTTCTATCTCCGGTTCACCCATTCCAACAGTCCATTCCCTCCAATAAGCGTAGTAACTCACCTGTAGCAGGTGATCTCTGGGAACAGCAGGAATTTAGTCCTCACATATGGGTGACATCGGTACTGACAGAGCCCACGCAGGAAGCTCCCCCAGCTACCAATAAGAAAGCCTTTGGGAGCATTCCACTGCACCTGCACTGCTGCCTTCCCACTCTTCTAACTGACTCTCCTCAGTTGAGTGTATATCTGAAGAGAAAGGAGAGTAGAGAGAACCCCACAACTCCTTGGAGAGGTGGGTGGGTTGTGAGCACTAAATTCCTGCTGTTCCCGGAGATCACCTGCTACAGGTGAGTAACTACGCTATCTCCAGGAACAAGCAGGAATGTAGTCCTCATGTATGGGTCTCACCAGCTTCCAGATCTCGTGAGGGTTGGAACTTGGATAGGTTGGTTGATCTCGACTTCCCCAGCACGGAGATTTGGATTGGATTGAAGCAGGCAGGGGGTAGGAGTTATCTTTTGTCCCAAAGAGATGCCGAAGGACCGCTTGGCCAAAGGCAGCATCCCAGCGGGAGTCCTTGTCCAAGCAATTGTGCGCTGCAAAGATATGGATGGAGGACCATGTAGCAGTTTGGCAGATTTCAGCGATCGGTACTGCGCGTAGGTTCGCCACCGAGGTGGGCCTTGCTTGAACGTTGTGTGCAGTGACGTGTCCAGTGAGGGATAATTCTGCGTTGTCATAGCAGAAAGATATGCAGTCCGCTATCCACAATGATAGGGTGTGTGTAGATACTGGAAGTCCCCAAATGAGCTTGGTCAAAGGATACAAAAAGTTGAGAGGACTTCCTAATGGCTTCTGTTCTTTGTATGTAGAAAGCCAGAGCTCTTTTGCAGTCCAGAGTATGCAGAGTTGCTTCCGCCTGGGAGGCGTGTGGTCTGGGAAAGAATACTGGAAGGATGACTGATTGAGTGATTGATTGATGTGGAAGATGGAGACCACTTACGGAAGTGGGGGGGGGGGGGTGTCCGTAGAATCACTTTGTCGAGATAGAAACATCTGTAGGGGGCGTGGGCCACCAGGGCCAATGGCTCTCTGACGCATCTGGATGAAGTTAGGGCTATGAGGAAGAGTACCTTCCAAGAAACATAGTGAAGTTGAGCAGTGGCTAAACGATTCGAAGGTGGTTTGAGCAGTTGAGCGAAAACATTGAGATCCCATGCCACTGGGGGTGGGCAGATGGGCAGTTTAGTGAGACCTCTCATGAACTATGCAACTAAGGGGTCAAAGGAGATGCGTTTACCATTCACCGGGTCATGGAAAGCCAAGATTGTATTTAGGTGGACTCTTATCAAGGATGATTTGAGGCCTTGAGAAGAGAGGTGCCAGAGGTAGTGATGTAGTGTTGCAACACATGTCTGAAAAGCATAGTTACTCACCTGTAACAGGTGTTCTCCGGGGACAGCAGGAATCAGTCTTCACATATGGGCAAAGATGACACTGACAGAGCCCTCGCAGAAGCATCTCCCTAGCTTTCAAAGAAAGCCTTTGGGAGATGCCACCATGCATGCATGGTCCCCTTCCCACCCAAGGGTGCCATTTTGCTCAGTCAGATGACACAGCTAAAAGACGGAAAAAATAAAAGATTGTAAAGGAGCAACTCCAAGGGGAGGAGGGAGGGTTGTGAGGACTAATTCATGCTGTCCCCGGAGAACACCTGTTACAGGTGAGTAACTACGCTTTCTCCGGGAACAAGCAGGAAGTCAGTCATCACATATGGGACTCCCCAGCTACAGGCTACCAAAAGCCCATAGGAAAAAATAGGAGCTCCCTCACATAGAGTCGCAAGCAGCAGCAATTTTCCAGTCTATGTACACAGACCACAGTAGGATCCATGTCCAATGAAACCAGCACTGAAGTAGCCTGAACACAGAAGGGTAGGAGTTGTCTAGACCCCGAAAAGGCTATGGAGTAAAGCCTGGCTGAAGGCACTGTCCCATCGGGACTCTTTCCAGGCAGTAATGAGCTGCGAAGATATGGACTGAAGACCAGGTGGCGGCCCAGCAGATGTCCAACGGGACCGAACGCAAGTTTGCCACTGAAGCTGCCATGGCGCTGACATGGTGCGCCGTGACTCAGCCTTAAAGCGGGAGCCTCGCCTGCTCATAAGCAAGGGCGATACAGTCTGTCACCCATGTGGACAATGTATGCTTGGTCACCACCTCCCCCAGCCTGCTGGTGACCTAGGAGATGAAAAGCTGAGCAGCTTTGCGGTGGCCCTCAGTGTGTTGTATAAAGAAGGACAAAGCCCTCTTATAGTCCAAGGTGTGAAGGACCGTCTCTGTCCGACTAGAATGAGGTCTTGGAAAGAAGGTAGGAAGCACCAACTCCTGGTTAAGATGGAAGGGCGACACTACCTTCGGCAAGAATTTGGGGTGCGTGCGAAGCAACACTCTGTTCTTGTAGAACCTGGTATACAGTGCCTCCGTCTGGTATACAGTGCCTCCGTCACTAGGGCTTAGAGCTCGCTAGCTCTGCGAGCGGAGGCGAGTGTAACCAGGAAAACCACCTTCCAGGAGAGGTAGCAAAGGTGGCAAATAGCCAGAGGCTCGAAGGGTGGGTGAGTAAGCTTCCCCAACACAACGTTGAGGTCCCATTCAGTTACTGAAGAGAAGACGGGGGGTTTCGACAAGAGCAGGCCCTGGAGGAAACAGGTCACCAAAGGTTGAACTGAGTGGCTTACCATCCACCGGATGGTGGCACACCACTAGGGCACTCAGGTGCACTCGGACGGAGTTAGACTTGAACCCAGACAGAGAAGTGGAGAAGGTATTGTAACACCAGAGTCACCGGGCAGGGGAAAGGATCAGCCCCGTGTTGGGCACACAAAACAGAGGGAGGAGTGGCTCAGTAGTTGGGACAAGTTACCTCAGGCCAGAAGGCCGGGGGTTCAATTCCCACATGGGGACAAGCAACTTCAGGCTGGAGGGACTGGGGTCTCTAGTCCAGTCGTTTTACTGTAGGTGAAGGAGGGTCCCCAATGAGAACATCGTGAAGTTTTCTTTTACGAGGAACCTTTTGAGATCTTGGAGGTCTAGGATCGGCCTGAGGCCTCCTGATTTCTTTGGAATGAGGAAATAGGGAGAGTAGAATCCCCTGTGATGTTCCTGTAGGGGGACTGGTTCGATGACTTCCTGATGTAAAAAGATGAGTTTTTGGAAAGGGCTTGTCCCCTGAAACAATGAGGGGGAAGTTCTCTGAAGATGAGACAGTATCCCTTGTGGATGATGGATAGTGTCCATTTTTCGGAAGTTATAGACCTCCATTAAGAGATGAAGAGATGAATTTTGAGAGCCTTGCTGGAATGGTATGAGTGGGACTGGCCATGCTCCCCCTGTAAGAGTCAAAAAGATGGTGCTGAGGCAGCTGGTTGAGGTTGAGATGTTTGCTTGGTCAACCGTGGCTTTTTGGTTTGTATAGCTCCCTGCTGTTTGTGTTGTGGCAGGTAGGCTGGTTGGGAATAGGCTGGGTAGTATATCTCCTCTTTTTTGGATAGAAGGCCTTTTTAGTTTGAGCCTTCTTCCTGGAGGGATCCAAAGTTTTTCTTGACAACCTTTTGAGGGTGGTGTCGTTTTTTTCAAGTTCTCCGGCTTTTTCCCTCCAGTTCTTTCCAAAGAGATTGTCACCTGTAGAGGGGATACTGGCCAACTTATCCTCTACCCAATGTTCTAAGTCCGATGCCTGGAGCCAAGCGTCTCGCCCCTATGGCTATGGAGGAGATTCTACTAGAGGTTTCAAAGGCATCGAAAGCTTCTCTGTTGACAAACTTAGAGACATTTTGACTGTGGGTGAGGACTGCCTGAAAGGAAGGCGCTTTTCTTCAGGGAGGAATGGCAGGAAGTCCTCACAATCTTTGTTCAACTCTTAAGAAACATCCTCATATACAAGATGTATGAGTTGATCCTGCTGGCAAGCATGGAGGCCTGGAAGGTAAGCCTCATGAAAGAATCAAGGGTTCTCGATTTGCATCCCGAGGCATGGTTCTTGGCACTTTTTATCCGACACACTGCCGATTCCACCACGATGGAGTGGTGCAGAAGTTGCAGTTTCTGGAAGCCAGGGCAATCGGGGACATGGTACATAGTATTGAGACGTTGACTTATGGAAGCGATGGATAAAGGTGTTTCCCACATTCGAAGCATCAGATTGTGCAGTATGCGGTGCACCGGTAAGATGGTCGCTTCTTTCAGTACAGTGGGATATAGTAATATCTCAAGTTCTTCTGCCCTGGGCTCTGGTTCTGAGGCCGTAGGAATGGAGAGACCCACTGCCACGTCTTTGATAAAATCCCAGAAAGACATATCTTCTGGCAGGGATTTTCTTCTGGAACTGACCCGTGGCAGTGAGGATTCTGCGATGACATCTGAGATCGTCAGAATCTAGGTATCTGTGGTCATAAATCAGAGGACACCGAGTCAGATCCCAGAGAGTATTGGAGATGTCAGTGTTTAGAGTGGCAATGTAGGTCGATGTCCTCCGGTTCTGCATGGTGCATGGAAGAGGATGGATCAATTGGAGGCAGCAGTGCAAGGCATTGGCATCGATGAAGGCCCGGGCATCTGCAAAGGTATCGGTATCGAGGAAGGTCTGGGCATCAGAGAAGGTTTCAGCATCTGTGAAGGCACTGGCATTGGTGACTGTACCAGCATCGGGAAGATAAGCAGCATCGCAGATGGAATCAAACACTGGAGTCGATAGCGGCATCGACATCGGCACCGAGTTGGCTTGCGTTCTTAATGTCGGTGCCGATATAGTCTGTAGTGACAGCAGGGCTGATGGTGTTAGGTGTACAGAGGCTGCTTAGGGCTGCGAGGGTGCGTTCCATAGTCAGCATGCATTGATTCAACGATGACTCTGGTTTGATGGTTTGAATCAGCAGCTGGATTGGCATACCATTTCCTAGCCTTTCAGATTGGGAGGGGGTGCCTGATTGGTGGTTCCTCCTCCCTATTCTGATTGGTTCCTCTGTATATGTTACACCTGATGGGAGTGTCCCATTTAGGATTCATGAACTGACTCAGGGGCCTGGGTTATAAAACCATTTCATTTAGCTGTGTTTTCAAGGCTGACGTTACTATACAGTAGTGGTCTGACCTGAAGCAGGGGACTTATGGATATACCCCCGAAACGTCACGTCGTGCATTTGACACACTGTTGAATACAGCGTCCTTACAGCCTATTTCTCTTCTAAAGCTAAGTATCAGCCATTTTTTTAACAAGAGCTGTTTTAAATCTAATTTCTTAAATGATTAAAAAGGACGGGCCACGGTGGTAGGAGGTGTTTTTCCTCTTTACTGGGCTGGCCATTCCGACAAAAAAAATTATTTTGTAAAATTGGTTTTTTTCCACTGGGTTTTTGTTGTTTTGCTATTTATTGGAGCTCAGAGGGAAGGTTTTTGTGAAACTTTTGGTGTTCCGTAACATCTAGGCCAACTGCCTACATCTTCCCTCCATCTCACAGGCTCATTTATCCTCCACTTGTTCCTCTGCCTTTTATTTCATCGTCCCTGCCTCCTGGAATTCCTTACTCACCACAGTCTGATTGGAACCTTCTTACACCAAATTCAAGACTCTTTTAAAGACTCATCTTTTCAGCATTGCCTTTGAGCTACCAGCCCCTTGAGCGCCCTTTCTTGGTCCTTCTGTCCCTCCCTTCCTCATCCCGCCCTGTCTCCCGGTATGATTGCTTTTACCATCCTCTTTTTTTCTTTTCTTTTTTTTTTTTTTTAATGGAGTTCCTTTCTATCTTTTTACCTTGTTCTATATTGTCGTACACTGCCTTGCTGCAAAACTGAAGTGCAATCAAGCAAATTAAATAAACCTATAAAACCTATATATGGTCCAAAATAAGCCAAAAACAGAATCAGGTGTGGATAATTCTCTCAATGTACCAACCTGCAAAGAGTTTAAGATTTTTTTTTTCCAAAACCAGAATGGATATCAGACTCCTACACTATAGCATTTTTGACCTAAGACAGATTTGCCTGGTTAAAAATAAATACATACATACATAAAACAGGATTTACCTATAAAGACGAAGATCTGATGGTGGGAGTAACGCAGCAGCATTGAGACGGACAAGGTCTGAAAAGGTAAAACAGAAACATCAGTGTGGATGGCTACTGACTGGCATTGACTCCAGCAATGGATTTTACCCATATGTAATCAATCACAGCCACACCCACTTACAAATATGACCATAATGACAAAAGCAGCCAGGTAGGACGTGCGAGCCATCCACATGCTGACAAAGCGGTAGTGCTCCCCAGACACCACGTTCCGCAGGAATCCTGTAGGAAAAGAATGCGTAATGAGGCAGAAATATGCACATTACACTGTGCGTCACTGTCAGCATCTATACAGTGCAGCTGATAGATCACTATATTCAGCCTAAGATGCCTTGGGAGGTGTCCAGGTTGAGACAATTCCCTAGGCTCCATACCTTTGTTCTCCTCGTTTTCTGCCAGGGCTTTTACACTGGACATGAGAATATCATCATAACCCAGAAACTCATCCAGGAGTAGGCGGCTGAAGCGGTCTCCAAAGCAAAGGTCCCGCATAGGATCTGCCAAACAAACACAAAACCTGGCCTCTCAATTTGTGCTCAGATAAAACAGAGAATGCCCAGACACTTACAGGAAAGGTTTCTCTTCCAATTGGTTCAGTAAAGCAGGTAAAGCATAGTTACTCACCTATTACAGGTGATCTCCGGGAACAGCAGGAATTTAGTCTTCACATATGGGTATCGTCGGTACCGATGAAGCCTGTGCGGGAACGCTCCCCAGCGTCCAATAGGAAAGCTTTTGGGAGCATCCTACAGCGCCTGCGTGCTGTCTTCCCACCTTTCCCAACTGTCCCTCTCCAGTTGAGTTTAAAGCTGAGACATAGAGAGAGGGAAAGAGAGACAGAGATAGAGAGATACAACTCCTAGGGGAGGTGGGTGGGTTGTGAAGACTAAATTCCTGCTGTTCCCTGAGATCACCTGTTACAGGTGAGTAACTATGCTATATCCAGGAACAAGCAGGAATGTAGTCTTCACATATGGGGACTCCCTAGCTGCAGATGCCAGGGAGAAACCCCAGAAGTTGTGTGCCCTTGTGAAAGGGCTCCACTTCCCCCCATGGATCTATGGCATCCTACCAGGGATGGTGGGTAGGAGTTGATTAAGTATGGAACAGGTGTTGAAGAACAGCCTGACCAAACAAGGCATTCCGGCGGGAGTCCTTGTCTAAGCAGTAATGGGCTGTGAAGTTATGAACCGAGGCCCAAGTAGCTGCTCAACAGATGTCGTCGATAGACAAAGAGTGAAGATGAGCCATAGAAGCTGCCATGGCTCTCACATTGTGAGATGTGACATGGCCTTCCAGAGGAAGGTTTTTACTCTCATAGGCAAAAGATATACACTGTGCAATCCAGTTGGACAGTGTTCTTTTGGAGACTGGAAGTCCCAAATGACTAGGCTCAAAAGCAACAAAAAGTTGAGAGGACTGCCTATGCTGCTGTGTCCTTTGTAAGTAAAAGGCCAGAGCCCTTTTACAATCCAAAGTATGAAGATTCCTTTCTGCATTTGAGGCATGAGGCCTTGGGAAGAATACAGGAAGGTAAACCGCTTGGTTTAAATGAAAAGGTGACACCACCTTTGGCTTATCATGATGGAACCTTGTATAAGGAGGATCAACCACCAATGCTTGCAATTCACTGATGCGACGTGCTGATGTGATTGCAATAAAAGATGATCTTCCAGGAAAGGAATTTCAAAGAGGTAGTAGCTAATGGTTCAAAAGGTGGCTTCATGAGCTGCCCAAGAACCAGATTTAAGTCCCATGCCACCGGTGGTGGCTTAATGGGAGGCTTAGTTAAAAGAAGGCCTCATATAAATCTCGCTATGAGAGGATGAGAGGAAATAGGTTGTCCATTTAAAGGCTTGAAAGAAGCTGCAATAGCACTCAAATGAACTCACTGAATTGGTCTTAAGCCCTGCATTAGATAAATGAAGGAGATATTCTAGTAATGATACCAGATGTATCGCAAGAGGGTCAAGACCCTTCTGTGAGCACCATATGGTAAACCTTTTCCACTTGAAAGCATATGAGCGTCTTGTGGAAGGCTTCCTGGAAGCATAAAGGATATCCTTTACCTGCTGAGAAAGGCTAAGATCATGAGGTTCTAGGCTTTCAGCAACCAGGGCCCGAGATGGAGAGACTGGGGATTGGATGCCACAGCATCCCGTCCTCCTGAGAAAGGAGATCTGGAGCAGATCCTAACTCCAGAGGGGGAGCTTGAGAGAGATGTAGGAGCAGAGGGTACCACATTTGCCGTGGCCAATGTGGAGCTATGAGAATCATATGACCTCTGCCTCTCTGAAGCTTGAACAGGGTTTTGGGAATTAGGGGAATGGGTGGAAAGGCATACAGGAAGTCCTGGCCCCAATGGAGGAGGAAAGCATCCCTGGCCTGACAACCCTGAACCGAAATTCTGGAACAGAACTGGGGAAGTTTGGCATTCAGCGGACTTGCGAAGAGGTCCATGTCTGAGGTTCCCCAAATTTGAAAAACGTTGGCCACCTGGTCTGCATGGAGACACCATTCGTGTGGAAGCAGAACTCGACTGAGTCTGTCTGCCCCAGAGTTTTGAATGCCTGGAAGATACACCGCAAGGAGATGAATCTGATGCTCTCTGGCGAGGGCCCATAGTCACAAAGCTTCATTGCATAGCGACAAAGAGCCTGTTCCACCCTGCTTGTTCACATAGAACATGGCTACTTGATTGTCCGTTTGAACTCTGACTATCTTGTAGCTGAGCTGGGTGTGGAATACTCGAAGAGCAAGGAAGATTGCTCTGAGTTCCAGGAGATTGATGTGTAGATAGGTCTCCTGTAGAGTCCAGGTACCCTGGGTAGAGAGGCCTTGCAGGTGGGCTCCCCAACCCACCTGTGAGGCATCTGTTGTCAGAGTGGCTTGGGGTGGGGGTTGTTGGAAAGGGGACCCCATCAAAAGGTTTTGGGGTGACTGCCACCACTGGAGGGACAAAATAAGACGATCTGAGTTTGCTATTTTGTCTGACAGGCAACCTGATGCCTGAGTCCATTGAGTGGATAAAGTCCACTGGGCTGCCTTCATATGGAGGCAAACATAAGGGACCACATGCACGGTGGATGCCATGTGGCCTAGCAATTGTAGCATTTCCCGAGCAGTGAGGTGAGGCTTTAGCACTGCTTGGGAAGCTAACTGCACAATGTGAAGGCAGCAGGGCTGTGGAAGATAGGCCCTTCTCTGTCTGGTATCCAGCAGAGCTCCTATAAACTAGAGACTGAGTGGGAGCAAGGTTGGATTTTGGGAAGTTTATGACAAGTCCCAAATACGGAAGGATGCGCATTGTGTGAAAGAGAAATCCTGGCCTCTGGCTCTGAAGGGGCTCAAATGAGCCAGTCATCTAAGTAAGGGAAGACGAATATTCCTAGGGTGCGAAGAAATGCTGCCACCACAGCCATGCATTTTGTGAACACCCTTGGTGCCGAGGCCAGGCCAAAAGGAAGAACTCTGTATTGGTAGTGCTTCCCTTGAAATAGAAAGCGAAGGAACTTTCGATGAGTTGGATGATGAGAACATGAGTGTACGCATCCTTGAGATCTAGAGAATAAAGCCAATCCTGACTCTGAAGGTATGGCAGCAGAGTTCCTAGAGAAATCATTTTGAACTTCTCTTTGAAGAGGAATTTGTTCAATTCTCTGAGGTCTAAAATGGGTCTGTGTCCTCCTGTTTCCTTTGGAATAAGGAAATAGGGGGCATAGAACCCTGTACCCTGTTGGAGAATGGGTACCTCTTCTATTGCCCCTTGGGCAGGAAGCAAAGTGACCTCTTGACCTTACTGGGCGTTGAGAGACGTCTGAGAATTGAACTGTCTTACCATTGTAGGAGGGGGCATGCTGAGGAAATGAAGCTTGAACCCCTCTCTTACAATGGACGGAGTCCAATTTTCTGCTGTTATCTGCCCCCATCTGGGGGCAAAATAACATAACCTTCCTGGAATGGTGGAAGGCGTTGGGCCGTTCAGGGCCAGGAAGGCAAAGTTCTAGAGATAGGAGTCAAAGCCCCTGTGGAGGCTGAGTCTGCTGAGCCGGTTGAGGCTTAGCAGCTTTTGTTTTTCTTTGCCTAGGTTGTTGCTGCTGTCCCTTTTGGGCAGACTGACCAAAACAATGCCCATGCTGGGTTTAGGAGGGGTAGAACTTCTTACTGAAGAATGGTTTCTTGTAGGACTTTTTCCTTGCAGGATCAGCTGTAGATTTAGACAATCTATCCAAGGTGATATTGTCAGCATCTATCTCATTAGCTTTTTCTTACCAATTCTTGCCAAAGAGATTCTCTCCTGTGCAAGGAATATTCCCCAGTTTATCCTGTAGCCAAAGTTCCAAGTCAGATGCCTGGAGCCAGGCAATCCTACATGCACCTATGGGAATAGCAGAGGTTCTGCTTATGCACTCAGAGCAGTCAAAGGCTGCATGATTTACAAACTTGGAAACATCCTGGGCATGTTTGACAAGGGCAAGGTAATCCTGCCTCTTATCAGGAAGGAGAGGGCTCATATGCTCTAAATCTCCCGTGACCTCCTTAAGGAACATTCCCATATATAATATATAGGAACTGATCCTAGCAGAAAGCATGGAAGCCTGGAAGGTTCGATGTCCAAAGGCGTCAAGAGTCCTACACTCATGTCCTGGAGGATTAGATGCATGTCTTTTTGCACTCTTGATCCTTCCCATAGCTGATTCCACCACCATGGAATGGTGTGGTAGCTGAGTGTTTTGAAGCCCAGGACAAGGAGGAACTTTATGGTGTCGAGCCTTTGGGAGTGAGAAGTGGTTAGAGGTCTTTCCCACATCCTTAACATGAGATCATACAAGATCTCATGAATAGGTAAGGTAGCTGCCTCCTTGGGAGCTTTAAGGTATTGCAGGATTTCCAATTCCTTTGCCCTAGGCTCTTTTTCAGGGGCCACTGTGATGGAAAGACCTTGAGCCACATCTTGGCTAAAATCCTGAAAGGACATATCCTCTGGAGGAGACATCCTACGTTGAGGAGAAGAAGAATCCTCAGGAAGAAGTACTCTGGTATCGGCAGAGCTTTCAGAGTCTTCAGACTCATCCGAAGATTCAAAGTATCTCCGATCCGGGTGGTGATCGTGCAAGGCACGATACCGGTACTGATCGAAGTCGGCATCGGAGGGGTCCGGTACCGACTTGTCGATATTGGATGGATAAGCATGACTCAGTCTTGGTAGAATACCTGCCGATGTCGATGCAGTCGGTACCGGTACCGATGTCATTGCCGGTACTGGTTGAATTGTCTGAAGCGGTTTCAAGGGCATCGAGGCTGTGAGAAGAGCCACCAGACTGCATTCAATAGCCAAGAATCTCTGGTCTATCGACGCTGCCGATGCTTGGGTATTGGTACCGGATGAAGCAGCCGGTACCCCAGAGCATGGCACCAATAGTTCTGCCGAGGTTGAGGCCTCGAGAACATCCTGGAGCACCGTTAATGCTTTGGAGCTGAAGCCTCCCCCCGGGGCAATTTTGCAAGTCCCTCAAGGGCAACCTCAGAGGCATCTCGATGCTTAGAAGGAGATCTACCCTTTGAGGACCGGCCAGATTTATGTTTAGTTATCTGAGATCCATGGGAGGAAGACGAAGCCCTGGAAGAAGTTGATGCCACAGATGCTGCATCGGAGGGAAAAAGGGTGCTAAGTTTAGCAGCTCGGTTTTGCCAGCCTCTCTTCGACATCATCCCACAGGCAACACACTCCAAAATAGAGTGGTCAGGACCTAAACATTTGAGGCACCACTCATGGGTGTCTGTGACAGAGATGGTACCGCCACACTTGGAACACTTTTTAAAACCCGAAGAGGGTTTTTCCATTTTAAAGGAAAAGTTGGGCCTAGTGCCCAAAATGGCACGTAGCACCTGAGAAGAAAATACCTGGAAAAGACTCCAGAAGAAAAGTTTTTTTTGTTTTTTTAAGAAAAAAAGAAAAGAACCACTGGCGGTACTGGTGTAGCGTCGAAGGAAGGCAGATGCAACCACAAAAAAAGAATAAAAGGGAATATTTTCTGCGGTGACAGGATGTGCGACCTGTTGGCTACGTGGAAAACGAAGAACTGGAGAGGGACAGTTGGGAAAGGCAGCACGCAGGCGCTGTGGGATGCTCCCAAAAGCTTTCCTATTGGATGCTGGGGAGCGTTCCTGCACAGGCTCCGTCGGTACCAACGATACCCATATGTGAAGACTACATTCCTGCTTGTTCCTGGAGATTCACAGCGCTGAAGTGAACATGGAAGGGTCTAGTATTCACAGAACAGATGCATCCCAAGAGAACTCCAACAGAAGCAGCTAGCAGTTTCTTGCAAAATTTACCAGAAACTTAAATGTAAGTAGGGTTTCTATTCTCAGGTGTTAATAAATTGTAAATATAGGTGTTTGTTATTTTCCAGCTAATCAGGGGTTCCCTGGGGTTACAAAAAAAAGAAGAGGAGAAATTAGAGACTTACCTGCTGTTGTTCCTTGAGGAAATCCAGTCCAGTCCCGCACCTCTGGGTAGTGTACTGCTTCCAGCAACTTGAAGACTGAGCATGTCATCTTTTTTATGACACCAGTGTACTTATACAGCTGGCCCTGCCTACTAGCCCCAGTAATCTATTGACAAAGACTCACAGGAGCAACAAATAAGTAGTTATACATGCAAAAAACACTGCTACAACTAAATGAACCAACTCCCTCTCCCCTGAGGAGCCTTACCTGTTGAAAGCCAGAGCAACCAACTAGCCGGGAACGAGAGACCAACAGCTTTTCTGGTCCAGCCCACACAATGTCAATTGCACCCCTCTCCCCAGCACCCCCTGGCCACTGTCTCATCCAAGGGAACCAGCTTCAGGACCGGGGTGCCCACCGACTATCACAAAACACACTCAGGGAGGGATCCGGGACTGGACTGGAGTTCCTCAAGGAACAATTAGCAAGTAAGTCTCTTTCCTTATCGTCCCTCCAGTCCAGTCACACACCTCTGGGATGTATCAGAGTACTTAAACTAACGGGAGTGACCCACACAACCGTACTGCTAATCCAAAGTGAGCGTCCTCTGCCGCCTGGATATTCAGGCGATAATGCTTGGCAAAGGTATAAAGTGATGACCATGTAGCCACCCTACAGATCTCCAATGGCGAGACTAAACTATACTCTGCTCACAAGGCCACCTGAGTCCTCATGGAATGCACCTGCAACCCCTCTGACACCACTTTACCCTTCAAGACATATACCAATGCAATTGCCTCCCTGATCCACCTGGAAATGGAGGCCTTTGCCGCTGCTTCAACTCTGTGCAGCAATCCAAACACAGACAGACAATCAGATTCCTGAAAAGTTGCCATCCTTCGCAAATACTTCTGGAGGACTCTTGACATCCAGGCGGCGCAACTGTGGGGTGGTAGAGCCTCCCTCCGCCTTTGCCAGCACTGGTAAAGAAACCACCTGGTTCACATGAAACGCTGACACCATGGGCAAGAAGGTAGGTACTGGCCTAAGAACCACCTTTTCCCTGGAGAATGAAAGGAATGGCTCTTGGCATAAGGCCTGAAGCTCTGAAATTCTTTTTTGCCGAGCAGATAGCCACAAGGAGTACCTCAGGGTGAGGTACTTCAGGGAAGCCCGACAACGGCTCAGAAGGTCCCCCCGAAAGAGCCATCAGCACAAGATTGAGATTCCAAGGCAGTACCACCGCCCTCCGTGGAAGCCGTAAGTGAAATACTGCAGAAATCGTAATACATCTGGGTGTGTACCTAACAGCACCCCGTGCACCTTTCTGGGGTAACAGGAAATCACTGCCAGCTGTACACGCAAAAAACTGGCAGCTAGGCCCTTATCAAAACCAGACTGCAAGAACGCCAAGACGTTCGGAACAGAGGCAGTGGAAGGGCATGTCTGTCTCTCACTGCACCTTGACTCAAAGATGCACACCAGGCATGTAGACCACCTCCGGGCTTGTAGCAAGGTTACCACCACCAAGGCCAAATATCCTTTCTTCTTCAACTTGCCCTTTCAAGAGCCATGCCGTGAGAATCGATCCACCTGGAGCATGCAAAGTGGTCCCTGCGTTAAGAGGTCCTTCCAAGCCAAAAGTCACCATGGCCAGGCCGTGGCACCACTAGTAGCCGGACAAGGTTGGCATACCACAAGCGCCACAGCCAATCTGGTGCAACCAGAATTACTAACCCCTGGTGAGCCTCTATCCGTTGCACCACTCGGCCTATGAGAGCCCACAGGGAAAATACAGAAAATACTCTCTTCAAGCCATCTCTGCACTAGAGCATCCAAGCCCTCGGACATCCTCTCTTCTGCTGAAAAAATGGCTTGCCTTGGCCGAGTCAAACGTTCCCATTAGGACCATGACCGGCTCACACCATCGTTGCACCACCTGCTCAAACACCCCCTGGTTGAGGCACCACTCTCCTGGGTCCACGCGCACGCAAATGAGGTAATCTGCCATCACATTGTTGACTCCTGCTACATGCGCTGCCAACAATGCCTGGAGATGGATCTCTGCCCAGGCAAACAGGCTTTTGGCCTCCTCCTCCAGGGCCAGGCTGCCCGTGCCTCCTTGACAGCTGATGTAAACCACCGTGGTTGCTTTGTCCAAGAATACACGGACTGCCTTCCCCTGCAAGTCCACCTAGAAACAACATGGCACCAGGGCCACCGCTAACATCTCGAGCCTGTTGATTGACCAAAGAGTCTCCTGCGTGCTCCACTGTCCCTGGGTAAAGTGCCCTTTGCAATGTGCTCTCCCTCCTGACAAACTGGTATCTGTAATCAACGGGGTCCCACAGTGGGGACTTGAGGGGCATGCCCCTTTCCAAGCTTCCCGGGTGCAGCCACCACCTGAGCGCTCTCTTGGTGTTCCACAGTCAAGGAAGCACTTGGGACAGAAGTTGGCTTGGTGGGATCAGCGATGGAGTAGGGCTCTCTTCAATGGCTGCATGTGCGCTCTCACCCATAGGATAGTTCAAGCGTAGCCGCCATGGCCCCCAATACCTGCAGATAATGCCACGCTGATGGCTTCGCCATCCTCAGGAAGCTCTGTATCAACCTTCGCAGTCCTTGAGCTCGTGACTCAGGCAGAAGACACTGCCCACGCAGGGGCTGAGGCATGCTCCTAAATACTCCAGCTCCTGTGCTGGACTTAAATGACTCTTGGCCAGGTCTTTTGCTTTTGTCCCTAGACTTTGCTCGGATTAGACAATTGTTAAGGTACAGGTGCACAAGAACTCCTTCCTTGCAGAGAGCCACTGCCACCACCTTGGAGTAAAGGTACCATGAGCAGTCGCCAGTCCGAAGGGCAATGCTCGAAACTGGAAACGGCCTATCGGTACCGCAAAGCAGAGAAACTGCTGATGTTCTGGCTGAATGGGGATGTGCTGGTATGCTTCCGTGAGATCTAGATATGTCAAACACTCCCCACTCCTTACTGCCACTATGACAGACCTCAGCGTCTCCATGTGAAAATGCGGCACCCATAGACAGCGGTTGATGACCTTGAGGTCTAGAATCAGGTGAAAGGAGCCTCTCTTTTTTGGCACCTTGAAATTGTAATAAAAATTAAAGATTTATTTGAATCGGCAAGGAATATTGAACTTTTGAACCATCTTGTATGTGAGGAGTCATGCTGTCCAGCTGACATTTGTTACAGCCTATAAAAAGAGCTAGAAAATCCAGGACAGGCAGAGAGCTGATGTCCGCCTGGCCAGCGCATGAGGGGTCCCAGACGTTTCTCCAGTCTTCACTGTGGCTCTCCCAGCTGATGATAAAGGGGCTGCAAGGATGACAGAGTTGGCGATGCATTGTTCTATTGTCAGTTGTCATTGTAATGTCACTAACTTATTGTTATATTACTTAGTTAATTGTCATATTAAAAGCTTAATAAATACCATGCACGTGTGGCTGTTTGCTCTTGAATTTAATATTTAAGCGAGCCAATACAAATGGCAACGAGGGTGGGATAGGGCATTTTATTTATTTTATTTAACAGTTTTTATATACCGTCTTTCTTCGATTCAAGACGGTTTACAATGAATATAACTTAACAGTGTGTCACAGCTGTTTTACATGGAACAGAACTTTTGAACATGAGTATTGTCACCAGTAACCCTCCCCAGAGGCAAAAGCATGGGGGTAGGTCAGCCTGGGCGTGTCCAAACCTAGCAAGTAGGGAGTGCAGTTGGCCCTGCACTGCCTTCTGGGTGTTGTAGTCCCTCTTACTAAGCAAGGAATGAGTTGTAGTTGAGTGGAGTTAGGCAAAAGACAGGATTTTATTTCCCCTTCCGGGTGGATTCATTTGCAAGAAAAAACAACAAAAATGACCATACTTCTGGTACAAAAATGAAACGAAACAGGAACAGAAACAGCTTCTATATCTTCAGCTCTTATAAACAATTAGTAGAACAAAAACGTAGCAGCAGCAGTCCCTTTTAACAAAGGCAAACTCTCTTGCTTTCAATGCTGTTTTACCAAAACTCTTAACAGCTATTCTAGCATAGAGACGTGACATGGTCTGCTACAGACAGCGTACAATCCATTTGTTCTTCTGGGGTTTGTTCCATAAGAAATTCTGTTTGCATTTCTTCACTCACCCCCAGCTAAGTATTCTTGTGGATTATTATATGTCCCTCCAAAGTGCAGTCTTTCTTCACTGCCTCAAGACTTCCCTTCCCCCCTTTGCTATAGAGCAAGGTGGAAGATTACCATATATACTGGAGTTTGCTATAGAAGAGCCCCACAAACTCTGGCAGTCACAGGGAAAACTTTTACATTCAGTTTCTCTTCTATCAGGTTTATACAGCCTACCTTCCGGCTTTCTCACACAGGAACCTCTCAGCACAGCTGGGTCAATAAGGCTTTCACAGCACGGCTGCGTTCTCCTGCCTTTTACCCTTTGCTTTCTCTCTGACATATAAATGTCCTCTGGCCAGGACGTCTCTGCTTCTCTGGACCTGCAGCTTTCAACTTGGACACTTTCCTCTGGTCCCTTTCTCCAACTGGTTTCCCAACCAGTCCTACGACCAAGGCTTCCTTCAGTCCTGCAGCTGGGTCTCTCATCAACTCTCCTGCTGAGACTCGTGATTCTCCTTCCTGTGCTTCTCCTGTTCCCTTTCCTGTGCTTCTCAAACTATCTTCAGGTAAGTAATTTTTATGTGCGTGTGTCCTAGGGCTTAACTGCACCACGCCCTCATCCAGCTGCCTCTCATTACACCCTGAGCTCGGGGCTTGTTTGCAGTTTGGGTGTGTTCTTTCCCCTCGTGACACTCCTTGTTTACGTTGCTCATGGCAACCCTGGGCCATGTGCTTTTCTATGCTGTCAGTTTCAGACAGACTTTCTTCAGCTTTACCCAGTTTCATGGCTTCTGAAGGATCCACTACATTACAGTATATATGGTTCAAACAAGAAACTACTTACATATTTACAAGTTATTAGGGATGGGTCGTCAGGATAATGAGAAAGGCAAAGGCATTAAGGGGTAGGTGGAGCAGGGGAGCAAGGGACATTGAGGGAGAGAGTTAAGGTGGCAGAGAAAAGTGTTCTTGGAAGAGGTGGGTTTTGAGTCTCTTCCAGAATTCAGCATGGTCAGAGCAGTTCCGTAATTCGCCTGGGAATTAATTCTATAATGAGGGGGCATAAAGTGGGAAGGCCCTGTTACAGGTAGTTTGCTTGCAGGTTTTCCTTAGTGATGGTATGTTTAGAAGGTTTTTAGTATTAGTGCGGCGTGATTTAGTATTATTGGGATTGGATAGAAGCGATTAAAGGCATGGGGCCGATTCACTGAGAATGATTTTATGTATTAATGTATTAAATTCAAGAACAAGTTGATAAAGGAAATGATTGCAGCTGGATTCTACAGCCAAGGAAAAGAGCGCTAACAAAACAAAACATCTTTATTTAGGAAAATATGTAATCTTGGGATGCAAAGATGTTTAGTTCAGTGCTTTAAACAAAATGACTCTTTCCTGTAGAGCTAGTATTAATTGTTGGGGAAAAATCCTTATAAGATTACGAAGAAATGAAGACTTTATTACTTGTTAGTTTTCTTAAGGTCCTGGTTTTCCAAGCTGTTAAGACATGTTGCTTTTCAGAACTACCGGGGGGGGGGGGGGGCAGTTCAGTATACAGGGTGAAGTTTCTCAAGAAAACCTTATTCTGATCAGATAAGCTGTTATACTTAAAGACTAATAGATGCCTAGGCATAAAGCACTTGTAAGCTTTGATTTGTCTTGTGTTTAAATCAGAACCTCTGCAATATATGTTTTAGTCTACAGTATATACTGTTTTTATTTCATTGCTGGCAATAAAAAAGAAAAACATAATGCTCAAGTAGGTTTCATGGCCCCTGGATGCTGAACTACTGGAGCTCTTTACTAAAAGCTAAAAGAAACAACAAAGATTAAAAAAAACCACAAACAGAAAATTAAGGAAATTGCTTCTGTTTTTCTTTGACTTTCAAAGTAGGGGTTGAGAGCTCTGTCAGGACAATGGGGAATCTTGAGCCAATAGTTAACTTCATTATTTTCAGATCAGTTTGATACCAGTCTCAGGTATAAATGTAAAAGTACTGGCATTTTGGTTAAAAATATAAAATTTGCAATCCAGATATCCAACCTTTCCATGAAAAAGTATTTCCTTATGTTGATTTAGAATTCACCTCCTTACAGCTTCATTTCATTTGAATGCCTGTTTCCCGAACTGTAAGATTTTAGTTAATTACTTTGCATTGTTAAGCTCAATGCTGATGACTGATGAACAGGACAGTAACACAATAGATGTTAGCTACACTGATCTTTCCAGTTTTATTTGTTAAAATATTGGGTTTTAGGATAAAGTCACCTGTCTTTTTGTATTTGAATTTTACGTTTTGGTGCCCAGAGAAAAAGTGCACTTTGTTTTGAAAGGTTTTTTTTTATACTGGTTTCAGGAATACAGTTCCTGAGAAAAACAGATATATGTTGTAGCACTGTGAGATACTAATTTTATTTAGACACTTGCACTTCTCAAATGTGATCCTTGTGGTAGTCAGCAATTATAATTACAAGATGAGTAAATGGAAATTACACTTACCTGGTAATTGATGTTCCTTGAGGGAGTACAGTTCAGTCCTCCACCACTGGGTAGTGCACCTCCTCCTGCAACATGGAGACTGGACAAGTCAAACTTGTGACATCACCGGGTATATCCTGCTGGTCTTCTCCCATGATCCCCCAGTGACCTACTGTCAAAGCAGACTCAAAGGAGCAAACAACCAACCAGTTAAAGTACTAAATACAAAGCTATGCTCAAACTTTAACTTTAAAATCACAGGGCCCCAAAAAGAAAGGCCGAAAACACCCTCCTCCGTGCCCCTGTCCCCCTGCACACCAAACAGCGGAAGACAGAGAGCTAGAAGGAAGGAGAACTAAGGAAGAGTATAGGCAGAAAAGGTTGCTCTCGCGATTACCTGCCAATCAGAGCCCGTTGCCGACTCTAGGATCCGAAAGCATACTCGGAACTGACGCCTCGCGTCTGAAACATCCATCCCCGGGCGGGAATGAGGACTGAACTGTACTCCCTCAAGGAACATCAATTACCAGGTAAGTGTAATTTCCATTTCCTTATCGGTCCTACAGTTCAGTCCTCCACCACTGGGATGTACCAGAGCAGTAATCATTGGGAGGGACCTATCCAGTCGGCTCGGCCCCTAAACGAACAGAGCAAGCACCGACCCCAGCCCGCTCCTCACGTCAACAGGCGGTAAGCCAACCAGGAAGACACGACCGAGAGCCCACTTGGATCCTCTTCACTGGTGAAAACAGCACAGAACTCTGCCCCAAGCAGCGCTAGTGCTTCAGAAAGACAAACTCGCCATCGCAAACACACTGAAACGCCCTAGAAACAGACCTACTGAGAAGGCTACCGGAGCTCCGCCTGAAAAAATCCGCTTGAGCTCCCCCTTGGCTCTCGACCCCACCAGGGTGTCAAGTGTTAGCAACCGCTGCTCTCCCGCAGAACCCGCCTCCACGGAGGGACAGGCAGCGAAGAGACCTCCCAGAAAGCGACGGAACCTCACCTAAGGTCCAAGGAACGCAGGTTACAAGCAAAGTGTTCTTGCGTAAGTCCCAAACCGACAACTAGACAGGCACAGCCGGATTCCACGAGGGAGAACGGAACCGAGGTCCATCCAGACAGAGGTGGGAAGCAAAATGAGGGAAATGGAAAAAACCACCAGCGTCAAACACCCTATTTGTCACACCTCTTAAGGGCTTTATTCTTTGCAACACAAAGTAGCTCTACAGCTATGTCCTGGACCAGTTGGAGTCTTTTTAATTGAGAATGTGGAATGCAGCTAAGCAATGAGTTGCAATAAACCAAGCGTGATCCACCAAGGGCATATAAGAGGGTGTCAAGTGCCCCAGAGTCCAGCGTTGTTTCAGAAGATGTGGAGTCTTACATGGTGTGACAAAAAAGAAAGGAGACTCTGGTAGCCACGCCCACGACGCACTGCCAGTAGGCCAACCGCTTACATCACCTGGATATGCCCTCCGGAATTGGAGGAACCATGCAGAAGTAGCAATCGCCGACGTGATCCATGGGCCCTCTCCAGATCATTGGAACCGCAGAAGACTTTGATGGTCTTTTCCCATTCATCCACAGACTGAGATCTGCTACACATGTATTGCAGCATATGTGTGGCGCCTAGCTTTTATCCTGAGCTTTTATTCTGCAGCCAAAATATAAATGTAGGCTTTCTGAACCGCCACAGTCATATGCCATTTTTGTGATGTAAAAGTCACATCACCACAACTAGAGCAGAAATTATCTGCATGATTAACACCAGGACGAGGAATCGCCAAATATGCTGTGAGAGACCTATCGGTATAAAATAAATATGTCTTTTTTTTTTTTTACTGTCAAGCGAGGCAAATTTAAGTAGTGACTGCATCAACTGGTTTTGGACAGTTATTTCGATTGGTTGCAAGTAAAGATTATGCAAGCTCACGCAAATGTTGCAGAATACACTGGTAATGGTCCCCACTGACTAATGAAGAGCACATATCTTAGCAACCAGACCCAGTCGGCCATTTGCACTATGACCTCTGAAAGGCATAGAATGGACCGGGCCACGGCCCCGTACCAATGCGTCGACGCTATCCAGTAGCCTCATATGTCCTCTGCTAAACATCGACCCGTCGCCGCAGACTGACAGGTCGCCATGAGGTCCAATATGGGCTGACCGCATCCGAGTACACGCGGCGCGCACACCGCCTGATGCAATCTCACTCCTCCGGCAAACACTCGGACCCCGCTAAGGACATTCGCCACCACAGTGTCTCCACCGAAACGCAGGACGCCAAGACTTCAACCGCGCACGCTGTCCCTTCGCTCGGGCCACCCTGACCACCCGACCGACTCCACCCTGCCGATCGAAATAGGCCACCATCCCGGAGATCTCAGACAGCACCTACAGCGCTCGATCCGCTACCGTGCCCGTGAACGCCTGCCACGGCTGACGTACCGCGTACCGTTCCAGTCAGACGATGGAACACTGGGCATGCTGCGTACACTAAAACGCCTTGTACCTAAAGTATCCCCAAAATGTAGCTGAGTCTAACCATGCTCCAGCCAAGCTCCCAGAAGAAAGGGACAGAACCTTATAAAAAAGAAGTGGGGACAATTAGGAAGGCTTTCCTGTTTGATTATTCTTTTTTTTTTTTTCCTTTTTACAACTCCATAAGGGCCACAAGGCACACAACCGAACAGGGCATTGTCCAGAGAACGCAAGGCCCCTCCTCCAGGCTGATTCCACAGCCTAAACCGGCAGTCACCTTGGCTGATGCCGAGCAGCGCAGAAGCCAACTTGTAAGCCCAGCATATGAAGTATGCCTACTAGTACAGCATTCCACAATGGAGGGACATGTAACTGGACGGCTTTGAATATGAACCTACAGATATCCCGCGCTTGCTCCAAGACAAGCACTGTGCAGCCTACTGGTCTTCTCGGAGCACCGCCACGACCCGAAGACCTAAACCAGCCAGCAAAAGACGACGTACGCTGGGCCCGAAGGAACCTGGTTGAACGGATCCCAGCACTCCCTGTATCGTTAGGATCGGAGCCTCCCCCCTGGCTGGAACCGGCTGAGCATAACTCCAGGCCCTGCGGCGAGCCCCCACGAAGAAGTGGGACGCAACGATGCTTTGAGGAAAGGGAAGGCCCAATGGGTGAAGCAAGTTGCTAGCCGACCAAGGGAGTAAACCCCACACGCGCACCTCAACGGAAGGTCGGAAGAACCGAGGATTCTGGTCCCACAGGTGCGCCTGCTAGCCTTTAACAACATACACCTCCGCAAGTACAAAAAACTTAAATTGTGAGCACCTTCAGGGGTAAGGGGAATAGACGACAGCCTCCGACTGTTGACCACCTTGTCTTGCACAACAGACAGCAGCACCCCACCAAACAAATGATTGGGAATATATGACCTCAGAACCCCAAGACAGAGGTAAAACAGTAGAACGTGCAGTGGACGTGAACTTCCAGATCTGCCAGCCCCCCTGCCCACATTGAGAAGAGGCAGAGAACTGCTGGACCGGCAGATCTGGAGGGGTGCCTCCTGGACTGCCGTGCCATCGAAGGGAAAGCTGATGACTGAGGCCCAAACTCCTCAGGATGGCCCCGTCTTGCATTGGCAACCCCATGCAACACCATGACAACCCCGCTCACGATATCCCAAGCGATCTCTGTCATTGCTGCAACAATCACCTGAGCATGAGATCACAGACGGAACACGGACATGCAGACGCACTCAAGGAGAGTGCACCTAAGAAGTATGAGCCTATCCAACATCCAGCACCACATGTCCAGGTGTCCCACTCCTGTCACCCAAAACACACGACGCTTGAACCTAGGTGACCGTCATAGCAAAGACAGGGAGGCCTGACTGCCGCTATCAACCCTTCCAGGACCCTGGAACACTAAGCCCCGGACTGTGCCATCCAGCAACACTTCTCACGATCCCCAGCAGGGGCCTTTCCCCAGATGGCCCAGATGGGCAGTGTTCCCGCCAAATGGGCAAGCTGCGCTCTGATAACATAGTGCAGAAAACCAAATCAAAGTGTCTTAACCTAGCTAATTTTTGTCTAATAGTGATCATTCATAATATCAGCCAGGCTCAATCATAACATTAGTATTAATGATCTCTAAAGATTGAAGAGTTACTAATGTAACACTAATTGGGTTTTTTTTTTTTTGGTTTGTTTTTTTTTTTAAAGAGCTTCAAAGGCGATCTTGGAAACTACAGACCAATGAATCTGAGTTCAGTGCCAGTTAAATGATAGAACTTGTTCTGAAAAGCAGCACCAAGCTGTCTTTTCAAAGGGTTAATAAACATGTGAGTAAGCCAAATGATATGTATCTGAATGTTTTAGAAGGTACTTGACAAAGCCCCTTATGAACTTCTCCTGAGGAAGGAGATGATGTGCTATTATAGAATGAATCAAAAACAGGAACACAATAGGACTAAATGGCCAGTTTTCTCACAGGAGACCCGTAAATAGTGGAATGTCTCGGGATCTGCACTGGAACTGGCATCTGGTAACATCTACTGCACTGAAATGATCTGGAAGAGATCAGCAAGCATGGCGATCAAATTTGCAGATGGCATAATGACATTTAGAGGCTGTCTGCACAATTTCCAAGCGTATAAACATGGAAATAGCATCCTTATGTAAATGACAATTTCAGAAAGGGCTCAATTTGTAGGTGGTTGTGCCACCGATGACCCTGAATGGCCAAATCCTAGCACGGAAACCTGCTGCTGACAGACGTCGCTAACTGCCAGAATGCAGACAAAGGTAAAGGCACCCCCAAGAAGTAAAACCCAAACCAATCACATTGCATTCAAAGAACTATAAACTATCATGAAATTAAAAGGAAATTAAAATTAAAAGGAAATTAAAATTAGAATTAAAATTAAAAGTAACAGCAAAAGGAAGTCCTTATCTGGGTGTAGCCGCTTGGAACAGCGTCGTCTGCTCAAACGCGGGGCTGCTCTGCTCTCCGCCACGAGGCCTCAGCCCTGCCGAGAAATGGCGCCAATCCGAAGCAGGCCCGTTTGGTGCCAAACACCACAGAGGCGGCAAGAGCTCAGAGCCCCTCCATGCGGACTCGAGAGACTCCCTTGTGGCGTCGGGATGCAGCAGTTACCCCGCTGTAGCTGCGGGGTGAAGAGCTGTCCAGACACGCTGCTGCCTCGCGCCACCAGAAGTAGCAGACGCTGCGAGCCCCGGCCCACCGGCTAAAGAACCTCGAACGGCCTGAGGCTCCCGCTGCGATGGGAATCTGCCGCATGGACACTGCCAAAATGCAAGTGTTCCACAGAGCTCTCCCCCGTACAGTCCTGGGGGAGAGATCATCACCGGGCACAGAGACCGAAGAATCCCAAGCAGAGAGGCTAGCTGGCAGCGTGAACTTTGAAAAGGGACAGAACCCCCCTTTACACTAAGGCAGACTAGGTGAAAATAAATAAAGTAAAAGTAAATGAAATTAAATGAAAATGAATTCAATTTACAGGATTACACCTAAAGAAGGGCAAAAGAAATGCAAGGTAAATCAAATCCTGACTAACTGCTCCTAAACTGCTTCTCAAGTGAGCCCAGCACCTAGGCTCACTACGTCCTCATGCTGCATGGAGACTGGACACACTGGGGGATCATGGGAGAAGACCAGCAGGATATACCCGGTGATGTCACAAGTTTGACTTGTCCAGTCTCCATGTTGCAGGAGGAGGTGCACTACCCAGTGGTGGAGGACTGAACTGTAGGACCGATAAGGAAACATTACTATTTCTTTTGAACTTGCACTGCCCTTGATGGAATTTGGACAGAGGCTGATCTTAAATTGCTTTGTTCTCAAGCATATAGACTACATTTAGCAGAAAGATTGAACCAAGTTCCCAGAAAATATAAGAATATCTTTTTTCTAGCCTATTTGTATACTTTCATAATGTTATTTATCCAACACTAACAGTCTTCCAGCCAACATTATCCCTAAGTATTTGAAAAATAAAACACTATTAACTTGAGTTGATTGGACAAAATAAAATCTTGCTCGTCAGCAACGATCCAGGAGAGGCTTGGGAAAAAGAAACACAGAGAGAGGCAGAAGGTAAGGTCACAATCTAGGAAAGGGCAATAAACATGATATTTCTAGTGTGGTGATCTGGGCCACTGGAATTCTGATTGCTCTAAGCTTCCTTGAGGACTCTCAAGGCCTGAAGAAAATGAACCCTGTAATATTGATGCCTCTGCAGAGATATGAATAGGCAGGGAGAGTAGGCCAAGAACAACCAGAAGTAGTATCGCCACGAGACCCAACCACAAATGCCTTGCACCCTCTTAGGCCTGTCACCTCAAAAGGATCTCTTAACACCATAATTAATGGGTAGCTTACACAAATCCTTGTAGACACTGCAGTTACAAGATCAGTCTTCAAATGTTTTGAGTTTCCTACAGCACTCTCACTGGGAACTTTCTATAAAGACTCATCATACCTGAGAGAGATGTGGCCATCCTGTTAGAAGCCATAATTCTTCCTATTGGGATTGATGTTATAAAATGATGTGAAATAGTTTTATATTATAAGGACTTTACCTATATTGTTTAGACAGTTGCTATTTAGAATGAGCACATGTCCACTTAGTACTAGACCAATTAAGCTTAGTGGGAAAGTGGCATTGTTTACTCATACTGTTATAAATTTAAATTCTTCTCAATAAGCATATCTTCTACCTACCATTTGTTTACAACAATACTACGTTTAACAATTGTTTGATGTTCTTAGCAGCCTAACCAAATAAGGATACATTAGCATGGCATAAAAAACATGAAAAGGACCTATGTATGTAGTTTGGTGGAATGATGCAAGTGATGAAAAAAAGTGTTGTGAGGGGTGAAGTGGGATATTAATAATGAAAAAAAGAAGGACCCTGATGGACAGTAAACTGAAAGTGGTAATTTAATGATGTGAAGTGATGTGTCCGCCTAAGAAATATATAAAAGAAAAAATGAGCACTTTGATCATGTAGTCTTCAGTACCTTCAATTCAGGAAGTCACCTATGCCCCGACACTCTCAACAACTGGAAATAGACACTTGGAGATAGGCTAGGTGGCACCTTGCACTCTGATGGGCTTTGGAAAACCTACACTGGCCATGTGGTACTTCCAGATGCCTTTTTTTGCCTCATTTTGCCTCTGTATGTCCTGGCTAGACAAGCAAAGGGGGATGATTTGATGCACAAATTCTCACAATATTGGTATAATCCTAAACATGCCAAAATTGCAGAAGACATGTGTGCAACTTGTCTGATCTGTAAACGGTGCAAAGGGGGCTAAACACCTCCTGTGTGCCCTGAAGATGTCCAACCAGAAGAATTCCCAAGAAGAAAACTGTCAGGAAAGAACAGGAAAAACCACCATCATCTGCTGGAGACAGAGATATACTGAAGGTGACCCCAAGGGGTACGGTCATTTATCTACCAGGGCTCAGTCAGTCAATCAAGATTCTGATATCTGTCTCCAACATCTGCTGGCAGGGGGAGTTAACCTACTTGTTTGGACTGGTCTAGCAGAATGAATTGGAATGTCAATGTTTTTTGGAGTCCGGGTTTGTGTTATATAATGGTGCACATGTACAGCTCAATAAAGGCTACAGTAGCTTAATGTATAGCCGAGGCTCTGCACCCTCACGGCCTCTTGAAGGTACTTTTGAGAAGCCCAATAGCAAGGTTACCTTCAGAAATACAAAAACACAGCACAAAGTCACAAAAGAAAAAAAGAGAAAAAAGCAATGGGAAGCAGAATGAAGAAAGTAAAAGCCAAACTAAATGGGTGGAAGTTCCTTAGGGGTTATGGAAGGCAGAAGGCAAGTTCTTCCAGCTAAAGGGACAGAGCTGCGAAGCTGCAAGTAACACACTCACCCAATGTCACCACCATGACCGGTATGTTGAGCCGTTGGCGTGTGCTCTGGGACAAGCGCAAGAAGCCATACTCCAGTGAATACTCCACAATATACTCCTCCTGTGGCCACACTGTAAGAAAGAGTGTGCGCTATTACTCCTAATAAGAGCATAAGTAACTAACTCCTTATAGTGGCGGTGGCAGCAGGCTGTGGAAAAAGCAGCATTTGATTGGCTCTACCCGGGCTGCATCCTGCTCATCCACTTTACACTCATACCGCAGAGTCCTGCTCACTGGGGCAGAACCAGATAAGAATATGTCAGAATGCCCCCTAATGGAAATTCAAAGGAAAAATAATGTGGACTGTGCCTAACAGCTCCCTGATGAGAGCTGGGTGGAAAATCAGGAAAAGAAAAAAAAACAAAAAAAAAACCACAGAGCAAGAATATAACAGGCTGGGTTATGACAGCCTCAGGGCCTCATGCCACATTTCTAAAATATTGCACTGCACCAAGCCAACAGATATGACAACTGCCAGCATACCAGTGACAGAACAAACAACAAGCAAACACAGGAAAGCGAATCCTGGCTGAGGAGCGTCATTGCTGGGTTCAGTTCGCAGGTAAATACTAACATAACACAAGAGGAAAAAAAACCAGGTAATAGTGAATGAGAGCTAGCCTCAGTAAAGACCAATTATTACCGAGCCCAAAAAAAGAAGGAAACCGATAGACAAAAAACAAACCAACCCAACGTGTACAAAGTCAGCTGAACGAACAACTAAAATCCTCACACTCAATTATAGTATCTTTCAAAAATGCAAGTATGTGAATAAATCCCATTCAGGGGAAAGACAACCCAAGAACTTTACTATGGGAAAACTCCCTCAGCATTAGTGATCATCCTCCTCCTTAAAACCCACACAACTCTGCTTTTAAATTTCACACATTTTAAGTAGGTGGTGTTTGAGCACAGCTTGAGGGATTTTTTGCCGCCTTTTTTATTGCGTTAAAGCATACAATATTTACAGCATTTTTGCTGTATTTTCACTCACGCATAGGCTACTGCAAACATTAAAAAGAAAATGGCAGCAGAATGTTTATGTATCGCAAAAACAAAACAGCATTCACTCACTCATGCTTAAATCCTGACTGTTTCCACAAATATGCACTATAAAGCTGCTCTAAAAATTTTACATAAAAATCATAGAATTTTTTTTTTTTTTTTTTTTTTAAAGGGGACGTTCTCCATATTGCTTGCATAACCTTTTCTGGATACAATAGTTTTCACCACAAGCTGCTAAAATTCCAATGTCTTCCTCACATCCTCAGCATTACTAACCAAATCCTCCCCATGATTATTCTTCACCTGAATAAGTTCAATCTCCAAAAGTATTATTCATCATAGCAGCCATCAAACTACTTCTTAAAGTCATTTAACTTTCTTCATGAGAAAATGTATTCATAACCAAACAGGTCTTCTAAAAGAAAAACACACTTCAATTATATTGCGACAACCTGAACCTCACCACAAAAAGACTGAATTCACATATGGAATGGGCAAACCAACTGGTTCCAGAGTGTTTAAGAATCCAATGTTGTTACAACAGCACTAACAGAGAGCTGGAGATGATTAAATGCGTAAAATTTAAGAAATTTGTTTGTTTTGTTTTTTTAAAGATCAATAATAGCCACTAAAATCTAGAGTGGTCACCTCGTGATAATGTTCTGAGGTCTTGTTCCCCTAAATGGGATCTATACATATGCATGCATATTTGAACACACAGCTTAACTGAATGTGAGGATTTTGGTTACGTTTGCAGTAATACAGGACCCCACTTCTTGACTTTTGGTCTACAACTTCAGCTGAAGCAATTTTATTCCACACCCCTGCTACCTGAAGCCCCAGAATGCCAGACAATGCCGTATACTAAAACTTTATAAAGAGGATGCTCTGTATGAACAACTGCAATCAATTTATTTGCAGCTTAGTCCGATACTATCCCATGATTAACAGGAAACCATAGAAAAAAAGGAATGTCGTGGGGGGAAAGGAGAAGAGAATGGAAAGGCAGGCAAGTAAGCAGAGGAGGAGAGAGAGGGGGACAGCCAGCATACTACTATTACTACCAATCATTTGTATAGCACTACAAGGCACACACAATAGAGAGAAAAAGCAACAGAGTCAGCGAAAGGGAGATGCTTACCTGCTTTGGCTAGCATCTCAAACTCGGAGACAGTCTCACTCAGTGGCTGCACACCTTTAGCCGTTGCTTCACTAAAGGAGAGTTCCTGGCTTTCATTCTGGACCATGGCCTCGGTGCTGCTAACGAGGGAAGGTTTCAAGAAGACTTTTGGCTCAATGTCCAGCTCAAACTGTTAAAAATTATTGAATGGAGTGAGTCGGTGAACTCCTGCAGACAGCAACAGTGCCTTGTACCATGATCCTTTGCTCTGAACATATCCATTCTTTAAAAACAAGAAACTTTCATCTCTGTCCAGTCTCTATCCCTTCTTCCCGCATAAGGTCAGACTCCATAACCTTTTGGTAACTTTCCTCAAGATCAACACCAAGACCCCTAATGCTTGGGCAGGAGGAATTTAGGGAAGCATGCTACAATACTGGTAGCAAATAACAAAATGCTAATCCAGTGAAGACAGACATTAAAAGGATGGGAGATTTCCATTTAATAAGAACATAGTAACTGGCAGAACGGGTCAGGTGATGCACTGCATTAGGGGTTTGAAGTATTAAATCCAGAAACTCCTGAAATCTCTTGGCCCCTCACAGCAACACAGAAAATGAAAAGCAGGTAAGGACCATGAGGCCTTTGCAGCCTATCTAATTTTGCTCTTGAGATGCCACCACATGTCCCAGTTTATCAGTGCTTTTCCTTCACTTCTCCACATCTAGTGACCTTATGGGTTTATCCCAAGCTTTCTTGAACTCGATAACTGTTCTCTCTCCACTGCCTTTGGAAGAAAGGGGGAAGAGGGGAGATATGACAGACATTTAGATACCTCCTATGGCATAAGATGAAATTAGGACTTACCTGCTAATTGACTTTAAGTGCCCTCCAGTCCAGCCCCAATGTGTGGGTAGTCACAACCCATCAGCAGCTTAGAGACTGAGCAAGTCAATGCTGATGACATCACTTGCCACCTTAGCCAACCCAGAATACTCTTGATAAAGCAGACTCACGAGCAATAACCAAGAACAAAA
This sequence comes from Ichthyophis bannanicus, assembly GCA_033557465.1. Taxonomy (NCBI): domain Eukaryota; kingdom Metazoa; phylum Chordata; class Amphibia; order Gymnophiona; family Ichthyophiidae; genus Ichthyophis; species Ichthyophis bannanicus. The sequence continues at coordinate 311,220,471 of CM066039.1, forward strand.
ACTATGTCAAACTTGACAAATTCTAACCCACACGAATGCAAAATTAGTCCCCTACCCCATGGGGAACAAGAATACCATCTGAAAAGGTCAGGCCACTTCAATACAACCTATTACCATGCTGAGAAGCGGATACCCCGCTGCCCTGACTCATCTTACCTATGTTTAAAACTAAGAATGTGACAGAGGGAGACAGTCATTCACATCCCTAGCACTAATAATAATCCCTAGCCAAGCACTAATAACCCCCTTACTGGACTTCTGCAACCCAATCTACCTTGGACTAGCAAAAAACATAACACTCAAACCACTACAACTAGCACAAAACACCGCAGCCCGCATAATATCTGGATCAACAAGACATGAACACATCACACTTATTCTGAAAGACTTACACTGGCTCCCAATCAGTTCACGCAAATACAAATCAATCATAAACATATTTAAGATCAAACACACTTCAGCTAACAGCCTGCACACCCTCATACAACCAGACACCAGCACACGCCCAAGAAGAAAAGGAACCTCCAACCGAGTCAGCACCCCAAGAGACTTCAGAAACAGACGCAAGGACACCACAGAAAGAGCACTCTCCCTGGCTGCACCTACAATCTGTAACAACCTCCCAGACGATCTGAGGTCAACGACGGACCTCAAAGACTTTCGCAAACAGCTGAAGACAACGCTGTTCATTGAACACGTCACATGATCTAACTACCAGGAACAACATACCTCCCTCCGACCCACTGAAAAGAGAATGTATAACAGCACATGATGTTTCTTAACACTAAATGTATAAAAGAATGTACTATAAAACACGATGTATCACAGCGCACAATGTACATAGCTCAACATAATCAAACACACAACACAACATGCACACAAGTCACGATATATCCTTCACTGCATGAAAAACACTATCACCCCTTTTGATTGTTTACTGTGAAACCACCTTGATTGTAAGAAAAAGCAGTATAGAAACAGTTAAATAAATGAATAAAATAAAATAAAATCCCGGCCAACCCTTAGCAAGGATCGCTCCCATACAAGGCCCATCCCGCCAATCTGGGCCAACATACCGATAACCTTCTTAGCGCCCTGGATCGCCAGTCACACATGTTATGGAATTCTGGGAGGGTCAGGGACTGGACTGGAGGGAACTCAAGGAAAGTCAATTAGAAGGCGAGTCCTAATTTCACCTTCCTTATCGTCCCTCTAGTCCAGTCCTGACGTGTGGGATGTACCATAGCAACACTAATCCTGGGAAGGACCTGCAAACCAAGCCTGAATGACAGCAGCCCCGAATCTCACATCCCTTGTTGCCTGAACGTCCAAAGCAGTAATGTCACACAAAAGGTATGCAGTGATGACCACGTAGAGGCCCTGCAGATGTCTCCCAGTGGCACCAGGCTAGCTTCAGCCCACGAGGCCACTTGACCCTGGTTGAATGAGCCTGCAACCCCTGAGGCAAGGCTCTCCATTTCAACAAATACGCCAAGGAAATGGCCTCCTTCACCCATCTGGAAATCGAAGCAAGGCTGCCGTCTCTCCTTTACGTGGTTCTCCAATGAATACAAACAAGCGATCTGACTTCCAAAACAGCGCCAAGTTAAGCACCCGGCAGACATCCAGAAGCTGGTCGTCCGCCCCCGCCCCTCCGTGCAAAAATACCAGTAATGACACTGGCTGGTTAAAGTGGAAGGCTGAGACTACTTTTGGCAAAAAGGAGGGCACGGGCTTGTTGGGGTTTTTCTGGGCTTCCCCTAAGATTATTTGGGGAATTTTCTATTTTGTATTATGGCTGCAATGTCTGCCCCAACATCTATAAAAAGTATATACAGGACCTAAACAAATTGCCGTGCCACTGTAAGAGCATGGAAAAATATTTATCTTGCCAGTTCTGTAAAGCACAGTTACTTACCTGTAACAGGTGATCTCTGGGAACAGCAGGAATAAGTCTTCACATATGGGTACGTCGGTACCGACGGAGCCTGCATGGGAATGCTCCCCAGCATCCAATCAGAAAGCTTTTGGGAGCATCCCTCGCGCCTGCGCGCTGACTTCCCGCCCTTTCCACTTCTTCTCCTCAGTTGAGTATCATAGCTGAGACAAAGGAGAGAAAGAGGAAAGGAAGACAGATAGATACAACTCCTAGGGGAGGTGGGTGGGTTGTGAAGACTTATTCCTGCTGTTCCCAGAGATCACCTGTTACAGGTAAGTAACTGTGCTATCTCCAGGAACAAGCAGGAATGAGTCTTCACATATGGGGACTCCCTAGCTAGAGATGCCAGGGGGAGATCCCATAAAATGCATATTCCTGGATCAGGAGTGCATTTCCCACATAGGATCTCCAGCATCCCATGAGGGAATGGAGGGTAGGAGTTGAGGATAAAAGAGCTGTAAGGAAAACAGCAAACCCAAGGACTACAGGGAAGAGTCCATGGCATGTATGATAAGTACCATTAAAATCATTTAATGAACAGTTATAATATGGAGCTTACCTACTGGATTGTAGGAAGTAGAAAGCGTGAAGGAGTCTACTGGATATGCAGTAGCGGAATCCTTAAGGTGACCTCACAGCAGTGAGGGTGAAGGTCCAGACCTGAAATTAGCAGGTGATCCAGGTGTCAACTGGGGTAGGATTAGAACGGCAGGTCTTCAATGGAAAGCTTTATGAGAAAAAGCTGAAAAAACTCTTTTAGGTACAAAGCCATAACATTGACTAAAAGAAGACGACTGACCGATTTGGACAACTAACCCAGTCCTGGAAAGAAGGGGTATGGAAAAAAGCCCATATTCCCAAGCAGAACAATGTGTACTCAAAAACAATGAAGATGTACACTATCTTTCCTAGCTGATGAGAGATAGGAAAGATATTGAAGCTTGAATCTTCAAGGACAGGGAGACCTAGAGCAAAGCGGAAGCTGTTATCACCACAGTAGTGGTTGTGAGCATAACAGTCCCCACATACTAAGGAACAGTATGAAAAAGGGAGGCCACTGTCTGTAACCTCTGAGGAAGGTACAAATTGCTATAGCATAGACAGTGAGGAGATAGTATGTAATACATATCGATCTATAAAAGTCTCCCAATATGCATATATATTTGTTGGGAGACATATACATATACACACATATATACATATACATATATATAGGGAGTTATATATACCTATATATATATGCATATCTAGATATGCAGAAATATGTATCAACATATATATACAAGTGGATATATAGATATATACATACAGGGGCATAAAAAAATGCACCTACAGCTTACAGACATATGTATGTAGACAATAAGTCTGAAGATACACTAAGCCCCCTAAGAACATTTACATGGGGAATGTGAAGGGGAAAGATTCATCCAATAACAAGAGGGTGAAACCCACTTGACAGATATATAGAGAATCTATTTCCGTGGGCTAAGAGGATGCAGGAATGCAATCCAGTAAAATAACCAGGATGGTTGCGTGAAAAACAGAGGATATCATCAGTCTGTAAAGAGCAAGTCGGGAGTCCTTTAGAACTCTGACATGATAGATGGGTAGAAACGCATAGAGAAGATACCAGGGAGACCCACTGGAGGGACATAGGGGTATCATGCGTTACTAATAGTCTTAGATATTCACACAGAAAAAGCTTATAACAGGAGACAAGAGGGTGTGGAGAACCCTCACAGTCATGAAAATGATTTATAAGCTTTTTCCTACTATATAGAATAGTCCTCAGAGACAAAGATCAATGCTCTGTAGCAAGGGCCCATAGTAGAAAGCTTCTCTGAAGATTGCAGAGCATTGTGCAGGAGAATTATGAGATAAAACTGACTGAAGTCAGGTGTCATGCCACAGCCTAGGAAAGGAGATGGCTAGAAAGAAGATAATGTGAGAAGCCTAAAGTGGGTAGGATTATCCAAGATAGATGAGGACTAGCTTGGAATCACTACTGAGGCTAGAGAAAAATTTTTGGAAGATAGACTGGAACTTAAGGAAAAGTACCAGTAGTTGAATCACTGGAACTCCTGCATGCCCAGCAGTTGAAAGAACAGCAGAGAGAATCTTACTGTGCAAAACAAAGAGACAGACAAAGGGAGAGGAGATATTCCTGTCCCTGTCTGATGAGTTATCCTGAGAATGTATTCAAGGAAACAAAAATTCTACACTGGAATGAAAGCTAGAGAAGCTGTTCAGTATGGTACCACTCAGTCAGGGGAAACCCTGGATGAGAGGGTAGAGAAAACAGGTAATTGGAGGGTGACTTACCCATAGGGCGAGTCAGCTGAAGGAAAAAATGTTCATGTTGGGACAGAAACTATCATGGGATAGCTGTAACTTCCCTTCTTGGTAGTAAGAAGATGAGAATTCTGTAACCCATGGACAAGAATATCCTGACAGCTTAGCATACTGAAAAAGGAAAACTCCAGTGTAGAGCTTTAAGAACAGTGAACAAACTTCTGTTAAGAAGAAGTTAACTGTAGATTGCAACCCTCAGAACCTTTGGTTGCTGGGTATGTTGAGACTGGCTAGAGTTTGGAAACTTCAGACTAGGACGAGGTGTCCCTTGCTTGGGCACCTCTGGATGATGGGCAGAAGAGTGAAACCTTCTTTTCTTAGGGAAAGAAGGCTTGGTAGGACATTTCCTACCTCCTGGGGAAGAAGGCGGCTTAGAATGGTCTCCAGAACCAGGGAAGTCAGTGGAGCAATGAGCAACCTGACGTAAAGCCTCATTATTGAAGAGATTTTCTCCAGTACAAGGAGAATTACCCAGTGTATGTTGTGCCCATCTATTTAAATCAGAAGCTTGGAGCCAGGCTCTACGACGTGCTCCAATGGCAATAGCAGAGGATCTGCTAACAGACTCAAAAGAGTCTAGAGAAGCACGAGAAAGAAACCAAGAGATATTCCGGCTATGACTAAGAAGCAAAGAATAGTCAGCAGCCTTAGGCTCTGACAAAAAAAGAGTCAAGAGAGATAATTTCTTTGTGACCTCCTGGAGTGTTAGACTCATATAAAATATATAAGAAATAATTCTTGATGCCAGCATAGATGTTTGGAAGGTTTGATGTCCAAAAGGCATCAAGTGATCTAGAAGCACGACCTGGTGGATAAGAAGAATGCTTCTTCTTGCTTTTTACCTTCCTCATTGCTGATTCCACTACAATGGAATGATGGGGAAGTTGATTCTTTTGAAACCCTGAAGAGGGGGGCACCTGATACAGAATATTAGTTGCTGTAGAAGGTGAGGGAACCCTTAAAGGTGATTCCCATATTCTCAGAAGAAGATCCTGCAAAGAATGATGTAAAGGAAGCATTATATTTCCCTTTTCTGCAGGAGAGCCTTGGTTAAGATTACAGCCAGGGTTAGGAATAGTCAAGGAGAAACTGCTGAAAAGAAGGATCTCCAATGGGAACCATCCCTGGGAAGGCTAAGGTTGAAGATGCAGCCTGAGCACCAGAGGATGTACTGGTCTGGTGCAGAAAAAGAACCTTACTAGATGGATAATGATACTGGCAGTCACGACTTGAGGCAGTTAGTACTGCATCGTCTATGCCAGGTATCGATTCCAAACTAGGCATAGAAAGGATCGATGGCACCGATGTAACTGCAGGAATCGACATCGATACCGATACTGGTAATGGCATCGAGGCCGTCATCGGAGGCTGCTCAAGCGGTACCGAGGTAACCAGAGAGTCTTGGTTAGTATCCTCAGTACAGCGTATCCGGAAACGATAAGGGTCGGTTCCAAGGCGCGTCGGTACCCAGTCATCTAGACTAGATATCGATTCCAGACTCGGCATCGAAGGGAGCGAGTCTATCGATGCATGTCTAGAGTGCACCGACGGTGGTGGTGGTGGTGGTGGTACTGGTGATGCTGATACAGGGAAGTCAGTCTGGGTCGTATCGATCGGTCCCGAAGGTACCGAGGATGCCAGATGACGATCCCTGGTGAAGAGTGGAACACTCGACACCGGAGCCAATGCCGGGGTATCGGTACCGCTCGAAGCGGATACCACCCCCGAGCACGGCTCAGGTATGTTCTGTGAGGGTTGAGCCCCAGGAACAACCTGAAACCCCTGAAATGCTTTGGAGCCCGAAGACTCCCGCCGGGGTTTTAATGTCAATGGGGTCTTGAGGGCAAGGCCGGAGCCGTCATCATGCGTGGCATGAGACCTACCACTCAAGGATTGGCAAGTCTTAACAGACTGTTTGTGGGTTACCTGATCCTGTAGAGAAGAAAAACCCGGTGCCCTCACTGCAGGAGGGAAAACGGTATCGAGGGAAACTCGAAAGAGGGAAGGTCTTCTCTCAGTATTGCAGCCTGATAGTTCAGGGGAAAAAGGGTCAGGACCCAAACAGGTTAGACACCAGTGATTGGAGTCTAAAAAGAAAATTGTGTTTCCACAGTGAAGGCACTTCTTAGGAGAAGGCGGCTCCATGATGGAGAGGCCTTGTAGGCCCAAAACGTTATGACAGAAACAGAGGGAAAAATCTCTGAGTTTAAGAAAAAAAGAAAAGAAAAAACCACCGGCGGTACCAGTGTCGGCGGGAAAAACAGCCGCGACCACAAGAAATGAAGTATTTAAAGAAAAAAGTTTCTGCGGTGACAGGAGGACGTCCTGCCGGCTCCGCGGAAAAACAAAAACTGAGGAGAAGAAGTGGAAAGGGCGGGAAGTCAGCACGCAGGCGCGAGGGATGCTCCCAAAAGCTTTCTGATTGGATGCTGGGGAGCATTCCCGTGCAGGCTCCGTCGGTACCAACGTACCCATATGTGAAGACTCATTCCTGCTTGTTCCTGGAGATCATCTATAACAAGCAAAGCACCTGACTTAATAAAAAGGTCCTGGAGACAGAGCCTTACTCCAATGAGATCAGCTAATATCTGTATCAGAATTTCTCCTCCATATTTATATTCATTTTCAGGCTCAAATTGCTGATAAATAGAGTTCCTTTCTGTTTCTTATTCTCCATTATCTTAAGCAAATCTGCTTCTTAATCTTTAACCCTTTGTTTTCTCTGTGGCATCCTGTCTCTCCATTCTCATTCGCCTTCTGCTAGTCATGTTTCCTACAGATAAACTGTAGATACTGATGTTCGTCTTCCTTGTTTACGTTCCCCTTTGTTCATTCAGGAGGCCCAGGTGACAGCCTTTTCATTAGCTGTATAGCGTTCAGAGCCTCTCATTGGGTCAGCTCTCTGGGACAGGATATTAGCTCATTTCATTGCTCAATCTTGCTGATTTTGCAGTTTCAGTGTGAAAAGGTCAGAGCAAGCTGTTTCTTAGGCCTAAGCTATAGACGTTAGCACAAGATGGATTCAACCTGTAACAAAGGTACCTGAAAGGGGGGTATTCATTTTTCCCCTTCATTCCCCTCTTGAATCCCACTTCAGGTCCCTCCTGTTGTTCCCATAGTGTGCCCTTCTACACTCGGTCATCTGGAACCTCCAGTGACACTAACTGAAGAGAAGACATGACGAGACCAAGTTGCCACATGAGATCTGAATCCCATTAATTCTATACCTAACATAGGGAACTCGAAAAGAGAGGAAATCCATATAGGGTTACTTGTTACCTGAATATTGGACTGCTACCAAATGGAACCCCCCTGGAATAAGAGGATGGGCATCAGACAGGTCACCATTTATATTAGTAACTCTAGGTCTATGGGCTAGGGAAATATATTCACTGGCCTGATTTTGGGGAAGTAAGAATTAGAGCTGTGGTAGATACCTTAGTGGCTGCACCACCACTTTCTCTCTAGACATCTGAAGAAAAGGCCCACAGCACAATAGGACTTGCAGCTCTGAAATACGTCATGCTGAACAAATTGCCACCAGAAAATACTCCAACTGCTTTCGCCTGCAGGAAGCTACGGAAGTCTTGTAGTGTCAGAACCACCACCCACATCTCCAATCTTTTGATGGATCTCCTCCAGCGACCAGTGCCACACAATGTGCTCCCCAACCAGTCAGGCTGGCATCTTCTGTTAACACTACCCAGCATAGGGTTTCTCGCAGAGAGCTTGCCCCACCTGAGCCACCATCGCAGAGTCAGCTTAGTGGCCCTCAGACAGGAGAGCAGGAACGACAACGGGGGATGCTGCGCCAACCAGTTGGAGAAGAGTTCTCTGCAGCGGTCACATGTGCACACAGACTCATGGCACAAGCTTGATGGATGCTGCCATTGAACCTAGCAGCTGAAGATAATACCACACCATCGGTATCTGCATGCAGAGAAGCTGCCACACCTGCAACTGGATGGTGCGAACCCTGTCCTCTGGAAGACACACCCAGTTCTCATCTTTTCTGAACCAGGCCCCCCAAGTACACCGAAATCTTGCGACGGCTGCAACTGACTCTTGAAATTGATGACCCAACCTCGGCTCTGCAGGAGGGAGATGACCTTCTCCGTGGCTCTTTTGCTTTCCTCCTTGGATTTTGCTCTGACTAACCAAACGTCCAGATAGGGATGTACCAGGACTCCCTGCAGTTGCAATGCGGCCACTACCATGACCTTAGTAAAAGTCTGTGGAACCATAGCCAGGCTGAAGGGCAAAGCCTGGAACTGAAAATGTCCCATGGGTACCACAAATCATAGAAACTGCTGATGTTCCAGTCGAATGGCTATATGAAAGTAGGCTTGTCAGTTCGAGTAATGTGAGGAACTTTCTCTCCCTGATGGCTACAATGACCAAGCGCAAAGTTTCCATGTGAAAATGCGGCACACCAAGACATTTCACCCCTTTGAGATCCAAGATGGGCTGAAGAGTGACCTCTTGTTTGGCACCACGAAATAAATTGAGTACTAACCTAACCCGCAGTGATCAGGTGGGACGGGCAACACTGCCTGCAACACTCATAGCTGGTCGAAAGTCTCCTGAACTGTTCGCAACTTGTGGGGGGCCTTGCAGGGGGACCGAATAAAGGATTCTCTGAGAGGGTGCGCAAACTCGAGGGAATACCCCTCACACATGATCTCTAACACTCCAGGTGGAGTAAAAATCCCACAGCCGCCCTCCTACTGGTACCAACTCTGCCAGGACCCCCCCCCCCCCTCGCATCATTATTGCTTCTTAGCAGCACTTAAGGGGGCAGAGAACAAGCCTCTTCCCACCCTCAGAAGCCACAAAAAAAGGCTATCCCATGCTTGAAAATGCCCTCTGAAATAGAGCAAAGCAGACCAAGTGGAACCTGCAAAAAACCCGAGAGCGCGTGCACTGGCCCCCCTATCATAGCAGCTTGGTCTTATCCTCGGGCAAACAGCCACCCTTGGTTTCGCCCAAGTCTTTCACCAGCTCGTCCAAGACCTCTCTGAACAGGAACTTACCCTTAAAAGGGAGCTTACTCAAACGTGATTTGGAAGACACGTCCGCCGACTAGTTGCATAGCCACAAACATCTAGCCGCCAAAATGTCTGCCACTAAGCTGTGCAATGTTAAAATGGCATCTTTCCTGCATTGCCCCTGATCACAAGCTATCACCCCGCGAGCTGTCTGCATTCTCCCCAGACTCTTGCGGACACCAAAAACTGGCCCCAAAAATGTAAAACGAAAGAACAGTGGTAAACTTGTCATGGAAACTCAAAGCATAGCTGGTCCTTCCCCAAGGCATACTCAGCCTCTCACCCACCGGCTTCTGCAGCATCGGGAGTCCCCCAGGGGCAGCATACAGGCCTTGTAATGAGTGGCTCCTCATCTCATGCAGGATTCAGGACGCATCGTGCCAAACCCTTGCAGAGGGCAGCTCTTTCTCCACTCAGTCTGCTTTTCTCCTCGGCTGTCTTTTTTTTTCCTTTTTCAATAAGCTTTGTTGTACAGAGCACCCTAATCACTCCTCTACTGCAACATTTTTTTTGTTTTTAAAAGCTTCTAGTGCTCTAAGTCGTCCCTCAGCAAGTCCAACCTGGGGAGTCGCACCTCTCCAGCTGCATGGAGACTGAGAATACCATGATGGCTAAGGTGGCAAGTGACTATGAGGGGAGATGTCATCAGCATGACATGCTCAGTCTCCAAGATGCTGGTAGGGTGTGACTATACACACTTCGGGACTGGACTAGAGGGACAATAAGAAAATATACAGAAGGTAGCCCTTTTTTCCAGTAATAGGATGAAGGTGAAAGGGGATACACTCAGGGGTAATCTGAAAAAATATTTCTTCACAGAAAAGGTAGTGGATGCATGGAACAGCCTCCCAGTGGAGGTGGTGGAGATGAGACCTGTCTCTGAAATAAAAAAAGCATGGGATAAATACAGAGGATCTCTAAGGGAGAGGAAGTGATTGTAGAACCTAATAGTCCTTATGGATGGATAGACTGGATAGGCCATATGGTCTATCTGCTGCCGTTTTCTATATTTGTGTGCACCCATCACCTTAACCTATGGAGAAATATTCCAGAGTCTACCTCCTTGCAGTTTCATACTATGGCTCCTTCTAGAGCAGTCATTCTCAACCTAATCCTCAGGGCACAGAGCATTCAAATCTCTCATATGCATATTCATTGTGATTATTCTGAAACCTGACTGGCTAGGTGTGCAACGGGTTGAGAACCTGTTCTACAGTTCCCCAGTATCCTTTGGGCATTATTTACACCTCTGAAGCATTTGAAGGACTATCATACCCTCCCACTTGCCACTCCTCTAGCGTAGGCATATTTAAGCCCTTCATTTTCACTTGCAGGGCTTTTGGTTAAATTCTACAGCATTCTGATTGGCCATCTCTGGACCGCCTACAGCTAGGGCTGGCTCAACCATTAAGAAAACCAAGTAGTTGCCTATGACAGCAGCTTCTGAGGGGGCAGCAAAGAGCAGCAGCAGTCAAAACAAAACAATAGATCCCGACAATCACAGAAACTCGAGCGCCATTTTTTTTTTACCTGCAGGGAGAGTGAGCACACACACACATACATGCAAAGCAAAGTTTAATATTTAAAAGTATGAAGTCCAGCGATATCCTCAACAGTCTAAAGTTGAGGCAGTATCTCTTCTGTGGCTATTTAGGGAGTTGGGTTGGTGGATGAAGGGTTCTTTGTTGTGTATTGTTCATTGTTGTACAAAGCTTCATTATCACAGCATTTTGTCAACTATAATTAATATATAAAAAGATTAACCATTAAAAAGAGTATGATGTCCAATTATGCACTTTTACAGGGATTATAGTGGGAGGGGATATAAGGCTGAAGGTTCACCTAGAGCAGGGATTCTCAACCCAGTCCTCGGGACCCACCTAGCCAGTCGGGTTTTCAGGATAACCACGATGAATATGCATGGGAGAGATTTGCATATAATGGAGGCAGTGTATGTAAATCTCTCTCATACATATTCATTGTGGTTATCCTGAAAACCCAACTGGCTAGGTGGGTCCCGAGGACAGGATTGAGAACCCCTGGCCTAGAGCGTTCAGTATCCTTGTACCAGCTCTGCCTACAGTCTATCTGCATCCTTGTGGAAATGCGGCTTCCAGAACGATACACAATGGTCTAGGTCAGGGGTGGGCAATTCCGGTCCTGGAGGGCCACAGACCAGTCAGGTTTTCATGATGTCCCTAATGAATATTAATGGACCTATTTCCATACAATGGAAGGCAGTGGATGCAAATAGATTTCATGAATATTCATTAGGGACATCATGAAAACCTGACTGGTCTGCGGCCCTCCAGGACCGGAATTGCCCACCCCTGGTCTAGGTGAAGTTTCAGCAATGCCCTGTACAGTGGCATTATCTCCTGCTTTTCTCTTCCCTTCTGAGAAGAGCAGATTCCCCCTCAACAAGAGTGGGATAAACCAAGCACCAGACTGCCATCATACCTTAATAGAGCTGTTATCAAACATGTCCACATTCATCTCCTCCTCCTCCTCTTCGTCAGCCGCCTCTTTCACCATCCCTGGGAAGTTCTCAGTCTCGTAAAACTGCAGAAAGATCGGGGCCCTGCTGGAATTATGCTGGATTTCCACCCGCAGGATGCCATCTCGGGGCCACTTGTCCCGAACATGTTCCAGGCAGTTGATTGGAGAGCGAGAGAAGGCAATATGGATGTAGGCCAAGATAGAAAGCACAAAAAGAGCCTGTGTTGGTACAAGAAAGAGTAAGAAAAAGTCAGCAGTGCCGAAGCATGGTCATTCAAGAGAGTGTATCAAATCAGCTCTATATTGTGGCAAGGAGGCCTATCCGGAGTCTGGGGGAGGACAAAGAGACAGGGAATTCACCCTAGTAAAGGGCCCCCTTTCACCAAATCAGGGTAGGAAAGCCATAAACACCTCCAGGAATCAGAAAACTTCCACGTGAACCACATTTCATGCTCCCCCTAGTGGAATGAAGGGGAGAGGATACAAGGCTCAGAACCCTTTAGGCAGTGAATGCTTCAAGCACTCAGGTGTCCGGAGTCAGGCTGATTGCCGTCACCTGAGTAGGGAGGGGTTGGAGCTAGAGCCCTGGAAGTATAAACATAAGAACATAAGACATGCCATACTGGGTCAGACCGAGGTCCATCAAGCCCAGTATCCTGTTTCCAACAGTGGCCAATCTAGGTCATACGTACCTAGAAATATCCCCAAAAAGACACAGGTTCCACAATGCTTGTACTGGGTCAAGCATTGATATCCTGGGTCCCTTTTTAATAGTGGTTTATGGACCTTTCCTCCAGGAACTTGTCCAAACCTTTTTTAAACCCAGCTATACTAACAGCCCTTACTACATCCTCCGGTAACAGATTCCAGAGTTTGATTACACGTTGAGTGAAAAAATATTTTCTCTTATTTGTCTTAAATAGTTTACCCAGTAGCTTCATTACATGTCCCCTAGTCTTTCTATATTCTGATAGCGTAAACAATTGATCCACGTTTATCCATTCCACTCCATTCATTAATTTATAGACCTCTATCATATCTCCTCAGCCGTCTCTTTTCCAGGTTAAAGAGCCCTAACCTTTTTAGCCTCTCTTCATAGGAGTAGCCTTCCATCCCCTTCACCAATTTGGTGGCTCTTCTCTGTACTTTTTCTAATAACGCTATGTCCTTTTTAAGATACGGTGACCAGAATTGCACACAATATTCAAGGTGCGGTCGTACCATGGAGCGATACAAAGGCATTATAATATCCTTTGTTTTATTCTCCATCCCTTTCCTTATGATACCTAGCATTCTATTTGCTTTCTTGGCCGCCGCTGCACACTGGGCGGAGGGTTTTAACATGTTATCCACGATGACTCCTAAATCTTTTTCCTGGGTGGTGGTTTCTAATGTGGAGCCCTTGCATCGTGTAACTATAGTGTGGGTTGTTCTTTCCTAGGTGCATAACTTTGCACTTGTCCACATTAAATTTCATCTGCCATTTGGATGCCCAGTCTTCCAATTTATCCAGATCCTCCTGCAGTTTTCCACAATCCTCTTGGGTTTTAACAACTTTAAACAGTTTTGTGTCATCTGCAAATTTGATAACCTCACTAGTTATTCCCTTTTCCAGGTCATTTATGAATATGTCAAAAAGTAGCGGACCCAGTACAGATCCCTGGGGTACTCCACTACTCACCTTTTTCCATTGGGAATATTGGCCATTTAGCCCTACCCTCTGCTTTCTATCTTTTAACCAGTTCCCGATCCACAATAGTACACAGAGCAGAGTATGGCTTAAGGAGGAGAGGAGAAGCAGGCAGCCAGGCAGAGCAGAGCAGAGCAAAGCAGAGGAACGGACCTTCCAGCTGGAGAGAGTGCTATTTGGCATGTAGCACGGCTGCAGGAGAGTTTGGAGCCAGGAACAAGAGACTCCAGGATTCCCCGGAAGGCTGTTAGCTGAGCACTGTGAGCAAGGTGGGGAGTCAGAGCCTATGCAGCTGGGAGAGCCCGAGGTAAAGATGATTGAGGAGGACACTCCCATGGACTGTTCTTTGTGCCAGGCTGTAAACCTGAGAACGTAGACAAAGCAAGCCAGTCCTGAAAGAAGGTTATCCAGGAAAAAGGTACCCTTATTCCACAAGCAGGGTGGCTGAGATCCCCATGTGTTTATAAAGGGGAAGTTTACCACAGACTTTAAATGTGATTTTTTTGTTTTGTGCTTTAGCCAGCAAGGCTAAGAAGGGAATACAATAAGCTTGCTGGTAAAGACTGTGTATCCTGCAATAGAGAACCTTTAAAAATGCATTTTGTGCTTGGATATGTTTTGGACAATTTTTGCTTCCAAGAGTCCTGAACCAACAATCCTATGTGTGGTATGATCGAACCATTGTGTATATAAAAATAAATTTCTGTCATTTGCCTTACCTACTTGAGCCTGACTACAGCTTTCTGCATGGTGCACTCATACAGCTGAATAAGGACTACATTTCCCAGAGGGCATTGCAGGGAAATAGTTTAAAAAGAGCTGGAAAAGCATACAGCAGAAAGTTCCTCTAATAATAATCCACGCCCCTCTAACCTAGAGGCGAGTGGTGGTGGCATGACAATATTCAGCCCTCAGTTTTCATGAAAATAACGTCAAAATTAAAAAAAAAAAGACTCACGGTTGGGGTGAAGAGGAAGAATTTTCTGCAATCTATTCCTCAAACTTCAGAAGAACATTAGGTTCGGGCATGGCGGGTTCATGGTGCACTTTCCAGTTATGCACTTTTGAGTCTTGGGGATATGTTTACTAAAGGGCTGTAAAGGAGCAGGGAATGACGAGCATTAACGACAGTGTTAAGGGATTTTCTGTGCAAAAAAGGCTCTGGGCAGGTAGGAGGCATTCCAGCAGTAAGGGCACAATGAGTCATTTAACATGCAATAACAAGATACCGGGTGTTAAGGTGCCATGCGTGCACCTTAATGCCCAAAAATGGCTAATCACCCTAGCGCTGGATAAGGGAGTACCAGGGAAAGGCAACGTAAAGGTGATGGAAGGACACATGGGAGCTGATGGACCTACTAGATCCGCAGGCATCCTATGTGGCAGTCAGTAAGTGGGATGAGCATGTGGGAGGCAGCTGTACTGCACCCAGATGCAGACCGGGCAGGAGCTAAAGGCCTCTGTAGGCCTCTCTGGAAGGATTCACCATCTGCAGAGACAGAGAAAATACAGAGGTCTCCCTCTAGCTGTGCTAGGTTTTATTCCAGTGGTGATATCGCGGCATAATTTTACTTTCTTTTCTCTGTCTCCAATCTGCTGGCAGTGGTAAATAACCCACCTGTCTGGACTAGTCTAGCAGGAAGATCTGGAATGCTGTATTGATAGCAAGTGGTGAAGGATGGGGACAACGTGTCCCTCTGCAGGGTCAGAAGCGGCACGAAATGTGCAGCAAAAGGATGACTGAGCAGGATATGCAGATCAGGTACAGGAGAGGTGTACGTGAGAAGTTGACATGCGGAAAAGAGTACCTACGTGGGCCATGGTGTAGCAGCTTGCAGAATACACCAGCAGTCTGATGGATGGGCTGGAGGGATAGCATGGGCTGGCGGTATCAATGTACCTGAGGTGCCATCTCCAATGCATTTGGTAATGCGTGAGAAAAATGTGTCAAGTGCCAGGTGGAAGACCAGATACAGACATGTTGGTCACACATGTCACACACCTGTCCCAGCCACCCAACCACCATACAACTCTCCAGAAAAATGCGCATACAGCAACTGGACAGGAGTTGCTCAAATTGGGCCAGTGGGGCACGTAAGGACGTGAGTTGAGCCCTGTAGGAGGCCATCCGAGAGGTAGGATGTGTCCACATGTAATGCAGAGATGTGATGGAGCCAAAGTTGTACAGCCATAGTCCTGATGTAACTGTCCTCTATTAGACCGCTGTAGCAGTACAGTCAAAACAAAAGTAGTGTGTACCGAAACCTTGGTAATGTTTGATGAATAGGGACTGTGAGAAGCTGCAGTCTGCTGAGGCAATAGAGGGTTAAGTGACCTGCCCAAGGTCAAAAGGAGCTGTGGACATCCTATGAAGAATATGCCATACATAAAAAGATGCAGTTAAACCATCATACCTGTCCCACAAGGAGCGGCAGTGGGGCTATGCCTCCAGTCAGGTGGCCGACATCTGCAGGGTGAGGATGTCTGACCCCTGCAATGGGCTTCAGCAGAGCCAACAAAGGCATGTGCTCATAAGGGCAGGATGGCAAATTTGTAGATCCAAAGTGTGGGAGGAACACATAAAACAAAACTGTTTATCAGCCAGTCACAGCAGACCCCGGACTGTCCTAGGCATGAAAATGAACCGAGTAGCACACAGTCACAAAAAGAACAAAGTGAAATTAGACTTACCTGCTAATTGCTGTTCCTTGAACTCCAGTCCAGCCCCGTACCTCTGGATAGTGCCTCTCTTCCAGCAGCTTAGAGACAGAGCATATCATCTTTTGATAACTCTGGTACTAATACAGCAGGAACCGTCCACAAGCTCCAGTAACCTATTGACAAAGCAGACTCACAGGAGCAACAAAGTTTTATTCAGTTTTTCGTACCACTTATTACCATAAACACTCCTAAAATTATTCTTCCACACCCCTAGGAGAAGGAATCACCCCCCCGAAAGGCATGGGAACTTGCCTGAAGTACTCCAGAAAAGTGCTAACCATGCCAAGCGGGCCCCTGGAACCATTCTCCAGCCCCCGCCCCCCTCACCCTCCCCCATAGCCTGAAGTCTCTGCAACCTCAAACAGGCTGCAGCCACGAGAACCCTGGTCCACAGGCAGTCAGGAAGGGATCCAGGACTGGACTGGAGTTTCTCAAGGAACAGCAATTAGCAAGAAAGTCTAATTTCACTTTCCTTATCGTCCCTCCAGTCCAGTCCCACACCTCTGGGATGTAACACAGCAATTTTAGATTACTGGGAGGGACCTGCCAGACTGCCCTAAAGAATTGCTGATCCAAAACGGGTATGGCTAGCTGTCTGAACGTCCAGACAGTATTGCTTAGCTAAAGTATGAAGCGTTAACCAAGTTGCTGCCTTACAAATCTCCAATGGCAACACCAATACATACTCCGCCCACGAGGCAGCTTGAGCCCTCGTGGAATATTTATGCAATCCCATCAGCAATGGCCTCCCTTTCAGGATGTAGGCTGACGCAATTGCTTCCTTAATCCACCTTGCAATGGAAGCCTTTACTGCCATCTCCCCTTTGCACGGACCACCAAACAAGATGAACAGACGATCTGACTTGCGGAAGGACTCTGTTCTTTTGAGGTAGTGCCTTAGGACGTGCCAGACATCCAGCAGGTGTAACAGAGGTTCTGTGGAGGAATCTACCGGGTTCCCCAGGAGTGGTAGAGAGACAGCCTGATTCAAATGCAAGGCCGAAAGCACCTTAGGGAGAAAAGATGGTGCTGGCAGTAGAACCACTTTAGCCCTAGAGAAGGAGAGAAAAGGCTCCTAGCACAACAAGGCTTGAAGCTCTGAAATCCTGCATGCTGAGCAGATGGCCACAAGAAAACCACTTTGAGGGTTAAGTCCTTTATAGATGCCCTGCTGAGCGGCTCAAACAGCTCACCCATTAACGTTGCTAAAACCAGATTGAGATCCCAAGGGGGAACGACCAGCCTCCTCAGGGGCCACAGAAGCATTACCAAACTCAGGAAACGCGCCACATCTGGGTGTGACCCTAGGGAAACTCCCTGGACCTTGCACCAGTAACAGGAAATTGCAGCAAGCTGTACCTTTAAGGAGCTGGCTGCTATCCCCTTGTCAAAGCCTGCCTGAAGGTAGGCCAGAATATCAGGCAACGAAGCCGTAGATGGCCGAATCTGTTTATTGCCACACCAGGACTCGAAGAGTTGCCATATGCGCACATAGGCCAGCAAGGTTGAATGCCTCCTGGCTCTCACTAATGTAGAGATTACCTGTGGCAAGTAGCGTTTCTTTCTGAATCTCGCCCTCTCAAGGGCCATGCTGTAAGCAAGAATCAATCCACAACGGACCCTGCATCAGCAAATCCTCCCGAGCCAGCAGGTGCCATGGATGATCTGCTAGAAGCCGCCACAGGTTGGCATACCACGGATGCCTTGGCCAATCAGGAGCTATCAATATTACCAAGCCCCGATGCGCCTCGAACCTCTGCACCACCTGACCTATGAGAGCCCAAGGAGGGAACACATACAGGAGCCTCTGGTCGGGCCACTGCTGTATCAGCATGTCCAGGCTTTTGACATTTCTCCCGCCACCTGCTGAAGCAGGTCACCTTGGCCGACTGGAAGGTTGCCATCAAATTCATCACTGGGGGACCCCAACAGTTTACCACCTGAGCGAAAACCTGCTGGTTGAGCACCTACTCCCCCAGGTCCACTCGCACTCGGCTCAGGTAATCCACTGTTAAGGTGTCGGTACCCCATACATGCGCCGCAGACAGAGCTTGGAGGTGGCTTTCCGCCCACCTTAGCAACCCCTCTGCTTCCTCCTCCAAGGCAGTGCTGCCCATGCAGCCCTGGCGGTTTATGTAAGCTACCATTATCGCATTGTCCGAAAGGACCCTTACTGCCTTTCCCTGCAACCTCCTCTCAAAACTCCAGAGCGTCAGAGATACTGCTTGCATTTCCAATCTGCTGGATTGACCAATTGGCCTCCTCCTTGCTCCAGCACCCCTGAGCAAAGTGCCCTTCGAAGTGGGCTCCCCAACTGCCAGGCTGGCATCGGTGGTCACCAGACACCAGGCCAGCACTTCCAGGGGCATTCCTCTGAGAAGCTTTTCTGAATGTAACCACCACTTGAGGGACAGTTTTGCCACCTTCATGCAAAGAAGCTTCTGAGACAACATCTGGGTCTGGTGCGACCACTGTCAGGGCTGGGAGAAACCCTCTTCCCTTGTTGGTGTCAAAGTGAGCCCACAAGTACTCAAGCTCTTGAGACGGGACCAAATGGCTCTTGGCCAAGTTGACCATCCATCCTAGGCTTTGGAGGAACTGTACTACCCGAGCTGTCATCGCTTACTCTCGATCTTGGACTCTGCTTGAATCAGTCAGTCGTCAAGGTAAGGATGAACCAGAATGCCAACCTGACAGAGCACCGCCGTGACCACCACCACCATGACCTTGGTAAAAGGTACATGATGTCATTGCAAGCCCGAAGAGTAGCACGCAAAACTGGAAGTACCCCATCGGAACCACAAAGCAAAGGAACCGCTGGTGTTCAGGCCATATGGGAATGTGCAGATACACCTCCGTCAAGTCTAAGGACGTTAAGAACTCCTCTGCTCAGACGGCCACAATGAGGGAGCGCAGAATCTCCATGTGAAAATGCGGAACATGCAGGCAGCGATTCACCCGCTTGAGATCAAGAATCGGACAGAAGGAGCGTTCCTTTTTCGGAACTATGACGTAAATGGCATACCAACCGCAGCCATACTGCTCTCGCCGAACCGGCACCACAGCCCCACCCTGTAGTAGTCGGGTCAGGGTTACTTGAACTGCTGCCGCTTTGGATTGAGCTTTGCAGGAAGACAGAGCAAAGGATTCGCCCACCGGACAAGCAAATTCAGGGGCATACCCCCCTTAGATGACCTCCAGAACCCCCTGGCTGGAGGTGATCTGGCCCCAAGCAGGGTAAAATTCCCGCAGACACCCATACAACGCACGTCTATTCCTCCTGTTCAGGGATTTCCCCTTCTTCCACGACCAATTTCTCCACCTCAGGGTCCTCTGACCACTAGAAGTCAGCACGACTTTCCTCTGAGGACCTGTGTCTCTTTATGGCCCCGACCCCCCCCCCTGAAAACTCTGGCCTCTTGGTTCCTCGCTGTGTCCCCGAGGACCCCCCCCCTCCCCACGATTGCTGACGCAGGCAGAAAGCCTGGTGAAGCAGGAAGACAAACTCTGGAGCCGCCAAACAAAACCCTGAAGCCTATAAGCCAGCCACCACACTCACCCCACGTGATCCAAAAGGGGGGGGGGGGGAAATCCTCCTTTTCTCCGAAGCTGCCTTTATCTTCTTTTTGTTCCTTTTTTTTCAGAAGGAAATAAAGGTCTCAACTAAAACTAGACCCCTTTAGTGGTTCCTTCAGTGAGTCCAGCACCCTGGGCTCACCACCTCCTCCAGCTGCGTGGAGACTGAGCATACTGGAGCTCGTGGGCAGTTCCTGCTTTATTAGTAACAGAGTCATCAAAAGATGACCTGCTCAGTCTCCAAGCTGCTGGAAGAGGGCCACTACCCAAAGGTGTGGGACTGGACTGGCCTGGAGGGACAATAAGGAAGTTGGAATCGCACCCATGTCCCTTGCTTACGAGACAGTGCCGTAACCATTAGGCTACACAGCAATGTCTAGAATCCGAGACTGCAGATCCCTGCCTACAATGTCTGCTGTGTGTGCTGGAATAGGCTAGCCCCTCCATTACCCAGGATGCACTGCATACACAGAACAGCATTCTGCAGCTGATCACAAATGGGGCATGTAGTGATCCATCATAACAGCTCAGATCCATATCACTGCCAGTATGTGGCAGGTATTGTCTGCAGTGTGTGATGCCTGTCATCTGGTTTTCTGCACAATTGCAGCATGCTGGGAGCTGCCTGTCACATCTGGGCCCTGTGTCCTGCTCCTGTTGGCCAGGGACTCTCCTAGAACATTTCATGTCAGTGCTCAGGATTGTGGCAGCTGTTTCCATAGAAGCCATATGCAGTGGGGTTTGTCCAGGCTGGCGTGGGTCTGCCCAGAACATAGTGAAGCAGGCCAAGAACAGCTACTGTCCTAACCATCTTGAGCTACCAAGCCACTACAGAAAGCACAGTAAGTCTTCATCTGAGGCCCACCACAGGGCTGTCTCAGTCATGCACAAACCAACTGTACCCAGTCTGCTGGCAAGCACACACTGCATGTGCACAGAGTGACCATGTAAACCCTGACTGGGGGCAAACAGCATGGACACCCAGCAGTCGGCGCAGAGATTTGGGCTCCCAAGAAAGGGGAAGCAACCACATGACTGCAGCTTGACACTATATACATAGCACTATGTGGATACATAGCCATGACATGGTCACAGTGAGAGTGCCCTCTCAGCATGACAGGCTGTGGAACCCCAGGCCATGCCCATGGCAGACAGGGTCTACAAAATCCAGGCATTGACCCCACCTCCGATGCATATACATCCTGGGCTAACCGCTCAGTTTCTGGCCATACCCACAATCCTCTGCTCCTCATCATGCGCATTTCAAGACCAATGCTGGGAAGAGCTTATGCAATGTGTAAAAATGGTGATGGTTAGAATTCCTGCCTGCCACTTCGTTATCCTTATCTGCTCAAGCTTCCTAATGTGCGCTCATTGTGCAGGAGCTATTAGCGTGCGCTGAAATGATCACACGTTGTTAATGCCCACTCAGTGTGCCGGTGCTAAGCAGCCTGCCCCTCAGTTCGGGCATGGGTAGTGGAGGTTGTCTGTGCAGCTGTTGGGTGTGTGGCCTCTTGCTGGATGGGTCATTGAGGGTGGCACATGCTGGTGCTGTACCTGCAATGCGAGATAAAGTTTACTCAAAGGAAAATGCTATACATGATCCACAACCAGTCTTCAACCTGCAACCCTCCTCTCGTATACACGCTGGCCTTGTGTACTGAGCCACAGAGATGCCATAATTATGGGTTTAGCAACCCATGGTTACAGATGTGGTCACTGTCAGGATGGATGTAGCCATGCAGAGGGGTCTGCCCATGTCTGCTGGTATCCCTGTGCCATACCTGTCTGACAAGGATTCGTTCTGTATGCTGCACTGGCTGTCTATGCTGCTGGTGAAACTGACATTCCTGTCTAACACATGGGATATATCTACTTAGGGGGACAGCCCATGTGACAGACACCCACATATCGCATGGCACGGTGGAACAAGTAGAATGGCCACGGTCCCCCATACCTGGTATGTGCTTGTGAACAGGTCAGACCATGAAGTCACATCTTGCAGATGGACTTGGCCGACGTGGATCCACATATACTTCAGATGGCTATTGATGACTGGGTTCGTTAATTTGGAGGGGTCCCTGGTTCACACAGAGCACCTTGCTCTCTAAACGCTGAACTAGAACTGGTGTCCACACTATAGTTACCTCCCATCTTGCAAATGCACCCTACTCCTTGCTGGTCTCCTCAGTCTCATCTCTCTCATCTATCTATTCAGAGCTCCGCTGCGTAACTCATCCTCTGTAAGTCCCGAGACACTCATATCTCCCTTCTCCTGATATTGCTTCACTAACTCCCCGTATGTTTACTTATCCATCTCAGACATCTTCAGCTAGCCTATAAATGCATCCCTTGTACTGACCCTCAGCACCTTTTAATCTCTCCTCTATCCTTACACCCCTTCCCGTGAACTTCTCTCCTCCTCTGCCTACCCACTCTCTATGCCGTTCTTCTACTGCCATTCCCTGACTTTCCTCCTTTCACCTTGCTGCTCCTTATGCTGGACAAGCGTCCTTTATCCTTATGTCATGTCTCCTTTCTCTCCCTCTTCATATCCATACAGAAGGCATACCTCTTTGGGGTTGCTGTTGGATACTTCTCATTTCCCTGGTGTCTCTTCCCCCTATCATACCCTCTTTCGCTTGTATTGTACTGTCTATCATCACTAGATAGTAAGTTCTTCGGGCAGGGACTGTCTTCCTATGTGTTCGTCCTGCACTGCGTATGCCTTGTGGCACTTCATGAATGATTAGTAGTAGTATCAACTTGCAGGTAAGGTTGCTTGGTGGGCATTTTGCCTCAGACATGCCCTGTTCTCCTCTTGTGTGGTATTCCCTTCCACAGCGCTCATATTTCCCCCACACATGCACATATCCACTCACTATGTGTGGATGGGGGGGCATCCTGATCCACGACACAAGCGCTCCGCTCTGTTAACTGGACTGGTGCCATAAGCCAATGGCCATTGTGGGCAGCCTGCCAGCCGCTGCAGACCCTCTCTGCCATCATGGCAGAACCATCGGTTCAGTGCTGCAGGTAGCATCCTTGCTGTTGCATCCGTGCCCGCCCTGCCCCCCCCTCTACCAGGGTTTGGGCACCCATCCTACTACATCCAACTTCGGTGGTTTGGAATCAAGTGCTCCACTGTTCCTGCGGCTGGACTGTTCGTCCTCAGGGTGACTTAGTCAAATGGATGCCGCACAAGCATACAGGACCAGGTCAAAACTTTTGTTTGCTGCTGGCAGGGGAAGAGGGAGGCACGCAGCACCCACCACCACCGCACCCGCAGCATGCTGACACGACAACATAGTGTCTGTGGGGGTGGGGCACAGTGCCGGCCCATCCACTAGGCAAGTTAGGCAGGCACCTAGGGAGGCAAGTCCAGCTGGGGCAGCAGCAGCACACATGCCCAGTCGCGCTGCCCTCCCCCCCCCCCCCACCTGCCATCACCGCCCCCTCTCTCTGCCTACCACCAATTCCGTCTCTTGTGGAGGGGGGGGCAGACACACAGCCATAGTACTTTCAAGGGCAGCTGCTTTTTGCAGCCCCCTTTAAGGGTACTGCCACTGCCAACCTGTCCCCCCAAGGAGGTCTTCGGCAACAGCGGGGTTGGGAGCCGGCTGGGGTATCTGCCTAGGGTGCCAGGGCCCCTTGATCCACTCCATGATTGTGCATCACCTTTTCAACAGCAGCAGCATGTCTGTGTGCTGCCACCACAGCTGTGTCCACTGGGCAGCTGCCTGGTCATCCTTGCACATCAAAAACCGCACTGCATCACCCACATGGTACCTCCTTTGGCCCATTTGCAACATCAACATAGTGGCCTTTCATAGTTGGCCACTATGCTGTTGCTGCTAATGAAGCACTACTACCACTGTCTTGGATTCCCCTGTATGTAGATCACATTGCAGATATTGGAATAGGCTCTCTCCCCTCAAAATATCCTCTTTCCATGAGGATGTACTTGGCGTTAGAGCCCTTTAAAGTTGGTAACCCTATCGTGTGATTGCGCAACTGGCATTAAGGGAACTCCCGCTGTCAATGCCCACTCTCTGCCTCCTGTTCCCTTATGCTATGGGAGCCTTTAACACTCGTTAATGCAGTGTTATTGCAGCATTAAGGGCACAAGGGTGCCAACAACAGGCGTTAAAAGCACAATGGCTCAACGCTTTTAGTAAACATACCCCCTTGGTGTATTTCTAATCAAGCTGCATTGCCTGCATGATGTGATGACTAAGCACAATGGGTGGACGTGGTTTTCAAGTGTTGTCACAGCTTCTTTACAGATAACCGCTAACATTTATTTATTTGCATTTAGCTCATGCCTTTCCAGTAGTAGTTCAAGGCAAGCTACAGCCAGATATAGTGGGTATTTTCCTATCCCCAGAGGACGTAGCATTTAAGTTTGTAGCTGAGGTATTAGAGGGTTAAGTAACATGCCCAAGGCCAAAGTAGTATCAGTGATGTTTAAAGCCTGGCTTCCCTGGTTCCAAGCCAGGCAACTCCTCCATTCCATAGCACTACTAGACAAACAGTGCTACTGGAGTTGAAGATTAATCCTCAGCTCCTGAAGAGAGACAGGCGTCTGTGGGGCAGCAGCACTGTCTTACAGGGCCCTTTGCAGATAACAATAATCAAATCCATCATGGCTTAAGTATATTTAAGCGAACAGGAAACAAAATACATAAAGTCAAACACATTAAAAGTCCTAAATGAAACAAAAGCACATCGTAGAATCCTTAGTATAGAAATTCCAAGTAGTGTGATAGAGAGGAATATAGAGGTAAGAATATATACTACTGTCCGTCTACCTTTCACAACATAAGCCGACGCAATGGCTTCTTTGATCCAACGCGCAATGGACGCCTTAGACGCCGCCTCTCCTTTCCTCTGTCCTGCAAAGAGGACAAAAGGTCTGTCCGACTTTCGAAAACTGGCCGTCCGAAGATACTTCTTCAATGCCCACTGGACATCCAGCAAATGCAACGTTTTGGACGCTGGGCCCTTGTCGCCGATGGCAAACACCGGCAAGGAAATCTCCTGGTTAAGATGAAACGGCGATACCACTTTCGGGAGAAAAGCCGGCACCGTCCTCAAGACAACCTTAGCCGCAAAGGACAGGTAGGGCTCCCGACAGGAAAGAGCCTGCAGCTCCGACACCCGCCTGGCCAAGCAGACTGCCACTAAGAACACCACCTTCAGCGTAAGTTCCTTAAGGGACGCGCGCGCCAAAGACTCAAAAGGCTCGCGTTCTAACGCGTCTAAGACAAACGGTAGATGCCATTTAGGAACTATCTGCCTGGCCGGAGGTCTCGCAAGTGCCACCGCCCTGAGGAACCGCTTTACATCCCGCTGAGCCCCGAGCGACTGGCCTGCATTTTTGCCCCTGTAACAAGACAAGGCAGCCACCTGAACTTGTAACGACGGCACCGCTAAGTCCTTGTCGAAACCATCTTACAGAAACTCCAAAATCTGCGGAAGAGAAGCTTTCAACGCCTCGCCCTTTCGTTCCGTGCACCACTCTTCAAAGACTCTCCATACCCAGACATAAGCCAGCGAAGTGGACCATTTGAGACTTCAATAATGTCGCAATAACTGCTCCCGAGTATCCCCGGGATTTCAACCTAGCCCTTTCAATAGCCAGGCCGTAAGAGAGAACCGATCCACATGCGGCATGACAAGAGGGCCCTGAGACAACAGATCCATCCGACAGGGAAGACGCCATGGTTTTGCTACCATCAACCTTACCAGGTCCCCGTACCAGGGGCGACGCGGCCAATCCGGCGCTATCAGGATCACTTGACCCCTGAACTTCTCTACCCTTTGCAGGACCCTTCCTACTAGACCCCACGGAAAAAAAACATACAGCAGCTGCCCCTCTGGCCAGACCTGCATGAGGGCATCCAATCCCTCAGACATCCTTTCCCAGCGCCTGCTGAAGAAACGACTGGCCTTCGCAGATGCAAACGTCGCCATGAGATCCATGACTAGCGAACCCCACCTGCGAACAATCATCTCGAAGACTTCCGGGTTCAGGACCCACTCCCCTGGATCCATTCGCACCCAGCTGAGGAAATCGGCTTCCACATTGTCTACCCCTGCTACATGTGCTGCCGACAGGTCTAAGATATTTGTCTCCGCCCAGGCGCACAGCACCTCGGCCTCTGCTTCTAACGTCGCACTGCTGGTGCCTCCTTGCTTGTTGATGTACGCCACCACCGTCGCATTGTCGGATAACACCCAGACCGCCCTTCCTGCGAGTACCGGTCGGAACTCCAGCATTGCCAGGTACACCGCTCTTAGCTCCAGACGGTTGATGGCCCACGTCTTCTCCTGAGCATTCCAACGCCCCTGCGCAAAATTGCCCTGACAATGAGCCCCCCAGCTTAGCAAGCTGGTGTCTATCATCACTGCCACCCAGGCCGGGGCTTCCAAATCCTTCCCACGCTCCAGCGCCTCGGGAAGTAACC
Source organism: Ichthyophis bannanicus (assembly GCA_033557465.1). Classification (NCBI taxonomy): domain Eukaryota; kingdom Metazoa; phylum Chordata; class Amphibia; order Gymnophiona; family Ichthyophiidae; genus Ichthyophis; species Ichthyophis bannanicus. The sequence goes on from CM066039.1 coordinate 311,246,766, forward strand.
ACCAGAGCAGAGCCTGGAGGATCTCCTCCAGGCATATCAGCCTCCGCGATAAGGGATCCAGCTGATGTGACCACCAGCGGAACAAGGCCCTTTGCAAGGGTCTCATGTGGGCCCTCGCCCACAGCACCGTCTCTATTGTCGCCGCCTTGGTGCCCAACACCTAGAGGTAATGCCATGCCGAGGGGGCCTTGCGCCCCAGGAATCCCCTCAGCAATCGGCGCAGACTCTGCGCTCGCTGCTCTGTGAAGAAACACTCTCCCGACCTGAGTGTCGAAACGCACGCCCAGGTACTCCAGATTCTGGGAAGGAACCAACTGACTCTGCCAAATTGACCACCCATCCTAAGCTCTGCAGGAAAGCCACCACCCGGGCCGTGACCCTCTCGCTCTCAGCCTGCATCAACCAATCGTCTAGGTAGGGATGCACGAGAATGCCTTCCTTGCGCAGAGCTGCCGCCACCACTACCATCACTTTGGTAAAGACTCTCGGCGCCGTGGCCAGCCCAAATGGCAGCGCCTGTAATTGATAATGACCAAAGAGCACCGCAAACCTGAGAAATTTGTGATGGTTCCGCCTGATGGGAATATGAAGATATGCTTCCAATAAGTCCAGGAACGTCAGATACTCTCCCCACTGAACTGCCACTATGATGGATCACAGAGTTTCCATGTGAAAATGCGACACTCGCAGACAGCGATTGACTCCTCTGATATCCAGAATCGGTCGGACTCTGCCATCTTTTTTCGGCACAATGAAATAAATGGAGTAACGACCGCACCCTGACTGGTCTGCGGGAACGGGGGCTATTGCCCTGAGGTTCAGCAGCCTTTGTACCATCTCCTGTAGTGCCGAGCACGTTGCTGCTGACCTGCCCGGAGACCGCACAAAGGCCTCCAGCACTGGGCGCCGAAACTCCAGGGCATAACCTTCTCGAACGACCTCCAGCACCCATTGATCTGTGGTGATTTGGGCCCAGGCAGAGTAAAACTCTTGCAAACGTCCTCCTACAGGGGGAAGGGACGACTGGGCCACCCTCATCTCATTGTGTTTTCTTGAATTTAGACGCGGAAGAGGAACCAAATCCCCTACCGGCTCCTCGGAAACCTCGAAAACCCTGGCTTCTATTGGAAAGGTGAACCCTTGGGCCTGGAAAAAAAAAAAAACTTTTGGGAACGAAAACGGCGGGAGTCCCGAAATTGCCCCCTGCCTCCAGGGGCCCCACAAGACGGCTTAGGCTTATCCTCTGGCAACCGTCCCCCCTTGGACTCGCTGAGATCCTTAACCAGCTTTTCTAGATCTTCTCCAAAGAGCAACTTACTTTAAAGGGCAGCTTACTCAGCCTAGATTTAGAGGAGAAATCTGCTGCCCAATTGCAAAGCCACAGGTACCGCCACGTTGCTATCGCCGACACTATACTCTTGGACAGCCCTCGCATAAGATCATAATGAATGTCCGCTAGATAAGCCGCTCCTGACTCCATCCGAGCAGCTTCCCCTGCCGAGGCAGTGGTTTGACCCTCTTGCACCTGCTGCGCCCAGCGGAGACAGGCTCTGGCCATCCATGCTCTGCAAATAGCCGCCTGCATGGAAACTGCATTAACGTCAAAGACTTGCCTCAAGAGGACATCCAACTTTTGGTCCTGGCCGTCCTTGAGGGCCGTGCTACCTTCCACCGGAATTGTTGTTTTCTTGGTCACAGCTGAGACAGACGCGTCCACCTTGGGCGATTTAAACACCTTTTTTTTTTCCCCCCAATAAATCTTTATTTATAAAATAAAAAGGAAATACAACACCAAGTCCACATCAAGGGGACAATCACCTGAATTAAGACAAAAAATAAGAAACAGGATCCAAAAACACATTTCGCCCAATTATACATGGAAAAAGAAGGCAAGAAACACTTCACGCAGATTCCTTACTGATCAAAAACGCCTCACATTGGCCCACATCAAGAAAAACATACTTGAGATCATCCAGCACCACAATACATTTGCAAGGATACTTTAAAAAGAAGGAAGCCCCAATGGCCAAGATCCGATCTTTCAGAGCCAGAAACGCCTTTCGGCGAATCTGAGTAGCCCTACTTACATCCGGAAAGATTTGAATTACATCTCCATAAAAAACCTGATCCTTTTTAGAAAAATACGTTCGCAAGATCAAACTTTTATCTTGAAATGACACAAATGAAACTATCAAAGTAGCACGCTGGGAGATCTGATCAGTCGAGGACTCCAAAGACTGTGAAAGATCTAAACACTCAGCGCCATTGGGGTTCCCCTTCTGTGCACTAGAAGGAGAAAGGTCAAAACAGAAGAGCGCAAGGGAACATAATATAATGAGGAAACCTTAATAGAATCTACATCCTGAATTAACAGCACCTCCTTAAAATATTTTTGCAACAATATCAAGGGAGCTAAATAATGGGTACGAGGGAAATTCAGAAAACGCAAATTTTTAGAGCGATTAACATTTTCAAGAGCTTCTAACTGATAATGAACATTAGCACTATCCTTAGTAAATGAAGAAACTGCGGCTTCCATGACGGAAAAACGACCCTCCAACTTAGACAGAGATTTAGCATTTTTATGATTTGATGCCTCATGGTCTGAAAGCTTTTGTACCACCTGTAAAGAAAACTGCTCTACTTGGGAGAAGGAGGCACGAAAGGAACCTTCCATACGCGCAACCAGCTCCCAAATATCCCGTAGAGAAACATCAGGGGGCACAGTCACTTCGGGTACTACAGAAGAAAAAAGCACCGGGGAAGGCATTTTAAGAAAAAGCAGAATCTTTCTCACAAACACAGGGAATCCCCCAAGGCTCTGCTCTCTCAGCACTTCTGTTTAACATATATATGCAGCCACTATGCAAAATTTTCTCGCGGCACGAAATTAATTACCACATCTATGCCGATGATATCATGCTATACACACAACTAGACACTAAAAACCCAGACTACAACCCACTGGAGACATGTATCGGAGAGATGCAAGACTGGTTACAACAAAGTAGTATGTCAATTAATCACAAAAAAACCGAAGTAATGTATATCTCCAAAGAACCGAATTTTGACCCTCCCACATCAATAACACTATGTAACAACACTTACCAAACAAAAAAAGAAATAAAGTATCTAGGAGTCACATTTGACTGTGACCTAAAGATGGAAAAACACCTCCGAAAGACCAACAGAGCAGTTTTCCACAAGCTTAGAGTGCTCCAACCCATTCGGAATATTATTGATCCCCAAGACTTCAGAACAGTGGCCCAAGCACTCATCATGCCACATTTTGACTACTGCAACGCCATCCTACAAGGTTTACCTAAAAAAACCCTAAACATATTACAAATGGCACAAAATGTAGCTGCCAGGGTCATAATGAAGAAAAATCTAAGTGACCACCTCACACCAGTACTAATTCAATTACACTGGCTACCCATAACAGCTCGCACAAAATACAAAATACTAACAACCACCTTCAAACTCATCCACAACTTAGCACCTTCCTTCCTCAACAACCTAGTAAGATTGCAACCTCCTACCCGAAACAGAAGAGCCCACAATTCCAACATCCTTCACACTCCAACAGATATAAGATCTGCCAAAGCTAACACCAGCCACAGGGCTTTCTCATATGCGGCGCCAACACTGTGGAACCAACTCCCACCAGAACTACGAGCTAGCAATGACCTTCTAGACTTCAGAAAGAAACTCAAAACGCACATTTTCCAATCACATTTCAACCTGAACTAAATCCACAGATGGAGCAGCCCCTGACCACTGTGTCCAAGAAGATTATCCTGTATATATGTATTTATGTATATATGTAAATGAACTCCCCCATAGCTAAGAAGTGTTAACTCTGTATGATGTGCTTTTCTGACAATCTGTATGTAAACAAAATTTGTACCTGCCTTGATTCGGCAGTTTCACAATAGTAATCCTACCCGCTTCTGATCGCTGGAAGGAGCGGGCTACAAATGCTTGCTAAATAAATAAAAAATAAACCTTCTGTTCTCCTGATGTTGCCAAAGATAAGGCGCCATGAGCACCTAAAGAGCTTCCATCTAGAATGTTCCCCAAAGAGAAACATCCTGAGCTGCTACTTCTTTTCCAGGGTGGACAACCCCCAGCGTATTAGAGGATACATCAGCTACAGTACTCATGGACTCCTCAGAAAGGTCTTTATCTGAAGACGATCTTCCGGCCCCTAAAAGATGACGATCCATGGGGCCAACTGTTTTCCCCACCTTAGCAGGAACAGCCAGGAACACCTTTTTCCTCCGTCTGCCCATGTAACTGTATAGAAGGCTCCTCCAGGCTCCGAAGGGGCGTTACCTGCCCCTTAGGTCACGCCCCTTCGGGCACACATCCACGGGTACGCGCCCGCGGGTCGCGTTCCGCGGCAGGCCAAGACTGATATAGCGGCCAAAGGAAGGTGGGGACTCTGGGCTCCTCCTCCACCAGCTGTAACACCGCACCGGGATCCGAAGTTTAAAGGGAAATACAGGTAAATGTCCCCGATTTGAACACCTCTTTATCCTGATCCAACAAGGGATATAGGCGCCCCATGACTCTAGCGCCTTTCAACGGAGCTTCTGGGACGTTCCACTCTTCTTGAATCATCTCCTGAAACACCCTGTGTACCGGGAAGGCCCTCTGAGACTTCCCAAATACCTGTAATAACGGGTCTTCCAGTGTGTCATCCTCCCCCGCACCTGGGACTGGTATATTGAGCGTCTTAGGAGTCTCTACAATGAGCGCTGGTAACTCCTAAAGACTCTCACGACCCGAGCTTGGTCTTTTCTCTCAGAGATCTCGCCCTCTTCTAACTCCTCAGGTCGCGGCTCTCATCATCCGACAGCGGGTCCTCAGACAGCCCTGCTTTCTCTGTCAAGTCCTCCTGAGCGCGAGGCCTCTTACCCCCGCTAGGAGAATCCTCACCCCGCAGGGACGCCGGCCGCTTTCTCGCTCCGCCAGGGTCCGCTGACAATCCCTGCTGCAACACGCTGCTGGCAACCGCCTGCTGCAATAAGGCCATAAACTGTGGAGTAAAAATGGATGCCAGTTCCCTAGGAAGGCCTGCCTGAGCGGCCAGAGTCCCCGAGCCGGGAGAAGACCCAGCCGCAGGCTCCTCCTGAGACAAATCAGGCTCAAGGGGAGTCGTGGCGTCTGGCGCAGCCCCTGGATCCCCGATCTGCTGGCCCGGGACTTGCGCTAACTCCGGAGCTTGTCCTACACAGGCCTTACAGACTCTGGAGACCGAGCCCCACACCCCACACACAGGGGCTTTGAAGGCATCATGTGCAAAAATCAACCTGCTGGAGAAGGGGCAATGTCTCAACCAAGACTCTGCAACTGAAGAGTAACTAATAAACTCCGCGGAGTGAATAAAACAAATGGCTCCCCCTTATTTTTTATTTCTTTATTTTTTTATAAAGGTACCCACGGGAAGGTCCCAAAAAAGGGCTTGTCCTCCAAGGCCCGCAATCAGGCCATGACACCGCCACGCGGCAAGGCCCCGATCTCAAAGCATGCCAAAAAAGGCGCCACGGAGAACAGACATGTTGACCCCAGAGAAGTCTTACCTTGCTAGGCTGAAGCTGCCAACGCCAAAGCACCGTGAGGAGTGCGGGCCGCCTCCCAGTCAGGTGCCTAAGATTTGGCCCAGACCCGGACGCAGTCCCTGAACTCGCACCCCGAAAGAGGCCATCAAACGCGCTGGCGGGTAGGTCATCCGCGTGGCGCTCTCCGATTTTGGCCCACTTGCTCTGCTGGCCCCCCTCGTCTTGGTTATCAGGGCTGCCGCGCTCCAGGCAAAGCAAGTATTAGTGTATGTGTCTCATATCCCTGCGTGTTAAATGTATCCCCCAATTGTGACCGCTTTGATTGAAGGATAAGGCGGTATACAAAACTGTCTAAATAAATAAATAAATAAAGCCATCTGGCTGGGCAAGCTCCCGTGCACCAGAACTGCCGAATAACTGGGCCTGGTAGAGGCAGAGGGGGGGAGGAGGATAAGAGCAGCTAATAAAAAAAAGGGAAAGAAAGAAAAATGAAGGAACTGGATTGCAACAGGCTTTAAAGTCACAGACTCCCCAAATAACGAAGATTCCCTTAACCAAAAGAAAAAAGCACCAACTTAAAAAATACACCTAATTCCTAATTGTTTCTCCAGTGAGCCCGGACCCCTGGGCTCCCATCTATCCAGCTGCTTGGAGACTGAGGCAACTGGTGACAGGGGGCAGACACCGGAGAGATATTCCGTGGATGTCACAAAAAGGAGGAGTTTCTCAGTCTCCAAGCTGCTAGATTAGATGGGGAACCCAGAAGTCTCGGGACTAGACTGGGGACACGATCAGGAACAGAGGAATTGAAAAATCTCTATAAACTGGGAAGATGCAATTTACAGTGATTTCATAAACTAAAAAAAAGAGTCAACAAAGCACCTGGACCGTATGTTAAACATCCCAAAGTGCTAAATGAACTGAAACATGTGATTGCAGACCTACTATTAGTAATCTGTGAGCTATCATCTCTAGCACCTGAAGATGGGAGAGCGGCCAGTGTAACGCCAGTTTTTAAAAAGGGTTCCAGGGGTGAGCCAGGGAACAACAAGCTGGTGGACCTGACATCAGTATCAGACAAAATGATAGAAGCCAATTGCAAAGAATAAGATTACTGAACATGTAGATCAGGGGTCACCAACCTGCGGCCCACAAGGTCCCTTCGTGCGGCCCGCGAGGCTCTACCCCGGTTAACATTACGTGCGGCCCGCCAAGGATTCCCGCCCTTGTATCCACGCGCTCGCAGCTCACCGACGACCACCTGCAAGCGTCCCTTCTCCTGTCAGTGTCATCTGTGAAGCCGGACTTTAAGCGTTTGTCTGCTAGCATGAATCATCAGCCATCTCATTAAATTCAATAAAGGTGATCAGCCATTGTTTTCATAATTTTGCGTTTGTTGTTTTTTTTCACGGGGGCGGGGAGAAGGGGGGTGCGGCCCGCGAGGCTCCCGGTAGTCGGCTGTGTGGCCCGCGGCCCTCTGGAGGTTGGTGACCCCAGATGTAGATAGTCATAGTTTAATGGGAGAAAGGCAACATGGATTTAGCCATGGAAAGTCTTGTTTCACTAATATGTTATAATTTTGGAAGGTGTGATCAAACAGGTAGATAAAGGTGAGCCGGTTCATACAGTATAACTGGATTTTCAGAAAGCCTTTGAAAATGTCCCTCCATGCAAGACTCTTGGGGAAATTAAAAAGTCATGGGATTGGAGGCAGTGTACTATAGTGGATTAGGACTTGGTTGAAAGATAGAAAACAAAAGTAGGGTTAAATGTCCAACTCTCTCAATGGAGAAAGGTGAATAGAGGAATACTGCAGGTACCTGTGCTGGGCCTGAGGTTTTTTAGCATATTCATAAATGACCTGGAAATGGGAATAAAGGAGGTGACCAAAATTGCAGATGATAAAAAAGAATTCATTGCTGTTAAAACACAAGAGGATTGTGAAAATTTGCAAGAGGGCCTTGAAAACTGAAAGACAGTGTCCAAATGGCAGAACTGGGTGTCCAAATAGACAAGTGCAAAATTATGCACGTAGGGAAGAACAATCCAACTACAGTTACATGACGCAATGTTCCATATTAGGAACCACCATCCAGGAAAAGGATCTAGGCATCATCATGGATAATACATTGAAACCCTCTGCCCAGTGTGCAGCAGCAGCCAATAAAGCAAAGAGAATGTTAGGAATCATAAGGAAAGGAATGGAGAATAAAACCAAGGATATTATAATGCCTCTGTATTGCTCCATGATGCGAATGCATCTTGAATATTGTATGCAGTTCTGATTGCCATATCTTAAAAGGCTATAACAGAATTAAAAAAGGTATAGAGAAGAGCCACCAAAACGATAAAGGGGATGGAAGGATACCTCTAAAGGGAAAGGCTTAAAAGGTTAGGGCACCTAAACTTGGCAAAAAGACGGCTGAGGGGAGATATGATAGGGATCTATAAAATAAATGAACAGAGTGGAATGGGTAAACGTAGCTTGGTTGTATATGCCTTCAAAAAACATAGAAAGATCAGGAGACATGCAATGAAGCTACAATGTAGCACATTTAAGACTAATCAGAGAAAAAAAATTTCCACACAATGCGTAATCAAACTCTGGAATTCATTATCAAAAGATTTAGTAAAAAAAAAATAAAACACCCCAACTGTTAGTGTAGCTGGTTTAAAAGAGGTTTGGATAAGCTCCTAGAAGAAAAGTCCGTAAACCATTATTAAAGAGGACCAAGGAAATCTGTGTACTTTTTTTGGGAACCCGACTGGTACTTGTGACCTGGATTGGCCAGTGCTGGAAAAAGGATACTGGGCTTGATGGACCCTTGGTCTGACCCAGAGTGGCATATCTTATGTTCTTATGAGCCCTTGCATGCGAGTACCAGCACCTTTTTTTCTAGGAAAAATGCACCACTACTATCAGCCAGACCAGGATGAGGAAAGAGACAGTGAAATACTAACTGAAATTAGGAAAGCTAACAGAACTGGTACCAAGTAATTTCAGACTTCAATTATTCCATTGTTGATTGTGTAAACTTCTCATTGGCAAATACTAGGGAGGTAAAGTTTCTAAATACCCTAAATCTCTAACCCTATTCAGAAAAGCACTCAAATTCCACCTATTCCCCCACTACTACCAGGTCAGCCAGACACCGACCTAACCACACCTCCTCCAATTCAGCCACCTGTGCTACAGGACCCTATTCAAACCCAGAGCATAAAGTATACTGTATATATGTAAATAGTTTCAGTTAACAATTCCCTATGTTATCCAAGTTGTCATACCTGTTCTCTGTAAAACCAAACAGTATGTTGTTCTGGTCTATTGTTTAATGTAAACCGCGATGATGCTAAATAGTGCGGTATATAAGAGCTTGTAATAAATAAATAAATAAATAAATAAATCATTGCTTCAACTTGTCCTGGAACCAACCAGAGAGGTCAATGTCTCTAAATCTAGTTCTCAATGCAATGCAAAAGCTGTTGCATGGGGTAAGGGATGGAGTCACTTGGTTAATGTGCCCATACTATACCAGAGGAAGGGAAGTAAGGAAAACTACTACAATGGCATTCAATTTTAAGAAGGGAGATAATATTAAATAAGGAATTTAGAAATAAAAAGGAGAGGTTGCAGAGGTTAAAAGTTAGCATGCTGCATGGATACTGTTTAAAAATTCCACATTAAAAGTCCAGACCAAATCTATTCCATACATTAGAAATAATCAATGGAAGACCAACACTGTCAGTATGAACAAGTTCTGGAAGCACAAACAAGAGAGCTTTGCTCCAGAGCAGTGAAATCCTCCTGGTTTCCTTCCCCAGCTTGTCACCACTGGTTTGAAAGCCTAAGACTCTGCTATTTCTGCCTTGTGGAATTAAAGTTGGAGGTTCTGCAGATACCACTAAAAAATGAAATATTATATATTTGCATTGCTAGTTTATGATGTGAAGTTATTGGCATTGAGCAAGCATTTTTATGCACACCTCACTGCGCTGCAATGGTGAAAGTAGTAACTGTATAAACTCAGAAGGAGTTAAGTAAAAACGTTTTATACTGGTGCAATGTAACAACAGACCTATCTGGATCAGTCTGCAGTTGGGTATGTATGTCGTCCACTCACCTAGCACAACTCAAGAGGAATTTAGACTGAAAGCTCTTAAAAGACTGGAGTAGACCTTGGGCAATAATAACCTCAGCAGTGGTATCTGTTACAAAGAAAGGCAGCAGACACCAACCCCTACCCTTCCCAAACATGCATCAGTTTAAGAAACTACACGTTTATATTATAATAAAATCCACATTAATGTTAGGATAGAGTGCATGTACGTGTGGACCTATAGTACAATATAAGTGAAATCAAAATGAGAAGTCAGGGTCATGAAAAGCTAGAACATGACAGATCTTCCAGCATGGGATAACATAAGGCCCATGGAGTCTGTCCAATTTACATCCCCAGCGCCATGCCACAAACCTAGGGCAATCCAATATAGTCTGATCCGTAAAGGCAAGTCTATCAGATGCAAACAAAGCCTTGGCACATCACTTTTACATTTATCCAGGCAGCACCAAGCTAGGAATTTTCTAAAGGAGGATTAGTAAAGGTTAATGTAAATCAGGAGGTTTCGTGATCGGGACAGACAAAATAAATGTTCACGTCAGCTGACCAGCAGACTTTGAGCCAGTCACATTACCCTCTACAGTCTCCGGCCAAAAGCTCTCAGGGAAAGGGACAGACTGCGTCAGAATGGAAAGAATAAGGTCCAGAGAAGCCCGAATCTCCCTCACCTTCAACAGCACGAAGAACTCGAAAAGCCTGCGGAAGGAAGCGGGGAAAAGACGAGCGTAGGTCACGGCCATCTTGAAGAAGAGCGCGTGGAAGAGCCGGTCCCGCACGTTAATCAGCGGGTTCGGGTTCAGTACCGGATTCCGCACGCGGTTTCCGTTATTCGGCGGGAGGCTGGCGGGCCCCTGATTCTCCGACATCCTGGGGGCCCGAGAATAACGCACTCTGATGCTATCGAGCTTCTGGTCAGTGCACACCTCTCCTCCCCCGCGGGGCCCCGTCTATTCTTCCTCTTCCGCTGCGCTGCCAACGAGCTCCAATGCGTCCAGACAAACACCACTCGAAGCACTCTGGGATAGAGGAGAAGAGCCTCGCCCACTCCTGGAAGACTCGACGCAGGCGTAGTGACGATTACACCTATTTTGCATATGGAGAGGTGGGGAAACTGTACAAACAAGTTGCAGCTACAAAGGTCAAACATGTTGCAGGGAAAAAAAATTAAAAGATATATATGTTATTTAACATTACAATTCAGTGGTTTGTATTTTCTGTGTCTTATCTGTTGTGGTTTAGTTATAATATTTATAATCTCAGTCACTGCAATATAAAAGAAAGATATACCGTAGGATTATAAATAGCAATTGTGTTACGAGCAAACTTGGGATCGCTAAAATTGGAATGATACAAAGATTAGTTTGACTCTTGCACAAATTCAAGTGTTCCATATTTTATTCTGGAGAGAGCGGCTGCTATTTTTAAGTAATAAATGCTTATTCGAAAGATAATGAAATCACAAACAATTTTAAAAAGGAGCAATTAGCCTCCTATTTGTTGAAGAGAATTCATTCTAGTCCCATAGGTGCTCCTTGTGGTCTTGGGCAAGCCACTTAACCCTCCATAGCCCATGTTCCCTGTAAAATAGTTATCTCCAAGTTATAATGCCCTGTTCAATGTAATTTCAGTTTGTTCAATGTAAACCGCACTGATGCAGAATAGCGCGGTATATAAGAGAATTAAATAAATAAATAAAAATAAATTTATAATCGCAGAATTCGAGCCCTGGGACGACGAGGTTTTTTTGATAACAGATAACTGTTCTAATTACTGTATTACAGTCTCCCACAGAGTTCAATTCTCTAACCAGGAAACGGTCAATATAAACCCAAAACACGATCGGATCAACTCGGAGCTTGCCCTGGTATCTCCATCTGTCAAAAATATGGAACGCTTCACGAATTTGCGTGTCATCCTTGCGCAGGGGCCATGCTAATCTTCTCTGTATCGTTCCAATTTTAGTATATGTGCTGCCGAAGCGAGCACGAGGCTAAAGAGAACGCCAAAGCTATTTAAAGCCTTATAGCTCGATATCTTTAAAGTTATGGTGAATGAGATTTATAAACTAAGATATATTTTTCTTCAAAACCTGAACGCAGAAGTCTCCAAAAATACGTATCACTAACAGTCTACATTTTATCACTTATTGCTTTGTATTTATACTACTTTTTTTTTTTAAAAAGGCGTACTGCATTCTGGGTATGTAAATTAGCATCCGGCGACTGATCGTCCTTTCAGTAGTCTGGCACGTCATTTTTCGGCTGCTTCTGTGATAGTTAAAGTCGATGAGTCTGTGGAAATCCGATTGTGATGCATGTAATAATTTGACTAAAAACCATAGGTAGGTTTGCAAAGTTTTAGCTATATCTGTCTATCACTGACTGCAAAAGGAAAGGAACAGAAAGTTTCTAAAACAAGGTTCTTTCTCTACAGCACGCAGTCTCGCCTGCTGTTCCAGCCACTTACTCTTTTATTCGAAGATCTGAACCTTTAAATTCCAATGCTTAGGTTACAGATTTCACATTCATGCACTTGGAAAGTACCCTGCATCTATCACTATGCTATAGCAGTAGCAATAATAACTTTCTAAAAGAAAAAAAAAATGTTTTCTGACTCTGGCAGAGATCCAGCGATAGGAAAACTGCTGAAGGATGTATGCAACCAAAAAAACCCCATCAACCTTGTGCTATCTTTACATTCTCTCAGCAGGATATCTCTCACCCCTTACCTTTAGTACTACTATTACTACTACTAATAATAGTAATAATAAATATTTGTATAGTGCTACAAGACTAGCAGCGCTGCACAGACACATGTAAAAGATGGTCCCTGCTCATCAGAGCTTATAGTCTAGTCAAGACAGACAACACAGTAGCTGTAGACATAGGATACACAAATGAGATCAGGTGAGTCAAGATCCGAAAGTAGCCTGGAAGAGCTGAGTTTTCAGCCTAGATTTGAAAGGGGCTAGAGAAGGCACCTGATGTACACACTCAGGTAGTTTGTTCCAGGCATAAGGAGCAGCAAGGTAAAAGGAGTGAAGACTGGAGTTAGCAATAGAAGAGAAGGGCACAGATAGAAGTGATTTGCCAGAATAGCGGAGGGGTGTAGGAAGAGATAAGAGGTAGTAGCTGGCAATGATCTTCAGGTAACAGTAATAGGTAGGAACATTCAACACAAGGCCTGTTAGCTGGCACACATTCACAAACCTTTGCATATTTTTATTGGCAACAAAGTTCTGCAGGAAAAGGTGAAGCCACCATAGGATCTATGAGCATGCACAAGCTCACAGGTCCTATGTTGATTTTTCTTCCTATTGCCCTGCTGCCTGAAACTCTTGATGGGGGGTCTGGGGCTGAGACGGGCTTGGACTGGGACCAGGCTGTACTTCTTGCATTGTAGTGTAGTTTGTGGGTCAGCAGCAGGTCCGCAGAGCCCTCATAACATGGAAGCCCCAGGCAATTGACTTGTTTGCCCAGTACATAGGCATACCCCCTACTGCCTCTGAACTATACTAATACAAAGAAATCCCATCTCTTATTTTCTTCCATTCCATCCATACACACTACCGAAAACTGTTCACTGAACTGACAGCCACCATGGAAGCAGTGATACCTGCCACTAAATCCCACTGTTCATGTCCCACTGTGGAAGCTTATCTCTTTTCCTACTGTGTTTCATTAATACTTCAGTTTATTCACTTTTTTGCTGGCCCCTTTTTCCCCAAATCAGACCATTCCATGTGATCACTTGATTTGCCTAGTGGTTAAATCAGCGCTGGCTCTAGACCTGTAACAACTAAGAAGTCCAGCACAGCTGAACCAGATGTGTTTGTGGAGTTGAAGATGTTTCTTGGCAGATTTATTGCCACTACCCTTCTCACCACTGCATTATCCCAAATGAGCGAACTTCCAGAATTCAGCAGCTGTAATTATTTTTTTATTATTATTTATTTTAATACATTTACTTATTTAAAATGTGTTATACCACTATAGACACAATAAACTGGCAGCAAGGTGGCTCACAATAAAAAAAATAAAGGCAGAAAACAGACATAAACCAAGAGACAAAGGACAGGCAAAAGGATTGTGAATTAATAGTACAACATCTTCAAGCATATGAACATATGAGATGCTATAGTGGGTCAGACCAAGAGTCCATCAAGCCCATTATCCTGTTTCCAACAGTGGCCAATCCAGGTCATAAGTACCTGTCAGGTTCCCAGAAAGGCACAAGGATTCCATACTGCTTATCCAAGAGGTAAGCAGTGAATTTCCCTGGTCCTCATTAATAATGTTTTGTGGACTTTTTTCCCAAGAACTTGTCCAAACCTTATTTAAACCCCGCTACACTAACAGCTTTTATGACATCACCTGGTAACAAATTCCAGAGTTTGATTATGTGTTGAGTGACAAAATATTTTCTCTGATTAGTCTTAAATGGGGCTATATTGTAGCTTCATTGTATGTCCCCTAGTCTTTCTACTTTATGAAGCAGTAAACAACCAATCTACATTTGCACGTTCCACGCTATTCTTTATTTTATAGACCTCTATCATATCTGCCCTCAGCTGTCTTTTTGCCAAGTTGAAGAGCAGCTTTTAAGCCTTTCCTCATAAGGGTATATGCTTCCCAGGGGCGGCTCAAGGCAATCTGCTGCCTGAGGAGAGGGATGAGATGGTGCCCCCTCCCCCGGGGGGGGGGATCTTTCTCAAAACTCCAGTCAGGGACTGAACCAAACCAAAAAAGCCGATTAGATAATGTGGAGCAAATGCAAGATAGTCGCACACCAAGGAACTAAAAGAAAGAGCGAGAACCACAGCAGTTTATAATTCATTTGTATTTTGTTGTTATAAACTGCATTATGGTGCTTGTTATTTCTTTCTGAACATACATTTTGCATTCAAAGAACCTCCTCCTCAACAATGGGTGCAGAGCAGAGGTAGGACATTCACCCACAGACCTCAATATATTTAAAAAAAATCTGATTCTGGTCATCTCACCAAAAAACATTCTCCAGTACCAGGCATATTGGGAACTAATATATAACCCTACTAAAGTCACTGAAGATCTGCAAGGCCAAATCTACCATACCATACCAGCATACACTTCCAAAACTCATACAATAAAGGGCCTACCCAGAAAAAAGCATCACTATAAACACTGCAATGGGCCCTAAAACATCCATACACCTATCTGAAAAGCTGTACATCTCAAATTACTGCAGTACAGATCCCTACATACCAACACCATGTTAACAGAACACCTGGCCTTGGTCACACACTCGGAACACAGACCCTCACCAAGTACAGAATAAGTGACCACAACCTAAAGCAAAAATAAAAATATGTAGATAAAAATTAAAATGAAACCCCAAGAAGCCAGACTCTGCATGCAGTGCCACACTAGATAAGAGAGGCAGTTCCCCATACTGTGTGAAATATAGATAGTGCAAAATCCAATCACTAAATTGAAAATAAAATTATTTTTTCTACCTTTGTTGTCTGATGATTTTTGATCATGCTGGTCCCGATCTGAGGTTTCTGTTTTCCTCTGTCTTCTCTTAGCTCTTTTTCTATGGTCTATAGTCCATCTGCCATTTCTTGTCTCTCCTTTTGCTTTCTTCATTTTCTTCCATCAGCCTTTTTTCTGTCCCAGTAACTCTCCCCAGTATCAGCATTCTTTACAGCCTCCCCTCCCAGTACCTTCCAGTGCCAACCCCCTTACCTTCCCAGTACTGTCACTAGTGTCTATTCTCTTCCAGTCCCCCTCCTTCCCCATCATCCAGCCCCTGCTAGTCAAAATACCATCCCAAGTATCAGCAAATTTCCAGTTCCAGTGCCCCCTCCCATGTCAGTTCCTTTCCAGTCACCCTCTCCACCTTGTCTCTTTTCCGCTCCCTTCCAACCTCCATGTCAGCTCCCTTCCAGCCCCCACCTTAACCCCTGTTAGTTCTCTTCCAACCCCCCTCCTATTACCCAGCCATCTTCCAGCCCCATCCCAAAGTATCTGCTCCCTTCCAGCTCCCCCCATGTCTGCTCTGCCCCCTTCCAACTCCCCCCATTTCTGCTCCCGTCCAGCTCCATCCCATGCCTGCTCCCTTCCAGCTCTCCCCCATGTCTGCTTCCTTCCAGCTCCCCCCCCCCATGTCTGCTCTGCTCTCTTCCAGCTCCCCCCCCCCATGTCTGCTCCCTTCCAGCTTCCCCCCCCCCCATGTTTGCTCTGCTCCCTTCCAGGCCCCCCTGTCTGCTCCCTTCCAGCTTCCCCCCCCCCCATTTCTGCTCCCTTCCAGCTCCCTCCCATGCCTGCACCCTTCCAGGCCACCCTGTCTGCTCCCTTCCAGCTCCCCCATTTATGCTCCTTTCCAGGTCCGCCCTCCAATGTCTGCTCCCTTATGGTGCCTTTCCCTACCCCCCCCCCCCTCACTGATTCATCCTTTAAAAAAAAGAAAGCAGCCACAGGAACATTTCTGTGATCCCGCAGCTCTGCTAACTTTTAAACTGCTGGGTCGTGGAGTTTCTAAAAGCCTTAAAGGTTCCCGTGGCTGCTTTCTTTTTGGAAGCGGCGGCGACTTCGTCCTCCCCTTCCCTCACCGGCGCCCTCATGCCGCACTTACCCGGGTTACCAGGTAGTGTCGGCGCTGGCCCTGCTCCTGCTGGAAGATTAGCGGTTCTATCATCGGCAGTTTCTAGGGAGCAGTAAATCAGAAATAAATCCAGCTGGAGTGCCAACCCCTAGAAACTGCCGCCTGAGGCCACTGCCTCAGTTGGCCTAATGATAGAACCGCCCCTGATGCTTCCAAACCCTTTACCAGTTTGGTGACTCTTCTCTGTACATTTTATAGTTCTGCTATATCCTTTTTAAGATATAGCAACCAGAACTGCACACAATATTCAAACTGCAGTTGCATCATAGAACAATACAGAGGCATTATAATATCCTGTTTTTAAATTTTCTATTCCTTTCCTTATGATTTCTAGCATTCTATTTGCTTTCTTGGCCACCACTGCACACTGGGGAGAGGGATTCAATGCATTATCCACAATGACACCCAAATTCTTATCCTAGATGGTGGTTCCTGATGTTAAACCTTGCATTGTGTAACCATAGTTTGGGTTGTTCTTCCTTAAGTGCATAACTTTGCACTTATCCACATCAAATTTCATCTGCCACTTGAATGCCCAGTCTTCAAATTTCATCTGCCACTTGAATGCCCAGTCTTCCAATTTATCAAGGTCCTCTTGCAATTTTTCACAATCCTCTTGTGTTTTAACAGCAATTATTAAGTTTGTGTCATCTGCAACTTTAATCACCTCACTCATTATTCCCATTTCCAGGTCATTTATGTGCAGCGGGACCAGCACAGATCCCTGGGATACTCTATATTTACCTTTCTACATTGAGAAAATGTACCATTTAGCCCTACTCTCTCTTTCCTATTTTTTAACCAGTTCCTAATCCACAATAGTACACTGCCTCCTATCCTGTGACTTTTTAATTTCCCCAAGAGTCTCTCATGAGGGACCTTGTCAAATCTTTCTGAAAATTCAAATACACTATATCAACTGGCTCACCTTTACCTACCTGTTTATTCACACCTTCAAACAAATGTAAGAGATTAGTGAGATAAGACTTTCCTTTGCTAAATCCATATAGGCTTTTTGCCATTAAGTCATGACTATTTACATGTTCAGTAATGGTTTCTACCATTTTGCCTGATACAGTCATCAAGCTCACCTGTCTGTAGTTTCCCAAATCACCCCTGGAATCCTTTTTAAAAATTGGCATTACATTGGCCACTCCCCAATCCTCAAGTACTACAGATGATCTTAATGTTAGTTCACAGCTGCAATCTCATATTTCAGTTTTTTCAGCACCTTGAAATGTAGGCCATCTGGTCCAGGTGATTTGATGCTCTTCAGATTATCAAATCTTCCCACTTTATCAAGATTTGTTTCAGTTCCTCTGATATATCACTTTCAAATATTATTTCTGGCATGGGTAAGTTTTCTACATCTTTTTTAGTAAAGACTGAAGTAAAGAATTCATTCAGTCTCTCCGTTATGGCCTTTTCCTCTCTTAGTGCACCTTTGACCCCTCTATCATCTAATGGTCCAACTGGTTCTCTCACAGGAGTTTCGCTACGAATGTACTTAAAAACGTTTTCATTATGCACTTTTGCTTCTACAGCAAGCTTCTTTCAAATTCTATTTGCCTGCCTTATCAGTGCCTTGTATTTAACTTGCCAATATGTATGTTGTTTTCTGTTTTCATCATTTGGCTCCTTTTTCCATTTTCTTAGGAATTTTCTCTTAGCTATAACAGCTTTTCTGGCATAACCTTTAAGCCATGCTGGCTGTTGTTTGGCCTTCCTTCCACTTTCCTTATAGATGTGCTCAACATTATTGGCACCTTTGCATTTTAGGTATGTTATGTACAATATCTTGAGAAATAATTGGAAATATTCCAACTGTATGCCATCATAATATTTTAATAGTATGTTCAAAGGTATAAAAAAAAGATGTCTGTGCAATGTAGACGTAATAATTCCTGAGGGAAAAAAAAAACAATATATGACCTGATAGGATTAATGGCACCCTTCACTAATATTTGGTTGCAAAACTCTTGGCAGTGATGACAGCTTCCAAATGTTTTTTTCTAGCCATCTGTAAGTTTCGTACATCTGTCTGCTGGTGGTTTCTCCCACTCTTTAACTGCGATTTGTTCCAGCTCATGAATGTTTCCAGGATTCCTTTTATCAATGGCAGCTTTTTCCAAAGGTTCTCGATTGGATTGAGATCAGGCCAGCTTAAAATAGTCCATTTGTTACTTTTTAACCATGATTTTGTACTTTTGGTTGTATGTTCAGGGTCATTGTCCTGCTGGAGGTCCCATGACCTTCAACCCAGACCTTTCTTTCTGACACTATGGAGCACATTTCGCTTCAAAATACCTTGGTAGTCCTCTGACTTCATGATTCCTTTAATATGTTCCAGGCCTCCAGTTCCTCAGGCAGCAAAACCATCACACAACATTATGGATCTTCCACCATATTTAACTATAGGAAGGGTGTTTTTTTCCTTATAAGCTTCATTTCTTTGCCTGTAAATGTATCTCAGTTCTGCATTGCAAAGAGCTCAAGTTTGGTTTCATCTGTCCACAGAACATTTTGTTTGGGCAAAGATCAGGCGTGCCTTTTTATGTCTGTCTTTAAGCAATGAAGTCCTCCTTGGCCTTCATCCATGAAGTCCTTTGATTAGTGCGCAGCATATGGTGCGGGTTGAAACCACCATTCCAGATTGCTCCAGGTCAGCCTTAAGCTCTTTGGATGTTGTACTTTTTGTTGTTTGCACTAACCTTTGAAGACTTCTTCAATTAATTTTCTTCTTCCCACCACGTCCTGGGAGGTTCTTGAAAGTTTCATGAGCAGCAAACCTCTTAATAACATTGCAAACTGTAGACACAGGAATCCCAAGGTCTTAGGAGATGGTGGTGTACCCTTTGAAGTTTGATGTTTGGTGATAATGGCTTTTCTGATGGTCTCGGGCAGCTCTCTTCTCTTCACCATTGTGAAAATGGGACATTTTCATATTGTGAATATGGCCATTTTAAACATTAGAGATATTATTCATTGGTTGATTCAAGTCATGTGAGTACTGACAATTTATCACAGGTGCATTTAATTTTACTACACTGGGAATGTGGTTCTTCTGTTCAAACTGATTTGAATTATTTGTAAGGGTGCCAATAATCATGTCCTACATCAAACAACTCACTCTTTCATTTACTTTGCATCCTTAATAATATTTCCATTAAACAAGCTATACTACTGAAAACACAGAGAGACCTTCAGATATTCACTTTAGGACTATGAGAGACTATGCCTATATAATAGGTCCCAGCGCGCTCATTCATTGGTCTCATCTGTAAGTGAAAATACAATATCTTAACAAACAATTTTTTCAAACAATGTTTTAACAATGTTGCACATCCACTCATCTCATCACTCATGAGCAATTTACGTCACTTATTGTAACTCTAAATATGTTATTTATCTCATTATTTGTTCTTGTCCAAAACTATATGTAGGAAGTATTAGTAGACCGATTCACAAGTGTTTGAATGAATACTATCGCAGGCTTTCCATAATACTTTATCAGCCCCTATGTTCGCTCATTTTGTTGAATGTAAACACCAGGCAATGCAATTTCATTGGATTATGATGGATCAAGTAATTTTGGATTGGCATGGTGGGGATCCTTCAAAATGGCTGAAATATTTAGAGCAAAAATGGATATATTGTTTAGGTTCATTGGAACCATATGGTTTAAATAATGAAATTGAGTGTACCTCTTCAGCTCTGAACATTTGTATTGAGCTGTCTTGATTGTTTTATGGTTATTCTGAACAGGGCCGTACCGAGTGTAAATTGCGCCCTGTATGGCTTGCACATCGGGCGTCCCCCCCTCCCCCCACGGCGGGAGAGAAGAGGCGCACCCGATGTGCAAGTCGCCGGCATGCTAAGCAGATCTGTCCCTCCCTGCAAGAGCAGAGAAGGACAGATCTGCTTAGCATGCCGGCGAGAAGGCTTACGGGGCGCATTTTAACTGTCTGTCGTTGCCTGCTGCTGCTGAGAGAAGAAAAGGTGGCGGCAGCAGGCAATGGCAGACAGCTAAAATGCGCCCCTTTAAGCCTTTGCACCCTGTGCAGCCGCACCGCTCGCACAGGGCTAGGTACGGTCCTGATTCTGAATATTGAGTTTAATTATCTTAATTGGGGACACATGTGATTGATTAATGGTTGATGTTTAGGAGCAGAAAATGATTTATATTCTGACGCCAACCAGATGTTGCTAAAACAGATGAATGTTTATGAAATCGTGATGGTTGGAGGTTGTTTGTACAGATTTCCCTGATGCAAGACTTGTTGATCTGAAACATGATGTCATGTTGGGTGGTATTATAAAATGATAAATTGTTTTAAGTGGATGTGGAACATTGTTAAAAAATTGTTTCTTAAGATATTGCAGTTTCACTTACAGATGAGACCAGTGAGTGAGAGCGCTGGTTCCTATTATATGGGAATAGTTTCTCATTATAGTCCTAAAGCGAATATCTGAAGGTCTCTCTGTTTGTGTTTTCAGCTGTTTAGTTTGATGGAAATACTATGAAGAATGCAAAGTAAATGAAAGAGTGAGTTGTTTGATGTTGGATTATTATTGCTACTCTTCTGATATTGAGATCTGTTTATTGAATAATCATGTCCTGACAATGTCCCAGTTTTTATAGTATTTCCTTCTATTTTCTTTTTTAATTGTTCTTGTTTTATTTGATCCTTTTGTTTAGGAGATTTTGGACATTAAGGGGTTGAACTGCAAGGGTGCCACAACTGGACGTCTGGTCTGGGCTTCCAAGACAGTATTTTTAAATAAAACCCAGGCCTTATATAAACTCTTAACCTTTTCAGTTGCTCCTTTTAGTTTTTTCTCAACCATTTTCTCCATGTCTTCTTTTTGAAAGTTAAATGCTAGCGCAGTGGATTTTCTTGTTATCCTCCCTCCATTTATTAAATCAAATGTGATCATGTTATGATCGCTATTGCCAAGCGTCCCCAACACTGTTATCTCTCGCACTAGATCCTGCGTTCCACTAAGGACTAGGTCTAAAATAGCTTCCCCTCTTGTCGGTGCTCTATGAAGCAGTCATTTATTTCATCTAGAACTTTATCTCCCTATCATGGCCTGATGTAACATTGGCCCAGTCAATACTGGGGTAATGGAAATCTCCAATTATTACTGGGTTGTTAACTTTGCTAAGTTCCCTAATTTCTGTTAGCATTCCATCATCTGTCTGATCATTCTGGCCAGGTGGATGGTAGTACACCCCCACTGCCATTCCCTTTCCCTTTGTACATGGAATTCCTATTCATAGAGATTCTACAGTGTATTTTGTTTCCTACAAAACCTTTATCCTGTTGGACTCAATGCCCTCTTTAACATAGACTGCCACTCCTCCACCTATGTGATCTATCCTATCATTGCAATATAGTTTGTAGCCTGATATCACAGTGTCCCATTCGTTATCCTCATTCCTCCAGGTTCTGAGATGCCAATTATATCTAACCTTTCATTCAGTACTATATATCTAATCCCCACATCTTATTTTTTAGATTGCATACAGGCATTTCAAAGTTTGTTTTTTGTTCATATTAACAATCTGGCTTTCGGATGAGAGGGGCAAATTGGAATCTTTTAACTCTGTGTGATTTTTACTTAAAGGACCTGGGTTACTTTTCCCTTTATTGGCACCTCTCTATCGGGATGCCCTCGCTTCCCTGTTTTGCTAGTATCCTTCAAAGATACATCATTCCGAACCATGCGCTCTTGGGCAACTGTCAGCTTTCCCCCATTATCTGTTTTAAAAGCTGCTCTATCTCCTTTATCAAGGTTAATGCCAGCAGCTTGGTTCCACACCAGTAAAGGTGGAGCCCATCCCTTTAGAAATAATATGCCAGTAGACAATAGGAAGACAAACTCACATTAAAGATAGAGTGTTTTCAGCTGTGTCTGTCTTTTCTATAGGATCTTTCGAGATGAATATCAAGAGGAAGTGAGTTCCATAAAATGGGACCATTACAGGAGAAAGTAGCAGAGCAAATCAATTCAAATCTACACTGCTTATATGAGGGAACCACTTATAACTGCGCTTGCAACAATCAAGCTGCCATGAACTATTGTATGCTGCAGGAAGGGCAAATAAAGGGGAAAGCCTGTATATTATGTGCAATGAACCATAATAAGAATCTTATATTTTATATGACTCAGAATGGGTAGCCCACGTTCCTTGATCAAAATCAGTTTTACATGATTTAACCAGCGAACATTATAAATCAACTTTATAGCTGTGTTGTGTATAAGCTGTAAGCACATGCTAGAGAATATTGCGGAAGGCCAACCAGTAAGGAATAAAACTAAGAGATTTTTTTTTAAAGATCTACTCAATCTTTATTCATAAAATGACTTCCTAACTAGAAAGAAAATTTGAGAGTGAAAGGACACATCCTTATCAAACATAATCCCAAGAGAGAGAATGGTATCTTTTATAGGAATGTTGGCCATCACAGGTAGGTAGTCACAGGAGGTATTATCCTTGAAGAACCACACAGCAGAAGACATAGAAACATTAAGAGCAAGTTTATGGGAAATTATCCAATCTGAATTTTTTTTGAGCAAATTGGAAACAAATAACTGAAAACTATGGTCCCATGGCTTTGTGGCTTATTACAATTTGACTGCCATCTGCATAAATATGTATACTGAAACTGAACTCCTGAATCAAGGCAGCTAGTGGGTCTATAAAAATATTTAAGAGAGAATGGAACCTTGTGAGACCCCGTGGTGCAATTCAAAGAGAGAAGATGTACCTACCTCAGGGATGATCTTAAACATGCACCAGGATAAGTAGGATCTAAACCAGTCTAGGGCTGAATTAGTGAGACCAATATTCTCTAAAATCTATGCAACAAAAGATGCTGATCCACCACTTCAAAAGTGGCAGAAAGATCAAGCTCAATCAACAAGACCCTGTTGCCACCATTCAGGCAGGTTAAAATCTTATTATGCAAAGCAACCAATAAAATTGTTGTACTGTGATGAGCCCTAAAACCAGACTGCCTGGGATGTAGTACAGGCAGCCGAACAAGAGACACTTGGGCACCAGAGGCCTGATTAAAAAGAATTTCCCATTTTTGTAACTTTCTGCCATGTTGTGTTTGTTGGTATCTGTTTCTCTTTCTCCATACGTAGTACAGAATACTCACTTGGTACCAATACTTCTATTATCCTTGCTTGAACGTTGCTACTGAACTTTTGGCCTTCAGTAAATATTGCTAGCTACTTTGCTTACTGTTTTTTTTCTACCTTAAAAACTGTCTTGGTGTCCTAGCTTTCCTAAATTTGAATATTGCCTGAAACCTTTTTTTTTTAAATGCTTCATTATGTATTTTGAGGACCAGAGGGGAATTATAGATCCAAGTATGCAATTAGACAAATCCAGAAATAGGTCAACTTGTCCCGGAGCCATCTGTTAACCCTGTACTAGTATACTTTATTCTTCTGGGATTGCTGGTGATCCTGGGTCTGTTGGGTTTATTGACCTGCTTTACCTTTCTGCTACATTCCAGTTAACGTAAATAGAGGTCACATATAGGAAATCCAAGCATCATGAGAAAAGACATTCCAAAAATTCTGGAGTTGTTCGTAGTACAGTAATAACAGGGAGAAAGACCATTTGCATTTTGTTGGCACATCGTCTATCCCAAAGTGAATAGAAATGATGTATTATAAGGTCTGTCTATAAAGAGTGAATACGGCATATGATCTGCTGGCCTTTGGAACCACTGGAAAAAGGACAAGCAGAGATTCTCAGTTGCCTTTTTTCTCTTGGTTCAGAATTCCTATAAAGCTTGCTAGTTTAATACAAAGTCTCTGAAGAACTGCATTCCTGTGTCAGGGAGGGGCAATAGCGAAGTAACACACAGAAACGGCAGGCAGTGAGTGCCCAGGTTTGTCTTGGCTACCATGGTTGCCAGAGAGAAGTTTTCCCTAGGACTCCTCCTGGGGTGCAGGCCCAAGCTTATTTCATTCTATCAGGCAGATCAGAAGGTGTTAGGCTTGATGCAGCCTCATTCATAAGATGTGAAGAGCACCCTGGTGCCACAGAGCTGCTGTATGCTTCAGGAGCTCCTTATCAGGTAAAAGTGACATTCCCTAGCAAGGATAGATAAGATTTCATCCTTATCTATGTTAGTTGACTAAGTTTCTCCCTAATGTCTGGATTTGTGATTTTTTTGCAGTGGTGCATAGGATGCAATAACATGATAACTACTCATGGAAACTCTCTGTGGCTGTGGGGCCACTGCTCAAACATGTTCTTTTGAGATTGTGCAATAGTAACCAAATGCCTGGTGTCATGCAATGATGTAAGGGGATAATGCTTTTAGCCTACGAGTGCCAGTCACCTTTCATATTAGGTTTAAATCGCTATGTTTGGTCTGGAAAGGCATAAATTAAAAAAGACCGGTTTCCATCAGTTGAGCTTAGTGCTACAGAACCATGTTCCCAGCCATAATATGGGATATAATCAACACGTTTTTAGCATGTTCAAATTTACAGATAGCATGATTAACTATGAGCCCGATTCTGAGTCGCAGCTTGTGGGGCTGTACGTCCCTGTGGGACATGCAGCCCCACAAGTCATCCTGCAAGTTAGGGGCAGAGGGGTGGGGTCTGGGCAGAGCAGGGGCGGGCCGAACCGGCAGGGAGGTCTGAGCTGTGGGAGCCAGGAGCACCTGTGGGGAAGACGTTCCCGCAGGCACGCAGGAGCATGCCGGCCTGTCCTTGGGCCCAATTCTGTATGCCACGGGAATATTTTGTTCCCATGGTACAGAATCAGGTCCTAACGAGCCCACCCCGCTTGGGGCCGTCCAGACAGCCCAGATGTGCCCCTTTCAGAATCGGGCTGGTAGATCTGCAGAAGGAGCTTAATAGTAGGGTGTTTGAGAAAGAAGCATAAAACATTTTATTTTTTTCAGGTATATGGGATGAGTGATTAAGAATCCATCAGGGTTAGTTTGGTTTCTTTATTTTTATGCTGGCATTGTAGATTAGTAGGGAAGCGGGACTTATGAAATGGTTGGGAGAAAGGTTTAGTTTAAGGTTGTTTTTAAGTGTCTGTAATTCTTATCATGGATGTTAACTGTAGCATGCTTAGAAGTGAGAAATAAATACTTTAATAAGAAGAATTTATTGTCTGTCTGTAATTTTTCAGGCGTGCGTGTGTTTGTATTTAGCTCACACTTTTCCAGTAGTAAAGAAATCTGGGTCTCCCTCTTGAGGAAAGATGAAACATCATAAGCGATACACTAGAATGAAAAGCTTCTCACCTCACAGTAACAAATTGCATGTGGTCCCAAAAGTAATAATTTGGCAGAAGGCAGAGCCCGCAGGTCTCCTCCCTATTAACCTCTGGCTGCCTGGTTAGACACAGGCACTTCCTACTCTTCTTTTCTCTTCTAGGTGAGGAGACTTCATAGACCCGAACTCCAGCAGCACCCGGGAGACACAAGCAGCCAAAGAAATCTAGTACCACAGCCTTCACTTAATAATGAAGGAAATGAAGTGGGGTCCAAGCGCAGGTCACATTCCACGCAGGTTACCTCCACTCCGAGGGCTGGACTTAGCTTTGACTTTCTCCAATGGAAAATCCCAAGCCACAGGTACACCTTCATTTAATCAGCTAGCCTAAACCCAAGTTCTACCAGAATTAAATAGAGCATTAAGCAGATGAAGCGCTTCATTGTTCAAAGGAGAAAAAAAAACCATCCAAGGGTAACGTACTATCATCAAAAGCTACAGGCATCTCTACCATCCATTTATATGTCTGAGCTGGATCTTCCACCGCACCTTGTAACATATTAAAAAATGACTGAAGTTTTATCATAAAACATTTACAAATGGACAATTCATAGATTTTATTATAAAAAAAAAGTTAAAACATGTTGTGAACGGTATTTCTGACTACATAAGTGTAAACATGTTCCTTTCATACCAAAGCCATTCCCCTCGCTGAGGACCCTCCGAACCAGGGTGCTGCATGACACTGCTTTAAAATAAAGACACACCACTAGCAGGGTTCATTAACTTATAGTAGATATTGCAAAACGTATTTCTTGTTTCATAAGACAGGCCTCAGCAAATTTTCTTAGAACTTTGGCTCCCACACCCATGGGCTGGCTCCTGAGGTTGAGACTTTCTCCCTCCCTCCATCTCTACCAAAGTTATGGGGGGAACCCCTCCGAGCTCTACTGTAGCTGCTTTGGATCCTGATTTATTAAGACTGTTTCCCTATTCCATCTCTAAGGAAAAATAAAGATTAGTAAACCTGTCCCTTAATACTCCACTGCAGGCCAGGGGCAGAAATACAGTCTGCAGCATCCCTCCTCACTAGGTCTCCTGTACTCTCTTTCATATCCCCAACCTTGCCATCACCCATGCTGTCTTTCATTCCCTCACCTCCCTCATGCCACCCAGCAGCTACAGCCTCCATCAATCCCTCTCTTCTCTGTCCCCTCCCAAAAAAGGAACTTTCAGATTTCTGAAAGAATCATAGGAACGGGCTGCAGAATCTCCTCTCTCTTCAGGTTGATTTGTCTGTGTCACTTCCCCCTGCTGTTTAGAAAGTTACGTTGCTCCACATAAGCTGCTTCTAAGCATGTCTGCTGCCCCTACCATTCAGAAAGTTGGAGCGATAGCAATAGCAATGTAAATCTCCTCTTAGCTACTGTTTCCAGCTGCTAAAATATATATTTATTTTTAATTTACCTGGGTGCTGTGGGAGCTCCGTGGTCTGCATGGGATTGCAGCAAGTTTGTGTATGGCAGCGTTGGCCTCAGGGAGAAGAGAAGGCATTGCTGAGTTTAAAATAATAAATTAAAAAGCTCCGCTTCCATGACTCACGGCAAATTCAGCTCCTATGATGTATTTAAAAGTAATCCCCCAGGCTTCCCCAGCCTTACCCCAACTTCCTCTGCTGGCCCAGAGCCCCTGGGGACACTCATCACACTGGTCGATCTCAGTTGCAACCATGCCTCTGTAACTTTAAGAGCACAGGCTTACACTCCCATGCCATCGCAACACCAGGCCTTAGTCACCGCTCCTCCCTGCACCAGCACGCTCTAACTCTCAGACCCCAGATTTCATCCAGTCACCCAAACTCCTATCCAGCCACAATCCACAGCCCCAACATGAACTCAGAGCCCCCCACTGTGACTCACTATCAGCAGCCGTGCCACTCCCAGCCCTTATCACTGCACAAACAGCAGGCCACAGCCTTTCTCACTCTGCCACTCTGAACATGGCTATGGAGCCTTCTAACTATTAAGGGCCCGATTCCAAAAGGGGAACATCCTGCCCACCCAGATATCCATGATTTGGATGGGCTAGTCTAGTCCCCAATTCTGAGCCCGCGGGAGTTAGAGATTCCTGCGGGATCAGAATAAGGTCAAGATGGGCAGACCGTCCCCCGATTTTGTGCCGCCGGCTGTCCAAGAGTTTCCCCACACAGGCCTGCCCCGGCTCCTACATGGAGCCACAGTGCCATGGCATCCTGTTGACATGGCACTGCCACAAAGGTCATTCTCCACAGCCCGACCCCTGATGCGGCCTTCTAAAGGCAGGGTCGGGCTGCGGGGAAGCTCCTGCACCCCCCCCCCATCCGACCCTGCACCACCGTCCCCTCATGTCCAGGGAGGTGGAATAAGTCCCCCGTCAATGTTGGCAACCCCAGACGCAGAGGGCCAACCTCAGGAATTGCCCTGTACGTCCAAGGTTGCATCCCCAACCCCATCCAGAACTCCCCATACATCTCCTATGTACATGCAAGGAGCTTTGGACAGGGGGATACGGTTAGGGCGTTTGGTGGGGATGGCCAATGTTTTGAGACTTGAACAGGGTGCGAAAATAAAGGCTAACCCACTTTTGTAATAACTAATTATAGGTAAATAAGTGAATTGCTTGCTTTGTTTTATAAATAAACTGCTTATCTTTATTACAAAAGTGGGTTAGCCTTTATTTTCGCACCCCGTTCAATTCACAAAACAGGACCCCGTTAGTATTTTAAATGCAACCATGTTTCATTTTCTCCACAATGCTAGCATTGTCCAAACCTACAGCGTTGCTGTGGACAAACTAGCAGCAATCCAGTGGTCTTCTTGGACCACCTGCAACACCTGGTCTTTCTTTCGAGGCAATGGGGGGGTTAAGTGATTTGCCCAAGGCCACAAGGAATGCTAGTATGAATCAAAGCCTGGTCTCTTGTTTACTAAGCCAGTGCTCTAACCACGAGGCTACTCCTCCACTCCGCAGCACCCAGGTAAATAAATTAAAATATTTTAACAATCTGTTACAGTATTCCTCATGGTCACCGCTAATAGCTTCTGTTGAGGTTATTAATGTTCCTGCCCAGAAGCTGTAGTCTATCACGTTCCTTCCTCTTGGCTGGTGCTGAATGTTTATACTGTCATCTGCAGTATCTGTTCCCAGCTCAGGCAGCTTGTTTTTCGCTGTCCCAGTGATGCTGAGCAGTGGCTCCCACTGCAAGCCCTAGGCGCCAAGTTTGATTTTTTGGTCACCATGGTAACCTGGCACCTGGGGTTTGTCAAGCCCTATAATAAGAAAAATAGTTGTTTAGCAAGTCTGAGACCAAGTACAGAACAAGAAATACAGGTGTCTGTGCCAAATGGTAATGCTTTTCTCCACCATTCACTTCCCCAATGCACAGCACACAAGTATAGGGTCCTTGAAATTGGGTATGAAAATTCTCTCACTTGCTTCATGGCATGGGACAGCACCTAGAGCAGGCAAACAACATGATAGTCTTGTACTAACTCAGATAAAGCCACTTGTTTAAATGGGCACTTCCCAGCTAAATAAAACTATACAAAAGAAGGGCAAGAAAACAATTCATAACAGTGTTAAAATAATGGCAAGAGATTTCAGATTGTCTCACAGCCAGTGGTTACTCCCTTTCTCTCTGTGGCATTTGCAGAAAGAGCACAGCCCCCTACTCACTTCTCTCTCCTGGACTCTTGCCTTTACCCGTGTGCCAGGGTGGACCACCTCTCCTCTTTAGTAGCAGTGCAGTCACTCTTAGGCTCGACCCCATACGCCTCTCCTTTTTGGTGTAAATCAGTTTCACACTTAACAGTCTTCTCCAAGATTCAACTCCTCTCAGTCTTCTAGTTCTCTCTTGGTTCTCGTGCAACAGGATGCACCCAAGACTTGGGCCCTACTTCTTTCTATGACCTTAAGAGCCTCCATTTGACTCATGTTTCTCTTTGCAGCTCCTCTCTCTCTCGTCCGTCAGGTCCTCTTGATAAGATCTCTCTGCTAGCACACTGTGCAAGCTCATAAGCACTTATCCCCTTTCTCCAGTAGGGCACTGTGGAAAGCCCTTCTCCCAGGCCTCCTCTTCCACTCCCAAGGAAGGCCATGCTTCCACCTCTAGCTGTGGACTCCTGTAGGGAATGCCTTGCCCCATGCCCTAACCCAGTGGTTCGCAACCCGTTTGCTGGGACCCCCCACACCAGTCACGTTTTCAGGATATCCACAATGAATATGCATGAGATAGACCTGCATACAATGGAAGCAGTGCATGCACATCTATCTCATACATATTCATTGTGGATACTCTGAAAGACCAACTGGAGTAGGGGTCCCAGAGGACGGGGTTAAGAACCACTGCCCTAACCATTCTTATACAGTCATAGTCAACATTATTGGCACCCTTGCACTTTAGGTATGTTGTGTACAGTATCTTGAGAAACAATTGGAAATATGCCAACACTATGTCATCCTAATATTTTAATAGTATGTTCAAAAGTATATAACAACAACAAAAAGAAGTTTGTGCAATTTAGGTGTAATAATTTCCAAGAAAAGAAAAAAAACACAAAATACAAGCTGGACAGGATTAATGGCACCCTTCACTAAAGCGTACTTATGCACCTGTAACAGGTGTTCTCCAGGGACAGCAGGAATCAGTCCTCACATATGGGTGATGTCAGCGCCAACGGAGCCCTCGTGCAGAGCAATTCCCCAGCTTTCAAAGAAAGCCTTTGGGATTGCCATCTTGCTCAGTCAAATGACATAGCTAAAAAGACAGCAAAATGAATAAAAATTAATAATAGGACTGCAACTCCAGGGGAGGAGGGAGGGTTGAGAGGGCCAATACCTGCTGTCCCTGGAGAACACCTGTTACAGGTGAGTAACTACACTTTCTCCAGGAACAAGCAGGAAGTCAGTCCTCACATATGGGATGCCCTAGCTATAGGCTACCGAGAACCCATAGCTGAAAAATGGCTCCCTCTAGAAGAGCCACAGCAGCTGTGATAGGAATTCAGCAGAGAACTCAACACCTCCGTTAGCCTGACACCAAAGAGCCAGAGGGTAGGAGTTGCCTATACCTCAAATAAGTTACAGAGTAGTGCCTGGCCGAAAGCACTGTCCCATCGGGACTCCCTATCCAAGCAGTAATGGGCTGCAAAAGTCTGGCCCGAAGACAAGGTGGTGGCCCAGCAGATGTCTGCCAGCAGAAGTGAGCCACTAATGCGGCCTTAGACCTGACACGGTTGGCCATGATTCGACCCTGCAAGGGGAGGTCAGCTGCCTTGTATGCCCAGGCAATGCAGTCTGCGACCCAGGTGGACAACATGCGTTTGGAGACAGGTAGCCCCAGCCTACTGGGGTCATAAGAGATGAAGAGCTGAGTAGGCCTTCGATGTCCCCACATACGCTCCAGATAGAAAGCCAATGCCCTCTTACAATCGAGGGTATGCAGGACCGCCTCTGCCTGGCTGGCGTGCGGTCTGGGAAAGAAGGTTAGAAGAACCACCTCTTGGTTGAGGTGGAACAAAGAGACCACTTTCGGAAGGAACTTGGGATGGGTGCAAAGGACCAATCTGTTCCTATAAAACCTTATGTACAGTCTATCCGAAACAAGAGCTTACAGCTCACTCACTCGTCTGGCAGATGTAAGTGCCACCAGCAAGAGCACCTTCCAGGAGAGGAAGCACAGATGGCAAGTAGACATCGGCTCAAAAGGTGGGCGAGTAAGCTGCTCCAAGACCACATTCAAATCCCGCTTGGTTGCCGGGGGACGAACCGGGGGTTTTAGTAGAAGTAAAATCTCTGTCAACATTTGCTTACTTTGTCCTGTAAATTTTTGTTATTTGTATTATGTAACTTATTTTGTTTTCTGTCTTATTAGATTGTGAGCTCTGTTGAGCAGGGACTGTCTCTCTTCTACGTTTGTACAGTGCTTCGTATGTTGCAGCACTTTATAAGTCTTTAATTATTATTATTATTATTATTAAGTAGACCTCTAAGGAATCTGGACACCAAAGGAGGTTGTCCTTCCACTGGAGAGTGGTGTGCTGACAAAGCACTCAGGTGGACCCTGACAGAGTTAGAATTAAGACCTAATCCTGAGAGGTGAAGCAGGTACTGCAGCACCACTGATACAAGGCAAGAGATAGGGTTTTCATTGTGCTGGGTACACCACACCTCAAACCTGCACCACTTGAAGGCATAGGTTTTCCTAGTGGACTGTCTCCTTGAGGCCAGTAACACTTCAACATTCTTAGGTAGGAGGAGAGGAGCCAGCACTACCCTTTCAGCAGCCATGCCATCAGGTTGAGGGACCTGAGTTTGGGATGTAAGATCGAGCCCTGCTCCTGGGACAGGAGGTCGGGCTGCGTCCCCAGAGGGAGTAGGGCCTCCACTGCCAGCTGGAAGAGAAGTGTAAACCAAGGCTGTCTTGCCTATCTGGGGGCTACCAGAATGACAGAGGCCTTGTCCCGAAGGATTTCGACCAGAGTCCGGGCTACCAGAGGCGTGGGAAGAAACAAATCCATGAGGCCCACTGACCAGGAGATCAGAAAAGCATCTGCAGCCACCCTTTGAGGGTGTGGTTGTCTGGAACAAAATCTGGACAACTGGTGATTTTGCGGACTGGCAAAGGGATCTATGGATGGATGCCCCCAGCAGTGGAAGATCTGCTGGGCCACTTCCGGATTCAGTTGCAATTCGTGAAGCTGAAGAATCCTGCTTAGCTTGTCTGCCAGGAAGTTCTCCTGACCTGGCAGGTAAACTGCTTTGAGAGACATACCCTGCCAGATTGCAAAGGAGCAGAGGTCGAGTGTTTCCTGACATAGGAGATGGGACCGTGTAGCTCCCTGCTTGTTCACGTAGAACATTGCTACCTGATTGTCGGTCTGCATCAAGACAGACTGAGGTGAGAGAAGGTTTGAAGAGCTAGGCGGATTGCCCGAAGCTCTAAGAGGTTGATCTGGTGTGTACTCTCCTGAGGAGACCACAACCCCTGAGTGCATAATCCCTGGCAATGGGCTCCCCAGTCCAGCAGGGAGGCATCTGTTGTTTCAGCCTCCCTCGCACACAAGAGTGCTGACAACACTCCCTCGAGCAGGTTGGGTGGCTGAAGCCACCATGCCAACGACTTCATAAGTCGTTTGGACACTCTGATCGTGGCTCGGAGTCGTCCTGTGGCTTGTGTCCACTGATCTCTGAGGCACCACTGAGCTGTCCTCATGTGGAGATGGGTGTTTGGGGTCACATGTACCGTGGAGGCCATATGACCCAGAAGGCGTAGAAAGTGTCTCGCTGAGATCTGAGACTTGTGGCTGACTTGGTGCACTAGCGCCAGAAGCCTCTGTGCCCTGTCCTCCGGCAGGTAAGCCCTTGCCCGAAGGGTGTCTAGTCTTGCTCCTATGAACTCTAAGTTTTGCGTGGGGAGCAAAGTGGACTTTGCTTGATTTATGACAAAGCCTAAATGCTGTAGCATGTTGATAGGAGGCCCAATAGGCCACAGCTCACACTGAGGCGACTGGGCCCTGATGAACCGGTCGTCCAGGTAAGGGAAGACAAAAATCCCTTGGTTCCTGAGGAAGGCCGCCACTACCGCCAGGCATTTGGTAAACACTCTGGGAGCAGAGGCTAGGCCAAATGGTAGTACTCTGTACTGAAAATGGTTTCCTCCCACTACAAATCTGAGATATTGTCTGTGATCTGGATGTATGAGGATGTGCGTGTAGGCATCTTTCAGGTCTAAGGAGCATAGCCAATCTCCTTGGTAAGGCAGCAATATTCCAAGGGAAAGCATCTTGAACCTTTCCCTCACCAGGGACTTGTTTAAGTTTCGCAGGTCGAGGATGGGTCTTAGGCCCCTATTCTCTTTGGTATCAGAAAATACCTGGGAGTAGAAGCCCTGTCCCTGCAGGTGGTGGGGCACTGGTTCCACCGCCTAATCCTCTAAAAGACTGGCCAACTCCTGCAAGAGGAGGTCCCTGTGTAGAGGGGATCTGAGAGGCTCTCCTGGCAAGTAGGAGGGAGGTACCTGGTTGAAGTGGAGCAAATAGCCCCTTTGGACTATTTGAAGGACCCAGGTATCCATGGTGATTGCTGGCCACCTGTGGGTGTACAGGCTCAGCCTTCCTCCTGTGCAGGACCTCACCCCTGGTTGGGGAGAGACTATGCTTTGGCAGTCAGTCAAAACCTCCCTCCCGGCTGGGTCGGAGCCGGGGCCTGAGGGACTTCTGCTTACGCGGGCTATGCCCCTGTCCCTTGGCCTGCTGCCCGTATGAGCGAGCTGGGGAGGCCTGGTGAGTGGGGTAGTTGTGGTAAGCAGCACTCTTCCTCAGGAAAAAGGGCTTTTTACCTGAGCCCTTCTTTTTAGAAGGGGCAGAAGTCTTCTTGGATAGTTTTGTCCAGGTCAAGTACTCGGACTCGATTTCAGCAGCCTTCTCAGTCATGGGTTTGCCAAAGAGGTTGTCACCCTGGCAAGGGACAAATCGACCAACTTGTCCTGAACCCATGGCTCCAGGTCCAACACCATTAGCCATGCCTGGCAGCGGGCACCAATGCCGGCTGCGGCTACTCGGGCCGAGGCCTCGAAGCCATCATAGGCTGCTCGAGACATAAACTTCGAGCACTCCCGAATCCCAGTAGACAAGTTCTTGAAGCGCTGCAAGGGTTCCTCGGAGAGACCAGCTGAGT
Source organism: Ichthyophis bannanicus (assembly GCA_033557465.1). Classification (NCBI taxonomy): domain Eukaryota; kingdom Metazoa; phylum Chordata; class Amphibia; order Gymnophiona; family Ichthyophiidae; genus Ichthyophis; species Ichthyophis bannanicus. Next base: position 311,281,078 of record CM066039.1, read on the forward strand.
ACCCGGAAATCTCCTTTGCCAGGTCCCGCAAGTACATGCCCATATACAGCTGGTATGTTTGGACTCGGCATAACAGCATTGAGCCCTGGTAGCACTTTCTGCCGAGGGCATCCAGGTTCCAGGCTTCCCTGCCAGGAGGCACCGAGGAGTGCGTTTTTTGGCTCTTGAGCCTGTGCATGGCTGATTCCTCAACCATGGAGTTGTGCGGCAGCTGTGCTTTCTGGAACCCAGGGCTCTTGTGGACTCGATAGATGGAAATCGACCCGCTTGCTAAGAACCAGCATCGAGGCTGGTGACTCCCACATGCGGAGCTTCAGCCATTCCAACATCGGAGGAACCGGTACCGTAAGGGCTTCCCGAGGGGGAAAGTCATACTGGAGGGCTTCAAGCTCCTTGGATCGAGGCTCCTCCTCGGAGTCTGCCAGGAATGCCAAAGCCTTGGCCATGTCCCTGATGAAGTCCGAGAACCGGGTATCTTCTCCGAGGCTCGGAACCCGGTGAGTCCAATGGGACATACTGGGTCCGGTGGGTGTCTGGGGATGCCTCATCTTCGATTTTCCATGCCGAGTCCTCCGAGGAGGAAATCAATGGGCTCCAGCCGTGAGGGCTTTGGTCTCGACCGCCCCAATGCTGAGGGCACCAGCGTCAACGACCTCAGTCCCAAACGGGATGTCGAGGGAGACCTCGGCCGAGGATCAACATGAGTCCGAAGAGTTTCAAGGATCGGCTCGGCCTCCGGGGTCGACTTGGACGTCGAGGTCCTGGTGGTCGGGGTGGATGGATCGGTGAGACCGGCCATCAGCTCTCGCTGCTGCTCCATGTAGGCAGACATGCTGCGCTCCAGGGCTGCCATCCTGAGACCGAGCTCAGAAGGCTCTGCAGCCTCCGGGTCGGGTCCCGATGCCAGTTCTCCCGGAGGACAACAGCAGTTACCTTCCTCGGCATCTCTGGCTCCGTGCGAGGCACCTTTGCAGGCCTCTCTGACTCCGAGGACCCGGGGCAGCGGTCAGGACTCTGCGACCTGGCCCATGACCATCCAGGCCGATCAAAGGCATCCAACGACACCGCCTTCACAGGTTTCTTCTTCCTCCGGTGTTCCCGCGAGGGAGACCCCTGCTCAGAAGACCCCCGACGATGCTCAGAGTCAGATAGCTCCCGAGACGGAGGCTTCTGAAGAGTTCCGGACCCGGGTGGATGCGGACTCAGAGAAAATCCTTTCACGCTGCTGCTGCCTACTTCTAAATGCCTTGGAAGACATCTTGCCACACGGGCCACAGACCTTCGGGTCATGGTCGGGCCCGAGGCAGCGGATACAGCAGTCGTGTGTGTTGGTGAGTGACATTAATTTTTTACACTGATTACACTTTTTAAACCCGCTGGCAGCCATCGGGGGAAAAAGAGCCCCTGCGAGGTCAAACGATTGGGCTGCCAGTGAAAAAGAAAAAAAAAAAAAAAAAAAAGAGCATGAATGCTAGCCACTAAGGGCAAAAAATGAAAAAAAAGAGTGACCGGACTCGATACCAGTGTACCGAACCGGGCCGAAGAAGAGAATATTCAGTAGTTTTGACACACTTTTTCCATGACAGAAGTTGGACTATGTCCGTTGGGCTCCGCGGAGAAAGGGAGACTGAGCAAGATGGCACCCTTGGGCAGGAAGGGGACCGTGCATGCGTGATGCAATCCCAAAGGCTTTCTTTGAAAGCTAGGGAATTGCTCTGCACGAGGGCTCCATCGTCGGCGCCGACGTCACCCATATCATATGTGAGGACTGACTTCCTGCTGCTTGTTCCTGGAGAATATCTGGTTGCAAAACTCTTGGCAGTGATGACAGCCTCCAAATGTTTTTTTCTAGCCATCTGTAAGTTTCGTACATCTGTCTGCTGGTAGTTTCTTCCACTCTTCAACTGTGATTTGTTCCAGCTCATTAATGTTTCCAGGATTCCTTTTACCAATAGCTGATTTCAGCTCTTTCCAAAAGGTTCTCAATTGAAGTGAGATCAGGACTCATTGCTGACCGAATTTAAAACAGTCCATTTTGTTCCTTTTTAACCATTCTTTTGTACTTTTGGTTGTATGTTTTGGGTCATGGTCCTGCTGGAGGACCCATGACCTTCGATCCAGACCTAGCTTTCTGATACTAGGTAACACATTTCACTCCAAAAGACCTTGGTAATTCTCTAACTTTATGACTCCTTTAATACGTTCCAGGCCTCTAGTTCCTGAGGTAGGAAAACAGCCCTACAACATTATGGAACCTCCACCATCTTTAAATGTAGGAAAGATGCTCTTTTCCTTATAAGCTTAATTTCTTCGCCTGTAAATGTATTGCTGGTCAGCATCGTCAAAGAACTCGTTTGGTTTCATCTGTCCACAGAACAGTTTCCCAGAAGTATTGTGGTTGCTCAAGGGGGTTTGGGCAAATATCAGGTGTACCTTTTTGTCTGTCTTTGTGCAGTAGGGTCCTTCTTGGCCTTTGCCCATGAAGTCCTTCTTTGTTTAGTGTGTGGTATATGGTGCGGGTTGAAACCATCTCTCCAGTTTGCTCTAGGTCAGCCTTAAGTTCTTTGGATGTTGTACATGGTGTTTTTCCAAAAATTTGCACTAATGTTTGAGACTTCTTGGATTAATTTTCCTCTTCCCACCATGTCCTGGGAGGTTCCTGATAGTTTCATGAGCAGAAAACGTCTTAATAACATTATGAACTGTAGACACAGGAATCCCAAGGTCTTTGGAGATGGCCTTGTATCCCTTTGAAGTTTGTTTGGTGATAATGGCTTTTCTGACAGTCTTTGGCAGCTCTCTTGTCATCACCATTGTTAAAATGGAAGAGGGAGTGAATGTGGCCATTTTAAACTTTATAGCCATCATTCATTGGTTGATTCAAGTCCTGTGAGTACTGAGAATTGATCACAGGTTTGTCTAATTTTACTGCAGTGGGAATGTGGTTCTTCTGTTCAAACTGATTTGAATTGTTTAAAAGGGTGCCAATAATCATGCCCTGGCAATGTTCCAGTTTTTATACTATTTCCTTTTTTAATCGGTCTTGTTTTATTTGATTCTATGTGTCAAATATGTGTGGATAAATAATCCAAAGCCATTTCACTGGCCACTTTTTTTAGGAGATATTGGACATTAAGGGGTTAAATTACAAGGGTGCCTATAATGTTGACCACAACTGTACTTCCTGCCAAAGGTTAAGAGCTCCTACTGTCAAGGTTTCTCCAGATTAGAACACGTATTAGTTTAGATGGGCACTACTTTGGAGCAGAAACCCAGACTGTTGTCCCTAACACTTCCAAGGCAGGGACAATTTTGATATCCTGCTACAAATGTATGGAGCTGAGTCCTGGAGACTGATCAAATTACATGGAATGGGAATACAATACATGGTCCCCAACCCTCCTGTACAGCATCCTTCAGGCATGGCAGCCTTCTGAGACTCTGGTTCTGTCCAAGTTCACCATGGCTTCTAGAACTCTACACTTTGTACTGCATATGTGCCAGGTCTCTGGCCATTTGAATACCCCCACTATTAAGCAAATGCCTTTACTGTGACCAGGGAAGAGGATGTTGGAATTTAGCACCTACAATGGTTTTAAAAAGTTTACTCCTATGTAATATGGACATTATAACATGTTCCAGAAGATCTAATTAAAATATATCACAACTCATTCTAGGAATGTACAGGGATAAAGCCTATATGAAAGCACAAGGTAGGACTTTGGAAACGTCCCAAGACCTACTGCTGAAGAGCTGCAGTCCCTGGTCAACAGAAAAACAGGGTACAAGTGGATCCCTCTCCCCAGGATATGTGCAGAAAGATAGAGGAACGGAAACTAGGCCTCTTCTCACTGAACCTCCTAATGAGGGTAAAGGCACCTCACCCACTCTGAGGGCTCCCAGCCGGCAGACGTCAAAGGTGCGAAAGATCTTGGTTGACCTTCAGTCTACCTTAGAACAAGTATGGGAGCCAGAGGATTCCTGCGCAGGGAGCAGCAAATCAGAATGCTGTGCTTCTGGAAAAGAAATAGAAAGTGGCCAGAGAGGGGCACTATACCAGAACAGTAGTTCCAAGGTAATACCTGTTCAGAAGCTGTCTGCTCACCTGCCCCCCACCCAGCCCAGCCCCAAGAAGCAGATGGAAAGGCAGATACTGTCAAGGAAGGTCAGCCCCATGCAGGTGGAAGGGCAGACGCTGCCGCAGAAGGTCAGCCCCATGCAGGTGGAAGGGCAGACGCTGCCAAGGAAGGTCAGTCTTGTGCAGGTTTTGGAGGATGGGACACTGTCCACTCCGTCCCTTCCAAAGACAAGCTCCAAGTCTCAGACTTCCTTTCCAAGGATCATCCTGCAGCCGCCAGGAAAGCAGAGAATCACAGAGATGGTAAGCAATAGGGAGAACATCACAAAAAGGGGACAAACATCTCAGCCAGTCTAGCTGTATACGATTTGGGTTTTGGAAATACAGAAGCTAAGAAAGGTAAGTGTGTGTGTGTGTGTGTGTGTTTAAAGACATACATATTGTATTACCAGTGTCTCAATCTCAGGCTCTAGCTCAGGCTCACAGGAAGGAGAATCTTTTCCTCACATGTGCAAGAAGAAAACACAAAACAGAAAATCCACATTAAATACACAAACGTTTAGAGAGGAATAAAGTTAGTGGAATACAGGGACAGGTAGAGGTATACTGAATGATGAGACTGAGGCAATGCCAGAAAATAAAACCCTACTTTCCCCCTCTTCGTCCACAGGTTGTAAAGGAGAATACTGGATTTGAATTTTCTGCAAACCTGCAGATCCCAACTACCCTGCTTCTACAAAGAGTGACAGAGCGTATCAGCAGCAGGAATCACACACTGATAGCACAGCTACTGCATACTCTGCGCCAGACCAAGGCATCTGCTACCAAGGAGTAAGTATCTCCATGCGTACGTCCAGACCACCTCCACTTAGCTCTTCTGCTTGTGGAGTGAAGGTAACATACTAGCATTGGAGGTTACTTGCAGACGCTGACACAGGGAAGGTCAGGAGAAAAATGTGCACAGTGCATTGGAACAGGAATGATGGAATTCAGGCCAAAATCACTTGGCAAATAAGAAAGTGCACTAGAGGCCCCAATCCTTCTCCTCAGGTTAGAAAATCTGCTCCATTCCATGAAATAAGCTTACATAAGAAAAGATAATCACCCCAGCAATCCTGTATGAGGAACGCAAATCCTTAGAAAACCTAGATCAGGGGTATGAACTCCATAATATTGTATATTTTATTTAACAGCTGGAAAACTGTTTACTTGAGGGAAGGAATGGGAAGCACATGCAATAATAGTTTCAGCTATTATCTAGCGCTCAGGGTCAAGGTTAATCTAACTCTGTTATGACCATCTTTGTCTTCCAGTGCTGAGAACATAGGAGAGGGAGCAGGACGCAGGGAGTACAAGGGCATGGATGAACTCTACCATGGATGATACGTGTACACCAGTTCAACAGATGCCCTGCATGTACAACTCACTGCAGTGGGACAAATATCACCTAGGGCAGCAGACAAAGAGCAGCTGCCATCAAAGCAGAAGAATAGGTCCCGACAGTCACAAACTAAAAAACAAACCAGCAGAGCATACTTCAAACTTCAGGAAGGATGGATCATTTTCAAATAGCCCACTTTGCCTGGTAAATGGCCTTTGGACATTTCCTTTACACACACACACACACGGTGGCCCAAACAAAGTGAGAACATCGCATAGCATATAAGTTATTTAAAAATTCAAAAAGACAGATGTACATGAATGACAAATTTAAAAAACAAAGATGGCGACCAGAAGTTGTCAAAATAAAGATGTTATATAGCTAAAAAAGGTAAATAAGTAAACTATTTAAGCTTTTAATTTACGAGATGTTCTCACTTTTTTTGGGCCACCCTGTAGTTGTGGTCAGCATTATTGGCACTCTTGCATTTGGTTCTGTTGTGTACAGTATCTTGAGAAATAATTGGAAATATCCCAAACTATATGTCATCATAATATAGTAATAGGATGTTCAAAAGGTATACAACAACAAAAAGATGATATCTGTACAATTTAGATGTACTAATTTCTGAGAGAAAAACAAAATACGACCTGGAGAGGATTAATGGCACCCTTTGGTAATATTTGTGTGCATAACCCTTGGCAGCGAGGACTGCTTCCAAACCTTTCTTGTAGCCATCTGTAAGTTTCATACATCTGTCTGCTGGTAGTTTCTCCCACTCTTCAACTATGATTTGTTCCAGCTCATGAATGTTTCCGGGATTCCTTTTACTAATGGCAAATTTCAGCTCTTTCCGAAGGTTCTAGATTGGATTAAGATCAGGACTCATTGCTGGCCAGTTTAAAACAAACAAACAGTCCATCTGTTCCTTTTTAACCATTCTTTTGTACTTTTGGATGTATGTTTTGGGTCACTGTCCTGTGGGAGGACCCATAACCTTCGACCCAGACCTAGCTTTCTGACACTAGGTAGTACATGGTAGTCCTCTGGCTTCTTAATTCCTTTAATATGTTCCAGGGTTCCAGTTCCTGAGGCAGCAAAACAGCCCCACAGCATTATGGAACCTCAACCATATTTAACTGTAGGAAGGGGGTTTTTTTTCCTTATAAGCTTCATTTCTTTACCTGTAAATGTATGCTAGTCCACAGAACATGTTCCCAGAAGGATTGTAGTTTCTCAAGGTGGGTTTGGGTAAATACCAGGTGTGCCTTTTTATGTCTGTCTTTGAGAAATGGGGTCCTCCTTGGCCTTCACCCATTAAGTCCTTCTTTGTTTAGTGCACAGCATTATGGTGCAGGTTGAAACCACCACTCCAGGTTGCTCCAGGTCAGCCTTAAGCTCTTTGGATGTTGTACATGGTGGGGTTTTTTTTCAACAGCTTGCACTAACTTTCAGACTTCTTGGATTAAATTTTCCTCTTCCCCCCCGCATCTTGGGGAAGATCTTGACAGTTCCATGAGCAGAAAATGTCATAACAACATTACAAACTGTAGACAAGGAATCCCAAGGTCTTTGGAGATGGCCTTGTACCCTTTTGAAGTTTGACAATAATGGATTTTTTGACGATTTCAGGCAGCCATCTTTCATTGGTTGATTCAAGTCATGCGAGCACTGACAATTGATCACAGCTGCATCTAATTTTACTGCAATGGGAATGTGGTGGTTCTGCTCAAAATGATTTGAATTGTTTATAAGGGTGGCAAGAGTTATGCCCTGGCAATGTCCCAGTTTTTATACTTTAACTTGTCTTGTTTGATTCTTTGTGTGGCAAGTGTGTGCGCATATATAGGCCAAAGCCATTTGACTGGCCACTTTTTTTAGGAGATATTGACATTAAGGGTTGAACTGCAAGGTGCCAATAATGTGAATCACAACTGTAGATATAAATATACACATACTTACACATTGGGTGTCAAACTTAACTATCGAAATCATAGGGGGGAGGGGTGTGTTAAGTCCAAAGGGTCACTTTGGGCTAGGGTTGCCAACTGGCTCCAGATGCGCCCGACACACTTGATCCAGTCCTAGGTTTACCCCTCTGCATGCAGGGACATGTAGTTCTGATTTTTTCCATTGCACTCTATAAGAAAAGGAAGACCACATGTCCCTGCATGCAATAGGGTAAACCCAGGACTAGATCAAGCCTGTCAGGCACATCTGGAGCCAGTTGGCAACCCTACTTTGGGCTCTTATCACCTGTTTTTCTTTCAGTGAGTGAGCGAGCGTGAAAGCAGGGCCTCATTTTTTTTTTTGGGGGGGGGGGGGTTTCCCAGCTGAGGTAATGAGGATTTGGTTAGAAAGAGCTCCATCTGAAGAATTTCAGCAGTACAATTTCCATCAAACCAGAGAATGTTGCTTCCCTCCCTTCCTCCCCCACCAAAATAAAATAAAAAAATCCCACCGCCACACCTTATACTAAAAAGTTAGGAGACAAGAGGCTCACACTGTATAGCCTTAATGATCACTCTTTTATAAGCAGGAGAAGATAACAGGTATGATAAATTTCTGTACACACCAGCATTTCTGCCCATGGCACAATTCACGCTGAGGGGAAGCCTGCTGATATCTATTTTGATATGAAGAGCATAAGTTTCTGACTTAAGAATCTTGCACATCAAGCAGGAAGGATCCCAAGAGCCTTTAGTACATAGGCAGTTTATTTATGAGAGATACCTGCTGTCTATAGTCCAAGGACTTCTAGTACCTTCTATTGAAGGAAGAAGCCCAAAGAAGCAGTGAGGGATGGGGAGCAGGATTCATTCTTTATGCTGTGAAAAAAATTGGGAATCACAACCACTTCCTATAACACAAGTAAATCCTCCACCCCCCCTCTAAAACACACAAGAAGTAGAGAATCTAGTTTTCCCTTACTAACACTGTGCAGACATTTAACCCCAGCCCAATAATGGAATGTGGTTTGGACTCCTTATTAAAAGGAGAGCCCAATCTTTAAATTCTTAAATAAAAAAATACAACCTACACACATTTCTCCAAATCCTGAAAATTTTCAGCAAAGAAGTTTAACTTTAGAAAAGTGTTTGAGATGAAAAAGAGCAGCTTCTCCCCCCAAAATGTGACATCAAGCAGCCTAGAACTCCAGTTTGGTCCAATATTGGTCCCCAGGATAGATTTTCTGACAGGAACTTAAAAAAAATATATATAGTTATATAAAAATATGGTAACATTTATTTTTGGGCCCTCAGTACCTTTAAGGGAAGGCACTTAACACGCCCTTCAAATACATTTTTGATCCTTTGGCCCTTGGTAGGTTTTCAGTAAGAAAGCAGGAAGAGATAGGCAGGTATGAGGGTGCTCTCGTGCCATGCCCAGACAAAATAAAAGGAAGCCTGACCCATCTTCCTGTTTCTAAGCACCATGGGTAGAGCTGCTCCAGCCCCTCCCCCTCCAGAAGGATCAGCGATGACACCAGCAGCTGTAGACATGCCTTTACTTCCCACTCAGAAGTGAGATTGCCAGGGCTGATGACCACCCCTACAACAGACCCCTTAATAGTCCTCAGCCTCCGCCTGCTGGTAATACTGCTGTCTTGCACTCTGGTCCCCACATTCCCACTGAGGCAAGTCACCGGGGTTCCCCTGGGGACAATACTTGGGGTCATAGATTTGGCGCCCAAGGCCAAAGACCTGCCCGCTTTGGTTGGCTCCTTGGTTATAACCCATTTGCAGGGACATGGAAGACTCATCACATTTCTCAGTGCCCAGTTTGGCATCATATATGTTCCTCCTGGTGCCAGGTGCAGTCATGCCCACCTGAAAAAGTAAAATTGGAAAGAGTTAGTCTGTCAAACAGCAAGACAGATTTTCAGATAACACAGGCATTAGGGAGAATCCCTACTGGAGGCACTAGATTTCATAAGGGCTCATAGCAGCCCCGTCTTCCCACCCCTCTCCGACACATTCTTTCTGCATGCAGCTGGTGCATTAACACATGTCATAAGAAAAGCAGGGACCATGACACTGTTTCAGTTGTGGAGGTATTTGGTTTCTGACTGCCTCAGCAGCATTGGAGGAGAAGAAACATTTTAAAGCAGAGGAAGTGGATTTGGTATTTACTTCCAAAATTCTACAAATGCTCTCTGTATCATATTTCTGAGGCCCCTCCCCACATTTTTCACCCCTCTGCCCCCTCACCCTTGGCTTCCACCTCTGTCGGTGCCCCTCACCTGACTGGCGCACTTGTTGGTTCCCATCTGAAGGCCAATTGTGGCATGGTCTGTGGGTGGAAGGATGTCATTCTTGGGGTCATAGAGGTGTCTCCTGGTGCCATAGGCTGTCATTCCTGATTGACTGGCACACTTATTGGTGCCCATCTGATGCAAAGGATGGGGGGGAGGGAGAGAAAGAACAAATACCATCAGCTTCACCATGCTGCAGCTATGCCCACAGGATCCAAATAACTCCCTCCCCAAATATAAATGCAGAGAAGGCTGGTCAGGGAGGAGAAAAGGCTCATGGGAACCTAAAACATAAGCAAGGGGCTGGGGTGTGTTCTCAGAGCCTGAAAGATATAGGCAAAACTCACCTGCAGACCAATGACACACTGGCCAGCCCTCAGCGTTGACTCATCAAAATTTCTTTCCTGTTTTTCCGAGTATTTTACCCCAATGTCACAGTTGCTCTGAATTCCTTTTGTTTTTGCCTGCAAAGTGTAATATTGAAAGTTTGAAAGAGGAAATCAGACTTTTACAAGAACCCGGGGTCTCCACGAATCCTTCTGTGAGAAGGATAGGTAGTGTTTACATCCAGGATGGGAAATGCAGAATACAGTAGCCCCACCTCAGCAGAAAGTGCCAGGATTATTCTAGTAAATAAGCTGCACCACAGTTTCACCATAGGCAGCCCTCAGATAAATCTGATCAGTTTCTTTGACTGGCTGACTAGAAAATTGGGTTGGAGGGAGAACTAGATGCCGTGAACTTGGGCAGCTTCAGCAAAGCTTTTCCCATAATTCCTCATTGGTAACTTATAAACTGAACACTCTTGTTATGGGCCCTAAAGTGACTGAATGGGTCAGAAGCTGGGTTGACTAAGAGGTGATAAAGAGGCGTGGTAAATGAAGTGCGCTCTGAAGGGGCATTACCAGTGGTGAGCTGCCACATTAATCCTTAGTTCAGTTCTTTTCAACATTTTTATAAACATGATATTGTGAAAGGGCTCTCAGGAAAGATTTTGTAAACGATAACCAAAATCTAAAAAAAAAAAAAAAAGGGGTCGAACACAAAGATCTAACAAAACTGGAGGAATTGTCTAGAATAGAATGTGGCAGCTAAGATTTAATGCTGAAAAACAAAGGGTCCTTTATTTGGACTGCAAAACTCAAGATAGCCCTACGGTATAGGAACGAAGTTCTTCTGTGCATGAAAAGACAAGGATCTGGGGGTGATTGTATCTGATGATCTTCAGGTAGCCAAACTGGTAGGAAAAAAAAAAAGTAACAGCAAAAGCCAGAAGGATGCATAGGGAGAGGAATGGTCAGCAGGAAAAAAAAGGAAACAGTAGTGGCTCTATATGATTCTCTGGTGAAATCTTTTGACTATAGTATACAATTGTGGTGACCACAGTCAAAAGGCTACATACAGGATGGAGTCAATGCAGAAGGCGGCTACTAAAATGATCAGTTTTTTTTTTTTTTTTTTATCAAAAAGCATATAAGGATGGACTTAGAGATCTAAATATGTATACTTGGAAGTAGGCCTCAATTAGAAGGAAGCTCTTGAACGAGGGACCACAGGGTAAGTATGAAAAGAGGATGAACTTAGGAGTAATTTAAGGAAATATTTCTTTAAAGAAAGGGTGGTGAATGTGTGGAATAGTCAGGATCTGTCTCGGGTCGAGGTGTTGGCACCCTAAGCAGACTTTAAGCCTTACACCCCTCTTGGCTATCAAAATCTATTGTTTAGATTTAATACCTTGTTCTTTGCTGCCCCCTACAAGTTGCCAACATAGGCAGCAGCCTAGTTTGCCTGATGGTTGGTCCAGTCTTGGGAATACCCTCAGTGTCTGATTGAAGAAAGCATGGGACAGGCAGAGGAAGGGATTAGTAGAGCTTAGTAGTTGATGTGGATGGGCCGACTGGATAGGTTGTATGGTCTTTGTCGTCATGTTTGTGTTACAGTACAGTCTCTTGCAGGGGATACTCACCAGACCTGCCAGCGCCAGTAGGGTAACCTGCACCTGTGTCATGTTCCCATTCTCAAAGAGATCATTTGCTTCAAAGAGATCAACTGGATTTATGCCATAAACTGTCATAGCTTTGATGAAATTGGAGAGATTTTCTAGCTGAAAGAGAAAGAGGTCAAGACGTCAGCAGGAAGGCAAAACCATGAAAAAGCAAGCGATTCTCCATTCCTGAGGGGAAGTGGAGAGGCCGGGAAAAGCAGAAAACAGACTAAGGTGTTCGCCATTCTGGGTTGGGAAGGAAAAAGCTGACGTCTTCTCCCCTTAATATTTATATGCCATTAGGGGATCAATTGTTCCCAGGCATGAGATGCTCTTATAGCAGTGCTCTCTGACCCTACCTGCTATCTGCATCTCCAGCCTCAGCTAGATGCAAAAGGACCCATACAATGTTTTGTTAAGAGGGGAGGGGGAAAGAAGGGATTGCCAATCCATGCTACATGGTCTGTGGCAGCTAGCAGTGTGCATGGAAGACAAAATCATTGGGAATAAATAGAGAAAGACCAAGAGTAATTCCTGTCTCACCTCTACCTACCTGGTGCCAGTTTTGTTTAGACTTGTTGATCTTCCTGACAGAGCCAGGCTGTAACTTGTTCATTAACCTGGGGAGGGGACAGAGAGTTGCAGCATTTAGCCCAACCACAACGGAAGCACAAATTCCACCCCCACCTCATGAGAGCAACCTGATTTATGTAAAGTGTGTCCCATGCAAAATGTGGATCCGGTACCCCCATCCCACCCTACCCAGTTCTGGCATTACTCACTCGCACAAAATGACACCATCCTTCAGTCCCTGCTGGAAGTCTCTTCCAATGGTCATTCCCGTGACATCTTCGATCCAGGCAGCAAGCTCTGCTTCTTTCTGGTTATCGTATTTCTGGGCAAGCTGCAGGGTGGGGTGGGAGAGGGGGAGGGGAGAGGAATGTAATATTAGATCTTAGAAACCTCTTATCCCTCAGTGTTCTGCTGTTTAGCAAGTTAGCCCTACTGAACTAAACAAGCCTTCCTAGTACTGTCGTCAGCACAGTAAGGGTCCTTGCCACATGCATCCGGGGAATTAGAGAAGCAAAGGGGTATTTCTTTTCCTCTTAAAGGAAACCAAAAAGATTTAACCTCCCATTATCTTCCACTTTACAATTACTGCTTACTCTTAGGAGCTCTTAAGTGTAATGCAGAAAATAGTTAGTATTACTGCATGCCACTAATTCAGGGGTACACTGCTTTCCTAGTTATCAGACAAGCTGAGCCAAATCCCCACCTTCATGTGGTCAAAGTGACCCTGACTGTTACTCAGTAGTGAATGTCAGGGAATCCTAATATCAGGCCAACAGACGACCAGGATCATACCAAGCTAGAAATGCACCCTATGCGACTAACAAATCTGGTGCCTCCCCTCTACCCAGCCATTTATAACAGCTCGCTCTAAGCTTCCTGGAAGCCCAGTAGTATGCCTGCGCCCTGTGCTGCGGCACCACTCTCACAGCCCTTGGTATGGCTCTGCAGATGACAGAACACACAAAACACAACTCGGTCCTCTCTCTGGAAACTAAAGCAGGCAAGTTCCACTCTCAGGCCTAGGTAAGAGCAAAAGAGCAGGAGAGTCCCATCCCTGTGCAGAGGTGGCTGAGTGGACCAGACATACCCACCCCATGGGCCCAGTGTAAAGACAATGGGGAGAACAAAGCTGGCAGGAGGAGAGCAGAAAGATCAGGGGTGGAAAGGTTGGGCACCGGTAGAAAGCTTTAGGAGGCAGGGTACAGATTACATGTCCTCATCACTTTTTTTTTTTTTTTTTTTGCTTTTGTTAATTTTCATGACACCTCCCCTTCCTTAGATTGTATTTTTTCTTGGTTTATTCTGTTATTTTTGTATTTTTGAGTTTGCCAGTCCTGGGAGTGATGATGGAGAGGTGTGTATTTGTGTCTGATTAGAGGAGCAAGGACTCTCTGGGAGTGATGGACAGTAACAGATTAAGATAGAGGTGATGGGCAGCTCCTTTGGGATACAATCCTAGAAGAAGGTCCATACAGAGTCAGGTTAAGGGGATGGGTAAATGGAAGGGGGAAAGGCTAACCCATGGTTAGGATACCATCTGAAACAAACACGCTTAATGCATCCTTAGTTATGAAGAGGTTAGGAGTGAGGTAGGGAAAGGGCAGGGTCAAGGCCTACATGTGGGACGAGGAGAAAGAACAAGGGGATGCTGTGCTGCAGGCAAGAAGGGAGCCCTGTGCCAGAGCTGCCGCTGCTGGAGGAAGAGGTTATTATTACTGATATGTTGGTATTATAATGCACCCCATACCGGAACACTTTACATCACCATGGTATAAAAGTTCAGTGGTCCCCTGTCTCCGAGAGCTTACAGTCTAAGTGACGACTTGCGGCAATCCCTGATTCCGGGCGATCTCCCAACTCTTACCCGGTTCCGGACTTCTGCAGAGAGGCCATAGGACGGGCCCTTAGTAAAGCCGGAACTCATGGTAAGGGTGTCGGCGGCTCTGCTTTCGCTGATGTCCCAACTCTCCGCCGCCGTTCTCTATACGCACAGCTCCTTCTACTATAAAGGCGCCGTTCGCTTCCTTCGTCGCTCCTCCCCCTTCTGGCCCCGCCTCCCGTCGCCGATTGGGCTTGGAAAGAAAATCCCCTTATAAGGGCAGAAAGTGCCAAATTCCTCCTGAATGGGAGTTCCCCGAAGCTCCCGAAAACGCGAATAAAGAGCAGTAGCCCCGCCCCGAGCCAGAGCCACATCCACACTCAGGGAAACGCGCTCTCTTTCGCACCTTCTCACCTAGAGATACGCGCTAGTTATCCGACACACAGCCTCAGTGCTTTCATATATTCCCCACACAGAAACTCTACCATCCACCCAGACACAATCTCTCACATACATAACGACCAGGGGGCTGGTGCTAGGTGCCCTCCCTCATTAGCCGATGACCCCTGGCTGCACCCATAATGCTGTTTTTTGACACCTTAGTTTTTAGTGTTTCAATTTTTGCCGTTTTATTTTTCTTTTCTTTTTTTTTTATTTTTCATTTCCTCATTTTTATTTTTCTGCTTTTTGGCGCCCCCCAAAAGTCAAGTCATGGCCCTGTACGTCCTGCGGGTCCGGGGTGCACGTGCTGCTTATTCCACCTCAGAGGTGGAATAAGCAGCTGGGAGAGCAGCTATCGGGGCCAGAACACCCCCTGCAAGGCTGGAACAGGTACCAGGTGGGTCCCTGCTGCCCGATCTGGACCCCGGCTGCCCAGCCTAGGGTTGGGAGGCGGTGGTCAGCAAGGCATGCGGGGAGGACATCTCTGCATGTATGCAGGGGCACGTCGGGCCGTCTCTGGGCCCAATCCTGCATCCACGGGAACATCTGGCTCCCGCAGTGCAGAATTGAGTCCTAATGGGCCTCTCCTGCTCGGGGACGCCCAGCCCCTTTGGGGATCAGGCTCTATGTGTTTTATTGGCTACAGCAAGACTTTTGACTATGTTAAACCATGAGAAACTCCAGGCCACATTTAGAAGCACAGGTATACCAAAACACCTGATAGTTCTCTTTCACAACCTTTACATTGATCAAACAGCAAAATGTCAAATGGAACAAGGAGAAACAGAATGGTTTAAAATCAGCAAAGGTGTACTGCAAGATTGCATACTTTTCTCCTATCTGTTTAATTTATATGCAGAACAAATCATCAAAGAAGCTGGACTGTATGAAGACAACTGAGGTGTGAAGATTGGTGGAAGACTCATCAACAACCTTCGCTGATGATACCACAGTACTGGCTGAAAGTGAAGATGATCTGTAACATTTGCTTCTCAAGATCAAGGAACATACTCTTAAAATGGGCCTGCACCTTAACATAAAGAAGACAAAAATCCTGACAACTGGCAAAATTAATAAGTTCATCATTGATGGAGAAGAAATTGAAATAGTGGACAACTTTAACCTACTTGGATCAATCAATAAAGAAATGACAAGCAGTCGAGAAATCTCACAATGTATTGCTCTTAGCAGACGATCTACGAATGACCTAGACAAGATTCTCAAGAGCAGAGATGTCTTTCTCCATACAAAGATTTGACTTGTCTAAGCCATGGTTTTCCTAAACAAGCCCTTAACCACCTACAAATGGCCCAAAATGTAGCTGCATGTATCATCTTAAAGAGAAACAGCACAGAACATATCACACCAATTTTATACGAATTACATTGGCTACCCATAGCCAGAGCCGGCCCGTTCATTGAGCAAGAATGTTGTTCACAAGGCCCCGAGGTTCAAGGGGCCCCCTGCCAACAACATTCTGCACGCTGTCGGCTCACCTTCTTTAGCGGCTCGTGGCAGGCTCAGCAACAGCTCGTTACAGCCGCTGAAGTGAAGAGTGTTGTTTCCTTCACTTTGGCAACTATATTGTAATGAAGATCGCAGGCGCGCTGAGAGCCGGGACACAGGAAATGTCGTTTGACTTCCGGCGCGCCTGCGATCTTCATTACAATACAGCTTCCGAAGTCAAGGAAACAACGCTCTTCACTTTGGCAGCTGTAACGAGCTGTTGCTGGGCTTGCAGGGAGTCGCGATCCGGGGCCTCTAAAGCCTGCCGCGGGGCTCTTCGGGGAGGGGGGGCTTGGGCTTGGGCTTGAAATGGGCTGAGTCGGGGCAGGGGGCTAAGATTCAAAATGGGCTGGGGGGGCTAGGATTGGAAATGGGCTGAGTTGGGGGAGGCTAGGAATGCAAATGAGCTGATGGGGAGGACTAGGATTGGAAATGGCTAATGGGGAGGACTAGGACTGGAAATGGCTGATGGGGAGGACTAGGATTGGAAATGGGCTGAGTTGGGGGAGGCTAGGAATGGAAATGGGCTGAGTGGGGGGGTGGCTAGGAATGCAAATGAGCTGATGGGGAGGACTAGGACTGGAAATGGCTGATGGGGGCTAGGATTGCAAATGGGCTGATAGGGGCAGCTTGGACTGGAAATTAATTGATTGAGGGCTGGAATAGGACTGGAAATGAGCTGATGGGAGGCTGAGACTGGAAATGGACTGAGTGTGGGGGAGCTTAGACTGGAAATGGGCTGAAGCTCCCCCACACTTGGCCCAATTTCCAGTCCAAGCCCCCCCCCCCCCCATTAGCTCATTGGAATAGGATTGGAATTGGTTTATGGGGGGCTTGTATTGGAAATGGCTGATGGGGGGCTAGGAATTCAAATGGGCTGATGGGGGAGCTTGAAATGGGCTGATGGGGGTGGAATAGGATGGGAAATGAGCTGACTGGAGGGGCTAGGACTGGAAATGAGCTGATATGGGGTGGGGAGAATGCAATTAGAATGGAGCGGATGCTGAGTGGGGCTGGAACTAGAAGGGAGCTGATTTTGGTGGAGGACTAGAAGGGGATGGGGCTGGGGGAATGAGGATGGAGGGGGAAATATATTTTGTGTGGGAAGGAAGGAAAATCTATGAGTTGCTGGGTATTGGCAAAGTATGTGGGGATTGAGGATGGAGGGGTGAAATTTGAGTGGATGATAAAGGAATAAAAAATAAATTGGGGAAGGAGCAAAAGGGGAAAGATCAGTGTGTTAAAGCAGATGTATAAGATAGAATGGAAAAAAATCTAGAAGAGAGAAGAAAAGACAAATGGACAGCAGACAATGGATAATTAGCAGAAGACAGAAGAAACCAGAAGAAAGTGACTGGAGCAATTGCAACTGAAAAATAAAATGCCCAAACAACAAAAGATAGAAAAATACTTTTTTATTTTGAATTTATTAACTGGAATATGTCAGCTTTGGGAAATGTGTATCACTAACATCTTTGCATTTTTGTTTAGTACAAAAGGAAATTAATTTATAGTGTTGCTGTACATTCCAAGTTTGGCTTTAGGGGTTCCCAATTTAATTATTAATTATTATCCTCCGATTTCTAAATTGTGATTCCTGGTTCTTTGTTTGGTGACGTTCTATGTTCTGCATGTGTAACCGAGCTGAGGTGTTCTATTCTTGTAGTTTCTATTTGACAGTGCCACTTGTTCTCTTTCCCCAGTAGGAGATTGGTATTCTCTGAGATGTATTGATTTAATATTTGCAGTGTTGCCTCATTAAGAGGCATGTTAACATTATGCTGATATTTATGCAAATGAGGCCCCGCAGTGAGCCTCCGCACATGGCCCCAACCCCCCTTGAGCCGCCCCTGCCCATAGCAAGCTGAATAAAATATAAAATCCTCACAATCACCTTAAAACTCATTAGGGAAATGGCCCCCTCATTCCTATCCTCACTAATTAGCATCCCATCTACTGAAAGAGCTAGATGAGAATGTAACAAAACTACCTTGATAGTCCCAACTAATTATCGGAAAACAAACTGCTCAACTAGCAAACAGATCACACATTTCACACCAATTCTTTGGAATTCCCTTCCAGATAAGATAAGAGCCAGAGATGACCTTAAAGACTTCCAAACGGAAATAAAAACACATCACTTCATAGAATACCTTGGTAATTCAGAAAATAGAAACAAGTTACCCACAACATAACAACAAGCATATTACACATTCAAAACCCACCCAGTTAACATTAGCTACTGACACTGCCTGATACTAATCCCATGTACATAAATCTGTGTAAATATGTTGAAGGGAGGAGTGGCTCAGTGGTTGGGACAGGTTACCTCAGGCCAGTAAGGCCAGGGGTTCAAGTCCTGCATGGGGACAAGCAACCTCTTTGTGGCCTTGGGCAAGCCACTTAACCCTCCATTGCCTCAGGTGCACTTAGATTGTGAGCCCTTCAGGGACAAGGGAATAAAAAGTACCTGTTAGCATACATGTAAACCACACTGATTCTAAACAGCACAGTATAAAAAATAAATAAATGTTAATTGAAATATCCTTGCTGTAAATAAGCATAATCAAATCTGTAATATGGCCTCTTTAAATAAGCATAATCAAACTTGTATATACTCCGCAACTAAGTTCAATGTAATTACTCTATTCTTGTTCTTTTCACAAGTTGAATGTAAAAGTTTTGTTTTTGTTACCTGTAAACTGCCCTTGATCTCTAGAAGCACACAAATTAAAAAAAAATGGTATTTTCAATAACACATTAATGATGCAAAAGTTGGACAGTGAAAAAGATAGACAAGAAGAACATCAATGCCTTTGAATTATGGTGCTGGTGAAGAATACTGTGTATACCATGAACTGCCCGAAGAACAAACCAGTCAGTACTAGAGATCAAACTTAAGCTTTCCTTAGAAGCTCAGATGACAAGACTTTGGACACATCATGCAAAGAGAGAGATCATTAGAGATCACATAACCTACCTGATACCATCAATTTACCCCTCACTTCCCCTCCCTCATGTCCCTCTTGGAGAGCACACACACCCAGACATACCCACCCACACCCTGCTCCCTCTAAATCTCGGTATTACCTAGAAATAGACCCCCATGCTACTCTGATAAGAAATCCACACGTAACTTATCCAACCTTATCCATATCTCTCTCCTCCCCCCTCCACTCTCCCGTTTTCATGCGCCCTATGGAACGCATGCTCAGTCATTAAAAAAAACCCTTTTATTCACAATCCTTTTATCTCTAATGCCCTACACCTTCTTGCCTTGACCGAGACCTGCCTCCCCCCAGAAGAAACCGCATCCATTGCCTCTCTCTGCTATGGGGGCTACCAGTTCTCCCATACACCTCGATCTACTGGTTGCGGTGGTGGCATTGGCCTCCTACTCTCTCCCTCCTGCCAATTCCAACCCCTCCTGCCACCCCAATCACACTCCCCCCTCTCCTTCGAAGTCCACTCCATTCGCCTCCTCACCAGGGCCGGCCCGTCCATTGAGCAAGAATGTTTTTTGCACAGGGCCCCGCGTTTCAGGGGCCCCCGCGCAAAAAACATTCTACATTAGCACAAGCACATAAAAAAAAACTGGCTGCTGCTGCCGCTGCCGCCATGGCAGCAACAGAATCAAATGTCCTGCCGCGGGGCCCCGCCTGCCCGGCAGAGCCTCCCTGAGCTCCTGAGTCCCTCCAATGCGCGGGCTTTCAGAGCCGCGAGAGCTTCTCTGACCTCTCGCGGCTCTGTTAATCCTGCCGGGGCTGATGGGAAATCCCATCAGCCCCGGCGAGATTAACAGAGCCGCGAGAAGAAAGGCGGGACATTTGATTCTGCCGCTGCCACGGCGGCAGCGGCAGCAGCAGCCAGTTTTTTTTTAAAAAATCTATCAGGGCTGATGGGGGGAGGGGGGTTAGGACTGGTAATGGGCTATGGGGGGGTTAGCACTAGTAATGGGCTATGGGGGGGCTAAGACTGTAAGTGGGATGATGGGGGAGGGGGTTAGGACTGGTAATGGGCTATGGGGGGGTTAGGACTGGTAATGGGCTATGGGGGGGCTAAGACTGGAAGTGGGTTGATGGGGGATGGAGTTAGGACTGGTAATGGGCTATGGGGGGGCTAAGACTGGAAGTGGGCTGATGGGGGGTTAGGACTGGAAATGGGCTGATGGGTTAGGATGTAATGGGCTATGGGGGGGCTAAGACTGAAAATGGGCTGATGGAGGGGGGGTTAGGATGTAATGGGCTATGGGGGGGCTAAGACTGAAAATGGGCTGATGGGGGATAGGACTGGTAATGGGCTATAGGGGGGGCTAGGACTGGAAATGTGCTGATGGGGGGGTTAGGACTGGTAATGGGCTATGGGGGTGCTAAGAGTGGAAATGGGCTGATGGGGCGTTAGGACTAGTAATGGGCTATGGGGAGGGCTAGGACTGGAAATGGGCTATGGGGGGCTAGGGCGGGAAATGGGGGTTAGGACTGGTAATGGGCTATGGGGGGGCTAAGACTGAAAATGGGGTGATGGGCCTTAGGACTGGAAGTGGGCTGATGGGGGGTTCAGGACTGGTAATGGGCTATGGGGGTGCTAAGAGTGGAAATGGGCTGATGGGGGTTAGGACGAGTAAAGGGCAATGGGGGGGCTAGGACTGGAAATGGGCTATGGGGGGCTAGGACTGGAAATGGGCTGATGGGGGTGCTAAGAGTTGAAATGGGCTGATGGGGGTTAGGACTAGTAATGGGCTATGGGGGGACTAGGACTGGAAATGGGCTATGGGGGGCTAGGACTGGTAATGGGCTGATGGGGGTTAGGACTGGTAATGGGCTATGGGGGGCTGACTGAAAATGGGGTGATGGGGGCATTAGGACTGGAAGTGGGCTGATGGGGGGCTTAGGACTGGTAATGGACTATGGGGGGCTAGGACGGGTACGGGGCTGGGGGTGGCTAGGACTGGAAATGGGCTGAGTGGAAGGAGGGCTTGAACTGCAAATAGCTGATGGGGACGGGGGCTTGGAATGGAAATGGGCTGTGTGGAAGAAGGGCTTGAACTACAAATAGCTGATGGGGAGGGGGGCTTGGAATGGAAATGGGCTGTAAGGGGAGGGAGCTAGGACTTGAAATGGGCTGATGGGGGCTATTTATTTATTTATTTATTTATTTAGTAAACACTTGTATACCGCTGCTTCCTACGATCAGCAGCGGTTTACTTTACAGAATCATAATGCATTGTACAGTGCATTGAGATTTTTCAGTTTTACATTTTGATTAGTCAATGATTTACGTAACACGGGATAAACAGTTGGATACAATATACAGTTGATTATAGCACACAGATTAGGGTATACATTTGATTTCAGTAGGTTGGGAGGGGCCCCATATATACAATTTATACAGAGTTGATTTCCAAAGAGTACAGGCTATACATAACTAATGGTAATGGGCTATGGGGGGCTAAGACTGAAAATGGGGTGATGGGGGGCTTAGGACTGGAAATGGGCTGAGTGGAAGGAGGACTTGAACTGCAAGCTGATGGGGAGGGGGGCTTGGAATGGAAATTTATTTCATTCTCTTATATACCGTGCTATTCTGCATCAGTGTGGTTTACATTGAACAAACTGAAATTACATTGAACAGGGCATTATAACTTGGAGATAACTATTTTACAGAGAACATGGGCTATGGAGGGTTAAGTGGCTTGCCCAAGACCACAAGGAGCACCTGTGGGACTAGAAACCCCAGTCCTTCCGGCCCAAGGTTGCTGTCCTCTAGTGGGATTTGAACCCCCGACCTTCCGGCCTGAAGTACCTTGCCCCAACCACTAGGCCACTCCTCCACTCCAATGGAAATGGGCTGAGTGGAAGGAAGGCTTGAACTACAAATAGCTGATGGGGAGGGGGGCTTGGCATGGAAATGGGCTGTGAGGGGAGGGAGCTAGGACTGGAAATGGGCTGAGTGAGGGGGGGCTAGGACAGGAAATGGGCTGATGGAGGGCTAGGATAGGACTGGAAATGGGCTGTTGGGGGGGGGCTGGGATTGGAAATGAGCTGAGGGAGGGATTCGGATGGGGGAGCTAGGACTGGAAATGGGCTGATGCGGGGACTAGAAGGGAGCAGATGCTGGGTGGGGCTGGAACTAGAAGGGAGCTGATGTTGGGGGAGGATTAGAATGGGATAGAGTTGGGAGAGTGAAATGGAGAGGGAAAAAATATTTTGTGTGGGAGGGAAGACAAATCTACAATTGGCCGGATATTGGGAGAGTAAGTGGGGATTGAGGATGGCGGGGTAAAATTTGAGTGGATGAAATAGGAATGAGGAAAGAGCAAAAGGAGAGAGATTAGTATGTTAAAGCAGATGTAGAGAGAGAATGGAAAAAAACTAGAAAAGTGAAGAAAGGACAAATGGACAGCAGACGATGGAGAGTTAGCAGAAGACACGAAGAAACCAGAAGAAAGTGGCTGGAGCAATTGAAACTGAAAAAAAAATGCACAAAAGGTAGAAAAATATCTCTTTATTGAATTTTTTTTTTATATACTTTATTTTTCAACCACCAACAAATACAATACAAAAGAAATACACATCTCCAAGAAGGGTGGACTCTGATCCCCCTCGGAGTAGTAACAAGACAGAAAAAAAAAAGTGGAAGATCATTTTTCCCCCTTTATATTCCCCTTACCCCACCACCCGCTACCCTCCCCCTACCCCCCTCCACCCTCAGCACACTCCCCAGAACATAGAACCCCCACTGGAACAGTTCCACTCCACACCTCCCACCAATAACTCAGCTACCAACTTGTAGGATCTCATTACGACATCTGGCACTTAACTGTTGGATGTAAGGCTCCCATACACACATAAAAGCTGTCCAACGCTTAACACTGCCCCGCGCCCCCCATCTCTCTGTTAACATCATTTGATGGAAGCAGTTACGCCACTCACCAAAGGTAGGTAGGCTGTGATCCCTCCAAAGGCGAAGAATGGGACCCTTCCCCACCAAACAGGCCTTGCGCACCAACAAGCGTTCCCCCTCTACCACCAGACAAGGAGGATCAAGCCGATCCAGCACCACAAGGGCCCCGGACCAGCGCACCCGTCGCTGTAGCAACCGATTAAGAAAAGCACAGATCTTGGCCCAATAAGAGCACAATACTCTACATTCCCACCACTATGGAACAAGGTCGCCAGTGGCTCCGCGCATTTAGGGCAGCGGCCATCGGTGGTCAGTCGACTACGAAACGCCCTCTGTGGGGAAAAGTGCACTCTGGTTACACATTTAAATTGTATCTCTCGCCAGCGTGTCTCCTGTGTCAGCTTCACAATCCCTTTTAAAATCTGATTGATTGACCCGGGGGGTAAAGCTTCTCCCAACTCCACTTCCCAAGCCACCTCGACCCCTCGATAATCATGGCCTGTACTAATCTGAGCCATACGCTTCTTGAGAATCTTGATCGACGGGGGGCTTTCCCCCCCTAACCCAAAAAATCCCAATATTCGGGCGGACCAGTCAATGTGTAACTCCTCTCACGGTAGAGAGGATATATAATGGGCAATCTGCATATAAGCAAAGCAATGTTTAGCGGGCAAATCATACTCCCTACTCAGGGTCAGAAAGGATTTGCACTGCCCTGACGGCTCCACTACATGTCCAGGATATAGGACGATAAGATCCTACTAGCAAGGGGTCTTTACCCGGTTTAGGGATCAATGTAAGATGGGCATGATTACGTCCCCAATGAAAAGCCCCTTTTTCCGCCCGCTTATTAAAGACCTCGGTCAGGACAGGGCTCACAGACTCGTCCAAAAGTTTATAAAACTCGGCCCCCAAACCATCTGGTCCAGGTGCTTTGTTATAACTAGCTGCTGAAATCACGGAGTGCACCTCTTGCGAAGTTATAGGCTGTTCTAACATCTCCCGCTGTTCAACAGTAAGCTGCGGCAAGTCTAACTCTTTCAAATAATCCCCCAACTCCACGGTGGATGCAGGTTGTGCCTTATATAAATCCTGAAAAAAAGACCGGAAAACCCGAGCAATTGCCACGGACTCTTTCTGCAGTTGTCCCTGATCATCTCGGACGGCTGTCACTAACGAGGAACCCCGCTGACCCTTCAAACATCGAGCTAGCAACTTCCCCGGTTTATTCCCATAGCAATGCAGCTGGTATCTATAATAAAGGACAGATTTCTTGGCTCTCTGATGTAACAGCTCATTGAGATCCACCTGAGCCTCCCACAGCTTTTTCTTATTCACAGCCGTCGGACAACGCGCACATAGCTTGTGCAATCTGGTAGCCAGTCGCTCTAAAACAATTATTCGCTCCGCTATTAACCGACGTTTCCGGGCTGCGAAGCCAATGATATCGCCCCGTAACACTACTTTTGCCGTCTCCCACACCAGTTCAGGATCCTCACTATGGAACTGGAGATCACTCATAAATTCCCTCCATTGCTGCTTCAAAAAATGTTGGAACCGAACATCCTGACACAGCCCAAGGGGGAGTCGCCAAAGTCGTGCTCAGGAAACTATCTATCCCCCACTGCAGCTCCATTCGGACCATCGCATGATCAGATATCTCTAGTGGGCCAATCTGCACCTCATCCGTACGAGCAAAGAGATCCCCCGACACTAAGATATAATCAATTCGAGCACTGGAGCCGTGCGCCCGGGATTGGTGGGTAAAATCCCTTTCCAAGGGATGTAATAGGCGCCAGGGGTCAACCAAGCCCAGTCTACCGCGAAAACGCTGCAACATCCGAGTCGTCGGGATCCTATCTCTCGCCTCCCCTCCTCTAGTAGTGTCAAGGTCCACATCCAAAACCCCATTAAAATCCCCTGCAAGAATCAGCGGATGTTCCGGGAGCTGCTCTATTTTGGAGGCCAGGCCATTATAAAAACTGGGGTCCATCACATTAGGACCATAAAGATTCCCATTAATCACTGGCTTCCCCTCTAGCCGCCCAGCCAGCAAAAGAAATCGCCCGTCCTCCGCAACGATAGCTTTTTCCAGGGCAAAACGGACTCACTTGTGGAACAGGACTGCTACCCCTCCCTTCTTCCCGCGTGCAGGAGCTCCCCATACCTGCCCCACCCAGCCTCTATGGAGTTTACTGTGCTCTTCCTCCGTCTGGTGCGTTTCTTGCAAAAGGGCAACATCACACTGCTGTCGGGCTAGGGCCTGTAAGATTTTATATCGCTTTATTGGACTCCCCAACCCACAGACATTCCAGGTGATAACCTTCAGAGGCATGGGGCAGTGCCAAGATCCAGCCAAGCAGAAAACTCTAATCGCAGCAAAGGAGCTCCCCCAGCCTGGAGCCCCCACTCAACAGCCAGCAAGAAAATACAGAGCCACCTACAAATAAACAGTAGAGTGTGCACTATCCTACCCCCTCGTCTCCCTTCCCCTCCCACCCACCCACCCTGAAGCTAGCAAGTCCACCCATCAGGCTGGACAACTTCCTTATGGCAGTCGAGACAGCCCCAGACTTCCCCAGATCCCACGTTGAGCCTAACTATCTTAGAAATTTCCACTCTCTTTCTAAACACCCTATATTGATATCACAGTACTCTCCACTACCCCCCTCCCCCCCCCCCCCCCCCGCCCTCCACTCATCCCTAAGCCCCAGCACTCCCTGGCCTACTCCATTGGCTATTAGTACTTAGTGCCCATTAGGCCCCTCCCCTCTATCCAGTAACCCAACCTTGCTTTGCCCCCCAAGTCCTCCATCCCCGACTCTAGGGCCCTACACCTCCCTTCCGTAGCAACCCCCCATCCAATGCTCAATAGGTCCACATTTCACCTCCGGAGCCCCTTGTATCAAACCTTCCCCAAACACTGCCTAAGGCCACCATGTAAGCCTACCCATACCACACCCCTAATCCCCGATGCGGTGGGGCTGCCACAGTATTACTCAAAGGATGATATAGGGGGCGCCATCAAGCCGCTAGCGGCCACCATAGAAAAATAAACTAAACATCAAGAAAATATCATTGAGAGAGCATAAACAGCCACTTCTCCTCTCATTCCAAGATTACATCCTCCGCACACCCCCCCCCCCCCCACACACTTTCTTCCACCCCATTCAACCCAAGCTACCTATCACCATCCCCCAGTACAGATGTAATCTCCAGGGTGGTAGCCGATGAGCTGCAAGATTAATCTCCTCGCACCCCCCTAAAGGCCCCACCCGTTGATGCTATCCCTCCAGTGCTGTCTACTCAATGCCGCTTGGTTCCCAGCGGGATATGTGACTGTGATGACCCTCCCCCCCACTACAGCAAACCAACCGACCCATGGCCCCCCCCCCCCCCCGCTCCTCGCCTCCAACCCTTAAATAGGATTAATAACTTGCGGGCTACAGCTCTCCCTCCTTCACTTATGCTTCTCCTCAGTATAAAATAAAAAGGAAGAGAGCACATATGAAACTATACATATAGTTACAGTTAGCAAAAGAATAAGCCCCCCTTCTCCAGGCCTGCGACGGACCCTCACCTGGCCACACAAACTAATATTCCATTCACCCAACGCAAACAAGCAGTGATCTGCACATACAGTTAGTCAGCAAAACAATTGAAACATATGAACAGTTTAACAATGTCGCCATCTAAACAGCTTGGACAAGAGAGCAATTGAAACAGTATGGCCAAATGTAACAGGCCACAGCTTAAACCAGCCAGGAAAATAAACAGTGCCACGCTGTAATCAGAGAAGGAGTAACTGTGATAGTCCAGATCTACATCAGGCCCTTGAGCCCTTCTCTTTCAGCGAGACATCCAAACACCATTCACATTGGCAATACAGGATTCACGAGGGCGAAGTAGCCGGGGCACTCAGAGTTTCCAAAAGAGCGGCAGCCGCTGCCGGTGTCGTCAAGTAGCGGGTCTGTCCCTGGGCCTCTACCCGAAGCCGGGCAGGATACAGCAGTGAGAATCGCACACCTCTGTTCAGCAATTGTGTGCAGACCCCCGAGAAGGCCCGGCGCTGCTGACTAACTAGGGCCGAGTAGTCTTGGAACACGAGGATCGGTTCCGAATCTTGTTGTCGCATCCTTCGGCCCCGGGCAGCTTTCAACACAGCCTCTTTTTGCCAGTAATCCAAGAAGCGTGCAATAACCGCTCGTGGCCGCCTCGCCTGTTCTCTCCGCTGGCCAAGTCTATGCACGCGCTCCAACTTTACGGGGTCATCGCCCTGGTTTTGCAACAAGTTCTCAATCCAAGTCTGCAAATAACCGAAAAGGGCACCATCCGCCACGTTCTCCGGTATCCCGATGAAGCGCAGGTTCTTGCGCCTTCCCCGATTTTCAAGCTCGTCCAGTTTGTCCCCCTGTTGCTTTACCAGGGTCTCCAAGGCCTCCACTTTAGCAGTCAGGGAGTGCTGGGTATCCTCCACATCCGAGACTCGAGTCTCTACTTGGTCCAGCCTCTCGGTAAAATCAGTAAAACGTTGGCTGACAGTCTGTATCTGGTCTGCCAGTTCTTGGAACCGGGTATCTAGCGCCTGGACCACCGCGGCACTCACCTCCGTGACCAGATCTGGAGTACCACCAGATTTCCGACTAGCAGGCGCTCCCTCCGCCATTTTACCCTCTGTGGCTCGCGGCTTCTCCTTTCGCTGCGGCTTCGACGCCATCGGGCTTCGTATCGGGGGGGAAACTGCTTCCAACACCAGATAAATAACCCCTTGGTCCAAGAGAGAGGTATTTGTGGTTAACAGCCACTTTTAAAAGATTTTATAGCTGTTGTGCAGGGCAAGTTACCCGGAGCTGATCGTGACCCGTCCGATCAGCTCATTGCCAAACCGGAAGTCTCTTTATTGAATTTATTAACTGAAATATGCCAGCTCTGGGAAATGTGCATCATTAACGTCTGCGCTTTGTTTAGTACAAGAGGAAATTAATTTATAGTTTTATTTCTACAGTGTTGTTGGGCTTTTGGGGTTCCCAGTTTAATTATTGTCTTCCTGTTTCTACATTGTGATTTCTTGTTTGGTGACCGTCTATGTTCTGCACGTGTAACTGAGCTGAGGTATTCTGTTTATGTAATTCCTATTTGACATTGCCACTTGTTCTCTTTCCCCAGTAGGTCATGTATTATTGTTCTCTGAAATGTATTGGTTTAATATTTGTAGTGTTGCCTTTTGATAGGTAGGGTCTTGTGCTTTGTGAGTCCTGGTAATGCTGTTATGATACGGCAGGTTTGCTATGGGTTCTAAATGGGCAATGTTTGTAGTAGTTCCTAATGTGCTTGGCAGTTGGCACTGGATTATAGTAATGTAGAAATCTTTTAGTCTTTCTTTATCCATATACTCATTAAGAGGCATGTTTACTAAAACTTAATGTGTGGTAACATTATGCAAATATGTATGCAAATGAGGCCCTGCACCAAGTCTCCGCACATGGCCCCGCACCCCTCTTGGGCCGCCCCTGCTCCTCACACCACTTCCCCTCCGAGTAGCTGTCATTTATCGCCCACCCGACAAATTCAAAACAACCTTCCTCACCGACTTTGACTTCTGGCTTTCTGCCTTTATGGATCCCTCCTCCCCCACTCTTATTCTTGGTGATTTCAACATTCACATCGACAATCCCTCCGACCCCCATGCCTCAGAGTTCCTTGCTCTCACCTCCTCGTTTGACCTCCAACTTTGCTTCACTGCCCCCACACACCTACACGGCCACTGCCTTGACCTAATCCTCTTCTCCAATTCCTCTCCCTCAAACTTCCGCAAATCAATTCTTCCCTCATCTGACCATCACCTCTTAACATTTACTCTTCAGCTTCTGCTGTCTCAGCCTCATCCTGTCTCCTCCGACCTATTTAGAAACCTTCATAATATTGATCCCCTGACTCTCTCCTCCACCATTTCTCCATCTCTTTCCTCCATTATATCCTCCAAGTCCATTGACGAGGCATTATCTTCATACAATGCTACACTATCCTCAGCTCTTGACACTCTTGCCCCTCCCACCCCACGCCCTGTCAAACGTTCTACTCCCCAACCCTGGCTTTCACCCATAATCCGTTACCTACCCATCTGCACCCGTTCTGCCAAACGAGCTTGGTCCAAATCCCACTCCCCAGAAGACCTTCTACACTTCAAATTCGTGTTTGGCTCCTTCCAGTCAGCCTTAGCACTCACCAAACAAGACTACTACATCCATCTGACCAACTCCCTTGTCTCTGATCCTCGCCATCTCTTTAATACCCTCAATTCTCTCCTCAAGGTCCCCCCGCCCCCAATCCCGCCCTCCCTTTCTGCCCAAACCCTAGCTGACTACTTCCACGATAAAATCCACAAGATTACCCTCCAATTTCCTACCCCCTCATCTACCTCCCCCTCCCCATTTCTCCCCCATCCATACTCCCCCTGCAACCTTCTCCTTCCCTCCGATCTCTGAAGAAGAAACCACACTCCTTCTTTCCTCCTCCAAACCCACCACCTGTTCATCAGACCCTATCCCCAACCATCTCCT
Organism: Ichthyophis bannanicus; assembly: GCA_033557465.1. NCBI lineage: Eukaryota > Metazoa > Chordata > Amphibia > Gymnophiona > Ichthyophiidae > Ichthyophis > Ichthyophis bannanicus. Next base: position 311,310,578 of record CM066039.1, read on the forward strand.
ACATTCCATCTCCCTCACCATTGTCCCCTCCATCACCCATATCCTCAACCTTTCACTCTCCACTGCAACTGTCCCGTTGACTTCAAACATGCTGTTGTCACACCCCTCCTCAAGAAACCCTCACTTGATCCCACATGCCCTTCTAACTATCGACCCATCTCCCTCCTTCCCTTCATATCCAAATTATTAGAACAAGCAGTCCACTGTCACTGCCTCAACTTCCTCACTTACCAGGCCCTCCTGGACCCACTACAATCTGGCTTTCATCCCCTACACTCCACCAAAACAGCACTCACAAAAGTCACCAATGACCTGTTCCTGGCTAAATATAAGGGCCTCTTTTCTATCCTCATCCTTCTTGACCTTTCCGCTGCCTTTGACACGTTGACCACAACCTTCTCCTCACCACCCTCTCCTCGCTTGGCTTCAAGGACTCCGTACTATCCTGGTTCTCCTCCTACCTCTCCCATCGCTCATTCAGTGTATGCTCTGGTGGCTTCTCCTCTTCCCCTACCCCGCTCCATGTTGGTGTACCCCAGGGATCCGTCTTGGGCCCCCTCCTTTTCTCTCTCTATACCCAAGGCCTTGGCACGTTTATCTCCTCCCATGGCTTTCAGTGCCATCTCTATGCCAATGACGCCCAAATCTACCTCTCCACACCTAATATTTCTCCGGCAACCCAGTCCAAGATTTCTGCCTGTCTTTTGAACATCGCTGCCTGGATGTCTCATCGCCGATTGAAACTGAACATGGCCAAGACTGAACTCCTTGTCTTTCCACCCAATCCTCCCCCCCCCCCCACTTCCCCCTCTCTCAGTCCATGTGGATGGATCTACTATCCTTCCTGTTCCCTCGGCCCGCAATCTAGGGGTTATCTTTGACACCTCTCTCTCCTTCTCTGCTCATATCCAGCTTGTAGCTAAGACCTGATGCTTCTTTCTCTACAACATCAGCAAAATCCGCCCCTTCCTCTCTGAACACTCTACCAAAATGCTTATCCACTCCTTAATCTCCTCTCGACTCGATTACTGCAACCTACTCCTCGCTGGTCTCCCCGTGAGCCATCTCCTTCCTCTTCAATCTATACAAAATCACACTGCTTGACTAATCTTCTGCCAGCCTCGCCATGCCCACATTACTCCTCTTCTCAAGTCGCTTCACTGGCTCCCTGTCCAATTCCGTATCCAATTCAAGCTTCTCCTACTGACATATAAATCCATTCACTCTATGGCCCCTCAATACCTCTTATCTCTTATCTCTCCCTACGTCCCCTCTCAAAATCTGCGCTCCGCTAACAAATCACTTCTATCAATGCCTTTCACCCACACCGCGAACTCCCGACTGCGCTCCTTTCACCTTACTGCACCATACGCCTGGAACAGCCTACCTGCATCTGTGCGACAGGCACCCTCCCTGGCCCTCTTCAAATCCAGGTTGAAGACCCACCTCTTCACCACTGCATTCAGATCCTGACTTCCATCCTCATCTTATCCCAACTCCCATCAACGTTTATGACCAAACTATTGACCAAACTGTACCACACCGTACCTTGCGAAGAACTGACTAATGCTCTGTACTGTTCTGACTAGATTGTAAGTTCCAATGAGCATGACTCTGATGGGCCAGGACCACTGTTCCCTCTAAGCTGTGCGCGTGTGCGCGTGCACACACCTCGCCAAGCGAGCGCACATACTTTACAGCAGAGCGCACAAAAATTACAGTTCTGATTCTGATAGAAAACAACACAGACGTCTTAAAATTTAAAAGTTGTGATTGTAATTACTAGAAATGTTCTGCTTCATTTAGTAATCGTCTATTTTCATTTAAAAATGTGGTGTACATAGTGTATTGTGACGTGTAGTCACATTTTAAAGTATATAACTCCGAGTGTCGTTATGTGGCGCACAAAAATTTAACCTTCCTTCAAAAGCTGCACAGCTGATATTTTATGCGCACACATCTTACAGAAAATTAGAGGGAACATTGGCCGGGACTCTCTCTTGTATGTTGGCTACCTCTTGTAGGTTAGCTGTACAGCGCTGTGTGCGTGGTGCTTTATAAGTGCTGAATAGTCGTAGTAGTAGTAGAGAAAGACATCATGTTTGGCAAGATTGAAGAAAAATGCAAAAGAGGAAGGCCAGCAATGAGATGGATGGATACAGTAACAGCAGCTACGGGTGCCACGCTATCAATGATGAGCTGGCTGACTGAAAACTGAACACAGTTTAGGATAATTATCCAGAACGTCGCCATGAGTAGACACTGACTCGATACCACTTAACAACAATAAGGATGTTAGATTATTTGTCTGAGTAGGGATACAATGGGGGTTACAGCTGTAAAGCCTGACATAGACAGTTTTCGTTATGTATGTGCATTCCCTATATGATATGGGGAATACACATGTATGGCCCGATATTCAGCAGCACCGGCTAGCCATCACCGCTGAAGCTAAGACCTGGATATCCAGCCACCAGCATTGAATTTCCATGTCAGCCAGATAGCGATGAAGCTAACTGGGCAACAACGATATTCAGTTGCTACCCGGTTAGCTTCTTTGGCAAATGTTAGTCCAGCCTTTAATGTGCCTAGCTTTTGCCACGTTATGATAACTGGGCAGTCAATATCACCGTTGCCCAGTTTTCGCCAGATGCCCCCAGAATGCCCCGGTGCTTACCAGCTAGTATCAGGGCATGCAGCGGCAACACCCGTGGGCACTCAGCGGCACTAACTGTGCCTCCTAACCACATTAATCCCTTTAAATATCGGGCCCGTCGATTTCTGACCCACCTAGGCCACGCCCTAAGCACACCCTCTTGCAATTTCTATGTATTATGGACGTCCATGTATAAATTCAGCCATTTCTAAAATCACCGTTTACATGTGGATACCCTTTTCACACATAAATGCTGAATTTTCCATGTGGAAATTGCGAATAAGGCTTCAAAAATAATATTAAATGTGTCTCTGCTCAGACCAATGTCTTAGAAACACTTTATTCATACACGTAAGTTGACAAGTTGCCTCTAGTACTGCTTATCATTTGTAAAGCGCTACAAGACAAACGCAGCGCTGCTATTGATGTTTCCCACTTGCAAAATGGCTCTTCCAGCTCTATGTGACAGCGCATGTGCACTCCTACACATCTATATATGTATTTTAGAAAAGGCTCCACAATTGGCAGAGCCTTTTCCAAAACACTGCCAGAATTCGGTACATTTTGACATCTCAGTTCTAGTCTCCGCACACTATCTAATATTTGCTTTCATCTGTATGCTATCTCCAGATGTATCTTTTTCAGTTTCCTGGTCAATAAAAACCATTTTTAAATTGAAAAATTGCAATTATGAAATAAAGTCAGACAATTACTGAATGATATAACTCATTAAAGGGGTACGTTTTTATAAGGTTGCCTAACTTATGTGGTGTGTATGTCGATAACAAACACCAGTTTTCAAAGGGAAAATATCCTATGGGAAGTACAGGCACATATTTACACCCGCTAGTGTATTTAGTATGCAACATTTTCCTGACTTTTTTTACATGTATATTTTATAAACTGTGAGCATAAATACTAATCCCTCACCAATTCCATCTCTGCACAAGTTGGATAAACATAAGATATGCCAGACTGGGTCAGACCAAGGTCCATCAAGCCCAATATCCTGTTTCCAACAGTAGCCAATCCAGATCACAGCAGGTTACCAAAAAGACACACAGATCTCACAATGCTTGTATTGGGGCAAGCAGTAGAATTCCCAGGTCCTTTTTAATAATGGTTTATGGAACTTGTTCAAACCTTTTTTAAATCCAGCTACACTAACAGCTTTTACTACATGCTCCAGTAATGAATTCCAGAGTTTGATTACACGTTGAGTGAAAAAGATACTTTCTCTTATTAGTCTTAAATGTGTTAAACTGTAGCTTCATTGCATGTCCCCTAGTCTTTCTACCTTTTAAAGGCATAAGCAATCGATCTACGTTTACCCGTTCCACTCCGTTCATTAATTTATAGACCTCTATCATATCTCCCCTCAGCCATCTCTTTTCCAAGTTGAAGAGCCCTAACCTTTTAAGCCTCTCTTCATAGGGGTATCCTTCCATCCCCTTACTATTTTGGTGACCCTTCTCTGTATCTTTTCTAATTCTGCTATATCCTTTTTAAGATGTGGTGACCAGAATTGCACACAATATTCAAGGTGCGGTTGCACCATGGAACCATACAGAAGCATTGTAATATCCTTTGTTTTATTCTCCATTTCTTTTCTTATGATTCCTAGCATTCTATTTGCCTTCTTGGCCACTGCTGCACACTAGGTGAAGGGTTTCAACATGTTATCCATGATGATGCCTAAATCTTTTTCCTGGATGATGATTCCTAATGTGGAACCTTGCATTGTGTAATGTCACAACCCCATCCCTTTAGCCACGGGCTTAAAGGTCAGGGTGGACATTATTGTTGTATTGAATATAGAAAGTTTTGTTAGCCCAAAAGCCTTCTGGTACTAGTAGTCCCTTTCTTCATAATGAATAGTTGTGTAAGCCATGTGAATGGTAAAGTATAGGGTTTTATTCCCTTAATGCACAAAAGGTTCAAACAAAGACAACAGGATTTTCACCTTGTTCAGGATTTTCACATAAGGTATTTACATAGGTCAAAAACTTGGATATGCTTCACAGTCTTTGTTAGTTATGCAGGGTTCAAACAAAACAGGTTATACAAACAAAAGCAATGCTTCTTCTTCCAGCTTGTCAAACAAAACTGTGTTTCAAAAGTATATCCTGCATGCTATATTTCTCTCAAGGATTCTAAACTCCCAGTACAACAAAACGTACAGTCCATAGGGCATTCAGTTAGCAACGGGTCAGGTTCAACAGCAGGGGCGGCCCAAGGGGGGTGCGGGGCCATGTGCGGAGACTCGGTGCGGGGCCTCATTTGCATAAGTGGCCTCATTTGCATAAATATTTGCATAATGTTACCATATACTAACTTTTAGTAAACGTGCCTCTTAATGAGTGTATGGATAAAGAAAGTTGTGAAGGGAGAGTGTCTCCCTCGTGTCTCTGTTAAGCCCGCAGGGGCTGATGGGAAATTTCCCATCTGCCCCTGCAGGCTTAACAGAGACGAGAGGGAGACACTCTCCCTTCACAACTCTCAAAGCCGGCACGGAGGGGCTCAGCCATCACGGAGGGAGGGAGGGAGGGATTCAGCCGGGCAGAGGGGGCCCCGCGGGACAGTCCATTCTGCTGCTGCCGTGGCGGCAGCGGTAGCAGCCAGCGTTTTTTTTTTTAATTTAATTTTGAAAAAAGCAGAATGTTCTTTGCACGGGGCCCCCTGAAACGCGGGGCCCTGTGCAAAAAACATTCTTGCTCAGTGGACGGGCCGGCCCTGTTCAACAGGGTCTATCTGCATAGCCTCTTGTTCTGCTGAGATATCTGTGGCCCCTGAGCTTTCCCCATATATTCCTGGTTTTACTTCAGAACTTCTTCCTAAGGCTCTCCAGCCTGGCTGTACCCAGTCTGGCAAATATGCAACAGGACTTTTGGTAAGCACTCTTTCTATAGGTTCCCAAACCTTTCTCCAGCTGCCTTGGCTGCTCTTACGGCTCCCTGGCTTCCAGGCCTTTCTGTGACCCGGCCTCAGTTCCTGGTTCAGATCTATGTCTCTTAGACTCCTGGGCTGAGTCTGGTTCACCCACCTCTGAACTCCTTGGGGCTCGCATACAGGGGAAGAAGCATGAAGGTACCTCTGAACTCTTGGGTCTGTGTCTCTGGTATTCTCCTTGGACAAGCAGGATGTGTCAGCCACACCTGGTGGTGGTGACGTCATCCGACGGTGCCGTGACGGAAGTGCTCTCTAGAGCTCAGAGTTTCTGAGCATGTGCGAATGGCCCCACCTCCCCAGCCCACCCCTAGCCAGATCAGTTCTTTTTCTTCCGCCTTGCCTCAAGATGGATGTTCAGCTCTCTCTGAAAGAATCTACAGTTTTTCCTTCTACTACAATGCTGGGCTTAAAAAAATGCCCACAATGCAGCCGCAAGATGAACTCTACTGATACTCACCGGTGCTGCTTTCGTTGCCTCGGAGCATCCCACAATGTCGAGGACTGTGCTGCCTGCTCCAAGATGTCCCCCAGGGCCATAAGGCACAGGGGGCATACCCTTAAGGACTACCTCGCATCCGCATCGGGCTCCGGTTCCAAATCCAAGGACCCCTCAGCCACCAAGAATAAAGGCACTAAAAAGAAATCCGCGTCCAAATCAGCCGACAAAGGACTGCTAGACGTGGCCTCTGCTTCGGCATGGGATGCGCCCTGCAGGGCCTCTATCCCCGGCCGTTCTGAGCTGCTCCTCAACTCCTCGCAAGCCCACAAAGTGTTTTCGGTGAGTACTCCGACTCACGCGGCTATTTCCAGTGCCCCAGACTCATCAGCGGCCGGGCAAGATGGCGCCGGCATCGTGGCCCACAGTAGCTCCGCCCTCCGGCCTCTCATTGGCCCAGCCGCCCAGTTTTCCCCTAACTCCGCCTCCGGCTCCGCCCACCCGAGCAGAGGGAACCCTTCTACCCGCCCCGACGTCTCTGACTCACCACATCAGCACGGGGAGTCCCCACCACGTCAGCGCGGGGAGTCCCCACCACAGGGGACCTATGATGCTGCCAGCCCGCGCCGATGTAGGGAATCCCCCTCGCGTTCTAGCCATCAGCGCGGAAGAGAGAAGAGCCGTCGGAGCGGATCCGCAGCAACCTCAGGCAGGAACGCGGATCAAGCCCACGGCTCCAATAGGCACAAAATCAGATGCTGCGGCAGCTCTAACAGCAACGGCGGGCACAGGGCCGACCGGGACGGCGGCTCCAGCTCACGCCACAAGCGCAAAGCTAAAGGACACAAAAAACAGCATCGCTCTCATCGCAAGAGGCAGCTCTCATCCAGCTCGTCCTCTTCCTCCTCAGACGCCTCCTCCCGCTCTACTTCTTCCAGGAGACCACATTCAGAGTGTTCTGCGGAGGCTAGAACATCAGAGGCCATACTTCAGCTCCTCACTCGACTTGTACAGCAGACTGCTACCCCTACAGAACCAGCACAGGAGCAATGCCAGGACAAAGGACAAATTCACAGGGACAAATCCATTGCATCCTCGGCTGCTTCCAGTTTGCCTCGCCGCAGCCCCTCTCTGTCTCCTGCCAGAATTTCTCCCTCCCCAGAGCGCAATGTATCTTCTGGTGAGGATGGAGCCTTGTCCTCATATGAAAGTGACGGCGAGGATGCGGGCCTGGGTTCCTCCACTTCCAAGGGCACTTCCAACACTCAGCCAGACAACCCAGAGGAGCCTCAGCACGCCCTCCCACCTGAGGATCTCACCTACCCAAAATTCTTACGGAAGGTGACAGACAAACTGCGCTTGATGACAGAGGACTTGTCCACTGAGAAGGAGCCAGAGGTCATGAAGTACCTCAATGCTCCTAAGCCAGCGCTTGCATTGCCTCTACACAAAAAATTGCAGGACGCCCACACCACAGTATGGCAATCCCCAGCCTCCGGACGCGCCTGTCACAAGAGACTGGAGACAAAGTACCTCCTGCATCCAAGTCCAGCCTTCCAAAAGGCACAGCTGCCACACCAATCTATCGTGGTCTCATCAGCTTTAAAGAAGGTCAAGTCCTCTCGCAGCCAATCCAACCACCCGCCAGGCCGAGACCCTAAGCTCCTCGACGAGGTAGGCAGGAAAGTCTACCAAGGGGCAATGCTCAATGCCAGGGTGGCGGCTCACCAGTTCCAGCACATCCTCTTCCAGGACGCCCTGATGGCCGACCTCAAGGAGAGCTTGTCCGCCCTCCCTAAGGAAAACCAACAGGTAGCCTCCGCCGCACTGCAAGACCTGGCCGAATGCAGCAAGCACTTGATGAGCACTGCGTTCGATGCCTTCGACACAGCCGTCAGGACCGCAGGCACAGCCATTGCGGCCCGGCGCTGGGCGTGGCTCCGCGCGTCCGGCCTCAGAGAGGACACTCACAGCAAGATTGCGGATGCCCCCTGCACAGGCGACTCCCTTTTTGGGGACAAGGTCGCAGATACGGTGAACGACCTCAAGGAACACTGTACCACTTTGCAGATACTGGCAGCGGACGGACTCGAACGTCACTCTGCTTCCCAGAGAGGGAGTAATTACCGTAGACCCTATTACACCTCTAAGAAGTATAGTGCTGCCAGGAAGTGGCAGGCCCCAAGGTACAAGCAGCCTTACCACTCCTCCTCTTTTCAAAGGCAGCAGCCGCGAGACCGCAAACAGAGGAAGCAAGCCACATCACAGGCCGCAAAGACCGCGGCCTCCTTCTGACAACCAACTGCAGACGGGAACACCCCCGGTAGGCCAAAAATCGCTACCTGTGGGCGGCCATCTCACTCATTTCCTACATGCCTGGCAGACCATCACAACCGACAAATGGGTGCTACAAATCATCGAGTCGGGCTACTGTCTGAACTTCGCTTTCCCGCCTTGGCAAGCCAAACAACCTGTCAGCGAGACGCCCCCACACCTCGCTGCAGCAATGTCAGAACTCCTACAACGCCTGCTCACCTCCCGTGTGATAGAACCGGTACCCCCGGAACAATTCAACACTGGATTTTACTCCTGGTACTTCCTGATTCCCAAGAAGTCCGGTGGCCTGCGACCAATACTGGACCTCCACAAGCTCAACCTTGCCCTCGCGAAGGAGAAATTCAGGATGTATTCCCTCAATTCAATCCTTCCGCTCCTCAAAGCAGGGGACTGGCTGGCTACCCTAGATCTTCAGGACGCATACTCACACATTCCAGTTCACAGAGACCACAGGAAGTTCCTACGCTTCATAGCAATGGGCCACCACTACCAATACCGGGTGCTGCCCTTCGGGTTGTCCCCGGCACCCAGGATCTTCATGAAATGTGTAGCCGTGGTAATGGCACACCTTCGCATAAAAGGCATCGCCATTTTTCCCCACCTGGACGACTGGGTCCTCTCTGCCCCTTCACCTGCCGATCTGCGGAACGCGGTGCACACAGCCACGGGCACGCTAGCCGCAATGGGATTCCTCCTCAACAAAGAGAAGTCTCGCCTACTACCGACTCAGTCTACAGAGTTCATCGGAGCGATCATCGACACCAGCTCCTCCAAGGCGTATCTGCCGGAGCAGAGAGTAACGGCCATTACATCCCTGGCCGAGAAGGTCTCCTCGACCAGGCAGTCCACGGCGCGCTGCATCTTGCGCCTTCTCGGACACATGGCAGCCACTACCTCAGTCCTTCCTCTGGCGAGACTCCGCATGCGCCCCTTGCAGTGGCACCTCTGGGCCCAATGGAAGCAACTTTCACAGCCCCTGCATACCCGTATCCACATCACCACACAAATCAAGAAGGATCTCCGTTGGTGGACAAACCCGAGCAACCTGTCCATGGGCCAGGATCTCCAACTTCCCAGCCATCAGATTGTCCTCACCACAGATGCCTCTGCCACGGGCTGGGGAGCCCACCTTGCTTATAAAGCTGTTTCTTAGGTAAGGATTCTGTCCCTCTGACCAGGTGTATCTGATTATGCTTTGAATTAGTTCTTGCATCATCTGTGGTGAACAGCGCCCTCCTGAGCCTATGGAAACGGATGAAAATCCTGAGGTTCGGCAGGATTTATGCCTATTTGAGAAACCAAGGAAGAAAGAGAGACTCTATTCCACAGAGCTGAGCATGGAGACCAGCCCAGGGGAGGAGTCCTGCAGTCCTGATTGGGCACACCCTGCCCTTGGAAGGGGCGTGTCCAGGAGAAAACGTGGTTTTAAACCAGAGCATGGCTTTGCTAGTCAGAATGAGAATGGGATTGAGAGGAATGAGGAGAAGGAGAGGAGAAAGAAGGAGAAGAGGAAGAATGATTGGTAGTCCAGAAAACAGTATGCTGATACTTGGGAACCTGGCATTGGAAAGAGACCTGAAAAGTTCTATTCAGAGGCAGTGAGTAGAAGTCCCAAGGAGAGAGGACCTAGCCCTGAAATAGATAACCGTTGGAAGGCGCAGCCCTGGGAAAGGAAGCCTTCAAGGCAGGCACAAGAAAGAAAACAATCATTCTGTGAAGTACCGTTTGAGCCAGAGAGCAACAAACATTCTAACAGCTGGAGAACGTTGGAGCCATCTGAAGTCAGAACGGCATGGCAACAAGTAAGTGAATTGCCACAAAGTTTCCAGGCTGAACGTAAAGCTTCCTGTGTGTGAAACATTAGCAAAAGAGACTAGCAGTTACTCTGACACAATTAATCTAAGAGAGGAGAAAATAAACAGCCTTAAGCCAGAGGGAAGTTGTATAGCTGATAGCAATTCCCTATCTCACAAACAGCAGGCTGAATTGCTCCTACAGAGTTTTAAGCAGTTTTTAGAGTTGCAAGCTAGAAGACAGTCAGTGTTACCAGAAGCCAGTAATTCCATACAGCTTGAAGAGTTAACACAAGATAATACAGACTTACCAGATTGTGAGAGCATGGATTGCACGGTCTGCTGTGTAGAGATGCCAAGCTGAAGGAAACTGCTTTTTACCGTATGTGAATTGAATGCTACGGAGCTGTTGCATTGCCTTGCTGAGAAAGCTCTAATTATGTGCACCTGATTTTCCCCAGCACTGTGAAGGTAACAGTGGCTGAAAGAGGCTGCAGTGAATCTAACTGACTCTTGGGGCAAAGTGAGTAATTTGCTGAGAAGTGAAAAGAAGCAGTTATACTTTAAGTTGCCTTTATCCTAAGTTTTCCTGTTAGCATTTGAAGCACCTATTTTGTTTGCATTTATTTGCCATGTGATGGAACAATATCCTTTACTATAATAAATATTCTGGAAACCCCATAACTACAACTCTTTATTTCGGAGCGAGAGGAGCAGGAACTACAATACCCAGCATTCCCTGGATACAGGTTACTCTCCTTCCTCACGAAGCATCAGACCGCCGCTCCTGTCTTTAGCCCCAAGGCCGGGCAGGAGCGCCGCACATCCCAACCTGGGCATGTCAGCCTACCTTCTGAATCTCCGTGCATGCTCCCTCTAGCTGCACTTCTCACTAACTGCAGTTTATGTATATAATTTCCTTTAAAGAAATCAGTGTTTTCTTCTACCTCCATGGGTTTACTGGCGTCTGCTTCATCACAGTAACCATAGTTTGAATTGTTCTTTCCTAGGTGCATAACTTTGCATTTGTCCACATTAAATTTCATCTGCCATATGAACATCCAGTCTTTCAATTTATCAAGGTCCTCTTGCAATCTTTCACAATTGCCTTGGGTTTTAATAATTTTGAATTATTTTGTGTCATCTGCAAATTTGATTACCTCACTCCTTATTCCCATTTCCAGGTCATTTATGAATATGTTAAAAAGGAGTGGACCCAGCACAGATCCCTGGGATACTTCACTATTCATTCGCCTTTCTCCATTGGGAAAATTGGCCACTTAGCCCTACCCTCTGCTTTATATCTTTTAACCAGTTCCTGATCCACAATAGTACACAGTCTCCTATCCCATGATTTTTTAATTTCTCCAAGAGCCTCTCATGAGGGACCTTGTCAAAGGCTTTCTGAAAATCCAGATACACTATATTGACCGGTTCACTTTTGTCTACCTGTTTATTCACACCTTCAAAAAATGCAACAGATCAGTAAGACAAGACCTTCCTTGGCTAAAGCTATGTTGGCTTTCTCCCATTAAACCATGAGTATCAATATGATCAGTAATTTTGTTCTTTATAATGGTTTCTACTGTTTTGCCTGGTGCTGACATCAGGCTCACTGGTCTGTAGTTCACAGGATCACTCCTGGAACCCTTTTTAAAAATTGGTGTTATATCGGCTTTTTGCCAATCTTCAGGTATTACAGATGATTTCAATGATAGTACACAGATTACTAATAGTAGGTCTGCAATCTCTTATTTCAGCTGTTTCAACACCTTTGGATGTATAACATCTGGTCCAGATGATTTGCTACTCATAAGAACATAGGATATTCTATATTGAGGCAGACCAAAGTCCATCAAGCCCAGTATCCTGTTTCCAACAGTGGCTAATCTAGGTCATAAGTACTTAGCAGTTTCCCCAAAAGACACAGGTTCCATAATGCTTGTATTGGGTCAAGCAGTGTTATCCTGGGTCCCTTTTAATAATGGTTTATGGACCTTTCCTCCAAAAACTTGTCCAAACCTTTTTTAAACACAGCTACACTAACAGCTTTTACTACATCCTTTGGAAACAAATTTCAGAGTTTGATTACCCGTTGTGTGAAAAAATATTTTCTCTTATTAGTCTTAAATAGGTTAACCTGTAGCTTCATTGCATGTCCCCTAGTCTTTCTATATACTGATGACATAAACAATCGATCTACGTTTACCCGTTCCACTCCATTCATTAATTTATAGACCTCTATCATATCTCCCCTCAGCCATCTCTTTTCCAGGTTGAAGAGCCCTAACCTTTTTAGCCTCTCTTCATAGGGATATCCTTCCATCCCCTTTACCATTTTGGTGGCTCTTCTCTTGACCTTTTCTAATAACACTATATCCTTTTTAAGATAAGGCGACCAGAATTGCACACAATATTCAAGGTGCATTCACACCATAGAACAATACAGAGGCATTATAATATCCTTTGTTTTATTTTCCATTCCTTTTCTTATGATACTTAGCATTCTATTTGCTCTTTTGGCTGCTGATGCACACTCAGTGGAGGGTTTTAACATGTTATCCACAATGACATCTAAATCTTTTTCCTGGGTGGTAGTTCCTAATGTGGAAACTTGCATCATGTAACCATAGTTTGGGTTGTTCTTTCCTAGGTGCATAACTTTGCACTTGTCCACATTAAATTTCATCTGCCATTTTGATGCCCAGTCTTCCAATTTATCAAGATCCTCTTGCAATTTTCCAAAATTCTCATTAAAATAGTTTTGTGTCATCTGAAAATTTGATAACCTCATTCATTATTCACATTTCCAGGTCATTTATGAATATGTTAAAAAGGAGCGGACCCAGCACAGATCCCTGGGGTACTCCACTATTCACCTTTCTCCATTGGGAAAATTGGCCATTTAGCTCTACCCTCTGCTTTCTATCTTTTAACCAGTTCCTGATTCACAATAGTACACTGCCTCCTATGCCATGACTTTTTAGCTTTGCCAAAAGTCTCTGATGAGGGACCTTGTCAAAGGCTTTCTGAAAGTCCAGATACACTATATCAACCAACTCACCTTTGTCTACCTGTTTATTCACACCTTCAAAAAAAAACATAACAGATTAATAAAACAAGATCTTCCTTGACTAAAGCCATGTTGGCTGTCTCCCATTAAACCATGACTATCTAGAGTTCAGTAATTTTGTTCTTTATGTTGGTTTCTACCATTTTTCCCAGTATTGACGTCAGGTTCACCGGTCTGTAGTTTCCTGGATCACCACTGGAACCCTTTTTAAAAATTGGTGTTAGATTGGCCATCCTCCAATCTTCAGGTATTACAGATGATTTTAATGATAGTTCACAGATTACTAATAGCAGGTCTGAAATTTCATATTTCAGTTCTTTCAACACCCTTGGATATATACCATCCAGTCCAGGTGATTTGCTACTCTTCAGTTTATCAAATAGTTGTAATACATCTTCCCAGTGTATCGATATTTCTTTCAATTCTTCCACAGTATCACCTTTAAATATCACTTCAGTCATGGGTAACATCCCTACATCTTCCTCAGTAAAGACCGAAGCAAAGAATTCATTCAGTCTCTGTGCTATGGCCTTGTCCCTTCTTAGTGTCCCCTTTACCCCTCTATTATTTAATGGTCCAACTGACTCACACAGACCTCCACACAGCTAAGCCTATAACTTTCTAACTTATCTCTGCTGGTTTCTTATTGCAAATATATAATTTAACTGTTGGTTATACGTTAGGTTTTGGAGATATTGCTAATATAGATTTTAACTGTTGGCTATACATTACGTTTTGGGATATTCTGACTGTGTGCTTTCCTTGTGTAGCCTTAAATCAGATATCTGAGTGTGCCCACAGTTCAGATAAAGCCTACGGGCCAGGGACACCAGTGGTATTCAGCTACTTGGAATAGAAATACTTACATTGCAGGTGACCTGAGTCTCCAGATTACGTTAGAAGCAAAGGTATCAGAGACCTTTTGCACAGTAGGCAGATAAATAGAAATACAAAAGTTTATTTTGGATAATTCTGCTCCATTGTTTGGTGCAAGCCTGCTCCCAGGGAGGGGCTAATTTAGATCATCTAACACTTGGCCTCACATACCGGTCAGAGCTAGTCTGCACAGCCTGCGGAGACCTCCACACAGCTAAGCCTACAACTTTCTATCTTATCTCTGCCTTTTCTTGTTGAAAATATAGAATTTAACTGTTGGTTATACTTTAAGTTTTGGGGATATTGCTAATATAGATTTTAACTGTTGGCTATACATTAAGCTTTGGGATATTCTGACTGCCTGCTTTCCTTGTGTAGCCTTAAATCAGATATCTGAGTGTGCCCACAGTTCAGGTAAAGCCTATGGGCCATGGACACATTTTCAGAGCTCTGCCCGCCTTTTGGGTCCTGCGTGTGGAACGGGAAGAATTTCAAAGAATGCTACCCCAGAAGTTCTGGATTTCAACTTCCTACCTAAAATACTAAATTTAGTCTCCAGAACCTCCCTACCACATTTTCCTATTTCATTGGTACCAACATGTACCAAGACAGCAGACTCCTCCCCAGTACTATCTAAGAATTTGTCTAGGTGGCACGTGAGGTCTGCTACCTTCGCACCAGGCAGGCATGTTACCAGGCGATCCTCACGTCCACCAGCCACCCAGCTATCTACATGCCTAATGATCGAATCACCAACTATAACCGCTGTCCTAACCCTTCCCTCATGGGCACATAGCCCTGGAGAAATGTCTTTGGTGTGAGAGGGTTTTACATTACCTGGAGGACAGGTCCTAGCTACAGGATCACTTTCTGCCACACCAGGGTGATGCTCTCCTGTCACATGACCTCTCTCCTCCATGGCAACAGGGATGCTGCTAGACTGGAGGTGGGACTTCAGTACTATATCCCTATAGGTCTCATCTATGTACCTCTCTGTCTTCCTTATGTCCTCCAAGTCTGCTATTCTAGCCTCCAGAGATTGAACTCGTTCCCTGAGAGCAAAGAGCTCCTTGCATCTAGTGCACACTTAAGACCCCTCACCAACTGGGAGAAAATCATACATGTGACACTCAACGCAAAAGACTGGAAAACCTCCATCTTGCTGCTGGACTACTGTCTGCATCTTAGTTTTAAGGTTGTGTTTAGGTATTTAAGTTCTTTACCTACTAAGGGTGTGTGGGGATACTTATACTAATAAAGCTACACCTAATACGTTTAATGTACTTTGTTCACCTGAAGCTTAATTAATCTCAGATCCTTAATGTATGCCTGATGAGGTTAAATAGCTGCACCTGAGAGTGAATATGATACCACCTTTCCTTTGAGAGGTTTATGTACAATAAAGGTACAATTATCCCAGGGGTGGGTGAGTGTTGGGGAGGAAGGGAGGGAAAAAGACTTATTAAAAGCTGGCTGCTATACAGTACCCTGTCCTGTGCTTCTAAGGCAATCTGTGACCAATTTGCAGGGGGAGTCCCACAGCCCTTGCTTGGATAGAGGGAGTCTTGGGATCTAAATTTAACGAGAAAGCTCCCTGCTGTGTTTTAAATTTAAACTGAAAGCTCTTTGCTGCTACTAGGCTCTAACTGAGTACAAAATTTAAACTAGAAGCTCTCTGCTGGGTTCTAAATTTAACCAGAAAGCTCTCTTCTGTGTTTTAAATTTAAACTGAAAGCTCTTTGCTGCAACTAGGCCCTGACTGATTTAACAAATACACTGGGTTCACAGATTAATCAGATTTAATCTAAAGAATTCCTTTTTTCTCCAAGATTTAGAACAATTCCCAGAAGTAAATACTTAAAATTGCAGCTCTCTCTCCAGAAGTAGCAGTCCCTTTTTGTAGTCCTTTAAGACTCATTTTATTCAGTCTCTCCGCTATGGCCTTGTCCCCTACTCTTTAGTCTATCAATTAGTTGTAATACATCTTCATGGTTTATCAATATTTCTTTCAATTCATCTGATGCATCATCTTTAAATATCATTTCAACCATGGGTAACGTCCCTACCTCTTCTTTAGTACTGGGCAAAAAGTTTAAACGTGCTCAGGTGCGACTGCAGCAGCAGCACCCAGCCCCAATCAGGATCGGCAACAGAGGAGCAGGAATGGAGGATACTCTGACTCCCCTGCAGCAGAGGCCAATCAGGGCTCTCCCAGGACACCACCAGGAACTTTAAAAGTTTAAACACGCTCAGGCAGGCCGGTGCCTGAGGCATGGGCCCGTAGAGGAAGGGCACAAAACACCTACAGAAGACAAACTAAAGGTGAGGACCGAAAGGAGAACCATACCGACCCTCCATGCAAACAACCCTATGTTATACACGTCCCTCAGCAACAGTGAACAAGCACGCTATATCCTAACGCTGTACTGCAACCTCAGGAGGGTGGTGCATGGGTCTGACACTGTAGGATGTGGGATATCACAGAAAGAAAATCAGAATAAAGGGCATCCACCCTTTTGCCAACAGCACAAGAATATAACACTCATTAACAAAAAAAAATGGATACCAAACTCACATCTATTCTCGTATTAGTTACCTGCCTCCTACCTCTTCTACAAAGACAAGCCAAAGCCTTCCCAGCATATTGCAATATTCCAATTGCACTATTACCAACAGGCATACAATTTAACACTCTATCGCATCTCTATCCCAAGCATCCAATCAAGCGCACACAAAAACTCATACCCATCAGATACACCAACCTAATACAAACCAAGAACAAAAACCCAGTACTGGAAACCATGGTCAACTGCACATTAATTAATGCTAGATCAGTTAGAAATAAAATAAACACAATAGTAGACTACATTCAAGACAACAACACAGACATAATGTGCATAACAGAGACATGGCTCTCAGAAACCTACCAAGTACTCCTAAATCAAGTCACGCTGCACACATAACATGGCATTTAACTGTCCAAGAACACACAAGCGAGGAGGAGTGCTGAAACTTGCCAAGACTCACTTTAAATTCAAAATGATCTCAACTATCAGTACAGAGGAAAGCAACACTGTGATTATTTCAAATACATCACATTTTGCTTCTCTTACAGAGCCCCAACGACAAAACGGATGAGCTCTCATCAGTACTAGAAGCGATATGCACCCTCTCCTCATATCACAAATCCATGCTGACAATGGGGGACTTCAATCTCAAGTCCACAACCCAAAAGGAGGCTGACTCCTTAAAGCCATGGAGGCCATGAACCATATCCAATTAATACACAAACCCACAATCAGAAAGGGCTCCATCCTTGACATCGCCTTCACTCCACCCACCCTGATAAATGACAAATACATAACACCACCCCCCCCCCCCCCCCCCGCCAACTACAACACCAGCCCCCTGGTCTGATCACTATATAATATCATTTAACACAATGATTCCCATAATAACATAATAAGTTCCCCTAGTCGGCAGGGGATGGCAGGCCTAGTTGGACATCGGAGGAGGTAGGAGGGGGTAGAGGAGATTCCCCACAGCTTGACTCTGGCCTTGGGAGGCCAGATCAAGGGTCAGGCTCTGAGGAATACAAAAAACTGTTCGACAGCCGGGGATCACGGCTCCTGAATGGAGCCACAGTGCTATGGCAACCAGACGCCATGGCACCGCAGCTCCATTCAGGAGCCTTGACTGAGTTAGCCGGGCAAGGCCTTTACATGCAGGCCGATTGGGATCGGGGTCCCAGTCTACACATTCAGGCCTGGATGCAATTCTGATCCCCTGGGGCTAGAATTGCCTTGCGGGATCAGAATCCCATCTAACTCTGTGCGTCCGGTTCCAACTGGGCGCAAAGAGGCCCGGGACATCCAGGACAGAATCGGGCCCATAAGAAAGAACAATTCTTGAATGAAATATTACCTAGACTGGACCACAAGCACACTGACCTTGAAAGTATAATTGAGAAATGCAGCCACTTCATCACAAATGTAGCAGCGGCACCATGTAAAACAGCTACAGCATAAAAGAAACCACAAACCCCCTGGCACTCAAAAGAAATCAGAGAAGCCAAAAGGAATCTCAGAAACAGGGCCAGCCCGTCCATTGAGCAAGAATGTTTTTTGCACAGGGCCCCGCGTTTCAGGGGGCCCCGCGCAAAAAACATTCTACATTAGCAAAAGCAGACTAAAAAATAACAAATGGCTGCTGCTACCGCTGCCGCCGTGGCAGCGGCAGAATCAAATGTCCTGCCGCGGGGCCCCGCCTGCCCGGCAGAGCCTCCCTTCACCATCAGCTCCAGAGTCCCTCCCAATGCGCGGGCTTTCAGAGCCACGAGAGCTTCTCTGACCTCTCGCGGCTCTGTTAATCCTGCCGGGGCTGATGGGAAATCCCATCAGCCCCGGCGAGATTAACAGAGCCGCGAGAAGAAAGGGAAACTCTCACGGCTCTGAAAGCCCGCGCATTGGGAGGGACTCCGGAGCTGATGGTGAAGGGAGGCTCTGCCAGGCAGGCAGGGCCCCGCGGCAGGACATTTGATTCTGCCGCTGCCACGGCGGCAGCGGCAGCAGCAGCAGCAGCCGTTTTTTTTTTTTAAATCTGTCAGGGCTGATGGGGGGAGGGGGTTAGGACTGGTAATGGGCTATGGGGGGTTAGGACTGGTAATGGGCTATGGGGGGGCTAAGATTGGAAGTGGGTTGATGGGGGAGGGGGTTAGGACTGGTAATGGGCTATGTGGGGTTAGGACTACTAATGGGCTATGGGGGGGCTAAGAATGGAAGTGGGTTGATGGGGGAGGGGGGTTAGGACTGGTAATGGGCTATGGGGGGGTTAGGACTACTAATAGGCTATGGGGGGGCTAAGACGGGAAGTGGGCTGATGGGGGGTTAGGACTGGAAATGGGCTGATGGGTTAGGATGTAATGGGCTATAGGGGGGCTAAGACTGGAAATGGGCTGATGGAGGGGTGGTAGGACTGGTAATGGGCTATAGGGGGGGCTAGGACTGGAAATGTGCTGATGGGGGGTTAGGACTGGTAATGGGCTATTGGGGTGCTAAGACTGTAAATGGGCTGATGGGGGGGTGTGGACTAGTAATGGGCTATGGGGGGCTAAGACTGAAAATGGGGTGATGGGGGAGCTTAGGACTGGAAGTGGGCTGATGGGGGGCTTAGGACTGGTAATGGGCTATGGGGGGGCTAGGACTGGTAATGGGCTGGGGGGTGGCTAGGACTGGAAATGGGCTGAGTGGAAGGAGGGCTTGAACTGCAAATAGCTGATGGGGAGGGGGGCTTGGAATGGAAATGGGCTGTAAGGGGAGGGAGCTAGGACTGGAAATGGGCTGAGTGAGTGGGGGCTAGGACAGGAAATGGGCTGATAGAGGGCTAGGATAGGACTGGAAATGGGCTGTTGGGGGGGCTTGGATTGAAATGGACTCATGGAGAGGCTAGAACTGGAAGTAGGCTCATGGAGGGCTTGGATTGGAAATGGGCTGAGTGGAGGGAAGCTAGGTTTTGACATGGGCTGATGATGGTGGGGCTAGGAAAGGACTAGAAATGGGCTGATGGGGGGCTGGGATTAGAAATGGGCTGATGGAGGGAATCGGATGGGGAGCTAGGACTTGAAATGGGCTGATGATGGTGGGGCTAGGAAAGGACTAGAAATGGGGTGATGGGGGACTTAGGACTGGAAGTGGGCTGATGGGGGCTTAGAACTGGTAATGGGTTATGGGGGGCTTAGGACTGGTAATGGGCTATGGGGGGGCTAGGACTGGTAATGGGCTGGGGGGGTGGCTAGGACTGGAAATGGGATGAGTGGAAGGAGGGCTTGAACTGCAAATAGCTGATGGGGACAGGGGCTTGGAATGGAAATGGGCTGAGTGGAAGGAAGGCTTGAACTACAAATAGCTGATGGGGAGGGGGGCTTGGAATGGAAATGGGCTGTGAGGGGAGGGAGCTAGGACTGGAAATGGGCTGAGTGAGGGGGGGCTAGGACAGGAAATGGGCTGATGGAGGGCTAGGATAGGACTGGAAATGGGCTGTTGGGGGGGCTGGGATTGGAAATGAGCTGATGGAGGGACTCAGATGGGGGAGCTAGGACAGGAAATGGTGCTGATGGTGGGACTAGGATAGGACTAGAAATGGGCTTATGGGGGGCAGGGATTGGAAATGAGCTGATGGAGGGACTCGGATGGGGGAGCTAGGACTGGAAATGGGCTGATGCGGGGACTAGAAGGGAGCGGATGCTGGGTAGGGCTGGAACTAGAAGGGAGCTGATGTTGGGGGAGTTGGGAGAGTGAAATGGAGAGGGAAAAAATATTTTGTGTGGGAGGGAAGACAAATGTACAATTGGCCGGATATTGGGAGAGTAAGTGGGGATTGAGGATGGCGGGGTAAAATTTGAGTGGATGAAATAGTAATGAGGAAAGAGCAAAAGGAGAGAGATTAGTATGTTAAAGCAGATGTAGAGAGAGAATGGAAAAAACTAGAAGAGTGAAGAAAGGACAAATGGACAGCAGACGATGGAGAGTTAGCAGAAGACACGAAGAAACCAGAAGAAAGTGTCTGGAGCAATTGCAATTGAAAAAAAAATGCACAAAAGGTAGAAAAATATCTCTTTATTGAATTTATTAACTGAAATATGCCAGCTCTGGG
The DNA here is from genome assembly GCA_033557465.1 of Ichthyophis bannanicus. Taxonomy (NCBI): domain Eukaryota; kingdom Metazoa; phylum Chordata; class Amphibia; order Gymnophiona; family Ichthyophiidae; genus Ichthyophis; species Ichthyophis bannanicus. The sequence goes on from CM066039.1 coordinate 311,331,349, forward strand.
AAATGTGCATCATTAACGTCTGTGCTTTGTTTAGTACAAGAGGAAATTAATTTATAGTTTTATTTCTACAGTGTTGTTGGGCTTTTGGGGTTCCCAGTTTAATTATTGTCTTCCTGTTTCTACATTGTGATTTCTTGTTTGGTGAGGGTCTATGTTCTGCACGTGTAACTGAGCTGAGTTATTCTGTTTATGTAATTCCTATTTGACATTGCCACTTGTTCTTTCCCCAGTAGGTCATGTATTATTGTTCTCTGAAATGTATTGGTTTTATATTTGCAGTGTTGCCTTTTGATAGGTAGGGTATGGTGCTTTGTGAGTCCTGGTAGTGCTGTTACGATACGGCGGGTTTGCTATGGGTTCTAAATGGGCAGTGTTTGTAGTAGTTCCTAATGTGCCTGGCGGTTGGCACTGGATTATAGTAATGTAGAAATCTTTTAGTCTTTCTTTATCCATACACTCATTAAGAGGCATGTTTACTAAAAGATAGTGTATGGTAACATTATGCAAATATTTATGCAAATGAGGCCCCTATGTAAATGAGGCCCCGCGCTGAGTCTCCGCACATGGCCCCGCACCCCCCTTGGGCCGCCCCTGCTCAGAAAAATAGAGAGAAAATGGTGACGAACAAAAGACCACTATGCATTGCAAAAATACAGGACTATGCAAAATGATTATAATAACATGATCAACAGATACAAACAGAAATATAACACAAACCTGGTAATGAAGGCAGTGAACAAACCAAGAGAACTCTTTGGAAAAGTCCACATGTTAACAAGAGAACCTTTACAAGAAAGCTCCACTGACATACATCCGCAACGAACAGCAGACTACCTAATGTCGAAGCAGCTCAGCAACCAGCCAAACACAAGGACATCAATTGAATCCAATTACCTGCCACACACTGAGACATGAGGAGACTTCACTATCCTAACACTCAGGCAAGTGGAACACATCATAACAACACTAAACACAACAACCTCACCAACCAGCCCCTGTCCAGTGACATGGATAAAACCAGCCGAGGAACTACTCATCCCTTTTATACAACACATCCCTTACACAGGGGCAAATGCCTGCATCCCTCAAACTGGCATCAATCAGGCCCATTCTAAAAAAGCTCCAAATCTGACAAAGCAGACCCAGTATCATACTGACCAGTCTCCAGCTTACCTTTCATGGCCAAAATAGTAGAGAAGGCAGTCCAGTTACAACTACAGGACCATATCAACTCGTATGCACCCTTGGACTCACATTAACATGGATTCAAGCAGCACCACGGAGTTAAAACATTGCTAATAGCTGTCTTTGACCACATCATCAGAGAAACTGACAATATAAAAAAGGGCATTATCCTAATATTTCTCGACATATCAGTGCCTTTGACTCAGTATCACACTCCATACTTCTAAGACGCCTACAAGAAATTGGTCTCTACAATGGCACTTTAAAATGATACCTAAATGATAGACAACAGTACGTCAGATGTGGGAGAAACACATCCTCTCCATTCTCACTAACGCAAGGAGTCCCCCAGGGGTCAGCATTATTATCCATCTTATTTAACAAATACATCCAGCCACTCTGTAAAGTCATACAGAAACATAATATTCATTACAAAATCTATGCCAATGACATCATGGTATACACATTATTTGATGTTGAAACCCGGGATTACACGGTTATAAAATATAGCAAAATGGAAGCACTCAAAATAACAAGAACAAAACCTTCTAACACCCCTTCACAATAGATATAAAAAATGGACACATTGCTGTCAAAAGTGGACTTAAATATCAAGGGGTCATCTTTGATCAAAACTTAAGCTTACAGACCTGTATCAAAAGAACAACATAGAGTGCTTACTACAAGTTGAAAATCATCTGGAAACTAAAGCCCCTGCTAAGTTACAATGACTTCAGAATGGTCCTACAGGCCATAATCACACCAATATTGCACTTTTGTAACTCAATCAACCAAGGCCCTCCAGAAACAACAATCCATCTTCTTCAGATAGTAAGAACACCGCTGCTCGTATTCTCACAGGAACAAACAAATGCGAACACATAACACCAATCCTTGCACAACTTCACTGGCTCCCGATCAGGAGTCGTGCGAAATACAAGGCTATTATTAACATATTCAAAATACTCCAGAATGAATCAGCTGACTCGCTCCAAGACCTAATAAAAATATACCCCGAAAACCGCCTGTCAAGAACAAACAACGGAAACACGCTAAACACGCCAAAGGATTTCTCCAAAGCCAAACAATGCACTTCAAACAGAGCCTTCTACTATATGCATCAAATCTATGGAACTTCCTACCAAACAATATCAAATGAACAAAGGACACTAAAGACATTCCTATTCATCGAACATTTTGGCTACATCACATAAAAATAACTTACAACATCCATCCACACCAGAACTGGACAATGACTACGGATCAGTGCCCATGATCATACAACATGACCACAAATGATGATAGGTTACTTATATAAAAAGTTATGAAAATACACTGTTACAACAGATTACAAGTTATAGAATTTTAAAACACCTTGTTGCAAAGTAAATAGTTAAGTTCAATGATGAAGTTTTAATGTAAACCACTAGCTGGTAAAATTAAGTTCAATGTAAGCCACCTTGATTTAAGGAAAAGGTAGTAATAAATACCGTTAAAGTAAAGGCCGAAGCAAAGAATTCATTCAGCCTCTCCGCTATGGCCTTGTCCCTTCTCAGTGCCCTTTTTACCTCTCTATCATCTAATGGTCCAACCGACTCTCTCACAGGATTTTTGCTACAAATATACTTGAAAACGTTTTATTATGCGTTTTTGCTTCCACAGCAAGCTTTTTTTCAAATTCTCTTTTTGCCTGCCTTATCAATGCCTTGCATCTAACTTGCCAGTGCTTCTGTTGTTTCCAGTTTTAAATATTTGATTCCTTTTACCATTTCCTGAAAGATGCTTTTTTACCTACAACAACTTCTCTGACCTCACCTTTAAACCATGCTGGCAGCTTTTTGGACTTCCTTCCACTTTTCTTAAAGCGTGGCATACATCTCATCTGGGCTTCTAAGATAATTAAGAAAAAACTAAAAGGAGCAGCTGCAAAGGTTAAAGATGTACATCAAGCATGGGCTTTGTTTAAAAATACTATTTTTCTCATTTTATCATACTCACCCTTTTGAAAGTTAAAAGGTCTCCCTTTCACAAGTTAAAAGGTAGTACTGTGGATTTCCTTACTGTCCTTTCTCCATTTATTAAATCAAACGTGATCATGCTATGATCACTATTGCCAAGTGGCTCCAAAACCCTTATCTTTTGCACCAGATCTTGTATTCCACTAAGGACTAGTTCCAAAATGGCTTCCCCTCTTGTCGGTTCATGAACCAGCTGCTCCAAGAAGCAGTCATTCACTTCATCTAGAAACTATCTCCCTAGCATGTCCTGCCATGACACTGGCCCAGTTGATATCAGGGTAATTGAAATCACCCATTATTATTTCTGTGTTGTAACCTTTGTTAGCTTCCTTGATTTCTTTGAGCATTTCATCATCCATTTGTTCATTCTGGCCAAGCAGTAGATAGTACACCCCCACTGCCATCGCCTTCCCCTTTTTACATGGAATTTTGATCCATAGAGTTTCTAGAGTGTATTTTGTTTCCTGCAAAATTTTAATCCTCTCTGACTCAATGCTCTCTCTAACATGGAGTGAAACCCCTCCACCAATTTGATCTACTCTATCATTGTGATATAATTTGTACCCAGGTAGCACAGTGTCCCTTTGGTTGTCCTTCCACCAGGTCTCTGAGATAGCAATCATATCTAACCTCTCTTTTAGTACTATATTCTAACTCTCTCATCTTATTTTTTAGATTTCTAGCATTTGCAAACAAGCATTTTAGAGGTTGTATTTTATTCATATTAATCTGGTTATCCGTAGACAGGGGTAACTTTGAATCTTTATTTATTTACTTATTTATTTATTTATTTACATTCTCTTATATACCGCGCTATTCTGCATCAGTGCGGTTTACAATGAACGAACTGAAATTACATTGAACAGGGCATTATAACTTGGAGATAACTATTTTACAGGGAACATGGGCTATGGAGGGTTAAGTGGCTTGCCCAAGACCACAAGGAGCACCTGTGGGACTAGAAACCCCAGTCCTTCCGGCCCAAGGTTGCTGTCCTCTAGTGGGATTTGAACCCCCAACCTTCCGGCCTGAAGTACCTTGCCCCAACCACTAGGCTACTCCTCCACCTCCACCTCCTACGGCGGGTTTGCTATGGGTGATAAATGGGCAGCGTTTGTAGTAGTTCCTAATGTGCCTGGCGGTTGGCACTGGATTATAGTAATGTAGAAATCTTTTAGTCTTTCTTTATCCATACACTCATTAAGAGACATGTTTACTAAACGTTAGTGTATGGTAACATTATGCAAATATTTATGCAAATAAGGCCACTTATGCAAATGAGGCCCCGCACCGAGTCTCCTCACATGGCCCCGCACCCCCCTTGGGCCACCCCTGACGCCATCACTAGTATACACTCTGGTGCGGCACCGAGAGAAGCCTGCATAACACTTCCCAAGCAGAACACAAGACTGAAAAACTCAGAAAGGACACCAATCAACCATAACTTTGTACAAGCATTTGGCTCTCTTACCACCCTTGCTGGGTTTGCAGCTTATGCTGGCATTATCTCCTAAGATAGGCAGGTCTCAGCTGAGGTGCCAGAATAAGAAAAAACACCCTTCTGGACAGCAGCAGTATGGAATGGTGTTGGCGGCAGAGGATCACATTTCTGTGATAACAGCAACAACAACGTCATTACCTGCATGGAAGAAAGGCCTGGCAACCTAATTCTGTATGTTGCCACAAAAATCCAATGGATAGTCACTACAAAATAAATTGCGATATAAAGAGGAGACCCCCAGGTCAGAAAGCACTCAACTTGCTACTAGGAATGAGCTTCAGAGTAAAGCCAGCATCTATGACGTGGTTGGATTAAAGCCTTTGGGATGTCTGACTGCTGTGAAAAGTGAAAGTGATGTAGCTGTGCATGAAATGAAAGTCAGAAGCTGCAAAGATGTCTTACCTACTGGGACATGGAACATGCAAAGCATGAACTAAGGGACGCTGGAAGTGGTTAAGAATGAAATGAAATGTGTACAACTCAATCTGTTGGGTATCAGAGATAAGAAATGGACTGGCTTCAGGCATTTGAATCTGATGGTCACATGGTATACTGTGACTGAAAAGAAAGACAAATACGTAATAGTGTTGCATTTATAACTGAGAAGAAACCAGGAAGAACTGAAATGAAATACAATGCAATCAGTGAATGCTATAAGGAATGCTCATCAACAGAACTATTATAAAAGAATATATGCCAACAACAGCTGCAAAAGAGAAAGAAGTTGATCAGTTATATGAACAAGTAGAAGCTGAAAATGACAGAATATGCAAACAAGATACACTGATAGTCATAAGTGACTGGAACGCAAAAGATGGGAACAAAGAAAAAGGTAAAATGGTTGGTAAATATGAGCTTGGCACAGAAACAAATTTGGAGAAAAACTGATTGAATTTGCAAGACTAACAATCTACTCATCTCAAACACCTTATTCCATCAACAGATGCAGCGACTGTAAACTTAGACTTTGCCCAATGAATTGTACAAAAATCAAATTGACTACATCTGTGGAAGTCAATAATGGAAAAGCCAATAGCATTAAGAATGACAAAACCTGGAGCTGTGGTGCAGATCACCAACTGCTACTATGAAAACTTAAGCTAGAGTTGAAAAAGAGCAAGCAACTCAGGAATTTAGCAAATTATGATCTTGAAAAAATACCACTGGAATTTAAAGATTGCCTGCAAAATGACGTCACCACTTTGGATACAAATGACAGAGCACTGGAAGAGCTATGGGATGGCATCAAGAAAGTTGTGCTTGATGAAAGTGAAAGGTAAAAAAGCAAAAACAGCAGAAATGAATGATCGAAGAAACTGAAAATTGCTCAGAAATGTAGAGAAGCTAAAGCCAGAGGAGAAAGAGTGGTAATCATGGAAGGGAGGAGTGGCCTAGTGGTTGGGGCAAGTTACCTCAGGCCAGAGGACCAGGGGTTTGAATCCTGCTAGAGGACAGCAACCTTGAGCTGGAAGGACTGGGGTTTCTAGTCCCACAGGTGCTCTTTGTGGCCTTGGCAAGCCACTTAACCCTCTGTTGCCTCAGGTACAAAAACATAGATTGTGAGCCCTTTGGGGACAAGGGAAAAATATACATATAGTACCTGAATGTACACTGCTTCGACTGGTAGAAAAGCAGTACATAAGCCTAGTTAAATAAATAAACTTAACAGAGCTTTCCAATGCGCAGCAAGGTGAGATAAAGAGAAGTACTACAATGATGCATGCAAGGAGATAGAATCAGAAATTATCAGAGGAAGAACAAGATCAGCTTGCCTAAAGCTATGAGAGTTAAAGAGAAAATTCCAGCCTGGGATTGGAATGCTAATAGATGCTCAAGGATCCATGTGGAATGATGCTAAGAATATTGGGCCTGATATTCAATTTGGCAGGGTTTTCCTCACCTATCTTTTAGCTGCTGGTCCCTAACGGGCTGCTGCCTGGTTAAGGACAATCACCGCCTCTTCTCCTCCCCGGAATGCCCCCAATACACCCCGATGCTAAGCGGTTAGTATCAGGGCATGTAAGAGAGATAATCGCGGATATTCAGCAGCACTAAACATGTTAGTGCTCTTGAATATCCCTCTTAGTGGCAGTTACATGGTTTACAGGGCCATAACTCACAATCAAACAAAACGCCCTTAGTAACTATCATACCATGCCCTAATCCTCTATTATATGCACCTTATTTGCTCAGGTTAATTCTACTACAATTAAATATGGCACACAAAGACCTCAGGATAGCCTTACCCTACATTTGGCGAAACTTGCCACCATAAGGAAATGGCGGACACTCACATCATAGGTCTAAAGCCTTAAAATATTTTCACATAAATCTTTAATTCCAATTATAACCAAATTCAATAATGTTGACCCACAAAAGTACTTTTTAGGATCCTTCACTACTAAAACACACAAACATTACTAAAGAGAATGTGTCTGCAGTTCTATGTGGTAAATCAATCGATATCAACCACCGGAACTTATGAAATGCAACCCGATTCACGGAATGCAGTCCATTTTACCTATAACAAAACAGAGAAAACACTCTTACAAATCAGCAAATCTATGCTCACAGTACTAGTATATAATCACTTATCTGAACAATATCCAGATCCGGCCGGTATCGATAACGCACAACTACTTTAATCTCCAATTAGATTTCAAACACACCAGGGACAAGATCTGTTCAAAATATTTGCATAAGAGTCATTTGTTGAATTATGATACAACTTGCAATACTTCATTTGTAGTTTATGCATTATGGTGCCCCTGCTTTAAGCTTTACGTAGGGAAGACAACACGTCCTTTACGGACTCGTTTGGCTGAACATAAATACAGTATTAATAAGGCGAAGATAGAGACACCATTGCTACAACACTGTTTATTTTTTCATCATGTTTTTGAAGATCTACGGTGTACAACATTGGAATATGTACCCTTGAATATTCGTAGAGGCAATAGAGGGTTTTTACTTCTACAAAAAGAGCAGAAATGGGTTTATGAATTAAATACTCTGGACTCGAATGGGTTGAATGACAAAATCGACTGGATGTTATTTATGTAAGATTGAGTGGGGTGCCTCTGAAGTTCCGATCCTTTTCTCTTATTTTTTATTGTATGTGAAGATTTTATTATAATGGAATGTGATTGCTGTAGTCAGTAAGGTTAGGAATAAAGTTAGTTGAAGGTATGATGTCAGATTTGTTGTCAACGATTCTATTGGTGGCTGTTGAGTTTAAAATAGCTGACATCAGACGCCGAGGATACGGTAATGGTGAGAAGCATTTTTGATGCTCCTTGGAGTCTGGTGGAGCGATTGTATTTGTAATCCCTGAAGAAGCCCGGTGGTGAAACAAAAGCTTTTGTTGGATAACTCATTGTGGAGATTAAAGTAGTTGTGCGTTATCGATACCGGCTGGATCTGGATATTGTTCAGATAAGTGATTATATACTAGTACTGTGAGCATAGATTTGCTGATTTGTAAGAATGTTTTCTCTGTTTTGTTATAGGTAAAATGGACTGCATTCTGTGAATTGGGTTGCATTTCATAAGTTCCGGTGGTTGGTATCGATTGATTTACCACATAAAACTGCGGACACTTTCTCTTTAGTAGTGTTTGTGTATTTTAGTAGTGAAGGATCCTAAAAAGTACTTTTGTGGGTCAATATTATTGAATTTGGTTATAACACAGGTCTGCGACTTGTGATAAGGAAGCTTATCAGGGCCCAGGAAACAAGGATAAAGAGGGGGAATTTACCCTTATCAAGGGACCTGTATTGCCAGGTCAGAGATACAAAACCTCAGTCGTACCAAGAAACCAGATTGTACCAGGCTGCAATAGGTTGAAGAGTGTCCCTAGTGGTGAGAAGGAGGGGGAAAGCAAGCTCAGAGTAAGGAACCCTTACGTCACTGACTTTCCCCATTACTCAGCTGCCAAGAGGCAGACTGATTTGCAACACCTGAGAGGAGAAAGGGCAGGGTTAGAACCTGGGTGGTTTAAAGCTAGGACAAAATACTCAGGAAGAGAGACGAGAAGGAGTAGGAATTCCTACTGGAGGAGAAATGGAGCTGAAGCCCTGAGAACCAAGAGCCCATGCTGGAGGACAAGACAGGGAAGCTCAGATACATGCTGGCCAGAATATGAGGGAGGAACCACTGAACTAAGCCTTGACCCAGGTATGAGTTTTGGAAGCCTGTCTGATGAGGAGCATTACAGATTTGCTGGAGACAGCGCTTGTCCTGATGGGAGGCAGTCAGCTAAGCCCTCTGAGCCAGAAGTAGAACCCATGCAGCTAGGAGAACAGGAATTAGTTCTGGAAGAGGATGATTCTTACATGGACTGTTCTTTATGCCAAACTGCCAAGCACAAAGAAGTCCTGAGAGGGAATACATCATAAGGGAACCTTCCAGAGTCCAGTACCCTAGAGAGCCTGGGTGTGAAAAGAAAACGTTCTTTGAAAAGGAAAATACTTGTGCTGAGAATGTCTGCAGCTGCTTAATTGTTTGCTCATTGACCAGCTGGTCAGTGCAGTGTGGAGTTTATGCCGTACTCACGGTGGATTTAAGAAGTTTCTTTTGTAACAGAAAAGAGAGCTGTTTATGTGAAGTTGATATTTTTGGTTTTGTTTTAAACAGCACTGCTAGGCACGTTTGCTAGCAGTGGCTGTGGAAAGGACTTTCTGCTTTGCATTGAAAGACATTACAAGCTGTTGTGCTTAAGTTTACTGACTCTTGTTTACTGTCGGATACTGTTTGTTTTATGTAAACCGCGCTGATCGCAAATAGTGCGGTATATAAGAAATGTAAATAAAAAAATAATAAAATAATAAAAAATAAGTTCAGTTATATCCTGTTGTACTAAATATAATCCTGGAGAAGAAATCCAATAGGTGACAATTTGTGAACCTTATTTGCGTTTACCTCATAAATAAATTCTGTCAATGCCTTAACTCTCAACCAACTACAAAAGAGTGTTTTTCTGCCTAAAAGTCAAGTGTAACCTGACTGGACTACCTTTCCCATGGTGCACTTCAAAGTCAGTCAGTCAGTCAGGCACATTGCTGAAGTGGTGGAATCTGCTATAACAAGCACGCCCCTCCACACTGCTGTAAGGGGCTATGGGCGTGACAGACTAAAAAGCTGTTTGATTATTTTCATCTAATTTCCATGTATTTTGGTGTGCTGAAAACAAATAAAATATTGAAAAAACTCCTAGACATCATGATTTGCCACAACATGCAAAATTGTCTTCAAATTTATCAATTTTTTTCAAATTACTATTAATTAATTCAAATTACTATTAATTAATTCACATAAGTGCATTTAAGATATAAAATGCCAAAAATAACTTAAAGGGGTTGTCCGAGTTATGTAAAAAAAAATATAGCACTGTAAATCTGATGGTCAGCAATATATATATAAGCTAAGCAAGTTTTAAGTCCGTGCTTCTAATGTTAGAAGGGGTTAATCTTTTCTGAAGAATCCAGTGGGAGGAAGACACAGGGCAGATAGCAGCAGCTCCGGTCAGTGCAGGGGGGCGTGGCCAGCACTGTGACGTCTCGTGTACAGACACAGAGCTGCTCTCTCCTGCATGCCACACTTGTGCATGAATCATCATCAGGTTCTTGGTTCTAGGCTGTTCACACTTTTTCATCGCAATTCGTATTAGCTCTTCATTCTTCAACCGTTATGTTATGGCTCCGCGAAAGTGTATTAATTCGCCAGACAGTTTCTGTTTCATCTATGGTGAATATACAGTTTTGAAGCAACAGCAGAATATTACAGACTTTGTGAAAAAAGTATACTTTGTATACTTTGGACTAAAAATTGGAGATCAAGATAAAGTCTGGGCGCCTCATAAAGTGTGCAAACGGTGTGTTGAGGACCTCTGAAACTGGTTCAAGGGTAAGAAAAATCTTTCCATTATGGGATTCCTATGGTATGGCGAGAGCAAAAGAACCATAGTGATGACTGTTACTTTTGTTCATGCGATGTGAAAGGGTTTAATTCCAAATGGAAGCATTCCATTTCATACCCCAAACTTCACTCGGCAATTCGTCCCATCCCCCATGGCATAGATATACCAGTACCCAAGCCCCCTGCTACCTTGGAAGAGATACCTAGCTCCGATGAAGGTGAAGTCATACCTGAACCAGATGACGAATCAAGTTCTGACTTTGAAGATGATACAAGACCAAAATTGTTTTCTCAGGAGGAGATGAATGATTTGGTAGGAGACTTGAATCTTCCCAAAGATGCCGCTGAGTTACTGAGATCAAGGCTGAAAAGCAGGAATTTATTGTTGCCAGGAGTGTCAGCTTCATGGTTCAGACATCGTGAAAAGAAGTTCGTTCCTTACTTCGTCCAGGAAGACAAGTTGGTTTATTGCATTGATGTCAAAGGTCTGATGGGTCAATTTAAAGTCCAATATGATTCAGAGCAATGGCGTCTTTTTATAGATTCTTCAAAAAGAAGTCTCAAAGCAGTTTTACTCCACAACAGTTTTTACGCTTCCATACCTGTAGGTCATTCCGTACACTTGAAGGAAACCTACGAGAACTTGGAATTGGTTCTTCGTAAACTTAAATATGAAGACCATGGTTGGCAGGTGTGTGGGGACTTGAAGGTCTTGTGCATGCTGCTCGGGCAACAAGCTGGGTATACCAAATATCCTTGTTTTCTGTGTCTATGGGACAGTCGAGACCGACAAAATCACTGGACCAAGAAGAGTTGGCAGCCGAGGGTGCTAACAGTCGGTGAAAAAAATGTCCTCCGAGAAACTTTGGTACCTTCCCATAAAGTTCTTCTACCACCTTTCCACATAAAATTGGGATTGATGAAGCAATTCATAAAATCACTTCCAAGAGATGGAGAATGCTTCAAATACTTGGTCACCAAGTTTCCAGGCCTGTCGGAGGCAAAATTGAAGGAAGGTGTGTTCGTCGGATCAGACATTAGAAGGCTTATAGTTGATCAAGAGTTTGTCAATACCATGACAGATCCTCAAAAAGAAGGGTGGATTGCATTTAAAGAAGTCGTACAGAAATTTTTAGGCAATAACAAAGATCCTCACTACAAAAAGATCGTTGGACGAATGCTGAAAGCATTGCAAGCTTTAGGTTGCCTGATGAGTTTGAAAGTGCATTTCCTCCAGTCCCACCTTGACTACTTTCCTGAAAATTTGGGAGCTGTGAGTGAGGAACAAGGTGAACGATTCCACCAAGACATTAAAGAGATGGAAAGGAGATACCAGGGAAAATGGAGCATTACAATGATGGCAGACTACTGTTGGATGCTTCAGAGAGACATTCCAGATGCTACTCACAAGCGTAAATGCACCAAGAGGAGCCTCACAAGGAAGAAGAATCGAGTTTAGTGTGTGTAGGTGAGCTCATTTCAGTTCAAAAAAGGATTTTCATGAAAATATTGTAATAAAACTTTAATTTTATAAGTCTATTTCCATTTATTTTGAGGTATTGCCTTATTTAACATAGTTACCTAAATTGTCAGGAAACGTGATGTCCTATGACAAAATGGAGGTCATTTTCGGATTCAGCGCACCAAAAAACATAAAGATTACGTGGAATAACCAAAACAGCTCTCGAAAAAACAATTTTTGCAGACCTGTGTAATTGGAATTAAAGATTTATGTGGAAATATTTTAAGACTTTAGACCTATGATGTGAGTGTCCGCCATTTCCCTATGGTGAGAGGTTTCACCAAATGTAGGATAAGGCTATCCTAAGGTCTTTGTGTGCCATATTTAATTGTAGTAGAACTAACCTGAGCAAATAAGGTGCATCTAATAGAGGATTAGGGCATGGTATGATAGTTACTAAGGGTGTTTTGTTTGATTGTGAGTCATAGTTCTCCCTTAGGCAGTTATATTTATTGGTTTACAGGGCCATAAACCATGTAAGTACCAGGGCGCGGGCAGGGTCCCGGGGCCCGCCCGTAACCGGGTGCTCGGCCCGGCGCGGGACCCTGCTCGTCCGGGGGGAGGCCGGCGTGCGCGTCAGCGTCCATATGCTGCGCGCGTCATTTGAAATGATTGGCTCCGCTCGGGGCTGAACGAGTGGAGCCAATCAGGTGCGAGAGACGCCATGTGCTCCGGAGCTCACGGCCGGCCCGGAGCACATGCGAGCGGGCGCCCAACTGGCAGCCCTCCTGCCCACCCATTTATGCAAGGTGGGAGTACTTAGTCAGGGTGTTGCAGCTGGGGGAGGGGGGTCGGGGTTGTGTGCGGGCGGGATCCCGGAGGTCCGGGGTCCGGAGCCTGAGGCGACTTGGGGAGGGGGCGGGGTGCCCTCGACCCGGCCAACCCCTGGAAGACTTTTGCTAGTAACATGGCAAAGTCGGATAGGGGTGGCGGAAATTGGCCGTTGGTGGGGACCACGGCTTGAGCGGAGGCGTGGCCGCCTTGCTAGTTGCATGGCTGGTGGTTCACCAATCCGCGGGGGTTGATTGGGTCAATGTACCTGTTTAATGTTAATGAGTTGTTTGAAATAAAGCTGCGACCAGTTGTCACCAAGAATTGTTGTCGGTGCCTTTATCGGGACTGGAAGGAGTGGGGGTGGGGTAGGGGGCTGTGGGAAAAGAGAGAGGGGGCGCCGGGTCCGGCTACCCGGTTACTGCCCTTCGAATATCAGGCCCATCAAGAAAAGATGGACAGAATACACAGAGTCATTATACCATAGAGATCAAATGGATCAACAGCCATATTAACTTGTATTTTATGATCAGGAACCATTGGTGATGAAAGAAGTCGAAGCAGCCTTGAAAGCATTATCAAAGAACGAAGTACTGGATATTGATGGCATTCCCATTGAAGTGTTACAGCAATTAGATGCAGCTGTTACAATAGTTACAAGGCTCTTACAGGAAGTTTGGAAGATGACATCATGCCAAACTGACTGGAAAAGATTAATGTTCATACCAATACTGAAAAAAGGTGATTCAACTGACTGTGGAAGTTATCGCACAATTCATATGATCCCACACACCAGCAAGATTTTACTCAAGATCATTCAGTGGAGACTACAACCGTACCTGGAACGAGAACTGCCTGAAGTACAAGCAGGGTTCAGGAAAGTACAAAGAAAAAGATGGTATCTATATGTATTTTATTGACTACAGCGAAGACTTTGAGACTGTAACTCATGAAATCATGGGTATACCAGAACACTTGCAGTCTCTACATTAATCAAGAAGCAACAGTTTGAACAGAACAAGGAGAAACAGAATGGTTTAAAATTATCAAAGGTATATGACAAGGCTGCATACTTTCCCCCTACCTTTTTAATTTATATGCAGAACAACTAATCAGAGAAGCGGGGCTGTATGAAGAAACCAAGGTGTGAAGATTGATGGAAGACTCAACAGCCTTCACTGTGCTGACGATAACATTTTACTAGCTGAAAGAGAAGATTGATAGAGAAAAAATAGAAATAGTAAACAATTTAAACCTGTTTGGAACAATAAGCAATAAAAAAATGACAAGCAGTCAAGAAATCCGATGATGCATTGCTGTTGGTAGAATGGTTATGGAGGACCTAGACAAGATTCTTGTGCAGAGATGTATCTATGCATGCAAAGATTCAACTTGCCCATGCCATGGTATTTTCAATAATGCCATATGGATATGAAAGCTGGACAGTAAAGAAGAAAGAAAGGAAGAAAATCAATGCCTTCAAATTATGTTTCTGGCGAAGAATATAATGTATAACTTGGACAGCCTGAAAAACAAATCAATTGGTACTAGAAGAGATCAACATAAGCTTTCTTTAGAAGCTCAAATGACAAGACTTCACCTTTCATACTTTGGGCACATCATGCAAAAAGAAGGATCATTAGAAAAAGACATCATGCTTAAGAGTTGAAAGCCTACGCAAAAGAGGCAGGTTAGCAATGCGATGGATCGACACAATAACAAGCAGCTAAGGGTGCCACTCTATCAACAGTTAGCTGCATGATTGAATACCAAATACAGTTGAGGACAAATATCCACAGAGCTGTCATGAATCAACATCAACTCAATGTCACTTAACAGCACCATGACACTTGACTCTGGATCAGGCACTGATACTGATAATGCAGTTAAAGGCAGACTTCAGCCAAGAAAGAAGAGTTGCCAGGCCTGGTCTGGAGGCAGTGTGGCAAACCACCAGGCTTTATGGTAAGTTTGCAGTGCTGCCTCTGAAGTGTAGGCCTGGCGGAGGTGCACTCCCTCCCAATTGGCACCTGGGGTGGGCTGCACCCACCACCCCACCCTTGGTACACCACTGTTAAAGGTTCCAAGCCCTGAGAGGAAATTAAACTGTTTTTGGGGTTGTGGATGACCTAACTCAGTCTTTCCATACACTGAATCATCTGGGACGTATCTGCCACGGACTTCTTCAGGGAGTCAGATCGAACCAGCCAGGTATCCAGGTATGGATGAACCGGGATCCCCTGCTTGCACAAGAAGGTCACCATAAGCACCAAGTCCTATAAGAAAGTGTGAAGGGATGTGGCAAGGCCAAAGGACAGGACCAGGAACTGGAAGTGGCTGCCCAGGATGCAGAAGCAGAGAAACAGCTGGTGTTGTTCCATGATAGGAATATGGAAATGTGCCTCAGAAAGGTTGAAGGTAGGGTTGCCAACTGGCTCCAGATGTGCCTGACAGGCTTAATCCAGTCCTGGGTTTACCCCAGTGCATGCAGGGACTTGTAGTCTTACTTTTCTTATGGAGTGCAATAGAGAAATCAGAACTATATACCCCTGCATGCAATGGGGTAAACCTAGGCCTGGATCAAGCCTGTCAGGCACATCTGGAGCCAGTTGGCAGCCCTAGTTGAAGGATATCAGAAACTCCCCGTGTCAGACTGACACAATCACCAACCTGAGGGTCTCCATGAGGCAATGTGTACTCTGAGTGTGGCACTGACCTCCTTCAAATCCAAAACTGTATGGAATGAACCATCTTTCTTCAGTACCAGAAAGAAAATAGAATACTGCCCCTGACTTTGTTCTGCAGGAGGCACTAAAGAGTTTTCTTGATTGTTACTCTCTCAGCTAGGGAGTTGCAAGGAGACTCCAGAAAAGCATCCCGTACAGGTGCAACAAAATCTAATGTGTACCCCTTTTCATGGATGTTAATGACCCACTGGTGTGATGTGATGTGCGTCTATTCCAAGCAAAGCAGCCGTAGATGCCCCCTGACCACCTGCCCTTCGGAAGGAACCCATCAGATCTCATTGAGAGGGCCTACCAGCTCCCAAGGAGGCTCCTGCTGAATCCCAAGAGCACTGGGATCCATGAAAGGACTGACCCTTTTGGGGTTTAGACCATAGCTTGACAAACCCCAGATGCCAGGTTGACATGGCAACTAAAAAAATCAGACCTGGTGCCTGGGGCTCAGACCAATGGTGGTGTCTGTCTGCAAGGATCCCATCTCTCACAGGCAGAAGTACTGCAAGACAGCATGATTGTAGCCAAGGCTGCCTGAGAGCTGGGATTGCCAGCAAAAATAAAGTTACAGGCAGGGAGAGTTTGTTGCACAGATGGCAAGAAATGTAAAAGGGCAGTAAGTTAAATAAAGAATGGGGGGGGGGGAAGAATTGAGGGCAGGGGGTGAATGCAAGGGGGAGGGGGAATGGGAGAGAGTCTCGTAAGGGAAACAGAGTTGGAGGAGTGAGAGAGGGACAGCAGGAGAGGGTTGGAGTGAGGGGGAGGGAATAGTGCAAGGAGTGAAGAGGTGAATGCATGTGAAATAAAGGGCACATGTATGTGTAAAAGATGCACCATTTGCCCAGCACAGATATGCAGGCATCCCACCCGAGCACCACATACACATGCAGGCACCCCACCTCCGCACCACACACTCATAAAGGCACCCCACAGATATAGCTTAGAGGATCAGAGGGGGTGGTGGGAGGGGGAAGAGGAGGAATGGGGTCACTGCCTTCTGTTGGCACTGTGCAGTGGACTATTAAGAGCCTGATTTGTTAAGCTTTTTTCCTATAGAAAATGGGAAAAAAGTCTTAGTAAATCAGGCCCTAAAATCTAAAAAAATAACTACAATACAGCTTTTTGGGGGGCGGAGTCATGCACTGTGACCTTAGTTTCAGCAGCTGTCTCCTAAACCTTTAGGCTGGCTCCTAGATTCCAAGAAAATTTGTTAAGGCTTGATTTAGATCTATAGGATGAATAGGCTATGCCAGAGTCCTTTCCAGTTTTGAAATGCCCCCATGCTCCCCTTTGAGCCCTATGAGAGGAACCCCTGGAACAATTTTCCAGGAGCCTCTATGGGCAACCTTCTCTCAAGTCTTTCACCAGCTTTTCTACTTCTTCTCCAAACAGCAAACTGCCATTAAAGGGGAGCTTGCTCAGCCACAGCTTGAACGTGGCATTAGCAGACCAATTCCAGAGCCAAAGCCACCTTCAGCTACCATCATGGCTGTAGTGCTGTTGAGTCAATGCTGACTCACGGCAACCCAGGAGCCCCTGGGTTTTCTTGGCAAGATGTGACTGGAAGTAGATTGCCAGGCCTTTCTTTCAAGGCAATGGAGCGTTAAGTGACTTGTCCAAGGCCACAAGGAGTGCTAGTAGGAATTGAACCCTGGTCTCTAGGCCAGTGCTCTAACCCCAAAGCTAATTCTCCCCTCCTAAAATGCAATGCAATGTGTGCCTTTGAGTCAGAGAAGAACCTAATCAAATTGTACAAGGCATCCACTATGAACAACTTTCCAGACTCCAATCTCATTACCTCCAGGCTGTATGGCAAATGCTGGATCCAGCACAAGAGTGCATGGGCCAACATGCCTGCAGAAAGCACCACGTGAGTACCCAAGGCCAAACATAAAGGCATTCTTGAGGAGGGCTTCTATCTTCCTATCACTGAGTCTCCTTCAGTGCAGCACTACCTTCTACTGGAATGGCCACATGCTTTGTCACTGCCATGACCAGGGCCTCCACCTTAGGGACTGAAAAGCTGTTCCATCTCCCCTTGAGGCAGAGATACAACCAAGCTATGATCTTAAAACACCTCAGCCCCAGCTCTGGTGCCTTCCACTGAGAAGACAAGAACTTTAGCAAGTGCTCAGGAAAACAAAGGGCCACTGCAACCCCTCCAGGATAGGATCTTCTGCAGGAACATGTATCAGACAATGGTCTACAATATGCAGGGCTGCCATGGCATCCTGAATAATGGTAGCCATGTCTTCCCTATGAAAAGGCAAATCACTGATGGATTTTTACCCTCCACCAGAGAAAGCTCCTTCTCCTCCATTGACTCACCTGTTGAAGGCAGGGAATCCTCACCTTCTCCCCAGTGTTCCCCCACAGAGGATAAGGCTGGGCTCCAGAAGGAATAGACAGGCAAATTGAAGAATATAAATGCTTAACCCCCTTACTGCCAGAGAGGGAGACTTCAGAGGGCTCCAAGTCTCTTGTAGGAAAAGTCAGAGCCTCAGACTCCTGCAATGGGGGCTGCTGGGCAGCTACCAAGGACTGAAAACAGGCTATGAGCTCTTTAAGAAACACCTACTCAAAGCCAGCTGAAAATGGGTTCATGGGGCTGCCCGCTCAAGGCTGCAGCCACCTCATCACACTCCTTTCAGCTGGACCATGCGGCCATCAGGAAATTACGGGAGACTTGGCAGAAGCAGCAAAATCAGCATCAGGCCCCAGGACCCCTGGACCCCTATAGGGGATCCCAATAAATATTTATTTACATTTACATACCGCACATCTTGCACGTTCTCTTTGGTTTACAATACGAATGGGGCCTGAAATTCAAAGGATCTATGGGGGGAAATTCAAAAGCATTTACACATTTTTCAGACCTACAAATCGTGTAAATGCCGCTGAATGTGATATGCAGCAGCACTAACATGATTAGTGCCACTGGATACCCACACGTGCTGTTGCTACATGCCCTAATGCAAAGCGGTTAAGATCGGGGCATGTCGCGGGCATTCTGGGGCGGAGAAGAGGCGACACCCGTTGCTAACTGGGCAGCAGCAAAACTGAGCCATTGCCTGGTTAGCAACACACAGGTAAAGGAAAGCACGGCAAAGGCTGGCCTAACCTTACCCGAGGAAGTTAACCAGGCAGTGGCTCAATATTGCCACTGCCTGCTTAGTTTCCAGACTCTGCGGCGACACAGATATTCATTGCTGATGGCCAGATATGGCCCCGGTGTTGAATATCTGGGGATAGAATTCAGCGGCGATGGCTAAGCGCTTTACAAACGCTAGATTCTGCCGCTGAATATCCCCCCTGTGTTCCTAACTTTGGCTTCTTTGAAAATTTACTAGGGCTAAGTGCTTAAATATTTTCTTAAAATTTCACTAAACTCTTAAATTTAGCAGCATAAAAAGTGAGTGGCAACGTGGAGGATTTAGGCTGGGGGAAAGAAGTTAGAAGCTTAGCACTGACTTTCAGCAATAAGCACCTGAATTTGATTCATAAAGCTAGGCAAATGAATGGAAGACCTAAATTTTGGAGCATAAATTTTAAGCTCCTAATTAGGATGCTTTTTCAGCTGAAAACTTAGGGGTATGTTTACTAAGCCAAGATAACAGATAACCCAGGCTGTTGGCAAGTAGATCTTATGGGACCTAGTTGCAGATAGCCCGGGTTAGCCATTAGCCCAGCTTAGTAAACATACCCCTTAGACTCCTAAGTATGGCTGGAAATTGGGCACAAATTAGGATCCTAACTTAGGACTCTAAATTTAGGAGCTCAGCTTTTTATTTTATATTGAGCACATAATCAATAAAAACACATAGGGACATGTCTACTAAACTGGGCTAACAGTTAACCAGGGTTATCTGCAATGAGGTCCCATGTTACTATAGACAACATATAATCAAAACAACACAACCGTAATAAATGTGGTAATGACTATCAAACAAGATCATTAAAACAGCTGCCCAATCAGTGGTTTACCCCCATCCAAACCAATAGATCATAATCAAGGAGTACTAAAGGTTTTACTAAAAGATACGCTTTTAATTTTTTCTGAAAATACAGTAGATTTGTATTTATTCTTAAAGCCATAAACAATATGTTACAAAGAAGGGGACAGAAACAGAGAGCATCCAATTTAAAATTTGCACGTCCTGAACATCAAGAGGCAATGGGCACATCGACATATTACTTCCACTAGAATAGAATGCCCGAACTAGACAATTCAATTTCCAAGGCACGATTATCAGTAAAAAGAGTCCAAGATGCAAGTCGTTAAAAATCAACAATGGCAGTCCGAATTGAATCCTGAACTCTATAGGTAAGAAATGCAACGCCTGCAAATGAGGAGAGCTATGACCATGTAACCGCACCCCAAAATCAATTGGACAGCAGCATTTTGCACAATCTGACGTGATTTCAAATAAGATGAAGGCAGTCCAAAGGAATGTACATTACAATAACCTAACGGCGATAAAACCGTCACCTGAAGCACCCTCTGAAATCATCCATAGATAGGAATTTCTTTAAATCACCTCAATAATCGTTTAAAACATGATTTCTTTAATAGGTCCCAAGCATATAGGCGAAATGTCAGTTGATCATCAATTAATATTCTTGAAGAGAAAACTTAACATCAAATAGGAATATTACAACCTAATCTGAATCTCAGTAGGAAGCTATTTACATCTTACTGAATGACTAACACCTCAGTTTTCATAAGATTCAAATGCAACCCTTGAGACAATAACCGAGCTGATACCTTATCAACAACCTTATCTAAGTAACACAACCATTCCCTGCCAGAGTTCAAAAATCATATCATCAGCATAGAGTGCACGACTGCAGATGCCATGAACTAAACAAATCACAAAGTGGCTGCATGTAGATGTTAAATAAAACAGCAGAGAGGTCCCTTGCTGAAATATGTGCCCTGAGGCTTCTCCGTCACACTTAGGGCAAAAAAAAAAAAAGAAGCCAACTGCAGAGCTCGCTCAAAGGGAACTGCAAGCAGCACACCTCCGTGCAGTATGCATGGTTTGCAGAGCTCAAACGCAGCAAAAAAAAAAATAAATTGAAAAAAGAATCCTCGATCAATAAGGGAATCTTCTTATTTGTCAGGCTGGCCAAGAAACCCAAGAAGGGCCTGCCCAGCTGCCCACAGAGGGCTGGGAAAAGCCCAGCTGCCTGAAAGGGTTTGTTTTCCTTTGAATTTGAAGCTGTTTTACTCAAGCAGCAAGGATAGAGAACTGATTAAAGAAATAGAAAAAAATCGGAAAAAGACATATAGGCTCATTCCGCGGCAGGAATAGTGGGGATGGACATCCTGTTGCAACGGCCATCCCCGCTATTCCTTCCCCCTCCTGACCCCATCTAACTTCCCAGCTTGTTTTACGGGAAAGTTAGATGGGGCAGGGAAGAGGTGGATTGGGGGCAGTGTTAGGGCAGGCGTTGGGCAGTCATCGGCCTCGGATGTACAGGGCCGATTCCAATGTCAACTTTGTATGTCCAGAGCCAACAGCTTGGATGCACTGTTCCCTCTAAGCTGTGCGCATGTGCGCGCGCACACACCTCACCGAACGAGCGCACATACTTTACAACAAAGCGCACAAAAATTACGGTTCTGATTCTGATAGAAAACACAGACGTCTTAAAATTTAAAAGTTGTTAAGCATTTACAGTTTTCACAAGTTCTACAATGTTTTCTAGTGCAATCAATGTGGTGTACATACTGTATTCTGATGTGTAGTCAAATTTTAAAGTATATAACTCCAAGTGTCTTTATGTGGCGCACAAAAATGTAACCTTCCTTCAAAAGCTGCACAGCTGATATTTTATGCGCACACAGCCTACAGAAAATTAGAGGGAACATTGCTTGGATGGGGAACTTATTCCACCTCAGAGGTGGAATAACTTCCCCGATGCAGGAGGAACAGCAGGCCCAGGGCTGGGAAGGGGTGCAAGAGGTGGGAGGCCAGATCAGGGGTTAGGCTGCAGGGAAAGCACTTTGAGAACTGGCGGCCGGAGATCACAGCTTTTCAATGGAGCCACGGTGCCATGGCATCCAGACGCCATGGCGCCACGGCTCCATTGAAAAGCTCTAAGTTAGCCAGGCAAGGCCTGTGCATGCAGGCTGGGCAGAATTGGGGTCCTGGCCTGCACATACAGGCCTGTTCGCAATTCTGATCCCACGGGGCTAGGCATGCCCCACGGGATCAGAATCGAGACTCCCTCTGTGTGTCCGGTTCTGACCAGACGAACAGAGGGCCTGGACATCGGGGATGGAATTGGACTCATAGCATGCAGAAATTGGACAGTAAGAGGGAAGGGGACCTGGGCCCATACCTACTGACCTCTCAGGAGCCCTTTAGGGGTTCTCCTGTCCACTCTGTGGCTCACCAGTGGAACTTATAGGTAACAGCAATGGACATACGGCAGCTGTCAGCTTGAGGAGACAATGTGCATACCCAAGCTCCAAGCAAACGTTTGGCCAGAGATCTCAATCACACAGGCCACAAGATCATGATCTAGGCCAGGGGAGACAGGCCTATCTGTACTGCTGCACCAGTCCACACACCTTGCCATCTGCTGAAGGCAGGCAATACTGGCTTCTCTCAGTGCTGCACCATTAAATATACAGGTACAAACTTGGAGTTTAAGTCCTCTAGGGATAGCGAAATACCTTGGGTCCTTGAATGTAACTCACCTTGAACTATCACTGGAAAGGTGTTTGCTAAAAACACTAATACATAAATAAATAAATTAAATAAAATAAGTGAGATCATTGAAAGCTGCTCTAGTTTGCTTCTACCTTCTGGCTGTGGAGCAAAACACACTTATCTAGACTAGTCTCGCAGGATGATAAGGAAAAGGTCTTTATGTGCAGAAAATCTTTATAAAATTACCACCATGCAGTCTAGGTAATTTTATGAAAGGTGATTTATAATAATAATAATAATAATAATTTATTACTTTCTAAATCACCCTATGAAGTAATGCATTGTTTTATCATGAAAATGCCTTTTCAAATAACCCCCTTAGACGGCTGTTTTTCAAGTCCCAAAAGGGCCTCCAGAAGGTTTTTCCCTCCATACCTGGCAGGTACAAAAGTGTATGGTGAACGTCTGCTGGACCGCATCTTTTCTCTGTGAAAGAAGGCTTCTTTCCATGAATAAACATATTTATCCACACAAATCCCTCTAAAACATCCAGATTTGCAGGCCTTTTCTAAAAGAAACATAGACGAGCTCAAATCTAATTCTCGAGGCAGCTTAATCCACAAGGTGGGAACCACCAAGGAACAGCTCTGAACATGATTGTTCACAATTTAAAAAAGTGCAAAGGGGCAGATTCCGATTAGCCCCTTGAAATGGGGCCAAGTACGATCCAGGCTGAGAATACTAATTGGCAGGTTACGTTTTAGCAGAAAGGGGGCAAATAGGACAGTTAAGGGACACCCCAGAGTTACAAGGTGCTCCCTCTGTAAAGTTGAACGATGTGACCGAGGCCCTAACACTGGAATTCATGGCTTATGTCAAAGGGAAATGCTTTCAGTACATTTTTTGTTGTTCTTTTCATATCTCTGCCTTTTCCTGTGAACATTTTTCTTCTTGTTTTGCAGGTTTCTGGTGTGTGAGAATGCCAATCAGGAAATGGGGTATGTGTCACGTGCTCTGTTTCTGACAGCGCAGAGGACAAGTGATGTATTTCACTGTAAGAGGCCAGCCAGCCTGAGCCGGGAGTAGTAAAGGAACCCAGGGGGGCATGTCCTGGGGTCAGCACCTCCCCAACCAGAGAACTGATGGAGCAGTGAGGTGTTCCTGCCAGCAAGGAACTGGGTCTTACTGAGATTTTGCTGGGGGGGGGGGGGTAGAGGGTGGGAGGGGGAGCTGCAAGGACTTTGAATTCTGAAAAACCATGTTCTCCAGAAAGAAGAGAGAGCTGAAGAAGACACCGTCCATATCGAAGAAAAACAGAGCAGGAAGTCCCATACCACAGAGCGTGGCTGTAAGTTCAGCACTGCCCTCTCCCCTCACTCATGGTAATCTTGTCTGCAGTAAGGCCTGGTGATGGCAAGAGGGAGGATGGGTGTAGGGGGTTTCCACTGCAGAGACATACCTGTTTAAGGGCTACAACAACCAAAAAAATAAAAGGCGGCAAGAGCTATCTCTGAAAGGAGTTTGCATTTTAATATTTCGAGAATAGAGGAAGTTCAGTTGTTGACTAACGTCAACCTCAGGCGCAGAAGGGTTGTGTGGGATGTGAGCAGGGCAAAGGAGGAGGGTGATTCTCTTTCAGATTTTACAGGTGTTTGGGGGGGGCGGGTGGAAGTGGCGCATAGAGCAGTAGATCTTAATGATGGAATTTTAGAAGGCACAGCAGAGAAAGAGCTAAGCTAGAGTTTTATTTTCTAATTTTTTGGGAGGATGTTAAATTTTGTTTAAGGAGCAAGGCAGCTGCTCAGGCTATTTCTTATCGCTATTTGAGCGCCTAACAAAGAAAAAAATAGAAGCAAAACGCAGATGAACTTAGGAATATGGCCTGGAGCTGAAAGCTTGCCAGGAAAAGGCACTGGTCAGAAATTCAGCTCCCAGTTTTCTAATCCTATGACTTTGCTCAGAGAAAGGCAGACTGCAGATACACCATAGAGGTTACAGACAGATCACGGAATATATATTTTCACCTCTCCAAATCCCATGGTTTCTTGCACCTTTTCCAATCCCCAAAATGCGTAAGTACCCAGCTGGAAGATGCAGCTACAGTCCGTACTCTACGGGGTTGAGAAGGAAAAAGGGCAAGTGTGAATCTTCCAACTCAACCTTGGAGGTGTTCTCTCAGCAGCCCAACATATGGCTGAAGGTAAGTGGCATAGAAACAAAGCATGGTGGCTAGAAATGGCAGGAAGAAAGGAGACTGCAGAACATTACATAGGGTTGCAAATGACTCAAACTAGAGTTGCGACTTAGCAGCTGGGGAGTGAGACGTTACCGTTAGTCCTGAGATGCAGCATTCAGAGGCCCTGGTCATTTTCCACCCAATGAAATTTGTTGTGAAAGCTTCTGTATGTGTTTACTTGTTCCAAACCCTGTGGGAAGTGTTGGGCAACCAAGACTGTTCAGACTTTAAAAATCTCCTTCCCCACTTGCCATGTGACATTATTTAGCTAATTTGGTGCTTTAAGGTGACAGGTTATTGTGGGACAAGTTTTCAAATAGCCAACGTAGTTTTGAAGTACTGGAGTATTGTTATTGCACATTCCTGCAGTAAAGTTTCAAAAAGAAATTAGCTTGGTGCTTTTAAGTTAGCATAATGAGCGCATGATAAAAGCGTCAGCTGTTTGTGCAGGTGGCTGAGATAGGGCATTATAGCAAGTGCACCTTTGAAAATCCCACGTCCACACCCCAGTTTCCTCCCGTCCCAGACATCCTCTAAGAACACCTC
The DNA here is from genome assembly GCA_033557465.1 of Ichthyophis bannanicus. Classification (NCBI taxonomy): domain Eukaryota; kingdom Metazoa; phylum Chordata; class Amphibia; order Gymnophiona; family Ichthyophiidae; genus Ichthyophis; species Ichthyophis bannanicus. Next base: position 311,356,444 of record CM066039.1, read on the forward strand.
CCTTTAATCAGGCTGAAAGTCTACATGCTGGAGAAACCTGTACTTTTAACCTGAGAGGAGGGAGCCTGGGGTAAATGACTGAAAATTGCCCCCCCCCCCATACAAATGAGCAATGGGTCAATTCTAGCAGAAGCTTAAGCTTTATAGACTAGAGCTGCTGCGCCTCCCTGAACTGTGAGTTCTCCACAGCCAGTATGCCTACCCTATTCCCTACAGCACCTCCTGCTGGGAGAGGCTCAGATTGCAGGCAATGTGAGCTCCCCCTTCTACCCATAACCAGTGCTCCTGCACCATTCACTATAGGGCCTCCTGCTGAAGGGATTCTGGACTCCAAGAGTACCGAGTTCCAAAAAGACAGCATTATGAAACAAGAAATGCATTTCCCGTGATGCATTTGACCACTCATTGATGCCCCTTATCTCCAGGCTAGGCCAGATGTCAGGCAATAGCTGCATACGTGAGGCAGCTGTTGCTGGGGTATGCCACAGCATCAATAATCTTGACCTAGAGATGCTTTCTTTGGGCATAGCCATCCGTTTGTAAAGTGCAGGAACTGTAAGATGCAGGAATTTAAGCACAGGATGATGGAATCTCAAATATAAACACTAAGGGCCTGAAATGTATCAGGAAGAGCAGAAAACTTTATAACAGGGGAGAGACTTCTATTAAGTATGCACCCAAAAGATGGACCAATCTACCCTCCTTGAATTGTGTGACAGGCTACTGAAATGAGCAAGGAGGTAAACTAGACAGGCTTCTCTTCTGTACGGCTGGGGGGGGGGGGGGGCCAATTCAACAGTAGAATCCCTTGTATGAAACCAAAGGATTTCAGATTCTCAAGATTCATAGTTGGAAAATTGACGGTAGCGCCTTTGACATATCAGCAAATAATGGTCTTTCATAGGTTTAATGTTTTTCCATTATTCTCTGGCACATTGGATCCTTTTATCTTCCTAACAAAGGAAGATCACAGAGCTCACTGCATGCTATTAGGAGAACATCTGATAACTCACTTCCTGATGCTAGAAATATTCATTCCACAACCTGATTTCTGTTTGTGTTTTTTCCAGGAGCTCCCTCGTAAAGATGGCTTGGAGCCTCTGCCCCACCCATGCTGCAGTGTGACAGAGCCAGCAGCTTCTCCCAACAAGCTCAGCACCAGCCCAAGCTTCACTAGCACATTAAAGAGACCCACCAGCCTGAGTCGTCATGCTAGTGCAGCTGGAATACCGCTTTCCTCTCCCAACACCTGGATTAATAAGGGCCACAAACCTCCACAAACATCAAGCCCTATGGAGAGTAATGAGGGGCCCTTCATTGAGGCAGAAGACATTCAACAGCTTCTCACAGATGTGGCACGTTTTGCTGAGCGCTTAGAGAAACTTCGGGATGTGGTCTTGGGAGATGGTGAGTGACCTGCCAGCCACTGGGATAGGGGAGATTCAACTGCTCATTTACTGGTGGAAAAAGAGGGAAATGTACTGTCCTCTGTCCTCACCTGTCTGCTACTGAGTGTATGTGTGTGTGTGGGGGGGGGGGGGATAAAGTCTACTACCCACTGACTTCTCCTATTATAAAAGTGGGAGGGGAGTCCTTCTACCCTCTGACCCCATCTATCTGCTAATAGGGAGAGAAAGATCAAACTTTTTATCCATATATGTTACATATATGTTCTGTTGGCATACCAGTAAGGCATTTTTGGTGCTAAGTGGACAATAAGTTGTTATTTTCCACTAAGTGTACACCGGAAACCAAAAATAGCAAACAGAATGTTAGGAACTATTAGGAAAAGATGGGCTAGAATGTTGTTTGCACAGGGCCCCGTGTTTCAGGGGACCCCGCGCCAACAACACCCCGCATTGAACACCAGCAGGCAGGGTGGCTTTAGAGGGAGCCAGAGAGGCCCAAGCTCACCTCTAACAGCTGCCGAATTGAAGCGCATCTTTTTCATTCACTTCGGCAGCTATACTGAAATTTAGAATGCTGCCACGCTGAGTGCCAGGAAACAGGAAGTCCCCTTTGACCTCAGTGCGGCAGCGTTCTAAACTTTAGTACAGCTACCAAAGTGAAGGAAAAAGACATGCTTCACTTTGGCAGCTGTTAGAGGTGAGCTGGGGCCTCTACAGCTCCCTCTAAAGCATTTTAGATAGCTGTGAGACTCTTCGGGAGGGGAGGGGGGGCTTGGACTGGAAATGGGCTGTGGTGGGGGAGCTAGGACTGGAATGGGCTGAGTGGAGGTGGGGCCTTGAACTGGAAATAGCTGATGGAGCTAGGACTGGAAATGGGCTGTGGAGGGGGGGCTTGAACTGAAAATAACTTATGGGGAGGGGGGCTTGGATTGGAAATGGGCTGTGGGGGGAGCTAGAACTGGAAATGGGCTGAGTGGGGGGGCTTGGACTGGAAATTGGGGGGGAACTAGAACTGGAAATGGGCTGAGTGGGGGGGATTGGACTGGAAAATTGGGGGGAGCTAGAACTGGAAATGGGCTGAGTGGGGGGGCGTGGACTGGAAATAGCTGATGGGGAGAGGGGCTTAAACTGGAAATGGGCTGAGTGGGGGAGCTAGGACTGGATATGGGCTGATGGAGGGGCTAGGATAGGACTGGAAATGGGCAGATGGGGGGCTAGGATTGGAATTGGGCTGTTTGGGGGGCTAGGACTGGAAATGGGCTCATGGGGGGGCTTGGATTGGAAATGGGCTGAGTCGGTGGGAATTGGACTGGAAATTGTGGGGGGGGAGCTAGGACTGGAAAGGGCTGAGTGGAGGGGGGCTTGGATTGAAAATAGCTGATGGGGAGGGGAGTTTAGACTGGAAATGGGCTGAGTGGGGGAACTTGGACTGGAAATTGGGGGGGCTAGAAGGAAATGGGCTGGCGGGACTTGGACTGGAAATAGCTGATGGGGAGGAGGCTTGGACTGGAAATGGGCTGAGTGGGGGAGGCTTGGATTAGAAATGGACTGATGGAGGGGCCAGGACTGGAAATGGGCTCATAGGGGGGCTTGGATTGGAAATGGGCTGAGTGGGGGGAGCAAGGACTGGAAATAGCTGATGGGGAGGGGGGCTTGGACTGGAAATGGTTTCAGTTGGGAGGCTTGGACTAGAAATTGGGGGGAGCTAGAACTGGAATTGGGCTGAGTGGGGGGGAGCTAGGACTGGAAATGGGCTGATGATGGGGCTAGAAAAGGACTGGAAATGGGCTGATGGGGGGCTAGGATTGGAAATGGGCTGATGGAAGGGCTAGGATAGGACTGGAAATGGATGGGGGGAGTTAGGAACTGGAAATGGGCTGATGGGGCTAGGATAAGACTGATGGGGGGCTAGGGTTGGAAATGGGCTGATGGAGGGGCAAGGATATGACTGGAAATGGGCTCATGGGGGGCTTGGATTGGAAATGGGCTGAGTGTGGGGGGAGCTAGGACTGGAAATGGGCTGATGGAGGGGCTAGGATAGGATTGGAAATAGGTTGATGAGAGGCTAGGATTGGAAGTGGGCTGATGGGGGAGCTTGTATTGGAAATGGACTGATGGAGGGGCTAGGATATAACTGGAAATGGGCTGATGGGAGAGCTAGGACTGGGAATGGGCTGATGGGGGCTAGGACTAGAAATAGGCTTATGTGGGGACTAGAAGGGAACAAATGCTGGGTGGGGCTGGAACTAGAAGGGAGCTGATGTTGGGGGAGGATTAGAATGGGATGGAGCTGGGAGAGTGAAATGGAGAGGGGAAAAATATTTTGTGTGGGAGGGAAGAAAAATCTACGATTGGCCAGGTATTGGGAGAGTAAGTGGGGATTGAGGATGGAGGGGTAAAATTTGAGTGGATGAAAAAAGAATAAAGAAAGAGATGAAGGAAAGAGCAAAAGGGGAAAGATCAGTATGTTAAAGCAGATGCAGAGAGAGAATGGAAAAAAAACTAGAAGAAAGGACAAATGGACAGCAGACAAACATAGTTTCTATTTGACAGTGCCACTTTTTCTCTTTCCCCAGTAGGAGATGCATTGGTATTCTCTGAGATGTATTGGTTTAATATTTGCAGTGTTGCCTTTTGATAGGTAGGGTTTGGTGCTTTATGAATCCTGGTAGTACTGTTATGATATGGTGGGTTTGCAATGGGTTCTAAATGTAATCCAAAAAACTCTCGATTTCCCACATATATCCTGCTATAGGAACTGACCTAATCTATAGCTTATCACCCTTATTTGCTTTTATTTTTGTTGGATCGCTCACCATGAGAAGAAACCTTTCCTCTCTCGGAGTGAGCCCTCCTTTTTAATCAATTTTAAAATGACCCCAAACAGGCCATAACCGGACAAAACAATACTTATTGCTGTCCATACCCGTGTCCATAATACACTTTGAAACTTCTATACCAAGCCATATCCAAATATGCAAGGAAAGTGTACTTAGCTTAGTCCAATGCCAAAGAAGGGCAGTATTTGTAACCTCCAAGCAACGGTGCAAAGTAAGGCCAGCTTCCAACTTCCCGCTCTCCTCCTGCGCATGAACCTTGTGTGCATAGGCTGAAGAAGGGTTTCGTCTCCTATTTTGAAGTCGGTTGCTGGCCAGGCTGTTAAGCTACTCCTGGAGGAGAGCGGGAAGTTGGAAGCTGGCCTTACTTTGCACCGTTGCTTGGAGGTTACAAATACTGCCCTTCTTTGGCATTGGACTAAGCTAAGTACACTTTCCTTGCATATTTGGATATGGCTTGGTATAGAAGTTTCAAAGTGTATTATGGACACGGGTATGGACAGCAATAAGTATTGTTTTGTCCGGTTATGGCCTGTTTGGGGTCATTTTAAAATTGATTAAAAAGGAGGGCTCACTCCGAGAGAGGAAAAGTTTCTTCTCATGGTGAGCGATCCAACAAAAATAAAAGCAAATAAGGGTGATAAGCTATAGATTAGGTCAGTTCCTATAGCAGGATATATGTGGGAAATCGAGAGTTTTTTGGATTACATGTGTTGATTTCCATGGGTATAGTTTAGGGGTAATGGGTTCTAAATGGGCAGTGTTTGTAGTACTTCCTAATGTGCCTGGCGGTTGACACTGGAGTATAGTAATGTAGAAATCTGGTAGTCTTTCTTTATCCATACACTCATTACTAAAAGTTAGTGCATGTTAACATTATGCAAATATCTATGCAAATGAGGGCCCTTATGCAAATGAGACCCACACTGAATCTCTGCACATGGCCCCGCACCCCCCTTGGGCCACCCCTGTGTGAGTATTGTGTGTAATTCTGATTGTTGTATCTCAAAAAGAGATAGTTGAATTAGAATAGAAAGAGAAAGGCTACCAAAATGATAAAGGGGATGGAATGACTCTCCCAGGCGGAGAAATTAAAGAAGTTAGGGCTCTTCAGCTTGGAGAAGAGACGGCTGAGTTGAGATATGATAGAGGTCTATAAAATACAGTGTGGAATGGAATGAGTAAATACAAATTGATTGTTCACTCCTTTAAAAAGTATTAACACTAGGGGACAAGCCATGAAGCTACTACATAGTACATTTAATTTCATTTAAAATGTGATTTTTAACCCACCTCTATCAACAAGATTCAAAACAAGGAAAAAATAATAGGAATAGAATACAAATTTACAAAATAATTATCATATTATTACCATAATAATCCTATCTATCCTGAACCTAAAAATTAATTTAAACATAAATCAAATTATACTCATAACTAAATCTTCTACAAAATCAGTCACCAATGATAATCCATAAATGTCTATTCCAATAAGAGCTCAAATACAACACTAACATCATAATGGGTACTTTATATCACCATAAAGTGTCGGATCATAATTGCTTTAGTCCTTATCCAAGATTAGAGAATAGACAGGTTTGTTTGTTTTTTTGGGGGGGAGGTCCTAAGAAATATTATGGCTTATCTCCAGACTGAATCCCTTAGTATTCTACTATATGGGCCTCTTCCCTGCAAAGAACACTCCCTTGTAATTACTAATCTTTACTGTTTGAGCAGTGGAATCTCTAATAAAATATCATTTTCAGGTCGCAATAGATGTGTAGGTGAATAAACCACCAGATAATTATTACGGTATCTCGCTGCCAATTCCAAGTAAATTTATGTACCACTATCAACAACTTAAATGTTATCCTCAGATGAACTGGTAGCCAATGTAATGTTATTAAAAGAAGGTAGCTTTTTCTCATCGTGTCGCTTTCATAATTACAGAAAGTCCCCAACTTACGTAAGTGGATCGTTCTGTGACCCTATGTGTAAGTTGATATTTACGTAACTTAGAGCTATGTTATAATATACACAATAATAAGAAGCAACAAAATAATACATGTTCATATTTGTATTCAAAATCAGTATAAAACATAATAATAATACTGTGGGGGAATAATCAACACTGGAGTCACTTTCTTAGGCAGGGATAGTGGCACAAGAAACAGATGATGGTCCTCCTCCTAACGCACAGTCACTGCTGGTGCTTGGTTGTTCTTCTCATCTCACGATAAATTGGTCAGGAGAAGTTTGAACTGTTGCCCTTTTCTTCTCTTTGTACACCTCTTTATAATATGAGAAGGCATTGTTGACTATGCGTTGAAACCACAGAAACTAGAGGGGTTGTGTCTTTCTATAGCTTCATAGAGGTTACTCAACGATTGCACAGCTGTGCACATATCCTTCACCGTGAAACATATGGGCTGCACTTCTAGCTCTTCAGTGTCATGCTGCTCGTTATCAGCTACCTTTGCCATGTCAAGCTCGATTAACTCCTCATTTGATAACTTCGTCATGAGACTCCATCAGCTCATCCACATCATCTTTGTCCATCTCAAGTTGAAGCTTTTCTGCAAGCTTAACAATTTTTGCAGCCACCTCTTCGAATATCTCATCATTGTCCTTGAAACCCAAAAAATCCAGCACAAGATGAGGCGTTAATCGCTTCCAGATACCTTTCATACAGGTCTACGTCACTTTGGCCCAGGCCACAGCGATATTTTTTATTGCCTCATAAATGTTAAACTTTTGCCAGAACTCTTGCAGCATCAGTTCAGGGTTGGAGTTAAGTGTGTCAATGGCTTGAGCGAACATTCGTCTCAGACAGTAGTCCTTAAAGTTGAAGATGCTTGCAGATGATTTTCATTTTGATCTCCAAGTTGATGACATGATGCTTGTGAGAAAGCTCTCCCTTTCCACTGGCCATCATTAATGGGAATTAGCTTTGAGTTGTTATCACACGCTGCAATTTAAGGCAATCTCTCGCAATTGAAGGCATTTTTACATTACCGTAAGTTCTACATAAGAACATAAGATATGCCATACTGGGTCAGACCTAGGTCCATCAAGCCCAGTATTCTGTTTCCAACAGTGGCCAAACTAGGTCATATGTACCTAGCAGTTTCCCCAAGAGACACAAGTTCCACAATGCTTGTACTGGGTCAAGCATTGATATCTTCGGTCACTTCTTAATAATGGTTTATGGACCTTTCCTCCAGGAACTTGTCCAAACCTTTTTTAAACCCAGCTACACTAACAGCCTTTACTACATCCTCCGGTAACAAATTCCAGAGTTTGATTTTTTGCGCATGTCAGAAATTTTCTACATAGGTCCGGATCAACGTATATCAGAGCTATGTAAGTCAGGGTCCTTCTGTATTTTGACAGTGGTATTTTGTATCAGCTGTAACCTGTTTCTCGTTTAGACCCAAATATACCGGATTACAATAGTCTAAATCAGAGATCATAAATAGGAAAAAAATTATTTTCACTGAACATATAGTTAAGCTTTGGAATTTGTTGCCAGAGCATGTAGTAAAAACTGTTAGTGTAACTGGGTTTTAAAAAGGTTTGGACAAATTCCTGTAGGAAAACTCCATAAGCAATCATGGGGTCATTCCAAGGCATGAATAGATGGAGCAGGAAAGGGGTGCTGCGGTGGCGGAGTTAGGACGGGCAGTGGGCGGTCCGCTGCCCTGGACATACAGGGTCGATTCCAGTGTTGGCCCTGTACATCTGGGACCAGCTGCCTGAACAGGGAACTTATTCCACCTCTGAATAAGTTCCCCTAGACAGGTGGTTCTGGCAGGCCCAAGGCGCAGCAAAGGTTGGAGGGGGTAGAGGAGATTTCCCTCAGCCTGATCCTGGCCTTCAGAGGCCAAATCTGGGGTCAGGCTGTGGGGAATGAAACTTCTTTTTGGCGGCCAGGGATCGCAGCTCCTGAATGGAGCCACGGTGCCATGGCAACCAGATGCCATGGCTCCATTCAGGAGCCTTGACTGAGTTAGCCAGGCTAGGCCTGTACGTGCAGGCTGACTGGAATCGAGGAACTGGTCTGCACGTACAGGCCTGAATGTGATTCTGATTCCGTGGGGCTAGACGTGCCCCACAGAATCAGAATCCCATCTAACTCTGTGGGTCTGGTTATGACCGGACACTCAGAGGGCCGGGACGTCCAGGACAGAATCGGGCCCTTACAGTATTAAGGTAGACTGAGGAAAGCCAATGCTTATCTTTAGGGGTAATCAGCATGGAATCTAACTACTTTTTGGGGTCCTGTTATGTACTTGTGACCAGGATTGGCCACTGTTGGAAACAGGATACTGGACCTTTGATCTCATCCATTATGGAAATTCTTATGCTCTTATTTCACAATCACCCAAAACCATGCTCTATCTTTACTTCAGAGATGCATGCTTAAAATTAACTCCAAGCTTTTTTTTTCATAAAACACTTCAGTATGCATGTGCAGAGCTAGGATTCACCATCAAAAAATGTATTAGCAAATAAGTGTTAAAGAAGTGTCAAACACGGTCAAAGAATACCATAAACTTAACTTGATTAGAACTTCATACATCTTCTTCACATTCTAATCTTTATATAGCGCCGCTATCCACCAATTCACTCGAGATGAGCTATCCCCATCTCGAGTGAATTGGTGGATAGCGGCGCTATATAAAGTTTAGAATGTGAAGAAGATGTAAGAAGTTCTAATTAAGTTAAGTTTATGGTATTCTTTGACCGTGCTCTCCACCAACGGTTTATAAAAGGGGTTTTATCAAGGAAGAGACCTATGGCCGTTTCGATGGTCTACTTGGTCACCTTGTGAATTCTGAGACCTGCCTTTCTCCCTGATTATTTTTCCTATAGAATTGAATTACAGATGTGGTTAATGAATGGAGCTATGAATGTTTTGATGAAATATTATTAGTAGCTCCAAAGGTGACCTGAATATTATACTCATGTGCAGGCAGACATATGGGGTCACTTGAACTGTGGAGGCCATGTGTCCCAACAGGCGGTATAGGAGCTGGGCAGATAGCATCTGACATTGGTGAACCTCTGCGGCTACCTCCCTGAGGCATTCTGACCTCTCCTGAGGGAGGAAGGCTTTCACCTGGAGGGTATCTAGTTGCACCCTTATGAACTTTAGGCGCTGGGCCGGAGTAAGGTGGAACGGGGTAGTTTATGACGAAGCCCAGTTGCTGTAGGGTGTTTATGATGTGCCCGGTGGTGCATTGTGCCTCTGCAGCTGTGTCTCCCTTTATGAGCCAGTCTCCCATTCAGACTCAGTCCAAGAATCAGTCTGATGCTGCGTGATCACCTCAGTGAGATCCGCTCTAGGCGATCCGCGATCCGAGCCACGAGAGTTCACCGGGGAGGACCGGGACCTTGTCCGGTGCTGGGGGCTCTCTTGAGGTCGGTGGTGCTCAAAGACCAGCTCGACGTCAGGGGAAGCCCTCAATATCAATGGTCCCATTGTCGGGGCAGATGAACCAGATGAGCTGGACATAAACGCCTGCTGCTTGGCCATGAAGGCAGATATACTATTCTCCAAGGATGCCATCCTGAACTCCATACCAGTTGGCTCCGCAGCCTTCAACGCGGGCACTGAGGGCTTTGGACCCGGCATCGGTATTATTGAGGGAAAGTCCTCAATGAGATTGACCTCAGAGGCCCGAGGCCGGTCAGCAGGTGCAAATGACTCCTTGTGGGGCAGCTTGGAAGGCTGCTCCTGTTCCGACTCCTCGGACTTATGCCTGGGACTGCGGGGCCTGGGGTGGGATTTTCCTTTCTTCCTGGACCCGTCCTCCGAAGCGGTCTTCAAGAGTTTCTTCTTCTTGCGCTTCACCTCCAGGGATTTCCACTCGGAAGAACCATGGCCGCGGGACTCTGAAGAGGCTTGGACTTCGCGGGGCACTGAGGTATTGGAGGAGGCCATGGAGCGTGGTGTCACCAGAGACCGGCGCGGAGTTAGAGTTCTGGAAAAAATGTTTCCTGCTGCTAATGATGGCTTTTTAGGGCCTTTGAGTTCATGGTTCTGCAGAGTTCACAGTCAGAGTCATTATGCTCCAGGCCAAGGCATTGGAGGCAGCAGTCATGCGGGTCAGTGGGAGACATCATTTTGTCACACCACTCGCACTTCTTGAAGCCACTGGAGGCCATAGGAAAAAGGTGGGTCCCTGCCATGGGGCAGGGATTCAAGGCCTTCAGCTAAAAAAGGGTGTGAATGCCGGTTTGGGGACACCTCAACGAAAAATGGGAAAATGAATGATCAAATCCAAGGAGCGATGCTGAGGGAAGCTGGCTCAGGGGGCGGGAAGGCACCGGTATGCAAACCAGACAAAACTTAACAAAAAATTCACGCTTTTTCCAGGGGAAATGGACAACATCCGAAGACTCCGTGGAAAAAAAGGAGTCTGAGGCAAGGTGAACCCTTGGGCAGGAAGGGGATCATGCTTGTGTGGTGCATCTCCCAAAGGCTTTCTTTGAAAGCTGGGGAGAGGCTTCTGCGTGGGCTTCATCAGCACCTACGTAACCCATACATGAGGATTGACTTCCTGCTTGTTCCCAAAGATAAAAGTTATTACTAAACAAGTTGAAAAGTGTATACTTGCAGCGTGACACAATGACACATTTCCCCTATTTGCAGAATCAGACATGTGAGGGCTTGATATAGGCATATGTTGTGGGGTGCGTATATGTGTGTGTCACTGGTATGTATGTATGTGTCAGGGAGTGCATGCATCTGTGTGTGTGTCAAGGGCAGTGTCGGGGGTTGTATATGTGTGTGTGTGTCATGGGGAGTGCTTGAGGCTGCGTGTGTGTCTGTTGCTTCATGGAAGTGTCGGGGGCTGTGTGCATGTATGTGTGTATGTGTGTGTTGTTTCATGGGAGTGTTGGGGGCTGCATGCATGTTTGTGTGCATAGGCATTGGAAAGGGGCCCACCATAAATCATGGCCGGTAGGCAGCAGGCTGCCAATGGGGATCCCCACGGGCAGAACAAGACTGGTCTTTGCTGCGATCACAGCTTCTCTTCTTCTTTTGCCCGCAGGGATGGGATCCCTGTGGGAAGCCTTCTACCTGCTGGCCATGATCATAGCAAAGACCTTCCTGTCTGCCCTGGGATCCTACAATGGGCAGACAGGAAGGATCTTTGCCATAATCACAGTCGGCAGGCAGCAGGCTGCCCATGGGGATCCCATCCCCTACAGGCAGAAGAAAAGTCACGATCATGGCAAGACCCTTCCTATCTGTCTGTGGGATGGAGCTTGGTGCAGAGTTAGGACAGAGCTTTGGCCCATGAAAGGAAAAGCCCTTCTGCCGCCACTGTGTGTGTGTTTCTCTCTCTCTTAATCCCCCCAGCCTTCTCCCAGTCTCTCTTTCTCATAACCTCTCCACCAACCTTTCTCTCCCTTTCATGACCCCTCCCTAGACTCCCCCCAGTCTCTCTCTCATGACCTGTCCCTCCCCAGGCTTCACCTAGTGTCTCTCCCGCTAACATGGCCCTATCCTAGGTTTCACCACGTCTCTCTCTCTCTCATGATCCCCCTAGGCTTCATCCAGTCTCCCTCATAGCCTCACCCTTCTGCAGGTTTCACCAGTGTCTCTCCCTCTCTCATGATCCCTCCCCCTGGCTTCACTCAGTCTGTCTCTTTCTCTCTCATAACCTCACTCCCCCAGGCTTCACTCAATCTCTCCCTCTCTTTCTCTTATACCCCCCTCACCCCCGACTTCATCCAGTCCCTCTCTCTCTCTCATATACTCCCCCATTATCCAGTTGCTCTCTCACTCACCAATTCTTCTGCCTGGCTCCAGCTCCTTAAATGTGGCATTTCACACTTCCCCCACTGCAATCGGTTGTATGCATGGTTCAGCCATGCTGTGAAAGAAGTTTGGGCTGATCAAGATTTCAAGGCTCATGAAACTTGAAACAAGGACATCAGCCCAAATTTCCTTCACAGCGTGGCTCAACCATGCACACAGCCAATTGTGGTGGGGAAGTGTGAAATGCCGCATTTAAGGAGTTGCAGCCAAACTGGCAGCTAGCAAATGCATGTTTGCGCATGCTCATACATGCTCAAACAAACATGTGCACAGAAAGACAATATTTGCCCAGCTGCCTGAACCCTCGACAATACGTGTTACGCCTAAGCGAAACACGCCTAAGAAGTATTAAAGGTGTGTATGCAGTGCTTGCACCCATTACTGAACAAGTGGTAGAAGTGGGGTAAAAGACATTAGTAAACAGATAGTAAAGGTGTACACTCAGCACCTGTAGCCACATGTGTGGTCAAAGTTATTAGTAAACAACTTTTAAAGGTGTACACCTAATGCCTGTACCTAAACATTCTTTTGGACAAGCTCTTCTGTATATAACTTTGGATGTATAAATCACTAGAGATTTGTTTTATAACAAAGCCCCTATGTGCAATATCAAAACAGTGCCAAAGACAACATTAGCACTTAAGTGCTTTTGTAAAGTAGGCTTCCAGAACCAGCCCCAATAGTACACAAAATTCTCTTGCACAAATTTACACCGGCTCAAAAGTATGTTAAAAGCTACTTCTGAAATCCTAATTTGGCATACTCTGTATCTGATGTTCATTTAATCCACTATGGGTACTGGAGATTGAGGGACTCACTCTCTAGACAGTACTGAGATTAAGGGCCATAGTGGATTAAGTGAGTAGGATAAAGCGGCATATAAATCCTTTTAAATAAATAAATAAACAAACAAATCCTCTGCCACCCATCTCAGTCCTGCTGCTCATACAGGTTTTTCTGTGAGCGTCAACCTAATCCCTCATTAAAATAGGCTGATCAATAATATTTGTAATCCAAGTTCTCCTTTAAATATTTGCAGTCCTATCATCGTACGTGATGCTCCTCCGTTCATTGCCCACCTATTTCATTCTGCTAAGTCATGATGAAGCCTGCAAGCATTAATAACAGAAAAGGCATGTGAGAGGAGAGGGCAGAGCCAGCAGCCGACAAGTCCCACTATGAGTTGTACTGCTGTGGTGGCCATCCTCTGAACACGTCTATTGGGGTAGGCTGGCTCACGGCTAGCCCTTCTGTCTCTGCTATGTATGCTCATATTGTAGCTGGAATTTGAATGGGCAAAGAATGTTTAGTGTCTGCTTCGCGCCGCATCATTCATTCATCACAGCACAGTCCCCATGGCCAAGGGGAGGGTCAGAGGAGCTGAACTGTCTTCTCCAATGCTGCCTGTATGCAGGGCCAGTGTTAGACACAGCAGGGTGCAGAGGAGGAACTAGAGTGGATCCTGTCAATGCCAAATGTTCTGAAGCTCTGCCTCAATGATGTCATTTTGGGGTTGTAATTTTGTATACGTTTGACTTGTGGTGCTACTTTATACACCACAGGGAGCAGATTCATATCTTCAGTATAAGAATATGAACAAAGAAACAAATACATAAAATCGAGCTCCACCAAAGGGGTCCCTGGTGGCACTGAGGCACCAAACAAATGCTCCGTTTGTGCCTCTCAAAAACAGCCCTTCCCCTATATATTTACATTTAGCTCACACCTTTCCAGTAGTATTTCAAGGTGAGTTACGTTCAGATATAGTAGGTATTTCCCTGCCCCCCGGAGGGTTTACAATTTGTACCTGAGGCATTTGAGGGTTGAGAGACTTGCCCGAGGCGTATCAGTAGGATGGAGTCAGAGCTCCTCCATGCCATCGTATAACACAGAGGGTGGCACGCAGCTGTTCCTCCAGTGCTCTTCCCCTGGGGGTAATGCTGTCTATGCAGAGGGATAGCACACCGAATACATGAGGGTAATGCTGTCTGTGCAGAGGGATAGCACACTGAATACATGGGGGTAATGCTGTCTATGCAGAGGGATAGCACACCGAATACATGGGGGTAATGCTGTCTGTGCAGGGAAAGTTGATATCTTGAAAATATGGGGGTTATATTGTTCGTAGAAAGGGAGTGAAATGTGCACGTGGCCATGATGCTGTCTGTAGGAATAATATTCATCTCATAGCTGGGGGGAGGGGGGATGCTAGCACATTGGAGCATGTGTCTGTTTTCTTCTTATGTCTTCCTTATGGACTTCTAACTATTTGCAGCTCTGCTTTCTCCGTCCTGCAGAAAAGCTAGATTCCTGTCGCCCACTGGCTCATGAGTGTCTGGGAGAAGTGCTGCGTATTCTCAGGCAGGTCATCAACAGGTACCCTCTCCTCAACACCGTGGAGACCCTCACAGCTGCTGGAACCCTCATTTCCAAGGTCAAAGGTCAGCAAACAGACATTATCTAATATTCCTAGAAAAGAAATTCTGAGGTAGGACAATTACATGCAATGAACTCACTGCATCTTGCTCTCCAACTCTTTCCTCAAGCTGCTCCCTCCTTTGAGCTTTATCAGCAAAACAGTATTTTAGCAGCACTGTATGCTTTCATTTTTCCCTCCTTTTCCTGAACAGTCCGCTTTGTGATGTCATAGTGCTCTACTTATGATATCATGTCTCTCTAGCAGCCTCTTTTCTTCCCCCTTTAGCCCATCCTGGTTCATTTACATAGGGGTAGCCGTTACAACAGGAAACCACTCTAGCATTACTAGCAGTATGTTAACTCTTCTTCAAACCACAAAACTCAGGCTAACCCCACCCAATTCTTATCCTTTATGTACTCCTCAAATAGTTTTCTTATCAAGAGAAACAACTTGATTATTTTGACTACCTTTAGGGGCTCTAGCATGCAATTACACTATTACTAAGGCCGCCACAGTGTTATCAGGGCACTGCACAATCCCCAGCCCTGTTTCTTTTACTCACCCAGTCTGCACTGCTGTTCTTGATGCTGTCTTCTGTATCTGTCCCAATGTAGGGTTGCCAACTGATTAGCATTTGGCTAGTTTGGTGGATTTTTTTCAAGGGAGGCCAGTAGCCAGCAGGACCAAATGTACTATCCAGATGCACCCTTCCCTACCTCATAGATCTTACATTCTTGCATCAGTGGCTAGTGTGAGGTTTGATTGCAACCATAGCAGAATTAGGCTATGAAGACAGAATCAGCACACCTTAACTTTTCAGGGCTCACCAATACGGGAGTCAGGAGGAGCAGGGACACGTGGACCTAGCAGAAAAGCCAATTTTTATTTTCCTTAAGTTAGCAACCCTATCTCAAACATGTTTAAATTCTGCCACAGTTTTGCTTTCTACACCACCACCTTCTCTGTAAAGGAGGAGTTCCTATCAGATTCCCTCTTATCAAATTCATATCATGACTTTTGTTTCTTATATTTCTTTACCTATGGAAAATTGTACCTTTTTGTGCTCATTTATTGAAGCTAGCTAAATATTTGTATGTTTCCTTTCTATTCTCCAGGGAGTACATTTTGCATATACTTCAGCTCCTCTCATATGGTTACTCCTAGGCTTCTTTCCTCTTCAACATTTGCCTGTTCTTCTTCTCCTGATTGAGAATTGGCTCATGGATATTTGCACTCTAGATTCAGAATCGTAACAAATTTTTGCACTCATACACTGCTTCCAGACCCTTGACCATTCCACACAGCTCTTTCATTTTTCCTTTCTTCTTGTGGGTGGTGTCAGCTTAGAGATATCCAGAACATAGTGGGCAGCGACAAGGAAGGCTGATGACTAGAGCTAGAGTAGTGCAAGCAGTCAAATTTGTGGGGCAAAGGGCTGGGAGAAGGCCTAAGCTAGAGTAGTGTGGCTAGGGGCCGACTAGGAGGGCCAAAGGGTCCTTATCTACTGCCATTTGCTATATTAACTGTATTGGAGCAGGTCTCACTGAGTACTGCTAACTAGTAGTTTCTAAAGTAAGCCGATCACTCAAAAGCCAGTATTCACAAAAAGCTCAGGGACTTATCTTCAGGTTCTCCATATAAGAGAGAGATTCAGTGACTCTAACCAATTAGTGCTGCTGAATATCTTAAAAAAAAACGCATCAGCTCTGTCTCTAAAAACCACCTCAGGAATACCAGTGACTATCACAAAAGCGTAGTTACTCACCTGTAACAGGTGTTCTCCAGGGACAGCAGGAATCAGTCCTCACATATGGGTGATGTCGGTGCTGAAAGAGCCCACGCGGAGCATTTCCCCAGCTTTCAAAGAAAACCTTTGGGACATGTTAGCACGCATGTGTGGTCCCCTTCCCACCCAAGGGTGCCATCTTGCTCAGTCAGATGATATAAGGTACGGAGAGGCAACTCCACCGGGAGGAAGGAGGGTTGTAAGGACTGATTCCTGCTGTCCCTGGAGAACACCTATTAAGGTAAGTAAGTACACTTTCTCCAGGAACAAGCAGGAAATCAGTTCTCACATATGGGACTCCCTAGCTCCAGGCTGCCAAGGACCGAACCACAACAGCACCAATGGCGACCAAATTGGGTAGCCATGAGTTGCAGAAGGCAAGTCATCACTGAGAGACTCTGCAAGACCCTAGCATCCAGCGACACTATCATTCCGGTAGCCTGAATACAGAAGGGTCGGAGGGCAGGAGTTGCCTACACCCAGGGGTGGCCCAAGGGGGGTGCAGGACCATGTGCGGAGACTCGGTGCAGGGCCTCATTTGCATAAGGGATTTCATTTGCATAAATATTTGCACAATGTTACCATACAATAACTTTTAGTAAACATGCCTCTTAATGAGTGTCTGGATAAAGAAAGACTAAAAGATTTCTTCATTACTATAATCCAGTGCCAACCGCCAGGCACATTAGGAACTACTACAAACACTGCCCATTTAGAACCCATATTCGTATTAAAATGCTCTACTGCAGGGGTCTCAAACACGCGGCCCGCGAGAGCATTTTGTGCGGCCCGCGACGCCATTTCACTTTTCTCACCTGATTGCCTGGCGCGGCCGCGTGGGGTTAAAAAATACTCTCAGTCTTCTCCCGAGTCACGAGTCTGCCCTCAACCATTGAGAGACAGGAAGGAGGAGGGGGGTGCAGCCAGCCGAACGCCACGAGGCACCACGCGCCCTCGAGGATCCATTTTGTGCACAGCGCGGGCAGGTATGGAGGCAGCCCCCGGAATTCCCCGATGTTAGCCAGCCCTGCCTCCCTCAGTCCCTCTCCTCTTCGGCTTTCAGAGCTGCGAAGGGAGAGCTTCTCCCTCGCGACTCTGTTAAGCTCGCCGGGGCAGATGGGAAATTTCCCATAAGCCTCAGCGGGCTTAGCAGAGTCGCGAGGGAGGAACTCTCCCTTCGCGGTTCTAAGCTGAAGCAGAGAAGGACTGAGGGAAGGAAGCAAGCAAGCAGGCAGGGAGGGAGGGAGGGCTGGCTCTGCCGGGCAGGGGGGGTCCTGCGGGACATTTGATTTTGCCGCGGCTGATGGGGGGGGTTTAGGACTGGTAATGACACGGGGGGGGTTTAGGACTGGTAATGTGCTGTGGGTTGATGGGGGGGTTAGGACTGGTAATGCCACTGGGGGGGGTTTAGGACTGGTAATGTGCTGTGGGTTGATGGGGGGTTAGGACTGGTAATGCCACTGGGGGGGTTTAGGACGGGTAATGTGCTGTGGGCTGGGGGGGGGGGTTTAGGACTAGTAATGCCGCTGGGGGGGTTTAGGACTGGTAACGTGCTGTGGGCTGATGGGGGGGGTTAGGACTAGTAATGCCACTGGGGGGGGGTTAGGACTGGTAACGTGCTGTGGGCTGATGGGGGGGTTAGGACTAGTAATGCCACTGGGGGGGTTTAGGACTGGTAACGTGCTGTGGGCTGGGGGGGGTTTAGGCAAATTAATACCACAGGGGGGGTTTAGGACTGGTAACGTGCTGTGGGCTGATTCGGTGGTAGGACTAGTAATGCCACTGTGGGGGTTTAGGACTGGTAACGTGCTGTGGGCTGGGGGGGTTTAGGACTAGTAATGCCACTGGGGGGGTTTAGGACTGGTAACGTGCTGTGGGCTGATGGGGGGGGTTAGGACTAGTAATGCCACTGGGGGGGTTTAGGACTGGTAACGTGCTGTGGGCTGGTGGGGGGTTTAGGACTAGTAAAGCCACGGGGGGGGTTTAGGACTGGTAACGTGCTGTGGGCTGATGGGGGGGGGTTAGGACTAGTTATGCCATTGGGGGGGTTTAGGACTGGTAACGTGATGTGGGCTGTGGGGGTTTAGGACTAGTAATGCCAATGGGGGGGTTTAGGACTGGTAACGTGCCGTGGGCTGATGGGGGGGGGGTTAGGACTAGTAATGCCACTGGGGGGATTTAGGACTGGTAACGTGCTGTGGGCTGATGGGGGGGGGTTAGGACTAGTAATGCCACTGGGGGGGTTTAGGACTGGTAACATGCTGTGGGCTGATGGGGGGGGGTTAGGACTAGTAATGCCACTGGGGGGATTTAGGACTGGTAATGTGCAGTGGGATGATGGGTGGGGGGGGTTAGGAATAGTAATGCCACTGGGGGGGTTTAGGACTGGTAATGTGCTGTGGGCTGATGGGGGGGGGTTTAGGATTGGTAATGTGCTGTGGGTTGATGGGGGGGGGGTTTAGGACTGGTAATGCCACTGGGGGGGATGGAGCTGGGAAAGTGAAATGGAGAGGGAAAAAATATTTTGTGCAGGAGGGAAGACAAATCTACAATTGGCCAGGTTTTGGGAGAGTAAGTGGAGATTGAGGATGGAGGGGTAATATTTGAGTGGATGAAATAGGAATGAGGAAAGAGCAAAAGGAGAAAGATTAGTATGTTAAAGCAGATATAGAGAGAAAATGAAAAAAAAAACTAGAAGAGAGAAGAAAGGACAAATGGACAGCAGACGATGGAGAGTTAGCAGAAGACACGAAGAAACCATAAGAAAGTGGCTGGAACAATTGCAACTGAAAAAAAATGCACAAAAGGTAGGAAAATATCTCTTTATTTTGAATTTATTAACTGGAATATGTCAGCTCTGGGAAATGTGCATCATTAATGTCTGTGCTTTGTTTAGTACAAGAAATTAATTTATAGTTTTATTTCTACAGTGTTGTTGTACATTCCAAGTTTGGCTTTTGGGGTTCCCAATTTAATTATTGTCTTCCTGTTTCTAAATTGTGATTCCTTGTTTGGTGATGGTGTATGTTCTGCATGTGTAACTGAGCTGAGGTATTCTGTTTATGTAATTCCTATTTGACATTGCTACTTGTTCTCTTTTCCCAGTAGGTCATGTATTGTTGTTCTCTGAAATGTATTGATTTAATATTTGCAGTGTTGCCTTTTGATAGGTAGGGTCTGGTGCTTTGTGAATCCTGGTAGTGCTGTTATGATACGGGGGGTTTGCTATGGATTCTAAATGGGCAGTGTTTGTAGTAGTTCCTAATGTGCCTGGCGGTTGGCACTGGATTATAGTAATATAGAAATTGTTTAGTCTTTCTTTATCCATATACTCATTATGCAACATTATGCAAATATGTATGCAAATGAGGCCCCGTGTCTTATGCGGCCCCCGGGTTACTTTACAAGTCCTCATTTGGCC
Organism: Ichthyophis bannanicus; assembly: GCA_033557465.1. Lineage (NCBI taxonomy): Eukaryota > Metazoa > Chordata > Amphibia > Gymnophiona > Ichthyophiidae > Ichthyophis > Ichthyophis bannanicus. The sequence goes on from CM066039.1 coordinate 311,376,150, forward strand.
CTCAAAGCAATATGAGTTTGAGACCCCTGCTCTATTGCAACAATTTTGTGGTATTCAAAACAATTGTGTGCATTAATCATATAACATACCACCATTTAGAACCCATAGCTAACCTGCCGTATCGTAACAGCACTACCAGGACTCACAAAGCACCATACTCTACCTATCAAAAGGCAACACTGCAAATATTAAACCAATACATTTCAGAGAATAACAATACATGACCTACTGGGGAAAGAGAACAAGTGGCAATGTCAAATAGGAATTACATAAACAGAATACCTCAGCTCAGTTACACATGCAGAACATAGACCATCACCAAACAAGGAATCACAATTTAGAAACAGGAAGACAATAATTAAACTGGGAACCCCAAAAGCCAAACTTGGAATGTACAACAACACTGCAGAAATTTATTTATTTAGACAGATTTGTATGCCACCTTTTCCTTCAATCAAGGTGGTCACGTCACATCACAATTGGAGGGCTACATTTAACATTAGGGTACATGTAAACATTTAGACAGTACAGTTACTTAACAGTATTTAGACAGTACAATTGAGGTAACATTTAACATGAAGGTATTTAATAACGTAGTATGATAGTAAGTGTGTGGATAGGATGGGTGTGTGTTTAGTTGGCGGAGGTAGTAGTGTTACTGTTTGGGTAGGGGATGTTGCCTGAATGCTCATAGGTTTCTATAAATAACAATGTTTTGAGGTCTTTGCAGAAGTCTGTGAGGTCATCTAAAGTACTCAGGCTCTTTGGTAGGGAGTTCCATAGTGTGGATGCCAGTAGTGATGGTGCTCTTTTTGAGGTTGATTGTTTGGTTTTGTTATAGCCTGCAGGTGTGCCGATCATGTTGTTGTTATTGGTTCTTCTTGGTCTATTGCTGCTGTCCCTTGTTATAACGTTTTGGAGTATGTCTGATGAGAGATGGTCAATGACTTTGAATATGATCATGATTGTTTTGTATTTAGCTCTTGCCACCATTGGGAACCAGTGTAGTTGTTGTAGGACGGGAGTGATATATATTAATTTCCTCTTGTACTAAACAAAGCGCAGACGTTAATGATGCACATTTCCCAGAGCTGACATATTCCAGTTAATACATTCAAAATAAAGAGATATTTTTCTACCTTTTGTGCATTTTTTTCAGTTGCAATTGCTCCAGCCACTTTCTTCTGGTTTCTTCGTGTCTTCTGCTAACTCTCCATCGTCTGCTGTCCATTTGTCCTTCTCTCTTCTAGTTTTTTTCCATTCTGTCTCTACATCTGCTTTAACATACTAATCTTTCTCCTTTTGCTCTTTCCTCATTCCTATTTCATCCACTCAATTTTACCCCTCTATCCTCAATCCCCACTTACTCTCCCAATACCCGGCCAATTGTAGATTTTTCTTCCCTCCCACACAAAATATTTTTCCTCTCTCCATTTCACTCTCCCAGCCCCATCCCATTCTAATCCCCCCCCCCCCCACCATCAGCTCCTATCTAGTTCCAGCCCCACCCAGCATCCGCCTCCTTCTAGTCCCCGCATCAGCCCATTTCCAGTCCTAGCCCCACCATCAGCCCATTTCCAGTCCTATCCTAGCCCCACCATCAGCCCATTTCCAGTCCTAGCTCCCCTATCCATTTCCAGTCATATCCAAATCCCTCATTCAGCTCATTTCCAATCCCAGCCCCCCATCAGCCCATTTCTAGTCCTTTCCTAGCCCCACCATCAGCCCATGTCAAATCCTAGCTCACCTCCACGCAGCTGGGGCTGATGGGAAACAGGAAATGCTTATTTCCCATCGGTGCCGGTGGGCTTAACAGAGCCGCGAGACAGAAACTCTCCCTTCGCAGCCCTGAAAGCCAGCGCCGAGGGGACTGATTCAGGGAGGGCTCTGCCAGGCAGGCAGGGAGGGCCACGGGACACTCGATTCTGCTGCTGCCATGGTGGCGGCAGTGGCGGCAGCAGTAGCCAGCTTTTTTTTTTAATTTACCTGGGCTGATGGGCGGCGGTCTTTTAATGCAGAATGTTGTTTGCACAGGGCCCCCTGAAACTCGGGGCCCTGTGCAAACAACATTCTTGCTCAATGGATGGACCGGCCCTGCCTACACCCCAAGAATATTACGGAGTACTACCTGACCGAATGCACTGTTCCTGTGGGATTTGGTCTCCAGGCAGTAGTGAGCTGCGAACGTGTGAATTGAAGACCATGTGGTGGTCTTGCATATTTCTGTCACTGGCACCAAGCGCAGGTTGGCCATGGACGTGGCCATCGCCATCACATGATGCACTGTGATCCGGTGCTCAAGGGAGAGGCCAGCTCACTCATAAGCGAGGGCAATACAGTCTGCCACCCAAGTGGACAGAGTTTGCTTAGTCACAGGGAGCCCTAGTCTGCTGGGGTCATAAGACACGAAAAGCTGAGGAGTTCTGCGATGAGCCTGGGTCTGCTGTAAGTAGAAGGACAGGGCCCATTTGCAATCCAGTGTATGAAGTGCTAGTTCCTCCCTGCCAGTATGAGGCTGCAGGAAGAAGGTGAGGAGGACCACCTCTTGGTTGAGATGGAAAGGAGATTCCACCTTCGGGAGGAATTTGGGGTGCATGCAGAGCACTACTCTGTTCTTGTAGAACCTCATATATGGTGGATCCACCACCAGGGCCTGGAATTCGCTCACTCTTCAAGCGGACATGAAGGCCACCAGAAAGGCCACTTTCCAAGACAGGTACCGCAGGTGGCAAGTGGCTAGGGAATCAAACAGCAGTCTGGTGGGTTGTGAGAGCAGTGCATTGAAGTCCCACTCCACTACCAGAGAGTGGAAAGGGGACTTGGATAACAGGAGGCCCTGGAAGAACCTGGAGACTAGGGGCTGGCCCGAGAGGGGGTTTTCCTCGACAGAGTGGTGGTGAGTGGCTATTGAGCTCAGATGCACCCTCGCTGAGTTAGACTTCAGCCCGGTGTGTGGCAGGTGCAGTAGGTACTGAAGTACTAATTGCACATGGCAGGAGAAGGGGTTCTCCCTTCTTTCTGCACACCAGGCGGAAAACCTTCTCCACTTCAAGGCATAAGCCTGTCTGGTGGAGAGCTTTCGGGAGGCCGGTAGGATCTCTTTGACTTCTCTTGGAAGTTTGAAAGGGGCCAGTGCTACCCTTTCAGCAGCCACGCTATTAGCGCTAGGGATCCCAGGTTGGGGTGCAGGAGTGAGCCCCCCCCTCCTGAGACAGAAGATCCGGGGCTAGGCCCAGCAGGACTGGGAATGACAGCGACAGGGAGAGCAGCAGTGGAAACCATGGCTGCCAGCCACCTGGGGGCAATTAGTATAACTGATGCCCTCTCGCTCTGGACCTTGAAAAGGGTCCTGATGACCAGGAAGGTCAGTAGGAACACATAGACTAGGCCCTCGGACCACAAGATCAGGAAGGCATCTGCCGCCACTTTCTGGGTACGGTTGGCATGAGCAGAAGTGAGGCAGCTGTGTGTTGTCCAGAGAGGCAAATAGATCCATCACAGTCCTGCCCCATAGATGGAAGAGCCTCTTGGCCACCCTGGAGTTCAAGCGCCACTTGTGCTCTGCTCACTCTGCTCAGCCTGTCCACTAGGCAGTTGTCCTGAACTGGGAGGTAAATTGCTCACAAGAATATGTTTTTGCGAGCTGCAAAGGAGAGGAGGGCCACCACCCCCTGGCAGAGGGAGTATGAGCTCATGCCCACCTGTTTGCTGATATAGAACATGGCGACTTGATTGTCCGTCTGGATCAGTACGGACTGGTGTTGCAGACAGTGACGGAACACTCCTAGGGCTAGAAAGCTCCAGGAGATTGATCTGTAGGAGCGACTCCTCCTGGGACCAGCTGCCCTGTGTGCAGAGGTCCCCACAATGCGCCCCCCAACCTAGGAGGGAGGCATCCATGGTCAGGGTTCTTTGAGGTGCGGGTGCTTGAAAGGGCATTCCCACCCAGAGGTGGCAGACATTTTTCCACCAGTTGAGAGATTTCGCCAATTGGTGGGTAACCCTGACCTTGTCCCGTAGCCTGCCTGTGGCTTGCATCCACTGTGAGCGAAGGCACCACTGGGCTGTCTGCATATGCAAACGGGCTGAGGGTGTCATGTGGACCATAGAGGCCATATGGCCTAGTAGGCGGAGGTGGAGACGAGCTGGCACTGACCAGTGACGTTATACCTCTCCTGCCAGTTGTCTGAGGCATTCTGCCCTTTCTCTGTGGAGGAGCACCTTGACCTGCAGCATGTCAAGCTGAGCACCTATGAACTCCAGATGTTGGGCTGGAAAGAGGTGGGATTTGGAGTAGTTGATGGTGAATCCCAGGTGTTGCAGAAGGAGGGATGCACGCTCTGCCACCTGACTGGTCTCTGAGGCTTTGCCACCCTTGATTAGCCAGTCATCTAGGTAGGAGAAGATGAAGGCCTCTTGAAGTCACAGGTGGGCAGCCACCACAGCCAGGCATTTGGTGAAGACCCTTGGCGAGGAGGCCAGGCCAAAGGGTGGTACCCTGTACTGGTAGTGCCCTCCTCCTACCACAAACCTTAGGTAGTGCCTGTGGGAGGGGTGGATTAGGATGTGTGTGTATTGTCATGATGCGGGCACTAATAAAGTTGGTTTTAAGAAAAGAAATCCTGTTTTAGAAGAACTAGATGTGCAGTTACCTCCAGGCACAGCTAGAGGGAGCAGGAACAGACATATTGGTCTTAATGAACCTAAGCTCACTGATGACCTGCAGCTGAAAGGGAACCAGGAAGTCAGCAGTAACGGTTCACTTTATAAGCCAGAGCAGAATGCTTCTGGAGAGGAGTGGTATAAGCAGCAGTGGCATAAGCAGAGGAAGCAGTGGACACAGCAGGAGCTGAGGAAGGAGGAGAAAGAGGAAGAAGGAAATGGAGCTGGACTAGAAGGAGAAACAGCAGAGGAGCCTGGAGGCTATCAAGGACATAAGCCTGATTGCTGTGGAAGAAGCCAAGCTGGAAGCTGGAGGAGAAACAGACCTCACAAGGTGGGAAGCCAGAAAGCCCAAACTGGACCTGTTGTGCAAGGGGAGTTTGGTGGAAGTTGCTCCAAGGTGAGAGGCTCTGCCACGCCTAGTTCCTATACTCTGCCTGTTTGTAACCTAGAGAGAAGAAAGCTAAGAACCAGAGAGGGAGGTTCTGACAGAAGCTTATCTCTAGAGGATCATTGCCCAGTTTTACCTATTCAGAGGGAAAAGCAGTTTTATAAGCAACGGAAGTTTTTACTCAGTGAGCCAAGGTATGAGGCATTGAAGATTAACTGTAATGATTGTACTGCTAAAAGTTATGCTAAAAGAAGTATTCCTCCTAGGAGAAACAAGAGTCAAGACTGGTTCATTAAACTACCGCCAGCCTTAAGAGTCCCTGGTTATGTGAAGCCAAACTCCCAAGTAGTAGATTACCATGCTGAAATAGACAGGGACAGTGGAAGCCCTTTGAATCAGTATAGGGGAGAGGAATTGATGGAAGTGGATTCTCCCAGCACTATTCCCTCACCTTTGCCTGAGGAAATGGAATGTGATTGGTGCACTGCCTATGCTCCAAAGTGTGTATGCTCCACAGAAGAATAAAGGAAATATAATTTGATGTTTATTATACTGAATATTACTTTGAAGAAAACCTGCTTTAAACTGTGAAGTAACAGTTAACTAGCCAGTGAATATTGGTACCTTTTGAAACAAAGGACTGTTTCTGTTATCTAAAATATCTCTTAGTTGAACCTTGCTTTAAACGGGGAATAAAAGCCTTTATTACCCTACACTTGGACTCTTTGTTCTTTAACAGCGCTACCTAGTGGCGTATAATCTTTGTGTCACCGGCAACCGAGTGACAGTATGCATCCTTTAGATACAAGGAGCACAGCCAATCTGGTAGAGGTAAGGCAGCAGTGTTCTAAGTGAGAACATCTTGAACTTCTCCCTCACCAGAAACTTGTTTAAGTTTCAGAGGTCTAGTATGGGCCTGTGGCTCCCAGTTCTCTTTGGGACATGGAAGTACCTGGAGTAGAAGCCCTTTTCCCATAGGTGTTTGGGTACAGGCTCTACTGTGTTGTCCCTGATCAGACATGTGAGCTCTGTGAGCAGAAGAGTCTAGTGAAGGAGGGGGTCGCACTGGCTCTCCTGGGAAGAACCTGGGTGGTATCTGCTGTAGGTGGAGGAGGTATCCTTTCCTTACCACTTACAGTGCCCACTGGTCCGAGGTGATGTTGGCCCATCTGTGGGCAAAGAGTAGCAGGCGCCACCCTGTGGACTGGTGAAGGTCCCCTGGGGGAGGGGAGGCCATGCCCTGGGAGTCAAAAGCTCCCCCTGGGTTGGGTGAGAGCTGGGGCCTGCAGCTTTGGTACTTTTGCCTTCTGAGCTTCATGGCCTTGCCTCAGAGTGAGAACCTTGTTGCTGGCCTGAGAAGGGCTGATAGTGGTGACTCTTTTTCCCCAGGAACAAGGGCCTTTTCCCCACTGGTTTCCTGCAGGTAAGGGATGAGGTCCTTTTAGAAAGCCTCTAGAGGGTCACCACATTGGCCTCAACCTCAGCCATCTTGTCAGCCATGGGTTTGCAGAACAGGTTCTCCCTGGTGCAGGGGACATCAAGCAGCTTGTCTTGGACCCACTGCTCAAGGTCAGAAGACTATAGCCAGGCATGACGTTGGACACCAGCTGCTGCGATTCAAACTGCTGACTCAAAGCCATCGTAGACTGCTCTGGAGAGGAACTTGGAGTAGTCCATGATCCCAGAGATCAGAGACTGGAACCACTGGAGGGATTCCCCAACAAGACCAGCCAAAAACCTCAACAGCTCCTGAGCCTTCAGGTACATACCTATGTATAATTCATAGGCTTGGATCCGGCACCCTAGCATCGAGCCCTGGTAACACTTATGCTTGAGGGTGTCGAGGGCTCTGGCCTCCCTTCCGGTAGGAACAGAGGAGTGGATCTTTTGGCTCTTAAGTTTTTGCATGGTGGACTCGACAACCATGGAGTTATGTGGGAGCTGGAACCCCAGGCCCTTCCAGACACGGTACATGGCATCGAGGCACTGGCTCACCATCGATACTGCCGCTGCTGTCTCCCTCATTCTGAGCAGTAGTCACTCAAGAATCGGCTACACGGGCATCGTGAGGATTTCCTTGAGTGGAGACTTGTATTGGAGGATCTCCAACTCCTTTGTGCATGGTTCTCCTCTGCCTTGGTCTGCACTGAGAGGGCTCTGGCCATGGTCATGGAAGGCTACGTCCTCCGGAAGGGAGTAGTGCTGGGGCACCGTAGGAGATGGGTCTGAGGGGATATTTCGGTGCCCTTTAGTCTCCAGGGATGCCTCGTCATCGGTTTCCCACTCAGAGTCAAGTGGTGACAGCGAGTCCGAGGCCCTGCAACTCATTATCTTGAAGCCAGTGCCAAGGAGTTGGAGGCCTCCAGAGGACCTGGGATCTAAGTCGCAGAAACTAACTGGGAGGACCGGGACCTCGACCGGCGCCAAGGGCTTACCCAATACCGGTGGCAATCAGAGCTTGGCTCGACGACCAGGGACTCCCCCACAGTCGGGGGCCCAGTCATTGGGGAAGATTATGTGGATGAACCAGCCATCAGGGCTAGGATAGCAGTGATATTCTGCTCCAGAGCCGCCATTGTGGTTTCGAAACCAGAAAGCTCTGCAGGTTTTGGCGCGGACACCAAGGATCTTGGGCCCGGCACTGGCACTCTCACAAGTGCATCCTCAACGAGAACTACGACCTCTAGGAACCTCACACAGTCTATGCCAACCTTGTTGAACTTCAAGGACGTTTTCTCAGGGTCCGAGGTCTTCTCAGAGGAGCAGCTGCCGCGGGACTCCGAGGCCCTCAGGCCTTATGTGAAGCGCTGGGCTTGGAGTTTGGCATTAGGGAGGCCGGTGTCGAATCGGACCTGCGGAACAGTTTTTCCTGCATCTCCGACCTCTTTTTGTTGGTCTTAGGCATCATGGCCTGGCACAATTCACAGGAGGTACTGTCATGGTCCGGTCCCAGCAGCATAGGCAGCAGTCATGGGTGTCGGTCACTGACATAGCTTGACTGCAGCGATCACAATTTTTGAACCCACCGGGGGATATGGTGGGAAGTACCAGACGGGGTCGAGGACCCCCAGGTGAAAAAAGACAAGCCTTGACCAAAAAAGAAAAAAAAGAGGTTGAGAACATTGCCAGGTTTGACACTGGCTCGAGGCAGGAAGAGGAACCAGTACGTAAACCGGGAAAAGCTAACAAGGATATTTTAGCAAGGATTTTTTCCGGGGAAACAGGACAGGCATCTGTTAGGCTCCATGGAAAAAAGGAGATTGAGCAGGATGGCAGGAAGGGGACCTCGCATGCATGGTAGCATATCCCAAAGGCTTTCTTTGAAAGCTGGGGAATGCTCCGTGCAGGTTCTGTCGGCGCCGTCGGTACCCATATGTGAGGACTGACTTCATGTTTGTTCCTGGAGAAAGTGGTGATATTCAGCCGCTATCTGGATAATTTCTGCCCTTATGTGTTAGGGTTGCCAATTGGCTCCAGATGCGCCCGACAGCTGGGATCCAGTCCTGGGTTTACCTTATTGCATGCAGGGATATGTAGGTTTGATATCTCCATTGCATTCCATAAGAAAAGGAAAACTAGAAGTAACTGCATACAATGGGATAAACCCAGGACTCGAGCAAGCCTATCGGGCGCATCTGGAGCCAGTTGGCAACCCTATTATGCGTATAGTCTATCTGCATAACGAGACACTAGGCGTAGTTTAGTAGTTAAAGCAGTGAGCTGGAACCTAAGAAGCCAGGGTTCAAAATTCCACTGGCATGCCTTGTGACCATGGGTAAGTCATTTAACCATCCATTCTCGAGTGCAAACTTTAGGTGGTTGTAAGCCCTCTAGGGACAGGGATACCCACTATACCTTCATGTAACTCACCTTGACCGATTACTGGAAAGGCATGAGTTAAATGCAAATAAATAAATAAAACACCTGGAGGGAGGGGGCCTAGGAATGGGGAGGGGAGATGCTGGCCACCTTGGGAAGGGTAAGGAAAGGAACATGAGATAACAGACTACAGTAGGGAGTGGAGAGTTAGGGCTCTGAGCCGCCCCCCCAAAGGGGGGCACGTGGCTGAACATTCGCCTAAGGTTTCAGATACTCTTAGGCCAGCCCTGCTAATACTTTGTAAGACACATGCTTAGCCAGTTCTGGTTTTATTTCATTGTATTCAGAGCAACATTATCTACCTTTTGTACAAAAATTGTAGAACTAAAGATCAATACCCAAGATGTAGGATGGGGCCCTTTTATTGGACTAAGCACATTCTTTCACTAACTTTTAAAAGGCATTTTGCAATAAGCAGATGAAGAAAGCAGCGCTAATTTGTCATGTACTAAGTGCAAAATAAGGTCTGATCTATAACTTGTGTGATAAACCTTATTCCTCCACATCTACAAGGAATAACACAACTATCATTTCAAACACGTACATAGATAGCATGGGATAAAATCAGGGCTGGCTCAAGCTGGTGGTGAGGTTATAAAGTTTGTGCAAAATCTTGCATATGGATAGTCGCATATTATTTTAAGGTTACCAGAAATCCCCAGTTTCTGGGATTGTCCCCTATTTTTGAGATGTGTCCCTGACTCCCACCTGTTTGGCAGCCTTCTGTCCCAGATTCCAGCAATGGGAACAGAGATTATTTTCAATTTAGTGATTGAAATATGTCCATTTTTAGACATCCATTATCTTTATATTTTGCACAGTACAGGGGAAATGCATCACTGCTTCTATTTCTCTATCAATTTGTCTGCTTGGAAGTCATATTGTTGCCATTATGGGATAGATGGGGGGGGGGGGGGGGCAGGGTAATAATTCCTCTTCCCTCCTCTGCCTTGATGCACAAACCTGGAACAAAGGTATTGTCCCTTCCTCCCCCCTCACTGATATTTGGATAACAAGTGGCTTAGATTTGCCTGCAAAAAAGCCGGTAGTTTTATACTACAGTATTTAAAATCCTAGAAAAGCGTGCAGCAGTAATTCTTTGCACTTGTCAATCGCCCCTCCTCATCTTGATGTCTGATCTAGGTACTGTATAAGGTCTGTCCAGAGTCTGAAAAGTGAAGAGCTTATTCTGCTCTCTGGTAGGACCTTGGTGAAGAGCAGTATTTTTAGTATTTTGGGCAAGGTCTTGTTTGTTGCTGTGTTGTGAGGGAGGGAAGGGTGGTGACTACACCACAGGCAGACAGTGTGTGCGTCATTGCTCTCATTTCCTGCATATCACAAGGTCACCATGGTTACAGGAAGTTCCTCCATAGTGAATTGGAAAGAGAGCAGGTGATTAACTGCTTCTTGGTTTCACTGATTGCACATGAAGGCAGCAAAGCAAGTCCTGCTGAATGTGCACAACCAACTAGCCAACACACTTCCATGAACCCCAAAATAGACCAATGAACTTTTTAAATAAACCAGCCATGAGCCTCAACATGGGTTGTAAACCCTGACCCAAACACATGAAACCTCCAAACAGATCCTTCAGCCTTTGAAAAGACTCGAACCAAAGACACATTTATGAACCCTAAAAACGTATATTGCAATCTCAAAGCAGCAATATGGGATCCCCAAAAGACACAGTGGCTTTTTGTCCTTAACGCTAAGAGCTGCTTTTCTCAAATGGACTCAGAGCTTCCCGGTTTTTGCCTGCTCATTGCTCTGCCTTATCTCTGAATGGCAGGCGTTCAAGGGCAAGCGTGACTAGAAAAGAGTCTTCCAGAGATGTAGCTGCTTTAGCTTGTGGTATAAAAAACCAGATCTGATGAAGTGGACTCTTGTCCTCCAAAGCTTATGCCTCAATTAATTGGTTAGTCTATAAGGCACTACCACTCTCCTTCTAACATATTCACATAATAGATGACAGCAAATAAAGACCAACATGTCTCATCCAATTTGCCTAGAAAGATGTTTCGGAATATAACTACACCTCTGTGTAGGTTACCCCCATGCCTTTGTTTAGGGTTGTAACTGCCACACTACGCAGATTATCTTCACTTCACACCTACATTTAGGGTTGTAACTGCCAGGCTATGCAGGTTACCCCCTTCTATGCCATGTCATGTCCTTAGCAAAGCTCCACAGCGAGTCCATGAGCAAGGAGAAGAAGAAGGTTGACAACTGTTCCTTCACATCCTGGGAATTACTCCTGCTCTTGAAAACACTCAAAACACTGGGTATAGCTAGTACACAGGACTTTCTGGACTATAGTCATATCTCTGCTATAAAACCCTTCCTGGGCAGCCCATGCTTCAATATGTCTGTGATCGGATGAGTCTTTGGGCTAGAAACTGGACAAAGAAGCAATGATAAATTACCCAACTCTAGTCTGTACAGTGACACTGATCTGGAACCAACATCCTACAGTTATTCAAGCATTGGCTCTTTCAACATGTGGCGTTCAAATGAGGTTATGCATTTCATAGCAAAGCTAAGAAACAGATTATAAGCAGTAAAATGATGGCGAGGTTTGGGAAGTGAAAGACAGAGGGAAGAGTCTGAGGGTCTTGTAATGAGGATGGTGAGGGTAATTTGTGCAATTAATCAGTGCATTCAGTTCAAAGAATGTGATAGAGTGCTTTATTTGAGTAGCCAGGTCTATAACACCTTTTATTTATGGTTCCTTTTTTGTTAATTTAGGCTTCCATTATGAATCCAATAATGAACTGGACAAGAGGGATTTTGAGAAGTCTCTTGAGACTATTGCTGTGGTCTTCAGCAGCACGTAAGTGGGCCTGAGACACCCCCCCCCCCCCCCACCCATAAGTGTTGCGGAGGGAAAACCACTGAAGGAAAGGGTAAGAGCAGTGTAAGGGTTGGTGTGTGACCCTATGTACATGGCAGTGAGCACCTACTGGATGCTGAGAATAAGGTAAATAAAAGCAAGAGACATTGAGCTGCTATCAGTATAGCAGAGTGTACATGCACGCAGGCTATCCTCAGCTCTCTGTGCTTTTCAGAATGCTAATGGGCCCTTTCACCTGTTTCTCCTCTTTCAGCATTTCCGAATTGCTCATGGGGGAAGTGGACAGCAGTACGCTCCTCTCTCTCCCTCCAGGGGACAATACTCAGGTGGGTTCTGCCGTGCCGCACCACAGAAGGACACATTAAGCAGGGCTTGGGCATCTTAAGTAAATCTGCTTTCATGATAGAGGATAGCTGAGAGAAATGGGACCATGTACTGGTATTGCAGAACTGCCTCTTGTCAGCTACTAGCCAGATGCTACTGGAAAGTTGCCCCTGCTGACATACAGAAGGAGCTGCAGACATTTTCCTGGTTGAATGTAAGGGGGGGGGGGGGGCTTCAAAATCCAGTGGCACTACAGAGCTGTCCCTGCAAGTTTTAGGAAAGAACATGGGAATTAATAAGAGAGATTGGTCCGAATCATTACACTGCGAGATGTGATCTGATCCCCCCTCCCCCTTGCCTTTACTGCTACACATTCACGTTGAAAGTCTAGCAAATAATTCTGGGTAATTGCACCAATATACAGCTTAGGAAAATTCCTCTTCTGCAGTATTACAGTCGCTGCAAATCTACTACAACTTATTTCTTTTTTTTAACTTAATGTTTATTAAACACACTTTATATAGAAAACCAGCTCAACAATAAAGAACTTCATACTCACTACTCAGAATTCCACCCTATCCCCCCTCCCCCGACTACAACTTATTTCTATAGCTATACTAGACCTACACAGTACTGAACAAACATGCATGAGACACAGTTCCTGCTGGACATTTCATTTGTTAAGAAAAAGGTTGAAACCAACAAGGCAGGAGAATCAGAGGGTTAAAATTTACAAGCAGTCTTTAAAAGGTGGGTATTTAGACTGGGTTTGAATAAGGGTAGAGAGGTGGGCAAGATGCATCAACTTGGAAGTCTGTTCCAAGTGCATGGCGCAGTAGGGTGCTTAGAGCGGAGATGGGAATTGGTGATGGAGAAGGGTGCAGATAGGAATAACTTGCCTGATGAGCAGAGTTCACAAGCAGCAGTGTAGGAAGAGAGCAGGGAAGAAAGGCTGGACTCTCCAGTTATCCCTCCAACATCTACATTCAGAATTGCTTTTCTCTTACTCCTGTGACTTCTCTTTCCCTTATTACAACCCGCAGTCAATGGAGAGTCTCTACAGCGGGATCCCAGGGACGGGGGCAGATTTTACACAGCTTCATCCTGCGTATGTGGATTTAGGTGAGTCTTTTTTCTCACATTTCAGAAATAAACATGAGGGAGAAGAAACATAATGGCAGAAGTGACACAGCAAGGGTCATTGGAGAGGCTTGATAGGTGGACAGTTTACTGTAGGACTGGCAGAAATACCTGGTTTGCTAATGAAGAAAGGGACAGTGAAGGCCTATGTATGCCCAGCATATTACTATGTCCCTGTTACAGGTAGCCCATCTGCAGAGGCGGTGGATATTATGCTACAACGCTATGAGGGTGGTGTGGATGCTGCCCTGCAATACTCCAAGTACATGTCCAAATACATGAAGGATCTCATTTACTACCTGGAGAAGAGGACCACCTTGGGTGAGATGGGGTGGGAAGCCCAGTGTGCTTCAGAGTAATACAGGACTTGCAAGTATGGATGGTGGAAGGGGGGAGTCAAGTGATACTTGGGAGCTTTGTGCTTATCCCTGTAAATTTCTTCTTCTTGTCTTTCAGAGATGGAGTTTGCTAAAGGGCTACAGAAACTAGGGAACACATGCAGGCAAATGATAAGTCAGGAGGTAAACTGCACCTTATCCTTCCCCTCCCCATCAGGAGGCAAACGTTTGAATGCATGCTCACTCATTGTGCTGTTAACTGCCCTTTCTCTGTTTCTCCAGCCTCACATGCCTTTCCTGTCCATCTATTTGCTGGCACTGGAGCAAGATACAGAATATAGCCATGGGGTCCTTCAAGCAGCAAGCACCCTGCAAAATCAAACTTTCCTACAGGTGAGACCTTCCCCAAACCTCTGCCAGTTGAACCACCACCCCTCTTCAGAAGAAATGATCCCAATCTTCTTCCAGGTGAAACCCCTAAAAGCTTCCTCAGATTACATACTTGCAGCTCTCCTATATGTGAGGTGCCCACCCTGATCTTCCTACAGGTAAAAACCTCCAACCCACCCCTAGCTTAGACATCTCTGGATCCTTTTCTAGTGGAGATCTCCTGACTTTCCTCCACGTGAGACATTCTCTGGCCTGCCTCCAGGTGAGCCCCCTTGGGACTAGATGGTTGGGATGTGCTCAGTCCTGGTGCAGAATAAAGGTACATATACAAAGAACATCTCTCTTACAGGTCTGTTAGATACTTTTTCTTTAGAAATGGGAGATGCAAGGCAGGACTGACCTTTTGGTGGGTCCTATGGCAAACAAGCACATTGGCTGTCACTGTAATATAAATACATTTTAAAACTCCCACACAAGGGACCCCTCATGCATCTAATTGCAAAGGAGGCAACAACAGGTAAGAAGTTCTGTTTGCTGACAATACAGGGGGGTAGAGGGTAGGAGAGAATAGAGAGACTTCTGCAGGCAGTGTTGCCTTTAGTCCCCCTCCCTCTCCCTTCTTTCTGCATGACTTATCAGGACAAAAACTATCTTCAGAGCCAATAAATTAGCACATGTGAGTGGACACTTCCTAAACATTTGGGCCTCGGGTACCAGATGTTGCCTGTGCCTTAATCCTGTCCTAGAGACACAAAGCTCTAATTTCCCTCCCTGCCTTTCTTGCTATGTCCTTCTGCCTTTCTAACCCTCTGTGTCCACCACAATGAACGAATTTCAGTTGCATAGACTGGGTGGTCTTTATCTACCATCTGATGATTTCTGTTTCAGCCACTGACCATGAGGCGCCTGGAGCATGAGAAGAAAAGGAAGGAAATTAAGGAGCTGTGGCAGCGAGCACAGAGGAAACTGGTATGAGGAGGCAGGGCTGTGTGAACAGTGAGACCGCACAGGGTGCAAGTATGGAAGGACACTGACATCATCACTGGTGTTTACAGTAGCGAGTTCCTGTGTGCCACTGGATGGGGCACCAGATTTGTGAGCCACACTGGGTGCATTTCTAACTTCTTATGGCCCTGTGAGAAGTAGGACAACATGGGGATAGGTCATGGCTCATCTCAGCCTACAGATTAAAAATGGTGTAGTTAGTAAACGCCTGACTCTGTGGGTCCATTTCTTCACTGGCTCTCCAAGGAGATATTCTTTTTAAAATAATTCAAATGTTTGTTAGAGCATATCTAGAGAAAGAAAGTCAAGATAGAGATAAATAACAAAGTTAACCATCTTCTCATTATTCAAAGTTTACATATATGGTAACTAATTAGCAGATTACATATTTATATTAATTTCATATTGTGCCTTTATCCAGTGACATTACATTGACGTGATATTGCTTGGCAATGCAATAAAATTTGCTCAGCAGATACATTATATTAAACTCATTCTTCCTCAGACCATGAAACCCAACAGCCAATTACTCTGTTACACAGAACTCTCCCATTATGAATTATCAAAAGAACAAAGGAGTAGAGGTAGGCTATATACAGATGCTGAACAAGTAAAGTGAGGTTACTTACGTGTAACGGGGGTTCTTCGTGGACAGCAGGATAATTCAGCCACACTTGGTGATGTCATCCGATGGTACCATCTGAATGGAAGTGCTCTTTCTGAGCATGTGCCAGTGAGGCCCTACCTGGGCCAGTTCATCCCCAGCAGAGATATGTAGGTAGGACAGTGGGCATTTTGTAACCTATGCAGACCCTTCATCTTAGGGCAGGTGGGCAGAAATGTGTAGCTGATTTATCCTGCTGTCCCGGAAACACCCGTTACAGGTAAGTAACCTCACTTTCTCCATGAACAAGCAGGATAAGTCAGCCACACCTGGTGATTCCAGGACAGGGAGTGCTGTGGTAGGATAAAGTGAGACAGTCATAGGCCAGTGTGTGAGGCTTCATAGCATTTATTGGCGTCAAACTGCTTGAACAGAAACCTGAATGTGAACACAAACTTGAACTCAAACTTGGATATCACACAACAGTGGAAACTTGTGCATCACAGAACAGTAGAAGGAGAACGGCACTGCATGTTGCAGAGCAGTAAACAAAACATATGTTGTACAGCGATGGAAGGAACATCATCTGTCATGACTAACAATGAGCACTAATATAGCATGTCTGGGGAGGACAGGCCCTTTTAGCAGGCCACTAGCAATCTGATGATAGTTTGAATAGAGTCCAAGCTGTGGCCCACGATCTGCACCAGGCTAGAGGCCATCCATACCCTGGTCCCTGGCTGGTGTCGTGTCTTCCATGCTGAGGATGGATCATCCAAAGGCACAGTTGGCCTGGGTAAGGGAGTCCAGGCAGTAGTGTTTCTGGACGGTGTTGGCAGAGGCCCATGTGGTCACCCTGCAAATGTCCTTGAGTGGCACTGCCTTCAGGTTCACCAAGGAGGTTGCTGTGGCCCACAGTTGGTGAGTGTGGATGGCCCCGGGCAGGAATGTGTTGGTCTTCGTGTAACAGAAATCAATGCAGGTGGAGATCCACTGTGACAGTGTCCTTTTCATTACTAATCGTCCTGGCTTGTTGGGGTCAAAGGAGACAAACAGTTGTTTTCCATGCCTATGAGAGTGGTCTGCTTGAGGTAAATGTGTAGGGCACAGACACAGTCGAAGGTGTGCAGGTGGTGCTGCTCTCGCATGGAGTGCGGCTGAGGGTAGAAGGTGGGTAGCATGATAAGCTGCATATGTGGAATGAGGAAGCTACTTTCAGAAGAAACTTGGCGTACGTGTGGAGAACCGTATAGTCCTGGAAGATCAGGGTGTATGGCGGGTGGGCGACTAGTGCCTATAACTCATTGACTCGTCTGGCAGATGTAATGGCTACGAGAAAGAGGGTCTTTCATGTTGCATATTTGAAGGGGGGAATCCCCCATGAGCTTAAAGAAGTCCTGAGTGAATTTTCATAGGACGAGGTCCAGGTCCCAGGGTGGTACTGGCTGTTGGACTGGGGGGTCGCAGGTTGGCAAGGCCCTTCATGAATCTGGAGACCACAGGGTGAGAGGAGATGGGTTGGTTATCGAGCTGGTTCTGAAAGGCTGTGATGGCCACGACATGTTCTCGGATGGAGGGTACCTTAAACCTTGTGTTGACAAGAGTGGTCAAGTAGTCTATGACCAGAGGGATGGGGTAGGAGAGCGGGCCCTGGCCGACAATGCACACCAGGCAAAGCAGTTCCATTTTAGTCTGTAAGATTTCCAGGTGGAGTCCCACCAGGTGGCGAGGATGACATGCTGGACCTCTGTAGTAAGATGGAGGGAGGATTGCCTCATCCTTTCAGTTTCCATGCTGTCAGAGCCAGCATTAGCCAGGTTGGGGTGGAGTGTGTTACCCCCATCCTAGGTGAGGAAGTCCGGCATCTGGGGCAGGGGAAGCAATGGGTAGAGAGGTGTTGGAGGTATGGAAACCACATTTGTCTCGGCCAGTGGGGGAGGGGGGGAGGGCAATCAAAATGACTGAGGCCTGGTCGGTGATGATTTTCTGAATGGTCCTGGAGATGAGCAGTATCGGGGGAAATGCATAGAGGAAGTGTTTGTCCCAGTGGAGGTTGAATGTGTTGTATGCAAGGCTGTGCGTTGAGAGTCGCTTGGAGCAGAAACGGGTGCATTTGGTGTTTATCTCATCTGAAAAGAGGTCGGTGTGAGGGAGTCCCCATTGTCGGAAGAGCGAACATGCGATCTCCGGCTTGAGGGAGCACTCATGGGGCAGGAGCTGGCGGCTGAGCTTGTCTGCTAGTTGATTGTGCTCCCTCGGAAGGTAACAGGAAACAGCCCCGGGATATGGTGAAGGTCCATATTCTGCATGCCTCCCAACACAAGGGGAGGGAGCCCATCTCTCCCTGTTGTTGAGATAGAACATTACTACCTGGTTGTCGGTCTGTATCAGCATGATCTTGTTGGTGATCCAGGATGTGAAGGCCTTGAGTGCCAATCTGATTGCATGGAGCTCGAGGAAGTGGCCACCGCTGTGACACATTTGGTGAAGACCCTTGGTGCTGAGGAAAGACCAAAGGGGAGCACCTTGTATTGGTAATGGTTGCCCAAGATGCAGAATCGCAGGAATCTCCTGTGTGCTGGGTGGATGGGGGCGTGTGTGTAGGCATCCTGGAGATTGAGGGAGGCCAGCCAGTCATTGTGTTGTATGAGTGGGAGGATGGAGCCCAGGGAGTACATACGGAATTTCTCTTTGCATGTGAACTTGTTGAGTCGTCGGAGGTCAAGGATGGGGTGTATCCCACCCAACCTCTTGGGGATAAGGAAGTATCTCGAATAGAAGCCACGTTGACCTCCTGGGGGGAATCCACTCTATGGCTCCCGAGTGCAACAAGGATTGTAGTTCTGTAATCATAACAGAGATTAGATGGGGCAGGGTGTGGCTGGTGGGAATACGGCGCTGCTGTGGTGACTTTATGAAATTGATGCAATATCCATCGCTAATGATCTCCAATACTCACTTGTCTGAATTAATGGACCTCCAGGAGTGTCCGTTGAGAACTGAAGCTGTGATGGAGTCAAAAAGAGTGGGTTCTCTTCCCCGAAGAGGAGGGCCCCTGCTTCTGCTGGCAGCATTTTTTTGAGCACTGTTTGTGCGAGTAGTGCTGGTTGTAGGACTGGTGTTTTGATCGCTGTGGCTGCCATCGATTGTATGGGTGGTAGCGACGTGGGGCAGAGTAGGATTTCTTATGTAAGACCCTTGGTATTTCAATTGGTTGGAAGAGCTGCCTAGGGCCTCTGCGTCTAGGGTCTGGTGCATGGTGCAGTGATACTTCAGGTCGTTGTGTCCTTTACCTTGTCCCTGAAGAGGCTGTCACCCATGCAGGGGGTGTTTGCAAGTCTCTCATGGGTATTCTCCCTGAGACCTGAGCCAGGCTGTCTGTCTGGTGGCAATCGCTGAGGCCACAGCGTGGGAAGCAGTATCGAAGGAGTCAAAAGCTGAGTGTATAAGGTGCTTGCTGCACTCCCCAAGGTCACCCAGGATGGGGATGAGGATGTCTTTGGCTTCTTGTGTAAAGCTGTCCATGGCTAGGAGCATGTCTTGGTAGAGGACCTGCTGAAATTGGTGTGAGACTGGTAGGACCTCTTTCCAAAATTATCACAGGCTTTGTTGTCTTTTTCTGGAGGGGTATTTGCATGGGTGCAGGAGCTCTTGGCCTTTTTGAGTGCTGACTGGACCACAATGGAATGGTGAGGCAGCTGTGTCTTATCGAAGCCAGGCGCTGGCTGGATTTGGTACTTCATGTCTAGCTTCCTGGATGTGATGGGTCCTGAGGCAGGCATCTGCCAGACTTTCTGGAGGTTGTTACAGAGGAGCTGGTGGACCGGAATGGACACCAGGGACCTCAGAGTGTCCAGGTATTTCAAAAGACTGAAACTTTGTTTCTTGGGTCTGGAGCTTCCAACTGAGGCAGGGAGAGGTGGTTGACCAGCTTCTGGAGGTGGTGGGGGAGGCAGTATCGGCGGCATCTTCAGGGAGTCCGATGAGCCTGAGGGGCAGTCATAGCTTGCTGAGGAACCTTGTGTGGCCGCGTCCTTGCCCTTGCTGTCTTCAGGAGCAGGCACAGGGAGAAGCCCAGCGAGGTGGGGACCTGCGGAGAGATGGTGTGTTCACAGGTCTAGGAGAGGTGTGAGGCGGTGTCCAGGGGGCTATGTTTTGCCCAGGGGTTTGGCTCCTTCATGCACTGGGCTGTGTGCTGTGCCAGGAATTGTGGCAGGAGGTCTAACATGGTGCTGTCTTCCCCTGCTGCGGATGCTGACATGTGTCTGGTTGTCCTGTGGCGCCTCTGTGATGAACTGGCTTTGCAGTGCCTCCAGGGGGAGTTGGCCAAGGATTCCTGCTGTGCGAGCTGAAGGGTGAGCTGCTGCTCCTGCTCCTCCATCATTCCCATCTGTTGAGAGAGATGCTGCTATGGCTGCTGCCGCTCAGGGAGGCTCTGCCACAGCAGGAGGTGTTTCTGTACATTCCCTGTCATGCAGAGTCTTTGCGTGTGTCCCATGCAATGCTGCAGGGGGGAGGCACCATCAAGGGCTTCACCCGTCATCACGGTGAGCCTCTGTACAATGTTCCCAGCGCCAGCCAATGGCACCAATGATGGGTAGAGCAGAGGGGCAGCATGCTCATTGGTAACAGGAGTGGTTGAGTGGCAGGGAGCCAGAGCCCTGGGTTACGAAGAGCTGCTGGGGTTGGGGTCCTCACGATCATGGGACAAAGTGCTGGAAGGATATTTAGAGAGTGCCGGGCAGGGAATGGAGGCCTTGGGGAGCACATCACATGTTGCAGGGGAATGCCTACTGCCGGCATTGCTGGCGGCCATGTGCTTGCTCTTCTTAATTTTCTTGTCCACATGGGAGGTGGAACAGTGATCCACAGAGCAGTGATCCCTGGATTCTGCAAGGAAATCCCAAAGTGTGTGGCTTCTGGACCACCAAGCTCATGGGAACATGCAGGTGCAGTGGGGGCAGTCCTCCATGCAGTGAGCAACCCCAAGGCAACAGATACAGCAGTTGTGGGCGTCTGTAGAATTCATCTTCCTGCTGCAGTTCGGGCATTTCTTAAACCCATGTTTGGTCATTCTATTTGTTATTTGCTGGTTTGAATATTGAGCTCTTCTTTTTCTTCTGGGTTTTGTTTTTTTTTTGGAAAGCTGAATGTTCCATCCTTTTCGGCTTGGCGGAAGAAACAGACTGCCCCAAGTAGGGGCGGGCAGTGGGTAGGGCCTCACTGGCACATGCTCAGAAAGTTTACCTTTCTGAGCTCTGGGAAAGCACTTCCATTCGGATGGCGCCGTTGAATGACATCACCAGGTGTGGCTGACTCATCCTGCTTGTTCACGGAGAACAGGCACCAGCAACAAAACAAAGACTTGGAACACTAGAATTCACAGGCGTGATCTAGCAGTAATGGGGGAAGAGAGACAGCACTAGGGCCTCAGTAACTTGCTGAGCTGTGCCTCAGTTTATGCACATGATGAGCAAGTCTTTTTGCTGGTAATATTTTAAGCTGATTTTAGGGAATGAATTCAAGTTTGCAGCTTTTCCAAAATACTGCAGCCAGACTTTTCACTGGTTGTAACAGATTTCAGCACATTACCACTAAATTGAAAGACCTATAGTGGCTCCCAGTAAACTTTAGGATTTAAGATCTTAGTTATCATCCACAAAGTCTTACACACTAGCCTTCCCATCATCTACCTCTCAAATCTTTTGATCTCAGCCCAATCATCTAGACCTATAAGTAACATACTAACACAGTATATCATGGCAGATAAAGACCAGTATGGTCCATCTAATCTGCCCAGCAAAGTGGCAAGAGTAGGTGCACCTGCCGCTCCGTGCAGGTCACCCCTCCCCATGCCTTTGTTTAGAGGTGTACCCACCGCTCCGTGCAGGTCACCCCTCCCCATGCCTTTGTTTAGAGGTGTACCCACCGCTCCGTGTAGGTTACCCCTATTTGTTGAGATCTAAGAGATAGGTTATGTTTATTTTGATTTTAGCCTATTGCTATAATGGGATCCATTGTGTCTTTACCATGCCATCTTTGAATTCCGTCACTGTCTTTGCCCCCACAACTTCCATCGGGAGGGCGTTCCAAGCATCCACCACCCTTTCAGTGAAAAAATATTTCCTGACAATGCCTTTCAGTTTACTCCCTTGCAGCTTCATGTTATGCCCTCTGGTTTTACAGCCTCCCTGTCTTTGGAAGAGGTTTGTTTGTACATTAATACTCTTTAAGTATTTAAAGGTCTGAATCATATCTCCCCTTTCCCTCCTGTCCTCCAGAGTGTACATATTTAGGTTTTCAAGTCTCTTCTCATATGTCTTCTGACGCAGGCTCCAAATCATTTTGGTCGCCTTCCTCTGAACTATTTCCAGTCTTTTTATATCCTTTGTGAGATACGGTCTCCAAAACTGAACACAATATTTCAAGTGAGGCCTCACCAGCGACTTGTACAGTGGCATTAGTACCTCTTCCTTTCTGCTGGTAATTCCTCTTTGTATCAGTATACTAACCTATTAGTACTTTCTCTTCCTTCCCATTTTCGGTTAGAATTAACTAGACATCTGTTTTGTTTTGTTTTCTTTTTTTCAAACCAACTCTTTGGAATTCTCTCCCTCTAAATCTGTGGGATGAAAACAATCTGCCTAAATTTAAAGCCACTTTGAAACTACTCTTTTCATTTAGGTTTTCAGAGAATCGTGATGACGAACCAGGCTAGGGAACTGCTGGTGGAAGCAGACTACATTTATTTTCTCTCTTCTTTCCTTTTATGTAACTTTTAGATACTTTCTTTCAATATTGTAAACTGCCTTGTTATGCATTGGTTTGAGTGCGGTATATTAAGTCATCTTAAATTTGACCTTTCCTCTCCCTATGTGGATTTCTGACTGGGTCTATAATGGATATCTCTTCAGCAAGATGCAGAGTCCAACCTGAAGAAGTCAAAGCAGGTGTACATGCAACGCAGTGAAGACTACGAAAAAGCGAAATACGTGACTGTGAAAGCGGAGGAGGAACAGCTGAACACCAGCAGTAGCATGACCACCAAGACACTGGACAAGAAACGCAAACTGGAAGAGGAAGCCAAGAACAAGGTGAGGAAAGGAAGTGTGGGATAGATGGGGGCACAAGAGGAGGCTTCTGCCTCTACTTTCACAGCTGGCTTTACTGTGACTTATCCCTTGCAGGCAGAAGAAGCAATGGCTACATATCGTACATGTATTGCTGATGCAAAGACACAGAAACAGGAGCTGGAGGATACAAAAGTGAATGTACTGCGACAGATTCAGGATGTGATCAAGCAAAGTGATCAGATTCTCAAGTCGGTAAGAAAACCTTTGAAGTCCTGCACTCATGGCTAAGGTCTGTCGCAGAGAGGTGCTCTCCTGACTCTGTCTTTGCATACTACAGGCCACCATCTCATACTACCAGATCATGCACATGCAGACAGCCCCACTTCCAGTGCACTTTCAGACCCTGTGTGAGAGCAGCAAACTGTACGACCTGGGCCAGCAGTATGCCTCCTATGTCAGAGAGCTGCAGAGAGGTGACGAACCTGACACCCACTATGATTTTGAACCTTATGTGCCTCAGATCACATGGTAAGAGGGGTCACATGACTGCTGATGATTAAAACACCTTTCCACCTTTCACGTTTTCCAAAATCTCTAGTCACTCTACCTGGAAAAGCATTCTTGAACTTGAATTTCAGTCTTGAGTAAAGATGTCAGGATACTCTGGGAAAGCAATGCAGCTGGAGAGGTCCCTGCTCCCAGAAAACTCCTTTCCTGTCTTGCCCCTTCTCTTTCACCATCACAGGTGTGTGGCATGACTGGGAGAATGCGGTCATGAAATCTGGGATCCACTTACTTCCTATTGTTTTCCATGAATTTTCCCCAAAAAACCTGTGTTGCTGTGTTAAGAGCACTTCCCTATTGAACTGAAGGCTCTTTCATATTTCATGCCAGATATACTGGTATGGGGGAGGGAGGTGCTAGGGAGGAAGTATACCTAATCTGCTCAGAAGAAGCAGCAAGATTTTATACTATATAATTAGATCACTTCCAATCCTCCTCCTCTGCTATGTATAGGACTCATGCAGAACGAAGTATCAGGAACCCAGTAAGGGGTTGAGGAATGTTTAATGACCAGGACCAATCCCAGAGTGGATTCAAGGTGTTGGTGCCCTAAGCAAACCTTAAGGCCCCCCCCTCCCCAGCTGTCAGAATCTATTGTTTAACTTTGCCAGCTCTGCTCATTGCCCCCCCCCCCTCACCCCTCAGAAAGCTGTAACCCTAGGCAACTGCCTAGTTTGTCTATGGTTAGGCCGGTCTTGCTAGTGACTAGAGCAAGGAATCCCACTGAAATGACTTTGGACCTGTCATTTTATGTCTCACTGTCTCAGATACCCTCTTAGATCATAAACTCATGAGGGAAGGGACTAATCACCCCCAAATACTTATCACCATGTAACACTGTGTACAATCAGTAGCATTAGAAAAATCTTAACTACTACTATAAGGTCAACTGATAGCTCAGTATCACCAGGGACAAGCTGAACGAGTGTACAAAGACATCATTTGTGGCACTGAGCACTTTCAGGGCTGAAGTAGCTGATACAGATACACTCAGGCTCCTACACAAGTACCACACAGAATCTTCTTGGCACATTAGGAAGTTACTCAAAAACACCAGTCCTCAGAATATCTAATAGATCACATAAGATGTACCAAAGGGCCTGAGAGTCCAGAATCTTCACAGATTAATGACCAGAGGCAGTCAATTCTAAATATACACAAGGAAGGGCTTTATCACTAAACCCTCCCACTTTCATGACCTTCCAGGAATTAATGTCCCCTAACTGATAGATCTTTTTTATAGAGTCTATGCTCTGGTTTTTCCTACCCATCAGATCCAGTTCACCATTAAATAATGCAGGTGCAACTCTTTTTCTGCCCGGATGAGGGCATGCATGGTTCTCTTTCTACAAAAGTACGAGTCTGCCTGAGCGTATCACCTGTGTACTTCCAAACTCTACAGGGCTTTGAAGTAAAAGGAAGGTGAGATCTCGGCCTAAAGATTTGCGGTATTGTGACTTTTTAGACAGTTGTCATGAAGAAAGAACTCCTTTCTGGAAAAATGTTAGAGATCAGAAAAAATAATTATCAAAACATACAAGTTGGGTACAGTCCTATCCAGTGAAAACCAAGATGAGGAGGTTTCTACCTTCCATTTAATGATATCTGGCTGGAAGGAGCCATCTATCTCACAGTTCCTAGATACATAGGGTGATTAGATAACCTCACTTAGGGCCGGGACAACTAGCAGGCAAACTAGGCAGTTGTCTAGAGTGGCAAATTCTTGGTGGGGTGGGGGAGCAAAAAGCAGGGCATTCAAAGCTAAACAATAGATTTTGACAGCCAGGAGAGGTGTAACACTTAAGGTTTGCCTAGGGCGCCAACACCTTGAACCAGCTCTGGGGCCATCCCTGATCTCACTGAATGCATGTAGACATAGGGCCTGATATTCGAAAGGCATTTACATGGCTTACAGCCCTGTAAACTGTATAAGTGTCACTCCATGGGCTATTCAATGGCACTAACACGATTAGTACTGCTGAATATCCCCGATCTTCTCCCCTACATGCCCCGTTGCTAAGCGCTTAGCATCAGGGCGTGTTGTGGGCGTTCCAGGGAGGATCGGAGGCGGTGACAGTCGCTAATCAGGCAATGGTGATATTTCATGCTGCCCGGTTAGCAACCTGCGGCTAAAAGATAGGCAAAGCAAAAGCTCGCCTCTCTTTTAGCTGCAGGGGTTAACTGGACAGCATGCAATATTGCTGCCGCCCGGTTAGCTACTGCAGCTGGGAGGCAAACCCGGATATTCAATGCCAGGGCCGCATATGACCCCAGCATTGAATATCCAGGGTTAAGGGTCGGCACAGACAGCTATGCGCCTTCATAGTTCAATATCGGGCCCATAGATTTTAAACAGTGATTTCCTTACTGAATTCCCTAATAAAATCAGAATTAGCATCCGTGCATGTGAAGAGGTAAAACCAGGACTGGGTCAGCTTGTCACCCCAGACATGGCATTATACAGGCACCCTACAGGTAGAGAGCTTTCTTCCCTGATAGCTGGGCATTCTCTCTCTCAGGTCTCCCTGGATCAGAACACGGAAATCCAGCTTCAATGCCAGTGATATTCCATCCAGTAGTGGATCAGAGGGTAAAGAGAGCAGCTGTGATATGGGAACTATGCAGAAGGACCAGCGTGGTACGAATATCGAAAGGAGGGGTCAGTGTGTGTCTTGTTTCTGTCACACTACAGAGCAGGCTCTAGGTTGCCAGACGTAGTCCAAATGCTCATGGGTAAATTATCCATTTTAAAGACCAGCCAGCTAAACTTAAATATTCTCATATGCATCACTTTTGCTTCAGAGCAACTTGGCATCACACACCTCTCTATTAACTGTTTCCGAGTAGTTTGTGGGAGGTCACCCAGTTTTACCAGCTCTTAGTTCCTCTGAAGCCACATGTCTGTGACCGTCTCTGTCTCTTCCAAACTCCAGCCCTTTAAACAAAAAGTCCCAATGTCTGCCAGCACTACTAGCAACACGAGTCAGCTGCCAGTTACAAATATTAGGACGCCACTATTGTTATTAAATGTTACTTTATTCAGAGTTTGATACCTTTTCCACTCGCCAATAGGAGTCTAATCAATCACTTAGAGCACTGCTGTACAGATCCTTACTGGAATGTCGGCTTTTTCACAAAAGCCAGAACACAGCCTGAAGAGAAGTGCAAATTCATATACAAGCTCCTTACAGCATTCTGCTTGTGGCAATAATAAAGCAGTTTTCCCACCAGTGGAAAATGCTCAGACAAGCACTAATGCATTAAAGGAAACCCCTGAGATGGGCAGATTAAGATATCATGGCTGTATAAGGCTTCTCCTACAACTGGGGTCATCTTTTTTTTAAGGGGTGACATAGGGATGTGAAGAACGGTGAGACCACATTCCTGCTTACTTTAAAGGGGCTTTCTGTGGACAAAAGGAGAATGAAGCTACACATGTGTGATGTCTTCTTTGTCGCTTGGATCCAAACCTTCCGCCAATATGCTCAGAACAGCTTCCGAGAACATGTGCAGCTGACACGTTTGATACTGTAGAGCTCCAGCTCCGCCCATTACAGAGCTTAGATATTTTGAAAAATAGGGGGTTGGGGGGCGGGAATGCATGGTTCCATTCCCCTGCTGTCCACAGAGAACCCACATCACATGTAACTTTTCTCCATGGACAAGGCGGGAAATGGATCCACACACGGGTGGGAGTATTCTGGTTGACAGTCTAATTGTAAATGGCAAGGAAGGATGATCTTAGGCAAAAAGATTCCTTAAGACACTTTGTCCAAATTCACTGTCTCTGAGGGTAATCATATCCAAACTGTAGTGTCTGAGGAAGGAATGGGTAGATATCCATGTAGCAGCCTTACAAATGTCAGGGATGGAGAAAGACTCGAGATTAGTTACTTTTGCAGACTTATCTCACAAACAATGAGCTGTTATATGGCTTGGAGGGGATTGATTCACTATAGAGTAGCAAAGCGAGATTACTTATCTGTAACAGGGGCTCTCCGTGGACAGCAGGATAAGTCAGCCACACTTAGTGATGTCATCCGACGGCACCATAGACGGAAGTGCTTAGCCTTTCTGAACACGTGCCAGTAGCCCTACCCATATGGCCCGCCTCTAGCTGGCCCAGTATGTTCCCAGCTGTGTCCTTGCTGCTAGGTAGGTGGGCGTCTGGTGGTGGGGCCGACGGGCCAACCTCATCCAGGGGAGGCGGGTGAGTATGACTTATCCTGCTGTTCACGGAGAACCCGTTACAGGTAAGTAACCTCGCTTTCTCCAAGGACAAGCAGGATGAGTCAGCCACACTTGGTGTCTCCCTAGTTGCGCGTGTGCATTGTGGTGGATGAAGGGAGGCTGTAGTAGCCATGGCTCAAGTCTACAAGTACAGCACACCAAGTTTCTTTAATGAGGCTGTAATGTATGAGCATGGACACAGGTGAAACTATGCACCAACTATAACGGTGCAAGTCGCAAGCACCAGCAGAACAAAGCATATGCAAGCACAGATGCCAACAACCAGAACAAGCTCCAGGAGCGAGATACAAGGTGGGGTGCAGAACAGCAAGAACAAGCCCGGGTCAGGGGGGGCACATGAACAACAGTGTAAAGGACAGTGCAACTAAAGGGAGACAAGTTGTCTCTGCAGGCGACCCTGGAGACTGGGCTGGCCGGAGCTGGAGGGTTGATATTGGCATCAGTCAGTACCCAGAATGGTCCGTGTGGGTGATGCTGCTGAGGCATAGGTCACCGTACCGTATGGACAAGGGGACTGTATGCCCATTGCCTTGAGGTCGAGGCAGTTGTGTCCCTGGACTGTTTTCACGGGGGACCAGGTGGCCGCTTTTCAGATGTTGGTTACCGGGACGGAGTGCAGATTAGCAATGGTGGCCAGTACCCAGGCCAGTGGACGTTGATCGTGGAGCGTCTTTTGCCTCCGTCCATTCCAGGCAGAGTGTGACACAGTTTGAGACCCATAGTGACAGTGTTCTCTTAGTGAACGGGCGTCCCAGTCTGTTGGGATTAAGGAGACAAACAGGTGGGACACTTGCCAATGGGGTGCTGTTCTGGGATGTTCGAGGCCCTGACACAGTCTGGGGTGTGGAGTCTTTCCTCTACTGGGGGTGGGGCTATGGATAGAAGGTAGGTGGTTCGACAGCTGGTTGCTGTGGACGGCCACAACCTGCAGAGTAACTTTGGGTGGAGCTACTCGTGGTGGTGCTGCTGCGGTGCAAGGCTGATGCCACCTCTGGAATAACTTTGGACGGAGCGATGCATGGTGCGGTTGTAGCTGATTTGCACGTGTCAGTGTGTGAGCTAACAAGGTTTGCAGCTCACTGTTCCGTCTGACCAAAGCGATCGCTAAGAGGAAGAGCGGTGCTGTTTGCAGAGGTTGAACTGGTCTTGCGTGAGCTAGGCGAGGACAATGTTCAAGTTCCAGAGAGTTCCAGGTCCCAGAGGTTGGGCAGCCCTTTCACGAAGCGGGTGACCATCTGGGTTGTGGCTATGGAGCAGTCGCTTGTGCAGTCGTAGAGTGCTGCAATTTGAAGGGTTGTGCTTTTTAAGGCCCTGGTCAAAGAGTGAAGTGAGGTGCTGGAGGACCTGCAGCCCTGGGTATGAAAAAGGGGCCAGCCTGTGGTAAGCACTTCAAGCTGTAGGATTTCATTGTGGCTAGGCATCTTGCTGAAAGTGTCATTCGTTGTACCTCCAAGGGATGGCTGAGGGAGGACATGGTCAGCCATCAGGGCGGGTGTTGGAGTGTCCACCGCCCTCCTTGGGATCAGCAATCCTCCTTGGGGTGGAGTGTCTGCTACCCTCCTGGGTGAGGAGTTCCGACATCTGCAGTGGCCTGCACCTTATCGCGGTGACCTGTTGCGGGGTCTTGGATATGAGTGGGGAAAGGCATAAACTTGAGACCAGTCCCCTCCAGACACATCGAAGGCATCCTTGGGGTGCCTGCGGTGGACAGGTGCTTCGAGCAGGTTTCTGTCACCTGAGGATTGAAGGAACACTCACGTTTGAGTGCCCTCTGTCAGTGAGTCTGTCCACCAATTCATTCTGCGTCGCTGGAAGCAGGGGCTTGTGTCCAGCCCTCTGTCGGTGAGTCTGTCCACCGATTCACTCTGCATCCTTGGACGCAGGGGCTTGTGTCCAACTTGTTCTGCGTCCCTGGAAAGCAGGGGCAGTGTCCAGCCCTCGGAAGGGGAAAGGACCGGATGCTAAGTGTTTCCCGGCAGAGAGTGTGGGAGCCCATTCCCCCTTGCTTGTTGATGTGTAGGTGGAAGGCCTTCAGTACATATCGAAGTGCCCTGAGCCCCAGCGGATTGAGTGGTAGGTGCATTCCCTCACCGTCCATGCCCCTTGTCTGCGGAGCTGCAGCCAGTATCCCCCCCCCCCACCCCGTGATAACCAGGTGATGGGGGGGCTGTGGGAGGACTTGTGTCAAGCATTCATGTGGCCTAGGATGCGGAGTAGGGTCCTAGCACAAATAAGATGCTTCGTGTCAGGGTCTTGATAGTGTTCATCCACTGGGCAGGAAGGAACGCATTGAGGCATTAGTCACAGTGGTGTCGCTATCTAACCCAACGAACTACAGGCCTGGGAGGGCAGCTGAGATTTAATGCTAAAAAAATTCAGGGTCATGCATTTGTGCTGCAAAAATCCAAAGGACTCTGTATTGGTAATGGCAGTCCTGCACCTGGGAGCACAAGTATCTCTTGTGCGTCTAATGGATAGGGATGTGAGTGTATGCATCCTGTAGGCCCAAGGCTGCCCTGAGCCCCTGGGAATCAGAAGTGTCAGGAGTGGAACCCACTGTGCTGTTCATTGGGGCACTGGTTTGATCACTCAAGACGTCAGGGGAGACAGTATTTCTGCTGTCATGTGGGCGGGCAGGTGTGGTGGGGTGTTGCCCAAGGAGTGAAGAGAACCAGATGTGGTACTCTTCAAGCCGCCTGGGAGAGCAGGGATATCGCACCCATCTGCTGCAGGCTGCGAGCCAAGCCCCCCTGGTCAAAAGAAGTTGCTAAAGGGCCCTGGAACTGATCTGAAAGCAAAGGAAGCATCAGAGACACAGCATTAGAGACATTTTTAAATCGTACATGTATACGTCAGGAAGAAGGAGCAATTCCTCTTTTTCTCTTCAAAATAAGTCAGTATTGGGTAAACTTCAATTGGAGAGCAGAGAGGTCCGTCTTGCTGGCAAGGTGGAAGAACTGAAACTGGGCCAGCTAGGGGTGGGCCAAGTGGGTAAGGTTCTGCCTTTCTGAGCTCTAGAGAGCACTTCTGTCTATGGCGCCATTGGAAGACGTCATCAAGTGTGGCTGACTCATCCTGCTTGTCCTCGGAGAAAAGTCAATGCAATCCGCAATCCATTTAGATAAGGTTTGTTTGGAAACAATGCAACCTGGAGCTTTCAAGTTGTAGGAGACAAATAACTGGGGATTTCTTTGTATAGGCTGCATGGCTCATATATGGTATTTGAGAGCTCTTTTATAATCCAAGGTATGGAAAGAAGCCTCGGCATTGCTAATTTGGGGCTTTGGAAATAAGACTGACAAATTGATTACCTGGTTAAGGTGGAAATCAGAAGCAACTTTTGGGAGAAAACCGGGTGAGTGCGTAAAACAATTTTGTCTGGAAAAAAATGAGAGTAAGGAAGTAAAACACAAGCGCCTGGAGCTCAATTAATTTAATTTAATTAAGTTTCTTATATACCGCACCTTCCAGCGATCAAATGCGGTTTACATGGAACAACATAATAACAGGTCAACATCTGTTAATACACTGAACATCTTAAAACCATAACAACTTATATTACATTACATGGAACATAAAAGAACTATTTACAGGGATCAAAATGAGAACTAAGTACAATGGTGAATTACCTACTAAAGTTGAGATAATAGCTACTGGAAGAAGACTTTCTAGAAAGTGATGAAGGGAAGCTTGGCACATTGGTTCAAATGTTGCTGAGCAAAAACTATGTTTGAATCCCAAGTTGGTGACGGAGATCTAATAGATGGCATACTGTTGAAAAGGCCTCTCATGAATCTTGCAGCCAAAGGATGAGCAGAGACTGGTTAGTTGTCTCTTGGTGCATAACAAGCAGCAATTGCAGACAGGTGCAGATGTGCTGAATTGATTTCGAGATTGGCGTCAGATAAATGCAGCAGGGATTCCAAACAGCACT
The DNA here is from genome assembly GCA_033557465.1 of Ichthyophis bannanicus. NCBI lineage: Eukaryota > Metazoa > Chordata > Amphibia > Gymnophiona > Ichthyophiidae > Ichthyophis > Ichthyophis bannanicus. Next base: position 311,407,556 of record CM066039.1, read on the forward strand.
GAAATTGGACAATAAACTGGGTTTTGAAAATGCTGGGAACACCAAATGGCAACACTATGCCATTTAGAAGAGTAAGATGTTCTGGTTGCTGTCTTTCTAGAGGCTCGAATGTTGTCTAGAACATCGGTCAAAAAAGGCATGGTGGTTCTCGATCAACTTTCAGTAACCAAACTATTAGAGATAGGGAGCTGAGATAGGGATGCAGCAAATAACTGTCCTGTTACATCAGAAGTGTGGGTATATAATTCAAGTGAAGAAGTTCATCCTGGGAGAGAGACAAGATGAATGTAAACCAAAGCTGATGAGGCCAGTAAGGTGCTATTAGGATAATATGTGCCTGGTGTTGCAGAATCTTCTGAATGACCTTAGTCAATCAGGGAATGGGTGGAAATGTATGAGGAAGTGGCCTTCAGGGAATACTGAAGGCCTCATGAGATAGTTGCTTCTCTGCCTGCCTTCTGGAACAAAAGACGGAGCAACAGGAAAGCACCCTAAATGGTGAAAAGATCAATTTTGGGAGTTCCCAATGACTGAAAATGCGTAGAACAGTTTGATTGTCGAGGGTATACAATCGATGACTGAGCCTATCTACCATGGTTGCTCTGATCTGGGAGATACTCATTGAGCACCTAATGGCAGCACAATATCCCAAATCTTTTTTTTTTTTTTGTATTTATCAATTTTACAGAATTCACTCAAAAAGAATACAATCAAGTGAAGAAATTAAGAAATAAACTACCCAAAAAGAACAAAACATAAATAAACAATGTACTTCTTAAGACCACAAAATAAGGAAATTAGATCCGAGAGGAAAAAAGATAAGAAATAATTCAAATCAAATTATAGGCCAACAGCACCCTCTAAATCCCCACCTCCAACAAATCACAGTGTGCCACTGAGATACCAGCTATCCCTTAGCGCCCTCCCTAGCCACCAGAAAATCATTAAGCTGACATGGTTCATAAAACACAAATGTTTTACCCTCAAAAATAACAAAACAAATACAATATTCCAAATCTTGATCATTTTGTGACATTAGGCAAAAGATCCCTTACCTCCCTGTTTGTAGATATAGAACACTGCCACTTTGAGTTTGTAGGAGGAGTAAATAGCCATTTTGTTCACCTTTGGCAATCCAGCTCCCTCTCTTGTCCCCCTTCTCTCCTTCTCCCCATCCCTGTTGTCCCGTCTCTGCACTATCTCGGTGTCACCCTCGACTCGTCCCTTTCATTTAGAGAACACATCTAATCTGTAGTCCAGCGTTCTTTCCATGCCCTGAGGCAACTTCGTGCGGTCTGTCCTTTCATTTCAGCCCCCTTTCTGACCACATTGCTCCTGTCTCTTGTCATGTCCCATCTGGATTATTGCAACATCTTCCTGGCCAGCCTCCCTCAACTCCAACTGTGCAGGCTTCAACTTGTCCAGAACACAGTAGCACCTGTCCAGAACACAGTAGCACTTATCCTGACCCATGCTTCCCATACAGATCATGTTACACCTCTTCTCATCCACTTGCATTGGCTCCCTGTATCCTTCAGAATTCAGTACAAAATCCTCATCTTTGTTCACAAATCAATCCACACCGGTACACTACTCTACCTATCTGATCTGATCCATCTTCATACCCCCCACTCGGTCCCTCAGGTCCATCCATTCTAATCGCATGTCTCTCCCATCCCCGTCTCAGGCCCATCTGGAATCCACTAGGTCCTCCACTTTCGTCCTTGGTGTAATCTCCTTTTTCTGCTGTCCTTCTTTAACCTGCTGTCTCTTTCCTATCTGAATGCTAGCGTTCTGTTTCCTCTTCCTAGCAGTATTTGAATATTACTGATTGTAAACCGCTCTGGTACCTTGTGTGTGGGCGGTATATTAAGTTTTGAATAAAAATAAAGATACCTAATTAACTGAAGAGGCATCAGTTGTAAGAGTAATCTTGGTTGGTGGTTTGTGAAAAGGGCATCCTTCCATATTATCCTGCTAACCCAGTCCAGAGAAGTGGGTTTTGTTCCCCTGCCAGCAGATGCGTGGAGAAAGAGAACTATTGAAACATCCAGACTTTTAATGATATCATCATGCCTCTATCAGCCTGAGTCACTAGGGGCTAAATCAGCTTTGTTTCTCTATCTCCAGCAGATGGTGGTTGGATTTGTCTCAGCTCTGATAGAATCTAAAAAAAAGATTGATTTCACTGATAAACCTTTGGGTGACTCTCACTTGAGCGTGACGTAGGAGACTCCACTAGACTGCAGTCTTTTTGGCATAGGAGGAAGGAAAATGGTTCTGCTCCATGTTCTTATCCTGTTAAGGGCCTGTTAAGCAGCCAGAAGCTTGGAAAGATTTGAGCTGCCTCATATACCCCCTCCCTCTTCCTCTGTCCCTCCTGAAGAATTTTCTAAGAGGTTTTTTTTTTTTTAAGTGCCATCAAGCAGTGCTGACTCCTAGTGACCCAGCAGCCCCTGGGTTTTCCTGGTAAGGTATGACTGGAAGTAGATTGTCAGGCCTTTTCTTCTGAGGCAATGGAGGATAAAGTGACCTGCCCAAGATCACAAGGAGTGCTAGTGGGAATGGAACCCAGATGTCCTGGGTGCTAGGCAGTTGCTCTAACCACTAGGCTACTCCTCCACGCCAGCTCTCAGAGGTATGAGATTGCAATCCAATAAAAATAAACAAAAAAAAAAAAAAGAGGAGAAAACAGCAACAAAGGAGTAACACTGAGCTCGGCATAGTTTTTCCTACCTGGGGCTTCCCCGAAATGAGTACCAAAGTTTGATCTCATCATTGTCCTTGTGGGGAGCTTCTGACCTCATCTGTTCTGGGGTGTAAGTCGGGATGGACCACGAGCGACCGTTGGTGCGACATCAGGGATTCCTGCCTTTACCAACGCACGCTATTAGCATTTTCTGTCTTTGTGTGCCTTGCGGTTGCACGGCCCTAATGCGCATTTGGCCCAAGCAGCTCCAACGCACATCCCTTCCCAAGCACCCGTATGTTCCTGTATGCGCTATGTTAGCGCGTGCTCTCATGCCTATGCGGCCTTAGCACATGCAAATGTTTGCCTTGCCTTCATTCTTTATGTCATCTTCTAGGAGGCATTATTTGGATTCCAGAATCTGCTCTTCTTGTATGGCAGCCTCTGACTTACCACTGGAGGGCCCGTCTCCCTTGTCCCACCAAGGGGATTCAATTGACCTGGCATTTTCCAGCTCAGTGCAAGGAGTGACAGATGGCTCTGTTGGTAAGGATGATAGGCTGGCCTTGAGTGCTGGTTGTCCTCCCCGGAATTCTTTTCTTTTCTACAGCAAGCCTGGTCATTTTGGCATGGAATCTCAGACCATGCAGCCTCTAGATTCCCTCGAACTCAATCACAAGGACAAGAAGAGTGTAGAAGCTTGGCTTGGGTGCCTCCATCTAAGCGACCTAAGCAAAGGTTGAATTCTGAAGATGTGGACCAGCTAGGGTCTGTCCAGGACTTGGACTTTGGTTCTGATGTCTCAGCTAAGGGATCTGATGCAGGAAGAGGTGCTTTCTCCTTCAGAGGATCATGAGGAGACTGGCATTATTCGTCTGTTCCGGAAGAAAGAGCTGATGGCATCGATTGCTTGAGTTTCATCCACTTTGGCGGAGGAGGGTCCACAGGTCCAGCCACTCCTTCAGGGAGCTTGGAAATCTACAAGTCTTTCCATTTCTGGAGGTTATCAAGAGCATGATCTGGTCAGAATGGGACTTTCCTGATTTCCCACCTAAGAGGTTAAAGGTGTGTAAGAGGATGTACGCTTTACCAGAGGAGCATGCCTAAGCTGGGTGTGCAAGTGACGATGGGACAAGACATTTTTCAGATATGTTAGCGAGAGGAGGAAGTGCAAAGGTGGTATTGTCAGACTCAAGAGTGAAGGGGAGGAATATGTAGAAGCTGATGAAGATGAAGCAGAATTGCTGAACAAATATTTTTTTTCTGTCTTCACAGATGAAAGGACAGGAGCAGGACCTAAGAAAACACCCAAAAATAGGAGCACAAGAGAAGGGGATCTTAAACAATTTTCAGAATGCTGTGTTCATGAGGAACTAGCTAAACTAAAAGAAGGCAAAGCGATGGGGTCGGACGGTATATATCCAAGAATATTGAAGGAACATGGGGACATTCTAGCAGCTCTACTGACTGACCTTTTCAATACTTCTTTAGAGTGCCGGGAGTGGTCCCGGAGGAGTGGAGAAAGGCACATGTGGTCCCTTTACACAAAAGTGGAAGTAAGTTTGAGGTTGAGAACTACAGATTCATTAGTCTGATCTCTGTGGTGAGTAAATTAATGGAAATGCTGCTAAAACAAAGGATAGTTAGGTTTCTGGAGTCCAAAGGATTGCAGGATCCGAGGCAGCATGGGTTTAGTAGAGGCAGGTCTTGTCAGACAAATCAGATTAATTTCTTTGACTGGGTGACCAGAAAGTTGGACAGAGGGAGAGCCCTAGATGTGGTGTACTTGGATTTCAGTAAAGCCTTTGACACTGTTCCACGCAGGTGACTTATTAATAAATTGAACACCCTAGGGATGGACCCTAAAGTGACTGATTGAATAAGAAATTGGTTGAGTTAGAAGCGACAAAGTGTATAGTTAAATGGAGCTCACTCTGAGGAAAAGGATGTTACCAGTGGTGTGCCACAGTGATCTTCCTTGGTCCGATTCTTTTTAATATCTTTCTTAGAATATTGTGGAAGGGCTGTTGGGTAAGGTTTGCCTCTTTGCGGATGATACCAAAATCAGCAATAGAGTAGACTCCCAAGAAGGAGTAGATAACATGAGGAGGGATCTAGCTAAGCTTGAAGAATGGTCAAGAATTTGACAGCTGAGATTTAATGCTAAAAAATGCAGGGTCCTGCATTTGGTCTGCAAAACTCTAAGGGAGCAGTATAGTGTAGGGGGTGAAGTTCTTCTGTTCACGAAAGAAGAGCAGGACCTGGGTGTGATTGTTTATGATGATAAAGTGGATAAACAAGTAGAAAAGGCAACGGCGAAAGCCAAAAGGATGCTTGGGTGCATAGGGAGAGGAATGGCCAGCAGAAAAAAAGGAGGTGATAGTGCCTCTGTATAAGTCTCTAGTGCAACCTCATTTGAAGTATTGTGTGCAATTCTGGAGACCATACCTTCAAAAGGATATAAACAGGATGGAGTCAATGCAGAGGGTGGTTACTAAAATGGTCAGTGGTCTTTGTTATAAACCAAATGGGGACAGACTTAAAGATCTTAATATGTATACGTTAGAGGAAAGGCAGGATAGAGGGGATATGATAGAGACGTTTAAATACCTCCATGGCATAAACGCACAAAAGGAGAGTCTCTTACAATTGAAAAAAAGCTCTGCAACGAGGGAGCATAGCATGAAGGTGAAAGGGGACGGACTCAGGAATAATATGGAGAAATATTTCTTTTCAGAAAGAGTGGTAGATGTATGGCATAGTCTCCCAGTGGAGGTAGAAGAGATGAGGACAGTATCTGAATTCAAGAAAGCATGGGAGAAACATAGAAGATCTCTAAAGGAAAAGAAAGGGACTATAGTATTTGATATGGAAGGGCAGACTTGATAGGCCATATGGTCTTTTTCTGCTGATATGTTTCTACCATTCAAAATGGCTATGTCCTGGACTGCAAGAGCCAATCCTGGAAGCCTTTGTCATCCCCCCATGTGGTCTGCCGGATAAAAGAGCCGCCATTCAGGTCACACTGAACAAGGGCTGCGCCTGCATGCAATGGTGACAGTTCCCCTGGCTGAATGGGGCAAGGGCAGATATTCCACCTATTTTGTGGTGTCAAAGAAAGATGGGTTCCTTACAACCAGTTCTTGACCTCAAGGGAGTCAATGTTCATTTACGCATGCTGCACCTCCGTATTAAAACGCTGAGATCTGTGATTCAGGCGGTGCGCTGTGAGGATTTCCTAGTGTCCTGGATTTAGCCGAAGCTTATTTTCATATCCCTATCCGAGAGGATCAACAGCATTATTCTTCGTTTTGCCATGCTTAATTCACATTTTCAGTTTGCCACCCCTCCCTTCAGCCTCTCCACTGCCCCGAGGATGTTCTCCAAGGTCAGATGGTGGTAGCTGCTGTGCTATGGTGCAAAGGGATATGTATGCATCCATATCTGGACAACTGACTCATCCAAGTCAGATCTCTGTCAAAGGTGTTTTGGATTTTGGCCCAAGTGGTATTCTTTCTGGAAAGCCTCAGCTGGGTGATCAATCAGGAGAAGAGCCAGTTGGAGCCTTCTCAATCCCTGGAATTCCTGGGAGCATAGTTCGATATTTGAGTGGGCAGAGTCTTCCTGACCGAGAGGAGAGTGCAAAGATTGTTGGAATGGCTGGCAGTGTTCTGTTCTCAACAGGCTCCCAAGGTTTGGGATTATCTACAGCTTCTCAGATTTATGGTGGCGGCGATCAAGATGACGCCATGGGCGTGTGCTCATATGAGGCCGTTTCAGTGGTCTTTGCTGACTCGGTAGTCTCTGAGCTCAGGTTTTCTTTCCAGCTCGAAGTTTACGGCTTGGTTTTTTAAAGGAGTCGATTGACGCATAATGGCTATTCTGCGGTAGTTTCTACTCTTCTCAAGACCAGGAGAGGCTCTACCAGCCTGGAATATGTGCGGATCTAGTGCCTCTTTGAACATTGGTGTGGTGCACAAAAGCTTATTCCTGAGACAGCAAAAGTGCTGTCCCTTCTGGCCTTCTTTCAGGATGGTTTGGAAAAAGCGCCCTTCCCTTAGCTCCCTGAAAGTTCAGGTGGCAGCTTTGTCCTCTTTCAGAGGTCTGGTGGCTGGACGGTCTTTGGCCTTGCACCCAGGGTGACATGGCTGCCAAGTCTACTTTGGGGCACTGGCTCAAGGAGACCATTGCCTCAGCATATCTGTTACAGAACTGGCCAGTTCCAGAAGGGTTGCATGCACATTCTACTCGAGCACAAGTGTCCTTGTGGGTGGAGCGTAGCTTGGTTGCCCCCTCAGACATTTGTCAAGTGGCAACGTGGGCAAAACTTTCCACTTTTGTTAAGCATTAATGCCTAGATATCCACGCTTGGACCAGAGGAGAATGAGAGGTAATCATGGAACTTAACAGAGATTTCCATCATGCAACGAGGCGAAACAAAGAAATATTACAGTGACATATACAATGAAATAAGAAAATGTATTAATTTATTTATTTACATTCTCTTATATACCGCGCTATTCTGCATCAGTGCGGTTTACATTGAACAAACTGAAATTACATCAAGCCCAGTATCCTGTTTCCAACAGTGGTCCAATCCAGGTCACAAGTACCTGTTAAGTTTCCAAAAAGGTGCACAGGTTCCACAATGCTTATCCCGGGGTAAGTAGTGGATTTCCCTGGTCCTCTTTAATAACTGGTTATAGACTTTTTCTCCAGGAACTTGTCCAAATCTTTTTTAAATCCAGCTACACTAACAGCTGTTACTACATCCTCCAGTAACAAATTCCAGAGGTTGATTACTCATTGAGTGACAAGATATTTTCTCTTTATTAGTCCTAAATGGGCAATATTGTAGCTTCATTGAGTGTCTCCTGGTCTTTCTATTTTTTGAAGGAGTTATAAACCAATCTATGTTTACCTGTTCCACTCCATTCATTAATAGACCTCTATCATAGCTTCCCTCAGCAGTCTCTTTTCCAAGTTGAAGAGTCCTAACCTTTTAAACCTCTCCTCATAAAAGGTATTCTTCCATTACCTTTACCATTTTGGTGGCTCTTCTCTGTAGCTTTACTAATTCTGCTATATCCTTTTTAATATATGGTGACCAGAATTGCACACAATATTCAAGGTGAGTCGCACCATGGAACGATACAGAGGCATTATAATATCCTTGGTTTTATTCTCCGTTCCTTTCCTTAGGATTCCTAGCATTCTATTTGCTTTCTTGGCCACCGCTGCACACTGGGCAGAAGATTTCAACATATTATCCATGAAGACACCTAAATCCTTTTCCTGGGTGGTAGTTCCAAATGTGGAACCTTGCATCCTGTACCCATAATTTGGGTTGTTCTTCTCTAACTTTGCACTTGTCCACATTAAATTTCATCTGCCATTTGGACGTCCAGTCTTTCAATTTATCAAGGTCATCTTGCAATTTTCCACAATCTTCTTGTGTTTTAATAACTTTGAATAATTTTATGTCATCTACAAATTTATTCACCTCACTATGAATTTCTGATGACGGTACACTGTCCATGGCTTTTGCTGATAACATCTCTATCTCCATTTGCAAAGGTGGAGCCTGATTAGTGATGTTTTAAGTGGTGGATAAGGTGGTGGGGAGTGGGAGTCGATCCAGTAATTGAATTTAATCCCAGTCATTTATAATCTTCATTTTTAACTGCAGTAGCAGTTTTTAAGCAGATTGCAAAACTTAAAAATCAGGATACAAAAGATGAAACAAACGTATGACAGTAGAAGGCCTTGACAAATTTCCTTGAAATCTAGGAGTCAGATTAAGCATTTAGGAGCCGACCACTGAGACCTCGATCACAGTGCACCCCCCCCCCCCCCGTCTCCCGTCCTCCAAAAAGGTGTATTGCAGCTCCTTTTTTAATGGCCTGATTTACCATTTTCTCCATTTCCTATGGGAAAAGAAGATAAATAAGTCAGGTCCTTAACATACCATTACACAGTGCCAACAGAAAGGAACAATCCTCCTCATCAAACTCCCACCAACTCCAATGAGAATGATTTCAGCAGCAAATTGATTACCCTTTATAGTTGCATCAAAGGCAACTTCCTTTTTTGTTGCACATATCACTATAGCCTGGTAACACAATCAAAAGAAGAACGAGATTGGCTTTCCTAAAGCTATTAGAGTTAAAGAGAAAATTCCAGCCTTCTATTGGAATGCTAAAAGATGCTCAAGGAGGTCACATGATGTGGTGAGCACTGGCGGATGGGTTTCGTTAGCTCTCCATGGCCCCCGACGTCAATCACCCCAGCAAACATCGATCTCCCCCCCCCCCCCCACCCCAAGAGAAACAGGTGAGAAAGGCAGCTAATACCTTCCGAAGCATCAGCCCGGGCTTAAAGCTCAAACACGGATGAAATCTGCTTGAAAGGAGCGGGAGAAAGCACTGACTGGCAGCAACAAGATGGCAGATAGGCCTCCTTCCCCAGTGTCTCCTTAGCCAACTCAACTGGTGGAAGAAGTAACTGCTGCAGTAGTGGGAACATTAGCGGGCCACCTGGACAAAACGAATAATAAACTCGATGGAGTCTCCCATATGTTGGAAGGCTTGGGTGGCCGCCTAAATGAAGCAGAATGGTGCATCTCCCAAACAGAGGATGATCTGAGCCAGGCCACAAAAGAACTGAAAAACCTGCAGGCAACAGTAACACGGCAAGTGGAGCGACTTGAAGACATTGAGAACCGGAACCACCGAAATAACTTGCATTTTGTGGGAATCCCAGAGTCAGTGCAAGACCCGGAGCTTTGCGACTTTTTGGAGATGCTGCTGCCTATCTCGTTGACTCTGGGGAATCCTGCAGCCTGCTGACCATTGAGCGAGCACACCTCTTGGGAGCCCGGCAGTGAGACAAAAACCGGGCCGGAGTGGTCATCACCCGCTTCCTGAAATTTTTACATAAGGAAGCAATCCTGCAAGCAACATGAGGACAAGGGCAACTGCAATTTGAAGGACAAAAAATCTTGGTCTTTCAAGATTACTCGGCCCTCCTTAGCCAGAAATGCAGGGCCTTTACTGATGTTTTTCCCGATTCTTGTGGCAGCTAAGATCCCATTCATGCTGCAATATCCAACTTGACTGCAGATCACACACAAGGGGACAGTGCGCACATTTGACAGTCTGGCAGCAGTGGCAGTCTACATTCAGGACCTGGAGGTGATACCACAACCATAACAGGCAGCCAGGTAATGGAGCTAGTGGAGATTGACTACTGGAACAAGCCCGGGAACTTGCCTGGCGGTGATACAGTCTGAGTGACTCAATGAATAGTGCACCAATCGGGCCCCAATTGTTGGGTTGAAATTGGACTGGCATGGATACTGTGCTTGGGTCTCAGCGACCTAATGTCAGTAGACTGGGTAGAGGAGTATGCTTTGTTGCATGCCCTCCACTCTTTTCTCTTTAAGGTTATAATGGACTAGTATGTGGGTCTCTAATGGAACTGCATGGGGGGTAAACATATCGCTTTGCAGTGAGACCACATTGCTGTTCTTTATTTTTATTTATTTATTTGCGAATATTTTTATACCGCCCCTTCCAGAGATCAGGGGTGGTTTACATTGTAACAATTAAACTAGAACAATTACATGGAACAATATTTAAGAACTTTATACATAGAACAGTGTTTTAGAGGCGACACCTCGAACTATTTACATAGAGTGGTCCTGGGAAGGACCACTTTGCACTATTTACAGTGTAGGGGGGCTGGAAAAAGGGGGGGATGAGAAGGGGAGGTAGGGTAGAGAGATGAAAAAAGAAGTAGTCAAGGGATGATTGGCGAAACTGCTCTAAGTGTTAGTGTAGTGTTCTCTAAATAGGTGGGTTTTTAACTCTCTGTGAAAGTATCACCTTAAAGTATCTGGTAGGTTATTCCATTGGAAAGGTGCTATGTATGTAAATGCCCTGTTGCTTGTAACTTGTTTGGTATTGCATATGGTATGTGGTATTTTCAGAGTGATTTGATTGGGTGTTCTGGTTCTATTCGGGGGTTGTATTTTTATAAGAGTGGAAAGGTGGGAGGGGGCTATGTTGTGTATTAATTTGAATGTTGTCACTGCTGAAAAATAGCAAACTTGATCCAGCACGAGTGGACTCCTTCAGGCCAATTTCTAGTATCCCTCTTCTGGCGAAAATCATAGAGAAGGTTGTTCAACAACAACTCCATCATCATATCGAAATATCTGCACCCCTTGACCCCTGCCAACATGGCTTTCGGGAATCACATGGGGTAGAAACTCTCCTAACCACGCTATTCAATACGCTCATCATTGGATTGGACAACATTAAACAAGGGTTCGCAATGATCTTCCTTGATATCGCAGCAGCCTTTGACACGGTGTGTCACGAAATACTCCTCTCCCGACTTAGCGAGAAGGGCATTCAGGGAAATGCATTAAATTGGTGTGCATCATATTTAACAGATCGCTGGCAATATGTACGCTCCGGCCCCTCCACATCTGCACCTTTTCTCCAAGAAAAAGGCGTTCCCCAAGGATCGTCGCTGTCTGCACTGCTTTTCAACATTTACATGCAGCCCTTATGTAACCTCATCCGCTCCTTCCATATTAACTACCTGATCTACGCCGATGATGTCCTCCTCTACATGCCTTTCCTTTTGGACAAACCAGACCTTGCACCCCTCTCTGCCTGTTTCGATGCGGTCACCGATTGGCTACATACACAGAAGCTAAAAATAAACTTTAAAAAAACAGAGGTCCTTTTCCTCTCAAGAAATTCATCATTTATCCCACCTAGCTCCCTGAAGGTTTGAGATGCTGAACTCACAAGCAAACCATCAATTCAGTACCTTGGTATTATCCTCGACCAACAGCTGAATATGAAGAGCCAAATAAGCAATATGGTAAAAGCAGTCTACAACAAAATCAGAACACTTCGCCACCTGAGACCGCTCCTGGAACCAGAAGATTTTCGATCTGTCTACCAAGCTCTTGTGACACCGCATTTTGATTATGCAAACGCCATATTACACGGCCTTCCTAAAGCCACCATAACCCCGCTGCAACTAGCCATGAACGCAGCAGCTAGAATTCTGCAAGGGGCATCAAGGAAGGACCATATAACACCAATACTAAAACAATTACACTGGCTTCCAATCCAAACCAGGATAACCTTCAAGGTGCTGACGCTTACATTTAAAGCCATTAACAACTGCTCCTCCACTTCAATCACAGATCTTATCCAGGTTACACCCCCCCAATAGAGCGAGAAGATCAGCTGCTATAAACACATTGATTCTACCAAAGCAGATAACAAAATGCTCACAAGCTGCCAGATCCAGAGCTTTTTCGCTGTATGCACCTACCTCCTGGAATGCCCTCCCCCCCCCCACTATCAGAGCTATCAAGGTCATCTCCCAATTTAGGAAGGCACTTAAACATCATCTCTTCCCTCAGGACTACACTGACTAAGGTCACTCCCCACAGCAAACCACGCCCAGCGACCCACATCAACAACCCATCAGTTGCAACCAAGTAAGACAGAAACCGAACATGTCGGACACCGAACCTCCCGACAAATAGTAACCCTTCTCACACTAATATCAGCCAACATGCAGCTTAGCCGATAGGCACTGTGAGTCCTTTCCAAATGTATGCTGTAATTTACCTATATATAGTTGTATATAATGACCCTGTTATTATTACCTGTACATATACCCTTGTTATATTGTAAATCATGTTATCTGTACATATACCCACGTTATATTGTAAATCCAGGGCAGATCCTCTGTGCTGGACAGTTGTGTTTTGATGTAAACCGCACTGATGCAAAAGAGCGCGGTATATAAGAAAGTTAAATAAATAAATAAATAAAATAAAATAAATAAATAATTATCTTGTAATGAACTCTCGCTGAAACTGGGAGCCAGTGAAGCTCGATTAAGATGGGTGTAATATGGTCTGAGAGCCGTGTTTTCATTATTATCCTAGCAGTGACATTTTGAGCCAGTTGAAGCCTGTTACTGAGTAGCCTGTACATAGTCTCCCCAGTTAGCCAAGTTGTAAACCCTGTTCCTTGTAAGTACAGTGCGGACGCCGCCTGCACTGTACAAATTAGTTTTAACTGTAAACCGAGCTGATTGTAAAGAATGCGGTATAGAAAAACCCTAAAATAAATAAATATCTTTAAGATTTTTTTAAATTCCTTGTAAGAGGCCATTGCAATAGTCCAATTGAGGTGTTATCAACGCTTGCACTACAGTTCTGAAATCAGATGGGTCTATGAGGTTTCGTAGCGGTTGTAAGATTCCTAATTTATAGAATATGTTTCTGTTTATTATCCTTAAGTGTGGCTCCATGCTAAGTGATTTATCGAGTGTGATCCCTAGATATTTTAGTTCCTGTTTGACTTTGAATTGAGTGTTATTCAGGTGTAATGTTGGAGAGAGGTTGAAATCAGGGTTTTTTTCTAGGAGCATGCACATTAGACAATAATAGGAAGGCATGGGGGGAAGGAAAGTCATGGCTGAAAAAAAGGGAGGGGGTATCTTGAAAGGGGATCAAGGTAGGGGAGGCTAATTCTATGGGGGGGGGGACTCTGAACTCAGAGCAGAAAGGGGTGGGGGAATAAGGCAGCAAGGCTGGGGGGATGGAAGGGGGCTCCTACACATCCAGAGTGACTACCATGAGTTGGAGGTGGATTTGGGCAAGCGCTGGGAAAGAGAGGAGAGGAGGGAGGGGAAGGGAGGATTGGGGAGTAACCATAGTGCAGTAAATGGGTTAGGAGCGCGAGATTCAGGTGGACATGATGAAGACAAGGGGGGGAATCCCAGGCTGGGGGGGTTCCCTTGGTTATAAACATACACTGGTCCATAGCATCTAATGTGACCCTGTAGTGAAGATTATGTCATAGAATGTCTATGGGCTTGGCACACCCATAAAGCACTATAAAGTCTTGCACGTCATCAATGCAACATTGCTTTCCTGCAGGACACCCACCAGACAAAGGAGGAGCATACCAAGCTAAACTGAGACTGGGTGGGACAGATGTTCAGCGCTCTGGCACAGGGGCGTAAGGGGGGGGGGTGTAGTCATTTTGATATATAAAAGGGTCCAATTTGTCGGTTCAGCAGCGATCCCAGATGATGCAGGTCGCTATCTCATTCTCCAAGGGGATTTAGATGGGAAACCCATTATTCTCTGTAGCATATACGGCCCCAATGTGCCAGACGGTCCCTTTTATGCTCGATTGGCCTCAAATTGGAACAGCTTCCTGATGAATCGTTGGTGGTGGAAGGAGATCGCAATGGAGTTCTAGATCCAGTGAGACACATTGAATAAAGGGAGGTGCAGGATGTGGGATGGCCTCACACGTATTCTACAGAGCTTCTGATGCTGCTTAGGGCTGGTGGATCCTTTGCCCCTTCTATACCCGTTCGACCGGGAATACACCCACTAATTGCGGGCTCATGCATCTAGTGCCCACATTGATTATCTGTTAATGTCTGAATCTGAGTTCACTAGTATAGAGGAGTCACGGATAGGTCAAGATGAACTCTCAGACCATGCCCCAGACTGGCTTGAACTGACCTGGCAGGCTCCCTCTCTGAGATCACAGATTTGGCGATTTTCCCTGAACCTCTATAAAGAAGAAGGGTTCCAGGTATATATTCGGGAATGGTGGAAGGTATATTTGCAGCATAATGCCCATCATCGAGACACAGATGAGCTATTTTGGGAGACCGCCAAGGCAGTGCTGTGGGAGATATTATTGCGTATGCCACACAGAAGCGTTGCCTGCTTAATGTCAGTGTGATTCGCCTTGATCCTGGATAGAAGGCAGCACGCTCGCCACCCCACAAGTGAGACAAAGGCCCGCCTCCTTGAGACCCGGGCGGCACTAAACGAGATCCTGCACCAGCGAGTCAAGGAATCGCTGATGTATTACAAGTATCAACTATACCGCTATGGGGACAAACCAGGATGGCTTTTGGCTCACTGCTTGAAAGGAAGTAGAGGATCCCAGGTAGCAGCAGGATTGCAGGATGAAAAAGGTAAATTGCACAAGAATGTTCCAGGGATAGGGAAGCTGTTCCAGATTTTTACAGGCTTTGTATACTGGGGACTCCGTGTTGCCCACTCAGATGGCAAGATATCTTGAGGGCCTGACTTTGCTACAACTTTCAGCTGCGGTAGTACAAAAAGGGATCCAACAAGCTCAGTTATGCAAATCCCCAGGTCCGGACGGGTACACAGCAGAATTTTACAAACTTATCCAAGACATGGGGGTACAATCTCTGGATGCGATGTACCAGGATCAAGTAGAGCATGGCAACCTTACTTAGGGAGGTAACCACACATATATCATTCTTTTACCTAAACAGGGGAAGGACCTCCAACAGACTTCGTCATATCGACCGATCTCTCTAATCAACTTCGACCTGAAGTTGTTTGCAAAAGTTCTAGCCATTCGGCTAGCGCCTATGCTACCTGATCTGATTAAGGAGTCCCAGGTGGGGTTTGTGCTGGGTCACTACGCATCGCGTAATCTTCGTAAAATTATAGCTTCTCTAGAGTGGGTGCATGAACACCATATTCCATCCCTCCTGATTAGCTTTGATGCCGAAAAGGCAATTGATAAATGGGTTGCTGTCCGAAGCCTTCCAATTGGGAAGGGGAACATGGCAGGGGTGCCCCCTATCCCCATTGTTGTTCGTTTTATCCCTTAACACCTTAGTGTGTAAGCTGGTTAACTGTTGTGAGGCACCTGGAGTCTGCATACGGCAGCAAGAGTTTAAAGTGTCAGCTTTTGCTGATGATATTTTGATTCATCTCACATCCTGCAGGCCACTTTGCCCTGGGTGTTACAGGAATTCCAAGAGTTTGGGGAAATCATGGGGTTGCAAGTCAACAAAGACAAATCAGAGGCATTGGATGTACTAGGGCAGTTACAAGTCTCATGGGGAAGCGGATTCCCTTTGGGGTGGACAGACTCGGTCGGCCTTTACATATTTGGGGATCCAGTTGACTAGTGATCCGTGTTTACTATACCACTGGAATTGTCACTGGATGCAAAACCAAATATGAACAAAGTTACGAGACTGGACTCCCTGGCCTTTATCACTAAGTGGGAGAGTGACGGCCTTCCATATGCTGCTGCATCATTATGTTGCCTCTCTCCCCAGAGATTCGCTTACGGCAGAGACCTCTGCACGAGTTTTACAATTTTTTCAGGTAAGGGAAGAAAATGCCCCTCGATTGTGACATACTCACAGAGGCTAGAACAGTGGATGACCCCTCCGGACTATTCAGACCTAGAACAGAGATGGGCAAGGGAATTGGGGGTTCTGGTCCCCCCAGACACAATCCTGGGCAGTGGGCACGATACGCTGTATCCCAAAGCTTGGTGCATGGGACCTGAATGTGGGAGTAGCAGTTCCGAGCAGTGTGCAGGGCCCATTTTTCTCTCATGTAAGAGTTGCATAACTAAGGAGGGGTGCTGTCCTTAGTGTGCAGCCCTGGAGGTGATCCTAGGACATATGTGGTGGGTCTACCTGAAAATTCAACATTATTGGTTGCAAATCTAGCAATATGTTAGTATGCTAGTTGGACGGTGGATAGAGTGGACAACAGCATTAGTGGTCTTTGATCAACTGTCCTCCCCCCTCCCCAAGGTGCAGAGGGTTTGCTTACAGATTTGAAAGGCCTGCTTGGTAGGGAAGAAACCCCTATTATGCCACTGGAGGGAATCTCACCCACTCTTGTTCTGGGAGTGGTGGAACGATTTCCACCAACTAATGCTAATGGAGCGCCTGGTAGCACAGGGGGGCTGTAAAAAATGGGAAAACGTTTTGGCACTTTGAGACCAATATATCAGTACCCTGACATCTCGGGCACGGAATGAAATTCTAACTTGGTAGAGATTGACTGCAGGAGTCAGGACCGGGCCGTGTTGTGCAAGGGGGTGTGCCAACCACAGACTATAAGGTGATCATACATATCCTTGTTTGTGAAATGAGCCTGCAAGTAAGGGGAGATATGTTTGAAATGCTCTAAGGGAAGGGGGGAGGTATTGGGGAGGAAGGCTGAAGGGGGGAAAACCGGGATAAAACGGAAAAATTTCAAAAACTGTTGCTGTTCCATTGAGATAATGCAGGGCGGTGTGTAAGTATACCTGCACTGCCCTGACATTGTTGTTATATGTTTGGTTAATAAACATTAATAAAAAAAAAATGCTCAAGGATCCATGCGTAATGATGCTGAGAAGATCAAGAAAAGGTGGACAAAATACACAGTCATTATACCATAAAGATCAAATGAATCAACAGCCATTTCATTTTGTACCTTACAATCAGAAACTGTTGGTAAAAGCAGCATTGAAAGCATTAGCAAAAAATAAAGCATTGATGGCATCCTACTGAACTATTACAGCAATCAGATGCAGCTGGTGCAATACTTACAAGGCTCTGCCAGGAAGTTTGGAAGACAACATCATAAGAGCGTGGAAATTATCGCACAATTGCTCTGATCCCACATGCCAGAAAGATGACACTCAAGATCATTCACTGGAGACTGCAACCTTACCTGGAATGAGAACTGCCTGAAATGCAAGCAGGGTTCAAGAAAGGGTGAAAAACAAGAGGCATCACTGTGGATGTGAGATGAATCCTTAAAAAGACAAAATAATACTGAAAGGATATCTTTATGTGTGTTACTGACTACAGCAAAGCTTTTGATTGTGTAAATCATGAAAAACTCTGGACCACATTAAGAAGTATGGATATACCAGAACAGCTGATAGTTTTACATTAATCAAGAAGCAACATTTCAAACAGAACAAGGAGAAACGGAATGGTTTAAAATCGACTAAAGTGTATGACAAGACTGCACGCTTTCTCCCTACCCATTTTATTTACGTGCAGAACAAATCATCAGAGAAGCAGGACTATATGAAGACAACCAAGGTGTGAAGATAGGTGGAAGGCTCATCTAAAACCTTCACTATGCTGATGATATCATGTTACTAGATGAAAGGAAAGATGATCTGGAACATCTTCTTATCAAGATCGAGGACCATAGTCTTAAAATGGGCCTGCACCTTAACATGAAGGAGACAAAGATCCTGACCACTGGCAAAATCAATCATTTCATATTTAATGGAGAAGAAATGGAAATAGTAGACAGCTTTAACCTGCTTGGATCAATAATTAATAAAGAAATGATATGCAGTCAAGAAATCTGATGGCACATTGTTTTTGGCAGAATGATTATGAAGGAGCTAGGCAAGATTCTCAAAAACAAAGACGTATCTCTACATACAAAGATTTGACTTGTCCAAGACATGGTATTTTCAGTGTCATATGGATGTGAAAGTTGGACAGTGAAGAAGAAAGACAGGAAGAAAATTGATGCATTTGAATTATGCTGCTGATGAAGAATACTGTGTATACCATGGACTGCCTGAAGAACAAATCAGTCAGTACTAGAGGAGATCAAACCTAAACTTTCCTTAGATGCTTAAATGAAAAAACTTTGACTTTCATACTCTAGATATGTCATACGAAAAGAAAGTTCATTAGAACCCTGAAGACAGCACTGGAGAGAGTAAATGCAATGCCATATGTGCCTTCATGTTAGTGCAGACCTCTAGCGACCCAGCAGCTCCTGGGTTTTCCCGACAGTGTGACCGAAGGTAGATTGCCAGGCCTTTCTTCCGAAGCATAAGGGCATGTAGTGGCGAGTACCCATTGATTCAGCAGCATTTATCATGTTAGTGCCGCTGAATATCACACTTAGCGGCATTTACACAATTTGTAGGTCTGCAAACCATGTAAATGCCCTTCATATCCAAGTCCCTGGACACTGGGCCTACAGACAGAGGAATTTGTCATATTTGGAGTTGCAAATCCTAGAACACTTGAATTGCCATGATTTCTTTGAGTGCATTAATGGACTGCATAATGGAATTAAATTCTTGCAAATTCCATGGAGCCTCAGGAGTACAGTTGTGGTCAACATTATTGGCACCCTTGCATTTCAACCCCTTAATGTCCAATATCTCCTAAAAAAAGCGGCCAGTGAAATGGCTTTGGACTATATATGCACACATATTTGACACATAAAAGAATCAAATAAAACAAAACCAATTAAAAAAGGAAATAGATGGAAATAGTATAAAAACTGGCAAATAATCCAACAAAAATGTATTTGTTTTCAGGACATATAGTGGGCATGGGTTTATCCTTTTGGTTTATAGTATATAAGTTGGGATGAACAGCAGTCTTAGTGGATATTGTTAGGACATGATTATTGGCACCCTTATTAACAATTCAAATCAGTTTGAACAGAAGAACCACCTTCGCACTGCAGTAAAATTAGATGCACCTGTCATCAATTGTCAGTACTCAATGACTTGAATCAACCAATGAATGATGGCTCTAATGTTTAAAATGGCCACATTCACTCCCTGTTCCATTTTTACAATGGTGAAGACAAGAGAGCTGCCTGAGGCCATCAGAAAAGCCATTATCACCAAATATCAAAGGGGTACAAGGCCATCTCCAAAGACCTTTGGATTCCTGTCTTTATGGGTCACAATTTTATTAAGATGTTTTCTGCTCATGCAGCTGTCAAGAACCTCACAGGACGTGGTGGGAAGAGGAAAATTAATCCACAAAGTCTTCAAAGATTAGTGCAAATTGTTGGAAAAACACAACGTACAACATCCAAAAAGCTTAAGGCTGACCTGAAGCAATCTGGAGTAGTGGTTTCAACCTGCACATGCACAATAGGGACTTAATGGGTGAAGGCCAAGGAGGATCCCACTGCTCAAATACAGACATAAAAAGGCTCACCTGATCTTTGCCCAAACCCACCTTGAAAAAACACAGTTCTGGGAAAATGTTCTTGGACAGATGAAACCAAACTTGAGCTCTTTGGCAATGCAGACCAGTGATACATTTACAGGCAAGGAAATGAAGCTTATAAGGAAAAAAAACACACCCTTGATACAGTTAATTATGGTGGAGGTTCCATAATGTTGTGGGGCTGTTTTGCTGCCTCAGGAACTGGAGGCCTGGAGTGTATCTCAACAAATAGGGATGACCAACATGGAGCAGTGGGTACACCCCTAAACAAAGGCATATGGAGGGGTGACCTGCATGGAGCAGCAGGTGCACCTACTCTTACCACCTTGCTGGGCAGACTAGATGGACCATACTGGTCTTTATCTGCCATCATATACTACATTACTGTATTAAAGGAATCATGAAGTCAGAGGACTACCAAAATATTTTGGAGTGAAATGTGCTACCTAGTGTCAGAAAGCTAGATCTGGGTCGAAGGTCATGGGTCCTCCAGCAGGACAATGAACCAAAACATTCAAAAGTACAAAAGAATGGTTAAAAGGGAACAAATGGACTGTTTTAAACTGGCCAGTAATGAGTCCTGATCTCAATCCAATCAAGAACCTTTGGAAAGAGCTGAAATCTGCCATTGCTAAAAGGAATCCTGCAAACATTCATGAGCTGGAACAAGTCTCAGTTGAAGAGTGGGAGAAACTATCAACAGACAGATGCACCAAACGTATAGATGGCTACAAGAACCATTTGGAGACTGTCAAGAATTGTGCAACCAAATATTAGTGCCATTAATCCTGTCCAGGTCATATTTTGTTTTTTTTTCTCAGAAATTACTATGTCTAAGTTGCACAGACATCTTTCTTTGTTGTATACCTTTGAACATACTATTAAGATATTATGATATACAGCTGGAATATTTCCAAATTATTTCTCAAGATATTGTACACAACATACCTAAAATGCAAGGGTGCCAATAATGTTGAACATAGCTATAGATAAAGACAGCAACTTAACTAACTTTTGTAGAATTTTAAGGTAGAATATATCATCAGTTTGAGATGTTGGAAGGTCAGGAGTATCTTCCCCCTCATAAGGCAATGGGCAAGTCATCTCTCAGTTATCCAGTTCTTCCGGCTTCAGCAGCTGATGTCTTCACCTTGGTCAGGGTCTACCATGAGCAGCCCCCCCCCCCCCACCCAGGAAGCATTTGGGGGATTCCCAGCCCATATAGGAAGGTTCTACAGGCAAGGAGTACTGAAGCATTTGCTGAGCAACAAGGAGAGGAGGCAGAGTGCCTGCATTCTGAAGAAAGGCAGACTTCTGAAAAAAGAAATTTTGCATAAGAAGGGACAGAAGAACTGCTCTCTCAAAACGTAGCTGGTAGCTGGTACCTGCTTATGGAGAAATGGCATTTCTTGACAGAGAGATGCCTCACTTTTTTGTACTGGAGTGCTGTGCTGAGGCATTCTCTTCAATACTATTAGTAACAGAAGTTGAAGGAGCACCGTGATTAGTTTCCCTTCGTGCTTTGGGTTTTCTTTTTGCCATCGGATCTGGAGGCTTTAGAGGGCTCTGTCTCTTTAAGGGATGCTGAATCGACTGCCAAGGTTGATGACTGACACGTGGAGGGAGTCGAGGCATGGCTGCCTATGTTATCTGTAGATTTGTTAGCCTCTGGAGAAAGAAGAGGACTGTGGCACTTTTAGCAAGTCCACTTGGTCTTCTGGATGCTTCATTGTCCAGCTGCTCCCATGGGTACTCACTTCGGGTCACTGAGAATTCTTTCAATTTTATTGGAGAAAGCATTATCTGCCCCAGAAACTGACACTGCAGGTGGTTTTTAGAGGGCTCCAACATTGCTGCTAGCACTCCGGTTTCATATTTCTTTTTTTTGTGCAGAGAGGAGATGGACATCTGGTGGGATCACACAACTAGACAAGACGGAGCAGGAACGCTAATGTACCAAATATGCTGGCTGCAGTGCATACCCATGGGAGCTCTCAAAGCTCTCTTGAACATAATTGGAGAGCAGAAGGTGTGATCTGGGTGATGAAGAAGACGTCACCCATGTGTGGATCCATTTCCCCCTTTGTCCACAGAGAACAGTAGTTTCTTTAATTTTCTTCTTTTTTGAAAGACCTCAAAGTGAGTTACAAACCTAAAACAGTATAGGGCTGGAATCTAGTACCTAAGCCTCCATTTGCCACTTACCCAAAGGACTGCCCCGTTTTATATCCTCTTTCAATTTATTTTGGTCCAGTCATTGCAGTGACAATCCTTGACCGAGGACTGCACACCAGGGCTTCTTCCAGAACCTGGTTAGCCCCATTAGGTGACACCATTGCATAGCAACTATGAAAAACACTTTCAGAGCACTACCTCAGCAGTATCAATGATCCAGAGAATGATGGACCCGAGTGAAGAATTAGAGCCAGGCCCTCTGCACACTGCAACTTACTCACAGACAGGGAACATTTTCTTAGCCTGATCTCCTGTTAAGAGCATACCACAGGCAGGTCAAGGCACTGCAGAGTTGGAGCCCTCATAAAATGCACATTCCATATTCTTATTAACAGCCTTCATGGGAAGATATACAACTTAGTGACACTTGTACCATGCTTCTATCTGCAGGGGGACGAGGGCACCAAGTGCACAAATCCTGGCCAGCGGCCATCAGTGACACCGATAGTGTTGGTGGCAGCAACGCCACAGACTCCTCATCAACTAATTCAGGTAGAAAATGAACTAAAATCACACATCATGTATTCAGTGTACAGCCAGAACCTTGCACTGTGATGCTTCAGCGCCCCCTTCTAATGCAGCAGAGAGCTCGGAGTTCCTACAGTCCATCTTTTCCCAGCAGGAGGAACTGTGTAGGAGCCCTAGATGTGGATGTTGTTCATAGCTCCTGCAGTCACAGCCTGTGACCTGTTGTAGGGAATGGTGCATGAGGTCCCAGCAGGAGGTGTTGCAAGGAATAAGGTAGCTGTTAGAAATGACACAAGAGGCATTGCTGGGAAAACCATTTGTTGTTAATTGTTGATTTGTTTGTTTTTCAAGGTGAATTTTCCAAGAAGCTCCCACGAACGTCATCCAGTGGCACTGTGTCTTCAACTGAAGAGCTAGATGTAAAAGAAGGGAATGTTGTCTCCTTTGAGCAGAGTAAGTGCAAGGCACAGGGCTTGTTCTGGGAGATTAAAGTACGGTGCAGAGTGGGCCTCAAGGTAACTCATTAAGCAGGATGGTCTTCATCTTCTGCTCATTTTTAGGTATCAATGGCATAGCCCCAGAAATTACAATGCCACTGCCCACAGGCCCTTTCCGAAACATTGGCTTATCCAAAGCTGCCCAGACTCACCGTCTCCGGAAGCTGCGCACACCATCAAAGTGCCGGGAATGCAACAGCTATGTGTACTTCCAAGGAGCAGAGTGTGAGGAGGTAGGTACATGACCCCACCCCTTACCATCTTATTTATTTATTCATTTAAAAGTATTTATATTCCGCTTTATCCTTGAATCAAAGCGGATTTCACTGCAAACCAATCAAGTAGGGCAGTGCGGGGGTGTCAGCATGCAGTGGTTGTGAAGGTAATGTTCGTGAGTGTGTGGATAAGTAAATCTTGATTTGGGGTGCAATATATACAGGTTGAACTTTCTACATTGGGCTATAAACCTCTTAATACCCGTAGAACTACAGACTGAAGAGGCCAAGCAATCACACATGTAACTCTGTGCTCATAAGTGCTGCTAACTTTACCTGATGGAGAGCAAATAATTCATTTCTGATTTACTAACAGCTGCACACACACATACATAATATATATATATTATATATATACATACACACAAGCTATATAATCCAGTGACAAGGAGAGAGGACTATGCTCTAACTGGAAAAGCAAATAGTATCAGGAACTATACTGTACCTGAATGTAACTCACCTTGATCTTCTCCAGTAAAACTGTGAGCTGAACACCACTAATACTAATAAAGTATCAAAACCAGTTTTGAAATTGTGGTTTGCGTCATATTAAGCATTTGGAAAGGAATAAGACAAACAGGATTACAGCACAAGGGGTCCCTTCTCTTGCTCCCATTTCCTATCTTCGCCTTCCCCTGTATCTAAAGTTGTATATGCTTTTTTTCTCACCCCCACAGTGTTATCTGGCCTGCCACAAAAAGTGTCTGGAGACTCTAGCCATCCAGTGTGGACACAAGAAGCTCCAGGGCAAGCTGCTGCTCTTTGGGAGAGACTTCTCACACGCACTGCGGGACAGTGCTGACGGCGTCCCTTTCATCATCAAGAAGTGCATAGCGGAGATTGAGAGGCGTGCCATGAAGATGAAGGTGACACTCCTACCTCACTCCTCTCTTTTTTATCTCTAGGAGACAATGTCAGCTTTGTATACACCGATTATTCATTAACAAATGTCCCTGAACATTCTCAACGCTGTAAATGTTAAAATAAATTAAAATGTATTGCAACCCCCCATCCCTTTCACACATAATGTGCAGAGTGGAGGAACAGGATTCTTCAGCCATTTACATCTTACTGTGTTAGTCGTATTTGGTTTTGAATATTGCTTTGTTTTCCCTCCACCACCAAACATAACAGGGAATTTACCGTGTCAATGGGGTAAAGACACGCGTGGAAAAGCTGTGCCAGGCTTTTGAGAATGGAAAGGAGCTGGTGGAACTATCACAGGCTTCTCCTCATGACCTCAGCAATGCTCTTAAACTCTACTTGCGGCAGGTAAGCCCTATAGTACCTTCTCTCTCATTCTCCCACTGAAAAGCATGGAGGGCTCTGGTGGGAACAGGCCCAAAGCAATGGTCTTTCAGCACCTAAAGTTTTAGTTGAGTTATAGAACTGTTCATTCATGGCAAAAATCTGATAAATCTGAAAACAGATCTCAGTTGTATCTCATCTGGCGCCATTGCTTTGTCTACTTTTAGTTTAGCTAGCTCCTCACAAGCACAGTCTTCTGAAAATTGTTCAAGATCCGCCTCACTTCTGTTTCTATTTGTGGGTATTTTCTAAGGTCCTGCTCCTGGGAAAATACCCACAAATAGGAACCTTTCAAAAGTTTAGCACTGCACCTTTCCCAGACACCTCTAGTGCACTGATTGAAGGAATTCTTGATCTCCCTCCCCTCCCCCATGGTGCAGTAGACAAATATAAGACAAAAATATAATCCGCAGGGTCACCTGCTCCAGACGTAGCCAAAGTTTAGACACATTTTGATACCATGCCTAGACTGCCCCAACGGTGTAGCCCAATAATAGTTGTGTAAGGGAGGAAAAGGTATTTACTCACCTGTAGCACATGCTCTCCATAGACAGCAGGAATTAGTCCTCATGTATGGGTGACATCCTCTGATGGATCCCACACGGGAATGCTCCCCAGCTTCTATTGGAAGCTTTTAGGAGCTCCACTGCACCTGCACACCTCCTTCCCACCTGCCACCACAGCACATCTTGATTCAGTCTGATAGCATAGCTGTAGCAGAAGACAGCTTTGCAGGGAGGGGGGAGGGTTTGAGGACTCAATCCTGCTGTCCACAGAGAACACCTGCTACAGGTGAGTACTACCTTTTTTCTGTGGACAAGCAGGAATGAGTCCTCACATATGGGACTCACAAGCTATAGGCCACCGAGAAGCCCAACAGGGGCAACACCACTGCGAAATGGCAAGAGGCCAGAACAACTCAATGTGGGGATGTGTGTGAAGAAAGACCACAGCACAGCAGAGTCCTGCAGAACTCCTCCAGGGAGACCGAGCATAAACTAGCCGCCAAGACAGCCATAGCCCTGACCTTGCTTGTGTTGACATGACCATGAAGGCTCAGGCTTACTGGGGCACAAGAAAAAGGGATGCAGTACCCAGCCAAGTTGAAAGCAGTAGCCCCTAGCTTGTTTTTTTTTTTTTAGTAGTCAGGACAGAGAGAATGGGCCTAGGTGGGATGGAGTTGGATTCTAATCCCCAACCCAATTCTAGAGTAGAGATTTGAAAACAATGGATTGGATTTCTGCAATTCATGGTCCTATTGCTGATGAATGCCTCAGGCACCAGAAGCACCACATCTGGCAGATATGGGGTACAGGAACAGCTTTCTGGCCGCTGACCTGCAGCAAACTCGAATGTCTGAAAAACAAGGCCCAGCCGGGGCAACAGCATCCCAGAACCACGAAGAAGAAGAGAAAATAAACTGATAAAGGGGGAAAAAAACACAATGGCATTGGCAATATTAAAGAATTCAGAAGTGTAGGACCCCCCGCCCCACCCCGCCAGAGAGAAAAATCAATTTTGAAGCAGAGGATGACCAGAATGCATCCATTGGGTTCCGTGAAAAATCAAAGACTGAATCAAGATGGTGCCAAGGTGGCAGGTGGGAAGGAGGCGCACAGGTGCAATAGGGTCTTCCAAAGGCTTCCAATAGAAGCTGGGAAGGTTCCCAAGCAGGCTCCATTGGAGGGCATCACCCATATGCAAAGACTCATTCCTGCTTGTCTACAGAGAATAACCAAACCCCACCCCCAATACAGGACCCACTGACCAACACATGGGGGGCCAGTGCTCAAACACCCTGTGCTTTATCTGCCTCAAATACATATCCGGAACCTGTACTGGCAGCATTTGAAACATATAAAGAAAGCAGGGCAAAGAAACTCTTTACACTTGCGGCATGCCCTAAGCAGGCCAAATCTACCATTTCATAATTATGGAGACCCTTAATCAGATCCTTCAGCAACGTCCCATAATTTAGACAACATGATTGTCCTGACGAAGCACTCAGTTGTATCCCCAAGTACCTAAGGTGACCTGGAACGAAGCCCAACTGGTCTTCATGGATGAGCCTACTAATGTACCTGTTGAGCCTGTCCACCAATATCTTCACCGGTATGTTAGCATCCAAATTCAACAAGGAAATTAGATGGTAAGATACACAGTCAACTGGATCTTTTCCTTCCTTCAGGAGTACAGCCATCTCCTCTTCACCAGTGGACAGCCATCTCATATTGCATTAAAATGCCTTATTAGAGGGTCTACTAATAGAACTCCAAAGCATTTGTAAAAGCAGGCCATCAAAACTAGGTGCTTTGTCAACCTTCAAATATTTTATCACCCCAAACACTTTGTCCTCGCTAATACCTTTTCTGAAGTTGACTGCTGCTCCTCGGACAACTCACCTAACTGAACAGAAGCCAAATAATTTTCAACATCTTCTCCTGGTGCTCTATCCATTTGCTGGGTAAGCTGCCAATAGAACTGAGCAAATCATGCCCTAATAGTACTGAACATATTGGCCCATTGCTTTTCCAACTCCTTGATATGAAGGATCCTAGATTTAAACGTCTGCTGCTGCAGTCTGAAAGCCAACAACTCATGCACCTCATTTCAACCCTCACCTCTGCCATTTCATGGCTGATCTGCACCACACATAATTTATCCTTAGCCCACGGCAGCTACACTTGCTTCAAACAGGAAGGAATACCACTCCTCTGGTAGATCCATTTCATCTGTGCCCAACTCTGCCACTGCCAGCTCAAGACTTCTTTCATTCCACCTTGCTGCTCCATATGCCTGGAACAAACTACTTGAGTCAGTACATCAAGTTCTTTCTGTAGGTCTATTCAAATCCAGGCAAAAAACCCACCTCTTTGAGGTTGCTTTTGGATCCTGATGCTCCTCATTCTCTTGTTCACTGCTTATGTGTATCTTACCATACTCTAGTCCCCAGTTTTGTGATGCTCTTCATCTTGATGAAGTTGTAAGCTCTAATGAGCAGGGACTGTGTCTTACATCTATATGTACAGTGCTGCATACGCCTTGTAGCACCATACAAATGATAAGCAATAGTAGCAGTAGCAATGCCAGTTGTCCCAGCTTTCCAATTTAAGCACTTCCTCCCAGCGTTTATCCAGTTTCCTCTCCCTTCATTGAGGTCAAAATATTCCATTATTGCCAAACACAACTGGTCCCTATCCTGCTCCTCTTCTAAAGAGTCATTGAGCCTCTGAATCAGTTCCTCTTATCCTCACCGCTCACCGGTACCTCAAGCCAAACAAGGGCATGGATCAGACCAATTTCAGCCTCTCACCTCTTGCACTAGCTCCTTGTCAACCAATATCAGGGCAATATGAAGATATGACCTAAGAACATGGGAGAAAAAGGTGTAGTCTAGTCCTTGAATACACCGTAGCCACCCATCAAATCACCAGGCCTTCCTGAAAATGTTTAAAGATGTTTATGATTTCCTCTATTACCCAGTGTCCATCCTCCACCACAAAGCTGTTTCTAATTTCTCAAAAAAAGGGGCCCTGCCACTCATTAGGGCCCTACATTCTAACAATATTATAGATAACCTCCTGAATTTTTGCTAACACCTACACATATTCACCCCACAGGTTCCTCTAAGGCCCTCTTCAGGTACATCCCTTGAAAAAAGAAAAGCCACCCCTCCCTTTCTTTTTATGAATAGTATTAGAGGCAAAGTAGGCCAAAGGATATGACATCAGCTTTCTCAGTTGCTGGTATTGTGCATTTCTTGAACAAGCAGTACCACCACCCAAAGCCTCTGCGCCTTTGAGAAAAGAAAACAACGCTTCTGCAGAGAATTAAGACCCTTCACATTCAAGCAGAGCACACACAAGTCAGCCATGATCGTCAATAGTATCACATTTGGCCACTCAGCCAAAGTACATGCTACCTGCCCATCAAACCCCCACCCCCCCTATGCTTACAGAACCCACCACTCCCACTCTCCCCACCACTTAACTGCCAGCTCATCAATCCACTGTTGGCCACCCTAATAGAAGAACAAACTCATCAATCCTAATTCTCTCCAACTCACATTCAAATCCCGCCATTTATACACCCTACCCACCACACAGCAGACATACCCATACATGTTATATCTTACAAACTCCAGCAGGTGGCTCTCTTTGGCATAATGCAAGTACTACACTGTGCCTTAGCAGCAAATTTGAGAGACTGAGATCATACTCACCATGCCCTGGCTTAGAAGTGAGGTTCAAGACTGTCATGGTATGCACAAAACTAAAAAATATAATATAACACAAAAACCCTTTTAATCACCAACCTACTTCCTTAATCAAAAAATCTTTTTAAAAATGTCACCTATTAAAAAAGGCAAAAGTGACCTCAGGATATTAAATCCCCTACATTTGGCGAAACAAATCCCTATAGGGTTAAATTAACAATTCTCACATCACAGGTCATAGCCTATTTTAATTTTTTTTAAACTATGAAATAAATACCTACATCCACAAAAAGTACTTTTTAGGGATTCTCATAATTCAATTCATCTAATTTATTTATTATTATTTCAAATCGTATTATACTTCATTAGAAAATTCCAAATGCCACGCCGCAGCAAAGGACTATAGCCCTCAACCGCCCAGTTGGTTTCTACAAAAAAAGCAAATTATTTTTTACTTGATGACTCAATCCACCACATTTATAGCATTTATACACTAATCTGAGCGCTGCAGGGACCACGATTCACGAAGCCAGCAGGACATCCCATCTTACAAAATATTGATAAGGTACCGAAGGAGCAGCAAACAGCTGTAACTGTCCTAAAAACTTTTCATATGCAATCACTTCAAAACACCCGACAAAAGCTTCTGTTTCACCATTCCGGCTTCTTCAGGGATTCGAATAAATCAAATGGCTAAACAGATCAAACAAATATTCGCTGCAAATTCTAAAGCCTCAATAACGGACACGACTGGTGTCTCCCAGATCAAACATAAGGCTATGTTATTGAGGCTTTAGAATTTGCGGCAAATATTTATGTTTGATCTGTTTAGCGGTTTGTTACACCTCGGTGGTTGTGTCCCCTTTCATGAGCCAGTCATCCAGCTATGGGAAGACTAAGAGCCCTTGGAGACAGAGGTAGGCGGCCACCACTGCCATGCATTTGGTGAAGACTCTTGGTGTGTAGGCCAGGCCCTGTAGCGGTAGTGATCACCCCCAACCATGAACCTCAGGTACTGCCTATGACTGGAATGAATAAGGACGTGGGTATAAGCATCCTTTAGGTCCAAGGAGCATAGCCAATCTCCCTGCTGGAGGTAGGGCAGCAATGTTCCAAGGCAGAGCATTTTGAACTTCTCCCGCACCATGAACTTGTTCAGGTTTTGCAAGTCTAGGATAGGCCTTAGGCCCCCTGTTCTTTTTGGGACTAGAAAATACCTGGCGTAGAACCCCCTTCCCTCTTAGATGGTGGGGTACTGGCTCCACGGTCCTGTCCCCGAGAAGGCCTGCGAGTTCCTACAGTAGCAAGGCCTGGTGCAGGGGAGTCTGAGGGGGCTCTCCTGGGAAGAAAGGGAGAGGTGTCTGGTCCAGGTGAAGGAGGTAGCCTTCTCTGGCCACTTGAAGTGCCCAGGTGCCAGTGATGATGGCAAGCCACCAATAGGCAAAATAAATCAGATGCCTCCCTGCTGGCAGCTGTTCCCCCACAGGTGGAGAAGCTATGCTCAGGGAGTCAAAACCCTGAACCAACCTGGACAGGAGCCAGTGTTTGGGCTTAGAGCCTTTAGGCTTGCATTGGCCCTGGCCACCCTGCTGCAGGATCGGGGGGAGGGGGGGGTGTCTGGTATTGGGGATAGCCTCAGTAAGGCTGGCCTTTCCCCAGCATTTTTTTCTTGGGATGGGTAGAGGTCTTCCTGGAGAGCCGAGTACTGGTGACAAACTCTGTCTTGATCTCTACCGCCTTATCCTCCATCAGTTTGCTGAATAGATTTTCACTAAGGCAGGGGACATTGAGTTTTTCCTGGACCCACTGTTCGAGGTCCGATGACTGGAGCCAGGCCTGGCGTCAGGCAGACGCCTGCAGCAGCCACCCTTGCGTTAGACTCTGAACCATCATAGGTGGCTCAAGATATGTACTTCGAGCACTCCCCAACACACTTTGTGAGAGTTTGGAATCACTGGCGGTGATCTCCACCGAGAAACTTGTGAGTTCTTTTGCTAGATTTGGGAGATACATGCCGATACACAGCTGATATGCTTGTATTCGGCAATCCAGCATCAAGCCCTGGTAGCATTTGCATCCAGGGGCATCAAGGACACGGGATTCCCTGCCCGGGGGCACAGAAGAGTTAGTCATCGGGCTTTTCTGCCAGTGCATGGTTGAATCCACCACCATAGAGGTGTGAGGAAATTGCGCCTTCCGGAAGCCGGGGCCCCGCTGGACCCGGTACATGGTGTCCAGGCGTCAGCTATCAGCATCTGAAGGAATCGCCACCCAAGGATGGTGGGGACCATCAGGTGGAGCCTCATACTGGAGGATTTTGAGCTCCTCCATGCAAGGGTCCTCCACTGACTCCATGGTGAGAGACAAGGCCTTTGCCATGTCCCAGACAAACTCGAGGAATGAGGTTCTCAGGAGGGGACTGGTGTCTCGATACCGGGGGAGACAGATCCAAGGGGAGATCATGGTGTTTATGTGTCTCCGGGGAAGTTTTGTCCTCAGACTCCCTGTCCAAGTAGTCCATCGAGGACTCGACAACTCCTGAGGCGTCAGGCTCAGATCAGGTCTTTGGAGACTCATGGCTGTTGCTTGGCTGGAGCCACAAGTGCTTGCTGGGGAGGATCTCGCTCCCAAGGACTGGGATCGAGACCCTCACCAAGGATCGTATTGGCAGCCTAGGGAGTCCTAGACATCGAAATCCCTGCAGTCTCTGCGTAAGCACCGGTAGGAGCAGGGCATTGATGCTTGCTGTGAGGCAAGGCAGTGACACTGTGTTCCAACACCATTATCCTGGCTTCCCACTCAGCAGTTACAGCCGCTGATGCTGGGGTGACCAGGTACTGCATCAGTGAAAAGAGGGAGTCTTCGATGAGTCAGGCCTTGGGGGTCCATGATTCGTCACTGGAGGCCTCAGCATCTGTTCTGGGCACCTTTGCCGGTTGCACCTGCTCAGACTCCTCTGATACCTTCCGGGGACGGTGGGACCTTGCACAGGACTTGCCGTGTGCATCCAATTCCCAGGATGAGGTCCTCAAGGATTTCTTCTTCTTGTGCTACCGCTCTGATCAAGCGCCACAAGGGCTTTACGTGACTCCGAGGAGCCTTGCAGAGCCTTAGAGCACGAGGTTACTGGGGACACCAGGGCTGAATCTGACTTGTGGAAGATGTCGTTCTGCTTCTGCTGACGACCTTGGAAGGCCTTAGCGGACATCTTTTTGTACAGGAGGCAGACCTCTAGGTCATGGTCAGCACCTAGACACTGGAGGCAGCAGTCATGTGTATCAGTTAGGGACATGTTCTTTGCACACCGATCATGCTTTTTGAATCCACTGGCCATTGGGACAAAAAGGACCCCTACGAGGTCAAAGACCTTCGACGTGCCCAGTGGTTAGAAAAGGCGCAAAATCGCGCTGGAGGGAGGAAAAAACAAAAAAAACAAAACCAAAAATGGTTCTGAGACTTGAAGCCGAGGCGACAAGGCTTGGAGGCAGTTAAGGGACCCTGCTATCCAGAGAAGGAAATGCACTTAATGCATGAGAAAATCAACTTCTATCTGTGGGAAGATGAGACATCTGTAGGACTCTGTGGCAAAAGAGAGACTGAGTAAAATGGCATCATTGGGCGGATGTGTGATGGCATCTCCCAAAGGCTTTCTTTGAAAGCTGGGGAGATGCTTCCACAGGGCTCTGTCAGTGTCAATGCCACCCATATGTGAGGACCGACTTCCTTCTTGTTCCTGGAGAAAGAGAGGATAGTGGACTCTCTTGAAACCAATAGATTGGTAAAACCGTTGCCTTCGATCATGCAAAGGACAAGCATACCGAACAAATCCCAGGCGATGGCAGTGGGAGCATACTATTGACTGCCTGGCCAGAATGAACAAATGCATGATGAAATACTCAAAGGAAGCTAACAAAAGTTACAGCACAGTAATAATATGGGTGATTTCAATTACCCCAGTAACGACTGGGTCAGTGTAACGGCAGGACATGCTAGGGAGATAAAGTTCCTAGATGAAATAAATGACTGCTTCTTGGAGCAGCTGGTTCATGAACCGACCAGAGTGGAAGCCATATTGGACCTAGTCCTTAGTGGAACACCAGATCTGGTGCAAGAAATAAGGGTGTTGGGGCCACTTGGCAATAGTGATCATAGCATGATCACGTTTGATTTAATTAGTGGAGGAGAGATGGTAAGGAAATCCACAGTACTACCTTTTAACTTTTGAAAGGGAGACTATGATAAAATGAGGGAAATAGTTAAGAAAAAACTAAAAAGAGCAGTTGCAAAGGTTAAAGACTTATATCAAGCTTGGGTGTTGTTGAAAAATACTATCTTGGAAGCCCAGACCAGCTGTATTCCACGCTTTAAGAAAAGTGGAAGGAAGTCCAAAAAACTGCCAGCATGGTTTAAAGGTGAGGTCAGAGAGGCTGTTGTTGCCAAAAAAGCATCTTTCAGGAAATGGGAAAAAAAGAGCCAAATGATGAAAACTGGAAACAGCACAAGCACTGGCAAGTTAGATGCAAGGCATTGACAAGGCAGGCAAAGGGAGAATTTGAGAAGAAACTTGCTGCGGAAGCAAAAACGCATAATAAAGACTTTTTCAAGTACATTCGTAGCAAAAAACCTGTGATTGTGTCAGTTGGTCCATTAGATGATAGAGGGGTTAAAGGGGCACTAAGAGGCAACAAGGCGATAGCGGAGAGACAATGAATTCTTTGCTTCGGTCTTTACTGAGGAAGATGTAGGGATGTTACCCATGACTGAAGTGGTATTTAAAGGTGCGGAAGAATTCAAGGAAATATCGATACATCGGGAAGATGTATTACAACTATTTGATAAACTGAAGAATAGAAAATCACCTGGACTGGATGATATACATCCAAGGATGTTGAAAGAACTGAAATATGAGATTGCAGACCTGCTATTAGTAATCTGTGAACTAATATTAAAATCATCTGTAATACCTGAAGATTGGAGGATGGCGAACGTAACGCCAATTTTTAAAAAGGGTTCCAGGGGTGATCCAGGAAACTACAGACCAGTAAGCCTGACGTCAGTACTGGGAAAAATGGTAGAAACCATCATAAAGAACAAAATTGCTGAACATGTAGATAGTCGTGGCTTAATGGGAGACAGCCAACATGGCTTTAAACAAGAAAGATCTTGTCTTACTAATGTTATGTTTTTTTTGAAGGTGTGAATAAACAGGTAGACAAAGGTGAGTCTGTTGATATAGTGTATTTGGACTTTCAGAAAGCCTTTGACAAGGTCCCTCAGAGACTTTTGGCAAAACTAAAGAGTCATGGGATAGGAGGCAGTATACTATTGTGGATCAGGAACTGGTTAAAAGATAGAAAGCAGAGGGTAGGGCTAAATGGCCAATTTTCCCAATGGAGAAAGGTGAATAGTGGTGTACCCCAGAGATCTGTGTTGGGACCGCTGCTTTTTGACATATTCATAAATGACCTGGAAAAGGGAATAACGAGTGAGGTTATCAAATTTTCAGATGACACAAAACTAAAGTTGTTAAAACCCATGAGGATTGTGGAAAATTGCAAGAGGATCTTGATAAATTGGAAGACCGGGCATCAAAATGGCAGATGAAATTTAATGTGGACAAGTGCAAAGTTATGCACCTAGGGAAGAACAACCCAAACTATGGTTACACGATGTAAGGTTCCACATTAGGAACCACCACCCCGGGAAAAAGATTTAGGCGTCATTGAGGATAACATGTTAAAACCCTCCGCCCAGTGTGCAGCGGCGGCCAAGAGAGCAAATAGAATGAATGCTAGGTATCATAAGGAAAGGAATGGAAAACAAAACAAAGGGTATTATAATGCCTCTATATCGTTCCATGGTGAGACCACACCTTGAATATTGTGTGCAATTCTGGTTGCCATATCTTAAAAAGGATATAGCGTTATTAGAAAAGGTTCAGAGAAGAGCCACCAAAATGGTAAAGGGGAAGGAAGGATACCCCTATGAAGAAAGGCTAAAAGGTTTAGGGCTCTTTAACCTGGAAAAGAGACAGCTGAGGGGAGATAAGATAGAAGTCTATAAATTAATGAACGGAGTGGAATGGGTAAACGTAGATTGAATTGTTTACGTTATCAGAATATAGAAAGACTAGGGGACATGCAATGAAGCGACAGGGTAAACTATTTAAAGACTAATAAGAGAAAATATATTTTTTTTTACTCAACATGTAATCAAACGGGGGGCGGAGCCTGATGTCCAGCGGGATGGTCGCATAACGCTGAGGCTCCCGAGGGGCCTACTCAGAATCCTGAATTAACACCTCACATATTTGGAACTTTTACTCTGATCTTGCCGGGGCATATTGTTGAGATGGCGGGGACCAAACCAACGCGCCTGGAATTTGGGTCTCCAGCGGCTTCTCACGGCAAACGCTCCAAAACTGAACCTCCGTCCCCGCAGAAGGGGCAGGCCTTGTGCGAGGGCCCCGAAATGCAGCAGGAAATCCTCGTAGAGATCAGAGGGGTCAAAAACCTTGTGCAGGCAAACGGTGAAGCACTCCGAGCGCTGCGGGACGATTTTGGTGTGCTGCAAAGCAAGCTAGAAGGGCTTTCTTCGCGTCAGGACAAAATGGAGAGCATATTGGACTCCCATGCGGCCCGGTTGTCCAAACTCGACAAAGTTGAACGACAGGTGCGGGCCTTGCAGAAAGAGGTGGAAGATGGCAATAATAGAGCGCGTCGCAATAACATACGACTCGTGGGCATACCGGAGGGAGCGGAATCGGGAGACATGAAAGAGTTTTTATGCAAAATCCTCCCTTCCTTGCTCCAAATCACCTTTACCAAAGATTTGGAGATTGATCGCGCTCATCGTGTACCCACCAGCATAACGCTCAACAGGAAGACCCCGCGGCCTATCATTTTTCGACTATTGAGATATCAACACGTGGAGCAAATTCTAAGTGCCTCTCGGGCAAAGGGCCATATGGAGTTTGAGAGCCACAAGATCTCCTTCTATCCCGACTTGTCTAAACCCACAGTCGACCGCCGAAAGCGCTTTCTGGAATTCCGGCCGCGGCTTCAACAACTACAAGCACGCTATGGCCTGATGTACCCGGCCAAGCTCCGAGTCACGCTTCACAATCAGACAAGAACATTCGAGGACCCTGATCTACTAGCGGAGTTTTTGGATTCCAAAGAAGCCGACTTGATGCGCTGACTTCCAGAATATTCCTGCACGTCTCCTTATATCTGCTGTACCGGCCATATTGGATCTGCCGCAGCCTAGCAAAGAGTCTGGCGTGGGCAGTCTGTTGCCTTACTCTTGATGGTATCTGTGACCAGACTCCATCTACCCACAGTAGCCTCGATGAGTATCAGAGACAGTGTTATTATGGACTCTGGTGTTTCTTTTCCTTTTATACATGTCTTCTATTTCCTCTCTGGGGCCTCCTCCCGCAGACATCTGGTCGCCATATTCTTTGGGGGTTTGCTTCTTCTCTAAGATACGTTGGTACAGGCTTTTCAATATGGGGTGTATTAGCCAGAATACTCGGTGATTATGACATTGTTGTACAGATTCTGCTTATGTTCTATGTTATCAAGCGCCCCTACCTAAAATGTCTACTACTGATTGATGACACCATGTAAGATTTTTCATTGAACGTAAAAGGCATCAATAATCCGATAAAACGGCAGAAAATCCTAAGCTACCTCAGTCCGGAAGCAACGGATCTGATTTTCGGTCTTGCCATACTGCTGTGGGATCCTTCGCTCATGTTATTTATGAATGTCCTCAACTGCAGGTCTATTGGGGGCGGGTCTGGGGTCGTATTCAATATATCTTACACTTTCATGAACCTCTTTCTTGGACGGTCGTGGGACTCCGCTCTGTGGCGGAGGTCCCCTCTCTTCCTAAGAAGGGTCGCTTTCTCCTTGATTTCCTGTTAGGTATAGCCATATGCTTAATCACGAGGAATTGGAAGGATAGCTCTCGACTTACTGTCAATGAATGTGGAACCTAGTCTGCTTATATAGTAAATATGAGCAGATACCTCGGAGAGCTATCCCCCATGTCCAAACTCACTCTTGCTTGCCTAAATGGCAGATGCTTAATGATTATGTACAATTTGCTCATTGCTCCAACATGCCTGTATAATGTGCACTCATCATGTCTTAGATCATCGTTAGGTTTTGTAATACAATAATGTAAGTACACGCCCGCTTCGGGAATGCTTAGTTTTCTAGAGAAGAAGCAGGGGGGAGGGGGGTGGTAGGGGTTTACTTTGGTGTATGTATTACACGTTATGTGTTTGTCTTTTAGCTGTATGTCTTCCTTTCCTTTGTTGTTCTAAAACGAAAATAAAGAATTAAAAAAAAAAAACATGTAATCAAACTCTGGAATTTGTTACCGGAGGATGTAGTAAGAGCTGTTAGTGTAGCTGGGTTTAAAAAAGGTTTGGACAAGTTCCTGGAGGAAAGGTCCATAAATCATAATTAAAAAAGGGACTCAGGAAATCAATGCTTGACCCAATACAAGCATTGTGGAACCTGTGTCTTTTGGGGAAACTGCTAGGTACGTATGACCTAGATTGGCCACTGCTGGAAACAGGATACTGGGCTTGATGGTCTGACCCAGTATGGCATATCTTATGTTCTTAAACAGAACTCACCCGGATGAAAGGAGAGCAGAGGCATGTCCCAGGGATCAGTCCTGGGAATTGTATGCGATAGAGGGCGAGATGGTGGTGTGCATGGACCAGGAGGACCTCTGAGTGATGGTTTCTGAGGATCTCAAGGTGGCGAAACAGTGTGACAAGGTGGTGGCCAAAGCCAGTAAGATGCTGGGTTGCATACAGAGAGGAATTATCCACAGAAAGGTGGAGATATTAATGCCACTGTACAAGTGACTGGTGAGGCCTCGGAGTATTGTGTTCAGTTTTGGAGACCATATCTCACAAAGGATAAGAAAAGACTTGAAACAGTTCAGAAGAAGGCAAACAAAATGAGTTGGAGCCTGCGCCAGAAGATGCATGAGAAGAGACTTGAAGACCTAAATATGTATACACTAGAGGAGAGGAAGACCAGGGGAGATATGATTCAGACCTTTAAATACTTAAAAGGATATTAATGAACAAACAAACCTTTTTCAAAGATGGGGAAGCTGTAAAACTAGAGGGCATAACATGAAGCTGCAAGGCGGTAAACAAAGGCAACGTCAGGAAATACTTTTTCACCGGGATAGAAGTGGTAGGAGAAAATACAGTGACAGTATTCAACATGGCATGGGACAAACACAATGAATCCCTTTATAGCAACATGATAACATAAAAATAAACTTATTTCTTATATCTCAATAGGAGATATAAGAGCTATGGGTACACCCCTAAACAAAGGCATAGGGAGGGGTGACCTGCATGGAACAGCAGGTGCACCTACTCTTGCCATCTTGCTAGGCAGACTAGATGG
Organism: Ichthyophis bannanicus; assembly: GCA_033557465.1. NCBI lineage: Eukaryota > Metazoa > Chordata > Amphibia > Gymnophiona > Ichthyophiidae > Ichthyophis > Ichthyophis bannanicus. Next base: position 311,445,553 of record CM066039.1, read on the forward strand.
ACCAGACTGGTCTTTATCTGCCATCATATACTATGTTACTATGTTATGAAATCTGGTATGGGGGGCATGAGCCTACCATGCCTGCAGCTCGCTGACGTGAGTGCCACCAGGAAGATCACTTTCCAGGAAAGGTACCTGAGGTGGCAAGAAGCAAGCGACTCAAAGGACGGAATAATGAGCTTCCCAAGCACCAAACTGAGATCCCATGCCGCCGCCGCCCCCCAAATGGGAGGCCGAGTGAGCAAAAGACCTCTCAAGAAGCTAGCCACGAAAGGATGGGCAGACAGGGGTTGCCCATCAATGAGATGATGGTGCGCCAATGCACTGAGGTGTACCCCGAGTTAGACTTCAGGTCGGCATGAAAAAGGTGTAGCAGATATTCAACATTGCCGGTATGGAGCAGGGGTTCAACTCCTTATCAGCACACCAGACAGGGAACTGGCACCACTTTAATGTGTAGGCCTGCCTAGTGTAATCCTTGTGGGATGCTAGCAAGATATCTTCCACGTCCCTGGACAAATGAAATTGTGCCAGGATCACCCTTTCAGCAGCCAAACCGTCAGGGCGAGGGCTCTGAGGTTGGGGTGCAGGAGAGCTCTGTCCTCCTGTGAGATCAAGTCCGGAGCACAGCCCAGGGGAATAGAGCATGCTTGGGAAAGGCGGAGAAGCAGAAGGAACCACAGATGCAGCAGCCACCTGTGAGCAATAAGGATCATGGTGGCCCAGTCCAGCTGAACCTTGAGAAGGGTCTTAGAGATAGGGAAGTGGGTCGGAAGGTACTTGTAAAGGAGGCCCTCAGACCACTAGATGAGGAACACATCTGCTGCCACCCTGGATGGGGGCTGGCATCCTGGAGTAGAAGCACTGCAACTGGGTATTGTTGGGGCAGGCAAAGAGATCCAATGAAGGAGAGCCTCACAACTGAAAGATGCAGCTGGAAATCTGAGGGTCCAGTCGCCATTCATATAATTGAAGGACCCTGCTGAGCTGGTCCACCAGGAGATACACTCTTGGGGAAGCATCCGGTTCTTGCTCGCGAAGGTGCAGAGGCAAATAGCTTCCCAGTATAGGGAGGTACAAGCCAGCACCCCCTTGTTTGTTGAAATAAAACAATCGCCACTTCGTTGTCCATCTGGACCAAAACAACCTGGTTCTCCAAGTGGTGTCAGAACACCTGCAAGGCATTCGCAACTGCTCAAAGCTTGAGGAAATTGATTTGGTGGAGACTCTCGCCTACTGACCAGATGCCCCTAGTCTGCAGCCCAGTTTGGAGGCATCTGTGGGGAGGATCTTCTGAGGCGTTTGGGTCTGAAAAGGTAGCCCTGGAATGAGGTGCAGTGACTGCTGCCACCAGATGAGGGATTTGGAGAGGCGCACGGTTACATGGATCATGTCCTCCAGGCACCCCGTCACCCAGGTCCATTGAGTGAAGATAGTCCACTGGGCCTGATGTATGTGAAGGCGAGCATCAGGCGTGATATGCACCATCAAGACCATGTGTCCCAGGTGGCACAAGAGGCAGGTCAAGGCCATCGACCAACCCTGCACCTCTGTGACGAGAGCCACCAGGCGCCAAGCCTTGTCCAGAGAAAGAAAGGCCCTGGCCTGGAGAGTATCCAGGAAGCTCCTATGAAATCCAGAGGCTACACTGGCTGCAAAGCCCAAGTGCTCAAAAAGAGAATAGTGCGACATGCTGCCTGACAGACCTCATTGGTAGAGCTGCCCTTGATGAGCCAGTCATCCAGGGGAATACAAACACCCCCTGCATCCAAGGGTAGGCTGCAACCACCACCAGGCACTTTGTGAACACTCTTGGGGCGGAAGCCAGTCTGAAGGGTAGGACCCTGTACTGGTAATGTCGGCCTTTGATGGCAAAGTGGAGGTACTGCCGGTAGCGAGAATGGATCAGGATGTGGGTATAAGCATCTTTTAGATCCAAGGAGCATAGCCAATCTTCCCACTGCAGGTAGGGCAGCAACATTCCAAGGGAGAGCATTTTGAACTTCTTCACCAGGAACAGATTGAGATCCTGTGGATCTAGGAGGGGCCAAAAGCTGCCTGTCTTTTTGGGAACCAGGAAGTAGCGGGAGTAGAACCGCTCGCCCCTTAGAGGTGGCTGGACAGGTTCGACTGCTTTGGTTGTGAGGAGGCCTCCGAGCTCTTGCTGCAGAAGGTCTCGGTGAAGAGGCGTTATGGGACATTCTCCAGGAAAGAACAGAGGGAGTGTCTGCTCAAAATGGAGGGGGTAACCAACCCTCACTACCTGGAGGGCCAAGGCGTTGGTGGTCCACTGGTCAGTGAAGAATGTCAGACACCCCCTGTATGTTGTAGCTCTCGACCTTGGAGGGGAAGAGAGGCCATGCTCAAGGAGTCAGACCCACCCCAGGTTGTGGCTGAGGCATGGGCTGCGGTTTGGGGACCTTAGGCTTTTGAGGGCTGTGCCCATGGCCCTTGGCCAGCTGACCCTGCTGGGGAGCTGAGTAGGCTAGATACTGGGGGTAAGTTCCATAAGCCTTCCTCTTTTTAGGGTAAAAGGACCTTTTCCCCCAATCCTTCCATCGAGAAGGATCCGTGGTTTTCTGGGAAAGCCTGGTTCTGGTCATATACTCTCTCCAGCTCTGCAGCCTTGTCCGTCATGGGCTTGCTGAAGAGGTTCTCTCCCCAGCACGGGACATTGACCAACTTATCCTGAACCTACTGCTCCAGGACAGAGGACTGTAGCCATGCCAGGTGGCAGGCACCAATGCCCACCACAGCTACTCTAGCCACAGACTTGAAGCCGTCATAGACCACTTAAGTGACATATTTGGAGCACTCCCTGACCATGGACACCAGGATCCGGAACCACTGAAAAGTTTCCTCAGACAGACCAGCCGAGAACTTGGCAAATTCCTTGGCCAGGTTCCTCAGGTATATGCCCATGTACAACTGGTATGCCTGGATATGGACCATGAGCAGCAAGCCCTGGAACACTTTTTATCAAAGCCATCCATGGTGCTCCCTGCCAGAGGGCACTGAGGAGTGCATTTTCTGGCTCTTGATCCTACGCATGGCCAACTCCACCAACATGGAATTATGTGGTAGCTGTGTCTTTTGGAATCCAGGGCCCTTGCGGATTCGATACATGGAATCGAGCCACTTGATCACAATGGGCACCGTAACAGATGACTCCCACATCCTGAACAATAAGCGTTCCAAGATAGGGGGGAATGGGCACCGTGAGCACCTCCTTGGGAAGGGCATCATACTGTAGGATCTCAAGATCCTCCACCCGAGGCTGTTCCTCGGACTCCGTGGTGAATGCCAGAGCTTTTGCCATGTCCCAGACAAAGCCTAAGAAGGAGAAGTCTTCGGGCAGGGACCTCCAACACTCCTACAGTGGAGATGGGTCTAAAGGGATGTCCTGGTGTCACCTGGTGTCCAGGGATTCATACTCAAACTCTGAGTCAGAATCAGAAAAGACCTTGAAAACCCTAAGGGCCTTATGTGCAAGCCCAGCCAGGGGCATTGATAGGGTCCCAGGGCCTCATGGGTGAAACCCAAGGCCTTGGGCGGGACCAGGACCGATGCCAGGAATTGGCTCAAAGCAGATGCGCTCCAGCACCAGCTGGATCTCCTCGGGTGACACTCTCATGGTGGAGGGGTCAGTCGCCAGGCTCAAGGAGCCAGAGGAATCAAGCACCAATCCCCGCTGCTGGGCCAGGAAGGCAGCGAGGCTGCGTTCCAAGGCCACCATCCTGATCTCCAAGCCAGAAGGCTCCACAGCCACTAGTGTGGGTACCAAGGGTATCGGTCCCGATGCCAGCTCCGTCGAAGGGGTTTCCTCGATGACAATTGCCTCAGAGGACCCTTGTCGATCCTCCGATGCCGAGAGTGTCTCCTCCCACCGGGGCAGCTTTGAAGGCTGCTCCCAGCTATTACCCTCAGAATCACACTGAGGATGCTGATCAATGTTCCCTCTAATTTTCTGTAGGCTGTGTGTGCATAAAATATCAGCTGTGCAGCTTTTGAAGGAAGGTTAAATTTTTGTGCGCCACATAACGACACTCGGAGTTATATACTTTAAAATTTGACTACACATCAGAATACAGTATGTACACCACATTGATTGCACTAGAAAATATTCTAGAACTTGTGAAAACCATAAATACACTACAACTTTTAAATTTTAAGATGTCTGTGTTTTCTATCAGAATCAGAACCGAAATTTTTGTGCGGTCTGTTCTAAAGTATGTGCGCTTGCTCGACGAGGTGTGTGCGCGCGCACAGCTTAGAGGGAACAGTGATGCTGATGCCAGTGGCTGAGGATCTTACCCCCTGGTTCCAACATCGGCCTTCAACACCGCTACGAGCAAAGTGTGATCCTTCTGGGGACAGCTCTTTGAGGACGATCCCCAGTCCAATGCCCCGCAACCTTGGGATCCAAGGGAGCGTGGCCACCAGGAGAGTCTAAGGCCTCCATGGCAGCCCCCGAGGGCATCAATTCCACACTCAAAGCCGGAGCTGAAGAACTGGTCTTGTGGCAAATAGCATCTCCCACTGCTTTTCACGATTCCTATAACCCTTGCTTATCATCTGAAGACAGAGAGCAGGCAGAGGCATCATAATCAGCTCCGGGGCACTGCAGGCAGCAGTCATGTGGATCTGTACGGAAAATGGTGTGCGTGCAGTGGTCACATTGCTTAAACCCACTAACCAAGGACATAGCGGGAAAAGGGTACCCACAAGATCAAATGCCAAGGTCATGGTTAGAGAGGGCGTGAGAGAATCCTGTGCACCCGAGACAAGATAAATGAAAAAGAGACCCCAAAAAAACATGATGCTGAAGCGGTGGCAGTTCTGGGAACCAAGAAGGTGATGGTACTCAACCGGATAAAGAAGAAAAGAAAAAACGATGGCAAAAAATACAACTTTTTCCAGGGTGCATATGAAGATGTCCGATGGGCTCCAGGGAAAAAAGAAGACTGAGGTAAGATGGCACCCTTGGGCGGGAAGGTGACTGCGCATGAGTGGTCTAACTTCCAAAGGCTTTCTGTGAAAGCTGAAGAGTGTTCAACAAATGGGCTCCGTCAGTGCAGACATCACCCATATGTGAGGACTAACTTCCTGCTTGTTCCCAAAGAAAAGCCATTAACATAGCTGGATTTAAGAGAGGTTTGGGTGAGTTCCTGGAGGAAAAGTCCATAAACCATTATTAAAGAGGACTACAGAAATCCAATGGACAAGCAGCAGGGAATCTGTATACCTTCTGGGAACCTGAGAGATACTTGTGACCTGGATTGGCCACTATTGGAAACAGGATACTGGGCTTGATGGACCCTTGGTCTGACCCAGTATGGCATCTCTTATGTGTAAGGCTGCCATTCCCATGTGTACTGTAAATTTAGATACTTATTTTACAACTAATTGTTTTTTTGAGGGTACAAAAAAAACCCACCAGCATTTTCCACACCACCATTACTATTGCTGGGTACCTATTCCAATGAAATCAAAGATGAAATTAGACTTACCTGCTAAATGTTGTTCCTTGAGGAACTCCAGTCCAGTCCCAAACCTCTGGGGGTTTGAGCACCTCCTCCAGCAGCCTGAGCATGTCATCTTTTGATGACCCTGGCGTAAATACCCGAGGGACTGCCCATCAGCTCCAATTACCTATTGACAAAGCAGACTCACAGGAGCAACAAAAGTAGTTAACCCGAACAAAACTGTAACAACTTCCCTGAACTTAACTGATGCTATTCTCTAGTGGGAAGGAATCGCTGCTCCTCCTCCCCCTTGTGGGCACTTACCAGACTCTTTTCCGGTTACCAGACATCCTCCTTATCCAAGCGAGGGACAGACACCCCATGTGTCCCCACTCTCCCTCCTCCGCTGAATCCGCACATCCTGAGGTCTATTCTCCTTCCCGGTAATACTCTGACTCTTGCTTCAGGCCCCAGACCAAAAAAAACTGACTTGCAGGGAGGGATCCGGGACTGGACTGGAGCTCCTCAAAGAGCAACAATTAGCAGGTAAGTCTAATTTCACCTTCCTTATCATCCCTCCAATCCAGTCCTGAACCTCTGGGAATGTATAACAGAGCAGTAAAATTTCAACCAGAGGGACCTGCCAAACCAGCCTGAAGCACTGCCAATCCAAAACAGGCATCCCTAGCTGTCTAGACATCCAGCTGGTAATGCTTGACAAAGGAATGCAAAGAAGACCAGGTAGCCGCCTTACAAATCTCAACCAGTGGCAGCAAGCTATATTCTGCCCATGAGGCTGCCTGAGTCCTAGTGGAATGAGCTTGCAGCCCTGCCGGAAACGGCTTACCCTTCACAATGTATATAGACACAACAGCCTCCCTGATTCACCTGGAGATAGAGGCCTTTGCTGCTGCTTCTCCCTTCCACAGACCCTCAAACACTACAAACAGACAATCAGACTTGCGGAAAGGCGCTGTTCTCCTTAGATATCTCTTCAGAGCCCACCCTAAGTCCTGAAGCCGCAAATGCTTCCCGGTCACTGCTACCGAAAACCGTCAGAGTGACAGTCTGATTCATATGAAAATCTGAAACCATCTTGGGCAAAAAGGAGGGGACCGGTCTCAAAACTACCTTCTCTTCCGAAAACAGCATAAACGGCTCCCAGCAGGACAAAGCCTGCAGCTCTGAAATCCGCCGTGCAGAACTTATGCCACAAGGAGAACCATCTTGAGGGTAAGGTCCTTGAGCAAAGCCCTGCTCAATGGCTCAAAAGGTTCCTGTACCAATGCCTCCAGAACCAAATTGAGGTCCAAAATTGTTACCCTTGCCCTATTCGGCAGCCGTAGGAGAACTGCGGTCCTTAGGAACTTTCCCACATCCGGATGCGTACCCAATGCCACCCCCTAGACCTTCCCTTGATAAAAGGAAGTCGCTGCCAGCTGTACTCTCAAAGAACTAGCTGCCAGGCCCTTATTGAACCCATCCTGCAAAAAAGCTAAGACATCCGACACTGAAGCTTTGGTTGGCTGAACATGTCTATCCACACTCCATGCCTCGAATATGCGCCAAACACGAATATACGCAAGAGAGGTAGAAGTGCGCCTGGCCTTCAACAGAGTGGAGACCACCACAGCCAAATATCCCTTCTTCGTCAGCAGCACCCTCTCAAGAGCCAGACCCATAAGCAAGAATCAATCCACCTGAGGCACGCGCACTGGTCCTTGCACCAGTAGATCCTCTCACACTGGCAGCTGCCACAGAGGACCCTCCAGAATGAGATCTGCGTACCATGGTCTCCTTGGCCAGAGAATCACTAGACCCCGATGAGCCTTTACCACCCTATTCAGAGCCTATGGAGGGAAGACATACAGAAGACCCTCCTCGGGCCACCACTGAATTAGAGCTTCCGGACCTTCTGACATCCTTTCCCGTTGCCTGCTGAAGAAGCAACTGGCCTTGGTGGACTTGAAGGTTGCCATAAGATCCATGACCGGAATTCCACAGCAGTGCACTATCTGGGAAAACACCTCCAGATTGGAGTGCCCACTCTCTGGGATCCATCCTCACCCAGCTGAGATAGTCCACTGTTACGCTGTTGACTCCTGCCATCTGCCACCAATAGCGCCTGAAGGATCTCCTCGGCCCAACTCAGCAGCCAGTCAGCCTCCTCCTGCAAGGACAAGCTGCTCATGCCCCCCTGATGATTGATGTAGGCCACTGTGATAACATTGATAGCACTCGCACTGCCTTCCCCTGCAGCCAAGCCTGGAACTTTCTGAGTACCGCTCTCATTTCCAGTCTGTTTATGGACCAACTCTTTTCCTGTTTGCTACACTGACCCTAGGTGAAGCGCCCTTGTAATGGGCTTCTCAGCCAGATAGGCTGGCATCTGTCGTTACCGCCACCCTCAACAGTGACTCCAGTGACATTCCATTATCCAGGTTCCCTGGGCGAAGCCACCACTGGAGAGTCCTTTTTGTTTCTGGTGGACAAGGGAGTCTCTGTGAAAGAGAATCGGTCTGGTGCGACCACCACCATAGTAGGGCCCTCTGCAATGGCTTCATGTGTACTCTTGCCCATGGCATCAGATAGAGAGTGGCCGCCATGATCCCTAGAAGCTGCAGCCCTAGCCAGGAACCAGCACCGTGGCTCCAGCAGACTTTCTCCTCGCACGTGCTGAACCACACTCCCAAGTACTTGAAGTTCTGCGAAGGGGTCAACCGGCTCTTGGCCATATTGACAACCCAGCCTAGACTTTGCAGAAACTGAACCACCCAGGCTGTGGCCTACACACTTTTGCCCATCAACTTTGCCCAAATCAGCCAGTCGTCGAGGTAGGGATGCACTAGTATCCCTTCTTTGTGAAGTGCCGCCACCGCCACCGCCACCATCACTTTGGTAAAGGTGCATGGTGCCATAGCAAGCCCAAAAGGCAACTCCCGCAACTGGAAATGTCCCATCGAAAATGCAAACCTGAGAAACTGCTGATGTTTCTGCCGTATTGGAATGTGCAGGTAAGCCTCAGGCAGATCCAGAGAAGTAAGGAATTTCTGACCATCATAATGACAGAGTGTAACGTCTTCATGTGAAAATGCAACACCCGCAGACAGCAGTTTACCCGCTTGAGATCTAGGATCGGGCGAAGGGATCCTTCCTTCTTTGGCACCACAAAATAAATGAAGTACTGACCGCAATCGTACTGGTCTGGAGGAACCGGCACCACGGCCTTGAGCTGCAACAACCTCTTCAAGGTTTCCAGTACCGCTTCTATCTTGGCCCGTGCCTTGCAAGGAGACAGAAAAAAGGAATTGACCAACGGGTACTCGAGCTCTAGGGCATACCCCTCCCAAATGACTTCCAGCACCCATTTATCCAACGAGATTTGGGCCCAGGTGGGGCAAAACTCCCACAGGCGACCCCCTACGGGATGCACCACCACCTGAACCCCTCTCATTTCATTGCGATTTCTTGGGCCCCGAGGACGAGGAGGCCACAAAACCTCTACTGGCCCCTCTAAACCCTTGGCCTCTGGCAGGAAACTTTCCCTTCTGGTACTGGTTAAATCTTGCAACACGAAAACACAGAAAATCTCTCTGCTGCTGCTGCCCTTTGGGACCTGATGAGGGGCGACTGCTTCTGTTTATCTTCTGGTAGGTGCCCTCTTTTGGGATCGCCCAAGTCCTTCACCAATTTGTCCAGGTCCTCCCCTAAGAGAAGCTTCCCCCTAAAGAGGAGTTTGCTCAACCGGGCCTTTGAGGAACTGTCCGCCACCCTGTTCCACAACCACAGATAGCGACAAGCTGCTACCACTGAAGCCATATTCTTTGATAGGCCTCTGATAAGGTCGTAATGGACATCTGCCAAATACGCCACCCCTGACTCGAGCCTGGCCACTTCTCCCGCCGCCTGCTCCTCCAGCTGTAACTGCTGTGACCACCGGAGGCAAGCCCTAGCAACCTACGCCCCACATATGGAGGCCTAAAGCGACAGGGCATTCATATCAAAAGCTTGCTTTAATAAGATGTCCAGCCTTCTATCCTGGACATCCTTGAGCGCCGCACTGCCTTCCACTGGGATTGTCTTCTTCTTGGTAACTGCAGAGACTGCTGCATCCACCTTGGGCGGCTGAAAGAATTCTTGGTCCTGATCTGATAAGGGGTAGAGCTGCGCCATAGCCCTAGAGCCCCTGAGACCCACTTCCGGTATATCCCAGTCATCCTGAATCATTTGTCGGATAATTCTATGGACTGGAAACACCTTCTGTGTCCTACGTACTGCTTGAATCAGAGAATCCTCCAATGCGTCATCCTCTGCCGGAGAATGAACGGGCAAATTAAGAGCCTTGAGGGATTCCGTGAAGAGTGCCGGTAACTCCTCCCAACGGAACACCCAGACCACCCTCGCCTATTCTTCATGTTCTGGGATTTCACCATCCTCCAGATCCTCTTTGACCTTCAACCTCCCCATCCAACCCTTCAGACACTGAGGAACCAACCTGCGAACAATCCATACCTCCACCGAGGGTCTTGGCTTCTTCGTAGGGCCTACCCCTGACCTCACCCCTGTAGAAGCTGTTGCTCGTTTTCCCCTGCTTTCCGCCTCTGCAGTGTCAGCACCCTAATTCTGCTGTAGCAGACAAAAGGCCTGGTGAAGCAGAACAAACTCGGTGGAAACCGTGCCTGACCCAGCGTCTGCGTAACGAGACCGGGGTTTGCCGAGGAGCAGGCTACAGTCTCCTGGGATGGCAAGATAAGAGGACAAGGGGTCCTGCTGTTCCCCAATCAGAGAAGTCATCGTCTGCCTCTCCATGCTGTCCCCCAGGGCTTATTCCATAGTGGTTGCTTCCTGTGTACAGCCTCTGCAAATGCCTACCTCCAAGACAGTCCCTGGCCAAGCACCATACACTGGGATCTGGAAAGCATGTCACCCGACAACCCAATTCCTGAAGGACCCTATTCTGGACCCAAACAAAACAGCATCCAAGGCCCAGACAAGGTTCCCTTACACTCATCTGTTTTTTTGTTTTTTTAAATATACCTCTCTCTAAACAGTGAAAAATGGCAGCGATGAAAACTGTAGAAGAGACCTGCCCCTCTGCTCTTCCCACGCGGCTGGGCCTGCTGCACCTAGAAAAACTGCACAGAAAGGCCCACAGCCTGCTCAAACAGCTCCCACTGCAACTTCCCACTCAGCTGCTAGCCCAAACAACTCCCCCAAACTAGCTCTTACTGCCACCGCTCCTCCAACCAGAGGTTCTGATGCCTTTGCCATGCCTCCTGCTTGCTGCTTACTGTCCCTCCCATGCTCAGCCTGAATTGCGGCTTCGGTGTCAGGGAGTGAAGGGGGGAAGCTCCGGAGGCATCCATTTCTGATATCAGCGCCGCTCGGCAGCTTTCCACCAGCTCCTCACCCTACCGTTGGTTCGGGGGCTGGCTCTTGAAGCCCCAGACCCTAACAACCTCTACCCATATCTTGTACAACTGAAGGGTGGGGTGAGTTCTCCAATCACTCCATTTTGTTTTTTGTTTTTTTTCTTGTGCTTTAAAGGCACAGTCCAGCACCCTAGCTCACCACCTCCTCCACCTGCTTGGAGACTGAGTAACTGGAGCTGATGGGCAGTCCCTCAGGTATTTATGCCAGGGTCATCAAAAGATGACATGCTCAGTCTCCAAACTGCTGGAGGTAGTGCTCAACCACAGAGGTTCAGGACTGGACTGGAGGGACGATAAGGAACATGTATATTTGTGTCACTTAGGAGTCATCACCACAGAAAGAATACAAAACTAAGTGGCAGATACAAAACAAGTCAGGAAAGTGATATTTTTCCACCATTTATCCAATAAACACCTATTTTAATGTACATTCAGGTACTGTACATATTTTTTTTGTCCCTGAAGGGCTCACAATCTATGTTTTTGTACCTGAGGCAACAGAGAATTAAGTGGCTTGCCCAAGACCACAAGGAGCAACTGTGGGACTAGAAACCCTGATCCTTCTGATCCAAAGGTTGCTGTCCTCTAGTGGGATTTGAACCCCTGGCCCTCTGGCACAAGGTAACTTGCCCCAACCACTCCTCCCTAGTTAAAACCTAAAATCAGGGGGGTTACTATTAATTTGATCCTATACCATAAACATCTATTAAGAGCTAACTGGTTAATGACTAATACATTTGGATAGCAGCTTCTGTAGAAACGTTGTCCTCCTTTGAGATCATTTTGTAGGTTCTCTTTTTATTTGTTGTGTTACCAAAATTTGAATGTCAATTTTTACAACGTTAGTGCGGTCACTTCTTAAACGTATATAATTAAGGATTTGTTATGATACGTTCAACTTAAACAATATTCAAAGAGAACTTTATTATCTCACTATTGTGAATAAAGCATAAACCTGTTTCTAAAGGTCTCAGACTTCTTGTAGCACAATTGGCTGACTAAAGTCTAGCCATTAGTGCTTGCTTGCATCAATGACCTTGATAATGGAAACTGGCTCGTGTTTTTTCTTGCACACAGCTAATATATCACTTGCTCCCAGATATATTTCTGTTTAGTGACGTATTCAATAACAATCAGAAATGGAAAACTGTGATTATAAATGTTCTGTCACTTAGCTGCACGCTTTTATAACTTCCAAAATTCACCGCCGTGTGTATCTTCAATAACATAGATCCCAGATCTCGACGCTCTTACAGGGCACTTCTGAGGCGTTTCACTGCCTACAGTTTCTTCAGGGGATCATATTCTTCCCTTCTTAGTGCTTATATATTGATGCTGCCCGCGTTCTGATAGTCTTTAAAATCCATTCATGGTGAACTTATCAACCTTCACAAAAAACGCCGCACATTTTTGTGAAGGTTGATCAGTTCACCATGAATGGATTTTAAAGACTATCATAACGCGGGCAGCATCAATATATAAGCACTAAGAAGGGAAGGAGAATATGATCCCCTGAAGAAACTGTAGGCAGTGAAACGCCTCAGAGGTGCCCTGTAAGAGCGTCGAGATCTGGGATCTATGTTATTGAAGATACACACGGCAGTGAATTTTGGAAGTTATAAAAGCGTGCAGCTAAGTGACGGAACATTTATAATCACAGTTTTCCATTTCTGATTGTTATTGAATACGTCACTAAACAGAAATATATCTGGGAGTAAGTGATATATTAGCTGTGTGCAAGAAAAAACACGAGCCAGTTTCCATTATCAAGGTCATTGATGCAAACAAGCACTAATGGCTAGACTTTAGTCAGCCAATTGTGCTACAAGAAGTCTGAGACCTTTGGAAACAGGTTTATGCTTTATTCACAATAGTGAGATAAAAAAGTTCTCTTTGAATATTAAGTTGAACGCATCATAACAAATCCTTAATTTTTACAATGTGACATGCCACTTCTACATCCTTCTCCCATTGTCTTAGGCAGAAAAAATTCATCTTTTAGCAAGGATTGCCTTCTCCTTTTCCTGACATCACAATTTAACCTTCTGACAGTTTGAAACAATTGTCACAACATGGGACCAAGTCTGTGCTGCACGCAGAGATGTCTCCATCCTCAGACAGTGTTACATAACAAAATCACCAAAATAAGATTAACCATTTGACATCCTAATCAAATAACATTTTAAAACTCCCACAAATGAACCCTCATGATTTCGACTGTAGATGAAGTAGTAGGTAAGGTGTACTGCTTGCCAACTGAAGAACAATGCACAGGACGTAGGGAGAACAGATAGACCTCTGCAGGCAATGGGCATACTGGTCCCCCTTCTAAACTCTTCTTTCTGCCAGCAGCTGACTTACCAGTGCAAAAATCTGCCTTGGGACCTACTGAATTTGTGCAACTTGAGGGCCCCCTCCTAAATGTAAGCCTAGTTTTGTCTGTTCCTAAATCATGCTCTGGGAATGACTGAAAAACCCACACTTGAGGTCATGTCTGGTTTAAATTTTTATGTCTACATCAGAATATTTGCAGTCATCTGCTCATGCAGAGTTAGAAAACCCAAAAGCACACTCTCCCTGAATTCTCTTTCCAGCTACCAGAACCAATAATGCTGTTTCGCTTGTACAATGAGCTGATGGGCCTAGCAAAGGAAAGCCTGCAGGACGGGGCTGAGGCTGTTAAAAATCTTGAAATGGTGGCTCAAGGACCAGAGACAGACAAGCAACTACTGGCTATAGTGCTAAAGCTAAAGGACTTACTCCAAGAGCTTCCACCAGAGAACCTGGCGACGCTGCAATACATAATCCAACACCTAAAGAGGTGAGAGAACAAGAGGGAAGGAGATTAATCAAGCATGTGTGCATCAATGGTATTGGCTCTCATGTTTTCAGCACACTGTGTAGGCACCAGCTTGAGGCTTTCCAGCACACCTGATATTAACTTGGCTTTAATTCAGATCTCAAAATGGCAAGTAACTAAATCTAAATGCAAGCATAGAGGACCAATCAGGAGCCAACCCACAATGCCTTCAGCTACATCCAAAGTGCTAACTAGTCTCTCTTTTTTATTTGTATATTAGAATTGCTGAGCTGGAACAGGATAATAAAATGACCCCAAGTAATCTGGGAATTGTCTTTGGACCAACATTGATGCGGCCCCGACCCACAGAGGCCACCGTCTCTCTCTCCTCTCTCGTAGACTATCCACACCAAGCCCGCATCGTGGAGATCCTCATAATCTTCTATACCACTGTTTTTGAAAAAGAGACCAGCACATGTACATCATGGTTAGGAACAGTGAACACAAAGGAGGAAACTTCCAAGCAACTGAGCAAGGTAGGGAGCAGCTGAGAGCCATAGGCTAGGCTAGGCATATACAGGAAGCATGTCAGAGTCCTGATTAAAGTGAATACTGGTTCCATAACAGGTATGTGATGAATTTATCAGGAATGCTTGTGTCAGTACTGCCCTAAGAATTACTACAAGTTCCAAGAGGTGGTTTCGTCAGTAAGTCAGTGCTGTGCCTAATGCAGCCTCTGACCTCTCTCTTTCCAGAACAAGACCTCTCTAGAAAGAGGCGATGGCAGGGAGTGTTTTCAGTTAACAGAGGAACAGGTCTTCAGGCCAGAGGAGGTGGATTTACAGCGCCAGACCTTTAGAGGTATGTAACCACAGGCCAACATTTCCCTCCCTCAGGGGCATAGCTGCTGACAGAACTAGAATTAGAAGTGTCTCACTCATATTTACTCTTCCTTCCAGAAAATTCTTTAGGCTCTACAGAGTCCAGAGATCATTCAGAGGACTCAGACTCAGAGATGGAAGATGTGCTATGTGATAGAGTTCCTACAGATCAGGCCGCAACAGCAGAACTGATGTTACAGACCAAGAAAAGTCAATTCACCAAGCAAGAAAGTGAGACAAGTGCAGACGACATTCCATATGCAGATGACAGCAGCGAGGACAAGCAAAGCCACACTTGCAGCCAGGGCCAAGCTGATGCCCTCTACTCTTGCATCCAACAACCAACTAGGGATGAGCTCAAAGAGACAAAGGACATTGTCATGTCCCAACACCTGCAGCATCCTGAGGGGCAGCTAGATGCTGAGTCCAGGGAGAGGGAAAACTCAATTTCCCAATATAACACAAATCAGTCAAACAACACAGAGGTGTCCACCAAGAGCCAGCTACAGCCATACTGTTGTAGACATCAGCTGCCCCCTATCCATTTGTGTAATGGAAGCACTGTGCTATATGGCATTGAGAACAGGCAGCCCAAGTTCACTGGAGTCTAACAGAACATAGGAGACTAGAGCAAAAGATGTACCTCCCATCCCAAAAAAAGATGGAAGGTGGGACAGACAACATAACAGGACACTAAAAGTGTGTCCCTTCTAGAAGTTTTTCACATTTAAAGAACTTCTCTAGTTTTCTGGCACTCAAATACCAATTGAACCAAAACCTAAAGAGGAGTATTAAAAGCTAAATTAAATGTTCTGTGAAATGCTTTCCACCAAGCTGCCATCACTAAATCAGGATTGCCTTAAACCCCTCGGAAGCTCCATAAGAACCAGGTTAGCAGGTACAAGAGCTTTGATTAATGTAAAGTAGAAGTATAAAGTTGCCAAACAGTACATGCAGAAGCCTCACAGACACACGGACATTGCAAGCTGCCTTCTGATTGGAAAAGTGTGAGAAACATCTCTGCTAGGTCTAATATGAGGAAGGCTCTTAAATCTCTGGATAAACGTGCATTTTTTTCCTAAATTGATGACCACCACAAAATGCTAGAGTCCCTTTTAAAGAACAAAGTACAAGTGAAAAATCTGAAAAGTGCGCTCAACAGAATGACACAATGGTATGTTTCTTTACTCCACTTGCAGGGGTGGGAGGGGGAACATCTGCATCAAGCAGACTTCCCCCCCCCCCCTCCAATACCCTCTTGGTCAGCATCTCCCCTCAAAGGTTAAATTAGACTTACCTGCAAATTGTTGTTCCTTTAGGAACTCCAGGCTAGTCCTGAACCTTTGGGTCTTGCTCCTCCTCCAGCAGCTTGGAGACTAAGAAACGTCACACTTCTTTGGCATCACCAGTATAAGTAGCCAGGATCCACCTCCTGATGCCAGTAACCTATTGACAAAGCAAAACTCACCAGAGCAACAATTAAGTAGCAACAGTAGTAATAACTTTTACCTACAACATATTGATAAGACCACAAAAAAGGGGCCGAACTTTAAGTAAAAACGTTCAAATACCCCCCAAATGCTACTTAACCTTGGCATATACTGAGATCCATACTTTCCGAATTGAAAGCCCTAAGCCTTTCCCTAAGTCCCCTGTGAAGAATTCCCTCCCAAAATGGACTACCGCCGCGCTCGCTATCGCAGAGGTACTCACCTGTCAGTCCTATGGAGCTTCAGGCTAGAGTCCACGCAAAATAACAGTAGGGATACAGGACTAGCCTGGAGTTCCTAAAGGAACAAATTAGCAGGTAAGTCTAATTTAACCTTCCTTAGCGTCCCTCCAGGCTAGTCCTGAACCTTTGGAATGTACCAGAGCAGTGCAAAAAAGAATCAACGGGAGGGACCTGCCAGACCAGCCTGAAGCACCGCCAATCCAAAACAGGCATCCATCTGCGCCTGCACATCCAAACGGTAATGTTTGGCAAAAGAATGCAAAGACGACCAAGTAGCCGCCCTACCAATCTCCACCGGCGGAACCAGGGTGCATTCCGCCCAAGATGCTTGCACCCTAGTGGAATGAGCTCACAACCCCATCGGGACCGCCATACCTTTCAAAAATATATGCGGACGCAATAGCTTCCTTAATCCACCTCGCAATGGATGCCTTCGACGCTGCTTGACCCTTCTTAGGGCCTCCAAACAGCACAACCTGTCCGAACTACGGAAGGAAGTGGTAGCCCTCAGATAATGACGCAGAGCTCTCCGAACATGCAAGTGCCGAGGAGCTGCCCCCGCACTGTCCTCCGCAAAAACTGGAAGGGAAACCACCTGATTTACATGAAACTGAGAAACTACCTTGGGCAAAAAGGACGGCAGAGTCCGCAACACCACCTTGGAATCACTAAACACTAGAAACAGCTCCCGGCAAGACAACGCCTGCAGTTCAGAAATCCTCCTGGCCGAGGAGATAGCCACCAGAAACACCACCTTCAAGGTAAGATCCTTCAATGACGCCCTCGCCAGTGGCTCAAAGGGCGCTCGCACCAAAGCCTCTAGAACTAAGCGCAAATCCCAAGACAGGACCACCGGCCTACAAGGAGGCCACAACAGCAACACTGCTCTCAAAAACCACTTAACACACCTTCGAGACACACCCCTCTGATCTTACCCCTGTAACAGAAGAGAGCCGCCAACTTCACTTTCAATGAAGCAGCCGCTAAACCCTTCTCGTACCCATCCTGTAAAAATGCCAAGACTTGAGGGATCGAAGCTCTTAAGGCCGAAACACCTTTACAAGCACACCAAGCCTCAAAAACCCGCCAAACGCGAATAAACGCCAACGAAGTAGACCGCTTTCGAGCCCTCAACAAAGTGGCCACCACCGCTTCCGAGTAACCTCTCGCTGCTAGCCTCGCCCTTTCAATAACCAAGCCGTAAGCGAGAACCGATCCACCTGAGGCATTCACAGAGGCCCCTGAATCAAGAGGTCCCCTTGAACCAGAAGCCTCCACGGCTCGTCCGCTAGCATCCTGATGAGATCCGCATACCACAGCCGCCTTGGCCAATCTGGCACGATTAACACCACTCTTCCCCTGTGAAGTTCCACGTGCTGCAGCACCCGACCTATTAACACCCACGGCGGAAAAACAGAGCAACTGGCCCTCCGGCCAAGGCTGGATCAACGCATCCAGGCCCTCCGACATCCTTTCCCGTCTTCTGCTGAAGAACCGGCTGGCCTTCGCGGACTGAAAAGTCACCATGAGATCCATGACCGGCGGACCCCAGCGGTGTACCACCATCTCGAACACTTTCGGATGTAGGACCTACTCCCCCAGGTCTACCCTCACCGGACTCAAAAAAATCTGCCTCCACATTTTCCACGCCTGTGACGTGCGCCACTGATAGCGCCCAAAGATGTATCTCGGCCCACTCGAACAACTGATCGGCTTCGGCTTCCAACGCCACACTGCTGGTGCCCCCCTGCCGATTGATATATGCGACCGCCGTCACATTGTCGGAAAACACACACACGGCCTTTCCTTGAAGGAACTCCTGAAAAACTTGGAGCGCCAGGACGACTGCCCTCAACTCTAACCTGTTGATCGACCAGGCCTGCTCCTGACATGACCATTCCCCCTGTGCATATTGTCCTAGGACATGAGCCCCCCCAACCTGCAAGGTTGGCGTCCGTCGTCAGGGGAACCCAATCCGGTGCCTCCAGGGGGCATGCCCTCCTCGATATTTCCTTTCCTCAACCACCAAAGGAGGGCGCGCCGCGTCTCCTGCTGCCAGGGCAGTACTTGTGCCAAACGGTCGTTCTGGTGCGACCAACGCCTCAGCAAGGCCCTTTGCAAGGGCCTCATGTGTGCTCTCGCCCACGGCACCACTTCGAGAGTCGCTGCCATGGTCCCCAACACCTGCAGGTAGTCCCAAGCCGTGGGGCGCTTGGTGCCCAGAAACCTGCGGATCAAGTCCCGCAGCCCCTGTACCCTTTTCTGTGGCAGAAAAACCTTTCCAACCCTCGTATTGAACCACGCCCCCAAGTACTCGAGTCCCTGCGCGGGGATCAACCTGCTCTTGGCCATATTGACTACCCAACCGAGGCTTTCTAAGAAGGACACCACCTTGGCTGTGGCCGCCACGCTCTCCGCTTCGGACTTCGCTCGAATTAACCAATCGTCCAGGTAAGGATGAACTAGAATCCCATCCTTTCTGAGCGCCGCCGCCACAACAACCATTACCTTGGTGAAAGCTCTGGGTGCCGTCGCCAGTCCGAAAGGTAACGCCTGGAACTGAAAGTGACCCATCGGCACCGCGAACCTCAAAAACCTTTGATGCTCCTGACGGATGGGAATATGGAGGTAAGCTTCTGATAAATTGAGGGACGTAAGAAACTCTCCTTGACGCACCGCCACTATGACCGACCTTAACGTCTCCATTCGAAAATGAGACACCCTTAAACAGCGATTTACCCATTTGAGATCGAGAATCGGTCGAAAACTGCCTTCCTTCTTTGGTACCACAAAATAGATGGAGTACCAACCGCAGCCGCATTGGTCTGGGGGCACCGGGACCACCGCTTCCAGGGCAAGCAACAGACTCAAGGTTTCCTGCACCGCCGCATACTTCCCTGGAGCTTTGCAGGGGATTGTACAAAAGACTCTGTCACTGGCCGCTGCAGCTCCAAGGCATATCCCTCTCGGATGACCTCCAGCACCCAGTGATCGGTCGTTATCTGGGTCAGCGCCCCCCTATGGGTACCTGCCCTGCCTGGACCACCTTGGCTTCATTGCGTCTTTCGCAGAGCGGAGGAAGAAAAGGCCACAAAACCTCTACTCGCTCCTCTGAAGCCTCAAAACCCTTTACTTCGGTAGGGAAAACGCCCCCTCTGCACTTGTCCAAACCGCGGGGAACGAAAACGACGAAAATCTCTCTGCTGACCTCTGGTCGCCGGACCCGAGCAACCCTGCCTCTGCTTATCCTCAGGCAACCGGCCACCTTTGGATTCTCCTAAATCCTTCACGAGCTTCTCCAGATCCTCCCCAAACAGAAGCTTTCCTCTGAACAGGAGCTTACTCAGCCTAGACTTCGACGAAGTATCCGCTGCCCAACTGCACAATCACAGATACCTCCTGGCCGCCACTGCCGAGGCCATACTATTCGACAAACCACGAATCAAATCATAGTGAATGTCAACCAGATAGGCCGCCCCTGTCTCCAATCTTGCCGCCTCCGCGGCCGCAACCCCTGCTTGACTTGTCTGAAGCCCTTGTGCTTACCGCAGGCACGCCCGAGCTACCCAAGCCCCGCAAATGGACGCCTGAAGAGACAACACATTCACCTCAAACACCTGCTTCAACAAGGTATCCAACCTCCTATCCTGCACACCCTTCAGCGCAGCACTGCCTTCTACCGGAATAGTGGTTTTCTCAGTAACCGCTGAAACTGCAGCATCCACCTTAGGAGATTTAAACAACTCTCGATCCTGTTCCATTAACGGGTAGAGTCGAGACATCACCCGAGACTCTTTAAGACCTGCCTCGGGCGTATCCCATTCCGCCTGAATCATCTCTCTGATCACCCTATGTACTGGGAAAGCCATTTGAGACTTACGAAAAGCCTGCAACAAAGGATCCTCTAACTGTGCCTCCTCCAACGGACCCATTGCGGGCATATTCAGGACCTTCAGCGACTCCGAAATCAGCTCCGGCAACTCTTCTCTCCTAAAAATCCGAACCACTCGTGCCTGACCCTCCTGTTCTATAATCTCTCCTTCCTCCACATCACCCAAATCTAAATCCTGCTCCAGGTCCTCCGAAGCCACCCCTTCTGACACTACTGAGTGACCTGACTGCTCTCTCTCGGCCCGCAGCCGCTTAGCTGGGATGCCAGACTCGCCTACGCTCAGGGGGGTCCCCGTCTGACAGACTCGCAGAGGCCTTCACCTGCACCCCCCCCCCCCCCGAAAGCCTGCTGCATGAGGGTGATGAACTGAGGAGAAAAAAATCATGGCTAAGCCCCCTGGGATCTGCGCCTGTGGCGTCTGAACCCCCTGCGGAGCCGAGGGTCCCGCCACTGGTTCATGATAGAGATCACTGGCAGCCCCGCTCTCTGCGAGGGCAGCCGAGCCTTCCTTTTGGCTGTCTCTGTCCTGTTCAAGCCCCTGCTCCATGGACAGAGATTCTTTGAAGCAACCTTTGCAGAGCCCAGTCTCAGATACCAAAGTCTTACGAGATCTACACAACAAGCAGAGTGGCTTAGAAGGCATAATGCCTGGGCCTGACCTGCTCAGCTCTCTCAACCCCCCCAACGAGGTTCCTTAGCCGACAAACTTTTTTTTTTTTTTTCTTATAGTGAGGCAATTAGCTTGTTTCCCCCACCTAAAAGCAGGCCACCGAACTGAAAAACGAAGCTCCACCGCTTCAAACGAGGCCTCGAAAGACAAGGGTTTCTCCGGCCTGTTTTCCCGCACGTGCCTACCACAAGGCGCGGCCCAGCGCTGTCTCCACACACTGCTGCTGACCACCTAATTCGGAGCTGCCTCAACGACCCTGGCCCTTCTTACCCGACTCCCTGAGGCTCCGACACCACTCCTGTGCCTTTCCTGCAATCGCAGCCCCCTCACACAGCCGAGAGCAGAAAGGAAGTGCAGCCGCGCTAAAACTTGCTCTGCCAGAATGGAACCTTTGCGTCCGAGCAGCCAGCGACGCTCAGGCAACTGCCCAGCTATCCAAGAGCCGGCTCCTCAACCATAAAGGTGGGATCATGAACCAGGCTCTAGCTCCCCCCCCCCCAACATTCTACTTCTGCTTCCAAAGGCTCCCAAAGCCCGGTAAGCACCAGAGAGAAAGAGAAAGATAGGGGGGGGGGGGGGGGGGGGGAAGAAAAAAGGGCAGGCTCAGACCAGAAAATAAGGAGCTCAGTCTTCCCCAATGTTCCTGTAATGAAACAGAAGAAAGAAATAACCCGAAATATAACCTAAGACTAAACCTAAAACTACACTTAATTGCTCCTCATAGTGAGTCCATGCCCTGGGCTCACCAGCCCGCCAGCTGCTTGGAGACTGAGATAACTGGCATCAGGAGGCGGATCCTGGCTACTTATACTGGTGACGCCAAAGAAGTGTGATGTTTCTCAGTCTCCAAGCTGCTGGAGGAGGAGCAAGACCCAAAAGGTTCAGGACTAGCCTGGAGGGACACTAAGGAACCCTCTCTTTTGTCCATGGGGCTACAACACTGAAAACAAGCAAGCAAATGACGACAACACATGCCTGTG
This sequence comes from Ichthyophis bannanicus, assembly GCA_033557465.1. Classification (NCBI taxonomy): domain Eukaryota; kingdom Metazoa; phylum Chordata; class Amphibia; order Gymnophiona; family Ichthyophiidae; genus Ichthyophis; species Ichthyophis bannanicus. The sequence goes on from CM066039.1 coordinate 311,467,405, forward strand.
TCAGGCAGCCAGGAAGCACCTCATCTCAAGTGATCTTGAGCTCTTCCATGTCCCACTCCCTATGGCAACAGGAAGTATGCATCAGTGGCACAAGAGCTCAAGATTGCATGAACCAAGAGAACTGCGGCTGGCTGATGCAGGCATGTGTTACTGTGGCTTTTTTTTTTTTTTTATTGTGGCAATCACTGCAGGGAAAAAAAAAGTCCTAGTTAAGATGCTGGCTGGGGGGATGGGGGAGGGAGGGAGAATACTGGGAGGCTATGGCAGGCAGCAGAGACAGAAAGGACCATGGCCCTGCAGATCTGCTGCACAATAGGGAGGGGGGTGGGTAGGAAGAGGTAGGCACAGGGGCATGTTTCTTTGCACATACACAGACATATATAGAGACACAAAATCAAGAACAAAGAAAAAAAAAAAAGGCGGCTCCCAGTCACTATTATTTATGCAAAAATGCACCTAAAAACTACTACAACTAATCATTTGTACAGCACTACAAAGCGCTGTACATATGGATTAAGACAGTCCCTGCTCAGAGCTTACAAGCTAACCTAGATGAAGAAAGATTGCAAAAAACTGCGGACTAGAGTATGGCAAGATACACAAGTAGTGGACAAGAGAATGAGAAGCATCAGGATCCAAAAGCAGCCTCAGAGTTGGGTCTAGACTTGAATAGGGCCAGAGAAGGAGCCTAGATTAATTGAATAGAAAACAAATGAGGCTGCCAGGATGACTTTTTTAATACTGGGCTGCCAAGGTTAATGAGGTGGAAAGAGTACGGTACACGCACAGATGGTGTGCTAGGGAAGAACATACATATCTACTATTTCTCTTTTTGATTAAATGTTTTGTGTTACACACTTTCAGCTGAATCTGGCTATGCTGCTAGTGTCTGGGATTTCTTCAGGGTTTGTAGAAAAGGCTTAATGTTCTATGCAAATGTAACCAGATACGCGTGTGCACTGGAAGGCATTAAGGGCTAGATTATGTCCTATGCAGTCATGCTTGAAAATAAAACATTCCACTGGTCCTAAATGCATCAAAAATGTGTTTTCTTCACTGAACAAAAAGCCTTAAACTAAAAGGTACGGACAAAGGAGCAATGTAAAGGTTAAGGGAGATAGAAGGGAGTGAATAATCTTCTACACCACCTTATTCAGCCTAAGACATTTAATTTACATTTCTAAATAGCAATTCCAGGCATCATCAAGTAGTAAAATACATCAATAATAAAACTATAAAATTAACCCAAACAGTTCTTTCCTTAACAAAGGAAGTGAAAGCAGTAAATAGCTTTTTTATTTTTTATTTATGACAGATGTTTCTAACAGAGTCATGCTTTCAGCAGCTTACAAAAGTGTAGCATATCCAGACAGAACCTTAACTCTAGTCAAATCATGTTCCATAGATGAAGTGCATAACATGTCAAGTCCACTCTCTTGTCTCCATTAGATGAACTCCTTGATTTGATGTGTGTAGTAATCTTTCCTGCGAGGAGCACAAGCAGTGAGGGAATGTGCCACTGCAGTTTTGCGAGCAGAAGGGCAGCTCCCAATTTACTGAACATTTTATAAATAATCATAAGCTTTACCCTTTACCCAAGCTTCTATATGTAACCAACATAAAGACTTCAGAGCAGGAGAGAAATTATGCAATTTCAAATGCAACAAAATTCAGGCCACTGTATTTTGGACATACTGCAGTCATTGCAGTTGTTTCTTTGGGAACTCCATATACAGAGAAATGTAATAGTCCAGTCTGCTGGCTCCTGGCCTCAGAGGTGACTGTAATCAGCTTCCCCTGTAAAAGTGCATTAAGATGCAGATTGGAAGAAGAAAGCTATTGCAAATGAACAAATGTGTGGCATGTAAAACAGCAGAAAATGTAAATCCATATTCAACAATTACTGCCATTACTTGTCTTGTGACCAGAAATTGCACAAGTTCAAGGAAAAACACATTTATTTAATAATTCCAGAACACAAGTTTCTCACAGGAAACAAACAAATGGAGCCAATAAGATCTCCACATTAGTAAAATAAAAACTAGGTGCAAGACTAAACACTGTTCGAGGGAGTTATGTTTCCCTGCCATTCTCACAAGCTCCAGGGAGGTCTTCCACCGCATAAAGGGCAGTGAAAAGCATGATGAGCCGTCCGATTCTGAATGTGAACAGGCTGAGCATTTGAAAAAAAAAAAAAGAAAAGAAAAAAAAAGAATAATTACTGGTTGTTTCGCAATCCTCCCCCTCCCCCCAGGAGCACCACTCAACAGCAACTCTCCAAAGAAACATTCATGCAGACCAAAAGTACATGTTGGTCCATCTACTCCTACTACTACATAGTAACACAGTAAATGATGGCAGATGAAAAAAAGCATGATCCATTTGGTCTGCCCAATAAGGTGGCTAGAATTGTAGAGCTTCACCTGCTGCTCTGTGCAGGTTACTCCTCCCTCTATGCCTTTAAGGTTGTACCTGCCGCTCCAGGCAGAATACCCCTCTCTATTTATGATATTTATGTTTGCTTTGATTCCACCCTCTTGTTATTTAATGATCCTCTGTGCCTGCACAGAAAAAAAAAGTGAGCTGGGACCCTGTACTGCATCAATAGCTGATAGCTATGAGAGAAAAGTCGCTTCCTTTAACAGAGGTTATTCATAAACAGCAGGATAAGTCAGCCACACATAGGTAATGTCATCTAAAGGTGCTGAATACTGGAGTCTGTCCTCCTAGAGCACAGAAAAAAAATCCTAAAATATTTTTCTGAGTGTGTGTAAAATCTCCTGCCCTCATGTTCCTGTTAAAGTTCCCTCAGTCTACAGAAAGCTAGTAACAGCTTCAGTTGAGAGATGGATAGATTTGTTTGGATGACTTGTCCTGCTGTCCTCCAACAACCCGTTAATGGTAAGCAACTCTGCTTTCTCCATAGACAAGCAGGATATGTCAGCCACACATGAGTGATCCCCAGGCTTATGGGTGCAAAGAGCCTAAAAATTTGTTAACACTTTACTCACTGCTTTGCAACCCATATACTGTTGTACCAGCTATCAATATGCTCCAAAAATAAACACATTTTACAGTTTCTAAGGTAATCTAAAAATTATTCAGTTGTAACATATTGAGCAGTACAGGCTCAGTTTGATATGCTTCACTCAAGCAATTATAATCATAAAATTAATAAAAAAAGTTTATCGGTCTTGATGGACTCCCAAATTCATTTTAAAGAACTTGATGTATGTCATGATCAGGAGGGGCAGTATATTTTGCTTAAATGTGAAATTGGGACCTAAAAATATACATTAGAGAGTATCTATGCACCAAATGTGGGGCAGAAGGTATTTTTTGACAATCTGGCCCAGCTTATGGCAGGATGTGTGGAGGGCTTGGTGATGCTGGGAGGAGACTTCAATTTGGCCGTAGATCTGAAAGTAGATTCTTCAGCCTCCCAGGCGAGTGATTAGACACCTAGGCATAAAGCTTTACGGGTCTGGGCTGGATTATATGACTGAGGATTTGTGGCAGGAAAGTCACCCAGGAGTGAGAGACAACACCTTTTATTCAGGGGCCCACAATTTCCTTTTCCTGAATTGACTACTTATGGGGTAGTAGGGGCTTGGGTGACAAACAGGAGTGATGTGTCACCGAGGACCGAACATGGTCCGATCATGCCCCATTGTGGGCAGAGATAGTCTTACTAAGCAAACAGAACAGAGGCAATTTTTGGAGATTAAATGACATCTTCCTTGAGGATCCAGAAATCTGCACTAAAATGAAGTTGATCATCCAAGAGTACCTGGATATAAATGATAATGGGGAATATTCCGAGAGTGGTAAAAGATGGCCTAAAGGTTGTGCTTTGGGGCTACTTGATTAGCCAAGGATACTACACCCAAATAGTGAATGCTCCACCCACCAACATGGAAAGCATAGTTAGTTACTCACCTGTAACAGGTGTTCTCCAGGGACAGCAGGAATCAGTCCTCACATATGCATGATGTCGTCACTGACTGAGTCCTCACGGAAGCATCCACCCAGCTTTCAAAGAAAGCCTTTGGGAGATGCACCACGCATGTGTGGTCCCCTTCCCACCCAAGGGTGCCATCTTGCTCAGTCAGATGACAGCTAAAAGACGGCAAAAATAAACCCCTGTGAGTTCAAAGACCCTCCGGGCTGCCAGTGGGAGAAAAAAAAAAAAAAAAAGGTGCGAAAAGCGCCAGTAAAGAAAATAATGAAAAGACTACAAAAGTTAAACCAAACCCGAAACCAAGGTACTGAGGTCAGTAGGTGGGAAGAGTACCGGTGCAATAGAGGCGAGTTGGAAACTTGGGGAACAAAATCAACTTTTTCCAGGGACAAGCCAGACAATGTCTGAAGGGCTCAGCGGAGAAAAGGAGACTGAGCAAGATGGCACCCTTGAGTGGGAAGGGGATCAGGCATGCATGGTGCATCTCCCAAAGGCTCTCTTTGAAAGCTGGGGGGATGCTTCCATGATGGTTCAGTTGGTGCCGACGTCACCCATATGTGAGGACTGACTTCCTGCTTGTTCCCGGAGAACAACTCCAGACCCGATCTTCATCCCTATCAACTTACATAACACTGCACCTACACCAATGATCACCCCTATGCCCTATGCATTCTCAATTCTCATCCAAAGCTCGTACAGACCACAAGAACCATGCTTTCCAAACAGAAAGTTCAAAGCCTTTAACAAGGATGCTTTCCTGCAGGAAATAACACCAATGCTTCATCAGGAAAACAATGACTTAGTGCAGTGCTGGTTTTTGATGATTTTGTCCATCTCAACCGCTGCCAGAATTTCAGAAACAAGAGCCCCGCACACCTGCAAAAGAACCAACGCACCATGGTACTCAGACATCAGAGAAGCAAAAAGGGTTCTCAGAAGACTAGAAACAAAATGGAGATGCAACAAAACTCAAGACAATCCGCAACAATAAAGAACCAAAACAGGAATACAACATCATAATAAATAAGTCCAAGCAAAAATACTACACCAACACCATTATGAAATCAGCAAACAGACCCAAGGAATTCTTCAACATTGTCCGGAAGCTCACCAAGGACACCTTGCAGTCAGACACCCACTCCATCAACCCCCAATAATTTGCAGACTTCCTTATCAGTAAGAACAACTACACACTAAGCCAACCACTCATTCCTACTAACCCAACAACTTCTGCTCATAAGGAGACTTGGAAAGACTTTGCGATCCTGACACCATCATAGATTGAACAAGTTATAGAATCACTAAACACCATGACCTCCTCCACTGACCCAGTAGCATGGATCAAAGCCACTAAGGACAAAATCAGCAAGAGCCTACAACAAATTGTAAAGCTATCCCTATAGCAGGGCTATATGGCTACTGCCCTAAAATAAGCCACTGTAAGACCAAGAAGAGTACCCTGGACACATGCGACCCAAAATCCTACTGTCCGATCTCTAGCCTCCCGTTCATGGCCAAAAGGAAAAAGCCATCCAAAGACAACTGCAAGAACACATTGATACACACACACACAGTATATAGTTGAGAAGAAAATGTTCCCTGTAAACTGAATATTTACTTGTTTTGTAATATTCAAATTGTTGTTTGCTGTAAACTGCTTTTGATCCACCAGAAAAATGCGGTATAGAAATCTACAATAAATAAAATACACCCCTCTGTACATGCAACATGGATTCAGGCCACAGCACAACGTTAAACACTCCTCACGTCATTATTTGATACCTTCATAACTGGCATAGATAACGAGAAAAGAATTCCTTCTAATCTTCATGGTCATTTCAGCGGCCTTTGACTCTATCCCATACCATTATGCTACAACGGCGTCAGGAAATTGGATTCTGTTGCAATACCCTAAAATGGTTCACATCTTATCTAAGCAACCAATCCCAACAGATTAGATGTGGCGAAATCAAATCTGCTAAATTCAGCGTACAAAAGGCATCCCTCAAGGATCAGCGGTCCTCCATCCTATTCAACTTATATATACAGCCAATATGCAACATAATCAGGCATCATAAAATGCTCTACCACATATGACATTATGGTCTACACCCCCATTGACATACACACACCTGATCTCGCACCCATCACCAATTACCTAGAGGATATGATTGTATGGCTTTCCAGCAACCGTCTCTCTGTAAACTGTGACAAGACAGAAGCTATGTTCATTTCCAGAAACTCCACCTTCACACCATGTACGATTACCATCCTAGGTAAACACACTGCAGTGAAGGACGAAGTAAAGAACCTGGGTGTCACCCTAGATAACAAATTAGCACTCCAGTCGCGCATCAACAAAACTGCCAGTAAAGTGCACCAGCGACTCAAGCTCATCAGAAGACTCAAACCCATCCTGGACAATAACTTCTGCAAGGTATGCCAGGCTATAATCACGCCTTTACTGGATTACGCCAACTTGCTGTACCAAGGATTGCCTAAACAATACCTCCACCCCCTACAGCTGGTACAAAACATTACAAACACTGGAAGAAGTGAGCACATCACCCCAATACTTCAGCAGCTGCATTGGTTGCCCATCCACTCACAGATAAGATATAATGCAACCTTAAACATTTTCAAAATCTTTCATACCTATCAGACTCCGCACTACAGAGCATGCTAACCAAGGACTCCAGCACAAGACCCAGATGAAGCAACTTGGCGAACAAAATCATCACTCCAGCCGGCTTCTAAAGTGCCAACCAATCTACCACCAAAAAGCGTAGTTACTCACCTGTAACAGGTGTTCTCCAGGAGCAGCAGGAATCAGTCCTCACTTATGGGTGACGTCGGCGCCGACGGAGCCCTCGCGGAGCAATTTTCCCCAGCTTTCAAAGAAAGCCTTTGGGAATTGCAGCGCGCATGCGCGGTCGTCTTCCCGCCCGAGGGTGCCATCTTAGCCAGTCAGATGACATAGCTAAAAAAGACAGCATAAAAATTTGCAAAAAAGAACATAAGCAGACGATTGCAACTCCAAGGGGAGGAGGGAGGGTAGTGAGGACTGATTCCTGCTGCTCCTGGAGAACACCTGTTACAGGTGAGTAACTACGCTTTCTCCAGGACCAAGCAGGAAGTCAGTCCTCACTTATGGGACTCCCAAGCTCAAGGCTACCGGAGACCCTAAGCACAAAAATGAGCTCCCTCTAGCTCAGCAGCACAGAAGGATAGAATCTTCGCTGAATTATCACCCACCGGTAGCCCACATCCGGGATGGAGGGTAGGAGTTGCTCAGACCTCAAAGAGATTACGGAGGACTGCCTGTCCGAAAGCACTGTCCCTACGGGACTCCCTCTCGAGACAGTAATGGACCGCAAAAGTCTGGCTCGAAGACCAAGTAGCGGCCCGGCAGATGTCTGCCAGCGGAACAGAGCGGAGGTAAGCCACTGATGTGGCCTTTGCCCGAACGCAATGAGCCGTGACTCGACTTTCTAAGGAGAGTCCGGCTGCCCCATAAGCCCAAGAGATACAGTCCGCAACCCAGATGGACAGAGTACGCTTGGAGACCGGGAGCCCCAATTTATTGGGGTCAAAAGACACAAAAAGCTGAGCAGCTTTACGGTGCTCCCGCGTACGGTCAAGGTAGAAGTTCAATGCCCTTCTACAGTCCAGGGTATGGAGGACCGTTTCAGCTCGGCTGGAGTGTGGTCTGGGAAAGAAGGTTGGAAGTACCACCTCCTGATTGATGTGAAAAGGGGAGACCACTTTAGGCAGAAATTTTGGGTGAGTCCGTAGGACTACCCTATTCTTGTAGAACCTAGTGTAAGGGGGATCAGACACGAGGGCCTGCAATTCACTTACGCGTCTAGCGGAAGTGAGGGCTATCAAGAACAGTGTTTTCCAAGACAGAAAACGGAGAGAACAGGTAGCCATAGGTTCAAAAGGCGGACAGGTGATCCGCTGCAAAACCACATTCAGGTCCCAGTCAGGCGCTGGCGGGCGCAGAGGTGGTTTAAGTAGAAGGAGACCTCGGAGAAACCTCGCTACGAGAGGGTCGCTTGAGAGAGGTCTACCGTCCACCGGAACATGATGTGCCGAAAGAGCACTGAGGTGAACTTTGACGGAGTTGGACTTAAGTCCCAGATTAGAGAGGTGTAGCAAGTACTGCAAGATCACCGACACCGGGCAGGAGAAGGGATCCTGAGACTGTTGGGTACACCAGACTGCAAAGCGACGCCATTTAAGGGCGTAGCATTTGCGGGTAGAAGGCCGTCGCGAAGCCAAGACGACCTCCTCCACCTCCGCCGGCAGGAGAAGGGGAGCAAGGACTACCCTCTCAGCATCCAGGCCATGAGGTTGAGAGACCTGAGGTTGGGGTGCAGGAGGGACCCCTGATCCTGAGTGAGGAGATCCGGTTGTACCCCCAGAGGGATTGGATCCTCCACCGTCAGTTGCAGTAGGAGCGGAAACCACGGCTGCCTGGGCCAGCGAGGGGCCACCAGGATCATGAAGGCTTTGTCTCGGAGAACTTTGAAAAGAGTCCGAGAGACTAGCGGGATGGGAGGGAAAGCGTACAGAAGGCTCCCCGACCATGAGATCAGAAAAGCGTCCGCCGCAACCCGAAGGGGGTGTGGCTGACGAGAGCAGAAGCGAGGAAGCTGCCGGTTGTGAGGACTGGCAAAGAGATCCACCGTGGGGAGGCCCCACTTGAGGAAGAGCTTCTGAACTACCAAGGGATCCAGACGCCACTCGTGCGGCTGGAGGACCCTGCTGAGTTTGTCCGCCAGGCAATTTTCTTGGCCCGGGAGATAAACTGCCTTGAGGAGAATGCCGTGACTGACGGCCCAAGAGCAGAGCTTCTGCGCCTCCCGGCAGAGGAGGAAGGAGCCCGTGCCCCCTGCTTGTTCACGTAGAACATGGCAACTTGATTGTCCGTCTGGACAAGGACGGACTGGTGGGAAGTCAGGTGGGAGAAGGCCTTGAGAGCTAGGCGGATCGCCCTGAGCTCCAGGAAGTTGATCTGCTGAGCAGACTCCCACGTGGTCCAGAGGCCCTGAGTACGTGCCTCTTGGCAATGTGCTCCCCAGCCCAGGAGGGATGCATCGGTGGTCAGCACCCGGGTCGGCTGAGGTGACTGGAAAGGCATTCCGAACATGAGGTTCGGCTGCCGGAGCCACCACCGGAGAGACGAGATCAGCGGCTCGGAGACGCGCACTAGGTCTGCTAGGCCGCCTGTGGCTTGACGCCACTGCTGGCGGAGACACCATTGAGCAGACCGCATATTCAGGCGGGCATTGGGGGTCACATGGACGGTGGAAGCCATATGGCCGAGTAGTCTCAGGAAGCGCCTGGCGGAGACCAGGGGCTGGCCGCGAAAACGGTCGGCTAGGTCCATGAGCCGTTGAGCCCTGTCGAGCGGTAGGTACGCTCGTGCCTGAGGAGTGTGCAGCCTTGCGCCGATGAACTCGAGATCCTGTGAGGGGAGCAAAGTGGACTTTGCGAAGTTTATAACAAAGCCCAAGTGCTGCAGAAGAGTCACCGTGCGGCGCGTGGCGTTGGTGACCTCCCGAGCGGACGCTGCCCTGATGAGCCAGTCGTCGAGGTACGGAAAGACATAGAGGCCGTGAAGCCGGAGATGGGCCGCCACGACCGCGAGACATTTTGTGAAGACTCGCGGTGCGGAGGACAGGCCAAAGGGCAGTACCCTGTACTGGTAATGATTTCCTGCCACCACAAACCTTAGGTATTGGCGGTGGCTTGGGTGGATGAGGATGTGCGTGTAGGCATCCTTTAGATCCAAGGAGCATAGCCAATCTCCCTGCTGGAGGTAGGGCAGAAGGATTCCAAGGGTAAGCATTTTGAACTTCTCCCGCACAAGGAACTTGTTGAGGTTGCGCAAGTCCAGGATGGGTCTGAGGCCCCCTGTTCTCTTTGGTATCAGAAAGTACCTTGAATAAAAGCCTTGACCTCTCAGGTGGTGGGGCACCGGTTCCACCGCCTGTTCCTGCAGAAGACCTGCTAACTCCTGAAGGAGCAACTCCCTGTGCAGAGGGGGGCGCGAAGGTTCTCCCGGAAAATAGGAGGGAGGGACCTGATGGAAGTGGAGAAGGTAGCCTTCTCGCACGACCTGAAGTACCCAGGCATCTGCGGTGATGCTGGACCACCTGTGGGCGAAGTGAACCAGCCGGCCTCCGGTGCTGGGAGGAACCAGCGGGGGGGGAGAGGCTATGCTGAGCGAGTCAAAAACCCCCACCCTGCTGAGCAGGGGCTGGTGGTGCAGGCTTGGGGGCTTGCTGCCTACGGGACCCGTTACCCCGTCCCTTGGCCTGCTGGCCCTGTTGGGGAGCTGCAGGGGCCTGATAATGGGGGTACTGTTTGTAGGCAGCCGCCTTCCTCGGGTAAAAGGACTTTTTTCCCGAGCCCTTCTTTTTCTGGGAAGGGGCGGAGGTCTTCCTAGAAAGCCTGGTCCTGGTGAGAGTCTCAGTCTCAATTTGTGCAGCCTTTTCCGCCATGGGCTTGCCAAAGAGGTTTTCGCCTCGGCAGGGGACATCGACCAACTTGTCCTGTACCCAGGGCTCAAGGTCCGACGACTGAAGCCAAGCCTGTCGGCGGGCACCGATGCCGGCTGCGGCCACTCTAGCCGAGGCCTCAAAGCCATCATAGGCTGCTCGGGACATGAACTTTGAGCATTCCCGAATGCCCGTGGACAAGGCTAGGAACCTCCGCAAGGGCTCCTCGGAGAGACCAGCGGAGAATCCGGCTAGCTCTTTAGCCAGATCCCGGAGATACATGCCCATGTAGAGCTGGTAAGTCTGGACACGACATGCGAGCATAGAGCCCTGGAAGCACTTCTTGCCAAGGCCATCCAGGTTACGGGCCTCCCTTCCAGGAGGCACCGAGGAGTGCATCTTCTGGCTCTTAAGACGATGCATGGCCGATTCCACTACCATGGAATGGTGTGGCAGCTGTGCCTTCTGAAAGCCAGGGCTCTTGCGGACCCGATAGATAGAATCGACCCGCTTGCTCAGGACCGGCGAGGAGGCCGGACTCTCCCACATGCGGAAGAGTAGTCGTTCCAGCATAGGAGGAACCGGCACAGTAAAGTGCTCCCTCGCGGGAGAGTCATACTGGAGGGCGTCGAGCTCTTCGGCTCGAGGCTCCTCCTCGGGATCCGCAGGGAAGGCCAAAGCCTTGGCCATATCCCTAACGAAGTCCGAGAACCGGGCATCCTCCGGGGGGACTGCTTCCGAGGCTCGGACCCCGGTGAGTCCGATGGGACACACCGAGTCCGGAAAGAATCAGGTGACTCTTCCTCCTCAGACTCCCAGACCGACTCCGACGAGGACTCGGTGGGGTCGGCCCGGGCAGGGTGCGGCGCCAGCCGTCCCGACGTCGAGGGAGTCGGCGTCGGCGACCTCGGTCCCGAACGGGAGGCCGAGGGTGACCTCGACCGAGGATCGACTCGAGTTCTCATTGACTCGAGGATCGGCTCGGTCTCCGGGGTCGACTTGGACGTCGACGTCCCGGCGGTCGGGGCAGCGGCGCCAGCGAGGCCAGCGAGCAGTGCCCGCTGCTGGTCCATGAAGGCAGACAGTCTGCTCTCCAAGGCCGTCAACCTGAGTCCGAGCTCAGGTGACCCAGCAGCCCCCGACTCGGGCCCCGACGGCGTCGGGCCCGACGTCGGCTGTCGCGGAGGCGAGTCCAGAAGGACCACAGGACTTACCCGGGCAGGCATCTCCGACTCCAGGCGAGGTCGCTTCGGGATGTGTTCCTTCTCCAAGGACCCGGGGCGGCTGTCGGGGCTATGCGACCTGGCCCTCGCGGAACCAGGAGCGTCCACCGACGCCGCCCTCGCGGGTTTTTCCTTCCGACGATGGTCCCCGGAGGGAGAACCCCGGTCGGAGGAGCTCCGGCGACGGTCCGAGCTGGAGCCTTTCGACGCGGAGGCCTCCGACGAGGTCCGGGTACGGCTGGGGTCAGCGAAGATTCTCTCACGCTGATGCCGCCGACTCCTCAACGCCTTTGAGGACAGTTTGCTGCAGGGCCCACAGATCAGTTCCTCATGATCCGGGCCCAGGCAGCGGAGGCAAAAGTCGTGTGTGTCGGTTAGTGACATATTTCGGTCACACCGACCACACCGCTTAAACCCACTGGCAGCCATCGGGGGAAAAAGGGCCCCTGCGAGGTCAAAGGACCGGGCTGCCAGGGAAACCGAAAACGAAAGCTGACTAAGTCAGAAAAAACGAAAAAAGTAAGCGGACTCGAGACCGGCGTCGCGAGTCCGGGCGGGAAAGCGATCGGCGTCGAACCGAAAGGAAAAAGAATAAAATAATGAAGAAAATCGACTTTTTCGCGGGGACAAGACGGGGACGTCTGTAGGGCTCCGCGGAAAAAAGAAGACTGGCTAAGATGGCACCCTCGGGCGGGAAGACGACCGCGCATGCGCGCTGCAATTCCCAAAGGCTTTCTTTGAAAGCTGGGGAAAATTGCTCCGCGAGGGCTCCGTCGGCGCCGACGTCACCCATAAGTGAGGACTGACTTCCTGCTTGGTCCTGGAGAACAGCCCCATCCCTAGCTTCACCTACACTTTGGAATGCCCTCCTGGAACCAATGCGCTCGACAAAGGACATTAAGGATTTCAGGAAGATGCTTAAGACGCTACTCTTCACCGAGCACTATGGCTCCACCAACCAATAATACCCATAACCCTATCACTTTATAGCATTGTTTTTATACTGTTTTCCTATCCCCTCCCCTTAAATGTCCTACCTTGTACCCACCCTAATATGTAACCACTTTGATATAAGGAAAAGATGGTATATAAAACTTGATAAATAAATATTAAAAAAGGAGAGAACGGGTGACCGCTATCCTACATCGTGACATTATAAGGTTGGATAGTGCAGTAAAAAAAAGGGTGGCAGAAACCATAAAGGTACTGTTGGAACTGGCAGAGAAAGCATAGTTACTCACCTGTAACAGGTGATCTCCGGGAACAGCAGAAATTTAGTCTTCACATATGGGTATCGTCGGTACCAACAGAGCCTGCGCGGGAACGCTCCCCAGCGTCCAAAAGGAAAGCTTTTGGAAGCATCCCACAGCACCTGCGTGCTGCCTTCCCGCCTTTCCCAACTGCCCCTCTCCAGTTGAGTTTAAAGCTGCAACAAAAGAGAGAAGGAAAGAGAGAAAGAGATAGAGAGATACAACTCCTAGGGGAGGTGGGTGGGTTGTGAAGACTCAATTCCTGTTGTTCCCAGAGATCACCTGTTACAGGTGAGTAACTATGCTATCTCCAGGAACAAGCAGGAATGTAGTCTTCACATATGGGGACTCCCTAGCTGCAGATGCCAGGAAGAAACCCCAGAAGTTGTGTGCCCTTGTGAAAGGGCTCCACTTGCCCCCATGGATCTCTGGCATCCTATCAGGGATGGTGGGTAGGAGTTGATTAAGTATGGAACAGGTGTTGAACAGCCTGACCAAACAAGGCATCCCGGCGGGAGTCCTTGTCTAAGCAGTAATGGGCTGTGAAGGTATGAACCAAAGCCCAAGTAGCTGCTCGGCAGATGTCGTCAATAGACACAGAGTGAAGATGAGCCATAGAGGCTGCCATGGCTCTCACACTGTGAGCTGTGACATGGCCTTCCAGAGGAAGGTTTTTACTCTCATAAGCAAAAGATATACACTGTGCAATCCAGTTGGACAGTGTTGATTTGGAGACTGAAAGTCCCAAATGACTAGGCTCAAAAGCAACAAAACGTTGAGAGGACTTCCTATGCTGCTGTGTCCTTTGTAAGTAAAAGGCCAGAGCCCTTTTACAATCCAAAGTATGAAGAGTCCTTTCTGCATTTGAGGCAAGAGGCCTTGGGAAGAATACAGAAAGGTAAACCGCTTGGTTTAAATGAAAAGGTGACACCACCTTTGGCATAAAGTGTTGAGTCCTAAGGACTACCTTATGATGGAACCTTTGTATAAGGAGGATCAGCCACCAATGCTTGCAATTCACTGATGCGACGTGCTGATGTGATTGCAATAAGAAAGATGACCTTCCAGGAAAGGAATTTCAAAGAGGTAGTGGCTAATGGTTCAAAAGGCGGTTTCATAAGCTGCCCAAGAACCAAATGTAAAGTCCCATGCCACCGGTGGTGGCTTAATGGGAGGCTTAGTCATAGTAACATAGTAAATGACGGCAGATAAAGACCAGCATGGTCCATCTAGTCTGCCCAGCAAGATGGCAAGAGTAGGTGCACCTGTCGCTCTGTGCAGGCCACCCCTCCCCATGTCTTTGTTCAGGGGTAAACCCACCACTCCAGGTAGGACACCCCTATTTGTTGAGAAGTTATATATTTGTTGAGCTGTTATATGGTTCAGAAGTTAGATAGTACCGTTTATTTTGTTTTTATCCTATTGCTGTAAAAGAAGGCCTCTCATAAATCTCGCTATGAGGGGAAATAGGTTGCCCATTAAGAGGCTTGAAAGAAGCTGCAATAGCACTCAAATGAACTCTCACTGAATTGGTCTTAAGCCCTGCATTAGATAAATGAAGGAGATACCTCTGGAATCTTTACTGGAGTACCGCAAGAGGGTTAAGACCCTTCTGCGAGCACCATATGGTAAACCTTTTCCACTTGAAAGCATACGAGCGTCTTGTGGAAGGCTTCCTGGAAGCTTCAAGGATATCCTTTACCTGCTGAGAAAGGTTAAGACCGTAAAGTTCTAGGGTTTTCAGCAACCAGGCCCTGATATGCAGAGACTGGGGATTGGGATGCCACAGCATCCCGTCCTCCTGAGAAAGGAGATCTGGAGCAGATCCTAACTCCAGAGGCGGAGCTTGAGAAAAATGTAGGAGCAGAGGATACCACATTTGCCGTGGCCAATGTGGAGCTATGAAAATCATATGACCTCTGTCTCTCTGAAGCTTGAACAGGGTTTTGGGAATTAGGGGAATGGATGGGAAGGCATACAGGAAGTCCTGGCCCCAATGGAGGAGGAAAGCTTCCCTGGCCCGACAACCCTGAGCCGGAATTCTGGAACAGAACCGGGGAAGTTTGGCATTCAGCGGACTTGCGAAGAGGTCTATGTCCGGGTTCCCCAAATTTGGAAAACTTTTGGCCACCTGGTCTGCATGGAGAGACCATTCATGTGGAAGCAGAACTCGACTGAGTCTGTCTGCCCAAGAGTTTTGAACGCCTGGAAGATACACCGCAAAGAGATGAATCTGATGCTCTCTGGCGAGGGCCCATAGTCGTAAAGCTTCATTGCATAGCGACAGAGCCTGTTCCGCCCTGGTTGTTCACATAGAACAGGGGTCTCAAACACGCGGCCCGTGGGCCGCATGCGGCCCGCGAGAGAACGTTGTGCGGCCCGCGACGGAGGGAAACAAAAAAGCCTGGCTTCTGCTGCTGCCGTTGCCGCCGTGGCAGCGGCAGAATCGACTGTCAAATTAAAAAAAAAAAAACTGGCTTCTGCTGCTCAAGCAGCAAAATCAGCTGTCCTGCGGCCCCTTCCCCTCTGCCCGTAGGATCCCTGAGTGTGTGCTCCATCAGCGGGTGCTTTTCAAGCCGCGAAGAGAGTATTCCCCTCTCGCGAGGCTTGAAAAGTGAATAGGCTTTAGCCGCGCGAGAGGGAAATACTCTCTTCGCGGCTTAAAAAGCACCCGCTGATGAAGCACACTCAGGGCTCTCCGCGCAGAGGGGAAGGGGCCGCGGGACAGCTGATTTTCTGCTGCAGCAGCAGAAGCCAGGTTTTTATTTTTTTATTTACCTGGGTTGATGGGGGGGGGGGGGTAGGACTGGAAATGGGCTATGGGGGGGGTAGGAATGGAAATGGGCTATTGGCAGGGGGGGTAGGACTGGAAATGGGCTATTTGCAGGGGGGGTAGGACTTGAAATGGGATATTGGAATGGGGGGTTATGACTGGAAATGGGCTATTGGCAGGGGGGGGTATGACTGGTAATGGGCTATGGTGGGGGCTAGGACTGGAAATGGGCAGGTGGGGGTTAGGAAGGACTGGAGGTGGGCTGATGGGGGGAGTAAGGACTGGTAATGAGCTATGGAGGGGCTGACTGAAATGGGTTAATGGGGGTTAGGGCTGGAAGTGGGCTATTGGCAGGGGGGGGGTTATGACTGGTAATGGGCTATGGTGGGGGCTAGGACTGGAAATGGGCAGATGGGGGTTAGGACTGGAGGTGGGCTGATTGGGGGGTTAGGACTGGTAATGGCCTATGAGGGGAGGTAAGACTGAAAATGGGGTGATGGGGGATAAGACTGCAAGTGGGCTATGGGGGGGACTAGGACTGGTAATGGGCAATGGGGGGGTGAGACTGAAACTGGGGTGATGGGTAAAACTGGAAGTGCGCTATGGGGAGGTTAGGACTGGTAATGGGCTATGGGGAGGTTAGGACTGGTAATGGGCTATGGGGGGTCTAGGACTGGTAATGGGCTGGGGGGGGGTTGCTAGGACTGGAAATGGGCTGAGTGGAAGGGGGGCTTGAACTGCAAATGGCTGATGGGGAGGGGGGCTTGGAATGGAAATGGGCTGTGAGGGGAGGGAGCTAGAATTGGAAATAGGCTGATGGGGGGCTAGGATTGGAAATGGGCTGATGGTGAGGCTAGGATAGGACTGGAAATGGACTGATGCAGGGACTAGAAGGGAGCGGATGCTGGGTGGGGCTGGAACTAGAAGGGAGCTGATGTTGGGGGAGGATTAGAATGGGATGGAGCTGGGAAAGTGAAATGGAGAGGGGAAAAATATTTTGTCTGGGAGAGAAGACAAATCTACAATTGGCCAGGTATTGGGAGAGTAAGTGGGGATTGAGGATGGAGGGGTAAAATTTGAGTGGATGAAATAGGAATGAGGAAAGAGAAAAGAGAAAAAGGAGAAAGATTAGTATGTTAAAGCAGATGTAGAGAGAGAATGAAAAAAAAACTAGGAGAGAGAAGAAAGGGCAAATGGACAGCAGACGATGGAGAGTTAGCAGAAGACATGAAGCAACCAGAAGAAAGTGGCTGGAACAATTGCAACTGAAAAAAATGCACAAAAGGTAGAAAAATATCTCTTTATTTTGAATTTATTAACTGGAATATGTCAGCTCTGGGAAATGTGCATCATTAATGTTTGCGCTTTGTTTAGTACAAGAGGAAATTAATTTATAGTTTTATTTCTACAGTGTTGTTGTACATTCCAAGTTTGGCTTTTGGGGTTCCCAGTTTAATTATTGTCTTCCTGTTTCTAAATCTTTTAGTCTTTCTTTATCCATACTCATTAAAGAGGCATGTTTACTAAAAGTTAGTGTATGGTAACATTATGCAAATATTTATGCAAATGAGGCCTCTTACGCAAATGAGGCCCCGCGTCTTATGCGGCCCCCGGGTTACTTTACAAGTCCTCATTTGGCCCTCAAAGCAATTTGAGTTTGAGACCCCTGACATAGAACATGGCTACTTGATTGTCCGTTTGAACTAGGACTGTCTTGTAGCTGAGCTGGGTGTGGAATACTCGAAGAGCAAGGAAGATTGCTCTGATTCCAGGAGACTGATATGTAGATGGGTCTCTTGTGGAGTCCAGGTACCCTGGGTAGAGAGGCCTTACAGGTCGGCTCCCCAACCCACCTGTGAGGCATCTGTTGTTAGAGTGGCTTGAGGTGGAGGTTGCTGAAAAAGGGACCCCCACCAAAAGCTTTTGGGGCGATTGCCACCATTGGAGAGATAAAATAAGGCGATCTGAGTTTGCTATTTTGTCTGACAGGCAACCTGACGCCTGAGTCCATTGAGTGGATAAAGTCCACTGGGCTGCCCTCATATGGAAACATAGAAACAGAAATATGATGACAGAAAAAGACCACAACATGGCCTATCTAGTCTGTCCTTCCATATCAACAACTACAACAGTCCCCTTTTTACCTTTAGAAATCCTCTGTGTTTGTCACATGCTTTTTTGAATTCAGTTACTGTCCTCATCTCTACCACCTCCACTGGGAGACAATTCCACAGATCCACTACTCTTTCCGTAAAGAAATATTTCCACATATCACTCCTGAATCTATCTTCCTTCACCCTCATCCCATGCCCCCTCATAGTAGAACTTGCTTTCATTTGAAAGAGGCTCTCTCCCTGAACATTTATGCCACGGAGGTATTTTAACATCTCAATCATATCACCTCTATCCCACCTTTCCTCTAAGGTGTACATATTAAGATCCTTAAGTCTGTCCTCATATGCTTTATAATGAAGACCACTAATCATTTTAGTAGCCACCCTCTGCACCGACTCCATCCTGTTTACATCCTTTTGAAGGTGCGGTCTCCAGAATTGCACACTATACTCCAAATGAGGTCGCACCAAAGACTTATACAGAGGCACTATCACCTCCTTTTTTCTGCTAGCCATTCCTCTCCGTATGCACCCAAGCATCCTTCTAGCTTTTGCCGTCACCTTTTCTACCTGTTTAGCTACTTTAAGATTATCAGACACAACCATGCCTACGGTCCCGATCTTCTTTAGTGGACAAAAGTACTTCACCCCCTATACTATATTGCTCCCTTGGATTGCTGCAGCCCAAATGCATGACCTTACATCTTTTAACATTAAATCCCAGCTGCCAAATTCTAGACCATTCTTTCAAGCTTAGCTAGATCCCTCCTCATGTTATCTACACCTTCCTGGGTGTCTACTCTATTGCAGATTTTGGTATCATCCGCAAAGAGGCAAACCTTACCCAACAGCCCTTCCGCTATATCACTAACAAAGATGTTAAAAAGAATCGGACCAAGGACAGATCCCTAGGGCACACCACTGGTAACATCCGTCTCCTCAGAGTGAGCTCCATTTACTTGTACTCTGTCACCTCCCACCCAACCAATTTCTAACCCAAGCAGCAACTTTAGGGTCCATCCCTAGGGTGCTCAGTTTGTTTATAAGTCGCCTGTGAGGAACAGTGTCAAAGGCTTTACTGAAATCTAAATACACCACATCTAGAGCTCTCCCTCGGTCCAACTCCCTGGTCACCTAGTCAAAAAAATCAGATTTGTCTGACAAGACCTGCCTCTGGTGAATCCATGTTGCCTCGGATCCTGTAATCCGCTGGACTCCAGAAACCTCACTATTTTCTCTTTCAGTAGCGATTCCAATAATTTACTCACCACCGAAGTTAAACTAACCGACCTGTAGTTTTCAACCACATCCTTACTTCCGCTTTTGTGTAAAGGCACCACATGAGCCTCTCTCCAGTCCTTTGGCAAATGGAGGCGAGCATAAGGAACCACATGCACGGTGGATGCCATGTGGCCTAGCAATTGTAACATTTCCAGAGCAGTGAGGGAGAGGTTTTAGCACTGCTTGGGAAGCTAACTGCACAACAGGAAGGCAGCAGGGCTGTGGAAGGTAGACCCTTGTCTGTCTGGTATCCAGCAGAGCTTCTATAAACTCTAGGGACTGAGTGGGAGCAAGGTTGGATTTTGGGACGTTTATGACAATTCCCAAATACTGAAGGATGCACATTGTGCGAGAAAGAGAAACCCTGGCCTCTGCCTCTGAAGGGGCTCGAATGAGCCAGTCGTCTAAGTAAGGGAAGACGAATATTCCTAAGGTGTGAAGAAATGCTGCCACCGCAGCCATGCATTTTGTGAACACCCTTGGTGCCGAGGCCAGGCCAAAAGGAAGAACCCTGTATTGGTAGTGCTTCCCTTGAAATAGAAAGCAAAGGAACTTTCGATGAGTTGGATGATGAGAACATGAGTGTACGCATCCTTGAGATCTAGAGAACAAAGCCAATCCTGACTCTGAAGGTATGGCAGCAGAGTTCCTAGAGAAATCATTTTGAACTTCTCTTTGAACAGGAATTTGTTCAATTCTCTGAGGTCTAAAATGGGTCTGTCTCCTCCTGTTTTCTTTGGAATAAGGAAATAGGGGGAGTAGAACTCTGCACCATGTTGGAGAATGGGTACCTCTTTTATTGCCCCTTGGGCAAGAAGCATAGTGACCTCTTGACCTAACTGGTCATTGAGAGAGGTCTGAGAATTGAACTGTTTTACCATTGTAGGAGGGGGCATGCTGAGGAAATGAAGCTTGTACCCCTCTCGTACAATGGACAGAGTCCAATTTTCTGCTGCTTTCTGACACCATCTGGAGGCAAAATGACATAACCTTCTCGGGATGGAGGGTTCTGGTCCGTTCAGGGCCAGGAAAGCAAAGTTCTCTAGACAGGAGTCAAAGCCCCTGTGGAGGCTGAGTCTGCTGAGCCGGTTGAGGCTTAGCAACCTTTGGCTTCCTTTGTTGTCTAGTTTGCTGTTGCTGTCCCTTTTGGGCAGACTGACCTAGACGATATCCCTGCTGGGTACAGCAGGGATAAACCCTCTTCTTCTTAAGAATGGTTTCTTAGAGGATTTTTTCCCTCGCAGGATCAGCTGTGGATTTGGACAATCTATCCAAAGTGATATTGTCAGCATCTATCTCATTAGCTTTTTCCTGCAAATTCTTGCCAAAGAGATTCTCTCCTGTGCGAGGTATGTTTCCCAATTTGTCCTGTACCCAGATTTCCAAGTCAGATGCCTGGAGCCAGGCAATCCTACGTGCACCTATGGTAATAGCAGAGGTTCTGCTTATGCATTCAAAGCAGTCAAAGGCTGCACGATTCACAAACTTGGAAACATCCTGAGCATGTTTAACAAGAGCAAGATAATCTTGCCTTTTATCATCAGGAAGAAGAGGGCTCATAAGCTTTAAGTCTCCTGTGACTTCCTTAAGGAACATCCCCATATACAAGATATAGGAACTGATCCTAGCAGAAAGCATGGAAGCCTGGAAGGATCGACGCCCAAAGGCATCAAGAGTTCTACACTCACGTCCTGGAGGATTAGATGCATGCCTTTTTGAACTCTTGATCTGTCTCATGGCTGATCCCACCACCATGGAATGGTGTGGTAATTGACTCTTTTTAAACCCAGGACAAGGAGGAACTTGATACAGTAATGAGGAGATGTGGTTAGAGGTCTTTCCCACATCCTTAACATAAGATCATGCAAGATCTCATGAATAGGTAAGGTAGCTGCCCTCCTTGGGAGCTTTAGGGTACTGAAGTATTTCTAATTCCTTTGCCCTAGGCTCTTTTTCAGGAGCCACTGTGATGGAAAGACCTCGGGCCACATCTCGGATAAAATCCTGAAAGGACATATCCTCTGGCGGAGACATCCTATGCTGAGGAGAAGAGGAATCCTCGGGAAGAAGTACTCTGGTATCGGCAGAGTCTTCAGACTCATCCGAGGACTCAAAGTATCTCCGATCCCGGTGATCATGCAAGGCACGGTACCGATCAAAGTCGGTATCGAAGTGTTCCAGTACCGACTTGTCGATGCCGAATAGAGACGCACGACGACTCGGACCCGATGGTATACCCGCCGATGTCGATGCAGTCGGTGCTGGTACCGGTTGAAGTGTCTGAAGCGGTTTCAGGGGCATCGAGGCTGTGAGAAGAGCCACCAGACTGCATTCAATAGCCAAGAATCTCTGGTCAATCGACGCTGCCGATGCTTGGGTATCGGTGCCGGTTGAAGCAGCCAGAACCCCAGAGCATGGCACCAGTAGTTCTGTCGAGGTTGAGGCCTTGAGAACATCCTGGAGCCTCGTTAGTGCTTTGGAAGCCGAAGCCTCCCACCGGGGCAATTTTGCTGGTGAAGATCCCTCAAGGGCAACGCCAGAGGCATCTTGATGCTTAGAAGGAGATCTACCCTTTGAGGACCGGCTAGATTTATGTTTAGTTACCAGAAATCCATGGGAGGAAGATGAAGCCCTGGAGGATGTCGCTGCCACGGACACCGCATCGGAGGGAAAAAGGGTGCCAAGTTTAGCAGCACGGTTTTGCCGGCCCCTTTTAGACATCATTCCACAGGCAAGGCACTCTGAAATAGAGTGGTCAGGACCTAAACATTTGAGGCACCACTCATGGGTGTCGGTGACAAAGATGGTACCACCACACTTGGAACATTTTTTAAAACCCGAAGCAGGTTTTTCCATTTTTTTTTTTTAAATTGAAAGGCAGCAATAAGACACAGAAGAACATAAACGACATGCATAATACAATAGCAGAAGATAACAATGCCAAAATCGCAATCTGCAAAAAACAATCCAACAAAACGCTTTTTTTTTTTTTTTTTTTTATAATTTCCACTTCTTTCCTGTTTTCCCGCTACCCCACCTCCCTCCCGCCCACCATCTATCAGCGCGAAGCACTCCCAGAACCAAAATGTCTAACCCCCCCCCATCCTCCAATCCCCCACCCCTCCCCTACCCTCCCCTCCCCCCCCCCCCCCATGAACCTCCACAACTGCTACAAGCGAAGGGGGCGGACCGGCCAACCAGTGCTCACGAGGCTGAAGGGGGGAACTCTGGGGCACCACCTCACAGGAAGGCAAGGAACCAGCCCACCCACGGGATATAGAGAACCCTCGGGCATTCACGAACCATAATGTAGAACGAAGGCTTCCCACACCTGCTCAAAGCGTGTCAAGTGCAATTTACCGGCTGCCACCCCCCGCTCCATCGCATACGTATCCCACATCCGTTCCAACCAGGCAGAAAAGGACGGCGGTAGGGCCTGCTTCCACGCAGAAGGCACAGATAGCCAAGCCGCATTCAGACCATGTCGAATCAAAGCCAGCTGAGGACTCCGTGCCCCAGGCACATTAACACCAAAAAGGAAAATGCCCGGGTCCCAAGGAATGGTCAACCCAACTAAATGTTTTAGGCGATACTGAATCCCCCTCCAGAAAGTTCGGATGCGAGGACAAGACCACCACACGTGCGCCAGAGTGCCCTGCTGTCCACAGCCCCGCCAACAGAGACCCGAGCAATCCGCTCAGGCGTCATATACCATCTGTATAATAGCTTATAGTTAGTTTCACGGACGCTAATCGCCACTGAACTCTTCCACAGCTTACCCTCTACCTGCTCCCATTGCTGCTCAGAATAGTGAAGACTCAAATCGGAATTCCATTGCGCTCTATACTTGCCTAATCTTGGTTGCTGCACCTGCAGATGGGCATATAAGGCTGCTATAAGACCCTTCGTGGTAGTGCATCCCTCGCAGAAGCACTCTATATCTGACAAATCACGGGCCACGTGAGGCCGAACGGTGCGAGCCTGAACCCAGTGGGCCACTTGGGTATATTGAAAGGCATGACAGTCGGGAAGGTCAAATTCCTCCTGAAGCGCACTAAACAATCGCAACCAACCCTTGTCAAACAATTGCCCAGCGCGGCTAAGGCCCCTATGCCCCCAAATCCAGAATATCGGATCAGTCAACCCAGGGGGGAACATAGCGTTATCCACTATAGGCGCCAGAGGAGTCAGGTCTACCCCCGGAGCTCAAAAGGATTGGTCCCAGCATCGGAGGGTATGTAGAATATATGGATTGCGTAAACCCAAACCACTCCGCAACTTGGGACCAAGCCACAGCCAGTCCCCCAATCCCGCTCCACCCGTGATATCCATTTCCAATCGAACCCAATGTTTAGAGCTATCCGGATTCATCCATTCCACCCCCGGCACGACACTGCGCCACCACATAGTACCAATGAAGGTTAGGCGCCCCCATGCCCCCAGAGCGGGTGCGTGTATAAAGAATTCTACACGCTATATGCGGCCTCCTATACTGCCATATAAACTTCATGAGCATGGTTTGCCAAGTAGCCAGTAGTCCGAGACAGTGGTATAGGAAGTACCTGGAAAAGGTAGAAAAAACATGGAACAACCACCATCTTAACCACCGCTATACGCCCAAACCAGGATAACAAACTAGCCCAGGACTCCAGGTCACGTCGGACCTGCTGGAGAAGCGGATCATAATTGGCCTTAAAAAGCGCCATCCGCTCCACCGTCAGGTTCACACCTAAATAGCGTAGAGCACCTGCCACTCACCGAAAGGGGTAGGCAGCCTTCAATTCCACACAGACCGCCTCCGAGATCCCGACATTAAGAATCTCAGATTTAGTATAGTTGATTTTGAAGCCAGACACATGAGAGAAGGTCTCAAAAAGCTGCATAGCGGCTGAGAGGGACGCAACAGGTTTCACCAATGATAATATATCATCCGCAATTAGTGCAATTATATAATCAGTAGGGCCCACTCGGACGCCCATAATGCCCGGATGTTCGCGAAAGCTTTGTGCCAAAGGTTCCATCACCAGCGCAAACAACAGCGGCGACAGAGGACAGCCCTGGCGGGTACCCCTTTCCAACGGAAAATTCCTCGATTGACCCCCGTTAACCCGGACACATGCCGTAGGGTTTTGATATAGACTACAGACACAACGGGTATAATTAGGACCAAACCCCATCCTATCTAACACACACCAAATAAAGCCCCAGCTAACGCGGTCGAAGGCATCAATTCCCACCACGAGCGTCGGTTGTGAATCCCGTTGAGCAGCATGAATAACCTGAAGCATTCACCTAATATTATCCGCCGCCTGACGGCCCGGCACAAACCCAACCTGATCCGGGTGTACCAAAGCTGGGAGAACCCGGTTCAGACGGGCAGCCAATGCCGAGGCCAGTATTTTAATATCCGTATTTAGTAAAGAGATGGGATGGTAAGAAGCGGCGTCCTGCAAGGGTTTGCCCAGCTTAGGAATCATCGTTATAAGCGGGCAGCGGTTCCCCCCGCAAGACCTCATTAAAGAGTACTACCAGAGTCAGAGCTAACTGAGCACAGAATTTTTTATAGTACTCCGCAGGAAAGCCATCATTACCCGGCGCTCCCCCAGATTTTAAGCGGCGGATTGCAATTTCCACCTCCTCCACAGTAAGTTCAGCATCTAACTGATCCCGATCAGAGTCATGCAACCGCGGCAAAGCGACAGTCTGCAGGAAGTCCTGCACCCGGGCCAAATCAAAGGGCTCAGCTTTATATAGCCGTTCCAAAAACGTGGCGAAAAAGTCGCAAATCTCACGGGAAGCCACCTTCCTCTGCCCCCCAAAATCCCGAAGTTCACGAACCACCCTCATAGTCTGCTGCTGTCGAAGTCGTAAGGCAAGCAGACGCCCCGGCTTATTCCCCCATTCGTAAAACGTTTGTCGTAGTTTGACGTTTATTATCCAATTCTCTTTGCAGGCACGCATCGAAATTGGCACGTGCTGCCCACCATTGACACAGAACCCGTTTGGAGCCAGTTCGCGCGTGCTCCAAGTGGAGACGAGAAGCTTCCCCCACCAGTTGGCACTATTCCCGCCTCCAAGTCCTCCGGGTGCGAGCTGCCTCCACCATTAATTGGCCCCGAGCTGTGGCCTTAAATCCTTAAAGGCTTCCCAAACCGTGGGGAGCAGAACCTCCCCAGAATCATTTAACTCAAAGAATTCGGTTATGAAGCGGCCATGCTCCTGAACAGCATGCTGACGCCGAAAAAATCGCGTATCCAATCGCCAGAGCCAGTGGCGCTCACTGCCCAAATCCGCCAGCAGAGTAATCCAGCACGGGGCATGGTCTGACCAGGTCAATGCCCCATGCCCAGCCTCCACTCTCTCATCCATCAGTCGTTGATCCAACACAAAATAGTCTATACGGGTATGCACCTGGTGCACGGGAGAGTAATATGTATAAAACTTTTCTCCCCCTCGTGTGTATCTCTCCAAACATCACGCAAGCCTAACTCCAACATAAATTTTCGCAATGCCTTGCTGGGTCCACCCATCGCCCTCCCAGCAGCACCCGTTGAGTCCAAGTGCGGGACCATGTGGGCATTACAATCCCCACTTAGTATGATAGCTGACTTCGCGAAAGGCCCTAACAAGGCTTTCAACCTCGCAAAGGTGGTTACCTGCCCCTCATTAGGGGCGTAAATATTAGCTAACGTTAATAGATGGCCCTCCAATCGCACAATCATAAACAGCCACCTTCCCAAAGGATCTTTAACCCGCTCCACTTTGAGGGCTAAGCCGTGATGAAACAGCAAGGCCACGCCCCGCTTCTTCCGGCCATTCATGTCTGATGCTACCCACACCTCAGTGTAAGGCTGACGTTTTAACCACCCTTGAGTACTGGTACGAAGGTGAGTCTCCTGTAAAAAACACAATATCCTCTTTCAAGGATCTCAATTCCGAAAACAGCAAAGCCCGCTTTTTAGGGGAATTAAGACCCTTTACATTCAAAGAAATCACTTTCAACATAGGTAATCAATCATCACACCCCCATCGCCCTTCTCTCCCCCCCAGCCCGTATGGTCCATCCCTCCCATCATATGCAAAACCGCACATCCGTAATAGTAAGAGCAGCCCGACACCCATTAACCGTTGAAATGTCTGCAGAGGCTCACCCCAAAAGCACCCACGCCCCCTACTCCATGAAAATACCCAGAAAGCCCTACCCCCCACCCCCTGCCCTCTACCCTCCTCCAGGTGGACTAACCCCCAACCAATCCCCCCAACCTTCCCGCCAGTACCACCTGCCTGTCAAAAAGGAAACAGGACACTGTTAGACTGACCCCACACCCAGCTCCCCCCAGGTCCCCACACAGAAAAAATTTGGATAAAGTAATGCCATATCGTTTCCCCTTTTTACAACTCAGCAGTAGAATAATGAGCATAGTGTACCCCTCTGCATACCACCACCACTTACCCAACCGCCCTCATATAGGATGAAGCATATATCAAAAACCCCATAGAACCAGCAACAGTTAGTACAACAATAACAAAAGTGGGGGACAGCGAAATTGTACAAAACTGATCAAACAAGCTCAGTCCCAAAATCATAAAGCCCCTGAACACCACCCCCAGGTCAAGCAGTCAAAACACATATGTACCAAGGAATCTCGGGTAAGTCTGCCCAACCGAGTCCACTTTGAGTGCTGAGGCTTAGGGGGTGGTGGTGCTGGTAGCGTATTATCTTCCACAAGGCCTGCCTGTCGCAGTGCTCTCCAAGCCTCGGTATGGTCTTTTGCTGAGATCTTTTTATTTCCCAAGAGGAAATTCATCCGAAACGGAAAGGACCAGGAATATCGAATCCCTTTATTGTTCAGCACCGCCGTGATTGGCTTCATCTCCCTCCGATGAGCCAGCGTGAAGGCTGAGAGATCCTGATATATGGTTACTGCTGCACCCTGGAACTGGATCGCTTTTTTTCTCCCGACCCCTTCTTAAGAGAAGCTCCGCATCAGTATACCGCCAAACCTCGCAATCACATATCGGGGTTGATTGTTAGGGGGCTTTCCCAGGGAACGATGCACTCGCTCGATCTCCATTCCAGACTCATGGGTAGCGAGTTCCTCTGGTGTAAGTAATTCCCCCATCAAAGTTTTGAGCACCACCAGCAGGTCTTCAGCACCCCCCACCGCCTCCGGGATTCCTCGAAACCTCACATTATTCCGACGAGAGCGGTTTTCTATATCATCAATTTTATAGGTCAGTTCCATCGCTTGCGAGCGCTATCTAAAGCACATTGTAAATCCACCAGTGCACCGTCATGATCTTCAACTTTTGTCTCAACCTCTTCCACGCGGGTACCCAGGTCTTTTATGTCACTCCTGAGTTCCGCAATTGTGCTCATCACTTCCTCTCGCATGGAGCGGAATTCGCCAGCCAAATCCTCAAAGCCCCTCCGCAGCTCCCGCTGAAAGAGGGAATGCGAGAACAGTGCCACAGGTCCCAGATTGCTCTCACTCGCTGTCTCATCGCCAGAGCCCTCCGAGGGGCGCCTACTGGTTGGGCTGGTCTGGGAGCTACTCTTACCCAGCAACCGCTGGGAGGACCGCACTCCCTCCCGGCCTTTAGGTCCCCTGGTTTTGGCAGCCATGGGAAGACGCGAAGTGCAGGGGTCAGCAACCAGAATGAGAGGGGTAGCTATCGGTAAAATGATCAAGAAAAGAACCAAACTTGTGAGGAAGTCCTACTCTTGAGCAGTAGATGGCGCTCCAAGTACTGTTATAATAGTTGGGTCCAGCCAGCACCGAAAAGAACTGAGCCTACTGCTGTTACAAGTTCAGCCAGACCAATAGATGCAGAAGAAAAGAGCGCTCGACGTAATCATCACAGAGCCAGCTGCAGTTCACAAAAGACTCACCGGACCGGGCCCACTAGTCAAGCAGGAGAGGCACCAGCAATTAAAGCAGCTATCTCCGTAGATTTAAAGATGCAGGAAGTCGAAGGAGGATTCGCTGCCTGCCATCCACGTGATCCCTTTCCCGGCAGAGTTGACTGGAACGCAGACAGAGCCGTGCGTTCCAGGGCCACGTGGCAATGGCCGCTAAGGCACCCAATCGAACTGCTGGCAGTCACTCAGCCCGACCTCACTGGGCACCGCGATGCTCTCACCTCTCCCAAGCGTGCTCGATGAAGGCAAAGCAAGGATTATTAATGCTCCAAAGCACCAGTGACACCGGGGGTCCGCTCTCCCGCGCCTCTCCAACCTCCAGTCGCGAACTAGTCTGCCCCGCAGCCTCCGTCACTCTCCACGGCCTCTCCGGGTAGCAAGCCCCAAAGCAGGAGCGCCAACAGATCTCTCCGCAGGAGACGCCAAGGAAGAAGGGCTGCACCAAGTAGCACCGGCAGCTAGCAGAGGGACAATGGCTCCAGCCGCGGGATCTTCCGCCCCTAGGCCTCAAGGCTTACCGCGCACCTCCAATCATCCCACCAGGGCTCAATGAGACGCAGCCAGCACTCAACAATTAGGATCGGGGAAGTACGGAGACTTGCGCTGGTGAGATGCAATTTTTTTGCTAGTTAATGTGGGGACCCGGGGCAGAGCCAAGCTAAAACGCGGCCATTTCAGTTTAGGAAAGCCCTCAAATGCCACCTCTTCAACAAGTACCTGATTGAGCCCAACGACATCCCCTAGAGCCCAAAGATACCCAGCGATACCATTTCCAGACAAATTTATGTTATCTCAACAACACACCAAGTTTGATACTCTAACCATAGTGGTGTTTATGTTTCTATGAAACCTATGTTCTTATGATTCCATGTAGTAAGTTTTGTAAATAGTTTACCCCTGTTATCCAAGTTTTTGTGCCCTGTTATCTGTAAACTCATACGTGTTAACTGTACTGAGCATTTTTGTTCCATGTAAACCGCGCTGATGATGAATAGTGCGGTATATAAGACAGTAAATAAATTAAATAAATAAAAATTTCTCCACGGGCTCACTAGCGCCCTCCCTCAGGTTTTTCCATGTTTAAGGAAAGAAATTGGGCCTAGTGCCCAAAATAGCACCTAGCACCACAGAAGAAAGTTACTGAAGGAAAGACTCCAGAAACTAAGTTTTTTTAAATTTTTTTTTAAAGAAAGAAAAGAAGAACCGGCGGTACTGGTATAGCGTCGAGGGAAGGCAGATGCGACCACAAAAAAGTATAAGAATGGAATTTTCTGCGGTGACAGGATGTGCGACCTGTTGGCTCCACGGAAAACTGGAGAGGGACAGTTGGGAAAGGTGGGAAGGCAGCATGCAGGTGCTGTGGGATGCTCCCAAAAGCTTTCCTATTGGACATTGGGGAGCATTCCCGTGCAGGCTCCGTCGGTACCGACGATACCCATATGTGAAGACTACATTCCTGCTTGCTCCTGGAGATTAGGTGTTCTCCAGGGACAGCAGGAAACAGTCCTCACATATGGGTGATGTTGGCACCGACTGAGCACTCGCATAAGCATCCCCCCGGCTTTCAAAGAAAGCCTTTGGGAGATGCCACCACGCATGTGTGGTCCACTTCCTGCACAAGGGTGCCATCTTGCTCAGTCAGATGACATAGCTAAAAAGATGGCAAAAATAAAAGATGGTAAACGAGCAACTCCAAGGGAAGGAGGGAGGATTGTGAGGACTGATTCCTGCTGTCCCCAGAGAACACCTGTTACAGGTGAGTAACTACGCTTTTTCCAGGAACAAGCAGAAGTCAGTCCTCACATATGGGACTCCCCAGCTACAAGCTACCGAAAGCCCATAGCAAAAATGGGGCTCCCTCATGGGAAGCCAAAAGCAGCAGCAATAGAGTGTGTCCACAGACCACAGTAAGACCCCTGTTTCCGATGAAACCAGCACTCCGGTAGCCTGAACACAGAAGGGTAAGAGTTGCCTAAATCTCGAAAAGGTTATGGAGTACAGCCTAGCCGAAGGCACTGTCCCATCGGGACTCTCTTTCTAGGCAGTAATGGGTTGTGAAGGTATGGACTAAAGACCAGGTGGCGGCCCGGCAGATGTCCACCATCGGAACAGAGCGCAAGTTTTCCACCGGAGGCTGCCATGGCCCTGACACTATGCGCCATGATGCGGCCTTCCAGCGGGAGCCTCGCTTGTTTGTAGGCGTGGACGATACAGTCTGCCACCCCTGTGGACAATGTACACTTGGTCACCACCTCCCCCAGTTTACTGGGGTCATAGAAGATGAAAAGCTGAGAAGCTTTGCGGTGGCCCCGAGTGCATTGGATGTAAAAGGACAAAGCCCTCTTACAGTCCAAGGTGTGAAGGACCGTTTCCGCCCGACTGGAGTGAGGTCTTGGAAAGAAGGTAAGGAGCACCACATTCTGGTTGAGATGGAAAGGCAACACTACTTTCGCTAGGAATTTGGGGCATGTGCAAAGCACCACTCTGTTCTTGTAAAACCTGGTATAAGGCGCCTCCACCACAAGGGACTGAAGCTTGCTAACTTTGCGAGCGGAGGCAAGCACAACCAGGAAAGCCACCTTCCAAGAAAGGTAGTGAAGATGGCAGGTAGCCAGAGGAGAGGGTCAAAGGGTGGGCGAGTGAGCTGCCTCCACACTACATTGAGGTCCCATTCGGTTGCCAGCGGGTGAACCGGGGGCTTCAATAAAAGCAGGCTCTGAAGGAAATAGGTCAACAGTTGGATCAAGAGGGGCTTACCATCCACCGGATGGTGGTGCGCTGCCAGGGCATTAAGGTGCACTCGGACGGAGTTAGACCTGAGCCTGGACAGAGATGGAGAAGGTACTGTAATACCAGAGCCACTGGGCAGAAAAAATGATCAGCCCTGTGTTCGGCACACCAAACAGAGAACCTGCACCATTTGAGGGTTTAAGCCGGAAAGTCTTGGCAATCAGCGGCGTCTGAGGGAAGGCATACATGAGGCCTTCCGGCCATGAGACCAGGAATGCGTCCGCTGCCACCCTGGAGGAGTGGGCCTGCCAGGGCAGAAGCAGGGCAACTGAAAGTTGTCCAGGCTGGTGAGCAGGTCCATCACGGGTCCCCCCCAGAGTCGGAAAAGCCAACTGGCTACCCTGGGGTCCAGCTGCCACTTGTGCAGCGGGAGGACTCTGCTGAGTCTGTCAGCCAGCAGGTTGTCCTGGCCTGGCAGATACACTGCCCACAGGAGGATACCCTGTTGGATTGCATACATGCAGAGGACCAGTGCCTCCTAACAAAGGGTATGAGCCCCCGTAACCCTGTTTGTTCATGTAGAACATTGCCACCTGGCTGTCCGTCTGAACCAGCAATGGCTGGTGACGCAGGTGGTGACAGAAAACCTTCCTGGCTAGGTATATGGCTCAGAGCTCTATGAGGTTGATCTGCTGGATGCTCTCGTCTGGTGACCAGTTGCCCCGAGTGTGGAGGATTTCCACAGTGGGCTTCCCAGCCGATCAGGGAGGTGTCCATGGTGAGGATCCTCAAGTGGCTTGGGGCCTGAAAAGGCATGCCCACCTCAAGATGCTATGGCAACTGCCACCAGGCCAGGGAGTCTGCCAATTGGCAGGTCACAGAAACTCTTGTCTCGTAGGCGTCCCTTGGCCTGAGACCACTGGTCCCAGAGACACCACCCTCATGTGGAGGCAATTGTCTGGGATGATGTGGATCGTGGAGGCACAGGAGAAGCCAGGCAGGCACCGAGGGACGGTACTGTACGTCCCGAGCTAGAGACCTGAGATGATCAGCTCGGTCCCTGGGCAAGAAAGCCTTTAACTGAAGAGCGTCGATCTTTGCCCCAATGAACTCCAGACACTGTCGGGAGGAAGTGAGGCTTGGGGTAGTTTATGACAAAGCCCAAGTGTTGTAGAACCTGGACGGTGCGTGCGGTGGCCTGCTGCACCTCTGTGGGGGCAGAGGCTAGGTTGAAGGGGAGCACACCCTGTACTGAAAGTGCCTGCCCCCCACTACGAACCGCAGGTACTGCCTGTGGTTGGGGTGGATGAGGATGTGGGTATAAGCATCCTTGAGGTCTAAGGAGCATAGCCAGTCTTCCTGCTGGAGATATGGCAGGAAAGTTCCAAGGGAGAGCATCTTGAACTTCTCCCTCACCAGGAATTTGTTGAGGTTGCGCAGGTTGAGGATGGGCCTTAGCCTCCTGTCCTCTTTGGCACAAGCAAGTACCTGTAGTAGAACCCCTTGCCCTTGAGATGGTGGGGCACCGGTTGCACTGCTTTGTCCTCGAGAAGACCTGCCAATTCCTTCAGAAGAAGATCCTGGTGGAGGGGAGACCTGAGGGGCTCTCCCGAGAAATAAGGGGGAGGTGTCTGAGTCAGGTGGTGGAGATATTCTTGGAATCTAAAAGCCAGATTAAACATTTAGGAGCAGACTGCAGAGACCTCGATCACAGTGCATCCCTCTCCCAAAAAGTGTATTGCAGCTCTCTTTTTAAAGGCCTGATTTACCGTTTTCCCCATTTCTTATGGGACAAAAAAAGAATAAATCAATCAGACCCTTAACATACCTTTAGACAATGGCAACAGAAAGAACAATCCTTCCCCCCCTCCCATCAACTGCAATGAGAGTGTTGTCAGCAGCATACTGGTGACCCTTTATAGCTGTACCGAAGGCAACTTCCATTTTTGCTGTAATATGTAAAGCAAAAAAAATTTCCCATAGCCCCTGTACTCTGACTTCACACATACACTCTTTCTCCTTGCCCCCCCCCCTCCACTAGCCCTCACTCGATCTTACTATTCCTACTGCACTGTTTGCTTCTCCACTGAAATTGGCTCTACATGTAGTTCAAACCTCATACTGCAGGAAATTTGCTGATCTTGCAAGGCTTGAAATCATGAGATCAGCAAACCTCCTCCACCTGGTTAAGCCTGCAACACTTCAGGAACAGGCCTAGGCACCAGAGTGTAAGCTGAAACCACCGCACTCTTAATCCAATGGCCTAAAGTAGATATGGAGGTCACTTCACCTTTGTATAGCGGGCCATGTAAAGGAGAACAGTCAATCTGTTTTGCAGAACAAGTTCATCACCTTCAGACCGAGAAATACCTTGTGCACATCCACCAGGTGTAGGTATTTATCTCTCCCAGTACACTGCTCAGGAAAAAACCCCATCTGGTTAACAAAGGATGAGACCACCCCTCGGAAAAGGATAAGTACAGGTCCCTGCAGAAAAGGGCAGGCAACTCTGAAATATGGCACGCTGAACAAATGGCAACCAAGAACACCACCATGAGTAAGAGTTCTTTAAGTGTGACCCATTTTAGAGGCTCAAAGAGCACCCGGGGCCAAAGGACTAGAGCCAAATTCCATGGTGGAACACTAGGATACATAGGTACAAGTGACTCACAGCCTGGAAGAAATGGGAAACATGCAGGTGAGAGGCAAGAGGGTGACTGTCCAGTGGTCCCCAAAAACAAGCTAGCACAGATACCTGAACCATCAGGGAGCTTAGAGTGAGACTCTTATCAAACACCTCCTAGAGAAATGACAAAAAAGGGCAATGCCACCCACCAAGGGGACAGATTCTGCTGCCACCACCATGCCTTGCACAGGCACTAGACATGAACATAACCTAGAGGCTGAAGTTCAGCATACTTTCAACAGCATTGAGATCGGATAGGAGGGTGCCAAAATGGTGGCATGAGAGGCGATGCTTTTGGACACGCTTTGCCCCACTTCTTACTGGCCTCTTGAGGTCATGTTCTCATGGTAAATGGAAAGGGGAAGGTCACAGAGTCTGCCTCCACAACTTTGACCCCTAAGCCGATGGTGCAGAAGTCTATAGCCCAGTTTGTGATCCTGTTGGTTGGGGAGTCATTTTCAATTTTGGCATCCCCACAGCAGTGTCTGTGGAGGCGAGCAGGGTCTCTCTCAATCCCAAACTTCAGGCAGCTCTGCTATGTCTAGGACTGCACAGGCTGCTGAGGTGAATCTGGGATCTGTCGAAAATATTTCCGCTGGCATGGTCTCAGTGGTGAAGGCTTCACCAGCAGCTATTTCTTCTCTAGTATTGGAGGGGAGAAGAGTGCCCTCTTTGTCAGCTGGACTGGCGGTAAATCACCTAGCTGCCATAACATTGGAAGTGCTCTAGGATGCCATTAAGAGTATAGATTCCAACCTTACAATTTTGCCTGGCAAATTTAAGTCAGATTTGGATTGTGTTAAACTCAAGGCAGCAAAGCAAGATCAAACTGAATCATCATGCAACTTGACTTGAGAGGCACAGATGATTCTCTTCAATCTGTGAGGTATTGCTCAGATCAAGGAAAGAGACTTTAGGAAAATTGATTTCCTGGAAAATCGTATTACGAAGAATAACTTAAGAAACCTCATCTTTCCTAAATGCCCTATCGTTCTTGTCAAAATGTTGCAAAGGTACTTTCAGGAAGTTTTTAAGATACCTGAGGAAGCTTTCCTCCTGTTGCTTGGGCCCAATATTTAACTGTAGCTACCATCTCAGTGGGTTCTTCTATTGGGCCCCTGGGAGCTGACAATTTCTGGAGACATCTTTAGAATCAATTACTGAAAGGACTACCCTTGTGGTGTCCAAAAAAAGAGCAGCCACTCTCGCAGATCAACAAGATACACAAAGGAGCAAAGAGTCTATGGCAGTAGGGAGTATAAGAAGTAATTAGTCCTTACCTGCTAATTAGTGCTCCTGAAGGAACTCCAGTCCAGTCCCTTGTCTTCTGGGTTGTGCAACCCTTCCAGCAGCTTGGAGGCTGAGCCCAACATCGCTTTGATGTTAGGGTATAAATACCACTGGCACCACCCACAGGCACCAGTAATCTATTGAAAAAGCAGACTGATAGAATGAAACTAACCTAACCATAACTTCATAAACATATAACCAATCAAACCAAAAGTTCCTTTTTTTTTTTTTTAAATCCCTCGCAGGGAAGATGGTAGCGAGGAGAGGGAGGAGGAGGAAGGAGAGGGAGGAGGAGGAAGGAGAAGGAGGCAGAAAGGAGGAGGCTTACCTGACCCCGCGTCCGCCCCCCACCCCTAGCAACTCCACCGGCTTCCGTCCTAATCGGACGCGGTGTTCGAGAGACCTCGCAGAGACTCCTTGAACTCCTCTTTGCTTCCTGTCTTCGGTCCTGATTTCTCCCTTCATGAAGTAATTCTGCCACTGAAGAAAAAACTGGGAGGGATCAGGGACTGGACTGGAGTTCCTTCAGGAACACTAATTAGCAGGTAAGGACTAATTACTTCTTCCTTATCTCTCCAGTCCAGTCCCTTGTCTTCTGGGATGTAACAGAGCAGTTCAAATCTGAGAGGGGTCCGCCATCCCGGACCGAAGTACGGCCTCTCTGAAATTAGCATCCACCACTGCCTGAACATCTAGCCTGTAGTGCTTGACAAAGGTACAGTCACAGGCGTGAATGACAAGGAAAGACAGTCTTTTATTAAACCAACGGCTGCCCGACACAGGCCGTGTTTCGTACCCTTCGTCAGGGGCTAGCCAGGCAAGAAATCTAAACACAAACATATAAAGCATCAGAGATAATGAAGGAACAAACCAACCAAGATTATGACCATATTATAAAGCACAAATGTTAAAACAATAAATATATGGTAAAATTAAACTAAAACAAACAAACTAAAACATAAAAAACAGAATAAAAAATTAATAGCATCATATACATACATAAATGATAAATGTAAAAAGGGGGGAACGATAGTGCTTGGGACCTGATGAGAATGTGCATAGAGCGGTTTGTTCACCCTGCTTGTTTTTTAATGTCTCCCTTGACTCACTCCTATTTGCTTTCAGTTTTAATTCCCCCTTCTCATAGCAACCCATGATTGTGTTAGATGCATTGGCAATTTATTCGTTTGCGTATCCTGTCTTTTTTCCTCCTCTCTCTGCATTCCTTGTTTGTTGATTTGATTTGATTTAGTGTATAATGTTTTGATGTATGGTTTTATTTATTCTATTATGTTTTATGAATTATCCTTATGCTTTTTAGCGTTAGCATATAGTCTAAATGTCTGCACAATACAGTGTGAAGTGACACTTGGTTTATGAATTACAACAGAGGTTAGTATTTTAGTTTAATTTATGCAGCTGCAGCTTCCCCTTTGTGCGGACCCCCGAACTGGATGAATAAGCGTTCGGACTTACGAAAGGGAGCTGTTTGAGCCAGATAACGTTTGTGCTCTACGCACGTCCAGGCTCCGAAGTTTCTCTTCTCCCCCATTCTTTCCTTTCCCGAACAAAGATGGAAGAGATACAACCTGGTTCACGTGAAAGGGCGAAATAACCTTAGGCAAAAAGGAGGGGACTGTCCGCAAGACTACCCTGTCCTTAAAGATGGAAAGAAAGGGAGGGTGAGCCGAAAGAGCTTGTAGTTCGGAGACACGCCTGGCCGAACAGATAGCCACTAGAAATACTGTTTTCAGGGTTAAATCTTTTAGGGAAGCCTTTCCCCCTGGTTCGAAGGGCTCCCTGGTTAACGCCTTCAACACGAGATTAAGATCCCATGGAGGAATTACTGACCTCTGTTGAGGCCATAGCCGCCTAACCGCTCGTAGGAACCTGCTAATGTCTGCGTGTTCCAATAAGGCTTTCCCCTTGACCTTACCCCGGTAACACGAGATGGCTGCTAGCTGTACCCGAAGGGAACGCGCCGCTAGACCCTTCTCAAATCCAGCTTGTAAAAACTCCAGGATTTCCAGAACGGAAGTTGAGAAGGGTCTCCTTCATTGTTCCTCGCACCATGCTTCAAATATCCGCCAAACCCTCATGTAGGAAAGGCAGGTTGAACGCTTCCGCGCGCTCAACAAGGTCAAAATCACCGATCCTGAATAACCTCGCTTCCTGAGCCGAGCCCTTTCAATAGCCAAGCCGTAAGCGAGAACCGATCCATGTGAGGCATCCGCACTGGCCCCTGCCGTAACAGGTCGTTCCTGCAGGGTAACCGCCACGGTCGATCGACCATTAGTCTCACCAAATCTGCGTACCATGGGCGCCGTGGCTAGTCCAGGGCTATGAGGACTACCAGCCCTTGGTGGGCTTCCACCCTCTGAATGACTCTCCCTATGAGAGCCCAGGGCGGAAAAACATATAGAAGGCCCTCCGAAGGCCACTCCTGGACCAGAGCGTCCAGGCCTTCTGACATCCTTTCTTTCCTGCGACTGAAAAATCGACTCGCCTTGGCCGATTGCCAACGAGCCATGAGGTCCATGATTGGAGGCCCCCAGCGGGCTACCACTTGCTCGAAGACCTCCTGAGTCAGTTCCCACTCTCTGTGGTCTATCTTGTATCTGCTCAGGTAATCGGCCGTGATATTGTCTATCCCGGCCACGTGCTGTGCCGATAGCGCTGACAAATGAAGTTCTGCCCACTGTAACAGGCTGTCTGCCTCTTCCTCTAAGGCCGGGCTGCTTGTTCCCCCTTGGCGGTTTATGTAGGCCACTGTCGTAATGCTGTCGGAGAGAACCGAGACAGCTCTCTGATGAACAAAAGGCTTGAGTGCTCTGAGAGCCAAGCTCACTGCCCGCAACTCTAGTCTGTTGATGGACCACTGGGACTCCCTTGGAGACCAGCTGCCCTGAGCGAACTGTCCCTCGCAATGTGCCCCCCAGCCGGTTAGACTTGCATCCATCGTCAGCTGTACCCACAGAGGAGTCTCGAGAGGCATTCCGCGATCTAGGTTCCCTGGGCAGAACCACCACTGAAGAGCCTTCCTGGTCTGGAGGGGACAGGGAAGTCGCTTGGACAAAGGATGCTGCTGATGGGACCAGCGCCGTAACAATGCCCGTTGGAGCGGCCGCATATGTGCTCTGGCCCACGGTACCACCTCTAACGTTGCCGCCATGGTTCCCAGCACTTGGAGGTAATGCCAGGCTAAAGGGTTCCGCCTGGCGAGGAAATGCGCCAAGAGGACTATTAGGGCGTCCGACCTCTGTTTTGGGAGAAACACCTTGCCCCTGCTTGTGTCGAACCTTGCCCCTAGGTACTCCATCTCCTGCATGGGTATCAATCTGCTTTTTGCTAGATTGATGACCCACCCCAGATCCTCGAGGACTGATATTACTCTGGCCGTTGACTTGCGACTTTCTGCTTCTGTCTTTGCCCGAATCAGCCAGTCGTCCAGGAAGGGATGCACTAGAATTCCTTCTTTTCGCAGCACTTCCGCCACCACCACCATAACCTTGGTGAACGTACGAGAAGCTGTTGCTAACCTGAAGGGTAGCGCCTGGAACTGAAAGTGCCCTCTTGGGACCGCGAATCTCATAAATCGCTGATGAGCCTTCCAGACAGGAATATGCAAATACGCTTCTGTCAGATCTAAGGAAGTAAGGAACTCCCCCCGCCGAACGGCCACAATCACCGACTTCAGGGTACCCCACTTCCAAATGGAAACCCTGAGACAGCGATTGATGTGTTTCAGGTCCAGGATCAGCCGAAAGGTTCCTTCTTTCTTCGGTACCACAAAATAAATGGAGTATCGACCCGAGCCGCGTTGGTCTTCGGGAACGGGAACCACCGCCCCGAGCGCTATAAGCCTTGTAAGAGTGTCTATCGCTGCTTTCTTCGCTGGCGATCCACAAGGGGACTGCACAAAGGATGGTTTCACTTGTTACGCGAATTCGAGAGCATAGCCCTCTCGGATCACTTCCAGAACCCATTGATCGGATGTGACTCGGGTCCAGGCGGACAGAAAAAACCTTAACTGACCCCCCACTGGGCAGAATTCCTCCCGGACCCCCGTTGCTTCATTGCGGTTTTCTGGACCCCGTAGAGGAGGAAGAGGCCCCAAATCCTCTACCCGCTCCGCGAAACCCCCTGAAACCTTGTCCTCTAGAGGAAAAACAGCCCCGAGAGAAGGGGTTAGACCTGGACTGTCGAAATCTGCAGAAGTCCCTTGTCTGACTCCTGGGGGGAGCTGGTGGACGGCTTTGCTTAGGTCTGTCCTCCGGAAGCCTATCTCCCTTAGACTCGCCTAGATCCTTCACTAGCTTTTCCAAATCTTCGCCAAATAGTAGTTTCCCCTTGAAGGGGAGTCGGCTCAGACGCGCTTTAGAGAAGGCGTCCGCTGCCCAATTGCGCAACCACAAATATAGTCGAGTTGCCACCACCGAGGCCATATTCTTTGCTAGGCTCCTGATAAGGTCGTACTGACTATCCGCCAAGAAGGCTGCTCCGGATTCCATTCAGGCCGCATCCTCCTGCGCGCTGCCTGCCAGGCTATCTGCCAGCTGCAGTTGTTGGGCCCATCTCAGACAGGCCCTCGATACCCAGGCTCCTGACACCAAAGCCTGCAAGGGGAGGGCACTAACAAAGGCTTGCTTCAGCAACGTGTCTAACTTCCTGTACTGGGCATCCTTCAAGGCCGCACTGCCCTCAATTGGAATAGTAGTCTTTTTTGTGACCGCTGAGACCGTGGCATCTACTTTAGGAGACTTTAGCAGTTCCTTGTCTGGGTCCGATAATGGGTATAGGCGAGCCATAGACCGCACCCCTCTCAGACTGGATTCCGGTTGATCCCATTCCTCTTGGATCATCTGCCGCACCACCCTGTGCACTGGGAAGACCCTTTGCGAGTTCCTGATGGCTTGGATCAAAGGATCCTCCAAGGGATCCTCCTCTACCGTCTTGTCCGCCTCTATATTGAGTACCTTCAGCGACTCAGAAATCAATGCAGAAAGTTCCTCCCGATGAAATACCCGCACTATTCGGGCATGATCTTACGGAATCTCTCCCTCTTCGAGCTCGTCTTCCTCTTCTCCTACCTCCTTGTCCGAGACCTCCTCTCCCCAGATGTCCAGTACCGGAGGCACCGGACATTCCTTGCCCAGTCTGGTGCGCTTAGAAGGGAGCTCCGAATCTTGCATCTCGGCCCTTGCCCTTTTGGGAGGTGCATTTGCCTGAGCCACCCCGGATCCTACCGCCCCCTGCTGGCGCATGCAATATGCCTTCTGAAGCAGGAGGATGAATTCCAGCAAGAAGAGTTCCCCTGCCCTTCCCTCCCCAGAGACAAGGGGAGGGGAGGGGGGGGGGCAGAGAGGTTCCGGGTAAATCCCTAGGAGGAAGCGGAGAGGAAGGGGATTCCCCCCCTACCTCCACAGGGTCCGCTGCCCCCTGGGGGTCTTGAGACATAGCCAACTGGATCTCTTGCTCAACGGAGACAGCCTCTGCAGTGCAACCCCTGCAGAACCCTGGATCCGATGCTGTGCCCCTCCTAGTGCCACAGGCTGGACACCGAGCCTTGCTGGGCATGTATGGGCCAACTTAGTTTAATCAGGAGATGCACTTGGAATGAAGAAAAAGAAAATAAAGCAATAAAATTCACAATCCCATACAATTGGATGCAAAATTTAAGGCAAACTATAACTTAGCAAGGGAAAATTTAAACTTAAACTAAATTAAATTAAAGGATCGTTGGGACAATAAGTACAGACATATACTTTCCGTTTGTCTGCTCATCTCCCCCTCCGAACACCGTTGTAAGAAAGACAGCTGGTTTTCCACGTGTGTGTAGGCCGTGGCCACGTGGAAACTGCCTGGCCTGCACAGAAAGTCTTACCGGAGTCCTCGGCCTGCACTCAGACCCCTCCGTGCTGAAAAACAGTGCCTTTACACCCGTTTTCGGCCCCGGGACTGCCTCCAGCGCTCAGCCCCTCCGCGGGCTTCGGCACGAGGCAGAAGACCGTCTGGGAGGCCACGGCGCCGCCTCAAGCGCTCAGCCTTTCTGCAGGCTTCAGCGCGAGGCGGCAGAGATCCAAGGTTAGAGTAGCTTCGTCGTGCGCGTGAGGGAAGAAACTTTCCTTTTTCTTTTTCCCCCGCGGTCTTTTTAAGGCTTCCTCCGTTCTGCTCCGAGCATGAGTAGAGAGTGAGGAGCAAGGCCAGAGGAGGGGGGGGGGAAGAAAGGATTCAGAACTTCTTAAAGGCACAGAGCCCTAAAAATAAAGAAATAAAGAAAATAAACCCCAAGGGAAAATAAATAGAAATAAAATAAATAAATACAATGGGAAAGGTAGAATCTCCAGTAAGTCCTTGGCTTACTGGGACCCTCCAGCTGCTTGGAGGACAAGATTACTGGTGCCTGTGGGTGGTGCCAGTGGTTTTTTGTACCCCAGCATCATCAAAGCGATGTTGGGCTCAGCCTCCAAGCTGCTGGAAGGGTTGCACAACCCAGAAGACAAGGGACTGGACTGGAGAGACGATAAGGAAATCCTTTATTGTAGAACCACCCCAATGCGTTTCAGCAAATGCCTTCCTCAGGAGGTTATAGCCTCAATAAAACAAGAACATTTATAAAAAGACAATCCTAAAAATAAAACTAAAGATAAAAGCAATCAAATGATAATAAATAAATAAAAGATGTACTAGGCAACATTTGTATTAGTAGTCATGCTAACATATCCATTCAATTCCATCTGTTGAAAAAAAAATACCAATACGATAAAAACAGCCGAAAAGCAAGAGTGTGAAAGTGTGACAATTAAATGTTATATGAATAAATAAAATGCTAACAAATAAGCAATAAAAACCAGTGAACCAATCTTCAATGAGCCAAACGCTCAAAGCAAGATTGCATAATGATATACTGTCATCTTTAAAATATTACAGAAATAGACTAGGAACGTCTAAAAACAAAATAAGACGGCAGAAGACAACATTATCCTAACCAAAGGCAATGATAAAAAAAGATCAGTGTGGGGATGAGGACGACAAAAACTTGACAGATAGAACCTAAAAATTATAATGGGACACTCACTCGTATATGCGTTGTAATGTTATGCTACATAAAACGCTAACATTGGGATCCTGTAAAGCAGTTACTTACCTGTAACAGGTGATCTCTGGGAACAGCAGGAATAAGTCTTCACATATGGGTACGTCGGTACCGACGGAGCCTGCGCGGGAACGCTCCCCAGCTTCCCAAAAAGGAAAGCTTTTGGGAGCATCCCACAGCGCCTGCGCGCTGCCTTCCCGCCTTTCCTAACCGCCTCTCCTCAGTTTGGTTTTAAAGCTGAGACAAAGAGAGAGAGAAAAGGAAAGATAGAAAGAGAGATACAACTCCTAGGGGAGGTGGGTGGGTTGTGAAGACTTATTCCTGCTGTTCCCAGAGATCACCTGTTACAGGTAAGTAACTGTGCTATCTCCAGGAACAAGCAGGAATGAGTCTTCACATATGGGGACTCCCTAGCTAGAGATGCCTGGGAGATCCCTCAGGTTATGAGACCCTGGGAAGGGCTCTACCTCCTCCTATGGACCTCAGGCATCCATTCTGGGAAGGAGGGCAGGAGTTGATTAAGAATGGAACAGGTGTTTGAGAACAGCCTGACCAAACAAGGCATCCCAGCGGGAGTCCTTGTCCAAGCAGTAATGGGCTGTGAAGGTATGAACAGAGGCCCAGGTGGCCGCTCGACAGATCTGGTCGATGGACACAGAATTTAGATGAGCCATAGAGGTGGCCATGGCCCTCACATTATGAGCTGTGACATGGCTCTCCAGAGAAAGGTTCTTACTCTGGTAGGCAAAAGAAATACACTGAGCAATCCAATTGGACAGTGTCCTCTTAGAGACTGGAAGTCCCAAATGAGGGATCAAAAGCAACAAAGAGTTAAGACGACTTTCTATGTTGCTGTGTCCTTTGTAAGTAAAAGGCGAGAGCTCTCTTACAATCCAGAGTATGAAGATTCCTCTCTGCACTTGATGCATGAGGAGCTGGAAAAAAGACAGGTAAATATACCTCTTGATTAAGATGAAAAGGTGAGACCACTTTAGGCATAAAGTGTGGATTGGTCCTAAGGACTACCTTATCATGATGGAATCTTGTATAAGGTGGATTAGCCACTAAGGCTTGCAGTTCACTGATGCGGTGAGCTGAGGTGACTGCAATGAGGAAAATAACCTTCCAGGAAAGAAATTTCAGGGAGGTGGTGGCTAAGGGTTCAAAAGGTGGCTTCATAAACTGACCAAGAACCAGATTTAAGTCCCATGCCACCGGAGGAGGTCTAATGGGAGGTTTAGTTAAAGTTAGGCCTCTCATGAATCTTGCAATAAGGATGAGAGGAAATTGGTTGTCCATTGATGGGCTTAAGGGATGCTGCAATAGCACTCAAATGGACCCTTACTGAATTCGTCTTAAGGCCTGCATTGGAAAGATGCAGGAGATATTCCAATAGAGAATTCAAAGGTAGTGCTAGAGGGTCGACCCTTCTCAGTACACCACATGTATCGATATTTCCTTCAATTCTTCTGCACCTTTAAATACCACTTCAGTCATGGGTAACATCCCTACATCTTCCTCAGTAAAGACCGAAGCAAAGAATTCATTCAGTCTCTCCGCTATCGCAAGCTTCTTCTCAAATTCTCTCTTTGCCTGCCTTATCAATGCCTTGCATTTGACTTGCCAGTGCTTGTGCTGTTCCCAGGTTTCGTCGTTTGGCTCTTTTTTCCATTTCCTGAAAGATGCTTTTTTGGCAACAGCCTCTCTGACCTCACCTTTAAACCATGCTGGCAGTTCTTTGGACTTCCTTCCACTTTTCTTAAAGCGTGGAATACAGCTGGTCTGGGCTTCCAAGATAGTATTTTT
The DNA here is from genome assembly GCA_033557465.1 of Ichthyophis bannanicus. Taxonomy (NCBI): domain Eukaryota; kingdom Metazoa; phylum Chordata; class Amphibia; order Gymnophiona; family Ichthyophiidae; genus Ichthyophis; species Ichthyophis bannanicus. Next base: position 311,511,047 of record CM066039.1, read on the forward strand.
CAACACCCCCCAAGCTTGATGTACGTCTTTAACCTTCGCAACTGCTCCTTTTAGTTTTTTCTTAACTGTTTTCCTCATTTTATCATAGTCTCCCTTTCGAAAGTTAAAAGGTAGTACTGTGGATTTCCTTACTATCCCTCCTCCACTAATTAAATCAAAGGCGATCATGCTATGATCACTATTGCCAAGTGGCCCCAACACCCTTATCTCTTGCACTAGATCTGGTGTTCCACTAAGGACTAGGTCTAATATGGCTTCCCCTCTGGTTGGTTCATGAACCAACTGCTCCAAGAAGCAGTCATTTATTTCATCTAGGAACTTTATCTCCCTAGCATGTCCTGACGTGACACTGACCCAGTCGATACCAGGGTAATTGAAATCACCCATTATTATTACTGCGCTGTAACTTTTGTTAGCTTCCTTGATTTCTTTGAGCATTTCATCATCCATTTGGTCATTCTGGCCAGGTGCTCGATAGTACACCCCCACTGCCATCGCCTTCCCCCTTTTATATGGAATTTCAATCCATATAGATTCTACAGCAGATTTTGTTTCCTGCAAAACTTTAATCCTTTCTGAGTCAATGCCCTCTCTAACATAGAGCGCAACCCCTCCACCTCTTTGATCAGCTCTATGATTACGATATAGTTTGTACCCAGGTATCACAGTGTCCCACTGGTTGTCCTCCTTCCACCATGTCTCTGATATTCCAATCATATCTAACCTTTCATTTAGTGCTATATATTCTAACTCTCCCATCTTATTCTTTAGACTTCTAGCATTTGCATACAAGCATTTTAGAGAATGTATTTTATTCATGTTAATTTGGCTATTGTTAGACATGGGTAAATTGGGATCTTTAAGCTCTGTCTGCTCCATACTTGAGGGCATTTGGGCTACTTTACTCTTTTGTGGAACCTCTCTGCTTTTGGTAGTATTCTTCAAGGATACATTCTTCCGAACCATCCGCTCTTGGGCGACTGTTGGCTTTCCCCTAATATCTAGTTTAAAAGCTGCTCTCTCTCCTTTTTAAAGGTTAATGCCAGCAGCCTGGTTCCATCCCTGTTAAGGTGAAGCCCGTCCCTTTGGAAGAGCCCCTCCATTCCCCAGTTCCTAACAAATCCAAAACCCTCATCTCTGCACCACTGTCTCATCCACGCATTGAGACTCCGGAGCTCTGCCTGCCTTTTGGGTCCTGCACGTGGAACAGGAAGCATTTCGGAGAATGCTACCCTGGAAGTTCTGGATTTCAACTTCCTACCTAAAAGCCTAAATTTTGCCTCCAGAACCTCCCTACCACATTTTCCTATATCATTGGTACCGACATGTACCAAGACAGCAGACTCCTCCCCAGCACTATCTAAGACCTTATCTAGGTGGCGCGTGAGGTCCGCTACCTTCGCACCAGGCAGGCATGTTACCAGGCGATCCTCACGTCCACCAGCCACCCAGCTATCTACATGCCTAATGATCGAATCACCAACTATAACGGCTGTCCTAACCCTTCCCTCATGGGCACATTTATTTATTTATTTAACAGTTGCTTATATACCGCTACCTTCCACAGATCAGGTGCGGTTTACAATGAACGAAAAATGAACAGAGTAATAGGTCTGTTTTACATGAAACATTAGTTAACTAGGTACAAATTTGCTAAATTTGCACATGGCCCTGAAGAAACTTCCTCGGTGCGAGAGGGTTTTACATCACCTGGAGGACAGGTCCTAGTTACAGGATCGCTTCCTGCCACACCAGGGTGATGCTCTCCTGTCACGTGACCTCTCTCCTCCATGGCAACGGGGGTGCTGCCAGACTGGAGGTGGGACTTCAGGACTATATCCCTGTAGGTCTCGTCTATGTACCTTTCTGTCTGTCTTATGTTTTCCAAGTCTGCTACTTTAGCCTCTAGAGAACAGACTTGTTCCCTGAGAGCAAAGAGCTCCTTGCACCTAGTGCACACGTAAGACCCTCTCACCAACTGGGAGAAAAATCATACATGTGACACTCAATGCAAAAGACTGGAAAGCCCCCATCCCGCTGCTGGACTGCTGTCTGCATCTTAGTTTTAAGTTTGTGTCTATATCTTTAAGTTCTTACTTACTAGGGGTTGCTATGGGTATTTATACCAATAAAACTGTACCTAATACGTTTAATATACCTTGTTCACCTGAAGCTTAATTAATCTCAGGTCCTTAGTGTATGACTGATTTGGGTAATGAGCTTCACCTGAAAGCACCTCCTGTCTTTTAAGATGTGTAAGTACCTATAAAGCTATGATTATCCCAGGGGAGGGAGGGAAACAACACTTATTAAAAGAGGGCTGCTACACAGTACCCTGTCTTGTGCTGCTGAGGTAAGCTAAATTCTGATTTGATTTAAAATTATAGCTCTTAGCTGCTGCTAGGCTCTAACTTCTTATGAAATTTAAACTACAAGCTCTCTGCTGGGTACTAAATTTAACCAGAAAGCTCTCTTCTGTGTGTTAAATTTAAACTAAAAGTACTTTGCTGTTACTTGGCCCTGAGGGACTATTAAATTTAAACTACAAGCTCTCTGCTGTGTATGAAATGTAACCAGAAAGCTCTCCTCTGTGTTTTAAATTCAAACTTTAATTGCTGCTACTAGGCCCTAACTGATCCAACAAATAAAACAGTGGGTTCACAGATTAAGTAGCTTTAATACAAAGAATTATTTTTAGAAAATTACCAGAAGTATATACTCAGTTGCAGATTTCTCTCAAGAAGTAACAGTCCCCCTTTCTAGTCCTTCAAGTCAGCGCAGAGGAAGGGCAAGAGCGGTGAGTTCTGGCAGTCGTGGATGGCATTTCGGCTGAAGGATCTGCAGGCCCCCCAGCTAACTTAGAGGCGACTATGGAACGGCGTCTCGACGATTTGGACAGACACTGCTACTTCTCATTTGGTTGTATCTGCTCCAGCATTGTTTAATTTACCACGCCCAAGTAAGATTATTCTTGACAGTATTTGGGACGCTATAACTATTATCTGACTACTTCTCAGCAGACATCTGGAATTATTGCCCGGGTGACTCAAGTGACTGGGGAGGTTGAGACGTTTCGTGCTACGATGGAGGTTTTCAAACAGACTATGCTGAGATTGTGCTAACAGATGGTACAAGTAGCAGAGACTGTATAATCTGTTAGCACAATCTCAGAGACTACATCGGCTTTGGTAAAAGATAATGTGTTACTTTGAGCACAATCTCAGAGACTACATCGGCTTTGGTAAAAGATAATGTGTTACTTTGTGCTAAAGTTGAAATTTTGGAAAATGCTGCCTGGGCCTCAAAATTTGAGGCTTTTAAATTGTCCCTATTCTAACGGGGTTTAGTCCAAATATATGGCAGAGGTGCTGCTGGTTTCTCAGGCATTGATGCCACCAATCTCTAAAGCGTTTTTCTTCTGGGACGTAAGAAGGGGCCAGTTGTAATGGCAGAAGGCAGCATGGACTTATTGAATGTCTCTGATTTAATAAAGTCTCCTGTGCAGGATTCTTTGAAACTTTTCTACTCTCTTGGTTACTTGTGCATTAGTCTCAGATAGAGACTGGCTCTTAAAATTATACTTTAAAAAGCGTTTGTGCCTTTTTATGGCTCTAAAGTATTGATGTTCCTGTTATTTCTAGGGAAACTCAGAAAAGGCGTAGACAATTTCTTATGTTGAAATCTGGGGTATTGCAATTAGGAGCTACCTTCTATTTATGTTTTCCTTGTAAATGTTTGTGTATAATTCCCAGAGATATGTCTTTTTTCACCCGAGTGACCTGTCAGCATTTGTCAGTACTAAACTGCCAGTTGTCATTACTGTTACATCTGTTCCAACTTCTGCTCCCACTGGTAGTAGTGGGGATGCATAAGTTGTGTATTACTGTTTTATGGGTTAGCCCCCATCTTCACGCATTCCTCTTACCTTTCAGTTGCAGGAGGTTCCCTGGGCCTCCTCTTGGTTTTCCTTAATGCCCCTTCCCTAATATGTGGGCTATAGGCTTGTTCTTGGTAGGTTCTATTTACCGGTATTTATCTTTTTCTTTTGATATTTTACCTTGAGGCTTCACCATTTAGACAGAGACAGACAGACATACAGAGCGGGCGGGTCTCTAAGTATCTTCCAAAATCTCCACGTCTATATTTTGTGGGATATTAATATACAATGAACTGATATCAAGAGCAATGAATTGATATCAAGAGTTACAAGTATCAAATGATCATTGTCATTTGAAAAACTCTTAACTGAAGCCCTGGGTCCTTGGTGCCTCCTTGCCGATTAAGGTAGACCACCATTGTGGCACTGTCACAAAGGACGCGAACCAACTGCTGGCGAAATAGCAGGAGAAAGTCTTGTAAGGCCAGGCGGACTGTTCATGCCTCGAGGTGGTTGATCATCCAGCTGGACTCCTGAGTGGACCTAGCTGCCCTGGGTCATCTGGTTCAGAAAGACAATGCGCTCCCCAGCCTGAGAGACTGGCATTTGTCATGAAGATAACCCAGTGTGGGCTCTCCAGAGGAATGCCCTTCAAGAAGTGGGCTGGAGTGAGCCATCAACAGAGGCTGCAGCGAAAGGCCCTGGGCAGAGAGAGACTAACATCGTACTCCTGTGTGACTGGAGACCAGCAGGATAGAAGTGCCCACTGCCAAGGTCACAGGTGTGCTCGAGCCCAGGGGACTAGTTCAAGTGTGGCTGCCATTGTCCCCAAGACCTGCAGATAGTCCCAGGGACGAGACTGAAGCAGGAACACCTGCAGATGAGCTGTCAACTTCCGAGTACGGTCCTCTGTAAGGAAGACCCGGACCTGGCAGGTGTCGAAGCGGGCTCCTAGGAAGTCCAGAGACTGTGAGGAACTAAGGCAGCTTTAGGTGTGACTGACCACCCATCCAAGGCGCTTGAGGAAGGAGACAACACTGGAAACGGCCTAGAGTCACCCCACATGTGACTTTGCCCTGATGCAGGGGTGGCTCTATAATGAGGCAAAGTGAGGCGGCCGCCTCAGGCGGCAAAGTCTTGAGGGCAGCAAAAAATGCCCCAAAACAGCCGCTTCACTTCGCCTTCAAAAGTTTAAAAAGAAAAGTGCACAAGTTGCTGCTGAGTCCGCTTCTCGGCAGCGGCATACTCACCCTCCTTTTCCAGGAAGCCGCAGCTCCCTGCCTCTTAGAGAACCGCAGCTGTGCTGCCATATGCAGTTTTAAATAGAAACGAAACTGGTGTGGAGCCTTCTCACCCCCATGAAGGACCCAGTGCAGCTTTATCCCGCCCCCAAAGGAAGTTACATGTAACTTCCTTTGGGGGCGGGACAAAGCTACACAGGGTTAGTCCTTCACAGGCGCAGGAAGGCTCTGCCACCTCCAAGGGGCAGAGGAGCTAGTGTACCAAGCATGCCGCTGCGGAGACCAATGGGAGAGCAGAGCAGAGCTGTCTGTAGTTAACGCATGTCGGCCTGCACCCATGGCATCAACTCCAATGTTGATGCATGGACCCCAGAACCTGTAGGTAAAAATACACCGACTGATCTCAGAGCTAAGAGCCGCCAAACCTGCTCTTGCAGTTTCCTCTGGCAAGAAAACAGTCCCCTGCTGGGTGATTTAATTGCACCCCGAGATAGAGGAGGGTTTGCAAAGGAGAAGATGGTTCTTTGCTGTATTTACCACCCACCCCAGATGTTCCAGGAGCTGAAGGACTCATCGAGTAGCCATCTGGCTTTCGATGAAGGACTTCGCTCAACTCAACCAGTCGTCTAGGTACGGGTGCACCAGCATGCCCTTCCTGCGGAAATGTGCTACTACCACTACCCATGATCTTTGTAATGGTTCGCGGAGCCATAGCAAGCCCAAACGGAAGTGTCTCAAACTGAAAATGTCCCATGGGAACCGCAAAGCGCAGATACTGCTGATATTCTGCCCAAATAGGAACATGCAAGTAGGCCTCCATGAGGTCGAGGGAGATGAGAAACACCCTCACCGCATGGCCACTAAGACAACGCAGGGTTTCCATCCGAAAATTAGGTATGCACAACACCCGATTGATATGCTTGAGGTCAAGAACGGAATGAAAGGACCCCTCTTTCTTGGGAACCACAAAGTAAATGGAACCACCACCCTCACCGCACTGGTCGACCGGCACGGTCCTTACCGGGCAGCAGAATCAACAGTTGTAGCATTTCGGAAACTGCCTTTGCTTTTATTGGCTCGTTGCATGGCGAGATGAGGAAGGCATCTCTCAGCAGAACTGCAAACTCTAAAACGTAACCCTCACGAATGACATCGAGCACCCATTGGTTGGAGGTTAGCTGGACCCAGGCTGGGTAAAAATGCTGTAGGTGGCCGCCGATCAGCATTAGCCCCACCTGAGCTCCCCTCACCTCACTGTGATTTCTTGGAGCCCACACCAGAAGCAGTGAATAAGCCCTTGCCATAACCCCTACCCCCTCAAAAGGAATGCCCCCTATTAGATAAGGCAGGCTTCTGGCAGGGTGCAAACCTGGTTGCCGAAAACCTCCAGAAATCCCTGGCACGCCCTCTCCCCGAGAACGCTGGCTGCTTCTGAGCTTTAGGATTGTCCTCTGGTAGGCGAGCCAGCTTGGACTCCAAGTCCTTTACCAACTTTGAGGGCTTCTCCAAACAGAAGTTTGCCTTTGAATGGCAGCCTACAAAGGTGTTGCTTGAAGGAGACATCTACTGACCAAGCTCTCATCCAGAGCAGGTACCGAGCGGCCATAACTGCCACCATACCATTGGCCAATGCCCTAAGAAGATCATAAAAGGAGTCTGCTATGTATGTGACTCCTGAGTCCATACAAATCCGCCTCCAGAAGAGCAGCTACCAGCCCCGCATCTTCTGCTGATAGACTCTGAATCCAACGCATGTAGGTCCTTGTCACAGAGGCGCCATAGACTTAAGCCTGCAATGCCAAGGCAATGGCCTCAAAAGCCTGCTTCAGCAGTGTCTCCGACTTCTTATCCTGGGGATCTTTCAACGCCACCCCACCTTCCAATGGGATGGTGGATCTTTTGGTAACAGCTGACACCACGGCATCCACCCTCGGGAGCAGGAAGCTCTCCCTTTCGCTAGTGGATATGGGGTAGAACTGCTGCATAGCTCTTGTGCTCCATGAGCCAGCCTCGGGGGAATCCCACTTGAGCTCGATCATTTGTTTCAATTCCCAGTGTACCAGAAAAGCCATCTTGGTCTTGTGAATCCCCTGGAGTAAGGGATCCTCCAACGGCAGATCAGCCATTGTCGCCTCCACTGACAGGTTCAGAGTTGTTAGGGAGTCAGTAATCAAGGCCAATAACTCCTCTCAGCGGAAGACTCTTACAATATTAGGGTCGTCCCCAGCTTGCATTGAATCCCCACGGGGCTCCAGTGGATCTGCCTCCAGGCCAGACACAGGGGGACACTCCAAAGGTTTCTCTGACCCCACAGAGTGCACAGATTACTGATCTTGATCGTCCTGCGTAACTAAAGACACCACCCCGAACCCTAGCAGAATCCAGGATTCCCAACTCGCCGCTCTGCTGCAGCGCCTGCCTGCTGCCGGAATCCTGCTGCTCCACCAGGCCCTGCTTAATGCAGTAAGCCTTGTGTAACAAGACAAAATCCAGCAAAACACAGCACTGCTGTAGCCATCCCTGCAGTCTCTGTTGTTCTTGCCGCTGTTCCGCAAACGCACCGGGGAAGGAGGAAATGTTCACCGATGGAAGTGACAAGATGGCCGTGGTTCCTACCAAAACGGTAGGAGCAGCGGTTGATGCCGCCGATGCTGTCAAGGTTTCTCCTGAAAGCACAACAGAGCAGTCACCGGTGACAGTGCTTTGGCGAGAGGTCCCTGCCTGGCAATCCTCAGCCTCACAGGCCCTACCTCTGTCAAAGGAATCTGCGGCTTCCACACCCCACACACATACTACTTTACCCAACAGCACAGCCTCCCTCAAGCTCCCAAATGACAGTTTCACACCCACGAAGCTAATGGAAGGCACGGGGAAAAAGAAGAGGAGGGGAAGAGAGGGGTTACAGTACTCATTCGGTACAGCAGCAAGCCCACAGCCCTCTGGCACACTGAAGGACATTGAAGGCTCGGATAATGGTCTGAACAGCACAGAGTAGAAGGAAATAATTCTCCCCACTCCTCCCAGGGCCCTACTGCTGACCAAATGGCCTCGGCCCCCTGGGACATACCCAGTCACCACAGCGCTGCTCTCCCAACTAACTACCACCAATTTGACACAGAAACTGAGTTGGAAAGCTGTCTAATATTACCAAATTCTTTTTTTTATCCCTTCCTAAAAGAACCCCCAGTCAGCCCAGGCTACCAGGGTTCCGTCCCATCTGCTGAAGACTGAGTTTACTGGCTCCTTATGTGGCGATATCACCAAAAGCTAGTGTGCTCAGTCTCCATCTGCTGGAAGAGGGACACAACCCACGAGTCTGGATTGGACTGTAGGGATGTCATGCATTGTGCTTGCTCTGAGCATTTTGTATTTGACAGCTATCCTTTGTGCCATGAGTTTGTTTCATTTGCTGCATGATGGAAGAAGCCTTATTGCTCACAGATAATGCAGAAGCTAGAATAAGGGGACTTGGAGTAGTGTCAGAGTTGCAGCTAATCCATTATTGGGAGGGTCAGACCATCAAGCTAATGGCTCCCGCAAGTATTTTTTTGTTTTTTTCTGCTCCAGGGGAGAAATTCTAAATCTGCTTTTTCACACTACAAAAAAATGCATAAAGTGGGAGTAACCTGCATGGAGCACCAGCTATAATCCTAAACACCTTGCTGGGCAGACTAGATGGGCCATGCTGATCTTTATCCAACATTATGCTACTTACCAGAGAGCCAGCTATTATTTGATTAGTCAGAATCGCTCCTCCCTTTCCCCGCCCCCCAGTAGTTACCCAACCAGATCGTCTTTTCCTTCACCGCTGCTTTTTTTGTGTGTTTCACTTATTTTTGTCAAAAATAAATTATGCTAAAGAGCTAAAAACAACCCCGCTGTCAGCTGATGGATAAAACAGACTGAGAAAATTGTGTCAGGAACATGAGGATAATCTCTCATGCATGTTCAAAAAACAACCTTATGGAATTTTTCTGAGCTCTAGAACAGTCAGCTATTTCGCACCATCAGATTATATCACCCCTGTGTGGCTGACATCTTTCTTGCCCACGGAGAAAAGGCAATGTTCCCTTCAAATCCAGCATAAACAGCAGGATGTGTGACTCTCTTCCTACCTGGCAGATCTGTTACTGTACTAGTCTGTAAGTGATATATCGTCCGGCTGTTTCACTGGGTCTAATAATCTTCACTACCTAAAACAGGAGAGAAATCAGCATGAATAGGTGTGCCACATGACAATGAACACAGTGGTATGGCTAGGTTTTCTGGAGATCAATCTGGGAAAGAAAGATCTAGGAAGCATGTCTCTGGAAAGGACTGTTCAAAAAATAATACATATGGTGCAATTAGGCCTTTCTTGCTAATTGATGTTCCTTGAGTGACTCCAGTCCAGTCTTGCACCTTACCAGCAGCTTGGAGATTGAGCATGTCTTAATTGATGACATCGGGGTATATATACTGGTGGCACCTCCCACCAGAGCCAATATCCTATTGACAAAGCAGACTCACAAAAGCAACAATTTAAGAAAACCAAATGCAACTATCTTCAATGTAACTCACCCCCTGGCAGAAAACACTCCCCTGCCTGAGAGAAAGATTGCTTACCACATGTGAATGCTTCTACTTCTGAAACAGTCTGATAACTCTCAACACCATCAAGATGTGCTCCAAAAAGGCCCCTTGCTATACCTGCCATTCAGGCCTTTGCATCTCAAATTCAGCCTCGGCCAAGACTATGTGTTGACATTCTTCAGGATCGGAGCTAGTCATTTTACAAAGGAAAAGAAAAATTCTCTGGATGGGATCAGGACTGGAATGGAGTCACTCAAGGAACATCAATTAGCAAGTAAGGCCTAATTTCACCTTCTTTATCGGTCCTCCAGTCCAGTCCCGCACCTGTGGGATGTACTATAGCAGTACTGAAGTTGGGAGGGACCCACAAGACCAGCCTGAAGAACCGCAGTTCCAAACCACGTATCCCTGCTGCTTGCACATTCAGCCTATGTTTGAAGAAAGTATGTAGGGACAACCAGGTTACCACCCTGCAAAAATCTCCAGGTGGAACTAACCGTGACTCAGCCCATGATGTGGCCTTCACTTGGGTTGAGTGTACCCTCAACCCAATAGATACCTGTTTGCGATACAGCAAGTACGCCGAAAATATTGCCTCACACCCCCATCGGGATACAGAGGCTTTTGAAGCTGCTTTACTGTTGCACAATTCTCCATACAAAATGAACAACCGATCCAAAACATCTAAAAAACTGTTCTTTAAATACCATAAAATTATAGACATCCAAACAGTGTAGAAAGGGATCCTTCTCCTTTCCCCATACACCAGAAAAAACTGGGAGCGTCACTGCTTGGTTCAGATGAAACACCGACAGCACCTTAGGAAGAAAAGGAAACGGCCTAAGAACCACTTTCTCCTTTGCCAAGACCAGAAGGGGCTCCCTACACGATAGTGCCTGCAACTCTGATATTCTTCTAGCCGAACAAATAGCCACCAGAAACATTGTCTTCAACATAAGATCTTTTAAAAGTTCAAGGCCCTAAGGGTTTAAACTGAGGTTCTGTTAGGACAGACAACACTAAATTAAGGCCTCAAGGAGGCACCACCATCCGCAGCAGCAGATGTTCCTGCTTTACCACTCTGAGAAATCTGACCACATCCAGATGTGCCATTAGAGATACCTTTGACCCTTCCCTGGTAACAAGAGATAACCGCGACTTGCACCCAGAGGGTGTAACACGCTAAACAGTTGTCAAAACCTGTGTGCAAAAAAGGCAAGCACCTCCAGCACAATAGCAGACAGTGGGCAACAGTGGCTCCGCTCACACCAGTCCTCGAAAACTCTCCACACTCTAATGTAAGTAAGTGATGTAGAGCACTGCTGGGCTTTCAACAACATGGAAATTACCGGAGCCAAATAGTCCCGTCTTCTTAGCCTTCCCTGCTCAATAGCCAAGCTGTAAGCGAGACTTGATCTACCTGCGGCATCAGAATCGGTCCTTGAGCCAACAGATCGCGCCACACCGACAACCTCCACACCAGATCAGCATACCATGGGTGCCGAGGCCAATTGGGACCTATTAGCAGTACTAGCCTTATCAGTACCCATGGAGGAAACACAGAGCAGCCCTTCCATTGGCCACTTCTGCACCAATGAGTCGAGTCCTTCCAACATTGGTTCTCTTCATCTGATGAAAAACTGTGCCACCTTTGCTGACTCACGTGTTGACATAAGGTCTAAATATCGGTGGACCCCATACCTCCTGACAAGGCGAGCACACACAGTGTCATTGAGCATCCATTCCCCCGGGTCAATTCATACCCGGCTGAGGTAGTCAACTGCCACAATGTCCTTTCCTACCACTGACAAAGCCTGCAGATTCTCCTCTGCACAGGCTAATAATGGTGCTGCTTCTTCCTCTAAGTTCACACTGCTCGTTCTGCCCTGTCGATTGATATAAGCCACCGTCGTGGCATTGTCTGAGAATACTCACGCTGCCTTGCCTTAAAGTTGAGATTGGAACCACTACAATCCCAAGAACACCGCTCCCAACTCGAGATGGTTGATTAACCAAGATGACTGCTGAGGATCCAATGCTTCTGTGCGATGTGACCCTCGCAATGAGCTCCCCACCCCATAAGACTGGCATCTGTCGTTAAGGGAACCCAAAGGGGACTCTCCAGAGGCATGCCCATCTGAAGATGGTCACACAGGAGCCACCACTGGAGAGATTGTAAGCTCTGACGAGCAGGGACTGTCTCCTACATGTCTGTACAGCGCTGCGTACGACTGGTAGCGCTATATAAATGCTCAATGGTAGTAGTAGTAGTAGTAGATCTCTGTACGCTCGCTGGACAGGGTAGGGGAAGTGACAGCGGCAGCTGCTGTGCCGATCACCTACGCAATAAGCTCCTTTGCAATGGGCACATGTGCGCCCTTGCCCATGGCACAAGCTCTATGGTTGCTGTCATGGACACCACCACCTGAAAGTAATGCCACGCTGTTGGAGCCTTCCTGGTCCGAAATCGTCAGATCAGTCCTTGCAATGTTCTCACTCAAGCCTCCAGCAAGGACACACGCCCTGCCTTTAGCGGAAACCTGGCCCCCGGGTATACCAAGTTCTGCAAGGGCCGGAGCCAACTCTTTGAGAACTTTATCACCCATCTGAGATGCTACAAGTACACGATCACCCTCGCCGTGACCTGCTGACTTTCTTCTTCCAATTTTACCCAAATAAGCCAGTCATTCAGGTAAGAATGCACGAGAATCCCTTCTTGCCATAGCCCAACCGTGACCACCACTATTACCTTTGTGAACATGCAGGGCGCAGTCACCAGTTTGAACAGAAGTGCCTGAAAATGGAAATGCCCCATGGGCACCACAAACCGCAGGAACCGATGGTGTTCTGCCCGAATCGGTATGTGCAAGTAAGAGTCCGTCAAGTCAAGAGAAGTCAAGAATTCATCCACCCCGACTGCCATAATCACCAACCAGAGTGTCTCCATGTGGAACAGAGGCACTCTGAGAAACCGACTGATGTGTTTTTGAGATCTAAAATGGGAAGGAACCCTCATGTTTGGGAATGATGAAAGAGTACTGACCAAAGCTGCACTGGCTGTCCAGCACCTGTGACACTGCATGAAGGTCCAGAAGCCTTTTTAACGTCCCCTGTACGGCCTCTCGATTCAGAAGAGCCTTGCATGGGGAGAGTACAAAAGGTATCTGCAAGAGGGCACGTGAACTCCAATGCATAGCCCTCTCTGATAACTTCCAATAATCATTGGTCAGATGTAATCTGCACCCATACAGGGTCCTGCAGCAGACCCCCTATGGGTACCACCCTTGAGTGGCTGACCCTCGCTTCAGTGGAACTTCTTAGGAGTCATGGGAGTGGAAGAGAAGAATTTTTTTTACCTGCTCCCCTGAAAGGACTGCCCCCCCCCTCCCGAAGCAAACGTGCCCATCTGATATGGCGCAAAGCGTACTGATCAAAACAGTAGATAGCTCGTTGCTTGTCCCCGCTGTGGAATGGAGGACCAGACTGACTTCTGTCTGCTGGCACCCTTTTTATTCTCCCAAATCCTTCACCAACTTATCTAGGTCTTCTGCGAATAGAAACTTTTCCCGAAAGGGTAACTTGCTTAAACATGACTTGGATGATATATCTGCTGAACAATTTCTGAGCCACAGATAGCGATGTGCTGCTACCATACTCTTGGATAGTAACATAGTAAATGACGGCAGATAAAGACCAGTATGGTCCATCTAGTCTGCCCAGTAAGAAGGCAAGAGTAGGTGCACCTGCCGCTCTGTGCAGGCCACCCCTCCCCATGTGTTTTAGGGGTGAACCCACCACTCCATGTAGGACACCCCCGTATGTTGAGAAATAAACTCTGATCAAATCATAAAAGGCACCAGCAAAATAAGCGGGATCTGAATGTAACTTGGCTGCCTCTGCTGGTTGCTGATGAGAACTTCCTATGGACTTAATAAGCCCCTGCACCCATTGTAAGCTACAAAAGCACCACAGACTGATGCTTGTAGGATAGGGCGTTGATATCAAAAGCTTGTTTAAGCAGGGCTTGCACCTTCCTATCCTGCACATCCTTCAGTGCCGAACTACCTTCCTCCAGAATAGTAGTTTTCTTAAATCACAGCAGAAACTGTGGCGTCCACTTTTGGGGACCACAGGAGTTCTCTGTCCTTTCCTTAAAGTGGGTACAGACATGCCATAGTTCGCATTCCCTTTAACGCAGCTTCTGGCATGACTCATTCATCCTGGATCATCTGTCTGATCACGCGGTGCATAGGAAACACCGTCTGCGTCTGGAAAAGGGGCCCCCGCTTCCATACTGAGGGACTTCAAGGAGCGAGTAATCAACGCCGCTAGCTCCTCTCTGAAAAACACATACCAACTGTGACTCCTCTGCTTGGAGAATCTCTCCTTCCTCCAGCTCAAGCTTATGTGTCCCTTCCTGTTCTACTTCAAAACTTTCTTCCTCCACAGACTGAAGGGAGCCCCCCTCACCCCAAGGGTCCTCCTCCATCCTTCTACTAGGCCCTGGCTCTCCCGAGTCCCTGACCTCAGAGGGTGATCCTGGCCAAGCCCGTTTTAGCTCTTGTACTCATACGCTGCCAGGCATTTCTCCTCACTGCCTTAAGCAAAACATCCATAAGAAGATATGCCATACTGGGTCAGACCAAGGTCCATCAAGCCCAGTATCCTGTTTCCAACAGTGGCCAATCTAAGTCATAAGTACCTAGCAAAAAATGCAATGTGTGCCTTCGAGTCAGTCCCGACTCCTGGCGACCCAGAAGCTCCTGAGTTTTCTTGGCAGTGTCACCGGAAGTAGATTGCCAGGCCTTTCTTCCGAGGCAATGGAGGGTCAAGTGACTTGCCCAAGGCCACAAGGAGTGCTAGTGGGAATCAAACCCTGGTTGCTTGGTTACCAAGCCAGTGTTCTAACCACTAGGCTACTCCTCCACTCCCAAGTACCTAGCAGTCTCCCCAAAAGACACAGGTTCCTCAATGCTTGTATTGGGTCAAGCAGTGATATCCCAGGTCCCTTTTAATAATGGTTTATGGACGTTTCCTCCAGGAACTTGTCCAAACCCTATGCAGGAGGACAAGTTCTAGTGCAAACACACCCGGCAACTCCCCAGGCTTTTCCTTCGCTGGAGAGCATTGTGAGGGCTTTGCAGACTTTCCCCAATTTCTTCTTTGTGACCTGTGCCATGGGAGTCGAGGTTTCATTATTTCCTTCTCCTGCTGCAGCCTGCGCCGCCAAAACTGGTACCCCGCTAACTTCCATAGTCTGAGAAGTGTCTGCCATCTTCCCCAAGTGATCTGGCATACTTGTCCCCCTTCCCTAGAGGAAGCCTTCCTCTGCTGACCTGGCCTCTGCCTGCTACTGCAGAATCCAGCTCTAGATAGCGAGTCTCTGTGTGAGCCACACGCCAAACATGTGCCCTTAGGAGGCATTCCTTGTTTGTTTCTTCTAATTTCTCTCTTTCGCCATATGCCTCACTTTTCCCTCGTTTTACTTTATAACACCAAAAATTCAGCCATAAGCTAAGCCACAACTTTTACTACCTACACTCCTTGTGGGTTTCTTCATTTATTTTTTTTTAAACAATGCACCTAGCCAGAAGAAATTAAAAAAAAATAAATAAATAAAAAAGTGAATGCAGCTACCCTGAAGTCCAACCCTGCTTAGCTGCCTGCTTTTTACCTCCCAAAACACAGCCATTCGCTGATATCAAACAACTTCTTTAAAGGCAAACAAGAATACAAAAAGAAAATTAACTTGGGGTCCCAAAATGGCACCCGTTCCCATGCTAAGCGGGAAAACACCAAAAAGCCTGGCTGCCTTAAAATGGCAGTTCCTGAGCTGCCCCTAAGACTGCACTTACCTTCGGACAGCTGAGAAATACGATGCCCCTGCAATCCTGACATGACGCTTAGCTGCAGGCAGAGCTGTGGCGGCACTGGGAGTGCTCATAAGAGGAAGTGTGATGACAGCTGCTACCCAATCCTCCACAGGTTCAGAACAGCCACGGGAAAGGCCACAGAAGTGATCCTCTCACCACCGGAGTGCTTTCAGCCTGTTTCTACCCAACCCTGCCCAGGAGCCTACCAGACTTTGCCCCAGCAAATCTGTTTAGTGCCTTGCTTCCTCTGAAACCCTTCTGCCTCTTAAAAGGGAGTCTTCCTTTTATTTTTTTTTTTTTTGAAACTTTAAGCAAGGAGTTCTGCTTCCTCCAGCCCCACAGTTAAAGAACAATTTTACTCTTTTTTTCTGTTAGACAAACTATCCTTATCTGTTCCTCTAGTGCAGGGGTTCTCAACCCTGTCCTCGGGACCCACCTAGCCAGTCGGGTTTTCAGGATAACCACAATGAATATGTATGAGAGAGATTTGCATACACTGCCTCCAGCTGCTTGGAGACTGAGATACTTGCTCTAGAAGGTGCCACTAATATGTATACCCTGATGTCAATCATGACATGGTTCAGTCTCCAAGCTGCTGGTGAGATGACACTACCCACAGGTGCGGGATTGGGGGAACAATAAAGGAGAGCTTGTGATTTCCTTAAGAACACTCGCCTTCGTTTTCACTTACTCCAAATAAAAATAGAAATTTCACTTACCTGGTAATTGTTGTTCCTTGAGGAACTCTAGTTCAGTCCTCCACCTCTGGGTAGTGCACCACCTCCTGCAGCTTGGAGACTGGGCATGTCAAATTTGTGACATCACTGGATGTATCCTGCTGGTCTCTCCCATCAGCCCCAGTGAACTATTGACAAAGCAGACTCAAAGGAGCAACAAATAAGTAGCTAAATCATGAATTACAACTTTAAACGTAACCATTAACTTTTAAAACTAAATCTCCCTAAAAATCAGGGGAAAAAACACCTCCTTCTTACTCTGATCTGGGGGGGAGAAGAAACGGCAAGACAGAAAGGAAGAAAGAAAGAAGACATAGAAAGGTCAGAGCGAAAAACACTGCGGAATCCGTAATACCCAAAACCATTACACTCTTAAGGCACGAGAAAACTCCCCCCCAACTGATGGCCAACTGCTGAATCGATCACCCCCGGGCGGGATTGAGGACTGAACTGGAGTTCCTCAAGGAACAATTTACCAGGTAAGTGTAATTTCTATTTCCTTATCGTTCCTCCAGTTCAGTGCTCCACCTCTGGAATGTAGCAGAGCAGTAATCATTGGGAGGGACCTTTCCACCCAAATCGCAGTACCGCCGACCCGAAACAGGCATCACCCGCCGCTTGCACATCCAGGCAATAATGCCTGCTGAAAGTACGGAGAGACGACCAAGTCGCCGCCTTGCAAATCTCCACAGGCAGAACCAAACTGTGCTCCGCCCACGACGTCGCTTGCGCCCTAGTAGAATGAGCCTGTATGCCATCCGGTACCAGATGGCCTTGCAAGATATACGCTGACGCTATTGCTTCCCAGACCCATCTGGAAATTGAAGCTTTAGCTGCTGCCTCCCCTTTACGGGGGCCTCCAAAGAGAATGAATAGGCGGTCTGACTTACGAAAGGACTCCAAAACCTTCAAATATTGACGCAGAGCTCTCTATGTCCAATCGACGTAGACTACGGTCTGATACGCCTTATGCTGAAGCCACCAATACTGGCAACGACACCGATTGATTCATGTGAAAATGCGAAACTACCTTAGGCAAAAACGACGGAACAGGACACAACACAACCTTTTCCCTAGAAAAAAAGACAAACAGTTCTCGGCAAGACAACGCCTGCAGCTCTGATACTCGCCGAGCAAATAGCTACCAAAAACACTGTCTTTAAGGTCAAATCCTTGACTGAAGCCTGTGATAAGGGCTCAAAAGGGTTCCCTAGTTAACGCTCCTAACACCAGATCGAGGTCCCACGGAGGCACCACTATTCTGTGAGAGGGCTGTATTCTAGAAACTGCTTTTAGAAAACGCACCACATCGACATGAGAGCCCAAGGGAACTCCATGGACCTTGTCTCTATAGCAAGCCAGAGCTGCCAGCTGGACTCTTAACGAGCTAGCCGCCAAGCCCTTATCAAAACCGTCCTCTAAGAAACTTAATACCAAAGGCGCCGAAACCGTGGCAGCACGGACCCATTGCCGAACACCAGTCATAAGAACATAAGATATGCCATACTGGGTCAGACCAAGGTCCATCAAGCCCAGTATTCTGTTTCCAACAGTGGCCAATCTAGGTCATATGTACCTAGCAGTTTCCCCAAGAGTCAAGTTCCACAATGCTTGTACTGGGTCAAGCATTGATATCTTCGGTCACTTCTTAATAATGGTTTATGGACCTTTCCTCCAGGAACTTGTCCAAACCTTTTTTAAACCTAGCTACACTAACAGCCTTTACTACATCCTCCGGTAACAAATTCCAGAGTTTGATTACACGTTGAGTGAAAAAATATTTTCTTTTATTAGTCTTAAATAGTTTACCCTGTAGCTTCATTGCATGTCCCCTAGTCTTTCTATATTCTGATAAGGTAAACAATCGATCTACGTTTACCCGTTCCACTCCGTTCATTAATTTATAGACTTCTATCATATCTCCCCTCAGCCGTCTCTTTTCCAGGTTAAAGAGCCCTAACCTTTTTAGCCTTTCTTCATAGGAGTATCCTTCCATCCCCTTTACCATTTTGGTGGCTCTTCTCTGTACCTTTTCTAAAATCGCTATATCCTTTTTAAGATACGGCGACCAGAATTGCACACAGTATTCAAGGTGCGGTCTCACCATGGAACAATATAGAGGCATTATAATATCTTTTGTTTTATTTTCCATTCCTTTCCTTATCATACCTAGCATTCTATTTGCTCTCTTGGCCGCCGCTGCACACTGGGCTGAGGGTTTTAACATGGCATCCACAATGACGCCTAAATCTTTTTCCTGGGTGGTGGTTCCTAATGTGGAACCTTGCATCGTGTAACTATAGTTTGGGTTGTTCTTCCCTAGGTGCATAACCTTGCACTTGTCCACATTAAATTTCATCTGCCATTTTGATGCCCAGTCTTCCAATTTATCAAAATCCTCTTGCAATTTTTCACAATCCTCTTGGGTTTTAACAACTTTAAATAGTTTTGTGTCATTTGCAAATTTGATAACCTCGTTATTCCACTTTCCAGGTCATTTATGAATATGTCAAAAAGCAGCGGACCCAGCACAGATCCCTGGGGTACACCACTATTCACCTTTCTCCATTGGGAAAATTGGCCATTTAGCCCTACCCTCTGCTTTCTATCTTTTAACCAGTTCCTGATCCACAATAGTACACTGCCTCCTATCCCATGACTCTAGTTTTGCCAAAAGTCTCTGATGAGGGACCTTGTCCAAGGCTTTCTGAAAGTCCAGATACACAATATCAACAGACTCACCTTTGTCCACCTGTTTATTCACTCCTTCAAAAAAACATAACAGATTAATAAGACAAGAGCTTCCTTGTCTAAAGCCATGTTGGCTGTCTCCCATTAGGTTGTGACTATCTACATGCTGAGTAATTTTATTCTTTATGATGGTTTCTACCATTTTTCCCGGTACTGACGTCAGGCTCACCGGTCTGTAGTTTCCCGGATCACCCCTGGAACCCTTTTTAAAAATTGGTGTTACATTGGCGATCCTCCAATCTTCAGGTATTAGAGATGATTTTAATGATAGTTCACAGATTACTGATAGCAGTTCTGCAATCTCATATTTCAGTTCTTTCAACACCCTTGGATATATACCATCCGGCCCAGGTGATTTGCTACTCTTCAGTTTATCTAATAGTTGTAAGACATCTTCCCGATGTATCGATATTTCCTTCAATTCTTCCGCACCTTTAAATACCACTTCAGTCATGGGTAACATTCCTACATCTTCCACAGTAAAGACTGAAGCAAAGAATTCATTCAGTCTCTCCGCTATCGCCTTGTCGCCTCTTAGTGCTCCTTTAACCCCTTTATCATCTAATGGACCAACTGACTCTCTCACAGGTTTTTTGCTACGAATGTACTTGAAAAGGTCTTTATTTCGCGTTTTTTGCTTCCGCAGCAAGCTTCTTCTCAAATTCTCTCTTTGCCTGCCTTATCAATGCCTTGCATTTGACTTGCCAGTGCTTGTGCTGTTTCCAGGTTTCGTCGTTTGGCTCTTTTTTTTCCATTTCCTGAAAGATGCTTTTTTGGCAACAGCCGCCTCTCTGACCTCACCTTTAAACCATGCTGGCAGTTTTTTGGACTTCCTTCCACTTTTCTTAAAGCGTGGAATACAGCTGGTCTGGGCTTCCAAGATAGTATTTTTCAACACCCAAGCTTGTTGTACGTCTTTAACCTTCGCAACTGCTCCTTTTAGTTTTTTCTTAACTGTTTTCCTCATTTTATCATAGTCTCCCTTTCGAAAGTTAAAAGGTAGTACTGTGGATTTCCTTACTATCCCTCCTCCACTAATTAAATCAAAGGCGATCATGCTATGATCACTATTGCCAAGTGGCCCCAACACCCTTATCTCTTGCACTAGATCTGGTGTTCCACTAAGGACTAGGTCTAATATGGCTTCCCCTCTGGTCAGTTCATGAACCAACTGCTCCAAGAAGCAGTCATTTATTTCATCTAGGAACTTTATCTCCCTAGCATGTCCTGATGTGACACTGGCCCAGTCGATACCGGGGTAATTGAAATCACCCATTATTATTACTGCGCTGTAACTTTTGTTAGCTTCCTTGATTTCTTTGAGCATTTCATCATCCATTTGGTCATTCTGGCCAGGTACTCGATAGTACACCCCCCACTGCCATTGCCTTCCCCCTTTTATATGGAATTTCAATCCATATAGATTCTACAGCAGATTTTGTTTCCTGCAAAACATTAATCCTTTGAGTCAATGCCCTCTCTAACAGAGCGCAACCCCTCTACCAATTTGATCAGCTCTATCATTACGATATAGTTTGTACCCAGGTATCACAGTGTCCCACTGGTTGTCCTCCTTCCACCATGTCTCTGATATTCCAATCATATCTAACCTTTCATTTAGTGCTATATATTCTAACTCTCCCATCTTATTCTTTAGACTTCTAGCATTTGCATACAAACATTTTAGAGAATGTATTTTATTCATGTTAATTTGGCTATTGTTAGCTGGACAGTGAAAACGATAGACAGGAAGAAAATTGATGCCTTTGAATTATGGTGCTGGCGGCGAATACTGTGTATACCATGGACTGCCCGAAGAGCAAACCAGTCGGTACTAGAGGAGATCAAACCTAAAGCTTTCTTTAGAAGCTCAGATGACAAGACTTCGACTTTCATACTTTGGACACATCATGCGAAGAGAGAGATCATTAGAGAAAGACATTATGCTTGGCAAGATAGGTGGTCAACGCAAAAGAGGAAGGCCAGCAATGAGATGGATTGATACAATAACAGCAGCCACGGGTACCAGTCTGTCAACAATGAGCCGCCTGACTGAAGACCGAACACAATTGAGGATAGCTATCCAGAGGGTCGCCATCAGTCGACTCCGACTCGACGGCACTTAACAACAACAGACATGGCTAAATTGGGATCTTTAAGCTCTGTCTGCTCCTTACTTGAGGGCATTTGGGCTACTTTACTCTTTTGTGGAACCTCTCTGCTTTTGGTAGTATCCTTTAAGGATACATTCTTCCAAACCATCCGCTCTTGGGCGACTGTCGGCTTTCCCCTAATATCTAGTTTAAAAGCTGCTCTATCTCCTTTTTAAAGGTTTATGCCAGCAGCCTGGTTCCATCCCGGTTAAGGTGAAGCCCATCCCTTCGGAAGATCCCCTCCTTTCCCCAGAATGTTCCCCAGTTCCTAACAAATCCAAAACCCTCATCTCTGCACCATTGTCTCATCCACGCATTGAGACTCCGGAGCTCTGCCTGCCTTTTGGGTCCTGCACGTGGAACAGGAAGCATGTCGGAGAATATACGGCACATTCGTACATATGCTAGTGATGTGGACCGCTTTCTGGCCCAAAGCAAGGTCGCAATAACGGCTCCTGAATAACCTTTTTTTCTTTAACCTCGCCCTTTCAATGGCCAGGCCATAAGCAAGAACCGATCCACCTGAGGCATCCGTAGCAGACCCTGCATCAGATTCTCCGTTACCAGCATCCTCCAAGGATCTCCGTCGAGAAGCCGGACCAAATCGGCATACCACAGCCATCTCGGCCAATCTAGTGCCACTAACAGCACCCTGCCCGGATGAGCTTCAATGCGCTGAACCACTCGACCTATGAGCGCCCACGGAGGAAAGACAGAGGAGACCGGATGTCAGCCAAAAGTTGCATCAGGGCATCGATCCCTTCCGACATAGTCTCTCGCCTTCGGCTGAAGAAGCGATTCGTCTTGGCCGAGTAAAATGTCGCCATGAGATCCATGATCGGCGTCCCCCATCTGTGGACTATCTGAGCAAACACGTCTGGATGCAGCTCCCATTTCCCGGCATCCACCTGGACTCTGCTGAGAAAAATCTATCACACTGTCCGTTCCCGCGATGTGTGCCGCCGAGATCACCTGGATTCAAGGCTACACCCAGACGAACAGCACTTCTGCTTCCTCTTCCATGGCAGTGCTTCCCTTCCGCCCTGCCGATGGATGTAGGCCACTGTCGCGGAATAGTCCGACAGCACTTGCACCGCCCATAGCTCCAGACGGCTGATCGACCACTGGATCTCCTGGTCGCTCCAAGTCCCTTGAGTGAAGAGATCCCCGCAATGTGCTCCCCAATCGGAGAGGCTGACATCTGTCAGCACCAGAAGCCATTGCGGTTGCTCTAGGGGCAAGCCCGCCTCCAGATTTCCTGGGAAAAGCCAAAACTGGAGAGACCGCCTGACTCGAAGAGAATAGGGGAGACATTTGCTCAGGACATTGTTTTGATGAGACCAGCGCCGCAACAATGACCTCTGCAACGGGCACATGTGAGCTCTGGCCCAAGGAGCCACCTCTAGGGTTGCCGCCATTGTGCCTAGCACCCGAAGATAGGTCCACGCTGATGGCGCCGTAATGGACATGAATCTGCACACTAATTGTCGAAGAGCTTGCGCTCTACGGTCCGGCAGGAACACAGCTCCCCACTGTGTGTCGAAGCGTACTCCCAAGTACTCTAGAACCTGTGACAGGACTAAGCTGCTCTTGGCAAAATTGACTACCCAGCCGAGGCTCTGCAGTAACTTCACAACCTTGTCCGTCACCTGCGCGCTCTCGACTTTGGACTTTGCCTGAATCAACCAATCGTCTAGATAAGGGTGTACCAAAATTCCTTCCTTACACAGCACCGCCGCAACCACCACCACGACCTTGGTGAAGGTGCGCAGGGCCGTCACTAGACTGAAGGGCAAAGCCTGAAATTGGTAATGTCCCCACGGTAGAGCGAACCTCAAAAACCTTTGATGAGATTCTCTGATCAGGATGTTTGGATACGCCTCGATCAGGTCTAGGGCGGACAAAAATTCCCCCTGCCGAACCGCCAATATTACCGAATGTAAGGTTTCCATTCGGAAGTGAGGCACTCAAAGACAACGATTCACTCCTTTTAAGTCCAGGATTGGCTGGAGTGAGCCTTCTTTCTTTGGCACTACGAAATAAATGGAGTAACGACCAACGCCGAAATCCGCCAGAGGCACTGGTACCACAGCTCCCAGCTGTAAGATGATCCAACGTTTTCAGCACTGCCAACGTTTTCTGCCGACCTCTGCAAAGGGAAAGTACGAACAAATCTAGTACTGGACGAGCCAATTCGAGAGCATAACCTTTGCGTATTATTTCCAACATCCATTGGTCAGAAGTTATTTGGACCCAGGCAGGAAGAAACTCCCGAAGTCTACCTCCAATCTTCTGACTTCCTACCTGGGCCCCCCTCGTTTCATTGTGACTTTCGAGCCGATGATATAGCGGTTGCTGCAAAACCTCTGCCTGCTCCTCGAAACCCACGAAATCCCTGTGCTCTAGAAGCAAAATCTCCCTCTTTGGGATCCTCCTAACCGAGAAGTACGAAACCTCCGGAAATCTCGAAATTGGCCTCGTACCGATGGTAGAGACTTCCCCTGCTTAGGCTTGTCCTCTGGCCGTCTCCCATCTTTGGATTCTCCCAAATCCTTAACAAGTTTATCCAGATCCTCCCCAAACAACAACTTTCCTTTAAAGGGAAGCTTGCTGGGGTGCGCTTTAGAAGAACCATCAGCCGACCAATTCCTTAGCCACAGGGAACGTGAGCGGCTACCAATGAGAACATACTATTGCTCTATTACTAATGCTCTACTATTACTAATGCTCTAATCAAATCGTAGTGAACATCTGCCAGATATGCTGAACCCGATTCCATCCTTGTCACCTCCAACAATTGCTCCTGTTCCTGTTGAATGGACTGCCGCAAGTGTTGAGAACACCGGAGACAAGCTCTCGCTACCCAAGCCCCACAAATGGAAGCTTGGAGCGACAGCGCATTCGCCTCAAAGGCTTGTTTCACCAAACCATCCACCTTCCTGTCTTGTGCATCCTTCAAGGCCACGCTGCCTTCCACAGGGATAGTGGTCTTCTTTGTGACTGCTGACTCCGCCACATCTATTCGCGGGAACTAAAACCTCTCCTTTTCCTTGTCCGCCAAGGGGTAGAGCCTGTTCATCATTCTCACCCCTTAGTCCCGCTTCTGGAAGATCCCATTCATCCTGGATCATGCGATCAACCACTCAGTGAACAGGAACCACCGCCTGACATTGCCTCACTGCTTGAATGAGAGGGTCCTCCAAACCCTCTTCCTCTGATGGTTGGATTGAACTCAGGTTGAGCGTCTGCAGGGACTATGATGCGCGCCGTATTAGGTACAGTTTTATTAGTATAAATATCCACAGCAACCCTTATTAAGTAAAGAACTTAGATCTAAACACAAACTTAAAACTAAGATGCAGACAGCAGTCCAGCAGCGGGATGGGGACTTTCCAGTCTTTTGCATTGAGTGTCACATGTATGATTTTCTCCCGGTTGGTGAGAGGTCTTACGTGTGCACTACGTGCAAGGAGTTCTTTGCTCTCAGGGAACGAGTCCGTTCTCTAGAGGCTAAAGTAGCAGACTTGGAAAGCATAAGACAGAGAGGTACATAGACGAGACCTACAGGGATATAGTCCTGAAGTCCCACCTCCAGTCTGGCAACATCCCTGTTGCCATGGAGGAGAGGGGTCACGTGACAGGAGAGCATCACCCTGCTGTGGCAGGAAGTGAGCCTGTGACTAGGACCTGTCCTCCAGGTGATGTAAAACCCTCTCGCACCGAGGAAGTTTCTCCAGGGCCATGTGCCCATGAGGGAAGGGTTAGGACAGCCGTTATAGTTGGAGATTCGATCATTAGGCATGTAGATAGCTGGGTGGCTGGAGGACGTGAGGATCGCCTGGTAATATGCCTGCCTGGTGCAAAGGTAGCGGACCTCACGCGCCACCTAGATAAGGTCTTAGATAGTGCTGGGGAGGAGTCTGCTGTCTTGGTACATGTCGGTACCAATGACATAGGAAAATGTGGTAGGGAGGTTCTGGAGGCTAAATTTAGGCTTTTAGGTAGGAAGTTGAAATCCAGAACTTCCAGGGTAGCATTCTCCGAAATGCTTCCTGTTCCACGCGCAGAACCCAAAAGGCAGGCAGAGCTCCGGAGTCTCAATGTGTGGATGAGACAATGGTGCAGAGATGAGGGTTTTGGATTTGTTAGGAACTGGGGAACATTCTGGGGAAAGGAGGGGCTCTTCCAAAGGGATGGGCTTCACCTTAACCGGGATGGAACCAGGCTGCTGGCATTAACCTTTAAAAAGGAGATAGAGCAGCTTTTAAACTAGATATTAGGGGAAAGCCGACAGTCGCCAAAGAGCGGATGGTTCGGAAGAATGTATCTTTGAAGGATACTACCAAAAGCAGAGAGGTTCCACAAAAGAGTAAAGTAGCCCAAATGCCCTCAAGTATGGAGCAGACAGAGCTTAAAGATCCCAAATTAACCATGTCTAACAATAGACAAATTAATATGAATAAAATACATTCTCTAAAATGCTTGTATGCAAATGATAGAAGTCTAAAAAATAAGATGGGAGAGTTAGAATATATAGCACTAAATGAAAGGTTAGATATGATTGGAATATCAGAGACATGGTGGAAGGAGGACAACCAGTGGGACACTGATACCTGGGTACAAACTATATCGTAATGATAGAGCTGATCAAATTGGTGGAGGGGTTGCTCTCTATGTTAGAGAGGGCATTGAGTCAGAAAGGATTAAAGTTTTGCAGGAAAACAAATCTGCTGTAGAATCTATATGGATTGAAATTCCATGTAAAAGGGGGAAGGCAATGGCAGTGGGGGTGTACTATTGAGCGCCTGGCCAGAATGACCAAATGGATGATGAAATGCTCAAAGAAATCAAGGAAGCTAACAAAACTTACAGCAAAATAATAATAATAATAATGGGTGATTTCAACTACCCCGGTATCGACTGTCAGTGTCACGTCAGGACATGCTAGGGAGATGCAGTCATTTATTTCATCTATGAACTTTTTCTTGGAGCAGCTGGTTCATGAACCAACCAGAGGGGAAGCCATATTAGACCTAATCCTTAGTGGAACACCAGATCTAGTGCAAGATATAAGGTTGTTGGGGCCACTTGGCAATAGTGATCATAGCATGATTGCCTTTGATTTAATTAGTGGAGGAGAGATAGTAAGGAAAATCACAGTACTACCTTTTAACTTTCGAAAGGGAGACTATGATAAAATGAGGAAAATAGTTAAGAAAAAACTAAAAGGAGCAGTTGCAAAGGTTAAAGACGTACATCAGGCTTGGCTGTTGTTGAAAAATACTATCTTGGAAGCCCAGACCAGCTGTATTCCACGCTTTAAGAAAAGTGGAAGGAAGTCCAAAAAACTGTCAGCATGGTTTAAAGGTGAAGTCAGAGAGGCTGTTGCCAAAAAAGTATCTTTCAGGAAATGGAAAAAAGAGCCAAACGACGAAACCTGGAAACAGCACAAGCACTGGCAAGTCAAATGCAAGGCATTGATAAAGCAGGCAAAATGAAAATTTGAGAAGAAGCTTGCTGCGGAAGCAAAAACACGGAGTAAAGACCTTTTCAAGTACATTCGTAGCAAAAAACCTGTGAGAGAGTCAGTTGGTCCATTAGATGATAAAGGGGTTAAAGGAGCACTAAGAGGCGACAAGGCGATAGCGGAGAGACTGAATGAATTCTTTGCTTCAGTCTTTACTGAGGAAGATGTAGGAATGTTACCCATGACTGAAGTGGTATTTAAAGGTGCGGAAGAATTGAAGGAAATATCGATACATTGGGAAAATGTATTACAACTATTAGATAAGCTGAAGAGTAGCAAATCACCAGGGCCGGATGGTATACATCCAAGGGTGTTGAAAGAACTGAAATACGAGATTACAGACCTGCTATTAGTAATCTGTGAACTATCATTAAAATCATCTCTAATACCTGAAGATTGGAGGATCGCCAGTGTAACACCAATTTTTAAAAAGGGTTCCAGGGGTGATCCGGGAAACTACAGACCGGTGAGCCTGACATCAGTACCGGGAAAAATGGTAGAAACCATCATAAAGAATAAAATTACTCAGCATGTAGATAGTCATGACCTAATGGAAGACAGCCAACATGGCTTTAGACAAGGAAGGTCTTGTCTTACTAATCTGTTATGTTTTTTTGAAGGAGTGAATAATCAGGTGGACAAAGGTGAGTCGGTTGATATTGTGTATCTGGACTTTCAGAAAGCCTTTGACAAGGTCCCTCGTCAGAGACATTTGGCAAAACTAAAGAGTCATGGGATAAGAGGCAGTGTACTATTGTGGATCAGGAACTGGTTAAAAGATAGAAAGCAGAGGGTAGGGCTAAATGGCCAATTTTCCCAATGGAGAAAGGTGAATAGTGGTGTACCCCAGGGATCTGTGCTGGGTCCGCTGCTTTTTGACATATTCATAAATGACCTGGAAAGTGGAATAATGAGTGAGGTTATCAAATTTGCAGATGACACAAAACTATTTAAAGTTGTTAAAACCCAAGAGGATTGTGGAAAATTGCAAGAGGATCTTGATAAATTGGAAGACTGGGCATCAAAATGGCAGATGAAATTTAATGTGGACAAGTGCAAGGTTATGCACCTAGGGAAGAACAACCCAAAACTATGGTTACACGATGCAAGGTTCCACATTAGGAACCACCACCCAGGAAAAAGATTTAGGCGTCATTGTGGATACCATGTTAAAACCCTCGGCCCAGTGTGCAGCAGCGGCCAAGAGAGCAAATAGAATGCTAGGTATGATAAGGAAAGGAATGGAAAATAAAACAAAAGATATTATAATGCCTCTATATCGTTCCATGGTGAGACTGCACCTTGAATATTGTGTGCAATTCTGGTCGCCGTATCTTAAAAAGGATATAGCGATTTTAGAAAAGGTTCAGAGAAGAGCCACCAAAATGGTAAAGGGGATGGAAGGATACTCTTATGAAGAAAGGCTAAAAAGATTAGAGCTCTTTAACCTGGAAAAGAGACGGCTGAGGGGAGATATGATAGAAGTCTATAAATTAATGAACGGAGTGGAACGGGTAAACGTAGATCGATTGTTTACCTTATCAGAATATAGAAAGACTAGGGGACATGCAATGAAGCTACAGGGTAAACTATTTAAGACTAATAAAAGAAAATATTTTTTCACTCAACGTGTAATCAAACTCTGGAATTTGTTACCGGAGGATGTAGTAAAGGCTGTTCGTGTAGCTGGGTTTAAAAAAGGTTTGGACAAGTTCCTGGAGGAAAGGTCCATAAACCATTATTAAAAAGGGACCCAGGATATCAATGCTTGAACCAATACAAGCATTTTGGAACCTGTGTCCCTTGGGGAAACTGCTAGGTACATATGACCTAGATTGGCCACTGTTGGAAACAGAATACTGGGCTTGATGGACCCAGTATGGCATATCTTATGTCCTTCCTAAGACCCGGATTATCCTCGCCTGATCCTCCAGCTCCGGAATCTCACCTTCTTCCAGTTCATCCATCCCCAATTTGATATCCAACCTGGCTTCTTCCATCTCGGGCCATTCCCCACCTGAGAGCAGAAGGTCAAGAAGTCTCGCCCTCTTCAGGGGTCTCACAAGCTTGTTACCAGTTCATTCAAGACCTAACTGCTGCTGTGGAACCGCCAATGGTTCCAGCCCCTTCCCCCTCAAACAAAAGGCTTGGTGCATGATCAATACAAAATCCGGGGAAAAATCTCCCAGCGACGGCTACGAAGGCGTCAAAAGGACCAGCACAAGATGGCCCCACTGGGGTCTCCTGTAAAGACAATGCCGGGCTCTGCACCACCAGCTCCCCCCTTGGGCCTTGCCGAAGGGCTGTGGGCCTCACGTGCAATCTTGTCCTCTAAATGTTGTTCCATAGTCGTTGAAGCCGCAGCGCAGCCCCGACAGATCCCTGCGTCCAATACCGTGCCTCTACAGGAGCCACACACCAGACACTGGGGTCGCAAAGGCATTAGCTATGGCCTCCAATAATTCCGATGCCACCAAAATCAAAAGAAAGGGAATCTCTCTTCTTTACCTCTCTATTTATTTTTTATATTTTCAACTAAAACAACTACTTTAATAACAAAAAGAAACGTGAGCTAAATTCCAAATTCTCAAACAAAGGAAAACTAATTCAAACTCAAATGGAGCCTATTTGCCTAACTAAAGTAGCTGAGCTGCGTGTCTGTCCCGCTTCCCCTTCAAATATTAAACAAAAACCCCCACACAAAGTCAAACAAAACTGAATCGAACAAAACCCTGGCGTGATAAAAAGAACCTCTGAAACAATAACCTTTTGTTGGAATGATCATTTAAAAGAGGGAGGAATCAAAACCTTCCCCTCGCCGTGACCACTCCTTTTAATCATTTGAAAAACAGTGTAGTAAATGAAACACTTAGCTTATAGGCTTTCCACAAGCTTAGAAGAACCACAGAGATTGTGACGAACGATGTGGCACGTTTCGGGTCAGAAAGACTTCTGACCCTGCATCAGGTTGGATAGATCCTGTAGTAGTGAAAGTTTCAATTTCCACAGAGCAGAGCATTCAAACCTTTAAAGAATCGGCGTGTGACATAAATGCTTGATTAACACATGATCTTCATTGAAGAACAATCTGACCCATCATTGAAAAGTGGGGAACGTACTACAGCCAATGGAACATGGGGAAGCCCTATGAGCCAGGGAATCCTCTATTCCTATTGGTTCAGTAAGCAGAAGATTGCCCAATTGTGTAGCAAAAATCAACACGTCTAATTAAATCATGCTATACCATTCCAAAGATGCATTTAGACCCAACAGGGAGACTGTTCCCAGTTTGTAAACCCATCGCTGCTCTAATTTCTGTAATTTAGAGATGCGGTCGCCACTCCTAGGATCTGGTGGAACACTGTCAAGAACACGCCATTTCAGATGGTCAAAAGCATGTGTTTCTTGCAAACAATCTCTGTGGTTCTTCTAAGCTCGTGGAAAGCCTATAAGCTAAGTATTTCATTTACTACAGTTTTTCAAATGATTAAAAGGAGTGGTCACGGCGAGGGGAAGGTTTTGATTCCTCCCTTTTCTTGGAATGGTCATTCAAAAGAAGTTATTGTTTCAGAGGTTCATCACGCCAGGGTTTTGTTCGATTCCGCTTCCCCTTCAGCATGCAGATCAGCACTGCAGCTGCCACGAGGCTGAGAAGTGTGGGAAACGGCCCGGGCCTGAAGCCGGCTGAGTTTTGCGCCAAAATTTCCACCTCCCGTTCAATGCCCCGCCAAAAAAAAACTGCGCCGTAGGAAAAGGCATTCACCTCCGCAGGTGATTACAGCTCCACTACACACTCTGCCGGTCCTGCCCGATTTGCCATCCTGCAAACCGCTACGCTGCTCGTCCCCGCTGCGAGCAGCATTTGCGGTGAGAACTGGCCTTTTTACTTCGTTGGCTCAGACGACCTGACCGATCTAGATTAGTCACATGCCGCTCACTCTCTCCCCTGCCGGGCTCCCCTCCGTACAGTCAAGGAGGGGAGAGCCGTTCCAAGGAATGAAGACAGAAAGCAACAGGAGATAGAGAAAAAGAAGGGCACCGGATTGAGGCTGAAACGTTTTGTTTTTGTTTTTTTAAAGGTATAGCACCCCAAACGAAAGAGTAAATTAGACTTACTTGCTAATTGTAGTTCCTGGAGGAACTCCAGTCTAGTCCCAACTCTGGGTTCTGCACCTCTCACAGCAGCTTGGAGACTGAGAACACGTCACTTTTTTTCACTGATGACAACTGGTATATCCATGCTGGATCTGCCTCCTCACTCCAGTAACCTATTGACAAAGCAGACTCACCGGAGCAACCATTAAGTATTAAACTTTAGCAACAGATTCCAACTCTCTAAATAACTTCAACTGAAAAACATATAGAAGGGTGTCATACCCTTCCCTATTATCTCCTGCAAGAAGTACTGAGGTCCATCCACTCCCTTTAAACTAGGAAAAAAGGAAGCTTCCTGCAGTGAATCCTTAATTCTTACCTGTAAGAGCTTCGTTGCTTCAGACTGCCGCCTATCCAGGGAGGATATGGGACTAGACTGGAGTTCCTCCAGGAACTACAAATAGCAGGTAAGTCTAATTTACTCTTCCTAATCGTCCCTTCAGTCTAGTCCCAACTCTGGGTAAGTAACAGAGCAGTAAAGAAACTCAATGGGAGGGACCTGCTAGACCAGCCTGAAACACCGCCGATCCAAAACAGGTATCCCTCTCTGCCTGAACATCGAGACAGTAGTGCCTGACAAAAGAATTCAGCGACGACCAGGTAGCCGCTTTGCAAATGTCTACTGCCGGTACCAACTGAAACTCAGCCCAGGACGCTGCCCGAGCTCTCGTGGAATGAGCCCTCAGACCCTCAGGTACTGCTCTGCCCTTCAAAATATATGCAGACGCCACGGCCTCCTTAATCCATCTATCAATGGAGGCTTTAGAAGCCGCTGTCCTGCAGTTTGGCCCTCCGAAAAGCACGAAAAGGCGATCGGATCGCCGAAAAGCTTTCGTTCTATGGAGGTAGATCTTTAAACGCCCTCATCACGTCCAAGCGATGCAGACGAGGAGAAGAAGAATCTGCCGAAGCCTCACCAAAAACTACTACTTGATTCATGTGAAACACAGACACAACCTTAGGTAAGAAGGACGGCACAGGCCGCAAAACTACCTTAGACTCAAAGAACTGTAAGAAGGGCTTTCTACAGGACAATGCTTGCAACTCCGAAATGCGCCTTGCCGAGCACATGGCTACCAGAAACACCACCTTCAGGGTAAGATCCTTTAAAGATGCCCCAGACAAAGGTTCAAACAGCTCCTTGACCATCGCCTGTAAGACTAGAGAGAGATGCCACCTTGGGACCACCGGTCTACGGGGCAGGCGAATCAGAGACAGCCCTCAGGAAATGCTTGATATCGGAATGACAGGCTAACAGTTCACTGTGTACCTTACCCCTGTAACAGGCCAAAGCCGCTACCTGCACCCATAGGGAAGCCGCCGCAAAACCTCTCTCAAAACCCTTTTGCAAAAAACGCTAACACTTGCGGAACCGACGCCCTCAGTGCTTGTACTTGATTGTCCGCACACCAGGCCTCGAAGAGTCGCCAGACCAGGACATAGGCTAAAGACGTAGACCTTTTCCGTGCTCTCAACAAAGTAGAAATTACCGAAGAAGAATATCCTCGGGCCGTTAACCTAGCCCTCTCAAGAGCCAGGCCGTAAGCGAGAACCGACCCACATGAGGCATGAGAAGCGGCCCCTGAGACAGAAGATCCGCCCGAGGTGGAAGACGCCACGGCCTTCCCACCAAAAGCCTCATGAGGTCTGCGTACCAAGGGCACCTCGGCCAATCCGGTGCTATCAGAATCACTCTGCCCCTGTGACCCTCTATGCGCCGTATGAACCTTCCTATTAGCACCCAAGGCGGAAACACAGAGCAGGCAATCCTCTGGCCAGGCCTGGATCAGGGCATCCGGCCCCTCCGACATCCGTTCTCTTCTTCTGCTGAAGAACCGATCAACTTTTGCAAACTGGAAGGTCGCCATGAGATCCATCACTGGAGTTTCCCCAGCAACTTACTAGCATGTCGAACACTTCCGGATGCAGGATCCACTCTCTGGGATCCACCTTCACTCGACTCAAGAAATCGGCCTATACGTTATCCACTCCCGCTACATGTGCTGCCGACACTGCTGACAGGTTCTGCTCGGCCCACTCGAACTGCTCAGCCTCCTCTTCCATCAAAGCACTGAAGTGCCCCCCCTGACGATTGATGTAGGCCACTGCCGTGGCGTTGTTGGAAAACACCCGAATGGCTGCGTTGCAAAGGAAAAGATGAAACTCCTGCAGCGCAAGCCATACCGCCCTCAATTCCAACCCGTTGATGGACCAGGCCCTCTCATGCTCTGACCACTGGCCCTGCGCGAATGTTCCTTGGAAATGAGCTCCCCATCCGACGAGACTGGCATCCGTCGTCAGCGGGAGCCACGAAGGAGTCTGCAAGGACACGCCGCCCTCGAAGTCCTTCGTACGAAGCCACCACTGAAGTGCCTGACGCGTCTCCGGTAAGCAGGGCAACCTCTTGGACAAGTGATCATTCTGGTGAGACCAACACCTGAGCAGCACCCTCTGTAATGGCCTCATATGCGCTCTCGCCCACTGGACTAGATCTATCGTAGGCACCATGGTCCCGAGCAATTGTAGGTAATGCCAAGCTGTGGGAGATGTTCTGCTCAGAAAACGTTGAACCAAGAGCCTTAATCCGAGCGCTCGCTGATGAGGAAGATACACTCTCCCTGCCTTCATATCGAAGCGGGCCCCTAGATACTCCAAATTCTGAGATGGCACCAACTTGCTCATTGCTACATTGACCACCCACCCAACCAAGGTCTTGAAGGAAGGCTACCATCTTTGCTGTCGCCGACACGCTCTCGGCGTGGGACTCTGCTCGAATCAACCAATCGTCCAGGTATGGATGCACTAGCACGCCTTCCTTCCGTAACGCTGCGACGACCATCACTTTGGTGAACATCCTCGGAGCTGTGGCCAACCCTAACAGCAATGCCCGAAATTGCAAATGACCCAAAGATACCGCAAACCGGAGAAACCGTTGATGATCCGGGCGTATCGGTATGTGCAAGTAAGCTTCTGAGAAATCCAGGGAGGTGAGAAACTCCCCCTTTTGCACCGCTGCCATCAGCGACCGCAAGGTTTCCATGTGAAAATGGGATACCCGGAGACACCGATTTACGCCTTTGAGGTCTAAGATTGGATGAAAAGCTCCGTTCTTCTTTGGTACTACAAAATAAATGGAGTATCGACCTAATCCGCGCATTGCTCTTGCAGAACCAGAACCACCGCCTTGAGGTCGATCAGCCAATCAACAGTATCCCTCACTGCAGTGCACTTGGCCGGGGACTTGCACAGGGACTGTACAAAAAAAAAAAATCCCTTACTGGCCACTGAAACTCCAAAGCATACCTTCTCGGATGACCTCCAGCACCCACTTGTCCGACGTAATCTGGACCCAGGCAGGAAGAAAATCCCGCAGTCGACCCCCTACAGGCTCCAATCCTGTCTGGGCCCCACTGACTTCATTGGGTCTTTCGCAGATTTGCGGAAGAGGATGGTGCTCCAAAACCCCCGATTCCTGGTAGGAAAACGTCCTCTTTGAGCTTGATTGAATCCAGGGTATCGAAATCTGCGAAACTCTCGTTGTTGACTCTTTGAACCGGAGGCCAACCTCCCTGTTTTTTGTTTATCTTCTGGGAGCTGACCCCCCTTGGACTCCCCTAGCTCCTTCACCAGCTTATCCAAGTCCTCCCCAAATAACAACTTCTCCCTAAAGGGAAGTTTGCTTAGCCGGGACTTGGAGGAGCTATCCGCCGCCCAACTGCGTAGCAAAGATAACGGCGAGCAGCAACCACCGCGGCCATGCTCTTTGAGAGCCCTCTAATGAGGTCATACTGAGTATCTGCTAAATACGCTGCTACGGATTCCAGCCTCGCTCCGTCTCCTGCGGCAGCCTCCATCTGATCTCCCTGCACCCTCTGTGACCAGCAAAGGGAAGCTCTCACCACCCAAGCTCCACAAATGGCAGCCTGTAGAGACAAAGCATTGACAAAGACCTGCTTCAGCAAGGCTTCCAGACGCCTATCCTGAGTATCCTTGAGTGCGGCACTGCCCTCAACTGGAATGGTAGTTTTCTTCGTGACCGCTGAGACGGCTGCATCCACCTTCGGTGACAAATAATTCCTTATCCTGGTCCACAATGGGGTAAAGACATCCCATCTCCCTGGACCCCTTTAAACCTGTCTCCAGCATGTCCCACTCTTCCTGAATCATTTCTCGAATCACTCTGTGTACCGGGAACACTCTCTGGGTCTTCTGAAACACCTGTAACAATGGATCCTCCAAGGTTGTTGTTGTTGTTGTTAAGTGCCGTCGAGTCGGAGTCGACTCACGGCGACCCTCTGGATAGCTATCCTAAATTGTGTTCGGTCTTCAGTCAGGCAGCTTATTGTTGACAGACTGGTACCCATAGCTGCTGTTATTGTATCGATCCATCTCATTGCTGGCCTTCCTCTTTTGCGTTGACCTACTATCTTGCCAAGCATGATGTCTTTCTCTAATGATCTCTCTCTCCACATGATGTGTCCAAAGTATGAAAGTCGAAGTCTTGTCATCTGAGCTTCTAAAGAAAGCTTAGGTTTGATCTCCTCTAGTACAGGTAGCATCCTCTATAGGTCTCGGGGTGTGCATATTGAGAGCACTCAGGGACTCTGCGATGAGTGCCGGTAGTTTGTCTCTTCAGAACAAATGGACAACTCTAGCCTGATCTTCCTTCTCCGTGATCTCCCCTTCTTCAAGGTCCTCTTCTACTTTGTCAAGCTTACCTTCCTTGGAGTGACCTCCCTCTCAGTCCAACAAAAAATCCTTTTGGTCCCTTTCCTTTCTGTCCCTCTTCGCTGAGCCGCCCGCCGACTCTGTACTGAGAAGGGTAAAGGGTCTTTTCTCAGCCTTATTACTTGCAGCGGCACCTGCTGCCAGGCCCCCCTGCTGCCCCCCGAAGGCCTGCTGAATAAGGGCTACAAATTCAAATGAAAAAGGAGTGGAGTAGCCGCCTAGGGGTTGGGGCAAGATACTTCAGGCCAGAAGGTCGGGGGTTCAAATCCCACTAAGAGGACAGCAACCTTGGGCCGGAAGGACTGGGGTTTCTAGTCCCACAGGTGCTCCTTGTGGTCTTGGGCAAGCCACCTAACCCTCCATAGCCCATGTTACCTGTAAAATAGCTCTCTCCAAGTTATAATGCCCTGTTCAATGTAATTTCAGTTTGTTCAATGTAAACCACACTGAGGCAGAATAGCGCGGTATATAAGAGAATGTAAATAAATAAATGGCTGCTAGGCCACCCGGCAACGCCGGCTGAGACGTGGGGGGCTCCATAGCGGATGAGGAACCTGCTACAGGCTCGCCCGGCGGTAAATCCAGGGAAGCAGGCTCCTGCACCTCCAGCGTCGTCGGTTGTCCCTCTGACGCTGCACCTAAAGGGCCCTCCATGGTCACAGCCTCTAGTACACACAGCCTGCAGACCCCTGACTGTCAGTGAACCCTTCTGCGAGCCGCAGACCAGGCAACACGACTTTGAAGGCATTCCTTTGAGTCCCTTACCTTACCGCTCTACAGCTATGCCCAGGCAGCCAAGACAAAAGAAAAAACAAACAAAAGAAAGGAAAACAAAATGCGGGTCTTTTTTTTTTTTTTTTTTTTTTTTTTTAAATCCACCAATTTAATAAACTAGCTCCTCCTAGGGACCCCGAGCCAGAAAAGGTATGCCATACCGGAGAACGCGGCTTCCCGCCAAGATCGAAGGGCTGCGCCAGAGCTGAAAAGCAGCTGCGCTCATTCCCACGCTGCTACCATGCGGCCCACTCGCCTCTTAACACTCCCTCACTGAGGTGAACTGAGGCAGCGCGGAGGATGCCTTACCTCAGGAGATTGATCCCCCATGTCTGCGGCACCGCAGAGAAGTCCCTGCCCGTCAGCTCTATCAAGAGGAGACAGACCACATCGGGAGCTGCCGAGGAGAAAAAAAAATAGATCCGCGGCTTGTAAATTACCAGTTTTCCCAGCGCTGAGCAGGCACAACTTCTGCAACACGCAGCCGGACACTTCCTCGGGCCTTTCTTAAGCCATGAGCTAAAGGGCCCACCTGTCCCTCTTAGCTTGAGGTCGCCTACCTACCACCCGGGGGGGAGGGAGGGGAGGGGTAGTCTCTTCCAGGTACAGTAAATTTGCTCAGCAATAGATATATCTTAATTATCCCCTTCAAAAAATAAAATAAAATAAAAAAAACCTAACTATATTTTAATCGTTCCTCTAGTGAGCCTGGACCTCTGGGCTCACCAATCCTCCAGCTGCTTGGAGACTGAGTTAACTGGAGTAAGGAGGCGGATCCAGCATGGATATACCAGTTGTCATCAGTAAAAAAAGATGACGTGTTCTCAGTCACCAAGCTGCTGTGAGAGGTGCAGAACCCAGAGTTGGGACTAGACTGGAGGGACGATTAGGAACACAAAACAATAGAAAGTGATCAAAACAAAATTTAAACTCTAACTAATGCTCTTTATCCGTTCCTCAAGTGAGCCCAGGACCTAGGCTCACTAAGTCCTCCTGCTGCATGGAGACTGAACACACTGGGGCTGATGGGAGAGACCAGCAGGATACATCCAGTGATGTCACAAATTTGACATGCCCAGTCTCCAAGCTGCAGGAGGAGGTGCACTACCCAGAGGTGGAGGACTAAACTGGAGGAACGATAAGGAAAGAGTATTAACTCATCCCATCAAATAAGCAAAAGCCTCAGGTCTCCAACCTCACCTGTCCGCGCTTTATTCCAAAGTAGCGAGCCACAGGGTCTCCTGCCTGAATCCTGGGCAGCTGGGACTCTCTCAGCTTGCTAGAAAACCAAAAGGTAAAGAAAACAAGCAGCTCACAAATTAACCAAAGCAAGAAGCCCAGATTGAAATATACCCAGAAAACAAAATTAGAAGCACACAGAATCTGCATCCAGACCAAATGGATAAAACAGGAGCACAGCAGCACTCATTAACTGATTAATGGAGCTATGTAGTACCTTCTACCAATCCAGAACAAGAGGGTTCAGACATAGCACTTCAGACAGGGTGCCGGCCAGAGGAGACAGACAAAACAAGGAAGTCAATACTGAAAACAAAACCACTGAGTTGGGTAAGGTAAAATAAAAGTTTTCTTTATCCAGATATTCAGCAGCCACTGAAGGCACAGTTAATCTACCTGCACAAAATAAAAACTACGTAAAAGCAGGATAGTGTGCTACTAGATTACATTTTAAAAGCCCATTCCAGAAAACACCCTGACCCAGCCCCTTTCTTACCTGTCTAAATTTTTGGGGGTAGGAATTTTACCTGTACAAACTGAGCTAGGTAAAGGAAGGGGGTGTGTAGGTGGAACACAGACCTCAATCCAAATTAGTAATAAATTAGCAACAGGTATACAGAGTACAAATGTCTGCAAAGATACTGAAAGCAAGTGGTTTCAGCCCTATGCTTACAGGATTTGTGAATCATCTACTCATTCTGATTAAAATCAGACTATGAAGTAAAAGAACAAGACTGGAAAGTGCATATCAGAGCTAAAGTGAGGATCTTCTGAGAAACTCCTGTGCAGCTGTAAAAACTGCTCCTGAAAACAGCATACATCATCTTGCAGAAAAGGATACTATCTAGCCAACAGCTCCGTTACTTCATCCTTTGTCATTACTACATGTTCTGGAACCAGCTATAAATATAAAAAGGAAAGAGTACATTAAAGCATAGTCGTATGTCTGTGAAACATTTAAACAAGCAGGTGATGCTTACCTCATGTTCCGTGATGTTGATAAGTAACTCCTGTTGTAGGAATTGCTCAAGGATGTATTTTGGAGCCATGTCTACAAGTGACTGAAACAAACATTAAAGAAACAAACACACACACACACATTATGGGACAGAAATGAAATCTTCAAGTTCAAGTCTATTCTTTAAATTATCTATCAGAGAAAGCAGATAATCTCACACCATAGGTTTACTTGGCTAAACTGTATCCATACTCAAGACCAATAAGAACCCCATATTTCTTCACAATAGGTTTACCTCGCGTAGTCTCTCAATAGAAATTTGTATTCATCTGTTCAACTGGCGTCTACTTAAGAAACTGATTTTCCTGGCTGTAGCAGAGGATATGTCAAAAGCCCATGACAGCAGCAGTGACACAAGCCATCCTGCACAGAGTCAATATTCAAAACTACTTATGTAGTGAGCATTGAATGCTGAATGCATAAAAAGGTCAAAGCCAGCACAGAAGCATTTCTGGAACAACTTTAAATTAGCGATTAGATCTTTACAAATTGATAGGTAAGATTTGAACTATCAACCAAGAGTCATCCGCGACATTCCCCCAAGAACAGGGTATTCCCCAAGGCTCAGCCCTCTCAACACTACAGTGGTGTGCAAAAGTCTGGAATCACTTGTAAAATTTGACGTTTTTTCAACTTTGTGACCTTATATCTTAATTTGTTTTCCTCACAGTGGCTTTTTCTGTGTATCTCATGATAAGTGATAGATTTGGCTATTAGGGC
The DNA here is from genome assembly GCA_033557465.1 of Ichthyophis bannanicus. Taxonomy (NCBI): domain Eukaryota; kingdom Metazoa; phylum Chordata; class Amphibia; order Gymnophiona; family Ichthyophiidae; genus Ichthyophis; species Ichthyophis bannanicus. The sequence goes on from CM066039.1 coordinate 311,550,412, forward strand.
CAACTTTTAGTATTGGTTTGGCCTTTATTTTCCGAGTTTGTTCCCCATAGTTGTCCTGTTGATAGATTTTCTGTGAAAATCGCGTAATGTACATCGTTGGCCAACGATATATTATTGTTAAGTATGCTTTAAAATATTATGAACGCACGCCAGGTTTCCTTCAAATGAATGTATGTGGCCTTGAAAAAGGCCGTTTTTGTGTGTCAGTGATGGCTCAGTATTTGATGGGCCACCCTTTGTTCTTGATCACCTGACTGCACCTTGTTGGCATTGAATGAATCAGTCTGACAAGGTGATTGTTGGTGACAACGCGGTTCCAAGCTGCAATGAGTGACTTAATCAGCTCACACTTTGATGTCGGATGCCTCTTTGATATTTCCAAGACCACCTTGTGCCACAGGTTCTCAATTGGACTCGGATCTGGAGACTGGACAGGCCAGTCCATTGACTTGATGTTGTTCCGCTGCTTCCAGCTGATCACCTGTCTGAAGCAATGGCAGGGTGCATTGTCATCTTGGAACAGGAACTGGCCAGGAAACAGCTGGTGTGCTGATGGCACCATGCACTTTTGCAGTATGGTGTTGTACTTGGTCCCGTTGACCATTCCATCGATGTGAAGACATCCAACGCCACTGGCAACCATGCAGCCCCAGACCATGACCTTCAAAGGATGCTTCACAGTGAGGTTGAGACACTCAGGCTTGAATTCCTCTCCAGGAAATCTCCTCACATTGGTAACCAGGCCCACACCTAACAGGCAGAAGGTGCTTTCATCACTGAATAGCACCTTTACCCACATTTCAGTCGACCAGGTTGAGTGCTTTCTCGCCCACACGATCCAGTTGCACCTTTGTATGTCAGTCATCAGTGGCTTATTCCGTGCTTTGCAGCCCCGGAGACCAAACTGCAGGCACCGGCGACAGACTGTTGATGAGCCGACACTGACCTCACTCGTCTGACCACTCTCAAAGTAGCTGAGGAGAGGTCAACTTGCGATTAGTCAGTGAAATGTGTCATAGTGCGTGGTCCTGGCGTGATGTTGATGCACGTGGAAGACCTGAACGAGGCTTGTCCACCACTGAACCCGTTTCTTTCTTCTGTACAATCTTAACAGCACTCTGATTGCAGTCAACTTTCCTAGCTGACGGCTTGAAAATCCTTCCTCGCTCATAAAGGGCACACAAACATGCTCCTCCAACGTCAGGGTCCGAGTCATCTTCATGGTCGATCCAGAAAGCATATGAAATTCAAAAATTCTGCGCGTTTTTATAGCTGCACTGTTGGCTAGATATCTGCATTCTGATTGGTTAGTGAAACCAGCCTCCTGATTGGTCAGAAATAACGTGTGCATATTGGATAATTTCGATCCAGTTTTGACACAGGATCCACAAAAAAAAAAAAAAAAAAAAAAATCATCGCAGTAGCTATCTCCCAGTGTCTGTAAAGTATTTAAATTGGAAGCAAGGAATGCAAAAAAGTCAACTCTAATAGCCAAATGTATCCCTTTTAACGTGGTAGAAAGATGAATATGCTGGGCTAACGCAAAATTTAAACAAAACGTTAGAAAGTACAAAAAACGCAAAACTCGCAAGTGATTCCAGACTTTTGCACATCACTGTACTATTTAATCTATACCCCCAACCTATTTGCACAAATTTTCAATACAAATACAATATCAATTACCACACTTATGCAGACATTATGATGGTTATGCCCTAGTTGACATAAAAATCCTCAACAGCATTACTGACTGCATAATCGAAGCAGAAGCATGGCTCAACACAAATAACGTGCAAATAAATTTCAACAAAACAGACATCTAATTCATGACAAAAAAAAAAAATCATCAGAACTTCATGCCCCCGCTACTTTCAAACTCCATAATATCGATTTGCCAGTCAAACAGGAGATGAAGTACCTGGGTGTCATTATCGACAGAGCTCTTAGTATTTCTGCAGAAGTCAAACAAACCACTAGGACAATATTCCTTCAATTAAAAACCGTACAGCACCTCAGACCAAGCCTGGAAACACACGACTTCAGAACAGTAGTCCAAGCTCTGATTACCCCCACCTGGACTACTGCAACAGTCTCTTACAAGGCCTCCCCAAAAAGACACTCCACACACTCCAACTTGCACAAAATGTAACTGCTAGAATTATCGCCAAAGCAAGCCTTACAGAACACATTACCCCAATACTCTAACACCTCCACTGGCTCCCCATTGCTTTTAGAGTAAGATACAAAATGTTAGTCACAACACTTAAATTATACAACAGCATACCCCCCTCTTACTTATCCACCCTGATACATGCACAAGCTGTAAGGACATGGTTGAAAACTACAGGCTGGTTAGTTACTCAGTGGTGAGTAAAATATTGGAAGCGCTGCTGAATGAGAAAATAGTGAGGTTTCTGTAGTCCAATGGATTACCGGATCTGAGGCAGCATGGATTCACCAGAGGCAGGTTTTATCAAACAAATTTGATTAATTTCTTTGAAAGGCTGACCATGGAGTTGGATCGAGGGAGAGCCCTAGATGTGGTGTTTTTAGATTTCAGTAAAGCCTTTGACACTGTTCCGCACAGGCAGCTTAAACAAACTGAGCAACCTAGGGATGGACCCTAAAGTTACTGCTTGGGTTAGAAACTGGTTGAGTGGGAGGCGACAAAGGGTACAGGTAAATGGAACTCACTCTGAGGTGGTGGTGGTTGGTGTGCCCCAGGGATCTGTCCTTGATCCGATTCTTTTTAACATCTTTGTTAGTAATATTGCGGAAGGGCTGTCAAGTAAAAGTTTGCTTCTTTGCGAATGATCCCAAAAATCTGCAATAGGAGTAGACACCCAGGAAAATGTAGATAACATGAGGAGGGATCTAGCTAAGCTTGAAGAATGGTCTAGAATTTGGCAGCTGAGATTTAATGTTAAAAAATGCAAGGTCATGCATTTGGGCTGCAGCAATCCAAGAAGCAATATAGTATAGGGGATGAAGTACTTCTGTCCACAAAAGAAGAAGAGCAGGACCTAGGCTTGTGTCTGATGATCTTAAAGTAGCTAAACAGGTAGAAAAGGCAATGGCGAAAGCTAGAAGGATGCTTGGGTGCACAGGGAGAGGAATGGCCAGCAGAAGATAGGAGGTGATAGTGCCTTTGTATAAGTCTTTGGTAAAATCTCATTTGGAGTATTGTGTACAATTCTGGATACCGCACCTTCAAAAGGATATAAACAGATTGGAGCGAGTCGCTACAGAGGGTGGCTACTAAAATGGTTAGTGGTCTTCGTTATAAAGCATATGAGGGAGACTTAAGGATCTTAATATGTATACTTTAGAGGAAAGGCGGGATAGAGGTGATATGACTGAGATGTTTAAATATCTCCATGGCATAAATACACAGGAAGAGAGCCTCTTTCGATTGAAGGCAAGCTCTGCTACAAGGGGATAGACTCGGGAGTAATATGCAGAAATATTTCTTTATGGAAAGAGTGGTAAATGCGTGAAATAATCTTCCAGTGGAGGTGGTAGAGATGAGAACTGTAGCTGAATTCAAAAAAGCATGGAACACACACAGAGAATCTCTAAAGGAAAAAAGGAAACTGTTATAGTGATTGATATGGAAGGGCAAACTAGACAGGCCATGTGGTCTTTTTCTGTCATCATATTTCCATGTTTCTCTGTGAAGGTCCTTATCCTTTCTCTGGCATGTTCCTCTGGGAATGAAAGCAAACAGACCACCTGAGTGACGTGGAAAGACACCACTTTGGGCAAAGGAGGAACAAATAGGCTGTAAATACATGGTCTCTTCCGAAAATGACAGGAATCTCAGCACAAGGCTTGCAACTTCGAGATACATCTTGCCAAGCAGACCATGACCATAGACAGCCTTAAAGGAGGAGAAATCCTTGAGTGTAACCCTCCTCAAGAGCTCAAATGGCTCAGCCATCAAGGCCCAAAGAACCCAACTGAAATTTCAAGATGAACAACAGATCGCAGGGAAGGACGAAAGTGTGTAACTTCCCATAGGAAATGGGCCATATCCAGGTGAGAGGGCCACAGAACACTCCACCACTGACTCTCTAAAACCTAAGGCTACCATCCGAAACCTCAGCAAATTGAGGTAGAAGCCCTTGTCAAATCCATCTTGAAGGAAGGAGAGCAGAGCCAGCAATCCCCAGCACTAGGACTGACGTGATGCTCATGACACCAAAGCTCAAAAAGGCACCAAAACACAAACACATAACAAGTGAAGCTTCCCCCCCCCCCCACAAGTGCTGCCTCAAGAGCCAAGCCATAAGAACATAAGATATACCATACTGGGTCAGACCAAGGTCCATCAAGCCTAGTATCCTGTTTCCAACAGTGGCCAATCTAGGTCATACATACCTAGCAGTTTCCCCAAAAGACACAGGTTCCGCAATGCTTGTACTGGGTCAAGCATTGATATCCTGGGTCCCTTCTTAATAATGGTTTATGGACCTTTCCTCCAGGAACTTGTCCAAACCCTTTTTAAACCCAGCTACACTAACAGCCTTTACTACATCCTCCGGTAACAAATTCCAGAGTCTGATTACACGTTGAGTGAAAAAATATTTTCTTTTATTAGTCTTAAATAGTTTACCCTGTAGCTTCATTGCATGTCCCCTAGTCTTTCTATATTCTGATAACGTAAACAAATCGATCTATGTTTACCCATTCCACTCTGTTCATTAATTTATAGACTTGTATCATATATACCATAATTGGGAAGGGAGCCAAATCGTCTAACAGGACTTGCCCCTGGATCAAAAGCCCCCAAGCCCATGGGAGGCATTGGGGGCCCCCTGCCAGAGTTCATCAGATCTGCACATTGTGGCCTCATCAGCTAATCCAGCACCACCAGAACCTACTAGACCCAGAGGGTGCTTTATGCGACTAAGCACTTCGCTCTACCAGAGGCCACGGAGGAAACACATACAGCAGAACCTGCCTTGCGCGGCGTTTTTGTACAGATGAGAAGCAAATGTTTCTGACAAGAAGTGAAGAAGAAACAGATTTGTGTGAACGTCGGAAGCACGTCTGTGTTCTCATTGGTGAATTGTTCCTTTGATTAAATTTCATAATTTGAGAATGTTCCCCTGAAGAACCTCAATAATTTGAGAGAAACAGTTATGGCGCCATTGAGTGGCGTTGGGAAATAAAACATCTAAAAGGAATGAGCTGAACAATAGAAGATTGAATGAAGATTAAAGCAATGATGATTTCTTGGACAAAGTTAAGTGTGAGACAAACAGTGTTTGAGGGAACTTGCAAGTGATTTACAAAAAAAACCGGAAGGTCAGTCATTGATGCTAACAGGCGCCGCTGGATACTATGTATCATTGCTGAGGCTGCCGAGGAGTCAAACAACTTCCGCGCCATAGAGTAATGCATTGCAAACTAATCCCCTATTCTATGTTAGTGAATTTGTTCTAATGGAGTAATATTGCAGTAGTTGTATGTACAAGGTTTAATTAAGGCAACCAAACCCTTGGAGCCTGCCTCTTTGTGGCATCTGAAGAACCTGTGCATCTTGGCAATGGCCAGGATCACCATCAGATCTATCTCAGATCTAACTCACCTTTCCAGAATCCTCGAACGCCATTCGGCTCAATTCCCACTCTCTGGGATCAAGGGAGTGCCAACTGCAATAGTCCACTGTCACGTTGTCCACTCCTGCAATATGCTGCATCAAGAGGGCCAGAAGATTCTGCTCCACCCAGGAGGATTAATTCAGAGAAAACCCCGAAACATTTCATGTCCCCATGCCTGTTGGCATGGACAAGACCACGGCAGTAACCTAAGAAAATTCAAAATGCCTTGCTTTGGACTAAGCTCCAGAGATGCAAGAGAGCCAAGTGAATGGCTGTTGACTCCAGATGGATGATGGGCCAAGCCACCTCTTGTTTGGTCCAATGACACTAGGCTATCTGCCATTCGCAATGGGCTTTCCAGCTGAATAGGCTAGCATCCATTGCCAAAAGAAGCCACTGGTGATTGGGCTGCTCCACCATAGCAGGCTGGTCACCACTGATGGGAGAAGAGTCCTTTGAACAAAGGGGACAGCAAGAACCTTTGCAGCAGTCTCATGTGCACTCGCGCCCAGGGGACCACCTCGATCACCACCATCGACCCTAGGAGTCGAAGGGAGACCCCCAACTTGGGAGCACACTGCTTCTGAAAAGACATCAGATGAGACAGCAGCTTCTCCACTCTCTTTTCAGTAGGAAGACCCTTCCTGAGTCAGTGTTGAACTTGCCCCCAAGACACTCTAGCTATGATAAGAGCTACCTGGAGCCTAAACAGTCGCTAATCACCCAAGCCAGACTCTTCACAAACTGCACCACTTGGGCTGACACCCAAAGAGCCTCAGAATGCAACCTGACCCAAAATAAGCTAGTTGCCCAGGTAAAGATGAATACATACCTCTTCGCGCAGCAGAATGGCAGTAACCACAACTATTATCTTGCTCAACGCCCTTGGTGCAGTGGAGAAACCAAAAGGGTAGAGCGGCAAACTAAAAGCACAAGCCGAGAACAGAAGCACAGCTGATCCTCGTGAATGAGAATGAATAGGTTATGGCCAAGTCTAAAGACACAAGAAACTCCCCTCACTGAACCGCTCGGATGACTGACCTCAAAGTTTCCAAGCAGAAGTGAAAGATCTTTAGATGAGCACTGATCTTCTTGAGATCCAAGATCAGGTGGGAAAGACTTGTCCTACAAAGTAAATGGAATAGCAGCCCTTTCCCCTTTTGGCAGATGGCACTGGCATGACAGGCTTTCCAGGATGGCTTGAACAGTGGCCTTCTTGGCGGCAGACCTGCATGGACACATCACAAAAGACATCTGGGATGGCATCCATAATAAATGATGTCCAGCACCCATCGGTCTGAATATTCATGGACCTATTTCCATACAATGGAAGGCAGTGGATGCAAATAGATCTCATGAATATTCATTAGAGACATCATGAAAACCTGACTGGTCTGCGGCCCTCCAGGACCGGAACTGCCCACTCCTGGGCTAGGGGGTCCTAGCTATGAGGCCTGGCGAAATCACTGTGGCAGCAGAGCGCAGCATCAAATCAAAGGCATCATAGGTGGTGCAGATAAATAGTATAGAGACTCGTGCAGATTAATGAGAAACAGAGCCTGCTCTTCTGCTGTTAAGGCTCGAGTATCATAAGAACATAAGATATGCCATACTGGGTCAGACCAAGGTCCATCAAGCCCAGTATCCTGTTTCCAACAGTGGCCAATCTAGGTCATACATACCTAGCAGTTTCCCCAAAAGACACAGGTTCCACAATGCTTGTACTGCGTCAAGCATTGATATCCTGGGTCCCTTTTTAATAATGGTTTATGGACCTTTCCTCCAGGAACTTATCCAAACCTTTTTTAAACCCAGCTACACTAACAGCCTTTACTACATCCTCTGGTAACAAATTCCAGAGTTTGATTACACGTTGAGTAAAAAAATATTTTCTCTTATTTGTCTTAAATAGTTTACCCTGTAGCTTCATTGCATGTCCCCTAGTCTTTCTATATTCTGATAACGTAAACAATCGATCTACCTTTACCCGTTCCACTCCGTTCATTAATTTATAAACTATCATATCTCCCCTCAGCCGTCTCCTTCCCAGGTTAAAGAGCCCTAACCTTTTTAGCCTTTCTTCATAGGAGTATCCTTCCATCCCCTTTACCATTTTGGTCGCTCTTCTCTGAACCTTTTCTAACACTATATCCTTTTTAAGGTACGGCGACCAGAATTGCACACAATATTTGAGGTGCGGTCGCATCATAGAATGAAACAGAGGCATAATATCCTTTGTTTTATTTTCCATTCCTTATGATACCTAGCATTCTATTTGCTCTAACTGGGTAGAAGGTTTTAATATGTTGTCCACAATGACGCCTAAATCTTTTTCCTGGGTGGTGGTTCCTGATGTGGAACCTTGCATCATGTAACCATAGTTTGGGTTGTTCTTCCCTAGGTGCATAACTTTGCACTTGTCCACATTAAATTTCATCTGCCATTTTGATGCCCAGTCTTCCAATTTATCAAGATCCTCTTGCAATTTTCCATAATCCTCATGGGTTTTAACAACTTTAAATAGTTTTGTGTCATCTGCAAATTTGATAACCTCACTCGTTATTCCCTTTTCCAGGTCATTTATGAACGTCAAAAAGCAGCGGTCCCAGCACAGATCACTGGGGTACACCATTATTCACCATTCTCCATTGGAAAAATTGGCCATTTAGCACTACCCTCTGCTTTCTATCTTTTAACCAGTTCCTGATCCACAATAATACACTGCCTCCTATCCCATGACATTTTAGTTTTAATCTCTGATGAGGGACCTTGTCAAAAGCTTTCTGAAAGTCCAAATACACTATATCAACGACTCACCTTTGTCTACCTGTTTATTCACACCTTCAAAAAACACATAACAGATTAGCAAGACAAGATCTTCCTTGTCTAGTCTAAAGCCATGTTGGCTGTCTCCCATTAAGCCATGACTATCTACATGTTCAGCAATTTTGTTCTTTATGATGGTTTCTACCATTTTTCCCGGTACTGACGTCAGGCTCACCGGTCTGTAGTTTCCCGGATCACCCCTGGAACCCTTTTTAAAATTTGGCGTTATGTTCGCCTTCCTCCAGTCTTCAGGTATTACAGATGATTTTAATGATAGTTCACAGATTACTAATAGCAGGTCTGCAATCTCATATTTTAGTTCTTTCAACACCCTTGGATGTATATCATCTGGTCCAGGTGATTTGCTACTCTTCAGTTTATCAAATAGTTGTAATACATCTTCCTGATGTATCGATATTTCCTTCAATTCTTCCGCACCTTTAAATATCACTTCAGTCATGGGTAACATCCCTACATCTTCCTCAGTAAAGACCGAAGCAAAAAATTCATTCAGTCTCTCCGCTATCGCCTTGTTGCCTCTTAGTGACCCTTAACTCCTATATCATCTAATGGACCAACTGACTCTCACAGGTTTTTTTTCTATGAAGGTACTTGAAAAAAAAAACCTTTATGTGTTTTTTGCTTCCACAGCAAGCTTCATTTATTTATTTTTTATACCGCACTCTCTAGAATCAGTGCAGTTTTACATGTATACTAACAGGTATTTTTTATTCCCTTGTCCCCAAAAGGCTCAGAATCTAAGTGTACCTGAGGCAATGGAGGGTTAAGTGGCTTGCCCCAGGCCATAAGGAGCGGCCATGGGACTAGAGACCCCAGTCCCTCTGGCCTGAAGTTATTTGTCCCCATGCGGGAATTGAACCCCCGGCCTTCCGGCCTGAGGTAACCTGTCCCAACCACTGAGCCACTCCTCTTTGAGCCTTTGCCTGCCTTATCAATGCCTTGCATTTAACTTGACAGTGCTTGTGCTATTTCCAGTTTGTCGTTTGGCTCTTTCCATTTCCTGAAAGATGCTTTTTTGGCAACAGCCGCCTCTGACCTCACCTTTAAACCATGCTGGCAGTTTTCTGGACTTCCTTCCACTTTTCTTAAAGCGTGGAATACAGCTGGTCTGGGCTTCCAAAATAGTATTTTCAAACACCCAAGCTTGATGTAAGTCTTTAACCTTTGCAACCGCTCCTTTTAGTTTTTTCTTAACTATATTCCTCATTTTATCATAGTCTCCCTTTCGACAGTTAAAAGGTAGTACTATGGATTTCTTTACTATCCCTCCTCCACTAATTAAATCAAACACGATCATGCTATGATCACTATTGCCAAGTGGCCCCAACACCCTTATCTCTTGCACCAGATCTGGTGTTCCACTAAGGGCTAGGTCAGGAGTGATATGCGGAAATATTTCTTTATGGAAAGAGTGGTGGATCCGTGGAATAGTCTCCCAGTGGAGGTGGTGGAGATGAGGACAATAACTGAATTCAAAACAGCATGGGACAAACACAGAGGATCTCTAAAAGAAAAAAAGGGGACTGTTGTAGTTGTTGATATGGAAGGACAGACTAGATAGGCCATGTGGTCTTTTTCTGTCATATTTCTATGTTTCTAATATGGCTTCCCCTCTGGTCGGTTCATGAACCAGCTTCTCCAAGACGCAGTCATTTATTTCATCTAGGAACTTAATCTCCCTAGCATGTCCTGCCATGACATTGACCCAGTTGATACCGGGGTAATTGAAAACACCCATTACTGTGCTGTAACGTTTGTTAGCCTCCTTGATTTCTTTGGGCATTTCATCATCCATTTGTTCATTCTGGCCAGGTGGCCGATAGTACACCCCCCACTGCCATCGCCTTCCCCTTTTTACATGGAATTTCAATCCATAGAGATTCTACAGAAAATTGTGTTTCCTGCAAAACTTTAATCCTTTCTGACTCAATGCCCTCTCTAACAGAGTGCAACCCCTCCACCAATTTGATCAGCTCTATCATTACAATATAGTTTGTGCCCAGGTATCAGTGTTCCACTGGTTGTCCCTCCTTCTACCATGTCTCAGATTCCAATCATATCTAACCTCTCATTTAGTGCTATATATTCTAACTCTCCCATCTTATTTTTTTGACTGAGCATTTGCATACAAGCATTTTAGAGACTATATTATTCATATTAATTTGGCTATTGGTAGGCATGGGTAATTTGGAATCTTTAAGCTCTGGTCTGCTCCATACTCAAGGGCATTTGGGCTACTTTACTCTTTTTTGGAACCTCTCTGCTTTTGGTAGTATCCTTCAAGGATACACTCTTCCGAACCATGCGCTCTTGTGCGACTATCCAGTTATAGGAGATCAAGGTGGTAATGTAAGATCTGCAGCTGATGCACTAGAACCCTCATGCCAAGAAGGCTACTCTGATAAGGCTTTTCGGCTGTCGGCATCACAAGTTTTTTGTTCTTTGCTGGGTGGTGTCTGGAAAACTGATTTAGAGGACTTTGACTTTTTAAGGACAGCTTCAGAGACCACCGACTGATGAGGCAGATGCTGGTGGTGGTCAAATGCTGGCGCTGATAACACCTTGTATTTGAAGTCAAGTTGCCGGGAGGCAGCATGTACTGAAGTGGGTTCTTCCAGATGGAGGATTGAAGATCTTGAAGGATTTGATGAACTGGTAGAGCTAAAATCTGCTTACGTGCATTACAAGAAGTATAGACAGGAAATCATGTTTATTAGTAGGAGTTTGAGGAGTCACTCAGAGCCAGAGTCAAAGCCCTAGAAATGTTTTGCAGGAATTTTGGATATGAAAGTTCTTCTGGCACACCCTCCCCTGGCTCAATCTGTGGTAGGGGCTCCAGGAAGTCTCTGTTTATCCTGCAGCTAGTGTGGGAGTCAGGAACAGTAAGCAAGGAACAGGTATCATCCTCTAGCAGTGAGAGAGTTGGCCATGCTATTACAGAGGGAGATCTTGGATGACCATGATGCATGGGATTGGCAGGCGTAACTATTGGCATGCTGAGTGCAGGGATCCCTAGGTTCACAGGGGCCACACTAAGGATGACTGCACTATCCTGAACAAACTTCCGCAATAGTGAAAGGAGGGAAGTGTTAGGATTTGAGGTCTCTTCCGGCTGTGGGTGCTCAGGCATAGTGGGAGCATTTTGCTGCTTGGATTTCTTAGAGGGTTGCCCCAACTCTGGAGGGTCAGATAAGGTGAGGGCGCTTAGGTGCCGCCTTACCTGCTGAGCTAGTTCTGTCAATCATGCTTTAAAATATTTGGTTTCTGGTTTTACCTTACCTCCAGTAGAGCTGGCTTCTGTCATTGCCTTCATAAGTTGAGTTGGTGAAGGAATGGAGCCCCCAGCCTTAATAAGCAGGCTTTAGGTAGGCTGTAATGACACTGGTGCTGGTAGAGAGTCTGCTTCTGGACATGCGTCTGCCCCTCTGGAACCCCAATCATGCCTGGTCTGGGCCAGATTTATTTATTTATTTATTTAAAGTTTCTTTTATACCGCGCTATTCGACATCAGCGCGGTTTACAGTGAACAGAAATTACACTTCACAACATTGATCAGTGCTTACAATGAACAGGGCAATACATTAAACAGGTTTACATTAAACAGGTTTCTTAAACAGCGAACATAATAAACTATGTACAAAAGGCAACTATATACAAGGCCGCTAAGTGCAGCTATATGATTCCTGATGAGAGCGGAAGCAAGGTGAGATTGCCGCTCTTCGTGTTAAGACTATAGAGCGCATGGGTTTAACGTGTTGACCTGGGATGTAGAGGTGGGTTGGTGTGAGACGGTGTCGGAAACATTGTAGTGAAGCAAGAACAGGTGGTGCTTCAGTGCCTTCCTGAACTGAGAAAGGTCACTGATGGTTCTGATGTCTGTTGGTAGGGCATTCCAACATAATGGTGCGAAGTAAGAGAAGGCTCTGGATCTAGTGGCTTGAGAGCACTTCGTGATTGCCTTAGGTAATACAAGGGAGTTAGAGGCAGTTGATCTCCTTGCACGATTAGGGGGTGTAATTGATATCAGGTCGGTGATGGAAGATGCGGAGTTGTTATTAATCGCTTTGTGAGTCAAGGTTAGTATCTTGAAAGAGATCCTGGATTGCATCGGAAGCCAATGTAGCTGTTTCAGTATTGGAGTGATGTGGGTTCTCTTGGAGGCTCCATAAAGGATTCTTGCAGCCGAGTTCATGGCCAATTGTAAGGGGTTAATCGTGCTCTTTGGTAGGCCATGGAGGATAGCATTGGCGTAGTCCAAGTGGGGCATTATTAAGGCTTGAAAGACTGAACGAAAGTCATCAGGTTCAAGCAACTGACGCAAATGACGGAGGGTCCGGATTTTATGATAGATAGATTTCGTTACGTTGCTGATGTGAGCCTTCATGTTGAGCTGTTGATCGAGAGTAACCCCTAGGTATCTAACTGTGGTCTTGCAGATGAGCTCAGCGTCACGCACCTTGATGGACCTTGGTGGAGTGAATGCAGGGTTTCTGTTCACAAAGAGGACTTCAGTCTTTTTAAAATTTATCTTAAGCATTTGTGATTTTAACCAGTCTGTAACCGCATCGAAGCACTCGATTAGTGGGGAGAGGTCAAGGAGATCTGTTGAGAATGGCATATACATAAGGACATCATCGGGCGTAGACCAGGCAGTTGATGTTAAAAGAGTGGATGAGGTCACAGATAGGCTGCATATAAACGTTGAAAAGTAAGGTGGAAAGGGAGGAGCCTTGTGGCACACCTTTGGTTTGCTGGAAGGGGTCAGAGGTTGAAGATCCAGAACGAACATGTTGCCAACGGTCTCTGAGATATGAGGAACACCAGGAGAGGGCGGATCCATGAACTCCCTTCTCTCTAAGACGTGACAGGAGAACTTCATGATCAACAGTGTCGAACGCCGCAGCAATGTCCATGAAGATTAAAGCAAAACCTTGTCTGATATTGTTTAGGCCTATAGTTAGAGTATTGAACAGGGAAGTCAGTAGGGTTTCGACACCGTGTGACTCACGAAATCCGTGCTGACATGGGTGCAAGGGTGAATTGGAGTCAAGATGATCTTGTAGTTGACGTTGGGTAATCTTTTCGATGACTTTCGAAAGGAGAGGAATGCTGGAGATGGGTCTATACGATTCCATCAAGGAGGGGTCCAACCTGCTGTTTTTTAAGAGAGGTCTGATGGAGGTCTGTTTCAGAGCGTGGGGGAAAGTCCCTGTAGCGAACGATACATCCATTATTTTAGCTAGAAATGGGCTAAGATCAGCCCGTAGTGCCTTTATCCAGGAAGCTGGACAGGGGTCGGAGGGAGATGTTGTAGGGTTTATTTTTAAGATGGTATCTTGAATGACTCTGTCATATGGGGTGGAAAAGGATGAGATAGTGTGTTGGGTCTCGCCAGAGAACTGGCTAGGTGGGGGTGTAGGGACAGTGTAGGGGGTATTGGCTGAAGTGGGGGGTATAGAGGTTGAATCAAGCTGATTACTTTTGCTTCGTAAGTAGTTGGCGTATTCCTGGAGGTCTAGGTGTGGTGGAGCACCCTGAGAGGGTTCCTTTGATAAGGTTTTCACAATGTGGAAGAGCTCGTGAGGTTTGTTGAGGGAGCGCTGTAGTCTGCCTGCGTAATATTTTTTCATACTGGAGGATACGGATGAGCGATGCCTTGATAATTGTGTTTTGAATGCATCGTGGTTCTCGGTTGTTCTTGAACGTCGCCATCGTCTTTCTAGTTGTCTGAGGAGGAGGAGTGATTTTCTTAACTCTGGAGAGTACCATGGTGCATTCTTTTTCTTATGGGGTGTTTTGATTGAGGTAGGAGAGTGGATCACAGCATCTAGGCAGGAGTTCCAAGAGTCGACCATGTCATCAAGGCTTTTTTCAGGAGAGCAAATTAGGTTCTGGGTCTTCTTTAGGATGTCTTCTTGGTTAAAAGGGTGAAAGCGTCTGAAGTGCTCTGAGGAGAGTGCATCTGCTGGGAGTGTCTTGGAAGAACTAGGGCAAATAGGCATCTGAAACAGGATTAGGAGATGATCGGACCATGGTACTGTAATTGAATTTAGGTAGGACTGGTGCCAATGGGTAAGAGCTGATTGTGGTGCGAAGATAAGGTCCAGTGTGTTACCTTTTATATGAGTGGGTGTGTTGACCAACTGAACAAAGCCTAGTTCGATGAGTGCATCAGTGAAGGCATTAGTATGGCTGTCTTGAATGGTTGGGAGGTTAAGGTCGCCTAGAACCCAGTTTGGGGTGTATGGGTTTGAAGAGTTACAGGCCATATCAATGATTGTGGCTAAGTCGTCAGGTGAGGAGGATGGTGCTCTATACAGTAAGTTGATAGTGACCTGTTTATTTGTGATGGTCACATAATCAAGGGTCGATGTGCTGTTTGAGGCTGCAAGCTGGAACCTAAGGTCTGATCTGGATAAGATGGAGTACCCCACCGCCACGGCGGTCAGTTCTGTGACATGAGTGAGCTATGAAGTTAGGGGGAACAATCTGGTGGAGGAGCACAGAGTCAGAGGCAGACAGCCAGGTCTCAGTGACACATAAGATGTCGAGGTTATGAGCTGAGAGGATATCTATTAGTGCTGGCCATTTCTTCCGCATTGATCGAGCATTTATTAGAGCGCATTTGAGGTTAGAGGGATGGAGAGGCTGTGTGCTCTGATGGGGGTTGTGCTGCTGTAGGGCAACATAGATCACATGTGGACCAGGTGGGCGCCGTGGTGGTTCGGTTTGGTGGTTAGGAGGGCCAAAAGGTCTATTCACTGGTCTGTGAAGGATTGGGATAGTGTTGTGGGGTAAGGTGAAGGCTAAGGTATCATAAGTTAAAGCTATTAACATATAACACAGGGAGAGGGTGAAGGGGTATGGTGTTGAGCAATATGGTAGCATGGTAGAGGTAAAGCCTGAGCTAGCGTAATAGTGTTAGATAATGTGCGTGTACTAGGAGGTGTTTGAAATATATCTAAACCACAAGGCAGAATAAATGCAGAATAAATGCTCATTTAATTGTAATAGCTAGGACAGTACTAGTGTGCTGTCTATTTAGAATATACTATTAAGCAAGATGTATTACATAGGAGACAGAGTAACTAGCAATAGAATACAATGTTGCAAGGGACTGACTGAATCTAGCAATGTACTCTAGTGAGAGGCCTGCATTGCTATAAGGTATGGAATACAACAGACCTGGTCAGGCGTAATAGGTGGGCTCCGTTCAAATTGAATATAGTGCCCCGCCTAAGGGCCACGCCAAAGGGCCCTCTGGCGAGGCCCTCAGGCGCGGGCCCGCCTGTCGGCGGCACAAATTTAAATGGAGCTGCTGCTCCCTCCCACAGCCCGGATTGGGCCGGAGTCAGGCCGATGGTCTGGCGCTTCACCTGGGGCAGCGGTGGAGTCCTGTCCGTTTCCCGCCGTCGGCGGCACAAATTTAAATGGAGCTGCTGCTCCCTCCCACAGCCCGGATGGGGCAGGGCTCACTGACGACCAGGCTGACATGCCCAGCTGTTCTTCCCTCAGCACTAGATGACAAAAGGTGATATGCAGAGATAAAAATGCTAGAGGCAGTTTGAAAGCCTGCTCTGCCTAGCCAGGGAGTTTGAGTCTTCCTTAAAAAAAAAAGGGAAAAGGGCACAGCCTGAAGCCATGAGCTGCAGCATGTGAGGGGGGAAAAAAAAAACCTCACGAATCCACAGCTAGCCAAAAGTAAAAAAAAAAAATCCACACACAAAACAAAGTAAAAACGTTGGCCCAAAAAAACCCAGACGCGAATGTACCGAGAATATAAAGAAAAAGCAAACCCCAATGTAACCAGAGGAGGAAGAGAGCCGTGGTAACTCTGTCCGTGGCAGAAAGAAACCAATTTAGACCTGTGTCTTCTGGGGAAACTGCTAGGTACTTGTGACCTAGATTGGCCACTGTTAGAAACAGGACACTGGGCTTGATGGACCTTGGTCTGACCCAGTATGGCATATCTTATGTTCTCAGGCAGGAACCATTAGGAACAGGATTACCCTATAACAAATGTGTCGAAGCAACGGCCTTCCGAATCCAACAGCAAAGAGTAGCTTTCGATGCCATATGTCCCTTATGAGACCCAACAAAGAGGACAAAAATGTGATCGGACAGGCGAAATGGATTCATTACCTCCAAGTAATACAACACTCTGCATACATCCACAAAGCACAAGCCTTTATCCCTGACGGTGCAGTGCTCTGGGGTAAAAGCCAGAAGCAAAATAACCCGATTGGAGACAGCACCTTTGGCAAAAAGGAGAGCACCAGATGCAAGGACACTCCTTCAACCGAAAAGGACAAGAAAGGATCCCAACAAGAGAACTCCTGCAGCTTTGACATCTGCTGCACTGAAGTCATAGCTACCAAAAAGATAGCCTTCAAGAGATCTTTAAGGATTGCCCACTTAAGGGGTTCAAAGAGAGCATGCATCAAAGCCCAAAGCACAAGTGCCAAGTCCCAGGAAGGAACCATGGGTCGTACTGGAGGACAGGGCATTCTAACACCATGCAAAAGCGTGCCATATCCTGGTGTCCATGAAAGCAAGAAAGAGCTGTAATCTGCGCCTTCATAGAACTCCAGGCCAAACATCTCTCAAGGCCCTCCCGAAGGAACGCTAGGACCAAAAGGTATATGTGTGCACCATGGAGAAATATGGTGCTACCAGCATGAGTCCTCAAAGAGACGCCATACCCAAACATAAGTCAGGAAGTGAAGCACTGTCTGGCCCGCAGTAAGGTGGATACCACCACCATCAAGTAACCCTTACGGGCTAAACGCCACTTCTCAAGGGCCAGACCATAAGCAAGAAGGGTGCCAGATCGTCCAAGAGGATGGGTCGCTGTTGCAGCAAATCCCTCCAAGTCCCAAGGCTCAAGGGCTTCACTACCAGAAGCTGCATGAGGTCTGCATACTATGACCACCATGGTGAGCAGGATCACCAAGAGAGGATGTTGTTCTATCCTCCAAAGCACGTGGGATATCACAGCCTGTTGGGGGTGGGGGGGAACATACAGGAGAGGGACCTGGAGCTAAGGCTAGACCAAGGCGTCTATACCCCCCCCCCCCGATCCAGTCTCCTTGCAGCAACCAAAAGATGGAGACTTTGGCATTGAACGCTAATCGCCATCAAGTCCACTCCCAGCATCTCCCATTGGTCCGTTATACGGGAGAAGGCCCACAGGGTGAGTTCTCACTCCCTGGGATCAAGCAGATGCAGACTGAGGTAATCAGCTTCCACATTGTCCTGTCCGGTGATGTGTTGCGCCGACAGTGCTTGTAGGTGTAGTTCCACCTATGGCAACAGAAAATACATCTCTCACGCAATTCTCGGAAACATAGTCTTGCCCTGGCGATTCACATAAGCTACCACCATTGCATTGTTGGAGAGGACTGTACCACATGGCCCCAAACCTGGCGAAGAAAGTGCATCAGGGCCAGACGGATTGCTCTGGCATCCAGCTGGGTCCACTGACTTTGAGCTGTTTGGCCCAGGCAGTGAGCTCCCTAACCTGCTAAACTGGCATTTGTTATGAAGAGGACCCGGGCTGGTATCTTGAGGGGCATCCCCCAAAGCATCTTGTCCAGAAAGGCCCACCAAGAGAGGCTACATTTCACCATCGGAGGAAGCAGCAGATGAACAGTGTAATCCTGTGTGACAGGGGACCATCGGGACAGCAGCACTTTCTGAAAAGGTTGCATATGCGCCCAGGCACAGGGGACCAACTCTAGGGTTACTGCCATTACCCCCCAGAAGTTGTAGATAATCCCAGGCACTGGGAGCTGGCTTCAGAAGAAAATTCCAGAGCAGACAACTGAACTTGGCCCAGTGGGCCACACAAGGATGGCTCAAGGCAATCTGCTGCCAGAGGTGAGGGATGAGATGGTGCTCGCTCCTGTAGTGTGGAGGGAGGGGGAACTCTCAAAATTTCAGTCAGGGACTAAACCAAACAAAAAACCCAATTAGATAATATGGAGGAAATGCAAGATGCTTGCACACCAAGGAACTAAAAGAATGAGTGAAAACCACAGCAGTTTATAAAAGTAAATTATAACTCATTTTTATTTTGTTATAAAACTGCGTTATGGCTCTTGCTTTTTCTTTTTGAATATATTTTACATCCACAGAACCCCTTCCCCTCAATAGTGTGTGCAGAGCAGAACTAGGACATTCACCCACAGAATTCAATATCTTAAAAAAAAAAAAAAAAAAAAACTGATTCTCACTAACAAACATTCTCTAGTACCAGGCATATTGTGAACTAATACAAAACCCTACAAAGTCGCTGATGATCTATAGAGCTAATCTACCATACGATATCAGCACCATCTCCCAAAATGCACATAAGGAGCCCATCCAAAAAAAAAAAAAAAAAGTATCACTGTAAATACTGCAATGGGTCCTGGAACATCCAACACCTATTTGAAAAACTGAATTCAGATTACTACGGTACAAATCCCTACATACAAACTCCATGTTAACAAAAACACCTAGTCTTGGTCACATGGTCAGAACAAGTTACCATAACCTAAAAATAAAACATATGTAGATAAACTGTAACCGCAAAAAAGTCAGATTCTGCATACAATGCAATATCAGAGAAATAGAAAGAGATGCATTTCCATGTACTGTATAAAATATAAAGCTAGCACCAAGTGCATCATTAAAGTTAAAAATAAAATTATCTTCTGCCTTTGTCGGACCATTTTATTCTCTGATCATGCTGGTCTCAATCTGAGGTTTCTGCTTTCCTCTACCTCCCAAGTACCCCCCCCCCCCCAACCCCACCTACTTCCCCAATAGGGGCAGCATGAGGATGATGCAGGGCCATGTGCGGAGATTCATTGCAGCATCATTTGCATACATTTAGTATACTTTGCTTAAAATGTATATGCCACTAATCTAAAATCCTAAGTGACTTCCAAATATATACAGGCAGTTTAGTAAAGCAGGTGTTACAATAAAACGAAGCGCCACTTGCACAGCCCCTCTCCCCAATCAAACCATTATAAGTACCTGCACATCAGATTTATTTTGCTATGACCAGGCTACTGATGAGGAGGGAAGATATAAAATGAGAAACTAATCCTGGTAGCCATGAATTCAAATGCTGGTTTGGATTGTGCTAGAGCTGGAAAAGTCCAGAACTCAGCAGCGGTGAAGCTATCAGGCTACCAAACAAAATTAAACTGAGACATTCCCTTGAATCTGAACTGACAAAATATTTTAACAATTTTCAGTCTGGCAGCATAAAGAATGCAAAGCTGAAATCTCAAAAATGATACATACAGTACCCCCCCCCCCCAACACCCTACAGTTGACCTCACCAAGGACCCAGAGTACAGGACCCATAAAGTAATCTACTAGCCATAATAGCACTAACTTCCAAAACTCACACAACATGGAGCATACCCAGAAAAGGGCAGCACCATAAATATTACAGTGGACCCTAGAATATCCATATTCCTATTCAGAAAACTGAACAAGCAGGATTACTACAGCTCCCTACTTAAAAATGCCATGCTATAAGAACATGTAGCCTCAGTCACACATATGCAGAACAGAGATATATTCCCAATTTGGTGATCTATCAGTACAAACTAAAAAAAAAAACAAAAAAAACCCGACATGATGTAGTCAAAAAATGCTTTTATCCGTTATTATGTTTGCAGGATTTCTTTCCCAAAATTATACTTTACTGCAGAGTGAGGCAAGAGAAAGAACTCTCACACACAGATATCTGCATTGTCAGCAGAAACTAACATAATGGCTCAGCCCAAGTAGCGTGAGTGCAACTAATGCCACCTCAGTGGGTGGCCTTAGCTGCACTGGCAGCTGTTCTACCATGCTGAAATGTGGTAACTACAGAGGGATATGACTACCTCCCTGCAGTTAGCCTACAACCCTGCGTAATCAAACTCTGGAATTAGTTACCAGAGGATGTAGTAAAAACTATCAGTGTAGCTAGGTTTAAAAAAAGGTATGGACAAGTTCCTGGAGGAAAGGTCCATAAACTATTAAAAGGACCCGGGAAATCCACCGCTTACCCCGGGACGAGCATTATGGAACCTGTGTGCCTTTTTGGGAACCTGCCAGGTACTTGTGACCTGGATTGGCCAACTGTTGGAAACAGGATACTGGGCTAGATGGATCTTAGTTTGACCCAGTATGGCATTTCTTTTGTTCTTACATTCATATGTTACCAGTGCATAGCTAGGAAACATGCTGCTAAATATGTCAAAACAAGATGGGCTCGACAGCATCCATGCAGCATCTCCCACTTCCACAAAAACAAGAGCCACTTGGCACCCCAACACAGCACTTCCCACCCTCTGAAAAACAAGACGGACTACGTGACCCCAAAACACACCTCCCATTCCAATATAAACATAAACTCTATGTGGCCCACCCACATAGTAATATGTTGTTTATTGTAAACCGCACTGATATTGTAATAGCGCGGTATATAAGAAAAGTTAAACAAACATCACAAAGGGCTTGGCAACCCCAACATGACTCCTGAAACAGCGCACTGGAGCAGCATGGTGTTAACATAAATATATATTCCATTTAAAAAAAAAAAAAAAAAAAAACAAGGAAATGCAAATGCAAGATGCTCATAGACCAAGGAACTAAAAGAAAAAGTGAGAACAACAGTACAGTTTATAAGACAAAATTATAACTCATTTTATTCTGTTCTAAACTGCATTATGGTTCTCACTTTTTATTTTTTTTATATTCTGCATCCACAGAAACCTCTCCCTTTACAAGTAGGACAGAACTCAAAATCTATTAAAAAAATAAATAAATCTGATTCTGGTCATCTTTATTAACAAACATTCTCCAGTACCAGGCATATTGGGAACTAATATAAAGCCCTACAAAAGTTAAAGATCTACAAGACCAAATCTACCATACCATACATGCCAGCATAAACTTCCAACTCATACGAGGTGCCTACGCAGAAAAGAGTGGCACTATAAATACTGCAGCGGGCCCTAGAACATCTAACACCTATCCGAAAAGCTGAACATGGCAAAATTACTAAAGTACAGATCCCTGCATACAAACTTCATGTTAATAGAACACGCAGCCTCGGTCACAGGCTCAGAACACATACTTTCACCAAGTACAGAATAAGTGATCACAACCTAAAGTAAAAATAAAAACAGACAAAAATTGAATCGAAACCCCAAGAAGAAGTCAGACTCTGCAAGCGGTGCAACACCAGATAAATAAGAGATGCAGTTCCCATACTGTGTAAAATATAAAGATAGCACAAAATCCAATCACTAAATTGAAAATAAAATTATTTTTTCTACCTTTGACCATTTTATTCTACGATCTTGCTGGTCCTGATCTGAAACTTCTGCTTTCCTGTCTTCTCTGCCATTTCTTCACTTCCTTCCATCAGCCTAATTTCCAGTCCCAATAACCGCCCCACGTCGGCTCCCTTCCAGTCCCAGTACCCCTTTCCCTTCCAGCCTCCTTTCCATTACCCAGCCACCTACCAGTCCCACTCCCAGGTGTCATCTCCCTTCCAGTACCCTCCTCCCTTCCCTAGTGGCATCACCCTTCCAGTCCTCCTATAGTACCATCCTCAGGTTCCAGCCCCCTCTGTCAGCTCCCTTCCAGCCATCCCTTGCCCCTTCCATCAGCTCCCTTCCAGCCTCATCTGTCAGCTCCATTCCACTCCCCCTTCTTCCCCCCCCCCCCCATGTCAGCGCCGTTCCGCTTCCCCTCCTTCCCCCTGTGTCAGCTCCATTCCACCCCCTCTCCCTCAGTGGCTGCGATAGCAGTAATAATTTAAGATGAAAAGGAAACCGGTGCGGAGCCTTCTGGCCCTATGGAACCCTCGCTGCTGTGTTCTACCCCAAAAGAAAGTAAGTGATGCTAGAGCGGGATGCAGCAGCAAGGGATCCATAGGGCCGGAAGATTGGTTTCCTTTTCATTTTAAAATTACTGCTATTGCAGCCGCAGCAATGTGCTGTGGCTGGAGCAGCGGCAGCAGCTTGTCAACTTTTAAAAAATAAAATAAATCTGAAGGCGGAGTGAGGTGGCTGTCATGGGGGTATTTTTTGCCACCTCCAAAAGTTCTCCACCTGTGGCCACCTCCTCACTCTGCCTCATTATAAAGCCATCCCAGGGGCCAGTCAGAAACACTCTCCCCAGACATGTCAAAAATGAGCACCAAGTAATTCTAGGCTCTGGACCACCGTCAAACAACTCTTGCTGCAATCGATGACCCAACAGAGACTCTCGAGAAGCTGGATTACCTGCTGTAAAGACTGAAGGGCTGCCATGTAGGATTTGGCCCGGATGACCCAATCATCTAGATAAAGATGCATGCACACCCCCTTGTGCCTAAGAGCAGCTGTGACCACCACCACCATAACCCTGGAGAAGGTCCGGGGGCGGTCACCAAACCAAATGGCATTGTGTGAAACTGAAAAGGACCCCCAGTGTCACAAACCATAGGAAGTGTTGATCATGCCTGATGGGAATATGGAAATAGACCTCTACCAGATCCAGGGAGGAGAGAAGCTCCCCTGCCGCACTGATCACAGTATTGCCACGCAAAAACAGAACGCGGAGACTGAGATTGACCTCAGATACAGAATAGGCCGAAAGGATCAGTCCTTTTTGGTAATGGCAAAGTAGATGGAATACCGTCCCAGATCCCACTCTGAAAGAGGCACAGGACAAATAGTGTGAAGGTCTAGGAGAATGGTATCTTGTACAGCGAAGCCGCAAGGGAAACAATGAAGGAATGTGCTTGTGCATTCAAACACAACAGTGCCCGACGATATCCAGGACCCAACAATGTTATGAGACAGGCCCACTCGCAATAAAACTGGTGGAGAAGCCCTCCTACCCACAGCCCATCAGTAGGAGGGCTGGGAAGAAGATGACGGTTTATTGGGTCGAGGATTAGGAATACAGCAATGACCCCCACAAAAGGACAGGATTTCGAACCAGAAGCGTCTCATATCCTAAAACTGAGGTTGGAAGGAAAAGGCACTTGAAGAGGATCGTTTAAAAAGGACACCTTGGTCTTGCCCTCGGCAATCTGAGGCTTAACCTCCAAGGTCTTTAACAAGTTTTTCAAGCTCCTCCCCAAAGAGCAGACCACCCTTGAAGGTTAATCTGGCCAAATAGCCCTTAGAAGCTGCATCCATTGATCAATTTTGGAGCCATAGTCAACGGCGGGCCATTGTGGCTGCTGCCACCCCATGTGCAGCCAGGCGTAGGAGATCATAAAAGGCATCTGCCAAGAAGGCCGCTACAGACTCCAGATGTGTTGAGTCTTCATCATTTGGGAGAAACTGGACCCACTGCAGTAGGGTGCAAGCTCCTAGCCCTCCAAACACCACCACTTGAACTGTCAAGAGAAGAGACAGCAAAGGCCGTCTTCAAGAGTCCTTCTACCTTGCAGTCTTGGGGATCCCATAGAGGGTGGCGCCACCCTTCGGGAAAGGTAGTATGCTTGGTCACAACTGTGATCACTGCATCCACCCCAGGAAAGTGGAGCCACTTGTCCAAGTCTTCCTGAGACCAGGTATAGATCCTACTCAAATGCCGAGCATTTTTGAAGGCAACTCATCCCCTTCTGCATCATCACCATCAGAAGAGTCAGACTCCCAAATGGCTTACTTGGATGGGTGCCCCCCTCCTCTGTGGTCCTTTCCAGAAGAATCAGAGCACCCCATCGTGAGCCCCCCAATGGGAGCTGCTAAACATAGAAATATGTCAGCACAAAGACTACATTGGCATATACAGTCCGCCCTGCCATAAATCAACCAACAAAGGGGCCACCTGTGAAACGGACAGACCCTATCCTCCCTTCTGTAAGTTCCATGCATGCTGGAAGAGCAATGAAAACTCAGCAATCCTGGGTCAACGAGCGGTTGCTGAGGAAGTGAAACTGGCTGGACTACCAATTGCTGTGGGACCGGGAGGGGAGTAAACTTCTAGAGATTAGTCACTTCTGAGGGGTCAGAGCAAAGGAGCCAGCAAGGAGCTGCAGTTACTATGGGAGAAGACTGAGCTACTGCCTGCAATGAAGATCTCGAGGCCTCTCCTGGATTGGCTGCGCAAGCGGCGCACAGGCGATCAACTAAAACTCGCCATTGCTTGCCTCAGCCGAGGCAGCTTGGGAGAGAATTCGACATGTTGAAGGATGGCCCAGAGGCACATGCACACACCCGCATGGAATCGACACTCAAAATTATGGCCAGAAGTAGGCCGAAAGCCCTCTGTCAGAGACACACTGACCAGTCTACACAGCCATGTGTCATCAGGCCCCTGTCGGGAAACAGAACAGGCACTATTCACAGCTTGATGTCTTGCCAGCCTGAAGCCCCAGTTGCGAGCTCCGCAGCTGCGACGTACGCTGGGTTGAGGGGGGTATACAGGGAAGCTTAGTCAGCCCTCTTATGCCTTTGTAGTAGTATGACTTATTTTTCCTTTTCCTTTAAAATTTAAAGTTAAAAAAAAAAAAAATAAAGTGAAAAAGAAAATGACCAAGGAGATAAAAAGAGGCAACAGGCAGAGGATCCTCGTGATCCTGAAGAAATCCAGAGTTACACTGGCTCTCTTAGCCAGGAACTCCTCCCCAAGATGAATTGTGGGTCTGACCAGTATCTCATATATGCCCCGGGGTCCCCCCCAAGACCGAGCACAACTGGTCTCTGGGCCCCAGAGCCTGCCAGGTGCTCTAGGCCTTAGCTGTAGAGTAAAACAGCAACCACCATCTGCTGGAGACAGAAAACATACTGAGGGGAGGAGTTCATAGTTTCCTGTATCAGCTGTTTCCTACATGATTGACCTGGTCTCCCACCTCCACTTCTCTGATTGGGGCTATATCATTTGGCCTCCGACGGGGCACGCGAAGCGGGCGTGTACCCGTGGTGAGTGTCCGAAGGGGCGTGACCAAAGGGGCAGGTTCTGCCTCTTTGGCGCAAATTCGGTGTTGGAGTTCCCGTGAATGGGAAAGCGGTAGAAACGCCTGCTGCCTGCGGCTCAACCGAAGGCGGTTAAAATTGTAGGACCCATGGATGCGCATGTCTCTGTTGGTAAGTTGTTGCCTAAGACTACTTTGCCGGATACCTCCCCCGGTGAAAGGTTGACAGTAAGTACTGTGTGTTCTGACTCTCCCCCGGCCGCGGAGAACCTCTCCCCGGTGAAATGTGACAAGGATCTTTCTCTATCTGATCTTTCCGAGTGTGGTCTTAATAAGACTGAGGATCCTATTCTGTCTTCTTCGTTTTTACGCTTGGACTCTGTCACTGACTCATTTGCCTCCTCCGTTGCCATCGGTGGTTTTATTTGCCGGCTCTGGGGAGTCTCGTGTTATTCCAGATGAAGTTTCTTTGAAGGATGTATGGACTATGTTGTCTAGAATGGAGTTGGCATTGGACTCTTCCCTTCAAAGGATTTCTGCATTTACGACAGAAACTGTTGTTAAGTTTTCAAATCAAGAGTCTCGTTTGGCTGCTGTAGAGGAAAGCGTTGACTCTCTTGAGACTCGCTTTTTAACCCACCAGCCAATTACTACAACATGAGGTTCTTGAGAACACACTGCGTTCTAGGAACCTTCGTCTTTTGAACTTTCCTAAAACTCATTACTTAGCACCTCTTATGCTTTTCCATAAATATTTAAAGGAAATATTGTTGATCTCTGATGCAGATAATAAATATTGAGCAAAGAAATAGTATCTTCCTTCCAGAGACACGGCTTTTCAAGCCAGGCCTCAGGCGGGACGAGATGTTGGCGAGCCCAGAAGCTCAGCTTCCTTAAATATTTCTGAATTTTTGGAATCGTCTCATGACGAGATTTCCACAAGGGCTACATTATTAATTACATTAGCCTCTGAGTTGGATAGACAGAGAATTTTCCGAGCTTACTTTAAGAAACAAAACTTGAGAAGTTTTGTGGCTCCACTATTCAAATTTTTCCTGACGTCTCGAGGGCCACGCAGCGAAGGCGGAGGGCCTTTTTGGAAATTCGCCCACGTGTTTTGGCCTTGGGCGCTTTGTTTTATTTGAAATTTCCTTGTCGGTGCCACATCATTTATCAAGGTACTCGTTACATTTTTCTTGAGGTTGCGCAACTTGTGGATTTTTTGGAGGGTAAAGGTTAAGATCTGCTTGGTTGGTAGATTGAGTTTCCTGTCTCTTTTGCTGGGATTTACTGGGTCTGGTCAGGGATTGGGTTTTTCTTTTCTTTTCTCTTGATATTGTACTTCTCCTGGATGTGGGCTATTAATATGTGATTTCTTTTGGATGTTGCTGTAATATGGAGGTTGGGATGTTTTCTCATCCTCTTGATAATGTATGGTTTATATTTTGTATGTTTCTTCAGTAATTAATAAAATGCATAAATAATAAAAAAAAAAGAAACACATACTGAGGGCTCTCCCTAGCTGTGCTAGATTTTATGTCAGTCATGATGTCACAGCATAGTTTTAGTTTTTTTCACTGTCTCCATCATCTGCAGGCAGGAGAAGATAACCCATTTGTCTGGACTGGTCTAGCAGGAAGATCTGGAAAACAAAGTTATGCAGGCAGTTTCAGCATTTGCATAGTTTCACTGAAAATCTACATACAAGTTATCCAGATAAATGCAGCCGCTGCCCCACTGAAAACTAAGTCAGTGCTAGACGGGAGATGACTCAGCTGTCATCGTTTCTAGGTCAGGTTTAATAGCATCTGCTTTAACATTTATGTTCCACAGATGAGAAGGTGACAATGATAAACTGAAAAACAGCAAATCACTTGGACCGGATGGTATATATCCAAGGGTGTTGAAAAGAACTGAAGTATGAGATTGCAGACCTACTATTAGTAATCTGCGAACTATCATTAAAATCATCTGTAATTTCCTGAAAACTGGAGGATGGCCAAGGTAACGCCAATTTTTAAGGTTTCCAGGGGTGATCCGGGAAACTACAGACCGGTGAGCCCGACGTCAGTACCAGGAAAAATGGTAGAAACCATCATAAAAAACAAAATTACTGAACATGTAGATAATCACTACTTAATGGGAGACAGTCAACGTGGCTTTAGTCTCGTCTTACTAATCTGTTATGTTTTTTTTGAAGGTATGAATAAACAGACAAAGGTGAGTCGGTTGATATAGTGCCGGGGTCTCAAACACGCGGCCCGCAGGCCGCATGCGGCCCGCAAGAGAACTTTGTGCGGCCCGCGATGGCGGGAAAACCCCCCCACAAAACCCTGGCTTCTGCTGCTGCCGCCTTAGGTCGATCGGGTTGGTGCGGTTCCCGAGACATGGAGTTGAGTTTCTCCGAGCCGCAGTTACAAGAAGCCTTGGGGGAGCTGGAGGAGCCGGCGCTGAGCGATGACTGGGAGCTCTTCACGGAGTGCATGGGATTCACCATCTATCACCTCTACAGCCAGGTACGACCTAGAGCCGGGGTCTCAAACACGCGGCCCGCGACGGAGGAAAAAAACCCCACAAAACCCTGGCTTCTGCTGCTGCTGCCGCCGTGGTAGCAGCAGAATCAGCTGTCCCGCGGCCCCTTCTCCTCTGCCCGGAAGAGCCCTGAGTCTGCTCCTTTAGCGGCGGGCTTTTCAAGCTGCGAAGAGAATATTTCCCTCTCGCGCGGCTTAAACCTATTCACTTGTCAAGCCGCGCGAGAGGAAAATACTCTCTTCGCAGCTTGAAAAGCCCACCGCTAAAGGAGCAGGCTCGGGGCTCTTCCGGGCAGAGGAGAAGGGGCCGCGGGACAGCTGATTCTGCTGCTACCACAGCAGCAGCAGCAGAAGCCAGGGTTCTGTTTGTATTTTATTTACTTGGCCTGATTGGGGGGGGGGGGGGGGGGTGGGGGAGTTTTGGACGGGAGGTGGTCGGATTGGGGGGGGCGAAGACGGAAAATGGGGTTATGGATGGGGATGGGGGGGCTAAGAAAGAAACTGGGGGGATGGAAGGATTAGGACTGGTAGTGGGCTGTTGGGGGGCTTAGGACTGGTAATGGGCTATGGGGGGGCTAGAACTGGTAATGGACTGGGGGGGTTGCTAGGACTGGAAATGGGCTGAGTAGAAGGGGGGCTTGAACTGCAAATAACTGATGGGGACGGGGTTTTGGAATGGAAATGGGCTGATGGGGAGGGGGGCTTGGAATGGAAATGGGCTGATGGGGAGGGGGCTTGGAAAGGAAATGGGCTGTGAGGGGAGGGAGCTAGGACTGGAAATGGGCTTAGTTGGGGGGGAGCAAGGACAGGAAATGGGCTGATGGTGGGGCTATAATAGGACTTGAATGGGCTGATGATGCGGCGACTAGAAGGGAGCGGATGCTGGGTGGGGCTGAAACTACAAGGGAGCTGATGTTGGGGGAGGATTAGAATGGGATAGGGCTGGGAGAGTAAAATGGAGAGGGGAAAAATATTTTGTGTGGGAGGGAAGAAAAATCTACAATTGGCCAGGTACTGGGTGAGTAAGTGTGGATTGAGGATGGAGGGGTAAAATTTGAGTGGATGAAATAGGAATGAGGAAAGAGCAAAAGGAAAAAGATTAGTATGTTAAAGCAGATGTAGAGAGAGAAAGGAAAAAAAACTAGAAGAGAGAAGAAAGGACAAATGGACAGCAGACCATGGAGAGTTAGCAGAAGACACCAAGAAACCAGAAGAAAGTGGCTGGCACAATTGCAACTGAAAAAAAATGCACAAAAGGTAGAAAAATATCTCTTTATTTTGAATTAACTGGAATATGTCAGCTCTGGGAAATGTGCATCATTAACGTCTGTGCTTTATTTAATACAAGAGGAAATTAATTTATAGTTTTATTTCTACAGTGTTGTTGTACATTCCAAGTTTGGCTTTTGGGGTTCCCAGTTTAATTATTGTCTTCCTGTTTCTAAATTGTGATTCCTTGTTTGGTGATGGTGTATGTTCTGCATGTGTAACTGAGCTGAGGTATTCTGTTTATGTAATTCCTATTTGACATTGCCACTTGTTCTCTTTCCCCAGTAGGTCATGTATTGTTATTCTATGAAATGTATTGGTTTAATATTTGCAGTGTTGCCTTTTGATAGTTAGGGTATGGTGCTTTGTGAGTCCTGGTAGTGCTGTTACGATACGGTGGGTTTGCTATGGGTTCTAAATGGGTAGTGTTTGTAGTAGTTCCTAATGTGCCTGGCGGTTGGCACTGGATTATAGTAATGTAGAAATCTTTTAGTCTTTCTTTATCCATACACTCATTAAGAGGCATGTTTACTAAAAGTTAGTTTATGGTAACATTATGCAAATATTTATGCAAATGAGGTCCCTTATGCAAATTAGGCCCGCGTTTTGTGCGGCCCCCGGGTTACTTTACAAGTCCTCATTTGGCCCTCAAAGCAATTTGAGTTTGAGACCCCTGATATAGTGTATCTGGACTTTCAAAAAGCCTTTGACAAGGTCTCTCAGAGACTTTTGGCAAAACTAAAAAGTAATGGGATAGGAGGCAGTGTACTACTGTGGATCAGGAACTGGTTAAAAGATAGAAAGCAGAGGGTAGAGCTAAATGGCCAATTTTCCCCAATGGAGAAAGGTGAATAGTGGAGTACCCCAGGGATCTGTGCTGGGTCTGCTGCCTTTTTGACATATTCATTAATGACCAGGAAAAGGGAATAAATGAGTGAGGTTATCAAATTTGCAGATGACACAAACCTATTTAAAGTTGTTTAAACCCATGAGGATTGTGGAAAATTGCAAGAGGATCTTGATAAATTGGAAGACTGGGCATCCAAATGGCAGATGAAATTAACGTGGACAAGTGCAAAGTTATGCACCTAGGAAAGAACCCCCGAAACTATGGATACACGATGCAAGGTTCCACATTAGGAACCATCATCCAAGAAAAATATTTAGGTGTCATCGTAGATAACATGATAAAACCCACCGCCCAGTGTGCAGTGGCAGCCAAGAGAGCAAATAGAATGCTAGGTATCATAAGGTAAACAAGAGGTGAAATACCTTGGCATAATATTAGACCAATCACTCAGCATGCTCCCTCACCTAAAAACAAGTAGCAAAAACCATCTTCTTTAAACTAAAAATGGTACAGCATCTAAGACCCCTGCTAGATAGCATGAATTACTGATTTGAAGTCATGGATATCATGACCCCCCATTTTGACTACTGCAACAGTCTGTTGCATGGTCTCCCAGTCAAAAAATCAGGGACATCACCCAATTCAGAAAGTCCATCAAGCACTACTTATTCACCTTGCACTTCAAGCTACCATACATGCCCTAGAATTACCTTCCGCCTGCTCATCTAACACTTACACGTAACAACCCAGTACAAAGGTTCAAAATGTGGAAAATACTGCATCCCTGTAAATACCAAACCTTGATGTAACATATTTAATTGTATATAGTTATCCCCGGTTCACTCCCAGTTTACCTTCCCTGTTATCTGTACACCTAGATCAGTTATATATTGATAGGTATTTTGTTGTTTAATGTAAACCGCACTGATGATGAATAGTGCGGTATATAAAAACTGTTAAATAAAAAAAAATAAAAAACAAATATCCTTCAGAGAGCACAAAATATCACTGCCAGAATTGTATGCAAGGCCTGACTAACTGATCATATAACTCCCATCTTATGAGACCTCCACTGGCTCCCAGTTCAGAGTCGGATAAAATACAAGATGCTGATGACAACTTTCAAATTGCTCAACAACATTTCCCCATCATATCCATCCACGATTATCCAAACGCTACCAGATTCCAGATCCCGTAGGCAAAATGCAAACCATTCTCTTGTAATCCCTCATTCCATCCATAGAATGAAACACACAACGAGCTCCAGAGCCTTCACATTCACTGTCCCTAGTCTCTGGAACTCATTGCCATTACCAATCCGCAAGATCAAAGACCTCCAGTTATTTAGAAGGGAACTAAAAACATACCTATTCAAGGAACACTTAGGAAATGCAAATTAAAACCCTTCCTCACAAATGGATAAACAGCACACCCAATAACTCCCTCCCCGACTCCCTTTCATTTCCTTTAACATACCCTAATACACAGAACTATGCCTGGTTAATAAATTTGCGTATAGTTTGTAGCCCCCTGTTAAGGCTACATTGTTCATGTAGGAGTTCACCTATTTGCTAAATGTAATGTACATAGTTCAAAACCTGTTTATTGTAACTGTTGCGTTAACTGTAAAACTGCCCTTGATCTCTGGAAGGGGCAGTATAGAAGAGCCAAATAAATGAAAGGAATGGAAAATAAAACAAAGGATATTATAATGCCTCTGTATCGTTCCATGGTGCAACCGCACCTTGAATATTGTGTGCAATTCTGATCACCGTATCTTAAAAAGGATATAGCGTTATTAGAAAAGGTACGGAGAAGAGCCACCAAAATGCTAAAGGGGATGGAAGGATACTCCTTTGAAGAGAGGCTAAAAAAGGTTAGGGCTCTTCAACCTGGAAAAGACACAGCTGAGGGGAGATATGATAGAGGTCTATAAATTAATGGAGTGGAACGGGTAAACATAAATCGATTGTTTACATCAGAATATAGAAAGACCAGGGGACATGCAATGAAGCTACAGTGTAACCTATTTAAGACTAATAAGAGAAAATATTTTCACACAACGTGTAATCAAACTCTGGAATTTGTTATCCAAGGATTTAGTAAAAGCTGTTAGTGTAGCTGGGTTTAAAAAAATGTGTGGACAAGTTCCTGGAGGAAAGGTCCATAAACCATTATTAAAAGGGACCTGGGATGTCACTGCTTGACCCAATACAAGCATTGTGGAGCCTGTCTCTTTTGGGAAACTTCTAGGTACTTATGACCTAGATTGGCCACTGTTGGAAACAGGATACTGGGCTTGATGGACCTTGGGTCTGACCCAGCATGGCATATCTTATGTTCTTATGTACTGCAGAATCTTCTAATAAGAGCAGGAGCAATAACAGTAAGAGTCAGTCTTCACAGAAAATCTCAGTTCAAAAAGAGATAAAAATTATTGCAGTGGTCAAAAAAACAAAACAAAACCCACACTTACCTGTTGCAAGAGCAATTTCAGCATAACTTATTTTGCAAAGGTGTAACTAATCATTCTGCTTACGACAGAAAGACATGACCATGTCTTTAAAGCAAATGAGAAGGATCAGACAATGCAGTGAGCATGAGCAGTACCATCCCTCATGCTGAGCTCGTCATATACTGTAGTACCTGTTTTGCTGAAGGCGTCATTCCTTGTTGTACTACAATCAAAGCTCTTGTAATGTTCTCCTCTTGCATTCTCTGGCAATACATCTTGATAGTTTTAATGCCAACCTTTGGTTCCTCTGAGAAAAAAAAAAAAAGATAAATAACCAAAGGAAGCTTGTTTTCACATGAGAAAAAGAGGCAATCATTTATTGCTGTAACTATAACTCCAGCTATCTGTCTTTCATTAATCACTCCCTTTCACCCCATCACGCACAAGAGAAATTTCATCCAAATATCTTACCAGGAAAAAAGACAAACATCTGATCTGTTGGATCATCATTGTGTGCCACCAGCACTGTGAGGTCAGTACGTCGTGGACGTCCTTCACTGGGCTTGTCCCCAAACTGAGCTTTAAACTCATCCAATGTTTGATCCAACTCATCTTGGGTGACTAGATAGCCCCGGTCATGACAGAGCTAGGAAAGAAAAGTCATCATTAAACATTACATTTAAACTCTCTTTTATACAGTTTCAGTTAACATCAACTTTTATATGGTTTACAGTTAACATCAACTTGTTACAGAGAACATTGGTGAGTTGAGGGTTGAGCGAACATAACTTAAAATCGATTAACCTTATGAATCTATGTAATGTACATAAAATGACTAAGTAATGAGTTAGTAAATCCACTTTCCAAGTATCGCCACCCTAAGGGTTAAACAAGGGGAGGAGTTACAGGAGGAAGAGGATATGCACTAAATTTTAGGGGGGGGGGGGGGGAGAGACATTTAGGTGTCCATGCCAAAGGATTCTTGAAAGAAGCATGTTTTTAGTTTCTTTTGGAATTCAGTTACATCTCTGATGGCTCTTAGATTGCTTGAAAGTATATTCTAGTTTGAGGACCCATATATGGAGAAAGTTCTGTTACAGGTAGTCTGTGAGCTTTTGGTTTTGTGGATTGGTATGTTGAGTAGATTTAACAGGTCTTCTATACCGCCTTATTTACATTCAAAGCGGTTTACAATGAACAGTTATAGCAACAAGCTTTACATTGAACAGGGTTATTCAACTTGGATGGTTACAATGGGGTAAAACATGTCAGTTGCTAACTATATACAAGAACTCTAGCTGTGTTTCATGGTCCATTTAGATTTGGTTGCCTTCTTGCTCTAGTATCTGGAGTCTTCTGTAGTAGAGTTCGTAAATAATCTGATGTCTGTTGGTGACTAGTTTTAAACGCAAATGATTGCTTCGTATTTAATGCGTGCTTGGATTGGGAGGCAGTATAAGGTCTTGAGTATGGAGATAATGTGGTCTTGCCTCGCATCCTCATTTTGTAATAAGCTGTCCAAGCAATTTTTTTTAATGTAGGGTTGGACATCCAGTGTAACTCTGAGGTACTTGACAAAGCTAGAGATCCTACTACTACTACTACTACTGTAATAGATCACCTGACCAAGAAAGGACACCAGAGGCCTCCTGAAAGCAAACAGCAGTTTATTAGCTGGGGTGAACTCAGTGGAATAGTTTCCAAAGACTGAGCTGCGCCATAAAGGTTTCAGTTACACTTATAGACTTCGTAGCCCTATGCAAACTAAATTATCTCAATTTAGGTACAACATGATTAGTACATAAGTTCCCCTTAACCGGTCCCCAATAAGGCCGGGGGGTGGGGGGGGGAGTTCGTAAGGTGAGAAGCTGCTAAAGATATGCGTGTGTTACTGCGTAGCTACTGCTACCAGGCAGGCTGCAGAAATAAAAGACAGACATTTTTGGGTAGGCCACTTCTGACACTACTACAGTACATCATTTACATAGTGCTGCAAGGCATACGCAGCATCCCTGAACTTCCGTACAGACGAAACACAAACACACAATCCTAAAAGTGGCCTTAAGTTTACAAACCTTCTGTTATGTTCCAACTCTTTACTGGGGTTCACTATTCAACTCTAGGCTACCTCAAATTGAAAAAATCAATACAAGTTTCCTAACCAGCTAGATTACATACCGACCTGTTTCCAGGCTATTGAAGGGTAAAATAAAAAAAAAAACAAACAAACCCATCCCGAGGAACACTAAGAGCAGAAGACCCGCTGTGTCGCAACTCCCCCTTTCCAGCAGAACACGAAATGAGGCAGGAGCTCGCTGTGTCACCCCTTCCCCCCCGGGTAGCACACTAAAAAACACAGAAAAGTTGACAACACTCTCCTCGCATAGGGATACCCGAAACTCCCTTAATGTAACTTTACAAGCCTGCCTCCCAGGTTCGGTACCTGCATTATCGTTTTGCGAATCTTCCAAAGCCGATAAGTCTCTTCCTCGTCATCCATTGCGACCGCGCCACAAGAAAGCGCCTACGACCATCCACGCATGCGTCCGCGACGTGCTTTGTAGGACCCAACCTATGAGGATGGCCAACAACTACTACGCATACTTCCAACGGACTGGAACGCAGATGGCATGATAAGCCCGTCACTTGTGCATGTCTGCGCATGCGTCGGCTATAGACGCGGCAGTACCTCTGTTGCTCCACTTGGGCGACCCGATAAAAGCGTGAGTGGTAGCGGACAGCATCCACTGGCGACTGTGGCACATAAAGCTTAGAACAAAAGAATGCCATACTGGGTTAGACTAAGGTCCATCAAGCCTAGTATCATGTTTCTAACAGTGGCCAAGCTTGTTTATTTGTAATATCCTCAGGGTTATTGTATTGTGGCAGCAATCTGATGCAGCTGTTACCGTACTCACAATGCTCTGCCAAGAAATATGGAAGACAACATCATGGCCAACTGACTGGAAAAGATCTGTGTTTATACCAATACTAAAGAAAGGTGATTCAACTGACTGTGGAAATTATCGCACAATCGCTCTGATCCCACATGCCAGCAAGATTCTACTGAAAATTATTCAAAAGAGACTACAACCATACCTGGAACAAGAACTACCTGAAGTGCAAGCAGGGTTCAGGAAAGGGCGAGGAACGAGAGACATCATTGCAGATGTGAGATGGATCCTTGAAAAGACAAGAATACCAAAAGGATATCTATTTGTGCTTTATCAACTATAGCAAGGCTTTTGACTGTGTAAACCAGGGGTCACCAACCTGCGGCCCGCGAGACTCTACCCCGGTGCAGCCCGCCAAGGCAAACTCACCGACTCCTTCTTCTGCAGCCGCGGCTCCCTGCCTCTTAGGGAACCGCGGCTGTGCTTGTAAAATCATCGCGGAGCCCTTCCTGTCTTGACAGGCTCCGTGCAGCATTGTCCCGCCTCCAAATGAAGTGGTAAACAACTTCCTTTAGAGGCGGGACAATGCTGCACGGAGCCCATCAAGACAGGAAGGGCTCCGCGATGATTTTACAAGCACAGCCGCGGTTCCCTAAGAGGCAGGGAGCCGCGGCTGCAGAAGAAGGGAGGGAGCTGACATGGATTATTCAAGGTCAGGTATGAGCAGTTTTTTTTTCGCGCGGGGGGAGGGGGGTGCGGCCCGCGAGTCTGCCGGTAGTCGGCTGTGCGGCCGCGGCCCTCTGGAGGTTGGTGACCCCTGGTGTAAACCATGAGAAACTCTGGGCCACATTAAGAAGCATGGGTATACCAGAACAACTGATCGTTCTCTTGCCCAATCTGTACATTGATCAAGAAGCAACAGTTCGAACGGAACAAGGAGAAACAGAATGGTTTAAAATAAGCAAAGGTGTAAGACAAGGCTGCATACTTTCCCCCTTCCCCCTACCTGTTTAATTCATATGCAGAACAAATCATCAGAGAAGCAGGATTGTATGAAGACAACAGAGGTGTGAAGATTGGTGGAAGACTCATCAACAACCTTGGCTATGCTGATGATACCACATTACTGGCTGAAAGTGAAGATGATCTGAAACATTTGCTTCTCACAATCAAAGAACATAGTCTCAAAATGGAACATAGTCTCAAAATGGGCCTGCACCTTAATGTAAAGAAGACAAAGATCATGACAACTGGCATAATCAACAGGTTCATCATTGAAGGAGAAGAAATTGAAAGTGTGAACAACTTTAACCTACTTGGATCAACTATCAATAAAGAAGCAACAAGCAGTCAAGAAATCAGACGACGCATTGCTCTTGGCAGAATGGCTATGAAAGACCTTGATAAGATTCTCAAGAGCAGAGATGTCTCTCTCCATACAAAGATTCGACTTGTTCAGGCCATGGTATTTTCAATAACATCATATGGATGTGAAAGCTGGACAGTGAAAAAGACAGATAGGAAGAAAATTGATGCCTTTGAATTATGGTGCTGGCGGCGAATACTGTGTATACCATGGACTGCCCGAAGAACAAACCAGTCGGTACTAGAGGAGATCAAACCTAAGCTTTCTTTAGAAGCTCAGATGACAAGACTTCGACTTTCATACTTTGGACACATCATGCGAAGAGAGAGATCATTAGAGAAAGACATTATGCTTGGCAAGATAGAAGGTCAACGCAAAAGAGGAAGGCCAGCAATGAGATGGATCGATACAATAACAGCAGCTACAGGTACCAGTCTGTCAACAATGAGCCGCCTGACTGAAGACCAAACACAATTTAGGATAGCTATCCAGAGGGTCGCCATGAGTCGACTCCGACTCGACGGCACTTAACAACATTGTATTGTGGATTCTATTAACATGCATAACTAGAGGCACAAACCATATGCGTACCAATACGTCTAGCAGACCAACTACTGTATACGTGTAGTTTTATGCAGTCATGTGACCCAAGCATGCAATACTGTCTGGGCGTGGTTTGTGTTTAATATCCCCATGCAGCTGGATTATCAAGGGAAAATTGGCCGCGTAGCTGCCTAGAAGTGGTTGCTAGACGGCGAATACTTCAGCGTCTTTATAATTCCACCCCCAACATGAAGAACGCCATGGCAGTCTGCACTGCGGCAGATATTCGGATATTTATTTTTGTATATTGACCTAAAATGTGTTTTCTTGTATTTATGTCTTGTGTGCTTAGTTAATTCATTTCAAACACAGAACGTGATGGCAAATAAACATCATGGTGCTCATCCACTACTGATGTCTTCGGAAGAACACCAGGAGGCGCAAGAAAGACAGAGTATCACAGCAGTAGTGGGAGGAGGGAAGATGGGCTGTGAGCTGGTACCATCTCAGTGAAGCTTTGTCTCAGTGTCCATTCAGGTCCAGTTCACTAGTCAAACTAGGTGGTCCACTATGGCTGCAGCTTATGGCAGGGGGAGCCTCTAAGACAGTTAACAAAAAGTCCTGAGAGCTGCTAAAATCAACCATCACTGTATAGTTTTATCACCAGACAGGGCAGTCAGTTCTGAATTTCCAAAAGACTGCAAAAAAAGTGAAGTTACTTAATTGTAACAGGGGTTCTCTTTTGGCAGCAGGATAAGTCAGCCACACACTAGTGACATCATCCATGTATGAAATTGCTCTCACATTTGGAGAAACTGCCTTAGAAAAGTTTAGAATTTTCTGCTGAGCATGTGTTAGCCACTTCACCAGTGTCCATCCTTTCCCATCTCAAAATGTTCTCCAGTTGTGTAGTGGTGTCAGAAGTGTGCTTTTAAATGTACCTTGAAATACTAGGCCTGTGGCCTAGCTGGAATGTCTTTGGGGTATGTTTACTAAACCGCGCACATGTGCGCGGCGCACAGTAGCGTACGCTAATGATGCACTTAAGTGCTCTTAAGTGCCCCACACGCGTGCGCGTCACACTAACGGGCCCGCGCCAGTGTGCGGTGCGCTGATGTGCGATAGAGGCGGGGAAAGGCGTACGGAGGGCGGAGGAAGGCCCCCGAGGGGCGGAGGGACGGGGTCAATGGGTGGATAGTGGGAGGGGAGAGGCTCCTCGTACAGGAGCGGGGCTGAATTTCGGCAAAAAAAATACCGCGAGTGAAAACCTCGCGTTAGAGCCGATTTAAAGGGAAGAGAAACCATTTCCGTCAGCAATGTACAGCAAAACTGGGGAAACCTGCAAAACGTGAGTAGTGTGATACATGTGCACAGAACAAAATAGCAAATATAAATTGAAAATGACCACAACAAATTCCAAATAAATTATAATCCAGCTGGGCAACAGTGATATTAATGGGCAACCATAAAAAACACTCCCAGGAAAGCTCCAAAAAAAAGAAATGATTTTTGGAAGTGTCTACGCTCCGTAGACTCTTTCAAAAGCACTGCATTTTAATGGAGCTTTCCTGGGAGTGTTTTTCAGGTTGCCCATTGATATCACTGTTGCCCAGCTTGGTTTTGTTTTTTTTCCCCTTTTTTTGGAGGTCATTTTTGAGGTTTATTTGCACCTTTGTCCCTATACAAGGTAAACGAGCCCACAGTAAAATTGTGCAGAGCAGGGTGTTTGACTCGTGCGGCCAGGTTTCCTATCTCCAGAGACTGCACTGTCCCTGTGGCCACAGTGTGGTGCAGCAGACACAGCCAGTGCCTGTAAGACCAGAGAGTCACAGGTTCAAATCCCAGCTGGGGCTTCTGCCAACCCAGTCCCCATAGTTTTACCCACCACTAAACAGTGATAGTACAGACACTCCTTTATTGCAGAGAACATAAGCATGGTTCCAACACCTATATTTTACCCTACACCGCACACAAACCATAACAATGGGCATTACCTACAGCCGAGTCCCCCAAATTCAGTCCTGGAGTGCCACAACTCAATCAGATCATATGCTTTTTCCCAGATAGGGACATGTCTGCATGTTGGCGGAAGGGTACAGGTGGTGGAGGGGGCAGTGGCTGCAAACCACAGCAGACAGTGGCCTAGGCCTGTGGAGGCTGGCACCGTCCACCACAACAGACAGGCTCTGTCAGATGTACAGTCATGGACTCCCCAGGGAACACAGCATATCTGTGGCAACACGGTGGTGCAGTGCACACAGACAGGGTATGTAGGAATAGAAGGTCACAAGTTCAAAGCCCAGCTGGGGCTACTGCCAATCCAGTCCACATATTTTTCCTACAACTAAACTGTGATAGTAAGGACAAACCTTTATTGCTGAGAACATATGCATGGTTCATACGCTTATATTTTACCACACCAAACACAGACACCATAAACAGCTGCATTACCTAGAGCAGAGTCTCCCAAATGCAGTCCTGGAGGGCCCCACACCATTCAGGATCCATGCTGCCTCTAATAAAGATGCCTGTGCTGCATATCTATGCACCACCCCCATGGTATGCTGATGTAGTTCATGCATATTTATGAGGGACAGCATGAAAACCCGAACAGTGGTTGGAACACCAGGACTGGAGTTGGGACACTCTGCCGTAAAGCAGCAGCCAACAGGGCCAGACACACCCACACACATCCCCACAGGCCCCATTGGCCAATGCCTCATGGAGAGGCAGGACATTGGGCCCTGCCTGTATCTCCCAATACTAGCAGTTGCATACCTTAGCAATGCCACCCTACACCTGGGTATATGGTACACAGCTATCAAACGTTGCCCATGGTAACTGGCAGATATCAATTCCTACGTTAATCACATTTTGCTCATTGATCTCCACCATAACAATCATTGTGATGTCTGCGGTGTGCGCTGCAGGTCTGGTCTCTGACAGTGTTTACCACCCTGGGGAGTGACCCCCAACAGTATTGCGTACCATATCCATGCCTGTACTGTGCCCAGGACTGGTGTGGTGGGTATGGCTGCTGAACTCCTCTATAGTAGCACAATGCTGGCATAGGTGTGGGGTGGCTGTCTGTCTATCCAGTGTGTGGTGGCTGCAAACACCTTCCACAGCCCACACTGCTAGCAATGTTGCCAGTATTGGGCTGCCAATGTGCATAATGAGGAGCAAGGTACCATGGGTATAGGCCGGACAGGGTGGCCTGGCCAGGGTGCATCTGCACAGGGCATAGGGCACTGACTGGGACATTTTAGTGCCCGGCCACCACCTACACAGACAGGGTGACCTCAGTATGTCCTGCTGAGAGATCACTCTCACCCTGACTGTGCAGTGACCACAGCATGGCTAGGCACCCCCATAGTGCTATATAGTATTTTTCTCATGTGATAGATATGGGTTTCCTTTTGGGGCCCAGTCACTGATTTATCTGCTTGCTGTGTATGCTGACATACCAGTTCTGGGTGCATGCATCTCCACTGGGAACATGCACTGTGGACTAACTAGCACACTGTTTGCAGCTGGTA
Organism: Ichthyophis bannanicus; assembly: GCA_033557465.1. NCBI lineage: Eukaryota > Metazoa > Chordata > Amphibia > Gymnophiona > Ichthyophiidae > Ichthyophis > Ichthyophis bannanicus. The sequence goes on from CM066039.1 coordinate 311,591,224, forward strand.
TGTGTCTTGATGGAGCAGCTTGCAGGGTGCAGTGGCTGATGACTTACTGCAGGAGAATATCAGATAGTGGTGGGGTGCAGCTCACCATATCCAGGCCTAATGTCTGTCTGCTATTGTGTTATGGATGTGTATAGAGCTGCATTGACTGCCCTGTGGGGTGTCTGTTCCTCAGCAGGACTGGGGTTGATGGTCCCCTCTACTCCCACCTTTGCAGGGAGGTAGAATGTGGATCTATTGATAGGAGACCCTGTTTGCCACCCTCAGCCCTGGAGGTGGTGGTGGTACATAGCCCACCTAGGGGGTCCATAGGGGCTACACCTGACTGAAACAGACAGATAGCCAAGGTGTTTGTGCAGAAACTACCTATCTCACAGATTAACACTGCTTTGTACCTCCGGCATGGCCTCTTTCAGCCATGGAAGGTGTTATGGACCTGGTCCTGGGCGCCTCACCGCACCCTCAGAGTGAGCACAGTACCCGCACAATGTGACGGTGTGTAGCTACTCTGTGCCAGTAAAACACACGGTCAGTACCCCCTACCAGGCCGAGGTGGTGTGTGGGTGCACATGGTCACTTCCCTCTACCAGGCCCAGGTGCTGTGGGGGTGCATTGCCCATCTTGTGTTAATCTGTGGACAGCTGATTTGCATGTGCAGTGCATCATGGGTATGGGTGGGCTAACCCTATCCTGGTGACCACAGCAGACTGTCTGTGTGGTGATGTGCATGCTCTCTGCAGCCAGCCAGGAGCTTGCTAGCAGCTATAGAGCTGTAGCCCAATGATTACTTCACTGCCTCTGAAGCCAGAGGTCATGGGTTCAAACCCACAGTGGGGTTATTTGATAGGGTTGTCCAATGCATTATCTTTTTTTCATGTACATATTTTGATGCCAGCAAAAACACCCTCAGCGTACTGTACCCATAAGGTGCCTCTGAGGGTGCTTTATAGGGCGCTCTATAGGGCACCTTATGGTTCCCGTCCATATAAGGTGCACTATACATTATCCTGTGACGCAACCTATAGGGTGCCCTATAGGGGACATTTTAGGGTGCTGTGGCGGACAGTGCAATTTATAATGTGCCCTATGGAGTGCCTTATAGGGTGCCTTATACGGCACCTTCAATTACGGCACGTGAGGGCGTGTTTGCTGGCAGCAATTAATAACATAAAAGTAAAGTGCTGCAGGACAAAATATGTACAATGCAAAGCTGATGCCACAGCCAGCCTTACGTATTAGGCACACTGGGGAACAAACTCATGACCGCTGTATCAGCAGTCAGTGCTTTAACCATTGTGCTCCACTGCTGCTCCTCCTTGCCTGTCAGCGCACCTACTTATGCTTTTCATTCCTTAAACTGCACAGTGCTGCCATGAAAAACAGTACACTGACCTTGCGGTACCTCATACGGCACCCTATAAGCAACATTCTAGGGTGCCTTGGCTGACAGTGCACTTTAAAATGTGCCTTATAGGGCGCCTTATGTTAACACGCTTTGAGAGTGCGTTTGCTAGTAGTGATAATTAAAATATGAATAAAATGCCTCCTAAAGCAATCTTCCCCATAATATGTTATGCCTCAGCCAGCCTTGTTCATTGGGCACTTTGGGGGATTGAACCCCTGATCCCTGCACCATTGGTCAGTGTCTTAACCATTGTGCTGTGGTTCTGTTCCTGTGATTGCACATCAGCGTGCCGCCTAATATTAAAAAGCCTCCTAAAACAGCGTGCCACCTTATGCCACCCATCATTTAAATGGCTCCTAAAATAATGCCTCAGCCAGCTGTCTCCATTGGGCACTGTGGGGGATTGAACCCCTGATCCCTGCACCATTGGTCAGTGTCTTAACCATTGTGCTGTGGCTCTGCTCTTTTTCTTGCACTTCAGCACGCCACTTATGCCTCCCGCGCAGCTATCTCATGCGCTAAGGTGCGGGGCGCACATGGGCGCCGCGCACCTTAGCGCATATGTAAATTCCGGCTTTTCTTTTTCAGGACGGAACGCCCACTCCTTATATGGCACACGCACACTACCGCGGCACGCACTTTACCGGGGTTTTAGTAAACATACCCCTTTGTCTCTTTTGTTTCACTGTAGCCTGCTTAGTAGTAGAACCACGCAGTAAGAAATGCATAGTTTAGCAGCTTCTCACCTTACATAACATGCCCCAGCTGACCTCTAATGGTGAGCGATCAAGGGGAACTTAATATATGCCTATCATGAAGTAGCTAGAAGTCTATAAATGGAACTGAAACCTTGGCCCTGGGGCTCAGTCTTTGGAAACTATTCCACTGAGTTCTCGCATGCTATTAAAACTGTTTGATTTCACGAAGGTCTCAGTTGTCTTTTCTTAGTCTGGTAATCTACAACAGTTGTAGACAGGTTCATTCGAGAGGGGAGGCAGGTGGGTTTGTGTGGCTAACTTCTGCTTTCCACAGAGAACCTCCATTACAGGCAAGTAACCTCGCTTTCTCCATGGATAAGCTGGATGAGTTAGCCACACACTGGTGACTCCATAACTGAGGACTGTGAAGGAGCGTTTTGGAAGGCATGTCGGTTCACCGTTTACAGCCTGTGTAACTTGATGTGGTAAGATGAAGCTGTCAGATCAGATAACCAATAAAAATCTCTGTGTGGCACAACAATGCTGATCTCTACTTGGTAGGCCATATTGAGAAAATTTCCATAGACGAATATAACCCGCCAATGGAAGCCCTGAATGATGATTGGATGCCAGGGACGCTTTGGTGCATTCAAAGAAGCTTTAGCAAGTGTGACTTAAAATAGCAATGACTGCAGTTTGGATCACAGGGGGTGGGCAACTGTAAGAGTTTCCTATGGTCTTTGATTTTAGTGAGATGGCAGGCAAGAGCTTTGTTACTGTCTAGTGCTTTCTATATGGATAGCTCAGTGGGGAAAGGCTTTGCCTAGCCAATTCCCCTGTTTGTGGTAAGCAGAGGATGAATACATTAAAATAGCCAACCAGAAGCAAGAGTGTGACTAGCACTAGATATAGCCTGAAGATTAGGATGATAGGGTTTCTTTGAGGTAAAGGGTGGGTGTTCTTTTCCAGTTTAAAGCAAGTGGACTTTAGCCTGGAAGGAATGCTGCTGTATTCTGTGGCTATAACGATCCACTGAAGATAACACCCCCACCAAAAGAAACAACCATGCATTTTGGGTTTGGACTCAGAAACGACATGGTCCTTCTGGAACTAAGTATATGCAATACAAGGTTTTGTGAAGTTTTGACTCACTGGACCATTTATTAGCGGTGGGAGCCGTGGAAAGCTGCTCAAGCTCGCTATACAGCTCCATTACTAATCTGATATAAATTTCTCTCACACATTTCCAATGCTTAAGGCAGGTTTAGAGTAGTAGACTTGTACAAAGATGATTTAACCTGTGTCTTCTGGGGAAACTGCTAGGTACTTGTGACCTAGAATGGTCACTGTTGGAAACAGGATACTGGGCTTGATGGACCTTGGTCTGACCAGTATGGCATTTCTTATGTTATTAAGGTTCATGCACCAGTGAAACGACCACAGTTGTGTTATGGGTATTGGAACACGGTTGCCAGTAGTGAGAAAGAGGAAACTTTTTTTAAGGGGTCTTTGTCCTCATTTGAACACCAAAGGGAAACTCCCATTTGGGTATAAGGTTTCAAACTTAAGGGTTCCCTAGCCAAGGTGGATATTCTTCCTTGGCAAATCCTTCTTAAAAGGTAGGAACAAGGTTGACTAGCATGTAACCAGGTTTCCTGCCCTTGGATGAGTAGAGTGGGAAAAAGGAGTCAAACTGTCCCTATTCCCTCATGCAGAAGAGAGAGAGGGCAGATAGAATTCTTTGTTTTAGATTTTACAAGATCTTCGAGATTAGCAGAATGAGAGGAAAGGCATATGAAAGTGGAAAGAAATCATCCACTGACGTGAGCTTGAGGGCCTGTCACTATGGTTGATGAAGTCAGGAAGGCCTAGCTAGTCGCTATAGTAAGGTAATGGCGGTTACGGTTCTACCTGCCATTCCATGCAGGTAACCCCTCTATGCTTGTGTTTTGGGTTGTGTCTACTGCTCTGCACAGGTTACCCCTTCTCCAAACACTTGTTGGGGTTGCACCTGCCACTATATAATGGCTACTTGTACCTACTGTTCTATGCAGATTATCCACCTCTATTTTAGGATTGTATCTCCTGTTCCATAAAGGAAACTTGATTAAAAGACAATGCAAAGAACTAGTTGTGAGCATCTCATAATTTGACTTGTTTTCTACTGTTGTGGGGTTGGAGAGCATCGTCTCTGTCAACAAATGGTTGAAGCTCTCACACCATAGAACAGCCTGGAGGGATGTAAAAATTGCAAGGATATGTTCCTTGACCAGTGGCAGACCTGTATTGTCCGATGCCTGGGGAAGAAGTGGTGGAAGCAATAGAGGGAATCAGGCTACAATCCACAGCTTTGGGGTGGATTATAAGAGATGAAACAGAACTATCTCATGCAAGATCAGCGTAGGCAGTGTTTTCTGAATTCCCTATCTGGTCTTGTGCCTGTAACGGTGGTATGTGTAAGGTTGAGGTCACATGCCTTAAAGTTTAGAGAAGGATCTGACCTTTCACCTTTATATATTTGGGAAAACAGAAGGTCAGCCAATAGGGTGTGAATTCAGAGAAAGAGAAGATATAAGCCAGGGTAGTAGAAGTAAGCCGTTTGCCAGTGAAGGGCCTCTCAAGGGAAAGGGTCTGGTATTGGTAAGAGGGCAAAGAGTGTATGGCAACCAACCCATGAAATCAAGTACATCAATTTCTCTATTGCGATCAAGAACATTGTAAGGACAGAAACACAGACAAATGACAGCAGATAAAGAACATACGGCCTATCCAGGCTGCCCTTCCATAGCAACTACTAAGCTTTACAGTCCCTTTTCTCCCTTAGAGATCTTTTGTGTTTGTCCCATGCTTTCTTGAATTCAGATACTGTCCTCATTTCTACCACCTCCACTGGGAGGCTATTTGACACATCTGCCACTGTTTCCATAAATAAATATTTCCTCAGATTACTCCTGTGTATATCCCCTTTCACCTTTATCCTATACCCCATTGTTATAGAGCTTTCTTTCAATTGTAAAAGGCTCTCCTGTACATTTATGCCATGGAGTTATTTAAATGTCTCTATCATATATCCTCTCTTCCATTGTTCTTCCAAAGTATACATATTGAGATCTTTAAGTCTATCCCCATATGCCTTAAGACGAAGACCGCTGACTATTTTAGTAGCTGCCTTCTGCACTGACTCCACCTTGTTTATATCCTTTTGAAGATGTGGTCTCCAGAACTGGACACAGTATTCCAAATAAGGTCTCACCAAAAACATATACAGAGGTACTATCACCTTCTTGTTCTTTCTGGCCATTCCTCTCCCTATGTACTCAAGCATCCTTCTGGCTTTAACCATTGCCTTTTCTACCTCTTTAGCCACCTTATGATCATCAGAAAACAGTTATCCCTCGTGTCACATTGGGGTGGAGGTGGAAATCCTCGGGGGTGGGGGGGGGGGAGACCAAGGGTGGAGGATTAGTGGGGTAAAGTGGAAGAGGCGATGAAATTCGATAAAACCACTTATACTTTGCGAGGCCATCCTCAAGAATCTGTTATGTATATTCCAATGTGTTCGGAACATCTTGTGAGTTCTTGCTGAGCATTGTCATGTTTGTATGTCCTTGCTCGTTGAAATAAAAAATAGTCACCCCCAGGTCCCGCATTTCTTTCATGGACAGAAGTACTTCATCTCCTATATTGTATCGCTCCCTTGTTTTTTTGCAGCCCAAATGCATGACCCTGCAAACTATGGCCTTCTATGACAGGTATTAGCAGCACGAACATTGGCAACATGTCACAGGTTAAAATTTTGCAGGTTGTTTGGTGAGCCAAGGGAAGTTCAGGGAGCAGGATGCAAGCACATGGTGGATCTGCGGATGTAGTTTTTGAGTCTTCAACCAACAGGGCAAGCTCATATTGGGGATAGGTCATCTAAGTGATGGAGTGCAAAAGCAGCTGGAGTTAATACTGGTAACTGAACACCTGCAACCCTTTAGAGAGTGGATGCGGCACCTTTATGGATAAGGGAGAAAACAGCGCTGAAGATGAAGAAAGAGGTAGCTGAGTTCCTTAAGTTAGTGACAGTGGCCAATGCAGGGTTACTTTGGAACCTTAGACATAATAGTCTGCTGTTGAATGGCTACCAGCTCTTTGGTATTTATTTATTTAAAAAGGATTGATACACCATTGTTTAATCAATTACACAGGTACACTAAAAAAAATTTTTTTTAAACTGCCTCTAATGTTTCGATTGATTTTTACATTTTTTGGTGCGCTGAATCCAAATCTGGTAACCAATTTGCTCCATCACGTACAGATTTTTTGCTACATTGGGTTAGCAGTTTGAGGTGAACGTTTCAGATTGAGTGCGATCGAGATAAAAGTTTCTTGGATGAATTCTTTATACTAATTGTTTAGTAGTTATTCAAATAAGAATAAAGAAAATTGTAACAAGGCAGCACATAAGAATAGAGTAATGTCAACAAAACACACTGTGATGGTAGCAAAATTGTCTGCACTTAAAACAGCCACATACATGTGCACAAACATTGAGCATATAAGAGCGAGGTTAGACACAAAGCAAAGCAATGTGCAAAAAATGTTGTACAGGTATGTATGTAAGAATAGAAAACGCAAACCGCACCATTGCAATACAAGACGACAAACACCCGATGGTGTGAAAATAAAATTCTAATAAATGAGATCCGACACTGTGGTAATAACTAGCAAATTTTTATTTCAAAGTTTAGTAAAAACACGATATTTGTCAACACAGTTTAGATTTTAAAGTCATTCTTGGGTCAATCAATCTCCTGGTGGGCCCGTTTCTTCTTCCCCCGACTGCTTCTCTTGATGCGCTGCTTGGCGTATTTTTTATCTGGGGTTTCCCGCAGCAGCAACCAGCAGAAATCAGCCATCATAGTGGTGTTCCATCTTCCTTGGTACCTTCTCTCTGCGTCCTTGATGTCCTGGTGAAACCTTTCACCTTGTTCTTCACTGTACGCCCCCAAGTTTTCAGGAAAGTAGTTCACATGGGAGTGCAAGAAATGGACTTTCAGGCTCATGTTACAGCCTTGTTCTTTGAAGGCATTGAGCATCCTGGCAACAATATCCTTATAGTTCTCATCCCGCCTGTTCCCCAAGAATTTGAGAACAACATCCTTGAAGGAATCCCAGGCTTCTTTTTCCTTCTCAGACATCGTTTCAGCGAATGCTCCATCTGAAATGAGTTTCCTTATATCAGGGCCAACAAACACTCCTTCCTTTAGCTTTGCTTCAGAAAGTCGGGGGAACTTTGAGCAAAGGTAACAAAAGCACTCACCATCTTTTGGAAGGGACTTGATGAATTGCTTAATGAGACCCAACTTAATGTGGAGAGGTGGTAATAGAATTTTATCACGAGGTACCAAGCTCTCATGAAAAAGATTTTTCTCACCGGGTCTCAAATACTCCCGAATTGGCCAGTCTTTTTTCCCCCAGTGTAGGTCGCAGGCCCGGCTATCCCACAAGCAAAGGAAGCAGGGATATTTGGTGAAACCGGATTGCTGCCCTAATAGCATGGATAGAATTTTAAAGTCTCCACAAATCATCCACTTATGCTCATCATAACGAATCTTCTGAAGAATCAGGGCCAAATTCTCGTATTTGTCTTGGAGAATAACAGAGTGAGCAATAGGAACTGAAGCGAATGTGTTGCCATTATGAAGAACACCTTTTATGCTGTCTTTTGACGAATCAATGAACAGCCGCCATTCAGCAGGATCATACTTGAGTTTAAACTTTTCCATCACTCCCTATATATCGTTGCAAAATACCAAATCTTCCTCTTTGCTGAAATACTTCAAAAATTGTGTCTCGCGGTTGCGGTACCAATAAAAAGTTGTTCCTGGTGACAATAGATTTTTCTGTTTAAGCCGAGAACCTAGCAGTTGGGCAGCATCTTTTGGGAGTCCTAAATCCCGGACTAAATCATTCAATTCAGCTTGAGAGAAAAGTTCAGGTTTCGGATCTGGTTCAGTTTCAAACTCGGAAGTACTGGACTCATCGGGAAAAGCCATCTGATGAGTCATCATGATCAGAACCGTCCACACAAATATGATCCAAAGATTTTGGTGGTTCAGGCACAGGTACTTCGTTGCTATGAGGCATAGGCCTAATTGCTGAGGGAAGGTTGGGGTAACTTATTACGTTCTTATTTTTTAAGTTGTATCCCTTCACAATGCAAGAGCAAAAATAGCAGTCACTGCTGTGGTCTTTTTGTTCACGCATCATAGATATTCCAAAACGAAATGCTTGTTTTTTACCTTTCATCCATAAGCGTAGATCTTCCTCACATGTCTTGCACACTTTGTGAGGAGCCCACGGTTTGTCTTGATCGCCTAACTTCAAACCGAAATAGGCGAAATATACTTTTTTAATAAATGCAGAAATGTTCCTCTGCCGCTTTTTCATGGTATATTCCCCACAAATAAAACAAAAACTGTCCGGAGAGTTGACGCAACCTCTGGCTCTGTGAGCCATCACAAATACACAGCACTGCAAACTACAACTGTAGTGAACCACTTCGGAATAAAGCTGGATTACGACTGAGCAAACAAAAGGTAATAATGAACTTGCAAGAAACTGAAATTTGACAGGAACGTTCATGTCGCAACCACCGTGTTTGAGCGAGCGAGCGAGCGAACGAGGCGAGGCAAACAGGAAAGAACATGCACCAGCGCGAGTACTGGATTTAGCCCCCCGCCTCCCAATTGTCCTGTTAATGTATAAAATGAATACAAAACACTCTAAAATATCATGAGGGAGTGTTTCTAGTTAGTTAACCATTAAAACCTCTATTTTGGGCCAAGAAAATAAACTGCAGTCGGCTAAAAAGAAATTATGTGAACATTCCTTATATGGGTAAGAAATCTAATTTTGCAAGAAAACGTGACGTGATGGAACATTTTGGCTATTTTTCCTGGATTCAGCACCCCAAAATCTATAGGAATCAGTTGCAAAACTGGAGGCAGTTTTTTGGTAGTGTACCTGTGTTATCCAATATCAAATTTTTACAGCATTTCAAAAATACATAAGTTCACAAAACGAGAGGCCAAGGCAATAAGGGAAAGGAGTAGGCAGGGCTGGTATAAGGATATGAGGCACCCCAAGGCAAACTTCATTCCTGCCACCCCCTGCCCCCATTGTTGCTTCTACTGTCCCTCTCCAAGATGGTACCAGCGGCAATGACTTTAAAACGGCACCACAGCACTTACTAAAAACCTCCGGCACTGGGTGCTGCTGGTGCTTCCGCCCCCTCCGACACAGACACTTTTGTCCCCATGCAAAGAGGAAGTCTGTATCGAAGGGGACGGAAACATCAATATCACGTAGCACCAGAGACTTTTGGGAATTGCTGCAGTGCTATTTTAAAGTCACTTCTGCTACCTCAGGTCCTGGAGAGGGTCGGCAATGGGCACCCTGGAAACTCTAGGTGACTGCCTAATTGCACAACCGTTTCTTTTTGTAGGACATTTCCACCGTTACGAGGGGAAATCCTGAGTAGAGAGGCTAGTAGTGGGAAATAGGTGTGTATGTGTGTGTGTATATACAGAGTGGCCCAAAAAAGTGAGAACATCTCGTAGCATATAAGTTATTTAAAAATTCAGAAAGACAGATGTAAACGATTGACAAATTTAAAAAAAAAGATGGCGACTGGAAATTGTCGAAATAAAGATGTTATATAGCTAAAAAAGGTAAATAAGGAAACTATTTAAGCTTTTAATTTATGAGATGTTCTCACTTTTTTTGGGCCACCCAGTATCACCTTGTATATGAGCTTTTTTGGGGGGGGGGGGGAGAGGGAGTCAGAAAAATTAACAATCTACGGCTAGGAAAGCCATTGTATAAGTGCACCACAGGAAGCACAAATCAGGTTTAATGGGCTGTGTAGGACATTTGTTCCGTGGCTTAAAGGATGGCGATTGTAGGCTTTCTTCAGGATGTCACAATGGTACTGTGCTATTGTGGAGATTCACAGTAACCAAACTTCCTGGTGTGGCTATTAGCCTGAAGGAATGGAACATCAAGCTCATGGGTGTTCTTTGTAAATATGGATTTACAAGTGTTATTTTGTGCCTATTCTGTGCGGATCACAGCTCCTCTTTTGTATGTGTGTACATAGGTACAGCACAGTGTCGGGAACAGGGAATGGAAGCGCCTGCAGCATAAAATGGAAAAAAACTTTCTGCCCTGAAAAGGGCAGTTGCAACTGCCAATTTCTGGCACAGGTCTATATGTTAGGACAGCAGCGACCCAAGGGGGATGCGAGGCCATGTGTGGAGACTCATTGTGGGAACTCATTTGCATAAGGGGTCCCATTTGCATAAATATGTGCATAATGTTAACATGCACTAACTTTTAGTAAACATGCCTCTTAATGAGTGTATGGATAAAGAAAGACTACCAGATGTCTACATTATTATACTCTGGTGCCAACTGCCAGGCACATTAGGAAGTACTACCATTACTGCCTATTAGAGCCCATAGCAAACCCACCATATCATAACAGCACTACCAGGACCCACAAAGCACTAAACCCTACCTATCAAAAGCCAACACTGCAAATATTAAATTAATACATCTCAGAGAATACTAATACATCTCCTATTGGGGAAAGAGAACAAGTGGCACTGTCATATGCAATGCAATATGTGTCTTTGAGTCAGTCCTGACTCCTGGTGGCCCAGAAGCTCCTGGGTTTTCTTGGCAGTGTCACTGGAAGTAGATTGCCAGGCCTTTCTTCTGAGGCAATGGAGGGTTAAGTGACTTGCCCATGGCCACAAGGAGTACTAGTGGGACTTGAACCCTGGTTGCTTTGTTACCAAGCCAGTGTTCTAACCACTAGGCTACTCCTCCACTCCCATGTAGAAACTACATAAACAGAATACCTCAGCTCGGTTACACATAAAGAACAGACCATCACCAAACAAAGAATAAGGGATCACAATTTAGAAATAGGAAGACAATAATTAAACTGAGAACCCCAAAAGCCAAACTTGGAATGTACAACACTGGAGAAATAAAACTATAAATTAAATTTCCTTTTGTACTAAACAAAACAAAAAGACATTAGTGATGCACATTTCCCAGAGTGGATATATTCCAGTTAATAAATTCTAAATAAAAAAGTATTTTTCTACCTTTTGTTGTTTGTGCATTTTATTTTTCAGTTGCAATTGCTCCAAGTCACTTTTTTTTTTGTGTGTGTCTTCTGCTAACTCCATTGTCTGCTGTCCATTTGTCCTTTTTTCTCTCTTCTATTGTTTTCCATTCTATCTCTACATCTGCATTAACATGCTGATATTCCCCCTTTTGCTCTTTCCTCCATGTCTTTCTTTGGGGTATGTTTACTAAACCGTCTTAACGTCACAGCGGTGGTATTATCGCGCGATAAGTGACGTTCGCACGATAATGTCACTTATCGCACGATAATGCGGCGGCAGCGTTAAGGCACACTAACGCTGTGAAATCCGGGTCTGAAGGGTGGAGTAAGACTTCCCAGAGGGCGGAGAGAAGGGGTCAGTGGGCGGGGAGAGGCTCCAGGCACACTAACGCTGTGAAATCCGGGTCTGAACACTAACGCCAGTGAAACCCTCGCGTTAGGCACATTTTGCAGGAAAGAGAAACAATTTCAGTCAGCAATGTGCAGCAAAGGCAGGGAAACCCAGAAAAGTGATAGTTGTGATACATGTGCAGGAACCAAAAAGGCAAATAAACATATAAAATGACCAGGACCACATTTAAAATCCCAATAACCAAGCTGACCAATAGTGATATTAATGATAAACATAAAGCAACACTACTGACAAAGTGTAAAAATTAAGATATCATGTTTGGAAGGGTCTCTGCTCCGTCCCCCTACAAAGTGAATGATCCCACATTGAAAAAGCACTGATCACGGTTTCTGTCGTTTAGATTGGGCAGGTTTGTTATGGCGTGCACATGTGCAGCAACAGCAGAGTGAGCACGTAGGAAAGGGCAACTGTACTGATGCGGTAAATGGGATACAGGGGGCTGCAGGTGGCACATGCTGTGGTCCAGCTGGGGCACAGTGCGGGCTAGGCAGATGCCTAGGTGGCACATAGGAATGCCGAAACTGTAAAGCAGCAAGACAGCAACTGACGAGGGTCCAACATGGGCACGAGTGTGTGTCCCACCATGTCATAGGGGATATTACCCAGCAGGTACCCCCAAGGGCACATAATATTGGCAGGCGGTGCCGGGGGGAAGTGCGCATGGCCATGTAGGCACCCCTACCTGAGAACCCACACCATAGGCAGCTGCCTTCCGGCACACTGGATGGCCTGGGACTGCGCACCACCAGCACCACAGGCATAATGGCACGGCAGCATGGTGGCGGAGGGGTGCTGGTGGCAGTGGCATCTGCCCACAGCAGACCATGGCCAAGCCCCGTTTAGGTGGGTGCCGTGCACTGCAACAGACAGGGTCTGTCTGACGAACAGTCATGGTATCCCCAGGGAACAATCAATCCTTGTGGCAACAGTGTGGTGCAGTACACACAGCCAGTGTGTTCAGGAGCAGAAGGTCACAAGTTCAAGTCCCAGCTGTGGCTCCTGCCAACCCTGTCCCCATATTTTACCTAGTACTAAACCATGGTAATAAAGAAGGAACCTTTATTGCAGATAAAATAAACATGCCTGAAACGCCTATATTTTACCCTACAGAGCACAGACACCATAAACATGTGCAATCCCTAGAGCAGAGTTTCCCAACTGCAGTCCTGGAGGGCCAAATACCATTCAGGTTTCATGCTATCCCTAATAAATATGCCTGTGCTGCATTTGTATGCACCACCCCCATTGTATGCAAATGTATCTCATGCATATTCATTAGGGACAGCATGAAAACCTGAACAGTGTTTGGCCCACCAGGACTGGATTTGGGAACCTCTGCCCTAGAGCAGCGGCCAACAGGGGCATAAACACCCACACCCACAAGCGCCACTATCCAAAGCCTCATGGAGAGTCAGGCTGTTGGGCCCTGCGCGGAGCAGCATCTCCCAATACTGGCACCTGCATACCTTAGCAATGCTGTCCTAAACTTGGGAACATGTTCCACATATATCAAAAGGTTGCTATGATTAATGTCAGCTAACAAATCCTAAGTTAAACACAATTTATTGATAGAGATTAATCATAGCAACCTTTCTGATATCTGTGGAGTATGTTTCAGTTATTGATTCTGACAGTGTTTACCACCCTGGGGAGTGACCTTAACAGTATTGAGTACCATAGCAATGCCTGCACTGTGCCCAGGACTGGTGTAGCGGCCAGGGCTGCCACAAACCTCTATATTTTGCACAATGCTGGCATAGGTGTGGGAGTGTGTGTCTGTCTATCCAGTGTGTTGTGGCTGCCTACACCTTACTGAGCCCACATTGCTTGCACTGTTTCCAGTGTTAGCCTGCCAATGTGCATAATGAGGAGCAAGTTACTGTGGGTATGGCCCGGACAGGGTGGCATAGGCAGGATGCATCTGTGCAGGGTATAGGGCAATGGCTGGGACATTGTAGTGCCCGACCACCACCTGCACGGACAGGGTGGCCACAGCATGTCATGCTGGGAGGTTGCTCTCATCCTGACTAAGCAGTGACCATGGCATGACTAGGTTCCCCCATAGTGCTATACAGTATTTCTCTCAAGTGATATTTATGGGTTCTCTTTTCTGGGGCCCAATCACTGACATACCTGCGTGGTGTGTGTGCTGACATCCCAGTTTTGGGTGTACACAGTTCCTCCAGGAACATGCACTATGTACTAGCTAGCAGACTGTCTGTAGTTAGTAGTTAGACTGCCCTCTGCTGGTGAATGTAAGATCGTAGTTGGGGGCAGCTGAGCTGACTGGGCCCTCTACCTATCTGCCAGTGGCCCTGTCCCAAGTGCAGATCTTCAGCAGCTGTCCGTTTGCCACCAGGACTGGGGTTGCTGGTCCCACAGCCTGTCCTCATGTACCTCCACTGCTCCCTTGCAAAGGGTGATAGTGTGGGTCTGTTGGGGGCAAATCATGTCCCCCACCCTGACCTAGAGAGGGTGGTTTGCTAAGTACATTGTCGCCATGTGAGCCCTGACACACCCCTGCTCCCTAAACAGGTGACCATAGCAAGCACAGTGGATATGCACTATGTTGTGTGCATCATGGTCCACAAGGGCCAGACATGACTGACAATTACAAATGGACACAGAGACCTCCTAAAGGTATCTGCAACAAATACCTGTCACACACTAGCACTGATGGAGACCTGCAGCCTAGCCCACCTCAACCAACCCGGGTACTGCGGACCTGGTGCTGGCCACTCCATCTCACCCTCAGGGTGAGCACAGAACACGCACATTGGCATGGCCTGTGAGTACTCTGTGCCAGTAACATGCATGGTCATTCCCCCCTACCAAGCTGACATGCTGTAGAGGTGCATACCCCATCTGGTGAGCAGATGTAGACTGCTGTTCTGCATGTGAATTGCATTATGGGTACTATTGGTTCTATCCTATCCTGGTAGCCACAGCAGACAGTTTTATGGTGACGTGCACTCTTTCTGTAGCCAGCCATTGATATGATAACTTCCATAGTGATGTAGCACACTGGTTAATGCAATGACTTCAGTAGCAGAGGTCATGGGTTCTATTCCTCTCTGTTCCCCTTTTTTTTATGGCTGTCCTACACAACTACTTTTCATTCGTGTAACAGTCATATCTGTGCAGATCTGTGCTGCCGCCACATTATACCCTCATCACTGTTGCCATCCATCCTTCTGTCTGTCTATGTGTGTGTGCCAGCTGTGTGGCGTCCTGCCCTAATGTGCAGGCTGCTACCCCATGTCCTGCACTGGCACACTTTTCTGCATTGCAGCTCTTCATGCTTGCCTCTCCTGTGTCTGCTCTGCATGGCACTGCTCTCCTCTGTCCTCCTGTCATTGCACTTATCCTGATAAATCAGGAAGAACACAGCTAGGAGCAGTGCTCTTGCAACACCATCCAAGGAACACATAAAGCGAGAGACGAGATGATTATGGATGATCGACAGACGTTTATTCTCAAAGGACAATACAGTGGTTTTTTGATTACAACTCACCAGTCAGGCTTTTTTAAGCCCTAAGTGATTTTACACCGCTGACAAGCCATCATATATTTTGGAAAGGTATCTATGAAATAATTATAGAAACGTTGTAGTGCCACGATGGTTTGACCGGTTCACAATATTTTTGATAACACAACGATTGCACTATTTTCCGTAGTTTCTTAGTAGTACTGTCACTTGGTTCCAAATGCGTTGGCAGTAAATTTTAAAATTTTAAGGTTTTACAATATAAATTAGTACATCTAGTACAACAATTTTATAACTAAGTCAAGATTCTTTCAGCCCCAAGGGATTTTACATCGCTGACAAGCCATCATATAATTTGAAAAGACACTTATGAAATAACTATAGAAATGTTGCAGTGCCACGATATTTTACCGGTTCACAACATCTTCGATAATACGAGTGCACTATTTCCCATAGTTTATTAGCAGTACTGTCACTCGGTTCCAAATGTTGTTGGTAGTAGTTTTTAAATTTTAAGGCTTTACAATATAAATTAGTACATCTAATACAATAATTTTATAACTTACAAATCTTGAAACAGAATTCTCAGGTGCTTTTCTAAACATTGCACAATAAGAAACACATTGCTTGTAGTAAATCCTAACAATATATTTACAATGTGGTCTATTTGGTTTTATAGTGAAGTTCTTATTTCACACGAATCTACAAACGGCAATAGAAGTCACACTGATCTATTCAGGTCAGTTATACAGTAGACAGTTTTTGCATTATGTGAGCTGAGTAATTCTGTTGATGGTTTATAGTGCACACACAGTAATATATTATAGTATAAGTAGACTAGAAACTTTTGATAGTTCAACAAACATTTCAACACAATCATTTTGGTTTTAAAGTTTTAAATTATTTATCACTTATTCATTCTTATATATTATACAGTTTTCAAGTTTCATTGAGGAAGTATCCGTCTTGTCGTCCAAAAGATACCTAGTGGGGCTTTTAACACATATTTATATAGTCATCACATTATGAAACACAATTTTGTAAATTCATCGATGTAAAGACTACAACATATAATAGTCATTAACAGTGTCATGGCACAAGGCAAATAGTGCCTATAAAAACAGAGGAAAATGTGCAGGGCAGTTTTAAAACGGGCAGCTCAAAGCACATGGCTAGGGGTTGCTATAGACAACCGACCCAAACACTAGCACCGGGTGTAGGTAAACGCCCCGGAGATGCATTACCTCATAGCTCATTAGAGGAGCAGGAACAGCTGCAGGGACTTGAGCTGATGAGGGGCTTAAAGAATGACGCATTTAAAATAAAGTCAGTCTTGAGCAGAAACAGGACACGAGAGGGATCTGGAGGAAGAACAGAGGCAGAAACAGGAACACGGAAGAGCAGAACATATGAGAACCAGGATACATACCAGAGAGCTTCTGATGGAGATTCCAGCAGCACCTCAGAGGAGTTTGCCCAGGAGGGATTACCCGAGGTTAGTGCTAGAAAGTTGGGCTGCACTGAACCAGAGTCCGGTTGGGGACCCAGAGGGATTCCAGGCAGCAAACGACAAGGAGCTGTGAGAGGGAACTCCCACGAGAGCAGGTACCTGGGGAATAGAAGCTCTTATCCAAAAGAGATTTCCTGGCTGAAAGAAAGACGTCCTGTGAGGGGAAGTGAAAGGGAGAAAAGTTTCCAGCTTCCCGGCTGCAAACGTTCAGGCAGAGCTCAGCCTACAGGAAGGCCAATTCCCTGGAATAGAGGGGCACTGGATTTTACCTGCACTAGTCCTGAGGTGTATGGCCCTCTAGAGGGAAAATCCACATTGTATGGTAACCTGCCTTTCCACGTTAATAGAGGGGAGAGAAGCCCTTGCCAGGAAGAGGAGGGATTGCTAAACACTGATACAAGTTACAGCCATACAAGAGATAATAGCAGGGAAGCTCATGAGGCCATGGACTGTGATTTCTGTGGAGAAAACTCAGAGGATTTCCAGATGGACTGTACACTGGTGTTTTCAGATAGCGTGACCTCTTTCTGTTGAAGCATAAGAAAAGCCTGCAAAAGAGAAATCTGTGTAAAGGCACAGATTTCACTCTACAGCCGTTGTAATATAGAAAACCTGTTTTTCACTTTTCTTTTCCTTAAAGCTGAAAAGAAGCATTTCCTTTGTCATTTGTAGTACCCTTTTTGTGTCGTGCCAGAAGCATGGTTTACTTTCCTTTATGACTCCTGTTTGCAAAAGTTCTCCCGGGAAGGGAAATAAATACCTCTTTATAAGCATAGCTACTCGTCCACGACTACACTCTTATTGAATAGCTATTGGGACTTCAACTCCCAGGGGGCACCACTAGTCCCTGCTACATAGGAGGAGCCTCACTGAAGCCCCAGGCCTTTCGCCTCCGGGGTAAGTAGGTGGGTGACAATTGGCGACGTTTTTGGATTTTTGCACAAGGATTCAAAAGGACAGCACAAAGGACTACAGTCTGCTGGAAGGAAACTGTTGTCCAGAGGGAGAGAACCATCTGGAAGATTCCTGCTGCCAAGTGCTGGACCCGGAGAAAACTTTCTCACAAGCTGATCCCTACATGAAGGCTCAGGTAAACATACCTAGTCATACGTGGGGAGGATAAAAGTGAGAGAGGGGGCGCTGGTGGGCAGAGGAAGAGGCGGTGGAAAGAGAAAAAATAAATTTGCGGTATCGCACTTGGGTTTTTGTTTTTGTTTTCTATCTCTCTACAGGTACATCGAGGCTGAGGATGGAGCCACAAGATGTAGCCCATTGGATGAAGACACAGTGGGATAAGCAGGTGGAGCTTATTCACTACCTTCAGGAGCAGACTACGCGGACCATACAGGAGCAACAGAGGCCCTTGATGGAGACCATGGACGCGCTTTTAAAGAAGCCGCTAGACGCCACAACAGACGTCCCCATGGCATTCCAAGGGGCAGGACTGAGGTCGTATGGTGCCTTTTCTTTGGGACAATTACAACCGCAGGACAATTTAGATGACTATCTTGACACTTTTGAGCAGATAGCTACCACCCTGAAATGGCCAGAGGAGCAGTGGGCCACGAGGTTTGTCCTTTCGCTCACAGGCGAGGCCCTTTCAGCGTATAAAGCTATGCCAGCAGACTTAGCTTCTAATTATATAGAGGTTAAGAAAGCAGTGAAGGATAGGTTGGGGCTCACACCTCTACATTATCAAAGAATGTTCAGGGAGGCAGTAATTAATCCTCAAGAGACCCCTAAGGCCCTAGCGCAGCGTTTAAAAAATGTAGCCAGAAAATGGTTGCTGGCAGAGGGAGGTTCCCTGGAAACAGTCCTTGAGAAAATTGTGCGGGAACAATTTATGCAGGCTGTTCCCAGCGGTGTTAAAACTTTTCTGACACTCAAGCACTGCCAAACCTCGGAGGAGGCAGCCACTCTTGCGGAGCGGTATTTCGCTGCAGAGAGGACTGACACCTCAGGGCAAGGTATCTGGTCGGCAGTTGGTAGGAGAGATAGTGGCAGAAAAGGAAAATATATGTATGATAAGCTGTACAAGCCTGAAATGTCTAAAGTTAATGTCTCTGATGGTAATAATGCCTTATCTGTACCTAGAGGAAAATGTTTCAGGTGTGGGAAGAAAGGACATTTTCAGAAATCCTGCACAGAAAGAACAGTCCTGGTGACAGGGACAGAAGAGACAGATCAGGACGAATTCCGTATCCAGGTTCAAGTGGAAGGTATTTACACACTGGCTCTACTTGACTCGGGGGCTGACCAGAGCATGATTTCAAGGGAGCTCTGGGAAGCCATTAAGGGGCACCGCCAGTCGCCCCCGAGTCAAGCAGAAGGCCAAGTACGGGTCAAGTGCGTGCACGGCGCATTTGTCCCTTATCCCCTACACAATGTATTGGTACAAGGGTTGGGCACCATCAGAGAGGTGAGGGTGGCCGTAGTTCCCAAACTACCAGAGGATGTTGTACTGGGGAAGGATTGGCCTCCCTTTTATCAAGACTTGGGTATTAAGTTAGGCTTAGTATCCACACGCTCTCAAGCGGGACCCTCTGGGAGGGGAGAAGAGTCAGAGAAAAACACTGAGGAACCTGAAGGGGAGGAAAATGCTCAAAGGGAGGAGCCAGACGAGGAAGGGCTAGCTACCCTCCCTAAACATGACGATTTAATACATCCTCCTGATAAAGAAGGGAAAAAGGATAAATCCAGGAAACGTAGGGAAAGATACTCTAGGACCCGGGGGAGGGCCGAGCTAGAAGGTACTGTAGGGTTGCCCTGGGTACCGGCAGAGGTAGTCAAAAAATTTCCATCATTCCCCATGGAGCAGAGAGCTGACCCAGCTCTTAAAAGGGCGTTGAGTGGGCTGAGGAAACCAGACAGACCCTACCAAGATTTTTCCTGGAAAATGATCTCTTATATAGAGAATGTGTAAACCCCCACAATGATGCCATACGCAAGCAGCTAGTTGTACCCACGACCTTTAAAGCTAGCGTGTTAAGATTAGCCCATGACCACCCAGTGGGGTGTCACAAGGGGATCCAGGGGACGCTGGACCAAATCTTAGCTAGATTTTATTGGCCTGGGTTTTTTAAGGAGACACGGCAGTATTGCGAGGCATGCCCTAGCTGCCAAAGAGTGACAGCTATAAAGCCTAAGGCAGTACCCATGGTGCCAACTCCCACCATAGCGGCTCCTATAAGCCGAATGGGAGTTGACATAATAGGACCTCTGGTGAAGACACCAAGAGGTTTTAAGTATATCTTGGTCATAGTTGACCATGCCACGTGGTTTCCTTGGGCCATTCTCTTGAGAAACACATCCGCCAAAATAGTAGCCTTAGAGTTAATCAAACTTTTCTACGAGGTAGGTTTTCCCAGGGAAGTCCTGACTGATCAGGATA
This sequence comes from Ichthyophis bannanicus, assembly GCA_033557465.1. Lineage (NCBI taxonomy): Eukaryota > Metazoa > Chordata > Amphibia > Gymnophiona > Ichthyophiidae > Ichthyophis > Ichthyophis bannanicus. Next base: position 311,611,314 of record CM066039.1, read on the forward strand.
GTAACTTCCTATCAAAACATCTAGCTATGGTCTGGGAAGCCTTCAGCATCCGCCATATACGGACATCAGCATACCATCCACAGTCTAACGGGCTCGTGGAGTGTATGAATCAGTCTATTAAACAACTGCTACGCAGAGGTTTGAAGGCGGAGGAAATGAATGAATGGGATACATTGCTCCCATTCACGCTATATGCATGCAGGGAGCGCATACAGGCGTCCCTGGGGGCATCTCCCTACGAGTTGCTGTTCGGCCGCGCTCCAAGAGGAATCTTGGACATCCTACAGGAGCAATGGGTAGAGCCAAACATGCAAGAGGTCGGGGTACCCCAATTCCTGAAAGAGTTAAGACAACGCCTAGAGAGGACATCCAAGGCCTCTATAGAGAATCTACAGGCCAGTAAATGTAAGAAAAACAGTATTACGATAAGGGCACCAGACCGAGGCAGCTAAGCATAGGGGACAAAGAACTTATCCAAGTATCCGATCCCGGACCGAAATTCGAGTCCAGGTGGAAGGGCCCTGGTACAGTGGTAGAGAGGGTTGGCCCAGTATCCTATCGGGTGGAAAACGAGAGGGGCCGCCAACAGGTCTATCATGTAAATGTACTAAAGCTGTGGAAGGACAGGTTTGTCACCGCCAGCCTGGTTACTGTAGTATACCGAGATAGGTCCCATACAGTATTACCCCGAGATAGGTCCCGTAAGGAGATTCCGGGCTGTCAGGAAAAATCTGCAGCCCGTAATATTTTAAGGGGGGGGGATCTGTCATGGCGCAAGGCAAATAGTGCCTATAAAAACAGAGGAAAATGTGCAGGGCAGTTTTAAAACGGGCAGCTCAAAGCACATGGCTAGGGGTTGCTCTAGACAACCGACCAAAACACTAGCACCGGGTGTAGCTAAACGCCCCGGAGATGCATTACCTCATAGCTCATTAGAGGAGCAGGAACAGCTGCAGGGACTTGAGCTGATGAGGGGCTTAAAGAATGACGCATTTAAAATAAAGTCAGTCTTGAGCAGAAACAGGACACGAGAGGGATCTGGAGGAAGAACAGAGGCAGAAACAGGAACAAGGAAGAGCAGAACATATGAGAACCAGGATACATACCAGAGAGCTTCTGACGGAGATTCCAGCAGCACCTCAGAGGAGTTTGTCCAGGAGGGATTACCCGAGGTTAGTGCTAGAAAGTTGGGCTGCACTGAACCAGAGTCCGGTTGGGGACCCAGAGGGATTCCAGGCAGCAAACGACGAGGAGCTGTGAGAGGGAACTCCCACGAGAGCAGGTACCTGGGGAATAGAAGCTCTTATCCAAAAGAGATTTCCTGGCTGAAAGAAAGACGTCCTGTGAGGGGAAGTGAAAGAGAGAAAAGTTTCCAGCTTCCCGGCTGCAAACGTTCAGGCAGAGCTCAGCCTACAGGAAGGCCAATTCCCTGGAATAGAGGGGCACTTGATTTTACCTGCACTAGTCCGGAGGTGTATGGCCCTCTAGAGGGAAAATCCACATTGTATGGTAACCTGCCTTTCCACGTTAATAGAGGGGAGAGAAGCCCTTGCCAGGAAGAGGAGGGATTGCTAAACACTGATACAAGTTACAGCCATACAAGAGATAATAGCAGGGAAGCTCATGAGGCCATGGACTGTGATTTCTGTGGAGAAAACTCAGAGGATTTCCAGATGGACTGTACACTGGTGCTTTCAGATAGCGTGACCTCTTTCTGTTGAAGCATAAGAAAAGCCTGCAAAAGAGAAATCTGTGTAAGGGCACAGATTTCACTCTACAGCCGTTGTAATATAGAAAACCTGTTTTTCACTTTTCTTTTCCTTAAAGCTGAAAAGAAGCATTTCCTTTGTCATTTGTAGTACCCTTTTTGTGTTGTGCCAGAAGCATGGTTTACTTTCCTTTATGACTCCTGTTTGCAAAAGTTCTCCCGGGAAGGGAAATAAATACCTCTTTATAAGCATAGCTACTCGTCCACGACTACACTCTTATTGAATAGCTATTGGGACTTCAACTCCCAGGGGGCACCACTAGTCCCTGCTACATAGGAGGAGCCTCACTGAAGCCCCAGGCCTTTCGCCTCCGGGGTAAGTAGGTGGGTGACAACAGTTCTCAGCTTATTTATTGTCCTGTTTATTTACATGATTTTAATGTTATGGTTTTATCTCTTGTTGTCCTGCGTTTGTATACGTAAGTTCATTCATGTATATCTTTTTTATACTATATGTTTTTTTACATATATGTACACAATTTTAGATAAATTTAATGGGGTTGCTTCCTTTACTTATTTACAAGGTTTTTTGATGAAATAGTATTTACTTATCATCATTTGTATTAATTTTTATAATTTTTAACATTCTTATGTATGTATTCATTTAAGTTTGTTTGTGTTTTTAAGCTGTATTCCCCCTGAAGAAGGTGTTAGCGCCGAAACGCGTTGGGGTCCTTTGAGAATAAACGTCTGTCGATCATCCATAATCATCTCGTCTCTCGCTTTTTGTGTTCCTCCATTGCACTTATCCTGCCACCTCTACCTCCTCTGGTGGACACGTATCCCCATCCTCTGACACACACTGTCATTGTTGCACTGTACATTACCATCACCCTGTACATCGGTACAGCTGCCCCTGATATGTTTGTCCACTTTATTTGCTGCCACATGGGCTGCACGCAGATTTGGCTGGTCCATGAGCTCTGTCATCTACTTCCTTCCATCACTTGTTCATTGCCTTTCCTTGGTGCTCTGTGCAGTGTTATGGTTACATCTGTGTTTGAGCCATACATTTCATGATTGTGACTTTGGGGCACCTTTGTGCCCCTGGGCACCATCTCCTGTGTCACCTTGGCATCCCTGGGGCATCTTTCGTGGCACCTTAGGTTTGGCCAGCTTATGGGGTGCCTTATATGCTGCCTTGGAGGGTGCCAACCTTTCCTGCCACCCTCTGGGGCACATTACGACCTCCCTTTGATGATGTGGTGCTTTATGATGTGCCTTATGGTGCGCCCTAAAAGGTGCATTAGGTTGCGGCACTGGAGGGGTGAGGCGTTTTTGGCTGGCAGTGCAAATTGTTGGGATGTGTCTGACTGTTACAGGCAGGAAAGGGGATTGCCTCAGACAGTCTTTTAACTGAGCCCACTGGGGGATCAAACTCATGACCACTGTATCAGCAGTCAATGTATTAACCAGTGTGCTACACCTCTGTTGCTGTGATTGCAGGTCAGCGTGCCTAATTAAGGCTAAAGCGCGTTAATATGCCACGGCTCCCTCTATCGCGCGATAACGGACTTTATCGCATGATAATCCGAAATGCTACCTTAAGACCGGAACGCCCACTACCTTATATGGCATTCGTTACAGTAAGACTGCAACTAGCGCGGGTGACATTAAGACGGTTTAGTAAACATACCCCTTTATTTCCTTTTCATCCATTCAAATTTCATCCCTCCATCCTCAATCTCCACTTACTCTCCCAATACCTGGTCAATCGTAGATTTTTCTTCCCTCCCACACAAAATATCTTTTCACCTCTCCATCCTCACTCCCCCAGACCCATCCCATTCTAGTCCTCCCCCAACATCAGCTCCCTTGTAGTTCCAGTCCCACCTAGCATTTGCTTCCCTCTAGTTCCATTCTCCCATCCCTCGCATCAGTCCATTTCCAATCCTATCCCTCCCATCAGCCCTTTTCAATCCTATCCTAGCCCATCAGCCTATTTCCAGCCCTAGCCTCCCCATCAGCCCTTTCCAGTCCTATCCTAGCCCCTCCACATCAGCCCATTTCCAATCTTAGCCCTCCCCCTATCAGCTCTTTCCAGTCCTATCCTAGCCCCCATCAGCCCATTTCCAGTCCTAGCTCCCCCATCAGCCCTTTCCAGTCCTATCCTAGCCCCCCATCAGCCCATTTCCAGTCCAAGCCCCCCCATCAGCTATTTCCAGTCCTAGCCCCCCCCCCCCTCCGAGAGCCCTGTTGCTGTCTGACTGGCTTTTAGAGGGAGCTGGAGAGGTCCCGGCTCACCTCTGACAGCTGCCGAAGTGAATAGCGCCTTTTTTCTTCACTTTGTCAGCTGTGTTGTAGTATAGGCCACTGGTGCACTGAGTGTTGGGAAACAGGAAGTTCCCTTTGACCTCCGGAGTGCCAGCAACCTATACTACAACACAGCTGCCGAAGTGAAGAAAAAAGGTGCTCTTCACTTCGCTGGGTTTCTTAGTAGACTACAAGAAATCCCAGCTCTGACCCTCACAGTCATTAGAATTCATTGGCGCTGCTCTGCACACAGCCCTAGCAAGGGCTTTCCTTCCCCAGCACAGGGTGGACACCATGATGTCCCTGGCACGTTCAGTGATATCCTCTACCAGCGTCTTGGCCAGATCAATATTACGCCTCCTGGGCCACATGGCAGCGACCACACAAGTCCTCCCACTGGCAAAGTTACACATGCGACAGCTCCATTGGCACCTCTGCTGCAACTGGAATCAGCACTCTCAACCCACTGTCGCACAGAGTCATCTTAGACCAGAGTGTCCGGTCTGCCTTCTCCTGGTGGATGCTCCACAGTCACCTCAACCAAGAGAGCCCCTTCCAGCCACCCCAGCACGATCTGATCATCACCACAGACGCCTCCACGACTAAGTGGGGAGTGTTTCTCCAGCAACTCTATACCCAAGGGACCTGGTCAGCATGGGAGTGCTGACACCACATCAATTTGCTGGAACTGCAGGCAATCAGGTATGCCCTACAAGCCTTTGAGACTTGCATCCTCAACAAGGTGGTGTTAATCCAGACAGATAGACAAGTAGTAATGTTCTACATAAACAAAGAAGGGGGCATGGGGTCCCTTCCCCTCTGCCGGGAAGCCCTCAGAATGTGGACTTTTGCTCTGGCCAAGGGCTGCCTTCTACAAGCCTCCTACTTGCCAGGCACGCTCAACCAACTGGCAGACAGCCTCAGATGACAACTTTAGCCCCATGAGTGGTCCCTTGACCCTAGCTTCACAAACTCCCTGTTCCAACGGTTGGGCCAAGTCACAGTCAACCTCTTTGCCCACCCGGCCAATATGAAGTGCCTGCAATTCTGCTCTAGACAACCGGTGGTGTACCTCTTGGTGTCAATGCTTTCAACCTCCATTGCCTACCCCTCTCGTTGCCCGAACCATCCAGAAGATCATCTCCAATGGGGCGACAGTCATCCTCATCGCTCCCTACTGGCCGAAACAGATATGGTTCCCCTACCTGCAGCTTCTTGCCACCACATCATCCAAATGACTTTCCTTGAGGCCTGACATCATCACCCAGGATGGGGGGAATCCAACTTAGTGATGCTCACCTTGACTGCCTGGAAATTGAAAGGGCACAGCTATCCGTCCTCCACCTCACCAATGATGTTCAGCACTCATACTGGCAGCCAGGTGGGAATCTACCCAGTGCTCCTACTCCCTGAAGTAAAATGTTTCAGCTTCTGGTGCTCAGCAACAGGCCTGAATCCACCGTCCTGCCTCCTGCGACTCATCCTGCAATACCTCACCACCCTCGCCCACAGTGGGCTCATGGCCTTGGCCATCAGGGTCCACCTGGCCACCACTGCAGCCCTATATGACAGGCTCGATAACCAGCCCATCTCCACTCACCCACTAATTTCCCGCTTTTTGAAGAGCCTGGCCAATCTGTGGCCCAGCATCCAGTGCCTCCCTGGGACCTTAACATCATCCTGCAGCAATTAACGCAGGACCTGTTCGAACCCCTCAGCGAGGTACCCCTAAAATATGCCATATGGAAGACCATCTTCCTCACTGCCATCACGTTGGCCCAGCGGGTGAGTGAGCTACAAGCACTGGTAGCCCACCCAGCTTACACCCTACTCTATCCAGATTGGACCATCCTCAGGATGCACCCCAAGTTCATTCCCAAGGTGGCGTCCCCCTTCCACATCAATCAGACCATTGAGCTCCCCACATTCTACCCAGAGCCACATGCCACACCGAAAGAGCATTACCTCCACACCCTGGATTGCATCCAAGCACTGCGCATCTACCTCAAGAGAACAGTGGCCCACCGCCAAGGGACACTGCTATTCATCTCCTTTGACCCCAACAAACTGGGGCACCCCTTTTCCAAGAGAATGCTCTCACTGTGGATCACCTCCTGCATCGCTTTCTGCTACATCCAGGGCGGCATAGCACCCCTAGGTGCCATCAAAGCCCACGAACTGCTGGCCATGGCAGCCACCCTGGCTAACCTTGGGACCATAAGGGTACAACACATATGCAAAGCAGCAATCTGAGCCTCCTTCCACACCTTCCAATGGCACTACTGCTTGGATTAGCTGGCTCTGTCCGACAGCACTTTTGGTCGCTGCATCCTTGACATGACCGAAAGAACCAGATCAGTCTCACCCAGAGCCTTGAGGGCAGGACAAACGCCCCCCGAGTCTGACTCAGACAATGCAATGACTGTGGATTCTTGTGCAGGACTCTCATAGTGTTGCTGCTCACACACATTTTGGTTGTGTTGCCCATGCTGCTAACTGCTCACTGCGATGCGTGATATATGCTGCTAGCTGCTATTGCGCACTGCATTGCATCAAATATTCTGCTATCCATGCACTGTGCTGCATTACATGCTCTATAATTCCATGTTGATATTTGGCTATATTTGGCCTCACCTGTTGCTATATGCCTGTCTCACCTGTTGCTGCTACTATATAAACATGGGCTTCCTGTAGAGCAGATTTTTTTTGTCTTTATTTCCATGGGGTGAGAAGAATCATGTCAATGTTGGCTAATGCTATTGCTCTAACCCATAACCAAATGGTGCCTCATTTAGTGCAGAGCATGTGAGGCCTAATAAGCCTTACAAATTGTGAGAGTCTTGCCCACCACACTTAAGGAGAAGATCCTGAAGAACCTGTTTGGGATTGGGGTCCCTTTTCCCCTCCAGCCCATAGGACAGTAGTAGAATTTGAAAGTTGTAATCTTAGAAGTACCTAAGAGGCAAAGGAGAGAGACAGAAAATCAGTCCTGTCTAGAAAGGGATAAAACAGGGGTGTCCAACCTTTCAGTTTGCAGGGCCACATAGGCAATTTTTAAAAAGGTAGCGGGCCAGAGCAACCGCCCCCCCCCGGGTCAGGTCCTTTCCAGCCTCCCCCCCCCCCCCCCCCGTCAGCAACTTTCCAGCCTCCCCCCCATCAGCTCCTTTTCAGCCTCTCTCCCCCCCCTGTCAGCTCCTTTCCAGTTTTCAGCCCTATTTTGCCTCCTCTGTCAGCTCCTTTCCAGTTTCCAGCCCTCTTTTTCTCTGTCAGCCCCTTTCCAGACATATTTTGCCCCCTCTGTTAGCTCCTTTCCAGTTTCCAGCCCTCTTTTTCTCTGTCAGCCCCTTTCCAGACATATTTTGCCCCCTCTGGCAGCTCCTTTCCAGTTTCCGTCCTCTTTCCCCCGTGCAGCTCCACTCCATTCCCCTTCCTGCAGCCCCCGAAGCTCCATTCCTCTCTCCTTGCCTCTGTTCATCTCTCCTTCCTGCCTCCTCCGTTCCGCTCCTCCTCCTGCAGCCCCCGAAGCTCCGTTCCTCTCTCCTTGCCTCCGTTCATCTCTCCTTCCTGCCACCTCCGTTCCGCTCCTCCTCCTGCAGCCCCCAAAGCTCCGTTCATCTCTCCTTCCTGCTGCCTCCATTCCACTCCCCCTCTTACGGCCCGTATCGGCTCTGTTATGCTCCTTTCCCTTCCCAAGCAGCTGCCATAGCCGTAATTTAAAAGAAAGCGATGTGGACACTTCCGGCCATTTGGAGCCCCTGAAACTGCATTCTGCGCTCTAGTGTCTCTTTTGTTTTGAGGGCGGAACACAGTTTCAGGGGTTACAAAGTGCCGGAAGGGTCCGCTTTGCTTTCTTTTTCATTTAAATTATCGCTATGACAGCTGCTTGGGGAGGGGAAAGTGAATAATGGAGCTGATACGGGCTGCAGGAGAGGGAGCGGAAAACTGAGTTACTTACCTGTAACGGAGTTCTCCGTGGACAGCAGGATAAGTCAGCCACACCTGGTGACATCATCCGACGGCGCCATGACGGAAGTGCTCTCTAGCTCAGAAGCTTCTGAGCATGTGTGAGGTGGTCCCACCTCCCCGGTCCGCCCCTAGCCTGATCAGTGAGTGATTAGCTGTGCCTTGCGGCTAGGGCGCGGACCGCGCAGGCCACCCTCAGAGGGGAGGTGGGTGGGATTGTGTGGCTGACTTATCCTGCTGTCCACGGAGAACTCCGTTACAGATAAGTAACTCAGTTTTCTCCTAGGACAAGCAGGATGTGTCAGCCACACCTGGTGTCTCCCAAGCTACATGTTGAGCGCTGTGGCTGAGGGGGGATGCGACAGAATACTACACAGTGTGGAACACAACTGATGGAGACATGCGAAGGAAAAACACTTGTTTATTGTGCAACCCAACTGCATATAGTGCAAACATTTAGGCAACCTGCCCTGAGGTAGAGCAACATCAACTGTGCAAATCGCAATGAGGTAGAACATCGAAGTGCAATCTAACAAACAGTGCAAACAAACATCAACTGCGCAACTAGCATTGTGCAATATACAACTAATCCGGATGCAAGCACGTATGAGCTACCCTATTCAGCACCGGGGTAGAGACATCTGAGTCGCTGTCCCGTCAGGCTGGGAGTTGGTCGGTTGGTCCGGCAGGGTCCGAACCATGGTGGACGCTGCTACCGTAGACAGAACTGCTCGGCCGAAGGCGCTGTCAGCCTCCGCCTGCAGGTCTAGGCAGTAGTGCTTCTGGAAGGTGAGTTGAGAGGACCAGGTAGCGGCTTTGCAGATCTTGCTCACTGGGACCTCCTGCGCACTGGCAAGAGATGTGGCTAATGCGCGGAGTTGGTGTACACTCGCCTTGTTAGCTGGGAGGGCGCCCGCCCTTTGCAGGCAGTAGACGACACAGTCGGATATCCAGTGGGAGAGTGTGCGCTTGGTGACGGGCCGCCCAGGTCTGTTGGGGTCGAAGGACACAAAAAGCTGGGTCCCCCGTCGGACGGCGGATGTCCTGTCAATGTAGATGCGCAGGGCTCGGACGCAATCCAGTGAGTGAAGCCGCTGCTCTTCGGGTGAGCCGTGAGGAGCAGGGAAGAAGGAGGGAAGCTCCACCGACTGGTTGACGTGGAAAACAGAGGCGACCTTAGGTACAAACTTCGGGTGGGTCCGGAGAGACGCCCTGTTGTGGTAGATCTTCGTGTACGGGGGGTGAGCCACTAGGGCCTGAAGCTCGCTAACCCTCCTCGCAGATGTGATGGCGATGAGGAAGAGTGTCTTCCAGGACAGGTATTTCCCTCCCGCCGTGAGCAGGGGCTCGAACGGCTCCTGTGTGAGCTGCTGGAGGACAATATTGAGGACTCAAGAAGGTACTGGTTTCCTAACTGGGGGCTGCAGGTTCCTGAGACCTCTCATGAAGCGTGTCACGATGGGGAGAGCGGCGATGGAGCCCGTGGGTGAGCCACTTCGCAATTCGTGCAGAGACGCAATGGCTGCGAGGTGTACCTTGATGGACTGCGGCTTCAGGCCCAGGCTGAAGAGGGAGGAGAGGTACTGCAGGAACAGGGCAAGAGGCTGGTCGCAAAGAGGTCGATCCGCAGATTCCCCCAACATTGGAAGATGGACTCCGCCACTTCCTCGTGAAGCGTCCACTCGTGAGGTTGGAGCTGCCTGCTTAGTCTGTTCGCTATGGCGTTCTGGTCTCCAGGAAGGTAAGTCGCCTGTAGAAAGCAGTTGTTGGCTAGGGCCAAGGACCAGGTCTCGAGGGCCTCCCTGCATAGGGGACGTGAGCCCGTGCCCCCTTGCTTGTTGATGTAGAACATGGTCACCTGGTTGTCCGTCTGAATCAAGACTGACTTCCCTGCAAGGTGAGGCATGAACGTCTGGAGGGCATACCTGACCGCCCGGAGCTCGAGAACGTTGATGTGGAGGGATTGTTCCACTCTGGTCCAAGCTCCTTGCGTGCTGAGGTGCAACAGGTGGGCTCCCCACCCCGTGGAGGAGGCGTCCGTGGTTAGGATGAGCTGATAGCCGCAGGGTTGCAAGTCCTTGCCTACTGCGAGGTTGGCTGGTATCATCCACCAACGTAGGCTCTGGGTAACCTTGGATTTGTTCGGGATGAGGGTGGTGAGTGGTTGAGACATCTGCTTCCAATGTGTCCGGAGGTGCCACTGGAGAGTGCGCATGCGCAATCTGGCCAACGGCAGGACCGATGTCGTCGCTGCCATATGACCCAGAAGGCACAAGATGTCATGGGCCCTGGTCTGCTTCGCTGCTGATACCTTCTTGACAAGGTGAATGATGGCCTTCCGCCGGTGCTCGGGCAGGAAGGCCTTGGAGGCAGCTGTGTCTATTATTGCCCCAATGAATTCTGTACGTTGAGTCGGTTCCAACCGGGACTTCTCCTTGTTGAGCAGAAAGCCCAGTCTGGATAGTAGGTTCGTCATCGCGCGCACTGCTCTCCTGAGCTCGGGGGCAGAGGGCGCCGATAGCAGCCAGTCGTCCAGGTAGGGAAAGATGGCGAGCCCTTGCCTGCGTAGGTGTGCGGCGGCCACCGCTACGCACTTCATGAAGACTCTGGGTGCTGGGGAGAGCCCGAAGGGAAGGACACGATACTGGTAATGGCACCCCAGCGCTATGAACCTCAGGAATTTCCTGTGGGAGGCGTGGACTGGAATGTGAGAGTAGGCGTCCTGCAGGTCCAGAGTAGCCATCCAGTCCCCCACTCTGATGAGGGGAAGAATGGCGTTCAGCGAATACATTCGGAACTTCTCCTTCACGATGAAGTTGTTCAGCTTGCGGAGGTCCAGGATAGGGCGGAGGCCCCCGGACCTCTTGGGAATAAGGAAGTACCGGGAGTAGAAGCCAGTGTTGGTTTCGCTGGGGGGAACCCGTTCTATTGTCTGTGTCCGGATGAGTTGCTGCAGAAGGCTTGACAGTGCAGATTCCAGATGCGGCGGAGGCTGGCTGGTGGGTTGCATGCGCTGCCACGGTGGGGAGGAGAACCGTAAGCGGTAGTCCGACTGTATAATCTGGGTGACCCACTGGTCCGAGGTGATTTCCTGCCAAGCCGACAGGAAACTGGACAAGCGACCTCCCACCGGTGGGGCAGCTGGAGCCTTCGTGCCCAGCCGAAGTGAATTGTCAGAAGGAGGACGTGTTCTTACCAGACTGCTGAGAGTTTGCTTGTTTCTGCTTGCGTTCCCTCGGTTGTTGTCTCTGAAAGGGCGATTTATTGTAGGTCTGCTTGAACTTCGGTGCTTGCCACTGCCGATTAGAGCCGTAGTATCTCTTGGAAGAGGAAAAGGGCTTGCGGTAATAGCTCCCTTTCTGAGGCCAGGAGGGGCGTTCGAGTCCGTCCGCCGCTAACGTTTTCAGAGTGGTGCAGTCCTCTTTTAGGCCGTTCACAGTATCCGCGACCTTGTCCCCAAAAAGGGAGTCTCCCAGGCAGGGCGCATCAGCAATTCTGTCGTGGGTGTTGTCTGACAGACCAGATGCGCGGAGCCAGGCCCAGCGGCAAGCCGAAATGGCCGTGCCCACAGTCCAGATGGCGGTGTCGAAAGCATCAAAGGCTGTGCTCATCAGGTGCTTGGAACATTCAGCCAGCTCCTGTAGCGTGGCGGAAGCTGCTGGATGGGATTGCTTGGGAAGAGTAAGCAGTTGACCTTTGAGATCTGCCAGGAGAGCGTCCTGGAATAAGACATGCTGGAATTGATGTGCTGATATCCTGGCACCAAGCATCGCTCCTTGGAACACCTTCCTCCCCAGGTTGTCGAGGAGCTTGGGGTCTCGGCCTGGAGGGTGGTTAGCCTGTGTACGTGAAGATTTTGATCTCTTGAGCGCCGAAGCTACCACAATGGACTGGTGGGGCAGCTGAGTCTTGTCAAAGCCCGGTGCCATATGGAGTAGGTATTTGCTGTCTAGGCGTCTGGCGCAGGCTTGACCGGAGGCAGGGGACTGCCAGAGGGTAGATTGTTTGTCTTTGAGTTTCCGGTGGAGGGGAAGAGCCAGGGCCGGTTTGGGGCCGTTGAGGTATTTCATGACCTCCGGGTCCTTTTCGTCGGGGGCTTCCTCCTTGGTAAGACCCAGTCTGACCACGACCTTCCTTAGGAACTTGGGGTAGGTAAGGTCTGTGGCTCCTCCGGCTTGTTTTGTGTAGTCTTGGAAGAGGGGGATTCTGGTCCCCTCTCCTCTACATTGCTCCCTCCTGAGTCTGGGCCCTGCACTGGAGAGGGACTCCGCTCCCTAGGAGGTGTCTGATTCGGTGACGCCGGTGAAAGGGATCCATCACGGCTATGCCGTGTCACCGCTGGAGATGGTATATCCAAGGAGGCTGGTGGTCTGTTGTCCGGGCATGGAGGTGCTGTTTGGTGCACCAGTCGTGTCAGCAGTCACAGGATGGCCTCAGAGGTGCTGGATCCTGCAGAGTTGCTGCTCCTGCGCCGTCTGCTTGAATGTGAGCCTGAACGCCTGCACTTTCAGCGGCTGCGTGAAGACCCGCTTTCAGCGCTCCCGCTGCTGGACCGGGAGTGTCTGTCTCTGTGGCTCCCGCGTCTATTTCCACCGTCTGCAGGAGCCGTGCTGTCTCTCCTGTGCCTCTTATGGGCACTTGAAACGCTTTTGCTGCTGTTCCTGCTGCTGCCGCGCTGATCGGGGGCCTCCCGGCTGCCGGCGCGGCGCTTACTGCAGTGGCGGTGGTGGCTGTTGGTGCGATGGTCTCCCTCGGCGCGGTGGTTGGAGCGGTGCTCATCCTCTGCATCGGCTCCGTACTCGCTGGCACGGGGGGAGGCTTGTCGGCGCTGAGAAGGAAAGCTGACTTCAGCGCTGCTGGAGGACCCGCTCTGGCCATTCAGGACCGGTACGGAGCCTCTGGGGGCGGAGCCCGGCGAGGCCACATGGGCGGCGCCATCTTGGCCGGAGTTACGGGAGCCGCATGGAAGAGGGGAAAGGCCTGAGGAGCAGCAAGCAGTCGGGGGGCTTACCCTGAGCACCAAGGAGGCAGCGGGGGAGGCGGGCATCTCTGTGGTGGGTAGAAGAACGGATCCCCGGCCTGAACGCTGATGGGCGGCTTTGAGGGGTGCCTTCCCTTTAGCGGACTTACTGCGCTCTGATGTACTGGCTTGATGAGCTTGCTCTGGTGTGGATGAGGCCAAAACGTCTTTCAGCGAATAGTCTCTGAGTTTCCGTGCCCTGGGAGACATCCGGGCGCAACTGGAACAGTCATCGACGTTATGAGAAGCTCCGAGGCATCTGAGGCAACGCTGGTGAGTGTTGGTAACATTCATCTTACGATTGCATTTCGGGCAATGTTTAAATCCTGGTTTAGGCATACTGATTGCCTGTAGAAAGTAAAGAGAGCTGAAGATCCGTCTTGAGGCAAAGGCGGAAGAATTAAAACTGATCAGGCTAGGGGCGGACCGGGGAGGTGGGACCACCTCACACATGCTCAGAAGCTTCTGAGCTAGAGAGCACTTCCGTCATGGCGCCGTCGGATGACGTCACCAGGTGTGGCTGACACATCCTGCTTGTCCTAGGACAGTGATGGCTAACCTTTTTGAGTCCGAGTGCCCAAACTGCCGCACAAAACCAAAGAATTTCCTCAAAGTGCCAGCACGTCAATTAAAGCCTCATTTGCATAAGGTGCCTCATTTGCATAAATATTTGCATAATGTTACCATACACTAACTTTTAGTAAACATACCTCTTAATGAGTATATGGATAAAGAAAGACTAAAAGGCTTCTACATTACTATAATCCAGTACCAACCGCCAGGCACATTAGGAACTACTACAAACGCTGCCCATTTAGAACCCAAAGCAAACCCGCCGTATCCTAACAGCACTACCAGGACTCACAAAGCACCATACCCTAACTATCAAAAGGCAACACTGCAAATATTAAACCAATACATTTCAGAGAACAACAATACATGACCTACTGGGGAAAGAACAAGTGGCAATGTCAAATAGGAATTATATAAACAGAATACCTCAGCTCAGTTACACATGCAGAACATAGACCATCACCAAACAAGGAATCACAGTTTAGAAACAGGAAGACAATAATTAAACTGGGAACCCCAAAAGCCAAACTTGGAATATACAACAACACTGTAGAAATAAAACTATAAATTAATTTCCTCTTGTACTAAACAAAGCGCAAAAATTAATGATGCACATTTCCCAGAGCTGACATATTCCAGTTAATAAATTCAAAATAAAGAGATATTTTTCTACCTTTTGTGCATTTTTTTTCAGTTGCAATTGTTCCAGCCACTTTCTTCTGGTTTCTTCGTGTCTTCTGCTAACTCTCCATCTGCTGTCCATTTGTCCTTTCTTCTGTCTTCTTGGTTTTTTTTTTTCCATTCTCTCTCTACATCTGCTTTAACATACTAATCTTTCTCCTTTTGCTCTTTCCTCATTCCTATTTCATCTACTCAAAATTTACCCCTCCATCCTCAATCCCCACTTATTCTCCCAATACCCGGCCAATTGTAGATTTTTTATCCCTCCCACACAAAATATTTTTCCCCTCTCCATTTTACTCTCCCAGCCCCATCCCATTCTAATCCTCCCCCAACACCAGCTCCCTTCTAGTTCCAGCCTCACCCAGCATCCATTCCCTTCTAGTCCCTGCATCAGCCCATTTCCAGTCCTAGCAGCCCCCAACCCATTTCCAGTCCTAGAAACCCCCCAACCCAATACCAGTCCTAGCCCCCCCTCATCAACCCACTTCCAGTCCTAACCCCCCATCACCCCATTTTCAGTTTAAGCCCCCCCTATAACCCATTACCAGTCCTAACCCCCATCAGCCCACTTCCAGTCCTAACCCCCCCATCAGCCCACTTCCAGTCCTAACCCCCATCAACCCATTTCCAGTCAGCCCCCCATAGCCCATTGCCAGTCCTAACCCCCCATCAGCCCACAGTCCATTACCAGTCCTAACCCCATCAGCCCACCTCAAGTCCTAACCCCTCCCCATCAGCCCATTTCCTGTCCTAGCCCCCCCATAGTCCATTATCAGTCCTAACCCCCCATAGCCCATTACCAGACAGCCCCCATCAGCCAACAGCCCATTACCAGTCTTAACCCCCCCATAGCCCATTGCCAGTCCTAACCCCCCCATCAGCCCACAGCCCATTACCAGTCCTAACCCCATCAGCCCACCTCAAGTCCTAAACCCTCCCCATCATCCCATTTATTGTCCCAGCCCCCCATAGCCCATTATCTTTTCTTAACCCCCACATAGCACTTTTCCAGTCCTAACCCCATAAGCCCACCTCCAGTGTTAACCCCCCATCAGCCCATTTCCAGTCCTAACCCCACCCAAAAGCCCACCTCAAGTCCTAACCCCTCCCCATCAGCCCATTTCCTGTCCTAGCCCCCCATAGCCCATTACCAGTCCTAACCCCACCCAACAGCCCACCTCAAGTCCTAACCCCTCCCCATCAGCCCATTTCCTGTCCTAGCCCCCCATAGCCCATTACCAGTCCTAACCCCACCCAACAGCCCACCTCAAGTCCTAACCCTCCCCATCAGCCCATTTCCTGTGCTAGCCCCCCCTACCCCATTACCAGTCCTAAGCCCCCATCAACCCACTTCCAGTCCTAATCCCATCAGCCCATATAGACTTAGCTCCCCCAGAGCCCAGCGCCCCCCCATAGCCCATCACCACGCCTAACCTCCCCCAGCCCATCACCACTCCTAACCCCCCATCAGCCCATTTCCTGTCCTAGCCCCCCATTGCCCTGTTCTAGTCCTAGCCCCCCCCAACAGCACACACCTATTATCACTCCTAACCCCCACAGCCCATCCCCAGTCATAACCCCCCAACAGCCCACAGCCATTACCACTCCTAACCCCCCCCCAGCCCATTACCACTCCTAACCCCCCCAGCCCATCACCACTCCTAACCCCCCATCAGCCCATTTCCTGTCCTTGCGCCCCCAAGCCCATCACCAGTCCTAACCCCCCAACAGCCCAAAGCCATTACCACTCCTAACCCCCCCCGCCCATCACCAGTCCTAACCCCCCCCCCAGCCATTACCACTCCTAACCCCCCCCCCCAGCGAAATTTTTTTTACAAAGAAAGCTGTCGCTGCCGGTGCCGGGGCCGCCGCAGCAGAATCGAGTGTGCCGCGGGGCCCCCCCGCCCAGCAGAGCCTGCCCTCCGTCCCCGGTATCACCTCTCTCAGCTGCCTCCAGTCACACGCGCCGGCTTTCAAAGCGCGAGGGAAGTTTCTCCCTCGCTGCTCTGTTAAGCCCGCGGGGGCTGATGGGAACTTCCCATCAGCCCCCGCGGGCATAACAGAGCAGCGAGGAAGAAACTCCACTCGCGCTCTGAAAGCAGGCGCGTTTGACTAGAGGCAGCTGAGAGAAGGTGATACCGAGGACGGAGGGCAGGCTCTGCTGGGCGGGGGGGCCCCGCGGCACACTCGATTCTGCCGCGGCGGCCCCGGCCCCGGCAGCGGCAGCTTTTTATTTATTTTTTTTTAATGCCGCATATTTTGATTGCGGACCTTCCCGCGTGCCAGCTGCAAGGCCTTCGCGTGCCACAGCTGGCACGCGTGCCATAGGTTCGCCATCGCTGTCCTAGGAGAACGGAGATTTGTTTTTTGCTTTTTTTTTAAACGTGAGGAGGCTCTTTTGGGGACATTTTCGCCGATGGGTAGGGAAGTTGGCTGGATCGGGCCGGATAAAAATGCCTGGCGGGCCGGACTCTGACCTGCGGGCCGTATGTTGGAAACCCCTGGGATAAAAAGTTTGAGAGCTGAAGGATCCATCCATCTGGCAGAACAGATAGAAAATACTGAGGTGGGAATGGGTGGTCACTGTGCTGAGGTGACTAGCACATGCTCAGAAGAGTCTTCTAGATTTTTCTGAGCTATGGGAGAGCAATTCTGTGCATGGCATGTCCAGTGTGTGGCTGACTCATTATACGTTTCCAAGGAGAATGGCTTAAAAGTTTGCTATATGTCTGAGAGGGATGGTGTTGGGGGTGATGATGATTACTGAGTTTATGAAAATCTCTTTTTTTTTTTGGGGGGGGGGGGGGGGAGACTGCCTAAGGCTTTTAAAGTTACTTGAGGTGGGTGCATGGTTGAAGATTTGCCTAGATGCCTAATAACCTTTCACAAACCCTACCCTCATTCTCCCACAACAGTAATTTTGTACTGGGAATGAGGTATACAAGAAATAAATAAAATGCAATTTGTTCTATTTGGGGTCCCATGGGTCCTAGGTATAGGTAGACAAATACAGTGACAAAGTATTTAATTCAAAAGGTAGTACAAACAGTACCTGTCCCTGTGCTGTTTCTGCTTCATATCACTGAACTTTAGCAAATACTTCCATTTTGGTACAGTAGGAGGTTACAGTGACAGATGCTCATACAAACAGTTTGTAGATGTCTTGTGACCTGAATACGGATATACTTAATATGATATTAACATTAATGATCACCGGGGAATTTTTTGAATACTAAGTCACTTAATGAAATGTGGAGACGTTGCAGCTGAGGAATCTTCCTACAGTAAACGATGACATTTGGAGCTGCTTTGAGGAAGTCAGTATTACACAAGAAGCTGGCAGATGAAAGCTGCGCCATTAAAGGCTGGAGGTTTTTGCAGCTTGTGCTACCAGCAATGATTCAGCATTTAAGAGATAACGATTAAGACCAAAGTCTATGCAAAGCCATCAATATCGCGGAAGCTTAAGGCCGTTTACCGCTTGCACGTGTACATTTTCATATCTACAATTATGCAAGATAAAGTGTTCAAGTATATACTGCACTATGCAGATTTTCCGAATAATATTGATTAATGATTTACGTCGCTTTCTGTGAATGGGGTTTAGGGATCCCTGCCATGCTTGCTATGGAAATAAAAATCATTTAAAAACACATCATAGTGCTTGCGGCCTGAGACAAGACCCGATATCAAGTGAATTTTTACTCTAATCCTTCAAGTCGAAAGTATTTGGAAAGATCAGATGCAGTTTAGACAATAGACCCAGTGTTTGCTGTAGGAGCGTGATGATTGGCAAAAGGCGGACTTTGTGATTTATACTGCCAAGTGATGAACAAGGGCTTTCTACAGAGCTCTGCAGGGCAAGATAGGTCATCATCCTAAAGGGATGTATGTACAGTAGTTGTACATCTAGCTCAGCCTAACTAAGGCCGATCCCTGCTTCTTGATACAGGGTAACACAGCGGCCACCATTTAGCTTCCAGCAGCGCACGAGCCCCTTTAGGAAACCGTAATCCGAAAGCAGCTCTGCAGCAATTTGTGGGCGTATCAAATAACTCCATATATTACATGCAACTAAATTATAAAATTCTGCTCACGTGATGGGTTGTATATGGATTATAGATGACATAACACTATTACCTACGACCCACATGTAACATATCACAAGCACTTAATATCGAACGCCCACACAAAACCGTTTCTGTATTATGCAACTCTAAGAAACCCACCTCTATTTCTCTAATTGGTCGAGATCTCTTCACCGCTTTTGAGTGACAGCTGCCAACACCGGTAACTGTGGGGGTGGCCTGTTATAGGGGAACGTAAACCACAGCTCACATGGGTAGTTTCGGCGTTTTTGTACTTGAATGCGGCTTGTGATTCTGAGTGTATGAGCAGCAGTTATGGTAAGACACTGCTTAACTTAATAGGCTAATTTAACATTGGTAGTTGACTTTACCCCTTGCCCCCTCACTAATCCGAGATGGTAGTGGCTGGTCTTCTTAACCTATGCCTTCCGCACACTGATTGGTCGCTCTCTGCAGCAGTAGGGTGCGGTCTCAGAGCCGCCATGGTGCCCCCACTCCTGGGGGTGATGAGCCGCTCGTTACTGTTGGGAGCTCTGAGAGGCAGCAGCATGGTGAGTGAGGCAAGGCGTAAAAGAATGGCGTGTATGGGGAGGGACGCGAATGGAGCTTAAAAGGGCGAGTAGGAGGCAGAGAGGTGGCCTGGAGACGTGGTAGGCTAGAGAAGAGGGCGCGAGAAGAAGGAGCAATAGGGATCGGAGAAGTAGAGCAGGAGGTTGAGAACCAGGGAAGCCTGGTTGGAACCCCACTACTTCTCCTTTTGCCTCGGGTATAAACAGATTTTAAGTCCTCTGGAACAGGAAAATATGTTGTAGCTGAATGTAACCGATGATCTACCACTGACAAAGGCCCGAGCTAAATATAGAATCTTCTAGGGAAGGTCGAAGACCAGGAAGAAGGGACAGAAGGAGAGAGCTGGCCCGGAGAGTGGTAGGGAAAAATGAGAGGGGATACAGGCGGGTAAAGATCAAAATTTTTTTTGTTACTATTTCATAAGTTATTTCCTCTTGTTGTTTTGCTTAACTAAAGGTATTTTGGCAACAAATGTAACATTGTTATGCTAATAAAGTAACATGAAGCCAGAGAAGGGAAGGAGCTAGAGAAAAGGGAAGGTTGAGGCAAAAGGAGGGGTAGAAGGAGATGGCAGAGGGAATGGTAGGGTAGAAAACAGGAAGTACAACGGGACTGGGAGGAAGGATCTGAGAAACAAGAGTTGGTATATGGGGGATAATACCTTTCCTACCCCCTTTCAGGGCTTTGGAACCGATTTCAGATAACATTTATGGAGGCGCTGCATCCACCCCTAGGGATAGTAAACTGCTGGTTTGGCACCAAACTCACACTCCCCTTGGCTGGGTAGAAGAGCCCTCTTATATGGCAAATCATTTCTATTTCTTTTGCTGTCTGCTGGGGATTTTGAGTAGCTCAGGAGCATGTAAGAGTGGCTGTATCCCAGTTGATGTGTTCATAAGTTTTCTACTAAAAAGTATAAGCTAAATACTAATTTAGCTTAAAGTACAGCTGGTACCCAAAGGGCTTACAATCTTAAGTTTCATTCTGAGGCAATGGAGGGTTAAGTGACTGGGCCAAGGCCACAAGAATGACTCTCTGCTGGTCTGTTAGTGTGCACAGGTGAACGACTGGAAAACGGCAAAATCTATTTATGAATTCTCGGCCAAGGACATTGATGGGAATGAGGTGTCGTTGGAGAAATACCGGTAAGTGATTTGGGCTACGTCTCTAGCTATGATGGTCGTGCCAGAGATAGAGGTTTGATCACTGTGTGGCTCTGTGGATGACTCCTTTATATTTCTTGTACTTTTTTTTTTATGCCCACAATTCACAGGGACCAATAGGAATACAGATTGGTATTTCCCTTAATGGTTTGATATGTTGCATGCAATGTAGTAAGATGGTGGAATGGTTCATACCATCTGCCCAGTTGAGATCAATCTACTTGAGAGAGATGTGCACATGCATTCCTCTATACAACCTTATTCCAACCGTCTTAGCCCCCCCCCCCTGTTTTTTCTACCTGACTATTCAGCTCCCTCCCCCTGAGCAGGTATCGCTAAAAGCTGCCATAGTACAGGCCTCCATGATACCCACTGGCAAGCCATGTGCACCTTTTTTATAGAAGTTCCCCATCCCTGCTTCTGAGTGAGCTGCTTTCACAAGATGCTGGCAAATTGAATAGAACTTTTGGTTTTAAAAATCAACTGAGATCTGGTTTGCAGACTTCTTTTGCTGTGGGCTGATACCTAAAGACAGCTTTGAAGGAAGGGCTTGCAGGGTAAGCGGGCATAATCTAGGACTAGACATACATGAGCCAGAAAGGTGTAGTGGTCTCAGTGAATTTGCAGATACCTTTTTTTTTCTTTATTCTATATTAAGTTTCTGTAATAGTGATGAATCAAAACATTCTAATCTACAATCTCACTCCATCCTTAGGGGGTTTGTCTGTATTATCACTAATGTGGCATCTAAATGAGGAAAAACTGCCGTAAACTACACTCAGCTTGTCCAGCTGCATGCCAGTTATGCTGAGAAGGGTTTACGGATACTTGGCTTTCCCTGCAACCAGTTTGGAAAACAGGTTTGTGCTGCAAACAGTGTCTTTGGAGAAAAGTTGGGGGGGAGGTTGGTGGGGGAAATGGTGCTGCAGAGACTTGTTTAGGTGCCAGCACTGTTCCATGAAGCTTGTCTTAAATCTTATATTAGGAACCAGGAGATGAAGCTCAGATTAAAGAGTTTGCTGCATCCTATAATGTACAGTTTGACATGTTCAGCAAGATAGATGTGAATGGAAACGGTGCACACCCTCTGTGGCAATGGATGAAGGAGCAACCCAAAGGAAGAGGCTCTCTGGGCAAGTGAGTGAGTGCAGCACTAGAGTGGGGATAGTGGTCTACTCCATACTACCGCATCCAGCTTCTTGGGTGAGACTTGCTCTTGAAAGTATAGCTGCTTTTTATGAGGGGGGGGGGAAGAGGGTATCCTTGATGAGCTATAGGACCTTTTGTTCCTCTTTAGGCTTTCTAGCATGACTGGAGTTGCTTTATTTATACAATGTGCTTGTCTTCTGATTCTATTTTTTTCTTCCCCCTCCCTAGTGCTATTAAATGGAATTTTACAAAGGTAGGCAAGACCTTAAATCAGAATTTATACACTTGTGTTCTGTTGCTACTGGGGCCTGCCTTGGGTGATTATTTTTCTGAAGGTGCTTTAGGCTGCTCCACAAGGCTAAGCCTAAAGGGCTCTTTTGGGAGCACTGGTGGATTGGGCCATGCTGAAAACCACTGAAATATATGATTCAGTATCACAGCAATTTCTTGGAGCCACACCTGGTGGGATTTTCAGGCTTACCATAATGCATATGAATGGCATACAATGGGTCTTCAATGTATGCAGATCCATCCCATGCACATTCATTGTGGTAATCCTGAAAAAACACTGGCTAGGTGTGTCTCTTGGAGTGGGTTAACAGCCTTGGATTGGCATACTATTAAAATCAAACAAGGAGCATTATTTTGCATTGTAATGCAAATCATCCCAAACATTCCTTCCCTAGTGTGTAAAGTGGTGTGTGGGACTGCAGCACATTAAGGGCAGTTGAAGTGTTATCATGTAAATTGCTTTGCATCCCCTTATGGGGGGAATAAGGTGCTGTCACACCTCAGCAACACTACTCTTTGGAACTGTCACCTAATGTGGGGGGAACTAAGCAGGCTGCTGTAACCTCTTAGAGCCTCTGAATAGAGGCTGTTTTCTATGACTTTATATCCATTTTACTTACACAATGTTGGGCATCAAGAGGGGGGGGGGGCATGCTTCTGCAGCTGCTGTGACTTCAAGTCTAATTTCTTTATTTTAAATTTGGCAGTTTCTTATTAACAGAGAAGGGCAGGTGGTGAAGAGGTTCAGCCCCATGGAGGATCCAGTTGTAAGTAGCTATCTTGTATGAGATGGAAAGTCAATACTAGGTTAATTTTATAGGTTGGGGTGAGGGAGGGATTTGTTCCCATTTCAAGTCTGTTATTGGTGACTGACTCAGCCCTTGTAATGTCAGGACAGTGTGTGGCAAGGCTTTCTCATGCTTCAGCTTCTGTGGTTTGCAGCCCTACACTACTAGAATGAATTTCGTAACATTCCTGTTACAATGGGCATAGTGCTCCTACAAACCCCCTTCCCCAGCCTTGTATAGGAGCAGGGTGGGGAGAGAGCAGGATAGGATAATACTCACCTTGTATGAAATTTCTGTTTTCATTTGCTTTCCTCCAGGTGATTGAGAAGGACCTGCCCCACTACCTGTAGAAACCTGCTTCCATTCCTTGGTATTTGTGCTCTGTGAGGTGACTTCAGCCCAAGCATTGATGAAGGTCTGTCTCCAAACCAGGCTGTGGATGAGACAGACTGGATGGCATGTGGTGTGCAGCAGTGGGAGGAAGGCTCCAAGCAGAACAGATTCTCACAGGATGGTGGTGATAAATCCATGTTCATGATACAACCCCCAACAAATTCCTGGGAGGCTTTTTCTAGTCTATACAATAGAAAATTATCTAGCCTAGCCTTGTATGTTCATAATATCTTGAAATAAATTTCATACATAGTGAATGGCTTTGGACTTTTTTCCCCTCCCCCTAGGAGTATTAAATGTTTCCCCCTCTTTAAAAGGGAACTGGATTTCATCATAGTCCCCCCTCAGTGCAGCTTATGCTGAGTGTTAGTTCTTCTCTACCCTTTTTCCAAGTAGGCACAAAGGAGTGGCAGCAGCCTATTCATTCAAATCTTTACTGGGCTGAATGCAAAACTAGCTTCAGGTTAAAGTAGAAAATTTAGGAATTAGTTGAAGGCACATTTGAAAACAAAAAAGCTTTACATATATACATATTTAGTTATAAATATGCCTGTAAAAGAGGCAGGAGGCAGATTAAACTAAGTGCCAACAGCCATTGTAAAGGATGGAAAATTGGTGTTTAAAATATAAAATTTTACAATTTAGTTCAAAGAAACTGGTTAAAACTTACACCAGTACTGATCCATGCTGAGTCCTACAAGGAAGAAATACCTCATACTCTGAAACATCAGCATGCAGCTCCTCTAGGGCCAACTGAATCCCTTAATGCCCCTGTGCTTTGAATAGAATAAGTAAACTAAAGCTTAGAGGACAGAACTGGGGAAAATGAAGAGAATGCTGAGACTTGTTCTCCACATGTTACCTGCTAAATGCTTGCTTAATCAGTTCAACAGCTATGGGGCATTACAAGTCTACAGCACTAATTTTAGATGTATGTAGTAAACTAAATCCTCAAAACAAGCCTGCATATAATCTTAAATGGTCAGGCTTTGCAGCTGAGAAACCAAGCTGCCTCCTCTTTATCTGTAGTACAGCTATGCACTAGGGACTAAGGAGCCTCTGCTTGGCTTATAATTCACAAGCCACTGGGGACCTTTTATAAAAAGCATTGCTTATGAGGGAGTGGAAAAACACTAAGGGGATAAGACAGCTGAGCCTTCATCCTCGATGCTGGGGAAGAGGCAGGGTTGTCAGGCTAACACAGAGGACATAGTGAAGACCCTGACTACCTCATTACATAATGGCTAATTTCTTTGGTATAAAATGCTATGGATATTACATACTGCTATAACGCTACCCCACCTGAAACTTGCCCTCCACAATGTTTCTGCCAACAGAACATGACAGCACATTAACTGCAAGGGTCACAGAGCAGAATTTAGAAAGCAAGCCCAAGGTGCAGGATTGCAGTATTAGGTTAAGAGGGAAGCAACTGCTGCTGCTCTTCTCCTGGAAGAGGCAGGGCTGCAGATTACAAACACCCTGAGACTGAGAACAAGACACATTGTGTTACAACACATGACATTAGAGAGGCAGCAAGGAAACAGTACTTGTTGCCAGCCCTGTGGGTACTTGACAGTGTGTCCTCTCCACATGGGCTGACAGCTACCGTGTACCATCCTCTTTACACTTGTTTTATAGAGAGATATCTATATAAATCTAGACATGTCTCCATATAATCATAAATAAATTTAAGAGCTATACTCACACCCCCCCTTCCATAAATAATCCTTTCAAAGCAGCCTATCTTATTTCTCCCTTCTAGCTCCTCAGCCAGCATCCCAGAACCCTGCCAGTGTTTCACTCCCATACTGGATGACACTCTGACGGTCACTGCTTGGGCTGTCCTGTGGAGGTAGATTTAGTGTATTAAACATTTCCTCCAAAATCTCCCGAAAGTTCAGATCTTCCTGCTGCTGCTGCATGTGCAGATGTTCCTGCAGTAATGCTAGTGGTTCCTGGGCTGCAGTGTTGCTGTGTCCTACTACACTCAGATTCTGGTCTTCAAATGAAGGCGTGAAGCCAAACGGCAGAACAGCAGGCTCAGATGGGAAGGGTATAGTGCCACTTGCATCCTGTGCATGTGTGGTGGTCAGCAAGAGGTTGTTCATAGGGCTACAAGTTAAGTCTACAATTTCATCAGGTGTTAAAAAGTGTCTAGGGAAAGCGACTGGCTGCTGAGGGAAGGGGTAGGACAAGGGTGGAAGCCGGGCCTTGTCCTCCTGCCGACGGCTTTCTTCCTGCTTGTGTTTCACACTTGCATCCATCTGTCTGAGGTCTTCCAGCACCTTGTGCACACAACTCTCTGGTATCTTTATTCCTGTGTTAAAAAAAAACCCCACATCAGCTTTGTACTTTTTTTTTTCCCCCTATTAAATAGCAGCTACCCAGCCCCCATGCAAACCAACACTCACTGCTTTGCCCTATTGAAGTGTCACACTTTAATACTAACACTACCTGAATGGGGAGCATGTGCAAGTCTCTCAGCAGGTGCTGTAACAGTGTGTACATAGGCTAAGACTCAAAACCCTGAAGGAGGTCAGATAGTAGACTGAGCATTGGTTTTCTTGGTGTTTAGAGCTATTGAGAGAAGCTTTGTTCATAGTTAGATGGGCTGCAACAAGGATATTGGGCACCCTAGGAAAACCTTTAGCCTTATCCCCCCTCCCCAAAACTTTGATAATTATATGCAACAATCATGATCATACCACCATCTCTGCTACACCAATTCTGTAAAAATGGATAACTTGATATCATACTTTAAGAACATAAATGCATTTTGCATCAGACCAAAGGTCCATCAAGCCCAGTATTCTGGATTGGCCACTGTTTTTGGAACTGGTCACAAGTACTTTTCAGGTTCCCAAAAGCTGTATAGATTCCATGCTGCTTATTCTAAGGATAAGCAATAGATTTCCCCAGTCCAATTTAATAATGGTTTATGGACTTTTCCACCAGGAATGTGTCAAAAGCTTTTAAAACACAGCTACTCTAATGGCTTTTACAACAAATTCCAGTTTGATTTATGCATTGAGTGGGAAAACATTTAATCAAATTAGCCTTAAATGTGCTTCACTGTAGCTTTGTTGCATGTCTCCCCCCACCTTTGTACTTTTTTTAAAGATTTTTTTACAATCTACATTTACCTATTCAATGCCACTCATTAATTTATAGATCTCTATCATATCTTGCCTCAGCTGTCTCTCTTCCAAGCTGAAGAGCCCTAATGGTTTAAGTCTTTCCTTGTAGAAATATCCTTCCATTTACTTTATCATTTTAGTCTCTCTGTACTTTTTTCCAATTCTGCTATATCAGTTTTAGATATAGTATCCAGAATTGCACATAATCTGCAGGGATATAGTTTTCACACATGGGTGACGTCTCTACCAATGGATGCTGGGGAGTGTTCCCATGCAGGCTTCAAGAGGAAAACCTTTAGGAGCACTCCACTATCTGCCTTCCTAACTCCCTCTCTTCAGTTATTTGTTTTCTGTAGAGCCAGCAAGAAGTAAATCCTGTCGCCAAAGAAAATTATATATTTTTTTGTGGTTAGTATTTGCCTTCCTGTCAATGCTGGCACTGTCTTGACATCACCAATTCCCTTATTTTTTATCTTTTCTTTTACTGGGGGGGGGGGGGGGGGGGGGGGAGTGGAATTTAAATTTAAAAAACAAACAAACAAACCAACCAACCTTCAGGAGCATCAATGCCATCTTAAGCCTTACCATAGTGTCCACCAACAGTATACAGAAACCAGCATGTGACTGGTGCTTGAAATGCCTCAGGCCTGACTGCCAATCTGACTGATCTAGTGCCACGTGGCTCTTTCCCAAGTGGCTCTTTCCCAGCCACCACTGCAACATCAGCTTGGTATCCTGCTGAGCACTGATGCCTGTGAGATAGGGAGTGGTGCTGAGGCGACCATCTCGAGAGCAACACTCTCTGTAGCAGCCACATATGGAACTTGGCCCAGGGTGCTAAATCTAGCACCACCGCCATCAGCCCATGGAAGTAATGCCAGGCTGACGGTCACAACATCCATAGAAACTGGTGCATCAGGCTCTGGATCTTGAGAATGCACTCCTCCTTCAATGAGCCTACACCAGCCACTATGTGGAACTGGGCTCTCAATCTATCTACCCTTTTTGATGTCTAGGACATCTGCACCTTGCCCACTCACAATCTTAAATGACAGAGGTGTAAGGCAGGGGTCTCCAAACCAGTCCGGGAGGGCCACACACCAGTCAGGTTGGCAGGATATCTCTAATGCATATATATTCATTAGAGCTATCCCAAAAAACTGACAGGGTTGGACATACCTGCCTTATATGAATATGTGAGTGTTGTGATTATTTAGTGTTAGAACTTTGTGATTAAGGTAGGTTAGTTTTGCGTATAACATAAGATATGCCATACTGGGTCAGACCAAGGTCCATCAAGTACAGTATCCTGTTTCCAACAGTGGCCAATCTATGTCATACATACCTAGCAGTTTCCCCAAAAGACACAGGTTCTGCAATGCTTGTACTAGGTCAAGCATTGATATCCTGGGTCCCTTCTTAATAATGGTGTATTACTAATTAAAAATTTATTTGGATCAGCAAGGAATATTGCAACTTTGCAAGGAAATTGTTGCATGTGAGAAATCAGCTGAGGAATCATGCTGACCAAAGCTGTATTTACAGTCTAGTGAGAGATCTTTACACATCTAGCCTGGGGAGTGCTAGAAGGCCAGAGAGGGAGACAGAATTCTTCCCTTGGCCTTTGAACAATTCTCTTGGCCAATATAGAAACATTTGCCTAGCCAATGTAGACAGGATAAGAATTCATCAATTATAATGTAGAAGCTTTGAGCTGCTTCTAAAACCATGGGGGGGGTGTGTCTCCCTTGACAGGAATGGGAGATTGAGGAGGAGTCCTTCTCCTGGCAAACAAATGGAGACCCATTAATGATGACAAAAGAACACTTCATCTAGCCTTGGAATGTAGACCATGGGGGATGTGTCCCTTCACCATTCTCAGATGTCTGACTAGCGTCTTGATTGTGTAAGTTTTGAGCTTCTAAAAACAAGGGGGTGATCAGAAGCCTGCCCGGAAACCAAAGCAAAAAGGTGGATGGTGTGGAGAGAAGCTCATGGATGAGAGCTGGCTGCAACACATTTGTGCCTATATAAGTACAGAGAAAATCCAGAACAGACAGTGTAGATCTGCTTGGCCAGGCATGAAGAATCCTAGACTATGATCAGTTTCTCTCGCTGAGCGCTCCCAGCTGATGTGTAAAGGACTGTATGACAAGTTTGGTGAAATAAATATTCTTTGTAAATAGCTGCACTATCTCATAACTCTTTCAGTGCTGTAATTAAGTGCATTAGTTATTATTCTAATTGCATTCTAGTTATCTTTTCTAACTACTCATGTGTAACTAAGAGAATTACTTGTCTTTCTGAATAAGTCTCCTTGCTTTGTTTGTAAATAAACTGCACGTCTTCATTACAAGGTGTTAGCCTTTGATGTAGTAAGACAAATGGTTTATGGACCTTTCCTCCAGGAACTTGTCCAAACCTTTTTTTAAACCCAGCTACACTAACAGCCTTTACTACATCCTTCGGTAACAAATTCCAGAGTTTGATTACATGTTGAATGAAAAAATATTTTCTTTTATTAGTCTTAGTTTACCCTGTAGCTTCATTGCATGTCCCCTAGTCTTCCTATATTCAGGTAACATAAACAGTCAATCTACGTTTACCATGACGGTCATGAACCTTGCTTCTAAGCCAGGGTGTGTGGCATATGATCTCATTCTCAAATTTACTGCTAATGCTCAGCATAGTACTTGCATCGTGCCAAGAGAGCCACCTGCTGGAGTTTGTAAGAAGTAACATATATGGGTTGTGTGTCAAGCCTTTGGCACCTAATACGATGAGAAATATTTCTGTATCTTTCTACCACGTTTTCTTGGTCTCTGACTGCATTTCTTAGTATTTCAAGATCTTCTGCCTCTCCATGCGATTCACGGAGTGGCCTAGTGGTTGGGGCAAGGTACTTCAGACAGGAAGGTCAGGGGTTCAAATCCCACTAGAGGACAGCAACCTTAGGCCAGAAGGACTGGTGTTTCTAGTCCCACAGGTGCTCCTTGTGGTCTTGGGCAAGCCACTTAACTATTTTACAGAGAACATGGGCTTAAGGAGGGTTATCTCCAAATTATAATGCCCTGTTCAATGTAAACCGCACTGATGCAGAATAGCATGGTATATAAGAGAATGTAAATAAAATAAATGAATAAGGTACTTGGAACTGACACCTCTAGTATCACTGCTGGTTTTCTTCTTAACCGCTATAGCTGGCTTTCTCACATCCAGCTTTTCATCAGTCTGAATGGGAGTATCCCAGATGATCATAACTTCCTCATTCGCTGTAATTCTCTTACAGTCATGATCCTAATGCTTTCAGGCACAGTGATGCAGTGCTTACAAAGTTTCCGATAGCTAAGGCAAGCCATTTTCTTTCTGTATAGAAATTTTCTGACATCAGAACTTCACAGCCAGCTATGAGATGAGTCACTGTTTCCAGGTCTTTCTTACAGAATCAACATATGTCAGTGTTGCCAGTTTTTTTCAATGCAGCAGTCACCAGGGAGATCACCACCTATGCAGCAGGTCATCTCATCGATGGAGAAGCAGATCCACCACCCCTGCATGCTGCTATCAACAGCACAATAGACACAGCAGGCAGTCCTCAACTTCCTGCTCTTCAGGCCAGGAGCCCCCACCAAAGCACCTCAGCCCAGACAGCCCTCATATGGCTCCCACACATCACCTACAGGCTGCATCTACTGCACCCCCTTCACAACAAGCAGGGGAAACAGCCAGCTCCCAGGGCCACCCTACAGCACCTCAAATTAATGGAACTGTAGGGGTGCTGCATGGCCCAAAAGCCCCAGGGTGCCAGGAATCTCCACCCTAACCCTTCACAACCGGTCAGACTCAGGAGACCCAATGCACCCAATCAGATGGAGGACCCCTATTCAGAGGAGGGAGGGAGGTAAACCTTTGGAACACCTACATCTCCCCCACCCATAGGCTCTCTACACCATTAAATGGGACAGGTTCAGCGCATGGTGCGAGACCGAAGGACAAAACCCATTCTCCTGTCCCACCCCAGCACTCCTGCAGTACCATCCCATCCTCTCAGGGGGTTTGAAGCCCTTCTCCATCAGGACGCACCGGAGCGCCAAAGCAGCATACCACAACAAAGTCAACAAGCCCATCTTGGGACATCCTCTGATGGCCCACTTCATGTGCAGATTCAACCACCTACATCCCCCTGTGAAGCCTCAGACACCAGGGTGGAACCTCAACATCATCCTACAACATCTCACTGGGCACCTGTTCGAACCCCTTGACCAGGCGCCCCTAAAGTTTCTCACATGGAAAACTGTCTTTCTGGTGGCCATCACCTCAGCGTGAACTGCAAACACTGGTCTACACATAGATCCAGCACAACTGGGCCATCCTCAGAACACACCCCAAGTTCCTACCCAAGGTGGCCTCAGCGTTCCACATCAACCAAGCCATTGTGCTATCTAGCTTCAACCCGGAACTGCACACATGCCCTCAGGACCCACATCAACCAAGCCATTGTGCTATCTAGCTTCAACCCGGAACTGCACACATGCCCTCAGGACCCACATCAACAGAACAAAGCCACACACACAAAGCATCCCAACCTGTTCCTTGCCTATGACCTGAACAGACTGGGCACACCGGTGACAAAGTGCACACTCTCCAGGTGACTATCCAACTGCATCACATACTATCAACATATGGGCAGACACCCATCCAGAGGGAAGGGTGTATGCCCACCAACTGCAGGGCATGGCGGCCACCCTGGCACACCTGCACAACACGTCCTCTGTGGACATCTGCAACACAGCCATCTGGGCCTCATAATACCTTCACCATGCATTACTGCCTCGACCGCCCTCTGGATTCCTCCACCTCCTTTGGACAAGCAGTCTTACACATGGCAGAGTGACAGAACAGCATGACCCAGCAACTCTGGTCTGGCATAGCGCCACCCCTGCCTCCAACTAATGTTACATGACTGTTGCTTCATTGCTGTTGTTATCCTTGGTGTTGTCTCCAACCCACTGTTGGGTTTGTTTTAATAATTGCACTCAAATAAATTGCCTGACATTGCACCTGGATCCCGCAAGGGATTTCTCTTTCATTGTCTGCCCTGAGTATACTCCTATCACAGGATCTCCTGACTACAGCATCCCTGGATGCAGTGGGGAACCTCCTCTCAGGACAATACCTCTACTGCCTCCCCACCTCATCCCTGCTCAGGAGTCACCTAGACATGGCTGACTCAGACTGCTTGTCCATGGAGAAAGTGAAGTTACTTACAGGGGTTTTCTGTGGACAGCAGTATAAGTCAACCACACCATCCCACCCTCCTCCCCTGGGTCAAGCCAGCTCGGCTAGGAAAACACTGAAGTAGAAAGGAACAGGATGCGGCAGCAGAAAGCGCAGAACAATAAAAAAAAAAAGGGGGGGGGGGGAATTCCTCAGAGTTACTGGGAGAGCTATTCCGGTATCAGAAGGTGACACACCTAGGGCGTGGCTGACTCATACTGCTGTCCATAGAGAACCCCCATTACGGTAAGTAACTTCACAAAGACTCTGTATTTCCCACTATATTTGTGCATTTGCTACTTGTTTTTCCTTGTTTGATCTAATTCTTTGAAGAGGTTTTGCACATTGTTACTTCCTGCCCTGTGCATGCTTGTGGATTTTCACTCATTCCTTCTAGTCGTCGGAACGCTTGTCCAAGTTTGATGACGGAGACAGATTTTGGATGTTTACTCATATTTCAGCACTTTTTGTGTATTTAGATCCAAGGATGCAGTTAAGTAGGCTTGGAGGACGATGATAGTAGCTCTGTATGTGTAATCAATCTCAGCTCTAGGGATGTACAGTCTTGGCATACACAGATTCTTGTAAATTACTTCATGGGCATGGAGGAGTTTTCATGTTTGCACATCCAGTTTTTCAAGATCTTTAAGAGACCAGTCCACAGTCCCAAAGCTGTATGAAAGTACAGGAACAGCCAGCTGATTGATGGCTTGTATCTTATTCCATGATGTTAAAGCACTTTTCAATAATGATTTCAAGCTCCTGTAATATTCTTTACTGATCTTTTCTCCCAGTAATTTTTGCTTGAGTGTGGTTCCTTTCTCTACTCCGAGATACTTATGTATGCCTTTCTGTTCAAGGTCCTTGATTCCATAGTCTTTAGCCAGGGAGATGTTTTCTGTTTTGCGCAATTTTCCTCTAAAAATAAAGTTGACTTAGCACATTTGTCAAAGCCAAAGATCATCCTGACGTCATCAGAAAAGCTTTTCACCACACAAAGTTGCTCTGCTAATTGTTGGTTGATGGAACTTTGGATTGTGTAACTAAATTGGGTTCTTCCCTAAGTGCATGACTCTACTTGTTCACATTAAATTCCATGCAGAGTTATTGCAGCGCTCCCTAAATAAACCACACAAGCTTTTTAACCTAATCAAGTCTCTAACAAAAGATCCATCCCCTACTCAACCTAGCCTCCCTGACCCACAGGAATACGCTGACTACTTGAAGGCCAAAACAAGCAATTCCGGGGAGAGAACCCCCCCCCCTCTCACTCGCTGGAGACACACCACAGAACCCCACCATCCACCCTGACTCCAAACACCCGCTACTTCATCACCATCTTCTCGGCCCCAACCAAGAAAGGCATTCAAGGCATCATTGCAGCCATAAACACTACCACAGCCCTGAACAACCCCTGCCCAGCATTTTAGATAAAATCTCTGCGTGGCAAACTCAGCCCTTTTCTGGCCAAACTCATGGAGCTATCATTCTTGACTGGGACCTTCCCTTGAAGCCTGAAGCAAACAGCCATCAGACCTCTGCCTAAGAACAAGTTAGACCCAGCTAGGGCGGATTCCTACAGGCCAATCTCGAGCATCCCGCTCCTGGCAAAAATTATTGAGAAGGTCATCCAACAGCAACTTTGTCACCAAATCGAGACAAGCGCAGCCCTCGACCCATGCCAGCATGGATTCAAGGAGTCTCATGGCATGGAGACCCTATTGACCACTCTTTTCAGCTCATTGACCATTGGTTTGGACAACATCAAACAAGGATTTGTATTGATCTTCATGGACATTGCTGCAGCCTTTGACTCTGTCAGCCACGAAATACTCCTCACACGCCTCAAGGAGAAGGGCATCCTCAGGACAGCACTAACCTGGTGCCAGTCGTACTTAACAGATAGATGGCAGCATGTGTGTACCGGCTCCACCACAACGGTATACCACAGGGATTGTCACTCTCAGCCCTACTGTTCAACGTATACATGCAGCCCATTTGCAAGCTCATCCGTTCTTTCAATATCAACTACCTGGTCTATGCTGATGACGTTCTGCTTTACATGCCTATCTCAACCAAACACCCAGATCTCTCACCATTGACATCCTGCTTCGATGCCGTCACGGACTGGCTACACACGCAGATGCTCAAGATAAACTTCAAGAAAACAGAGGTCCTCTTTATCACCAGAAACCCAGCATTCACTTCACCCACCGCTCTGAAGGTACGAGATGCCGAGCGCCTCAGCAAACCCACTGTACGGTACCTAGGGGTTACACTAGACCAACAGCTCAACATGAAAGCCCAAGTGAGCAATATAGTTAAAGCGGTCTACCACAAAATATGGATGCTCCGTCACCTACGACAGCTGCTTGAGCCAGATGACTTCTGGATAGTCTATCAAGCCCTAGTAATCCCGCATTTTGACTATGCCAACATTATACTACACGGACTCCCAAAGAGCACACTGAATCCTCTACAGCTTGCGATGAATGCAGCTGCCAGATTGTTGCACGGGGCCTCCAGGAGAGAACACACAACCCCAATACTGAAGCACCTACATTGGCTACCGGTCCACTGCAGACTATCCTTTAAAGATTTACTAATGACCTTTAAGGCCATCAACAGGTGCTCCTCCATCTCCCTCACGGACCTCATCCAGCCCACCCCCCTCAACAGAACTAGGAGAGCAGCCACCACCAACACCCTGGTACTCCCGAAGGAAACCACGAAATGTGCAGTCAACCAGAAAAAGAGCCTTCACGCTATATGCACCCACATGCTGAAACGCACTCCCACCGGCCATCCGCGCCATCACTGACCTCACCCAGTTTCAGAAGGTGCTGAAGCAACATCTGTTCCTCCAACACTTCACCGACCAAACTGATATCTCACAGCCTGCCACACTCGGGAGTCAGGTTGTCATCCCCTGCACAGCCCCACACGCTAGACCATGAGACACCCGGCAGGTAGAAGGTATTCCTACTTTGACCTGTCAATCTGTACATAGTTAAACCAGCCTGTAAGTAATTTGTGAGCTGCCCCTGTCATCTGTGACAGCCAGCCTGCCTGTACATAGTTACCCTGTTAGCCCATGTAAAAAATCCCTGTTCTCTGTAAGTCCAGTGTAGGCCATGCCTGCACTGCACAAATCTGTTAACTGTACACCGCACTGATTTGAAAGAGCACGGTATAGAAAAGACTTTAAATAAATAAAATAAATAAAAATAAAATCTGCCATTTGGACACCTAGTCTCCCAATTCTCAATATTCTCTTCTAATTTTTCACAGTCCTTTCGTGTTTTAACAACTTTGAATAATTTTGTCATCTGCAAATTTGATCAACTCATGCTCTGTTCCCATTTCCAGGTCATTTATAAATATATTACAAAGCAGATCCCTGGGGTACTCAATTATTCACCTTTCTCAAGTGAGAAAATTGGCCATTTAGACCTACTTTATTGTGGCTTGGGAACTGGTTGAAAAATCACTACCTACTGTCCTATAACTTTCTAATTTTCTCAAGAGTCTCATGAGTGGCCTGGTCAAAGGCTTTCTGAAAATCCAAATAGGCTAGAGCCACTGGCTCGCCTTTTATCTATCTGTTTTATTCCCATCTTCAAAAAAAAAAAAAGATTAGTGAGACAAGACTTTCCTTGGCTTAAATCCATGTTGGTCATTTCCTATTAAACCAGTCCTCTGGTACCCCCAGGCCATCTGATTTTCAGGGTATCCTAAATATGCATGAAAGATCTGCATACATTGCTTCCTTTGTATGCGGATCTCTCTCAAGCATATTCATTGTGGATTCCCTGAAAACCTGATCGGGTTGGAAACCACTGCATTAAACCATGAGTATGTATACACTCAGTAATTTTGTTCTTTATAATGGTTTATATCATTTTGCCCCGCCCTATAAGCAAGTCTGTTGGACCATTAGATAATAAAGGAATAAAAGGGGCACTAAGGAAGGACAAAGGTCATGACCATTGCAGACAGACTGAAGGGATACTTTGCTTCAGTCTTTACAGAAGATGATGTAGGGAAGTTACTCATGACAAAAATGGTATTTAAAGGTGATGTATTCGAGGAACTGAAAGAAATGTATACAAACCAGGAAGATGTAATACAGCAATTTTGATAAAGAATAGCAAAGCACCTGGACTGGATGATATATATCCCAGGTGCTGAAAGAACTAAAAAAATGAAATTGCATACTTACTATCATTCATTCCCAGATAATGCCAGTTATTAAAGGGGTTCTAGGGGCTATTTTGGCCACTCTCCAATCTTTGTGGTGTTAGGTGCCGTCGAGTCCATGTCGACTGATGGCAACCCTCTGGCTAGGTGTCAAACTGCGTTCAGTCTTCAGTCACGTGGTGAATTGTTGATAGAGTGATGGCAATAGCTGCTGCTGTTGTATCCATCCATCACATTACCGGCCTTCCTCTTTTGCACTGACCTTCAACCTTGCCAAGCATGACATCGCCCTCTAATGATCTCTCTTTGCATGATGTGTCAAAAAAAGGTAAGGCAAAGTCTTGTCTGAGCTTCTAAAGGAAGTGCTGACTGATTTGTTCTTTGGGCAATTCATGGTAAATGCAGTAATCTTTGCCAGCACTATAATTCAAAAGCACTGATTTTGTTCCTGTCTTTCATGGTCCAGTTTTTGCATCCATATGTAAGTGTAGTATTGGGGGAGGAGGGGGCACTAGGTTGTTGCAGGCACTAATGGTGAACTGGTCCCCCCCTGTCCTTATTGCAAGTATGATTTTCTTACCTTTTGGTGGTGTGCCTCTCCCCCCCCCCCCCCCCCCCTTTACAGTGCAAACACTTGCAGAGATGGAGCTGAAGAGGATTCAGGAATGCCATAGGGTAAGCTAGAAACTGATAGGGGATCTCCGCTGGATTCTTCTGGTCTATTATGGGTGTTTGTTTGTTTATTTATTTATTTTTTGAAAACTTTTTTTTTTATTAATAGAGTAAAGTGGCATAACAAACAACCACCACCTTCATATCCCTCATCCCACTGTCCATTCATTTTGCTTGGTCTTCTATTTCCATATGTTGTTATCTTGTCCAGTATATCGCTCAAGAATTGTTTTGTTAACCCACTTTACCAGTTAGGCCATTCCCAAACCGTTTCCTTCTGATACTGGCTTTGCAACTTCCAATTACATTTTGTTTCATTAAAAAGCTTTCATTTTACATTTACATGAACTTTTTTGTAAACATTTCAACTTTTAACAATTACCTTCCCAAACATCCCCTCCCCAACCCTTCCTCCCATCCCCAGCTGCTTGTGTGTATTAACCCTCAGAGTACCACCCTTTTTTCCAACCAAGGACAGTTTCTCCTTAATCTTTCACTCTTACATCTGCATTGCCGTTCTACCTTTCCCCCTCTTCACCATTATACCTTCCTCTATTGCTCCTTCACCCCTGATTCGCTCGCTAGATAGGGGGCCCATATCTTTCTCCATTTCCATTCTTTACCCTGTAAATTATATGTAATCTTATCAAATTGGTAAACTTCTCCCATTTTCATTCTCCAGTCCACCCCAGAGAGGCCTGTGGTACACTTCCACCTTCAGGCCAGTGCTACCCGTGCTGCCTGCAACATTGTATTAAGAAGTAATTGTTTGTATTTTTTGTGTCCCTTCATGTCTGTCCTCCCATGCCCCAAAAGGACCATCAGAGGGTCTTTTGGCACTACTTCCCCCAGAATCTCACCCATGTCCTGAAGCACTTCCGCCCAATAGTTCTGAGCCTTCTGGCATCCCCACCCCCTCACATCCTCGCCAACATCTCTCATCCCCTTGCCTACCAGCTTTCCCAAGTTGTTGTGGAGTGATGTATGCCCTATATATTATCTGGAATTAAGTCTGTTGCCATGATGTTGCCATGGACCATTTGTTGATGTCTTCATGTATTTCTCTCCATTCTCTCTCCTCCACTCACCTTTATGTTTAATTAAAATTTGATATACCACCCACACCAGAAGGCATCTGGGTGGTTTACAATCTTAAAAAAATAACAGAGCTGTGAAAATAGAAAATAACGCCATCATGTTAAAAACAGGAAAGAAGAGAAAAGGAACAGAAAACAGGCAAATAACACAGGTACACTACCAAAAAACTGCCTCCAGTTTTGCAACTGATTCCTATAGATTTTGGGGTGCTGAATCCAGGAAAAATAGCAAAAATGTTCCATCACGTCACGTTTTCTTGCAAAATTAGATTTCTTACCCATATAAGGAATGTTCACATAATTTCTTTTTAGCCGACTGCAGTTTATTTTCTTGGCCCAAAATAGAGGTTGTAATGGTTAACTAACTAGAAACACTCCCTCATGATATTTTAGAGTGTTTTGTATTCATTTTATACATTAACAGGACAATTGGGAGGCGAGGGGCTAAATCCAGTACTCGCGCTGGCGCATGTTCTTTCCTGTTCGCCTCGCCTCGCCTCGTTCGTTCGCTCGCTCAAACACGGTGGTTGCGACATGAACATTCCTGTCAAATTTCAGTTTCTTGCAAGTTCATTATTACCTTTTGTTTGCTCAGTCGTAATCCAGCTTTATTCCAAAGTGGTTCACTACAGTTGTAGTTTGCAGTGCTG
This sequence comes from Ichthyophis bannanicus, assembly GCA_033557465.1. Lineage (NCBI taxonomy): Eukaryota > Metazoa > Chordata > Amphibia > Gymnophiona > Ichthyophiidae > Ichthyophis > Ichthyophis bannanicus. The sequence continues at coordinate 311,649,053 of CM066039.1, forward strand.
TGTATTTATGATGGCTCACAGAGCCAGAGGTTGCGTCAACTCTCCAAACAGTTTTTGTTTTATTTGTGGGGAATATACCGTGAAAAAGCAGCAGAGGAACATTTCTGCATTTATTAAAAAAGTATATTTCACCTATTTCGGTTTGAAGTTAGGCGATCAAGACAAACCGTGGGCTCCTCACAAAGTGTGCAAGACATGTGAGGAAGATCTACGCTTATGGATGAAAGGTAAAAAACAAGCATTTCGTTTCGGAATACCTATGATGTGGCGTAAACAAAGAGACCACAGCAGTGACTGCTATTTTTGCTCTTGCATTGTGAAGGGATACAACTTAAAAAATAAGAACATAATAAGTTACCCCAACCTTCCCTCAGCAATTAGGCCTATGCCTCATAGCAATGAAGTACCTGTGCCTGAACCACCAAAATCTTTGGATCATATTTGTGTGGACGGTTCTGATCATGATGAGACTCATCAGATGGCTTTTCCCGATGAATCCAGTACTTCTGAGTTTGAAACTGAACCAGATCCGAAACCTGAACTTTTCTCTCAAGCTGAATTGAATGATTTAGTCCGGGATTTAGGACTCCCAAAAGATGCTGCCCAACTGCTAGGTTCTCGGCTTAAACAGAAAAATCTATTGTCACCAGGAACAACTTTTTATTGGTACCGCAACCACGAGACACAATTTTTGAAGTATTTCAGCAAAGAGGAAGATTTGGTATTTTGCAACGATATATACGGAGTGATGGAAAAGTTTAAACTCAAGTATGATCCTGCTGAATGGCGGCTGTTCATTGATTCGTCAAAAGACAGCATAAAAGGTGTTCTTCATAATGGCAACACATTCGCTTCAGTTCCTATTGCTCACTCTGTTATTCTCCAAGAAAAATACGAGAATTTGGCCCTGATTCTTCAGAAGATTCGTTATGATGAGCATAAGTGGATGATTTGTAGAGACTTTAAAATTCTATCCATGCTATTAGGGCAGCAATCCGGTTTCACCAAATATCCCTGCTTCCTTTGCTTGTGGGATAGCCGGGCCCGCAACCTACACTGGGGGAAAAAAGACTGGCCAATTCGGGAATATTTGAGACCCGGTGAGAAAAATGTTCTTCATGAGAGCTTGGTACCTCGTGATAAAATTCTATTACCACCTCTCCACATTAAGTTGGGTCTCATTAAGCAATTCATCAAGTCCATTCCAAAAGATGGTGAGTGCTTTTGGTACCTTTGCTCAAAGTTCCCCCGACTTTCTGAAGCAAAGCTAAAGGAAGGAGTGTTTGTTGGCCCTGATATAAGGAAACTCATTTCAGATGGAGCATTCGCTGAAACGATATCTGAGAAGGAAAAAGAAGCCTGGGATTCCTTCAAGGATGTTGTTCTCAAATTCTTGGGGAACAGGCGGGATGAGAACTATAAGGATATTGTTGCCAGGATGCTCAATGCCTTCAAAGAACAAGGCTGTAACATGAGCCTGAAAGTCCATTTCTTGCACTCCCATGTGAACTACTTTCCCGAAAACTTGGGGGCGTACAGTGAAGAACAAGGTGAAAGGTTTCACCAGGACATCAAGGACGCAGAGAGAAGGTACCAAGGAAGATGGAACACCACTATGATGGCTGATTGCTGCTGGTTGCTGCTGCGGGAAACCCCAGATGAAAAATACACCAAGCAGTGCACCAAGAGAAGCATTCGGGGGAAGAAGAAACGGGCCCACCAGGAGATTGATTGACCCAAGAATGACTTTAAAATCTAAACTGTGTTGACAAATATCATGTTTTTACTAAACTTTGAAATAAAAATTTGCTAGTTATTACCACAGTGTCGGATCTCATTTATTAGAATTTTATTTTCACACTATCGGGTGTTTGTCTTCTTGTATTGCAATGGTGCGGTTTGCGTTTTCTATTCTTACATACATACCTGTACAACATTTTTTGCACATTTCTTTGCTTTGCTTTGTGTCTAACCTCGCTCTTATATGCTCAATGTTTGTGCACATGTATGTGGCTGTTTTAAGTGCAGACAATTTTGCTACCATCACAGTGTGTTTTGTTGACATTACTCTATTCTTATGTGCTGCCTTGTTACAATTTTCTTTATTCTTATTTGAATAACTACTAAACAATTAGTATAAAGAATTCATCCAAGAAACTTTTATCTCAATCGCACTCAATCTGAAACGTTCACCTCAAACTGCTAACCCAATGCAGCAAAAAATCTGTACGTGATGGAGCAAATTGGTTACCAGATTTGGATTCAGCGCACCAAAAAACATAAAAATCAATTGAAACATTAGAGGCAGTTTAAAAAAAATTTTTTTTAGTGTACCTGTGTAAATAATCACATCAAAACACAATAATAGGGAAGCGGGGGAAGGGAACAAGCGTTATGGGGGGAGGTTAAATGCCAAACTAAACAGATAAGTTTTGAGTTTTGTTTTGAACAGCCGGAAACATGTTTCGGACCGGAGGGAGGAAGGGAGTGAGTTCCATAGCCACGGGCCCAGAAAATAAAAAGCAGAAGAGCGGGTGGATTCCAAATGTGCATGTGAGGGAGGAGGAAGAAACACACGATCAAGGTGAAGAGAGCGGTGAGAAGAATGGAAGTGAACTTGATCCGCAAGATAGAGGGGGACACCTGTATGGAGAGCCCTGTGGACAAATGTAAGAATCTTATATTGGATACGAAACGGTACCGGTAACCAGTGTTGCTGTATAAGGAGAGGGGTGACGTGATCATACCGGGAAGCATGGGTTAAGAGACGGACTGCAGTGTTCTGGATGCGCTGAATCCAGGTGAGTTGAGACTGGGGCAAACCTGCTAGAACAACATTACAATAGTCGAGCCGGGATATCACCAGAGTGAGCAGAAGGGTAGCTAAGGCAGAGGGAGAAAGAAAAAGGCGAACAACTCGCAGTTGTCTGAGACAGAAAAGACCATTGAACAACCGAAGAAATGTGTTCCTTAAAGGAAAGGGAAGAGTCGAGAACTACACCAAGGTAACGAAAGGAAGAGACCAAAGGGATAGGCTGAGAGGAAAAAGTCGGAGCATACGAGGGAGAGGGACTTCCTAATGTAAACCAGGTGGCAAAAGATTTAGAGGGATTAACATGAAGAAAATTGGATGTGAACCAAGATGCAACAGCGGAAAGACAGTGATTGAGAGGGGAGATATCTGGTGTGAGAGAGTCCGTGTGATGTAAGAAAAGAATATCATCTGCATAATAATATGCAGAGATACCGAACTGCTGAACAACAAGAGCAAGAGGTGCTAGGAAAACATTAAAAAGAAGTGGGGGCAAGGACAGACCCTTGGGGGACACCACAGAAAAGAGGAGTCGGGGCCGAGGAAGCAGACCCAGAAACAACAGTGAAAGAACGATCAAAAAGGAAAGAGTGAAACCATCGAAGAACCGTGCCTGAAATACCAGCTTCTTGAAGACGAGTGAGGAGAGTACGATGATCCACCAAATCAAAAGCCGCAGAAAGATCAAGAGATACAGCAAGAGTAATAAGACCGTGATCATGTGCATAGTGGAGTTCATTAAGAACAGAAAGAAGGATAGACTCTGTGCTGTGACCGGGGCGGAAACCAGATTGCCGGGGGTGGAGGGTAAGGGAAGCTTCAAGGTGAGTGGAGAGTTGAAGGAAAACAAGTTTCTCAAGAAGCTTTGAGAGAAAACAGAGATTAGAAATAGGACGCCAGTTGGAGAGAGTGGTAGGATCAGAGGAGTGCGATTTCTCCAAGCGTGCCACCCATAAACATGAAATGGGGTGTCATCACCCTTCCCCTTCTCAAGACTCTTATAGACCCAGGATAACCACCCTTCAACTGTTGTTTTCTTGAACAGCTCCCCTTCTAATTCAAATTGCTCTCTTTGTATGGTTTTCCTGTAGCCCCTAGTCATTGTGGAGTGGAGGAGTGGCCTAGTGGTTGGGGCAAGGTACTTCAGGCCGGAAGGTCGGGGGTTCAAATCCCACTAGAGGACAGCAACCTTGGGCCGGAAGGACTGGGGTTTCTAGTCCCACAGGTGCTCCTTGTGGTCTTGGGCAAGCCACTTAACCTTCCATAGCCCATATTCCCTGTAAAATAGTTATCTCCAAGTTATAATGCCCTGTTCAATGTAATTTCAGTTTGTTCAATGTAAACCGCCTTGATATCATGAAAGGCGGTATATAAGAAATGTTAAATTTATTTATTTATTAACAATTCTTATATACCGCACTATTAGACATCAGCGCGGTTTACATTGAACAGAAAACATCCGACAATTTACATATGTCTGGTCATTACATTTAACAGGAAGTATAACTTGGTGAAACAGGGGAAACTAATACAATGGTGGGTTATCTGATAAGAGATATCATGGTTAACTATATACAAAGGTGGTACAATAGTACATGGAACTGTTTGTTATTTACATTGTGAAGTTGGCCTGTTGCGATGGTCTGTCTGTTTGGCCACTCCTGCTATTCGCCTGGGTGTTATGTTCGGAGCTGTCATTGAGATATTTTAGGAAGAGGAAATGTTTCAGTGACTTTCTGAACTGACTCAAATTGGGTACTGCTCTGATTTGTGCTGGTAAGGTGTTCCATAAAGTCGGGGCGCAGAGTCGGAAGGCTCTGTTGGCTGTTGATCTGGCGCATCTTGTGGTATCGTTTGGGATAACTAGTGTGTCCATTTCTGCTGTTCTTCGTGGCCTGTTTGGTGCAAGTGGTTGTATGAGGTTGGAGAGAGAGGAAGAGGTGAGCCCCTTAGTCGCTTTGAATGTTAGCAGTAAGGTCTTGAAACTGATCCTTGCTTGAATGGGGAGCCAGTGTAGCTGTTTTAGGAGTGGTGTCACGTGGTCTCTCCTAGATGCCCCGAGGAGTACCCTCGCTGCACTATTCATGGCCAGTTGCAGGGGGTTCAGGGTGGACCGGGGGAGTCCTTGTAGAATGGAGTTTGCGAAGTCGAAATGGGGAAGTATAAGGGCTTGATAAATGGTACGGAAATCATCCGGTTCAAGTAGCGTGCGTAAGTGTCTGAGGGATCTGATTTTAAAGTAGATTGCTTTGACTGTGTTGGCTATGTGGCCCTTCATGTCAAGGTTTTGGTCCAGTGTTACTCCAAGGTAACGTATTGCAGGTTTCACTTGGAGTTGGGCATCCTTTACGTTAATACAACTAGGAGGGGTGAAGTTGGTGTTCCTTGAGACGAAAAGGACTTCCGTCTTTTTGTGTTGTATTCTTAGGTTTTGTGATAGGAGCCACTCTGCTACGGCATCAAAGCAGTTAGTCAGCGGGGTGAGATCTAGGCAATCCAATGATATTGGCATATATAGTAGCACATCGTCTGCATATATCATGTAACTTACATTAAAGGATTTGATGATGTCGCAGAGGGGTTGAATATATATATTAAACATCAATGCAGATAAGGAGGATCCTTGAGGTACACCTTGGCTTTGTTGGAATGGTTCAGATGTATCCCCGTCGATTCGGATGTGCTGCCATCTATCGGACAGGTAAGATTTGCACCATTCGAGTGCTGTTCCGCAGATGCCTTTTTCCCTTAACCGGCAGATGAGAATTTCATGGCATACCGAGTCAAAAGCCGCTGCTATGTCTAGAAAGACAAGAGCGAAACCCTGGCGTATGTTATCCACACCTGAGATTATGTTGTTGAGGAGTGTTGTAAGTAGTGTTTCTACTCCATGTGACTCTCTGAAACCATGTTGAGCCGGATCGAGTGGAGCAGAGGTGTCTATATGATCCTGTAATTGCCTGTGCACCACTTTCTCGATGATTTTTGCTAGCATAGGTATGCTAGATATGGGCCTATAAGATTCTACCTTCTGAGGATCAAGTTTGGTGTTCTTTAACAGCGGTCTTACAGAGGTCTGCTTGAGCGTAGTTGGGAATGAGCCAGTGGTGAAGGAATGGTTTAATATTTTTGCTATAAATGAGGATATGTCACATCACAGGTCCTTTATCCAGTGTGCAGGGCAAGGGTCTGTGTGTGCAGTGGTTGTGTTTAGTGCTAGGATGGTATCTTCAATAGTTTTCTTTGAGGGAGTGGAGAAGGATGCCAGTGATGCTGGGTAGTCTTGTTCATCAAGAGGGTCCGGTATTAATATTTTATTAGTTTTGCACATTTTAGATTGCATGTAAATTGCATAGTCCTGTGGGTGGATCATGCTGTGGTGCTCCGGGGTTGGTTCTTTGGCAAGCGTTTTAACTAAGTTAAACAAGTCATGAGGTTTATTCAATGACCGTTTCAGGGTGTCTGTGTGGTGTTGTCTGATTTTATTTGTGATGGCTTTACGATGCTCTGCCAGGTGTTGGATGTAAGCTAATTGGTCACTGCTGGTGCGTGATTTTCTCCATCGTTTTTCTAGCCTTCTTAGAATGGTTAGTGAGGCTTTTAAGTCAGCTGTGAACCATGGGGCTGTAGATCTCTTCTTTGGGTTCTTGTTCGTTGGAGGGCGGATAGCGATTGTGCTGAGTTTTCTGTTCCAGGAGGAGATCAACTCTTCTAGGCTTAGTGAGGTGTCATCAAAGAGTGGGCTAATCTCAGTGAGGATGCGTTCTCTGTTAAATGGTTGGAAACTTCTGGTAGCTGAGTTAGCGGGCTTGCTTTTATCCGTTATTGTCTTGTGTAAACAGCTAGTGGTAGGCATCTGAAAGGTGATGAGTTTGTGGTCAGTCCATGGGACTGCAGTTATGGATAGCACGATGTTTTGTGGTTGATCCAAAATTAGCTGCGGTGCGAATATGAGGTCGAGGATATTGCCTTTCTCATGAGTAGGTTCTTGCACCATTTGCGTGTATCCGAGGCTCTCTAGGGCATCTAGGAATGCTGTTGCTTGGGTGTCCTGTAATGATGGTAGGTTGATATCTCCTACGATCCAATTGGGTTTATTTGGACCCTGGGTGAAGGATGCCAGATTTATTATGGTTGCTAGGTCGTCTGGATCTCCTGATGGTGATCTATAGACCAGGTTTATGGAGCATATGTTGTTTGAAATTGATACTAAATAAATAAATAAATAAATGAGAAAATAAACTTGAAAGTATGGAAAAAAGGGGACTCTTATTCTACAATTCACTCATCGTAATACACCCTCTGGGGCCTTCCCATGCGGCAAATCATCCCATTCCCTTCCTTTCCACCAATTCCAGAACGTTTTTGAATGCAGGTGTGTAAAAGGGGTGATAGTCGTGGAGCCACAACCATCCAGCTACACTTGTGGGACTACTCCCCTCCTGAACACATATCTTTCCCTGTCTGATCAGGGGTCTTATAAACGGGTGTCTCCTCCACCTGCTTTCAAGTCTCACCTTTTCTGCTTCTGTCTCCTTTTTCCTTCCTGTCCCTGCTATCTTCTCAAAGATTGATTGGGACCCCAATTCTTGTCTTTCTAATCCCAACCACAGCGTCCCTTCTGTACAGCAGGAATACGTTTGCAGCACCTTAACCATTGTTGCTTTGTAGTAGCACCATAGACCTGGGAAATTTATTCCCCTGCTCTCTTTGTGGCAGATCAGCTGTTTTATCCCATTTTACCCTTCATCCCTCCCCAAACGAATTTCATTAACCTTTTCTCCCATCGGAGCAACAGAGCTCTATCGGTAGCTGTCCAAACAGGAAAAGGAATCCGGGAATAACATTCATTTTAAAGAATACTACTCTTCCCATCCAGCTTAAATGAAGCCCTTTCCAGTTTGTCAGATCTTTCTCTATTCCTTGCATCAGAGTGGAATAGTTCAGTCTGTGGAGATCTGCATGATCTTTTGATAGGTACACCCCTAAATATTTTATCTTTTCTTTCACCCACCGAAACGGAAATCTTCAAATACCTGTTTGGGATAGGCCTCCTAAGTTCATGGCCTCTGTCTTCCCCAAATTGACCCGAAACCCAGGTAGGCCAGAGAAAAGATCAATTTCTTTTAACAGGTGGAGGATTGATTCCTCCAGGCATGCCAACATGTCATCTGCACATAGCAATATTTTATGTTTCTCCCTCCCTTCCTGGATTGGTCTAATATTTTTGGGTTTTAGCGAATCCGGGCCACAAATGCCTCAATGGTGATGGCAAATAGCAGTGGGGAGAGTGGATATCCCTACCGCGTTCCCCGAGAGAGAGGGAAGGTCTCTGAGCTCTCCATATTAACCAATACTCTGGCTCGCAGATTTGCGCATAGGGCCTAGACTCCTTGTATAAATCCCCTACCAATATTCAACTTTACTAATATAGCAAATAGGGTGGGAATGGGGATTCCTGTCAAATGCCTTTTTGGCATCTAGCGCTACGCATAGTACTGGCTTTTGTCTGTTTTTGAGCAAGTGCACCGCTCTTCTTACATTGTCTGCAATGGCCAATCCTTTAATAAAGCCCATCTGGTCTGCGTATATTAGGCAAGGTAAAACGCCCTCTTTCTGCATGCCAATATTTTCGCAAAGAGCTCTGCGTCACAGTTGATTAGAGCGATGGATCTGTAGCTTCCACATTGCTCTTTTGGCTTTCCTTCCTTGGGCAGCACAATTATATTTGCAAGGGTCATGGATGCAGGGAGGGATCGACCCTCCAGTGTGCCTGAATACCCTCACTCCAGAAGAGGTGCCACCTCCTTCAAAAGGTGATAAAATTCTGATGGGTAGCTATCTTCACTCGCTGCCTTGTTTTTCAGAAATGACCTTATCGCTAATTTGACCTCTGCCTCTGTGACCAGGGGTCCTAACCCTTCCGCCACCTCCTCCTCCAGTCTGGGCTAGTAAGCATCAGACCTTATTTCCTTGCTCTTGGTAATTTTGCTTTGTAAGTCAGCTGTTAGTGTAGCTGGGTTTAAAAAAGGTTTGGACAAGTTCCTGGAGGAAAGGTCCATAAACCATTATTAAGAAGGGACCCAGGATATCAATGCTTGAACCAATACAAGCATTGTGGAACCTGTGTCCCTTGGGGAAACTGCTAGGTACGTATGACCTAGATTGGCCACTGTTGGAAACAGAATACTGGGCTTGATGGACCTTGGTCTGACCCAGTATGGCATATCTTATGTTCTTATGTTCTTAGATGAACTATCCGATCTGTTTCAAGCGCCTGTAGCTTCATCCTTGTTATTTCCAGCTCCCGCACAGTTTTACGTGCTCCTTTACTTGTGTGTTCTTTTTGTAAATTTGCTATGTGAGTCAATAGCTGATCGTGCTCTCTCTTTCTGCTTCTGTGTGGCTATCTGTATTAGAATGCCCTGGAGGACTGCCTTCCCTGCATCCCATAATATCCCATCTGTCACATCACCTCCATCATTTGCCTACAGATATTGACACCACTCCCTTTTCACCTTTTGGAGCACTCCCTCATGTTGTAAGAGCGGTACATTCACTCTCAACTTGTTTTGTCCCAACCCATCCTTTTGATGGCATGGGATCCATCTCATCTCCACCATACCATGATCTGCTACTATTATTGGGTGGATGCTAGTTTCCCCAAACCTTCCCTTCTGCACCCTTTGTGTAATCTATGTATATTATTCCAATTTTTCTGTCCTGATTTGACAGCTCCCAAATTTGTAATCAAACCGCTACTGATCGCTGGAAGTAGCGGTATATAAGTTTAAACTAAATAAATAAAAAATAAATAAAATAAAAAATAGTCTGCGGGAGTATGTATCCCCTACTATTGCCATTCTTCAATCGCCATAGATCCCATGTCTGCACCATTTCTCTTAGGGCCTTTTCCTCCGTGCCATAAGCTTTCTTATTATAATTTGTTCTATCTGGGGCCTCCATTACTCCATTCATGCCGCTCCCCCCCCTTCAATTATCCAATCTCCCTTGGCCACTTTGCAGGAGCACTAGCTCAGTTGTTTTGTTTTTTTAGCTGTGAGCCAAAGTGTGCCTATCCATCCGGTGTAACTGTAGCCGGAGGATCATGCAGTGCTGCGCTACACTATCGCCAGAGGATCGTATAGCGCTGTGCTGTTCCTAGAGCTTCCTCTGGGTAGGCGGGCCCTTGCAGCAGGGGGTCCTCTGCTGTAAAAATAAGATGTGGTGGGTTAGACATGGAAACCAGAGCAACAGTGGGAGCTTATCCCTGCTGAGCAGAGGTGCTGGGTATCTACGGATCAGGAAGGGCACGCACAGTCACCAGCTCTCACTGTGGATGACTGCAGCCTCAGGCCCAGGGGTTTCATCCGGATGGTGGTCCCACTTGTTTTTCATGTTTTTTAAACCTCCCAAGTTTGAAGCAAAGTAAGGGCTGCAGTGAAACAAGAACCCCTGGGAAGGCTGTGAAATGGCCCAAATAGACCATCTAAGAGCTCTGGCCAAGCTTTTGTTTTAAATTTTGTTCAGGTGATACTGGGATAGTGACCAGCAGTGAGGCGGGTCTCCCAGGGAGGCTGGTGAAAAACACTGACAACCCTGGGGGCTGTCATTGACTGAGGCTGCCCAGTGTCTCTAAGAATATTAGATATGATGCCACTCCGCCAGAGAAGACACACTATGGCCGGGGAGAAGAAATCCAGCCATTCCATCGAGAGAGAGCGAACAAAAAGAAGATGGGGAGGCAAGTGTCTCTGCCAGAGAAGTATGCTCCGGATTGGGCAGGCCAGATACAGATTTCAGGATGCCTTCATCACAATGTCGCCACAGCCAGAGAGGTCTGCTCTGGACTGTGTTGACACAAGGAGTGAGAAAGTGTAGTTACTGACCTGTAAAGAGTAGTTACTCACCTGTAACAGGTGTTCTCCAGGAGCAGCAGAAATCAGTCCTCACATATGGGTGACATCGACGTCAATGGAGCTCCCGGGCAGAGCATTTCCCCAGCTTTCTAAGAAAGCCTTTGGGAATACTGCACACATGCACGGTCCCCTTCCCGCCTAAAGGTGCCATCTTGCTCAGTCTGATGACATAGCTAAAAGACAGCACAAAGACATGTAAAAATGAACTATGTACAACTGCAACTCCCAGGGGAGGAGGGAGGGTTGTGAGGACTGATTCCTGCTGCTCCTGAAGAACACCTGTTACAGGTAAGTAACTACTCTTTCTCCAGGACCAAGCAGGAAGTCAGTCCTCACATATGGGACTCCCCAGCTTCAGGCTACCGGGGACCCAGAGCTGAAAAATGAGCTCCCTCTAGCCGCAGCATCAGAGAAAGGATTTCACTGAAACATACCCCCACCGGCAGCCCAACCAGAGGGCTGGAGGGTAGGAGTTGCCTAAACCTTGAAGAGATTCCGGAGCACTGCCTGACCGAAAGCACTGTCCCTACGGGACTCCCTTTCCAGGCAGTAGTGGGCCGCAAAAGTCTGGCTTGAGGACCAAGTTGCAGCCCTACAGATGTCTGCCAACGGTACAGAGCGGAGATGAGCTACTGAGGCAGCCATTGCCCTGACACGGTGGGCCGTGACCTGACCCTGCAAGGGAAGGTCAACTGCCCTGTAAGCCCAGGTGATACAGTCCGCCACCCAGATGGACAAGGTACGCTTGGAGACAGGTAACCCCAAGTTATTAGGGTTACAAGATACGAAGAGCTGAATAGCCCTCCTATGCCCCTGCGTACGTTAAAGGTAGAAGGATAAGGCCCTCCTACAGACCAGGGTATGCAGGACTGTCTCAGCCCGGCTGGCATGGGGCCTAGGGAAGAACGTTGGAAGAACCATCTCCTGGTTGAGATGGAAAGAGGAGACAACCTTTGGGAGGAACTTAGGATGAGTCCTAAGGACTACCCTGTTCCTATAGAAGCGAGTATATGGCCTGTCACAGACCAGGGCTTGAAGTTCACTCACTCGCCTAGCCGAGGTCAAGGCCACTAGGAATAGAGTCTTCCAAGAAAGGAAGCGGAGAGGATATGTAGCCATCGGCTCAAACAGTGGGCGAGTCAGTTGCTGCAAGACCACATTCAATTCCCACTCAGGGGCCGGTGGATGGAGAGGAGGCTTGAGCAAGAGCAAGCCTCTGAGAAACCTGGACACCAAGGGGTGAACCGACAGAGTGTCCCTCCACCAGTGAGTGGTGAGCTGCTAGAGCAGAGAGGTGGACCCGAACCGAATTGGACTTAAGGCCTTGATTGGACAAGTGCAGTAGATACTGAAGCACTACTGGTACAGTGCAGGCGAAAGGATCCTCCTTGTGCTGCTGACACCATATGGAGAACCTTCTCCACTTTAGGGCATAGGTTTTCCTGGTGGATTGCTTTCTAGAGGCCAAGACGACCTCTTCCACTTCCTGGGGCAGGCCCCAGGGAGCCAACACTACCCTTGCAGCCTCCAGGCCATCAAATTGAGAGATTTGAGATTGGGATGCAGAAGGGAACCCCGATCCTGAGAGAGGAGATCGGGTTGCAACCCCAGAGGTAGTGGGGTTTCCACTGCCAGTTGAAGCAGAAGTGGGAACCAGGGCTGCCTCGGCCACCTGGAGGCTACCAAAAGTACCGAGGCCCTGTCCCTTTGAATCTTGAACAAAGTTTGAGCCACCAGAGGCGTGGGAGGAAACGCATACAGGAGGTCCTGGGACCAAGAAATCAGGAAAGCATCTGCCGCTAACCTCAGAGGGTGCGGATGCCTGGAACAGAACCTGGGTAGCTGCCTGTTCAGGGGACTGGCAAAGAGATCTATGGATGGAAGTCCTCATCTCAGAAAAATTTGTTGAACTACTAATGGGTGCAGTTGCCACTCGTGGGGCTGCAGAACCCTGCTCAACCTGTCTGCCAGAAAGTTCTCCTGGACAGGGAGATAAACAGCCTTGAGGAACATATTGTGTCTGAGCGCAAAAGAGCAAAGGGCTTGTGCCTCCTGACACAGGAGCCTGGACCCATTGCCTCCCTGTTTGTTCACATAGAACATGGCCACTTGATTGTCCGTCTGCACCAGAACAGACTGGTGAGCCAAAGTGTGAGAGAAGGTTTTGAGGGCCAAGCGAATAGCCCGGAGTTCCAGTAGGTTGATCTGTTGTGTCGCCTCCCATGGAGACCAGAGGCCCTGGGTGCACCTGTCCAAACAATGTTCACCCCAGCCCTGCAAGGAGGCATCGGTCGTCAACACCACTGTGGCAACAGGCACATGAAAAGGCACCCCCTGTAGTAAATTGGGGGGGTGTAGCCACCACTGTAGGGAGTTCAGGAATGGTTGGGACACCCGTACTTTGTCTGTGAGGCTTCCTGTGGCCTGCTTCCACTGAGTTCTGAGGCACCACTGTGCAGGTCTCATGTGGAGGTGGGCATTGGGGGTCACATGCACTGTTCCACAAAAGAGTAAAGTAGCCCAAATGCCCTCAAGTATGGAGCAGACAGAGCATAAAGATCCCAATTTACCCATGTCTAACAATAGCCAAATTAACATGAATAAAATACATTCTCTAAAATGCTTGTATGCAAATGCTAGAAGTCTAAAGAATAAGATGGGAGAGTTAGAATATATAGCACTAAATGAAAGGTTAGATATGATTGGAATATCAGAGACATGGTGGAAGGAGGACAACCAGTGGGACACTGATACCTGGGTACAAACTATATCGTAATGATAGAGCTGATCAAATTGGTGGAGGGGTTGCGCTCTATGTTAGAGAGGGCATTGACTCAGAAAGGATTAAAGTTTTGCAGGAAACAAAATCTGCTGTAGAATCTATATGGATTGAAATTCCATATAAAAGGGGGAAGGCGATGGCAGGGGGGTGTACTATCGAGCACCTGGCCAGAATGACCAAATGGATGATCAAATGCTCAAAAAAATCAAGGAAGCTAACAAAAGTTACAGCGCAGTAATAATAATGGGTGATTTCAATTACCCCGGTATCGACTGGGTCAGTGTCACGTCAGGACATGCTAGGGAGATAAAGTTCCTAGATGAAATAAATGACTGCTTCTTGGAGCAGCTGGTTCATGAACCGACCAGAGGGGAAGCCATATTAGACCTAGTCCTTAGTGGAACACCAGATCTAGTGCAAGAGATAAGGGTGTTGGGGCCACTTGGCAATAGTGATCATAGCATTATCGCCTTTGATTTAATTAGTGGAGGAGGGATAGTAAGGAAATCCACAGTACTACCTTTTAACTTTCGAAAGGGAGACTATGATAAAATGAGGAAAACAGTTAAGAAAAAACTAAAAGGAGCAGTTGCAAAGGTTAAAGACGTACATCAAGCTTGGGTGTTGTTGAAAAATACTATCTTGGAAGCCCAGACCAGCTGTATTCCACGCCTTAAGAAAAGTGGAAGGAAGTCCAAAAAACTGCCAGCATGGTTTAAAGGTGAGGTCAGAGAGGCTGTTGTTGCCAAAAAAGCATCTTTCAGGAAATGGAAAAAAGAGCCAAACGACGAAACCTGGAAACAGCACAAGCACTGGCAAGTCAAATGCAAGGCATTGATAAGGCAGGCAAAGAGAGAATTTGAGAAGAAGCTTGCTGCGGAAGTAAAAACACGAAATAAAGACCTTTTCAAGTACATTCGTAGCAAAAAACCTGAGAGAGAGTCAGTTGGTCCATTAGATGATAAAGGGGTTAAAGGAGCACTAAGAGGCGACAAGGCGATAGCGGAGAGACTGAATGAATTCTTTACTGAGGAAGATGTAGGGATGTTACCCATGACTGAAGTGGTATTTAAAGGTGCGGAAGAATTGAAGGAAATATCGATACATCGGGAAGATGTCTTACAACTATTAGATAAACTGAAGAGTAGCAAATCACCTGGGCTGGATGGTATACATCCAAGGGTGTTGAAAGAACTGAAATATGAGATTGCAGACCTGCTATCAGTAATCTGTAAACTATCATTAAAATCATTTCCAATACCTGAAGATTGGAGGATCGCCAATGTAACACCAATTTTTAAAAAGGGTTCCAGGGGTGATCCGGGAAACTACAGACCGGTGAGCCTGACGTCAGTACCGGGAAAAATGGTAGAAACCATCATAGAGAATAAAATTACTCAGCATGTAGATAGTCACAACCTAATGGGAGACAGCCAACATGGCTTTAGATAAGGAAGATCTTGTCTTACTAATCTGTTATGTTTTTTTGAAGGAGTGAATAAACAGGTGGACAAAGGTGAGTTGGTTGATATTGTGTATCTGGACTTTCAGAAAGCCTTTGACAAGGTCCCTCATCAGAGACTTTTGGCAAAACTAAAGAGTCATGGGATAGGAGGCAGTGTACTATTGTGGATCAGGAACTGGTTAAAAGATAGAAAGCAGAGGGTAGGGCTAAATGGCCAATTTTCCCAATGGAGAAAGGTGAATAGTGGTGTACCCCAGGGATCTGTGCTGGGTCCGCTGCTTTTTGACATATTCATAAATGACCTGGAAAGTGGAATAACGAGTGAGGTTATCAAATTTGCAGATGACACAAAACTATTTAAAGTTGTTAAAACCCAAGAGGATTGTGAAAAATTGCAAGAGGATCTTGATAAATTGGAAGACTGGGCATCAAAATGGCAGATGAAATTTAATGTGGACAAGTGCAAGGTTATGCACCTAAGGAAGAACAACCCAAACTATGGTTACACGATGCAAGGTTCCACATTAGGAACCACCACCCAGGAAAAAGATTTAGGCGTCATTGTGGATACCATGTTAAAACCCTCAGCCCAGTTGCAGCGGCGGCCAAGAGAGCAAATAGAATGCTAGGTATGATAAGGAAAGGAATGGAAAATAAAACAAAAGATATTATAATGCCTCTATATCGTTCCATGGTGAGACCGCACCTTGAATATTGTGTGCAATTCTGGTCGCCGTATCTTAAAAAGGATATAGCGATTTTAGAAAAGGTTCAGAGAAAAGCGACCAAAATGGTAAAGGGGATGGAAGGATACTCCTATGAAGAAAGGCTAAAAAGTTTAGGGCTCTTTAACCTGGAAAAGAGACGGCTGAGGGGAGATATGATAGAAGTCTATAAATTAATGAATGGAGTGGAACGGGTAAACGTAGATTGACTCTTTACGTTATCAGAATATAGAAAGACTAGGGGACATGCAATGAAGCTACAGGGTAAATTATTTAAGACTAATAAAAGAAAATATTTTTTCACTCAACGTGTAATCAAACTCTGGAATTTGTTACCGGAGGATGTAGTAAAGGCTGTTAGTGTAGCTGGGTTTAAAAAAGGTTTGGACAAGTTCCTGGAGGAAAGGTCCATAAACCATTATTAAGAAGTGACCGAAGATATCAGTGCTTGACCCAGTACAAGCATTGTGGAACTTGTGTCTCTTGGGGAAACTGCTAGGTACATATGACCTAGATTGGCCACTGTTGGAAACAGAATACTGGGCTTGATGGACCTTGGTCTGACCCAGTATGGCATATCTTATGTTCTTATGATGCCATGTGGCCGAGGAGCTTTAGACAGAGTCTGGCGGAAACCCTTGGCATGCTTAGAAACTGGCTTGCCAAGTCCATGAGCCTTTGTGCCCTGTCTTCTGGCAAGTAAGCCTTTGCTTGAAGGGAGTCCAGCCTTGCCCCTATGAACTCCAGGTTCTAGGAGGGGAGCAAAGGGGACTTTGCAAAGTTTATGACAAAGCCTAGGTGCTGAAGAAGAGAGACAGTTCGGAAGGTGGCCTGCCTGGCCTCCTGGTAAGTCTGACCCCTGATGAGCCAGTCTTCCAGGTAGGGGAAGACAAAAACACCTTGATTCCTTAAGTAGGCCGCCACCACTGCTAGGCACTTGGTAAAGACTCTTGGGGCGGAGGTTAGGCCAAAGGGTAGTACCCTGTACTGGTAATGGTTTCCTCCCACAATGAACCTGAGGTACTTTCTGTGGCCTGGATGAATGAGGATGTGAGTGTATGCATCCTTTAGATCTAAGGAGCATAGCCAATCTCCCTGCTGGAGGTAGGGCAGAAGTGTTCCAAGAGTAAGCATCTTGAACTTCTCCTTCTCCAAGAACTTGTTGAGATCCCTGAGGTCGAGAATAGGCCTGAGGCCACCGGTTCTCTTTGGTACGAGGAAGTACCTGGAGTAGAAACCGTGACCTTGCAGGCGGGGAGGCACAGGCTCCACCGCCTTGACTAGAAGCAGACCCTGAAGTTCCTGAAGGAGGAGGTCTATGTGAAGAGGAGGCCTTGGAGGCTCTCCTGGGAAGTAGGAAGGAGGTAACTGCTGGAAATGGAGCATATAGCCCTTGTGGACTATGCTCAATACCCAAGCATCTCCTGTAATGGGTGGCCACCTGTGGGCAAACAGGGCTAGACGACCTCCTGTGCAGGGATGGGGCAGCAGAGGTGGAAAGGCTATGCTGTGGGAGTCAAAAACCCCCTCCCTGCTGAGTGGGAGCAGGAGCCGGAGGCTTGGGGGCCTTCTGCCTACGGGGCCCATGTCCCTGCCCCTTGGCCTGCTGACCCTGCTGGGGAGCTGGGGAGGCCTGGTACTGAGGGAAAGGTTTGTAGGCAGCCGCCTTCCTCCCCGAGCCCTTCTTCCTTTGAGAAGGAGCAAAGGTTTTTCTGGACAGCCTAGTCCTAGTCAGGTGCTCGGTTTCGAGCTCAGCCGCCTTCTCGGCCATGGGTTTGCCAAAAAGGTTTTCACCTCGGCAAGGGACATCGACCAACTTGTCCTGCACCCAGGGCTCGAGGTCCGATGACTGCAACCATGCCTGGCATCGGGCCCTGATGCCAGCTGCCGCTACATGGGCCGAAGCCTCAAAGCCATCGTAGGCCGCTCGGGACATGAACTTTGAGAATTCCCGGATTCCTGAGGACAAGGTCTTGAACCTCTGCAAAGGCTCCCCGGAGAGGCCATCAGAGAACCCGGCAAGTTCCTTTGCCAGGTCCCATAGGTACATGCCCATGTACAGCTGGGTAAGACTGGACACAGCAAGCAAGCATTGAGCCCTGGAAGCACTTTCTGCCGAAAGCATCCAGATTCCGGGCCTCCCTGGCTTTTCAGACGATGCATGGCCGATTCCACCACCATGGAATGGTGCGGCAGCTGCGCCTTCTGGAAACCAGGGCTCTTACGGAGTCGATAAATGGAATTGACCTGCTTGCTCAAAACCGGCGCCGAGGCCGGTGCCTCCAACATCCAGAAGAGGAGCCTTTCCAGCATCAGAGGAACAGGCACAGTAAAGGACTCCTTTGGAGGAGAGTCATACTGGAGGGCCTCGAGCTCTTCGGCTCGAGGCTCCTCCTCGGGGTCCACGGGAATCGCCAAAGCCTTGGCCATGTCCCTGACGAACTCCGAGAACCTGGTATCCTCCGGAGGGGACCTACTCCGGGGCTCGGACTGCGGTGAGTCCGAAGGGACGCACCGAGTCCAGAAAGTATCGGGGGACTCCTCATCCTCCGTCTCCCACGCGGACTCATCCGAAGAGGAGTCGGGGGGCTCCGACCGCGGGGGCCTCAGTGGCACCCACCCCAACGCTGAAGGCACCGGCATCGACGCCCTCAGTTCCGAGCGGGAGGTCGAGGGTGACCGTGATCGAGGACGACCTCAAACCTTCATTGTCTCGAGTATCGGCTCGGTCTCCGGGGTCGATTTAGACGTCGATGTCCTGGTGGTCGGGGCAGATGCACCAGCGAGGCTGGCCATCAGTACCCGCTGCTGATCCATGAAGGCAGACAATCTGCACTCCAAGTCTGTCAGCCTGAGTCCAAGTTCAGGAGACTCAGCAGCCACCGACTCGGGCCCCGGCGGCAGCGCCGGGCCCAACGTCGGCTCCCTCGGAGGAGAGTCCACGAGGACAACAGGACTTACGTGTCCGGTGGGCTCCGGCTCCACACAAGGTATTTTGGACGGCTTCTCCTGCTCCAAGGGCCCGGGACGGCGGTCGGGGGTCCGAGACCTGGCCCTCAAGGAACCAGGGACCTCCTCCGACACCGCCCTCATGAGCCGTTTCTTCCTCTTACGTTCCCGATTGGGGGACCCCCTGTCCGAGGAACCCTGGCGATACTCGGAGTCAGACTCCCGAGACGTTGAGGCCTCAGACGAGGTCCGGGCCCAGCCGGAGGCAGAGTCAGAAAAAATCCGTTCTTTTTGATGCTGGCGGCTTCGTAGTGCCTTGGTGGACATTTTGCCACACGGAACACAGACTTAGGATCATGATCCGGTCCGAGGCATCGAAGGCAGCAGTCGTTTGTGTCGGTGAGAGACATCAGTTTCTTGCACCGATCACACTTTTTGAAACCATTGGAAGCCATCGGGGGAAAAAGGGCCCCCGCAAAATCAAAGGACCGGTCTTCCAGGGAAAAAACAAAAAGGGCGCGAATGCCAGCCACGAAGGGCAAAAACCGAAAAATAGAAGACGGGCTCGATACCGGTGTACCGAACCCGGTGGGAAGGGGAACTGACGTCGAACCGGAGAAAAAACACTATGAAATTGCAAGAAAAAACGTCAATTTTTCTGGGTGACATGGACAGACGTCCGGTGGGCTCCATGGAAAAAGAAAGACTGAGCAAGATGGCACCTTTAGGCGGGAAGGGGACCGCACATGCGTGCAGTATTCCCAAAGGCTTTCTTAGAAAGCTGGGGAAATGCTCCGCACGGGGGTTCCATCGACGTCGATGTCACCCATATGTGAGGACTGACTTCCTTGCTTGGTCCTGGAGAACAGGTGTTCTCCAGGGTCAGCAGGAATCAGTCCTCATCAATCCTCACATACGGGTGACATAGGCACCGACGGAGCCCTTGTGGAAGCATCCCCCCAGCTTTCAAAGCAAGCCTTTGGGAGATGCCACCACGCATGCATGGTCCCCTTCCTGCCCAAGGGTGCCATCTTGCTCAGTCAGATGACATAGCTAAAAGACAGCAAAAATAATAGATGGCAAAGGAGCAATTCCAAGGGAAGGAGGGAGGGTTGTGAGGATTGATTTCTGCTGTCCCTGGAGAACACTTGTTACAGGTGAGTAACTACGCTTTCTCTGGGAGCAAGCAGGAAGTCAGTCCTCACATATGGGACCCCAGCTACAGGCTACCAAAAGCCCATAGCAAAAATAGGGGCTCCCTCATAGGGAGCCGCAAGCGGCAGCAATTTAGTCCGTGTCAACAGACCATAGTAGGACCCCTATGTCCAAAGAAACCAGCACTCCAATAGCCTGAACACAGAAGGGTCGGAGTTGCCTAAACCCCAAAAAGGTTACGGAGCACAGCCTAGCCGAAGGCACTGTCCCATTAGGACTCTTTCCAGGCAGTAATGGGCTGCGAAGGTATGGACTGAAGACCAGATGGCAGACCAGCAGATGTCCACCATCGCGACAGAAAGCAAGTTCACCACGGAGGCCGCCATGGCCCTGTCATGGTGCGCAGTGAAGTGACCTACCAGCGGGAGCATCGCCTGCTCATAAGGGAGGGCAATACAGTGTGCCACCCATGTGGCCACCGTGCGCTTGGACACCACCGCCCACAGCCTACTGGGGTCATAGGAGATGAAAAGATGAGAAGCTTTGCGGTGGTCCTGAGTGCGTTGGATATAGGAGGACAAAGCCCTCTTACAGTCCAAAGTGTGAAAGACCGTCTCCGCCCGACTGGAGTGAGGTCTTGGAAAGAAGGTAGGGAACACCACTTTCTGGTTGAGACGGAAGGGCGATACTACCTTCGGCAGGAATTTGGGGTGCGTGCGAAGCACCACTGTTCTTGTAGGACCTGGTATAGGGTGCCTCCGCCACAAAGGCCTGAAGCTCGCTAACTCTGCAAGTGGAGGTAAGCGTGACCAGGAAAGCCACTTTCCAAGAGAGGTAAGCAAAGGTGGCAGGTAGCCAGAGGCACGAAGGATGGGCAAGTGAGCTGCCCCAACACTATGTTGAGGTCCCATTTGGTTGCCAAAGGGCGAACTGGGGGCTTCGATAAGAGCAGGCCACGAAGAAAAATGGTCACCAAAGGTTGGACCGAGAGGGGCTTACCATCCACCGGATGGTGGTGTACCGCCAGGGCACTGTGGTGCACTCGGACGGAGTTAGACTTGAGACCACTGTTCCCTCTAAGCTGTGCGCGTGTGCGCGCGCACACACCTCGCCGAGCGAGCGCACATACTTTACAACAGAGTGCACAAAAATTACGGTTCTGGTTCTGATAGAAAACAACACAGACGTCTTAAAATTTAAAAGTTGTTATGTATTTACAGTTTTCACAAGTTCTACAATGTTTTCTAGTGCAATCAATGTGGTGTACATACTGTATTCTGATATGTAGTCAAATTTTAAAGTATATAACTCCGAGTGTCGTTATGTGGCACACAAAAATTTAATCTTCCTTCAAAAGCTGCACAGCTGATATTTTATGCGCACACAGCCTACAGAAAATTAGAGGGAACATTGCTTGAGACCGGATTGAGAGAGGTGGAAAATGTACTGTAACACCAGTGCCACCGGGCAGGAGAAAGGGTCAGCCCCGTGTTCGGCACACCAAACCGAGAACCTGTGCCATTTGAGGGCATAAGCCTTTCTAGTAGAGGCCTTGCGAGAGGCCAGCAGAATGTCTTCCACTTCAACCAGAAGGTTGAAAGGGGCCAGAGTCACCCTTCTCAGCACCCACACTGTCAGCGACAGGAACCCCAGGTTGGGGTGCAGAAGAGAGCCCCCTTCCTGGGAGAGGAGTCCCAGTGCAGTCCCCAAGGGAATGGGGGTCTCCACCGTCAACTGGAGGAGCAGCAGGAGCCATGGTTGCCTGGACCATCAAGGAGCTGTCAGGATGAGCGAGGCCCTGTCGTGGAGGGTCCTGAACAAGGTCTTGGCAATCAGTGACGTAGAAGAGGCCTTCCGACCATGAGACAAGGAATGCGTTTGCTGCCACCCTGGAGGGGTGGACTTGCCGAGAACAGAAGCGGGGCCAACTGGAAGTTCTCCAGGCTGGAGAACAGGTCCATCACGGGTTCCCCCTAGAGCTGTAAAAGCCGACTGGCTACCCTGGGGTCCAGCTGCCACTCGTGTGGCTGGAGGACTGCTCAGCCTGTCGGCCAGAAGGTTGTCCTAGCCTGGTAGATACACTGCCCACAGGAGGATATCCTGTTGAATTGCATACGAGCAGAGGGCCAGTGCCTCCTGACAAAGGGTAGAAGACCCTGTGCTCCCCCCTGTTTGGTCACATAGAACATCGCCACCTGGTTGTCCGTCTGGACCAGCAACGGCTGGTGATGCAGGTAGTGACAGAAGACTCTCAGGGCTAAGTGTATCGCTTGGAGCTCCAGGAGGTTGATCTGCTGGGTGCTCTCGGCTGGTGACCAGTTGCCCTGGGTGTGGCAGGGAGGTGTCCGTGGTAAGGACACTTGAGGGGCTTGGGGCCTGAAAAAAGTATGCCCACCTCGAGATGCTGGAGAGACTGCCACCAGACCAGGGAGTCCGCCAGTCAGCGGGTTACAGAGACTGTCTCCGAGGTGACCCATGGCCTGAGATCACTGGTCCCAGAGACACCACTGTGCCGCCCTCATGTGGAGGCGAGCATCGGGGTGACATGAACCATGGAGGCCATGTGCCCGAGGAGGCACAGAAGCCAAGCGGGCACCGAGGGACGGTACTGGACATCCCTGGGCAAGGATGCCTTCGACTGGAGAGTGTCGATCTTTGCCCCGATGAACTCCAGACACTGTGTTGGGAGGAGGTGAGACTTTGGATAGTTTATGACAAACCCCAAGTGCTGCCGGACCTGGATGGTGCATGCAGAGGCCTGCTGCACCTCTGAGGTCATGCCTCCCTTTAAGAATCAGTCGTCCAGGTAGGGAAAGACAAAGACCCCCTGGAGATGGAGGAAGGCAGCCACGACTGCCAGGCATTTTGTGAAGACTCTTGGGGCAAAGGCCAAGCTGAAAGGGAGGATCCTATACCGAAAATGCCTGCCCTCCACTATGAACTGCAGGTACTGCCTGTGGTTGGGGTGAAAGAGGATGTGGGCATAAGCATCCTTGAGGTCTAAGAAGCATAGCCAGTCTCCCTGCTGGAGGTATGGCAGCAATGTTCCAAGGGAGAGCATCTTGAACTTCTCCCTCACCAGGGGGGCCCTTAGGCCCCCTGTCCTTTTTGGCACAAGGAAGTACCTGGAGTAGAACCCCTTGCCCTTGAGATGGTGGGGCATTGGTTCCACCGCTTTGTCCTCGAGAAGACCTACCAACTCCTTCAGAAGAAGGTCCTAGTGGAGGGGAGACCTGAGGGGCTCTCCCAGGAAATAAGGGGGAGGTGTCTGAGTCAGGTGGAAGAGGTAACCCTCCCTGACTACCTGAGGTACCCAGGAGTTGGTGGTGATGGTCAACCACCTCTGGGCATAGAGAGCCAGACGTCCCCCTGTGGGCTGCTGATTTCCTTGGGGTGGAGAGGCTATGCTCAAGGAGTCAAAAACTCCCTCCTGGCTGGGCCGAAGCCGGTGCCTGGGGTTTGGGAGCCTTCTGCTTACGATGGTCATGCCCAAGTCCCTTGGCCTGCTGACCCTGTTGGGGAGCTGGGGAGGCCTGAAAAGGGGGTAGTTTCTGTAAGCAGCTCCCTTCCTCAGGTAAAAGGACTTTTTACCCAAGCCCTTCTGTCGGGGAGGGGCAGCAGTCTTTTTGGAGAGCCTGGTCCTCGTCATGAACTCGGTCTCCAGCTTGGCAGCCTTGTCGGTCATGGGTTTGCCAAAGAGGTTCTCCCCTTGGCAGGGGACATCGACCAAGTTGTCCTGAACCCACTGCTCGAGGTCGGACTACTATAGCCAAGCTTGGCTGTGTGCACTGCCAGCCACTGCTACTCGAGCTGTCAACTCGAACCTGTCATAGGCCACTCGAGACATGAATTTGGAGCACTCCTGGACTGTCTTAGTCAAGTTCTTGAACTGCTGCCAAGGGTTCCTCGGAGAGTTCCTTTGCTAGGTCTCTCGGGTACATGCCCATGTACAGCTGGTAGGCCTGGATGTAGCCGATGAGCATTGAGCCCTGGTAGCACTTTCTGCCTGGAGGCACAGAGGAGTGTCTCTTCTGGCTTTTCAGTCGACGCATGGCCGACTCCACCACCATAGAGTTATGCGGCAGCTGTGACTTTTGGAAGCCCGGGCTCCGGCGGACTCTATACATCGAGTAGAGCCGCTTGCTCACAACCGGCACCGAAGCTGGTGTCTCCCACATTCGGAGCATCAGCCATTCCAGGATGGGAGGGATGGGCACCAATAGCGATTCCTACTGGAGGATTTCCAACTCATCCACCTGAGGGTCTTCCTCTGTCTCCATAGGGAACGCCAGGGCCTTTGACATATCCTTGACAAAATCAAGGAAGCCTATATCCTCCCGTGGAGACTGCCATCGAGGTTTCAAGATGGAAGAATTGGATGGGATGTTGCGGTGGCGACGGGTATCGGGGAACTCCTCGTCCTCCATCTCCCACTCGGAGTAGTCTGTCGAAGACTCATAGGAGGGCTGTTCTGCGACCCTCAGGGCTCCCGGATGCTCCACGGCCGGTGCCCGGCATACTTGCTGTGGATGACCGCAGTCCCGTCGAGCGGGACTTGGATTGCGACCTCAGCAGAGGATCGACTCGAGGCCAAAGGACCTCGAGGGTCAGCTTGGCCTCCGGGAACATCTTGGACGTTGAAGGCCCGGTGGTTGGAGGTGGATGAACTGGTCGTGCCAGACAACAGTGCCCGTTGCTGGTCCATGAAGGCAGACAACTGCGCTCCAGGGCCGCCATTCTGGACTCCAGACCAGAAGGCTCCGCAGCCTTTGGTGCGGGCACTGAGGGACTCGGGCCTGATGCCAGCTCCCCCAAAGGGGATGAGGATGGTGTCTGGAGACCGAGGCCAGTCTATGGTCGAATCCTTTCAGGGGACCTTTGCAGGCCGCTCCTTCTCCAAAGCCTCAGACGAGCATCTCGGACTGCGGGACTGGGCCCGGGGGGCACCCGGCCGGTTGAAACTCTCCAACGCCGCCGCCTTTGAGGGTTTCTTCTTCTTCCTGGGTTCCCTCGAGGGAGAGCCCCTTTCTGAGGATCCACAATGTGGTTCGGGTTTGGGGAGTTCCGCCCGAGGCTTCAAAGCCTCAGATGAGGCCTTGGCCTTCGGAGGTGCCGGGGACTCTGGGAAAATCTTATTGGGCTGCTGCTGGTGGCTCTTGAGGGCCTTACTGGATATCCTTTTGCAGAGACCGCAGACTGTCGGGTTGTGGTCCGGCCCGAGGCAGCGGAGACTGCAGTCGTGTCGGTCAAAAACATAATTTTAGAGCACCAATCACACTTCTGAAAGTCACGGGGGGAAAACGTACCCCTGCGAGGTCGAAGACTCTCCAGGCTGCCAGTTGGAAAAAGGCACGAAGGCACCAGGAAAAGAAAGAATGAAAACTACAAAAATAGACCCGAACTCTATGCCTAGGCAACGAGGTCGGGTGGCGGGAAGAGTACTGGTGCGATACCGGAGGCGAGTATGAAACTCAGAGAAAAAAATCAGCTTTTTCCGGGGACAAGCCAGACGAACATCTGAAGGGCTCTGCTGAAAAAAGGAGACTGAACCAGATGGCACCCTTGGCAGGAAGGGGACCATGCATGCGTGGTGGCATCTCCCAAAGGCTTTCTTTGAAAGTTGGGGGATGCTTCTGCGAGGGCTCCGTCAGTGACGACGTCACCCATTTGTGAGGACCGACTTCCTGCTTGTTCCCAGAGAACTCCTTAGTGCTGCCACTGCCGGAGAAGTCTGCTGCAGTCTCGGCTAGCACTGCTGGCAATGGTGAATTTCTTTGAGGGGGGAGAAAAATTAAGACATTTTAAAAAATAAACAACAAAATAAGGAAATAATAGATAAAGAAGGGAGAACTACATCCACTGATGAAGAAAAGTGGGACAGGCAGGGGCAGACATACATACAGAAGGAGTCACTTGCATGTGCCCAGAAATGTTTTCTAGAGACTCATCTGGGCTCTGGGAGAGCAAGTCTGGCCTGGTGCTGGTCAGGGATGATTTCACCCACCTGTGTGGCTGATTATTATCCTGCTTGTTCACAGAGAACAGAGTGATAAGCGAACTGACTAACTGGAAATTATCACATATTCTTCAGTATTGATATAAATGCACATCTTTTCCAGTACTTGGCCATGATGACTTAGAAGGCTCTGACAGGAAATTTAGAAGAGCTGCACCTGATGCTGTAATACTTCAATGGGAATGCTATCAATGCCCAGTGCTTTGGTCTTTGATAGTGCTTTCAATACTGTTTTAACTTTTTTTCTTCTTTCATCTCCTTATGATCAGAAACCATTGGTAGAGGTTGAAATGGTTGTTGGTCCTCTTGGTCTTTATAATATGACCCTGTTTATGCTTTCCATCATTTCTTGATCTTCTTGGCATCATTCAACATGGATCCTTTGTTGTTGTTGTTAAGTAATGTCAAGTCGGAGTCGACTCATGGCGACCCTCTGGATAGCTATCCTAAATTGTGTTTGGTCTTCAGTCAGGCGGCTCATTGTTGACAGACTGGTACCCGTAGCTGCTGTTATTGTATCGATCCATCTCATTGCTGGCCTTCCTCTTTTGCGCTGACCTTCTATCTTGCCAAGCATGAGGTCTTTCTCTAATGATCTCTTTCTTCGCATGATGTGTCCAAAGTATGAAAGTCGAAGTCTTGTCATCTGAGCTTCTAAAGAAAGCTTAGGTTTGATCTCTTCTAGTACCGATTGGTTTGTTCTTCGGGCAGTCTATGGTATACACAGTATTCGCCACCAGCACCATAATTCAAAGGCATCAATTTTCTTCCTATCTATCTTTTTCACTGTCCAGCTTTCACATCCATACGAAGTTATTGAAAATACCATGGCTTGAACAAGTCGAATCTTTGTATGGAGAGAGACATCTCTGCTCTTGAGAATCTTATCTAGGTCTTTCATAGCCATTCTGCCAAGAGCAATGCGTCGTCTGATTTCTTGACTAATTGTTGCTTCTTTATTGATAGTTGATCCAAGTAGGTTAAAGTTGTTCACGATTTCAATTTCTTCTCCTTCAACGATGAACCTGTTGATTATGCCAGTTGTCATGATCTTTGTCTTCTTTACATTAAGGTGCAGGCCCATTTTGAGACTATGTTCTTTGATTATGAGAAGCAAATGTTTCAGATCATCTTCACTTTCAGCCAGTAATGTGGTATCATCAGCATAGCGAAGGTTGTTGATGAGTCTTCCACCAATCTTCACACCTCTGTTGTCTTCATACAATCCTGCTTCTCTGATGATTTGTTCTGCATATAAATTAAACAGGTAGGGGGAAAGTATGCAGCCTTGTCTTACACCTTTGCTTATTTTAAACCATTCTGTTTCTCCTTGTTCTGTTCGAACTGTTGCTTCTTGATCAATGTACAGATTGTGCAAGAGTACGATCAGGTGTTCTGGTATACCCATGCTTCTTAATGTGGCCCAGTTTCTCATGGTTTACACAGTCAAAAGCTTTGCTATAGTCGATAAAGCACAAATAGATATCCTTTTGGTATTCTTTATTTTTTTCAAGGGTCCATCTCACATCCACAATGATGTCTCTCGTTCCTCGCCCTTTCCTGAACCCTGCTTGCACTTCAGGTAGTTCTTGTTCCAGGTATGGTTGTAGTCTCTTTTGAATAATCTTCAGTAGAATCTTGCTGGCATGTGGGATCAGAGCGATTGTGCGATAATTTCCACAGTCAGTTGGATCATCTTTCTTTAGTATTGGTATAAACACAGATCTTTTCCAATCAGTTGGCCATGATGTTGTCTTCCATATTTCTTGGCAGAGCCTCGTAAGTACGGTAACAGCTGCATCAGATTGCAGTAGTACTTCTATGGGAATGCTATCAATGCCTGGTGCTTTGTTCTTTGATAAGGCTTTCAATGCTGCTTCAACTTCTTCTTTCATCACCAATGGTTCCCGATCATAAGGTACAGGTTGAAACGGCTGTTGGTCCACTTGCTCTTTATTATATAAAAACTCTGTATATTCCTTCCATCTTTTCTTGATCTTCTCAGCATCATTCAACATAGAACCTTGAGCATCTTGTAACAT
Source organism: Ichthyophis bannanicus (assembly GCA_033557465.1). Classification (NCBI taxonomy): domain Eukaryota; kingdom Metazoa; phylum Chordata; class Amphibia; order Gymnophiona; family Ichthyophiidae; genus Ichthyophis; species Ichthyophis bannanicus. The sequence goes on from CM066039.1 coordinate 311,676,918, forward strand.
TCCAATTTGAGGCTGGAACTTTTTCTTTAACTCTCGTAGCTTTAGGAAAGCCGATCTTGTTCTTCCTCTAATAGTTTCTGCTTCTATTTCCTTGCATGCATCATTGTAGCACTTTTCCTTGTCCTGTCTTGCTGCACGTTGGAAATCTCTGTTAAGTTCTGTGATTGTCTTTCTTTCTCCTCTGGCTTTAGCTTCTCTGCTTTTCTGGGCAATTTTCAGAGTTTCTTCCGTCATCCATTTTGGCCGTTTTTTCTTTTTCACCTTTTGTAGAGACTTCTCACTTTCTTCCAACACAATCTTCTTGATGTCATTCCATAACTCTTCTGGAGCTCTGTCATTTGTATCTAAAGCAGCAAATCGATTTTGCAGGCAGTCTTTAAATTCCAGTGGTATATTCTCAAGGTCATATTTTGCTGCATTCATGAGTGGTTTGCTCTTTTTCAACTTTAGCTTGAGTTTGCATACTAGTAGTTGATGATCTGTACCACAGTCAGCTCCAGGTTTCGTCTTTGTTGATGTTATACAGCTTTTCCATCGTTGACTTCCACAGATGTAGTCAATTTGATTTTTATAAAATCCATTGGGTGAAGTCCATGTGTACAGTCGCCACTTGTGTTGCTGGAAGAAGGTGTTTGAGATGAATAGATCGTTGGTCTTGCAGAATTCTATCAGTCTTTCTCCAGCTTCATTTCTGTTGCCAAGTCCATATTTTCCAACTACTTTGTCTTCTTCTTTGTTGCCAACTTTTGCATTCAGGTCACCCATGACTATAAGGATATCCTATTTGCATGTTCTGTCAATTTCAGCTTGTACTTGTTCATAGAACTCTTCAATTTCATTCTCTTCTGCAGCTGTTGTTGGGGCATATACTTGAATTATAGTTGTGTTGATAGGCATTCCTCGTAGACGAATAGAGATTAAGTGTTTGCTGACTGCATTGTATTTCATTACAGTTTTTGCAAGTTTCTTCTTTATTATAAATGCAACACCATTTCTTCTTTGTCTTTCATTTCCAGCATAGTAGACCATGTGATCATCTGATGCAAAGTGCCCGATGCCAGTCCATTTCAGTTCACTGACACCCAACAGATCAAGTTGTACACATTCCATTTCATTCTTGACCACCTCCAACTTCCCTTGGTTCATGCTTCGTACGTTCCATGTTCCAATGTGTAAGACATCTTTACAGCTTCTGACTCTCATTTCATGCACAGCTACATCAGCAGTCAGACGTCCCGAGGGCTTTGATCCAACCACATCATAAATGCTGGCTTTACTCTGAAAAGTCTTCAGCCCTTCCCCAGTAGCTAGTTGAGTGCCTTCCGACCTGGGGGTCTCATCTTCCAGCACTACGGCACAATTTGTTTTGTTGTAACTATCCATTGGGTTTTCATGGCAAGATACAGAAGTAGATTGCCAGGTCTTTCTTCCACGCAGTTTAAGTTTGGTGTTGTTGCTGTTGTCACAGAAATGTGATCCTCCGCCGTCAACACTATCCCATTCTGCTGCTGCCCAGATGGGTGGTTTGTCTTGGTCTGGCACCTCAGCTGAGACCTGTCCATCTTGGGAGACCCTGCCAGTAGTTAAACTACCGATAGTTTAGCTCTCAGCATCACTGATGCACACAAGCCCTCACAGCACGAAAAGCTGCAAACCAAGTGAGGGATGGATCCTTAGGCACTATTTTTTAGCAGTCCAGTTCAAGACTGAAATTTTCTCTTTAGCTTTGCTAAGGCTACGATTGTTAATCTTGCTCAAACCACATAGCTATGGCCTCTGGTTCCCAAGATTGCAGGTTTGATCCCTAATATACCCAACACTGCCATGCTAGGTTAGGCCAAAGGTTCATCAAGTCCAGCCTCCTTTCAGGAGGCTAGGAGTTTTGTTTCCATAAGGGACTATAGAGCTTAGAAGTTCTTATGGAATGGCAGACTGGATAGGTCATATGATCTTTATCTACAGTCATGTTTCTTGTTCTTTCTCTAATAGTTTCTGATTCTATTTTCTTGCATACATTACTGTAGTACTTTTTGTTTTGCTGCACATTGGAAATCTCAAGTTCTGTTATTACCTGTCCTTCTCTTCTGGCTTTTGCTTCTCTGCATTTCTGGGCAATTTTTTCAGTTTCTTCCGTTAGCACTTTTGGCCATTTCTGGGTTTTTTTTCATCTTTTGTAGAGACTATTTCAATTCCTCTGATACATCACCTTTTAAAATACCATTTCTGGTATAGGTAACTTCCCTGCATCTTCCATAAAGACCGAAGCAAAGAATTCATTTAGTCTCTCCTCTATGACCTTGTCCTCCCTTAGTGCCCATCCTACCAGATAACGGTCCAACTGCTATGAATGTGCTTGACATTTTTTTTATTATGCATTTTTTTGCTTCTCTAGAAAGATTATTTTCAAATTGTTTCTGCCTTATCAATGTTCTGCATGTAACATGCCAGTGTTTATATTTCCTGTTTGTTTTATATGTATGTGTGCACCCATATTTCCTGCAAGATGTGCTGATAGTTCTTTTGAGTTTGTGTGGTTGTCAGATCTAATATTTTGCTCAGGAGTGCCCATGTGGGCAGCTCTTGAACATACGATAACCTCCTTGTGACATCGGTGAATATAAAATTTTAAAAAAATTTTATTAGTTACCAGAAACAAATGGTAAAAAAACCAACATAGAACATGGCTATATCACTGTCAGAATCATTTGGCTAGCGAACTGCTCTATGAAAGCCTTTGAATTTGCCCTCAGTGCTAAGAAATTTATCTTTATCTTGAAGACATCATGGGTGGTCCATGTTCCCCAAGCATGGAATTCATCTATATGAGCTGCTCAATCCAGCTTTTTCACATTTGTTGTGAAACCTTTGGTAGGGAAAAATTTGGACAGGAAGACCTCTGGCCAAATGGGTCGCTGAGTAGAAGAGTGACAGTGACATCACCAAAGTTGTTCATGGCTTGTATACACTGAGATTCTCATATGGAGATGTGCTAAAGGAGTGACATGACTTGAGCTTATGCCTGATTTTTTTTCCTGTACTATCACCACCAAATGGGTTAGCCTGTCATGTATCCAGAGGTTTTTGCCCGAGATATGTCTAGCACAGCTTCAATGAATTCCAAATGTTGATGGGCTGAACTTGAATTTGGTGTTACTGATGATAAACTCCAGCACCTGGATAGTGATGTGAATGGATTCTCTAACTCCTTCCTGGGAGACACTCTTGAGAAGACAATTGTGTGTCCCCATGACAAATCCTAGAATGTATCCAGAGAACACTACCTTATTAGAGAAAAGGTGGAAGGGGGTACCAAGAAAAACCCTTGATCACATGTGGATAGAAGGGTGATGAGTTCATGAATTACCACCGAATACTGAGGGGGAATAGAATGGTCCCTTAGTGAGCAATTTGGAGGGAGTTTGAATAGTTGAAGTCCGTAACCTTCCCAGACTACTTTTAAACTCAATCGGGGGTTAGTGGCCATCTCCGAGCAGAGTGTAAGCCTACCTTCCCTTCCCCCCTTTCTCATATTTAGCGAAAGAAAGAAACTACCACCAGCAGGGGCAGTAGTGACACTGTCAGCACAGACTCCAATATGCTGCATGAGTTTCCAATCTAAGAGAAAGCCCACAGAGGTAGGCGCAGGACTTGTGAACATTCTTGACTGCCACAGTGGCGACCTAGATAAAGGGAGACCTGCCCTATTTCTGTGATGATCCCCTTCACCTGATGTGATCCCACAGTTTGGGAACCACAGACAGTCAACCTTCTTACTAAGTGAATGTACAGACTCATCTGTCCCCTCTGCTTTTGGATCTTGACTCACCTGATCTCCTTTTTCTTTTCCTTTCCCCCTTGTTTTATCCCTGCCTACACCTTCTGTATTGTCTGTCTTGACTAGATTGATGAGCAGGGACCGTCTCTTACATGTCTGTGCAGTGCTGCATACGACTTGTAGCGCTACACAAATGCTCAATAGTAGTAGTAGTGAAGGATGCAGTGCATGGGCCCTACCTTCTTAGAGGCAGCAGAATATTGGAGGATATCCAACAACTCAGCCCTGGGCTGCTGCTCCTCATTCTACAATGGAAATGATATAGCCTTAGCAGTATTCCATAATTCTGTATTCTTGAGACTTTATATACCACTTTTCTGTGCAGAGGCAAAGCGGTTTACAAATATAAATACAAGTAAAGAAAAGGAAAAGAATGCCCTAAACTAATAGGAAAGAGGAAACCAGAAAGAGGGGACAGATAGTAGAGGTAGGGAAGAAGGGAGAGAGAACAGGAGGCAGATTATCTTAGATCCCAGACAACCTAAGCTCTGCATGTCTGAGAAAAAAATGTGCATTTTGAGGTGGGCCTTAAATAAAGTAAAGGAGGGTTTGAGACAAAGAGATTGGGGCAAGGAATCCCATAAGCTTGGTGCACAGAAATAAAATGTGGAGCGGCACGCAGATTCTAAGGGGAAATTTTCTTTAGTGATAATTTATTTTCCTGAAGTCCTGCTAGGCAGCCAGGGAAGAATTGGTGAGTTGGGGGGGGGGGTACAGAGAGAGTAGGGGCGCTGCCCAATTTACCTAAAGGACCTGTACTAATACTGCAGAAGTGGATTCCTCAAGATACTATTATTTTTTTTTAATAAAATAAATGACAGGATGAAAGAAATAAAAAAAGAGAAATAGGCCACGCACCTCCTAAGAGGAGTCTCAGTGCAAATGAATTGACCCTCAAGGACAGAATTTGCACCCAGAAAAGACTAGTCAGACCAGCAGGGTATCTCATATACATGCTGGGAACCAGGAACCAAACTGAGCTGCCTGGCATCCTCATGATTGTGGGCAGTCGCTGAGGCCTGAGCTGTACTGAGAAGATCAACCACCATCTGCTGAGACAGCGTAGTTACTCACCTGTAACAGGTGATCTCCGGGAACAGCAGGAATTTAGTCCTCACATATGGGTATCGTCGGTACCGACGGAGCCTGTGCGGGAATGCTCCCCAGCGTCTAATAGGAACGCTTTTGGGAGCATCCCTCAGCACATGCGCGCTGCCTTCCCGCCTTTCCAACTGTCCCTCTTCAGTTAAGTTTGTAGCTGAGTGAAAGGATAGAGGGAGAGAGGAAAGAGACAAAGAGAGAGACAACTCCTAGGGGAGGTGGGTGGGTTGTGAGGACTAAATTCCTGCTGCTCCCGGAGATCACCTGTTACACGTGAGTAACTACGCTATCTCCAGGAACAAGCAGAAATGTAGTCATCACATATGGGGACTCCCTAGCTGAAGATGCCAGGGAGATATCCCCAGGAAGGTGCCATCATCGAAGGTGAGAATCCTTCCTTCCATGGATCTCTGGCATCCCACCAGGGTTGGTGGGTAGGAGTTGGTTTAGGTTTGAAAGAGATTTTGAAGGACAGCTTGGCCAAAGAAGGCATCCCAACGGGAGTCTTTATCTAGGCAGTAGTGGGCTGTGAAGGTGTGTACCGAAGCCCAGGTGGCTGCTCGACAAATGTCATCGATTGACACAGACTGGAGATTAGCCATAGAAGCTGCCATGGCTCTCACACTGTGAGCTGTGACATGGTCCTGAAGAGGAAGACCCTTACTCTCATAAGTAAAGGATATGCATTGGGCAATCCATTTAGATAAAGTTCTTTTGGAGACTGGAAGTCCCAAATGACTAGGGTCAAAAGCTACAAAAAGTTGCGAGGACTTTCTATGTTGCTGTGTTCTTTGAATGTAAAAGGCTAAGGCCCTTTTACAATTCAAATTATGAAGGTTTCTTTCTGCATTAGAGGGGTGAGGCCTTGGAAAAAATACAGGAAGATAAATTGGTTTAAATGAAAAGGCAAAACCACCTTTGGCATAAAGTGTGGGTGAGTTCGAAGAACAACCTTATCATGATGAAATCTAGTATAAGGAGGATCAGCCACTAAAGTTTGCAATTCACTAATGCAACGGGCAGAGGTGATTGCAATCAGGAAGATGACCTTCCAAGTCAAAAACATAAGGGCTGTAGTGGCTAAAGGTTCAAAAGGCAGCTTCATGAGCTGCCCGAGAACTAGATTTAGATCCCATGCTACCGGTGATGGCTTGATGGGAGGTTTAGTTAATAAAAGGCCTCTCATAAATCTTGATAGGAGTGGATGAGAGGAAATTGGTTGTCCATTTAGAGGCTTACATTGTTGTTGTTAAGTGCCGTCGAGTCGGAGTCGACTCATGGCGACCCTCTGGATAGCTATCCTAAATTGTGTTCGGTCTTCAGTCAGGCAGCTCATTGTTGACAGACTGGTACCCGTAGCTTCTGTTATTGTATCGATCCATCTCATTGCTGGCCTTCCTCTTTTGCGTTGACCTTCTATCTTGCCAAGCATGATGTCTTTCTCTAATGATCTCTCTCTCCGCATGATGTGTCCAAAGTATGGAAGTCGAAGTCTTGTCATCTGAGCTTCCAAAGAAAGCTTAGGTTTGATCTCCTCTAGTACAGACTGGTTTGATCTTAGGGCAGTCCATGGTATACACAGTATTTGCCGCCAGCACCATAATTCAAAGGCATCAATTTTCTTCCTGTCTATCTTTTTCTAGTCTGTCTAGAGGCTTATAAGAAGCTGCAATTGCACTAAGATGGACTCTTACCGAATTGGTCTTTAACCCAGAATTCGATAAGTGAAGGAGATACTCTAGTATCCATTCTAAGGGTATGACCAGGGGGTTTAATCCCTTCTTGGAGCACCATATATTAAAACGTCTCCACTTGAAGGCATAAGATCTTCTTGTGGAAAGTTTCCTAGAAGCCTGAAGGATATTTTTTACCTGCTGGGACAGGTTGAAATCCTGGAGGTCTAAGCCTTCAACAACCAGGCCGTGAGGTGCAGGGACTGGGGATTCGGGTGCCATAGCGTCCCGTTCTCCTGGGAAAGGAGATCTGGAGCATGCCCTAACTCCAGAGGTGCTGCTTGAGAGAGATGCAGAAGCAGGGAATACCACGTTTGGCGTGGCCATCATGGTGTTATGAGAATCATGCGACCCCTGTCTCTCTGAAGCTTGAAGAGTGTCTTGGGGATGAGGGGAATGGGTGGGAAGGCATAAAGGAAGTCCTGATCCCAGTGAAGGAGGAAGGCATCCCTTGCCTGACAGTTGTGCGCCGGAATCCTGGAACAGAAACGGGGAAGTTTGGCATTCAGAGGACTTGCAAAGAGGTCTATGTCTGGAGTGCCCCAGAGATGAAATATCTTTGCCACCTGGTCTAGGTGGAGTGACCACTCGTGAGGTAGCAGTACTCGACTGAGTTTGTCTGCCCAAAGGTTTTGAATGCCTGGAAGATATACCACTAGAAGGTGAATTTGATGCTCTCTGGCGAGGGCCAATAGTCATAAAGCTTCGTTGCATAACGACAGAGAGCCTGTCCCGCCATGCTTGTTCACATAGAACATGGCTACCTGATTGTTCGTCTGGACTAGGACTGTCTTGTAGCTGAGCTGGGCGTGGAACACTCGAAGAGCTAAATAAATTGCTCTTAACTCCAGGAGGTTTGTGTGTAAACCAACCTCCTGTGGAGTCCAGGTGCCCTGGGTAGAGAGATGATTCAGGTGTGCTCCCCAACCCACCTGTGATGCATCTGTTGTTAGGGTGGCCTGAAAGAGGGGTTGATGGAAAGGAGACCCTACTGTCAGATTTTCTAATGATTGCCACCATTGGAGGGACAAAATTAGTCGTTGAGAGATTGTTATTTTGTCCGACAAATGACCCGTGGCCTGTGTCCACTGTGTGGAGAGGGTCCACTGAGCTGCACGCATGTGGAGGCAAGCATATGGTACTACATGAACTGTGGATGCCATGTGTCCCAGTAATTGCAGTAGCTCCCGAGCAGTGAGGGAGGATTTGCCTGCTGCTTGGGAAGCTAACTGCATTATGCAAAGACACCGGGCTTGTGGAAGGAAAGCCCTTGCCTGTCTGGTATCCAGACAGGCTCCTATGAATTCTAGGCATTGCGAAGGAACTAGTTGAGATTTCGGGAAATTTATTACCAATCCCAAGTATTGGAGGATTTGCATTGCACGAGACAGTGCAGTATTGGCCTCTGTCACCGTGGAGGCTCGGATGAGCTAGTCTTCTAAGTAAGGGAAGACCAAAATCCCCAGGGTTCGTAGAAATGCAGCCACTGCTGCCATGCATTTCGTGAATACCCTTGGTGCTGAAGCCAGACCAAAAGGAAGAACCCTGTCCTGGAAATGTCTTCCCCTGAAAAGGAAATGTAAAAATTTCTTGTGATCTGGATGGATAAGAATGTGAGTGTATGCATCCTTTAAGTCTAGAGAGCAAAGCCAGTCCTGGCTTTGAAGGTATGGCAGAAGAGTTCCCAGAGAAATAATTTTGAATTTCTTTCAAAACAGATATTTGTTCAATTCTCTGAGGTCTAGAATGGGTCTGTGTCCTCCTGTTTTCTTTGGAATGAGAAAAAAGGGGGAGTAGAACCCTGCACCCTGTTGAAGAATGGGTACTTCCTCTATTGCCCCTTGGGCAAGAAGTGTGGAGACCTCGTGATCTAGCAGATTGTCTGCAGAAGTTTGTGAATTGAACTGCTTTAGAATTGTAGGAGGGGGTAAGCTGTGAAAATGAAGTTTGTACCCCTCCCCTACAATGGACAAAGTCCAATCTTCTGCTGTTATCTGATGCCATCTATTGATAAAGTGGCATAACCTGCCAGGAATATTGGGGGGGTTGAGGACCCCTCAGAGGCAGGAAGGCAAAGCTCTCTAGGAAGGAGTCAAAGCCCTTGAGGGGGCTGAACCTGGAGAGCTGGTTGGACTCTTGGGCCTTTTGGTTTCTTTTGTTGTCTAGTTTGTCCCTTTTGGGCAACCTGACCTGGAGTCTGAGTCTGGTGGGTATAGGAAGGATAAAACTTCCTCTTTTTGCTAAAAGAAGGGTTTTTATAAGGCTTCCTTTTGCCTGGAGTGGCTGTAGACTTTGACAATCTAAGGTAGAAATGTCAGCATCTAACTCGTTAGCCTTCTCCTGCCAGTTCTTGCCAAAGAGATTCTCTCCTGTGCAAGGAATTTTGCCTAACTTGTCCTGTACACAAGTCTTGAAGTCTGATGCCTGAAGCCAGGCAATCCGTCGTGCGCCAATGGCAATAGCAGAAGTTCTGCTGATGCATTCGAAGCAGTCAAAGGCTGCACGATTGACAAACTTGGAGACATCCTGAGCATGCTTAACCGGAGTAAGAAAGTCCTTTCTCTTTTCATCTTGGAGAAATGGGCTCATAAGTTCCAAGTCTCCTGTGATTTCTTATATGAGCTGATCCTAGCTGAAAGCATGGAAGCTTGAAAAGTTCTGCATCCAAAAGCATCCAGAGTCCTGCATTCACGACCTGGAGGATTGGATGCATGTCTTTTTGCACTTTTCATCCTATGCATGGCTGACTCCACTACCATTGAACGGTGTGGCAGCTGAGTTTTCTGAAATCCAGGACATGGTGGGACTCGATACATAGTATCAAGTCTCCTAGAGTGAGAAGAAGTAGTCAGAGGTGTCTCCCATATTCTGAGCATCAAGCTATGCAGAATTTCATGGATAGGCAGAGTAACTGCCTCCTTAGGAGCTTTAGGATATTGGAGGATTTCCAATTCCTTTGCTCTGGGTTCCTCTTCAGGAGCTACTGTGATTGAAAGACCTTTAGCCATATCACAGATGAAATCCTGAAATGACATGTCCTCTGGAGGTGACATTCTGCATTGGGGAGAAGAGGGATCTTCTAGGAGAAACCCTCTAGTGCCAGCAGAATTGTCAGAGTCTTCGGAATCGGAGGAATCGAAGTATTCCTGACCCTAATGCACCTGAAAAGCACGATCCTGGTACCGATCGAAGTCGGTACCGAGGTGACCCGGTACCACTTTATCCACTCCAGCCGCAGGTGGAATGGGAAGAGTTACCATCGGGGATTGTGGGTGTCAGTACCTGTGTCGGTACCGGCATCGATGTCGATACCGGTGCCCTTGGGACCACCGGTACCACAGCTGAGAGAAGAGCTGCGATAGTCCATTCGATAGCAAGACATCTCTGGTCTATCGATGTTGCCGATGCCTGGGTGTCGGTACCGGTAAGAACGGCCGGAACCCCTGAGCATGGCACAGGTAGTTCTTGCGAGGTTGAGGCCTCGAGAACATCCTGAAGCCCCATCGATGCTTTGGAAGCTGAAGCCTCCCGCCGGGGCTGTTTTGCCGGTGTGGTTCCCTCAAGGGCAATGCCCATGGCCTCTCGATGCTTAGCAAGAGAGCTACCCTTTGAGGACCGGCTTTTGTGTTTAGTTACCTGAGATCCATGGGAGGAAGAAGAGGTCCTTGACGATGTTGATGCAATGGATCTGGCATCTGAAGAAAAGAGGGTACCGAGTTGTGCGGCCCGGTTCTGTCTTCCTCTTGGTCATCCCCATGCAGGAGAGACATTCAGTTGGAGAATGATCAGGTCCTAAACATTTTAGACACCAATCATGGGTGTCAGTGACGGAAATGGAACCACCACACTTAGTACATTTTTTAAAACCACTAGTTGGCTTTTCCATGGTTTTGGAAAAATGGGGCCTAGTGCCCAAAATGGCACCTAGCACCAAAACAGGAAAGTTTCTGAAAAGAAACAGTCTAAGTCTAGGGGGGTTATATATTTTTTTTTTAAGAAAAGAAAAGAACCAGTTCTCCGCTCATCTCGAAGCCTCTCTTGTTCTGCACCCCCGGCAGTCTGGTTTTCGTCCTGGTCATAGCACAGAGTCTATCCTTCTTTCTCTTCTCAATGAAGTGCATGCTGCTCACAATCGTGGTCTTCTCACTCTCGCTGTCTCTCTTGATCTTTCTGCAGCTTTTGATTTGGTGGATCATTGCACTCTTCTTACTCGTCTTCAAGACGCTGGTCTTTCTGGTATGATTCTTCACTGGTTTCGTTCTTTCCTGTCGTTCCTTTTCGGTAGTGGTTGGGTCTTCTTCTTCAGCTTCCACTCCTCTCTCCTGTGGTGTACCTCAGGGATCTGTTCTTGCTCCCCTTCTCTTTAATGTTTTCCTGCTCCTCTTGCTCTAGTAATCCAGCAGTTTGGTATCTCCGCGTACTATTACGCGGATGATATCATTCTCCTGCACCATACAGATTCCCTTGTGCCTGATATTTCTCCCCTTAACCTCTGTCTCTCTGCTGTTGCCTCCTGGTTCACCTCTAATTTTCTCCATGTCAACCCCGTTAAGTCTTTTGCCATATGGTTCACCCTCGGGAGTCCTTCCCCCACCTGTGCCCCTTTTCTTTTTTCCCAGCCCATTCCTCTTGTTTCTTCCCTCAAGTATCTTGGTGTTATTCTTGACTCTTCTCTCTCATTCAAGGAACACATCTCTTCAATAGTTCAGCGCTCCTTTCTCTCCCTCAAACAGCTTCGGGCTGTGCGCCCTTTTCTATCACCCTCTGCCCTAGCTACTCTTATTCTTTCTTTTGTAATGTCCCGTCTTGATTATTGTAATGTGTCTTTAGCTGGTTTACCACAATCTCAACTTTCCCGTTTACAGCGTGTCCAGAATGCAGCGGTCCGTGTACTATCTTGTGCTTCTCGCTACGATCACGTCACTCCCCTACTTTGGCACCATCATTGGTTACCAATTTTGTTTCGTATACGGTACAAGATTCTTACATTTGCGCACAGGGTGATTCACACAGGTACCCCTCTCTATCTTGCAGATCTGATTCAATTCCGCACCCCCCATCGTTTGCTCCGTTCTATCCATGTTAACCGTATGTCCCTCCCTTCTCCTTCCCAAGCCCACCTTGAATCCACTTGTTCCTCGGCTTTCTACTTCCTGGGCCCTAGACTTTGGAATTCGCTCCCCCCTTCCCTCCGCTCAGAGCAATCCTACCAAGCCTTTAAAAAGCAACTCAAAACCCATTTGTTTGGTCTGGCATTTGATCTCCCTTCCCCGTCCTTGTCTCCCTCCTCTTCCTCCTGTTGATGTTTCTCTACTTGCTATGTTCTTTTATCCTTTGCCTCTCCTCTATCGCTTTTATTATTTTAACTGGCGTTCTTTTCAGTTTCTTAACAGCCTGTAATGTAATGTTATTTTAATAATTGTAAACCGCCCAGATGCCACTGGTATGGGGCGGTATAGAAAATATTTTAATAAACAAACATAAACAGCGGTACTGGTAGGCGTGGTGCGATAGGCAAACGCGACCACAAGAAAATTTTAAAGACGGAATTTTCTGCGGTGACAGGGAATAGGTCCTGTTGGCTCAGCGGAAAACGAAGAACTGAAGAGGGACAGTTGGAAAGGCAGGAAGGCAGCACGCATGTACTGAGGGATGCTCCCAAAAGTGTTCCTATTGGACGCTGGGGAGCGTTCCCGCGCAGGCTCCATCGGTACCGACGATACCCATATGTGAGGACTACATTCCTGCTTGTTCCTGGAGATCATATAGAAGACGGGTCCTGCTAGTTAGAAATTACAATCTAATCAAGACAGACAGTACAATATAAGAGAAACAAAGGCTTCAAAATAGGGAAAAGAGACACAAGGAGAACAAGAAAATTAGGCTCCAAAAGCAGCCTTAAAGAGGTGAGCTTTTAGCATGGATTTGAAAACGGTGAGACATGAGACCTGACGTATAGATTCAAGAAGTTTGTTCCAGGCATAAGGAGCAGCAAGGTGAAAAGATCAAAGTCTGGAGTTGGCAGAAAAATCCTTTTTTAATCCCTTCCCAGGACATTCGCTTCATAGGTGCACAACAAAGCAAAGCCTTCCTCGATGAGGACCGCTGCTTGGTTCTGCAGGCCCTCTGCCAACATTTAATCAAGAGATCTATTGCTCTAGTTTGATCAGTTCTTTGAGTGAGTGCTAGGACATGTGGCAGCCTCTGTACATGTTCTGCCTCTTGCAAAGTCGTGAATGAGGCAACTTTAGTTTCAATGGAATCAACTGTGCTAACCTTTGTCCACGAAGGTTTACATAAATAACCTCCATCATGAAATTTACTCTTCAATGGTGGAGCGACTCCTCTAATCTGACAGATAGTAAGGCATACTTTTCAGCCCCTTCTTATGTCATCTTGAAAACAGATGCTTCTACTTCAGGATGCTTCTACATCAGGATATCTTGCACTTATGAATACAAGGTCTTTTGGAAGCAACATGAGAAACACTTGCGTATCACCCTAGTGGAGCTTTGGGGCCAAATTTCACAGATTGGTAACCTTCTGCAAGTGGCTTGAGAGCAAAGTCGCACACAGATAACACAGGTCTGCGACTAAAAAGCTGTTTGATTATTTTCATCTAATTTCCATGTATTTTGGTGTGCTGAAAAATAAAATATTGAAAAAACTCCTAGACGTCATGATTTGCCACAACATGCAAAATTGTCTTCAAATTTATCAAATTTTTTCAAATTACTATTAATTAATTCAAATTACTATTAATTAAATCACATAAGTGCATTTACGATATAAAATGCCAAAAAACCTTAAAGGGGTTGTCCGAGTTATGTAAAAAAAATATAACACTGTAAATCTGATGGTCAGCAATATATACATAAGCTAAGCAAGTTTTAAGTCTGTGCTTCTAATGGTAGAAGGGGTTAATCTTTCCTGAAGAATCCAGTGGGAGGGAGATACAGGGCAGATAGCAGCAGCTCCGGTCAGTGCAGGGGGGCGTGACCAGCACTGTGACGTCTCGTGTACAGACACAGAGCTGCTCTCTCCTGCATGCCACACTTGTGCACGAATCATAAGAACATAAGATATGCCATACTGGGTCAGACCAAGGTCCATCAAGCCCAGTATCCTGTTTCCAACAGTGGCCAATCTAGGCCATACGTACTTAGCAGTTTCCCCAAAAGACACAGGTTCCACAATGCTTGTTACTGGGTCAAGCATTGATATCCTGGGTCCCTTCTTAATAATGGTTTATGGACCTTTCCTCCAGGAACTTGTCCAAACCTTTTTTTAAACCCAGCTACACTAACAGCCTTTACTACATCCTCCGGTAACAAATTCCAGAGTTTGATTACACGTTGAGTGAAAAAATATTTTCTTTTATTAGTCTTAAATAGTTTACCCTGTAGCTTCATTGCATGTCCCCTAGTCTTTCTATATTCTGATAACGTAAAGAGTCAATCTACGTTTACCCGTTCCACTCCGTTCATTAATTTATAGACTTCTATCATATCTCCCCTCAGCCGTCTCTTTTCCAGGTTAAAGAGCCCTAACCTTTTTAGCCTTTCTTCATAGGAGTATCCTTCCATCTCCTTTAACATTTTGGTGGCTCTTCTCTGAATCTTTTCTAATAACGCTATATCCTCATCAGGTTCTTGGTTCTAGGCTGTTCACACTTTTTCATCGCAATTTGTGTTAGCTCGTCATTCTTCAACCGTTATGTTATGGCTCCGCGAAAGTGTATTAATTCGCCAGACAGTTTCTGTTTCATCTGTGGTGAATATACAGTGTTGAAGCAACAACAGAATATTACACACTTTGTGAAAAAAGTATACTTTGCATACTTTGGACTAAAAATTGGAGATCAAGATAAAGTCTGGGCGCCTCATAAAGTGTGCAAACGGTGTGCTGAGGACCTCCGAAACTGGTTCAAGAGTAAGAAAAATCTTTCTGTTATGGGATTCCTATGGTATGGCGAGAGCAAAAGAACCATAGTGACGACTGTTAGGTTTAATTCCAAATGGAAGCATTCCATTTCATACCCCAATCTTCACTCGGCAATTCGTCCCATCCCCCATGGCACAGATATACCAGTACCCAAGCCCCCTGCTACCTTGGAAGAGATACCTAGCTCCGATGAAGGTGAAGTCATACCTGAACCAGATGACGAATCAAGTTCTGACTTTGAAGATGATACAAGACCAAAATTGTTTTCTCAGGAGGAGATGAATGATTTGGTAAGAGACTTGAATCTTCCCAAAGATGCCGCTGAGTTACTCGGATCAAGGCTGAAAAGCAGGAATTTATTGTTGCCAGGAGTGTCATCTTCATGGTTCAGACATCGTGAAAAGGAGTTCGTTCCTTACTTCGCCCAGAAAGACAAGTTGGTTTACTGCATCGATGTTGAAGGTCTGATGGGTCAATTTAAAATCCAATATGATTCAGAGCAATGGCGTCTTTTTATAGATTCTTCAAAATGAAGTCTCAAAGCAGTTTTACTCCACAACGGTTTTTACGCTTCCATACCTGTAGGTCATTACGTACACTTGAAGGAAACCTACGAGAACTTGGAATTGGTTCTTTGTAAACTTAAATATGAAGATCATGGTTGGCAAGTGTGTGGGGACTTGAAGGTCTTGTGCATGCTGCTCGGGCAACAAGCTGGGTATACCAAATATCCTTGTTTTCTGTGTCTATGGGACAGTCGAGACCGACAAAATCACTGGACCAAGAAGAGTTGGCAGCCGAGGGTGCTAACGGTCGGTGAAAAAAAATGTCCTCCGAGAAACTTTGGTACCTTCCCATAAAGTTCTTCTACCAACTCTCCACATAAAATTGGGATTGATGAAGTAATTCGTAAAATCACTTCCAAGAGATGGAGAATGCTTCAAATACTTGGTCACCAAGTTTCCAGGCCTGTCGGAGGCAAAATTGAAGGAAGGTGTGTTCGTCGGACCAGACATTAGAAGGCTTATAGTTGATCAAGAGTTTGTCAATACCATGATGGATCCTCAAAAAGAAGGGTGGATTGCATTTAAAGAAGTCGTACAGAAAGTTTTAGGCAATAACAAAGACCCTCACTACAAAAAGATCGTCGGATGAATGCTAAAAGCATTTCAAGCTTTAGGTTGCCTGATGAGTTTGAAAGTGTATTTCCTCCAGTCCCACCTTGACTACTTTCCTGAAAATTTGGGAGCTGTGAGTGAGGAACAAGGTGAACGATTCCACCAAGACATTAAAGAGATGGAAAGGAGATACCAGGGAAAATGGAGCATTACAATGATGGCAGACTACTGTTGGATGCTTCAGAGACACATTCCAGATGCTACTCACAAGCGTAAATGCACCAAGAGGAGCCTCACAAGGAAGAAGAATCGAGTTTAGTGTGTGTAGGTGAGCTCATTTCAGTTCAAAAAAGGATTTTCATGAAAATATTGTAATAAAACTTTAATTTTATAAGTCTATTTCCATTTATTTTGAGGTATTGCCTTATTTAACATAGTTACCTAAATTGTCAGGAAACGTGATGTCCTATGACAAAATGGAGGTCATTTTCGGATTCAGCGCACCAAAAAACAAAGATTACGTGAAATAACCAAAACAGCTCTCAACAGGCAGGGAGAGTCAGGATCATTAACTTTCTGTCATGAAGCTGTCAATATGGAACCTGGTTATCTCTATGCGAGCAACTTTGAAGCTTACTTTCCAGGGGAACAGAATCAATTAACAGACGAGCTCAGTAATTGTTAGACCCTCACGTGTGGTCTCTTGACCATTGGATTGCACAGCATCTATTCCAATGACTTATTAACACCTAAACAAAACATCAGAGGTGCTCTCTTCTATGCCAGGAAATTGTCCACATGCAGAATCATCCACAATTATTTTGTCATAGTTTCAGGGCCCCCTTTATGCCTTTACACTGTTCCCACTTCTATTCCAAGTGATCCAGAAGATTCTTCGAGATGAAGCCCAGATCATTCTTGTAGCTCTATTCTGCCAGCTCTGGTTCTTGTGGCTAGTCAGTGCAGCTCAGGAACTCTCTCTTTTTCTGAGAGACTATTCCTCACTCTTTACTCAACAAAACAGGTATCTACTTCACCCCAAACTCCAATCCGTGTCTCACAGCATGCTGCTCCTTGCCTCTAGGAAACAAACTTTCTTGATAGTCTATACCAGACCATTCCAGACTAATGGATTTAAGTCTCCCTACCAGCAGATGGAGATAGAGACACAGCCAAGGGACTCTCTATGTCCTGTAACAGGTAGTATTTCTGTTTCCAGCAGATGGTGCTGACCACTGTTCTAGTCTGGTGATAGCTGATAACAGTAAGTCAGAAGGCCTAGCACTACTTCCTCTTCACACTGAGTTCTGAGGCTGAGGGTCTTAAGCAATGGTCCAGTTGGGTGTTTTGCTCTTGGCAAAAGGGCTTGGCTTTGCATCCCAATATGGAGCCCCTTGCAAGTGTGATTCTGGTCCCAGGGGGAGAGGGGGGAGGGAAGGGGGCCATAGGAACCAGGCTAGTGGTAAGTCCTCTGTGGGAGTTTGTGAGAAGGTTTCAGTAGGGCCTATCTGCAAGATGCCACAGCTGTAGAATTGCAGGATAGGTCCCCTGACTAGCTTGAGGAAGGTGAACTGGCACCAAGAGAGAGGTCGTCCTCTATGATCAGGCTCTTTTGTAAGGAGAAGTTGGGTCCCCTTATCTCAAGTAGTGGCCTGTCTTGGCATAGAGGAGGCAGCCTCGCAGGGGACTGCTAAGGCATATCAGAGATTTGTAAGCAGTCCTGTTTCCCAGATCTTCCTGCTAGACCAGTCCAGACAAATGGTTATCTCCCCCTGACAGCAGATGGAAAACAAACTATGCCATGACATCACTGGCATAAAACCCGGTGCAGCTAGAAGCACCCTCCAGTATTTTCTCTGTCTCCAGCAGATGGTAGTTCCTGTTCTTTTGTAGCTGAGGCATGGCGCTCCTGGCCGACTGAGATCACAAGCCAGTGGAAATACCCCTCTGGCTGGTCCTTGGTGTTCTTGGGGCTCCTGGTTATGATAGCCAGTGTAGCTCGGTGGTGTGCTGGGATCAGGAGGATCCTCTAAAGGGGTGCCCAATAGATCTTCTATACTTATATTTATTTTAATTTCAGTTGATTTAAGGTCCTTTTTGTTTTACAAAAAAAAAAAATACACAGATTAGGCAGAGCATATGGTTGACTGGATCTCCGGGCCCCCACGAATTGGAGAGGAGATCACAGTGAAAAAAACGCCCAAGTTGGCTCAGTGTCTGTGGCTGGAGGCCCTGATCGCTAAACAGTCAGAGTAGCTGTAGCAGTCTCTGCCGCAACCTGTTTTCCTGCCTTATCCTTCCTGTTGTTTCCTGTGTGGGCGCACATGCCACCTTCTCTCCTGTAGTGTTTCGGCTGCAGCAATTGGCAGTGATTTTTGGTAGATCACCTTTGTGCAGCTGAGCCTGGGGAGACTTCTGTGCAGTCGGCATCATCTTCCGTGATTCCAGCAGTTTTACCGGCAGGTGCTCCCCCATCCCCACTGGCAGGGGTGGTTCTTCCAATGGGCCCCTGGTGGTGACAGCGGTGCTGGCATTGTCCCTGGACAGGGACTCAACTCCTCTCATCTTGCTCCTGCAGCAGGCACCACAATCACAACATATCCTGGATTCAGCAGCATCTGAGTTTTCCTTTAGTTCAGTATGCCTGGGGCCTCTCCCTTTCGTAGCCAGCCCCTCCTGCTATTCCATCTGCTCCAGTGGGGGATTATGAAAGCACTCCCAGGGTCTTGACTCGGATTGGGAAGGTGCTCTCCCTCCCAAGGTTACAACTTGGAGTTAAGTAGAGTTGTTGGGTGGTGATGAGTTTGATGAAGGCTCCCAGAAGGAATCGGCATCCAGCATATCTGACATGGAGGATGGAGTGGTATCACCTTTGGATGATGATAGTGACTCAAGGGTGGTAAGTCTCTACAAGTGAGAGGAGATCACCCACCCTGATTGTTCAGATTGCCAGTAGCTAAGCATTCCGGATTCTTCAGGGGGCGTTCAGGCTCAGTTGACCTCTGATCCCATCCTGGTGGGTATTAGGAGACCTGTTAGGGCCTTTCCCTTCCAGCCGGAGTTACAACAGATGGTCTCTGGAGTGGGGAATGTCCTGATGCGGCCCTTAAGAATGTTAAGTGTTTAGGCTGCATTTACACCTGGTCACAAGAGGACCTGGACAAGTGGCTGCGTTTTCTCCAAGGTGGACATCCTGGTCACTGCAGTAATCAAACATCACTATTCTTGTGGAGGGTGGGGCTTCCCTTCAGAATCAGCAGGATCGGAAGGTGGAATGTCTTCTGAAGACAGCTTTCTCGGCTTCCTCTCTGCCGGTGCAAGTGGCAGTGTGAGGAGGTCTCTGAGCTCACGTCGTTCTCAGATGGATTCAGCTTTTCCCAGCTGAGGTGGGCTGAATTAGCATACAGTGACAGCCTTTTTGGTAGATACCTTTTATGATCTTTTACGCTTTGCTGCGTGAGCGGTCATAGTGGCTACAGTGGCCCATCGTTGGTTATAGCTCAGAAATTGGTTTGTGGGGATGGGGCCCCTAAGGGCCACTTGACCAGACTGCCGTTTAAGAGTGGATTCCTCTTTGGCAACGATCTCAACAAATTGGTTAAAGACCTAGGGGAGGTGAAACCTCAAAGGATGCCAGAAGATAAACCCAAGATCTCCTCCAAGCGATATTCTTCTTTGGGGGCCTCCTCTTCAGGTCATAATTTCCAGGATTCCTGCCGATATCATCCAGGGAAGCAGGCTGCTTCCTTTTCAGGCTCTGGTTTGAAGTCTCTGTCCTTTTGGAGGAGTTGCTGGTCCTACTCCCAGGTCTCTGCTGCCAGAAAGCCAAATTCTTCTTCTCGCCTCTCCCACTGATAGGTTGGGGGCAATGTTCCCTCTAATTTTCTGTAGGCTGTGTGCGCATAAAATATCAGCTGTGCAGCTTTTGAAGGAAGGTTAAATTTTTGTGCGCCACATAACGACACTCGGAGTTATATACTTTAAAATTTGACTACACGTCAGAATACAGTATGTACACCACATTGATTTTAATCAAATTAAATGAAAATAGACGATTACTAAATGAAGCGGAAAATTTCTAGTAATTACAATAACAGCTTTTAAATTTTAAGACATCTGTGTTGTTTTCTATCAGAATCAGAACCGTAATTTTTGTGCACTCTGTTGTAAAGTATGTGCGCTCGCTCGGTGAGGTGTGTGCGTGCACACATGCGCACAGCTTAGAGGGAACAGTGGTTGAGGGCCCATTCCAGACTCCCACAGGTGGGGGTTTGTCTATGCCTTTTACTGCAAATGGGCCCATTTGACAACGGAGTGCTGAGTTTTTCATGAACATGCAGGAAATAAGTTATCACGTATGGATGATGTCACCGACTGAGCTCTGCATGGGAATGCTCCCCAGCTTCCAAAGGAAGTTTTTGGGAGACACACTGCACATGCACACCTACCTTCCCACCTGCTGTAGCACCATCTTTTTTACATGGAACCCCTAGGACGTGTTTCTGCATTCCTGAAAAAAAGTTCTCTTTCTTGGCCCTCGTGAGCCATTTTTTTTCTGATTTCCTTGGCATCTGTCATCTGCTTAGTCGGTCTCTACTGACTTAGGCTAATTTTTTCTCTTTTTTATTTCTCGACTTTGGTGGGTTTTTTACCCCTTTGGGGCTATTTCCCACCCATAGCAACTAACCATGGTGGTATTTTTCGACATGTCTAAGCCAGCTAGTGGCTTCAAAAAATGCACCAAGTGTCGCAAGACCATCTTTGTCACCGACCGCCACAACTGCCTGCAGCCTGCAATCTGTGCCTGCAGATTACACGACGGGGACTGAAGGGTTGTGAAAAACAGGAGTCCCTCCTTCAGCTCACTGGATTCAACATCCTCAGCCCCGACTCCCATCATCAACACCTTCCAGGGATTCTGCTGAGGCGTCCACGGGGAGGGAGCTCTGTGCCCAATCAGAGCCAGGGGACCCGCGCAGTGGGAGGGGACTCTGACAAGATCCCATCGATGTCGAATGGTGAGTATCAGGAGAAAGTCCGAGTGCATCACTATCGCAGCCCTTCTCAATGCAGTGCAGACAGCGATGGCTGGGAGCAGCTGGTCAAGCTTCCCTGGTGGGAGGAATCGACCCCCAGAATGCAGTTGATGACCCCCATTTCCCAGGAGGGCAGCTGGATGTCTCCCAAAGCACCAATTATCATGGAGTCCCCACCTCAGGTGTTGATGTTGGTGTCTGTGGCTGTGACATTGGCTCCCCTCGGAGGTGGTGGTTTTTGAGGAACGCCTTCGAGCCCTCGAAGCTCACTTGGCAGGATTTCTAGCCTTGTGAAAAATGTAGGCTTTGCAGCACAGTAATTGTAGTAGTTATCACTGCACTCCATCCAGCCTTTCCTAGAGACCCATGCTCTGCTCACGGAGGCAGGTGCATCAAGTGGGAGATTGAAATCAACACCGGTTCCAATGGCTATCTTCCTGTCCAGCATGTCAAAATCCAATGCCCAGTGGCACTGACACCTGCACATGGAGCGGCATGGGGTCACCTGCATCCACCCTCTCCTCAGTCATGGAGCCAGCAGGGGGAGGCAGCCCGGCACTACTTCAACTTTTTCTCGGAATGGGAGACTGAGAAGGAATAAGACTGCTCCGGTCCCCTGACTTCCCATTCGACCCATCTCTGCCCCCCACGCAGCATAAGTCGCCTCCGTAGGACATGTTCTTCCAGGGCTTCATCAGGGACATGGCCAAGGCCATCCCCTTCTCCTCGGAATTGGAGGAGGAAATGAGTGGAGGAGCTGGAGCTCCTCCAGTACCCCTCGGCATCCAGGGAAGCTGCGACGGTACCTGTGCACCATGTCCTGCAAAGGCTGCTGTTGCGACTGTGGGAAACACCTCTTATGGTTCCCTTCATCAGCCAGAGACTCTATTCCCTGTACCAGATCCAGAACACCCCGGGCTTCAAGAAGCCTCAATTGCCACACAACTCCATCATGGTCGAGTCAGCCTTGAAGCAGATTAAAAGCACCAAGGCTCATTCTTTGGTGTCCCCAGGCCATGAGGCTTAAGCCCTGGACTCCAGGAGAAAATGCTATCAGGATTCCATGCTAGTTGGCAGCATCCTGGCTTACCAGACTATACGAGTATGTTCCTCAAAGATATCATGCTAGACATGGCAGAATTTGCCGCCCTTGTCCCCGAGGGCCACTGTGAAGCCTTTTGGGCCATGGTGGGCCATTCTTTATCATTTATTACGAGCTTGATCCACCACCCTTTGTGGGTTATACAGGGAAGTTTACAATAAGTTAAAAAAACACATAACAATGGGATCAGGTAGAAACTACAATGTACGACAGGAAAGATGACAAAGACTTGACTAGAAGACAACAGACAGTAGAGCAGTCAAGTCTCAAACAAATAAATCTAACATAAAATATAAAATAACAGTAAAATATAAGTAAAAAGCCATACAGACTGTATTCACAGTCCAAGATGAGCCCAGTCCAAAGCAAGAGGTATGTCTTTATGAGGGATTTAAATTTAGGGAAAGAGGATTCTAAGTTGATGTAAGAAGGGAGACAGTTCCAGAGGGAGGGTGCTAGAGAGAAAAATGTGGAGAGTCGTGTGGACTGGTATTTGATGTGAGCAGGGGAAGGAATGACAAGTCTGTGGTCCTGGAGGGATCGCAGGCAACGAGGTGGGGCATAAGGAGTGATGAGGGTGGAAAGCGTAGTTACTCACCTGTAACAGGTGATCTCCAGGAACAGCAGGAATCAATCTTCACATTTGGGTGACGTCGGCACTAACAGAGCCCACATGGGATTGTTCCCCAGCGTCCAATAGGAAAGCCTTTGGGAGCACTCCATTGCGCCTGTCTTCCCAGCTCTTCTCCTCAGTTAAGTTTGTAGCTGAGAGGAATAAAATAAAAGGACCCTACAATTCCTAGGGGAGGAGGGCAGGTTGTTTAGACTGATTCCTGCTGTTCCCGGAGATCACCTGCTACAGGCAAGTTAACTAAGCTATCTCCAGGAACAAGCAGGAATACAGTCTTCACATATGGGAGTTAGTGATCTCTGAGGCCAAAAGCTTGTAGCTGAAAAGTATGGAAGAGTTGTAGGCCATTGAACTCTATTCCAGGAGGCGATTCTCCCCCAATGATAGTCTGGTCTTTTGTAGAAGTCCTGAACGGAGGATAGGAGTAGAGTCCTAAAGAGGTGTTGGAGTACTGCTTGTCCAAAGACAGTGTCCCAACGGGAGTCTCTGTCTAGACAGTAGTGTGTAGCAAAAGTATGAATGGAGGACCAGGTAGCTACCTGGCAGATCTCCTCAATGGATACTGAACAGAGATTGGCTACGGAGGTTGCCATAGCTAGCACATTATGAGCAGTGTCATGACCCTCCAAAGAGAGTCCTGCTTGTGCATAAGCAAAAGAAATGCAATCTGCTATCCGTCTCGATGACTAGGATCAAAGGAGATGAATAATTGAGAGGAATTTCTGTGATCTTTAGTTCTATCCAAGTAGTAAGCCAATGCTCACTTGCAGTCTAAGGTGTGTAGCACTGCTTCAGCCCGAGACGCATGTGGTTTAGGGAAGAAAATCGGGAGAATTACAGACTGGTTTAGATGGATGGAGGAGACTACCTTCAGAAGGAAATGCAGAAGGGTACGCAGAGCAACCTTGTCATGGTGGAACCGGGTATACGGCAGATCTGTCACCAGAGCCTGAAGTTCACTGATGTGGTGAGCTGAAGTGAGGGCAATGAGGAAGATGACCTTCCAAGATAAAATCTTCAGTGAAGTGGTAGCTAAAGGCTCAAAAGGAGTCTTTAGAAGCTGACAGAGAACCACATTCAGATACCAAGCCACCAGAGGTGGCTTAATGGGTGGCTTGGATAGCAGGAGGCCCCATATGAAGTGTGCTACTAAGAGGTGTGAGAGGATAGGCTGTCCATCAAGTGGTCTGTGAGAGGCCTCAATGGCACTAAGGTGAACTCGCACCGAGTTAGTTTTAAGACCTGTTAAGGATAAGTGGAGGAGATATTGTAGAAGGGACTCCACCGGGCAAGAAAAGGGGTCAATGTCCTTTGGGGAGCACAGGAGGGCAAACCCACACCACTTGAAGGCATAAGATCACCTGGTGGAATCTCTGCGTGATGCAAGGAGGACATCTTTGACGGCCTGTGGCAGATCGAGGTCAGCGAGCAGTAGTCCTTCAGCAGCCATGCTGTCAGGCATAGAGACTGAAGACTGGGATGGAGGAGCGTCCCTTGGTCCTGAGAGAGGAGTTTGGGTGCACATCCCAGGCTGAGAGGTTGAGTCTGCACAAGGCAAAGAAGCAGAAGAAACCACAGTTGACTGGGCCAAAAGGGGGCTATGAGAATCATCGAGCTCTTGTCAGCCTGTAGCTTGAAAAGCATTTTGGGTATCAAGGGGATGGGTGAGAACGCACAGAGCAGTCCCTGTCCCCATTGTAGAAGGCAGGCATCTGGGGCCTGTCAGTGCAGCAAAGGAACCCTGGAGCAGAAGAGTGGAAATTGTGTGTTTTATGGAATGGCAAAGATCTATGAGCGGGGTTCACCACGTCTGGAAGATACAAGCAGCCGTCTCCTGATGCAAGGTCGATTCGTGTGGATGAAGGATATGGCTTAGCTTGTTCATAAGGACATTGAGTTCGCCCGGGAGGTACACTGCTCTGAGGTGAATGTGGTGTGAGATGGAAAAGGATCACAAGCAAAGCGCTTCCTCGCAGAGGAGACAGGACCCTCGTTCCCCCCCCCCCCTTGTTTGTTCACATAGAACATGACAACTTGGTTGTCTTTCCTGAGTAGAACAGGTTGCTCTGAAAGTTGGGGTTGAAAAACTCGAAGAGCATTTGTCAGTGCTCGTAGTTCTAACAGACTGATCTGAAGGGCAGATTCCTGTGGTGTCCAGAGCACCTATGTAGTCAGGTTGTTCAGAGGCGCCAACCCAGCTTGGAAGCATCCGTTGTTAGGGTGCATCGAGGTGGAGGCATCTGAAAAGGCTATCAGATGAGTAGGCTTTGTGGAGAACGTTATCACTGAAAGGACCTGATCAGTTGAGGGGTGATGTGGATCTTGTCTATGAGATGTCCCTTTACTTGCATCCATTGCGAAGACAGAGTCCACTGCACTAGTTGCATGTGTAATTGAGCGTAGGAGACAACATGGACTATGGAGGCCATGTGTCCTAATAGCCGTAGCATCTCTTGAGCTGTGACTTGGCTTTGCATTTGCACCACCTTTGCCAGCTTGATGAGGTGGGCACAGCGATTCTGTGGAAGGAAAGCTCGGACCTGTTGAGTTTCTAAGAGCGTGCCAATAAACTGCAGTCGCTGGGTTGGAGCGAGGTGAGATTTTAATAAGTTTATGACAAAGCCCAGATGTTGGAGCACTGTGATAGTGCGATGAAGAGAGAGTCTTACCTCTTGAGAGGAGTCTCCCCGATCAGCCGTCGTCTAAGTAAAGGACGACGAATATCCCCAAGGTGCGTAGGTAAGCAGTGACTGC
The DNA here is from genome assembly GCA_033557465.1 of Ichthyophis bannanicus. Classification (NCBI taxonomy): domain Eukaryota; kingdom Metazoa; phylum Chordata; class Amphibia; order Gymnophiona; family Ichthyophiidae; genus Ichthyophis; species Ichthyophis bannanicus. The sequence goes on from CM066039.1 coordinate 311,702,172, forward strand.
TGCTATGGATTTTGTGAAGACTCAGGGCACAGGCTAGACCGAAGGGGAGAACTCTGAATTGATAATGGTTTTCTTGAAACATGAAGCACAGATACTGTCTGTGCAAAGGATGGATCACTAAATGCATTTACGCCTCTTTTAGGTCTAGAGAATATAACCAATTGTGTTGCTGGAGGTATGGTAGAAGAGTTCCTAGAGAAATCATTTTGAATTTTTCTTGGACCATGACCATGGTCTCCAAGATCCAAGATAGCGTAGTTACTCACCTGTAACAGGTGTTCTCCAGGGACAGCAGGAATCAGTCCTCACTTATGGGTGACGTCGGCACCGACATAGCCCGCGCGGAGCAATTCCCCAGCTTTCATAGAAGGCCTTTGGGATTGCTACCACGCATGCGTGGTCCTCTTCCCACCCAAAGGTGTCATCTTGCTCAGTCAGGTCCCAAAGCTAGAGCCCTACTAAGCAGATGGCAAGGGAAGGATAAAAAAATTGCAACTCTTCAGGGGAGGTGGAAGTGTAGTAAGGACCGATTCCTGCTGTCCCTGAAGAACACCTGTTACAGGTGAGTAACTACGCTTTCTCCAGGAACAAGCAGGAAGTCAGTCCTCACTTATGGGATTCCCCAGCTACAGGCTACTGAACCCGTAAGCCAAAAACGCCTCTGCGAGGCCGTGAGCAGAAGCCGATGTCCGAAGGAAGCCCGAGATCTCAGGCCTTCTTGGCAAGCTCTCAGAAGCCACAGAAGAAGGGTAGGAGGGCAGTAGTTGTTTATATCATGAAAAGACTACGGCTTGGCTGAACGCACTGTCCTGGGGGGACTCCCTCTCCAGGCAGTAGTGCAAAGCGAAGGTATTCGCTGAAAACCAGGTCGCACCCCAGGAGATGTCCAGAGGCACCGAGCGCAGCGAAGCCACCAATGCCGCCTTGGCACAGACGCCATGTGTGGTGACCTGATGATCCAGTGGGGTGCCCGCCTTTGCCTGGGTGAAGGCGATGCAGTCCACCACTCAGATGGAAGGGTGCACTTGGTGACTGCCAGATCCAGGCGGTTGGGATCGTAGGTGATGAAGAACCAGTCAAACTTGCGATGAGCAAGAGCCCTCTTGCAGTTGAGTGTATGCAGGACCTCAGATGCCCGGTCGGTGTGAGGTCTCGGGAAGAAAGTTGGCAAGACCACCTCCTGATTGAGGTGGAAATCTGAGACAACCTTCGGTAGGAACTTGGGGTGGGTGCGAAGGACCACCCTGTTCCTGTAAAACATGGTGTAGGGGCCTCGGCCATGAGGGCTTGAAGTTTGCTGACCTGCTGCGCCGAGGTCAGTGCCACCAGGAAAACCACCTTCCAGGAGAGGTGCTGGAGAGAGCACGTCGCCATCGGCTCGAAGGGCGGCTGCATCAGCTACATGAGCACAATGTTCAGGTCCCATTCCGCCAGTGGAGGCCAGAATGGGGGGTTTAGAAAGCAAGAGGCCCCGCATGAAGCGTGAGACCAGAGGCCAGCCCGAGAGGGGTTTACCCTCGACGGGGAATGGTTGGCCGAGATGGTGCTCAGGTGAACCCTTACAGAGTTGGACTTCAGCCCCACTTGCGAGAGGTGGAGAAGGTACTGGAGAACCCAAAGGGTGGAGCAGGAGAACGGGTCGATCTGGAGCTCAGAGCACCAGATCGAAAAATGCCACCACTTTGGCGCAGGCCCGCCTCGTGAAGCCCTTCCTCGACGTGAGGACGATGTCCTCAATCTCCACTGGGAGGTGCAGCGAGGCTAAAGAGACTCGTTCATCCGCCAGACTGTCAGGGATAGCGAGACCAAGTTGGGGTGAGGCGCCTCCCTCCTCCTGTGTCAGCAGACCTGGGGCACTGCCCAGGGGGACCGGAGGCTCCAATGAGAGCCGGAATAGAAGCAGGAACCAAGGTTGTCGAGGCCACGAAGGAGCCACGAGAATCACAGAGACTCAGTCACACTGGATCTTGTAGAGGTCCTCGCAAGGAGAGAAGTGGGAAGAAATGCATACAGAAGCCCGGAGGTCCAGTTCAGGAGGAACACATCTGGGACCACCCTGCTCGGGTGCAGTATCGGCCTGCAGAAACGGGGAAGCTGTGCGTTTGCTGGGCTGGCGAACAGGTCTATGGATGGAATCCCCCAGCAGCGGAACAGGTGGAGAACCACCTCTGGACTCGGGCACCACTCGTGTAGGCGAAGGAGCCTGCTGAGTCTGTCCGCGAGGTTGTCGTCCTGGCCCGGGAGGGTAGATCGCTCTCAGTGTCATGCCCCTGAGTACGGCGAAGAAGCAGAGGAGGACTGCCTCCCGACAGAGGAGGCGGGAGCCCATGTCCCCCTCCTTGTTTATGTAGAACATAGTGACTCTGTTGTCGGTCTGCACGAGCACCGACTTGCCCTTCAGGTGGTGCTCAAAGACCTTCAGGGTCAACCAGACTGCTCGAAGCTCGAGCAGGTTGATCTGCTGTTGGGACTCCTCAGGTGACCATCGCCCCTGGATGCAGAGGTGGCCGCAGTGGGCTCCCCAGCCCAACAGCGAGGCATCCATTGTCAAGATGAGCTCGTGCTGTCGAAGGGCATGCCCAGGAGGCGGCTCTGGGGATTCTGCCACCAAACTAGGGACAGTGTGACAAGGCGGTGGCAAAAGCCAGAAGGATGCTGGGTTGCATATAGAAAGGAATTACCAGCAGAAAGGAAAAGCTACTAATGCCACTGTACAAGTCGCTGGTGAAGCCTCACTTGGAATATTGTGTTCAGTTTCAGAGACCATATCTCACAAAGGATATAAAAAGGCTGGAAGCGGTTCAGAGGAAGGCAATCAAAATGATTTGGAGCCTGCGTCATAAGACTTATGAGAACAGACTTGAAGACCTAAATATGTACACTCTAGAGGAGAGAAGGGACAGGGGAGATATGATTCAGACCTTTAAATACTTAATGGACAAACTTCTTCCAAAGACGGAGAAGCTGTAAAACTAGAGGGCATAATATGAAGCTGCAAGGGGGTAAACTGAAAGGCAATGTCAGGAAATACTTTTTCTCTGAAAGGGTGGTGGATGCTTAGAATGCCCTTCCGATGGAAGTGGTGGGGGCAAACATAGCGACAGAATTCAAAATGGCATGGGACAGACATAGTGGATCCCTTTATAGCAACAGGATAAAATCAAAATAAACATAACTAATCTCTTATATCTGAACAAATAGGGGTGACCTACACGGAGCGGTGGGTACACCCCTAAACAAAGGCATGGGGAGAGGTGACCTGCATGGAACAGCAAGTGCATCTATTCTTGCTGCCTTGCTGGGCAGACTGGATGGACCATGCTGGTCTTTATCTGCTGTCATATACTATGTTACTATGAATAGGCTGTGAGAGACCCGGAGGTGGCCTGAGGCTTGGGCCCATTGTGCTTTGAGACACTATTGGGCCGCTCGCATGTGCATGTGAGCGTGGGGAACAATGTGGATGGTCGAGGCCATATGCCCCAGGAGGCACAGCATGCCCCGCGCCAAGACCCTGGGCCAGCCTTGGACCTCGGCGGCCAGAGCGTGGAGCTGATCCATGTGTGCTTGAGGTAGAAAGGCGGTCGCACGTTTTGTGTCGAAAAGAGTGCCAATGAATTCCAGGGTCTGCATCGGTTTGAGATGGGACTTAGAACATAAGATATGCCATACTGGGTCAGACCAAGGTCCATCAAGCCCAGCATTCTGTTTCCAACAGTGGCCAATCTAGGTCATACGTACCTAGCAGTTTCCCCAAGGGACACAGGTTCCACAATGCTTGTACTGGTTCAAGCATTGATATCCTGGGTCCCTTCTTAATAATGGTTTATGGACCTTTCCTCCAGGAACTTGTCCAAACCTTTTTTTAAACCCAGCTACACTAACAGCCTTTACTACATCCTCCGGTAACAAATTCCAGAGTTTGATTACACGTTGACTTGGAGTAGTTGATCAGGAAACAGAGGCGCTCGAGGAGGAGGACGACGACCATGCGCGATGCCGAGAGGCGAGCCTCCTCCACCGATGTGCCCGTGACGAGCCAGTCGTCTAGTTAAGGGTAGGCAGATATGCCCTGCAGCCGGAGGTGGGCCGCAGCAGACACGAGACCGAAGAGGAGCACTCTGTACTGGAAGTGCTCTCCTTGCACCCTGAAACGCAGGTACTTCCTGTGCTTGGGGTGGACAGGAATGTGGGTGTAAGTGTCTCTGAGATCCAAGGAGCATAGCCAATCACCCTGCCGGAGGGTAGGGCAGCAGGACGCCAAGGGACAGCATTTTGAACTTCTCCCAAAACCAGAAACGTGTTCAGATTCCTGAGATAGAGGATGGGGCTCAGGCCCCCCATCCTCTTCGGAACGAGGAAGTATTGGAAATAAAACCCCCGACCCCGGAGGTGCGGCGGAACCCTTTCGACTGCCCGCTGACTGAGGAGGTTGTTCAATTCTTGCTGTAAGCAAGAATGGTGCGAGGGAAGCCGAGTAGGCTCCGCTGGGGAGAAGGGTGGAGGGAGTCTGTCCAGACAAAGACGATACCCGTCCTGGATCACTGTAGGACCCAGGTGTCCGATGTAATGGCCACCCATTCGGGGGTGAAAAGATACAGGTGTCCTCCCATGGGTGGAAGCGTCCCTGGGGGGCGAGAGGCTATGCTTTCGGCTTCAAAACCCCGAGGTTGTCTGGGGTGGTGCCGGTGTTTGGGTCTTGGGCCCCTTATGTTTCCAGTGACCCTGAGCTCCCTCCTTGCCCTGAGCACTGGTCGTCGGCGCAGGGGTAGGTGGGTATCCCTGGTAGGGGAGCCCTTTCCTCTGGAAGAAAGGTTTTTTGCTGTGCTGCTTCTTCCATGGAAGAGAGGAGGTTTTACGAGAGAGACGGGTGTGAGTCACGAAATCAGTCTCGATCTCGGCTGCTTGTCCTCCGTGGGTTTGCCAAACAGTTGCTCGCTGAGGCAGGGGACATCCAGGAGCTTCTCCTGAACCCACTGTTCCAGGTCCGAAGATTGGAGCCATGCCTGGCGTTGGGCTCCGATGCCGCCACTGTCACATGGGCGGAAGACTCGAACCTGTCATATGTGGCATGGGAATGGTATTTCAAGCAGTCTGTGACCGATATTAGGAGGGTCTGGAACCTGAGAAGGTGCTTCCCACCAAGGCCTGCAGAAACCCGCCAAGCACTTTGGGGAGGTCGTGAAGAAACATACCCATATACAGTTGGCATGCCTGGATGCGGCACGCCAGCATGGATCCATGGTAAGCTTTGCGCCCGAGGGCATGGGATTCCCTACCAAGCGGGACCAAAGAGTGCAATTTTGGGCTCTTCTGTTTTCGCATTGCGGATTCGACTACCATGGAAGTATGAGGAAGTTGGGTCTTCCAAAACCCCGGGCCATGCTGGACCCTATACATGGCATAGAGTCTTTTATTGACAATAGGGACCGAGGCGGGTGCTTCCCACATGTGGAGGAGCAGTCGGGATAGGACAGATGGTACCAGAACTGTAAGACTCCCTAAGTGGAGACTCGTTCTGCAAGATGTCAAGTTCCTCTGCCCTTGGCTCCTCCTTGGTCTGCTTAGGCAGATTGAGGGCCCGAGCCATATCCTGCATAAACACCAGGAAAGAGGTGTCCTCGGGAGGCGACTGCCTTTGTGAGGCGGGTGGGGATGAGTCAGAAGGGAGATCCTTACGGGCGTGGGTTTCCAGGGAAGTGTCCCCATCCAATTCCCAGCCCAAGAAGTCCGAGAAGGATGGAGTCAGGCTGATCCCCGCGCCCAGTGACCGAGGTGCGCTTGGAACCAGAGGCACTGACTCTGGAAGACCTCGCCCCCGAGGAACGGGATGGCGAGTGAGACCAGTGCCAAGGACCCTCACGAGGCCCGCAGCTCTTGGGGATTTCCAATGCAGTTTTCGGGACCCCAGTCAGGGGACCCTCGGTCTCAGGGCGCGAGCCAGCTGTGCTGGGCAAAAGTGCCTGCTGGGCAGCTAGAAAGGCAGAAATGCTGCACTGCAGTGCCAGCATACAGGACTCCCATTCGGGAGTGGGTCCCTGTGACGCCGATGCCGGTGTTACCGGGTCTGGCATGGAGGAGGAGAGAGGGTCCTCGCCGGGACGACCCCTCAGGAGACGGGGCGCCATCGCCTGAGGCCTCTGTGTCCGTACGAGGTACCTTTCAAGGCCGCACCTTGTCCAGTTCACAGGAACGCCAGGGAGGGCTAAAGGAATGAGCGCAAGACCGCTTGCGCTTGTCCAGAGCCCCCGACAGCGACGTCGAGGTCATCTTCTTCTTTCGCCGCTCCACCTCGGGCAAACCCTGATCAGAGTGACGCCTGGGGCGCGGGGTCACTGTGGGGGACCCTGCAAGTGGTGGATCGGCAGGGCGAGGTGCCACCGGAGACCCCAGGGATGTCTTGCGGAAAATGTCATCGGACTTCTGCTAGCGGCTTAGCAAGGCCTTAGCGGACATTTTCTTATAGAGAGAGCAGAGTTCCGGGTTGTGATCAGCCCCCATAGACAACAGTCGTGGGTGTCTGTGAGCAACATATTTTTGGAGCATCTATCACATTTATTGAAGCCAGTGGCCATGAGGGCAAAAAGGGCCCCTGCGAGGTCGAAAACCTTCAAGGCCAGTGGTTGGAGCAAAAAGGGCCCAAAAGGGAAGACACTAAAAAGAGTGAAAAAAGGGAATCACCTAGCCCACAGCCGGAGCAGGGGCAAAGGGGAGGACAGAAAAGGACCGGTGCTACCAGAAAAAAGGCCAGAAGGCCGAAGACAAAAAAAACTTTTTTCACGGGACAAGGACATGCGTCCGAAGGGCTCCGCAGAAAAAGGGAGACTGAGCAAGATGGCACCTTTGGGCGGGAAGAGGACCACACATGCGTGGTAGCAATCCCAAAGGCTTTCCTTTAAAAGCTGGGGAATTGCTCTGTGCAGGCTCTGTTGGTGCCGTCACCCATAAGTGAGGACTTACTTCCTGCTTGTTCCTGGAGAAGGGCCTGAATCCTCCTGTTTTCTTTGGAATGAGAAAATCTAGAGAGAAACCCATCCCTTCTTGAGGAGGAGGAACTCTTTCTATGGCACCCTGGGACAATAGGGTGGTCAGCTCTTCTTTTAAGAGAATGCTTTAAAGTAGTTGCATGGGATAATTTATTTATTTTATTTATTTAACAATTCTTATATACCGCACTATTTGTTATCAGTGTGGTTTACATTTAACAAAGAATACTCAGATCAGAGAAGACTGATTGAGTTTACATTATAACAGGGAATAGAACTTGGAGAACATGGGTAACTATTTATATATTGACATATTTCAGGATAGATGCAGAATACATGAAACTATATACATAAAGATATGGCATAATAGATGATACTTGATCTGAAAGTACGTAAGAAGGTTTCAGGCTGGCGAGAGAATGCTTGGGGCTTGAGCGTTATGTTGTGTAGAGGGCTCTAGTAGAGGATGGGGGATGGTTTCTTAGAGTCGGGGAAGCAGCTTGAGAGAAATGGAGCAGAAAGAGGTGGTGTTTTATTGCTTTCCGGAATTGTAGGTGGTCTCGGATCGCTCTGATTTCTGGAGGGAGGTCGTTCCAACATTTTGGTGCGTAGTGGGCAAAGGTTCTTCTCGTGGTTGTTTGTGAGCACTTTATGGAGTCTTTAGGGATAGACAGAGTGTTGTCTGTTGCTGTCCTTCTGGATCTGGTTTTTGGAGTAGGTGTGATGAGTTCCTTGAGATAATCCCCTGTGAAGCTAGTGGGGAGAACATAAGAACATAAGATATGCCATACTGGCTCAGACCAAGGTCCATCAAGCCCAGTATCCTGTTTCCAACAGTGGCCAATCTAGGTCATATGTACCTAGCAGTTTCCCCAAAAGACACAGGTTCCGCAATGCTTGTACTGGGTCAAGCATTGATATCCTGGGTCCCTTCTTAATAATGGTTTATGGACCTTTCCTCCAGGAACTTGTCCAAACCTTTTTTAAACCCAGCTACACTAACAGCCTTTAATACATCCTCCGGTAACAAATTCCAGAGTTTGATTACACGTTGAGTGAAAAAATATTTTCTTTTATTAGTCTTAAATAGTTTACCCTGTAGCTTCATTGCATGCCCCCTAGTCTTTCTATATTCTGATAACGTAAACAATCGATCTACGTTTACCCGTTCCACTCCGTTCATTAATTTATAGACTTCTATCATATCTCCCCTCAGCCGTCTCTTTTCCAGGTTAAAGAGCCCTAACCTTTTTAGCCTTTCTTCATAGGAGTATCCTTCCATCCCCTTTACCATTTTGGTGGCTCTTCTCTGAACCTTTTCTAATAACGCTATATCCTTTTTAAGATACGGCGACCAGAATTGCACACAATATTCAAGGTGCGGTCTCAACATGGAATGGTATAGAGGCATTATAATATCTTTTGTTTTATTTTCCATTCCTTTCCTTATGATACCTAGCATTCTATTTGCTCTCTTGGCTGCCGCTGCACACTGGGCCGAGGGTTTTAACATGTTATCCACAATGACGCCTAAATCTTTTTCCTGGGTGGTGGTTCCTAATGTGGAACCTTGCATTGTGTAACCATAGTTTGGGTTGTTCTTCCCCTAGGTGCATAACTTTGCACTTGTCCACATTAAATTTCATCTGCCATTTTGATGCCCAGTCTTCCAATTTATCAAGATGCTCTTGCAATTTTCCACAATCCTCTTGGGTTTTAACAACTTTAGTTTTGTGTCATCTGCAAATTTGATAACCTCACTCGTTATTCCACTTTCCAGGTCATTTATGAATATGTCAAAAAGCAGCAGTCCCAGCACAGATCCCTGGGGTACACCACTATTCACCTTTCTCCATTGGGAAAATTGGCCATTTAACCCAACCCTCTGCTTTCTATCTCTTAACCAGTTCCTGATCCACAGTAGTACACTGCCTCCTATCCCATGACTCTTTAGTTTTGCCAAAAGTCTCTGATGAGGGACCTTGTCAAAGGCTTTCTGAAAGTCCAGATACACTATATCAACCGACTCACCTTTGTCCACCTGTTTATTCACACCTTCAAAAAAACACAACAGATTAGTAAGACAAGATCTTCCTTGTCTAAAGCCATGTTGGCTGTCTCCCATTAGGCCATGACTATCTACATGCTGAGTAATTTTATTCTTTATGATGGTTTCTACCATTTTTCCTGGTACTGACGTGAGGCTCACCGGTCTGTAGTTTCCCGGATCACCCCTGGAACCCTTTTTGGGAGTAAGGTTTCAAAGTGAAGCTAATAACCCCTGTGGACAATCAGAAGTGTCCACTGCTCTGATGTTATAAGGTGCCACCTGTGGCCATAGTGATACAATCTGTCAAGCTATTTGGAGGAGCTGGGGACCCTCCAGGGGCAGATCGGCAATGCTCTCTAGGAAGGAGTCAAAAACCAGGTGCAGATTGTAGCTGTACAGCAGGTTGAGGTTTAGGAGCCTTGGGCTTCTTGGGTTGGCGAGGGCCCTGTTGGCTCTGCTGAGGCTATTGAGGCTGATAGGCAGCAGAAGGTGGGTAAGAAGGATAGTATCTCTTCTTTTTAGAATAGAAAGATTTCTTGGGAAGAGCCTTCCTCTTGAATGGGTCAGTTTTCCTGGAAAGGCATTTTAGGGTGAGATCATCTGTCTCAATCTTCCCGCTTTCTCCCTCCAATCCTTCCTAAAAAGGTTTTCTCCAGTACATGGGATATTGGCCAGTTTATCCTGAACCCATTGCTCGAGATCTGATGCCTTTAACCAGGCCATTCTGCGAGCCCCAATGCAGACTGCTGAAACCCTGCTTGTTGATTCGAAGGCATCAAAAGAAGCCCTGGTAAGAAACTTAGAAGTGTTCTGGCCCTGTTTAATGAGTGTCTGGAATGCACTCTGCTTATCTTCAGGAAGCACGGGAGTGAAAGTGTCCAGATCCCTGGTGACATCCTTTAGAAGCATGCCATGTAGTGTATGTTAGAGTTTATTCTGGAGGTCAATATGCATGCTTGGAAGCATCGACGTCCAAAGGCATCGAGTGTCTGAGTCTCTGCCAGGTGGCATGAATGAATATTCTTAGAGCTGTTTGCGTGGCACATCACTGATTCCACCACCTTTGAGTGGTGGGGGAGCTGAGGGTTTTGGAAGCCTGGACACTCTGGTACTCAGTCCATGGTATCGAGCCTCTTGCTGACAGGCGGAACCATGAGCGGGGCCTCCTACATGCACAGCATAAGATCTTGCAGGATCTGATGCACCAGTAATGTAGCCGCCTCCTTGGGCATGAGGAGGGTATTGGAGTATCTCCAATTCCTCTGCCCTTGGTTCCTTTTCCGAGGCTACTGTGATGGTGAGCTCTGCTGCCATGTCACATATGAAATCCTAAAAGGACATTTGTCTTCTGGTGGGGACCGACGCCGTTCCTGAGGCAGCAAAAGGTCCAAAAGGATGTCTGGAAGTTCTCGGGAATCAAGTGATCCCTCTTTAGTATCTGAAGAGCTGGACTTAGAGTCTGGTAAGACGTCAAAGTATCGATGGTTTTGGGTTTAACCTTGATGCTTCATGTGCAGCAAAGGTCGATGCCGATACCGATGCTTGGAGGTATCAGAACAGCCATGTCAATTTAAGTCTGTTGGATATCGGAGTTCTCAAATGGTTCCAATGAAGGTATTGCCCTCGGGGGTTCCATCTATGCTGGCTCGAGGGCTGGCAACGGGGCCGATACACCTGGCTATAGGCTCGGTGCCAAAGCCTGCACTCCTGGAGTTCTCAATGTTATCAGTACCAAGCCTGCCAACAGTGCCGCCAAGCTCCTCTCAAGAGCCAGCATCCACTGGTCTAGAGAGATGGCCGATGTCTGGGTGGAATCACCCACGGGGCTCTGAGCCACCATCCCTGAACATGGAAATGGTAGCTCTCCAGAGGTTGATTCCTCAGGAGCGTCCCAGAGCCCCTCTTGTGCTTTGGAGGATAGATCCTCCCACTAGGGCTGTTTGGCTGGCTGGTCTGCATCGGAAGCACCTTTAGGGGAGTCGCGATCCCTATGCTGGGATTTCTCTCTGGTCCCGGTATCGGTCTTCAATGCCAATTTATTTATTTATTTAACCAGTTTTCTATACCGCCTTATCCTTCAATCAAAGTGGTTTACATTATGTATTTGCTACAAACAGGTACTGGATATATTCCCTCGTCCCCAAAGGGCTCACAATCTATGTGTACCTGAGGCAATGGAGGGTTAAGTGGCTTGCCCAAGGCCGCAAGGAATGCCTGTAGGACTAGAAACCCCAGTCCCTCCGGCCTGAGATTGCTGTCCCCAGGTGGGACTTGAGCCCCCGGCCCTCTGGCCTGAGGTACCATGTCCTAACCACTAGGCCACTCCTCCCCATCCCAATGTTGATGACTTGGGAGTGGCCAGAGACTTTGATTTACTTTTATGTTTGGACTTTGAAGAAACCTGAGACCCATGGGAGGAAGTCAATGTCCTCGAAGTAGAAACCACTGAAATAGAGGCTGAGGGAATAGCAATCCGTATTGTCTGGCTCTGTTCTTTAGGCCTCTCTTTGTCATTTGCTGGCACAAAGGACAAGAACTGGGTTGATGTTCAGGGCCCAAACATTTTAGATGCCAGTCATGTTTATCAGTAACTGATATGGTACCGGCACACTTGGTACATTTTTTAAAACCACTAGTTGGCTTTTCCATGCCTCAACAAAGTTGTCTTTGAGATTGAAGATAAGGTTATGGAGGCCTAGAGGCCTGGGTGAGTGGTGAAAACCACGTTAAAGATGAAGAAAAAAGAAATAGAAAATTATAAAATAAAAAGAAAGAATTATCAGGATTGGTGTTGATGGGACGGCAGAAGCACGATGTTCCACACAAAGAAGAGAAGGTTTTTGGCAGTGACAGGATGAGACATCCTGCTGGCTTCACAGAAAACAAAGAACTGAGGAGAGGAGTTGGGAAGGTAGGCATGCAGGCTTTGGATGTTGGGGAGTGTTCACACACAGGCTCAGTTGGTGCCGACATCACCCATATGTGAATACTGCATCTCATCTCAAAGGAGGACAGAACCTTGCTGCACCTCAACGTCCACTTGCTATCCCACACAGAGTGAATCTTGAACGGGTAGTCCTCAGAGTTCAATCTTCCTGAAGGTGTTACCAACATCCTTCTGGCATCTCCCAAGTACTCAACATGCAAGGCCTATGTGCTAAAGTGGCAGAGGTTTGCCACCTAGTGTGCAGGCAGGGCACTGGACCCCTTCTCTTGTGCAGTGGACTAGCTGCTGGAGTTTCTCCTGCACCTCTCTGACTCAGGCCTGAAGTCAAATTTGGTGCGAGTCCACCTCAGCACAATAGGGGCGTACTATCACAGCTCTGGGGGGAAGCCCATTTTGGCCCAGCCTCTCGTGACTCGCTTCATGCGGGGGTCTGCCTCTCAAAGCCCTGCTCAAGCCCCCTACAGTGGCTTGGGAACTCAACGTGGTACTTGCCCAGCTGATGCAGGCCCCATTTGAGCCACTGAACTCGTGTCCCCTGAAATTCCTGACCTGGAAGATCCTCTTCCTGGTTATGGTTATGTCGGCCCGATGCATCAGTGAGCTCACTGAAGCCTCGGTAGCTTACACCAAGTTCTACTAGAACAGGGTGGTGCTTTCTGCTGAAGGTGGTCTCTGCGCTCCATCTCAGTCTAGTAACATAGTAAATGACGGCAGATAAAGACCAGCATGGTCCATCCAGTCTGCCCAGCAAGATACGGCAATAGTAGGTGCACCTGTCGCTCTGTGCAGGCCACCCCTCCCCATGTCTTTGTTTAGGGGTGGACCCATCATTCCATGTAGGACACCCCGATTTGTTGAGAAGTTAGATGGTTCAGTTTATTTTGTTTTTATCCTGTTTCTGTAAAGGGATCAGCTGTGTTTGTCCCATGCTGTTTTGAATTCCGTCACCGTGTTTGCCCCCACCACTTCCATCGGGAGGGCATTCCAAGCATCCACCACCCTTTCAGTGAAAAAATATTTTCTGACATTGCCTTTTAATTTTCCACCTTGCAGCTTCATGTTATGCCCTCTAGTTTCGCAGCTTCCCCGTCTTTGGAAGAGGTTTGTTTGTTCATCATTCCTCTAAGTATTTAAAGGTCTGAATCATATCTCCTCTATCCCTCCTCTCCTCCAAAGTATACATATTTAGGTCTTCAAGTCTCTTCTCATAAGGTTTCTTACGCAGGCTCCAAATTATTTTGGTCGCCTTCCTCTGAACAGTTTCCAGTCTTTTTACATCTTTCGCAAGATATGGTCTCCAAAACTGAACACAGTATTCCAAGTGAGGCCTCACCAGTGACTTGTACAGTGGCATAAGTACCTCTTCCTTTCTGCTGGTAAATCCCTCTTTGTATGCAGCCCAACATCCTCTTGGCTTTTGCCACTGCCTTGTCGCACTGTTTTGCCACCTTGAGATCAGAGATAATCACACCAAGGTCTTTCTCCTGAACCATGCACACCAACCTCTCGCCCCCTATTGCATACATTTCCCTTGGATTTCTGCTACCTAAGTACATGACACTGCACTTTTTCGCATTAAATCGTAATTGCCAAGCATTAGACCATTCTTCCAGCTTTTGTAGATCGTTCCTCATGTTATCCACTCCCTCGGGGGAGTCCACTCTGTTGCAAATTTTTGTGTCATCTACAAAAAGACAGACTTTTCCATTCAGTCCTTCAGCAATATCACTCACAAATACATTGAACCCTGCCGGGCTCAGGACCGAACCCTGGGGCACCCTGCTAATCACCTTCCTTTCATCCGAGTGAGCTCCATGTACCATCACCTTCTGTCATCTGTCAGTCAACCAATTTCTAATCCAGTTTACCATCTTGGTACCCATTCCCAAGCTACTGAGTTTATTGACAAGCCTCCTATGAGGAACAGTATCAAAGGCTTTGCTGAAATCCAGGTAGATGACATCCATCGCATGCCCCTGATCTAGTTCCTTAGTCACCCAGTCAAAGAACTCAATCAGATTTGTTTGGCAAGACCGTCCCTTCAGTAAAACCATGTTGCCTCGGATCTTGCAACCTGTTGGTTTTGAGAAAGTTCACTATTCGCTCTTTCAGGAGTGCCTCCATTACTTTTCCTGCCACCGAGGTAAGGCTCACGGGTCTGTAGTTTGACACTTCTTCCCTGTCACCACTTTTGTGTAGAGGTACGACATCAGCCATTCTCCAGTCCTGAGGAACCTCTCCTGTTTCCAAGGATCTGTTGAATACATCCTTTAACGGCCCTGCAAGAACCTCTCTGAGCTCTTTCAGTATCCTGGGATGTATCCTATCCGGTCCCATGGCTTTGTCCACTTTTAGTTTAGCAAGTTGTTCCAACACCTCATCTTCTGTGAATGGTGTGGTATCTACTACATTCCCATTTTTATATTTGGGAGTCACAGCTGGTCCATCTCCAGGATTTTCTTTAGTAAAAACAGAGCACAAGGATTTGTTTAGCAATTTCGCTTTTTCTATGTCACTTTCCACGAGTCCTTTCCCAGCACTTCTGAGTCCTGCAATTCCAACTCTGATCTTCTTCCTTTCCCGAATATACCTGAAGAAAGTTTTGTCGCCACCCTTAACATCTTTAGCCATCTTTTCCTCTGCCTTTGATTTTGTTATCCTTATTTCTCTTTTTGACTCTGAGTTTGATCCTGTATTCATTTCTGTGTTCTTCTGTTTGCAAGCTTTTGAATTTTGCGAAAGCTGTGTTTTTTGCCTTTATTTGAGCAGCCACTTCTTTGGAAAACCAAATAGGTTTCCTTCTCCTCTTGTTTTTGTTTACTTTTTTTTACATATTTGTCTGTTGCCTCTTTTATTGCCACCTTTAGTTTAGCCCATTGCAATTCCACTTCCCTTATCTCCTTCCACCCTGTCATCTCCTCCTTTAGGTACTCGGCCATTTTATTGAAGTCAGTGTTTTTGAAGTTTAGGACTTTGAGCTTGCTGTGTTTGGCCTGTACCTTGGCTTTTATCTGAAACTACACCATGTGATGATCG
This sequence comes from Ichthyophis bannanicus, assembly GCA_033557465.1. Lineage (NCBI taxonomy): Eukaryota > Metazoa > Chordata > Amphibia > Gymnophiona > Ichthyophiidae > Ichthyophis > Ichthyophis bannanicus. The sequence continues at coordinate 311,717,191 of CM066039.1, forward strand.
CTGTTGCTCACAGGGGCACTCACGCAGACATTCGACACGTTATCACCGTTGGTGAGCACTAAATCCAGCGTTGAGCTTTCCCTGGTTGGTTCCATCACCATTTGTCTAAGTGATGCATCTTGGAGAGCATCTACATTTTTTTGCTTCTTTCCAGATGTGCAGAAGGAGTAATCCAATCCACATCAGGTAGATTAAAGTCACCCAAAATGAAGCTTTATGAGAAGAGACTTTAAGACCTAAACATGTACACTCTGGAGGAGAGGAGGGACAGGGGAGATATGATTCAGACCTTTAAATACGTAAAGAGAAATAATGAACAAACCAACCTCTTCCAAAGACAGGGAAGCTGTAAAACTAGAGGGCATAACATGAAGCTGCAAGGAGGTAAATTGAAAGACAATGTCAGGAAATACTTTTTCACTGAAAGGGTGGTGGATGCTTGGAATACCCTTCCAATGGAAGTGATGGCGGCAAATACAGTGACACAATTCAAAATGGCATGGGACAGACACAGTGGATCCCTTTACAGCAACAGGATAAAATCAAAATAAACTTAACTAACTCATTTCTCAACATACAGGGGTGTCCTACACGGAGCAGTGGGTTCACCCCTAAAACGAAGACATGGGTGGGGTGGCCTGCATGGAGCGGCAGGTGCACCTACTCATGCCATCTTACTGGGCAGACTAGATGGACCATACTGGTCTTTATCTGCCATCATTTACTATGTTACCTCTGTAAGTAGAACATAGAACATGACCTTGAATATTATAAAACTGACTCCACACCTCTTTAGCTCCACCATCCCAAGACAAAAGAATCATATTCTTTGGCCTGGGAGTTGAGAAAGTACTTAAGAAAGCACAGTTACTTACCTGTAACAGGTGATCTCTGGGAACAGCAGGAATTAGTCCTCACTTATGGGTACGTCGGTACCGACGGAGCCTGAGCGGGAAAGCTCCCCAGCTTCCCAGAAGGAAGCTTTTGGGGCCTCCCACTGCACATGCGCGCTGTCTTCCCGCCTTCCTGACCAGCTCTCCTCAGTTCGAGTTTATAGCTGAGACAATAGACAGAGGAAAGGAAGATAGATAGAAGATACAACTCCTAGGGGAGGTGGGTGGGTTGTGAGGACTAATTCCTGCTGTTCCAGAGATCACCTGTTACAGGTAAGTAACTGTGCTATCTCCAGGAACAAGCAGGAATAAGTCCTCACTTATGGGGACTCCCTAGCTAAGATGCCTGGGAGATCCCCTTCCAAGGGTTCGCCATCTTCGTATGGATCTCAGGCATCCATCCTGGGAAGGTGGGCAGGAGTTGTTTAAGTATGGAACAGGTGTTTGAGGACAGCCTGACCAAACAAGGCATCCCGGCGGGAGTCCTTGTCCAAGCAGTAATGGGCTGTGAAGGTATGAACCGAGGCCCATGTGGCGGCTCGACAGATCTGATCTATGGATACAGAGTGAAGATGAGCCATAGAAGTGGCCATGGCTCTCACATTGTGAGCTGTGACATGGCCTTCCAGAGAAATATTTTTACTCTGGTAAGCAAAGGAAATACACTGAGCAATCCAATTGGAAAGTGTACGTTTGGAGACTGGAAGTCCCAAGTGAGAAGGATCAAAAGCCACGAAAAGCTGGGAAGACTTTCGATGTGGCTGAGTCCTGTTGAGGTAAAAGGCAAGAGCTCTTTTACAATCTAAAGTATGAAGGTTCCTCTCTGCACTGGATGCATGAGGAGCTGGAAAAAAGACAGGTAGATATACCTCTTGATTAAGATGAAAAGGCGATACCACTTTGGGCATAAAGTGGGGATTCGTCCTAAGGACCACCTTATCATGATGAAACCTGGTATAAGGTGGATGAGCCACTAAGGCCTGTAGTTCACTGATGCGGCGAGCCGAAGTGACTGCAATAAGGAAAAGGACCTTCCAGGAAAGAAATTTCAAGGAGGTAGAAACCAACGGTTCAAAAGGTGGCTTCATAAGCTGACCTAGAACTAGGTTCAAGTCCCATGCTACCGGGGGAGGTCGGATGGGAGGCTTAGTTAGAGTCAGGCCTCTCATGAACCTTGCAACAAGCGGATGAGAGGAGATAGGTTGTCCATTGATAGGTTTTAAGGATGCTGCAATAGCACTCAAATGGACTCTTACTGAATTCGTCTTAAGGCCTGCATTAGAAAGATGCAGGAGATAGTCTAGTAGAGAATTCAAAGGAAGTGCTAGAGGGTCAAGACCCTGTTGAGCACACCAAATGGAAAAGCGTTTCCATTTGAAAGCATAGGAACGCCTCGTGGAGGGTTTCCTAGAGGCATGAAGGATATCTTTCACTGGTTGAGAAAGATTGAAGTCATGAAGGCTTAGGCCTTCAGTAACCAAGCTCTGAGGTGTAGGGACTTGGGGTTTGGGTGCCACAAAGTCCCTTCCTCTTGAGAGAGGAGGTCTGGCGCAGCTCCCAGGTCCAGGGAGGGTCCCTGGGAGAGATGCAGAAGTAGAGGGAACCACACTTGGCGTGGCCAGCGTGGAGCTATGAGGATCATCGATCCGTGATCCCTCTGGAGTTTGAACAGAGTCTTGGGAATCAAAGGAATGGGTGGAAAGGCATATAGGAATTCCTGACCCCAATGTAGGAGAAAGGCGTCGTTGGCCTGAGCTCCCTGACATGGAGTCCTGGAACAGAACCGGGGAAGTTTGGCATTCCACGGACTTGCAAAGAGGTCTATGTCCGGAGTTCCCCATTCCTGAAAGATTCTGTTTATCTGGTCCATATGTAGGGACCATTCGTGTGGAAGCAGAACTCGACTGAGTCTGTCTGCCCAAGAGTTTTGAACCCCTGGAAGATAGACTGCCAGAAGATGAATTTGATGCTCTCTGGCGAAGGCCCATAATCTGAGAGCTTCGTTGCAAAGCGACAGAGAGCCTGTCCCTCCTTGTTTGTTTATGTAGAACATGGCCACCTGATTGTCTGTCTGGACTAGGATGGTCAGGTTGACTAGGAGGGTATGGAAGACTTTGAGGGCAAAGAAGATTGCTCGCAGTTCCAGGAGGTTGATGTGAAGGGTGGTCTCTTGGGGAGACCAAGTGCCCTGAGTGGAGAGGTGTTGAAGATGGGCTCCCCACCCTGTTTGGGAGGCATCTGTTGTGAGGGTTGCTTGGGGCAACAAAGGTTGGAAGGGGGTCCCCAACAACAGATTCTTGGTGGATATCCACCATTGGAGGGACCAAAACAGACGCTTTGAGGTGAGTATTTGGTCGGAGAGCACTCCTGATGCTTGAGTCCACTGGGTGGCCAAGGTCCATTGAGCTGCTCTCATATGAAGACGAGCGTAGGGCACCACGTGTACCGTGGAGGCCATGTGGCCCAGAAGTCGTAGCATTTCCTGGCTGTCAAGTGACTGCTGGACTGAGCTTGGGAGGCCAAGCACAGCAGACGTTGGCCCCGGACTTGAGGTAGGTTGGCCCTTGCAGTGGTGGTGTCCAACTGGGCCCCTATGAATTCTAGAGACTGAGTAGGGGTAAGTTGAGACTTGGGAAGGTTTACCACCAGTCCCAGATACTGCAGAAGGTGCCTTGTGCGATCCAGGGAAATCTGGGCCTCTGACTGAGATGGAGCTCGGATGAGCCAGTCGTCCAGATATGGGAATACAAAAATTCCCAGACCTCTTAGAAATGCAGCCACCACTGCCATGCATTTGGTGAACACTCTTGGAGCAGAGGCTAGACCGAAGGGAAGTACTCTGTACTGGAAATGTTTTCCCTGAAACAGAAATCTTAGATATTTTCTGTGGGATGGGTGGATGAGTATGTGTGTATACGCATCCTTGAGATCTAGAGAACAAAGCCAATCCTGACTCTGAAGGTATGGAAGGAGAATGCCTAGAGAAAGCATTTTGAATTTCTCCTTGTACAGAAATTTGTTCAATTCTCTCAGATCTAGGATAAGTCTGAATCCCCCTGTCTTCTTTGTTATGAGAAAATAAGGGGAGTAGAATCCTGTCCCTTGTTGAAGAAGAGGAACCTCTTCTATTGCCCCTTGGGCAAGGAGAGAAGAGACTTCCTGATCCAACAGGCCCAGGAGAGATGGGGGAGAATTGAAATGCCTCACCATGGTATATGGAGGAAGGTTGGAAAAATGAAGTTTGTAGCCCTCTCTGATGATAGAGGGGGTCCATTGCTCTGATGTAATTTGCTCCCATCTGGGAGCAAAGTGAGCTAACCTTCCGGGAATGGTGAGGGGCTCTGGTTGTTCTAGAGCCAGAAAGGTTAAGTTCTCTAGGGGCAAGTCAAAACCCCTGAGGGGGTTGAGCCTGCTGAGGAGTGGCAGACACTGCAGGCTTTGACCTTGCCTGTTTAGGTTGCTGACGTTTAGCAGCAAAGCGAGGCTGAGAAGATTGTTGGCCAGTATTTGTGGAAAATCTGGCCTTCTTGTAGTAAGGCCTCTTGAAAGACTTTTTCTTGGCAGGAGTAGAGGTAGACTTAGAAAGTCTATCTAAGGTAGCATTTTCTGCGTCCATTTGAGTGGCCTTAATTTTCCAGTCTTTACCAAATAAGTTCTCACCTGTACAGGGCAGATTCCGTAAGCCATCCAGGACCCAGGGTTCTAGGTCAGAGGCCTGGAGCCAAGCAAGTCGTCGGGCTGCAATGGCAATGCCCGAAGCTCTACCGGCACCTTCAAAGGAATCAAAGGCTGCTCTGTTGGAGAACTTAGAAACATCTAGAAGCTGTTTCACTATAGAAATAAACTCCTCCTTTCTATCCTCAGGGATAAAGGGGGCAAAATGCCGTACCTTTAGGGCAAGTTCCCTGAGAAACATGCCCATATACAGACTGTAAGAATTAATCCTGGCTATAAGCATACTAGCCTGGAAATGTTTTCTACCAAAAGAGTCTAGGGTCTTACATTCTCACCCTGGAGGGGTAGAAGAGTGCCTTTTGGTGCTCTTAATCTTTTTCAGCGCAGACTTCACCACAATGGAATGGTGAGGCAGCTGAGCCTTTTGAAACCCAGGAGAAGGAGGGACCCGGTACATGGTGTCCAACCTACGAGAGTAAGGAGACAACGTTAGAGGAGCCTCCCATAAGTCCATCAAGTGTTCTTGAAGGATTTCATGGATAGGCAGGGTGACTGCCTCTTTAGGAACCTTAGGGTATCCTAAAATATCCAATTTCTTTGACCTAGGTTCTTTTTCAGAGGATGTGGTAATAGAAAGTCCTTTAGCTAGTTCTATAATGAAATCTTGAAAGGACAAATCCTCTGGTGGAGACATTCTCCTCTTTGGGGAAGAAGTGTCTTCATGAAGAACTAGAGACAGCTCATCAGAGTCTTCAGAAGAGTCAAAATCCTCAGAAGAATCAGAGTATTCTCTATTTGCTTCCAACGCACGATACGCATACCGATCGGTATCGACATCGGGCGTACCGGGTATGGGATCGGTATCGGGTGAAAACCCGGATCCGGCATGCGGAACCGATCTGCGTTTGGAAGTCGATGGTCTCGGTTCCGGTATGGGAGACAATACCGGAACCGGACCCGGTACCGCTGAACGCGGTACCGAGGGCGTCGCAGCTTTAATGAAAGCCAGCATGGCCTGCTGCATGGTCTGAACAGTATTGCTCATAGACGCCACTGCTGCCTGGATATCGGTACCGGTATGGGCCGGTACCCCAGAGCAGTCTAACAGGTGATCAGTCGAGACCGTGCCATCGATGTCAACCTGTAACCCCATAGATGGTGCTTTGGAAGCCAGAGCTTCCAGCCGGGGTTGTTTGGCTGGGGCAGGTTCCTCAGATTCAAAAGAGAGAGCCTCTCGATGCTTTGAAGGAGATTTGCTCTTGGAGGACCTGCCCGAAGAAGGTTTGGTTACCTGAGATCCATCCGGAGAGGAAGACCTGGATGACTGTGATGCTGGATTATCTGAAGCAAACAGCACATGGAATTTGTTGGCCCGGTTCTGCAAACCACGTTTAGACATCTGGGAGCAGGATGGGCAGTCCGGAATGGAGTGGTCAGGTCCCAAACATTTAAGACACCATTCATGGGTGTCTGTGACAGAAATAACAGCACTACACTTGGTACACTTCTTAAAACCAGGGGCTGGTTTCTCCATGAGGAGAATTTGTGTAGGCCTGAGGCCTAACCGAAGTCACCAAGTTGTGCAAGATAAAGATTTTTTTTTTTTTTTTAAAGAAAAGAAAAGAGAGACCGGCGGTACCGGTTTCGGTATGGGGAAGGCAGGTACGCGGTCTAAAGAAACAAACTAAAACAATAATTTCTTCAGCGGTGACAGGAACACGACCTGCTGGCTCCGCGGAAAAAGAGAAACTGAGGAGAGCTGGTCAGGAAGGCGGGAAGGCAGCGCGCATGTGCAGTGGGAGGCCCCAAAAGTTTCCTTCTGGGAAGCTGGGGAGCTTTCCCGCTCAGGCTCCGTCGGTACCGACGTACCCATAAGTGAGGACTTATTCCTGCTTGTTCCTGGAGATCATAAGATGTACCATACTGGATCAGACCAAAGGTTCACTGAACCCAGCAGCCTTTCTCCAAGAGGGATCAGTCTAGGTTACCAGTATCCAGCAAAACTGCAAGGCATAGATCAGTTCTTTATTGTTCATAGCTAGAGACAGGCAGTAGCTTTTCCCAAGCCTCCATCGCTTGGTTTATGAACTTTTCCTCCAGGAACTTGTCTGAATCCTTTTAATACCCAACTATTATAACTATCTTGATAATATCTTAAGAGACAGAGTAATTCATAATGGCATATGATGAAGCGGTCAGGTTTTAGTACAACTTGTGGAAAAAGGTAACACCTTACCCACTTGCTTCCGCTTCTCCTTTGTCTTCAGCCGCACAATCTGAAGGTAGCTGCTGTTTGTGATATCAGATATAATGCCAGCAATCCTGCTCCAGACACGCAACAAGGCTCCACATAGCATGTAATAATGGCGCAATCGCATGCCCTGGAAGCATTCCTTCCCCTCCTGGATCAGTTTACAGTTCCCATTCCTGGATAAAGGAAGTATGAACAGCCATAATCGAAAGAGACACACAAACCACATTAAGAGATTTGAACAGTTTTAGTATCTGAAAATCCACCCTAATATGAGTCTTGAGGCCTATATGGAACAGATTAAAAAAAAATCAAGGTAGGTGTGTAAAGAGGAAATACAAGTACTTCCTTTTATAGAAGCACGTGTGAGTGAGGAAATGGTGGGTTACAAGACTTACCACACAGCGTGATTGCAACTCTGGAAGGAGAAGGCATATTGTTTCTGCCAATGTTGCTGGGCTTCTTCATGGGAGACCTACGAACAAAAAACTAAGCTTCAGCCAACTATAAATACAGTGGCACACACTCACAGACAGTCATGGGCACAGACACAAATACACATATTATATATTGTGATGGCGAAGACGGCCAAGTCCCTATGGAGGTAGAAAAAGTACAGGCAATTTCCCCTAGTCAGAGGGAAAGGAAAAAAATGCTCAGTTTAAAAGTGCAGCTAAGGCTGAAAAAAAGAACCTGTCAAAAGTTGTTGTCCAAAAGCCACGCCCCAGCTCCATAGCAACTGAGGGTGATAATGCAGCACAGCTGGGGGCGGGGTGGAAAGATACCGGCCAGTCACATGTTTATAAGCCCCAGAGAACAGAGAGAGATAGATTGGCAAGATTAAGGAGATTGGAGAAAGTCTCGAGCTTCCCAGGGGAGGAAGGGAGATTGCAAAGACAGGCAAGGAGGTTGCCAGGTCTGGAAAGATTGCCAGGACACGAGAGGAAGAGAGCTGACTCGGTTTCAGAGGGGGAGTCTGAAAGGGAGCCTCATTCAGAGCAAGAGTTTCATGCTTGCAGGAGGAAGGGAGACGAGAAGGCTGCTTTAACCAGGAAACAGCATAGCCAGGGAAGGAGCAGGGAAGCACTGCTAAAGAAACTTCCAAAAGGTACTGCTGCTAAAGTTATTAGCCAAAGGTCTCAGGAAGAGTTCCCAGACAGCCAGCTCCAGGAGTTTAACCAAAAGCAGGGTTACAGGAAGCCTCTCAGTAAAGAAGGTTTAAATGTTTTAAAACTGGTTCAACGTTTGCTGAAAGACCAGGAAGTAATTAGTGGAGAGAATAGTTCTCTGCACCGAGGGAAAGAACAGCTGTTTGTTGACGACGTCACAGAACAGTCCTGTTCAGAATGTGAGTCCATGGACATCGGGAAAAATATTCTTTTAAGTGAGCCAGAGGAGGCTATGGAATGTGAGTTATCCCTGATAGTGAAATAAGAGTGTGTGGAAATATATGTTTGAAGAAAATTCCATTTCTCTGATATGCATGGTGTTTTACAGAGCTAAGAAGTTTTAATTAGTGTGCTTGCTGCCCTAAAGGAGACTTGCACCGGAGTGATGCTGAAGTCTCTGGACAACTGATTAAAACCCTTAAAGCTCTGAAACAAAAGAAGAAAAGTTTATTTGCTGGAAGTTGTTTGCATTGAAGTTTCAATGAACATTTTGGGTTTGTTTAAAGCACTGGGAAGTGAAGCATTATTTTGGAATGAGTAACCTTTGTATGCCGAAGTAAGCAAGAGCATTTTTCTTACCTGAGTTTCTTGTGGATATTTGTACACGTGATTTACCAAGCTTCATTGTGAAGTTCCCGCTATTAAGGGAGGCTAATAAAAATATTCCTGCGTTTGCTTTCAACTCTCGGCTCAGCCTTTGATTACAACTACATTTGCTCTAAATACTACAACTCCCAGAAGCCTTTGCTCTGGAGTTGTTTGAAAGTGACATTCGCTCCCCCTTCACCTCGTCAGGCAGTCGCCTAGGCGGGGGAAGGGCGCGACAATATGCACTGCATTAAACCTCTAAGAGGTTATCAGCTGTAGCTACATTCTTTCTCCTCTTTGGGTTTTACTAGCAGTTTTAAAAGTTTAAAGATGTGAGTGATACTGTAGTTTGCTGTGGTACTAGAAATCCAATTTTTTTCCAGGGACAGTGTGATAACTCTGTGGACAGGGAAGATTCCGTGTTCGGTTTCATTATAAACTCCTTATCCTCACTCATCGTGCAATTTACACTAACAACCCTCTATACCTGGCTGATTTAATTTCTCTTCACACGCCTTACCGTCAACTCCGCTCCCTTCACGCTAATCGTCTGGCTTTACCATCCCCGTCCCGTGCACATCTAGAAAAGACCCGTAATGCTGCATTTTTCTTTCTTGGTCCTTGGCTGTGGAACGCCCTGCCTCCGTCCCTTCATTTAGAACCCTCCTACCCTCAGTTCAAAGCCTCACTCAAAACCCATTTGTTTCAGAAAGTGTTCGATCTTCCTCCTGATTTCCCTCCCTGATAACGCTCTAGGTTGATGTTCCTGTCCTAGCTCAGTTTGGTCCTGCTACCCCCCTTTGTCTGCCTCTGTTGGTTGTGCTGTTTGTCTTTTTTCTGTGTTTGGTTGTTGATTATTGTTTATCGTTTATAAGGTTATTGTACTATTCTTTTTCTTTCTTTCCTATTATTTTTGGCGTTCTTTTTCCGTAATTTGCAGTGCTGCCTTTTATTTTGTTTGTACACCGCTTTAATGTCCCGACAAAAGCAGTTTATCAAGTGTGAAATAAAGATAAAGATTCTATTCATGCAAGTCTAAGATGTTCGACCATGACAACTGAAAAGGCAAACACTATCAAACCAGGAGATCAAGGCAAGGTCGTACGTTCTGTTCTGTGTATCCTCTGGAAAGGCAGAGGAGGAATGGGGGCAACCTGAGATCAGGCCAGCGACCAATATTTGGTTACAGGCTGTGTGGTTCATATCAGTGTGGAGTTGGACTCTGATTTTAGTAACAAATGCAAAAGGAAAGAACTACATGCCCCAAGTCTATGTAATGGTAGAAAGGAAAGTCCATTTCTGGCATCAAGTTATACCAAAAATAAACATAGAAACATGACGGCAGAAAAAGACCTCATGGCCCATCTAGTCTGCCCTTCCATATCAACTACAATAGTCCCCTTTTTTCCTTTAGAGATCCTCTGTTTGTCCCATGCTTTTTTGAATTCAGATACTGTCCTCATCTCTACCACCAACACTGGGAGACTATTCCACACATCTACCACTCTTTCCATGAAGAAATATTTCCGCATATTACTTTTGATTCTATCCCCTTTCTCCCTCATTCTATGTCCCCTTGTAACAGAGCTTGCCTTCAATCGAAAGAGACTCTCCTGTGCATTTATGCCATGGAGGAATTTAAATGTCTTTATCATATCTCCCCTATCCTGCCTTTCCTCTAAAGCAGGGGTCACCAACCTGCGGCCCGCGAGGTCCCTCCGTGCGGCCCGCGAGACTCTACCCCGGTGCGGCCCGCCAAGGCAAACTCACCAACTCCTTCTTCTGCAGCTGCGGCTCCCTGCCTCTTAGGGAACCGTGGCTGTGCTTGTAAAATCATCGCGGAGCCCTTCCTGTCTTGACGGGCTCCGTGCAGCATTGTCCCGCCTCCAAAGGAAGTGGTACTTCCTTTAGAGGCGGGACAATGCTGCACGGAGCCCGTCAAGACAGGAAGGGCTCCGCGATGATTTTACAAGCACAGCCGCGGTTCCCTAAGAGGCAGGGAGCCGCGGCTGCAGAAGAAGGGAGGGAGCTGACATGGAAAAATAAAAGTACAGGTATGAGCAGGTTTTTTTTCGCGCGGGGGGGGGAGGGGGGTGCGGCCCGCGAGTCTGCCGGTAGTCGGCTGTGCGGCCCGCAGCCCTCTGGAGGTTGGTGACCCCTGCTCTAAAGTATACATATTAAGATCTTTAAGTCCTCATATGCTTCATAACGAAGACCACTAACCATTTTAATAGCCACTCTCTGCACAGACTCCAACATGCTTATATCCTTTTGAAGGTGCGGTCTCCAGAATTGCACACAATACTACAAATGAGGTCGCACAAGAGACTTATACAGAGGCATTATCACCTCCTTTTTTCTGCTGGCTATTCCTCTCCCTATACATCCAAGCATCCTTCTGGCTTTCGCAGTCGCCTTTTCTATATGATTAGCTCCTTTAAGATCGTCAGATACAATTATGCCCAGGTCCTGCTCTTCTTTCATGGACAGAAGTATCTCACCCCCTACACTGTACCGCTCCTTTGGATTTTTGCAGCCCAAATTCATGACCCTGCATTTTTTAACATTAAATTTCAGTTGCCAAATTCTAGACCATTCTTCAAGCTTAGCTAGATCCCTCCTCATGTTAACTACGCCTTCCCAGGTGTCTATTGCAGGTTTTGGTATCATCTGTAAATAAGCAAACCTTACCCGACAGCTCTTCCACAATATCAGTAACAAAGATTTAAAAAGAATCTGACCAAGGACAGATTCCTGTGGCACACCACTCAAGAATGAGCTCCATTTACCTGTACCCTTTGTCGCTTCCCACTCAACCAATTTCTAACCCAATCAGTAACTTTAGGGTCCATCCCTAGGGTGCTCTGTTTGTTTATAAGTCGCCTGTATGGAATGGTGTCAAAGGCTTTACTGAAATCTAAGTACATCACATCTAGGGCTCTCCTTCGCTCCAATTCCCTGGTCACCCAGTCAAAGGAATCAGATTTTTCTGACAAGACCTGCCTCTGGTGAATCCATGCTGCCTCGGATTCTGCAATCCATTGGACTCCAGAAACCTCACTATTCTCTCTTTTAGTAGCCTTTCCAATAATTTACTAACCAATGTTCTCAATATCAACCTTACGACCGCTTTTGTGTAAAGGGACCACATGCGCCTCTCTCCAGTCCTCTAGCACTATTCCTGACTCCAGACAGTGGAGCTGCTAGAATGTCCTCAGGTTCCCTCAGTATTCTTGGATGTATCCCATCCGGACCCATCGCTTTGTCTCCTTCCAGTTTAGCTAGTTTCTCACAAACACAGTCTTCTGAAAATTGTTCGAGATCCCTGTTGCTTCTGTTCCTATTTGTTGGTGTTTTCTGAGGTCCTGCTCCTGGCCCTTCATCTGTGAACACAGAATAGAAATATTTGTTAAGCAATTCTGCTTTATCCTCATCAGTTTCTGCATATTCCTCCCCTTCACTCTGGCTTCACTCTTGAGTCTGACAATACTTTTGCCCTTCCTCCTCTCACCAATATATCTGAAAAAAGTCTTCTCTCTGCATTTCATTGCATTCGCTATTTCTTCTTCTTTATGTACCTCTGTGAGATCGAGGGATGTCAAGAACTCCCCTTCTCGTACAGCCACTATCACAGACTATAACGTTTCCATATGAAATCGCAGCACCTGCAAGGCTTGATTTACATACTTGAAGTCTAAGATGGGTCGAAAGGAACCCTCCTTCTTGGGAATCATAAAGTAGATGGGGTATTGGCTATATCCTTTTTGGTCTTCAGAGACTTCCTCTACTGCCTGCAAGCCCTGTAACCGCTGCAGGGTTTCCCCCACTGTTTTCCGCTTTTGCTTCGCCTTGCAGGGGGAACTGACAAAGGCGTCCCGGAGGGGCCAAGTGAACTCGAAGGCATAGCCTTCCTGGATAACCTCTAGTACCCACTGATCGGTCGTGATGCGGGTCCAGGCGTTGTAAAACTCCCGTAACCGACCCCCTATGGGAACTAAGTGCGCCTGGCCCATCCTCAATTCATTGCAACTTTTTGGGAGACACTGAGGCGGGAGAGTACAACCCTCTTTCTGTGCCTCTGAAGCCCCGAAAGGATGGGCCTCGTGAGGGAAAAAGGCCCTTCTGATAGGGTGCAAACCACACTAACTGAAACCATCGGAAATCTTTCGGCTGTCCCCTTCCTGGGGTCACTGATCTCATCAATTTCTGTTTGTCCTCTGGCTTCTCTCAGGTCTTTTACCAGCTTCTCCAGAACCTCCCTAAAGAGTAGCCTACCCTTGACTTGGAGGCCATGCCTGCTGACCAATTATGTAGCAATAAATAATGCCTCGCTGCTATAACAGAGGTCATATCCTTGGACAAACATCTGATGAGGTCATAAAAGGCATCCACTACATATGCCACCCCTGAATCCAACTTTGATACCCCTGAACCCTCCAAGATACTTTGAGCCCATTGCAGACATGCTTGGGCTACAAAGGCTCCGCATACAGATGCCTGTAATGACAATGCATTAATGTCAAATGCTTGCTTCAGGAACATTTTCCACTTCAGGTCCTGCACATCCTTGAGGGCCGAGCTACCCTCCACTGGGATCGTGGTTTTCTTGGTTACTGCTGAAACTGCCACATCCACCTTTGGAGCGCGCAATATTTCTCATTCCCGATCTGGCAGGGGGTAGAGATAAACCATTGTCAGAGTACCCCTGAGTGCCCCCTTGGGGACGTCCCATTCATCCTGGAACCTCTTCTTCTTCCTCTAGATCCTCTGCCTTCACGGAGGTCTCCTTCCAGAGGACATCCTCCATTCGTCACCTGCTAGGTCCCGGCTCTCCCTCTACCATCCCAGCGGCATATCCCCGTCTCCTCCCCTGCACTCTGCTTCATACTAAAAGCTTTGTGGAGCAATAGTACAAACTCTGGGGAAAATTCACCCAGAGGGCTAACCTAACTTCTTGAGCCCCTTTGGAGGAAGAGACCTTAGAGGCTTTCTTGCCTTTGCCCTTGGCAGTGGGAGGGCTCCCTTCCCTCCGCATTTATGGAGGTTCCTGTTCCTGCCACTGACACTTTCCCATCTCCTGAGGGAAGCACGGAGCCTTCCCAGCCTCCTGTGCTTCTTGGGGACTTCTCCAGCCTGTCCTCCAGCAATCCAGTCTCCACCGACTGGGATTCTGCCTCACAACCTCAGCAAAACCTGGCCGTGGAAAACAGAACCCCTGCACGAACCGCATGTCACACAGGTCTGCTTTGCAGGCATGCTGTAGGCCCATTTTTTTTCTTTTCTTTTTTTAATTTGCTGGACACTAAGGGGTCAATTCAGATTTGTGTTTAGAAGGTCTGGACATCCAGTTTGGATGTTCAGCCCCACTAAATGCCTGGGTGCTGATTCCAACAGAGCTCCTCACAGGCAAGATGTGGGGGAGTTCTGTTCCTGGGTGGGAGGGGATGGTCCTGAGGAGGGGGCGAGGATCGGGCTGGAAACGGGACCAGTGCCCCAGACGTACAGGGACGATTCCAGTGTCGGCCCTGTACATCTGGGGTCGGCACTCTAGACAAATAACTGATTCCACCTCAGAGGTGGAATAAGCCTCCCCAGACGGTGACAGACAATGGATCCGGGGGCGGAAAAGAAGGTGAGCAAGGGTACCCCGGAGCCCGATGCCAGCCGACCCAATCAGAGGTCAGGCAGTGGGGAAATCGAATTTGCAGGGTCTTCTGGGAATTGTGGCTCCTGCATGGGGCCGCGGTGCCATACCAACAAAGACACCACGGCACCACGGCTCCATGCAGGAGCCTGGCTGGGCTAGCCGGGGAAATGCCTGGATATCTGGGGTTCCTGAATCAGGGCACATCCTGGATGTCCAGGCTTTATGCCACAATTCTGCTCCCGCAGGGTCATCTAGTCCCCCCATAGGAGCAGGATTGGGTGCATTTCCGGGCCATCCAGATTTCAGGACGTCCAGGCATCCCGGACGTGCACCTACGGAATTGGCCTCCACCTGTTTTTCCTTTAAGGACAGCCAACAAAACAAGAAAACGCGAGGGCAGCTATCTTCCGCATGAACCCAGAGATCCCCCCTTCTGCACTTTGTCTCCCGCGGCTCCTGTCTGCTCTGCAAGTTCCCAAAATGCTCCTAAAATGGCCATCGTCACCACGTGGCTCCCTCGGCCTGCTTGCTGCCTCACCTGTCCCTCTTGCGCTGCTGTTTTTGCACTTACTAGCATCAGAGCAACCATCCTAACGCTCAGCCACTCCCGGGGCTTGGGCATCGGGTGGATGTGTGACTGGCATCCCGTGCTGCGACTCCTCCTCATCTCTCTTGCGGTTCCGGAATCGTCGCGCACGCATCTTTCCCCCGCAGCAAGTTCTGCACTCTGCCCTGGAACTCTGTTGGTGGTCCTGGCACAATACCTGTAATACGGAAAAAACGCCTCCACAGGCGAGTCCTCTGGAACCAGAGAATCACCGACTGAGCTTTGTTGTTTTTTTTTCTTGTTGTTATCAAACTTGAAGTGGCAGAGTAGTGCATTGAAGGAGTGCTATCTTACAGATCCCTTCCTGTTAAAAATTGTTCTGGTTATTTTTTCTGCCAATCTTATTTTCCTGATAAACTGTCCAATTCAACCCCTAACCAACCCCCTTCAGTGAGTCCTAGCAAGGGAATCCACGCCTCTGCAGCTGCTTGGAGACAGATACTGGAGGCTGGTGGGAAATGTCAGCTGCCTATCTAGGTGGATGTCATGAAGATCATGACATGCTTAGTCTCCAAGCTGCTGGTAGGGCATGAATACCCACAAGTGCCGGGACTGGACTGGAGGAACGATATGGAATTCCGCTTTATCCTCATCAGTTTCTGCATATTCCTCCCCTTCACCCTTGAGTCTGACAATACCACTTTTGCCCTTCCTCCTCTAACATATCTGAAAAAGCGTAGTTACTCACCTGTAACAGGTGTTCTCCAGGGACAGCAGGAATCTAGTCCTCACTTATGGGTGATGTTGGCACCAACGCAGCCCGCATGGAGCAATTCCCCAGCTTTCAAAAAAGCCTTTGGGATTGCTGCCACGCATGCATGGTCCTTTTCCCACCCAAAGATGCCATCTTGCTCAGTCAGGTCCCTTAGCTCGAGCCCTACTAAGCAGATGGCAAGGGAAGGACAAAAATTCAGCAACTCATCAGGGGAGGCGGGAGGGTAGTGAGGACTGATTCCTGCTGTCCCTGGAGAACACCTGTTACAGGTGAGTAATTACTTTTTCTCCAGGAACAAGCGGGAAGTCAATCTTCACTTATGGGACTCACCAGCTACAGGCTACTGAACCTGTAACCAAAAAACGCCTCTGCGAAGCCATACGCAGAAGCTGAAGCCCGAAGGAGCCCGTGTCCTTGGGTCCTCGGGGCGAAGCCCTCGGTAGCCGTGAAGAAGGGTCAGAGGGCAGGAGGTGCTTATATCCTGAACAGGTTATGGAGTACAACCTGGCCGAAAGCGCTGTTCCGATGGGACTCCCTCTCCAGGCAGTAGTGGGCAGCAAAGGTGTTCGTGGAAGACCAGGTCACCGCCCGGCAGATGTCCATCAGGGGCACAGAATGCAGCGAGGCCACCGAGGTTTGGCTCAGACCCCGTGTGTGGTGACTCAACGATCCAGTGGGACGCCCCCCCTTCGCATGGGCAAAAGCGATGCAGTCCGCCACCCAAACCGAGAGGGTGTGCTTGATGACTGCTTGCCCTGGTCTATTGGGATCGTAGGTCATGAAAAACCTGTCAGACTTGCGATGAGTCTGGGTACGCTGCAAATAAAAGGCGAGGGCCCGCTTGCAGTCAAGGGTGTGGAGAGCCGTCAACGCCTGGTTGGCATGGGGCCTCGGGAAGAAAGTCGGCAGCACTATCTCTTGGTTGAGATGGAAGCCCGAAATTACCTTAGGCAGGAATTTAGGTGGGTACGGAGGACCACCCTGTTCTGATAAAACCTGGTGTAAGGGGCACCAGCCATGAGAGCCTGGTGCTCACTGACTTGGCAGGCCGAGGTCAGCACCACCAGGAAGGCCACCTTCCAGGACAGGTGCTGGAGCGAACATGTCGCCATCGGCTCGAAGGGTGCACGGGTGAGCTGCGTGAGTACCACATTTAAGTCCCATTCTGCCAGAGGACGGATAGGCGGCTTAGACAGCAGAAGAGCCCGCATGAAGCAGGAGACTAACGTCTGCCCCGAGAGGGGTTTTTCCTCAATAGGGAGATAATTAGCTGAGATGGTGCTCAAATGAACTCTGACAGAATTTGACTTCAGCCCTTCCCTTGAGAGGTGGAGGAGATACTGGAGAACCCACCGAACAGGACACAAGAAGGGGTCAATCTGGTGTTCCAAGCACCAGACGGAGAAGCGTTTCCACTTAAAGGTGTAAGCTCGCCTAGTGGAGTCCTTCTTCGAGGCGAGGAGGACTTCCTCGACCTCCTCCAGAAGGGCCAGAGAGGCTAGGGAGACCGGTTCAGCAGCCAGGCCATGAGGGATAGGGAGGTTAGGTTCAGGTGCAGCACCCAACCCTCCTCCTGCATTAGCAGACCCCTGGCAGAGCCCAGGGGAACTGGAGGCTCCATCGACAGCCAGAGCAGGTGCAGGAAACCAAGGAAGCCGAGGCCACGAGGGAGCCATGAGAATCAACAATGCCCCGTTTCACTGAGCCTTGAAGAGTCCTCACAATGAGGGGGAAAGGAGGGAATGCATAGAGAAGACTAGAGGACCAGTCCAGGAGAAATGCATTGGGGCCCTCCCTGCTCGGGTGCGACACCGGCCTGCAAAAGCAGAGGAGCTACATGTTCTGGGGACTGGCAAAGATGTCTATTGCTGGAGTCCATTGGGCACTGAGACACTACTGAGCCGTCCGCATGTGCAAGTGGGCGTGAGGAACCACATGTACGGTTGAGGCCATGTGGCCCAGGAGACATAGCATGGACCGAGCGGTGACCTGATGAGCGCTTTGGACGCGAGCCGCCAGAGCTCGGAGGTGGGTGGAGCGATCCACCGGCAAGAAGGAGATCGCCTGCTGAGTATCAAGGCGCGCCCCAATGACAGCCTGCACAGGCTTGAGCTGAGACTTTGGGTAGTTGACCAAGAACCCCAAGCTCTCCAAGAGAAGGACAGTGCGCGATATTGCTTGCTGAGCCTCCTCAGCCAAGGAGCCTGTAACGAGCCAGTCGTCGATGTAGAGAAAGACCGGCACGACCTGGCACTGAAGGTAAGTGACGACCATGACGCGGCAATTTGTGAAGACCCGTGGGGCGGACGCAAGGCCGAAGGGGAGCACCCTGTACTGGAAGTGCTCTCCCTGCACCCTGGAACGCAGATATTACCTGTGTTGGGGTGGATTAAGATGTGGGCGTAAGCGTCCTTTAGATCTAAGGAGCTTAGCCACTCGCCCTGCCGGAGGAAGGGCAGCACACCAAGAGATAACATCTTGAATTTCTCCCGCACCAGGAACTTGTTTAGCCTGCGGAGGTCGAGGATGGGCCGCAGACCCCCCCCCCCCTGTCTTTTTCAGGACGAGGAAGTACCAGGAATAGAAGCCCTGACCTTGAAGGTGGGGAGGGACCTTTCTCGACTGCCCAATGGGCGAGGAGAGAGTGTAATTCCCATTGCAGCAGAAGCTGGTGTGCAGGGAGTCGAGGAGGCTCCGCTGGAAATTAAGGAGGTAGGAGCCTGTCGAAGTGAAGGCGATAGCCGTCCCGGACGATTTGGAGGACCCAAGTGTCCGAGGTGATGGGGGCCCACGATGGCGCGAAGCGGGACAGGCGTCCCCCCACTGGCTGCTGTGTCACTGGAAGACGAGGGGCTATGCCGATGGCATCAAAACCTGAGTGGGTTGCATGGGAGCTGGCGTTTGGGCCTTCGGTCCCTTTGGCTTACGATGCCCCTGGCCAGACTTTCCCTGTGCCGGAGTGGTCGGCATCGGGGTAGCTGGATATGGCGGATAGCCCTGATACTGGAGACCCTTTCTAGGGAAGAAGGGCTTCTTGGTTGGCTGCTTCTTCTGAGGCAGGGTAGAAGTTTTGCGGGAGAGACGGATCCTGGTGACAAACTCCATCTCAATTTCCGCAGCCTTCTCCTCCATCGGCTTGCCAAAGAGCTGCTTGCCGAGACAGGGCACGTCCAGGAGCTTCTCCTGCACCCACTGCTTCAAATCCGAGGATTGGAGCCATGCCTGGCAACGGGCCGCAATGCCCATGGCCGCCACCTGAGCCAATGTCTCGAAGCCATCATAGGAGGCTCGAGAGAAGTACTTGGAGCAGTCGGCAACGGACTTTAGCAGGGCATGGAATCTGTCGAGGGGCTCTCCCTCGAGGCCCGCGGAGAAACCCCTGAGTTCCTTAGCCAAATTGTGCAGGAACATACTAATGTACAGTTGATATGCCTGGATGCGACAAGAGAGCATGGAACCTTGGTAGGCCTTGCGGCCCAGGGCATCAAGGGCTCTTGACTCTCAGCTGGGTAGTACTGACAAGTGTGATTTCGGGCTCTTTTGCTTTCTCATGGCTGATTCCACCACCATCGAGGTGTGTGGGAGTTGGGTCTTTCGGAAGCCTGGCCCACACTGTACCTTGTACATCATGTCAAGGCGCTTGCTCACGATGGGGACCGAGGCTGGGGCCTCCCACATGCAGAGCAGCAGCCGAGATAGAATAGGCGGTACAGGCACAGTGAGAGATTCCCTGGGCAGAGACTCGTACTGAAAAATGTCAAGTTCTTCAGCATGAGGGTCCTTCTCAGCCTGGGTGACCAGGTTAAGGGCCCGTGCCATGTCCCGAATGAACACCAGGAAGGAGGTGTCTTTGGGTGGTGAGCACCACTGGAATGCAGGCGGTGAGTGATCCGACGGAATATCCCGATGGGTACAGGTTTCCGGGGAGGTGTCCCCATCGGACTTCCACTCCGAGAAATCAGTCGAGGAGTCCGAGCCGGGCGGTTTGCCCTGTCCGAAGGCTGGTGGCCTGGTGCCGGAGGCCCTGGACGATCGAGACCGACATCGAGGACCCTTACGAGGCCCGCAGCTCTGGGGGTTTCCTGGACGGATTTGGGTGTCCCATGCGAGGGACCCATGGTCTCTGGGCACGAGTCAGCAAAGCTGGCCGTGAGCACCTGCTCAAAAGCAATGAACGCAGAAATGCTGTGTTCCAGCACCAGCATGCGGGACTCCCATGCAGGCGTGGGGCCCTGCGATGCCGATCCTGGTGTCACCGAGTCGGGCGTCGAGGAGGAGAGGGGGTCCTCAATGGGACAACCCTCAGGAGACTGGGCGCCTTCACCGGAGGCCTCCGCTTCCATGCAGGGTACCTTGAGGGGCCGCTCCTTGTCGGACTCTCGGGAACGCCGAAGGGGGCTAAGTGACCGGGCACGAGAGCGCTCGCACTTGTCGGGAGCCCCAGACAGTGACTTCGAGGCCGCCTTCTTTTTGCGCCGCTCCACCTCGGGGGACCCCTGGTTGGAGTGCCGCCTAGAACGCGGGGCCGTGGGGGTGGGAACTCACCAGAGGGGAGACGACAGAGGGCGCTACCAGGGACTCCGAGGCGGCCTTTCAGAAAATGTCTTTGGACTTCTGCTTACGGCTCAGCAGGGCCTTAGAGGACATTTTCTTGCAGAGCGAACAGAGCTCCGGATCATGGTAGGCTCTGAGGCACCGCAGACAACAGTCATGAGTGTCCGTAAGTGACATGTTCCTAGAGCACCTATCACATTTTTTGAATTCGGTGGCCATGGGGGCAAAAACGGCCCCTGCGAGGTCGAAGACCCACGCAGCCAGCGGTTAGGAAGAAAAATGAAAAGAAAAGGAGTATCCCCGATAGCTCTAAGGTAGAGCAGGGGGAGGACGGGTAGAGGACCGGTGCAACCAGAAAATAGAGAAGCCTGTTAAGGCAAAAAACCCGAAACTTTTTCCGAGGGATGAGGATGTGCATCCGATGGGCTCCGAGGAAAAAGGGAGACTGAGCAAGATGGCATCCTTGGGCGGGAAGAGGACCACGCATGCGTGGCAGCAATCCCAAAGGCTTTCTTTGAAAGTTGGGGAATTGCTCTGCGCGGGCTCCGTCGGTGCCGATGTCACCCATAAGTAAGGACTGACTTCCTGCTTGTTCCTGGAGAAATGTCTTACCCCAACTTTTTATTGCATTGTCTATTTCTTCTTCTTTTTGTACCTTTGCTTTTTTTGACTACTTTGCTAGCTTCTCTAAGTTTTTCCAAATAATGATGCTTGTCTTCCTCTTTCTGTGATCTCTTGTATTTTACAAAGGCCACCCTCTTTTTCTTCACCTTTTCAGCTACTTCTTTTGAGAACCATAGCGACCTCCTTTTCGTTTTACATGCATTTACTCCCCTAACAAGAACGTTTGTGGCCCGTAAAATATCTCCTTTCAGTTTTGCCCATTGCTTTTCTACATCCTCCGGCAAACAACTCCTTGAAGAATATTGTCCCATCTTGCAAAGTTTGTTTTCCTAAAGTCTGAGACCCTCACTTTTGAATGGACTTTATCAGCCCTAGTACTAATATTGAACCATACCATCTGGAGATCACTGGATGCAAGATGATCTCCCACTGCAACATCAGAAACACTTTCCCCATTTATTTATTTGGCATAAATTTATACACCGCTCCTTCCAGCAATCAGAAGTGGTCCTTAGGTGGAAAAGACAAGGGAATATGTACAGCATAAATTTAGGAATACAGTATGATTACGGTAGGGGGGACTAACAACCACCAGATCACTGTTATACAATTGATTATTCAATAAATTACAGATTGAGCAACCAGAGCAGGTTATAATTGTAGCAGAGCAATATATACATATAAACAATTTTTTTTTTTTTTTAAGAATCTTCAAGGATGTGATGCAACAATGAGAAATAGGTTCCTATTAACCTTATGCTTAAGAGGTAGGAAGGCAGTATGGGAAGATATAGTCGAGATCGGCTAGGTGATGCCATTGGTAAGCAATAAGTCCAGTATGGCCCCATTGTAATAAAACATAACTTTTTACACAATAACAGATTCCTCAGTGAAGCAAAGGGTTACTTTAATTACATTCTTGCAAGAATGGTGCCTGACTGAACAGACACATTTATCCTCTGTTTCACAGTTCTTTTATAGTATACTATGTCCACTCTCTCTTCCAGTAAGCACAGTTACTTACCTGTAACAGGTGATCTCTGGGAACAGCAGGAATTAGTCCTCACATATGGGTACGTCGGAACCGACGGAGCCTGCGCGGGAAAGCTCCCCAGCTTCCCAGAAAGGAAAGCTTTTGGGGCCTCCCACAGCGCATGCGCGCTGCCTTCCCGCCTTCCTGACCAACTCTCCTCAGTTCGAGTTTAAAGCTGAGACAATAGAGAGAGGAAAGGAAAGAGAGAGAGAGATACAACTCCCAGAGAGGTGGGTGGGTTGTGAGGACTAATTCCTGCTGTTCCCAGAGATCACCTGTTACAGGTAAGTAAATGTGCTATCTCCAGGAACAAGCAGGAATGAGTCCTCACATATGGGGACTCCCTAGCTAAGATGCCGGGGAGATCCTCCTCCAAGGGTTCCTCATCTTCCTATGGATCTCAGGCATCCATTCAGGGAAGGTGGGCAGGAGTTGTTTAAGAATGGAACAGGTGTCTGAGGACAGCCTGACCAAACAAGGCATCATGGCGGGAGTCCTTGTCCAAGCAGTAATGGGCTGTGAAGGTATGAACCGAGGCCCAGGTGGCTGCTCGACAGATCTGATCGATGGATACAGAATGAAGATGAGCCATAGATGTGGCCATGGCTCTCACATTGTGAGCTGTGACATGGCCTTCCATAGAAAGGTTCTTACTCTGGTAAGCAAAAGAAATACACTGAGCAATCCAATTGGACAGTGTTCTTTTTGAGACTGGAAGTCCTAAATGAGAAGGATCAAAAGCAACAAAAAGTTGAGAAGACTTTCGATGTTGCTGTGTCCTGTGGATGTAAAAGGCAAGAGCTCTTTTACAATCTAACGTATGTAGGTTCCTCTCTGCACTGGATGCATGAGGAGCTGGAAAAAAGACAGGTAGATATACCTCTTGATTAAGATGAAAAGGTGAGACCACTTTAGGCATAAAGTGAGGATTTGTCCTAAGGACTACCTTATCATGATGGAACCTTGTATAAGGTGGATTAGCCACTAAAGCCTGCAGTTCACTGATTCGGCGAGCAGAAGTGATTGCAATAAGGAAAATGACTTTCCAGGAAAGAAATTTCAAGGAGGTAGTGGCTAAGGGTTCAAAGGGTGGCTTTATAAGCTGACCAAGAACCACGTTTAAGTCCCATGCCACCGGAGGAGGCCGAATGGGAGGTTTAGTTAAAGTTAGACCTCTCATAAATCTTGTAATAAGAGGATGAGAGGAAACAGGTTGTCCATTGATAGGCTGAAGAGATGCTGCAATAGCACTCAAATGGACCCTTACAGAATTTGTTTTAAGTCCTGCATTGGAAAGATGCAGGAGATATTCGAGTAAAGAATTCAAAGGTAGTGCTAGAGGGTTAAGACCCTTTTCAGCACACCAAATGGAAAATCTTTTCCATTTAAAAGCATAAGAACGCCTGGTGGAAGGTTTCCTAGAGGCATGGAGGATATCCTTCACCTGTTGAGAAAGATGGAAGTCTTGAAGGTCTAGGCCTTCAGTAACCAAGCTCTGAGGTGAAGGGACTTGGGGTATGCGTGCCACAAAGTCCCCTCCTCTTGAGACAGAAGGTCTGGAGCAGCTCCCAGATCCAGGGAGGGTGCCTGGGAGAGATGCAGAAGTAGAGGATACCACACTTGGCATGGCCAGCATGGAGCTATGAGGATCATAGATCCTTGATCCCTCTGAAGTTTGAATAGAGTCTTGGGAATCAAAGGAATGGGTGGAAAGGCATACAGGAAGGCCTGACCCCAATGAAGGAGGAAGGCATCCTTGGCCTGAGCTCCCTGACACGGAATTCTGGAACAGAACCGGGGAAGTTTGGCATTGCACGGACTTGCAAACAGGTCTATGTCCAGGGTTCCCCATTTCTGAAAGATTCTGAGTACCTGATCCATGTGCAGGGACCATTCGTGTGGAAGCAGAACTCGACTGAGTCTGTCTGCCCAAGAGTTTTGGATTCCTGGGAGGTATACTGCCAGGAGATGGATTTGATGCTCTCTGGCGAAGGCCCACAATTTTAGAGCTTCGTTGCAAAGCGACAGAGAGCCAGTCCCTCCTTGTTTGTTTATGTAGAACATGGCTACTTGATTGTCGGTATGAACTAGGACTGTCATGTTGATGAGGAGGGTATGAAAGACCTTGAGAGCAAGGAAAATTGCTCGCAGCTCCAAAAGGTTGATATGAAGGGTGGTCTCCTGTGGAGACCAAGTGCCCTGAGTGGAGAGGTCTTGGAGATGAGCTCCCCAACCTGTTTGGGAGGCATCTGTAGTGAGAGTTGTTTGGGGTAACAAAGGTTGGAAGGGGGCCCCCAACAACAGATTTTGAGTGGATATCCACCATTGGAGAGACCAAAAAAGACGTTTTGAGGTTGCTATTTGGTCTGAGAGAGCTCCTGATGCTTGGGTCCACTGGGTGGACAAAGTCCATTGAGCTGCTCTCATATGTAGGCGAGCATAAGGCACCACATGAACTGTGGATGCCATGTGGCCTAGCAGTTGTAGCATCTCCCTGGCAGTCAAGTGGCTTCTGGACTGAATTTGAGAGGCCAAGTGCACTAGACGGTGGCAACGGGCCTGAGGAAGATAGGCCCTTGCAGTGGTGGTATCTAGCCAGGCCCCTATGAATTCTAGGGACTGAGTAGGGGTGAGTTGAAACTTTGGCAGATTGATGACGAGTCCCAGATAGTGCAGTATGCATCTGGTGTGGTCCAGGGAAGTCTGAGCCTCGGACTGAGATGGAGCTCGGATGAGCCAGTCGTCCAGATATGGGAAGACAAATATTCCCAGAGTGCGTAGAAATGCAGCCACTATTGACATGCATTTGGTGAACACTCTTGGAGCAGAGGCTAGACCGAAGGGGAGTACTCTGTATTGGAAATGTTTTCCCTGGAACAGAAATCGTAGAAATTTTCTGTGGGATGGATGGATGAGTATATGTGTGTACGCATCCTTTAGATCTAGAGAACAAAGCCAATCCTGACTCTGTAGGTATGGAAGGAGAGTACCTAAAGAGAGCATCTTGAATTTCTCCTTGTATAGAAATTTGTTCAATTCTCTCAGATCTAGAATGGGTCTGTGCCCTCCTGTTTTCTTGTGGATGAGAAAATAAGGGGAGTAAAACCCTGACCCCTGTTGAAGAAGAGGAACCTCTTCTATTGCCCTTTGGGCAAGAAGGGTGGTCACCTCCTGACCCAACAGGTACAGGAGAGATGGGGGAGAATTGAATTGTCTCACCATGGTATGGGGAGGAAGGCTGGAGAAATGTAGTTTGTAGCCCTCTCTGATGATAGAGAGGGTCCACTGTTCTGATGTGATTTGTTCCCATCTGGGAGCAAAATGAGTTAACCTTCCTGGAATGGTGAGAGGCTCTGGCTGTTGCAGAGCCAGAAAGGTTAAGTTCTCTAGAATCAAGTCAAAAACTCTGAGGGGGTTGGGACTGCTGGACTGTAGCAGCCCCTGTAGACTTTGTTCTGGCCTGTTTAGATTGCTGACGCTTAGGAGCAAAGCGAACTTGGGAAGATTGCTGGCCAGTATTTGTGGAAAATCTGGTCTTTTTATAGAAAGGCTTCTTAAAAGGTTTTTTCTTGGCAGGGGTAGAGGTAGACTTAGAAAGTCTATCTAAAGCAGCATTCTCTGCATCCATTTGAGTGGCTTTGATTTCCCACTCCTTGCCAAACAGATTTTCACCTGTACAGGGCAGATTGCCCAAGCCATTTTGTACCCAGGGTTCCAAATCAGAGGCCTGGAGCCAAGCAAGTCTGCGAGCAGCTATGGCAATGCCCGAGGCTCTGCTAGTTCCCTCAAAAGAGTCAAAGGCTGCTCTGTTGGAGAACTTTGAAACATCTTGAGTATGCTTTAGCAAAAGAAGGAACTCCTCCTTTCTATCCTCTGGGATAAAGGAGAAAATGACGTATCTTCAGTGCAATCTCTTTCAAAAACATGCCCATATAGAGGCTGTATGAATTGATTCTGGCAATAAGCATGCTAGCTTGGAAGATTTTTCTACCAAATGCATCCAGAGTCCTACATTCTCTTCCTGGAGGGGTAGAAGAGTGCCTTTTGGTACTCTTTATCTTTTTCATAGACTTCACCACAATAGAGTGGTGAGGGAGCTGATTTTTTTGAAAACCAGGAGAAGGAGGAACCCGATACATGGTGTCCAAACGTCGAGAATGTGGAGATAGGGTGAGAGGAGCCTCCCACAAGTCCATCATGTGTTCTTGAAGAATTTCATGTATGGGTAAGGTGGCTGCCTCTTTGGGAACCTTAGAGTATCCTAAAATATCTAATTTTTTTGCTCTAGGTTCCTTTTCAGAGGTTACAGAAATGGAGAGTCCTTTAGCTACTTCAATAATGAAGTCTTGAAAGGACAAATCCTCTGGAGGAGACATTCTCCTTTTTGGAGAAGAGGGCTCCTCAGGAAGAGTAAAAGAGACATCAGCAGAATCATCTGAGGTATCAGAATCCTCAGAAGATTCAAAGTACCGCCTATTAGCTTCCAGAGATCGATACGCATACCGACTGGTATCGACATCGGGCGTACCGGGAACCGGATCGGTATCGAGAAAACCTCCGGAACCGGCATGCTACTGGAAGAAGATGCTCTGGGTACCGGTATCGGTTGTGGTACCGGAACCGGAGTCGGAACCGATTGTTGCGGTACCGAGGGCGTTGCAGCGTTAATGAAAGCCAGTATGGCTTGCTGCATGGATTGTACAGTAGTACCCATAGACGCCATAACTGCCTGGATGTCGGTACCGGTGTTGGCCGGTACCCCAGAGCGGTCTAACAGGTGATCGGTCGAGGCCGTGCCATCGATGTCAACCTGTAACCCCATAGGAGGAGCTTTGGAAGCCGGAGCTTCCCGCCGGGGTTGTTTGGCTGGGGCAGGGTCCTCAGGGTCAAACCCAAGAGCCTCTCGCTGCTTAGAGGGAGATTTGCCCTTTGAGGATCTGCCTGAAGAATGTTTGGTTACCTGAGATCCATCAGGAGAGGAAGACCTGGAGGATGTTGATGCTGGAGTATCCGTAGAAAACAGCATATGAAACTTGGCTGCTCTGTTCTGTAAGCCACGTTTGGACATCAGAGAGCAGGATGGACAATCCGGAATGGAATGGTCAGGCCCCAAACATTTAAGACACAATTCATGGGTATCTGTGACTGAAATAGTACTGGTACACTTGGTGCATTTTTTAAAACCAGATGCTGGTTTCTCCATGAGGGAGAATCTGAGAAGGCCTAGAGGCCTCACAGAACAAACACACCAAGTGGGGAAAAAGTAATTATTATTTTATTTTTTTTAAAGAAATAAAGGAAAAAAGACCGGCGGTACCGGTCCGGAATCGGGGAAGGCAGACACGCGGTCAAAGAAACAAATTAAAATAACAATTTCTTCAGCGGTGACAGGAACACGACCTGCTGGCTCCGCGGAAAAAGAAGAACTGAGGAGAGTTGGTCAGGAAGGCGGGAAGGCAGCGCGCATGCGCTGTGGGAGGCCCCAAAAGCTTTCCTTTCTGGGAAGCTGGGGAGCTTTCCCGCGCAGGCTCCGTCGGTTCCGACGTACCCATATGTGAGGACTCATTCCTGCTTGTTCCTGGAGATTGTCCATAACTCATTGGTTAATACTGTCTCACTCCACTTCTTGTACTTCTGCACCTGTGGCAGGCTACGTGTTACTAGCCACATAGTCTCTCCTTCCAGGAGGCAGATATACAACAAAGGGAGTCAGAAAGTCATTACATACAAAATTATATTACAGAGTGGTAGATGAGTGGAATACAAAAATTATATTACATTGTAAAAATAACATATCACATTTGTTTATATCAAACCCCTCCCTCTTTCTTTTTAGAGTTTTCTTGTTACTTTTTACACTTACTCTACAGCTTCATATGAAGCTTCTAATTTAGATAACATCGTTCCTGACTATCTCTTCCCCTTTATTGTCCATTAATAACATTGCATCCTTGTGCACTGGAGGTGATACAATCATTTGTTTAGTGCTTGCTGTTTCTATCAATCTTTGAGTTAGCCCTCCTATACACGGTATTATGCAACACCTCACCGTAATTAATACTCCAATTACAACACCCATCACATGTGGGTTCTGTTACCAGTTGCCTGAATAGTTCACCCTGTAGAGAATCCAGGATTTCCTTACTTCTATAGATGATACTGCAGCAGGGATGTGCCAATCCACATCCGGTATATTGAAATCACCTATCAGTAGCACTTCTCCTTTCATGGCAATACTGTGTATGTCTTCAATTAAATCTTTGTCCACTTCTGCTCCCTGTGAGGGAGATCTGTATGTAACTCTAATGCAAATGGATTTCCCTTTCCCTCTTTCTGATTTAACCCAGAGTGCCTCCTCTTTTCCTTTTAAGATCTGCAATTCTATAACTTTATTATTTTTTACATATAGTGCCACTCCATCTCCCCTTCCTCCTACCCTGTCCTTCCTGAATAAGGTATAGTCCAGTATAATTATATCCCAGTCATGGTTGTCCATGAACCATGTCTCGTAACCGCTACTAAATCTAAGTCAGCCTCTTCCATTAAAGCCTCAACATCTGGGATTTTATTTCCCAAGCTAAGGGCATTTATACACACTGCTTTCCAGATGTTGCCCCTTTTACCCATTTCTACAGAGATATTTAATGTTTCACATACCTGGGAGCCTTCTTCATCCATCCCCAACTATATCACCCCTTATTACCAGGTTTTAGTGTACAGAATGCAGCTCAGAATTTTTGTAAAGGTGAGTTGAGACGGGAGCTCATTAGTGTACAAATGTTGAATTCTTGGGCAGCATGTGTGAACAACAGAGGACAGTCTAAGATTACCCTTCCTGACCCTCTATCCATGCCAAGGAATCTGTGCTGGTTCCAACCTTTCATTTCGTTTAAGTAAAAGTGCTGGGAAAGTGTTTAGGAGGAAGATGGGACATGTCCCTCTTGTAGCCTTAAGGAAAAGAGATGGTTGGTATTGCTGGAATCTTATGTTAAGCACTGAGATGTGTGGAGAAACATACAGATAGGCAATGATCACAAATAGATGGGCTACACTCCCTACCCGTCGGTACTTTTTCTGTAGACTATCCAGGTTCTCTAGTTGGTTCTGCTTCCCAATGTTGGGTTTGTAGATGATGAAGTATTTGCCTCGTCCCTGTTCTGCAAGCAGAGTGGTGTTGGTGGTTCCTCGGACCTGAGAAATACAGATTCAATGTCAGCCACACATGACATCCCTTGTAAAACAGTTGCTCCTACCCCTATCTTTCCTACTAACACCACATACAACTTAGCTTTGTTGGCTTCCCTATTCATCCAAATATTCAGACACAAAGCATAGTTACTCACATGTAATAGGTGTTCTCCGGAGATATCAGGAATCAGTCCTCACATATGGATGACATCAGCGCTGACGAAGCCCTTGCGGTAACCTCTCCCGAGCTTTTAAAGAAAGCCTTTGGGAGATGTACCACACATGTGTAGTTCCCTTCCCACCTAAGAGTGCCATCTTGCCTCAGTCTGATAACATAGAACAACTCCATGGGGAGGAGGGAGGGTTGTGAGGACTGATTCCTGATGTCCTCAGAGAACACCCATTATAGGGAGTAACTACGCTTTCTCTAGGAACAAGCAAAAAGTCAGTCCCCACATATGGAACTCCCAAGCTCTACATGCTACCGAAAAAACTGTAAAAACTACAGGTAACCAGAAAAAGGTGAGCCGTGAGAAGAAGCAACCTAGTCAAGAGACAATAGACCCCCAAGAGGCCTAAGTGTCAAGTGAGAAACCAGTTCTCTGGTAGCTTGAACCCACTCCAAACAAATGGTGGAGGACTGCCTGGCCAAAGGTGCTGTCCGGCAGGACTCTCTCTCCAGGCGGTAATACGCTGTGAAGATATGAACTGAGGACCAGGTGGCGGCCTGGCAGGTCTCTGCCTGTGGGACGGAGTGCAAATATGCCATAGATG
Source organism: Ichthyophis bannanicus (assembly GCA_033557465.1). Lineage (NCBI taxonomy): Eukaryota > Metazoa > Chordata > Amphibia > Gymnophiona > Ichthyophiidae > Ichthyophis > Ichthyophis bannanicus. The sequence goes on from CM066039.1 coordinate 311,746,909, forward strand.
CTGCCATGGCTCAGATGCTGTGTGTTGTGACCGGGCGTTCCAGCGAAAGACCAGCCTGCTCATAAGCGAAGGCAATGCAGTCTGCCATCCAAGTGGACAGGGTTTGCTTAGCGACCGCTGTCCCCAGCCGACCCAGGTCGTAGGAGACGAAGAGCTGTGAGGAGCGACAGTGGCCCCGAGTACATTCCAGATAGAAGGACAGGGCCCAGTCCAGTGTGGAGAGCGGCCTTAGCCCTACTGGCGTGGGGCAGTGGAAAGAATGCAGGGAGTACCACCTCCTGGTTGAGATGGAATGGCGATGACACCACCTTTGGTAGAAATTTGGGATGCGTGCGGAGCACAACCCTGTTATTGTAGAACCTTGTGTAAGTTGGATGGGCCACCAAGTCCTGGAGCTCAATAACCCTACGAGCTGAAGTGAGCACCACGAGGAACATCACCTTCCAAGATAGATACTTGAGGTGGCACGCGTCAAGAGGCTCGAACAGTGGTGCAACAAGTCTCGAAAGGACTACATTAAGGTGCCATTCCACCACCAGGGTGACAGACGAGTGGCTTAGAAAGTAGTAGGCCCCTCAAGAAGCAAGTTATGAGGGGCTGGGCAGAGAGGGGCTTGCCTTCGACAAGATGATGTGCTGACAGTGTGCAGAGATGAACTCTGACAGAGTTGGACGAGTCCCACCTGGGACATGTGGATCAGGTACTGGAGTACCAGCTGGACCGAACAGGAAAAAGGGTTAATCCGCTTCTCTGCACATAAGAGAATCTTGCCACTTAAATGCATAAACCCGGCAGGTGGAAGGTTTGCGGGAAGCCAAAAGAACCGTTTCCACCTCTGGAGAGATCAAAGTGGGCCAAGGATACCCTTTCAGCAGCCAAGCTGTCAGAGATAGGGACCCCAGATTGGGGTGCAGGAGGGAGTCGCCCTCCTGTGAGAGCGACCAGCTGCCCTGAGTGCAGAGGTTGTCGCAATGGGTTCTCCAGCCCAGTTTGGAGGCATCTGTGGGAGGATCCTCTGAGGCGCAAGGGTCTGGAAGGGTACTCCAGCCTGGAGGTGCTGGAGCTGCTGCCACCAGCTGGGGGAGTTGGCCAGAGAACAAGTTACAACCACTATCCTTTAGGCGTCCCGTTGCTTGTGACCACTGGGAGCTGAGAGCCCACTGTGCCAACCGCATGTGCAGACAGGCATCCAGGGTGACATGCACTGTGGATGCCATGTGGCCCAGAAGGCGAAGCAAGAGATGGGCAGAGGCAGAGGGTGACCCTGGAAGTGCCCTGTGAGCATTTGGAGGTGCTGACCCTGTACGGGAAAGGAAGGCCTTGGCCTGGATGGTGTCCAGCATTGCCCCTATGAACTCCAGGCATTGCATTGGCTGGTGTTGGGACTTTGGGTAGTTTATGATGAACTCAAGATGTTCCAGAATGAGAATGGTGAGGGCCATTGCCTGATGGGCTTCTGCGGCCATGCTGCCCTGAATGAGCCAATCCAGGTACGAGAAGACGAATACCCTCTGGAGACACAGGAAGGCGGCGACTATTGCCAAGCACTTGATGAAGACCCTCAGAGTGGAGGCCAGACCGAAGGGAAGGACCCTGTATTGATAATGACAGCCTCCCACCATAAAATGGAGGTACTGCCTGTGAAGGAGGTGGATAAGGATGTCTGTCTAGGCATCCTTTAGATCCAACGAGCATAACCAATCTCCCTGCCAGAGGTATGGCAGCAATGTTCCAAGGGAGAGCATCTTGATTTCTCCCTCACCAGGAACCTGTTGAGATCTCGCAGGTCCAGGATAGGCCAAAACGCTCCAGTCCTTTTGGGAACCAGAAAGTAATGGGAATAGAACCCTTTGTCTCTGAGTTTGAGAGGTATGGGTTCCACTGCCCTTTCTTCTATGAAGTTTGCGAGTTCCTGCTGAAGTAGGTCCCGGTGAAGAGAATGCATCGGGAGCTCTCCTGTAAAGAATGACGGGGGCATCTGTTTGAGGTGGAGGCGGTATTCCTCCTTGACCACCTGCAAGGCCCATGTATCGGTGGTGATGGCGGGCCATCATTGGGTGAAAAACACCAGATACCCCACCCACTGCGCTGCGGGGCAGGCCCTTCCCAGGGAAGAGAGGCTATGCCCCAAGAGTCAAAATCCCCCCCCCCCCCAGGTTGCATCTGTGAGATGGGCTGGAACTTGGGGGCCTTAGGCTTATGAGGGCCATGCCCTTGTCCCTTAGCCTGCTGGCCCTGTTGGGGAGCTGTTGGGAAGGCCAAATGCTGAAGGTAGTTTCTATAAGCCTTCCTCTTTTTTGGGTCTAGGGACTTTTTACTCAAAGTCTTCCTCCATGAAGGGTCAGCGGTCTTCTTAGAGGGCCTTGTCCTGGTCCTGGTCATGAACTCAGACTCCAGCTAGGCAGCCTTTTCCATCATGGGTTTGCCGAAGAAATTCTCTCCCCGGCAAGGGACATCAACCTACTTGTCCTGTACCCATTGTTCCAGGTCGCAAGACTGTAGCCAAGCAAGGTGGCGAAAACTAATGCCAATCACTGCTACTCTAGCTGCTGTCTCGAAGCCGTCATAGGCTGCCCGAGTCATAAACCTGGAGCACTCCCTGACCATAGAGACCAGGAGTTGGAAATGCTGAAGAGGTTCCTCTGAAAGACCAGCTGTGAACCCAGTGAGTTCCTTTGCTGTGTCCCGCAGTACATGCCCATGTACACTGGTATGCATGGATCCGGCTGATGAGCTCAAACCCTAGAAGCATTTCCTGCCCAGAGCATTCATGGCGCGGGACTCCTTACTCGGGGACACCGAGGAGAGCTTTTTCTGGCTTTTGAGCCTCCATATGGCCGACTCCACCACCATGGAATTGTGGGGCAGTTAAGCTTTCTGGAAATCAAGGCTACAGTAGACCCAGTACATTGAATCTAGCTGCCTGTTCACGATGGGAACTGAGGCAGAGGTCTCCCACATTCGGAAGAGCAGCCGCTCCAGGATGGGGGGGGGGGGGGGGGAACAGGCACTGTGAGGGCCTCCTTCAGCAGAGCCTTATACTGGAGGATCTCAAGGTCCTCTGCCTGAGGCTCCTCCTTGGACTCAGTGGTGAAGGCGTGGGCCTTCGCCATGTCCCTCACGAAGTCCAGGAAGGCCAGGTCCTTGGGTGGGGACTATTACCGAGTCTCCGGAAGGGAAGGGTCCGAGTGCATATCCCTGTGGAGCTGGATGTCTGGGGACTCATCGTCCTTGGAGACCTCAAAGGTTCCTCGGGCTGGAGCCCCGGTCCCGATGCCTCAAGTTGGGTGAGCTTTGCGGGGAAGTCCTCGGTCTCGTTCTAAGGCCGCCATCCTGGCCTTGATGCCCGATGGCTCCAAAGCCACCATGGACCTAAGGCCTGATGCCAGCACCGTCATGGGGGTGTCCTCAACGAGAATGGCCTTGGAGGGACAAGACCAGTCCCTGGACGCCAATGGTGTTCTCTCCCACCGGGGAAGCTTCGAGGGCTGCTCCTGGCCATCGCCCTCGGCCTCACAGCGAGGGGCTTCCCCACGGTCCAGGACTCTTCATTCGAGGGGCATCCCCCTCCTTGAGGGAGCCCTGGCTTGGCACTCCATGTCCTCAAGGCTCTGAAGTGATGTGGTCACCGCACAAGGAGGGAGCCTCTGCAGCGGCCCTCAAGGGCGCTGGCACTGCAGACGACTCCAGGGCTGAGTCGGTCATGAAAAATCGATTCATGCTGCTTCTTGCAGTCTTGGGTTCATCTGCAGGCAGAGACCACACACAAAGGCATCGTGATCCAGCCCAAGGCACCGAAGGCAACAATCATGTGGGTCCGTGTGCAACATATTGTGAGTGCACCAGTCGCACAGCTTGAAGCCACTGACCAAAGCCATAGTGGGGAAGACTGTCCCCACAAGGTCAAACTCCCTAGGCACGGCAAGAAACAGTGCAAAAACCCACGCACTGGGAAAAAAGACCCCCGAAGGGGAAAAAGAAAAAGGAACCTGAAAAAAAACACGACACCGGAGGCAAGTGGAATCAGGAGGGAACTGCTACGCGACTGGAGAAAAGCAAGATAAAAGACAGAAAAAAATCAACTTTTCCAGGGAAGACAGTCACATGTCAGATGGGCTCCGCAGAAAAAAGGAAACTGAGGCAAAATGGCACTCTTAAGCGGGAAGGGGACAACACATGCGTGGTACATCTCCTAAAGTCTTTGAAATCTGGGGTGAGGTTACCTCGAGGGCTCCATCAGCACAGACATCACCCATATGTGAGGACTAACTTCCTGCTTGTTCCCAGAGAATTGTTTTATCATCCCTAACTATTCTAATCACATCCCAGCATCTCCCCCAGCTGCTAAGAAGAAAGTAGATCTTACCTGCTATTTTTCTTTCCTTGAGTCCCTCCAGATGCATGGGTTTATGCTCCTCTAACAGATGGAGATCAAGAACTACTAGTTTGTTGACTTTGCCTCATAAAAGGTCCTATGCAGCCAGCCAGTATTTCCATAACAAAGCTGCTAACACCAACCCCTCCAAACAAGAACAACAAGTAGTTAGCCCAAACGTTCGCTTACTACTTCCATAAGAATTACAAGATTAGTCCCGAGTTTTCTACTGGGCCACCTCCATCTCTCACTCCTCTTCTTCACTCTCAACCTCACATTCCATGGCCACATTGGCCTTGTGATGAAGCGTTCCTTCTACAGTCTCCATCAGATTAGAGCCAGCCGCCCATTCTTCTCCTCCGCTCTAACTACGTTGATTATCTCATTAGTCTTATGTCTAGACTACTGCAACGTGGTCTACGCAGGTCTCCTCCCCCCCATCTATCAGCTCAAATGTTTACAAGCGATCCGAAATACAGCCATCAGATTGCTAGCTCATGCTTCTAAATTCAACCACGCTACTCCCCTGATTTCCTCCCATAGTTTTCAGTGCAATCTTTATGCTGTTGACTCACAGATTTACTCCTCTATACTTGAAATATCTCCAGGAATCCAGGCCCGTATCTACCTGCTTATCCTGCCACTGTCTGAAAATGAACATGGCCAAGATAGAGCTTCTTATCTTTCCCCCAAACTCTATCTCCTCCCTTCTCTCTTTCTGTGGATGACACTCTCATCCTCCCTATTTCCTCTACTCGCAACCTTGGGGTCATCTTTGACTCTTCTTTCTTTGCACACATTCAACAGATAACCAAAATCTGTTGTTTCTTTCTCTATAAAATCAGCAAAATATGTCCCTTCTTTTTTGAAAACACTACCAGGACCCTTTATCCGCTCTCTAGTCACCTCCCATTTAGACTACTGTAACCTGCTTCTTGTTGGCCCTCCCCAGAATCATCTCTCTTCCATTCAAAACTCAGCGGCATGGCTAATCTCCACTAGTGTCGGAATTCCTCTTTTCAAAGTCACTTCACTGGCTACCTATCCATTTCCACACCCAGTTCAAACTTCTCCTACTAGCCTACAAGTGCATTCATTCTGTGGCTCTTTATTCCTCTCCCCTCTTATCTCTCCCTACATCCCTCCTTGGGAACTCTGCTTATCAGGCAAATAACTTTCATATGTGCACCTCTCCCACTGCTAATGCCAGACTTCATTCATTCCACCTTGCTGCACCATATGCCTCGAACAGACTAAGTCAGTACATCAGGCTCCATCTCTGGCCTTATTCAAATCCAGGCTAAATCTCACCTATTTGAGGCTGCTTTTTGGATCCTAACCAGCTTTTTGATCCTAACCAGCTTTTTTTCCTGTTTACCACCCATATGTGTTATAAGCATTCATTCTTAGCTTTGTCTTGATCCCAACAATTTGTTGGGTTTGTCTATCTTGAATAGATTGTAAACTCTATGGAGTAAGGAAGTTCTTGTAGCGCTATTCAAGTGATTTGGTAGTAGTAATAGTAAGAACCCCCCCACCAGGGATGAGTAAGTCAAACATCATCCCAGAGACCAGCAAGCCTATACAGTTGTGGTCAACATTATTGGTACCCTTGCATTTTAGGTATGTTGTGTACAATATCTTGAGAAATAATTAAAAAAATTCCAACTGTATGTCATCATAATATTTTAATAGTATGTTCAAAGATATACAATAAAAAAAGATGTCTGTGCAAATTGCACATAGTAATTTCTGAGAAAAACACAAAATATGACCTGGACAGGATTAATGGCACCCTTCATTAATATCTGACTGCACAACCCTTGGCAGTGATGACAGTCTCCAAACGTTTCTTGTAGCCATCTATAAGTTTCATACATCTGTCTGCTGGTAGTTTCTCCCACTCTTCAACTGCAATTTGTTCCAGCTCATGAATGTTTCCAGGATTCCTTTTACAAATGGCAGATTTCAGCTCTTTCCAAAGGTTCTCGATTGAATTGAAATTAGGACTCACTGCTGGCCAGTTTAACACAGTCCATTTGTTCCTTTTTACCCATTCTTTTATACTTTTAGATGTATGTTTTGGGTCATTGTCCTGCTGGAGGACCCAATGCCTTCAACCCAGACCTAGCTTTCTGACACTAGGTAACACATTTTGCCCCAAAATACCTTAGTAGTCCACTGACTTCATGATTCCTTTAATACATTCTAGGCCTCCAGTTCCTGAGGCAGCAAAACAACCCGACATTATGGAACCTCCACCATATTTAACTGCAGCAAGGGTGTTTTTTTCCTTATAAGCTTCATTTCTTTGCCTAAGAACATAAGATATGCCATACTGGGTCAGACCAAGGTCTATCAAGCCCAGTATCCTGTTTCCAACAGTGGCCAATCTAGGTCATACGTACCTAGCAGTTTCCCCAAAAGACGCAGTTTCCCCAAAAGACACAGTTTCCACAATGCTTGTATTGGGTCAAGCATCAATATCTTGGGTCCCTTCTTAATAATAGTTTATGGACCTTTCCTCCAGGAACTTGTCCAAACCTTTTTTAAACCCAGCTACACTAACAGCCTTTACTACATCCTCCGGTAACAAATTCCAGAGTTTGATTACAAGTTGAGTGAAAAAATATTCTCTCTTATTTGCCTTAAATAGTTTACCCTGTAGCTTCATTGCATGTCCCCTAGTCTTTCTATAGTCTAATAACGTAAACAGTCGATCTACGTTTACCCGTTCCACTCCGTTCATTAATTTATAGACTTCTATCATATCTCCCCTCAGCTGTCTCTTTTCCAGGTTAAAGAGCCCTAACCTTTTTAGCCTTTCTTCATAGGAGTATCCTTCCATCCCCTTTACCATTTTGGTGGCTCTTCTCTGAACCTTTTCTAATATCTCTATATCCTGTTTAAGATACGGCGACCAGAATTGCACACAATATTCAAGATGCGGTCTCACCATGGAACGATATAGAGGCATTATAATATCTTTTGTTTTATTTTCCATTCCTTTCCTTATGATACCTAGCATTCTGTTTGCTCTCTTGGCCGCCGCGCACACTGGGCCGAGGGTTTTAACATGTTATCCACAATGACACCTAAATCTTTTTCCTGGGTGGTGGTTCCTAATGTGGAACCTTGCATCGTGTAACCATAGCTTGGGTTGTTCTTCCCTAGGTGCATAACTTTGCACTTATGTTTATGTTTATGCAATTTCTTAATATACTGCCCAGGCTGAAAGGCATCAGAGCGGTTTACAATCACTATAAGCAGGTACTGGATACAGTCCCTTGTCCCAAAAGGGCTCACAATCTATGTGTACCTGAGGCAACGGAGGGTTAAGTGGCTTGCCCAAGGCCACAAGGAGTGCCTATAGGACTAGAAACCCCAGTCCCTCCGCCCTGAGATTGCTGTCCCCAGGTAGGAATTGAACCCCTGGCCCTCCGGTCTGAGGTACCCTGTCCTAACCACTAGGCCACTCCTCCCTCCTACTTGTCCACATTAAATTTCATCTGCCATTTTGATGCCCAGTCTTCCAATTTATCAAGATCCTCTTGCAATTTTCCACAATCCTCTTGGGTTTTAACAGCTTTAAATAGTTTTGTGTCATCTGCAAATTTGATAACCTCACTCGTTATTCCACTTTCCAGGTCATTTATGAATATGTCAAAAAGCAGCGGACCCAGCACAGATCCCTGGGGTACACCACTATTCACCTTTCTTCATTGGGGAAATTGGCCATTTAGCCCTACCCTCTGCTTTCTATCTTTTAACCAGTTCCTGATCCACAGTAGTACACTGCCTCCTATCCCATGACTCTTTAGTTTTGCCAAAAGTCTCTGATGAGGGGACCTTGTCAAAGGCTTTCTGAAAGTCCAGATACACTATATCAACAGACTCACCTTTGTCCACCTGTTTATTCACACCTTCAAAAAAATGTAACAGATTAGTAAGACAAGATCTTCTTTGTCTAAAGCCATGTTGGCTGTCTCCCATTAGGCCATGACTATCTACATGCTGAGTAATTTTATTCTTTATGATGGTTTCTACCATTTTTCCCGGTTCTGACATCAGGCTCACCGGTCTGTAGTTTCCCGGATCACCCCTGGAACTCTTTTTGTTTGAATATGTTTATTGAACACAGCACACACAACAGCAACAAATCATAACCACAACACAGAATAACCATGCAGTTAAAAAAAACAACAACACAGCTATGCACCAAGTTTTAACAATATTTTACCCCTCCCCCCTATCCCATCCCCCCCCCCCCCGTTCCAGCCACAGGTCGTCCCTAAGGGTAACAGCGTACACAGAACACCACCAGCCACAGTGCCACCCATGTCCCAGTTCGTGCTATACAAAAAAGAGCAATAGAAGTTATGCCACAGCACAGCCCGGAGACAACACCACAGTCCACCAGAGTACCGCCACAGACGTATACAGCCTCTGGAGCCCAGTGACCCCACCCCACCAATATCCAGCAGCTATTCTCGGAGCCCTATGCCCCAGCTCTCCCTGTCCAACCCTAGGATGTAGGGCCACCTTTCAACAAACTACTGTAACACTCCCCCATCCCTCTCGCGGTCACCACACATATGCCTAGGGAACCTAACCCCCTCCCCCCCCAACCCCAAACCCACCCCCCCCATGCCAGACCACACTCCAAAACATCACCCAAGCACATTCAGGATTCGGCTCCTTTCTCGCGATGACAGTGTGTGTAAGTAGGGGCTCCACTCCCCCAAAAACTTATCCATGGCGACTTCCCCATGTTTGGCCCCTTGCTGCTCAAGCAGCAACTACTGATGCACCTCCCTCCTCCATTGACCCAGGGACGGGCCACGGGGGAGTAGCCAATTTAACAAAATCACCCTCCGAGCCACTAAGATAACCTTACCCACCCTTCGCCGCGGACCTCCTCCCAGCACGTCCACCCGTCCGGTCATACCTAACACCAACACCTTGGGGTCCCGTTTAATTGGACAGCCCAAGACCCTGGTAAGCCAGCCCACCAGATCCCTCCAAAATTTGACCACCACTGAGCACTGCCACCACATGTGTCCCAAATCTGCCCGAGCTACACCACATCGGGGGCAGCTCGTGGTAGCACCGCAGCCAGCCCTATACGCCCGACAGGGAGCAAAATGACAGCGCCGCAATATACGGTATTGCAAATCCCTAAAGTCTGCGGTCTTAATTCTCCGGGGGATATCTGCTATCAATTGTACCATATCGGCCCCCCTGAGCTCCACTCCCAAATCATGAGTCCAGGCTGCTGCCAAGACACTCTCATCCGGAACCCCCTTTAGTCGAAGGTATTCCTTGTGCAGGGTGGCCACCCTTGCCCGCTGCCCTCGCCCCGCATACAGCAGTTCCTCAAATTTAGAACAAATCTCTGTACGCAAATACTGCCCATCCAAACTCCGAACAAAACTACGCAACTGCAAATAGGGAAACCAATCCCGAGGGCCCAAACCATATCTATTCCGGAGATCTTGAAATGCCAGAGGCCTGCCCCTGCTCGTCTATGACCTGTTCTAAGGCCACAATCCCTTTCTCCTCCCATCCGCGAAATGCCCCCCCTTGCATCCCAGGCGCAAAAGCCCCATTACCATATAAGGGTAGAAAGGGGGTTATCCCAGGGTTCCAGAAATACAATCGACATAACAGGCGCCAAACCCGCCGCATAACTTTAAAAAGGGGGTGTCCCCCCACCAGGTGGGGCAAATCAGCTGCCGCCGCATGCAATACGCAACGCAGGGCCAGGGGCTTTGCCACCTCCTGTTTATACTCCAAGGGCGTGTAATCCACCAAGGTCGCCAACCAGTCCCGCAAGTTCCGCATCAGGCAAGCGATATTATAACTCCGCAGATCAGGAGCTCCCATTCCCCCACCCCCCAAGGTCTCTGCAACGTCTTAAGACTTAATCGAGGTCTCTTCCCCCTCCAATAGAACAGAGTTAAACATTTCTCCACTTTCGCTAGCTCCCTCTTCGTCAGCAAAATGGGCAAGCTCTGCAACACATATAACCATTTGGGAAAAACAGTCATCCTGTACAAAGCTACTCGTGCTCCCAAAGAGAGCGGGAGATCTCGCCAACCATTCAGGCGCTCCGTGGTCTGGGACAGCAAGACAGCCAGATTAACTGTCTGCAGCTGAGCAACATCCGCTGTTAAATATATCCCCAAATAAGGAAGTGTTGTCCCCGCCCACCGCAGCGGGAAGGCCTCCCAGCACCCCTGAAAGGTCTGCCGTAGGTCCAAAGCCTCAGACTTCTCCAAATTTAATTTGAGACCCGAAAATTTCCCAAAATCCGCCACCAGTCTCAACAAAACAGGTAGGGTCTGCTTAGGGGCCCCCAGGTACACTAGGATGTCATCGGCGAAAGCCGAAATTCTTCCATGCCCACCCGGGCCCCCACCAATCCCTTATGTGTCCTGATTCTCTCTAAAAGAGGTTCCAGAGTTAGAACAAACAAGAGTGGGGACAGAGGACACCCCTGTCGTGTCCCCCTCCAAATCGGGAAGTCTTGCGAAAGAGAACCATTAATCAAAATCTGCCCTCGGGATCCGAATACAGAAGCTGAACCGTATCCAAAAAGAACCCCCCTATCCCCATAGCCTCTAACAATTGATACATGTATGGCCACTCTACACGATCAAACGCTTTCTCAGCGTCAAAACTTATTAATAAAGCCGGCTCCCCTGCCTCAGCAGCCATATATATATTGACAAAATGATCTTACGCAGATTTTTGGTGACATACCTACCTTTCACAAAACCCACCTGATCCTCCTTAACTAGTTGGGGAATGTACTCAGCTAGCCGATTAGCCATAATTTTGGCCAAAAGTTTGATATCCACATTCAAAAGCGAAATAGGCCTATATGACTCGGGTAATAACCCATCTCTACCGGGTTTGGGGATCAGGGTGAGCACTGCACTATTCTTCCCATACAGGAACATCTGGCGCTCGATCAAAGCCGAGTAGTACCGTCGTAGGGGCCCAACCACCCGATCCCCCATTAGCTGATAGAATTCACCCCTATACCTGTCGGGTCCCGGGGCTCGACAGGAACGCAACAGCTTTACGGCCCCCCGAACCTCCGCGTCAGTGAGCGGGGCATTAAGAGTAGCACTCTCCTCGACAGATAAACCAGGCAGGTCTAATGCCGTGAGAAATTTCTCAGCCTGCGCCAAATCTCCAATACCAGCGGCATAAAGTGTCCGATAGTACTCACGAAACTGTTCTTCGATATATGCTTGTCCCGTCTGGATCGTACCCCGGGCGTCCCGCAGGGCCCCTATATTGGTCTGCCCCCGGCTAGTCTTCACCAACCTAGCCAGAAGCCTCCCCGCCCTGCTACCATATTTGTAAAGCTTATATCGATAGTAGAGCAAAGATTGCCGCGCCCGTTCATGCAACATCGCATTCACCTCCTGCTGCAACCTACTAAATTCCAACTTCTTCCCCAACGTCGGTTGCTGCGCTAACCCTCTCCTCGCCTGACACAACTGTTGTTCCAAGAGAATTAGACGGGACGTATAAGCTTTCCTTTGCCGGGCTCCATACTCAATAATTTGCCCTCTCTGGAACCCTTTTTAAAAATTGGTGTTACATTTGCGATCCTCCAATCTTCAGGTATTAGAGATGATTTTAATAATAGTTCACAGATTACTAATAGCAGGTCTGCAATCTCATATTTCAGTTCTTTCAACACCCTTGGATGTATATCATCCGGCCCAGGTGATTTGCTACTCTTCAGTATATATCGCTGGTCTGCATATATTGCTGGTCTGCATTGCCAAAGAGTTGAAGTTTGGTTTCATCTTTCCAAAGAACATTTTCCCAGAGGGATTGTGGTTTCTCAAGGTGGATTTGGGAAAGATCAGGCTTGCCTTCTTATGTCTGTCTTTGAGCAATGGGATCCTCCTTGGCCTTTGTTTAGTGTGCAGCATATGGTGCAGGTTGAAACCACCATTCCAGATTGCTCCAGGTCAGCCTTAAGCTCTTTGGATGTTGTACATGGTGTTTTTCCAACAGTTCGCACTAACCTTCGAAGACGTCTGGATTAATTTTCCTCTTCCCACCACGTCCTGGGAGGTTCTCAAGTTTCATGAGCTGAAAACTTCTTAACATTATGAACGGGTAGACATAGGAATCCTCAGGTCTTTGGAAATGGCCTTGAACCCCCCCTTTGAAGTCTGATGTTTGGGGATAATGGCTTTTCTGACGGTCTCAGGCAGCTATCTTGTCTTCACCATTGTGAAAATGGAACAGGAGTGAATGTGGCCATTTTAAACATTCATTGATTGATTCAAGTCATGTGAGTACTGACAATTGATCACAGGTGTCTCTAATTTTACTACAATGGGAATGTGATTCTTCTGTTCAAACTGATTTGAATTGCTTATAAGGGTGCCAATAATCATGTCCTGGACTGATTGGATTGGAATAGTCTTCTTTAAATATACTACTTTTTTCTGATAAACATCTTTTTTGATCCTTATTTATTTGAATTTGCTGGGATGATTGTGATTGGCTATGGGCTTTATTTTAACCATTGGCTCCTGCATCGTGGTGTCAGATTGTCAATGAGCATGCGCTGGCGTCTTCTGAATCTGAATTGGGAAAGCCACAAAATGCTACTTGCTGCAGTTTCATGAATAGTGTTGATACAGGACATTCAGGTTTCTTTGCCCGAAACGTAGGGCTGTGTCCTTTTCGTTTCAACTGCGAACTGGATGGAAAAAGCAAGTCTAATTCATAACGGGTTTACACGTATATGGACTGCCACAGATAAGTGCTGTTTTTGTGAATGTGTGCAGTTTGTGTGAGCACGTTTAGTTTGGTGATATTTCTGAAGACACTTTACATTTTGAATTGTTGGGAGTATATTATTAAGGGGGATGTAGGGCACACCGTGTTATGGTGTTTTTTACCTACCTTTTATGCTCTTTTTGAGCCTTTAAATTTCTGAGTAAAACGGAAGTTAAGCCACGAGAGGTTGGTTTCTCTATCCTCAAGGCTATCCTTCCAACATCAATTTTGTTAACATAATTTTTTCATTAATATAGTTTCAGCTCACGGCGACAATTTAATATTACTCTATTTTTGTGTTGGATTTTCAATTTATAGAGTGTTAGTTATTTTGGAATTTTGGTTGCACTGGTTGATAACTATTATGGCCACAAATATATTCCTCTCCTAAGGAGAGTTTGACGGAGCCAACTTTCCATGCCAATCAAACTACTTTTGCATTTTCTGAAGCGCAAATTCAGGTATTAGCTCAAAGACCAGCTTTATTTGATGATTCTGATACTTTGTTTCAATCTTCGTCCTTTTCTGATCTTTTGGATTTGAATAAAAAACTTATACGAGTACAACTTCATGAAGCTACAATGATTCAATATTTAAAATCAATGATGAGTCCCCGGGGTTTAAGGGTTCTAAAACCGCCTAAAATGTTTACGGATGATGAAGCTTTTTACCAGAAATGGAACAGTATATTGAACAAATGCAGTATGGATTTGATTGCTCTATTAAGTGAACGGTTGAATACTGAATCACTAAAATTAACGCAGGAAGTTAAGGAATTAGAGGAATCTGTTCGTGCTAAGACTACTAAAGATCGTTTTAAAACACAACGTGAGGAATTGTCCTCCCAATTGGATCAATATCGTGATTACAAGAAATCTGTTAAGATCAAAAAGTTCAATCGTGATAAAAAAAAGACTATGACCTTAACCAGGCATATACTTGGATGAAGAAAAATGTTTCATCTTCAAAGAAGCGGGTCACCTTTGATTCTTTTGAGATTTCATCGGATGATTCAGATCGTAGTGATTTTTCGGATAACACCGCTACTAATCAAAGGAGGGATCAGGTTTTTCATCGAGGCCGATTTCGCGGCCGGGGTCACAATCGGGCTTGGCAACCTGCAGAAGATTTCCAACGTGATCGCATACGGAAACCTCAAGACACCTACCATCACGAATATCTTCAAGGTCCAATGACCAGGAATCGATCCAAACAACAACAGTGAACATTTCATCTACTGTCTTAACGGATGCTCAACAATCTGTGCTTGATTTGGGCCTTTCCTTTGTTCCAGTTACTCATTATGACTCTTTTCGTATGAGAATAGCTTTACATCGTTTTTTCAGAAAGCTCATGGTAACTCATTTTTGTGCCACACATGACATGAGCATGGATGGATCGGTAGTTTTTGCACCTTCAAAGTGGATACCATCGGGGGATCTGGATCCTCTCATTGTTTCATATCAAAAATTGGTTTTGCATGATTTGGCTATTTTGGAAGGTTCTGGCCTTAAATCCAGGTTTCATAATTTAACAACGGAACAATGGACAGCTTTAACTCAGTTACGGGAGAATAAGGATTTAACCATCCGCAGAGCAGATAAAGGTGGTGCTACAGTAATTCAATCATCTTCTCAATATCGGTCACATTTATTGACCCATTTAAGTGATACGGAGCATTATGTTAAGTTGTCTTACAATCCCATGACGGCTTTACAACAGGATATTTTTCAGGTTATGCAAGAAGCTTTAGCACATAACTGGATAACTAAGCGGGAATTCAAGTTTTTGGTTGTATCACATCCGCTTACTCCAATTATATACACTGTACCCAAAGTTCACAAGTCATTATCTATGCCTCCAGGAAGACCTATTCTGTCTTGTCGAGGTTCTATGTTAGAACCCCTTTCCAAATTTTGTGATGTGTTTTTACAACCATGTGCTCAAAGGGTGCCTTCTTTTTTAAAAGATACTACTCATTTCATAACAAAGTTACAGGCCATCACTGATCCGATTGATAATTTCTGGCTAGTGTCACTGGATGTGACAGCCATGTACACTAATATTCATCAAGATCAAGCTTTGGCTGTGATATCTCAGCTACAATTGTCTTTACCTAATAGAATTCCCAGGATGTTTTTTCAACAGTTATTGAATCTGGTGCTTACTAGAAATTATTTTCAATTTGAACAGCAGTTTTATCATCAAATTCAAGGCATCGCCATGGGGGCGACGGTGGCCCCATCGGTGGCGACGTTGTATATGGCTGATTTTGAGTTTTTAAATGTCTATCCTTGCCCATGGTTTCAAGATTTTGTACTATGGGTGAGATTTCTTGATGATATTTTCTTCCTGTGGAAAGGTTCTGAGCCACGTTTACATGATTTTGTTCACTGGTTGAATTCTTTACAATCAAATATTTTATTTATTTATTTATTTAACTATTTATATCCCGCTTTTCACCGGGTCAAAGCGGTGCAACAAGAAAAGGGGGGGGGGGGGTAATCAATTAAAGGAGTAGGGCCATCACCAGGAGGGCAACATTGATGATTTCGGTAAGGATGCACATAGACATGGACAAAGTACATAGTTTTTGATCATAAGTTCTTGATGAGTGGGTTAGGGGATTGGGCAGTTATTTGTGGGAGTTTGTTTCTGTTTTGAGATATTCTTGGAATAGGATGGTTTTTAGCTGTTTTTTGAATGACAAGAGGTTGCTATTGTTCTTGAGGTGGTTCGGTAGAGAATTCCAGAGGGACGGAGCATAAAGTTCAAAGGCTCTGTTGCAGGTCCGTTGTGTGCATTTGGTTCTTTTGTGAGGGATGGTGAGGAAGTTGCTGGAGGTCTGTCTGGTTGTATTGCTGTGGGCTTGACGAGGCAGTAGGGTGCGGAGCTGAGTGCTCTGTGTTTGGTGGATGGCTTTGTGGGTGAGTAGAATAGCTTTGTATTTAATTCTTGCCTCGAGGGGAAGTATGTGTAGGTCCCTCAGAATTGGGGTGATGTGGTCTCATTTCTTTGCATTCTAAATGATTCCTGCTGTGGTGTTCAAGGCAGTTCGGAGGGGGTTGGTCTGTGTGGCGGGCAGTCCATGGTAGATTATGTTGCAGTAGTCCAGATGTGGGAGTGTCATAGCCTGCATTACTGTCCTGAAGTCTTGAGGTTCGAGGAGGGGTCGGAGACGTTGTACAGTTTTAGCTTTGTGGAATATAGTTCCGGTGGTTTTAGTGATTTGTTGCTTGAAGGTTAGAGCTTGGTCAATGATAATGCCCAGATATCTTATTTGTGGCTGTATTTGAATTTGTGTGGTTCCTACGTTGAGGTGTGTAGGTGGCTTGAAGTCCGGGTCCTTTGTTGCTATGAGAGCTTCGGTTTTCTTTATGTTAATGGACAGGTTGTTTTCTTGTAGCCAGTTGGATACATCGGTGAAGCATGCTGATAGATGTTCATTTGTTGGGTTTGAGGTTGTAATTGGGGCATAGAGCATTATGTCATCAGCATATATGTGGAAGTTGATGTTGTGGGCACATATGACTGAGCAGAGTGGTCGGAGGTAGATGTTGAAGATATATCCTTTACTATGCACCATCATTTTTTACAGTTAGAATTTTTGGATGTATTAGTTCAGAAATGTGAGCATGGGCTTCATACTACTTTATTTCGAAAGTCCATACAACGAAACACATTGTTAAAGTATTCTAGTTTTCATCCCATGTCTCTGAAGAGGGGCCTTCCATTTGGTCAATTTTTACGGTTGCGTCAAATTTGCTCTAATTTTCAGGATTTTCTTGATCAAGCACAAGAATTATCTCAACGTTTAGCACAGCGAGGCTATCCCAGCGGAGTAATTAGAAAAGCTTTTTTGAGTGCAAAATATACACATCGAGAATGACTTTTTTCTTCTGAGGGTCAGGAGCATTCCAATCGTGCAAGGTCTGTTTCTTCATTGGATACATTGGTAGGTGTATTACCATACATGTCACATTCGGACAAGATTAAAAAGATTCTTATCAAACACTGGCATATTTTACAGTTATATTTTTGTTTTCAACGCAAATTACAGATTGCTTACACTCAGGGTCCTAACCTCCGAGATTTCATTGGTGTCACTTCTTCCCCTTTGGATAGATCATGTTGTGAACAACATGTTGACTTGGGTCATTTTCCTTGCAATAACTGTGGATATTGTAATCAAACTATTGCTGGCAGAAATTGGAAAATCCCTAATTCTCAGGTTGAACATAGAGCCCATTGGCACACCACTTGTGCCACATCTTACGTGATGTATGTTTTGGTTTGTACTTGTAACCTCCTCTATGTCGGGCGGACAATTCGCCCAATTCAAATCAGATTGAGTGAACATGCATCAAGAATACGGACCAAGACCACGTCTGCTCCTATTGTCCAACATTGTTTGGATCATCAGCATAATTTTGCAGACTTTGTTTGGCGAGTCCTTGATTATGTACCACGGAATCCAAGAGGGGGTAATCAAGAACAACGTCTCCAGTTTTTGGAACAGTCGTGGATATTTCGATTGTGATAGTAGAACCTTTAGAGCTCAACAAAGAATTGGATTGGAATAGTCTTCTTTAAGTATACTACTTTTTTCTGATAAACATCTTTTTTGATCCTTATTTATTTGAATTTGCTGGGATGATTGTGATTGGCTATGGGCTTTATTTTAACCATTGGCTCCTGCATCGTGGTGTCAGATCGTCAATGAGCATGCACTGGCGTCTTCTGAATCTGAATTGGGAAAGCCACGAAATGCTACTTGCTGCAGTTTCATGAATAGTGTTGATACAGGGCATTCAGGTTTCTTTGCCCGAAACGCAGTGCTGTGTCCTTTTCGTTTCAACTGCGGACTGGATGGAAAAAGCAAGTCTAATTCATAACGGGTTTACACGTATATGGACTGCCACAGATAAGTGCTGTTTTTGTGAACGTGTGCAGTTTGTGTGAGCACATTTAGTTTGGTGATATTTCTGAAGACACTTTACATTTTGAATTGTTGGGAGTATATTATCAAGGGGGATGTAGGGCACACCGTGTTATGGTGTTTTTTACCTACCTTTTATGATCTTTTTGAGCCTTTAAATTTCTGAGTAAAACGGAAGTTAAGCCACGAGAGGTTGGTTTCTCTATCATCAAGGCTATCCTTCCAACATCAATTTTGTTATTAACATAATTTTTTCATTAATATAGTTTCAGCTCACGGCGACAATTTAATATTACTCTATTTTTGTGTTGAATAATCATGTCCTGGCAATGTCCCAGTTTTTATAATATTTCTTACTATTTCCTTTTTTAATTGGTCTTGTTTTATTTGATTCTTTTATTTGTCTAAACAGTTTGCATATATACTGTAGTCCCGAGCCATTTCACTGGCCACTTTTTTTTTTTTTGAGATATTGGACATTAAGAGGTTGAACTGCAAGGATGCCAATGATGTTGACCACAATTTCCACAAAAAAACAGCTGCCACAAAAAAGTGAGATACTTTGAGCCCTTCAGCTGTGGGAGTGTTTTCTTTTTGAGTCAGTATCGTCCAAACATTTGATTGCGTGTCTCTATAAGGCTATTGCAGTGGACTTGGTGGAGACAGCATCACCGTCTTCATCGTGCCAGGCTTGGGGCAGGTTGCTCCCAGACCAGTCCAAAGTCACATGGAGGAAATTTGGAACTACACCCATTCCTGCTCAATCTCCCTGACTTTAATGAATACCCAGATATGGATTTTATTCTGCATGTACATCATGCCTCTTCTGCCGCTGTTTAAGTGGGGGTGCAGTAATGATAGCTGCTGGCGTGCGTGTGGGGACCAGGAACATTTTGAATATTTATGGTGGGATTGTCCGAAACTGTGGGGGTTTTGGGCAGAGGTTTGATCCCATATGCAAGCAATTGCAGGGGTCTGTCCACCATTTGAGCTTACAGTGTTTGTGTTAGGCCTCTGGCTGGCAGAGGATTGGGACAAATCTGTGGCCTGCTGGTGAGTGGTTTACTACTAGCCGCTTGTAGTGTGATCGCATGCTTTTGGAAATGAGCATACCCCCCCAACGGTTACAGAATGGTCTCCAAAACGTGCAATATCTACTGTATGGAGAAACTCACCTGGGAGGTGCGAGGGAAATTGCAGGCTGTGCATGAGGTGTGATCTAGATTTGTGGAGTACAAAGGCTTTTTAGATGAATAAAGGAGTGTTCAACTCCTGACTGGAGGCTCTCATGCGCTGCACTCGACCAGCAGATGGGAATCCACTGACCCTTGGCTTGCTTAGCTTGATGAGCTTGCTGAGTCTTCAGGGAGGTTGACAGTAAGCAGAGGGAAGAGCTATTGAGCAGGTACAAGGACAGTAGGCAGAGGGAAGGAAGGGGAGGGTTAGAACAAGGGGGAGCAGGGTCTGCTGGGGAGCCAGCCCTGCAAATGTGTGGATATGGGGGTCATATGGACTTTTGATGGGTTTGGGGGAGAGGGGAGGGAAGGGGGAGGGTCTTGGCAGCGGACTTGGTGGTTGAGCATGTATCTGTGACTGAATGATTGCTGTGCTGTTCGCTGGGCTTCTCCAGCAACAAGTAGGACGTCAGTCCTCACATATGGGTGATATCAAACGCCGACGGAGCCAGTGCAGAAGCATCTCCCCAGCTTTCAAAGAAAGCCTTTGGGAGATGCACCACGTATGCATGGTACGCTTCCTGCCTAAGGATGCCATCTTACCTCAGTCTCCTTTTTTCCACGGAGCCCATCAGACGTTGTCCAGTTTCCCCCAGAAAATAATCTGATTTTTGTTGTTAAGCTTTGTCCAGTTTGCGTACTGGTTCCCTCCGCCCCGAACCAGCTCACTTCTGCGTCGCTCCTTGGGTTCGTCCATTTATTTTTCTCATTTTTTCATCAAGGTGTCCTTCGACTGGCGTTCCTGCCCTTTTTCAGCTGAAGGCTTCAGACTCCTGCCAGGAGGCGGGGACCTCCCCTTTTTCTGATGGATTCCAATGGCTTCAGAAAGTGTGACTGATGTGGCAAAATGATGTCACTCACTGACCCACAAGACTGTTGTCTTCGATGCCTTGGCCTGGAGCATAACGACTCCGATTTCTGCAGGATCTCAAAGGCCTTAAAGAATCACCATCAGCAGCAGGAAAAATTTTTTCAGAAGTCCGACTCTGTGCTGGAGTGTCCGGTGACACCACGCTTCAGAGCCCCCTACAATACCTCAGTGCCCCATGAAGCCAGAGCCTCTTCGGAGTCCCACAGCCGCGATTCTTCCAAGTGGAAATCCCTGGAGGTGGAGCAGAAGAAGAAGAAATCCTTGAAGACCACCTGGGGGGATGGATCTGGGAAGAAGGGGAAATCCCACCCCAGGACCCATAGTCCGAGAAGTCGGGGCAGAAGTGGCTTTCCAAGCTGCCCCATAAGGAGTCGTTGGCATCTACCGACTGGCCTCAGATCTCCAAAGTCATTCTCATCGAGGTCTCCCCCTCGACAGTACCAACGCTGAGCTCGAAGTCCTTGGTGCCTGCATCGAAGGCTGCAGAGCCAACTGGTATGGAGACCAGAATGGCAGCCCTAGAGAGCAGTATAGCTGCCCTAGTGGCCATGCAGCAGGTGTTCATGTCTGGCTCATCCACACCAATGACGGGACTCTCGACATTGAGGGCCTTGAACATCGAGCCGGTTCTAAAGCGCCACCAGCCTCGAGAGTCTCCCCGGAACTGGACGAGGTCCCAGTCTCGTTCCTCGGGACACCGGTCCTCCCCAGTGAGCACCTGCAGCTCAGACTGCAGATCCTTCAGAAATCGCGGACCACCTGGAGCGACCCTCGATCAAGGAGACCATGTGGCATCGGACTCATATTAGACTTCGAGTCCGAATGGGAGACCGAGGACGAAGAGTCCCCGGACACAAGGCAACACCAAAACATTCCGTCGGACCCATCTCCCCTGATGACCCGGTGCCGTTCCCCACCCAAGGTCGTCACTTTCCTTGATTTTGTGCAGGACATGGCCAAGGCTCTCACTATCGAGACAGAGGCTGAGGAGGATCCATGCACCGAGGAACTGGAAATACTCCAATACAAGGCACCTCTGAAGGAAACCCTTACAGTCCCAGCGCCCCCGAACGCCGCCACCTCTGAATGAAGAAAACACCGGCGTCAGTACCAATCATTAGCAGGCACTTTGACACCATGTACTGGGTATGCTGAAACCCTGGGTTCCAAAAGACCCAGCTTCCCCACAACTCTATGGTTGTGAAGTTGACCATGCGCTGGCTCAAAAGCCAAAAAACTCATTTGTCGGTCCCACCCGGCAGGGAGACCCGAACCCTTGATGCCCTCAGCCACAAAGCTTTTCAGGGCTCGATGCTAACGTGCCGGATCCAGTCCTACCAGCTCTATATTGGCATGTACCTGAAAGAACTGTCAAAGGAGCTCAGTGGATTCTCGGCAGGCTTCAATGGTGAACACCTACAGAGGTTTAAGACCCTGACCTCAGCAGTAAAAGAATACTTGAAGTTTTTATCCCGAGCAATCTACGATGGCTTCAAGTCATCGGCCAGGGTGGCTGCTTCAGGCATCGGGACACGACACCAAGCATGGCTGCAGTCATCCAACCTGGAATAGTGGGTGCAGGACAAACTGATTGATGTCCCTGGCATAGGAGAGAACCTATTCAGGAAACCCATGGTGGATAAGGCAGCATAGATAGAGACAGAGTTCATGACAAGGACTAGGCTCTCAAAGAAGACCTCAGTGCAGCCCAGGAAGAAAGCCCCGGGGAAAAAGCCCTTCTTCCTGAGGGAGAAAGGGGGCTTTTAGTGGTACACCGCACTTCCAGGCCTTCCCAGCCCCTCAATAGGACCAGCAACAAAAAGGCCAGGGACATGGTCCCAGAAAACAAAAGACCTCGAAGTCCCAGGCGCTAGCTCCAGCCCAGCCTGGGGGAGCTTTTGACTCCCTGGGTGTGACCTCCTCCCCCCCCCAGGAGGTCCCCTGCTGCCCACAGGGGGGCAGCATAGCCCTGTTTGCCCACAGATAGACAGCCATCTGTGGGCAAACAGCCATCACCACTGACACCTGGGTGCTACAGTGGTCAGGGAGGGCTGCCTCCTTCACCTACAGTGGGCACCACTCCCACCAGACCTCTCCTTCACCAGACCCTGTTTCTCACCGAGCTAGCAGGCCTAATCCAGGACAAGGCAGTGGTGCCGGTCCCGAAACATCTCTGGAGAACAGGTTTTTACTCCTGGTATTTCCTCATCCCCAAGAGGACAGGGGGCCTCAGGCCCATCCTGGACCTGGGGAGAGCTCAACAGGTTTCTGATCTGGGAAAAGTTCAAGATGCTCTCCCTTGGAACACTGCTGCCATTCCTCCAGCAGGGAGATTGGCTCTGTTCCTTAGACCTAAAGGATGCCTACACACACATCCTAATCCATCCCAGCCACAGAAACTACCTCCTGTTCATGGTGGGGGGACAGCACTACCAATACAGGGTGTTTTTCCTTTTGGTCTGGCCTTGTCACCAAGGGCCTTCACAAAATGCCTCGTGGGGGTCGCAGTTCACATCTGGTTTCAAGGGGCCTTTGTCTTCCCTTACCTGGATGACTAGCTCATAAAAGGGGACACGGTTACAGAGGCACAATGTGCCACAAGGCACACAATAAATGCCCTGCAACACCTGGGGCTCGTCAAACTACCCCAAGTCCGACCTCACTCCAGGCCAGTGCCTAGAGTTCATCGGGGGTGCAACTACTTTCCAGGCGAGGTCAGTTCACCTCAGGGAGTTGGCCACAGAGGTACATAGATTTTTTTATTTTTTATTTTTATTTACATTCTCTTATATACCGCACTATTCTGCATCAGTGCGGTTTACATTGAACAAACTGAAATTACATTGAACAGGGCATTATAACTTGGAGATAACTATTTTACAGGGAACATGGGCTATAGATGCCGGACACTACCTGCCTGGCTTCTACTTCGCCTCTTGGGACACATGGCCTCCATAGTGCACGCGACCCCATATGCCCGCCTGCACATGAGAGCAGCCCAGTGGTGCCTCCGCTCTCAGTGGACACAAGTCACAGGCAGGCTCAGGGATAGTCAAAGTGACCAGTCAGCTGGTGGACTCTCTCAGATGGTGGCAGATCCCACATCAACTTCAGGCAGGAATGCCCTTCCAGGCACTCACCCACAGAGGGTCCACACCACGGATGCCTCCCTATTGGTCTGGGGAGCGCATTGTGAGGGCCTCCAGATGCAAGGCTGCTGGTCCCAGGAGGAATCCCAGCTGCAAATCAACCTGCTGGAGCTCCGGGAAATATTCCTGGCTCTCTGAGCCTTCCACTGCCAGCTACAGCATCTCCCGGTGCTGATCCAGGCAGACAACCAGGTCACAATGTTCTATGTGAAAAAAGGGGGAAGAGGGTCGTACCCCCTCTGCCAGGGGGCAGTCGCCCTCTGCGCCTATGCGGCACGCAGGGTTATGCTCCTAACAGGAGTTTACCTCCTGGGTCAGGACAATGCCCTGACGGACAAACTGAGCAGAGTCCTCCACCCGCAAGAGTGGTGCCTGGATCCAGTAGTAGCCTCCCGGCTGTTCCACCTCTGGGGCATCCCCTCGATGGACCTGTTCGCCAGTCTGGATAACACGCAGTTGCCCCAATTCTGCTCCCACCAGCCGCACCCTTTCTGAGTGGCAGCGGATGTGTTCTTCATCCCGTGGATGGAAGGCCTCTGTACGCCTTCCCACCGACACTGCTGGTCACCAAGACCCTATTCAAAGTTCAGCGTGATAGAGCATCACTAATACTGATAGCTCCTCGGTGGCCTAGGCAGCCCTGGTTCCCACTCCTTCTCTATCAGCGGCGGCAGCACTAATTACCCTGGGCAGAGCCCCAGGGCTACTTTCACAGGAGCAGGGTTCTCTCCTACACCCCAACCTGGGGTCCCTCTCACTCACGGCTTGGCTGCTGAAACGGTAGTGTTAGCTCCCTTCAATCTTCCATGGGACGTGGCGGAGGTTCTTCTGGCCTCAAACAAGGCCTCTACAAGAAGGGTGTATGCCTTCAAGAGGCACTGGTTCTCAGTGTGGTACACAGAAAGACAGGCAAACCCGTTTTCCTGCTCGGTACAATCAGTTCTCCAGTACCTCTCCACCTGTCGCAGGTGGGACTAAAGAACAATTTGGTCAGAGTACACTTGAGTGCCATCGTAGCGCACCACCATCCCATTGAGGGAACATCCCTCTCGGTGCAACCCCTTGTGTCCCAATTCCTGCAGGGTCTCATGTCATCTAAATCCCCAATCCACCTCCAGCAACAGAGTGGGATCTAAATGTGGTGCTCTCACAGCTCACGAAGGTGAAATTTTACTTACCATTAATTTCCTTTCCTAGAATCCTGCTAGACCAGTCCAGACTAGTGGGTCGTGTCCCCCTGCCAGCAGATGGTGAGACAGAGAAATGACAGAAGCTTTGAGACCTCCCTCTTGGTATATAATCTCCTACCCCTAGGGGTCAGCTTCAGTATAACCCTGGCAAGTACCAGGACTACAGAACAGTTCAAACAGATCAAGATTAAACATACCAGACCAAAAACAATTGGAACGTAATACAACAATGAGCCTCCGGAACATGGAGACAGTTCAATATGCACAATGAACATTGTCAAGGCGCCGTCCTATGACATAACACTTCTTGAAGGTGGCAAGCATAGACACAGACAGCTCAGGGGAGGTTCCTAGACTGGTCTAGCAGGATTCCAGGAAAGGAAATTAATGGTAAGTAAAATTTCATCTTCTAACCCATCTTGCTAGACCAGACCAGAATAGTGGGAAGTACCCAAGCTACCCCACCGTAGGGCGGGAAAACACAGCTGCAGCAAGAACAGTGGCTCCGAAGTGAGCTGTTTCCCTGGCTTGAATGTCCAAGAGATAATGATGAGCAAAATTAGACAGGGATGACCATGTTGCTGCCCTGCAAATATTGAGTGGGTGCACCCGCGATCTCTCGGCCCAAGACATAGCCTGAGCCTCAGTGGAATGAGCTCAGAGCCCAAGAGAAACAAGCTTATTCTTCAGGATATAAACTGACTCAATTGCCTGTTTAACCCAGCGTGCTATGGTTGCCTTGGAGGCAGCAGCACCCTTCTTGGACCCGGAGTGTAACACAAAGAGGTGATCCGGAAGATGAAAGGAATTGGTCTCTTTGAGATAGCGACGTAAGACCCTGCCAACATCCAGAAGGTGCAGAGTCGGAGCATGGCCAGAATGCTTATCCCGCCAGAAAGTGGCCAGCGACACCGACTGGTTGATGTGGAACTCTGAAAGCACCTTTGACAAAAACGCTGGTACTGGATGAACAGTAACGCCTTCCGCCGAAAAGGATAGAAATGGGTCCCTGCAAAAGAGAGCTTGCAGTTCTGATATATGCCAGGCCAACATAACCACTACCAAGAGTACAGTCTTGAGCATGAGATCTTTAAAGGATGCGCCCCGGAGCGGTTCGAATGGTGCACGAGTGAGGGCGTGGAGCACCAAGGATAGGTCTCAATTGGATACCAATGGATGGGACAGGTGGCCAGAGGGAGCGGACTCCCCTGAAAAACCTGGATATGTCTGCATGAAAGGCAAGAGAACGCCCCTGTATCGGACCCCAAAAACAGGTCAGGGTAGCGATCTGCACTTTCAAGGAATTAAGGGCAAGGCCCCGGTCAAACCCCTCTTGAAGAAAAGATAGTATGCTGGGCACCTGCACTTTCCACGAAGAGACAGAGTGGCGCAAGCATCACAAGGAAAAGAGGTGCCAAACTTGGGCATAAGCTCAGGAGGTGGAGGATCTCAACGCCTGAAGCAAGGTGGCGACTACCGACGGCGAATAACCCTTGTGCTCTAAGCGATGCCGCTCAAGAGCCAAGTCGTAAGCAAGTAGGGAGCGAGGTCATCCATGAGGATAGGCCCTTGTTGCAGGAGACCCTGTTACGTTCCGAGTGGCATTGGTGACTCACACAACAGGCACACTAGGTTGGCATACCAGGGCCAAATGTGGCCAGTCCGGCGCTACCAGGACTACTCGGCCCACATGTGCCTCAATGTGGTGCAGAACATGGCCGATTAGTGGCCACGGAGGAAAGATATACAGTAGGTGGGCTTGGGGCCAAGGTTAGGCCAGGGCATCCAGCCCTCGAGAACATGGGTCCTTCCTCCGACTGAAGAAGCCCGGTGTCTTGGCATTGGCGGCCACAGCCATGAGATCAAGGACAGGAGAGCCCCACCAGCACACTAAAGATGTGTAGGCCCATGGTGCTAGTTCCCACTCGCCAGAATCCAATGTGTGCTGACTGAGGAAGTCCACCTGAATGTTCTCTATGCCCGCAATATGCTGTGCTGAGAGTGCTTGGAGATGGTGTTCTGTCCAGGGGAAAAGACGATGCATCTCCCTAGCTGCCAGTTGAGATATGCCACTGCTGTCTAATTGTCGGAGAGGACATGCACCACCAGATAGCGAAGCAGGGTGTTAAAGGAGAGAAGAGCCAGGTGGACAGCCCGCGCTTCGAGCCGATTGATTGTCCAGGTGGACTCGCGGGCTGACCAAGACCCCTGCACTGTGTGCTCCCCAGCTGGCCAGGCTGGCATCTATCATCAGAATGATCCACTGTGGAATGGACAAAGGGGGACGCTCTTCAACAGATTCTGTGGGCACAGCCACCAACAGAGGCTGCCGCGAACTGAGGACTGCAGGGTAAGCCAAGCCAGATATTCCTGGGTGGCTGGAGACCATCGGGACAGTAAAGCACGTTGCAAGGGGCGCAAATGTGCAAGATCATATAACTCCTATTCTGAAACAGCTACACTGGCTCCCCATACAGGCCAGAATCACCTTCAAAATTTTGCTGATTACTTTCAAATCCATCAATGGGCTAACTTCTGCTTCAATAGCAGAGCTTTTACAAAATACACCCTCCAACAGGTCCAGAAGATCGGCAGCGATCAACACATTAGTAGTCCCAAAAGAAATAACCTAATGCACCCAAGCAACAGTTAACAGAGCCTTCAAACTATGTGCTCCGAGATGCTGGAATTCTCTACCACCCAACTTATGTGCAATCCCTGACCTGGTCCAATTCAGGAAGGCAGTAAAACACTATCTATTCCTCTTGTACTACCAGGTAGACGAAGATATACTAGTTTCACCTGCAGTCTAGTCTAGAGAGTACAACAAATTAGACCCTACAAAACATTCATGAGCACTGTCAGTGTAATACGATTTTCGTGAAATTCAGGTGTAAATAGTTCCCCCAAGTTATCTAAGTTTGATTTCCTGTTTCCTGTAAGCACAGTTCATTATATGCAACGTGTATGTTTTATGTTCCATGTAAACCGCACTGATGTTGAATAGCGCAGTATATAAGAAAATGTAAGTAAGTAAATAAATAAATAAATGTGCGCTTGTGCCCAGGTAACCACATCGAGGGTGGCTGCCATGGTGCCGAGACTCTGAAGATAGTCCCAGGCTGTTGGTGAGCGGAGGCGTTGAAATGCACGAAGCTGATGCAGAGCTTCTGGAACCGGTCGTGGTTAAGGAGAACACGGCCTGCAACTGTATCAAAGTGAGCCCCCAAGAAATCTAGGGCCTGCGTTGGCTGAAGATGACTTTTGGCCTTGTTGACCACCCAGACGAGCTGGGTCAGGAAACTTGACGACCTGCTCCACGGCTGACCGTGCCTCCTTTTAGGATTTCACCCAGATGAGCCAATCGTCTAGGTATGGATGGACGCCGATGCCCTTACACCACAGTGCAGCCGCCACAACAACCATGACCTTGGAGAAGGTCCAGGGGGCCGTGGCTAGGCCAAAGGGCAGAGCCCGGAACTGATGTTTGCCAAGAACCATAAATCGCAGATACCTCTGGTGCTCCCTGCATATGGGAATGTGGAAGTACGCTTCTGCAAGATACAAAGAGGTGAGAAACCTGCCGGGGCGCACGGCCTGGATGACAGGCCAGAGAATCTCAATGCAGAACCGCTGCACTTGCAGACAGCGATTGATCCCTTTGAGATCCAGGATGGGGTGGAAGGAACCGTCCTTCTTGGGCACCACAAAGTAAATGGAATAGTGACCGGTGCCCCTTTCAGTCGGAACCACCATGCAGATAGCCTGGAGGTTGAGAAAACGCTGTAGGATAAGGTGCACAGCCGCCTTCTTGGCGGGTGATCCGCATGGGGAAATGAGGAAGGTATTTGGAATGGATGCTGTGAGATCTAGAGCGTAGCCTCTCGACTACATCGAGCACCCATTTCTCTGACATTATTTGGGTCCATTCACGGAAGAAACATCCCAGATGGCCGCCTATGGATTGTACCCCAGAATGGATCCCCAAGCCTGTCAACTGGAGGGATGGAAGGCACCAGAGAATTTGGCAGCAGTGGGGTAATTATCCCTTGTCTGTCTGACCCCACGAAAAGGACTGCTCTCTGGAGCCAAGCTTGTAAAAGGAAAGTCCGGGCTTCCCAGGCCGATACCTGCGTGCGTCTCTAAAGTGCCTCTTGTAACCTGATGAGGTGGCGGCCGTAGCGGTAGGCCGCTAAGAGGTAGGTCTCAGCTGGTCCTCCAGTAAATGTTGAGGCCTGACTTTACCCAGATCCTTAACAAGCTTCTTGAGGTCTTTACCAAAGAGGAATCTACCCTTAAAGGGAAGTTTGGCGAGACAAAACTTGGAGGCTGCATCCACGTTCCAATGTTGAAGCCAGAGCCAATGGTGTGCAACGGTACCTGCTGCAAAAGGGTGTGCTGCAAGACGCAGGAGATCATACAAGGCGTCCACTATAAAGGCAGTGACCGATTCCAGGTGAGGCAATGCCTGATTATCCAGACGCAGCTGGAGCTAATGTAGCAATGCTCGTGCTGTGAGACACCCCCCCGTAGGCCGCTGTTTGTAAGACCAACGAAGAGGAAGAAAAAGAAGTCTTCAGGATACCCTCTACCTTCCAGTCAACCAGATCTCTAAGGGCGGTCCCACCCTTGACTGGAATGGTAGTGTGCTTGGTGATGGCTGTCACGAGCGCATCCACCCTGGGAAAGCGCAGTCATCCCTCCAGATTCTCTTGGGACCATATCTTGCAACCCATCTGTAAAATTTTTAAACGCCATAAGATAAATTATCACATATATGCGGACGATATCATGTTATACTCACCTTTTGATGTGTCCAACCCTGACTACAATAATATATATCAATGCCTATCAGAAGTAGAATTATGGCTGAAATCAATGAACATGAACATTAACTATAAGAAAACAGAAGCAATATTTATAACAAGAAACATGATCTTTACCCCACCGTCTGAAATCAATACCGGAAAGACTCTCATACCAGTTAAAAATGAGATTAAATATTTAGGAATCACACTCGACAGGACTCTCACCCTTTCACAACATATAAAACAGACTGTGAAAATCATATACTTTAAGTTAAGAACTATCCAGCAGTTGCAACCGTTAATCGATAGCTCCTACTTCAGATCAGTAGTCCAAACCCTAATAACGCCCCATCTAGATTACTGCAATGGCATTCTTCAAGGAACCACTAAAAAAAACCTACATTCTTTACAATTAGCGCAAAATGTCACAGCAAGAATCATTTTCAAAGCGAAAATATCTGACCATATATCTCCTATTCTCTACTCCCTACACTGGCTTCCTGTGTCTTGTAGAATTATATATAAAATCTTAGTTACCACGTTCAAGATTTTTAATAAAATAGCACTGTCCTTTCTGTCCACGCTCATCAATGTCTCACATGAAAACAGATTAAGAAGAAGAGCAAACTTACACATGCTACTAGTCCCGGATTCTTTTCGAAAAACAAATCGGAAGACAAGTAATTCTGCTTTTTCATTCTTCACACCAACGCTGTGGAACAATCTTCCAATCGAGCTCAGAGAAATCAAAGACCTCCAACTATTTAGAAAGGAATTAAAAACTCACCTATTCACTTTGCACTATCACAACCTCCAACACGATAATGTTCAGATTCCGCAGTTTAACTCTGAACAAAAACCATACTTTGGCCCTACCTAGATTTAATCCTTCAGCGCACAGCCATAATCCATCTTGAGCAGCTAACTGAATTCAGTCGATATTTCCATATGTAAATAATCACATTTAACTCTCAATGTATATAGTTCTAGGTTACGGCACGCTTTTTAGCTACTTTTCTAATTTTATTCTGATGCTCATTTATGGGTTAAATGTTAAAAGAATGTTCTGCAATTGTTATATGTAAAATAATAGTTTTCTATTATTAAGTTTTTAATGTTCATTGTAAACCGCCACTGATCTCTGGAAGAAGCGGTATAGAAAAATGTTTAAATAAATGAATATAAATACATCCCAAGCGTTGCACCGAATGCAGGGACACATCTGGGTTGTCCCATTCCAAGGTGACCATCTGTTGAAGCTCCGTTGGGAAGGGAAAAGCCTTTGCTGGCTTCTTGATACCAATGATTATGGGATCTGCCTGAGGTTTAGCTGGATCTGACAGCGACAGCGCCTCCGATAGATCTAGGGCCTCTGCAATCTGGGCAATGAGAGCCGGCAGTTCCTTGCTGCAGAAGAGCTGGACATCTTGGCCTTCATCCTGTGTCTCCTGCACCTCCTGCAGGTCCTCTGGAGGCAAAGGTTCCCCAGTCCTCTCTGTCCAACCCTGAGCCAGGGGAAAATTCATCAGAATGGTACTCATCATCCTCTGCAGCATCATCCTCTGAGAGAACGGCAGGAACATCAGCAGAACTGAGCCGATCCTGCTTTTGCAGAGGCGGTGGTGCAGGTAATGACCCTGCATGGGAACCTGTGCACCACGCATCCCAGGCTTGATTGAACAGGGTCAGGAACTGCTGGTCTGCAGTGAGGGCATCTGGCTGGATCTGTGACGCTGGACGTTGAGGCAGCGATGGTAGTGAGCAGTGCTTAGGCAGGAGGAGCAGAGGAAGGCTTTCAACTAGCGCACTGTGCCGGCGAGAGACCCCCCCCCCCAAGAGGCAAGCTGGAAGGTGAAGCTGGTGGAACTACGGGTGATAAGGTCATGCTGGTAGATGGGCCTCCCCGGATGTACCCCACATGTAGTACATAGGCTATTAACTAAAACCCTGCATTTTTTACCGTATGCCACACACCTCTGAAGGGTAGCAGGCATGGCTGCAGGAGCATTGAGGAGAACTGTTATAGGAGGTGACTTCCTCGGCGAGAAACACTGCAGAAGGAGATTTCCCCTGCACAAAATGGCCGCCGGAGTACCTAGTGTTCTGGCGGGAACCGCAGGAGCGTTGCAGAAGGCGTCTTCCCGTACTTAAGATGGCCGCTGATAAGGTGCCTTGTTTTGGCGGGAAGCATGGGCCTGAAATACTGGCGGTGAGCGACAGGGACAGTAACTGCTATAATCCCCTGCAGACTTGACGCACGGAGGAAAGGAGAGAGCCCCAAGTTAAAATGGAGGGAGCCTCTAGAGCTGCGACGGTATCGCCGAAGCAGACCGGGGGAGGGGGGGAAGGAACTCACTGCCCTGAGATGCCGCTGTTGCAAGCCGGTGAAGAAGAAAAATTATTTTTTGAGCTGCAGGCAGTCTGCGATGCCGGAGCTTCAAAGGTAGAAGGGCAAGAACAGTTTCCTCTTTTTTTTTTAAGACTTTAAGGTGGTAGATCAGCCTTGACCTGAATTGGAAGCATGGAAGGCTACACTATTCCTCGTGAATAGGAGCCCTTCCTGGAATGGCCTAAAAGGCACTAGGAGCCCCCGGATAATGAACCACAATGTGCTTAAAAGTCCAGAAAAGCTGCTCCAAGAGAATCCTTAGAATCCGGAAGGAGCGGAGAAATTTATGAAGCTGACCCCTACGGATAGGAGATTATATAACAAGGGGGAGGTCTCAAAGCTTCTGTCTCTCCATCTGCTGGCAGGGGGACATGACCCATTAGTATAGACTGGTCTAGTAGGATTCCAAGAAAGGAAATTTAATGGTAAGTAAAATTTCACCTTCATGAGCTGTGAGAGCACCATATTTAGATCCTGGCGACCTGCCACCTGTGGTACCTTTCCTGGAAGGTCATATTTCTTGTAGCACTCACATCAGCTCACAGAGTCAGTGAACTCCAGGCTCTGATGGCAGTTCCCCCTACATGAGGTTCTACAAGAATAGGGTGGTGCACACATCCCAAGTTTCTGCCGAAGGTGATGTTTCCTTTCCACCTCAACCAGGAGATGGTACTACCCACCTTCTTTCTGAGGCCTCACACCAGTAGGGAGGAGACCATACTCCATACTTTGGATTGTAAAATGGCCGTGTCCTCCTATCTGCAAAAGACTCAAGGTCACCACAAAGCACCTCAGCTTTTCGTATCCTATGACCCTGGCATCTGGGGCTCCCAGTGACTAAGCGAACTCTGTCCGTTTGGGTGGCGAACTGCATTACCCTTGCCTATGAGCAGGTGGCGATTTCACGGGACTAGGTGGTCATGGCGCACCGAGTCAGGGCCATGGCTACTTCTGTGGCAAATCTACGTTCCATCCCCATGACGGAGATCTGTCGGTCCGCCACCTGGTCTTTGATCCAGACTTTTGCAGCTCACTACTGCCTGAAGAGGCGATCCCGACGGGACAGCACCTTCGGCCAGGCCATACCCCATAATCTCTTTGGGGTGTAGGCAACTCCTGCCCTCCGACCCTTCTGTGTTCAGGCTACCAGGGTGCTTGTTCTCTGCCAGACACTTGGGTCTTGCGAGAGTCTCTCAGTAGGGACTCAACTGCTGCTGATCACGGCTCACCTCTTGCAGGGTCGCTGTGGCTTTTTTTCTTTACAGGTTCTCTGTAGCCTGTAGCTGAGGAGTCCCATATGTGAGGACTGATTTCCTGCTTGTTCCTGGAGAAAGCGTAGTTACTCACCTGTAACAGGTATTCTCTGGGGACAACAGGAATCAGTCCTCACAACCCTCCCTCCTCCCCTTGGAGTTGCTTCTTTACCGTAATTTATTTTTGCCTCTTAGCTATGTCATTGGACTGAGGCAAGATGGCACCGTTGGGCGGGAAGTGGACCATGCATGAGTGGTGCATCTCCCAAAGGCTTTCTCTGAAAGCTGGGGAGATGCTTCCGCGCGGGCTCAGTCGGCACTGACGTCACCCATATGTAAGGACTGATTCCTGCTGTCCCCAGAGAACACCTGTTACAAGTGAATAATTACGCTTTCTCTCCCATTCCCTCTTGCATATGGGTGGCCCTTGCATATGTTTGTACCCCTTGATGTGTACCTTTTGCATATTTGTAATACTGGTGTTAGGAAAACTCTGGAGATTCTGTTTTGAAGCTCTGTATTATGGAATTGGTGTTGTGTATTGCAGAATTTACTGTATGTTTGCCTGGCTCACTCAATAAAAAGATTGAAAGAAAAAATGCATGAACAACGATCTGACTTGCGGAAGTCCGTAGCTTTCATATACTTGCAGAGCCGTCTAGATGTCCAAATAATGAAGGTCTTTCAGGGCCCCAGTATCTCCCGCTTTCCATCCTGCTCCTGCAGCCCCTCACATTGTTCCTCTAGAAGGCCCAAAGAGGCCCTTAAATTCATGGATTCCGCCTCTTCAAAAGTATCCTTTGGTTCACATTGGGTCCTTTTGAAGCCATAGGGGTCTTAAGCAGGTTGACCCTACACAGAACCTCTGTTTTGGGTTTTGTTTTGTTTTTTTAGATAAAATGGCTGATGCAACATAAGTACAACTCCAGGAAGAAACTAATCCCTGGAATAAGATCCTGCCCTAGGGTCGACAATACCTGAGCTCCTCCAAGCCTTGGACCTACCAGACTTAGAATCGGGGGCTCCTCTGGCTAAAACTGCTCCATCACAATTGCTCTCAACATGGTAGATGTGCCCATCAAGACCATGACCTTGCCATCAAGAGCACCTGCCCCCAGACACATCCGCAGCCTTGCTTGCCTCTGACTCTGCAAGCACTGACCTGATAGAATGGGCAGTTCTCATCTCCTCTTCACAGAAATGGCATCCCCCCTCCCAGCAGCAACCCTAGTATGTAGATAAACTGTAGCTAGGAAACAAAAAGAACACTTCTCCTGCAGTAGTGAAGCACAAACAAAAGGGAGCAGGCAGAGCCACACCACTGGTAGACAGAGTTTTTATTTGTAGTCACAAGCGTCAGCCCTATACGTGTTTTGGCAGAAGCCTTTTTCAGGGGACTGTGACCACCGACTCAACACTGAATCAATTAGATAGAGCACCACTTGGATGCTGGAGTAAAGCTTGAGCAGCAAATGACAACAGGATGTGCAGCCCCTGCCACACTCAGCCTGTGTCACTATCCACGTGCTGCCCATACCACCAGCTAAATTCAACCCTACCCCCAAGTACAATTTGCTGCCTGCTTAGTACTTCGGTTACTGGGACCCACTGGTCTGCCTCTGGAGGCCTGCTCAAGTAGCACAGAGAAATTCACTCTTGTAGTTTTTCTTTTTTGAACCTTGCTGATGCTTGAATTGCCTCCTTTTTCTGCTGCCTTTGGTCAATTCCCAAAGGATAGGGAAAGGGACAGTGTAGCACCTGTCTTTGGTGAGACCTCATTTGGAGTATTATGCGCATTTCTGGAGACCACACCTTCCAAAGGATGTAAAGCAGAAATTAGACCTTACCTGCTAATTGTCTTTCCTTGAGTTCTCTCCGGGCCAGTCCAGGACATTAGGGTAGTCAACCTCCTCCAGCAGCTGGGGACTGAATACTGAACAAAAACTTGCTGACAGCCTAACCTGCTCCCCCTGGCGTCAGAGAGTCAGTCTTATAGTAACAAAGCAGCAGAACTACACTCGCAACTGGTAAAAAAACAACAAAACCTCATCCTTTAATACTATTTATTTATTTAGCTGTATTTATATCCCGCTTTTCACCGGGTCAAAGCGGTCAATTGGGAGATACATTTAACACGAGGGGATATGACACACATACGCTAATACGTACAGGGAACATGGGCAATGGAGGGTTAAGTGGCTTGCCCAAGACCACAAGGACTGCCTATAGGACTAGAAATCCCAGTCCCTCCGGCCTGAGATTGCTGTCCTCAGGTGGGACTTGAACTCCCGGCCCTCCGGCCTGAAGTACCTTGTCCTAACCACTAGGCCACTCCTCCCTACTAACAGGAAGACTGTCTTCAAGCTCTCTCCTTTTCCTCTTGCGGCCTTCCGCATTATAGGCCAGGTTTCTTTTTTCTTTTTTTTTTGTTTTGTTTGAAAATAGATTCCCCCTCATAAGAGGAAGCCCCACAATTTCTTTCGACTGCGCCATTGAAAAGAAACCTGTCAGCCCTGGCCACCACCTAGTTGAACTCCTGGCCGAGGAATGGCACAATAACAAAATTCGCAGAGAAGACCGGGTGGGTCCTGGACTGGCCCGGAGAGAACTCAAGGAAAGACAATTAGCAGGTAAGGTCTAATTTCTGCTTCCAATGCGTCTCTCCGGGCCAGTCCAGGACATTAGGGCAGTACCAAAGCAGTACCTAAACTCAGGGGGGACCGGCGAGCCCCGCCACAATAACCGAGGTGCCCACTCTAGCATCTTCCCTAGCCTGAACATCCAGTCGGTAGTGCCTTGCAAAAGTATGGAGAGAAGACCAAGTCGCCGCCCAACAGATATCCACTGGTGGCACTAACGCATACTCCGCCCAGGAGGTCACCTGACCTCTCGTAGAATGCGCTCTGAGTCCAACTGGAGCCACCAAGCCCTTAGACTTGTACGCTGCTCGTATGGCATGCTTTACCCAGCGTGCAATCGAAGCCTTGGTAGCTGCTTTCCCCTTAGACGGACGCCAAAAAGCACGAACAATCTGTCCAACTTCCGGAACGGTTCCGTTACCTTGAGGTATCT
Organism: Ichthyophis bannanicus; assembly: GCA_033557465.1. Classification (NCBI taxonomy): domain Eukaryota; kingdom Metazoa; phylum Chordata; class Amphibia; order Gymnophiona; family Ichthyophiidae; genus Ichthyophis; species Ichthyophis bannanicus. The sequence goes on from CM066039.1 coordinate 311,783,010, forward strand.
TTTCAGCACGCGACCCAAATCCAACCTCTTAAGTGACCTACTCGGCCTCCCGCTTCCTGGGGCTTCAAAAGTGGGAAGCGAAACGGCCTGATACACATGAAAAGTTGACACCATTTTAGGAAGAAAGGAGGGTACCGGCCGTAACACTACCTTCTCCGCCGAAAACTGAATGTATGGCGTCCTACACGAGCGCGCCTACAGATCCGAAATTCTACGCGCGGAACACAAAGCCACCAAAAACGCAGTCTTCCAGGAAAACTCCCGGAGATGAGCAGGAGTCGCGAACTCAAAGGGCGGCTCCATCAAGGCTTCCAAAACCAAATTCAAATCCCAAGGTGGAACCACCGGCCTAATTGGAGGTCTAATTATCTTGGCCGCTCTCAGAAAACGCTGCACGTCTGGATGCAAGGAGAGCGATCGGCCCTGCACCTTTTCTCTATAACAAGACAGCGCTGCCAGCCGTACTTTTAAGGTGTTAAGAGCCAGACCCTTTTCTAGACCCCCCCTGCAGAAAAGACAAGATGTCCGGCAGGAGCGCTCTCGAAGGCTTCACCCGACGTTCCGCACACCATGCTTCAAAAATGCACCACACTCGAATGTATGCCAACGAAGTCGAGCGCCTCCTGGAGCTTAACAGTGTGGCTATGACGGAGCTTGAGTATCCTCTGCAACGCAACCACTCCCTTTCAAGAGCCAAGCCGTAAGCAAGAACCGATCCACTTGCAGCATTAACACGGGGCCTTGGTACAACAGATCCCCCCGAGCAGGAAGCCGCCAAGGAGGAACCACCAGAAGGCGCATCAGATCCGCATACCACGGTCGCCTGGGCCAATCTGGAGCCATGCCATCAAACCTTGCTATCCTCTGAATGATGCGCCCCAACAACGGCCACGGAGGAAACACATAAAGAAGCTGGCCCGACGGTCAGGGCTGCACCAGGCCGTCCAGCCCCTCAGACATGTGCTCCCTGCGCCTGCTGTAGAACTGAGCCGCTTTGGCATTGTCTAGCGTGGCCATGAGATCCATGATTGGGAGACCCCAGTGTCGAGTGATCTCGTGAAAGACTGCCGAGTTCAGTTCCCATTCCCCGGGATCTGGAACATTTCGACTGAGATAGTCCGCTTGGATGTTGTGTTTTCCTGCCACATGCGCTGCCGAAATCGCTAGGAGATGGGACTCTGCCCACTGAAACAACTGGTGACTCTCTTCTAACAGGACCGCACTGCCCGTTCCCCCCCCTCCGGTTGATGTACGAAACCGTCACCAAGTTATCGGAAAATACCCGAACTGCTCTTCCCTCGAGCAGCTCGACAAACTCCAGTGCCGCTAAGTGAACCGCTCTCAATTCCAAACGATTGATCGACCAAAGAGTCTCCTCTGCTGACCAGGTGCCCTGCGCTATCCGCGTCAAACAATGTGCCCCCAGCCCGAAAGGCTGGCATCTGTTGTGAGCAACACCCAGTCTGATAGGTCCAACGGAACCCCCGCCTGAAGATGAGCTGGGACTAACCACTGCAGACTGACCCGCACTTCTTCCGGACACTGCAGCCGACGAGAAAGAGGATGATCCTGCGGCGACCATCTCGACAGCAACGCCCGTTGAAGCAGTTGCATATGGGCTCTTGTCCACGGCACCAGGTCTAAGGCAGCCGCCATCGACCCCAATAACTGTAAATACCTCCAAGCCGTCGGCGCCACAGCGCGCAAGAATGCCTTCACCTGGGAAAGGATCTTCTGTACCCTCTCCGGAGGAAGAAAAACCGCTCCTTTTTCAGTGTCGAACAAAGCTCCCAGATAAGTCAACTGCTGCCCCGGTTGCAAATGACTCTTTGTTCGGTTGATAACCCAACCTAGCTGCATGAGAAACTCTACTACTCGTGAGGTTGCCGTGCAGGAATCCATCAGCGACGGCGCCCAGATCAACCAGTCGTCCAAATATGGATGCACCTGAATTCCTTCCTTTCGAAGCGCTGCCGCCGCCACCACCATCACCTTGGTGAATGTTCGAGGCGCGGTAGCCAGTCCGAAAGGTAACGCTCGGAATTGAAAATGACCCATGGGAACCGCAAAACATAGAAACTTCTGATGTTCTTTTCTTATCGGGATGTGCAAATAGGCCTCTGTTAAATCCATGGACGAGAGGAATTCTCCCGGCTTCACCGACCGGATCACCGACCGTAACGTTTCCATCCGGAAATGAGGCACTCGCAAGCAACGGTTCATGTGCTTTAGATCCAGAATTGGCCGGAAAGAACCCTCCTTCTTGGGAACTACAAAATAAATCAAGTATTGACCGAAGATGCACTGGTCTGCAGGAACTGGCTCCACCGCTCGGAGGTCCAGCAAACGTAACAACGTGTTGTTGACCGCATCCCTCTTTGCTTGAGGACCGCAGGGAGACGACACAAACGCTTCTGCAAGCGGGTGAGCGAACTCCAGAGTATAGCCCTCTCTGATGATTTCGAGCACCCACTGGTCCGTAGTGATGCTGACCCAGGCGGAGAGAAACTCCTGCAAATGACCTCCTACCGGAATCTCCGCCTGGACCAGCGTCCCTTCATTGCGGTTTCTTAACTGAGCTCTGCTGGGCGTGAAAATAGCCCCTACTGAAGCCCCAAGCTCCCCGAAAGGACTGACCCCTAGCCACAAACCGCCCTCGTTGATAAGGCATAAAGCGAGGTCCCCGGAACCTACAAAAGTCCCGTCCCAGACCCCTTTGTACGGACCCTATCTTCGCCCCTCTCGGACGGTCTTCGGGAAGGCGACCCCCTTTGGAATCACCTAGATCCTTAACAATCTTCTCCAAAGCTTCCCCAAAGAGCAGCTTGCCCTTATACGGAAGCTTACTGAGACGTGCCTTAGAGGAGGCATCAGCCGCCCAGTTCCGCAACCAGAGAAACCGCAACGCAGCAATGACCGAAGCCATTGACCGCTGAAATCCGGACCAAATCATAGAAGGCATCCGCTAGATAAGCTGCCGTGGACTCCAGCTTTTCTCCTTCCGCTGAAGATTCCTCCTCCTTATCTGGACTCTGCTCTCTCTGAAGCCAGCGAATAGAAGCCCTTGATACATAAGCCCCACAAACGGAAGCCTGTAGCGCCAGCACACTGGAATCAAAAGCCTGCTTTAGGAGGGCCTTTAACCTACGATCCTGGAAATCCTTAAGAGCTGTTCCTCCTTCCACAGGAATCGTGGTCTTTTTGGTGACTGCTGACACTAGCGCATCCACCTTAGGCATTCGCAACAAATCTTTCTCCTCTTGGGGAACCAGGTACAGACGTGCAATCGCTCGACCCCCTCTCAAGGACGCTTCAGGACATTCCCACTCAGATTCTATCATCTGCTTAATAACTCTGTGTAAGGGAAAACAACGCTGTTCGGATTTAAAACCCTGTAGCAAGGGATCCTCCAGTGGTTCCTGTTGAACTGCAGGGAGCACCATATTTAATGCAGCTAGAGAGTGAGCTATCAGCGCTCCTAGTTCCCCCTTCCTAAAAACTCTGAAGACATTGGGATCTTCGCCCGGCCCTAATTCTCCCTCCTCCAACTCCCCTGGCCAAGCATCCAACCCTGTCTGAGAGAATCTCACCTTCCACTGGCAACTGGGTAATAATTTGGGACTCAGTTCCCTCTAAAGTGGAGACTACCTTTGCCGCAGAGGAGATCCCTTCTCCCGGGTCTGCCCCCGCGAACTCTACTCTCTGAGATCTTAACAGGCTGTCCACATCAGCAGATATAGGAGCTTGAGCCTTCTTTAACAAATAAGCCTTATGTAAGGCTAACAAACTCTGCAGAGAAAAAGGAATCCCCCGACTCCTGTTCTGCTAATAACTTTTGCTGTGGGGGGTCCCTCAGCCAAGGGCGCCTTATGAGATTTGGATTTTCTTTTAGCTGCCTTTATCTGTAGTGCTGGAGGAACGGATGGCTCAGCCAAAATGGCCGGCGTTCCCGCTCTTTCTAAAACTACTGGAGACTTGCTTAACAGCTCCTCTCCTGAGGCTTTTGGATTCTCCATCTCTGCTACCCCTCAAAAGAAACCAAAATGATAAAAAAGCAATAAATAAGCGAAATCGCCGCAGCCGCGATCGTTCCTGACAAGATTTGAACCGCCCAACCTGAACCCAACCGAGCCAGGACTGCTCCCGCCAATACATGCGGTCTATGAAAACTTCAGCAAGATACAGCTGTTTCCAGGACTTCCGGTTGGGCAATGAGCTGATCGGGTCGCCTGCGATCAGCTCCGGGAAATCTGCCCCGTATATCGGCTATTAACTCTCTTAAAAGTGGGCGCAAACCCTGTATCCCTACCACCTGAGACACGAGGGATCTCTTGAGCTGAGTGCAGTCTCTTACCGTCACCGGGAGCCCGATGGCAACGAAAGCACCGCGGAAAGAGAAGCTGAGAGCCACGGAGGGTAAAATGGCGGAAGGCTCTCCAGCCAGCCCGAAAGCCTCCAGATTTGGTGAAGGAGGTGAGCGCGGCAGTGGTCCAGGTTCTAGATGCTCGCCTCCAGGAGTTGGTGGATCGGATCCAGACTGTTAGCCAGAATCTGACTGATTTCACAGGGCGCATGGACCAGGTGGAAGCCAGGGTCTCTGATGTTGAGGACGCCCGACACTCCCTGGAAATCAAAGTTGCGGCTCTGGAGGCTATGGTCAAGCAACAAGGAGACAAGTTAGACGAACTTGAAAATCGGGGACGCAGAAAGAACTTACGTTTCATCGGTATCCTGGAGAGTGTGGCTGATGGCGCGCTGTTTGCACACTTACAGTCCTGGATAGAAAACCTACTGCAGGGCCAGAACGCGGATCCCATCAAGCTGGAACGTGTCCACCGGCTGGGCCAACGGCGGGAACAGCTGCGACGCCCGAGGGCAGTCATAGTCCGATTTTTGGACTATAGACAGAAAGAAATGGTGCTCCGGGCTGCCCGTGGCCGTACTCTACAGCAACAGGACTCGCCACAAATCCTTGTCTTCCAGGATTACTCGGCGCTGGTGAGCCAGCAGCGGCGGGCCTTTTCCGAGGTCTGTACGCAACTTCGGAATCGCGGTGTGCGCTTCTCGCTTCTCTACCCAGCTCGCCTGCGAGTGGAGACTAACGGACAGACATGTTTCCTGATGACACCGGCGGCGGCTGCCTCCTTACTGGAAACGATATCTTCCCCAGCCGCGTCTCCCTCATGAGGCCTACACCGCGCACATGGCTGGAGAATCACTGGTTCCTCGACGGTGTGAGCCTTGGGCTCAGTTTGCGGCCTGGACTGTAGTGCTGGTAATAGCTTGATATTAGAAGCTACACGGTAGCATTTTCGGCACTACCTCAGGTGTAACCTGCTACAGTTAGTTACATTATTACACTGTTCACTTTGCTGAAATTGTCACTGTTATTGCTGTTTCATTGTTGCCATCTCCAAGCTACCCGGTAGGAGGTAAACTAGGAGTAGTTCAGAGCCCCGAGGGTGCTGGTCGGGAGGGGGGAGTGGGGTGGGGGCAGACTTGCGATGTGAAGTAACTTCGCTAACAGATTCCATTCTTTTTTTTTATTTTTTTATTATTATTGTTTTATTTTTACCACTTTATGTCCTCCATTCAGGGATCGGTGCTCCTCCCCCCCCCCTCTCCTCTCCCGCTAAGCGGGAATAGCACTGGCCTTCGCACGCTAGGTGCTGACCCGGCCCCTCGGTAAGTTTAATTTTTCTTATAACTGGGAGCCGGCTGAAGCGGCATTTAAAATTGTGAAGTGGGGTAACTTCGTTGGCAGGTTCCATTTTTTTATTATTTTGGGCTCCCCCTTGAATGATTGAAGCTCCCCCCCCCCTCTCTCCTCCTCTGCTGAGTGGGCCTAGTAATGGCCCTCGCCCGTTAGGTGCTGGCCCGGCCTCTATGTAAATTTAATTTGCACCGTAGCTGGGAGCCTGATGAGGCGGTGCTCTGGGACCAGCTTGCAGTGCATCCTTATGTTAATAGTTTAGCGAGGGCCTGCCTCGTGCAGGCGGACCGGCGGAGCCAGAGCTGGTTAAAAGCTTGAACGTGCAGGCTCCGTCCGGAAATCTATCTCCTTGTGCCCTGCAGACGACGTTGGGTAGATCCCCTGACGGGATACTTGGGCCGGGCTGTGTATCCGGGGTCCCGAGGGCTACAAAGCTGAATTGCGGCTGCTATGGGGCCCCTGGAGCTGAGCGACGAATGGAGGCCCTCTCCTGGGGGGGAGAGAGGACTCTCATTAACGTTTATTGGGAGGGGGGCCTAATTGGGCGTATTGGATGGTTCAGGGGGGCGTCTAGATAGCTGGGTTTGATTTTTGGTTAACTCCAAGGGCTTGTGTGGAGTCGCTCGGGTGGGGTGCTTAGGGAGTCGCCTGGACCCCCTCCGTTCGGGCCAGTGATGTAGATCCCTGTTAGGACTGCTTTAGGCTCACTGTAGGGATCAGGGATGTTTGGGGCAGTCCCGACTGCCATAGGGAAGTCGCCCAACCATGGGTGGACTGGTAAGTTGGATAGTGGGAGGGTTGGGGGGAGGTAGTTGGGCGGGGGGGGGGGGAGGCGTAGGGAAGGGATAGTACACACCTTATTGTCTCCAGATACGCTGTATTGTATGGCTCTGATAACCACTGGAAGGGAGCTCCAGGCTGGGGGAGCTCCCTTGATGGGCTTAGGTTTTTTGTTTTGGAGGATTTTTGACACTGCCCCATGCCTCTGAAAGTAGTCACTTGGAATGTCTGTGGCTTAGGGACCCCAATCAAGCGTTATAAAATCTTGCAGGCCTTATCCAGACAACACTGCTATGTGGCCCTGCTCCAGGAAACACATCAGTCTGCGGCAGAACATGCCAAACTCTGTCGGGGTTGGGTGGGGCAGGTTTGGGGGTCCCCGGCGCGAGGGAAAAAGGGCGGTGTAGCCATTCTGATACACAAGAGGGTGCGATTCACCATGGAAACAATGGTGGCGTTGGAAGATGGGCGGTTTCTTCTCTTGGCGGGGAGCCTGGAAGGGCGATCGGTGATTATTGGCAATGTATATGGCCCAAATGGTATAGACTCTGGCTTCTATAACGCTCTTGCCTCCAAAATCGAACAGCTCCCGGAATATCCGCTACTCTTGGGGGGAGATTTCAACGGGGTTCTGGACGTCGACCTTGATACCTCTCGGGGTGAGGCGGCGAGAGAGCGGATTCTGTTGGCCCGGGTGCTACAGCGCCTCCGCGATAGGCTAGGATTAGTTGACCCATGGCGTTTGCTTCACCCTGCTGAAAGAGATTTTACCCACCAATCTCGGGCCCACGGTTCTAGTGCCCGAATTGATTATTTCTTAGTGTCCGGGGCCCTGTTTACTCATGTAGGGGAGGCGCAGATCGGCCCCCTGGAAATTTCCGACCACGCGTTGGTTGGGATGGAGTTACACTGGGGGATAGTACAGAATCGGTCGAGACTCTGGAGACTTCCTTTGGGGTTGTGCCAGGACGTTGAGTTTCAGCATTTCTTGCAGCAGCGTTGGCGGGAGTTTGTGGCTGACCATCAATGCCATAATGATGACCCCGAGTTGGTGTGGGAAACCGCAAAAGTGGTGCCGAGGGGTGACATTATCGGGTTTGCTGCCCGGAAGCGTCGGCTGATAGCGGAGCGAGTGATTGGCTTGGAGCGACTGGTTACCCGTCTGCGACGGGTGTGTGCTCACCACCCGACTGCAGCGAACAAGAAGATGCTTTGGGAAGCCCAGGTAGACCTTAATGAATTGCTCCATCAAAGGGCTAAGAAATCTGTCCTTTATTATAAGTACCGTCTACATTGTTTTGGAAATAAACCAGGGAAGCTGCTGGCGCGTTGTTTGCGGGGGCAGTGGGGATCCCCCTTAGTGACTGCCCTTCGAGATGAACAGGGACGCTTATTGAAAGACTCCGTTGAGATAGCTCGGGCCTTCCGGGACTTTTTTCACAAATTATATAAGGCGCAGCCCCCATCTTTGGTGGAGCTCGATGAGTACCTGAATTCGTTGCACCTTACCACGGCTTACTGACGAACAGAGAGAGGCCCTAGAATTGCCTATCACCGCACAAGAGATATCTTCCGCGATCTCCACAGCTAGCTGCCATAAATCCCCGGGGCTGGACGGCCTGGGAGCCGAGTTTTATAAACTTCTGGCTGAACCGGCGAGCCCTCTGCTTGCGGAGGTTTTTAATGGGAGAGCGGAAAGAGGGGCTTACCGTTGGGGGCATAGCCATGCCCATCTTACGTTGATCCCCAAGCCGGGTAAAGACCCCTTATTGGTGGGGTCATACCGCCCCATCTCCCTGCTTATCTTTGACATTAAATTGAACGCGAAAGTGTTGGCGACGCGACTGGCCGAGGTTATAGGTCAGCTGGTGCACAACTCCCAGGTGGGGTTTGTTAAGGGGAGGCATGCGGTTCATAACCTACGTAAGATTCTGGCGTCCTTAGAGTGGGTGCATGCCCAACAATTGCCTTCCCTGCTTATAAGTTTTGACGCCGAGAAGGCTTTTGACAGAGTGGATTGGCACTTTCTTCGTCAACTTCTTCCGCGATATGGACTCGGAGATAAATTTTGCGGGATGATTGGGAGCTTATATGTGTAGCCCACGGCGGGGGTGCTTTGCAATGGTATCCTCTCCGAGGAATTTCCTCTGGAGCGGGGCACGAGACAGGGGTGCCCTCTTTCCCCTTTATTATTTGTTGTCATTGGACCCGTTGATTCGGACTATAGAGACTTCCAAAGAGATACCCGGGATTCGAATAGGCTCCCAGGAATTCAGGCTCTCGGCCTTTGCTGACGATATTTTGGTCCATTTACTCTCTCCAGAACGCTCACTGCCGAAATTATTGGAGGAATTTGAGCGATATGGCACCTTCGCCGGATTGCGCATTAACCGCGATAAGTCCGAGGCGTTGGACGTATCCACCCTGTTGGCCGGGAGCTGAATAGGCAACCAACAAGAGGCCCCCGCGTCACTGCCCCAATACTTATTCAGCTGCTGCCAGGTCCGGCGGGTTGCCTGTAGTAGTAGACTGTTCAATAGTCGAGTCGGCAGGATCGCACTTGGCAAATGCAAGACCGCTTCCAAGGAATGAGGCGCCGCAAAGGCCGCCTCGAGGCCCCGCGGGGTATAAGTCTCCGTGTCCCCCAACCAGTCACTCAGATGGCGGGCCTGACATGCCAAGGCGTATTTCCACAGGTCCGGAACCCCCACTCCCCCAGACCTCCAGCCCCCCTGTAATCGCACCAGCGGAATACGGGCCCTGAGACCTTTCCAGAGAAGAAATCTCCGAATTTCCCGCTCCAAGCGTGCCAAGTCACGCTTTAGGAGCCACACCGGGAGCATCTGTAACCAATAAAGTATGCGTGGGAAGACCACCATTCCCATGGCTGCCACCCTGCCTAACAAAGACAGAGGGAGGGGGGCCCAAGCCCGTAACTGCGTGCGGACCTTGGATAGGATACGCTCAAGGTTGGTCGGGTATAACAAAGTCAATTTCCGAGTTAGCACGATACCCAGGTAGATAATAGAGTCCGCGGCCCATCGGAGCGGGAAGGGCCCCAGCCAGCTCTCTTGCAGCGTGCCCCCCACGTCTAGGGCTTCCGATTTGGTCATATTTATGCGCAGGCCCGCGAAGCGTCCATACAACGCTAGCTCCTCAAGCAGCCTCGGAAGTGACTGCTGGGGAGAAGACAGGTGGACCAAGAGATCGTCGGCAAAAGCGGCCAGCTTGAAGCCACTGGAGCCGATCCGAATCCCACCGATCGCAGGGGATCCCTCAATTGACCGAATCAGCGGGTCCAGGGATAACACAAAGAGTAAAGGAGAAAGCGGGCAACCCTGTCGCGTACCGCGTTCCAGACGAAATGAATCCGAGTATACCCCGTTACAAAGGATCCCCGCGGTAGGATCAGTATAGAGCAAGTCCACCATCCGGCAAAAAGGGGCACCAAGCCCATACTGGGGCAGCAGGAACTGCAAGTACTCCCATTGAACCTGATCAAACGCCTTTTCGGCATCGAAGCTAATTACCAGTGACGGGAGTCCGTATTCCCGGACCCATTCTAAGGAGGCAAGCAACTTCCGTAGGTTCCGCACGGCGTAGCGCCCTTTTAACAAATCCGACCTGAGATTCATGGAGCAAGTCACCCAGTACTAACGCCAACCGATCCGCCAGCACTTTCGCAAAAATTTTCAGGTCGAAGTTCAATAAGGAGATGGGCCGATATGAAGCCGCCTGAGTGTGATCCTTCCCGGGTTTGGGAATTAGGGAGATGTGTGCGTGGTTAGCGCCCCATGCAAAATGCCCCTGTGCCACCCGTTGGTGGTAGACCGCCACTAAGATTGGGGGTAAGCTATCACCCAAGAGCTTGTAAAACACTTGGAAGTATCTTAATCTTTGCTGGCGTAGCTCGTGGAGGGTCTCCAGCTGGCTCCCCTTACGGGGGAATGCAACATTCGCCCCCCGGCTCGGAGACGAAGGTGTTTCGGGAATGGGCCGCCCGAGGTATTCAGAATATCGGACATGTGGTTGAGCCTTCTGGACACTGCAAATCTTTCTCGACCCTGAGTAGAGAGTATGACCTATCCCCTCGGCACTGTTTTGCCTACCTACAGCTTGCGCACTACGTGTCGTCCCTTCCTCGCGAGGAGATACAGGTGGACCGCTCGGCGAGGATTTTGGAGTTTTTTGGCTTGGGAGAGGAGAACCCCCTAACGATCTCGGCTTATAAGAAGCGTTGGGCTAGGTTTTGTTCGGCCCCTGATTATCGGGGCGTCGAGGCAGCCTGGGGAAGGGAATTGGGAGAAGAAGTGCCCCCAGGGGCAGTCCTTCAGGCCCTAAAAGGCATAGGCAAGCTGTCTCTAGAGGCCCGATGGAGGGAAACTCAATTTAAATGTGTCACTCGGGCGCATTTTCTCCGCGGAGGGCGTTCCGCAGCTGCATAACGTTAGACGGGTCTTGCCCGAAATGCTCCGAGCCTATGTCAACTCTTTTCCATATGTGGTGGGGGTGTAGATTCGTGCGCTCTTATTGGGTTAGGATTAGTGCTTTTCTAAACCGATTATTACAGCGGCGAGTGCGATGGACTGGGGCCCTTGTTGTGCTGGACTGACTTGACCCACCCTGCCCAGTGACGGAGGGGGAACGGGTGTTGGTGCGTAAGGCCTGCTTGGTTGGGAAGGGACCCATTCTGCGCCTCTGGAGGGAGAATAGTCCACCTTCCTTTGGTGAATGGCGCAACTGTTTCCACCAACTATTGCTCACCGAGAGATGGAGGGCACGGGGCAGTGTCAAACGCTGGACAGCTTTTATGCGTGTCTGGGAGCCTTACATACAGCAGCTTACTACTACCAGGTGTCGCAATGAGATTTTACATGTTGGTAACTGAGGAGTCATGTGTTTGGAGATCATGGGGAATTGTATGAAACACAGTGGGGGCAGCCTGGAGGCAGTCGGGTGGTGTGCTTTGGGTGGGGGGCGGGTGGGGGGGTGGGTAGTGGGTGGGAGGGGAACGGGGGATTAAGGGGGAAAAATCATTCCATCTGTTATCTCTGCTTTGTTTATCCTCTGTGAGGGGATCAGAGTACACCCCTCTGAGGATTGTTGTACATTGTATGCTAACTGTGATGATGGTTATTAAATAAGGTATGTAAAAAAAAACTTCAGCAAGATAGTAAAACGCCGAAATAGCAAGACCCTCGATGGCGATGCTAGCGCTAGCGAAAGGAAGAGACCCATATCACCATTTTCCTACCTGAAATCCAAAGAGAAGGAAGCAGCCACAGACCGCTCTACCACTGCTAGCGGGGAGTCAAGCCAGCAGCGATCCGAGGCAGGAAGGAGATTCTAGGGCTCCCAGACCCTAAATCCACACCTCTAAGCACTGAAGACTCCCAATAGAGACAGGCTCTGCCTCTTCAGACCAAACAGATTTTGGTGGTCCAGGAGAATTAAGGTGCTTTCCCTTTTTTTTTTTTTTTTTTACATGAGGAAAATTTAAAGAAACAGTACCAGCTTCCCATGGTAATCTGCCCTGCTAGGGCAAACCAGACTGTTCTCCTCTGTAGTTTATCAACCGAACTCTGTCTACTTTCCTCCTTTGTCTTTTTTTTTTTTTTTTTTTTTTACTAACTACCAAAACGTTCCTATGTGCCTCTCAGGGGAGCCTTCAGCCACATGTCCTGTATAGCTGCTGAGGACTGAAAGACTGACTCTCTGATGCCAGGGGGAGCAGGTTAGGCTGTCAGCAAGTTTTTGTTCAGTATTCAGTCCCCAGCTGCTGGAGGAGGTTGACTACCCTAATGTCCTGGACTGGCCCGGAGAGACGAATAGGAACAGGATGTAGTCAGTGCAGAGGATGGCTACTAAAATGGTCAATGGTCTTCGACATAAGGCATATGGGGACAAAGATCTCAATATGTATACTTTGGATGAAAGGCGGGAGAAAGGACATATGACAGACACATTTAAATATCTCCATGGCATAAATGCATAGGAGGAGAGCCTCTTTCAATTGAAAGAAAGCTCTGCAGTGACGGGGCATAGGATGGAGGTGAAAAGAGAAAGACTAGAGTATTATGCAGAAATATTTCTTTATGAAAAGTGTGGTAGATGCATGGAAGAGTCTCCCAGTGGAGATAGTAGACACCAGGATGGTATCTGAATTCAAGAAAACATGGGACCAATACAGATGATCTTTAAAGGAAAAAAGGTTCTATAGTAGTTTGTATGGAAGGGTAGACTGGATATGAAATATTTATTATTTTTATTTTTTTTTATTTCTTTCTTTTATATACCGCGCTATTTGATATCAGTGCGGTTTACATGGAACATCAAGGTATTTTACGGTGGGGGATTACACCGTAATTACAAACAGGGATCTCAACTTGGATAACCATATTAACTATTTACACATATATTTACAGGGAACATGGGCTATGGAGGGTTAAGTAGCTTGCCCAAGACCACAAGGAGCACATGTGGGACTAGAAACCCCAGTCCTTCCAGTCCAAGGTTGCTGTCCTCTAGTGGGATTTGAACTCCCGACCTTCCGGCCTGAAGTACCTTGCCCCAACCACTAGGCCACTCCTCCACTCCACTCTAAAATATGGTCTTTTTCTGCTTTCTTGTTTCTATGAGTAAACATTACTGTGGAGAGGGGGGAAAGGTAAAGAGACCCAGCACCCATGGGTCCTATGGACCATCTTCAGCCAATCATGGCCTCTTGTTTGGCAGAACTTTCTTGTCTGTGGAGATACCATCCAGACAAAGAACAGAACATCCAAAGGATCCTCTGACCTGCCTTCAGATGCCAAGAACCCCAGGTCTACCTAGCAACAGACTATCCAAGAAATCTCACACCATTTGCTGGAGATTGAGAAATAAGAGGTGACATCAATGAACTAGTAGTTCTCAGTCTCCATCTGCTGGTAGAGGAGCATAAACGCATGCATCTGGACAACCACAGGGATGAAGAGAAGAGACTGTTTTGTCATCTAGATCTGAAAGCAACTTTTGAGGGGACTTGCTGTGTTAAGGAGATTGGTGTACAGAAATAAGGCATGATTTTTCCAGCACCTACCTTGTAGGAAATGTAAAAACCATCATGTGGCCCTGTTAGATGTAGGGATTTTTCATAAGCTGCCTCCCACTTCAAACCTCGATCCACACTAATCTGTATCAAAGAGAAATGCAAGTCAGAGCTGGACAGATCCTCACTGATTTGCATCATACACAGAAAGATGCATTGTTAGAGTCCTGAAACATTTGATACACTTCAACCACGTGACTGGCCCAGGTCCTTCCTAACTCCATATGCTTTACCTTATAGAGTACCACCTGACCATCCTGAGGATGACCTGGTGTCAGGAACACCTGCTGGCTCTCCTCATAAATCTCATCCACACCTGGGGCCAAATCTACAAGAGAAAGAAATCAAAAGAACATTTAATACAGAGGCAATCAGCCTGGCATGACCAGAGGGACAAATCTGGGGCATCACTATCCTACCTAGAATGCCCAGGTCATATTTTCCTTCCTTTTTGTCTTTCTCTGTCAGGTAGTCAAAGGTATCTGTGAAGTACTGGAAAAGGCTGTTCTGCTTGTGCACTTCTAGACCCAGAATCCGGTTCAAGAACTTAGAAATGGAGCAGTCTGCAACAGGAAAGAGAGAAAGACACTAACTCCAGAAATGGTGAGAGCAGCTCTTTGCCCCATTACTCAGCAGTGGTAACAACAAAATCCTCTTCAATCTCAAACTCCCCCACCCTACTAAGATTCCCTCAGAGCTAGCAAGAATTGCTCTTCACCTCTTTCTCCCCAACCAACTCAGAACAGACCCTTCCCAAACATACACATCTCTCCCAGAAGGGTTTCTCATCCCAACCCTCTCTCCGTGATGACAGTTCTTCACCCTCCCCAATCAGGAGCTGATGATAGTAGCTCCTTATCTCTTCCTACCCCTTCCCTCATAATCAGGCCAGTCCCTATTCCCTATTCCTTTTCCCAGAGCCAGGGAAGGCATTTCCTCAGTTCTCCCTCTCTATGCCAGAAGCCAATGGCAGCAGCAACTTCTCTTTCTTTCCCATTACTCATGTACATCTTCAAACCTCCCCTCACCTCCAGAGCCAGAGAGGGAAGCTTCTCTTTCAACCCACTCCCAATGAGGACAGCTTCGCATCCCTTAACATGGAGTCAGCATCAGCAACTTCACTCTCGCCTACTACCTTCTCCTCCAGAAAAAAAAATAAAAAACCCAAAAAGGACAGCTCCTAACCTCGGTTTCCCACCATCTCATATGGCTCTTTGACTCTTTTATCCCCTGATGGGGGAATTTCTCACCTATGCCCCTGAATCTTCATGGCAGCAAAAACCTCCTTGCACCTCGACTGGTTTGGATTCCTGTGGCTACCTGAAGACCCATATTCCCTGTGGAAACAGGTCACTATCCAAACAAGCAGCAGGATTGAAAGAAAGCGAGAAAGCAAATCAGGATATATACCAGAGCTCATTTATAGAGCTCTCTCCCCCTAGATACCAGTTACATTACGCAGGTTTTATGTGCATACTGAAGAAGGCCACATTGGAAGCTATACTCACCCTTTTCCACAGTGATAGATCCATATTTCACATCTCTACAAAAGATCCCAACGGAGATAAGACCCTGTTTCACATCTGAAAAACAGAGAGGGTAAAAAACAGGAGGAGCACACACCAATGCTGCAAGACAGGATTATACGTGCACATGTAAAAATGTACACCAACTGTCTTGACAAAGGATCATGTGTGTGCAAACCGAACAACAGAGGCACAGCCATGAAATTCCTCTCAGCACAGAAGTCATGCACATGCTTCTCCATCACAGTACAGTACAAGTATACCTGCCCTTCTCTCTTAAGTACAGGGTCATGTAAAAACATTTTCCCCTCTTCCTCAAGCACAGGGCAAACACTAATACCTAAACACAGGGTCAAGCATATATATATGTATAAACTAACATGTGAACACTAAGGGCACGCACATTCACATCCCCTCCCCCACCCTCAGCACAAAGTAAGGAAAGTACACAAGTAGTCAAACATATATGTTTTTACAGGGCAACAGAGCAGATGATACCGTAAAATAAGTGACAACATTCTGTCTCCTAAAGCACTACGCTGAACTTCCACAATGCCAGTTTACTTGCGTGGTACCAGTTCACATTTAAATAGTGTAAGACAGAATATATAATTGTTCCCACCATGAAAGAAAGCAGCATCCCCTCCTGGGTATGTCTTGGGTGGTGGCACTTTGCTGCTGGAGTGATTCAAGATGGCAGTAAGGACTCTATCTAGTGCTCTGGCCCCATACTGCAAGAAAATGAGGCCACAGTTACACAAACAGGTCTACGGCACCAACAGTCCAGAGCTTGGAATATGGAAAAGTGGGTCATGCAAGGTCATGCTTTGAGTATTTGATTCTGTGGATCCCCTTCCCAGAAAAGCTCACACAGACTCTGTGGTAGCATGCCCCCCCCCCCCCACTCTAGTGTGGTCCTTTCTGTTATTAAGGCAACCAATGCAAGTGGCAGAGATGCCTGATGATTGCTAAAAGATTCTATGCTGATATTCTCTTTATATTATATCAAGTATTCACAAGTATTAAACAATAAAACAACTAGTCTGGAATAAAAAAAAACAATAAAAGACTAACAGGTCAATATTATACCCAGTGGTCTAATTTTGTTTAAATGCTGGCTATGACATTTAAAAAAATGTATGTTTAGCAGTGCTGAATACACATGCCTATCACTGGCAGCTATACGTATAGCAGCGATATTCAGCTGCTAAGGTGTAGCTATGCGATTTAATTTAGGATAGCCTTTTCTCTGGCTTAAATTAAACCGCTTAACTATATAGACAATAGCTGAATACCACTACTACACATACAGTTAGGTGGAATGTCCTTGCTCCACAATCTGTATAGTGCCATGGAGGTTAGAGAGATTTTTAGCGGCACTATCAGTGAAAATCAAAGCATAAGGAACTTGTGTGTTTGGCGGCAGACGCTAGACAAATACCTTTGAAAACTGTAATCCTAATAGCCGGATATGTGTATCCTGACCATGTACAGTTTGTATGAAAGCAATATTGTAATAGCATAATTTGATGTAAAAACTAATTTTTTTCACAACAACAAGTTCAAAGAAAGAAGAAGCAAACAGAAGAAAAACTCATTTTTTGTGGTTGGTTAAGAACCATTGATGTAGATAATGAAAATGAATTACTTTATTCTCAAAGTTGTACTGACTGAGATCTCGGGATTCAGTTGCTCGACGGTCTCCATGGGTTAAGGCACCCTGTAAAAACAGAAAAAAGTGGGGGGTTTTCAAAACTCTGGAAAGTTCTACCAGGTAGTGAAACATGTGCCATGCAGGATCAGTCTAATAGTCTATTGAGCAGAGCAGACTACCTCCAACAGCGGCCAATCTGGGTCACTCAGAAGGTTCTGGCAGATCCTAATGGGTAGATCTGCTGGTTCACTCACAAAAATAAGAGGTGGCAATGCTTACGTTAACTAGACTAATAACACAGGTACGCTAAAAAATTTTTTTTTTAAAACTGCCTCTAATGTTTCGATTGATTTTTACGTTTTTTGGTGCGCTGAATCCAAATCTGGTAACCAATTTGCTCCATCACGTACAGATTTTTTGCTACATTGGGTTAGCAGTTTGAGGTGAACGTTTCAGATTGAGTGCGATCGAGATAAAAGTTTCTTGGATGAATTCTTTATACTAATTGTTTAGTAGTTATTCAAATAAGAATAAAGAAAATTGTAACAAGGCAGCACATAAGAATAGAGTAATGTCAACAAAACACACTGTGATGGTAGCAAAATTGTCTGCACTTAAAACAGCCACATACATGTGCACAAACATTGAGCATATAAGAGCGAGGTTAGACACAAAGCAAAGCAAAGAAATGTGCAAAAAATGTTGTACAGGTATGTATGTAAGAATAGAAAACGCAAACCGCACCATTGCAATACATGAAGACAAACACCCGATGGTGTGAAAATAAAATTCTAATAAATGAGATCCGACACTGTGGTAATAACTAGCAAATTTTTATTTCAAAGTTTAGTAAAAACACGTTATTTGTCAACACAGTTTAGATTTTAAAGTCATTCTTGGGTCAATCAATCTCCTGGTGGGCCCGTTTCTTCTTCCCCCGAATGCTTCTCTTGGTGCGCTGCTTGGCGTATTTTTCATCTGGGGTTTCCCGCAGCAGCAACCAACAGAAATCAGCCATCATAGTGGTGTTCCATCTTCCTTGGTACCTTCTCTCTGCGTCCTTGATGTCCTGGTGAAACCTTTCACCTTGTTCTTCACTGTACGCCCCCAAGTTTTCGGGAAAGTAGTTCACATGGGAGTGCAAGAAATGGACTTCCAGGCTCATGTTACAGCCTTGTTCTTTGAAGGCACTGAGCATCCTGGCAACAATATCCTTATAGTTCTCATCCCGCCTGTTCCCCAAGAATTTGAGAACAACATCCTTGAAGGAATCCCAGGCTTCTTTTTCCTTCTCAGACATCGTTTCAGCGAATGCTCCATCTGAAATGAGTTTCCTTATATCAGGGCCAACAAACACTCCTTCCTTTAGCTTTGCTTCAGAAAGTCGGGGGAACTTTGAGCAAAGGTACCGAAAGCACTCACCATCTTTTGGAAGGGACTTGATGAATTGCTTAATGAGACCCAACTTAATGTGGAGAGGTGGTAATAGAATTTTATCACGAGGTACCAAGCTCTCATGAAGAACATTTTTCTCACCGGGTCTCAAATACTCCCGAATTGGCCAGTCTTTTTTCCCCCAGTGTAGGTCGCGGGCCCGGCTATCCCACAAGCAAAGGAAGCAGGGATATTTGGTGAAACCGGATTGCTGCCCTAATAGCATGGATAGAATTTTAAAGTCTCCACAAATCATCCACTTATGCTCATCATAACGAATCTTCTGAAGAATCAGGGCCAAATTCTCGTATTTTTCTTGGAGAATAATAGAGTGAGCAATAGGAACTGAAGCGAATGTGTTGCCATTATGAAGAAGAACACCTTTTATGCTGTCTTTTGACGAATCAATGAACAGCCGCCATTCAGCAGGATCATACTTGAGTTTAAACTTTTCCATCACTCCGTATATATCGTTGCAAAATACCAAATCTTCCTCTTTGCTGAAATACTTCAAAAATTGTGTCTCGCGGTTGCGGTACCAATAAAAAGTTGTTCCTGGTGACAATAGATTTTTCTGTTTAAGCCGAGAACCTAGCAGTTGGGCAGCATCTTTTGGGAGTCCTAAATCCCGGACTAAATCATTCAATTCAGCTTGAGAGAAAAGTTCAGGTTTCGGATCTGGTTCAGTTTCAAACTCGGAAGTACTGGACTCATCGGGAAAAGCCATCTGATGAGTCTCATCATGATCAGAACTGTCCACACAAATATGATCCAAAGATTTTGGTGGTTCAGGCACAGGTACTTCGTTGCTATGAGGCATAGGCCTAATTGCTGAGGGAAGGTTGGGGTAACTTATTACGTTCTTATTTTTTAAGTTGTATCCCTTCACAATGCAAGAGCAAAAATAGCAGTCACTGCTGTGGTCTCTTTGTTCACGCCACATCATAGGTATTCCGAAACGAAATGCTTGTTTTTTACCTTTCATCCATAAGCGTAGATCTTCCTCACATGTCTTGCACACTTTGTGAGGAGCCCACGGTTTGTCTTGATCGCCTAACTTCAAACCGAAATAGGCAAAATATACTTTTTTAATAAATGCAGAAATGTTCCTCTGCCGCTTTTTCACGGTATATTCCCCACAAATAAAACAAAAACTGTCCGGAGAGTTGACGCAACCTCTGGCTCTGTGAGCCATCACAAATACACAGCACTGCAAGCTACAACTGTAGTGAACCACTTTGGAATAAAGCTGTATTACGACTGAGCAAACAAAAGGTAATAATGAACTTGCAAGAAACTGAAATTTGACAGGAACGTTCATGTCGCAACCACCGTGTTTGAGCGAGCGAGCGAACGAGGCGAGGCGAACAGGAAAGAACATGCGCCAGCGCGAGTACTGGATTTAGCCCCCCGCCTCCCAATTGTCCTGTTAATGTATAAAATGAATACAAAACACTCTAAAATATCATGAGGGAGTGTTTCTAGTTAGTTAACCATTACAACCTCTATTTTGGGCCAAGAAAATAAACTGCAGTCGGCTAAAAAGAAATTATGTGAACATTCCTTATATGGGTAAGAAATCTAATTTTGCAAGAAAACGTGACGTGATGGAACATTTTGGCTATTTTTCCTGGATTCAGCACCCCAAAATCTATAGGAATCAGTTGCAAAACTGGAGGCAGTTTTTTGGTAGTGTACCTGTGTAATTGTTAATGGAAACTTGTTTAAATGTTTAAGCCCATTTATACTATTAACCTTGAACACATCCTTTAGCACCGACTAGGCTGTGCATAGGCTAGCCATAATTATCCACAAAGTGACTATACAACTCCATGTCTGGTGCAATAAGTGGCCCTGTCTTGATTTTACTCCATTGTATGCATGAATGCAAATCCTGTTTTTTTTTTCTTTTTTAAGGAAACTCAGAGAAATCACAACTACATCGCCATGCATGCTCACATTGTTCCATTGGACATGGAACTGTACAGTTATAAGATGAGAAAGTTCTCCTTTTAGTTGGGACTGGGCATGCTGATCTTACCAAGAGTCTACTGCAATCATTTCTCAAGAGTGTAGAGTTAACTTACAAGACTCTCCAGGCGCTTGGCTACAATAGATGCGAACCTGCGCTCCCCTGCCAGTTCTGAGATCAGGAAGATATACTCTGGGGCTGAGACCTGGTTTGATCGATGAGTTCGACCTGAAGAGAGAAGGTAGAAGGAGGGCGAGGGGGACCATATATCAAAGACATGCAGTGCTCCAGAACCCTCCAGACTCCCAGAGACTGAGCATCATCAGGAATGCATCCTTTCAGTGAAATCTTTAACCCATGAACCAAGGCGTGAAAGGAGAAGGAAAGCTGAAAACGATTTTTCCTTCTAGGAGAAGAATTATTGAAGAGCCCACACTCACCAAACTGCTGGATGGCCCGGTCTGCACTCCAGGGTAGCTCTAGTGTCATATGAACTCGCCGACGCTGGTTCTGAACTCGTCTGTCAGCCTGGAGGGAGATGCCAGAACTGGAGGCCTCCGAGATTATTGCTACAAGCTGAGAGAAACAGAATGAAGTGTCAACAGATCAGAGTACAACCAGCCTCCAGCTTAGAGATGCAATGCAAACATAGAAATACAGTGCAGTGTGTGTCATAGGAAGGAAAAAAAGACAGCAAGGCCAGAAATCTTCTTTGCACATTGTCCTGGTATCATCATCCTTTCCAGTCTCTACTGAAGTTGGCATCCAGCTGCTATACCATAGATTCAAACTCACCTTTTCTCCATTCATAAACCGTTCTTTTTCCTTCAGGTTAATGTTGTCAATGGAGAGACACTGCTCTGCTCGAGACTCAAATGTAATAGCACCATCTGCCCGACGCACCACACGTCCCTTCCTACCAGTCATCTGCAAATATGCACATAGCACAATCAACATGATGGGCTCCCATGTCACAATGGCATCACCCAGATCACAATGGCATCACCCAGACCCTTTCACAGCCCTTTTTTACATGGAGTCACTAAAGGGCTCAAACTTGTGTCCCCTGGTGGCAGAAAACAGGTCACATGGTGGGAAGAACTCACCTCTGCTACATGGTCTGGCCCACCAAATTGATCAATGAGTTCGTCCAGGGTATTGAGTGGCAGCTCCTGCCCCAGAGCCTTCACCTTCATTATTAAGTCCTGCTTCACCTTCTCCACATGCTCCAGCATGCCTGGAGTGGAATGATAGGGCAAAGCCCCTGTAGGAAGCATACACAAGTACAGTTTACCAGGAGATGGAGGTACAACCAGCAAGCTCCACTTTCTGGGCCACTGCCACCTGCCACTACAAACAATTAACTAACTGCCCCATAACCATCCATTATGCTTCCTTCACACTTCACAACTGAGAGGAATGCATGAGAGCCCTCCTTATCCTTTTCCTTCCACTGCCCTTCCTTTCCCCTCGCCCTTCCCACTTTCATCTTCCTCATCATCCTTTTTCTCCCCACTGACTTCTTTCTTTTCTGCCCCATCTTCTCTCCCTCCCTTTTCCCAGCCTCACTCCATTCCTAGGTTACCTCGCTCTTCCAGTGCAAAGCCATTGATGGTGTGATCCACAAAGATGACATCATCGTTGTCAAAGAGGGACTCTGGGGAGGAGTTGAAATCACTGTCAAGGCCCAACTCTGAGTCGCTGCTGCTGTCTTCACTGATTCTGATCACCCCTGCAAACTCCAGGCTGCCCTTGGGCACTTTGGTGCAGCGCACTCTTGGGCGTCCTGCCAAAGAGACAAAGGTAACAAGAGCGAGGTCCCATAATGCTTTAAAGCACCTACAAGATTGCATGCAGAAAGTGAAATTAGATTTACCTGCTAATTTTCTTTCCTTTAGGCCCTACAGTCCAGTCCAGACTCCTGGGTTGTGTCATTCTTCCAGCAGAGGGAGACTGAGTATTCCAGGTTTTGGTGATGTCACAGTATAAGGAGCCAGTGCTCCTCCCATCAAACCAGTATTCCCATGTCAAAGCAGAAAAAAGTAAATTAGACCTTACCTGCTAAATGATGTTCCTTGAGTTACTCCAGTCCAGTCCCAGCACTTGTGGATATTCACACCTCACCAGAAGCTTGGAGACTGAGCATGTCATGATCTTCATGACATCCACCTAGATAGGTAGCTGGCAACTCCCACCAACCTCCAGTATCCTATTTACAAAGCAGACTCACGGAAACAGCAATAGCAAAAACTATTTCAACAACCAAATTAATACCCCTCCCCACCAGAGAAGGTGAAGAAACCATGCTCACCTGTCACGGATGGAAAGAGATCCTCTTGAGACTAGTCACCTCCGCCCCAGACACCTTTCCTATCCTCTACGAGGAGAAAGCACAGTTACTTACCTGTAACAGGTGATCTCTGGGAACAGCAGGAATAAGTCTTCACATATGGGTACGTCAGTACCGACGGAGCCTGCGCGGGAACGCTCCCCAGTGTCCAAAAAGAAAGCCTTTGGGAGCATCCCACACGCATGAGCGCTGCCTTCCCGCCCATTCACTTCCCTCTCATCAGTTGGGTTTGTAGCTGAGACCGAAGGAGGGAAGTAGACAAAAGAGAGAGAGAGAGAGCGAGCGAGCGAGAGCGAGAGAGCACAACTCCTAGGGGAGGTGGGTGGGTTGTGAAGACTTATTCCTGCTGTTCCCAGAGATCACCTGTTATAGGTAAGTAACTGTGCTAGCTCCAGGAACAAGCAGGAATGAGTCTTCACATATGGGGACTCCCAAGCTAGAGATGCCTAGAGGAGGTCCCAGCATGTTGCAAATCTAATAGATGGGCCATGCTATTTCCCAGAACCTCAGGCATCCAAGGGATGGAGGGTAGGAGTTTAATTAGAAGGGGTGTGCTGTGGAACAGCTTGACTAAACAAGGCGTCTAGAGGGGAGTCCTTGTGTAGATAATAAATGTTAGTAAAGATTGAATTTCAATTTTCTAACGTGGACCTCACTCAAAAGTATTGCAAAAGTATTTGTTGAGGGTAATATGGTCTGGTGCTAAGAGCCACTACATTATCCCCAAGAAATTACCTCACTGTGAAATAGAGGAAAATAAATTTTGCAATACAGAGAGAGGTCAGAAGCCTTAATGGCTAGAACTAATCCCAGAAGAAAAAACTGGGGGAGTTTAATGAGGTTGGACTTTGGAGGAGAAGCAAAAGCTTCTGTAGGCCAAAGTTTGAAGCTCTTTGTCCTTGGAGCGGGATAAGGCTCTAGGAAAGAGAGGAGGTAAGTCAGACTGGTTTGCAGAAAAAGGATGGGTCTTTAAACTCCTCTATGGAAGTGAAAGAAAAACATTTGTAGTAGGCAGTGTAGCCTCCAATTTCTTGAAGATCAGTAATGTCTTCCCTAATTGATGTCACTTAGGATAATGACTTTACATGGAGAGCTTCAGATGTACCATAACTGGAAGGTTATGGTAAAATAAGGTAGTTTCTAATTCCTATAGAAATTGGTTGTCCATTAAAACGCTATGGTATGCTGGAACAGCATTAATATGGACAGTAACAAATCTTTCAGAGTCACATATATGTGTTTATCTGTTTAAGTGAATCTCTTTATATATATATATAAAGAGAGATTCACTTAATAACAAGAAGGGGTAAGACCTGCTTGAGAATATGGATAGAGAACCCCTTACTGGTTACACGTGGAAGAACCATGAAGAAGGTTACATGGAAACCAGTGGAATGTTCCTAGTCAGAAGGAGAGGTCTAGATTTCTTTAAAAATTCTAGACTTTGAATAACCAGAAATGGAGACCTACGTGAAAGGGTGCAGAGGAGATCCTTAGTCTTAAGACAACAAGTCTGGATCCTTCTATAACTTCAGTGGAGAAAAAGACGCAATATAAGGGGATACCATGTTTGCCCCTCTATGAGGGCAATATGAGTATCATGCGTTCTTTGTTCAGCATAAGCTCCAATGAAGTATTGGGAATTAGAAGGAATGCACTAGACAAGGACCGACTGCAGTGAAAAGGAATGCATCCCTGTTGCAAGAGTTCCACTGGAGATGTGGAACTACTCAGGGAATTAAGCAATTCTTTATGCTTTCACGTGTGTAAGGGTACCTTACAACGTGGTCTAAGCCCTGGTTCGTTTGCCTTAAAAGGAAATTTTAAGGAAGATGGTAAGAATAGGAAAAAAACAGTCATGTGGGAGCATGACTGGGCAAAGTCTTTTTAACCATCTGGAAGTTACCTACCAGGAATGGCTCTGACGCTCTCTGGCAAAGGCCCATAGTTGCAGAGCTTTTTTGTATAATTGCAGAGAGCATGTTATAAGTTGCTTAGGTGAGATCTGGCTGTTTAATTGCCAGTGTGCAACCTAATCTATTCTGTTGGTGCCAGAAAAAAACTGAAGATGGCTAAGAATAGTAGACAGGCCGGTTGCCTGCAAAGATAAATTGCCCAAGTAGGTTTTGGAACCTGTCTTGGAATTATTTGTTATTAAGGCAGCAGAAAAGTTAGGTCCCATAGATTGGAAAAAGGACCGACAGACATAATTAGGAGTGGTAAAACTCAATTATGGTCCGATAGCTGCTTTAAAAGAAAATATTTGAGAAGATTGCAAAGGGGAAGAAAACTCTGTATGGGAACCACTTACTGGAGTAGGTATTGAAGAAAATCCTATGGCTTAAAAAGTAAGCCCTCCAGTTGAATAGTATCACTCTTAAGACAGAATGTCTCGACTAAGAGGGATAGAAAGTAATACAGAGCTGTGAAGACTTACAATTTGGTAAGCTTCTGAAACAGGTAAAGCCCCCCTGCAGTCAAAAGTATGAGATATCCTTGTACAGGAAAACTGTCAAGGTGAAGGGCATAGCCTATCTTGTTATTAGTTGCTGCTACTCCTTTTCCTTCAAAAAGGAGAGTAGAAACCTGTTACCTGTAGGGCATGATTATCCTCAATAGCTCTAGGAGCTAAAAGAATGGATTTCTCTTGCAGCAAGAGATTCATGCCTAGAGTCGAGGATTGAGTCAGTGTATCACTGATCTCTCAGTAAGGATGCTTCTGTTGATAAGAAGTAGGTTAGCGGTTCTGAACCTCAAACAGGAAAAAGAGATTTAATGAATAAAATATCAGAAACCCTACGATTGCTGGGTTTGCTGAGCCTGTTGAGGTTTTGGTTTTCTTAGCCTGGTATGATGTTGCCCTTCTTTGGAAACATCTGCATGATGGGTAGAAGATGAATAAAACTTTTTCCCCTTAGGGGGATAAAGTTTGTTAGGAGATTTTTTACTAGCTGGGATAGAGGAAAGTTTTGACAATCCTCTGAAAGCAACAATATCAGTGTTTAACTGATTAGCTTGGAATAAAGCATCCTTGTTAAAGAGATTTTCACCAGTACAAGGAGTATTTCCCAGCCTTTCTTGTACCCATTTGTCCAAGTCTGAAGCTTGGAACCAGGCCATGCGTCGTGCCCCTATGGCTATAGCAGAAGTTCTGCTAATAGACTCAAAACAGTCCAGGGAAGCACGATTAAGGAACTTAGAGACATTTTGAGCATGACTGACTAATAAGAAATAGTCTGCTCTTTTATGTTCTTGAAGAAAAGTGTTCAAAAGCTTTAAGTTCTTTGTGACCTCTTCAAGAGATAATCCCATATAGAAAATATATGAGATAATTCTTGCTGAAAGCATGGATGCCTGGAAGCATCGACGTCCAAAGGCATCTAAAGTCCTAGACTCACGACCTGGTGGATAAAAGGAGTGCTTCTTTGCACTCTTAATACGCCTCATTGCTGATTCTACAACAATAGAATGATGAGGAAGTTGAGTCTTTTGAAAACCTGGAGAAGGTGGCACCTTGTACATAGTGTCAAGTGTCTTAGAATGTGGGGATACCGTTAAAGGAGTTTCCCACATTCTTAATAGCAGATCCTGTAAGATCTGATGCAAAGGAAGCATGATCACCTCCTTTGGAATCCAGGGGAATTGCAGAGTCTCTGAATCCCCTGGTATGGATTCTTTACCAGGTATAGAAATGGCAAGTAACTTTGCCATATCAAGCAGAAAAGCTTGAAAAGAAACCTCCCCCGAAGAGGACTCTTTGAAATGAGGGGTAAAGGCTAGACTTGTGGAAAAATCAGCCTTGTTACCGATGGATTCATCCCAGTCCTCGGGATCGGAAGAC
Organism: Ichthyophis bannanicus; assembly: GCA_033557465.1. Classification (NCBI taxonomy): domain Eukaryota; kingdom Metazoa; phylum Chordata; class Amphibia; order Gymnophiona; family Ichthyophiidae; genus Ichthyophis; species Ichthyophis bannanicus. The sequence goes on from CM066039.1 coordinate 311,809,370, forward strand.
TTGAAAGGATGAAGCATCGGATTTTCTCTGAAGCGATGTCTTCGGTACCGCCCGAGGTCGGTACCGAATCCTCCATGCTAGAGAGCGACTCCAGGCTCGGCATCGAAGGAAGCGAGTCTGTCGAAGCAAGCATGGACCGTACCGACACCGGTGCTGATGTCGATACCGGTACCGGTACCGAAGCCGATGCTCGAGGAACAGTTTGCAGCAACTCTAGCGGTACCGAAGTAGCTGAGCGCGCTAGACTACGTTCATCGGTGAGGAGTGTTTCATCCATCACCATAGCCGATGCCGGGGTGTTGGTACCGCTCGAAGTGGCCACAACCACCGAGCATGGCCCAGGTATGTTCATCGAGGTAAGAACCCCAGGAACAACCTGAAGCCCCGTTAATGCTTTGGAGCCCGAAGACTCCCGCCGGGGCTTTATTACCAAAATGTCCTCGAGGGCAACGCCAGAGGCATCTCGATGCTTAGAAGGAGATCTACCACGCGAGGACTGGCTAGTCTTTACAGACTTTTGTTTGGTTACCTGATCCTGTGAAAAAGAAGATATTCTGGCTGGTGACATCGAGTCCGATGTGAACCAGGTATCGAGTTGTGCTCAATCCTGAAGACGACTTCTGTTTGAGCTCCAGCAGGAGAGACACTCCAGTGGGCAATGGTCAGGACCTAAACATTTTAGACACCAAGTATGAGTGTCTAAAAATATATCTGTACCGCCACACTTTGAGCATTTCTTAAGGATAGTGGCTGGCTTTTCCATAATTGAAGGATAGAGGCCTAGTGGCCTAGAAACAGTCAGGCAGTAAACAGGAAAAATTCCTAGAGAAAATAAATTTTTTAGTAAAAACAAAGAAAAGCACCGGCGGTACCGGTGGCGTCGAGGGAAGGCAAACGCGACCACAAAAAACTAAGAATAAAAAGAAGAATTTTCTGCGGTGACAGGAATACGTCCTGCCGGCTCCGCGGAAAACTGATGAGAGGGAAGTGAAGGCAGCGCACATGCGTGTGGGATGCTCCCAAAGGCTTTCTTTTTGGACACTGGGGAGCGTTCCCGCGCAGGCTCCGTCGGTACCGACGTACCCATATGTGAAAACTCATTCCTAATAATATCACAACAAATAACATTTCAGTCAAACGAATCCCAACTAATGCACCAACCTCCAGATTTAAAAAATACAATGAAGAAGAATTTCTAGACCTTATAATTCCTAACTTATCAACCCTCACCACAAAACCTAGATGCAGCAGTAACTAACTGGCACAAAACTATAAATAACGCTGCAGCTAAAAAACAAATCATTAAGAAAAACACGCATTCTAAAGTTGGTCAAACCCCCTGGTACAATAAGGATTTAAAACTACTGAAAAATAATTTAAGGAAAGCTGAATGTAAATGGAGGAAAAATAAAAACACGATTACAAAAGATTTATACCTCACGCTACTTAAGTATAAAGATGCAATTAACAACGCCAAGAAAAATTGCCATGCCTCCATCCTAAATAACGCAATAAATAGACCTAGAGAACTTTTCTCAATAGTCCAAAAGCTGACAAATACCCACAACTCCAGCAACGAAATCACAGAAATTACTCCACAGACATTGGCAAATTATTACATGAACAAAACAATGTCCCATCCCCTCCTACCTAAACCCATAAATACTTCTCAAATACAGCATGCAGACGAATGGTCTGTATTCCAACCCCTAACCAATGTTGCACTCAAGAACATTATCACAAACATTAATACAACAACCTCACTCCTTGACCCTTGTCCAGTAACCTGGATAAAGAACTCTCTACCTATACTCTCTCAATTCATCCTCCCAATAATAAATCTTTCCCTAAAAAACGGATACCTACCCCCTACACTAAAACACGCACAGATCTGCCCAATCCTAAAAAACACTACCCTTGACAAATCATCACCTAAATCCTACAGACCCATATCGAGTATTCCGTTTATGGCTAAATTAATTGAAAAAGCAGTACAAATTCAAACACAAGATTACATTGACAGCTCAGCCTCCCTTGATGATCAGCAGTATGGGTTTCGCCCCAGACACGGAGTAGAGTCTCTTCTAACAGTCCTAATCGATACACTTGTAAGAGGAATAGACAACTCAAAACAAGCATTCTTACTCATATTCATTGATGTCTCCGCAGCCTTTGACAGTGTTCATCATTCAACAATGATTAATAAACAGGCAAATAGGTATAAAATCTACTGTTCTAGATTGGTTTACCTCTTATCTAACTGACCAAACTCAAACGGTACAAATAGGTAACCTTACTTCAAAAACATACAATCAAGAACTAGGCCTCCCCCAAGGTTCAGCACTGTCAGCGTTATTATTTTACATATACTTAAAACACATCTGTAAAATCTTTAAAAAATTCAATGTACACTATCACCTATATGCGGACGACATTATGATGTATGTCCCTTTCAAAATACCAAATATCCCTATACAACTCATTAACGAATGCCTCAATGAAATAAACACCTGGCTAAATGAAAACAACCTATACATCAATCACTCAAAAACAGAAGCAATAATAGTAACTAAAAACACAACGTTCATTCCCCCCTCACATATTACATTGCAGAATAACGATATCAAACTAAAAACTGAAGTACGTTACTTAGGCGTTATAATAGACAAACACCTCAGCATGGACACACACGTAAGAAATAACACAAAAAAAGTTTACTTTAAACTTAAAATATTAAAGAAACTCCGCCCACTAATGCATCTACAAGATTTTCAACGAGTTATACAAGCAATAATAACCCCCCATTTCGACTTTGCAAGTCAAATCCTACTAGGTGCAACAAAACAGACCTTGAAAAAACTTCAATTAGCACAAAACGCGGCAGCAAGGACCATTACGAAGGCCCCACCTTTCCAACATATAACCCCTATTTTAGAATATTTACACTGGCTCCCGATTCAAAGCCGAATCGATTACAAAACTCTTTTAACTACCTACAAAGCCATAAATAAAACAGCACCCCCGACCATAAATAACCTCATCAAAATAGAGCCCACTCATAATCTTCAAAGGAGAGACCAGTTAAACAAATTAACACCACCAAAAGAATTTATAAGGGCCAAAAAATCCACAAACAAGAACGCCTTCTCCCATGCAGCCCCCATTTTGTGGAACACAATCCCATTAGAATTAAGATCCTTACCTGAAATCATGGAGTTTAGGAAAAAACTAAAAACACACTTATTCACAATGCACTATGGATCCTTGACGAATTCACCTCTCACCTCTCAGCTAGATAAAGGATAACCCTATTCCAGCTAATATATTCTTCCAGAAAAGGAATAAAGTACAGAAGCCCTAAAACAATGTATTGAAGACAATTGAATAACAAATAACTCTGTATATAGTTTAATTCTGTTCCTTTGTACAAAGTTCACTATTTGTTAATTGTTAAATGCAAGTTCCAATTTGTTATATGTAAAAACAGCTCTCCCTGTTTACTGTTGTTCCATGTAAACCGCATCTGATCAATGGAAGGAGCGGTATATAAAAAAATCTGTTAATTAAATTAAATTAAATTCCTGGCTTGTTCCTGGAGATAAAGGAAACCTTATTTATTTATGTATTTATTTCCATTTCTTTTATACCGCACTATTTGGTATCAGCGCGGTTTACAGAGAACAAAATAAAAACCAGAACAGGCTGTTCGGTGTTACATATAACAGGAGCATAAACTTGGAAAAACATGGGAGAACTATCTACATGGAATATATGATCTGTTAAGTAGATAACATACTCAAACTATTTACACAAATTAGCAAGAATGCTAGTAACAATGAGAAAGCTGTGGTTAAATTTGCTGTGGGACTGTTATGTTTCACTTCATGTGGGGTAGTATTTGATGAATAGGTTGAATTTGAGGGCCTTTCTGAACTGGGCTAAGTCGGTTATGGCACGGATATCAGGTGGTAGAGACGTCCTCCGGGCGGAGCCATGCATACGGAAGTGCTCTCTAAAGCTCAGAAAGGAGGGCCTTTCTGAGCCCACCTAGGTAGCCCATCCCACCGGTCCGCCCCCTAGTCCGGTCAGAATTTGCCAAGAGTGGGCCCTCACAAGCTAAGAGCACTGGCAACCACAATTGCCAACCTTCGTTCTGTTCCTCTGACGGACGTCTGTAGAGCAGCCACCTGGTCCTCCCCGCACACGTTCCAGAAGCACTACTGCCTTGACCTCAGGGCCCAGGAAGACTGCGCCCTTGGGACTGCCGTCCTTTCCACTGCAACGGATGGCAGACAGGCATTGGCCCAGTAGCCGGGCCGTCCATACCTGCTCCTCCTGTAGCATGTCAGCACTGTTAATTGCACTGTTGTTAGTCAGCACTGTTACAGGCACTGTTAGTCTGCACTGTTAGTTGCACTGTTACTCAGCCACTGTTGTACGCTGTTAGCGCTAGATGCCCGTTGCACAACTGCTGTTTGCACAACTGCTGTTTGCACAACTGCACGATTTGTATGCACCTTCACCTATTACGGCAATAAAGATGTTCATCCTATTGCGGCTCAGAGCCTCATTTAGTAACTAAGCTCCTCCTCCACCTCAGCGTTCTCCACAGCTGGGGAGGCACCAAGTGTGGCTGACGCAATCCTGCTGGTCCATGGAGAAAACGGGGTTACTTACCTGTAACAGGAGTTCTCCGTGGACAGCAGGATAAGTCAGCCACACAATCCCTCCCGCCTCCCCTGGAGGAGGTCAGCCTGCCGTATCCGCTCCCTGTCCGGGAACTAGCTAGCTAGGAACACACTGACCGGACTAGGGGGCGGACCGGTGGGATGGGCTACCTAGGTGGGCTCAGAAAGGCCCTCCTTTCTGAGCTCTAGAGAGCACTTCCGTATGCATGGCTCCGCCTGGAGGACGTCACCTTTTCTCCATTCAGCATTTTTTTTTTAAACTCTTCTCCCGACTCCTCTCGCACATGTGTGCTTTTATCTCCTGGTCTATTGCAAACTAGGTAGATTTCTTGCAGCCGAGGAGCCATATGCTAGCAGCCAGTATCTAACAGCCAGTATCCACTATCAGGGGGTATTTGGGACTGGACTGGAGTAACTCAAGGAACATCAATCAGCAGGTAAGGTCTAAAGTCCTTTTCCATATTGCTCCTCCAGTCCAGTCCCGGCACATGAGATGTACTATAGCAGTACTAACCTGGCTTGTAGTACCGCGGCGCCAAAACGTGCCTTTTCCGAAGCCTTCACATTTAGCTGACAATGTTTCATAAAGGAATTCAAGGAGGACCAGGTTGCCGCTCTACAGATCTCCAATAGCAGCACCAAACTGAACTCTGCCCAAGACACTGCTTGGTCACAGGTTGAATGTGCCCGTAATCCTAACGGAACTGGCCGACGCCTCAACATGTAGGCAGAGGAGATGGCCTCCCTGATCCATCTAGATATTGACACTTTGGACGCCGCCTCTCCTTTATGCGGCCCTTCAAACAGCACAAACAGACGCTCCGTCTTACGGAAAGACCCTTTGTTGTTTAAGTATCTCCATAACACGAAAAGCACATCCTTTTCTTTTCCTTTATTTGCTGGATACTAACTGTTTTTCCTTTAAAGACAGCCAACAAAACAAGAAAACATGAGGGCAGCGATCTTTTGGACATCCACAGAGACCCTCCCCCCTCCTGCACTCTGTCTCCTATGGCTCCTTCCACGTTCTGCAAGTTCCTGCACTGCTCCTAAAATGTCTGCCATCACCACGTGGCTCCCTGAGCCTGCTCATTGCCTCACCAGCCCCTCTTGCGCTGCTGTTCTTGCACTTACTGGCGTCAGAGCCACCGCCCCAACACTCAGCCACCCTCAGGACTTCGGCGTCAGGCGGATGTGTGACTGGCCTCCCACGCCATGACAACCCCTCACCTCATCTCTCTTGCAGCTCTGGAGTCGTCACGCACGAGTCTTTCCCCTGCGGCAAGTTCTGCGCTCTGCCCTGAAACTCTGCTGGTGGACCTGACATACTGCCTGTAACACAGAAAAAACTCTGGAACTGGAGAATCACCAACTGAGCTTTGTTGTTTGCTTGATATAACAAGAAAAAAAACTAATTAAGTAGCACAGTAGTGCAATGAAGGAAAGCTATGTTACAGCTCCCTTCCTGTTAAAAATTGCTCTCCTGGTTATTTTGTCTGCCAATCTTATTTTCCTGATAAACTGTCCAATTCAACTCTTAACATTTCTTCAGCAAGTCCTAGCAAGGGAATTCACGCCTCTCCAGCTGCTTGAAGACGGATTCTGGAGGCTGGTGGGAGGTGCCAGCTGCCTATCCAGGTGGATGTCATGAAGATCATGACAAGCTCAGTCTCCAAGCTGCTGGTGGGGCGAGAATACTCACAAGTGCTGGGACGGGACTGGACTGGAGGAATGATATGGAACAGAACATTCAAACTCCTTGCCTAACGACGTCCAAAGGACAACTATGTATAACCGCTACCAAAAACTCTATGGTGACTAAATGTAGCCCGAGAAGACCGAGGCCACAGTTGGTCCCAGCACTGCCCGGAATTCAATCCTTAAGTCCGGGACCAACCTCTCCGACAACACCAGAGGAAAAAGACGAAAGCCCCCTATATGTGACCATCTCACCCTGGCTTGCCACACTACTGTAAATGGGTGGGTCCCAGACCAGACAGTAGGGCCTAAAAGAAAGAAAACTAGTAGGTAAGTCTAATTTCACCTTCCTTAGCACCCCTACAGTCCAGTCCATACTCCTGGGATGTACCAGAGCAGTACTCCGACCCGGGTGGGACCGGCAAGCTCAGCATGCAAAACCCAAGTACCAAACTGCGTGTCTGATCGTGCCTGCAAATCAAACTTATAGTGACACACAAATGTATGCAAAGATGCCCATGTAGCCACCCTACAGATGTCCACCGGCAGAACCAGGGCATTCTCTGCCCAGGAAGCTGCCTGTACTCTTGTCGAGTGCGACCAGAGCCCTACCGGCACCCGCCGACCCTATAAGAGATAGGCCGAACCCGATCACCCTCTTCAACCACCTGGCAATGGATATCCTTCAAGGTGGCCTCCCCTCTGCGGGAACCCCCAAACAGAACAATAAGCCGATCCAACTGATGAAACAGAGATATGATCTTCAAATAGCGATGCAGCACCCTGCGCACATCCAACGTGTGGAGCTTCCAATCCTCTGTCCCGGGAAAAGTGGACAGCACTAAGACTGGTTGAGCTGAAACACCGAGACTACCTTGGGAAGGAAAGACGGTACTTTCCAAAAAAGAACCCGATCCTTGGCCAGGACCAGGATGGGTTCCCTACATGACAGTGCCTGTAGCTGAGAAATTCACAGAGTGAAAAATTGCCACCAGAAAAACTGTTTTCAAAGTAAGGTCCTTCAGCAAAACCGCCACTAGAGGCTCAAACGGTGCTCCAGCAGAGCTTCCAACATTAAGTTCAGGTCCACAGGCTGGGACGTGGAATCTCAATTGTGACTGTGGCTGCTTGACTGCTCTGAGAAACTGGACCACATCCGGATGGGCAGCCAACGAAATATTCTGCATGCGCCCGTGATAACACATCAAGACAGCAATCTGTACCCGCAGAGAATTCAAGGCCAAACCTTTCTCTAAGCTGTCCTGCACGGCAGCCAAAATGTACAGGATAGAAGTCCCAAAGGGATGCAGCTGCCGCTCTTCACACCAGTTCTCGAAGACCCTCCAAACATGCACGAGACCAAAGATGTCAACCAGCATCTTGCTTTCAACACTGTGGCAATGACAGGTGCCGAATAACCTCTGCACCTCAAGTGAGCCCTCTCAAGGGCCAAGCCATAAGCGAGAATCAATCCACCTGAGGCATCCAGATGGGCCCTTGAGACAACAGATAGTCCCTCTCCAGCAGTGTCAACATATTGTTCACCACCAGCCTCACCAGGTCTGCATACCATGGCCGTCAAGAGCAGTCCAGGGTTATCAAGATGACCAGACCCCGGGATCCAACTGATGTCTGTTCAGAAAATCGGCTTGCATGTTTTCTTTTCCCGGAGGCTCCATCGACCTCAGACTCTCTTGAGGAAGCCCCTGTTAACACCGGAGATGCCCACAATGAGCTCCCTGCCGCCCGATCTTCAGGCTCGCAGGCCCGACAAAAACTTGCCAACGATAAATGGCTCCACCTGCTACCACAGGTTGCACAGACTGCCTTCCCGGAAGGCATGCTGCAGCAGCGGGAATGAGACTCCACCAACTCCCTTGCCTAATTCCCCCCCCCCAAGGACGTTTCTCCACCACCCGGAGGGGAAGTATTCACCAGCCAAATGCAAACCGACAAGCCACATGCTCCCGCAACTGAATCACCCAGAGTTGCAGCAAGCTCGATTGCCTCAAACCTACTGAAGGGCGCAAGATGACAGGCACTAGGTCTGAAGGCAGAGAGAGCTGAAAGGAGATTCCACAGCTCGTACTCCTCCCAGGGCCATACAGCTGACTTAACGGCATCTGTCCCCTAGGGCAGATCCAGTCACAACAGCAACTGCCTAAGCTAACCAAGTAAGAAGCAAAAAGTCTTTGAGAACCTGTTCTTTTCTTAAGTCTTTTTTTTTTAAACACTGATCCCTAAAGTGTAGCCCAGACTACATAAGGTTCTGTCCCATCTGCTGGAAAGTGAGGATACTGGTTTGGTGGAAGGAGCGCTGGCTCCTTATACTGTGACATCACAAAAACCTGGAATACTCAGCCTCCATCTGCTAGAAAAGGGAGACAACCCAGGAGTCTGGATTGTAAGGGTGCTAAGGAAGGAAGAGTTCTAAGCCAAAAAAAGCACAGTTGTTTAGGCAGGATAGGATGAAGCTGTATGGGGAGAGCAAGTTCAATTAGTGGGAGGAGGCCAGACTTGTAAGAGAGGGAAGTGGGAAAGGTCAGGTGTGCTAAATGTGTCTCATTTGTGTGCTTGCATTGCAAGAGTGATAGAGCCTGTATTAATGTGTGTGCGAGAGTGTTTAGACACTGTCTCTTGGACCTCCAAAATAGCTTAGCTTAGGTTACCACTTAAAATATATTGTTTCACTTAAAAAAATAATTAAAAAACAAACACACACATGCATTGGGACCTACTTACAGTATTCAGGGTAGCTGAGAGGTCAGTGGCATGAAATGAAACCGCCATTGCATATGATTTAGCCTGCACGCCATGGAAGCCACGGGTTGTTTCGTATCTGCCCTGGCCCTGCTTCTCAGTGCTATCACAAATCCCTGCCAGGAATGCTTTTATGCAGTGACATGATCAGCATGCAACAATACCTGTAGAGTCAGGACTCAGAGGCACATCAAGGACACCTCATACCACACTGAGGGCCTACTTAAAGGTTTTCTCCTATTTTTGTGTATGCGAAGTGGAGAAGTGGCCTAGTGGTTAGTGCATTGGGCTAGAACTGGGGAAGCCAGGGTTCAAATCCCACTGATGTTCCTTGTGGCTTTGAACAAGTCACTTAATCCTCCACTGCCTCAGAAACAAGCTTAGACTATAAGCCCTCCACAGAAATATATGTGCCTGAATGTAACTTTGAACAGATACCAGAATATCATGAACCAAATATAAATATATAACTACATCAAATAAAATTTGGATTCTAGCTACTGGGAGGAAGTGATGTCACTGGGCACAATGGCAGCTTGAGAGCTTAGCTCCAAAGCCAGCCCCGTGAAAAAGCACAGTTACTTACCTGTAACAGGTGATCTCTGGGAACAGCAGGAATTAGTCCTCACATATGGGTACGTCGGTACCGACGGAGCCTGCGCGGGAAAGCTTCCCAGAAAGAAAGCTTTTGGGAGCCTCCCACAGCGCATGCGCGCTGCCTTCCCGCCTTTCCTAACCAACTCTCCTCAGTTCGAGTTTAAAGCTGAGACAATAGAGAGAGAGAGGAAAAGAAAGATAGAGAGAGATACAACTCCTAGGGGAGGTGGGAGGGTTGTGAGGACTAATTCCTGCTGTTCCCAGAGATCACCTGTTACAGGTAAGTAACTGTGCTATCTCCAGGAACAAGCAGGAATGAGTCCTCACATATGGGGACTCCCTAGCTAAGATGCCTGGGAGATCCCCAAGGGTATGAGACCCTGAAAGGTTCCTCGTCTTCCTATGGATCTCAGGCATCCATTAAGGGACGGAAGGCAGGAGTTGTTTAAGAATGGAACAGGTATCTGAGGACAGCCTGACCAAACAAGGCATCCCGGCGGGAGTCCTTGTCCAAACAGTAATGGGCTGTGAAGGTATGAACCGAGGCCCAGGTGGCTGCTCGACAGATCTGGTCGATGGACACAGAATGAAGATGAGCCATAGAGGCGGCCATGGCCCTCACATTGTGAGCTGTGACATGGCCCTCCAGAGAAAGGTTCTTACTCTGGTAAGCAAAAGAAATACACTGAGCAATCCAATTGGACAGTGTTCTCTTAGAGACTGGAAGTCCTAAATGAGAAGGATCAAAAGCAACAAAAAGTTGGGAAGACTTTCTATGTTGCTGTGTCCTGTGCAAGTAAAAAGCAAGAGCTCTTTTACAATCTAGAATATGAAGGTTCCTCTCTGAACTGGATGCATGAGGAGCAGGAAAAAAAACAGGTTAATATACCTCTTGATTAAGATGAAAAGGTGAGACCACTTTAGGCATAAAGTGAAGATTTGTCCTAAGGACTACCTTATCATGATGGAACCTTGTATAAGGTGGATTAGCCACTAAGGCCTGCAGTTCACTGATGCGGCGAGCAGAAGTGACTGCAATAAGGAAAATAACCTTCCATGAAAGAAATTTCAAGGAGGTAGTGGCTAAGGGTTCAAAAGGTGGCTTCATAAGCTGACCAAGAACCAAGTTTAAGTCCCATGCCACCGGAGGAGGTCGAATGGGAGGTTTTGTTAAAGTTAGGCCTCTCATAAATCTTGCAATAAGAGGATGAGAGGAGATAGGTTGTCCATTGAGAGGCTTAAGGGATGCTGCAATAGCACTCAAATGGACCCTTACTGAATTTGTTTTAAGGCCTGCATTGGAGAGATGCAGGAGATATTCCAATAGAGAATTCACAGGAAGTGCCAGAGGGTCAAGACCCTTTTGAGCACATCAAATGGAAAATCTTTTCCATTTAAAAGCATAGGAACGCCTAGTGGAAGGTTTCCTGGAAGCATGGAGGATATCCTTCACTTGCTGAGAAAGATTGAAGTCTTGAAGGTCTAGGCCTTCAGTAACCAAGCTCTGAGGTGAAGGGACTTGGGATTTGGATGCCATAAAGTCCCTTCCTCCTGGGATAGAAGGTCTGGTGCAGCTCCCAAGTCCAGGGAGGGGGCTTGGGAGAGATGCAGAAGTAGAGGGTACCACACTTGGCGTGGCCAGCGTGGAGCTATGAGGATCATAGATCCTTGATCCCTCTGGAGTTTGAACAGAGTCTTGGGAATCAAAGGAATGGGTGAAAAGGCATACAGGAAGCCCTGACCCCAATGAAGGAGGAAGGCATCCTTGGCCTGAACTCCCTGACACGGAATTCTGGAACAGAACCGGGGAAGTTTGGCATTCCACGGACTTGCAAAGAGGTCTATGTCCGGGGTTCCCTATTCCTGGAAGATTCTGAGTACCTGATCCATGTGCAGGGACCATGCATGTGGAAGCAGAACTCGACTGAGTCTGTCTGCCCAAGAGTTTTGGATTCCTGGGAGGTATACTGCCAGGAGATGGATTTGATGCTCTCTGGCGAAGGCCCATAATCTTAAAGCTTCGTTGCAAAGCAACAGAGAACCAGTTCCTCCTTGCTTGTTTATGTAAAACATGGTTACTTGATTGTCCGTGTGAATGAGGACTGTCTTTGTAGCTGAGGAGGGTATGAAAGACCTTGAGAGCTAGGAATACTGCTCGAAGTTCCAAGCGGTTGATATGAAGAGAGGTCTCCTGTGGGGACCAAATGCCTTGGGTGGAGAGGTCTTGTAGATGAGCTCCCCAACCTGTTTGGGAGGCATCTGTTGTGAGGGTTGCCTGGGGCAACAAAGGTTGGAAGGGGGACCCCACCAACAGATTTTGAGTGGACATCCACCATTGGAGAGACCAAAAGAGACATTTGGAGGTTGCTATTTGGTCTGAGAGAGCTCCTGAAGCTTGAGTCCACTGGGTGGACAAAGTCCATTGAGCTGCTCTCATGTGTAGGCGAGCATAGGGTACCACATGTACTGTGGAAGCCATATGGCCTAGCAGCTGTAGCATCTCCCTGGCAGTTAAATGGCTCTGACTGAATCTGGGAGGCTAACTGCACTAGACGTTGACAACGGGCCTGAGGAAGGTAGGCCCTTGCAGAAGTGGTGTCCAACCAGGCTCCTATGAATTCCAGGGACTGAGTAGGGGTGAGCTGGGACTTTGGGAGGTTTACCACAAGTCCCAGGTATTGCAGAATGCGCCTGGTGCGGTTCAGGGAGATCTGAGCCTCTGACTGGGTTGGAGCTCGGATGAGCCAGTCGTCCAGGTATGGGAAGACAAATATTCCCAGAGTGTGTAGAAATGCAGCAACTATTGCCATGCATTTGGTGAACACTCTTGGAGCAGAGGCTAGACCGAAAGGAAGCACTCTGTATTGGTAATGTTTTCCCTGGAACAGAAAACGTAGGAATTTTCTGTGAGATGGATGGATGAGGACATGAGTGTACGCATCCTTGAGATCTAGAGAACAAAGCCTATCTTGACTATGCAGGTATGGAAGGAGAGTGCCTAGAGAAAGCATCTTGAACTTCTCCTTGCATAGGAATTTGTTCAATTCTCTGAGATCTAGAATGGGTCTGTATCCCCCTGTTTTCTTTGGAATGAGAAAATAGGGGGCGTAAAATCCTGACCCCTGTTGAAGAAGAGGAACTTCTTCTATGGCCCCCTGGGCCAGAAGGGTAGTCACCTCCTGATCCAGAAGGTCAAGGAGAGATGTGGGAGAATTGAAGTGTCTCACCATGGTGTAGGGAGGAAGGTCTGAGAAATGAAGTTTGCAGCCCTCTCTTATGATAGAGAGGGTCCATTGCTCTGATGTGATTTGCTCCCATCTGGGAGCAAAATGAGCTAACCTTCCTGGAATGGTGAGAGGTTCTGGCTGTTGTAGAGCCAGAAAGGTTAAGTTCTCTAGTATCAAGTCAAAAACCCTGAGGGGGTTGGGACTGCTGAGTTGTAGCAGCCCCTGCAGGTTTAGGCCTGGCTTGTTTAGGTTGCTGACGCTTAGTAGCAAAGCGACCTGTAGAAGATTGTTGGCCAGAAGTGGAAGGAAATCTGCTCCTTTTGTAAAAAGGCTTTTTGAAAAAGACTTTTTCTTGGCTGGAATGGAAGTTGACTTAGAAAGTCTATCCAGAGCAGAATTCTCTGCATCCATTTGAGTGGCTTTTATTTGCCACTCTTTGCCAAAGAGATTTTCACCCGTACAGGGCAGATTTCCTAAGCCATCCTGAACCCAGGGTTCTAGATCAGAAGCCTGGAGCCAAGCAATTCTGCGAGCAGCTATGGCAATGCCTGAGGCTCTGCTGGCACCCTCAAAGGAATCAAAGGCTGCCCTGTTGGAAAACTTTGAAATATCTTGAGTATGCTTAAGCCAAAGGAGGAATTCATCCCTTTTATCCTCTGGAATAAAAGGGAGAAAGTTGTGCAGCTTTTGTGCAACTTCCTTTAGAAACATACCCATATAAAGGCTATATGAGTTGATTCTGGTAATAAGCATACTGGCTTGGAAGATTTTCCTACCAAAAGCATCCAAGGTCCTGCATTCTCTTCCTGGGGGAGCAGAAGAGTGTCTTTTGGTACTCTTCATCCTTTTCATAGCTGACTGCACCACAATGGAGTGGTGAGGAAGCTGAGTTTTCTGAAATCCAGGACACGGAAGGACACGGTACATAGTGTCCAATCTGCGAGAATGAGGAGAAAGGGTGAGAGGAGTCTCCCATAAGTCAATCATATGTTCATGAAGAATTTCATGAATTGGCAAGGTGACTGCCTCTCTGGGAGCCTTAGAGTATCCTAAAATATCAATTTTTTTTGCTCTAGGCTCTGCTTCAGAGGTTACTGAAATAGAGAGTCCTTTAGCCACTTCTATTATGAAGTCTTGAAAGGACAAATCCTCTGGAGGAGACATTCTCCTTTTTGGAGAAGTAGGCTCCTCAGGAAGGGTAATGGATACTTCGGGAGACATCTGATGAATCAGAATCATCAGAGGAATCGAAGTATCGTCTGTCCCCTTCCAATGATCGATACGTGTATCGATCGGTACCGACATCGGGCGTCCCCGGTACCGGATCGGTACCGAGAGATAGCCCTGGACAAGGAACCTGAGTCGGTATCCTGACCGATGTCGATGCAGTCGGTACCGGTATTGGTACTGGTACCGGCACCGACAACGGGACTCGTTGCGGTACCGACGGCGTCGCAGCTTGAATAGAAGCCATTATAGCCTGCTGCATGGATTGCACAGTGTGATCCATGGACGCCACGACTGCCTGGATGTCGGTACCGGGAGATTGTGCCGGTACCCCAGAGCAGTCTAACAGGTGATCGGTCGAGGCCATGCCATCGATGTCATCCTGTAACCCCATAGGAGGAGCTTTGGAAGCCGGAGCTTCCCGCCGGGGTTGTTTGGCTGGGGCAGGATCCTCGAGGGCAAGCCCGGAGGCATCTCGATGCTGAGAGGGAGATTTGCCCTTCAAGGACCTGCTAGGTTTATGTTTGGTTACCTGAGACCCATCAGGAGAGGAAGACCTGGAAGATGTCGATGCCACCGCCGGTGCATCCGTGGGAAACAGCACATGGAGCTTGGCTGCTCGGTTCTGTAACCCTCTTTTAGACATTATGGAGCAGGACTGGCAATCCGGAATGGAGTGTTCAGGACCCAAACATTTAAGACACCATTCATGGGTATCTGTAACAGAAATTGTACCGCTACACTTAGTGCATTTTTTGAACCCGGAGGCTGGTTTTTCCATGAGGGAAAATTTTCTTGTGGACCTGTAGGCCTAAGAAGAAAAATACACCAAGTGAGGAAAGTATAATTTTTATTTTTTTTTGAAAGTAAAGACCAGACCGGCGGTACCGGTCCGGCGTCAGGGAAGGCAGACACGCGACCAAAGAAATAAATTAAAATAAAGAACTTCTTCAGCGGTGACAGGAACACGACCTGCTGGCTCCACGGAAAAAGAAGAACTGAGGAGAGTTGGTTAGGAAAGGCGGGAAGGCAGCGCGCATGCGCTGTGGGAGGCTCCGAAAAGCTTTCTTTCTGGGAAGCTGGGGAGCTTTCCCGCGCAGGCTCCGTCGGTACCGACGTACCCATATGTGAGGACTCATTCCTGCTTGTTCCTGGAGATCTTAGCGTTTCCCCTTACCAGTGCAGATCCGAGAGCAGGAGAGTGCATTGGAGGTGGCAGCAAGTCAAATAGCAACAATCATGACGACTTGGAGGCGGGCGACTGACCTGAAAGACTGCATACCCGGGAGATTTATTTATTTATTTATTTAACAGCTTTTATATACCGCACTTTTGTTATCAGCGCGGTTCACATTTTAACAATTTTGTACTTAAACATAGAACAGATGTTAAGCTTACAAGGAACAGGAAATAAAACTTGGATAACAGGGTTTTACAATTAACAGAATTCTAAACTATTTACAATAGATTCTTAAATGCTCAAGCTCTAACGGTAGGGATTGTGAGGTTTGGTCTATAACAATTGATAAAGGTTCCGGGAGCTTATTTGACTAGCCGTGATCGATGGTTTGTGTAGGAGGGGGAGGGGGGTCAGTACATTGTGAGAAATGTTGTAGGAAGAGATGAGTTTTTAGGGATTTTCTGAATTGGGACAAGTCTTTTTGTGATCTAATACTAGGTGGTAGCATGTTCCAGCATCTAGGGGCGAAGGCTGAGAATGCTCTTAGAGTGGTTGTTTGAGTGAGTTTTGTAATGTCCTTTGGGACTGTTAGCATGTTCTCTGTTACAGATCGTCTAGATCTGGCGTTCTGTGTGTGTTGGAGGAGGTCAGATAACGAGGATGATAAGATATGGTGGAATGCTTTGAAGGTCAGAATGAGGCCTTTGTATAAAATCCTGCAAGATAGTGGGAGCCAGTGAAGGTCAAATAGGATGGGAGTAATATGTTGACTCCTTGAGGATCCGTGAAGAACCCTGGCGGCTGTATTCATGGCTAATTGAAGTGGGTTCAGCGTGCTCTTGGGTAGTCCATGGAGTACGATATTTGCATAGTCAAAATGAGGAGTGACTAATGCTTGGAATGTTGAGCGGAAGTCGCATGGTTCGAGCATAGGTCTGAGGTGTCGAAGGGTCCTGATTTTATAGTAGATAGCTTTCACAGTATTTTTTATATGATCTTTGAATTCAAGCCGCTGGTCGAGTATAACACCCAGGTAACGTATTGAGGTTTTGAGCGGTATATCAGCATCTCTTGTTCTAAGGGTTGGTGGAGGAGAGAAATCTTTGTTCCTAGTTACAATCAGGACTTCGGTTTTTTTGAAATTGATTCTGAGATTTTGCGAGAGTAGCCAGTCTGATATTGAATTGAAGCATGTGATTATTGTAGAGTAGTCAGGTTTTAATACATTAATTGGAGTGAATAAGAGTACATCATCTGCGTAGATAAGACATGAAATTCCGAATGAGCGGGAGATGTTGCAGAGAGGTTGCATATAGATGTTAAATAGAAGAGCTGAGAGAGAGGAACCCTGCGGTACTCCTTGCTTCTGATGAAAAGGCTGAGATGTGGTATCACCAATCCGTACTTGTTGCCAGCGATCTTCTAGGTAAGATCTGCACCAATTCAACGCCATTCCTTGAATTCCTTTTTCGTGAAGCCGGGTGAGCAGTTGGTTGTGGTCAACAGAGTCAAAAGCTGCTGCTATGTCAAGGAAGATCATAGCGACTCCATTTCTGATGTTGTCTGTTGTATTAATGAGTGTGTTCAATAGGGAAGTTAGGAGGGTTTCAACTCCGTGGGCTTCTCTGAAGCCATGCTGGTTTGGATCTAGTGGGGCCTCGGAATCAATGTGTTGTTGGATTTGTCTAAGTATGACTTTTTCTAGGATCTTGGCTAATAAAGGAATACTTGAAATTGGGCGATAGGAGTCTTCTTTTTTCGGGTCCAGTTTGTTGTTTTTCAGTAGGGGACGGATGGAGGTCTGTTTGAGGGCTGTTGGAAATATCCCGGATCTAAGGGACTGGTCGGCTAAGGCTGATATGTATGGGCTAAGTTCTGTTTTCAGTGATTTGATCCAGTGGGCTGGACATGGATCATTAGGGGCGGTAGTGGCGTTGATGGATGTAATAATTTCTTCGATGGACTTTGGAGTTGGGGATGAGAAATTATTGAGTATGAATTGGACGTTGGATGGTTGCATGGTTACACTTGTGGCTACTGTAGTGATCTTGATTGCCTTGGATTGGATGTAGTCAGCATATAGTTGTGGGTGTATATAGTCCTGTTGTGGTGAAGGAGGTTCAATGGTTAGGGATTTTACTATTCGGAAGAGATCTCTTGGTTTGTTGAGGGAACGGTTAAGTAGTTTTGTATGGTGTTCTCTTCTCTTATCCCAAGTTAGCTGGTGATGGAATTTCAAGTTAGCTAAGTAAATGGACTGGTCGTGAGGGTTTAGTGAGTGTCTCCATTTCTTCTCTAGTCTCCTCAGTTGTTGTAATGAGGTTCGTAGCTCGGAGGAGAACCATGGTGCATTCTTTTTCTTGGCAATAGAAGAGTTGGTGGAGGTTTTATCATGTGTGGTGGTAGGCTGCGCTGATAGTCCAAGAGCATTGTTCCAGTTTGATACAATATCAAGGAGGGAGGAGTGGTCTAGTGGTTAGGACAAGGTACTTCAGGCCGGAGGGCCGGGGGTTCAAGTCCCACCTGGGGATAGCAATCTCAGGCCGGAGGGACTGGGATTTCTAGTCCTACAGGCACTCCTTGTGGTCTTGGGCAAGCCACTTAACCCTCCATTGCCCATGTTCCCTGTAAGTATTAGCGTATGTGTCTCATATCCCCTCGTGTTAAATGTATCCCCCAATTGACCGCTTTGACCCGGTGAAAAGCGGGATATAAATACAGCTAAATAAATAATAATAATATCATCAATGTTGTCAGGTATAATGGAGAGTTTTGGTATGGTATGGGTGGTGATTGTATCCATGTTGAAAGCTTTGAATCGTGCTGGTTTTGGTGGTGGGTAAGTATCTGGTGACTTGTTTGGGGATTCAATAGATGGTATGATGAATGAGATAAGGTTGTGATCGGACCAGGGTACGGGGGTTGAGATGGGCTCGGGTTGATTTGGAAGATCCAGGTGTGCTGATGGGGCAAAGATGAGATCAAGGAGATTTCCTTGTTTGTGAGTGGGGATTTTTACAATTTGATTGTAGTGTAAGTTGATCATGGCATCAAGGAAGGAGTTGGATACTGAAGGTAGTGTGGAAGCAAGGTTAAAATCTCCGAGGATCCAGTTAGGTTTGTTGATATCTAATGGGTTGATGGCAAGATCAATTATGGATGAGAGATCGTCAACTGAAGCATTTGGGGCTCTGTAGATGAGGTTTATGGTGTTGCTATTATTGGAGATGGATAGAATATTTGTGTGGTTTGTAGCATTGGTAGAGATTACGTGGTATTTCAAATCCGTTCTTGCTATTATGCAGACTCCTCCTCCCTTTCTGTTTTCTCTGTTGCAGGTATAGATGGTGTAGTTAGGTGGGGTAAGTTGGTTCATTAGGACGTTGTCGGAATTAGAAAGCATGTTTCTGTGACCAGTAGGATGTCTAGTGTGAGGTTTGATATAAGGTCAATGATGGCTGGCCATTTGTTGCGAGCTGATCGTGCATTGATGAGAGCGCATTTGAGATTTTGTGGAGTAGTTTTTGGATTAGATCTCTTGTTGTTTGTAGTTTCAAGAGGTACATAAAGAAGGTACTTGTGCCTACTGTAGTATGTACTTTGTGGGTAATGTTGATGATTTTGATGGGATTTCCTATTGCGGGTTTGGTGGATAGGGATAGGGTTGGTATCAGATGTTAGGGCAAATGAAGTATGTAGTATGCAAGATAGGATGGAGATGAGCAGGAGGGAACAAGTAATGGTGGCCATGACGTAATCCTAGGGCGGTCCAGAGGATGTAAATACTTTGTTTTGAGTGTTACTGGCAACAGTAATAGGTGAATGTTACTGACCACAGTAACAAGTGAATGTAACAGTAAAATTGAAAGTTACTGGCAACAGTAATAGATGAATGATACTGTCTAAAGTAATAATTGAATGCAACATTAATAATTGAACGTTACTGGCAACAGTAATAAGTTGTGGGTATGTTAGTGACAACAGTAATAATAAATTCCTGTACAGCGTGTAATTGCTAGCACTGGTGAACTTGATTGGCGTGATAAGGTTGAGCAGAAAGAAAAGAACTATGATTTATAGTACAATCAAATAATTAGGCTGTGAGAGCAGAGTCAGTTGAGACCAATATGTAGATGGTATACTTGCTGTGATTGAGGTTACGTTGAGGGGGTGTAGTAAGCGAGTTCGATCATGTGGGAGCTCAGCTATATTTGGATGAATTTGCTGAACAAGGCGTTGTAGATTTCTTCGCTGTTTCCTTGCAGGATGTAGTGAATTTGAAGCGTCTTGGTGCAGGTTGTGTGGGTTCCGTCGATGATGGTTGTTTAGGTGATCACATTGCTGAAATTTGGGCGGGTCGTTGGTGGCTCTATTTTGGTGCCCCGCCTAAGGGCCACGCCAAAGGGCCCTCTTGCGAGGCCCTCAGGCGCGGGCCCGCAAGGCGCGGGTGCGCCTGCCGGCGGCACGTTTTCAGCGAGCGCTGGGACCTCCCACAACCCCGATTGGGTTGGAGTGCAGGAGCGGGAAACTGGAGCTCACCCTGCGCTCTACCCCGATCGGGGAGCCTTGGAAGATGGCTGCTTTCTTTTCAGGGGCTCTCTCCTGCCGGCGGCACCTTTTCAGCGAGCGCTGGGACCTCCCACAACCCCGATTGGGTTGGAGTGCAGGAGCGGGAAACTGGAGCTCACCCTGCGCTCTACCCCGATCGGGGAGCCTTGGAAGATGGCTGCTTTCTTTTCAGGGGCTCTCTCCTGCCGGCGGCACCTTTTCAGCGAGCGCTGGGACCTCCCACAACCCCGATTGGGTTGGAGTGCAGGAGCGGGAAACTGGAGCTCACCCTGCGCTCTACCCCGATCGGGGAGCCTTGGAAGATGGCTGCTTTCTTTGGAGAGCCGCGGAGACACAAAAATGGTGGCGGGAGAGGCCAGTAGCTCGGGCAGGCAGCACGTGAGGAGAGAGAGGAGGCAGCAGACAGTGTGATGGTGACAGTGGCTCAACTATCTTAAGCAGAGCTGAGAGAATGGTTTGGAGAGCTCAAATCTGAGCTGGCCGCAGTAAAAGCAGAACTGTGGACCCTTGTTGGAGAAATTAAAGAAATGGCAAATTTGGGGCGCTGCGTGGGCAATTATGAGGATAGACTAGAGCAAATGGCAGAGGGCTATATTGAGTTAGAGCAGAAGCTGGTGCGCGCTTGTGGGCACTGGAGACCTGTCACCAGAGTGACCAGGACTCTAAGGTACTAGTGGAAATGGCACAGATCTGGATGGAGCTAAGCAGGCTGATATTGGCTAATCGTCTCCAGGGCTATTTCCTTAAGTCAGTGCATCAGGATCAAACAGGGTTTGTTAAAGACAGGTTAGGAGGATTTTAAATTTGACTTGGAAACTGCAGCAGGGAGGGGAGAAGACAGTGTTTTAACAGTCGATGCTGAAAAAGCATTTGACAGATTGGCATGAGAGTTTGTTTCAGGTATTGGATAGAATGGAGATGGGGAGAAGTTTTTAAATTGGATGATGGCATTGTATGCAGAAAGTCCGGCGAGTATTCGGATTAATTGGGGATACTCTGAGGCATTCCCGCTGGATCAAGGCACTAAACAGGGTGCCCTCTCTCCTCACTACTGTTTCCTGTTTAAGTGGGCAACACAGACCTTTTGATATCTAGGGGTGCATCTGGGCAACACGCTGCTGTACTTGGTAAGGTGCAATTATGATTTGCTTCTTAGGGACTTGAAGAGGGACATCTAAATGGAAGGGGTGGTATTTGTCATGGTTGGTCATATTGTGGTCGTGAATATGAACGTGTTATCTAGAGTGCTATTCCTGATCATGTCCCTTCCGTGTGGTAATGGCTTTTATTGGGGGGGGGGGGCACACATCTACAGTGTCCTGTAAGGTAATGTTTAGTAGACGAGAAGGGGGACTGGGGGTCCCTTGCTTTGCTACTTATTATGAGGCGGCGCAGCTGCAGGCCCTACTGGCCTGGAAGGGAGGGGGAAGGCATCGCAATGGGTAAGGATGGAACAGGAAGGTAAGCACTCTTTGGAATGGGGGATATGGGATGTGCAAGGGAAAATGGAGACAGGGTGAGGGAGAATCCCATGGTGCGCCTAACTATGGATATTTGGCATAAGCAAAAAAATGTATTGATGGGGTGGTAAACAATATTCTAAATTGGCTTTCATAAGGGGACTGGAGAATATTTAAAAGACTAGGCTGTGGATGTACTGGACTCCTGTGCATCTGCACGCGATCACTGGGAGATACAGTGAGGATTGTTGAAAGAGGTGTGGGGGCAAGGGGGACCTGAAACACTTCCACTGGGACAGTCTGGCAGTAAGGAGACTGGGGGGAGATGGAACAATTTGTGGGAGACATCACAGGGGTAAGGGTGAGCATTCGCCCAGCTGAAGCATTATTGAATGAGATTTTAGAGGGAGAAGAGGGGGATTTGGGGACTTTCAAGGGGCTATGTATGATTGCGACATGAACGAAATTAATGGTGGCATGGAAGAGACCCGAGATACCCACAAGGAACATGGTAGTATGATGCATACAGCAATTTTATTGTATGGATGAGATAGTCGCATATCAGAGACACTCGAAGGAAGCATTTCAACGAGTATGGCATTGGTATCAGACTTGGCAACAAGTGCAAGTGAAGGTCTAGCAGGCCACTGTTCATGTTATTGTTGCTGCTAAGGTTAATGTCATTGTAAATGATAACTAACTGCTGGGGGCCTTAGAGGGAAGGGAGTGGGGTGGGACAGGTGAAATGGGATGGTGGGCATTGAGAGCTAGCTCTGTATGAAGCTGCTCATATTGCATTTCCAAGCAATAATGCTTTGCGAACATTTGCAGTGCGGACCAAGTCGCAGCCTGACAGATGTCCACTGGAGGCACCAAACTAACTTCTGACCAGGATGCCACATGGGATCTGGTGGAATGAGCTCACAATCCCTCCGGCACTGCCTTACGCGTCAGGAGATGAACCGAGGTAATCGCCTCCTTAATCCATCGTGAAACAGAAGATTTAGATGCGGTCTCCCCACGTCGAGGACCGCCAAACAAAATGAATAGTCAATCAGACTTCTGGAAGGGCTGTGTGCACCTCAAACAACAGGACAAGGAGATGGACCTCTTTTAGGCCTTCATTAGCATGGAAATCACTCTAGACGAGTAGCCCCGCCTCCACTTCCGTGCCTGCTCAAGAGCCAGCTGTAAGCAAGAAAGCGTAGTTACTCACCTGTAACAAATGTTCTCTGGGGACAGCAGGAATCAGTCCTCATATATGGGTAACGTCAGCACCGAGAGAACCCTCGCAGAAGCACCCCCCCAGCTTTCAAAGAAAGACTTTGGGAGATACCACCACGCATGCATGGTCCCCTTTCCGCCCAAGGGTGCCATCTTGCTCATTCAGATGACATAGCTAAAAGACGGCAAAAACAGAGGATGATAAAGAAACAACTCCAAGGAGAGAAGGGAAGGTTGTGAGGAATGATTCCTGCTGTCCCCGGAGAACACCTGTTACAGATGAGTAACTATGCTTTTTCCGGGAACAAGCAGGAAGTCAGTCCTCACATATGGGACTCTCCAGATACAGGCTATCAAAATCCTATAGCAAAAAAATAGGACTCCCCCGAGGGGAGCTGCAAGCAGCAACAATTTGGTCTGTGTCCACAGACCACAGTAAGACCCCTGTTTCCAATGAACCAGAACTCCTGTAGCCTGAACACAGAAGGGTCTGAGGGTAGGAGTTGCCTAGACCCCGGAAAGGTTATGGAGCACAGCCTGGCTGAAGGCACTGTCCTGTTGGGACTCTCTTTGCAGGCAGTAATGGGCTATGAAAGTATGGACTAAAGACCAGGTGGTGGCCCAGCAGATGTCCACCATCGGGATAGATCGTAAGTTCGCCACCGAAGCCGCCATGGCCCTGACACTGTGCACCGTGACATGGCCCTCCAGTGGGATCCCAGCCCACTCATAAGCGAGGGTGATACAGTCCGCCACCCAGGTGGACTGCGTATGCTTAGCCACCGCCTCCCCCAGCCTACTGGGGTCATAGGAGATAAACAGCTGAGAAACCTTGCATTGGCCCTGAGTGCGTTGGATATAGAAGGTCAAGGCCCTCTTGCAGTCCAAGATGTGAAGGACAGTCTCCACCTGACTGGAGTGTGGTCTTCGAAAGTAGGTAGGGAGCACCACGTCCTGGTTAAGATGGAAGGGCGACACTACCTTCGGCAGGAATTTGGGGTGCGTGCAAAGCACCACTCTGTTCTTGTAGAACCTGGGATAAGGCGCCTCCGCCACCAGGGCTTGAAGCTCGCTAACTGCGAGCGGAGGTGAGCGCAACCAGGAAAACCACCTTCCATGAGAGGTGGCAGGTAGCCAGAGGCTCAAAGAGCGGGCGAGTGAGCTACCCCAACACCACGTTGAGGTCCCTTTCGGTTGCCGGAGGGCGAACTGGGGGCTTTGATAGGAGAAGACCCCTGAGGAAACAGGTCACCAATGGTTGGACCGAGAGGGGCTTACCATCCACTGGATGGTGGTGGGTCGCCAGGGCACTGAGGTGCACCCGAATGGAGTTAGACTTGAGACTGGATTGAGAAAGGTGGAGAAGGTACTGCAGCACTAGAGGCACCGGGCAGAGGAAAGGATCAGCCCCCTATTGGGTGCACCAAACAGAGAACCTGCGCCATTTGAGGGCGCAAGCCTTCCTAGTAGAGGCCTTGCGAGAGGCCAAAAGAATGTTCTCCACATACACCGGAAGGTTGAGAGGGCCAGTTACCCTCTCAGCAGCCATGCTGTCAATGAGAGGGACTTGCGATTGGGGTGCAGGAGAGAGCCCCCCTCATCATGAACTCGGTCTCCAGCTCGGCAGCCTTGTCAGTCATGGGTTTGCCAAAGATGGGACATCGACCAATTTGTCCTGAATCCACTGTCGAGATCGGACAACTGAAGCCAAGCTTGGCGGCATGCACCGATGCCCACCATGGCTACTCAAGCCACCAATTCAAAACAACCATAGGCTGCTCGAGACAGAAATTTGGAGCACTCATGGGCGGCCTTTGCCAGGCTCTTGGAGCGCTGCAAGGGTTTCTCGGAGAGACCAGCCGAAAACCCAGTGAGTTCCTTCGCCAGATCTCTCAGGTACATTGCCATGTACAGCTAGTAGGCTTGGATGAGGCAAAGGAGCATAGAGCCCTGGTAGCACTTTCTGCTGAGGGAGTCCAAGATGCGGGACTCCCTGCCAGAGGGCACCAAGGAGTGCGTCAGCTGGCTTTTCAGCAGACGCATGGCCGACTCCACCACCATGGAGTTAATGTGGCAGTTGTGACTTCTGGAAGCCCGGGCTCTGGCAGACCTGATACATCGAGTCGAGCCGAGCCGTCTGCTCACGACCGGTACTGAGGCCAGTGTCTCCCACATGTGGAGCATGAGCCGTTCCAGGATGGGAGGGATGGGCACAAGGGTATCAGGGGACTCCTCGTCCTCAGTCTCCTACTCGGAGTAGTCCGTGAAGGACTAGCCCAAGGGCTGCTCCGCCGGCTTCAAGGGCCCCGATGCCCTGCGGCCGGTCCCCGGTAGACTTACCAGGGATGACCGCAGTCCCAACAAACGAGATTCGGAGTGTGACCTCAGCCAAGGATCTCCTCAAGGCCAAAGGATCTCGAGAATCTGCTCAGCCTCCGGGGACATCTTGGAGGTCAATGGCCCTGTAGTCAGGGCGAATCAACCGGTCGAACCGGATAACAGCGCCCACTGCTGGTCCATGAAATCAAACTGTGCTCCAGGGCTACCATTCTGGACTCCAGCCCAGAAGGCTCTGCAGCCTTCTGCACAGGCACCAAGAGACTTGGGCCCGAAGCCGGCTCCCCCAAAGGGGAATCCTCGATGAGGATGGTGTCTGGGGACAGAGGCCAGTCCGCGGACGGATCCTTCCAGGGGACCTTTGCAGGTCGCTCCTTCTCTGACGCCTCAGACTACGGGACCAGGACCAGGCCTGGGGAGCTTTGAGGGTTTCTTCTTTCTGGGTTCCCTCCAGGGAGACCCCCTTTCTGAGAATCCACGATGAGGCATGGGCAGCTCCGCCTGAGGTGTTGGGGCCTCAGACAAGGCCCTGGGTTTGGGAGGTACTGGGGACTCGAGTAAGAACTTGTCGTGCCGCTGCTGGCAGCTCTTGAGGGACTTGCTGGACATCCTCTTGCAGAGATCACAGGCCACTGGGTCGTGGTCTGGCCCGAGGCAACGAAGACAGCAATCATGTGTGACTGTCAAAGATATGATTTTAGAGCACCGATCACACTTCTTAAAACCACTGGAAGCCATGGGAGAAAAAAGCACCCCTGCGAGGTCGAAGACTCTCTGGGCTGCCAGCGGGAGAAAAAAGGCACAAAGCGCCAGAAAAGAAAAAGGAACAAAAACTACAAAAAATATAAACCGAGCCCGACGCTGAGGCACTAAGGTCGGAAGGCGAGAAGAGTACTAGTTCAACACTAGAGGCGAGTTGAAAACTCGAGGAACAAAATAATCAACTTTTTCCGGGGACAAGTCAGACGACGTCTGAAGGGCTCCATGGAAAAAAGGAGACTGAGTAAGATGGCACCCTTTGGCGGGAAGGGGATCACACATGCATGTTGGCATCTCCCAAAGGCTTTCTTTGAAAGCTGGGGGGATGCTTCCACGAGGGCTCTGTCGGTGCCAACGTCACTTATATGTGAGGACTGACTTCCTGCTTGTTCCCAGAGAATTGATCCACTTGCAATATTCTTATCAGCCCCTGCGAAAGTAGGTCGGGCCTCTGTGGAAGCCACCACAGCCGGGCCACCAACAACTGGGTCAGGTCCGCGTACCCACAGTTTCCATGGCCAATTGGGGTGCCATGAGGATCATCCAACTGCGGTGCCATGCAATGTGGTGCAGCACCCGGTCGATCATGGCCCAAGGAGGGAAGACTTACAGAAGACCCTCCCACAGCCACAGCTGTGCCAGGGTATCCAACCCCTCCGACATTCGCTCTCCTTCAGCTGAAGAAGCGGCCGACCTTAGCATTGTCTGCTGTCGCCATGAGATCCATCACCAGATGACCCCAACATCGAACAATGCTGGCGAACACTGAGTCCACTAGGACCTACTCAGTCACATCTATCTGATGCTTGCTGAGATAATCAGCTTGAACATTCCAAGAACATGCTTAGGTGGCACTCGGACCATTGAAGAAGAGGTGCTACCTCTGCCATCAGAATAGCACTGCCCGTGCTGCCCTGCCTGTCGATATATGCGACCACTGAGGCATTGTCCAAGAACACTCTCACCACATGAGCCTCCAAAGTGTTACAGAGCCAGCCACACTGCTCAAATCTCCATAAATAGTAACTTAATAACATAGTATATGATGGCAGATAAATACCAGTATGGTCCATCTAGCCTGCCCAGTAAGGCAGCAAGAGTAGGTGCACCTGCCACTCCGTGCAGGTCACCTCTCCCCATGCCTTTGTTTAGGAGTGTACCCACCGCTCTGTGTAGGTCACCCCTGTTTGTTGAGATATAAGAGATAGTTATGTTTATTTTGATTTTATCCTGTTGCTATAAAGGGATCCACTGTGTCTGTCCCATGCCATTTTGAATTCTGTCACTGTATTTGCCCCCACCACTTCCATCAGGAGGGTATTCCAAGCATCCACCACCCTTTCAGTAAAAAACGTATACTCTGACATTGCCTTTCAGTTTACACCCATGCAACTTCATGTTATGCCCTCTAGTTATATAGCTTCCCCGTCTTTGGAAGAGGTTTGTTTGTTCATTAATATTCTAAGTATTTAAAGTATGAATCATATCTATCCTGTAACCTCCTCTCCTCCAGTATACATATTTAGGTCTTCAAGTCTCTTCTCAAATAAGTCTTCTGACGCAGGTTCCAAATCATTTTAGTCGCCTTCCTCTGAACTGTTTCCAGCCTTTTTATGTCCTTTGTGAGATATGGTCTTCAAAACTGGCCACAATATTCCAAGTAGGTCGGGCCTCTGTGGAAGCCACAATATTCCAAGTGAGGCCTCACCAGCGACTTGTACAATAGCATTAGTACTTCTTCCTTTCTGCTGGTAATTCCTCTCACCTGTAACAGGTGATCTCCAGGAACAGCAGGAATTTAGTCTTCATATATGGGTATCATCGGTACCGACTGAGCCTGCGTGGGAACGCTCCCCAGCGTCCAATAGGAAAGCTTTTGGGAGCATCCTACAGCGCCTGCGTGCTGCCTTCCCGACTTTCCCAACTGTCCCTCTCCAGTTCGAGTTTTAAAGCTGAGACAAAGAGAGAGAGGAAAGGAAAGATAGATAGAGAGATACAACTCCTAGGGGAGGTGGGTGGGTTGTGAAGACTAAATTCCTGCTGTTCCCGGAGATCACCTGTTACAGGTGAGTAACTATGCTATCTCCAGGAACAAGCAGGAATGTAGTCTTCACATATGGGGACTCCCTAGCTGCAGATGCCAGGGAGAAACCCCAGACATTGTGTGCCCTTGTGAAAGGGCTCCACTTCCCCCCATAGATCTCTGGCATCCTATCAGGGATGGTGGGTAGGAGTTGATTAAGTATGGAACAGGTGTTGAACAGCCTGACCAAACAAGGCATCCCGGGAGTCCTTGTCTAAGCAGTAATGGGCTGTGAAAGTATGAACCGAAGCCCAAGTAGCTGCTTGGCAGATGTCGTCAATAGAAACAGAGTGAAGATGAGCCATAGAGGCTGCCATGGCTCTCACATTGTGAGCTATGACATGGCCTTCCAGAGGAAGGTTTTTACTCTCATAGGCAAAAGATATACACTGTGCAATCCAGTTGGAAAGTGTTCTTTTGGAGACTGGAAGTCCCAAATGACTGGGATCAAAAGCAACAAAAAGTTGAGAGGACTTTCTATGTTGCTGTGTCATTTGAAAGTAAAAGGCCAGAGCCCTTTTACAATCCAAAGTATGAAGATTCCTTTCTGCATTTGAGGCATGAGGCCTTGGGAAGAATACAGGAAGGTAAACTGCTTGGTTTAAATGAAAAGGTGACACCACCTTTGGCATAAAGCGTGGATGAGTCCTAAGGACTACCTTATCATGATGGAACCTTGTATAAGGAGGATCAGCCACCAATGCTTGCAATTCACTGATGCGACGTGCTGATGTGATTGCAATACGAAAGATGACCTTCCAGGAAAGGAATTTCAAGGAGGTAGTGGCTAATGGTTCAAAAGGCGGTTTCATAAGCTGCCCAAGAACCAAATTTAAGTCCCATGCCACCGGTGCTGGCTTAATGGGAGGCTTAGTCAAAAGAAGGTCTCTCATAAATCTCGCTATGAGAGGATGAGAGGAAATAGGTTGCCCATTTAGAGGCTTGAAAGAAGCTGCAATAGCACTCAAATGAACTCTCACTGAATTGGTCTTAAGCCCTGCATTAGATAAATGAAGGAGATACTCCAGTAATGTTTCCAGAGGTATCGCAAGAGGGTTAAGACCCTTCTGCGAGCACCATATGGTAAACCTTTTCCACTTGAAAGCATAAGAGCGTCTTGTGGAAGGCTTCCTGGAAGCATAAAGGATATCCTTTACCTGCTGAGAAAGGTTAAGACCATGAAGTTCTAGGCTTTCAGCAACCAGGCCCTGAGATGCAGAGACTAGGGACTGGGATGCCACAGAATCCTGTCCGCCTAAGAAAGGAGATCTGGAGCAGATCCTAACTCCAGAGGCAGAGCTTGAGAGAGATGTAGGAGCAGAGGGTACCACATTTGCCGTGGCCAATGTGGAGCTATGAGAATCATATGACCTCTGTCTCTCTGAAGCTTGAACAGGGTTTTGGGAATTAGGGGAATGGGTGGAAAGGCATACAGTTAGTCCTGGCCCCAATGGAGGAGGAAAGCATCCCTGGCCTGACAACCCTGAGCCGGAATTCTGGAACAGAACCGGGGAAGTTTGGCATTCAGCAGACTTGCGAAGAGGTCTATGTCCGGCGTTCCCAAAATTTGGAAAATTTTGGCCACCTGGTCTGCATGGAGAAACCATTCGTGTGGAAGCAGAACTCGACCGAGTCTGTCTGCCCAAGAGTTTTGAATGCTTGGAAGATACACCGCAAGGAGATGAATCTGATGCTCTCTGGCGAGGGCCCATAGTCGCAAAGCTTCGTTGCATAGCGACAGAGAGCCTGTTCCACCCTGCTTGTTCACATAGAACATGGCTACTTGATTGTCCGTTTGAACTAGGACTGTCTTGTAGCTGAGCTGGGTATGGAATACGCAAAGAGCAAGGAAGATTGCTCTGAGTTCCAGGAGATTGATATGTAGATAGGTCTCTTAAGGAGTCCAGGTACCCTGGGTAGAGAGGCCTTGCAGGTGGGCTCCCCAACCCCACCTGTGAGGCATCTGTTAGAGTGGCTTGGGGTGGAGGTTGCTGAAAAGAGGACCCTACCAAAAGGTTTTGGGGTGATTGCCACCATTGGAGGGACAAAATAAGGTGATCTGAGTTTGCTATTTTGTCCGACAGGCAACCTGACACCTGAGTCCATTGAGTGGATAAAGTCCACTGGGCTGCCCTCATATGGAGGCGAGTATAAGGAACCACATAAACGGTGGATGCCATGTGGCCTAGCAATTGTAACATTTCCCGAGCAGTGAGGTGAGGTTTTAGCACTGCTTGGGAAGCTAACTGCACAATGCGAAGGCAGCGGGGCTGTGGAAGGTAGGCCCTTGTCTGTCTGGTATCCAGAGCTCCTATAAACTCTAGGGACTGAGTGGGAGCAAGGTTGGATTTTGGGAAGTTTATGACAAGTCCCAAATACTGAAGGATGCGCATTGTGCAAGAGAGAGAAACCCTGGCCTCTGGCTCTGAAGGGGCTTGAATGAGCCAGTCGTCTAAGTAAGAGAAAAAGAATATTCCTAGGGTGCGAAGAAATGCTGCCACCACAGCCATGCATTTTGTAAACCCCCTTGGTGCTGAGGCCAGGCCAAAAGGAAGAACCCTGTATTGGTAGTGCTTCCCTTGAAATAGAAAGCGAAGGAACTTTCGATGAGTTGGATGGATGAGAACATGAGTGGACACATCCTTGAGATCTAGAAAACAAAGCCAATCCTGACTCTGAAGGTATAGCAGCAGAGTTCCTAGAGAAATCATTTTGAACTTCTCTTTGAACAGGAATTTGTTCAATTCTCTGAGGTCTAAAATGGGTCTGTGTCCTCCTGTTTTCTTTGGAATAAGGAAATAGGGGGAGTAGAACCCTGTACCCTGTTGGAGAATGGGTACCTCTTCTATTGCCCCTTGGGCAAGCAGCATAGTGACCTGTTGACCTAACTGGTCGTTGAGAGAGGTCTGAGAATTGAACTGTCTTACCATTGTAGGAGGGGGCATGCTAAGGAAATGAAGCTTGTACCCCTCTCTTACAATAGACAGAGTCCAATTTTCTGCTGTTATCTGCCCCCATCTGGGGGGGGAAAATGACATAACCTTCCTGGAATGGTGGAAGGCTCTGGGCCCTTCAGGGCCAGGAAGGCAAAGTTCTCTAGATAGGAGTCAAAGCCCCTGTGGAGGCTGAGTCTGCTGAGCCGGTTGAGGCTTAGCAGCTTTTGTTTTTCTTTGCCTAGGTTGTTGCTGCTGTCCCTTTTGGGCAGACTGACCTAAACTATGCCCCTGCTGGGTATAGGAGGGATAAAACTTATTCTTCTTACTGAAGAATGGTAGGATTTTTTCCTTGCAGGATCAGCTGTAGATTTAGACAATCTATCCAAAGTGATACTGTCAGCATCTATCTCATTAGCTTTTTCCTGCCAATTCTTGCCAAAGAGATTCTCTCCTGTGCAAGGAATATTTCATAGTTTATCCTGTACCCAAAGTTCCAAGTCAGATGCCTGGAGCCAGGCAATCCTATGTGCACCTATGGCAATAGCAGAGGTTCTGCTTAAGCACTCAAAGCAGTCAAAGGCTGCACGATTCACAAACTTGGAAACATCCTGAGCATGTTTGACAAGGGCAAGGTAATCCTGCCTCTTATCATCAGGAAGAGAGGGCTCATAAGCTCTAAATCTCCCGTGACCTCCTTAAGGAACATTCCCATATATAATATATAGGAACTGATCCTAGCAGAAAGCATGGAAGCCTGGAAGGTTTGACGTCCAAAGGCGTCAAGAGTCCTACACTCACGTCCTGGAGGATTAGATGCATGCCTTTTTGCACTCTTTATCCTTCTCATAGCTGATTCCACCACCATGGAATGGTGTGGTAGCTGAGTCTTTTGAAACCCAGGACAAGGAGGAACTCGATACATGGTGTCGAGTCTTCGAGAGTGAGGAGATGTGGTTAGAGGTGTTTCCCACATCCTTAACATGAGATCATGCAAAATCTCATGAATAGGTAAGGTAGCTGCCTCCTTGGGAGCTTTAGGGTATTGTAGAATTTCTAATTCCTTTGCCCTAGGCTCTTTTTCAGGAGCCACTGTGATGGAAAGACCTTGAGCCACATCTCGGATAAAATCCTGAAAGGACATATCCTCTGGTGGAGACATCCTACGCCGAGGAGAAGAAGAATCCTCAGGAAGAAGTACTCTGAATCCTTGGATGAGTCTGAAGACTCTGAAAGCTCTGCCAATACCAAAGTATCTCCGATCCGCGTGATCATGCAAGGCACGGTACCGGTACCGATCGAAGTCAGCATCGGAGGGGTCCGGTACCGACTTGTCGATACTGGATGGATAAGCATGACTCTGTCCCGGTAGAATACCTGCCCAATTCAAAAAAGCATGGGACCAACACAGAGGATCTCTAAAGGTAAAAAGTGGACTGTTGTAGTTGTTATGGAAGGACAGACTAGATGGGCCTTATGGTCTTTTTCTGTCATCATGTTTCTATGTTTCTATGTCGATGCAGTCGGTACCGGTACCGGAGTCGGTGCCAGTACCAGTTGAATTGTCTGAAGCGGTTTCAGGGACATCGAGGCCGTGAGAAGAGCCGCCAGACTGAGTTCAATAGCCAAGAATCTCTGGTCTATCGATGCTACCAATGCTTGGGTATCGGTACTGGATGAAGCAGCCGGTACCCCAGAGCATGGCACCAGTAGTTCTGCCGAGGTTGAGGCCTCGAGAACATCCTGGAGCCCCGGTTAGTGCTTTGGAAGCCGAAGCCTCCTGCCGGGGCAATTTTGCCAGTGAAAGTCCCTCAAGGGCAACGACAGAGGCATCTCGATGCTTAGAGGGAGATCTACCCTTTGAGGACCGGCTAGATTTATGTTTAGTTACCTGAGTTCCATGGGAGGAAGATGAAGCCCTAGAAGACGTCGATGCCACACAGAGGCTGCATCGGAGGGAAAAAGGGTGCTAAAGTTTAGCAGCTCGGTTCTGCTGGCCCCTTTTCGACATCATCCCACAGGCAACACACTCCGAAATAGAGTGTTCAGGACCTAAACATTTGAGGCACCACTCATGGGTGTCTGTGACTGAGATGGTACCGCCACACTTGGAACACTTTTTAAAACCCAAAGCGGGTTTTTCCATTTGAAAGGAAAAAGTTGGGCCCAGTGCCCAAAATGGCGCGTGGCACCTCAGGAGAAAATAACTGGAAAAGACTCCAGAAGAAAAGGGTTGGTGGTTTGTTTTTTTTTTGGAAAAAAAAGAAACAACCACCGGCGGTACCTGTGTAGCGCCAAAGGAATGCAGACGCAACCACAAAAAAGAAGAATAGAAGGGAATTATTTTCTGCGGTGACAGGATGTGCGACCTGTCGGCTCCGCGGAAAATGAAGAACTGGAGAGGGACAGTTGGGAAAGGCGGGAAGGCAGCACGCAGGCGCTGTGGGATACTCTCAAAAGCTTTCCTATTGGACGCTGGGGAGCGTTCCCGGCAGGCTCCGTCGGTACCGACGATACCCATATGTGAAGACTACATTCCTGCTTGTTCCTGGAGATCCCAGCATCCTTCTGACTTTGGCCACCGCCTTGTCACATTGTTTTGCCACTTTGAGATCCACAGAAACAATCACTCCAAGGTTCTTCTCCTGGTCCATGCACACCAACCTCTCGCCCCCCTATTACATACAATTTTCTTGGATGTCTGCTCCCCAAATGCATGACACTGCACTTCTTCACATTAAATCTTAACTGCCAAGCATTAGACGTTTCTTCCAGCCTTTTGTAGATCTTTCCTCATGTTATCCACTCCCTCAGGTGAGTCCACTCTGTTGCAAATGTTCATGTCATCTGCAAAAAGACAGACTTTTCCATTCAGTCCTTCAGCAATATCACTCACAAATACATTGAACAGTACTGGTCCGAGGACCGAACCCTGGGGCACACCACTAATTATCTTCCTTTCATCAGAGTCAGTTCTGTTTACCATCACCTTCTGTCGTCTGTCAGTCAACCAATTTCTGATCCAGTTCACCACCTTGGGATCCATCCCCAAGCTGTTGAGTTTATTGATAAGCCTCCTTATGAGGAACAGTATCAAAGGCTTTGCTGAAATCTAGGTATATCACAACTATCGCATGCCCTTGATCTAGTTCTCTGGTCACCCAGTCTAAGAACTCAATCAGATTTGTTTGGCAAGATCATCCTTTGGTAAAACCATGTTGCTTCGGATCATGCAACCTGTTGGTTTCGAGAAAGTCCACTATTCTCTCTTTCAGGAGCACCTCCATTACTTTTCCCGCCAACGAGGTAAGGCTTACTGGCCTGTAGTTTGTCACTTCTTCCCTACTACCACTTTTGTGAAAAGGTACCACATCAGCCCTTCTCCTGTCTCCAAGGATCTATTAAATCACCCTTTAATGGCCCTGCAAGAACCTCTCTCTGAGCTCTTTTAGTATCCTGGGATATATCCCATCCAGATCCATGGCCTTGTCCACTTTCAGTTTTGCAAGCTGTTCTAACACATCATCTTCTGTGAATGGTGTGGTATTTACTCCATTCCCATTTGTATATTTGTCAATCACAGGTGGTCCTTCTCCAGGATTTTCTCTAGTAAAAACAGAGCAGAATTATTTGTTTAGCATGTTTGCTTTTTCATGGTCACTTTCCACAAATCCGTTCCCAGCACTTTTGAGTCCTGCAATTCCACCTCTGATTTTCCTCCTCTCCCGAATATACCTGAAAAAAGCTGTCACCACACTTCGCATCTTTAGCCATATTTTCTTCTGCCTTTGATTTTGCTATCCTTATTTGATGGACCAGGAGCTCTCCTCCACTGACCAACCCCCCTGAGCCACTTGAGAGCAGCAATGTGCTCCCCAACCGTTCAGACTGGCATCCTTGGTCACCACGATCCAATCTGACTGATCTAGTGCCACCCTCTTCGCCAAGTGGCTCTTTTCCAGCCACCACTGCAACATCAGCTTGTTATCCTCCTGAGCACTGATGCCTGCGAGATAGGGAGTAGTGCTGAGGCGACCATCTCGAGAGCAACACTCTCTGTAGCAGCCACATATGGAACTTGGCACAGGGTACTAAATCTAGCACCGCCGCCATCAGCTCGAAAAAATGGAAGTAATGCCAGGCTGACGGTCGCGACATCCATAGAAACTGGTGCATCAGGCTCTGGATCATGGGAAAGCGCTCCTCCTTCAATGAGACAAAACCAGCCACTATGTCGAACTGGGCTCTCAGATAAATCAACTGTTGGGACGGGACCAACTTGCTCTTGGCCGAGTTGACCACCCATCCCAAGTTCTGCAGAAATGCTATCACTTTCTATGTCATCCACTGACGCTGCCCTCGACTTGGTCTGAATGAGCCAATCACCCAGGAAGGGATGAACTAGAACTCCCTGCTTCCTCAGGGCCACCGCTGCCTCCACCATTACCTTGGTGAATGTTCAGGGTACCATTGCAAGCTCAAATGGCAGTGCTTGGAATGGAAAATGACCCATAAATGTCACAAACCAGAGGAAGCATTGATGCTCCAGGCGTATCAGAATATGAAGGTATGCCTCAGACAAGTCCAGGGCAGTGAGGAACTCTTCCCCTCTGCACAGCCACCATAACTGATCACAGTGTTTCCATACAAAACCTTGGCACCAGCAATGCTGCATCTCTAGTCTCACTGCACGAGGGACCAGACTGTCCTTTCTGTTCTCAAGGCTTGTCTTCCAGCAACTTGCCACCTTTAGACTCCCCAAGGTCTTTGACTAACTCCTTCAGAGGATCACCAAATAACAGCTTACCCTTAAAGAGCAGCTTGCTCAACCAGATCGTGGAAGAAACATCCGCTGACCAGTTACGTAACCACAGAAACAGATGAGCCACTACTATCAATGCCATACTCTTGGAAGAGGAGTGGACTAAATCATAACAAAAATCGGAAAATATAGGCTGTGACCAACTCCAGCATAGAAATCTCCACCGGCTCAGTGTTCAACTCCTGGAGAAGACATACACATACAGGCTCTTGCCACAATAAGCCCTGCAAATGGAGGCCTGTAAGGACAAGGCAATGACCTCAAACACTTGCTGCAAAAAAACTTCCAAACAGCGGTTTTGTGGGTCCTTGAGGGCCGTACCACCCTCCACCGGAATTGCGGTCTTCTTGGTCACCATGGTGATCCAAGCATCCACCTTGGGGATCTGAAACCGATCTTTCTCTTCTGGTGAAACAGGATACAGGTGAGCCATCGCTCGCCCCCTTTAAGTCCTGCCTTGGGAATTTCCCACTCCGCCTCTATCATCTGCATAATGGCCTTCTAGACTGGGAAGGAATTCTGCGGGAAACCTGCAAGCCTTGCAGAAGAGGGTCCTCCAGGGGCATGTCTTTCTGCGGCGTCTGAAAAGGTAGATTCAAAGCCACCAAGGATTGGGAAAATCAGTGACATCAGCTCCTCCTTACAGAAAACCTGCACAATTGTGCGGTCTTCCCCAGGTCCCCTCTAGGCTGCTTTCCAGGTCCTCCTCTGAGACAGAAAGACCCTCCCCAGCATCCTCCACCTCTCTAGAGACACTTTCATCGCCCATATCCTCCAGAGAATGCTCCTCAGGGACGTGACAATGTTTGACAGAGCCCCGCTCCCCTGCCAAGCTAAGGCCTTTCCAAAGGGAAGTGCTTTCCTCAATTCCTGGTCTTTTTCCAGCCAGTAGGCTCTGTGAAGAAGCAGCACAAATTCTGGAGAAAACAGGGAGGTTTCCCCCTGAATCATTTATCTTACTCCCTAGGAACCCTGGCTCTCCCCCCACAGCGCTATCGCCATGGGCTTAGTCTGCAAGATGGATGCAGTAGGTCCGGTGCCTGCCAACAAAATGGAGAATCAGCACCGGAAACTTCCCACCTGCTAGAAAAGGAGGGAGAAGGGCCTACATCGCGCTCCTGGCTTGTACCGGGTACCCCTGACTCCCCGGAAGCAGACCTGGTCTCTCTTGCCATATCTCAATGTCGCGGCTCTCCTTCTCACAAGACTGGCAACATCCTGCTTGTGAGAGCGCTACGGCATGCCCCACACACGGCACAGACCAATTTGGAGCTGGGCATCAAGATGCGCTACTGTACCCGAACTGAAGGAAACCAAAAATCCCAGGCTGCGCTACTACACACCGCGATCGGTCGCAAAGACCAAACGACAGTCTCAAAAACAGCCGGCAGCAAAAAACAACACTCAGCATGTCACGCTGAGATGACCGACTAGGCTCCTGTGAGGATTGCAGGACTGTCTGCCACCATCGGGAGACCCTGATGCCGAAGACTCCTCACGGGTTCTCCACAGAAGTCTCCTCCTACCCACCGAATGGCTCCAGAGTGTACTGCACAAAGACTTTATTTTTTTTTCTTTTCTCTTTTGGTTTTGCTGCAACTTTATTCTCCAAACTGTGCAGTTAGACCTCTGTCCAGGACAGCTCTTGATCTGTTCCTTTACTTTAATCTCAAGATCTCTACACCTAGGGTGATTCAGAAATCAGTCAGACAGACCTCCAAGAAAGTCTGCCCACCAGCTTCTGGGGACTGAAGATACTAGAAGGAGGAGGGAAGTTCCTCTAGGGCAGGGGTTCTCAACCCTGTCCTCGGGACCCACCTAGCCAGTCGGGTTTTCAGGATAACCACAATGAATATGCATGGGAGAGATTTGCATATAATGGAGGCAGTGTATGCAAATCTCTCTCATACATATTCATTGTGGTTATCCTGAAAACCCGACTGGCTAGGTGGGTCCCGAAGACAGGGTTGAGAACCCCTGCTCTAGGGTTATAGGGTGACATCATTAAAAGATTTGCATAATCAGTCTCCAGCTGCTGGTGGAGAGACACATCCTGTCTGTCTGGACTGGATTGGAGGTATGTGGATGAAGTTACATTTCATTTCATACACATAGCAGACACTACGCAATTTCCAAATATTTCGTCATGCTACCTCCGAGTCTAACCCCTTTGTCATGCCTATCATTGTCTCTGGTTCCAGAATTTCTTTAATGTTTTCTTGTGAATTGATACCTTCGAAGCATGTGAATGTCTGTCAACACATTTCCCCATCTCTCCTTTCCTTTAGATCAGGACAAATATGTTTAGGTCCCTAAAGTCTTACTTCACAGAACTGGATATGATTTCACCAGTGCCCTGCTAGAGGCATACTCGCGTCCTTTGTTTCTGTTATGCCTCTCTCCCTGTGCCTTCTAGTGTGCACCTGATTCTGGTCAGAGCCTGTTTCACTATCTTGAGATCTTCTGGTCATTGCACATCGGTATCTCACTCCCAACTTATACTGCTCCTCTGGATTTCTGAACCCAAGTGCACAACTCTGCATTTCTTTGCACTGAACCTTAGCTACCAAACATTCAACTGCTCCTAAAGCTTTCTTAGATCACTTCTTACTAGCTAATCCCTCAGGGATGTCTATTCTGCTATAGATCTTAGTACTGCTTGGTACAGGAACCATAGTTTTACTTTCACAGCACAGGGGACCATTTGTAAAAAAGCATGAAGAAATAATGTTGCAATGGGGAGTGTAGCACAGAATCACCAGGGAGAGAAAGCGTAGTTACTCACCTGTAACAGGTGATCTCCGGGAACAGCAGGAATAAGTCTTCACATATGGATATCGTCGGTACTGACGGAGCCCGCGCGGGAACGCTCCCCAGCGTCCAATAGGAACGCTTTTGGGAGCGTGGATCCACGCATGCGCGCTGCCTTCCCGCCCATCTACCTCCCTCTCCTCAGTTGAGTTTAAAGCTGAGACCGAAGGAGAGAAGTAGATAAAAATAGAGAAAGAGAGAGAGAAAGACAACTTCTAGGGGAG
The DNA here is from genome assembly GCA_033557465.1 of Ichthyophis bannanicus. Taxonomy (NCBI): domain Eukaryota; kingdom Metazoa; phylum Chordata; class Amphibia; order Gymnophiona; family Ichthyophiidae; genus Ichthyophis; species Ichthyophis bannanicus. The sequence continues at coordinate 311,847,969 of CM066039.1, forward strand.
GCGGGTGGGTTGTGAAGACTTATTCCTGCTGTTCCCGGAGATCACCTGTTACAGGTGAGTAACTACGCTATCTCCAGGAACAAGCAGGAATGAGTCTTCACATATGGGGACTCCTGAGCTGAGAGATGCCTAGGGAAGACCCAGCATGTAGCAAATCTATGTAGATGGGCCATGCTTCCCCCAGGGACCTCAGGCATCCAAGTGGATGGAGGGTAGGAGTTGAACTATGAGTGGAAAAGGTGTTGCATAACAGCTTGACCAAACAAGGCATCCCGGCGGGAGTCCTTATCCAGACAATAATGGGCAGTGAAAGTATGTACTGAGGCCCAAGTTGCTGCTTTGCAGATTTCATCAATAGCCACTGAACGAAGGTTAGCTGTTGAGGCTGCCATGGCTCTGACATTATGAGCTGTGACATGGCCTTCCAGAGGTATTCCTTTACTTTGATATGTATAGGAAATACAATCTGCAATCCATCTAGAGAGGGTTCTCTTAGTGACAGGAAGACCTAAATGGCTAGAGTCAAAAGCCACAAAAAGCTGAGAAGACTTTCTGTGAGGCTGGGTCCTTTGGAGATAAAAAGCTAGAGCTCTTTTACAGTCCAAAATATGAAGTTTCCTTTCCGCAGAGGAGGAATGAGGCCTAGGAAAGAAAACGGGAAGATAAACTGATTGGTTTAGATGAAAAGGTGAAACCACCTTTGGAAGAAAATGAGGATGAGTCCTAAGGACCACCTTATCATGATGAAACCTCGTATAAGGTGGATCAGCCACTAAAGCCTGAAGTTCACTAATGCGTTTTGCAGAAGTGATGGCAATTAGGAAAATGACTTTCCATGAAAGAAACTTCAGATCGAAAGTAGCCAAAGGCTCAAAAGGTGGCTCCATGAGTAACCCTAGAACAAGGTTAAGATCCCATGCCACTGGAGGTGGTTTAATGGGAGGTTTCGTTAGAAGACGTCCTCTCATAAATCTAGAAATAAGTGGATGAGAGGAAATTGGCTGTCCATCTAAGAGCTTATGAGATGCAGCAATAGCACTAAGATGGACGCTATCAGAATTGGTCTGAAGACCAGAAGCCAACAAATGAAGGAGATACTCTAGAAGAGAGTCTACTGGTACTGAAGAGAGAGTAAGTCCTCTCTGATAACACCAGGAAGAGAACCTTTTCCACTTAAAAGCATAAGAGCGTCTTGTGGAAGGCTTCCTGGAGGCCAGAAGAATGTCCTTCACTTGTTGAGACAGGTCTAGATCTTGAAAGTCTAGGCCTTGAGTAACCAGGCCTTGAGATGTAGGGACTGGGAACTGGGGTGTAGTAGAGATCCGTTGTCCTGGGACAGAAGATCTGGAGCACTCCCTAACTCCAGAGGGGTGGCTTGAGAGAGACGCAAGAGAAGAGGGTACCATGTTTGCCTCGGCCAGGATGGCACTATGAGGATCATGTGTCCTTTGTCCCTCTGGAGCTTGAATAAGGTTTTGGGGATTAGAGGAATTGGTGGAAATGCATATAGGCAATCCTGACCCCAGTGGAGCAGGAATGCATCCCTGGTTTGACAGTTCTGTGCTGGAAGTCTGGAACAAAACCGGGGAAGTTTGGCATTCTGTGGACTTGCAAAGAGGTCTGTGTCTGGTGTTCCCCAGGCATGAAAAACCCGAGCAAGATGGTAGGAGTGGAGTGACCACTCGTGTGGCAGGAGTACTCGACTGAGTCTGTCTGCCCAAACGTTTTGAAAGCCTGGAAGATAGACTGCCAGCAGATGAATCTGATGCTCTCTGGCAAAGGCCCATAGTCGCAGAGCTTCATTGCAGAGAGCCTGTTCCGCCTTGTTTGTTGAGGTAAAACATGGCTACTTGATTGTCTGTTTGCACCAGAACTGTTTTGTTTATGAGCTGGGTGCAAAAGACTTGAATAGCATTGGAAATGGCTCTGAGTTCTAATAGGTTTATATGAAGAAGAGCCTCCTGTGAGGATCAAAGGCCCTGCGTTGATAGATTGCCCAAGTGGGCTCCCCAACTCATCTTGGAGGCATCTGTTGTTAGGATAGCCTGAGGTGGTGGTTGCTGGAAAGGAGAGCCTATTAAAAGGTTTTCTAGAGACTGCCACCAACGGAGAGACAGAATCAGGCGTGTGGTAACTCTGATCTTGTCTGACAGGCTTCCTGAGGCCTGGGACCATTGGGAAGCTAAGGTCCACTGGGCCGCTCTCATGTGAAGACGAGCGTAAGGTATTACATGGACCGTAGATGCCATGTGACCTAGTAGGCGAAGCATCTGTCGAACAGAAAGGAAGGTCTGCTGAGGAGAGGGAAGTAGATGGGCGGGAAGGCAGCGCACATGCGTGGATGCACGCTCCCAAAAGCGTTCCTATTGGACGCTGGGGAGCGTTCCCACGCGGGCTCCGTCAGTACCGACGATACCCATATGTGAAGACTCCATTCCTGCTTGTTCCTGGAGATTGTAAACATGATACAGAGTAATCAAGATATGCAAGGAAGAAGGTGAGATAGATGGGAAGAGAAGAGGGAGGGGGGAAGGGTTAGGCTGATAGGAGGAGACAGTGGCAAAAAAAGGGGAAGGTAGACAGGAAAGGAATGGGGTGGAGTGTAGGATGATGATAGGAGTACAGGCAGATGGAGTGGGAGGAGGAAGCGCAGAAGTTGAGCTATGCTGTAGAGATTATATGTGGAACAAGAGCTTACGTTTTCGTTTAACTCCCATTCCTTTCTCTCTTCTTCGTCTGGTGCAAGGAAAGTGCTTCTGAATTAGTGACAAAAAGACACCTCTGAAAGAAGGATGCAAAATTTATTAAGTCCTTTTTAGACTGGTATACTGGGAGTGATGAGCTGTCAAAATGTGTGCACATTTGCATGTAGACAGAGAAGTGGTAAGCTGTGTGTGTACACACAGAGGTATGTACACAGGGAAGCACTGAGCTGTGCATGTGTATATAGCACAGTGTTATGCATATGGGGAAGCACTGAGCTGTGTGCACACAGTGGAATGCAGACAGGGAAAGTACACATGCACAATGGTATGCATACAAGGAAATGCTGAGTCCTGTATGTGTATGCAATGTTACATATAAAATCAAGTAGCACTACAGAAATTAGTAGTAGTAGTAATAGTAAAAGGGGGAGGGGGAGGGCCATAGGCTGTGTGCACACTCAGTGGTATATATACAGAAAATAAATCATACCCCTCAAAAAAATAGGTTCACCTCAAGATATTTTTGATATAATGCAAATTAATTGTATTTTAACTTTTCTTTGAGTTTATACATAAACAGAACGTGGAAGGGAAAAATTTGGTCTTACCTGGGGCAGGTCCAAGGGTTTTTGCTGCCCCAGGCAGAAGCCTCCATTGTACTGCCGCTCTAATTCCTTTTCTCATCTTGCAGGGGGGGAGGGGCAGGGCGGTGGCATGACTCCATTTTCAAAGTGTTAGCTTTGTGCCGCCTCTTATGTCTGTGTGCACACACATGGCCTGTTGCGCCTGCCCCTCTCCAACAAGAAAAGGGACAGGAACGGCAGGCTATGGTGTTTTGTGCTGAAGTGTATGGATTGTCGTGGGCATCAAAGCGGCGGCACAAAGCAGCCACTTTAAAAAAAAAAAATAAAAATCATGGTCTGCCACCCTAGGCAGCTGCCTAGTGGACCGCTGGCCCTGGTCTTACCTGCTAATTTCCTTTCCTTTAGTACAACCAAACCAATCCAGAATGTACAGGTTATGTCCTCAGCTAGTAGATGGAAACAGAGACTCGAGAGCTGTGAGCTCTGGGCTGTCTGGCACTGTGCAACCCCTTGCTCTCCAGTATTTTCTATAACAAAGCAATGGTGAACTAACCCTGAACAATCACCCTCCCATAAACTCATTCTGAGACCCTAAAATGTTAGTGAACCCAGGATCCAATGGTACTCCCACAGTCTACTAACAGAACCAAACATCTTAAGACAATGGAAGGGTGGGCCGCTGGACTAGTCTGGTTGAACTAAAGGAAAGAAAATTAGTAGTTATGACCAAATTTATCATTCCTTATCATCCAGACTAGTCCAGAACACATAGGATGTAATAAAGCACCTGTCATGTTGGACAGGACATACACTCCTGCTCTTAACATCCTGATTCCAAAGGTAGCATCTTCTCTTGCATGGACATCTAGCTGATAATGCTTTGAAAAGGAATGCATGGAAGCTGATGTAGCTGCTTTATAAATCTCTGGTGCAGAAATTGTCTGAGTTTCTCACCAAGAAGCTTATATGCCTCCAAAGGATTCAGGAGAAACTCTACCTTTGAGTATATAGCAGAGGCAACTGCCTCTTTAATCCACCACGCAATCATAGCCTTAGTAGCAACTTCACCTTTCTTGGCTCTACCAAACAAAAAAGTAGGTCATATTTTTGAAACTCATTATTTACTTCCAGATTAACATAAAAGCGCCCTGCAGACATCCAAAGGCTTCAGGAGGTGAAACTCCTGACCATAATCTTCTCACCTAAATGAAGGCAGCTCTATTTTCTGACTGACATGGAAAGTGGGGTTACTTACCTGTAACGTAGGTTCTCCTGGACAGCAGGATAAGTCAGCCACACCTGGTGATCTCATCCGACGGCACCGAGGACGGAGTACTCTCCAATAGCTCAGAAAGGAGAAGCCTTTCTGAGCATGCTCTTGTATCCCCACCCTTGGGCCCACCCCTATCTGGCTCAGTTTGTGCTAAAAGAGGAGCCCCGGCCGGTAGGTAGCTGGCCTATAGTAGTCCTGGATAGCTGAGGGCCATTCGCAGGGGAGGTGGGTGGGAATGTGTGGCTGACTTATCCTGCTGTCCAAGGAGAACCTACGTTACAGGTAAGTAAGAGTAGTTACTCACCTGTAACAGGTGTTCTCCAGGAGCAGCAGGAATCAGTCCTCACATATGGGTGTCATCGGCGCCAATGAAGCCCCAGCGGAGCATTTCCCCAGCTTTCTATGAAAGCCTTTGGGAATGCAGGCACGCATGCGCGGTTCCCTTCCCACCTAAAGGAGCCATCTTACCTCAGTCAAATGACATAGCTAAGAACAGCACACAAAAAAATGAAAAATAAACTATGTACAACTGCAACTCCAAGGGGAGGAGGGAGGGTTGTGAGGACTGATTCCTGCTGCTCCTGGAGAACACCTGTTACAGGTGAGTAACTACTCTTTCTCCAGGACCGAGCAGGAAGTCAGTCCTCACATATGGGTGACTCCCTAGCTCTGGGCTACCGAGGAACCCAGGCTGAACAAGAGAACTCCCTCTAGTCTCAGCAGCAAAGAAAGGCTTTCCAAGGACACAACCTCCACCGGTAGCCCAACAGAGGGCAGGAGGGCAGGAGTTGCCTAAACCTCAAAGAGATTCCAGAGTACTGCTTGGACAAAAGCACTGTCCCTACGGGACTCCCTCTCCAGACATTAATGGGCTGCAAAAGTATGGCTTGAAGACCAAGTTGCAGCCCTGCAGATGTCTACCAAGGGCACAGCGCGGAGATGAGCCACTGAGGCAGCCATTGCCCTGACTCGGTGGGCCGTAACCCGACCCTGCAAAGGAAGGTCAGCCACCTTATAAGCCCAGGTGATACAGTCAGCTACCCAGATGGACAAGGTACGCTTGGACACAGGCAACCCCAATTTATTGGGGTCAAAGGAGACGAAGAGCTGGGTAGCCTTTCTATGCCCCTGCGTACGGTCAAGGTAGAAGGATAAGGCCCTCCTACAGTCCAGGGTATGCAGGACTGCTTCAGCCTGGCTTGCATGAGGCCTAGGGAAGAATGTTGGAAGAACCACCTCCTGGTTGAGGTGGAAAGAGGAGACAACCCTAGGGAGGAACTTTGGATGAGTCCTAAGGACTACCCTGTTCCTATAAATCCTGGTGTAAGGCCTATCACAGACCAAGGCCTGAAGCTCACTTACTCGCCTAGCCGAGGTAAGGGCTATCAGGAAGAGTGTCTTCCAGGAGAGGAAGCGTAGTGGACAAGTAGCCATCGGCTCAAAAGGTGAGCGAGTCAGTTGCTGCAAGACCACATTCAGCTCCCACTCGGGGGCAGGAGGACAGATGTGAGGCTTGAGCAAAAGCAAGCCCCTAAGAAAGCGGGACACCAAGGGGTGACCAGACAGAGAATGTCCCTCCACCAGAGAGTGGTGAGCTGCTAGAGCTGAGAGGTGGACCCGAACAGAATTGGATTTAAGACCTTGATTTGACAAATGCAGTAAGTACTGAAGGACTACTGGCACAGTACAGGAGAAAGGATCTTCTGTACGTAGCTAACACCACACAGAAAACCTTTTCCATTTGAGAGCATAGGTTTTCCTAGTGGACTGTTTCCTAGAGGCTAGGACAACCCCCTCAACATCCTGAGGCAGGCCCCGGGGAGCCAAAACTACCCTTGCAGCCTCCAGGCCATCAAATTGAGAGCTTTGAGATTGGGGTGCAGAAGGGAACCCTGCTCCTGTGAGAGGAGGTTGGGTTGCAACCCCAGAGGTAGTGGAGGATCCACCGCCAGTTGAAGCAGAAGAGGAAACCAAGGCTGTCTCTGCCACCTGGGAGCCACTAGCAGGACCGAGGCCTTGTCCTGAAGAATCTTGAAGAGAGTTCGGGCCACCAAGGACGTGGGAGGAAACGCATAGAGGAGGCCCTGAGACCAGGATATCAGAAAAGCATCCGCTGCTATCCGCAGAGGATGCGGTTGCCTGGAGCAGAACTTTGGCAGTTGCTTGTTCATTGGGCTGGCAAAGAGATCTATCAAAGGGAGACCCCATTTCAGGAAGATCTTCTGAACTACTGAGGAATGCAGCTGCCACTCGTGGGGCTGCAGTATTCTGCTTAATCTGTCTGCCAGGTAGTTGTTCTGGCCTGGAAGGTACACAGCCTTGAGGAGCATGTTGTGCTTGAGGGCAAAAGAACAAAGGTCCTGAGCCTCCCGACAAAGGATCCTGGACCCAGTTCTGCTCTGTTTGTTCACATAAAACATGGCAACCTGGTTGTCTGTCTGAATCAGGACAGACTGGTGAGCCAGGGTAGGAGTGAAAGCTTTGAGAGCTAATCGAATAGCTCTGAGTTCGAGGAGATTGATCTGCTGTGCAGCTTCCCAGGGAGACCAGAGGCCCTGGGTGCACTTGCCCAGACAATGAGCTCCCCAGCCCTGCAGGGAGGCATCTGTGGTCATCACTACTGTGTACCCTGGAATCTGAAAAGGCACCCCCTTCAGCCACCAGTTGAGGGAGTGCATAAATGGTCTGGACACCCTTATCCTGTCTCTGAGGCTGCCTGTGGCCTGTGACCACTGAGCCCGAAGGCACCACTGTGCAGGCCTCATATGGAGCCTGGCATTGGGGGTCACATGTACTGTCGAAGCCATGTGGCCTAGAAGCCTCAGGCAGAGTCTGGCGGAGACGAGGGACCTGCTGAGAAACTGATTTGCCAAGGCCATTAACCTTTGGGCCCTGTCTGCTGGCAAGAAAGCCTTTGCCAGCAGAGTCTCCAGCCTTGCTCCTATGAACTCCAAGTTCTGGGAGGGGAGCAAAGTGGACGTTGCAAAGTTTATGACAAACCCCAGCCTTTGGAGAAGAGCAATAGTGCTGAGGGTGGCTTGTTTGGCCTCTTGGCACGTCTGACCCCTGATGAGCCAGTCGTCCAGATAGGGGAAGACAAAGATGCCCTGGTTTCTCAGGTAGGCCGCCACCACTGTTAGGCACTTTGTGAAGACTCTGGGGGCGGAGGTGAGGCCGAAAGGCAGCACTCTGTACTGATAATGGTTTCCTCCCACAATGAACCTGAGGTACTTTCTGTGGTCTGGATGAATGAGGATGTGAGTGTACGCATCCTTTAGATCTAAAGAGCATAGCCAATCTTCCTGCTGGAGGTAGGGCAGAAGTGTCCCAAGAGTAAGAATCTTGCACTTTTCCTTCACTAGGAACTTGTTGAGGTTCCTGAGGTCCAGAATGGGTCGAAGGCCACCGGTTCTCTTGGGCACCAGGAAATACCTGGAGTAGAAACCGTGACCTTGTAAGTGGGGAGGCACAGGCTCCACCGCCCTGTCCACCAACAGACCATGAAGCTCTTGTAGAAGGTGGTCTGTGTGCAGGGGAGGCCTTGAAGGCTCCCCTGGAAAATATGGTGGAGGCAGTTGGTGAAAATGGAGGGCATAGCCCTTGTGGACTATCTCCAGCACCCAACTGTCCTCGGTGATAAGGGGCCACTGGTGGGCAAAGAGGGCGAGGCGACCTCCTGTGCAGGGTTGGGAGAGCAGTGGAGGAGAGGCTACGCTCGAGGAGTCAAAAACCCCCACCCTGCTGAATGGTAGCAGGGGCCTGAGGCTTGGGGGTCCTCTGCCTACGGGGCCCATTACCCTGGCCCTTGGCTTGCTGACCCTGGGGGGCAGCTTGGGCAGCCTGATATTGCGGGTACTGTTTGTAGGCAGTGCCCTTCCTCGGGTAAAAGGGCTTTTTACCCGAGCCCTTCTTTTTATGATAAGGGGCAGAGGTCTTCCTCGACAGCCTTGTCCGTGTGAGGTGCTCAGTTTCGAGCCGAGCGGCCTTCTCGGTCATGGGCTTGCCAAAAAGGTTTTCACCTCGGCAAGGGACATGGACCAACTTGTCCTGAACCTATGGCTCGAGGTCCAATGAGTGCAGCCATGCCTGGCGTTGAGCCGCGATGCCGGCTGCCGCAACTCGGGCCAAAGCCTCGAAGCCATCGTAGGCGGCGCGGGACATGAACTTCGAGCAGTCCCGAATCCCCAAGGACAAGGACTTAAATCTCTGCAAGGGTTCCCCGGAGAGACCAGCAGAGAACCCGGCCAACCTCTTGGCCAGATCCCGCAAGTACATGCCCATGTACAGCTGGTGGGACTGGACACAGCAAGCAAACATCGAGCCCTGGAAGCACTTTCTACCGACGCCATCGAGGTTCCAGGCCTCCCTACCAGGGGGCACCGCGGAGTGCATCTTCTGGCTCTTCAGACGATGCATGGCCAATTCCACAACCATAGAATGGTGTGGTAGCTGTGCCTTCTGAAAACCAGGGCTCTTTCGGAGTCGAAAGATTGAATCGACTCGCTTGCTGAGAACCGGCGCCGAGGCCAGTGCCTCCCACATATGGAAGAGGAGCCGTTCCAGCATCGGAAGAACCGGAACAGTAAAGGCCTCCTTCGGAGGAGAGTCATACTGTAGGGCCTCGAGCTCTTCAGCTTGAGGCTCCTCCTCGGGGTCGGCCGGAATAGCCAAGGCAGCGGCCATATCCCGGACGAACTCCGAGAACCAAGTATCCTCCGGGGGGGGGGGGGGACTTCTCCGGGGCTCAGACTACGGTGAGTCCGACGGGACGCACCGAGTCTTGAAGGTATCAGGAATCTCCTCGTCCTCCGTCTCCCAAGCTGACTCATCCGAGGAGGTCAGGGTCCGACCCCGCGGGGCCCTGGAACACCCGCTCCGACGCCGGAGGCACCGGCGTTGACACCCTCGGTCCCGAACGGGAGGTCGAGGGAGACCGCAACCGAGGTCGACTTCGAGCCATGATGGACTCTAGTATCGGCTCGGTCTCCGGGGTCGACTTCGAAGTCGATGTCCCGGTGGTCGGGGCAGATGCGCCAGACAGGCTGGCCATCAGTGCCCACTGCTGCTCCATGAAGGCAGACAATCTGCTCTCCAAGGCTGTCATTCTGAGACTCAGCTCGGGAGACGCAGCAGCCACCGACACAGGCCCCGGCGGTGCCGGACCCGACGTCGGCTCCCTGGGAGGAGAGTCCTCGAGGACTACGGGGCTTACGTGTCCAGCAGACTCCGGCTCCACGCGAGGAACGTTTGCAGGCTTCTCGTGTTCCACGGGCCTGGGGCGACGGGCAGGGGTCTTAGACCTGGCCCTCGAGGAGCCAGGGACCTCCTCCTCCGACACCCTCGCGAGCCGCTTCTTCCTCTTGCGTTCCTGGTCGGGGGACCCCCTGTCCGAGAAGCTTCGACAGCGCTCGGGATCGGAATCCCGAGATGTCGAGGCCTCAGACGAGGTCCGGGCCCGGCCGGAGGCTGAGTCCGAGAAAAGCCTTTCTTTTTGCTGCTGTCGACTTCTGAGTGCCTTGGAAGACATCTTTCCACATGGCCCGCACGACTTAGGGTCGTGGTTGGGGCCGAGGCACCGAAGGCAGCAGTCGTGTGTGTCAGTGAGAGACATCAATTTCTTACACCGATAACACTTTTTAAAACCGCTGGAAGCCATCGGGGAAAAAAGAGTCCCCGCGAGGTCAAAGGACCGGCCTTCCAGGGAAAAATGGAAAAAGGGCGCGAACGCCAGCCACGAAGGGCAAAAACCGAAAAAGAAGAATCGGACTTGATACTGGTGTACCGAACCCGGCGTGAGGGGATCCGGCGTTGAACCGGAGAAAAAATAGCGAAAATCGCCGAAAAAATCTAATTTTAACCGGGAGAACAGGACACACGTCCGGTGGGCTTCACGGAAAAAAAGAGACTGAGGTAAGATGGCACCTTTAGGCAGGAAGGGAACCACGCATGCGTGCCTGCATTCCCAAAGGCTTTCATAGAAAGCTGGGGAAATGCTCCGCTGGGGCTTCATCGGTGCCGATGACACCCATATGTGAGGGCTGACTTCCTGCTTGGTCCTGGAGAAACCCACTTTCTCCCTGGACTAGCAGGATGCGTCAGCCACACCTGGTGACTCACTAGTGAGCCGGAGGCCCACAGGCTGCGGGCGGATGGGCCCTTGAGCTATCCAGGAAGGGTGCGAGTAGTACAAAGGGGTTGGAGACCAGTAATTGTCAAACTGGATTAAACATTTAATCAGTGGAATCACATGTAACAACCATGATTGTGGTAGACTTCAACAATCGTAACCGTGATGCAACAGAAAATATTAAGGGCAGCAGACATGACATTATGCAGAGTAGCAGCAGCAGTGTAGCAGTGGCAGTCCTTGTGCTGAGCAGCGGTGCTGGAGGCGTGCCTGTTAAGGGGCCGAGGCTGTCATTTGTCCGTGTGGGTGCTTGCGCTCAGGATGGTCCGACCAAAGGAGGAGTCACAGTGGGACAGCTGGTCCAGGCAGTAATGCCGCTGAAAGGTGTGTACTGAGGACCACATGGCGGCCTTGCAGATATGCTGGATGGGTAAGGCATGGAGATTAGCCATCATGGTCGCCACAGCCCTGAGTTGGTGTGCATAAGCCGTAGCAGGCGGCTGGGCCCCAGCTTGGAAGTAGCAGGTGATGCATGCCGAGATCCAGCGGGAGAGGGTCCTCTTCGTGATGGGATGACCCGGTCTGGCTGGGTCAAAGGAGACAGAGTTGCGGGTCTGTATGGTGTCCCTATGTGTGGCTTAGGTAGGTATGCAGCGCCCACACGCAGTCAAGGGTGTGTAGGCGGTGTTCTTCCGCATTTGCATGCGTCTCCGGGTAGAAATCCGGAAGCTCGATGCTTTGATCGACATGGAAGGTAGATACCACTTTGGTTACGAATTTTGGGTGTGTCCGTAGCGAGGCGTGATCCTTGTGAAGGATTGTGTACGGTTGGTGCGCTACAAGGGCTTGTAGTTCGCTGACTCATCTGGCCGAGGTGATCGCAATTAGGAAGAGGGCTTTCCAGGAGAAGAATTTCAGCGGTGCCTCGTCCAAAGGCTTGAAAGGACTTTCAGTGAGTGCGTTGAGGACGCTGGGTAGGTCCCACTGCGGCACCGGTTTTTGTACCAGGGGATGTAGGTTGGCGAGTCCCTTCATGAACCTGGTGGTTAAAGGATGGGTGGAAACTGGACCATCTTCCATGAGGTCATGGAAGGCTGTGATAGCCGATAGGTGCACTTTTATTGATAACACTGAGTCCCGTGTGGACGAGGGTGGTCCGGTAGCAAAGGAATTTCAGGAGGGGGCAGGAGATTGGATGGAGGCCTTCTTCCGCACACCAGGCGAAGCGCCTCCACTGCATGGCGTAGGAGCGGCATGTGGAGTCCCAACGTATCACGAGGATGAATCGTTGGACCTTTACCGTCAGGTGCAGGGAAGACAGCTGTGACCTTTCAAGTTCCAGGCAGTCAGTGCGAGGGTGGCTAGATTGGGATGGAGGGTGTTCCCATCATCCTGGGTGATGAGGTCCGGTCTCGGAGGTAGCCTGATGGGTGCCCTGTCCGAGAGCTCACATAGAATGGGAAACCACATCTGCCTGGGCCAGAAGGGAGTGACCAGAATGACTGTGGCCCTGTCATGTATGATCTTCTGCAGCACCTTGGAGATCAGTGGTGTGGGGGGGGGGGGTAGGTGTATAGGCATTCGAACTCCCCCCCAGTGTAGGTCAAAGGTGTCTGTCACTGTCCTCCTTTGCGACGGGTGTCGGGAGCAGAACTCCTGGCACTTAGTGTTGGAGGGGTGAGCAAAGAGGTCCAAGCATGGACGGCCCCAGTGCCGGAATAAGGATTCCACCACCTCCTTGTTGAGGGACCATTCGTGTGGTAGTAGCTGGCGGCTTAGCCTGTCCGCTAGCTGGTTGTCCATGCCAGGGAGGTAGACAGCTTGCAGCTGGCAGTCCAAGCGGAGAGCGAGGTTCCAGGTTTGGAGGGCCTCCCTGCAGAGGGGTAGTGACCCCATACCCCTTTGCTTGATTATGTAGAACATCGCCACTTGGTTATCGGTTTGAACTCATAGGGATCTTCTGCGTACCCACTTCGAGAAGGCCCGCAGGCCATAGCGGATTGCGCGGAGCTCGAGGAGGTTGATGGTGAGGTTGTAGCAGTGGTAGGATGGATCCCAGTGAGTACATCCGGAAACGCTCGTTTTGGGTGAATTTGTTGAGGCCCCCAGGTCGAGGATGGTGCGGAGGCCCCCAGATTTCTTGGGTATTAGAAAATACCTTGAGTAGAACCCATATCCCCACTGAGTCAGGGGTACAGGCTCGATAGCCCATGCTGTCAGTAGGGAGCGGATCTCCGCTGCCATGGTGGCTATGAGTTTGCCGGTGTGCGGTTGGGGGGTGTGAGCGTTAGGTTGGGGTCGTGGAGAAGCGCATCCTGTAGCCTGTACGGATGATCTGCAGGACCCAGGAGTCGGTGGTAATGTTCTCCCAGGCGCCTATGAAAGCAGAGAGGCGCCCCCAACCTGTGGGGTCCTGCTCGGCAGAACGTCAAAAGGAAGGTGTGCTCTTCCCTGAAGACGAAGAAGGTTGGTTTTGCTGTCTGCGGTCCTTCTGTCATGGTTTTTGATGGTAGGGCTGATATTGGTACTGTTGTTGTTTGGGGCGCTGTGGCTGCCATGTCTGGTAAGGCTGGTAGCATTTGGACCATGCGTAGGGCCTGCATTGATACGTGCCTTGCTTGTTTCGCGAGTCAGGGTTTCGCGAGTTGGGGGCTGCGCTCCATGCCTTCGGAGGCTAGGGTCTTGAGGGTGGAGCAGCGGTCCTTCATGTCATCTACAGTTTCTTTGACTTTTACTCTGAAGAGGTTGTCCCCCGCGTATGGCACATCTGCAAGCCTCTCGTGTGTGTCCTCTCGAAGTCCCGAGGCTCGGAGCCATGCCCAGCGTCTGGAGGTGATTCAATTTGCAGCTGTCCTGGCTGCCGAGTCGAAGGCAGCGTGGATGAGGTGTTTACCGCATTCTTTCAGGTCATTTAGGATAGGCTGGAAGAGTAAATTAGACTTACCTGCTAATTGTTGTTCCTTAAGGAACTCTAGTCCAGTCCCGGAAACGTAGAGTTGTCAACCTCCACCAGCAGCTTTGGAGACTGAATGATGTCATCGTCTTGATGTCACTGGTACAAATAGGCTAGGTCCGCCCCCTTTCACCAGTACCTATTGACAAAGCAGACTCAGCAGAGCAACAAATAAGTAGGTATCTCAAAAATTATAACAAACAGTATATACAGATAGAAAAGAACTGTAAGGCAGAAAACAGAGCCGCCCCGAAAGAACGGGTCAAGGCCCCAAAAGGACCGGGAACTGAAGCACCAGAGCCCCGGCGCTCCCCAGTCCATGCTGCATACACCACAGAGACCCCCGCTGAAAGCGCCTCTCATCCCTGCGCCTCCCCGAGCGCCCTGACATGAAAAAAATATATTCTTGAAAATTTCTCGCTTTTTATTTCTTTTACAGGTTCAACAGCTGTCCCATCTCACAACCCGCGCGGCTAAAAACTTCAGGCTGTACCACCCCCATAGAACGGGAGGGATCCGGGACTGGACTCGAGTTCCTTAAGGAACAACAATTAGCAGGTAAGTCTAATTTACTCTTCCTTTGCGTCCCTCTAGTCCAGTCCCGGAAACGTAGAGGATGTAACAGAGCAGTACATATCAACGGGAGGGCCCTGAAACACCAGCCTGAAGAACGGCTGACCCAAAACGACCATCCCCGCGCGCCTGTACATCCAAACGATAATGCCGAGCAAAAGAATGCAACGAGGACCAGGTCGCCGCCCGACAAATATCCGCCGCCGGAACGAGGCGGACTTCCGCCCACGACGCCGCCTGAGCTCTTGTAGAATGCGCCCGCAAACCAAAGGGCACTTCCTTGCCTCTCAAAATGTATGCGGAACCAATGGCCTCCTTCAGCCACCTAGAAATGGAAGACTTCGCCGCCGCCTCGCCCGTCCGAGGACCCCCGAAGGCGACAAAAAGCCTGTCCGACTTCCGGAATGATGCCGTACGACGGAGGTACTTCTTGAGCACCCTCCGCACATCCAACCGGTGCAAGCGTCCACCCGCCTGAGCCCTCTGCTCCACGGAAAATACCGGCAGCGACACCACCTGATTAACATGGAACGCGGACACCACCTTTGGCAAAAAGGCGGGCACCGTTCGTAACACCACCTTGTCCGGAGAAAAAGTCAAAAAAGGTTCCTGGCAAGACAGCGCCTGCAGCTCCGAAATCCTCCTGGCGGAACAAATCGCCACTAGGAACACCGTCTTGAGCGTCAAATCCTTAAGCGAAGCTGTACTCAAGGGCTCAAACGGCTGCCCGATCAGGGCGTCCAAGACCACATTGAGATCCCACGGAGGAATAACCGACCGCCTCGGCGGTCGCAGGAGCAAAACCGCTCGTAAGAAACGTCGAATGTCGACATGCGCCGCTATCAGCTGACCTTGAATCTTGCCGCGAAAACAGGAAAGAGCCGCCAATTGTACTCGCAAGGAACTGGCTGCGAGGCCCTTCTCCATTCCAGCTTGCAAAAAGGAGAGAACATTGGACACGGAAGCCCGCATGGGATTGATGGCCCGATCGGAGCACCAGGCCTCAAAAACACGCCAAACGCGTATATATGCTAGAGAAGTCGACCTCCGGCGCGATCGCAAAAGAGTGGCTACCACGGACGCTGAATATCCACGGGCCGTTAACCGCGCCCGCTCAAGAGCCAAGCCGTAAGCGAGAATCGACCCACCTGAGGCATCCGCAAGGGCCCTTGGAGCAACAGGTCCTCCCGAAGCGGAAGCCGCCACGGGACGTCTGCCACCAGCCGAACCAAATCCGCAGACCATGGCCGCCTCGGCCAATCCGGCGCCACCAGCACCACCAGACCCCTGTGTCGTTCGATGCGTTGTATCACCTTGCCTATGAGCGCCCAAGGAGGGAACACATACAGAAGGCCCTCCGCGGGCCACCGTTGCGCCAGAGCATCCAGGCCCTCCGCCATCCGCTCTCTTCTTCGGCTGAAGAAACGCTCCACCTTTGCCGACTTGAAAGTCGCCATGAGATCCATCACCGGAATCCCCCATCGGCGCACCAGCATCGCGAATACGTCCGGGTGCAGTGTCCACTCCCCTGGATCCACGCGGCAGCGGCTCAGATAATCCGCTTCGACATTGTCGACTCCTGCGACGTGCTGAGCTGACAGGGCCTGTAAGTTCTGTTCCGCCCAGGTCAGCAGCACACTCGCCTCCTCTTCCAGCGCCGCGCTGCCCGTACCGCCTTGTCGATTTATATACGCCACTGTGGTCGCGTTGTCCGACAGCACTCGCACCGCTGCATGCCCCAGCACCTGCCGAAACGCCAGCAGAGCCTGAAACACCGCTCGCATTTCCAACCGGTTGATGGACCAAAGTCGCTCTTTCGGTGACCAAGTCCCTTGCGCCAACGAGCCTTCGAGATGAGCCCCCCAGCCCGCTAGGCTCGCATCCGTCGTGAGCAACCGCCAGCACAGAGGCTCCAGAGGCACGCCCTGCGACAGACTGTCGGGAAGCAGCCACCACTGCAGGCTGTCCTTCACCCCCTCCGGACAGGGCAGGCACTGCGACAACGCATTCGTCTGATGAGACCACCGCCGGAGAAGAGCACTCTGTAACGGCCGCATGTGAGCCCTGGCCCACAACACCAAGTCTATCGTAGCTGCCATGGTACCGAGCAATTGCAGATACTGCCAAGCCGTCGGCGCCCGAAGCCCCAGAAATCGACGCACCAGATCCCTCAAGGCCTGCGCCCTTGTGCTGGGAAGAAAGACCCGGCCTGACCGAGTCTCGAAGCGCGCACCCAGATACTCCAGCATCTCAGAGGGAGTCAGGCGACTCTTCGCCCCGTTGACTACCCAACCGAGGCTTTCCAAGAACTCCACCACCCGGGCGGTGGCTACCACGCTTTCCTCTCTGGACTTCACCCGTATCAACCAATCGTCCAGGTAAGGGTGTACCAGTATCCCCTCTTTGCGAAGAGAGGCCGCTACCACCACCATAACCTTTGTGAACGTCCGGGGAGTGGTCGCTAGACCGAAAGGCAGTGCCCGGAACTGAAAGTGTCCCATCGGCACCGCGAAACGTAGGAAGCGCTGATGCTCCGGTCGTACGGGGATATGAAGATAAGCCTCCGTCAGGTCTAAGGACGTCAAAAATTCTCCTTCGCGAACTGCCGCCAGGACGGACCGCAAGGTTTCCATGCGGAAGTGGGACACTCGAAGACAACGGTTTACTCTCTTGAGATCGAGAATCGGGCGAAACGTGCCCCCTTTCTTGGGAACCACGAAATAATTGGAGTATCGACCGGCGCCGAACTGGTCGACCGGAACGGGCACTATCGCACGGAGCTGCTGGAGACGCCTTAGGGTGTCGCCCACCGCTCTCAGCTTCCGAGGGGCCCTGCAGGGGGAAAGAACAAAGGAATCTCCTACGGGGTGCCGAAACTCTAGAGCAGTGATGGCTAACCTTTTTGAGCCCGAGTGCCCAAACTGCCGCACAAAACCAAAGAATTTCCTCAAAGTGCCAGCACGTCAATTAAAGCCCCATTTGCATAAGGTGCTTCATTTGCATAAATATTTGCATAATGTTACCATACACTAACTTTTAGTAAACATGCCTCTTAATGAGTATATGGATAAAGAAAGACTAAAAGGTTTCTACATTACTATAATCCAGTACCAACCGCCAGGCACATTAGGAACTACTACAAACGCTGCCCATTTAGAACCCATAGCAAACCCGCCGTATCCTAACAGCACTACCAGGACTCACAAAGCACCATACTCTACCTATCAAAAGGAAACACTGCAAATATTAAACCAATACATCTCAGAGAACAACAATACATGACCTACTGGGGAAAGAACAAGTGGCAATGTCAAATAGGAATTATATAAACAGAATACCTCAGCTCAGTTACACATGCAGAACAGACCATCACCAAACAAGGAATCACAATTTAGAAACAGGAAGACAATAATTAAACTGGGAACCCCAAAAGCCAAACTTGGAATATACAACAACACTGTAGAAATAAAACTATATATTAATTTCCTCTTGTACTAAACAAAGCGCAAAAATTAATGATGCACATTTCCCAGAGCTGACATATTCCAGTTAATAAATTCAAAATAAAGAGATATTTTTCTACCTTTTGTGCATTTTTTTTCAGTTGCAATTGTTCCAGCCACTTTCTTCTGGTTTCTTCGTGTCTTCTGCTAACTCTCCATCTGCTGTCCATTTGTCCTTTCTTCTGTCTTCTTGGGTTTTTTTTTCCAATCTCTCTCTACATCTGCTTTAACATACTAATCTTTCTCCTTTGGCTCTTTCCTCATTCCTATTTCATCTACTCAAAATTTACCCCTCCATCCTCAATCCCCACTTACTCTCCCAATACCCGGCCAATTGTAGATTTTTTATCCCTCCCACACAAAATATTTTTCCCCTCTCCATTTTACTCTCCCAGCCCCATCCCATTCTAATCCTCCCCCAACACCAGCTCCCTTCTAGTTCCAGCCTCACCCAGCATCCATTCCCTTCTAGTCCCTGCATCAGCCCATTTCCAGTCCTAGCAGCCCCCCAACCCAATACCAGTCCTATCCCCCCCTCATCAACCCACTTCCAGTCCTAACCCCCCATCACCCCATTTTCAGTTTAAGCCCCCCCCTATAACCCATTACCAGTCCTAACCCCCCACTTCCAGTCAGCCCCCCATAGTCCCATTGCCAGTCCTAACCCCCCCATCAGCCCACAGTCCATTACCAGTCCTAACCCCATCAGCCCACCTCAAGTCCTAACCCCTCCCCATCAGCCCATTAGATGTCCCAAACCCCCCCATAGCCCATTACCAGTCCTAACCCCATCAGACCACCTCCAGTGTTAACCCCCCATCAGCCCATTTCCAGTCCTAACCCCACCCAACAGCCCACCTCAAGTCCTAACCCCTCCCCATCAGCCCATTAGCAGTCCTAACCCCCCCCTAGCCCATTAGCAGTCCTAACCCCCCCTCTCTAGCCCATTAGCAGTCCTAACCCCCCCTCTCTAGCCCATTAGCAGTCCTAACCCCCCCCCCATAGCCCATTACCAGTCCTAACCCCCATCACCCATTTCCAGACAGCCCCCATCAGCCCACAGCCCATTAGCAGTCCTAACCCCCCCTAGCCCATTAGCAGTCCTAACCCCCCCTCCTAGCCCATTAGCAGTCCTAACCCCCCCCATAGCCCATTAGCATTCCTAAACCCCCCCCCCATAGCCCATTACCAGTCCTAACCCCCCATCACCCCATTTCCAGACAGCCCCCATCAGCCCACAGCCCATTAGCAGTCCTAACCCCCCCTAGCCCATTAGCAGTCCTAACCCCCCCTCCTAGCCCATTAGCAGTCCTAACCCCCCCCCTAGCCCATTAGCGGTCCTACCCCCCCCCCAGCCCATTAGCAGTCCTAACCCCCCCTCGCCCATTAGCAGTCCTAACCCCCCCCCCCTCCTAGCCCATTAGCAGTCCTAACCCCCCCCTCCTAGCCCATTAGCAGTCCTTACCCCCCCCTCCTAGCCCATTAGCAGTCCTAACCCCCCCCCCAGCCCATTAGCAGTCCTAACCCCCCCTAGCCCATTAGCAGTCCTAACCCCCCCCTCTCTAGCCCATTAGCAGTCCTAACCCCCCCATAGCCCATTACCAGTCCTAACCCCCATCACCCCATTTCCAGACAGCCCCCATCAGCCCACAGCCCATTAGCAGTCCTAACCCCCCCGAGCCCATTAGCAGTGCTTACCCCCCCCCTCCTAGCCCATTAGCAGTCCTAACCCCCCCCTCTCTAGCCCATTAGCAGTCCTAACCCCCCCTCTCTAGCCCATTAGCAGTCCTAACCCCCCCCCTATAACCCATTACCAGTCCTAACCCCCATCACCCCATTTCCAGACAGCCCCCATCAGCCCACAGCCCATTAGCAGTCCTAACCCCCCCTAGCCCATTAGCAGTCCTAACCCCCCCTCCTAGCCCATTAGCAGTCCTAACCCCCCCCCTAGCCCATTAGCAGTCCTAACCCCACCCCCATATCCAATTACCAGTCCTAAACTCCATCTCCCCATTTCCAGTCAGCCCCCATCAGCCAACAGCCCATTTGCAGTGCTAACCCCCCCTAGCCCATTAGCAGTCCTAACCCCCCCTCCTAGCCCATTAGCAGTCCTAACCCCCCCCCTAGCCCATTAGCAGTCCTAACCCCCCCCCCCTAGCCCATTAGCAGTCCTAACCCCCCCTCCTAGCCCATTAGCAGTCCTAACCCCCCCTCCTAGCCCATTAGCAGTCCTAACCCCCCCCCCCTAGCCATTAGCAGTCCTAACCCCCCCCTCCTAGCCCATTAGCAGTCCTAACCCCCCCCTCCTAGCCCAGTAGCAGTCCTAACCCCCCCCCAGCCCCTTAGCAGTCCTAACCCCCCCGATCCCCTTTGCAGTCCCAAACCCCCCCCCTCCTAGCCCATTAGCAGTCCTAACCCCCCATAGCCCATTACCAGTCCTAACCCCCATCACCCCATTTCCAGACAGCCCCCATCAGCCCACAGCCCATTAGCAGTCCTAACCCCCCCAGCCCATTAGCAGTCCTAACACCCCCCCTCCTAGCCCATTAGCAGTCCTACCCCCCCCCCAGCCCATTAGCAGTCCTAACCCCCCCCCCCTGCCCATTAGCAGTCCTAACCCCCCATCACCCCATTTCCAGACAGCCCCCATCAGCCCACAGCCCATTAGCAGTCCTAACCCCCCCTAGCCCATTAGCAGTCCTAACCCCCCCCTCCTAGCCCATTAGCAGTCCTAACACCCCACCTCCTAGCCCATGAGCAGTCCTAACCCCCCCCAGCCCATTAGCAGTCCTAACCCCCCCCCTAGCCCATTAGCAGTCCTAACCCCCCATCACCCCATTTCCAGACAGCCCCCAACAGCCCACAGCCCATTAGCAGTCCTACCCCCCCAGCCCATTCGCAGCCCAACCCCCCCCCCCCCCCGGCAAATTTAAAAACAGAAAAAGCGGGCTCTGGCTGCTGCCGCGGACGCGGCAGCATGCAGTGTCCCGCGGGGCCCCCTCCGCCCGCTAAGCCCCTCTGCAAGGGCTTTCAGATTCGCGAGGGAGACAGCCTCACCCTCGCGTCTCTGTTAAGCCCGCAGGGGCTAATGGGAAATTTCCCATCAGTCCCTCGCGTCTAAAGGGGCTGATGGGAAATTTCCCATTAACCCCTGCGGGCTTAACAGAGACGCGAGGGAGATGCTGTCTCCCTCGCGAATCTGAAAGCCCTTGCAGAGGGGCTTAGCGGGCGGAGGGGGCCCCGCGGGACACTGCATGCTGCCGCGTCCGCGGCAGCAGCCAGAGCCCGCTTTTTCTTTTTTTGCGGACCTTCACGCGTGCCAGCTGCAAGGCCTTCGCGTGCCACAGCTGGCACGCGTGCCATAGGTTCGCCATCGCTGCTCTAGAGCATAGCCTTCCCGAATGACCTCCAAGACCCACCTGTCCGAGGTAATCTGGACCCAGGCAGGGTAAAACTCCCGTAACCTGCCTCCCACGGGCACCTCGCCCACCTGGGCCCGCCTCATCTCATTGGGACTTTTTGGACCCGGCGGTCTGAAAGGTACCAAAACCCCTTCCTGCCCCGCGAAACCCTCGAAAGGACTGACCCCGTGACGGAAAGCTGCCCCGCTGCGATTGCTGAAAACGAGGAGTGCGAAACCTACGAAAATCTCTCGGAAGGCCTCGCGACCCCGAAGCCCCCCGAGTCTGCTTCAGCTGATCCTCCGGTAGCCGTCCCCCTTTGGATTCTCCGAGGTCCTTGACCAACTTTTCAAGATCCTCTCCAAAGAGAAGTGTTCCCTGGAACGGAAGCTTACTGAGCCGGGACTTGGATGAATTATCCGCCGACCAGTTACGGAGCCACAAATAACGGCGAGCCGCCACTACGGAAGCCATACATTTCGCCAGACCACGAATAAGATCATAGTGAACATCGGACAGATAAGCCGTGCCGGACTCCAGACGAGACACATCTGCCGATTGATCCTCCGAGAGGGAGCTCTGGAGCCGTTGAGACCAGCGCAAACAGCCTCTCGCCACCCACGCCCCCGCAATGGAGGCCTGCAGGGAAAGGGCACTCATATCAAATACCTGCTTCAGCAAAGTATCCAACTTCCTATCCTGGCCATCCTTTAAGGCTGCCGCCCCTTCCACCGGAATGGTAGTCTTCTTTGTGACCGCCGCCACTGCGGCGTCCACCTTAGGCGAACGAAAAAGCCGCTTATCCTGTTCCGAGAGGGGGTATAACCTGTCCAATGCCCTGGTCCCCCGCAACGCCGACTCCGGAGAGTCCCACTCCTCCTGAATCATATCCCGAAAGACTCTGTGTATAGGGAACACTCGCTGCGAAGTGCGCACGGCCTGCAGCAGCGGATCCTCCAACGCCTCCGCGGAGGATGTGGACCCCGCGGGTATATTCAAAACCTTTAGCGTCTCGGAGATCAGAGCAGGCAGTTCTTCCCGCCGAAAAACGTGGACCAGCCTGCTCTGCTGCTCCTCCTCCAACAATTCCCCGTCTTCCAAGTCCTCATCCGAAACATCATCCTCCAGATCCGGCATGGCCAGGCCCTCCTCCAAGGGAGCTGGCGACGCCGGATCCAAATCGTCCCGTTGCCGTTTTGGCAGCGCCACGTCCCCTTCGAGGAGAGCGGAGGACCGGCGCTTCGACCCCCTTGGAGAACCGGGGGACTGAACCACCCGGTCCGGCTGCAGTAATGCAAAAGCCTTCTGCATCAAGGAAAAAAATTCGGAAGGGAACCCTGGCAACCCAGTCCCCTGAGACCCTTCCGGCAACCGGGGAACGCTGCTAGCGGAGGACGGGCCCGCAACCGGCTCCGAAGCAGTCAAAGAAGGGGGTGCAGATTCCCCCCCCTCCAGAGAAGCCTCTCCCTGACCTTGAGAGCCTTCCCCCAGGGCCTGTTCCATACCCATGGCCTCTAAAGAACACGCCTTACACACACCGGTGTCCAAAAGCTCTCCGCGCCTCACCCCACACACGAGGCAGCGTGGCTTGGCAGGCATGATCAATGAACAGCGCTGTAATAGTGAAAAGGAAGCCCTGAATAGCCTCAGGAGCAGCTAAATTTCAAACGCGTTTTTTTTTTTTTTGCACAGATACACTAAGCCAGCTCTAACTAGCTGCCCCCTACCACCGTTTGCCAAAACGAAGCTCCTAACCCTGAAAAAACTCACTTAGTAAGTTGAAGAAAAAATGGCATCCAAAATGGCCGCCGCAACGTTTGCGGCGCCAAAAATCACACGGCCAGGCCTCCTGCACTCCCTAGGAGCTGCAAAAACCCTGCTCCGAATGAAAGGACACTCCCCCAAGGGACCCCAATGGCAAAATTACTCACCAGAATCCCCCAAGAGTGAGGAAGGGCAGCGCTGAACCCCTCAGAAGCACAGCCCTCAAATCGGCATCAGCTCCTGGAAAGACTGCTGAACACTGTGGCTCTAAGTCCTGCCTGCTGCTAGCAGTCTCAAACGTGCTCAACCGGCTCCTCACCCTTCCAAGTGGGTTCGGGAGCAGGGAGCAAAGAGCAGACAACACACTCCTGTGCACTTGTAATGCTCGTTTAAATGCTGGGGCACTAAGGCATAGGAAGGGGGGGGGAAGGAGGAGGGAAGAGGAAAGAGGAAAGAGCAGGAACAGAGAAGAGAAAAACAGCCCCAGCAACACAGAATCTCTGTCAGCAGCAGCAGGCACCTAAAAACAAACCAAGGTAAAAATAAATTCCTAAATTCAAAGAACTAAAGCTCTGCTTATTTGTTCCTCTGAGCCCAGCCCCGGGCTCAGAACCTCCAAGCTGCTTGGAGACTGAAAGTACTGGTGAAAGGGGGCGGACCTAGCCTATTTGTACCAGTGACATCAAGACGATGACATCATTCAGTCTCCAAAGCTGCTGGTGGAGGTTGACAACTCTACGTTTCCGGGACTGGACTAGAGGGACGCAAAGGAAGGGGGCTTTTGTTTCTGTGTTGAGCCCTTCAATTGCTTCCTTGAAGTTATCAAGTATCGTGTCCAGGTGTAGTACCTGTTGGAAGGAGTGTGAGGCAATCTTCGTGCTCAGCATGGCTGATTGGTAAGTTTTTTTTACCAGAGTCATCCAGGAGTTTATAGTCCTTGCCGGGGGGGGTGGGGGGGGGGGGGGGGCGTTGGAGTGGGTATGTGTGCTTTTGCTGTGTTTCAATGCTGATTCCACCACGATGGATTGGTGGAGGAGTTGAGCCTTGTCAAAGCCTGGCACAGGAGCGACTTGGTATTTAGCCTCAAATCTCTGTGAGGTAGTTGCGCTGGAAGCTGGGGTTTGCCAAAGTTTAGTGAGGCTTTCCAGCAGCAAATGATGTACCGGGATAGAGATGATGGATCTGTGTGTATTGAACTTGAGTAGGCCGAGGACCTCATTCCTAGGGTCTGGTGTGTCCGTGGGCGAAAGAGCCAGGCGAGTAGATATTTTTTGTAGAAACTTAGGATAGATCGGGTCCTCCGGTGGAGAAGGTGGCAGAGGTGGTGGTGTTGGAGCTGGTGAGGGCGAGCTGGAGCGCCCTTTGCTGTAAGAGTGGTGGGAGCGGCTGGAGGGAGACAGGCCTGCTGCGTGCTCTTCATCGTTGTCCATCAGAGGTTCCGGGGAAAAGTCTGGAAGCACCGGCGATCCGGGCGGTGAAGGTGTCCAGAGGGTTATGCCTGGGGAGGTAGATCTTGAAGACAGTGGTCGGGAGCGCCTGGGAGGATCCGGAGAATGTGAGGCACATCTGGGGGTCCCATTGGAGTCACGCTGCGCAATAAGTTTGGACAGGAGCTCAATGAGCGCTGTTTGGGTGTCCTTGGGTTGCTGTCTGTCTCTGGTACCATGCAGGGCATCTTTGGGCTTCTTGGTGGCGTTTCCTGAAGTCCTGTGGTGCTGGGCTGGTGTGGATGGTGTGCTGGAGTGCGATCTGTGTGGGGAGCGAGATCTGTCAGGCTTCCTGCTTCTACGCCGGCTGCGGGATGAATCTCTGCTGCTGGAACTGTTCTGCCAGGTCCTCCTGTTCTTGCCGCAGCTGTCTTCGGCATGGGACTCTGTGGGAGCTACAATCCCTGCATTGTAGAGAGGGGCTGGAGCGGGGAGGAGTCCTGCACGCCGGAGATCCATCGTCAGTGCGGAAGTGACGTTTCGTGACGTCAGCAGTGAGTGGAGCTTCCTTGCAGCTGTTCTTTCCGGCACAGGGAGGCTGCCGGGCAGGAGACAGAGGGTCGGAGGAGCCCACGGAAGTGGCGGCAGTCGATCCTTTGCCCAGGGCAGGCTCAGAGGGGTGAGCAGCAGAGGATGCATCCGGGGGGGGGGGGCGCTTCTGGGCCGCTGAGGAAGTTACCGAGGAGGAGGGAGTCCCGGAGGCAGCCAAGATGGCGGCGTCCACGTTGCTCACCTCCTTGCTGCTGGAAGCTGTATTCTTTCCGTTTTTTTTTTTTTTGCCGCCGGTTTGTCCTTCCTTGCTTTTGGAACCTTGTTTGCTGCGCTCTCGTTGGAGGAGAGGAATTCCTGAAGATTATAGTTCCGTGCTTTGCGGGCTCTGGGAGACATGCAGGCACAGTCCTTCATGTGGTGAGCTTCTCCCAGGCAGCGGATGCAGCGATCGTGGGTGTCCTCCAAGTTCATCTTTCTTCCGCATTTGGTGCATTTCTTGAATCCAGGTTTGTGGTTCTTCTTTGATTTTATCCATTGTGTGAAAAATAAGTAGGAGAGCTATAGTTTCCCTCCTGCAGGAAGGGCGGACGAAGAAAAAACTGAGCCAGGTAGGGGCGGGTCCAGGGGTGGGGATACAGAAGCATGCTCAGAAAGGCTGTGCCTTTCTGAGCTATTGGACAGCACTCCGTCCTTGGCGCCGGATGACATCACCAGGTGTGGCTGACGTATCCTGCTAGTCCAGGGAGAATAGCAACACCACCTTCAGCAGAAAAGAGGGAATGTCATGAATAGATATTCCTGCCTCTGTTAACCATAGAAAGGGGTCATTGCAGGACAATGCTTGCAGTTCCAAAATATGCCTTGCCAAACAGATCACCACCAAGCATACCACCTTCAGCGTCAGATCCTTCAATGATGCTCTCCTCAAAGGTTCAAATGACTCAATACCCATTATGCGCAGCATCAAGTTAAGATTCCACTCAGAGATCACCATCCTCACAGGAGGGCTCAAGTGGGCAATGCCTTTCAAAAAACAAACAGCAGGATGAGAACCTAAGGAGAAATGCTCCAGACAACAACAAGCAGCAAGATCTTTGACCTGAACTTTAAAGGAGGCTAAAGCCAACCTTTTCTTCAATCCCTCCTGAAAGAAAGATGGAATATAAGAGACAAAAGACTTGAAGGGGGAAATACCTCTATTGACACACCAAGACTCAAAAACTCTCCAGATTATGGCATATGTCAGAGAAATTGACCTTGTTTGCGCCTCTAAAAGAGTAGAAAGAACTTTCTGCTTAGCTCTTCCATCTTAGGAGTGACTTTTCAAGAACCAAGCCATAAAGATAAAAATGAGATGGGTTTTCCAGGAGGACTAGACCATGAATGAGCACCCTCTCTACTGCAGCAGGTGAAGGAATGTGCAAGTGAAGATATTCTTTCACCTGTAGACGAATCAAGTTCTTGCATCAAGGATGCCATGGTCAATCCGACACCACGAGAAACTTGAGCCAAGAATGAGAAACTATTATCTGCAACACTCAACCCATCAGAAGCCAGGGTGGAAAGATGTGTAAAGGTCCTTTTGTGAGCCAGGGTTGAAGAAACACATCACATCTAAACCTGCTGACTTCCATTTCTCAAGCGACTTAAAAACCATAAAATATGGGGGTTCTGTTGGGTTGCCATCAGATCCATCACTGGAGCTCCCCACCAGCTGCAGATCAGATGAAGGCCTGAGTTGACAAAAGCCATTCTCCTGAATCGAGGGAGTTTCTGCTCAAGAAATCCACCTGCACGTTGCTCTCTTCAGCAATACGCACCACAGATAAGGCTTGGAGGTGACTCTCAGACCATCTCACCAAGAGAGCTCTCTCCTGTGGCAAAGCCACACTCTTTGTACTCACTGTTGATTGACATATGCTACTGTTATCTGAGAAAACCAAGACTGCCTTCCCTTTGTTTGAGGGAAGAAACGCCATAAGGCTTTCCAAACAGCTCATCTCTAACTGATTGATCAACCAAGCTGCTGGACAGACTCACATCTGCAGTTATCACTAATCAGTTGGGGGACTTCAGTTCCACACCTGTGAATATGTGACAATGATTCAGTCACCTGGTAAATTGGATTCAACTACCAGATCCAAATTTAAGTGCGCAACTTGACTATCCTCTGCTTGGTCAAAAAACCTTTTCTGCCCGCTTGTCAAAATGGGATCCCAGATATTCCATGGAAAGGGAGATCAACTTGCTCTTTGCAAAGTTGACAACCCAGCCCAGAGACTGCAACTGCATCCCGCTCTCTATAGGTTGGTGGCTCTCAGCTTCTAACTTCTCCCAAATTAACCAGTGGTCTAGACAGGAATGGACCAACAATCCCTCTCTGCAAACAGCTGCTGCCACGATCACTATCACCTTGGAAAAGGTACATGGGGTTGTTGCTAAAAGGAAGTGCTCGAAACTGAAAATGCAATCCCAACATAGTGAACTCAAGAAACCCCCAATGAGGTTCCCAGAAGGGAATATGGAGGTAAGGCCTCCTTGAGATCCAGCATGGTGAGAAATTCCCCTGCACTCACAATGGAGGTCACCAACCGCAGGGTTTCCATACAGAAATGAGGCACCCAGACAGTCCAATTTCCCCTTCAAATCTAGAATGGGCCAAACGGTGCCCTCCTTTTTCAGAATGACAAAATAGATTGAATATCAAACTGTGCCGCACTCGTGAGAAGGAACAGGAACAACTGCCCCCATGTCTCGCAGATGTGTGAGAGTGGACTGCACTGCTGCCTTCTTGGTGGAAGCATAACAGGGAGATGGCAAATGTAAACTGTAGAGTTGGCAGGAAAATTCCACAGTTTGTAACCATGTTGAACCAAACTGGAGAACCAACTGAACTAAAATAATTCAGGTCCACTCCTCATAAAAAGCAGACAAACTCCCTATCCACTCAGATAAAGGAAGGACCCCAAAATTCTCATTGTGCTCCTTTAGAGGTTCTTGGCTCCTTGGAGCCATGAGAGCCAATTTTGCAGTCAGATCTAAAGGAAGAATTTTTTATAAGAAAAACTTGATTGCTGTAAGGGAGCAGACCTCCTGGGACAGTATCTTCTGGCCTCATGAATCTAAGACTTACTTGAACTTGTCCGTGAGGGCAGCCTTTGGTTTATCCTCTGACTACCTTTGATGCTTCGTCTCTCCAAGATCTTTGACAATCTTCTCCAAGTCCTCCCCAGAAAGCTGCCTTCCTCTAAAAGGGAGCCTACTGAGCTGGGGTTCAGAAGCTGTGTCCACCAACCAATTGCACAGCCACAAAAACCATCAGGCCATTACCACCTCATATAGGGCATTTTCCATATATGCCAATCCTTCCTCCATAATGGACTGTCTTCTTTTGAGTAGTAAGAGACCTCAGCCTCATGCTCCTGTCATTTTTGCACCCATTGCAGGCAAGCCTGAAACATGTAGGCACTGCAAACAACTAACTGCAGCCTCAAGGAGGTGACCTAAAAAAATCTGCTTCAAGGCAGATTCCAGTTAGCGGTCATGTAGGTCCTTGAGAGCTGTACCATCTTCCAAAGGAATAGCTTTATTTTATTTATTTGAAATTTTTATTCTGTATTTTCCAGCAGATTAAATGCAGTTTACATTGAACAAAACATTGAATTGTACAGAACAGTACATATTCAGCTACATAGAACAATTATGTACAGTATACATTCAGATAGAACAATTAACTGTATACTTTATGGTAGCAAAAGGTAACTATGTACATTGACATCAAGCTAGGAGGTCAGTGTAATAGTGTTAAGACTATTTACATATATTAATACAGTATATTGTTTCAGTTATGTTTTATCTGGGTTGAGCCATCATGTGTATCATTTAGTGGCGTGGTTGTGGCTGAATTTTCATCTTCATTTGTGTTTCCGAAATGTAGGGTGAACAGATGGGTTTTGAGTTTTTTTTCAGAAGGTGGAGAGATCATCTAGGGATCTTATGCTAACTGGGAGATTGTTCCAGAGAACAGGGGAGAAATGGGAGAAAGCTCTGTTGGTCAATTTTGTGGAATTTCTGAAATCTGATGGTATAGTTCATTTGTTTTTATTACAATCACGTTGGTTTCGAGTATTATCCTTAGAGATGAGGTTGGTGAGATGGGATGGAGCAATATCTTTGATAAGTTTGAATGTAGTTACAAGGATTTTGTACTGTATGCGGCTTTGAATTGGGAACCAGTGAAGGTTATATAATACTGGCATAATGTGTTCTGTTAAGTTGCTATTTGAGGTTATCCTGGCTGCAATGTGTTGGGCAATCTGTAGTTGTCTTATGGATTGTTTCGATAGACCGTGTAGTGCGATATTGCAGAAATTGAAATGGGGGGTGATAATGGCGTTAATAACTGATTTAAAGTCATGGGGGTGAAGGAGTGGACGAAGCTGTTTCAACATTCTAAGTTTGTAGAAAATCTTTTTTGTTGTTTTATGTGTGACATTGAGGGAGTTATCTAGGATAACTGAGGTATTTTACCTCACTTTTGACGGCTACGTTTACATCTTGGAACAAGATATGTGTTGGGGGTGAAGCTTTGATTCCTAGTTATGTAAAGTGCTTCGGTTTTGCTGAAATTGATCATGAGATTTTGGGATGAGAGTCACTCTGTCACTTCTTTAAGGCAATTTGTGATTTGCTGGGCTATCGGGTTAGTGATGTTGAAATGGAGGTATATCATAATATCATCTGTGTAAATATGGCAATTTACTTGGAATTTCTTGAAAATTGAGCAGATGGGCTGTAGGTATTTATTTATTTATTTATTTAAAGTCTCTTATATACCGCGCTATTTATCATCAGCGCGGTTTACATAGAACAGAACAATCTCAGTACATTTGAAATACGTATGAGTTACAGATAACAGGGTAGAAAACTTGGTCAACAAGGGTAACTATCTATGTGTTAAACAAAAGGACTGAGAGGGCTGAGCCTTGTGGGAGGCCTTGTTCTTGGTTATAGTGCTGGGATATGTGTGAACCCATGCATACTTGCTGGGTTCTGTGCGAAAGGTATGAGTAAACCATTGAAGTACTGTACCTATCTATTGTAATCTGGCAAGCATGTGGTGGTGGTTTATACTGTCGAATGCGGCGGTGATGTCTAGGAAGAGGAGGAGGAATGCCTGTTTAGTGTTATCAATACCCCATGAGATACGGTCGAGCAGGACAGTGAGGAGGTCTCTACTCCATGATAAGGACAAAAACCATATTGGTGTTCGTCTAGGGGTGCAAAGGTATCAATATGGTTCTGAAGCTGGACTTGTACTACCTTTTCTATCAGCTTAGCCAGGAAGGGGAGGCTAGATATGGGTCTGTAAGATATGCAATGCAATGTGTGCCTTCGAGTCAGTCCTGACTCCTAGCGACCCAGAAGCTCCTGGGTTTTCTTGGCAGTGTCACCGGAAGTAGATTGCCAGGCCTTTCTTCCGAGGCAGTGGAGGGTTAAGTGACTTCCAGGGTTCAATTCCCACTAGCACTCTGTAAGATATAGGGTTGTTTTTATCCAGTGTGTTATTTTTCAGGATAGGATGTATTAATGTGTGCTTGAGGAGGTGGGGTATGTAGCCCTGTTATAGAAAGAGGTTCATAATTGAGAGGATGATGGGGAAAGTTCTGCTTTCATTGCTTTTATCCAGTAAACCAGACAGGGGTTAAGGTATGAGGTGGTCATGTTAATTTTGAAGATGAGGTTACTAAGAGTATCTTTTGATGAAGGGGAAAAATCAGACCAGGGGGAGTTTGATGTTAAGTATGGACTGTTATGGTGATTGGTAGTCAGGGTTTGCTGTTGTAGTGTTTCTTTGTAGTAGTTTGCTAATATTTGGGGATTAATGAATGGGACATTTGTGTCTTTGTTTGAAGTGTTGTTGGTTAATGATTTTACTATTTCGAACAGCTTTCTAGGTCGGTTCATTGATTTCAATATGATGGTAGAGTAGTGTTCTTTTTTTGCAGAGTTAAGGGTCTCTTATCTATATCCCTCTCCTCTCCCCTTCCCATGTGCCTTGTGGAACGCACACTCTATCTCCAACAAACTTGCTTTTACTCACGACCTTTTTATCTCTAATGCCCTACACCTCCTTGCTCTGAGACCTGGCTTCTCCCTCATGACACCACATCCACTGCCGCTGTCATGGGGGCTACCAGTTCTCCCACACGCCTCGTCCCACCGGCCGTGGTGGTATTGGGCTTCTTACTTTCTCCCTCTTGCCAATTCCAACCCCTCATCCTACCCCAATCTCACTCCTCTCTCTCTTTTGAAGTCCATTCCATCCGCCTCTTCACTCCACTTCCTCTCTAGGTTGCTGTTATTTATCACCCTCCTCACAAGTCTGCTTCTACCTTTCTCACCGACTGACTCATGGCTATCGGTCTTTCTAGACCCCTCCTCCCCCACTCTTATTCTTGGGGACTTTAACATTCATGTCGATAATCCCTCTGATCCTCATGCTTTAAAGCTCCTCTCCCTTACCTCCTCGTTCGACCACCAACTCTGCTCCACTGCTCCCATCACCAGCATGGCCACTGCCTTGACCTGATATTTTTCTCTAACTGCTTATCCTCTAACCTCTGCAACTCAGTTCTTCCCTTATCTGATCATTACCTTTTACGTCTTAATATTCATCATCCTCCGCCCCAGCCTCGTCCTATCTCCGCCAACCTTTTTAGAAACCTTCATGCTATTGATCCCTTAGCCCTCTCTTCTGCCATTTTGTCACCTCTTTCTTCCACTTTGTCATCTAAATCCATTGAGGCAGTAACCTCCTATAATGCTGCACTCTCCTCGACTCTGGATACCCTTGCTCCACCCACCCCACACCCTTTGAGGCGTTCGACACACAGCCCTGGCTCACATTCACTACCCGCCATCTACATTCCTGTACCCGTTCTGCTGAGCGTGTTTGGTTCAAATCCCACTCCTGTGCTGACCTTCACTTCAAATTTATGCTCGTCTCTTTCCAATCAGCCATAGCTCTTGCCAAGCAAGATTACTACGTTCATCTGATCAACTTTCTTGACTCTGATCCTCGCCGTCTCTTTAATACTCTCAGCTCTCTCCTCAAGGTGCCTCCACCTCCAATCCCTCCCTCCCTTCCCAAACCCTGGCTGACTACTTCCATGACAAAATCCATAAGATCACCCTCCAATTCCCCACTACCCCTCTCCAAACCCAACTCCTGCCCCTACCTCTGCTACCCTCTCTTCCTTCCCTGTGATCTCCGAGGAGGAAACCGCACTCCTCCTTTCTTCCTCCAAACTCACCACCTGCTCCTCTGATCCTATCCCCACCCATCTCCTAAGCCCCGTCTCCTCCACCATTGTCCCTTCCATCTCTCACATTCTCAACCTATCGCTCTCCACTGCAACCTTCCTTACAGAATTCAAGAATGCTGTGGTCACACCCCTCCTCAAGAAACCCTCACTTGATCCCACCTGTCCTTCCAACTATCGACCCATCTCTCTCCTTCCCTTCATCTCCAAACTATTTGAATGAGCGGTCCACCGCCGCTGCATTGACTTCCTCTTCTCTCATGCCCTCCTAGATCCTTTACAATCCGGCTTTCATCCCCTACACTCTACTGAAATGGCTCTTACCAAAGTCTCCAGGGACTTCTTCCTAGCAAAATCCAAGGGCCTCTACTCTGTCCTCATCCTTCTTGACCTCTCTGCTGCTTTTGACACGGTTGATCACAACCTTCTCCTCAATACCTTGTCCTCACTTGGTTTCAGGGGCTCTGTACTATCCTGGTTCTCCTCCTACCTCTCCCACTGATCTTTCAGTGTGTGCTCTGGTGGTTCCTCCTCCTCTGCTACCCCACTCCCAGTTGGTGTACCCCAGGGCTCCGTCCTGGGACTGCTCCTTTTCTCCCTCTATACCCAGTCCCTTGGTGCGCTTATCTGTTCCCATGGCTTTCAGTACCACCTCTATGCCGATTACTCCCAAATCTACCTCTCTACGCCTTAATCTCTCTGGCTATCCAGACCAGGATCTCCGCCTGCCTTTCTGACATCGCTGCCTGAATGTCTCACCGCCACCTGAAATTGAACATGTCCAAGACTGAACTCCTTATCTTTCCCCTCAAAACCTCCCTCCTCTTCTTCCCCTCTCAGTCTCTGTGGATAACGCTGTTATCCTCCCTGTTTCCTCAGCCCGCAATCTGGGGGTTATCTTTGACTCCTCTCTCTCTTTCTCCACTCATATCCAACTCGTAGCTAAGACCTGCCGTTTCTTTCTCTACAACATTAGCAAAATCTGCCCCTTCCTTTCTGAACACACTACTAAAACACTTATCTACTCTTTAATCACCTCTCGTCTTGACTATTGCAACCTGCTACTTGCTGGTCTCCCTGCGAACCATCTCTTTCCCCTTCAATCTGTTCAACATTCTGCTGCTCGACTAATCTACCGCCAGCCTCGCCATACCCACATTACCTCTCTTCTCAAGTCACTCCACTGGTTCCCTATCCGTTTCCACATCCAGTTCAAGCTTCTCCTCCTACCTACAAATGCATTCACACTGCAGCTCCTCAGTACCTTTCATCTCTTACCTCTCCTTACAACCCCTCTTGAGTACTTTGCTCTTCTGACAAACTACTTCTATCTGTGCCCTTCTCTTCTACTCCTAACTCCAGACTTCGCTCCTTTCACCTTGCTGCGCCTTACGCCTGGAACAGGCTACCTGTGCCTATTCGCCGGGCACCCTCCTTGGCCCTCTTCAAATCCAGGTTGAAAACCCACCTCTTCACCATTGCTTTCAGATCTTGACCCCTGTGCTTTGTCCTGACTAGACTATAAGCGCCGTATTTTGTGTTTGTATTTTGTATTATGTGTTAACTGTTGCTCTGTGTTTTGTCTTGACTTAACTAGATTGTAAGCTCTGATGAGCAGGGACTGTCTCTTACATGTCTGTACAGCGCTGCGTATGAATGGTAACCCTATGTAAATGATCAATAGTAGTAGTAGTAGTAGTAGGTAGTGTATGTATTGCAGTTGGTGATGTGAGGATTTTGTGTAGCTTTTGCATAGTTCAGTTTTCAGTTGTTTAAGATCTGGTCTAAACCAAGTGGGGTTTTGCTTTTTTGGGGCGGGGGAAGGTGGAGGGTTTATGATTGAGATTTTAGATATGGTGTTATTCCATGAGGATATTGCTTCATCAAGGCTCATTGGGTTTCAAGTTAGATGTTGAAAGGTATGTTTCAAGAAATTCTCTTTGTCAAATTTCTTGTAATTTTTGTGTGCTAATGAGGGGGTGGGTATTGTGAGTAAGCCATCATAGAAAGGGAGCTGGAATTTTATAAGATGGTAGTCTGACCAGGGTACAAGTAATATTTCCAGTGTAGAGGGGTTGTAGTTAAATATAACCTTGGGTAGAAACACAAAGTCAAGTGTATTCCTCTTAACATGTGTTTGTGTGTCAACAATTTGGTGGTGGTCCATGTCTTTTATAGAGGCTAGGAAAGCGGAGGACTGATTATTGGGCAGTGACGCTAAGTTGAGATCACCCAAGAGGACAAGTGGGTTCTTATTAGTGGAAGAGCATAATATTTCTGATATTATGTCCAAGCTGTCTGTGCTGGGGGTAGGATATTAAGCAGAGTTGTTTTCTTTGTGACTGCTGAAACCAATACATACACCTTAGGGGAATTCAGTCTTTTTTTCTGACACCAGGAGAACCTGCTTTCCCATGACTTTGCTCATCTTAAGCCTAGATTCAGGTGTATTCCATTCAGCTGCGATCATATCTTAAAAAGTCCTGATAAATCTGAAAAGCCTTCTTAGGTTTTCTAATACCTTTTAAAATATGATCCCCTGAAGACCTAGCCTCTGACACTGGAGGATCTGTGATAGGCAGCACATCCAGTGCTTAAGATATCACTGCCGAGACCTTCTCTACAAAGGGATCATCTCTCTCCACCATAGGGAGTTCTCCCTCTTCTAAGGTCTATAAAGCAGACCTCTGCAACTTCACTAGACCCTACCTGTCCTTCTATTTAATCAGCCCATCTCCCTCCTTCCCTTTGCTTCTAAACTACTCGGACATGTGGTTCACTTCCATTGTCTTGACTTTCTTTCCTCTCAAGCCCTTCTTGATCAATTGTAATCTGGCTTTTATTTTCTATCTACAGAAATTACTCTTACCAGTCTCCAGTGACTTGTTCCTTGCCAAATCTAAGGGCCTTTACACAATCCTCAACCTTCTTGACCTTTCTGATGCTTTTAACACTATTAGTCACTATCTTCTCTTTGATACCCTGTTCTCACTTGGATTTATGGGTTCTGTTCTGTCCTATTTTCTTATTAGCTCTCCCATTGCACTTCTGGTGGATCAGCCTAAAACAGTGGCTGGGCCAAGAAGAGGGACTTGGACTCCTCCAGGTATCACCCACAGACTGTCACTGAGCAGCAAGTCAGGATCCCCTTCAACAACCTAGCTTAACTGAAAAGCCCAGTTCTCCAACTGGGCCAGGAGCTCTCATATCCAAATTAATTCATGGTTATGCATGGTAATGCATGGTTTATGGTCATCACCATCTACTGGAGACAGAGAATACTGAAGAGCATGGTTCCAGTTACAGCCCAGAGCTCAATGCGCTTGAATCTCTGTCTCCATCTGCTGGTTGATGAACATACCCTGTATGTTCTAGTCTGGTGGACGATAAGGAAATTGGCATTTGTGCTATATTCTGAATGTATACAGAGAAGCAATGACCTGTGTTTATGTGTACACACAGTGGTATATAGGCAAGAAAGTGCCAAGCTGTGTGAGCAGACAGCAGCGTGCGTGCGTGTGTGCGAGCAGACAGCAGCGTGCGTGCGTGTGTGCGAGCAGACAGCAGCGTGCGTGCGTGTGTGCGAGCAGACAGCAGCGTGCGTGCGTGTGTGCGAGCAGACAGCAGCGTGCGTGCGTGTGTGCGAGCAGACAGCAGCGTGCGTGCGTGTGTGCGAGCAGACAGCAGCGTGCGTGCGTGTGTGCGAGCAGACAGCAGCATGCGTGCGAGCAGACAGCAGCATGCGTGCGAGCAGACAGCAGCGTGCTTGTGTGTGTGAGCAGACAGCAGCATGCATGTGACACAGGGAAGCATGTGGCTTTGTGTGATAGTGAGGATTCTGGAGCCTGTAAAAATGACCCAAAGGAGGAACTGACCAAAATGTTTCAAACTAGTATATAGGCCAAGTCAGGTGGAAATCTATTAAAGATGGTAAATGAGAGGCTGACATACTAATTTTCCCTGCAAAGATGCCAGGAGACTAGATAATGAGGCAATCAGTCTCTTGTTCCCCTGCCAGGGGTTGCGAATAACTAATTCCTTGCTTTGCTGTTTAGCAGGAATAATCTATTCTGACAATATCCAGCAATGTGTCCTGATGGAAAAGGGATCCATCAGGTAGCTCCAAGGACCTGAAATGAGGAAGAGGAAAGTGAAAGCCCACCCTCCACACATGCTGTGATCTTGCCCACCAAGTGCTATCCCCATCCTCAACTTACTCTGCAGCAGAAACAAAGCAGTTCAGGTGCCCATCATTCTCATCCAAGACCTCTCGAGTTCGAGCCTCTCCTGTGGACTGCAGCCCAATGACAATGCACTAAGAAAACACAAGACAGCAGAGCAGAATAATTCAACACTGAACCCAAAATAGATCATGCAATCCTGCATGTCTGATCACAAGGGCCAGCACACAAAGTGAGTTTTTAGTGAGAGTCCATTACAGTCTCCCTATCTGAGCTCCAGTGACAGCATGCTATTAGACTACTTAGGCCCCTGCAGCATCTGGTACACTGCCGTCAGTGCTCTTCGACGGTGATGTGTGACATATACTTACAGATGTGTTTTCATTTCTGGAAGTGTCTCTGGGCCATTCCTAGGATCTACCTGATGGTTTCCCACTATGATGCAAGTTCCTGCTTTTTGTGAACGTCCAACCGCCACCTCTCACCTTGTTCTTGGCCAGTTCCTCTTTGGCGAGCTCCACGAGACGCCGGACTTTGGCAGCAATGCAGAGATACTTGAAGAAGCGCTGATGAGCAGACCAGAACTGACTCCACAGGGACTTACGCGACTCAAGACCTATCCAGTCGGCTGCTTGCTGAAACACAGTCAGCGCCTCTGCCCACTGTAAGTGAGAATACAGATATGAGTGCACAGCAGACCACTGCACTAGGACAGCACAAGCAGAGTATAGCAGTTGCCTAGGATGCTGTGCAACGAGAAGCACTAGGGGCACTGTTTCCTCTAGTGTGCATGTGCCCAGTCAAACAGGATTCCTTAAATGGTGGCATAGGTCTCACCTCAAGTCATGCAGTCCCAGATCTGCCCTCGGCATGAGATTGGAGAGAACAGTGGGAGCCCATGCCGCCCCTCCGCTTTCCTGTCTGTGCCAGCCTTGAGATCATGTTCAATAATTCACAGGCTGGCAAGTGATGTATATAGGAAGTGCCAACCTATATGCATCATAAGATCAGCATACAGCAAATGCCAGCCCATAGGCTTTGAACATGCTTACAGAGCTGGCCTGACTGCAAAAGGTGGTAGTGACTCCACCACTAAAACTGCCTGGGAAGGAGGAAAGAGGAACATGGCGAATAACCAGATGCAGTGGCAATGGCGGAGGGACAGGGGGACAAAAGGGAGATGCTGGGAAGAAGGAAAAGGCAGGAGACAGATACTGGGGGGAGGGGGCTTAAGAGAAAGAGGAAAGGCTTCTGGAAATGGGGGATGGGGTGGTAGGAAGTAGGGGTGGAAGATGCTGGGGATGGGGGATTAAGGGAGCAAAAGGTGGATATTAGAGGGTGCATGAGCCCCACCATTTACTTGGAAGCTTCCATATAGCCCCTCTTATTCACACAAAGGATGGAAGGGTGGGGGGGGGGGGACGCAGGTGCCATTTACTTAGAGCCATTCACAGAATGCCCTGTGTAAATATAGAGTGCAACTATACTAAAATGTTCACATATTGGAAATGTTTCTGTATCAGGGCTGGGACAGGCTCGGGACTGCCTGCTCAGTGTCTGTTGAAAACTCCCTTCTGTAAAGTCCATTTTCTCAAGAATTTAGATTTCTCTTTGTTCTTCAACTTCATGACAGATGATACGAATCACTGCCTGCACTATGCCATGGGGAAAAAGGCTGAGCTACCTAAGCCACACCCACAACAGCATCTCAGAGAGGGCAAAGAAGTGATATCCTATTACTAAAAGATAAACTGTCAATTACAAAGCAGGTCCACACACAAAGCCCCAGGACAATTCTGCCTACATTAACTCTGCTGCGCTCAGCACTTCTCTTGCAGAGGCAGTCAGAGAGTAATGCAGGGCCATGTGCGGAGACCCACTGTGGGGCCTCATTTGCATAAATATTTACATATCCGATGGGCATCATTTGCATAAATTTATTTTAAAATATACATGCCACCAATCTAAAATCTTAGGTGGCTTACAAAAATTTATTAAAACTGATGTTACAATAAAATAAACATAATAATAATCATTAAACACATTTAACTTAAAACCACTTACACAGCCCCCCCCAAATCAAACTATTATAAATATCTGCACGCCAGATTTATTTTGCTACGACCAGATTATTGTGGAGGAGGATAGATATAACATGAGAACAAATCATCCTGGTAGTCATGAATTCAAGATCATAGTGCCCAGGCTGGATTGGACTATGCTAGAGCTGGAAAAGCCCAGAAATCAGCAGCAGTGAAGCCATCAGGCTAATAAACAAAATTAAACGAGACGTTCCTTTAAAGTTTGACATATTGAATCTGAACTGACAAAATGGTGAAATTAGCTCTTACCTGCTAATTGGCTTTCTTTGAGTTCCTCCAGTCCAGTCCAGACCTGTGAGTTATCTCACCTCAGCAGCAGCTTGGAGACTGAGCATGCCAAGTCTTGATGATGTCACTCTACATAGGCAACAGGCATCTCCTACCAAACTCAGTATTCTATTGGCAAAGCAGACTCCAAAGAGCAACAATTAAGAACCAATATGAACACGCCAACTAGAACTGTACCTGTCTTCAATACTCCTCCCCAAATGATGCATTACCTGCCCTTTTGTTTTGTTTTGTTTTTTTGCTTTCTGTAAAGTGCAGCAGTCCACGGTACCCTCGCAGGAGTCCCCACTCAACCAGATGGCTCCTCACCTCTACCCAGCATACAAATTATTTTGATGAACTCTTCAGAAGCGGGATCATCATCATACACCTCTATCAAATAAGCAGAGAATATGGGGAGGGTCCTAGACTGGACTGGAGGGACTCAAGGAAAGCCAATTAACAGGTAAGACCTAATTTCACCTTCCTTATCATCCCTCCAGTCCAGTCCAGACCTATGGAATGTACCATAGCAGTATTAACCTCAAGAGGGACCCACAAGTCTGGTCTGAAGCACCGCAGATCCGAACAGTGTCTCACACGCTGCCTGCACATCTAGGTGGTAATGTCTCAGAAAAGTATGCAAAGATGACCAAGTCGCTGCTTGACAGATATCCAGCGGTAGCATCAGACTAGCTTCCACCCACAATGACGCTGTGCACGCAGCCTGTTGGGCAACTCTCGACGCCTCAACAGGTAGGCTGAAGCAATTGCCTCTCATACCCATCTGGCAATCCATGCTTTGGATATGACCTCACACTTTTGTGGCCTGCTAAAAAGGACAAACAAATGATCTGACTTCCGAAACGGCTCCATCCGTTTGAGATAACACTGAAGCACTCTGTGATTGTCCAGTAAGCGCAACTGGCGCGCCTCTGAGCTACCACCTCTGCCCAAAAACACCGGAAGGGTAACCGGCTGATTGAGATTAAACATCGAGACCACCTTGGGTAGAAAAGAGGGCACCGGACGCAACACCATCTTCTCTTTCAATATGGAGAGGAACGGTTCACAACATGACAACGCTTGAAGCTCCGAAATCAGTCGAGCCAAACAAATGGCCACCAAGAATACAGTGTTCAAAGTCAAATCCTTCAAAGTGGAAACACCCATCAATTCAAAAGGTGCCTCTGTCAAGGCTGATATCACAAACTTCAGGTCCCAGGATGGAACCAAGAACCTTGCCGGTGGACGAACATGCTTTACCACCCTAAGAAAATGCACCACATCCGGATGGGCCACCAAGGACAGGCCCTGGACTCAACCCCAATAAAGCATAGTTACTCACCTGTAACAGGTGTTCTCCAGGGGCAGCAGGAATCAGTCCTCAATTATGAGTGACGGTGGCACCAACGGAGCCCGTGCAGAGCAATTCCCCAGCTTTCAAAGAAAGCCTTTGGGATTGCTGCCACGCATGCGTGGTCCTCTTCCCACCCTAGGGTGCCATCTTGCTCAGTCTCCCTTTTTCCACGGAGCCCTTCGGACACATGTCCTCGTCCCTTGTAAAACGTTTTTGTTTTCCTCGCCTTAACAGGCTATCTCTCTTTTTTCCCGGTTGCACCGGTCCTCTACCCGTCCTCCCCTTGCTCTCTTTTAGAGCTTGTGGGGATACCTTTCTAAATGTTTTCTTCTCAGGCTTCGCACCCTTTTTTCTTCCAACCTCTGGCCGCGTGGGTCTTTGACCTCGCAGGGGCCATTTTTGCCCCCATGGCCACAGGGTTTAAGAAATGCGATAGATGCTCTAGGAACATGTCGCTTACAGACACTCATGACTGCTGTCTAAGGTGTCTGGGAGCCGACCATGACCCAGAGCTCTGTTCGCTCTGCAAAAAAATGTCTAAGGCCCTGCTCAGCCGTAAGAAGAAGTCCGAAGACATTTTTCGAAAGGCTGCCTCAGAGTCCCCGGTGGTACCCTCGGTTGTTTCACCTCCGGTGGGTTCTCCCTCTGCGGCACCGCGTTCCAGGTGGCATTTGGACCTGGACCTGGACCAGGACCAGGGCCAGGCCAGGCCAGGCCAGGCCGGCCCCCCCCCCACCCAAGGTGGAACGGCGCAAAAAGAAGGTGGCCTCGAAGTTGCTGTCTGGGGCCTCCGACAAGCGCGAGCGCTCCCGTGCCCGGTCGCTTAGCCCCATTCGGCGTTCCCAGGAGTCAGACAAGGAGCGCTAAGGATGACTGCACCAGCGCCTCAGACCCTCCAGAGGAAGCCCCCAGGACTGCTGCACCATTCTTTCCCTCTGCAAGCTTTCCTCCACCGATCAGGACTCCAATTCACAACTGTGGCAAAACCCCACGGTGGAAACAGAGCCCCGACAAGAGCCACAGGTTTTTCTGGCATTTGCATTCGACCAACGAAAAATGAACCTTAAAAATGATAAAACACGAAGGAAAACACCCTCAATCTGGCCTAAAATACAAGTCTTTGTCCACCTTCATGCTTCATTGATGTCTTGTGCTGCTGCCAAAATGGTGCCAGCGCCGTGTGCTCTGAGCCCCGCCCCCCGGCAACTAGAACTGAAAACTGTTCACCGCCAGTTTTCCTGCCACTAGAGCCCCTTTAGACTCACCATACAACTGTCCCTTTATCTTGGCGGGCAGCTAGACTGGAGCCGTGATGAACGAGCGGAAAGGGCTCTTCTCCCATAGCCAGCTAAACTCAGCCAACCAACCACCTACACCACCGAACAGATCCTCCCAGTCTCGGCTGTGGCAGGAGGCTCTTGCAGGTTTCCCGGGACGGCAATCAGCAGGCTCCTCATCTACTCAAGGGATAAGGGAGCTGTTTGCATATTACTGAAGCTCACTCCATCCAATGCGGCTCTCTCTTGTACAGTCTATTGTTTTGTTTTTTCAATTTATTTATTTATTTACATTTCTTATATACCGCACTATTTGACATCAGCGCGGTTTACATCGAACACAAAATTCAGCACAAAAACATGTGTCTGAGTTACAGTAAACAAGGTCATAAAAACTTGGATAACAATTTAAATTTAAAGGGCCACTGCCCCAGTTAGATAAACCCATTTCACTTTAAACTTTCCTTCCTTATTTGTGGCTCTAAAGTGGAGTCCAGACTACACAGAAAACTAGCCTCACAAGCTGCTTGGAAACTAAGAATATCGAGTCTGGTAGGAGATACCAGCTGTCTATGTAGAGTGACATCAAGACTTGGCATGCTCAGTCTCCAAGCTGCTGGTGATGCGAGAAACCCACAGGTCTGGACTGGAATGGACTGGAGGGATGATAAGAAAATTTTTAACTTTCAGTCTGGCAGCATAGAGAAAGCAAAACTGCAAATCTCAACGACAATCCGTATTCCAGTATCCCCCAACCAACACCCTACAGTTGACTACACACCAAGAACCCACAGTACAGGAACTATAGAGCACATCTACCATTCTATAACAGAACTAACTTCCAAAACTCACACAAGGAGCGTACCCAGAAAAGGGCGTCGTCATAAATATTGCAATGGAACGAAGAACATCCATATAGCTACTGGGAAAACTGAACAAGTCAGATTCCTACATAGAAACTCTATACAAACAAAATACCTGAACTCAGTCACACACGTAGGAGTATGTTTACTAAGCTGTGATAACAGTTAACCTGTGCTATTTGCAATTAGTTCCCATTGAACCTAGTTGCAAAGAGCACGGGTTAACCGTTACCCCAGCTTAGTAAATGTAACCCTTAGAATGTAGATAGACCCCCACCAAGTACAGAATAAGTGGTAAAACACTAAAAATAGAAATATGTTGACAAAAAATTAAACTCCAACTTGCCACACTCTACCTCTACATGTAGCGCAACACTAGAGAAAAGGTAATTACTCACCTGTAGTAGGTGTTCTCCACAGACAGCAGGAATAAGTCCTCATGCAGGGGTGATGTCACCGACGGAGCCAGAATGGGAACACTCTCCAGCGTCTATTGGAAGCTTTTGGAAGGCTCCACCACATCTGTCTTCCAGCCTGCTGCAGTGCATTGTTCTCCAGTATAACAAAACTGTAGCAGAATACAACTCCTCAGGGAGGTGGGAGGGTTGTGAGGACTTATTCCTGCTGTCCATGGAGAATACCTGCTAAAGCTGAGTAACTACCTTTTCTCCATGGACAAGCAGGAATGAAGTCCTCATATATGGGACTCCCATGCTACAGGCTACCGAAAACCGAGGAGGCTGAAGCCCAACAGGGGCAAATTAAACCAAAAACAGGAGAATCAACTATGTACAGCATTGGTAGTCCCCAAAGGGGAACTCATATGATTCAGCTCTTCACCCTACAGCTTCAGTCATGACCATTCATGTTGTGTGGTGTTTTTTTGGTAGCCTGGACGACAAGTAGGGCCTTGGGGGATAGATTCTAATACCCAAACAAATGCCAGAGTACAAACTGGCCGAAGTGGCTGTCGCACTGGGAATCCACATCCAGACAGTAGTGAGATGTGAATGTGTGGACAGAAGAACACTTTTCAGTCCTACAGATCTATTC
Source organism: Ichthyophis bannanicus (assembly GCA_033557465.1). Classification (NCBI taxonomy): domain Eukaryota; kingdom Metazoa; phylum Chordata; class Amphibia; order Gymnophiona; family Ichthyophiidae; genus Ichthyophis; species Ichthyophis bannanicus. The sequence continues at coordinate 311,891,259 of CM066039.1, forward strand.
CATGGAGACTGAGACAAGTTAGTCACTGACACCACCATAGCTCTGATGTTGTGAGCCATGACCTGACCATCATGGCTATGGTCAGGCTTAAAAAGGATATAGCGTTATTAGAAAAGGTTCAGAGAATAGCCACCAAAATGGTAAAGGGGATGGAAGGATACTCCTATGAAGAAAGGCTAAAAAGGTTAGGGCTCTTTAACCTGGAAAAGAGACAGCTGAGGGGAGATATGATAGAAGTCTATAAATTAATGAACGGAGTGGAACGGCTAAACGTAGATCAATTGTTTATGTTATCAGAATATAGAAAGACTAGGGGACAAGCAATGAAGCTACAGGGTAAACTATTTAAGACTAATAAAAGAAAATATTTTTTCACTCAACATGTAATCAGACTCTGGAATTTGTTACCGGAGGATGTAGTAAAGGCTGTTAGTGTAGCTGGGTTTAAAAAAGGTTTGGACAAGTTCCTGAAGGAAAGGTCCATAAACCATTATTAAGAAGGGACCCAGAATATCAATGCTTGACCCAGTACAAGCATTGTGGAACCTGTGTCTTTTGGGGAAACTGCCAGGTACGTATGACCTAGACTGGCCACGGTAGGAAACAAGATACAGGGCTTGATGGATCTTGGTCTGACCCAGTATAGCATATCTTATGTTCTTATGTTCTTAAAGAGATGCAGTATGCCAGCCAATTTAAAGAGTGCATTTGTAAACGGCAACCCCTCGCCTGCTGGGTCAAAAGAGACAAACAGCTGGATGGAATGTCGATGGATCTTTGTCCGCTCTAGGTGGAAGGCCAAGGCTTATTTGCAGTCCAGCATGTGCAGCGCCACTTCCCCTCTATGGGCATGAGGCCTCTGAAAGGAAGTCAGCAGAATGACTAAGATGGAAAGCAGACACTGCCTTTGGGAGGAATCAAGGATGAGTGTGCAGGACCACTCTATTATGATGGAACCTGATGGATGAGTCACTAGAGCTGGAGCTCACTAACACGGTGTGCTGAGGTAACTGCCACCAGGAACAAGACCTTCCAGGTCAAGAACTTCGAAGGGCAGGAATCGAGTGGCTCAAAGGGAGTTAACATGAGCTGTGCCAGAATCACATTGAGATCCCAAGCCACTGCCAGAGGGTTGAAGGGAGGCTTTGAGAGGGGTAAGCATCGCATGAAGCAAACCACTAAAGGCTGAGTCGACATGGACTTTCCCTCCAAACTGCAATGGTAATCCCTAATCGTGCTGAGGTGAACCCTGACAGAATTGGACTTGAGACCCAACTCCAAGAAGTATAGGAGGTATTCCAGTATTCTGTTGATGGAACAATTAAAGGAATCCAGTGCCCTTCCTGTGCACTGGGAAACAAATCTTTTCCATTTGAAAGCATAAGACCTTCTCATTGAGGCTCTCCTGGAGGCCAACAGAACATCAGTTACTCTGTTGGACAGGTTAAGCTCAGACAGAACTAGCCTCTCAACATTCACAAAGTGAGGACCAAGGATCTGACATAGGAGTGGAGCATCCTCCCCTCCTCCTGTGATATAAGGTCTGGGGCAGAGCCCAACCACAAAGATTCCCACTGGGAAAGCTGAAGCAGAAGGGAAAACCACAACAATACAGCAAAATGAGGATCATCATACCCCTGTCTGAAGTTTCAGCAGGGTCTTCGCTATGAGGAAACACGTATAGCAGGCCTTTCCCCCATGCAGGAGGAAAGCATCTGGAGCCAGCCTGCTGCACGAGGAGACCCTGGAGCAGAACTGATCCACTTGGGCACTGTGCTTATGGCAAACAGATCTATCGGTGGGGTACCCCATTTCTGAAAGATCCGGCCAAGACATCCCTGTCCAGATTCCACTTGTGCGGCTGGAAGATGCATCTCAGCTGGTCCACCAAGGTATTCTGCTCCCTTGGCAGATAAGGCATGCCCAAGGCCACTCAGAACAAACACGAAGATCTCCTGTACATAGTTAACCTGTACATAGTTATGTTCTTAAGTTACTGTTCCTAAACTTGTTCATAAATCAAGTTATCCTGTACAAAAGTTGTTTCCTGTTCTATGTAACATGTTGTTGGGTTCCCTGTAAACCGCCCCTGATCTCTTTAAGGGGCGGTATAGAAAAATGTAATAAATAAAATTAAAATAAATAAAGTGGCCCTTAACTCCATGAGTATGGTGACTGCCACCCGGTCCCGAAGGCGGCCGATGACCTGTTTCCACTGAATACTCAGTGTCCATTCAGCTTCTCATTCATAGACGAACATGGGAGTGACTTTCACCGTAGAGACCATGTGGCCAAACAGTCAGCATCTCGCGAGCCACTGTCTGACAACTCCTCTGGGTATCGCAGACCACAGCAGTCGATCTCTGAAGTAGGTCCAGCAGGAGAAAGGCCTTTGCTTGAATCGTGTTGAGGAGAGCCCCCAATGAACTCCAGTTGTTGGGTGGGCTGAAAGTGGGAGTTTGGGTAATCGACTACAAAACTTAACAGCTCTAGTACCTGGGTGGTCAACTGTGTTGATTGTTGGACTCCATCTGGAGTGATGCTTTTTATGAGTTAGTTATCCAGATAAGGGACAACAGTCTCTAAAATGCTTATATGCAAATGCTAGAAGTCTAAACAATAAGATGGGAGAGTTAGAATATATAGCACTAAATGAGAGGTTAGATATGATTGCAATCTCAGAGACATGGTGGAAGGAGGATAACCAGTGGGACACTGTGATACCTGGATACAAACTATATCGTAATGATAAAACTGATCAAATTGGTGGAGGGGTTGTGCTCTATGTTAGAGAGGGCATCGAGTCAGAAAGGATTAAAGTTTTGCAGGAAACAAAATTTGCTGTAGAATCTGTATGGATTGAAATTCCATGTATGAAGGGGAAGGTGATGGGCAGTGGGGGTGTACTATCGACCGCCTGGCCAGAATGAACAAATGGATGATGAAATGCCCAAAGAAATCAAGGAAGCTAACAAAAGTCACAGCAGAGTAGTAATAATGGGTGATTTCAATTACCCCGGTATCGACTGGGTCAGTGTCACGGCAGGACATGCTAGGGAGATAAAGTTTCTAGATGAAATAAATGACTGCTTTCTGGAGCAGCTGGTTCATGAACCGACCAGAGGGGAAGCCATTCTGGACCTAGTCTTTAGTGGAACACCAGATCTGGTACAAAAGATAAAGGTGTTGGGACCACTTGGCAACAGTGATCATAGCATGATCGTGTTTGATTTAATTAGTGGAGGAGGGATAGTAAAGAAATCCACAGTACTACCTTTTAACTTTCGAAAGGGAGACTATGATAAAATGAGGAATATAGTTAAGAAAAAACTAAAAAGAGCGGTTGCAAAGGTTAAAGACTTACATCAAGCTTGGGTGTTTAAAAATATTATCCTGGAAGCCCAGACCAGCTGTATTCCACGCATTAAGAAAGGTGGAAGAAAGTCCAAAAAACTGCCAGCATGGTTTAAAGGTGAGGTCAGAGAGGCTGTTGCTGCCAAAAAAGCATCTTTCAGGAAATGGAAAAAAGAGCCAAATGATGAAAACTGGAAACAGCACAAGCACTGGCAAGTTAAATGCAAAGCATTGATAAGACAGGCAAAGCGAGAATTTGAGAAGGAACTTGCTATGGAAGCAAAAACACGAAATAAAGACTTTTTCAAGTACATTCGTAGCAAAAGGCCTGTGAGAGTGTCAATTGGACCATTAGATGATAGAGGTGTAAAAGGGGCAGTAAGAGGAGACAAGGCTATAGCGGAGAGACTGAATGAATTCTTTGCTTCGGTCTTTACTGAGGAAGATGTAGGGATGTTACCCAAGACTGAAGTGGTATTTAAAGGTGATACTGCAGAAGAATTGAGAGAAATATCGCTACACCGGGAAGATGTATTACAACTATTTGATAAACTGAATAGTAGCAAATCACCTGGACCAGATGGTATACATCCAAGAGTGTTGAAAGAACTGAAATATGAGATTGCAGACCTATTAGTAATCTGTGAACTTTCATTAAAATCATCTGTAATACCTGAAGATTGGAGGGTCGCCAATGTAACGCCAATTTTTAAAAAGGGTTCCAGGGGTGATCCGGGAAATTACAGACCGGTGAGCCTGACATCAGTACCAGGGAAGATGGTAGAAACCATCATAAAGAACAAAATTACACAGCATGTAGATAGTCATGGCCTAATGGGAGACAGCCAACATGGCTTTAGACAAGGAAGATCTTGTCTTACTAATCTGATATGTTTTTTTGAGGTGTGAATAAACAGGTAGACAAAGGTCAACCGGTTGATATAGTGTATCTGGACTTTCAGAAAGCATTTGACAAGGTCCCTCATCAGAGACTTTTGGCAAAACTAAAAAGTCATGGGATAGGAGGCAATGTACTATTGTGGATTGGGAACTAGTTAAAAGACAGAAAGCAGAGGGTAGGGCTAAATGGCCAATTTTCCCAATGGAAAAAGGTGAATAGTGGAGTACCCCAGGGATCTGTACTGGGTCTGCTACTTTTTGACATATTCATAAATGACCTGGAAAAGGGAATAACTAGTGAGGTTATCAAATTTGCAGATGACACAAAACTTTTTAAAGTTGTTAAAACCCAAGAGGACAGTAGAAAACTGCAGGAGGATCTGGATAAATTGGAAGACTGGGCATCCAAATGGCAGATGAAATTTAATGTGGACAAGTGCAAAGTTATGCACCTAGGAAAGAACAACCCACACTATGGTTACACGATGCAAGGTTCCACATTGGGAACCACCACCCAGGAAAAAGATTTAGGAGTCATCATGGATAACATGTTAAAACCCTCCACCCAGTGTGCAGCAGCGGCCAAGAAAGCAAATAGAATGCTAGGTATCATAAGGAAAGGAATGGAAAATAAAACAAAGGATATTATAATGTCTCTGTATCGTTCCATGGTACGACCGCACCTTGAATATTGTGTGCAATTCTGGTCGCCGTATCTTAAAAAGGATATAGCGTTATTAGAAAAGGTACAAAGAAGAGCTACCAAAATGGTAAAGGGGATGGAAGGCTACTCCTATGAAGAGAGGCTACAAAGGTTAGGGCTCTTCAATCTGGAAAAGAGACGGCTGAGGGGAGATATGATAGAGGTCTATAAATTAATGAATGGAGTGGAACAGGTAAACGTAGATCGATTGTTTACGCTATCAGAATATAGAAAGACTAGGGGACATGTAATGAAGCTACAGGGTAAACTATTTAAGACAAATAAGAGAAAATATTTTTTCACTCAACGTGTAATCAAATTCTGGAATTTGTTACCGGAGGATGTAGTAAGAGCTGTTAGTGTAGCTGGGTTTAAAAATGGTTTGGACAAGTTCCTGGAGGAAAGGTCCATAAACCATTATTAAAAAGGGACCCAGGATATCAATGTTTGACCCAATATAAACATTGTGGAACCTGTGTCTTTTGGGGATACTGCTAGGTACGTATGACCTAGATTGGCCACTGTTGGAAACAGGATACTGGGCTTGATGGACCTTGGTCTGACCCAGTATGGCATATCTTATGTTCTTATGAGAAAAAGCCCTAGTGAGATAGGCCGCTACCATTGCAAGGCACTTTGTGAACACTCGGGTGGCAGAGGAGGACAAACCACCAGAACACACACTAAAAAAGTAATGGGAAAGATAAGAGGAGAACTAAGACAGTACAGAGCCTCTAAAGCTGAGTGATGACAGGGTGATAAGAAGGTGGTTGTGGTCAACAGTGTCAAAAGCAGCAGCAAGATCAAGGAGGATGAGAACAGAATAAAGACCTTTGGATTTTGCTTGGAACAAGTCATTTGATACTTTAGTGAGAGCTGTTGCAGTGGAGTGCAAGGGACGGAAGCCGGATTGTAAAGGATCAAGAAGGGCATGAGACGAAAGGAAATCGAGACAGCGAAAGTGGACAGCACGCTCAAGTAGTTTAGAGATAAAGGGAAGAAGAGAGATGGGCCGATAGTTAGACGGACAGGTAGGATTGAGTGAGGGATTCTTGAGGAGGGGTGTGACTATGGCATGCTTGAAGTCAGTAGGGAAGGTAGCAGTGGAGAGTGATGAGGATATGAGAAATGGAAGGGACAACAGAGGATGAGATGAGGCATAAGAGACGAGTGGGATGGGGTCGGAGGAGCAGGTGGTGAGTTTGGAGGAAGAAAGAAGGAGTGTTGTTTCATCATCAGAGACCACAGGGAAGGAGGAGAGGGTAGCAGAAGTTAGTGGGGAGAGATGGAAGAAAGGTGAAGTAGAAGGGGTAATGGGGAATTGGAGGGTAATCTTATGGATTTTGTCATGGAAGAAATCAGCTAGTGTTTGGGCAGGAAGAGAGGGAGGAATCAGCGGTGGAGGCACATTGAGGAGAGAATTGAGAGTATTAAAGAGACGAGGATCAGAGGCGAAAGAGTTAGTCAGAGGGGTGAAGTAGGCTTGTTTGGCAAGTGCTATGGTTGACCAGAATGAGAAAAGCATGAATTTAAAGTGAAGGTGGTCAGCACAGCAGCGGGATTTAAGCCAAGGATGCTCAGCAGAGTGGGAACAGGAACGCAAATATCGGGCAGTGGGTGTGAGCCAGGGCTCGGGAGAAGAACGCCTTACAGGGCATGGGGTAAAGGGAGCAAGAGTATTCAGGGCAGAGGAGAGTGCAAAGTTATAGGATGTCACAGCCTCATCAACCGATTTGGATAACAGAGAGGAGGAAAGGGTAGAAGAAATAGAGGAGGAGAGGGCTAAGCACTGTTCCCTCTAAGCTGTGCACGTGTGCGCGCGCGCACACACCTCACCGAGCGAGCGCACAAACTTTACAACAGAGCGCACAAAAATTACGGTTCTGATTCTGATAGAAAACACCACAGACATCTTAAAATTTAAAAGTTCTTATGTATTTACGGTTTTCACAAGTTCTACAATGTTTTCTAGTGCAATCAATGTGGTGTACATACTGTATTCTGATGTGTAGTCAAATTTTAAAGTATATAACTCTGAGTGTCGTTATGTGGCGCACAAAAATTTAACCTTCCTTCAAAAGCTGCACAGCTGATATTTTATGCGCACACAGCCTACAGAAAATTAGAGGGAACATTGGGGCTAAGGGATCAATAGCAAAAAGGTTTCTGAAAAGATTAGTGGAGACAGGACAAGGCTGAGATGGGGGAAGATGAATAAGAAAACTTAAGAGGTGGTGGTCAGATAAGGGAAAGACCGAGTTGCAGAAGCTGGAGGGTGAGCAATTAGAGAAGAAAATCAGGTCAAGGCAGTGACCAAGTTGGTAAGAGGGGGCGGTGGAGCAAAGTTAAAGATTGAATGAGGAAGAAATGGAGAGGAGCTTACGAGCATTGGGATCAGAGGAATTGTCAACATGAATGTTAAAATCGCAGAGGATAAGAGTAGGGGAGGAGGGGACTAAAAGGATAGATAGCCAGGAGTCAAAGTCAGAAAGAAAAGTAGAAACAGACTAGTCAGGAGGCCTCTAGATTACCATCTTGAACTTTTCTCGCACCACAAAGATGTTGAGGTTTCTGAGATCCAGGAAGGGCCAACCCCCCTCCCCACCCTCCATCTTTTTGGAAAAAAGACAGTACCTGGAGTAAAACCCCCATCCAATCTGCTTATGGGATGCGGATTCAATGGCGAGATCGGCCAGAAGGGTGGAGTATTCCTTTCAATGTAAATTCAAATGCAGAAGGTCGAGAGAATATGCCTCAGGGGGCAATGAGGCAGCAGCTCTGCAAGGAGCAACATGTAACTGCTTTGGACTATCTGTAGCACCCACGGGTCAGAAGTTATAAGGGGCCACCAGTGGGCAAAGAGTGAGCCATCACCCCACCAGAGGGTTCCCCTCTGTGGTCACCGGTAGACTGGCTATGCTCTAGATGAATCAATCAAAACCCCGCCCCCGGCATGGGTTGCAGGACAGGCTGAGTCCTTTGAGGCTTCTCCTAATGCTGTGGGCAAGGAGCCTGTGTCTTTTACTTGGAGGTTTGAGGACCAGGAAAGTACCTGCAATTACGTGGGTAATAAGCTTCCATTTTGATACCTCCTGCGATAAGCAGCGGGATCAAACGTGCATCTCGAGAGTCTGGTGAGGGTAATGTGCTGCTTCTCTATGATGCTAGCTTTCTCCTCCACTTGCTCTCTGAAGAGGTTCTCTCCCCAGCACAGTACATCTGCAAGCTTATTTTGCGTAGACTATTCCAGGTTGGAAGATTGAAGCCAGGCGAGCCTACATGCTCCAATACCCATTGTTGCCACTCTGAAGACCATCTCAAAGGTGTTGTATGTCTCCTTGACCAGGAACTTCAAGCAGTCCTTGCCATGGCCCACCAGGACACGATAATGCTCCAGTTTCTCCGGAAGAAGGCACAGGCACAAGCTGGCGAGACACGGATGATGTCCTTCAGAAACATGCTCATGTAGAGCTGGTAAGAGTGTACTCTGGCTACAAGCATGGAGCTCTGGAAGCACCTCCTTCCAAAGGAGTCCAATGTCCAAGTCTCCCTACTCAGGGGCATCGAGAAATGAGTCTTGGTGCTCATTTTAGGGTGGACTCCACCACTAAGGACTGGTGCGGAAGCTGAGGCTTCTCAAATGCTATATTTCTATTCTCACCAGGGTCTGTAGCAGGATTTTTATTTTGTGTAGGCAGTGCGGGGCCATATACAGGCAACATGCCTAGGGCCAGCCCTGTTCTCTTCTATAAAGCTGTTGTCTTTAAGGTATACTGCACCCAGTCTTTTGTCTATAAAGTCTTGAGAAATAAGGATGACAGTGCAATGGTGCAATTCTATGAAAAATATTATCAGAGTATAGTTAAAATCCTGCCAGGCCACTCTCCGTGGGCTCCACTGATCCTCCTGATCAGGAGCCCACCCTTTACAGTGTGCGGGAAACTCCAGAGGTGTATCTCAAATATGCTCTGGAGACTTCCGCTGACCAAACTCAACCAACAGGTACTCCTCAGAACAGCTGCCAGGAGCCCCAAACCAGAGTTGCATGAGATCAGCAACCACAATCTGCTGGAGAGCAAGAAAATACTGAAGGGTGCCCCTAGCTATACTGGCCATGTCATTGGAAGCTTCTGTTTTTTTCTCTGTCTCCATCATCTGCTGGCAGGAGGACATCACCCATTTGTCTTGACTGGTCTAGCAGGACGATGTGGAAACTGGATTTAATGGGCCTGATTTTTATTTAGGCAGGCTATGTGCAGATACCCTTAACCTGGATTTTAATTTCTGCGGGGACGGAAATGAAAATCTGTGTCACACTGCACAGACCGGCAACTGCTGAGGCTAAGCAGGTAGCAGCGATTTTTTATGCTGTCCGTTTAGCCCCAGCGCCTTAAAGATAGGCGAGGCTTTTCCTCACCTATCTTTAAAACCAGAGCGCTAAGCAGACAGCATCAAAAATTGCTGCTACCCGCTTAGTGCCATTCCCTGCCTCTGCCCCGCCCCAAACACGCCCCAATGCTAAGCGGATAGCATCTGGGCGCATTAGGGACATAACCAGGATTTTCCAAAGGCACTACTTGTGTAGGTGCCTTTGGAAAATCCCGGTTAAGGCATTTACACCAGCGGTTACCCATGTAACTGCCTTTGAAAATCGGGCCAATAAGTCTTAGGCTAAAAGTTGCCCGTTTATCTGCACGTTATCTAAAAGTATAATGCTGGGACTCTCCTTGGAATGCAGAAGACAAAAAAAACCTCAGGAAATTCTGTATCCCCCAGAAGAATATTTTTCAAGGCTATCCTCAAATACAAATATTAACCATATCATTGAGGGTACTGGGTTTTAGCCGTTTATGAGTTTCACTGTGGCAGAGTATGGTAGAAGTGAAAGTAAGCAGGGTTATCTTCTGACGTTCCTTCTCCCTGATGCAGCTTTTGGTTGTGAAATGCTGACGGTGTCATAACATCTGAGTTGATGACATCTGCTGGCATTCATTCTAAGAGGCGAAATAAACCCTTTTTGGCTGATTTAATTACAGTGACTATTTGTAACCAGGGGAAAGTGAAAATATATAGTTGGATTTGTTGTTGCCATGAAAGTTGTTTATTTTTTTAAAGTGACCAAGGGAAAAGTGCAGAAGTTTTTTATGACCAGTGATGGAAAACGTATCAAAGGTTTTTCTATCCCGAATATCAGTCTGAGGTCTTTTTCCTCCCTTCAGTCATATGGTTAATATTTGTATTTGGAGGATAGCCTTGTAAATTATTCTTCTGGGGGATACAGGGCTTCCTGTTTTTTTTTTTAGGTTATCACTGTATATCCTCCATAGTGACCATTAGAATTGACAGTATGCAGAAGACACATAACAGGGGCACATACAACAGTTTTGCTAGATACTCTACTGCTTTCTTCAGCCTTTTCACATCTTTAACACCTCCAAGCAACGACAGTGAGAATGTGATTAATACACAAAGATCCACTAAGAACAGACTATGTTTATGTTTAAGCAATTTCTTGATATACCGCCCAGGCTGAAAGGCACCAGAGCGGTTTGCACACACACTACAAACAGGTATTGCATACATTCCCTCGTCTAGGGGCATTTAGGTGGTCTCCCACCATCCCCTCGGTCCTGTGCCTTTCCTCACCAGTTGTGCTGCCTTATTATAGATCAGCTTGTACTGCTCATCCAAGGGTATCTCTTCTATGCGGAAAGTGACACCTGTGAAGCTGAGCTGCCGAGCAATGTACATTCCGCTCACTTTCATATCCATCGCCACAATCTCCATGGCACCAACACCCCTAGAAAAAGAGCAGGGGCATCAGATTTCTCTCTTCAAGCACAACAGTTACTAGACTATCACCAAAAGACTAGGAATGTTCATAGACATGCAAATGTCAGAACAAGACACTAGATGTGGGGTGGTGGGGGGGGGGAAGAGGGGGGATGAAAGTGAGTGCATGAGCACATGTCTATGCTGAGATGAGCGAATATACATAGCTAAGGGGAAATTAGGTCTTACCTGATAATTTGCTTTCCTTGAGTTCCTCCAGTCCAGTCCAGACAATAGAGTTGTCACTTCCAACCGCAGCTTGAAAACAGAGCATGCCAAGTTTTGATGATGTCACCTACTTGGGCTACTGGTACTTCCCCTCAAGGCTCAATATTCTATTGACAAAGCAGACTCCACCCAACGAACACTTCCACAGTATTCATATTAAAATTCAACTAGCGACAATCCAAAAAACAAGGATCGGCCAAAACTCCAGCTGAACAGAAGCAGAGCTAAAAGCCCCTGTCATTACCCAAATAGTATGCCTACTTATCCGTATCTTGCACTGTGAGCTAGAGATGTGGCTGAGTTTTCCTCCTCTTTTTTTGTTTTTGGTTTGTTAAAAGAAACGTATATCTGGTGAGGAGAACCCCACGACCAGGGCACTGCCAGCTCTCGAACCAACTCCACGGCAAAATCTTCAGGTCTGGGATCGCTCTGGCTAAAAATAGCAACAAGGATGGGTCCTGGATTGGCTTGGAGGAATTCAAGGAAAGCAAGCTATCAGGTAAGACCTAATTTCCCCTCCCTTATCATTCCTCCAGTCCAGTCCAGACAATAGAGATGTACCAGAGCAATCAATCAATCTCGGGCGGGACCCGCAAGCCCGGCCTGAAGCACCACCAACCCGAAACAGACATACCCCGCCGCCTGCACATCGAGACGGTGATGGCGAATGAACATGTGCAAGGATGACCAAGTCGCTGCCCTACAGATGTCCACCAGCGGAACCAAGGAAACCTCCACCCAGGAGGCTGCCTGTGCCTGTGTAGAATGTGCCTGCAATCCTTGCAGGAACCTCTTGTGATTCAATAGGTACACTGACATTATGGCCTTCTTGATCCACCAAGCAATAGAAGCCTTGGATGCAGCCTCCCCTTCACGTGGTCCCCCAAAGAGAACAAAAACAAGCGATCTGACTTGCAAGACAGTTCCATCTGCTTGAGATATTTGCCCAAAATCTGCTGCACATCGAGGAGATGCAACTGCCGGGCCTCCGTCCCAGCACCATCCCGTGCAAAAACCAGCAGCGACACCGGCTGATTCATATGAAAAGGTGAAATCACTTTGGGCAGAAAAGAAGGCACTGGCCGAAGCACCACTTCGTCATCAGTAAAAATGGCTCCAAACAGGGCAAGACCTGGAGCTTGGAGATGCGCAGTGCTAAACAAATAGCCACCAAAAAGACTGCTTTCAACGTCAACGCCCCAACCAGTTCAAAAGGAGCCTCCGTGAGTCCTTGCAACACTAGGTTCAGATCCCACGGAGGAACCAAGGGAGCAGTGGCTGAACATGCTTCACTGCCCTCAAGAAACAGATCACATCCGGATGCGACCCCAGCGAATGTCCCTGGACTCTGCTCCTGTACCAAGTAATCGCTGCCACCTGAACCCGTAATGAGGTCTCAGCCAAACTTTTCTCCAAGCCAGCTTGCAAGAAAGCCAGCATATCTGGCAGTGACAAAGAGAGGCCGGCATCCTCTCTGCCAGTACCAGTCTTCAAATATACGCCAGACCCGAACATAGGATAGACACGTGGTCTGCTTCCGGGACTTCAGCAGTGTCAAAATTACCGCTGCGGAATATCCTCGCTTACTCAAGCATGCCCACTCAAGAGCCAAGCTGTAAGCAAGAACTGACTCATCTGCAGCATGAGGATGGGCCCCTGTGCCAAGAGGTCTGGCACCTCTGGCAGACACCATGGGTTCTTCACAGCCAGATGCAGTAAATAGGCATACCACGGGCACCTTGGCCAGTCAGGTGCTATCAATACCACTGGACCTGGATATGACTATCCTCTGCAGAAGTCTTCCTTTTAGCGCTCATGGCAGGAAGACATGCAGAAATCCGTCCCCCAGCCACCTCTGGACCAGCCCATCTAAATTTTCTGACATCCTCTCTCTCCGCCTGCTGAAGAAATGAGTCGTCTTTGCATTCTCGAAAGTTGCCATGAGATCCATAATTGGCCGACCCTACTTCCGTACTATGTGGACAAATACTTCATTGCTCAGGCACCACTCAGCTGGGTCCAGGTGCCAACGACTGAGATAATTGGCTGCCACATTGTCTTTGACAGCCACATGCGCTACTGAGAGAGCCAGGAGGTTGGCCTCCGCCTAGTCCAGGGGTGGGCAATTCCGGTCCTGGAGCGCCGCAGACCAGTCAGGTTTTCATGATGTCCCTAATGAATATTCATGAGATCTATTTGCATCCACTGCCTTCCACTATATGGAATTAGGTCCATGAATATTCATTAGGGACATCATGAAAACCTGACTGGTCTGCAGCCCTCCAAGACCGGAATTGCCCACCCCTGGCCTAGCCCAACAGTGGCGCTATCTCATCCACTAGGGGAATAGTTCTGGTACCCCCGTGTTGATTGATGTAAGCCACTGTTGTGGCATTGTCGTAGAACACCCGAACTGCCTTCCCTTGCAGGAACATTCGGAACTCCAGCAACACGCAAAACACCGCCCTCATTTCCAATCTGTTGATGGATCACTGGCTCTCTTCCCGTGTCAGTCATTACTGGGACAATTCGGTGGTTCTAGTGGCATTCCCATCAGGTGGTTATCCCAGGAGAGCCACCAGTGCACAGACACTCAAGCTGCAGCAAGGCACCCTCTTGTCCAAGGACTGCCGCTGAGGAGACCACTGCTGCAAAAGCACCCTCTGCAAAGGTTGCATATGTGCCCTTGCCCAGGGTACCAGCTCTATGGCTGCTGCCATTGATCCAAGCATTTGCAGATAATGCCAGGCGGACAGTGCTACCATCCTCCGGAACTGCCTGGTCTGTAGCTTTGTCACCCTTTTCTTGGGCAATCGGACCAGCCCTAAATCTGTCTGAAACCTGGCTCCAAGGTAGACCAAGTCCTGACTGGGATGCAGATGACTTTTTTGGCCGTGTTGATGACCCAGCTGAGCTGCTGCAGACAGGCCACCACACGATCTGTCGTCTCTTTGCTCTCTTCTGGTATCTTTGCTCGCACAAGCCAATTGTCCAAGTTGGGGTGTGCCAGCACTCCCTCTTTGCGGAGTGTTACTGCGATCACCATCATGACTTTTGAGAATGTCCTTGGCTAGGCTGAAAGTCTGAACAGAAGCATTCGATACTGGAAATGCCCCAATGGCACTGTGAAGTGCAGGAACATCTGATGCACCGGCCAGATGGGAATGTGCAGGTAGGCCTCAGTGAGGAGCTCTCCTGGCCGTACCACAGCACTAACCAACTGTAACATTCCCATCCAAAATCACTGAATTTGTAATGCTAGATTTACGCGTTTTGAGATCCAAAATGGGCCAAAAATTCCCTTCCTTCTTTGGAACCACAAAATAGATTGAATATTGACCACAGCTGCATTGGTCCGGAGGAACCTCCACCACTGTCTCCAGCTGCTGCAGCAACCGTAGCATCTCTTGCACCGCCATGATCTTTCGTGGTGCCCTGCAGGGGGAGTTAACGAATACATCACATGGGGGCCTGGCAAATTCTAATACATATCCTTCACGAATAACCTTGAGCACCCACTGATCTGAAGTGAACTGGACCCAGGTGGCATAGAAATCCCGGAGTCATCCTTCCACCGGGACCAGGCCATCCTGGCCCCCCTTATCTCATTGTGTTTTCTTAGGCCCCCAAGGGGGAGGAGGAGGGGAAGAACCTTCTGCCCCCCCCCCCCCGGACCACCAAAAGGACTGCCCCCAGGACAGATAACCTCGGGAAGAAGGGGTAAACTGCACTGCGCTAAACTTCCTAAAGTCCTAAGGTTGCCCATGCACCGGTTGCCCTGATCGCCTGGCTTGGGATTATCTTTGGGCAGGTGACTGCCTTTCATATCCACTAATTCCTTCACCAAGTTCTCCAATGCCTCACCAAACAGCAGCTTTCCATGTAAGGGCAGCTTGCTAAGCCTCACTTTCGAGGTCCCGTCCGCCACCCAATTTCTCAACCAGAGCAACCGTCACGCAGCCACCACTGAGGCCATTCCTTTGGCCAAGGAGCGAATGAGGATGCTCTGGCTTTCCTTTCGTCACTGCCCAGGATCCTTTGCACCCAATGCAAACAAGCTCTTGCCACATAAGCTCCACAGATGGACGTCTGCAAGGACATAGCACCAATATCAAAGACCTGCTTTGACAGGGTCTCCAATTTACAATCTTGTGTGTTCTTAAACGCTGCACCCCCCTTTCACGGGGATCGTAGTCTTCTCTGCCACTGCTGATACTAAAGCATCCGCCCTGAGTGCTTTCAGCTGTTCTTTATCCTGCTCCGTCAAAGGGTACAATCTAGTCATGGTTCGCACCCCCTTCAAACCCACCTCTAGCAGTTCCCATTCATCCTGAATCATCTGCTTGATCACCCTATGAACTGGGAAGACCATCCAAGGCTTCTGTACTGCTTGAAACAGCAGGCCTTCCAATGGATCCTCTTCAGTCAGACCCACTTGCAGGATGTTAAGCACCACCACTGACAGATATGAGCATCACCAGCTCTTCACACCGAAAGATGCACACCAGCTGTGGCTTGTCCCGCTGCAGGATCTCTCTGTCCTCCAACTCACCTATGGCGGACTCCCCCAGATGTCACAGAACACTCGAACTGCCTTCCCTTGCATTTGGAACATTTGGAACTCCAGCAACACTCAAAACACCGCCCTCATTTCCAATCTGTTGATGGATCACTGGCTCTCTTCCCATGTCCGTCATTACCGGGACCCAATTTGGTGGTTCTAGTGGCATTCCTGCCAGAAGGTTATCCCGGGAGAGCCACCAGCGCAAAGACACTCAAGCCGCGGCAAGGCACCCTCTTGTCCAAGGACTGCTGCTGAGGGCAGGGAGGGCAGGGGTTGGGAGGCCCCGCCCCAGTGCTTAGTCAGGTGGTTTTCCCTCTGTCTTATCCGCTGTCAGGAGCTCGGTTGGCTGCCTCTTCTGGGCCCTAGATGTTCTCTCCGAGCTAGTCCCTGCCTCCTGCCACATACAGAAGGCCCTGTGCATCAAAAGCACAACTCTAGTGAAAACGCTGCCAGAGTGGACTATGGCCGCCCTCCCTTAGACAGAGTACTTCGGACAGCCTGCACGCTTTCCTTTCCATTTGCCAGGGGATAATGTGCCCATCTCTGCCCTCGCTGGTACCCTCCCTGCACCCCCACCCAGGGAATGGGGGTACTGAGGGATCCAGGGTGGGCATCTCTGCCTCCTCTGAGCCCTCCTGCCTGTTGTCCTCCAACTGTTCCTCCACTGATTGGGACTCCACATCACAGCCACAGCAAAACCCTGCAGCTGAAAAGGAGTCCCGACGTACTCCACATGCCGCACATGCGGGCTTAGGCATTTTCAGCTGCCACTAGGAGGGCACTAGGCCAAGAAAAAACAAGAAAACACGAGTGCCAGAGCCCACGACATTCAGAGTCCTAAAACACAGCCCAGCTCTCTCCTCCCGTACAACTGGCTTCCCCTAAACACTTTCCTGACATGGCCTGCCACACGTGGTAAAATAAAATGGTGCCCGTCCTATCAGTGCAGCCCACCAAAACATAAGTATTTATTTAGATAGATTTGTATGCCACCTTATCCTTCAATCAAAGTGGTCACGTCACATCACAATTGGAAGGTTACATTTAACATGAGGGTACCTGTAAACATTTAGATAGTACATTTGAAGGTAAAATTTAACATTAGGGTACATGTAAACATTTGGACGGTACAGTTACTTATCGGCATTAGACTTGTGTGTGTGGGTAGGATGGGTGCGTGCTTGGTTGGTGGCAGGAGTAGTATTTCAGTTTGGGTATGGGGTGTTGCCTGGATGCTCATATGTTTCTATAAATAAAAATGTTTTGAGGTCTTTGCAGAAGTCTGTGAGATCATCTAATGCCCTAAGGCTTGTTGGGAGGGAGTTCCATAGTGTGGATGCCAGTAGTGATGGTGCTCTTTTTGAAGTTGTTTGTTTGGTTTTGTGATAGCCTGCAGGTGTGCCGATCATGTTGTCGTTATTGGTTCTTCTTGGTCTGTTGCTGATATCCCTTGTTATAACATTTTGGAGTACATCTGATGAGAGGTGGTGAATGACTTTGAAGTTGATCATGAGTGTTTTGTATTTAGCTCTTGCCACCATTGGGAGCCAGTGCAGTTGTTGTAGGACGGGAGTGATGTGCTCGGTCCTTGGTGTGTCTGTAATGATGCGTGCTGTGGTGTTTTGTACCATCTGTAGTGAGTGGAGTGTCTGCTGAGGAAGGCCTTGATATAGTGAGTTTCCATAATCAAGAAGTGGTGTAATGAGTGCTTGGCACACTGTGCGGAAGTGGTCCTGATGGAGCATTGGTTTGATTTGTCTGATTGTTTTCAATCGTTGATAGGCCTTGTTTGTGGTTTTGGTGATGTGGGATTTCAGGTTCAGAGCTCTGTCTAGTGTGATGCCCAGATACTTAACTTCTTCTTTGACTACTATGTGTTTGTCTAGGATGCTGATAGATTCTGGGGGTATGAAGGTGGGGTTCCTGGTGACTAACATTGCCTCAGTTTTATCATAGTTGACTGTTAAGTTATTGGCTATAAGCCAGTCATTTATGTCTTCAAGGCATTTGGTCATTGTTGTGGTGTTTAGTGCTAGTAGGTTGATTGAAGCGTACACCATGATGTCGTCAGCATAAATGTGATAGTGAAGTTTAACTTGATGATGTTGCATATGGGCTGTATGTAGATGTTAAAGAGCATTGATGATAGAGCTGAGCGCTGAGGTATTCCCTGCAGATGGGAAATTGTAGTGATTTCTTTTGGTCGCATTTGACTTGCTGCGTTCGCCCTTCCAGGTATGATGTAAACCACTTCAGGGTGTTGTTGCATAGTCCTATCTGTTGTAAGCGTTGCAATAGCTTGGTGTGGGACACAGTGTCGAAGGCCGCCGAGATGTCCATGAACACTAGAAGGAAGCCGTTTTTTATGCTGTCCATGCCTCTTAAGAGATTGTCAAAGAGGTAGGTGAGTAGTGTTTCCACGCCGTGTTGGGGCTTAAATCCATGCAGATGTATGTCCAGCGGGGCATTTATATCAATATGGTCCTGAAGTTGCCTTTGCACTGCCTTTTCCACGATTTTAGCAAGGTATGGTAGGCTGGAGATGGGACGGTAAGATTTTGGTTCGGAGGGGCTCAGGTTGCTACTTTTAAGTATTGGTCGTATCATTGCATGCTTTAGGGGTTGCGGCATGTATCCTTGTTGGATCAAGTATGCATCAAGGCTCCCCTGTGCCCGCAGACCGAGCTTGCACCGGGTATTCATGGCGCACTGAGACTTCTCCCTCTTAGGGCAAACTCTCGGGTTATCATTCAGCACCGCTTCACCATTCTCGGGGCTGCTTCCCCCTGCCGGCAGTTTCTTCATGGCACTCAGGGTTCCTGCACCAGGCCATTCTGTTACCTGCTCTCCCTCATGAGGGATCGCGAGGTACAAATATTGACAGTCTGTGGCCACATCAGTCAAGGCCCGCACCGACTGCCTTGCCCCGTCTGTGTCTGTTCTTCGGTGCAGTCTGTTTTACTTTTTTTTTTTTTTTGTTTGGGTTGTCCAACTTTAGCTGCAAGGCTTTTCAGAGGGTGAAACTGCACATCCTTAAATCCTCGCGCTAAGGAATTCTATACCCTCTTTTTTGTTCTTAGGTTGATCTTGTTCGCTATCACTCTCCAGTGGAATCCTGACTACAGAGAGTCCCCCAAGCTGCTTGGAGACTGAGAATAATGAGCCTTGAGGAAGGTGCCAGTAGCCTAAGTAGGTGACATCATCAAGACTTGGCATGCTCGGTCTCCAAGCTGCAAGTGGGGGGTGACAACTCTATTGTCTGGACTGGACTGGAGGAATAATAAGGAATGCAGGTGTCTATGTTTATATGCTAGCTTGTAGAGTACTAAGTCCATGTTGGTGACAAGTATGTCTGTGTTGAGAGGGAGAGCGATTGAGTACTGATCTACATGTCTATGTCTGGGTCCTACATCAATAAAAACATTGTATGGCACAATAACCTCTGCAGAGTACAGAGAGCAGACATGGAGAGAATTGATGTGGCCAAAAGAAAAATCAGAGAAACACTGAAAGCGCCACTAGTCTCTCTTCCAAATTTTAATATAAGGAGAAAAAAGGGTAGCGATCCACATGGAGCAACCTTCCAGGGCTTTAGAAATTAAATATTGTGCCTGTGTCAAGCAGAAGGATCCAGCAACTCCCTCAAACTACCGGTTATGCATACATCTACAGATATGTCTGCAGAAAGCCAGACATTCATATACAGCGTGTGCAGATAATTGCCACTGGTTTTGTCCTTCCTGTGGTTACTTGGGAATCTCCCCAGCTGTCTCCATTGCTCCTCTGGCACTAGACAAATACAATTTTGCTTTGGTCGTTTATCCACAACTTCAGCATGGTTTTTCAGTAACATTTCAGCATGTGGGAGGAGTGGCTCAGTGGTTGGGACAGGTTACCTCAGGCCAGAAGGCTGGGGGTTCAATTCCCACATGGGGACAAGCAACTTCAGGCCGGAGGGACTGGGGTCTCTAGTCCCATGGCCACTCCTTGTGGCCTTGGGCAAGCCACTTAACCCTCCATTGCCTCAGGTACACTTAGATTGTGAGCCCTTCGGGGACAAGGGAATAAAAAGTACCTGTTAGTATACATGTAAATCGCACTGATTCTAAAGAGCTCGGTATAAAAAAGAAATAAATAAATAAAATTTCCTTGGATTTTAGCCCTGCTGTCATGCACAAAGGGTCTCACCTAAAAATACACCTTCTCTTTGCTTTATTCTCTCCATTGTCTATTGTCTTAACCAGGCACAGCTGGCTCAACCATTAGATAAACTAGCGCCTAGGGCAGCATCTTCGGGGGGGCGGTGTAGGGAAGCAGCAAATAGAAGCTGCAGTCAAAGCAAAACAATGGATCCTGACAACCACACAAACTCAAAGAGTCATCAGCACATTCTTTATTCTGCAAGGAGACTGGGGCATAGATATACATACAAAGCAAAGTTTAATACTTAAAGGGCTATTGTCCAATTATACATTCCCTCAGGATTGTTGTGTTAGGGGTGGTGTTGGGATGATCATTACTGTAGAGTTTAATTATCAAAATCCAAGGGGAGGGGAGGGGAGGGGCACATAAGGCTGAAGATTTGCCTAGAAAGGAAAAGAAAGCAGAAGGCCTGCTTGCACTGGCCCAAAACTGGGGCATATCATCATCTGTCCCAGCTCCTCTCCCTGTGCTCCTGCTCTCTTAATTCCTCATGAATTCCTGCTCTTTTGCTTAGATTCAGCTCTTCACAAAACAAGCTATCTATCAAGCTCTCTCTAAATCAACTCCTCAGTTCCTTGCCACAAGCAGACCTCCCCACTCCCAGATTCAAGCTTCTTCTAAATAAAAATGCAGAAGGCGGCATAAGTCCATTCGTTGTGGACAGCCAGTGCTGGATCTCAGCATCCAGCAGTGATGATTTTTCCAAAGCACACACCGATTAGATCTCATGGCACATGTCTGGTGCTAAATTATGATGGTGAATATACATTATCAGTGTCTGCGTACTACACGAGAAGGGCAACTACACTTGACTCTAAGTATTGAGCGAGAGTGAGATGAGCGAGTGTCTGCGTCTGGGTACTGGGGGAGGGGGAGAGACAAAGAGAGTGTGAATTTAAATGTCTGTGTCTAACTGCAAGTGTACATGTCTGTGTCTGAGCCCTGTGGGGGGGGGGGGTGTCACTATCTGTGCACATGTCTGTGTATCAGTGTCTAGGTGCTGTGGGGAGTGAGTTGAAATGTACATGTCTGTGTCTGGATGTGAGGGATGAGTGTATCTGAACACAGAATGTTATCAGCATAAGAGTGAGCAAATGTTTGTGGCTGTGAGTGTGTGTGTGGTGGAAAGCCTCTGCTCTAGTGCGGTTTTAGAAACAGCAGTAGATAAGATAAACCCATATAGCAAATACCCTGCCTTAGTAGGTAACAGACAGGAAGGACTCCAGGATCAGCCCACATTGTCTTGGATTGGACCTACCTCTTTTCAATAGCATGTAGGAACTCATCGAATGTCCGGAAGGGGGTGGCACTTCCCCAGATTCCCAACCGACTCATATAGATCATGTTCTTTGGCTCAGAGGCACCTGATGAAGCAAAGAACCCTGTGTTACACTGACAGACCTAAGACTCCATGACCAGCAATTAACAAATGGTCAACAGACCAGCACAAGGGTATCCACAGCCTTAGGCAAACCATTGACCATGTGTTCCCTTGCCCTGTGCCACTTGTAGTCCAGCATCTCCCCATCCCAACTCCCCCTCCCAGGTTTTCAGCATCTCTCCTCCCTCCCCCCAGAACACCAGTATTTCTCTCCTTTTCTTCCCCCTTCCCATCATTCCTCCCCTCTTTCCTTACCCCCCCTCCAAGGTGTTCATCATCTGCCGCTCCCCCCCCCTCCATGTCACTCTGCTCTCACATTCAGCCTCATCTTTTCTTAGAATGCTGATCCCAATGGGGAGTGGGGGAAAAATGAAAATAACTATGGCTAAGGGGGCAACAGACAGAGCAGAGTTATAGGTGGTGACCAAAGCCGGGCAGCTTAGGGGTCCGTTTACTCTTTCATTTTGAAGGGTGAGTGTAGGTAACAGGCTACTCGGAGAAGGGGAATGATTAAATTCAGGCCCAGAGCAAACTCCAGCTGATGACTTAATGAGTCCCAACCCATGTTAAGCCTCAGCCTCAACAGTTTCTGTTTGATGGTGGGTTGGAAACGGGGATCTGTCGCACACAAAGGCTCAACAACCCTCCGCTTAGAGCGGTATTAAAGAGCTTTCATAGGACTATATTGGTGCTGCGCCCTGAAGGCCGATTTTTGGGCATCCCACGGAGGTAGGGTGGGGAGGCAATAGCAGTGGTGGTAGAGAGAATGGAAGAGGGGGAAAATGCTGTGTGTATGCTTAATCTGCCGAGTGGCAGGGCCACCCCTGGTCATCAATCAGTCTGATGATAGAAAAAGCGTAGTTACTCACCTGTAATAGGTGATCTCCGGGAACAGCAGGAATTTAGTCTTCACATATGTGTATCGTCGGTACCGACGGAGCCTGCGCGGGAACGCTCCCCAGCGTCCAATAGGAACGCTTTTGGGAGCATCCCACAGCACATGCGTGCTGCCTTCCTGCCTCTGTACCTCTCTCACTTCAGTTGAGTTTATAGCTGAGACCAAAGGAGAGAAGCAGAGAAAGAGATAGAGACAACTCCTAGGGGAGGTGGGTGGGTTGTGAAGACTAAATCTCCAGGAACAAGCAGGAATGTAGTCTTCACATATGGGGACTCCCCAGCTGAAAGATGCCAAGGGGTGACCCCAGCAAGCTGCAAACCCAGGTGAGATGGGTCATGTTTCCTCCCATGGACCTCTGGCATCCAAACCGTGGACGGTGGGTAGGAGTTGTATTAAGTATGGAAGAGATACTGAAGAACAGCCTGGCCAAACGAGGCATCCCGATGGGAGTCCTTGTCTAAGCAGTAGTGGGCTGTGAAGGTGTGTACCGCAGCCCAAGTGGCTGCTTTAAAGATGTCATCAATAGACACAGATCGAAGGTTAGCCGTTGAGGCTGCCATTGCTCTCTCAGTGTGAGCTGTGACATGGCCCTCAAGAGAAAGTCCTTTACTCTGATAAGTATAGGATATGCAATCTGCAATCCAATTTGACAGAGTTCTTTTGGAAACTGGAAGTCCCAAATGACTAGAGTCAAATGCCACAAAAAGCTGAGAAGATTTTATATGTGGCTTAGTTCTTTGGAGATAAACGACTAAGGCTCGTTTACAATCCGATGTGTGAAGATTCCTTTCCACACTAGAGGCATGAGGCCTAGGGAAGAATATAGGAAGACAAACAGACTGGTTTAAATGGAAAGGTGAAACCACCTTTGGCATAAAGTGAGGATGAGTCCTGAGGACTACTTTATCATGGTGGAACCTTGTATAAGGAGGGTCAGCTACTAACGGCTGTAGTTCACTAATGCGTCTTGCAGAAGTGATGGCAATTAGGAAAATAATTTTCCATGAAAGAAACTTTAGGTCTAAAGTAGCTAAAGGTTCAAAGGGCGGTTTCATAAGCTGACCAGGAACAAGATTCAGATCCCATGCCACTGGTGGTGGTTTAATGGGAGGTTTTGTTAAGAGTAGGCCTCTCATAAATCTTGATACAGGTGGATGAGAGAAAATAGGTTTTCCATCGAAAGGTTTATGAAAAGCAGCAATAGCACTAAGATGGACTCTCACTGAATTGGTCTTTAGACCAGAAGTTGATAATTGGTGGAGATACTCTAGTAGCGACTCTACAGGAACCAAAAGGGTGTTAAGTACCTTTTGTGAACACCAGACAGAGAACCTTTTCCACTTAAAAGCGTAGAAACGTCTTCTGGAAGGTCTTCTGGAAGGACGTCGATGCAAGTGACATCGTATCCACGGCAAAAAGGGTACCGAGTTTTGCAGCTCTATTCTGCAGGCCCCTTTTGGTCATTCTCGTGCAGGAGAGACACTCCGTTGGACAATGTTCAGGACCTAAACATTTTAGACACCAATCATGGGTGTCAGTGACGGAAATGGTACCACCACACTTTGAGCATTTTTTGAAACCACTAGCTGGTTTCTCCATGCCTGAAGAAAAGTGGGCCTAGTGCCCAAAATGGCGCCTAGAACCAGAAACAGGGGAAAGACCCCTGAAGAAAATACAAGTTTGTTTGTTTTTTTTAAAAGAAAGAACCACCGGCGGTACCGGTAGGTGTCGAATGAAGGCAGACGTGACCACAAAAAAAACAAAGAATAAAAGGAAATTTTCTGCGGTGACAGGGTACACATCCTGTCGGCTCCACGGAAAACGAAGAACTGAAGTGAAAGAGGTACAGAGGCGGGAAGGCAGCACACATGCGCTGTGGGATGCTTCCAAAAGCGTTCCTATTGGACGCTGGGGAGCGTTCCCGCGCGGGCTCCGTCGGTACCGACGATACCCATATGTGAAGACTACATTCCTGCTTGTTTCTGGAGATAAGAGCAACTCACTAGATTCCTGAGAGGTGCTTTCTCTCTGGGTGACTGTGGAAATGTGCAAAACAGACATTACCTGTTGCACTGGCATATACCACTCTGGCAAGAGGTAGCTTGTTCTGAAGATCCAGCACAGCTTTTCCCATTTTCGTGGAACTGGCATTTTTAGCTTTGTGACATTCATCAAACACAATCTACAGAATGAAAAAGTTAAGGAGGAAAACATGAAGTTGGATAAAAGCTAAAGCTAGCAGGATACAGATGTGCATCCGCCCACGTGTTAATATGAAGTTTCAGTACAAGGTGGAGACCGAGGAAAGTGTGCGCAAAGAGGGAAAAGAGCACACAGAGGAGCAAGAATGGAAAGAAAGCAACTTCGATAGTAACATGAATAAGAGATGATGGTAGTCAGCAGGTTAAGGGGATAAGCTGAGAACAAGTGAGAGGAATAAATATGAAGGGTAACACTGAAAAAGAAACATGAGGTGAAGGACTAAAGAACAGCCTGAATTATTTGGATGTCTGGTAGAATGCCCCAAATTCCCTGTTTTGCTAGCATCCTTCAAGAATGCATATTTCGAACCATGCACTCTTGGGTGA
Organism: Ichthyophis bannanicus; assembly: GCA_033557465.1. Lineage (NCBI taxonomy): Eukaryota > Metazoa > Chordata > Amphibia > Gymnophiona > Ichthyophiidae > Ichthyophis > Ichthyophis bannanicus. The sequence goes on from CM066039.1 coordinate 311,915,910, forward strand.
CTGTCGGCTTTCCCTCATTATCTAGTTTAAAAGCTTCTCTATCTTTTTTTTAAAGGTTAATGGCAACAGCCTGGTTCCATCCTGGTTAAGGTGGAGCTCAGCCTTTCGAAAAAGCCTCCCCTTCCCAGAATGTTGCCCAGTTCCTAACAAATCCAACACCTTCTTCCTTGCACCATTGTCTCATCCACACATTGAGACTTCAGAGTTCTGCCTGCCTCTTGGGTCCTGCACATGGAATGGGAAGCATTTCTGAGAATGCTACCCTGGAAGTTATGGATTTCAACTTTCTACCTAAAAGCCTACATTTGGTTTCTAGAACCTCCCTCACACATTTTCCTATATCACTGGAATCAATATGTACCAAGACAGCAGGCTCCTTCCTAGTATTATCTAAAACCTTGTCTAGGTGGTGTGTGAAGTCCACTAACTTCACATCAGGCAGGCATGTTACCAGGCAATCCTCACATCCAGCAGCCACCCAGTTATCTACATGCTTAATGATCAAACTGCCAACTATAACATCCATCCTAACCCTTTCTTCATGGGCACATGGCCCTGGAGAGACATTCTCAGTGCGAGAGGGTATTACATCACATGGAGGACAGGTCCTAGCTACAGGATTACTTCCTGCCACACCACGGTGATGCTCTTCTTTCACATGACCTCTTCTCCTCCATCACAGCAGAGGGACTGCCAGACTGGAGATGGGACTTCTCTACTATATCCCTGTAGGTCTCATCTATATAACTCTCTGCCTGCCTCAGCTCCTCTAGCCTCCAGAGATTCCTCTCAGGAAACGAGTCCAAAGAACTCTTTGCACTTGGTGCACACATAAGATCTCTCACTAACTGGAGAAAATCATACATGCAACGCTCAGTGAAAAAGGCTGGATAGCCCCCATCTCACTGCTGGACTGCTGTCTGCATCTTAGATTTAAAGATTTTAGCTATTTAAAGTTGCTGAGTTTAAGTTGCTAGGGGAATAGGGATACTTAAACCAATAAATATAAGGGACTTTTAGTGTTCACCTTAAGGTGAACTAAAAGGACTTAATTAATCTAGCCCTAAGGCCTAATAACTTGCTGATGAAGATAACCAGTTAGACCGGAAAGTAAGATCTCCCCCTTCCTCTGAACTGGTTTAGGAGGCTATAAATCAAGGATTATGCCTGGGGTTGGTGGGTGAGATGACCTATTTATAGCTGTACTTCTAAGGCAATTTCTTAATTTCTTGAGTGATTCACACTGCCCTTGGTTTGATAGAGAGCGCCTTTCAAGTTGCTCCTTTGATCTGTCTCTTATTTATTGAGTTTTATATACCACCTTTTTCCTTCAATTAAAGTGGTACAAAAAAGGGTGGGCAGAGGGGACAAGGGGGGAGAGGAAAACAATACAGAATAATAAACTATGCTGTAAGGTAATAGAGTGTGGGGATTATTGGTTGATGGAGCCATAATGTTCAGCAAAGAGTAGTGTCTTCAGCATCTTCCTAAAAGCCTTAAGGTCCTTTGTCGAGTGCATTGGTTCGGAGAGGGAATTCCAAAGTGTAGGTGAAGCGAGAGAAGAGGCTCTTTTGGTTGGCACATTGGAAGCCGCAGGGAGTGATGATTTTGTTCGTCATGTTGCTTCATCTGGGTCTTGAGCTGGAGTCCTTGGTTATAATGTGCTGTAGTGCAGAGGCTGAGAGGTTATGAAAGATTTTAAAGATGTTTAAGGTTGCTTTATATCTTATCCATGAGTGGATGGGTAGCCAATGCAGCTGCTGAAGTATTGGTGTGATGTGCTCGTTTCTTGCAGTGTTTGTAATGATCCGGGCTGCCGTGTTTTGTACCAGCTGTAGGGGGTGGAGATATTGCTTGGGCAATCCTTGATAGAGGGGGTTGGCGTAGTCCAGTATAGGCGTGATTATAGTTTGGCAAACCGTGCAGAAGTGGATATTGTCCAGGACGAGTTTGAGTCTTCTGATGAGCCTGAGGCAGTGGTGCGCTTTGCTGGCAATTTTGTTGATGTGCGACTGGAGGGTCAATTTGTTATCTACGGTGACACCCAGATACTTTACTTCATCCTTCACTGCTATGTTCTTATCTAGGATGCTAATCATATGAGGTGGTGTGAAGGTGGAGTTTCTGGAGATGAACATAGCTTCTGTCTTGTCGCAGTTCACAGAGAAACTGTTGCTAGTAAGCCCCAGGGGAGCGCCCAGGCAAGCTCGGCCTTTTGAGGAGGAGCTTGAGCAGTCCGGTGTTGCAGGTATTCTCTGATTGGTCTGGGCTGCACAGAGCAGGAGGAAGGTGGAAACCCACTTCTGCTGCCGACGCCAATCAGGGTCTGTGAAGAGAGGTCCTGTTCTTTGTGCAAGCTCGGTCTTTTGAGGGGGAGCTTGAGCAGTCCAGTGTTGCAGGTATTTCCTGACTGGTCTGGGCTGCACGGAGCAGGAGGAAGGTGGAAACCCACTTCTGCTGCCAACGTCGATCAGAGTCTGTGGAGAGAGATCGTGTTCTTTGTGCAAGCTCGGTCTTTTGAGGGGGAGCTTGAGAAGTCCAGTGTTGCAGGTATTCCCTGATTGATCTGGGCTGCACGGAGTGGAAGGAAGGTGGAAACTCGCTTCTGCTGCAGACGCCGATCAGGGTCTGTGCTTTAAAGAATGCAGGTGAAGTTCCTTGGCTCTGTTGGCCTCAGCACCAGGGGTAATGGGAGGAAGCCGGGATTCCCTCTTTCAGCTGCCGATGCTGATCAGTGCTCTGCTGAGTAGTAAAGCCCATCTGTGCTTTACAGAATGCAGGTGAAGTTCCTTGGCTCTGATTGGCCTCAGCACCAGGGGGCATGGGAGGAAGCCGGGATTCCCTCTCTCAACTTAACTTTAACACCTCTTCAAAACAATTTCACAGTTCTCTAACTAGAAGATATTTTTGTAAAAGGTCTCTAGAAAACAATTTCACTCTTTATACTCAATAATATTTATCCTATTCTACTCTGTTAAGATATTCCCTAACTGGCTTTAATTTACTTGAAAGCTGGCTTGTAGTACTATGCCCTAACTTATAAAACACTGAATTTTAAAATACACAGATTTTATCAGTTCTAACCCAAAGAATTCCCTTTCCCCCAGGATTTAGAGGGTTTCTCAGAAGGTAAGTACTTACAAGTACAGATTTCTTCCCAGCAGCAGCAGCCCTCTTGGTAGTCCTTCAAGACTCTCTGTGGAGATAAGGTTCAAGAAGCTACTTCCATCATCAAGTAGCATTCTGATACACTCAGAACTCTCTCCATGCACATGGCTGACCTGGCCTCTTTCACAAGGAGGTTGCATAGCAGGGATCAGTAGAAATCCTACTACTCTCACAAACATAAGAACTTCCCTACCTCCCGCTATTCCCAATCTAAACAGTCTTCCCATGCTCGACCCAAGCGGGAGAAGCCTCAAAGACCCAGCCAATACCAGGGGTGGGGTTTTGACTGTTTTCTACATAGTGTAGCTTTTCTACCCATAAACATTTTTGTGGATCCTCCAGTTGGAGGAAGGCTCACTCTCTGCTCAGAGGTGGCCTTTGTAACCTCTGATTCCTACGTCCTGTAAATTGTCTAAAAGAGTTACAAGCTCCATCTATTCGATCTACCTCCAAATTGCCCTGAGGGCGCTCAGTCCTTTTGCCCTCAGCATCAGGAGATACTTCTGCAAAAAAAACTCCGCCCTTCAGAACCAAGAGTGATCAACCCCATTCCACCAGGGCAGGAAGAGCTTGGAATCTGAGGTATTTCCTGGTCCCTAAAAAATGGGGAAGGGGGGAGGAGAGAGGGTTTCCGTCTGATCCTAGACCTAAGACCTGAACAAGCATTTGGTCAGAGGAAAGGTTCAAGATGATTTCTCTAGGCACCCTCCTTCCCTACCTTCAGAAGAGAGACTGGCTAAGATCTCTAGATCTCAAGGATGCTTACACCCATACACAGATACTTTCTGTGAGCTGGATGTATCTCAGATTTGCTGTAGAGAAATGGCACTTCCAGTAGCGCAACATCCCTTTAGCCTTGCATCAGATCTTTGGCAGTAATAATACAGTTTCAGCGCAGAATGGGAGTTCACTCGTTTCTCTATTTGGAGAACTGGCTGATCAAGAACACCATTCCAGAAGGAACTCTAGAATTGGTGTAAGTTACCATTTCGGGTGCTGGAACTACTAGGGTTCATCATCAACAACCCCAAATCCCACCTCTGCCCATAACAACTGGAGCTCATAGGAGCTCTGCTCAACACAACTCAGGCAAAAACCTTCCTCCCACACGACAGACTATACCATCTGATAGTGATAGTGCAGGAGACTCAAAAGAGTCAGCACACATCGGTTAGAACTATGTTGATGAATTTAGGCTACGTGGCCGCAACCGTTCCTGCAACACTAGGGTGGTCCACAAACCAATGCAAAAAGTTAATGTTTGCAGAATCATTTCTCCACAATGCTTATTTTTATCCATTAGCAACAGATTGCTTACCTCTGAAATTTCAGCCTGATTGTGAAACATTTAGAGGTTGTCTAATTCTGAACATTTTATGGATGGGAAAAGGCATTTATGTATTGAAAATATTCCTTTTTAAGGCTCAGTTCAGGATGACTGCACGTGAGTCCAAGAATATCACAGATTTGGCTCCATTTTTCAGTCTTGTTTACATCAGACAGTGGAATGAAGCACTATTTGCAATCTGAGCGCCTTTCAATGACATCAAATTTTTATCAGTTCTCAAGACTCATCCAAACCAGGCTGTTGCATTTTCAAGGCACCTCTAATTTTGTTTGAACATTTGTCAGGCTTAGTCCTTTTTGATGACAGAGTCTCAGCAGAAACAAAGAAAAAAATTGTACAGAACCTTCAGCAGTCACAGTTACCAGACATTCCAGTTGTCTGCTGTTTAGTTCAGATGACACAAAAACTGCCAAATGGGGTGGCCTCTAAATGTTTATCATTAAAATGTTGTGTTTTTGTTATAAATATGATAAACAACCAAACCAGCCTTGTGGAGATCTTAAATCTCTTAGTTTGTTTTTTTTGAACCACACTAGTATAACACCCTTGGCATGTCTCCATATTTAACAGGTTTTCTATACCACTTTATCAATCAGTCAAAATGGTTTACAGTGAACTTAAACAAGAGGGTATACATTAACAGGACCGGGGACAACTTGGGATATACAAGTAACTTATCAGTGTACAGTGACCTTTGGTGTAATTTGAGTCTAGGCAGTTATTTTGGTGCGTTTCAAAGGTTTGATCAATTTGGACTGGCATAAGAATTGACTTTTCTTGACTCTGCTTGTGTTTTTGTTTTCAGTTATGTATCGGTTACAAAGTGTTCTGTGAATAGGTATGTTTTCAGCCTCTTTCTAAAGTCAGGGATGTTATCCATGGATTTTAGTTCTTCTGGAAGAGAGTTCCATAACGATGGTGCAAATAGGGAGAAAGCCCTGCTGCATGTTTGCTTGCTTTTTGCTTTAGTGGTGTGGATGATAAGCAAGCTTTGTTGTTTGTTCTTCCTGGTCTGTTGTCTGGAGCTTTGTGGATCAGTGTTTGAAGGAACTCTGCTGATAGTTCATATAGGATCTTGAGATCTTGAATATGGGGAGTATTATTTTGTATTTGATGCGGATCTGTATTGGGGAGCCAGTGTAATTGTTTTAAAATGGGCGCTATGTAGTTTTGACTTGAAGCACCTATACGAGCTGCCGTATTTTGGGTCATCTGGAGGGGGTGTTAGACAATCTCAATGGACATAAGCCACTGGGCACCTCAGAAACATACTTTCTATCACTCACCCGCTACAAGTCCATCCAATTTGGCTGTGGGTCTGTCCTTCCAAATTCCTCCCTGTCAGAAACTTCTAATGACAGATGCATCCAAGATGGGCTGGGGAGTTCATCTCGCTGGATTTCATATTCAGGGTACGCGGTCATTCCAAGTCTCTATCAGATCAACTTCTTGGAACTGAGAGCAATAGCAACTGCTCTAAGAGCTTTCTGAGATCGGCCAGCAAACCAAATTGTAATGATTTAGCTTGACAATCAAGTTACCATCTTCTACGTCAACAAGTAGGGAGGGAACAGGATCATACCTCAAGTGTTGGGAGGCAGTCAGGCTGTGGAACTTGTTGTCTCTCATGGGATGGAATTAAGGTACACTTACCTGCTAAGCAAACACAATCTTCTAATGGACAGTGTCTAGTTCTTCAACCTCATGAATGGCTCCTGGATAGGGAGGTGGCGCTCCACACATCTTTCAGGCGTGGGACACCCCCTCAATAGATCTCTTCTCCACCTTTCAAAATGCCCAGTTACCTCAGTTCTGCTCCAAATTGGGGTGTCACAGCAAACTAGACTCCGATGCTTTCCTCCTCGATTGGGAGTGGGGGACGCCCTTCTGTATGCTTATCCTCCAATATCTCTCATTGCAAAGACCCTCCTGAAACTCAAAAACTATGGCGGCACGAAGATTCTCATTGCTTCTTATTGGCCCTGGCCCTCTTTTTCTGGAACTCTCTATCCACAAACCACTCTGGCTGGGGACAGGCCTGTGGTGACTTAGTGCAGCCCGAGGGGGATCAAAGCTGCCTCCGGCTCTCTCCATGAACCCAGGACTGAACCTTTTGGCCTGGCGAGAACCCCACCTGCAGCAGAGAAAATGCCTAGTCCCCTATATGCTAACCATCTGACACAAGCTTGCCACTATATTAAGACGGGTGGGATCTGGATTGGACTGTAGGTCCTAACAGAAAGAAAATTAGCAGGTAAGTTATTTCACCTTACACAGAGTCCCTACAGTCCAATCCAGACTCATAGGATGTACCAAAGCAGTACTCAGGCAGAACCAGCAAGCCCAGCCTCCACCGCATGAGCCCCAAACCGCGCCTCCAACCATGCCTGCAAATACAACTTATAATGCCAAACAAAGGTATGTAAAGACGCCCAAGTGACTGCCTGGCAAATTTACGCCAGGAGAACCAGTGCATACTCATCCCAGAACGCCGCCTGCGCACTGGTTGATTGCGCCCACTGACCTGAGGGCACCAGTTTGCCCCTCAGTAAATAGGCCAAACCAAACGCCTCCTTCAGCCACCTGGCAACGGAGACATTTGAGGCTGCCTCCCCTTTGCAAGGACCCCCAAAGAGAACAAACAGATGATCTGACTTCTGGAATGACTATGTTGCCTTCAAGTAGCACCGGAGGGCCCTCCGCGCATCCAGCACATGGAGTTGATTATCCTGACCTCTAGGGAAGACTGGCAGGACCACCATCTGATTGAGATGGAAAGGTGATACCACCTTGGGAAAAAAAATAAAAGAGGGCACCGTGCACAAGACTACTCTGTCCTTTGCCACCAGAAGGTAGGGCTCCCTACAGGACAAGGCCTACAGCTCAGAAATTCTCCAAGCCGAACAAATGGCAACCAGAAAGACCACCTTTAAAGTAAGATCCTTGAGTGAAGCTGCCACCAGTGGCTCAAAGGGCGCTGCTGAGAGAACCTCCAGCACCAAATTAAGGTCCCAAGAAGGAATGCAGGGTCACAATGGTGGTCTCAGAAGTTTGACTGCCCTGAGAAATCTGACCACATTGGGATGAGCTGCCAGAGAGACCCCTTGAACCTGTTCCCGATAATACGCCAAAGATGCAGTCTGCACCTGAAGAGAGTTCAAGGCTAGTCCTTTTTTAAACCCATCCTACAAAAAAGCCAACACAACTGGGCCCCATACAACAGGCCTCAAACACTCTCCAAACTCGTACATATGCCAGCAATGTGGACATGAGAACATAAAATATGCCATACTGGGTCAGACCAAGGTCCATCAAGCCCAGTATCCTGTTTCCAACAGTGGCCAATCTAGGTCATACGTACCTAGCAGTTTCCCCAAAAGAGACAGGTTCCACAATGCTTGTATTGGGTCAAGCATTGATATCCTGGGTCCCTTCTTAATAATGGTTTATGGACCTTTCCTCCAGGAACCTGTCCAAACCTTTTTTAAACCCAGATACACTAACAGCCTTTACTACATCCTCCGGTAACAAATTCCAGAGTTTGATTACACGTTGAGTGAAAAAATATTTTCTTTAATTAGTCTTAAACAGTTTACTCTATAGCTTCATTGCATGTCCCCTATCTTTTTATATTCTGATAACGTAAATAATCAATCTACGTTTACCCGTTCCACTCCGTTCATTAATTTATAGACTTCTATCATATCTCCCCTCAGCCGTCTCTTTTCCAGGTTAAAGAGCCCTAACCTTTTTAGCCTTTCTTCATAGGAGTATCCTTCCATCCCCTTTACCATTTTGGTGGCTCTTCTCTGAACCTTTTCTAATAATGCTATATCCTTTTTAAGATACGGCAACCAGAATTGCACACAATATTCAAGGTGCGGTCTAACAATATAGAGGCATTATAATATCTTTTGTTTTATTTTCTTTATTAAAGAGTAGTGGATCCATGGAATAGTCTCCCAGTGGAGGTGGTAGAGATGAGGACAGTAACTGAATTCAAAAAAGCATGGGACCAACACAGAGGATCTCTAAAGGTAAAAAGTGGACTGTTGTAGTTGTTGTTATGGAAGGACAGACTAGATAGGCCATGTGGTCTTTTTCTGTCATCATGTTTCTATGTTTCTATTTTCCATTCTTTTCCTTATGATACCTAGCATTCTATTTGCTCTCTTGGCCGCCGCTGCACACTGGACCGAGGGTTTTAACATGTTATCCACAATGACGCCTAAATCTGACCTATGCCGTGCTTTCAACAAGGTAGCAATCACTGGCACTGAATACCCTAGCGCCTGAGGGACGCCCTCTCAAGAACCAAGCCGTAAGCAAAAATCGATCCGCTTGTGGCATGAGAACTGGACCCTGCGACAACAGGTCATGGCTCAATGGCAGCTGCCTTGACTTGTCCACTAAAAGCCGCACCAGGTCTGCATACCATGGCCACTGTGGCCAATCCAGGACTACTAAGACTACCAGCCCTGCATGAGCCTCCACTCATTGAATCAGCCAACCTATGAGAGACCACAGGGGAAAGACATAGAGCAGGCCCTCCTCCGGCAAGCTCCGGGTCAACGCATCGAGGCCTTCGGACATCCGCTCCCTGTATCTGCTGAAGAAGTGCTCAACCTTTGCATTTTCCACTAATGCCATGAGATCCAAGACCAGTAGGCCCCCAGCGGAGCATCAATTGATGGAAGACCTCATCGGCCAAGGACCACTCTCCTGGATCCAGCTGATGCCTGCTCAGAAAGTCGGCCTGAATGTTTTCCTTCCTGGCCACATGAGCTGCTGTCAGCTGCGTGAGATTTCCCTCTGCCCACCAATGTAGAGGGGCAATCTCCTCTGCCAGACTTAGGCTGCCAGTTTCTCCCTGCAGGATGATGTAGGCGACCATGGAGGAGTTGTCCAATAACACTCTGACTGCCCAATATTGGACCAGGATCTGAAACTCCAGGAGAGCCAGGCGCACCGCCCTTAACTCCAGATGGTTGATGGACCACTGCGACTGTTACTGAGACCAAAAGCTTTGCACAACCCGCATCAAGCAATGAGTTCCCCAGCCAGAGAGACTGGCATCTATTGTGACTATTATCCACTCCAGCTGTTCCAGGGGCATTCCCTTTGTGAGGCTGCCCAGTGTTAACCACCATGCCAGACTGCTACGCATCTGCGAAGGACAGATCAGCCGACTCCTCAAGGAGTGCCACTGAGGAGACCACTGGGAGAGCAGAGCTCTCTGTAATGGCCCCATGTGAGCTCTTGCCCACAGCACTGTCCAGCATCGACGCCATGGACCCTAAAGCCTGGTGTTAGGACCACACTGACTGCAACCGCTGTGCTAGAAACTGTCGGATCTGACCCTCAATCTTACTGCATGGCTCTGCCAGCAAGAAAACCATGCCTTGGGTCATGTTAAAGTGAGCCCCCCAAGTACAGCAGGTCTTTAGATGGATCGAGGTGGCTTTTGGTTACATTTACCACTCATCCTAAGCTCCGGAGAAGGCCGAGGACCTGTTGTGTAGTCTTGAAGCTCTCCGTGCAAGTCTTTGCTTGAATGAGCCAGTCGTCCAAGTAGGGATGAACCAGGACACCCTGGCTCCGTAACTGGGCTGCGAACACCACCATGATCTTGGTGAAGGTGCATTGCGCCATGGCGAGTCCAAATGGTAGAGCCCAAAACTGGAAGTGTCCCATCGGTACTGCGAAGCAAAGGTACCGCTGATGCCTCAGACAAATGGGAACATGCAAGCCAACATGAGGTCCAGGGAAGTCAAACTCTGTGTCAGACCGCCACAATGACGGAACACAAGGTTTCCATCCAAAAATGAGACACTCGCAATGCCTGATTGACATACTTAAGGTTGAGGATGGGCCAAAATTATCCCTTTTTCTTGGATAACATGAGACAGATTGAGTACCACCCCTGACCCCACTGCAGCTGGACCAAATGGCAGAGCATGTCGTGGAACACACTGCTTTTCCAGAAAGCTACAAGATGACAACCATGAAGGCATCCGCGAGGAGGGACACAAACTCCAGAGCATAACTCCTGCAAACGACCTCCAGCACTCAACAGGCAGAGATAAGGTGGACTCAGGCTGGGTAAAACTGCCATAGGCAGCCACCCACTGGCACAAGCCCCACCTGAGCCCCCTTCCTTTCATTGTGCTTTCTTGGGACCGGACCCGGTCCTGGTAAAGGAACCTCTACCAGATTCTCTACCTCCCCGAAAGGAATGCCCCCTCGATGGATAGGTGGGCCTCTAATAAGGTGCAAACCTTACAGTCCTAAACCTGTGAAAATCCCACCCCCTTCCCCTAGATGTGGTGGTCGATGGCTTCTGGGATTTGGGCTTGTCCTCTGGCAGGCGAGCAGGCTTAGACTCTCCTAAATCCTTGACTACCTTCTCGAGAGCTCCCCCAAACAGAAAATTAGAGAAGCTTCCCCCAAAAAGGAAGCCTACTAAGCCAGTGCTTAGAGAAAACGTCTGTGGATCAGTGCCTTAGCCACAGCAAGCATCTGGCGGCCACCACCAAAGCCATACCTTTGGCCGACGCATGAAGATGGTCATAGAAGGCACCTGCCAGGAATGCAACTCCTGAGTCTATATGTGCCGATTCAGGGAGGGCCTCAACAAGACCAGTGTCTGCCCATGAGCCCCTGAATCCACCACATGCAGGCCCTTGCCACATAGGCTCCACACACCAATGCACTGACTTCAAACACTTGTTTCATCAACGTCTCTAGCTTCTTATCCTGGGGGTCTTTTAGTGTTCCCCTCTCTCCAGTGGGATGGTGGTACACTTAGTCACTGCCGACACCAGGGAATCCACCTTTGGGAGCTGGAAGAGCTCCCGTTCAGCCACCGGAAGAGGGTAAAGGCGCTGCATGGCCCTAGCCCCATGCAAGCCTGCCTCTGGAACTCCCCACTCCAAATCAATCATTTGCTTCAGAGCCCTGTGCATGGGAAAAACATTATCAGCCGTAAGAATTCCCTGCAGTAAAGCACAGTTACTTACCTGTAACAGGTGATCTCTGGGAACAGCAGGAATAAGTCTTCACATATGGGTACGTCGGTACCGACGGAGCCTGTGCGGGAACACTCCCCAGCGTCCAATCAGAAAGCTTTTGGGAGCATCCCTCAGCGCCTGCGTGCTGCCTTCCCGCCTTTCCAACTGTCTCTCCTCAGTTGAGTTTCATAGCTGAGACAAAGAGAGAGAGAAAGAGGAAAGGAAAGATAGATAGAGAAATACAACTCCTAGGGGAGGTGGGTGGGTTGTGAAGACTTATTCCTGCTGTTCCCAGAGATCACCTGTTACAGGTAAGTAACTGTGCTATCTCCAGGAACAAGCAGGAATGAGTCTTCACAAATGGGGACTCCCAAGCTAAGATGCCTGGAGCCCTAACATGTTGAAGATTGAAAACATGCTACACCTCATATGGCCAGGCATCCTGAGGATGGAGGGCAGAAGTTGAAAAGAGAGGAGTTGCTGAAAAAACAGCTAATCTAAGAAAGGACTACACGGAAGGAGTCCATGTATGTATGATCATTATCAAAAAATATATTGAATGAACAATCACCATAATATTGGAATGAACAATCACCATATGATGCTCACCTACTGGATTGCAGGAAGTAGAGAGGCTGATGGAGTCTACTGGGGATCCAGTAGAATAATGTTCAAGGTGACCTCACTGGAGTGAAGGTGGAGGTCAACATCTGGAAGTGAGAGGTGACTCCAGGATTCAATTGGAGTAACACAAACAAGGCAGGTCTTCAGTGGGAAGCTTCATGGAAAGCTGAAAACTCTTTTGGCTACAGAAGTATTCAGAGGTAGGAGCAAAAGAGGAAGACTGACCGATCTGGACAAACAGACCTAGTCCTTGAGGGAGGAAAGGGTATGAAAAGAACCCCATACTCCCAAGAAAGGACAGATGTTTGAGGAATTGAATCTGAAATCCACTGAATATCCACCATGTTTTTCCTAACTGGTGAGAGGTAGGAAGACATTGGGGCATGGAGCTTCAGGGATACGTAAACCTAGGATACGGTAGGGCTGTCAGTTCCACAGCAGTGGTTGTGTGCAAAATATCCGAAACATACTGTGGAACAGTATGAAGCTGTGCAAGCCCACTGTCAGAAACATACAGGAAGGTAAAAACCTTTATGAGCATAGACAGTCAGGAGATAAGTATGGACAGATACACACATATGTAGAGATATGTGTATGTATATATATATATACGGGTATATAGATAGATAGATATCTATAATAAGATCTAAAGGGCATAGCATATGCGCACTTAGCTGACAGACAGATACATCTACAGAGATGTATAGAGGTATATATATATATATATACAGGTCTAAAGATAGATGCCTGCAATAAGCAGACAGAGCTATGCATATCAGGACATTCACATGGAGATGTGAAGGGAAAAGATTCATCTAAGAACAAGGAGGTGAAACCTACTTGAAAAGATATATAGAGAATCTATTCCCCCAGAGATGATGGTAAGGGAATGCTATCCAGTGAAATACCAGGATGGTTACGTGAAAAATCAGAGGATAATATCAGTCTGTAAACAGCAAGTCCGGAGTCCTGTGGAACTCCAGCATGGTAAAAGGACAGAAACGCATAGAATGAGATACCAGGTTGACCTATATGAGGGACAAGAAGGTATCAGGCGTTTTCCATAGTAATATGTGCTGTCCTTGAAGTATTAGGATACCATGAGGACAAGCTGCAAAAAAAAAAAAAGAGTATATTCCCTATAGGAATGGGAGAACTCTAGACTCTCACGTGGAGAAGGTTTATGTCCTTTTCCCTTTTTTTTTTTTTTAAAAGAAGATAGCAGGGTATGAAGAACCCTCACAGTCATAGGGGATGACTGAGGCCATGATGGATAGCCATTAGAGAAACTCTATGCTCTCTAGCAAGGGCCCATAGTGGAAAGCTTCTCAGTAGGATTGCAGAGAGCATTATGCAGGAGAACTGGGATGTAGAACTGGCTGATGGAGAAAACTGACAGCCACGTCTACTACGTTGCCAAATCCAAGAGATTGGAGATGGCAAGGGTAGAAGATAGTGTAAGAAGCCTGTAGTGAAAAGATTATCCAAGAAAGATGTAGAAAACTTTCTTGGAATCACTACTAAGGCCAGACAGGAGTGGTGGAAGACAAGACTGGGACTTGTGGAAAAGTACCAGTAGACAAGCACTGGACTCCTGCATGGGCAGCTACTGAATAGGACAACAGAGAGAGTCAGTCTGTGTCAAACAGAGAGAACAGACTGAACAAAGAGAGCAAGCTGTCTCTGTCTGCAGAGCTGCCTACATAAAGAAGGGAGTTTACTCAGGAGAAGAAACTCTACAGTGAAAAGAAAGACAGAAAAGTCTTTCAATGGTATGGTAGCACTCTTACAGGGGAAACCCTGGCGAAGAGGGTAGAGAGAGAAGCTGAAGAAGGACTTACCATATGGTAAGTCCCTGGAAGGAAAAACTTCATGCTGGTACAGAGAAACTATCATGTGATAGTTGCTAACCTCTCTTCTAGTCAGGAAGAGGTGGAAAACTCTGTAACTTATAGACATGAATAGCCTGACAGTTCAGCATAGTGAAGAGTAACTGGATTTCCTGAGAATAGGAATCCCTGAGCAGAGTTTTGAATGGAAAAACAGTGAAAAACTTCTGCTGAAAAGAAATTAACTGTAGTTAGAAAAAGATTAATCAGAAACCTATGGTTACTGTGTTTATTCAGCCTGGCTAGAGTTTGGTTCCTTCAGACTAGGGCGAGACTTCCCCTGCTTGGGAACATCCGAATGATGGGCAGGAGAAGAGGAAAACCTCTTTCTTTTAGGGAAAGAAGGTTTGGTAGGGCATTTCCTACCTGCTGAGGAAGGAGAAGGCTTAGGATGGCCCTCAGAAACAGGAAAGTCAGTGGAGCAATGAGCAACCTGACGTAAGGACTCCTTATTGAAGAGATTTTCTCCAGTACAAGGAGTATTACTCAGTCTTTGTTTTATTTTATTTATTTAGACAGTTTTGTATACCGCCTTATCCTTCAATCAAAGCGGTCACAACACAATTGGGGGATACATTTAACACGCGGGGATATGAGACACATACACTAATACTTACAGGGAACATGGGCAATGGAGGGTTAAGTGGCTTGCCCAAGACCACAAGGAGCATCTGTGGGACTAGAAACCCCAGTCCTTCCGGCCCAAGGTTGCTGTCCTCTAGTGGGATTTGAACCCCTGACCTTCCGGCCTGAAGTACCTTGCCCCAACCACTAGGCTACTCCTTGTTGTGCCCATCTACTCAAGTCTGAGGCTTGGAGCCAGGCTTTACGACGTGCTCCTATGGCTATAGCAGAAGTTCTGCTAACAGACTCAAAAGAGTCTAGGGAAGCACGAGAAAGAAACCAAGAGGTATTTTGGCTATGACTAAGAAGTAAGGAATAGTCTGCAGCCTTGGGCTCTGATAGAAAAGGAGTCAAAAGAGATAATTTCTTTGTGATCTCCTGAAGGGATAGACTCATATAGAAAATATATGAGAGAATCCTTGTTGCCAGCATAGATGTTTGGAAGGTTTGACGTCCAAAGGCATCCAGTGTTCTAGATGCACGCCCTGGCGGGAAAGAAGAATGTTTTTTCTTGCTTTTTACCTTCCTCATTGCTGATTCCACTACAATGGAATGATGGGGAAGTTGAGGATTTTGAAATCCTGGAGAGGGGGGCACCTGATACAGAAGATCAGCTGCTGTAGGAGGCGAAGAAACCCTTAAAGGTTTTTCCCATACCGTCAGAAGAAGATTCTGCAAAGAGTGATGTAAAGGAAGCATTATATTTTCCTTTTCTGCAGAAAAATCCTGAGAAGACCCATAGCCAGGGATAGGAATATTAAGGAAGGTTGCCATGTCAAGGAGAAATTTCTGAAAAGAAGGATCTCCGATGGGAACCATCCCTGGACAGGTTAAACCTGAAAAAACAGCCTGGGCACCGGAAGATGTACCTGTCCGGTGCAGAACAGGATTTGTAATGGATGGATACTGGAACTGGCAGTTATGAGTTGAGACAGTCAGTAGTGCATCATCCATGCCAGGTATCGACTCCAAACTAGGTATAGAAAGGAGCGATCCAGGTGAAAAAAGCATGGAAGGAGCTGGTCCCGATGATACTGCCGGTACCGACATTGATACCGATACCGGTAGCTGTGCCGGAATCGCCGAAGCAGTCAGTGGAGGCTGCTCAAACGGTACCGAGGAAACTCGAAAGTCTCGGTGACTATCCTCGGTACAGCGCATCCGGAATCTGTGCGTGTCGGTTCCGAGACGTGTCGGTACCCAGTCTTCCAGACTAGATATTGATTCTAGACTTGGCATCGAAGGAAGCGAATCGATCGATGCATGTCGAGATGGTACCGGCGTCAGGGGTCGTATTGACGGTGCCGATACCGGAAAGTCAATCTGGGTATCGATCGGTCCCGAAGGTACCGAGTACACCAGATGACGATCCCTGGTGAGGAGTGAATCGCTCAACACCAGTGCCGATGCCGGGTTATCGGTACCGCTCAAAGCGGATGCCACCCCCGTGCATGGCTCAGGTATGTTCTGTGAGGGGTGAGCCCCAGGAACAACCTGAAACCCCTGAAATGCTTTGGAGCCCGAAGACTCCGGCCGGGGTTTTAATGCCAATGGGTTCTTGAGGGCAAGGCCGGGGCCGTCAGCATGCTTAGCATGAGACATACCACTCAAGGATTGGTTAGTCTTAACAGACTGTTTGTGGGTTACCTGATCCTGTAGAGAAGAAATGGCCGGTGCCCTGACACAGGGAGGGTAAACGGTATCGAGGGAAACTCGAAATAGAGAATCTCTTCTCACAGCATTGAAGCCTGACGGTTCAGGGGGAAAAGGGTCAGGACCCAAACAGGTTAGACACCAGTTATTGGAGTCTAAAAAGAAAACTGTATTTCCACAGTGAAGGCACTTCTTAGGAGAAGGCGGCTCCATGATGGAGAGGCCTTATAGGCCCAAACATTTTAAGACAAAAGCTGAGGGAACTGTCCCTCAGTTTGAGAAAAAGAAAAACAAAAAAACTCCACCGGCGGTACCAGTGGCGGCGGGAAAACAGCCGCGACCACAAGAAAACAAGAATTAAAGAAAAAAGTTTCTGCGGTGACAGGAAGACGTCCTGCCGGCTCCGTGGAAAGACGAAAACTGAGGAGAGACAGTTGGAAAGGCGGGAAGGCAGCATGCAGGCGCTGAGGGATGCTCCCAAAAGCTTTCTGATTGGACGCTGGGGAGCGTTCCCGCGCAGGCTCCGTCGGTACCGACGTACCCATATGTGAAGACTCATTCCTGCTTGTTCCTGGAGATTGGATCCTCCAAGGGTGTCTCCACTGCCAGTGTCTCCATAGAGGTGTTTAGCGCAACTAACGAATCAGAGATCAATGTCAAGAGTTCCTCCCTGCGGAACACCCTTATGATAGTGGGATCCTCTCCTACCTGCAGTAAGTCCTCCCGGGGCCCTAAGGGCCCCTCTTCTTGTTCCATAACCAAGGAGTGTGTCGATGCCTGATCGTCCTCTGATCTGCTGGAGACTACTGCCTTGAGGGAGGAGTGCTGGCTCCTTTAGTAGTGACATCATCAAAAACTAGAATGTTCAGTCTCCATCTGCTGGAAAAGGGACACAACCCATGAGTCTGGACTGGATTGTAGGGACAGCGTAGTTACTCACCTGTAACAGGTGTTCTCCAGGGACAGCAGGAATCAGTCCTCGCATATGAATGACGTCGGCACCGACGGAGCCCTCGGGCAGAGCAAATCCCCAGCTTTCAGAGAAAGCCTTTGGGAGTTGCCATCACGCATGCGTGGTCCCCTTCCCGTCCAAGGGTGCCATCTTGCTCAGTCAAATGACATAGCTAAAAAGACGGCAAAAAGAACAAAATATAATAATAGGACTGCAACTCCAAGCGGAGGAGGGAGGTTCGTGAGGACTGATTCCTGCTGTCCCTGGAGAACACCTGTTATAGGTGAGTAACTATGCTTTCTCTGGAAACAAGCAGGAAGTCAGTCCTCACATATGGGACTCCCCAACTATAGGCTACCGAGAACCCATAGCTAAAAAAGGCTCCCTCTACGAGAGCTGCAAGCAGTCGCAATAGAAATCCAAACTAAGGGAATAGCATTCCGGTAGCTTGAACACAGAAGGGTCAGAGGGCAGGAGTTGCCTAGACTCCGAAAAGGTTATGGAGTACAGCCTGGCCGAAGGCACTGTCCCATTGGGACTTCCTGTCCAGGCAATAATGGGTTGCGAAGGTCTGACCTGAAGACCAGGTGGCAGCCTGGCAGATGTCTGCCAGAGGAAAAGAGCGCAAATGAGCCACTGATACTGCCATGGCCCTGACCCTATAGGCCGTAACATGACCTTCCATCAGAAGCTCGGCTGCCTTGCATGCCCAGACAATACAGTCTGCTACCGAGGTGGACAGCGAACACTTTGATACCGCCACCCCCAGCTTACTGGGGTCATGGGATACAAAAAGCTGAGCAGCTTTCCAATGCACTTGTGTACGCTGGATATAGAAGGCCAACGCCCTCTTACACTCTAGGATATGCAGGACCGTCTCTGCCTGACTGGCATGTGGCCTGGGAAAAAAGGTAGGCAGAACCACCAGAGATGTCGGGGGAAACACATACAGAAGACCCACGAACCATGATACCAGAAAAGCATTGCTGGCCACCCTGTGCGGGTGCAGCTGTCTGGAGCAGAAATGGGGCAACTGGTGATTGTCTGGACTCGCAAATAGGTCCATCACTGGCCGCCCCCAGGTCCGGAAAAGCCAACTGGCTACCCCACGGTCCAGCTGCTATTCGTGGGGCTGGAGAATCCTGCTGAGCTTGTCAGCTAGCCAGTTGTCCTGGCCCGGCAGGTAGACTGCTTGGAGACTAATGCCATGCCGGGCTGCAAACGAGCACAGGTCCAGGGTTTCCTGACATAGGGGATGGAACCCCGTACCACCCTGTTTGTTCACACAGAACATGGCCACCTGGTTGTCTGTCTGCACCAAGACAGGTTCGTGGGCCAGGAGCTGCCTGAAAACGTCTAGGGCTAGGCAGATGGCATGGAGTTCCAAGAAATTGATTTGTTGGGTCCTCTCGCTCTGGGACCACACTCCCCGAGTACGGAAACCCTGGCAATAGGCCCCCCAGCACAGCAGGGATGCATCAGTGGTAAGGATCCTCGTGTGTAGAGGAGCCTGGAAAGGCATTCCCGCCTTCAAGTGATGCGGTTGGAGCCACCAGGCCAGGGACCATACCAGACGCCTGGACACTTTGACCCTATCCCGGAGGTGCCCTGTGGCCTGAGACCACTGGTCTCTGAGACACCATTGAGCAGTCCACATGCGGAGGTGGGCATCCGGGGTCACATGGACTGTGGAAGCATGTGCCCAAGGAGGTGCAGGAATTGTCTTGCTGACACTACAGACCTGCAAGTCACTTGTCCTGCCAGAGCCATAAGCCTGCTTGCCCTGTCTGCAGGCAGATAGGCCTTCGCTTGAAGGGTGTTGATTCTGGCCCCAATGAACTCCAGCTGTTGAGTCGGAGTGAGGCTGGACTTGGGGAAGTTGATTACGAACCCTAGGTGTTGCAGCACCTGGATGGTGCGAGTTGTGGCCTGGTGGACCTTGATGGCTGAAGTGCCTCTGGTGAGTCACTTGTCGAGATAGGGGAAGACAAAGACACCTTGGAGCCTGAGAAAGGCGGCAACCACAGCCAGGCACATTGTGAACACCCTGGGGGGGCTGAGGCAAGGCCGAAGGGGAGTACCCTGTACTGGTAGTGATTGCCCCCCACCACAAAGCGCAGATATTGCCTGTCGCTTGTTTGTATTAGGATGTGTGTATACACATCTTTTAGGTCTAAGGAACATAGTCAGTCTCCCTGGCGGAGGTAAAGCAGCAATATTCCAAGGGAGAGCATCTTGAACTTCTCCCTCACCGGGAATTTGTTGAAGTTGTGCAGGTCGAGGATGGGTCTGAGGCCTCCTGTCCTCTTTGGCACCAGAAAGTACCAAGAGTAGAAGCCCCTGCCCTGCAGGTGGTGGGGCACCGGTTCTACCGCCTGATCCTCGAGAAGGACTGCTAACTCCTTCAGAAGAAGGTCCCGGTGAAGGGGAGACCTGAGGGGCTCTCCTGGAAAATAATGAGGCGGCACCTGGTATAGGTGAAGAAGATAGCCCTCCCGGACCACCTGTAAGGCCCAGGCATCAGTGGTAATGGCTGTCCACCTGTGGGCATACAAAGCAAGCCAGCCTCCTGTGGTCTGCCTGGCTCCTGTTGGAAGAGGGGCCATGCTGCAGGAGTCAAAAGCCACTCCCAGGCTGGGCCGGAGTCAGTGCCTGGGGTTTGGGGGCTTTCTGCTTACGCGGGCCATGCCCCTTGTCCCTTGGCCTGCTGCCCCTGTTGGGTAGCCTGATAATGGGGGTAACCTCAGTAAGCAGTACCCTTCCTCGGGTAAAGGGTTTTTTTACCCGAGCCCTTCTTGCGAGAAGGGGCAGAGGTCTTCTTGGAGAGCCGTGTCCTCGTCATGTACTTGGTATCCAGCTCTGCGGCCTTGTCGGTCATGGGTTTACCAAAGAGATTCTCCCCTTAGCATGGGACATCGACCAACTTGTCCTGAACCCATTGTTCGAGGTCCGACGACTGCAGCCAAGCCTGGCGACGTGCACTGATGCCGGCCACGGCTACCCGGGCTGCCAACTCGAACCCGTCATAGGCCGCCCGAGACAAACTTCGAGCACTCATGGATGGCTTTGGACAGGCCCCTGAAGTGCTGCAAAGGCTCCTTGGAGAGACCAGCTGAGAACCCGGTGAGTTCCTTCAACAGGTCTCTCAGGTACATGCCCATGAACAGCTGGTATGTCTGGATCCGACAATTCAGCATTGCACCCTGGAAGCACTTCCTGCCGAGGGCATTCAAGTTGTGGGCCTCCCTGCCGGGAGGCACCGAAGAGTGCATCTTCTGGCTCTTCAGCCTGCGCATGGCCGATTTCACAACCATGGAGTTGTGCGGCAGTTGTGATTTTTGAAACCCAGGGCTCCGGCGGACTCGATATATCAAGTCCAGCCATTTGCTGATCACCGGCGCCGACGCCGATGTCTCCCACATATGGAGCATTAGTCATTCCAGGATCGGATGCACGGGTACAGTAAGGGCTTCCCAAGGGGGGTGCCTCATACTGGAGGATCTTGAGCTCGTCGGCTCGAGGATCCTCCTCGGACTCAGTGGGGGAATGCCAAAGCCTTGGACATGTCCCGCACGAAGTCCAAGAACCTCATGCCCTCCGGAGGGGACATTCTCTGAGGCTCGGATACTGGGGAATCGGAAGGGACATCCCTATGTCGGTGGGTATCCGGGGACTCCTCGTCTTCGGTTTCGCATGCCAAAGCCTCCGAGGAGGAATCGAGGGGCTCGTCAGGCATCGAGGGCTCCGGCACCGACCACGACCTCGGTCCTGAACAGGAGGCTGAGTGAGACCTCGGCCGAGGATCGGCTCAGCCTCTGGGGTCAATGACGTCGAGGGCCTGGTGATCAGGACGGAGGAACCAGACAGGCCGGCCATCAGCGCTCGCTGCTGCTCCATGAAGGCAGTGAAACTGCGCTCTAAGGCCACCATTCTGGACTCGAGTCTGGAAGGCTCCACAGCCACCAGTTCAGGCCCCAACACAGTCGGGCCGATGCCGGTTCCCCCAGAGGGGAGTCCTCAACAAGGACAGTCGATACTTGCATCGGCTGATCCATCTCCCAATGAGGAACCTTTGCCGGGCGCTCCTTCTCCGAAAATCCGGGCCGGCGCTCGGGGCTCCACAATAGGCCCTGGAAGGAGCCGTGTCGCTCGGAGCCATCCACAGATGCCGCCTTCGAGAATTTCTTCTTCCTCTTGTGTTCCCTTGAGGGGGACCCCCTTTCTGATGAACCTCAATGCTGCTTGGGCTTGGAATGTTCCCCCCAAGATGTGGAGGCCTCGGACGAGGTCTGGGCTCTCGGAAGCATGGGGGACTCAGAAAAAATCCTATCATGCTGCTGCTGGCGGCTCTTCAGGGCCTCGGAGGACATTCTCCTACACGGGCCACAGACCACTGGGTCATGGTCGGGCCCGAGGCACCGGAGGCAGCAGACATGCGCATCGGTGAGGGACATTAGTTTCACACACCGATCCCATTTCTTAAACCCGCTGGTAGCCATTGGGGGAAAAAGGGCCCCTGAAAGGTCGAAGACCTGGGCTGCCAGTGAAAAGAAAAGGGCGCGAACGCCGCAAGTCAAAACTGACAAAAACCGAAAAGAGGGACGGACTCGATACCAGTATATCGAGCCGAAGGCGGGAAGAGGTACCGGTGTCGACCGGTCAAAGGAAACAGGAAAAAAAATCAACTTTTTTCAAGGACACTGTGGACTACGTCCGAAGGGCTCCGTGGAAAAAAGGAGACTGAGCATGATGGCACCCTTGGGCAGGAAGGGGACTGCACATGTGTAATGGCAACTCCCAAAGCTTTTTCTGAAAGCTGGGGATTTGCTCTGCACGAGGGCTCCATCGGCGCCGACGTCACCCATTTGTGAGGACTGACTTCCTGCTTGTTCCCGGAGAAACTATGGAAACTGTATTCAAATCAATTTAACTTCTCATCTCTCCAAGTTAAAACTATCCTTGTTTTATGTAAACGTTTTCAAGATTCCTTTGTATGTACACCACTTTGACTCTCAGAAAAGTGGTTTATAAAAATAGCTAAATATATAAAACTCAAATCTCAGGTCATCCAATCCTATTGCCTTGCCCAATTTCTGCCCATGAATGGTTGCATAAATCTCTGTCTCCATTAATGCCAGTGTTTTTCCAAAAGTATGGACCAATCCAGGCCCTGACAAAAAATTTGTTGAACTTGCCAATCTACCTCTTGCTTTGCAAAGAGAACCTTATAATATTCTACAAATCTATGAGCCATATGAGATGTCGTATTATGTGTCTTTCCAGCACACCCTCTTAAGCTCGCCATATGTGTTCACGTCAATATACCTTTCACTAGCCAGGCCAAGAACCCAACCAACTTTATTACCATGATGATATATTGTTGGAACTAGTAACACAACATATACTTGGCTACCCACCTGCTGATGCAGCAATGTCCTAAATCCGCCATCACTCTATCCAACTTATCCCTACTTTTTGATGCTATTAACAGCTATATGCTGTTTCTTAGCTCTCTGCACCAATTGAATCAGTTACAAAATTTCCACATCTCACTTCTACTTCTTGTGTACTACACAAACAATAATATGTCCCCTAATAATTGCCTTCCAGCCACAACACTGTGGGCATGACTTTGGGTCCCCTGTTCTGATGCATGTAAGCCTCCCATTTATCTTTTAAAAAGTGTTTAAACTCTCATCATGAAACAAATCTTGATACATCCGCTAGGTCAGGTCTTCCCCTATTCCAAGAGCTTTTCCACTGGGTGTGATCCAACAACCCCATGTCCCCAACAGTTATAATTTGCACTGCTGGAAAAAAATATCCCATGCCACTAACAAATCTATTCTTGAATAGTTATTGTGGGGATGAGAATAGAAGGTAAAATCCATGTCCATCAGGTGCAGTACTGGCCAGATGTCCAGCACTGCCAAATGACATCCTAGCAAATTTAACCCTTTATCCTCTTCTCATCACAACGGGGCCTTATGTGGCTTACACAGTCTCTAGTTCTATCAGCCACAATTTTAAAATCCCCTCCCAAAATCATCTGGCGATCTGGAAACCTCAGCACTTCCATTATTAGTTTTTGATAAAAATCTACCGAATATTCATTAGGGGCATAGATACAATGCAATAAAAGCTTTTTTACCCTACAAAGTTCCCACCATTAAAATAAAACTTCCTATCCTTATCCCCTTTCACCACTTTCATTTCAAAAGGTAGCTTTTTGTGAAGTAGGATCATCTCTCATGACCACCCGCTAACGTAGGAAGAATATACACATTGGTCCACCCACTCCCTATGCAACATTTGGTGTTCCTTGTTGCATAAAAGGGTTTCTTGCCAAAAGGCCGTATCAACTTTCAAACTTTTACACTGAACTAAAAGTTTGTGTGCAATCAGGGAATGCACCCCTGCTACATTAAATATCACAATTCTAACATTCACCATTTATGGTGATATCAGGACATCTGTGTTCCTGCTCACTCCATCATACACTCTAAAGTGGTATGAGACACCCCAGCCCAGGCTCCCATTTCAGAACTCCTTCCTTTGAGCTCTAAAAATAGTAGGGCAATCTTTCCCTACCACTTCCAAAACTGTAGCAACAGGACAACTCCCCCAACCTCCAAAATCTTTCCCTGTCCCTCCCCAAACCATACAACTCTCTCCCTCCCTGACCCCCCCCCCCCCCACCCTTTTGCCCCAACCACCTCCCACCCTCACCAGTCCTCAATATTCCTATGGTTGCTTCCATGCTACAACCTTCACACCTCATGAAGGCCACTCTGCATGTCCCCATATTAAGCAACATCACCGTATACCATCCCCACACTCATATCCACCAAGTCACTCAGTCTATACATTCAATACCATACAATCTTCTAATCAATCTTAAGCTTCATCCACCTGCCTTACACCCTCATAATTTTATTACCCCCAAATATTGTTTTAGTGTCCACAGTCTCATAGCTAGCATAGTAAATTGACACTCTGGCCATAAAGACTCATTCAAGATCCCTCACTTCCGAAAGGCTTGAGGAGAAGTACTGCTGCTAAGTCAAAGCAAAACAAACAGTATCAATTGCAAACAAGAACTAGCTCCTCTCGCCTTGCAATTTCAAGAATAGTCCGGCTAGAGAACTCTCCAGCCAGACCATAGATTAAGGAGTTTTAAAAGTCCAGTCTATGTTGGGTAGGCCTGTCCACTGAATATACCATACTGCTAATACCAAACATCTATCCATATGGCAATCATGGATGCCAAGGTGACACAAGGGTCCTAAACATATCCAAAGCCAGAGTGATAAAAAAATCACTCCAAGGTGCCAGCCTGCAAGCTTTTACTATGCCCCACACCCACCGTTGATTTGATTCAGCAGTTACCAGGCTTCTCCTAGCTCAGTAAAGTACTGAACATGTCCATTGTAATGCACACAGAGCCAGCTGCTGGCCCATCTGAGCCACAATATCCTCCTGGCTGAGAGCTGATTCTCCATCTCATCAATACACTGGACATGCGTTTCAAAAGATTCCCTTATTTCATCTATCGTCGACTGCAGTTTATTAAGCTGTTCTGCTAAGGTAACCAAGATATTTTGTTATTTTAAATACAAGATTACTCTGGATATCCAGTGCGATTTTCTCACCCTCCTGAGCCATTTTTGTTTTGCCTCTTCCCTGCATGTGGCGTTTTCCAGACATAGCTGTCCAAACTCACACTAGCCCAATCAGTCACACTTCAAAAGAAACTAATACCATCCCCAATGTATCGCCACTATTATTATAGGGAGGTTTGTGAAATGAACACCAGTTTTTAAAAAGAAACTTGTGGGGGCTTGCTGGCGCTCCCTCCACTTGTGTTCTTTTCAGCACCACAATAGACCAGAAGTCATTGAATATTTTTATAACAAATGTTATTGCTTCATTAACTGCTCTTTCAGATCACTGATGGAAATGCAAAACAGCATCAGAGATGATATTATGCCATCTGCCACCTACAGAATTTGTTCAAATTGTTTTGTGCATGATGGAGAGGTAGTGGCTCATTCTTGGTCATCATTTGAACTACTATTAGAAAGGTGTGAGCTAATCATTGAAGGAGATAATATTTGACCACGTGGAGGTAGTAGGGAAGCCCAGCCAGGTTCTTCCAGTGCTAGAATACTATCATGGTACATGCTTCTTCAGGGAGTTATGTTTCTGGGGATCAGGATGGGAATGGGAGATTCTCAATTCACTACCATCAGAATTTTGAAGGCTTATATCAGGAATGAGAGATTCTACCCACCATCTTGAACTGTCTTGTTAAACTAAGTTCTCAGCTGAAATGAGAGCGTCTTAAAAGAATGTTTTTCCAAGGTGGCCAATTGTGATGGATGGGTTTAGGCTTTAAAGGTTGGCAATGCTGCTCCTTCTAAGGATAATATGGCCCTACAAAAGTGAACATGCAGGAATTGGGAAAGCACAGTTACTTACCTGTAACAGGTGATCTCTGGGAACAGCAGGAATAAGTCTGGGTATCATCGGTACCGACAGAGCCTGCGCGGGGACGTTCCCCAGCGTCCAGTAAGAAAGCTTTTGGGAGCATCCCACAGTGCCTGCGCGCTGCCTTCCCGCCTTTCCCAACCGCCTCTCTCCAGTTCGAGTTTTAAAGCTGAGACAAAGAGAGAGAGAGGAAAGGAAAGACAGAGAGATACAACTCCTAGGGGAGGTGGGTGGGTTGTGAAGACTTATTCCTGCTGTTCCCAGAGATCACCTGTTACAGGTAAGTAACTGTGCTATCTCCAGGAGCAAGCAGGAATGAGTCTTCACATATGGGGACTCCCTAGCTGTAGATGCCAGGGAGAAACCCCAGGTTGTGTGTCCTTGAAAGGGACTCTACCTCCTCCCATGGATCTCTGGCATCCGACCAGGGTAGGTGGGTAGGAGTTGATTAGGAATGGAACAGGTGTTTGAGAACAGCCTGACCAAACGAGCATCCCGGCGGGAGTCCTTGTCCAAACAGTAATGGGCTGTGAAGGTACGAACCGAGGCCCAGGTGGCTGCTCGACAGATTTGTTCGATGGACACAGAGTTTAGACGAGCCATTGAGGCTGCCATGGCTCTCACATTGTGAGCTGTGACATGGCCCTCCAGAGAAATGTTCCTACTCTGGTAGGCGAAAGAAATACACTGAGCAATCCAGTTGGACAGTGTTCTCTTAGAGACTGGAAGTCCTAAATGAGAAGGATCAAAAGCAACAGAGTTGAGAGGACTTTCTATGTTGCTGTGTTCTTTGTAAGTAAAAAGCGAGAGCTCTCTTACAATCCAAGGTATGAAGATTCCTCTCTGCACTTGATGCATGAGGTCCTGGAAAAAAGACAGGTAAATATACCTCTTGGTTCAGATGAAAAAGCGAGACCACTTTAGGCATAAAGTGTGGACTGGTCCTGAGGACTACCTTATCATGATGGAACCTTGTATAAGGTGGATTAGCCACCAAAGCTTGCAACTCACTGATGCGGCGTGCTGAGGTGACTGCAATGAGAAAAAGAACTTTCCAAGAAAGAAATTTCAAGGAGGTGGTGGCTAAAGGTTCAAAGGGTGGCTTCATAAGCTGGCCAAGAACCAGGTTTAAGTCCCATGCCACTGGAGGTCGTCTAATGGGAGTTTAGTTAAAAGAAGGCCTCTCATGAATCTTGCTATAACAGGATGAGAGGAAATAGGTTGTCCATTGAGAGGCTTGAGGGACGCTGCAATAGCACTCAAATGGACTCTTACTGAATTTGTTTTCAGACCTGCATGGGATAGATGCAGGAGATACTCTAGTAGAGAATTCAGAGGTATTGCAAGAGGGTTTAGACCCTTCCCTGAACACCAAATGGTAAATCTTTTCCATTTGAAAGCATAGGAACATCTAGTAGAAGGCTTTCTAGAGGCATGAATAACATCTCTGACTTGCTGAGAGAGATGAAAATCTTGA
Organism: Ichthyophis bannanicus; assembly: GCA_033557465.1. Lineage (NCBI taxonomy): Eukaryota > Metazoa > Chordata > Amphibia > Gymnophiona > Ichthyophiidae > Ichthyophis > Ichthyophis bannanicus. Next base: position 311,943,145 of record CM066039.1, read on the forward strand.
AGGTCTAGGCCCTCAGCAACCAAGCCCTGAGATGGAGAGACTGGGGGTTTGGGTGCCACAACGTTCCTTCTTCCTGGGATAGAAGGTCTGGTGCAGAGCCCAAGTCCAGGGAAGGAGCTTGAGAGAGATGCAGAAGTGAGGGTACCACACTTGGCGTGGCCAATGTGGTGCTATGAGGATCATGGTCCCTCGATCTCTCTGAAGCTTGAATAGGAGGAGGTGTTCTCGCCATTACCAAATCTGACCTCCAGTTCAACCTAAGAGAAGCAACCAGCTCACCACTCCTGGACACAATCTCGATAGCAAATAAGTGCTGTTCCTTCAATCTACTATACAGAGCTCCATCAGCCGACCCAGACGCCCTATCAACGATAATTGACTTGGCCTCCAATACCCAGAGCCCCCATACATCTAGTTGGGTGCTAGGAGATTTCAACGTACCCTCATTGCAAGACTCCCATGCAACAGCATTTCTCGGAGCCCTGCAGGATTTAGGATACAACCAATTAATCAAGGATCCAACCCATGTCAAAGGAGGCATTCTAGATCTCATATTCACGACTGAGACAACCCTCAACGCACCAACCATCCCGGAGCTATCAATCACCTCAGTTCCATGGTCGGATCACAAGCTAATCTTATTCCAAGTCCCCCTTCCCAGCTGTAGCCATAATGAAGAAAGAAGAGCGAGAGGCCATCCCAGCGCCCCTCCAAGAAGGTTCCAACCATTCAACAAAGACCTAATCCTGAAAACAACGCTCCCACTAACTACCTCACTGGCACACAACCCAGACAATCTAGTCTCCGATTGGAATATAACACTCAGCTCAATCGCCGTATGTCCATCAACTAGCAAACTCCAAGGGAAACGACCCTCCGCAACCTGGTATTCAGCTGAACTGAAAGCCTCACGCACAACCCTAAGAAAACTCGAGAGAAGATGGCGCCGCTCACACTCAGACGGAGACCGAAGTGCATATAACTCACAACTTGCAGCATATCGCACCGCAGGGATGGAAACCATGAGACATTACCACACAGACATGCTAAAAAGATCTCTGAACAAACCTCACGACCTGTTTGCCCTCGTCAAGCGTTTGACAAAGGAACCTGCCTCAGAACACATAAGTGAAATCCACCATCAAACATTCGCTGACTATCTGCAATCCAAACTCTGCCAGATCAACAACAACCCAGTAACTAGCACTATCCTTGAGCCATGTGATCAAACTCCACTCACCATCTTCACAATACCGCCCAAACAACGCATTGAGGACACCATTGCTGGCATCAACACGACCACCGCCCAAACCCATCCATGCCCTGCGTTCTGGATCAAAGAACTTCGGACCGACCTCAGTCCCTTCATATCCAGACTCATGGAACAATCATTCACAACAGGGGCTTTCCCACGTACCCTCAAGCACACATCCATAAGACCATTACTAAAAAACAACAAGCTCTACCCTCAGAAGCCAGAATCATATAGACCAATATCAAGCATACCGTTTCTCGCAAAAATAATGGAAAAGGAAGTACAAAGTCAGATCCAAGATCACATAGAAACCAACGCACCACTGGACCCATGCCAACACGGTTTTAGAGAAGCCCACGGTGTGGAAACACTTCTCACCACACTCTTCAGCAGCATAACAGGCATTGATAACATCCGCCAAGGGTTCGTCCTTGTCTTCCTAGACATTGCAGCAGCATTTGACTCAATGAGCCACGAGCGCCTCCTGGAACGACTCATGGAGAAGGGAATCACCGATAAAGCACTTGAGTGGTGCAGGTCCTACCTTTCCAACAGATGGCAACAGGTACGATCCAGTGATACATCATCAGATCCATTCCACCAAAAGCAAGGTGTACCACAAGGGTCCTCCCTCTCCGCCCTGATGTTCAATATATACATGCAGTCTATCTGCAACCTGATCCGGTCCTTCAGGGTTAACTGCCTGATATACGCTGATGACGTGCTGTTATACATGCCGTTTTCAACAGAGAACCCCGACCTCACACCATTAACAAACTGCATAAATGAAGTATCCAACTGGCTGCAATCCCAAAACCTCAGGATCCAACACAAGAAAACGGAGGTGTTGTTCATTACAAGGAACAAAAACTTCACCGCTCCGTCCTCCGTAAAAGTGAAGGAAGCAGACCTCCAGACAAAGCCCACTATCAGATACCTCGGTGTCACCTTAGACCAGCACTTGGATATGAAAGTGCACATAGGAAACATTGTAAGAGCGGTATACCACAAAATCCGATCCCTCAGACACCTACGATCCCTGCTGGAGCCGGATGATTTCAGGACCATCTATCAGGCACTAATCATACCACATTTTGATTATGCAAACTCAATCCTGCAAGGTCTCCCTCAAGCCACCTTGAATCCACTGCAACTGGCAATGAACGCTGCAGCAAGAGTCCTACACGGAGCATCCAGGAAAGACCATGTCTCACCCATCCTAAAACAACTCCACTGGCTCCCGATACAAAGTAGACTCACATACAAGACCCTACTACTTACATTCAAGGCCATCAAAGGACTCTCGTCTGCTTCACTAACAGAACTAATCCAGACGACACCACACAATAGGGACAGACGGTCAGTGGCTCTCAACACCCTGATAGTCCCAAAATCAATAACACAATGCACTAAGGCAACAGCAGGCAGGGCCTACCAATTCTATGCACCAAGGTGCTGGAACAGCCTCCCTCATGGCATTCGAGCGATCCCAGACTTATTTCAGTTCAGAAAGGCCTTGAAGCACCACCTCTTCTTCCTGTATTACCCAGTAACCAACGCAGACATAGCACCAACCACACAAGCCACCCAAAGCCCCCATGACTGAAACTAAAAAGGAGGTCACGATAATGTTGTAAGTTGTAAATAGTTACCCCTGTTATCCAAGTTGTATTACCTGTTCAACTGTAAACACAAAGTACCATCGGAAATGTGTAAATTATTGTTCATTGTAAACCGCACTGATGCTGAATAGCGCGCTATAGAAGAGACTATAAATAAATAAAATAAATAAATAGTGCTTTGGGATTTGGTGGAAAGGCATAAAGGAAGTCTTGACCCCAGTGAAGGAGGAAGGCATCCTTGGCCTGAACTCCCTGACACGGAATTCTGGAACAGAACCGGGGAAGTTTGGCATTCCACAGACTTGCAAAGAGGTCTATGTCCGGGGTTCCCCAAATTCGAAAAATCCTGGCTACCTGGTCCATGTGGAGGGACCACTCGTGTGGAAGCAGAACTCGACTGAGTCTGTCCGCCCAAGAGTTTTGAACGCCTGGAAGATATACTGCCAGAAGATGGATGTGATGTTCTCTGGCGAAGGCCCACAATCGCAAAGCTTCGTTGCAAAGCGACAGAGAGCCAGTCCCGCCCTGCTTGTTTACATAGAACATGGCTACTTGGTTGTCTGTATGGATGAGGACTGTCCTGTAGCTGAGCAGGGAATGGAACACTCAGAGCTAAGAATATTGCTCTGAGTTCCAATAGATTGATATGCAGAGAAGTCTCCTGTGGAGACCAGATGCCCTGGGTGGAGAGATCCTGAAAATGAGCTCCCCAACCCATTGGAGAAGCATCTGTTGTAAGAGTTGCTTGGGGTAGCGACTGCTGAAAAGGGGACCCCAGTAACAGATTTGGAGAAGACTTCCACCACTGGAGAGACCAAAAAAGGCGACTGGAGTTTGCTATTTTGTCTGACAGGCAACCTGATGCCCGAGTCCATTGGGTGGACAAAGTCCATTGAGCTGCCCTCATGTGAAGGCGAGCATATGGAACCACATGCACGGTGGATGCCATGTGGCCTAATAGTTGTAACATCTCTCGAGCAGTTAAATGGGACTTTAACTGTATCTGGGAGGCTAACTGCACCAAGCGTAGGCAACAGGCCCTTGCAGTTGTGGTATCCAGCAAGGCCCCTATAAACTCCAGAGACTGAGTAGGGGTAAGATTGGATTTTGGGATGTTTATTACCAGTCCCAAATACTGAAGGACACGCATTGTGCAGGTTAGACAAGTCTGGGCCTCTGACTGGGATGGAGCTCGAATGAGCCAGTCGTCCAGATATGGGAATACGAATATTCCTAGAGTGCGCAAAAATGCAGCTACCACTGCCATGCATTTCGTGAACACCCTTGGTGCAGAGGCCAGACCGAAAGGAAGCACCTTGTATTGGTAGTGCTTTCCTTGAAAAAGGAACCGAAGGAACCTTCTGTGTGTTGGATGGATGAGGACATGGGTGAGAACAAAGCCAGTCCTGACTCTGAAGATATGGAAGCAGAGCACCTAGAGAAATCATCTTAAATTTCTCCTTGAATAGAAACTTGTTCAATTCTCTGAGATCTAATATGGGTCTGTAGCCCCCTGTTTTCTTTGGAATAAGAAAATAAGGGGAGTAGAACCCTGAGCCCTGTTGAAGAAGAGGTACTTCTTCTATTGCCCCTTGGGCAAGAAGGGTAGCAATCTCCTGACCCAGAAGGTTGAGGAGAGATGTTGAACTGTTTCACCATGGTGTGAGGAGAAAGGCTTAAGAAATGAAGCTTGTACCCTTCCCTTATGATGGAGAGGGTCCATTGCTCTGCTGTGATTTGCTCCCATCTGGGAGCAAAGTAAGTCAACCTTCCTGGAATGGTGAGGGGCTCTGGTTCTTCCAGAGCTAGAAAGGCTAAGTTCTCTAGTTGCAAGTCAAAGGCCCTGAGGAGGCTGAGGCTGCTGGGCCGTGGCAGGCCTGGCAGCCTTTGACTTGGCCTGTTTAGGTGGCTGCTGACGCTTTGCAGCAAAACGACCTGCGGAAGATGCCTGCTGACCATAAGCAGGATAATATCTTCCCTTTTTAGAAAAAGATGTCTTCTTGAACAATCTTTTCTTAACAGGAGCAGAGGTAGACTTTGAAAGTCGATCCAAAGCAGAGTTCTCAGCATCTATCTGAGTGGCCTTTGCTTGCCAATCCTTGCCAAAAAGGTTTTCACCTGTAAAAGGAAGATTTCCCAATTCATCTTGGACCCAGAGTTCCAAATCAGAGGCCTGTAACCAAGCAATTCTGCGTGCACCTATGGCAATAGCCGAGGCTCTGCTTACACACTCAAAAGAGTCAAAGGCTGCACGGTTGGAAAATTTGGAAACATCTTGGGCATGTTTGAGCCAAGTGAGAAATTCCTGCCTTTTGTCTTCTGAAATAAAAGGAGTTAAAGTCTTCAGATGATCTGTGACTTCTTTTAGAAACATCCCCATATAGAGACTATAGGAGTTGATTCTGGCAGCAAGCATATTAGCTTGGAAAACCCTTCAGCCAAAAGCATCTAGGGTCCTACATTCACGTCCTGGAGGATTAGATGAGTGTCTCTTTGCACTCTTTATTTTCCTCATGGCAGACTCTACCACAATAGAGTGGTGAGGAAGCTGAGTCTTATGAAAGCCAGGATAAGGAGGGACACGGTACATGGTGTCTAACCTACGAGAATGAGGAGAGGTGGTGAGAGGAGTCTCCCACATGCCCAACATGAGATGATAGAGAATCTCATGAATAGGTAAGGTAGCTGCTTCTTTAGGAGCCTTAGGATATTGCAAAATATCTAATTGCTTGGCTCTAGGCTCTGACTCAGGGGCCACTGTAATGGAGAGGCCCCTAGCCACTTCCCTAATGAAGTCTTGAAAAGACAAGTCTTCTGGAGGAGACATTCTTTGTTTTGGAGAAGCAGACTCCTGAGGAAGAAGTACCGGTGCCTCGACAGACGCCTCCGACTCATCAGAGTCTTCGGAGGAATCGAAGTATCGCCTGTCTGGATGCTCCTGTAAAGCCCGATACGCGTACCGAGTGGGATCGACATCGGGAGTAAGCGGTACCGGTTCAGTACCGATGGGCATCATAGGACAGAGTACTGTTGCAGTCGACACCGAAGCCGATGTCGATGCAATCGGTACCGGCACCGGGAACGATGCCGATGCCGGTGCCGGAGTCGGTACCGGCAACGGAGATTGTTGCGGTACCGGAGGCGTCGAAGCCTGCATTTTATTTATTTATTTATTTATTATTTATTTAACATCTTTTATATACCGCACTATTCATAATCAGCGCGGTTTACATAGAACAAGAAAACATCAGACAGAATACAATTATCTGAGTATTTTACATATAACGGGAACAATAACTTGGGTAACCGGGGTAATTATTTACAACAAATAGTAATCAGTGAAACTATTTACATTTGGAAGCTACATTGTATATAAAGGAACATTGCTGGTATGGGAGAGAGGTGTAAAGAATTGTTGGGATAGCAGAGGTTACATGGAAAGAACGGGATTGTTGCTATTTGAGTGTGCTGTGTTGCAATTTGAGTGTGCCTGTGTTACTATGTTCTCTGGGAAGTATTTGATGAAAAGGTGATGTTTCAAGGCCTTTTTGAATTGGAGGAGGTCAGTGATGGACCTAATGTGTGGCAGGAGGGTGTTCCACAGTTTCGGAGTGCATAAACTGAAGGCTCGGTTTACTGTTGTAGAGTTGTATCTTAAACGCCGTTAGGGTGCGCTGCATGGACAGAATCTTCTGATCCATCGACGCCACCAAAGTCTGGATGTCGGTACCAGTGGAGGCCACCGGTACCCCAGAACACGGCAACAGGTGATCGGTCGAGGCCGAGCCATCGATGTCAACCTGTGACCCCATAGACAATGCTTTGGAAACCGGAACTTCCCGCCGGGGTAATTTTGCCGGTGCGGAATCCTCGAGGACAAGCCCGGAGGCATCTCGATGCTTAGAGGGAGATTTGCCCTTCGAGGACCGGCTAGATTTATGTTTGGTTACCTGAGATCCATGGGAGGAAGAAGCAGCCCTGGAAGACGTCGATGCCACCGAGGCTGCATCAGAGGGAAACAGGGTACTGAGCTTGGCTGCTCGGTTCTGCCGACCTCTTTTAGACATCATGGTACAGGACACACAATCCGTGATGGAATGGTCAGGACCCAAACATTTTAGACACCAATCATGGGTGTCGGTGACAGAAATAGTACCACCACATTTTGTGCACTTTTTGAACCCGGAAGCAGGCTTCTCCATGAGGAGAAAAATATTCAGGCCTAAGGCCCAAACTGAAAATGCACAGTTGAAGAAAGAAACGTTTTTGGGGGTTTTTTTGAAGAAAGAAAAGACCGGCGGTACCGGTCTGACGTCAAAGAAGGCAGACGCGACACAGAAAAATAAAGAAAAAAATAAAGAACTTCTTCTGCGGTGACAGGAACACGACCTGCTGGCTCCGCGGAAAAGAAGAACTGGAGAGAGGCGGTTGGGAAAGGCGGGAAGGCAGCACGCAGGCGCTGTGGGATGCTCCCAAAAGCTTTCTTACTGGACGCTGGGGAGCGTTCCCGCGCAGGCTCCGTCGGTACCGACGATACCCATATGTGAAGACTCATTCCTGCTTGTTCCTGGAGATATGCAGTTTGCTTCAGGAACCTTTTTTTTTTTTGTTTGTTTGTTTTTTAATTATCCTAGAAATAGTATGAGCTCAGCCCAGACATGATTACATAAGAACATTAAGAACTTCAGGAATTTCCATACTGGATCAGACCAAAGGCTCATAAAATCAAATTTCCTATTTTAAGCAGTGGCCAATATGGGCCACAAGTACCTAGCAGGATCCCAAACAGTAAACTGAACACATCCAGTGATAAGCAGTGGCCTTTTCAAATCTATCTAGTTTTTTTTTTTTTTTTGTTTTGTTTTAATTTCACAAGGCTTTATTAATGACCAGGAACACAAAATACACAGCCAGCTTGGCAACCATTACAACCAACAGAAAGTACATGCCTCAATTTTATAGTTTCAATTTTCTTTAAAACAACCAAGCACTCCCCCTCTTCCATCCCCCACCCCGTCATCCCTCAGAGTCCTACATCTATTTCCCTCTTACCCAACAGCATGGTAAGAAGAGGTTCCATTCTACGTTTAAGTACCACAGTCAGTCTTTTGATATTATAAATGCTCTACATCCTTACCAACCATGCAAATGGGGGGAGGGGGACGGAGAGACAACGCTTCCAATGTTGTGCTAGGTTTCATTTAGCTGCATTCAGACAGTGCCTAATCAAGGTTCTCTGATCCCTCCTCACCTAGGTACCATCAAATTAAGTAGAAAAATCCCAGGATCCCAAGGAATCTCCACACCCAACAAGCTCTTAATTCTATATTGAATGGCTCGTTAATAACGCCGCACCCACGGACACTCCTATCAAATGTAGGTCAGGGTGCCTAGCATGCCGCAAGCTCTCCATCACCTGTCCAATGTCCCAGAATATATTTTAGCTAATCTCCTCAGGGTCATATACTACTGATACAACAGTTTATAACTATTCTCCTACATCCACACCAACACAGATCTTGGGCAAAATCTTTTCCATCTGCTCCCACTGCTTCTCAATATAGGTCTGTTGATGGTCCCTCTCCCACTTTCCCATGTGACTCAACAGGTCTCAAACTGCTGCAAATGTCGATACAAAATCAAGATTTGTTAGAGCAGATATCCCCGCACAGATTCTCCAAAGAGGTGGCAACACCAAACTACTAGAAACAATATCAATTAGCCTTCCTAACTGTACATAAGTTTTAATTTGTTAAGCTGTTAAATTGAACAGTTTGAACTTATATACAGGTAAGTTTTTACTAATTTGTTCTATGTAAACTGCTTTGACCATGGCAAATGGTGGTATATAAACCATGCTAAATAAATAAAATAAATCTCTAGCGGCTTGTTCCCTAACCTCACTCCTTCCAACCCAGGAAGCTAACTGCAAGTAAGCAAAGCAGTGGCTCGGGGGCAGGACAAACATCCTGTAAAGCTTTAAAAAGCCGAAGCTCTACATCCTCAAGCTGCTCTACCTGGTAAAACCTCTTCTACCACACCCTGTAAATGGGGCAAACTACCTAGTTAATAACTATTTATGGACTTTTCCTACAGGAACTTGTTAAAAATGTATTTATTAAAAGTACTATAATTTACTGTTGATTCATTGCCTATCTCCAGAGCTGCTTATCTGACTAACTCCTTTTTTTTGGGTAAATCCAGTTGAAGGAGGTACAGATGTGTTGGTGCCCCTTGCGGGATTAAACCCAACTGACTTAAATGAAACAGCTTTGGAGGAAACTAGTAATAGAGTGACTATGGCTACTACTGTTAGCCTCATTTCAGTTAGAAAGTCTGAACTTTTACTTTAGGCACTGTGATCTTCTGTTTCAGGGCATCATATAAATGTCTTTTCAGATGTAACCCCCCACACTCAAGCAAGAAGGATGGAGCTCCTTAAAATATGTCAGCGGGTTATTTTCTTAGGAGCTTTTCTTTCTGAAATCTCCATTGAAAGCTATTATCTGCTATCAGGGAAAGACATTTTTAGTGACCCTGCCCATTTAGGAGCTTTTCTAAAGGACAGGCTTCTAATTCAACATGAGTGAGCTTCTGAAGACTGGGGTCCTCCCACTGCCTCTGGCTGATAGGCTAGTTTGGTATTAAATGTAGGCATCTAGATTATTATAGTCATTTGATTGTATAATTCTTCTTTGAGTGCCTTCCTGATTTTTTCTTTTCTGTCTTTTTAACTCCTCTTAATTTTTTTGTGATCTTAATTTAATTTCTAAAAAATCACCACCAGTTCCGGCACAGATCCCTGAAGCACCCTGCTATTTTTCCTCTCTCCAGTGGAAAAACTGGCATTTAGTCCTATTTTTTGCTTCTTATCTTTTAACCAATTCCCTTTCATCTCATGACTTTTTAATTGCCTGAGGAATCTCTCATGAAGGAATTTATCAAATGCCTCCTGAAAATCCACATACAATATACAGACTGGTTCACCCATATCCACATCTATTCACACCTTAAAAAAATTCTAAATGGATTAGAAAGGCAAAATCTACCTTTGTCACCTTTGTCAAATATATGCAGGCTCTTCTCCATTAAACTATATTTATCCAAAATGACCAATAATTTTATTCATAATAGCTCCTACTATTTTACCCAGCACTAATGCCATCTATAGTTACCTTGTTCCACCTACAACACTTTCTGAAAAAGCGTAGTTACTCACCTGTAACAGGTGTTTACTGAGGACAGCGGGAATCAGTCCTCGCATATGCGTGACGTAGGCACTGACTTGAGTCCTGCACAGAAGCATCTCCCGAGCTTTCAAAGAAAGCCTTTGGTAGATGCACCACACATGCGTGGTCCCCCTTTCCACCCAAGGGTGCCATCTTGCTCAGTCAATGACATAGCTAAGACAGCAAATAAATGGCACAACTAAGGCAACTCTATGGGGGGGGGGAAGAGTTGTGAGAACTGATTCCTGCTGTCCCCAGAGAACACCTGTTACAGGTGAGTACATTTTCTCCAGGAACAAGCAGGAGGTCAGTCCTCACATATGGGACTCCCTAGCTACAGGCTACCGAGAACCTGTAGAAAACCATGTCAAGCCATGAGCTGATGCAAGTGAGTCTGAAGGACAGACTCTGGAAGGACCACAGTACCCAGGGAGAAAGCACAGTTACTTACCTGTAACAGGTGATCTCTGGGAACAGCAGGAATTAGTCCTCACATATGGGTACGTCGGAACCGACGGAGCCTGCGCGGGAAAGCTCCCCAGCTTCCCAGAAAGGAAGCTTTTGGGGCCTCCCACAGCGCATGCGCGCTTGCCTTCCCGCCTTCCTGACCAACTCTCCTCAGTTCGAGTTTAAAGCTGAGACAATAGAGAGAGGAAAGGAAAGAGAGAGAGAGAGAGAGATACAACTCCTAGGGGAGGTGGGTGGGTTGTGAGGACTAATTCCTGCTGTTCCCAGAGATCACCTGTTACAGGTAAGTAACTGTGCTATCTCCAGGAACAAGCAGGAATGAGTCCTCACATATGGGGACTCCCTAGCTAAGATGCCGGGGAGATCCCCCTGCAAGAATTCCTCATGTCCCTATGGATCTCAGGCATCCATTCAGGGAAGGTGGGCAGGAGTTGTTTAAGAATGGAACAGGTGTCTGAGGACAGCCTGATCAAACAAGGCATCCCGGCGGGAGTCCTTGTCCAAGCAGTAATGGGCTGTGAAGGTATGAACCGAGGCCCAAGTGGCTGCTCGACAGATCTGATCGATGGATACAGAATGAAGATGAGCCATAGAAGTGGCCATGGCTCTCACATTGTGAGCTGTGACATGGCCTTCCAGAGAAAGGTTCTTACTCTGGTAAGCAAAAGAAATACACTGAGCAATCCAATTGGACAGTGTTCTTTTTGAGACTGGAAGTCCTAAATGAGAAGGATCAAAAGCAACAAAAAGTTGAGAAGATTTTCTATGTTGCTGTGTCCTTTGTAAGTAAAAGGCAAGAGCTCTCTTACAATCCAGGGTATGAAGATTCCTCTCTGCACTTGATGCATGAGGACCTGGAAAAAAAGACAGGTAGATATACCTCTTGATTAAGATGAAAAGGCGAGACCACTTTAGGCATAAAGCGGGGATTTGTCCTAAGGACTACCTTATCATGATGGAACCTTGTATAAAGTGGATTAGCTACTAAAGCCTGCAGTTCACTGATGCGGCGAGCAGAAGTGATTGCAATAAGGAAAATGACTTTCCAGGAAAAGAATTTCAAGGAGGTAGTGGCTAAGGGTTCAAATGACCAAGAACCACATTTAAGTCCCATGCCACCGGAGGAGGTCGAATGGGAGGTTTAGTTAAGGTTAGGCCTCTCATGAATCTCGCAATAAGAGGATGAGAGGAAACAGGTTGTCCATTGATAGGCTGAAGAGATGCTGCAATAGCACTCAAATGGACCCTTACAGAATTGGTTTTAAGTCCTGCATTGGAAAGATGCAGGAGATATTCGAGTAAAGAATTCAAAGGTAGTGCTAGAGGGTTAAGACCTTTGTCAGCACACCAAACTGAAAATCTTTTCCATTTAAAAGCATAAGAACGCCTGGTGGAAGGTTTCCTAGATGCATGGAGGACATCCTTCACCTGTTGAGAAAGATTCAAGTCTTGAAGGTCTAGGCCTTCAGTAACCAAGCTCTGAGGTGAAGGGACTTGGGGTATGGGTGCCACAAAGTCCCCTCCTCTTGAGACAGAAGGTCTGGAGCAGCTCCTAGATCCAGGGAGGGTGCCTGGGAGAGATGCAGAAGTAGAGGGTACCACACTTGGCATGGCCAGCGTGGAGCTATGAGGATCATAGACCCTTGATCCCTCTGAAGTTTGAATAGAGTCTTGGGAATCAAAGGAATGGGTGGAAAGGCATACAGGAAGGCTTGACCCCAATGAAGGAGGAAGGCATCCTTGGCCTGAGCTCCCTGACACGGAATCCTGGAACAGAACCGGGGAAGTTTGGCATTGCACGGACTTGCAAAGAGGCCTATGTCCGGGGTTCCCCATTTCTGAAAGATTCTGAGTACCTGATCCATGTGCAGGGACCATTCGTGTGGAAGCAGAACTCGACTGAGTCTGTCTGCCCAAGAGTTTTGGATTCCTGTGAGGTACACTGCCAGGAGATGGATCTGATGCTCTCTGGCGAAGGCCCACAATTTTAGAGCTTCGTTGCAAAGCGACAGAGAGCCAGTCCCTCCTTGTTTGATATGTAGAACATGGCTACTTGATTGTCGGTATGAACAAGGACTGTCATGTTGATGAGGAGGGTATGAAAGACCTTGAGAGCAAGGAATATTGCTCGGAGCTCCAAAAGGTTGATATGAAGGGTGGTCTCCTGTGGAGACCAAGTGCCCTGAGTGGAGAGGTCTTGGAGATGAGCTCCCCAACCTGTTTGGGAGGCATCTGTAGTGAGAGTTGCTTGGGGTAACAAAGGTTGGAAGGGGGCCCCCAACAACAGATTTTGAGTGGATATCCACCATTGGAGAGACCAAAAAAGACGTTTTGAGGTTGCTATTTGGTCTGAGAGAGCTCCTGATGCTTGGGTCCACTGGGTGGACAAAGTCCATTGAGCTGCTCTCATATGTAGGCGTGCATAAGGCACCACATGAACTGTGGATGCCATGTAGCCTAGCAGTTGTAGCAACTCCCTGGCAGTCAAGTGGCTTCTGGACTGAATTTGAGAGGCCAAGTGCACTAGACGGTGGCAACGGGCCTGAGGAAGATAGGCCCTTGCAGTGGTGGTATCTAGCCAGGCCCCTATGAATTCGAGGGACTGAGTAGGGGTGAGTTGAGACTTTGGCAGATTGATGACAAGTCCCAGATACTGCAGTATGCGTCTGGTGTGGTCCAGGGAAGTCTGAGCCTCGGAATGAGATGGAGCTCGGATGAGCCAGTCGTCCAGGTATGGGAAGACAAAGATTCCCAGAGTGCGTAGAAATGCAGCTACTATTGCCATGCATTTGGTAAATACCCTTGGAGCAGAGGCTAGACCGAAGGGAAGTACTCTGTATTGGAAATGTTTTCCCTGGAACAGAAACCGTAGGAATTTTCTGTGGGATAGATGGATGAGTATATGTGTGTACGCATCCTTGAGATCTAGAGAACAAAGCCAGTCCTGACTCTGTAGGTATGGAAGGAGAGTGCCTAGAGAAAGCATCTTGAATTTCTCCTTGTATAGGAATTTGTTCAATTCTCTGAGATCCAGAATGGGTCTGTACCCCCCTGTTTTCTTGGGAATGAGAAAATAAGGGGAGTAAAAACCTGACCCTTGTTGAGGAAGAAGAACCTCTTCTATTGCCTTTTGGGTGAGAAGAGTGGTCACCTCCTGGCCCAACAGGTACAGGAGAGAAGGGGGAGAATTGAATTGTCTCACCATGGAATGGGGAGGAAGGCTGGAGAAATGTAGTTTGTAGCCCTCTTTGATGATAGAGAGGGTCCACGGTTCTGATGTGATTTGTTCCCATCTGGGAGCAAAATGAGTTAACCTTCCTGGAATGGTGAGGGGTTCTGGTTGTTGCAGAGCCAGAAAGGTTAAGTTCTCTAGAATCAAGTCAAAAACCCTGAGGGGGTTGGGACTGCTGGATTGTAGCAGCCCCTGTAGACTTCGTTCTGGCCTGTTTAGTTTGCCGACGCTTAGGATCAAAGCGAACTTGGGAAGATTGCTGGCCAGTATTTGTGGAAAATCTGGTCTTTTTATAGAAAGGTTTCTTAAAAGGTTTTTTCTTGGCAGGGGTAGAGGTAGACTTAGAAAGTCTATCTAAAGCAGCATTCTCTGCATCCTTTTGAGTGGCTTTGATTTGCCACTCCTTGCCAAACAGATTTTCACCTGTACAGGTCAGATTGCCCAAGCCTTCTTGCACCCAGGGTTCCAAATCAGAGGCCTGGAGCCAAGCCAGTCTGCAAGCAGCTATGGCAATGCCAGAGGCTCTGCTTGCCCCCTCAAAAGAGTCAAAGGCTGATCTGTTGGAGAACTTTGAAACATCTTGAGTTTGCTTTAGCAAAAGAAGGAACTCCTCCTTCTTATCCTCTGGGATAAAGGGGAGAAACTGACGTATCTTTAATGCAATCTCTTTCAAAAACATGCCCATATAGAGGCTGTATGAATTGATTCTGGCAATAAGCATGCTAGCTTGGAAGATTTTTCTCCCAAAAGCATCCAGAGTCCTACATTCTCTTCCTGGAGGGGTAGAAGAGTGCCTTTTGGTACTCTTTATCTTTTTCATAGCAGACTTCACCACAATAGAGTGGTGAGGAAGCTGAGTTTTTTGAAAACCAGGAGAAGGAGGAACCCGATACATGGTGTCCAAACGTCGAGAATGTGGAGATAGGGTGAGAGGAGCCTCCCACAAGTCCATCATGTGTTCTTGAAGAATTTCATGTATGGGTAAGGTGGCTGCCTCTTTGGGAACCTTAGAGTATCCTAAAATATCCAATTTTTTTGCTCTAGGTTCCTTTTCAGAGGTTACAGATATGGAAAGTCCTTTAGCTACTTCAATAATGAAGTCTTGAAAGGACAAATCCTCTGGAGGAGACATTCTCCTTTTTGGAGAAGAGGGCTCCTCAGGAAGAGTAAAAGAGATATCAGCAGAATCATCTGATGTATCAGAATCTTCAGAGGATTCAAAGTATCGCCTATTTGCTTCCAGAGATCGATACACGTACCGACCGGTATCGACATCGGGCGTACCAGGAATCGGAGCGGTATCGAGGAAATCTCCGGAACCGGCATGCTACTGGAAGTAGATGCTCTGGGTACCGGTATCGGTTGCGGTACCGGAATCGGAACCGATTGTCGCGGTACCGATGGCGTTGCAGCATTAATGAAAGCCAATAAGGCCTGCTGCATGGATTGTACCGTAGTACCCATAGTCGCCACAACTGCCTGGATGTCGGTACCGGTGTTAGCTGGTACCCCAGAGCAGTTTAACAGGAGATCGGTCGAGGCCGTGCCATCGATGTCTACCTGTAACCCCATAGGAGGAGCTTTGGAAGCCGGAGCTTCCCGCCGGAGTTGTTTGGCTGGGGCAGGGTCCTCAGGGTCAAATGCAAGGGCCTCTCGCTGCTTAGAGGGAGATTTGCCTTTTGAGGACCTGCCTGAAGAATGTTTGGTTACCTGAGATCCATCAGGAGAAGAAGACCTGGAGGATGTTGATGCTGGAGTATCGGTAGAAAACAGCATATGAAACTTAGCTGCTCTGTTCTGTAAGCCCCGTTTGGACATCAGAGAGCAGGATGGACAATCCGGAATGGAATGGTCAGGCCCCAAACATTTAAGACACCACTCATGGGTATCTGTGACTGAAATAGTACTGGTACACTTGGTGCATTTTTTAAAACCAGAAGATGGTTTTTCCATGAGGGAGAACCTGAGAAGGCCTAGAGGCCTCACAGAAAAAATACACCAAGTGAGGAAAAAGTAATTTTTTTTTTTTTTTTAAAGAAATAAACGAAAAAAAAAGACCGGCGGTACCGGTCCGGAATCGGGGAAGGCAGACACGCGGTCAAAGAAACAAATTAAAATAACAATTTCTTCAGCGGTGACAGGAACACGACCTGCTGGCTCCGCGGAAAAAGAAGAACTGAGGAGAGTTGGTCAGGAAGGCGGGAAGGCAGCGCGCATGTGCTGTGGGAGGCCCCAAAAGCTTCCTTTCTGGGAAGCTGGGGAGTTTTCCCGCGCAGGCTCCGTCGGTTCCAACGTACCCATATGTGAGGACTCATTCCTGCTTGTTCCTGGAGATCCCTTCACTCCGTTATCCTGAACACAGAAGGGTCGGAGGGTAGGAGTTGCCTAGAACCCGAAGAGATTACGAAGTACGGCCTGGCCAAAGTTGCTGTCCCGTCGGAATTCCCTCTCCAGGTAGTAGTGAGCTGCAAAGGTGTGGACTTAAGACCAGGTGGCAGACAGGCGGATGTCTGCTATCGGGACAGAGTGCAAGTTTGCCACCTAGGTCGCCATAGCCCGGACATCGTGTGCCATGACGCGGTGCTCCAGCTGTAGCCCGGCCTGTTCGTAGGTGAGGGCGTTGCAGTCTGCCACCCAGATAGGCAGGGTCCGCTTGGTCACTGCTTCCCCCAGCCAACAGGCGTTATATGAGACAAAAAGCCAGGAGGCTTTGCGGTGGCCCAGGGTACATTTTAGGTAAAAGGACAGGACCCTCTTACAATCTAGAGTATGAAGGATGGTCTTGCCTTTTTGGCATGAAGCCATGAAAAGAAGGTGGGGAGCACCACCTCCTGATGAGGTAAAACAGTGACACCACCTTCGGAAGGAATTTGGGGTGCATGTGTGGAACCTGGTATAGGGTGGCTCCGCCACCAGGGCCTGAAGCTCGCTGACTCTGTGGGCAGAGGTGAGCACCACCATGAAGATGACCTTCCAGGAGAGGTACCTGCAGATGGCAGGTAGCCAGGGGCTTGAGTGAGTCGCGCTAGCACAATGTTGAGATCCCACTCCGCCGGGGGTGGGCGGATTGGGGACTTGGAGAGTAGCAGGCCCCATAGGAAGCAGGTGACAAGGGGCTGCACCGAAAGAGGCTTGCCCTCGATAAGGTGATGATGCATTGAGAGAACACTCAGGTGCACCCTGAGAGTTGGACTTGAGTCCAGCCTGAGAAAGATGAAGCAGGTACTGCAGCACCGTCTGCACCATGCAGGAGAACGGATTGGCCTGTCTCTTCGTGCACCACACAGAATCTGCGCCACTTGAAGGTATAGGCATGCCTTGTGGAGGCCTTGCAGGAGGCCAGGAGGACCTCTTCTACTTCCCCCGAAAGGCTAAAGGGGACCAAGACTACCTGTTCAGCAGCCAAGCTGTTAGCGCCAGAGACTTCGGATTGTGGTGGAGGAGAGAGAGAGCCATCCCCTGAGTCAGTAACCCCGGAGAGTTCCCAAGAGGGACCGGGAGCTCTGTCGCTAAGCGGAGCAGCAGCAGGAACCACGGCTGCCTGTGCCACCGAGGGCCACCAGAATTAGCAATGCTTTGCCCCGGACAACCTTGAAAAGGGTCTCAGCGACCAAAGGCAAGGGTGGGAAGATGTATAGAAGGCCCTCTGACCACAGGATAAGGAAGGCATCTGGCTGCATCCAGGGAAGGGTGAGGCTGGTGGGAACAGAATAGTGTCAACTGAGTATTGGCCAGTGGCAAAGAAGTCCATACGAGGGGCTACTCTGGAGTCTAGCCGCCATTTGTGTGGCTGGAGGACCCTGCTCAACATGTCCACAAGGGTATTGTCCTGACCCAGCAGGTAAACCGCTCTCAGGAGCATTCCTTGGCTGATCACATATGAGATGAGCATTACTGCCTCCTGGCAGAGGGTATACGACCCTGTACCCCACCTCCCCTGCTTGTTCAGGAAGAACATGGCAACCTGGTGGTCCATCTGGACCAGTACCGGCTGGTGCAGTAGGCAATGGTGGAGGGCTTGGAGGGCCAGAAATATGGCCCTGAACTCCAAGAGGTTGATCTGCTATTGGCTTTCCGCCCTGGAACAGGTGCCCTGCGTGTGGAGGCCTCCGCAATGAGCTCCTCAATCCAGCCGAGAGGTGTCCATGGTGAGGACCCGCAGTGGGATGGGGGTCTGGAAGTGTATGCCTGCCTGTAGGTGCTGTGTCACTTGCCACTAGTTGAGCGAGTCCACCGGCAGGCAGGTCACACACACTGTCCCTGAGGCAGTCAGTGGCCTTTATCCACTGGGATTGGAGGCACCATTGGGTTGCCCTCATGTGGAGGCAGGCATCTGGTGTAACATGCACCGTGGATGCAAAGTGGCCGAGCAAGCGAAGCATGGAGTGAGCTGGCACTAAGAGTCAGCGCTATACCTCTGCAGCCAGAGAATCGAGGCGACTCGCCCTGTCTAGGGGAAGGAAGGCCTTAGCCTAGTGGGTATTCAACTGCGCCCCTATTAACTGCAAGCTTTGCATAGGAGTGAGATGAGACTTAGGGCAGTATATTACGAAGCCCAGGTGTTCCAGGACACTGATGGTGCGGTCTGTGGCCTGCTGTACCTCGGTGGCTGTTTCTCCTTTTTAGGAGCCAGTCATCCAGATAGGGGAAGATGAAGGCCCCTTGGAGGCGCAGATAGGCAGCCACCACTGCCAGGCATTTGGTGAAGACCCTGGGTGCGGAGGCCAGCCCAAAGGATAGCACCCTGTACTGGCAGTGGTCGCCCTAGACCACGAATCTCAGGTATTGTCTGTGACTGGGATGGCCGAGGATGTGGGTGTAAGCATCCTTTAGATTCAAGGAGCATAGCCAATCTCCCTGTTGGAGGCAGGGCAGCAATATTCCAAGGGAGAGCATCCTGAACTTCTCCCACACCAGGAACTTGTTCAGGTTCTGCAGATCTAGGATGGGCCTGAGGCCTCCGGATTTTTCGGCACGAGGAAGTACCATGATTAGAACCCCCTGCCCTTTTGACAGTGGGGCACTGGTTCTAAGACCCTGTCCTCAAGTAGACCTGTCAGCTCCTGCTGGAGCAGGGTCTGGTGAAGTGGAGTCCTGGAGGGCTCTCCTGGAAAGAAAGAGGGGGGTGTCTGGTCCAGGTGGAGGAGGTAACCCTCCTTGACCACCTGGAGGACCCAGGCATCAGTGGTGATATTTGGCCACTGGTGGGTGACGTGGACCAGGTGTCCCCTGTCGGCAGCTGATCTCCTGAGGATAGAGGGGCTATGCCCAAGGAGTCAAAAACGCCCCCCATTCAGGGTCACAGCCAGCATTGGGACATTGGGAATCCTCTGTTTACGGGGACCTTGCATGTGCTCCTTGACATGCTGCCCCTGATGTGGAACCTGGGAAGGCTGGTACTGCTGATAGCCTCAGTAAGCCAGTCCCTTCCTCGGGTAGGGTGGTTTTTTCCCCGAGGCCTTCCGCTTGGGCAGAGTGGTGGTCTTCTTAGAAAGCTGAGTTCTTGTCAGGAACTCAGATTCGAGCTCTGCAGTCTTCTCTGACATGGGCTTACCAAAGAGGTTGTCTCCCTGGCATGGTACATCGACAAGTTTGTTTTGGACCCATTGCTCCATCCGAGGACTGGAGTCAGGCTTGGCGTCGGGCGATGATGCCCACTGCAGCCACCCGGGCTGTGGACTCAAAGCCATCATAGGTTTCTCGAGACAAACTTAGAGCAGTCACAGATGTCTCTGACCAGGTTCTGGAACAGCTGGAGGGATTCCTTGGAGAGACTGATGGATAACCCAACAAGCTCCTTCCCCAGGTCCCTCAGGTACATACCCATATATAATTGGTATGCCTGGATCTGACAGGCCAGCATTGAGCCCTGGAAGCACTTTCTGCCAACGGTGTCGAGGGTCCTGGACGCTCTGCCCGGGGGCACCAATGAATACGTCTTCTGGCTTTTAAGCAAACATATAGTGGACTCTACGACCATGGAGTTGTGCAGAACTGAGCCTTCCTGAAGCCTGGGCCCCGGCGGACTCGGTACATGGAATCAACGGCTGACTATGAGCACAGAAGCTGGTGACTCCCATATTTGGAGGAGTAGCCATTACAGAATGGCCGGGACAGACACCCTGAGTGATTCCTTTGGCGGGAGACTCATACTGGAGGATCTCAAACTCCTCCGCGACAGGGTCCTCCTCAGAGTCAGTGGGGAATGCCAATGCCTTAGATATGTCCTACACAAAACAGAGGAATGCTGTGTCCTCAGGCGGTGGCTGGCTCAACGGCATGTCGCAGTGCTTGTGAGTGTGCAGGGATGTCTCGTCCTCAGACTCCCAGTCGGAGTACTCGGTGGAGGACTTGATGGTGGGCCATGCCAGCAATGGGCCCAGGGCCGGTGGTCCATGAGTCTTCGAGGCTGTGTGGCTGAGGCACGAGCACTGGATGAAGATCGATGGCCCAAGGAACGGGACAGTGACAGAGACCACTGTCAAGGATCGACTCGAGGCTGTAAGCTCATGAGGATCAGCTCGACAGTCGAGGAAGTCCTCAAAGTCAAGGTCCTGGTGGTCTGGGTGGATGAACTGGCTGAGCCAGATAACTGCGTCCACTGCGTCTCCAGGAAGGCAGTCAGGTTGCACTCCAGGGACTCCATCCTGGACTCCAATCCAGATGATATCGCAGCCCACAGCGCGGATGCCGGGATAGCCTGGTCTGGTGCCAGCGAGGAGGGGAAGTCCTCGACGAGGATGGCCTCTGAGGTCCGAGGCTGATCACCAGGGGCCGACGATTCCTTCCTGGGGACCTTGGCTGGCCACTCCTGCTCAGACACCTCAGGCCTTCTTCGGGGGCTGAGGAATCTGGTGCAGGGCTTGTCCACTTTCGCCGAGTTCCATGAAGAGGTCCTAGAGGATTTCTTCCTTCTCTGGTCTGGGAAATCCTTGTCAGAGGACCCATATGCCTGGTCGATTGCCACGGGTTACTACGCGACTTCGGGGTCTCAGATAGGGCCCTGGATCGTGGAGTCACCAGGGACTATGGGCAGAGTCTGACCTGGAGAAAATTTGGTCATGCTTCTGCTGACAGAGTTTGATTGCTTTAGTGGACATCTGTTTGCAGAGGCCATAACTTTCTGGGTCATGGTCGGGACCAAGACAACGGAGGCAGCAATCATGTGTGTGGGTGAGGGACATATTTTTAGAGCACCGATCACACTTCTTAAAGCCACTGGCCATCAGAGGAAAAAGTAACCCGGCGAAGTCGAAGACCCAAGGAACTGCCAGCCGGCAGAAAAAAGGCATGAAGCTGCTCCCCATAAAACACAGACCATCTCTACATGTACATAGTTCGCTCCCCTCACATAATGTATCTCGTATGTATAAGGCTCGTTTTTCGAAGTCCTTGCGTACCCTGTTGATATCAACACACCTAAAGATATCAACAGGGTACGCAAGGACACCGAAAAACGAGCTTTATCAAAGGCGGCACCAACAATCTGGAACGCCCTCCCCGACGAACTGCGTTCAACAACAGGCCTTAAGGAGTTCAGGAAACTACTGAAGACAACCCTCTTCATAGAACACTACGGTGACATTACTTAAACCATGCAACAGACACCTCAATTCCCCCCATATGTCACTATAATTGTAATTAAGCAAGGAACTGATACCCATAGCATTGTAAATAGCACCACAAGAATCAACGTCCAGACACACTCACACACTACTCACTGCATGTGCACACTATACACTGTATCTTATTGATTGTTTGCTGTTCGGACTGCCTTGATTGCAGGATAAGGCGGTATAGAAATATGTTTAAATAAATGAATCTCCAAGTTATAATCCCTGTTTAATGTAAAACAATTCCTCTAATTGTTATGTTGTTTGATGTAAACTGCCTTGGATAAAGGCGGTATAGAAAACCTGTTAAATAAATAAATGAGGACAGTCTGAGACATGATGCTGAGGCAAGTGAACTCTGATGTGGGAAAGGAACCAGTCGCAGCCGGAGAAAACCAACACACTATAGGATGAAAATGAAATTGCTTTTTCCAGGGAAATCAGACACACGTCCAATGGGCTCTGCGGAAAAAAGGAGACTGAGCAAGATGGCACCTTGGGTAAGAAGGGGACCACGCATGCGTAGTGCATCTCCTAAAGGCTTTCTTTGAAAGCTGTGGA
Organism: Ichthyophis bannanicus; assembly: GCA_033557465.1. NCBI lineage: Eukaryota > Metazoa > Chordata > Amphibia > Gymnophiona > Ichthyophiidae > Ichthyophis > Ichthyophis bannanicus. Next base: position 311,965,125 of record CM066039.1, read on the forward strand.
GGTGCTTCCATGTAGGACTTTATCGGCGCCAATGTCACCCATATATGAGGACCAACTTCCTGCTTCTTCCCGGAGAATTGGCATTATACTGGTTACTCTTCAGTACTAAGATAGATTGAAATGATAAAGCGTAGTTACTCACCTGTAACAGGTGTTCTCCAGGAGCAGCAGGAATCAGTCCTCACATATGGGTGACGTTGGCGCCGACGGAGCCCTCGCGGAGCAATTTTCCCCAGCTTTCAAAGAAAGCCTTTGGGAATTGCAGCGCGCATGCGCGGTCCTCTTCCCGCCCAAGGGTGCCATCTTGCTCAGTCAGATGATATAGCTAAAAGACAGCAAAAAATTAGCAAAAAAACGAAAGCATAGAACTGCAACTCCAAGGGGAGGAGGGAGGGCTGTGAGGACTGATTCCTGCTGCTCCTGGAGAACACCTGTTACAGGTGAGTAACTACGCTTTCTCCAGGACCAAGCAGGAAGTCAGTCCTCACATATGGGACTCCCAAGCTTAAGGCTACCGGAGACCCTAAGCGCAAAAATGAGCTCCCTCAAGCTCAGCAGCCCAGAAGGAAGGAATCCTCTCTGAATACGTCTCCAACCGGTAGCCCAACATCCGGGATGGAGGGTAGGAGTTGCCTATACCTCGAAGAGGTTACGGAGGACTGCCTGTCCGAAAGCACTGTCCCTGCGGGACTCCCTCTCCAGGCAGTAATGGGCCGCAAAAGTCTGGCTTGAAGACCAAGTAGCGGCCCGGCAGATGTCTGCCAATGGAACAGAGCGGAGGTAAGCCACTGACGTAGCCTTCGCCCGGACACGATGGGCCGTGACTCGACTTTCCAACGAGAGGCCGGCTGCCTCGTAAGCCCAAGCGATACAGTCAGCAATCCAGATGGACAGAGTACGCTTGGAGACAGGGAGCCCCAACTTATTGGGGTCATATGAGACGAAGAGCTGAACAGCCCTTCTGTGCTCCCGCGTACGGTCAAGGTAGAAGGTTAACGCCCTTCTACAGTCCAGGGTATGCAGGACCATTTCAGCTCGGCTGGAGTGTGGCCTGGGAAAGTAGGTCGGAAGCACCACCGCCTGGTTGATGTGAAAAGGGGAAACCACTTTGGGAAGAAACTTAGGGTGAGTCCGTAGGACTACCCGGTTCTTGTAGAACCTAGTGTACGGAGGATCAGACACCAGGGCCTGCAGCTCACTAACGCGTCTAGCAGAATTGAGGGCTACCAAGAACAAGTTTTTCCAAGAAAGAAAACGAAGAGGGCAGGTAGCCATAGGTTCGAAAGGCGGACAGGTAATCCGCTGTAAAACCACATTGAGATCCCAGTCCGGGGCTGGGGGGCGCAAAGGTGGTTTAAGGAGAAGGAGGCCTCTGAGAAAACGAGCCACCAGAGGGTGGCTAGAAAGAGGTCTGCCATCCACCGGCATGTGATGCGCAGAAAGAGCACTTAGGTGGACCTTGACCGAGTTGGACTTAAGTCCAAGATTGAAGAGGGAAAGCAAGTATTGCAAGACCACTGATGCTGAACAGGAGAAGGGATCTTGAGACTGCTGAGTACACCAGGCGGAGAACCGACGCCACTTAAGAGCGTAGGACTTCCGGGTGGAGGGCCGCCTGGAGGCCAAGACGACCTCCTCCACCTCTGGAGGCAGGCAGAGGGGAGCAAGGACTACCCTTTCAGCAGCCAGGCCATCAGATGAAGGGACCGGAGGTTGGGGTGCAGGAGAGTCCCCTGATCCTGTGACAGGAGGTCGGGCTGAAACCCCAGAGGAAGAGGGGTGTCCACCGCCAGCTGCATTAGAAGCGGGAACCAAGGTTGTCTCGGCCACCGGGGAGCCACTAGGATCATCGAGGCTTTGTCTCTGAGAACCTTGAAGAGCGTCCGAGACACCAGCAGCATGGGAGGAAAGGCATATAAGAGGCCTGTGGACCATGGAATCAGAAAAGCATCCGCCGCTACTCTGAGAGGATGCGGTTGTCGAGAGCAGAATCTGGGAAGTTGCCTGTTCAGAGGACTGGCAAACAGATCCATGGTGGGGAGGCCCCACTTGAGAAAGATCTGCTGAACCACCATCGGATCCAGCCTCCACTCGTGCGGCTGGAGGATCCTGCTCAGCTTGTCGGCCAGGTAATTTTCTTGACCTGGGAGATAGACCGCTTTGAGGATAATTCCGTGGCGGACAGCCCAAGAGCATAGTTTTTGTGCCTCCTGACAGAGAAGGAAGGAGCCTGTCCCGCCTTGCTTGTTCACATAGAACATTGCAACCTGATTGTCTGTCTGTATCAGCACCGACTGATGAGAAATCAGGTGAGAGAATGCTTTGAGCGCTAGGCGGATGGCTCTGAGCTCCAGGAAGTTTATCTGTTGAGCAGACTCCCAAGGAGTCCAGAGACCCTGAGTACATGTCCCTTGGCAGTGTGCTCCCCAACCCAGGAGAGAAGCATCGGTCGTCAGGACCTGAGAATGTGGAGGGGGCTGAAGTCACTCCTAGTACTAGGTTGGGCAGATGAAGCCACCATTGCAGAGAAGAGACCAGCCGGTCGGAGATCTGTACGGAGTCTGCTAGGCTCCCAGTGGCCTGATGCCATTGTGTGCGAAGGCACCATTGAGCAGGTCGCATGTTCAGGCGGGCATTGGGGGTCACATGGACCGTGGAAGCCATATGGCCGAGCAGTCTCAGAAATTGCCTGGCCGAGACCAGGGAATTGCTGTGAAAGTGGCTGGCGAGATCCATGAGCCTTTGGGCCCTGTCCAGAGGCAGGAAGGCCCGCGCCTGAAGAGTGTCCAACCTGGCGCCGATGAATTCGAAATCTTGAGAGGGGAGCAAAGTGGACTTTGCGAAGTTTATGACAAATCCCAAGTGCTGGAGTAGAGTCACAGTGCGATGAGTGGCTTGAATGGCTTTGTGGGAAGACTGGGCTCTGATGAGCCAGTCGTCGAGGTAGGGAAACACAAAAAGGCCTTGAAGTCTTAGATAGGCCGCCACCACTGCCAGGCATTTGGTAAACACCCTGGGGGCGGAGGACAGGCCAAAGGGCAGTACTCTGTACTGGTAATGATTTCCCCCCACCACAAACCTGAGATATTGTCTGTGGTCTGGATGAATAAGGATATGAGTATACGCATCCTTTAGATCCAAGGAGCATAGCCAGTCTCCCTGCTGGAGGTAGGGCAGCAGGATTCCAAGGGTAAGCATCTTGAACTTTTCCTTTGCAAGGAACTTGTTGAGGTTTCGCAAGCCCAGGATAGGTCTGAGGCCTCCTGTTCTTTTTGGTATCAGAAAGTACCTGGAGTAAAACCCCTGACCTTTCAGGTGGTGGGGCACCGGTTCCACAGCCTGTTCCTGAAGGAGACTCGCTAACTCCTGAAGGAGTAAGTCCCTGTGCAGAGGGAGTCTCGGAGGCTCCCCTGGAAAATAGGAGGGAGGTACCTGGTGAAAGTGAAGAAGATAGCCCTTTCGAACTATGTGAAGTACCCAGGTATCCGTGGTGATGTTGGACCATCTTTGGGCAAAGTGGACCAGCCGGCCTCCTGTGCTGAGAGAAACCAGCTGAGGGGGAGAGGCTATGCTGATGAAGTCAAAAAACCCCACCCTGCTGAGCAGGGGCCGGTGGTGCAGGCTTGGGGGCTTGCTGCCTACGGGACCCATTACCCCGTCCCTTGGCCTGCTTACCCTGTGGGGGAGCTGGTGAGGCCTGATACTGAGGGTAGTATTTATAGGCAGCCGCCTTCCTCGGGTAAAAGGGCTTCTTCCCCGAGCCCTTCTTCTTTTGAGAAGGGGCAGAGGTCTTCCTGGAGAGACGAGTCCTGGTGAGAGTCTCGGTCTCGATCTGTGCAGCCTTCTCATCCATGGGCTTGCCAAAGAGGTTATCACCTCTGCAGGGGACATCGACCAACTTGTCCTGCACCCATGGCTCGAGGTCGGACGTCTGAAGCCAAGCCTGGCGGCGTCCACCGATGCCGGCTGCGGCTACTCGAGCCGATGCCTCAAAACCATCGTAGGCTGCTCGAGAGATAAACTTTGAGCACTCTCGAATACCAGTTGACAAGGTTTGGAACCTCTGCAAAGGTTCGTCGGAGAAACCAGCAGAGAACCCGGCAATTTCTTTAGCCAGGTCCCAGAGATACATGCCCATGTAGAGCTGGTATGTCTGGACTCGACAAACAAGCATAGAGCCCTGGAAACACTTCCTACCGAGGGCATCCAGGCTTCGGGCCTCCCTACCGGGGGGCACCGAGGAGTGTATTTTTTGACTCTTAAGTCTATGCATGGCTGATTCCACCACCATGGAATGGTGCGGCAGTTGTGCCTTTTGGAACCCGGGGCCCTTGCGGACTCGATAAATGGAATCGACCCGCTTGCTTAACACCGGCGACGACGCCGGGCTTTCCCACATGCGGAAGAGAAGTCGTTCCAGCATCGGAGGAACCGGTACAATAAAGGCCTCCTTCGGGGGAGAGTCATATTGGAGGGCATCGAGTTCCTCGACTCGAGGCTCCTCCTCGGGATCCGCGGGGAAAGCCAAGGCCTTGGCCATATCCCGCACGAAGTCTGAGAACCGGGTATCCTCCGGGGGGGACCGTCTCCGAGGTTCGGACTCGGGGGAGTCCGATGGGACACACCGAGTCCGAAAGGAACCAGGTGACTCTTCGTCCTCGGATTCCCAGGCCGACTCCTCGGAGGAGGAGTCGAGTGGCTCCGGTCGGGCGGGCATCGATGCCGTCCGCCCCGACGCCAAGGGAGTCGGCGTCGACGACGACCTCGGTCCCGAACGGGAGGCCGAAGGAGACCGCGACCGAGGATCGACTCGAGCCCTCATGGACTCGAGGATCGACTCGGTCTCCGGGGTCGACGTCCCGGCGGTCAGGGCAGAAGCACCGGCGAGGCCAGCGATCAATACCCGCTGCTGGTCCATGAAGGCAGTCAGACTGCTCTCCAAGGCCGTCAACCTGAGACCCAGCAGCCCCCGACTCGGGCCCCGACGGCGTCGGGCCCGACGTCGGGTCCTTCGGAGGCGAGTCTACGAGGACAACAATACTCACGTGAGCGGGCAAGTCCATCTCGAGTCGAGGATGTTTTGAAGGCCTCTCCACCTCCGAGGACCCGGGACGGGAGTCGGGGCTATGCGACCTGGCCCTCGAGGAACCAGGAGCGTCCACCGATCCCGCCCTCGCGGGTTTTCTTCTTCCGATGATGTTCCCGGGTAGGAGACCCCCTTTCAGAGGAACTCCGACGATGCTCAGGACCAGAGTCCCGAGACGTCGAAGCCTCTGACGAGGTCCGAGCCCGGCCGGAGTCAGAGAAGATACGTTCCCGCTGATGCTGCCGACTCCTCAACGTTTTAGAGGACATTTTGCCACACGGACCACAGATCATCTGGTCATGATCGGGTCCGAGGCAGCGGAGGCAGAAGTCGTGCGTGTCTGTAAGAGACATGAGTTTCTTACAGAGGTCACACTTTTTAAAGCCGCTGGCAGCCATCGGGGGAAAAAGGGCCCCTGCGAGGTCGAAAGACCAGGCTGCCAGTGAAAAAGTAAAAAGGCGCGAAATCTGTCACGAAGGACAAAAAACCGAAAAATAAAGAACGGACTCGCAACCGGCGTCGCGAGTCCGGGCGGGAAAAGAACCGGCGTCGAACTGAAGAAAAAAGAGAAATAAAGAGAAATCATCAACTTTTCGGCGGGGATTCACAAACAACGTCTGTAGGGCTCCGCGGAAAAAAGAAGACTGAGCAAGATGGCACCCTTGGGCGGGAAGAGGACCGCGCATGCGCGCTGCAATTCCCAAAGGCTTTCTTTGAAAGCTGGGGAAAATTGCTCCGCGAGGGCTCCGTCGGCGCCGACGTCACCCATATGTGAGGACTGACTTCCTGCTTGGTCCTGGAGAACTTAGATTACCAACAGCAGGTTTACAATTTCATATTTGAGTTCCTTTAGAACCTAAGGGTGAAAACCAGCAAGACCTGATGATTTACGACTATTTAGTCTATCATAAGGGAGTATGTCATCAGAATGTGCGAGAAGAGAAGTACATGAGTTGGGGAAAAATGCCTGGAAGGCAGAGAAGCAGGAGTGGGAGGAGGAAAAACAAGGAGGTTTTGAAATTGATGAATGAATGAACAGAACCTCCAGACCAGCAGCACCTCTGCTCGGCATAATCTGCCTCTCAGAATGAGGAAGGCCTTGTTACCATTTTGATTTTTCTATCTACAGAGCTCTGACCAGTGTCCATATATCAATAAGCAATATAAAATGGAGATGGTAAAAATGGTATGTGATAAGTGGAATAAGCAATTCAGAATAAAGCAGGTAAATTCTGAGTTTAGATCAGAATCACAAGGCAAAGAAAAAAAGGCATCTTGAAGAACCTATTTCACTGGAAAAGGCCAAGGAGAATAAAAGCTGAGAAATGAGAATTAACTTATTCAATGTGGAATACATGAGTGGATGCAAGGGTCCAATGATGTAAATAACAGAGAAAAAGAGAGACGACCATCGTCAAACAGCAAAACCATGCTTGCATTGATGGCTGAATGTTAAAGATTTGAACACAGTTCAGTATTTAATGAGGAGCCAGTGAGAAAGCGTGAAGCAGCAGTAAATGGAAATTACACTAACCTGGTAATTGTAGTTCCTGGAGGGTCCAGTTTAGTCCTCCAACATCGGGTAGTGCCCCTCCTCCTGCTGCCTGGAGACTGGACCAATCAAGTCTTTTGTAGTATATATGCAGACGGAGCTCCCAGAAGCCCCCAGTGTACTAGTAACAAAGCATACTTAACGAAGCAACACATTAGATTAATATACAAAATGACATAATGAAAATGACATAATTAAAGAACAATTTGTTTCCCCCCCACAAAAATATCCAACTTTCTCCCCAAACGACGAAGTCAGAACACTGTATTGCGCTGAAACCAACGCCCCAGAAATCAAAATACAGCTCCGTATCAGAAATCTCAGGAGCTGACTGAACACCTGAGAAAGAAAGAGCCATGGCCAAAAACGCGGCTGCAAAAAAGGTTCGAACGGCAAGAGGAACCGTCTTATGATCCACCGTTCGGAAAGCGCGCCGCATTTTTATAACAGATAGTCGGGAGGGAAGGAGGACTAAACTGGACCCTCCAGGAACTACAATTACCAGGTTAGTGTAATTTCCATTTCCTGTTCGGTAATCCAGTTTAGTCCTCCAACATCGGGATGTAACAGAGCAGTTAAGACCGGGCGGGACCTTGCCATCCGGCGCGCAGAACCGCCGAACAAAAGAGGAATCCCGAGCCGCTGACACATCTAAACGATAGTGTGTACTGAAAGGATGCAGAGACGACCAGGTGGCCGCCTTACAGATATCAGCTGGCGGAACTAGGCTATACTCCGCCCAAGCGGTCGCCTGAGCCCTAGTGGAATGATCCAGTAGCCCCTCCGGAACAGACCGCTGCTGCAACAGATACGCAGACGCGAACGCTTCCTTGAGCCATCTTGCAACGGAGGCCTTAGCCGCCGCTTCCCCTTTACGTGCACCACCGAAGAGCACGAATAGCCGGTCAGTCTTCCGAAAAGATTCGGTAGCCTTCAAATAACGACGAAGTGCACGACCCACATCGAGACGGTGAAGACTTCTGTCTGCCGACCCGACAGAGTGGGAAGAAAGAACTGGAAGAAACACTGCCTGATTCACATGAATAGGGGAAACCACCTTCGGCAAAAAGGAAGGGACCGGGGAAAAAGACAAAAAAGGTTCTCGGCAGGACAACGCATGTAGATCTGAAATACGCCGTGCCGAACAGATGACTACAAGAAAAACCGTCTTCAGCGTAAAATCTTTCAGAAACGCCCTACTCAGGGGTTCAAAAGGTTCACGAACCAGGGCCCGCATCACTAGATTCAAGTCCCCCGGAGGAACGAAAATCCTGCGGGAGGGCTGCAAATGAAAAACAGTCGTAAGAAAACGACGTACGTCCGGATAAGAACCGCGGATACGGCCTAAAACTTTGCCTCGATAACGAGATAGCCGCCAACTGGACTTTCAGGGAACTAGCCGCAAGGCCCTTATCAAAAGCAACCTGAAGAAACTTAAAACGACGGAAACGGAAACCGTCGCCGCCCGGACTCCACGCCGGGAGCACCAGTCTTCAAAGATCCCCCAAATCCGAACGTAAGTAAGAGAAGTGAACGTTTTCCCCGCCCGCAGTAGGGTAGAAATCACCGCGGGGGGAGTAACCCTTCTTTTTCAGCCGAGCCCTCTCCATGGCCAAACCGTAAGCGAGAATCGACCCACTTGGGGCATCCGCAAGGGTCCCTGAAAAAGAAGATTCGGCAGCGTGGATAGGAGCCAAGGAATGCCGTCGCTCAGCCGGACCAGATCGGCATACCAGGGCCACCCAGGCCAGTCCGGGGCCACCAGTAACACTCGACCCCGATGGCCCTCGATGCGCTGAACGACCCGGCCAATCAGAACCCACGGAGGAAAGACATAAAGAAGGCCGGACGTTGGCCACGGCTGAATGAGAGCGTCGAGCCCCTCGGACATGCGCTCCCTTTGCCTGCTGAAGAAGCGTCCTGTCTCGGCCGATTGAAATGTCGCCATGAGATCCATGAAGGGCGCCCCCCCCCGACGAACTATTTGCGCGTAAACTTGCGGGTTTAGCTCCCACTCTCCGGGGTCCACCCGCACTCTGCAGAGAAAATCGGCCTGAACATTGTCTGCGCCTGCAATAGGCGCTGCCGAGATGGCCGGAAGACGAGACTGCACCCAATTGACCAAGGCCATCGCTTCTGATTCCAGGGCCATGCTGCCGGTGCCCCCTTGGCGACTGATGTAAGCTACGGTGGTTGCAATGTCCGAGAGGACTCGCACCGGCCGGTCGAGAACTAGGGCTTTGAGGCCAAGAGGGCTAGCCGCACCGCCCGCAATTCGAGGCGGTTGATCGACCAAGTAGTCTCCAGGGGAGACCATTCCCCTTGAGCGAAGCGGGTCTCGCAGTGAGCCCCCCAGCCGGTTAAGCTGGCATCCGTTGTGAACGGAACCCAAAGTGGAGGCTCCAGGGAATCCCCCGCGCCAGGTTCTCGGAGGAGAGCCCCCACCGGAGTGATCGGCGAACCGCCCTTGGGCAAGTCAATCTCCTGTTCAACGAGTCGAATTGGTTGGACCAACGGCGCAGCAGAGCACTCTGCCGCGGGCGCATGTGGAAGCGCGCCCAGGGCACCACCTCCAAGGTTGCCGCCATCGTACCGAGGAGCTGTAGCTATCACCATGCAGACGGAGTGGGCATCCCCCTGAAGAGTCGGACAAGAGACCGAATGCGGCGCTCCGGTAGGCACACCAAGCCCCGTGCTGTGTCGAGGCTCACTCCCAGATACTCGAGATCCTGAGTCGGGCACAGACAACTCTTGCATTCTTTCACCACCCAGCCGAGGGACCGCAGCAGAGCCACCACCCTGCTCGTGACGTGCACACACTCCCGACTGGACTTTGCCCGAATCCACCAGTTGTCGAGATACGGAAGGACCAGGATGCCCTCTTTGCACAAGGCCGCCGCGACCACTACCATCACGTTTGTGAAGGTGCGGGGGGCCGTGGCGAGACCAAACGGCATGGCCGGAAATTGGAAGTGGCCCCACGGAAGAGCGAAGTGGAGAAACCGTTGATGAGACGGCCGGATGGGAATGTGTAATGTGGTCTGCAGCGGCTGTGGAAGATCCTGCAGCAGGGGCTCTGAGGAGGGGGGAGATAAGGTGCTGAAGGACCCAGCTAGCAACGCAGTGGGTATGGGGAAAGCCTCCGGGATGCAGCGTGCAGGTGTAACACAAGCAAGCTATTAATGTACCCTTCGGCTGATTACATTTCACATATAATACAGCCAGAGAAAAAAGCATTGTAGAGACTTAAACCACCTTTCCTCTTCTTGTGTGGGGTTTCATTTATTTATTTATTTATTTATACATTTAAAACAAAAAGAAAGGAAGGCTCAGGGAAACCCAAGACTGTTTAAGAAAAGGATTTTGAAACTCCACGTGCCTCCACAGCATGATTAAGTGTGTGGAAACTGCTGTTTAGAGCTGTTTCCTCTAAAAAGAAACACTGAAGAGAAAAACAAAACAGCCGCTGGCACCGAAAAAACTGTCAGGTATTCGCAGAACTGAGAAGGGAACTGTCAGTCATTCACTGTGCTGGCATAGAGAAACTTTCAAGGTCAGGGTAAGGCAATTACAGTGACAGAAAGTAGGGAAATTAGAGTGGGATCCCTCCGCAGCCATTCAGACCTCCATGGTAGGGGCTGAAAGGTGTTTCTGGGGAGGGATGTAGAAGCTCAATCCAGCCATAGGAAAATTACAATGAGCATGCTTAATTAGGCCGAGCCCAAAACAGTCAGGATCCAAAACCCTGACTTAAAACCTCAACCAAATGGTATATTGAATAAGACAGGTACAATAATCAGTAGGACGTACAAAGTAACCCGGCTGCAGTTTGTGGACTAAAAAGTCAAAGTAGGCACTTCCAAACTCCGGGGCAGCCGGTCCGGATACAGCTGAAAGCATCCCAGAGCAGCTGAGGCAAGGAAGAAAAAACAAAAACAGAGTACTCACAGTTTTCTTACAGAAAATGATACCTGAACTTCCTGGAGGTATCCAAACTCTCGTGGTAAAGACTCAGTGCAGCGTAAAGCCAATGGAGAGCTCCCCCGAAGCCAAGCTCCGGAGTTCCCAAGTTCCTCAGGGGAAGCAAGATGCTGGGGGAAGAGCAGAGCTGATGCCTGAGGTCCCTGTGTTTCTTCTGACAGCCTATGCAGCGTAAACCTGAATAAGGCACAGGGAGAACTAAAAAGAAATAACTGCGTCCCGCAGGAACAGGCATTTAACAATATTCCCCATAATAGGTAATGCCTCAGCCAGCCGTCTTTGTTGGGCACAGTGGGGAATGGAACCCATGAGCCCTGCACCCTTCGTCAGTGACTCAGCATTGTACTGTGGCTCTGAATTGCATACTGTTCTCTATCCATGCCTTCTGTACTTTTTATCCATTATGTTCATACATAGGCAGAGAAAAAAAGTAACCTCTGCACAACTGACATCTAGCAAGTGTTGTGGAAAAAAACTGAAACAACAATATAGCTTTTAGAAGCCAGCAGAGAAGTAATCTGGCTTCCCGCCAAAAACCGAGGCTCATTAGCTATTCAAAATGGCCACCAGCAAAAATAAAACACCAAAAGAGTGAATTAAAACCCCCAAAAGCTAAGGAAGTAACTTAAAAAGTCACAGAAGAAGGTGGGAGGGTTGCAGGCATGAGAGAAATGCCTAAAATCGCTGAAAAATCAAGAAAAATCAATCGAGTTACCACAGAGCTGCAAACAGCAGTTGGAGAAGACATGCCAGGTCTAAAGAAACTGCAGCACAGCTCTTGCAGATGCCAGAGTCAGTCATTGTACCTCTGCGGGACCCACAAATCACACATTGAGGTTTGGCAGCCATGCTAAGGCAACCTGCTTCCAGGGGGAAAGAAGGAAACAGGAACAGGGAAGCCCACAGCAAAGGGACTAACCGTATTCAAATCACTACAGCTTTAAATTTAAAACTTTTTTTTTTTTTTTTTACAGAAAACAAAATACTCCCCAGAATCCTAGGGGTGCCCTGAGCAAAATCGCCAGCAAAAGAAACCCCAAAAATGCCAGGGGAACCCGTGCACAAGTGTTAAAAAGTGTTAAAAAGTGCCCTTAAAAAGCACACTTTAGAAATCCAAAATGGCCGCCGCACTTTTTCACCCACAATAAAAAAAGGCACGAAAATACAAAGGTAACCAAATAATATGGAAAAGAAAGAAAACGACCCTCTAATACAGGGCAAGCGAAAAAAATCAGGAAAAAGTGCAATTCGGAAGCCAGGGGAGCCGACAGAGCCTCTGACAATGCAAAAAACAACAGAGCTGAAAAGATAAAGCAAGGAAAATTCCTACCAGCTCAGGGAACAGCAAGGAACTCAGCCAACTCCTCCAAGTGACAGGCAATGCTGTAGCAGGTATGGCTCTTCCCCGAACAGTCTTGGGGAGAGCTCAACCCAGGTTTCAGATATTCCCAGGCAGGAAGGCAGGAGCCCAATGCAGGTCTGGCGTCCCCCAGGATGTCCCCCTCCTTTTTTTTTTTTTTTTTAAAGATACAGCTACCTAGCAAAGAAATGGTAAATAAAGGACCCAAAATAAAACCCCAAAAGAACTAACTAACTAGTGTTGCTCCTTCAAGTGTCACTTAGTGTGCCCAGAAAGGGCACAGAAGTCTGCAAGCTGCAAGGAGACTGGACACACTGGGGGCTTCTGGGAGCTCCGTCTGCATATATACTACAAAAGACTTGATTGGTCCAGTCTCCAGGCTGCAGGAGGAGGGGCACTACCCGATGTTGGAGGACTAAACTGGATTACCGAACAGGAACATGGAAATACTGTGGAGGGTAGCAGTTATTTTTAAGAGTTGGAGAGAATGATGGGAATAGTCTGATGAGACCACAGAAACAGTTATTAAAGCAATCCTGCTGGAAGATAATTAAAAAAAAAACTTTGAAAGGAAAGGATACAACTCCATCGAAGTTATTCCCACACCAGTCCAAAATCTGCTTTATTCTGGTCCTGTGCTGCCCTCCAGCCTGACTCTCACCAATCAAAGCAGAGTATGTGGCGAAGAGGACTCCAGAGGTAGCTGTATCACCATATCTTAGCTGCAGGAAGACCAAAGAGATATATTGTCACATCCATTTTCTATATCCAGCTTCTCTAATAGGCATGATTATACTCCTTTAACTTTCACTACAATGCATTCTCGAATATGTAATTCAACTATCTTTATGAAATTATGGAAACAAAGATGCCGGCAGACTACTTGGCCCATCCAGTTTGCCCATTTCTGCCCGGCTGCTCTGCTTCTATAGATCTTACTCCTTCTCTAAGGTCTTTTTATATCTATTCTATACATGTTTGAATTCTGCCACAATTTTGGCTTCCACAATCTCCACTACAGTCTGCTCAAAGTATCCTCCACCCTCTTAGTAAAGTATTTTCTCACTTTCCTTTTCAGCTTCTTACTACTAACCCAAAATGTTTCAAAATGCTAGTTAAATAAAAACAAGACCACTCATATACATCCCCGTAAATGTGTAATTTTTGCCACTCCTCCTATAACTTCAAAATTCCTATTACCTCAGCAGAGAGGTAGATGTTTTTTTTTAACCAGTCACTGTTGGTCTGTGCTGAATTCCTGACCTCCATTCTCACTATACCTTGTTCAAAGCATGAACAGGAATGCAGGCTGCATCAATGTCCTTCAGATCCCTGTCTGCATCATACCTGAGGTCATTGGAGACACTGAACCTGGGAAAGAAAATACCGAGTAAAAAGAGGGGTAGCAAGCACTCTTTTGGCAGAGACACAGAAAGCAGAACACTGTCAACCAACAGCAGACATGGTACAGAGAACATAACTGAGCATTTCAACAGAAGAGTCTTACCAGAGGGACTTTTTCCTCCCCTTTAGGTAATTTTCAAAGATGATCGCAGCGACAGTTCTACCCTTTCCAACACCAGCACCATCCCCAATCAGGAATCCTGCACGTTGGCCACTGGATAAGATAACCTCATGTTGCTACAAATGCAAAAACAGGATGAATTCTCTGCTGCAATCCTATAAAATGAACATAGTCCTCCATCCATCATGCAGTAAAGCACAGTTACTCATCTGTAACAGGTGACCTCCGAGAACAGCAGGAATTTAGTCTTCATATATGGGTATCGTCGGTACCGACGGAGCCTTTGCGGGAACGCTCCCCAGCGTCCAATAGGAAAGCTTTTGGGAGCATCCCACAGCGCCTGCGTGCAGCCTTCCTGCCTTTCCCAACTGTCCCTCTCCAGTTGAGTTTAAAGCTGAGACAAAGAGAAAGGGAAAGAGAAAAAGAGAGAGAGAGATACAACTCCTAGGGGAGGTGGGTGGGTTATGAAGACTAAATTCCTGCTGTTCCCGGAGATCACCTGTTACAGGTGAGTAACTATGCTATCTCCAGGAACAAGCAGGAATGTAGTCTTCACATATGGGGACTCCCTAGCTGCAGATGCCAGGGAGAAGGCCCCAGAAGTTGTGTGCCCCTGTGAAAGGGCTCCACTTCCCCCCCATGGATCTCTGGCATCCTACCAGGGATGGTGGGTAGGAGTTGATTAAGTTTTGAACAGGTGTTGAAGAACAGCCTGACCAAACCAGGCATCCCAGCGGGAGTCCTTGTCTAAGCAGGAATGGGCTGTGAAGGTATGAACCAAAGCCCAAGTAGCTGCTCGACAGATGTCGTCGATAGACACAGAGTGAAGATGAGCCATAGAGGCTGCCATGGCTCTCATTGTGAGCTGTGACATGGCCTTCAAGAGAAAGGTTCTTACTCTCATAGGCAAAAGATATACATTGTGCAATCCAGCTGGACAGTGTTCTTTTGGAGACTGGAAGTCCCAAATGACTAAGATCAAAAGCAACAAAGAGTTGAGAGGACTTTCTATGTTGCTGTGTCCTTTGCAAGTAAAAGGCTAAAGCCCTTTTACAGTCCAAAGTATGAAGATTCCTTTCTGCATTTGAGGCGTGAGGCCTGGGAAGAATACAGGAAGGTAAACCGCTTGGTTTAAATGAAAAGGTGACACCACCTTTGGCATAAAGTGGGGATGAGTCCTAAGGACTACCTTATCATGATGGAACCTTGTATAAGGAGGATCAGCCACCAATGCTTGCAATTCACTGATGCGACGTGCTGATGTGATTGCAATAAGAAAGATGACCTTCCAGGAAAGGAATTTCAAAGAGGTAGTAGCTAATGGTTCAAAAGGCGGCTTCATGAGCTGCCCAAGAACCAGATTTAAGTCCCATGCCACCGGTGGCGGCTTAATGGGAGGCTTAGTTAAAAGAAGGCCGCTCATAAATCTCGCTATGAGAGGATGAGAGGAAATAGGTTGTCCATTTAGAGGCTTGAAAGAAGCTGCAATAGCACACAAATGAACTCTCCCTGAATTGGTCTTAAGCCCTGCATTAGATAAATGAAGGAGATACTCCAGTAATGATACCAGATGGACAGACCCTTCTGCGAGCACCATATGGTAAAACATTTCCACTTGAATGCATAAGAGCAACCAGGCCCTGAGATGCAGAGACTGGGGATTGGGATGCCACAGCATCCCGTCCTCCTGAGAAAGGAGATTTGGAGCAGATCCCAACTCCAGAGGCAGAGCTTGAGAGAGATGTAGGAGCAGAGAGTACCACATTGGCCATAGCCAATGTGGAGCTATGAGAATCATATGACCTTTGTCTCTCTGAAGCTTGAACAGAGTTTTGGGAATTAGGGGAATGGGTGGGAAGGCATACAGGAAGTCCTGACCCCAATGGAGGAGGAAAGCATCCCTGGCCTGACAACCCTGAGCCGGAATTCTGGAACAGAACCGTGGACATTTCGCATTCAGCGGACTTGCAAAGAGGTCTATGTCCGGGGTTCCCCAAATTTGGAAAGTTTTGGCCACCTGGTCTGCATGGAGAGACCATTCGTGTGGAATCAGAACTCGACTTAGTCTGTCTGCCCAAGAGTTTTGAATGCCTGGAAGATACACCGCAAGGAGATGAATCTGATGCTCTCTGGCGAGGGCCCATAGTCACAAAGCTACGTTGCATAGGGACAGAAAGCCTGTTCCGCCCTGCTTGTTCACAAAGAACATGGCTACTTGATTGTCCGTTTGAACTAGGACTGAATTGTAGCTGAGCTGGGTGTGGAATACTTGAAGAGCAAGGAAGATTGCTCTGAGTTCCAGGAGGTTGATGTGTAGATAAGCCTCCTGTGGGGTCCAGGTACCCTGGGTAGAGAGGCCTTGCAGGTGGGCTCCCCAACCCACCTGTGAGGCATCTGTTGTTAGAGTGGCTTGGGGTGGGGGTTGCTGAAAAGGAGACCTAACAAAAGGTTTTGGGGTGACTGCCACCATTGGAGGGACAAAATAAGGCGATCTGAGTTTGCTATCTTGTCTGACAGGCAACCTGACGCCTGAGTCCACTGAGTGGATAAAGTCCACTGGGCTGCCCTCATATGGAGGCGAGCATAAGGGATCACATGCATGGTGGATGTCATGTGGCCTAGCAACTGTAACATTTCCCGAGCAGTGAGGTGAGGCTTTAGCACTGCTTGGGAAGCTAGCTGCACAATGCGAAGGCAGCGGGGCTGTGGAAGGTAGGCCCTTGTCTGTCTGGTATCCAGCAGAGCTCCTATAAACTCCAGGGACTGAGTGGGAGCAAGGTTGGATTTTGGGAAGTTTATGACAAGTCCCAAATACTGAAGGATGCGCATTGTGCGAGAGATGGCAAACCTGGCCTCTGGCTCTGAAGGGGCTCGAATGAGCCAGTCGTCTAAGTAGGGGAAGACGAATATTCCCAGGGTGCGGAGAAATGCTGCCACCACAGCCATGCATTTTGTGAACACCCTTGGTGCAGAGGCCAGGCCAAAAGGAAGAACTCTGTATTGGTAGTGCTTCCCTTGAAACAGAAAGCGAAAGAACCTTCGGTGAGTTGGATGGATGAGAACATGAGTGTATGCATCCTTGAGATCTAGAGAACAAAGCCAATCCTGACTCTGAAGGTATGGCAGCAAAGTTTCCAGAGAAACCATTTTGAACTTCTCTTTGAACAGGGATTTGTTCAATTCTCTGAGGTCTAAAATGGGTCTGTGTCCTCCTGTTTTCTTTGGAATAAGGAAATAGGGGGAGTAAAACCCTGTACCCCATTGGGGAATGGGTACCTCTTCTATTGCTCCTTGAGCAAGGAGCAGTGACCTCCTGACCTAACTGGTCATTGAGAGAGGTCTGAGAATTGAACTGTCTTACCATTGTAGGAGGGGGCACGCTGAGGAAATGAAGCTTGTACCCCTCTCTTACAATAGACAGAGTCCAATTTTCTGCTGTTATCTGACCCCATCTGGTGGCAAAATGACATAACCTTCCTGGGATGGTGGAGGGTTCTGGACCGTTCAGGGCCAGGAAGGCAAAGTTCTCTAGATAGGAGTCAAAGCCCCTGTGGAGGCTGAGTTGCTGAGCCGGTTGAGGCTTAGCTGCTTTTGTCTTTCTTTGCCTAGGTTGTTGCTGTTGTCCCTTTTGGGCAGACTGACCTAAACAATGCCCCTGCTGGGTATAGGAGGGATAAAACGTTTTCTTCTTACTGAAGAATGGTTTCTTATAGGATTTTTTCCTTGCAGGATCAGCTGTAGATTTAGACAATCTATTCAAAGTGATATTGTCAGCATCTCTCTCATTAGCTTTTTCCTACCAATTCTTGCCACAGAGATTCTCTCCTGTGCAAGGAATATTCCTTAGTTTATCCTGTACCAAATTTCCAAGTCAGATGCCTGGAGCCAGGCAATCCTACGTGCACCTATGGCAATGGCAGAGGTTCAGCTTATGCACTCAAAGCAGTCAAAGGCTGCATGATTCACAAACTTGGAAACATCCTGGGCATGTTTGACAAGGGCGAGATAATCCTGCCTCTTATCATTAGGAAGGAGAGAGCTCATAAGCTATAAATCTCCTGTGACCTCCTTAATGAACATTCCCATATATATTATATAGGAACTGATCCTAGCAGAAAGCATGGAAGCCTGGAAGGTTCGACGTCCAAAGGCGTCAAGAGTCCTACACTCACGTCCTGGAGGATTAGATACATGCCTTTTTGCACTCTTTATCCTTCTCATTGCTGACTCCAGCACCATGGAATGGTGTGGTAATTGAGTCTTCTGAAACCCAGGAGAGGGAGGAACTCGATACATGGTGTCGAGTCTTCGAGAGTGAGGATTTGTGGTTAGAGGTGTTTCCCACATCCTTAACATGAGATCATGCAAGATCTAATGAATAGGTAAGGTAGCTGCCTCTTTGGGAGCTTTAGGGTACTGCAGGATTTCTAATTCCTTTGCCCTAGGCCAGTGATGGCTAACCTTTTTGAGCCCGAGTGCCCAAACTGCCGCACAAAACCAAAGAATTTCCTCAAAGTGCCAGCACGTCAATTAAACCTTAACAACAAGATTTTAGTATCTAAAAATTCTTTATAAAGTTGCCTGAACTATGTAACATCATTTGTAAAGGTTGGAATCTTTGTATTGTCAGAGAATCAATTTGATTCTCTCTCTACATCTGCTTTAACATAATAATCTTTCTCCTTTTGCTCTTTCCTCATTCCTATTTCATCCACTCAAATTTTACCCCTCCATCCTCAATCCCCACTTAGTCTCCCAATACCCGGCCAATTGTACATTTTTCTTCCCTCCCACACAAAATATTTTCCCCTCTCCATTTCATTCTCCCAGCCCCATCCCCTTCTAATCTCCCCCAACATCAGCTCCCTTTTAGTTCCAGCCCCACCCAGTATCCGCTCCCTTCTAGTCCCCTCATCAGTCCATTTCCAGTCCTAGCTCCCCCATCCATTTCCAGTCCTATCCGAGTCCCTTCATCAGCTCATTTCCAATACCAGCCTCCCATCAGCCCATTTCTAGTCCTTTCCTAGCCCCACCATCAGCCCATGTTAAATCCTAGCTCCCCTCCACTCAGCCCATTTCTAATCCAAGCCCCCCATGAGCCTACTTCCAGTTCTAGCCCCTCCATGAGTCCATTTCAATCCAAGCCCCCACCACAGCCCATTTCCAATCTTAGCTTCCCCCAACACCCAATTCTCAGTTCTATCCTAGCCCATCCATCAGCCCAGTTCCTGTCCTAGCTCCCTCCCCTAAGAGCCCATTCCAAGCCCCCCTTCCCATCAGTTATTTGCAGTTCAAGCCCCCTTCCACTCAGCACATTTCCATTCCAAGTCCCCCTCCCCATTAGCTATTTGCAGTTCAAGCCCCCCACTTCCCCTCAGCCCATTTCCATTCCAAGCCCCATCCCCATCAGCTATTTGCAGTTCAAGCCCCCCACTTCCCCTCAGCCCATTTCCATTCCAAGCCCCATCCCCAACAGCTATTTGCAGTTCAAGCCCCCTTCCACTTAGCCCATTTCCAGTCCTAGCAACCCCCCCAACCCATTACCAGTCCTAGCCCACTCCCAGTCCTAATCCCACAAGACCATTTCCAGTCCTAATCCCCCATCACCCAATTTTGAGTTTAAGCCCCCCATAGCCCATTACCAGTCCTAACCTCCCCATCAGCCCACTCCCAGTCCTAATCCCCCATCACTCAATTTTTAGTTTAAGCCCTCCCATAGCCCATTACCAGTCCTAACCCCCCATCAACCCACTCCCAGTCCTAATCCCACCAGCCCATTTCCAGTCCTAATCCCCCATCACCCAATTTTTAGTTTAAGCCCCCCCAGCGCCCATCACCACTCCTAACCCCCCCCCCAGCCCAGTGTCCATCACCACTCCTAACCCCCCCAACCCAGCCCATCACTACTCCTAACACCCCCCCAGCCCAGCCCAGCCCATCCCATCACTACTCCTAACCCCCCCCAGCCCAGTCCAGCCCAGCCCATCACCACTCCTAACCCCCCCCCAGCCCAGTCCATCACCACTCTTAACCCCCCCCCCAGCCCAGCCCATCACCACTCCTAACCCCCCCAGCCAGCCCAGTGCCCATCACCACTCCTAACCCCCCCAGCCCAGTGCCCATCACCACTCCTAACCCCCCCAACCCAGCCCATCACTACTCCTAACCCCCCCCAGCCCAGCCCAGCCCATCACTACTCCTAACCCCCCCCAGCCCAGTCCAGCCCAGCCCATCACCACTCCTAACCCCCCCAGCCCAGCCCAGCCCATCACCACTCTTCACCCCCCCCAGCCCAGCCCATCACTACTCCTAACCCCCCGCAGCCCAGCCCATCACCACTCCTAACCCCCCCTCCAGCCCATCACCACTCCTAACCCCCCCCCCAGCCCAGCCCAGCCCAGGGAAAATTTAAAAAAAAAAGAAAACCTGTCTGCTGCCGCTGTCGGGGCCGCCGCGGCAGAATCGAGCGTGCCGCGGGGCCCCCCTGTACCCGGCAGAGCCGGCCCTCCCCGTAGCAGCTCTCTCTTTGGAGCTGCAGTCAGACGCGCCGGCTTGCAGAGCGCGAGAGAAGAGTTTCTCCCTCGCTGCTCTGTTAAGCCCGCGGAGGCTAATGGGAAGTTCCCATCAGCCCCCGTGGGCTTAACAGAGTCGCGAAAGGGAAACTCTTCCTTTCGCGCTCTGCAAGCCGGCGCGTCTGACTGCAGCTCCAAAGAGAGAGCTGCTACGGGGAGGGCTGGCTCTGCCGGGTACAGGGGGGCCCCGCGGCACGCTCGATTCTGCCGCGGCGGCCCCGACAGCGGCAGCAGACAGGTGTTTTTTTTTTTTTTCAATTTTACTTATAGAAAAGAATGTTTTTTGAGCGAGGCCCCCTGAAACGCGGGGCCCTGTGCAAAAAACATTCTCGCTCAATGGACGGGCCGGCCCTGCCAGCACACTCACCTCCCGCCGCGCTGCATATCTTAATTGCGGACCTTCCCGCGTGCCAGCTGCAAGGCCTTCGCGTGCCACAGCTGGCACGCGTGCCACAGGTTCGCCATCGCTGCCCTAGGCTCTTTTTCAGGAGCCACTGTGATGGAAAGACCTCGAGCCACATCTCGGATAAAATCCTGAAAGGACATATCCTCTGGTGGAGACATCCTACGCTGAGGAAGAGTAGTTACTCACCTGTAACAGATGTTCTCCAGGAGCAGCAGGAATCAGTCCTCACATATGGGTGACGTCGGCGTCAACGGAGCCCCCATGCGGAGCATTTCCCCAGCTTTCAAAGAAAGCCTTTGGGAATGCAGGCACGCATGCGCGGTCCCCTTCCCGCCCAAAGGTGCCATCTTGCTCAGTCAAATGACATAGCTAAAAGACAGCACAAAAAAAAGAAAATGAACTATATACAACTGCAACTCCATGGGGAGGTGGGAGGGTTGTGAGGACTGATTCCTGCTGCTCCTGGAGAACACCTGTTACAGGTAACTACTCTTTCTCCAGGACCAAGCAGGAAGTCAGTCCTCACATATGGGTGACTCCCTAGCTCTGGGCTACCAGGAACCCAGGCTGAAAAATAGAGCTCCCTCTAGAGCCCCAGCAACAGTGAGAGAATCTTCTCTGAGACCACACCTGAACGGTAGCCCAACACCAGGGCCGGAGGGTAGGAGTTGCCTAAACCTCAAACAGATTACGGAGTACCGCTTGCCCGAAAGCACTGTCCCTGCGGGACTCCCTCTCGAGGCAGTAGTGGTCCACAAAAGTTTGGCTTGAAGACCAAGTAGCAGCCCGGCAGATGTCCGCCAACGGAACAGAGAGGAAGTGAGCTACTGATGCGGCCTTCGCCCTAACTCGGTGGGCTGTGACTCGACCCTCCAGGGAGAGGCTGGCTGACCTGTACGCCCAGGCGATACAGTCTGCCACCCAGATGGACAACGTACGCTTAGTGACAGGCAACCCCAATTTATTAGGGTCAAAGGAAATGAAGAGCTGAAAAGCCCTTCTATGCCCCTGTGTACGTTCAAGGTAAATGGACAGCGCCCTTCTACAATCCAGGGTATGCAAGACAGTCTCTGCCCTACTGGCGTGCGGCCTAGGAAAGAACGTTGGAAGTACCACCTCCTGGTTGAGGTGGAAGGAGGACACCACCTTTGGAAGGAACTTAGGATGAGTCCGCAAGACTACCCTGTTCCTATAGAACCTGGTATATGGCCTATCCGAGACCAGGGCCTGAAGCTCACTCACCCACCTAGCTGAGGTGAGTGCCACAAGGAACAAGACCTTCCAGGAGAGGAAACGTAAATGGCAGGTTGCCATCGGCTCAAAAGGTAGGCGAGTCAGTTGCTGCAAGACCACATTGAGATCCCACTCACGGGCAGGCGGACGAATAGGAGGCTTAAGCAGAAGCAGGCCTCTGAAAAAACGGGACACCAGAGGGTGACCTGAGAGAGATTGTCCATCCACCTGCAAGTGGTGAGCTGAGAGGGCACTGAGGTGAACCCAGACAGAGTTGGACTGAAGTCCTAGGTTGGAAAGGTGGAGCAGGTATTGAAGCACCACCCTGGACAGAGCAGGAGAAAGGGTCCTCTTGCTGTTGAGAACACCAAGTAGAGAACCTACGCCACTTTAGAGCATAGGCCTTCCTGGTGGAATGCTTCCTGGAGGCCAACACCACCTCTTCAACCTCCCTAGATAGGAGCAAGGGAGCAAGGACTAGCCTTTCAGCAGCCAGGCCATCAAATTGAGGGATTTGAGGTTGGGATGCAAGAGGGACCCCTGGTCCTGAGTCAGAAGGTCAGGTTGCAACCCCAGAGGAAGTGGGGTATCCACCGCCAACTGCAGAAGAAGAGGGAACCATGGCTGCCTGGGCCACCAGGGGGCTATCAGGATCACCGTGGCTCAGTCCTGCTGGGTTTTGAATAGAGTCTGGGCCACCAGAGGTGTGGGAGGAAAGGCATACAGCAGGCCCCCTGACCAAGGGATCAGGAATGCATCTGGCGCTGTTCTCAAGGGATGCGGTTGCCTGGAACAGAACCGGGGTAGTTGCCTGTTGAGCGGACTGGCAAAAAGATCCATGGTCGGAAGACCCCACTTCAGAAAGATCTTTTGCACTACCAGGGGATCCAACTGCCACTCGTGAGGCTGCAGGAGTCTGCTGAGCCTGTCCGCCAGGTAGTTTTCCTGGCCTAGGAGGTAGACAGCTTTGAGGGTCATGCCCTGGGTGACAGCCCAGGAGCAGAGAGCTTGTGCTTCCAGGCATAGAAGTCAGGATCCCGTGCCCCCCTGCTTGTTGACGTAGAACATAGCCACCTGGTTGTCCGTCTGAGCTAGGACAGACTGGTGAGACAGGATCTGAAAGAAAGTCCGCAAGGCCAGCCGAATGGCCCTCAATTCCAACAGGTTGATCTGCTGGGCGGCCTCCCATGGAGACCACAGGCCTTGGGTGCAGGCTCCCTGGCAGTGAGCCCCCCAGCCCTGCAGGGAAGCATCGGTTGTCAGTACTTGAGTGTGTGGGGAGGCCTGAAAAAGAACCCCCCTGACCAGATTTGGGAGATGCCGCCACCAGCGTAAGGAGTCCACCAAGGGTTTGGACACCTTTATTCTGTCTGACAACTTCCCTGTGGCCTGCAGCCACTTCATCCTGAGGTGCCACTGAGCCGGCCTCATGTGTAGCCGGGCATATGGGGTGACATGCACTGTGGAAGCCATGTGACCTAAGAGCCGGAGGAAGTTTCTGGCCGAGACCGGAGAGTTCGCCCGAAACTGACCGGCCAACTTTATCAGCCTGTGAGCTCTGTCCACAGGCAAAAAGGCCTTTGCTTGGAGGGTATCCAACCTGGCCCCTATGAATTCCACGTCTTGTGAGGGGACCAAAGTGGACTTTGGGAAGTTTATAACGAACCCCAGGTGCTGAAGCAGGGATATGGTTCTGCAGGTGGCCTGCCTGGCCTCCTGTGGAGACTGGCCTCTGACTAGCCAGTCGTCCAGGTAAGGGAACACAAAGATCCCCTGGTTCCTGAGGTAGGCCACAACCACCGCCAGGCATTTTGTAAAAACCCTGGGGGCAGAGGTGAGGCCAAAAGGAAGCACTCTGTACTGGAAGTGTTGCCCTCCCACCACAAATCTGAGGAATTGTCTGTGGCTTGGATGGATGAGGATGTGAGTATAAGCATCCTTCAGGTCTAAGGAGCATAGCCAATCTCCCTGCTGGAGGTAGGGCAGTAAGATTCCAAGGGTAAGCATCTTGAACTTTTCCCTCTCCACAAACTTGTTCAGATTTCGCAGGTCGAGGATGGGTCTGAGGCCTCCTGTTCTTTTTGGTACCAGGAAGTACCTGGAGTAGAAGCCTTGCCCTTCCAGGTGGGGAGGCACTGGTTCCATTGCCTGGTCCCTTAGTAGACCTTCCAACTCCTGAAAGAGTAAGTTTCTGTGCAGAGGGGGTCTTGGAGGCTTCCCAGGAAAGTAGGAGGGGGGTATCTGGGTGAAGTGGAGCAGATAGCCCTTCTGGATGATACTTAACACCCAAGTATCTCCTTTGACGGCTGGCCACCTGTCTGCGTACAGGGTCAGCCGACCTCCTGTGCGCCCTGGAGAGGAGGAGAGGCTATGCTGGCATAGTCAAAACCCCCTCCCTGCTGAGCAAGAGCCGGAGTAGGAGGCTTGGGGGCCTTCTGCCTACGGGGCCCGTGACCCTGCCCCTTGGCCTGCTGGCCCTGTTGGGGAGCTGCAGAGGCCTGGTAGTGAGGGTAGGTTTTATAGGCAGTGGTCATCCTCGGGTAAAAGGTCTTTTTGCCCGAGCCCTTCTTTTTCTGAGAAGGGGCAGAGGTCTTCCTGGACAGCCTTGTCCAGGTAAGAGTCTCAGTCTCGAGTTCTGCAGCCTTTTCGGCCATGGGTTTGCCAAAGAGGTTTTCACCCCAGCAAGGGACATCAACCAACTTGTCCTGTACCCATGGCTCAAGGTCCGAGGATTGTAGCCAGGCCTGACGGCGTGCACCGATGCCGGCCCCTGCTACTCAGGCCGAAGCCTCAAATCCATCGTAGGCTGCTCGAGAGATAAACTTCGAGCACTCTCGAATACCAGAAGACAAGGCCTTGAACCTCTGCAAAGGTTCCTCGGACAGACCAGCAGAGAACCCGGCAATCTCCTTTGCCAGGTCTCGAAGGTACATGCCCATGTACAGCTGGTAGGTCTGGACGCGGCAAGCAAACAGAGACCTGGAAGCACTTTCTACCGAGGGCATCCAGGTTCTGGGCTTCCCTGCCGGGAGGCATCAAGGAGTGCATCTTCTGACTCTTCAGACGATGCATGGCCGATTCCACCACCATGGAATGGTGCGGTAGCTGTGCCTTCTGGAACCCGGGGCTCTTGCAGACTCGATAGATGGAATCGACCCGCTTGCTTAGAGCCGGCATCGAGGCCGGCACTTCCCACATGCGGAAGAGCAACTGCTCCAGCATCGGAGGAACCGGGACAGTAAAGGCCTCCTTGGGAGGAGTCTCATACTGCAGAGCCTCGAGCTCCTCGGCTCGAGGCTCTTCCTCGGGGTCCGCAGGGAATGCCAGTGCCTTGGCCATGTCCCGTACGAAATCTGAGAACCTAGTATCCTCCGGGGGGGGGGGGGACCTTGTCCTAGGCTCGGAGCCCGGTGAGTCCGAAGGGATGCACCGAGTCCGGTAGGTGTCAGAGGACTCCTCCTCCTCCGTCTCCCACGCCGATTCCTCCAAGGAGGAATCGAGCGGCTCCGAGTGGGCGGGCACCGACGCCATCCGCCCCGACACCGAGGGAATCGGCATCAACGACCTCGGTCCCGAACGGGAGGCCGAGGGTGACCGCGGCCGAGGATCGACTCAAGTTCGCATGGTCTCGAGGATCGGCTCGGCCTCCGGGGTCGACTTGGACGTCGATGTCCCGGTGGTCGGGGCAGATGCGCCGGTGAGACCAGCGATCAGCACCCACTGCTGCTACATGAAGGCAGACAATCTGCTCTCCAAGGCCGTCAACCTGAGTCCGAGCTCAGGAGACCCAGCAGCCTCCGACTCGGGCCCATCGGCTCCCCCGGAGGAGAGTCCACGAGGACTACAGTACTCACGTGACTCGGGGCCTCCGATTCTACACGAGGATGCTTGGCAGGCCTCTCCGACTCCGAAGACCCGGGACAGTGATCGGGGCTATGCGACCTGGCCCTCGAGGAGCCAAGAGCGTCCACTGATGCCGCCCTCGCGGGTTTCTTCTTCCTTCGGTGCTCCCTTTCAGAGGAGCCCCAACGATGCTCGGGGTCAGACTCCCGAGACGTCGAGGCCTCTGACGAAGTCCGGACCCGTCCAGAGGAAGACTCGGAGAAGATCCTCTCACGCTGGTGCTGACGGCTCCGCAATGCCTTGGAAGACATTTTGCCACAGGGACTGCAGACAGTAGAATCGTGGTCTGGACCCAGGCACCGGAGGCAGCAGTCGTGTGCGTCGGTGAGAGACATCAGTTTCTTGCACCGATCACACTTCTTAAAGCCACTGGCAGCCATTGGGGGAAAAAGGGCCCCTGCAAGATCAAAAAATTGGGCTGCCAGGGAAAAGAAAAAAGGCACGAACGCAGTCTCTAAGGACAAAAACCGAAAAAGAGAGATCCGGGCTCGGCACCGGTGTACTGAGTCCAGGCGGGAAAGGAACAGACGTCGAACCGAAGAAAAACTTGACTCAACGCAGGAAAAATCAACTTTTTTCACGGGTGACAAGGACAGGCGTCTGTAGGGCTCCGCGGAAAAAAGAAGACTGAGCAAGATGGCACCTTTGGGCAGGAAGGGGACCGCGCATGCGCTCCTGCATTCCCAAAGGCTTTCTTTGAAAGCTGGGGAAATGCTACGCATGGGGGCTCCATCGACGCCGACATCACCCATATGTGAGGACTGACTTCCTGCTTGGTCCTGGAGAAGAGGAGGAATCCTCAGGAAGAAGTACTCTGGTATTGGCAGAGCTTTCAGAGTCTTCAGACTCATCCGAGGATTCAAAGTATCTCTGATCCGGGTGATCGTGCAAAGCACGGTACCGGTACCGAGCGAAGTCGGCATCGGAGTGGTCCAGTACCGAACTATCGATACCGGATGGATACGCATGACTCGGTCCCGGTAGACTATCTGCCGATGTAGTCGGTACCGGCACCGTGGTCGATGCCAGTACCGGTTGAATTATTTGAAGCGGTTTCAAGGATATCGAGGCCATGAGAAGAGCTGCCAGACTGCGTTTAATAGCCAAGAATCTCTGGTCTATCGATGCTGCCGATGCTTGGGTATCGATACCGGAAGAAGCAGCTGGTACCCCAGAGCATGGCACCAGTAGTTCTGCCGAGGTTGAAGCCTCGAGAACGTCCTGGAGCCCCGTTACTGCTTTGGAAGCCGAAGCCTCCCACCGGGGCAATTTTGCCGGTGAAAGTCCCTCAAGGGCAACGCCAGAGGCATCTTGCTGTCTAGAAGGAGATCTACCTTTTGAGGACTGGCTAGATTTATGTTTAGTTACCTGAGATCCATGGGAGGAAGACGAAGCCCTGGACGACGTCGATGCCACGGAGGCTGCATCGGAGGGAAAAAGGGTGCTAAGCTTAGCAGCTCAGTTCTGCCGGCCCCTTTTTGACATCATCCCACAGGCAACACACTCTGAAATAGAGTGGTCAGGACCTAAACATTTGAGGCACCACTCATGGGTGTCGGTGACGGAGATGGTGATGGTACCGCCACACTTAGAACACTTTTTAAAACCCGAAGCGTGCAAGTGACCCCGACTTTAGCTGCTGTCTATAATGACATCTTAGAGGGGAGAGGGTTTCCCCGTGACATGCGAACGGCCGCGATCACAGTGATCCACAAGGCTGGGAAAGACGTGGAGGATCCAGCCTCCTACAGGCCGATCTCTCTAATCAACTATGATATGAAAGTGTTGGCTGGTGTATTAGCGCAGCGGCTGCAGGGAATTCTGCCGCTGCTTATAAGTCCCTGTCAGACAGGCTTTGTCAAAGGGCGGGAGGCCTTTTCTAATATAAGTAAGGTACTCCTAGGGGCGGAATGGAGTGTGCTGCGAGGGGACCCTCTGTTGTTGGTGAGTTTGGATGCAGAGAAGGCCTTAGACAGAGTGTCTTGGGCCTACATGTTTGAGGTGCTCGGGAGCACTGTTCCCTCTAAACTGTGCTCGTGTGCGCGCGCACACACCTCGCCGAGCGAGCGCACATACTTTACAACAGAGCGCACAAAAATTATGGTTCTGATTCTGATAGAAAACAACACAGACGTCTTAAAATTTAAAAGTTGTGATTGTAATTACTAGAAATTTTCCGCTTCATTTAGTAATCATCTATTTTCATTTAATTTGATTAAAATCAATGTGGTGTACATACTGTATTCTGACATGTAGTCAAATTTTAAAGTATATAACTCCAAGCATCGTTATGTGGCGCACAAAAATTTAACCTTCCTTCAAAAGCTGCACAGCTGATATTTTATGCGCACACAGCGCATAAAATATCGAACGGTTTGGTGCTTTCTCAGGCATGCGGATTAATAGGGCCAAGTCGATGGGTTTAGATGTTGGTGGGAGGGCCCGGGGGTACTGGCAGGGAGATTTCCCGTTGGTCTGGGCGGAGGACTCCATTTGTTACCTTGGTATCCAGATTCCTTGTGAGCCCAGTCATCTTTATGCAGCCAACGTGCGGCCCTTATTGGGTAAAACGCTTCAACGGCTACAGAAATGGCGGGAGCTCCCACTCTCCTTGAAGGGACGTATAGCTCTCTTCAAAATGGTCGAACTACCCCGATGGATATATATGTTAAGACATGCCCCTCTTTGGCTCCTGAGGAGGGACCTGAAACTTTGGAGAGCCACTTATCCAAATTCTTTTGGAAGGGGAAGAGAGCACGCATCGCTTTTGCGACTCTGCTGAGACCTGACAGAGAGGGGGGTGCTGGCCTCCGTTCGATACAGGAGTACAATTTGCTTAGTTTGTTGCGGCCGCTTTGTGATTTGGTCGCAGGGACTGCCGAGATTATTCCCATCGAGCTGGTTGATGATATCTCGGCGCCGTACCACCGGCTCTACTGGTTGCACCGTTCGGGTAGGGCGCTACCCGAGTTTTGGAAGCGGTCCATGTATCTTGGAGCTGTCCGCCAGGCCTGGAAGCATCTATGCCGCCTTAGGGGTTGTGATTGGCAATGTTCGGATTTTGTCTTCCACTAGGTGGCAATGGGGAATTTCTTCCCGGGTGCCAGGGTGGGGTGGCTAAGCGCTGGGCGAAGTGCGGAGTGGAATATGTGGGTCACTTGCGGATGGAGCATATGGCGCAGATGGATTCTTATGTGTCCCTGGGAAGCCGCTATCAGTTGCCAGCGCAAGATTTCTACTTTTACTTGCAAGTACGGCACTTTGTACACAGTCTGGGCCGTGAGAAAGGGGCGGGCATATGGAAGGGGGAGCGAGGGATGGTGGCCCTCTTTCGTGCCTTGGAGGGTAAAATCACGGTTCAGAGACTGCGTGAGGAGCTATCGGTGGGGGATGATTTGACGGGGCTGACGAGATTAGCGCGCAGTTGGCAGGCGGATGGAATCTTGGAGGGAACGTTGGAGCGCTTATTTCAGGCTTTTCAAGGTATAGCCAGTGCTTCGGAATCGGTGCAGATGCAGGAAGTCCAGTATAAATTCTTGTGGCGAGCCTATGTGCATGATGTTTGGGCGATGAGGGTGGGTATTACCGACTTGGAGAGCTGTTGCCGATGTGGGGTGGAGAAGGGCACTCTAGCGCATAGGTTTTGGCTGTGCATCGCCATCCAGCCATTTTGGGAGGGTGTCAGGGTGCGACTTGGTGGCTGGCTTGGCCAACCAGTAAGCCTTGGACCTGCCTGGTGTCTGTTCGGCTCTTACGAAGCTGTCGCTCCCCTGAGTATCCGACACAGGCAGCTCTGCGAGAGGGGCTTTCTGGTGGCCAAGCAAACAATTTTGCGGCATTGGGTAGCACCAACGCCGCCGAGTGTGCAGGAATGGGAGGGGAGGATGCGGGTTTTATTCAGCATGGAAAGGTGTACGGCACAGCAACTGGGCCAGCGGTGGCTGGATCAATTTCTGGAACTCTGGGCTCCGCTGAAAGACAATGATAGCCACTAATAGCCCCTGATGACAAATATGGCCCCTGCCCGGGCGGCTAGTAGCGGGCTGCTGCTACTCAGAGGGGCTGCTGATGTGAGTGGTTGATTTCCCTTCTATGCGTGTTTGATGTGAATGCTGCCTTGCGTGGGTGGGAGGTGAGGGGGGTGGGGGAGGTTGAGGGGGAGGGGTGGTGGGGAAAGGGGGGGAGGGGGGAGAGGACAACAGGATGGGATAGGTAACTTCTGGGTTGAGTTTGCTCTTGCTTTGTTGTCCCTTATGCATCTGTGTACTCAGGTCTTTCTTGCTGTGATAGCTTGGATTCTTAATACTCTGTCCTATGCTACATTTATACCAATGTACCGTGTGGCGGCTACTGTGATGTTATGCTATCACACTTTGACCGTGGCTGTATATCGGTAGTAGTAGAGACTTCGTCCTACTTCTGCTAGACCACCACTGTCTGTTTGCTGTTATTTGCTTGTTTGATTGTCTGTTAACTCTACGCAGATGCATTGGATATTGTCATCCCTTGGATGTCTGGAAATGCTTAATAAAAATGATTTTCACTAAAACCCGAAGTGGGTTTTTCCATTCTGAAGTAAAAATTGGGCCTAGTGCCCAAAATGGCGTGTGGCAACTGAGGAGAAAATTACTGGAAAGACTCCAGAAGAAAGTTGTATGGTTTTTTTTTGTTTTTTTTAGAGAAAAGAAAGAAGAACCACCGGCGGTACCGGTGTAGCATCGAGGGAAGGCAGACGCGACCACAAAAAAGAAGAATAGAAGGGATTTTTTTCTGTGGTGACAGGATGTGCGACCTGTCGGCTCCGTGGAAAATGAAGAACTGGAGAGGGACAGTTGGGAAAGGCAGGAAGGCAGCACGCAGGCGCTGTAGGATGCTCCCAAAAGCTTTCCTATTGGACGCTGGGGAGCGTTCCCGCACAGGCTCCCTCGGTACCGACGATACCCATAGGTGAAGACTACATTCCTGCTTGTTCCTGGAGATTCAGTCCTCATTAATCATTAATGCCCTAACTCACACAAGGGGAGGAAACTGGACCTCATCTTAACTCCTGTCAACTGGCCACAACTACAATCCCTCCCTCAACCGCAAATAACCAATATATAGTGGTCAGACCACAACATAACATTCTTTCTACCCCAAACAACCATTCAAGGTACAACCACCACCCCACAACACAGCTCCCGTAAATTCCACTCATTTAACAAACAAGCATTTCTAGACAAAATCACACCGCTTAAAAAACTTCGACCTGCCAGACCTAGACTTCACAATCAACAGTTGGAACGACGCCATTTCATCCTATGCTCTTATACCTCACCTGAGCTAAAACCACTCAAGTCAACTATGATGGCTGGAACCGGAGGCACACCAAAGACTCAACCCACCAACTCGACTATAACTCTGCTCACATTGAATACTGCTCCCTAACCAAGGCACAGAAAAAGGACTATAACACTAAGGTCATCAGATCCTCCCTGAATCTCCCCAGAGAACTATTTGATATAACCAAGCACCTTCTAAAAGACCCCACCTCACACAATATGAATCCCCACTATGCCCAAATGAAATGGCCAAATTCTTTCAGGACAAACAAAAACGTACCACATACACAAACAATCTACACCCAACAGAGCAGGCCATAGTCACTCCCCAAATCACTTGTGACACGTTCAACGTTTCACCAAAACAGCTAGACACCATAATTTCAAACACCACCATGACCTCTCCAC
The DNA here is from genome assembly GCA_033557465.1 of Ichthyophis bannanicus. Classification (NCBI taxonomy): domain Eukaryota; kingdom Metazoa; phylum Chordata; class Amphibia; order Gymnophiona; family Ichthyophiidae; genus Ichthyophis; species Ichthyophis bannanicus. Next base: position 311,996,472 of record CM066039.1, read on the forward strand.
TTGATCCATGCCCAGTTTCATGGATTAAAATAGCCAGGCAGGAGCTTAACCCTCTTCTCCACAATATCATACAGTTGTCTCTCAAGTCGGGATACATGCCCAAGAACCTTAAATGCTCCTCTATCAGGCCTCTCCTAAAAAACTCCACATCAGGCCCGGTTATCGGCATCATACAGACCTATCTCCAGCATACCGTTTGGGACAAAAATCATAGAAAAGCTGTCCAAATACAACTACAGGACTACATAGACTCCCATGTACCCCTAGACATGCAGCATCATGGATTCAAATCATTCCATGGGGTCAAGACCATAATTACCACACTATTGGACAACCTAATCAGAACGAGAAATTCATACTCCTATTCTTGGACATCTCTGCTGTGTTTGGTTCAATAAACCACCATAAACTTCTCTCACAGCTCCAAGTGATCGGTCTCCAACACAAGACCCCGGAATGGTTCTGATCCTATTTAGAGGATTGCCGCCAACAAGTAAAAATAGGGACACACACCTCCTTTCCATTCCAGCTAAACCAAGGCCTACCACAAGGTTCAGCCCTATCCTCGCTCTCATGTAACATTTATACAGCCACTATGCAACTTAATCCAAAAATACTAAATCCAATACCACTTTTAAGTCAACGATAATTTTATATATACACCACTCTCTATAAACAACCCAGACTACAAAACGATAGGACAATGCTTCCAAGCAATATCACAATGGCTCACTCAACAGGACCTATGTATCTACTACAACAAAACAGAAGCCCTTCACATCACAAGATATCAATCATTCTCTCCACCAGCAACACTAACCACAGCGGGAGCAACTATCCAAGTCAAAAACCAAGTAAATACCTAGGAATCACACTTGATCAGGGACTAGATTTCCACGTCCACATAAAAAATTTTGTCAAAGCAGTCTACCATAAAATGAGGACCCTGCGCAATTTCCAACCACTTCTAGACCATATGGATTTCAGAGATGTTTGCCAAGACCTCATCACCCCAGTCACCGACTACTGTAAAATAATATATCAAGGACTTCCCAACACAGCCCTATACCCCTTGCAGATGGCAATGAACACAGCCGCCAGAATTCTAACAGGAATTCCTGGGAGAAATCACATCACACCCATCCTACAACACCTGCACTTTTTAGAGTAAAATATAAAGTATTGCTAACCACCTTCAAGATATTCCACAATGTGTCTGCAATCAGTAATCAATCCCTTATTCAAAGACACCACACCTCCAGGATGAGGACAGTTTCGCAAAACTAGCTAAGAGTGTCCAGATTCATAACTAAATGCAAGCAATCCACATTCTCACATGCTTTCTCATTAGTTGCATCTTACCTATAAAACTCTGTCCCTGAAACTGCAACTCTCTGACTCCATCATGGAATTCAGATGAAACCTCAAAACACACCTGTTCAAGGACCACTTAGGCACCGATATTTAACAGCAGCAATGTCACAAACTACAGCCCACATTCCCCAACCCTACAACGTATTATACAGCTGACCATATAAAGCCATTACATGTCCATAGCAGCCATAATCAATGTTACACTAGACCACCCTATTGCCATTGTAAATAGTTTTCTCCAATGTTACCAATGTTAATACTTTTCTGTTAATTATATTATATGTAAATGATCCGCATTATGTTCCCTGTACACCGCTTTGACTAGCAGATAAAGTGGTATAGGAAATTTGCTAAATAAATATAATAGAATTGTCAATCTACGCATGTTATCTTCCGAAGCATAGGCACTCTGTATGCAAAGCAAGTTTGCAAGTGAAAGTGTACACATACTATCTTTGAAAATTGATACAAAGGCTGCAGGTAAGAAGTACCAGCAAACTTTGTCCCAAGGGGGAGAGTTTAAGAATTAGCCCCTTAACTGTCCCAGCAGTACTTGCTACTTTATAAAGATCTCTGTCATCACTACGAGTGAGAGGAATACATGGGTGGGGATAAATAAGAAACAGGAACATGAACATGAGAATTAAGGAGAAATTAGGTCTTACCTGCTAATTGTCTTTCCTTGAGCTCTCTCCGGGCCAGTCCAGGGTACGTTAGGGTTGTCAATCCCCTTCAGCAGCTGAGGACTGAAAAACTCCAAGTTTTGCTGACAGGCTAAGCCACTCCCCCTGATGACAGCTCCTCAGTCTACTTCTGACAAAGCAGCTCAACCATTCCAGCCGAAAACCAACAGAAAAGAAAACAAAGAAGAAAAGAATACTGAATATCTGCTATATTTCCCAGTGACGGACGTGTCATGTAAAACGAGACAGCCCTGCTCCAAACAGTCATGCACCCTGTGGTGCAGGATACCCATTGGGTCGAAATTTGTTTTTTTGGGTTTTTTTTATTATTATTTTTTTCTTATAATTTTAGTCCGAAGGAAGAGACGGGAGCCCCAAAAAGAAAAACTATGTCCTCTGAGAGAATTGCTATGGTGTAAATACTTCTTACCCCTCAGAGAAACCGAACTCCCGGAAAGAAAACCAAGGAAAAAATACTGAGGTGAAAACTGGGTGGGCCCTGGACTGGCCCGGAGAGAGCTCAAGGAAAGACAATTAGCAGGTAAGACCTAATTTCTCCTTCCTTATCGTCTCTCCGGGCCAGTCCAGGGTACGTTAGGGCAGTACCAAAGCAGTACCTAAAGCTGGGAGGGACCCGCAAGTCCTGCGACAATCGCCGAAGCCCCTACATTGGCATCCTGCCTCGCGAGCACGTCCAACCGATAGTGCTTTGCAAAAGTATGCAGGGAAGACCAAGTCGCAGCTCTACAGATATCTACTGGTGGAACCAAGGCGTATTCAGCCCAAGACGTAGCCTGAGCTCGAGTAGAGTGCGCCCTGAGCCCCACTGGCAGTGTCTGACCGCTAGATTCATAAGCCGCTGATATGGCCTGTTTCACCCATCTGGCAATGGAAGCCTTCGACGCCGCGTTACCCTTACGCGGCCCCGCAAATAAGACAAATAAGCGATCTGATTTACGAAAAGACTCAGTCGCCGCAAGATACTTTTTCAGCACACGCGCCAAATCCAATTTTCGTAGCGTGCGATTTACCCGTGAACCGGAATGATGGGAAAAAACCGGCAATGCCACAGACTGATTAACATGAAAAGTCGAGACTACTTTAGGCAGAAATGAAGGCACCGGCCGAAGTAACACTTTCTCCGGCAAAATTGAAGGTAAGGCTCCCTGCAAGAGAGAGCCTGCAAATCCAAAATCCTTCTAGCAGAACACAACGCCACCAAGAACGCTGTCTTCCAGGAAAGTTCCTGCAAACCACTCGAGGAACCTACTTCAAAGGGAGAGCGGGTCAAAGCCTCCAGAACCAAGTTCAAATCCCAAGGAGGCACTACCGAACGTACCGGAGGGCGAATAATCCTGGCCGCTCGAAAAAAAACGCAGCACATCCACATGTGTCGAGAGCCTATACCGCTGTACAGCACCCCGAAAACAAGATAAGGCTGCCAAGTGTATCTTGAGAGTGTTAAGGGCCAATCCCTTCTCCAAACCGTGTTGAAGAAACAACAAGAGTTGCGGTAAAGTAGCCTCCCTAGGGCTAATGCTACGCTGGCCGCACCAAGTTTCAAAAACTCCCCAAACTCGCGCGTATGTCAATGAAGTTGATGTTTTCTTAGACTGTAACAACGTGGAAACCACCGATTCTGAGTAACCCTTAAACTTCAATCGGTCCCTCTCAAGAGCCAAGCCGTAAGCAAGAAGCGATCCACCTGCCGCATTAACACGGGCCCCTGGCTCAAGAGGTTGAGACAATCGGGCAGACGCCAGGGAGCATCTATCAACAGCCGAATGAGATCTGCATACCAAGGACGGCGAGGCCAATCCGGAGCATATGAGAATCACCGGCCCACCGTGACTCGAGATACGCTGGATAACTCGACCGAGCATCGGCCACGGAGGAAACACATAGAGAAGGGCGTCCGACAGCCAAGGTTGTACCAAGGCATCCAAGCCCTCCGACATGCGCTCCCTGCGTCTGCTGAAAAACCGCGACGCTTTTGCATTGCCGCAAGTCGCCATCAGATCCATCACCGGCTGCCCCCAGCGCAGCGTGATGTCGTGAAACACTGCCGCGTTCAGTTCCCACTCCCCGGGATCGAGAATGTTGCGGCTGAGGAAATCAGCTTGCACATTGTCCTTGCCCGCTACGTGCGCCGCCGACAAGGCAACGAGATGAGTCTCCGCCCATAGCATCAACTCCTGCATCTCCTCCAATAAAAGCACACTGCCTGTGCCGCCTTGACGATTGATATACGAGACCGTCGTCACATTGTCGGAGAACACTCGAACCGCCGTTCCCTCGAGCAAGCTTTGGAAATGCAGCAGTGCAAGGCGCACCGCTCGGAGCTCCAAACGATTGATCGACCACAAGCTCTCTTCCGGAGACCAGACTCCCTGTGCTACTTGAGACTGACAGTGCGCTCCCCAGCCGGATAGACTTGCGTCCGTTGTCAACAGCACCCAGTGTGGCTCCCGCAAGGGAACCCCCGCTCGAAGATGCCGGATCTCCAGCCACCAAAGACGACTGTGGCGCACCCCCTCCGGACAGACAAACCGCTGCGAAAGAGGATGAAGTTGCGGAGACCACCTGGAGAGCAACGCTTGCTGAAGCGGCCTCATATGCGCTCTTGCCCATGGCACCAGGTCCAGAGTCGCCACCATGGAACCCAACAGCTGCAAGTAGGTCCATGCTGACAGCGTTCGGAGCCGTAGAAACGCGTGAATCTGTCCTACCAATTTTACTATCCTGCTTTCGGGCAGGAAGACCGATCCCCGTTCCGTGTCGAAAAAGGCTCCTAGGTAAGTCAACTGTTGCACCGGAGACAACTGGCTCTTTGCTTGGTTGATAACCCAACCGAGCTGCTCCAAGAGCTGGACTACCCGAGCAGTCGCCACGACCGAGTCTGGCAAAGAATCCGCTCGGATCAACCAGTCGTCCAGGTACGGATGCACTCTGATCCCCTCTTTCCTCAGAGCCGCTGCCACCACCACCATGACCTTCGTGAAGGTGCGCGGCGCCGTTGCCAGACCGAAAGGTAAGGCTCGGAATTGAAAATGACCCATGGGAACCGCAAAGCGCAAAAACCGCCGATGCGACTCGCGAATCGGAATGTGGAGATAAGCTTCCGTGAGATCTATTGCCGAGAGAAACTCCCCGGGACGCACCGCCCGAATGACGGAGCGCAGCATCTCCATCCGAAAATGGGGCACCCGCAACGCTCGATTCACGTGCTTGAGGTCGAGAATTGGCTGAAAGGAGCCCTCTTTCTTGGGGACCACGAAATAAATCGAGTATCGACCGAAGCCGCACTGGGCGGGAGGAACGGGAACTACGGCCTGTAGGAACAACAAGCGCTCCAACGTCTCGGTAATGGCCTGTGCCTTGGGTCCCCGATCACAAGGGGACATTATGAAGGCTTCTGGTAATGGGCAAGCTAACTCCAGCGCGTAGCCTTCTCGAATAATGTCCAGTACCCACTTGTCTGACGTTATGGCGGTCCAGGCGGAAAGAAAACCCCGTAAGCAACCGCCCACAGGGACCTCCGGCTGGACCAGCCGACCTTCATTGAGGCTTCTTAGCGGAGGACTGCTGGGCCGAGAAATAGCCTCTACCAAAACCTCTGGCTCCGCGAAAGGACGGACCATGAGAAGTGAAACGGCCCCGAGAATAGGGAGCAAACCGAGCACCCCGGAATCTCCGAGAATCCCTACCGGATCCCCGCTGCGGCATTCCCACTTTAGAGACCTTCGGCCGATCTTCCGGTAACCGACCCCCTTTGGAGTCACCGAGATCCTTGACAATCTTCTCCAAGGCCTCTCCAAAGAGAAGCTTACCCTTATAGGGGAGCTTGCTTAGGCGAGATTTAGACGAGGCGTCAGCCGCCCAGTTCCGTAACCAAAGGAAACGCCTGGCCGCTATCAGCGATGCCATGGACTTAACGGCAATTCTAACCAAATCAAAGAAGGCATCCGCCAAGTAAGCCGCCGCAGACTCCAACTTAGCTCCTTCCGCAGAAGGACTCACCCCCGAATCCGTCGGAACCTCGCCCTGCAGCCAACAGATGGAAGCCCTGGAGACATACGCTCCACAGATAGAAGCCTGCAGCGAGAGAGCAGTGGCTTCGAAGGCTTGCTTCAAGAGCACCTCGAGCTTACGATCCTGTAGATCTTTAAGGGCCGCTCCGACTTCTACAGGAATCGTGGTCTTTTTCGTCACCGCAGACACTAAAGCATCAACTTTGGGCATTTTCAACAACTCTCTGTCCTCCTGCGGAACCGGGTACAGGCGACCTAAGGCTCAACTACCCCGTAGCGTAGCCTCAGGACACTCCCACTCAGAGTCAATCATCTGCTTAATGACGCGATGTACTGGAAAACAGCGTTGCTCGGTCTTAAAGCCCTGCAATAACAGATCTTCCAAGGGCTCCTGAGAAACTGTGGGCATAGCAATATTTAGAGCCGCCAAAGACTGCGCAATAAGCGCTCCCAGCTCTTCCTTGCGAAAAACCCGAAAAAGGTTAGGATCTTCGCCAGGTGCTAACTCACCCTCTTCCAGCTCCATTAGCCAAGGGTCTAAGCAGGCTTCTGAGAGAACTTCTCCGTCCTCTAAGTCTGGAGGCTGCCCGCTCTGCTCTCCTTTAAGAAATAAATCAGACTCTGGCTCCAACAGGGACTGGGAGGAACCTTCCCCCGGGTCCATAACAGCCCCTGCCGTAAGCGGAGCCTCTAACCCCTCAGAACCGGCCGCAGCAGCGCTGGCCTGTGATGTCTTTAAAAGAAAAGCCTTATGCATTTGCAAAATGAATTCTGGAGAAAATAAAGTGGAAAAACCCTCCGGAGCCCCCTTCAGGGACTGCGGGGTCTTAATCGCAGCCGCCGATTCTCTATGCATTTTGGCTTTTATCTTTCCCTGTTTATGGTGGCCTGCGGGAGAAACAGGCTGCTCTGCCAAAATGGCCGCCGTTCCCGCCTTTTCTGAGGAGAGAAGAGCCTTGTCGGATTCCCCAGAAGCTTTAACTTCCATCTCCCGACCAAACTGGGGCCCAAGCCAGGGACAGCAAAATGAAAAACGGCCCTGAATCGCCAAAAAAAACCCAACGTGCTCTCTGCCGCTGAAGCACTAAGCACAGCCTGCCGGCAAACACACTCCCCAACGCTGCGGCCGAGCCGCGGGAAGAAAGAAATCACCCACCTGACAGGAGCGCTAAATCGCGTGTGCCGGGCCGCCCGCTGCTAGTGGGGGCCGAAAAGCACGAGTAACCCAAAGAGAGGAAGGGACAACTGGGGCTCTCAGAAGTAATCCTCCGGTAAGGCAGACAGCAAGTCCCTAAGAAAACAGGCTCTGCTTTCTAGTGCCGCTCCGAACGGGGCAGCCCGGGACGTCCACCTTTTTTTTTTTTTTTTTTTTTTTTTTAATATAAAGAGTTTAATCAGAGCACTGGAAAATACAGCAGAGAAACAGCCCTGCTAGAGCCAATCTACTGCAAATAGCAACGAAAATAACAAAAAAACCTAATGTCTTCAACCAGGGAGGCAGTCAGCTAAGCGTCCAATTCAGCTGCTGAGGACTGAAAGACTGAGGAGCTGTCACCAGGGGGAGTGGCTTAGCCTGTCAGCAAAACTTGGAGTTTTTCATTCCTCAGCTGCTGAAGGGGATTGACAACCCTAACGTACCCTGGACTGGCCCGGAGAGACGATAAGGAAATACATATATACAGCAGGAGAACAGGGGATCCTGGATCTCACACATACACAATGGGAGCATAGGGGACACTTGGACACATGCTTTCCAAAATCGCATACACATATAGGACAATGACCAGGGATACCTGAATGTATGCTCTCCAGGATAACACACACACAATGCATACCTGGCAGGCATATATAATGGCCTCTAGCTGTAGTGCTGAAAGGAACCCATTGTCAGCTGTGGAGCCTGGGAGGGACAATGTGTACGTGATATCAGGAGGGGGGACGCTGGAGAGGGTACTTGTTTCCACTACACGATCTGGATGGTGCTTTCCAATTTTTGCTGAAATGACAAAAAATATCATTCCTGTATCCCATGCATACCTTCTTTCCTGAATACAAGATATAGCAGAGCAGTGAAATTTGTTTTGCTGTGGTGAGGAGTGACAGAACTCACATTTTGAAGGAACATAATCTGCATAAGTTTCTGCATGACCAAGCTCCTCTGCCTCCCCATCTTCTTCTTCCTCTTCTTCTTCTACATGATTCTGAGTCTGAAAAGCAAATAAAAAATGGACATATTAGAAATGCAGAGCCCCAGGTAAGAGAAGCTCCTGCAAAAGGAGCCACCTTGAAGAACAATCACCAACTGCAGATTGCAGAGCTCCAGGTGCTACTAAAATTCACTTCTGAACCATTTTGTCTTTTAGTGCTCCATCTCTTAGCCTATTCTATCTTTACAATTACATATTCATCAAAACAGTTAACTCGAATTGGTTTACATCAAAAAAATAATGCATCAATATAGCACAATATCAGGCCTCACCTGATAGCTTACAAGAGGTGGTGTGTTTATGATAAGAGCCAAGTCATCCAAACTTTCTAATCCTGCGAAAGGCCTGGTGGGAGAGAAGAGCTGAAACAGAAAATATAGGCAGAATATGAAAGAAAATAAACCAGTGGAGGAATTCTCACCCACCCCAGCCCAAAAAGAGCAAGTGAATCCTCATCCTGAATATAAAGCTGCTTTTATTCTAGATATCGATAGGCACATCTAATGCTTGATGGAAGACACTGCCAGAGTAAGAGGAGAACTTGGATGGTAAAGATCATGGGCTAAAAGAAAATAAGCAGTCCTTGCAGGAAAACCCATCTGATGTCTACAAATTTTTAGATGCAGCCAGGATACTGCTGAGATCTGTGCTTTCTAGGTTTGCAACTCAGCACTCAGTTTCTGGGATGGCTAAGTAAGCAAATCTTGGGCTCAGATAATCACTCAGAATACCTTATACCATCTAGAGTTTGTTTGTTTTTTTAATTTCCTCCTGGTTCCACTGTCACATAGTACTGTTGTTCACCACAAATGCAAGAGATGGGGTACAGAGAAGGAGTAGGCCTTGTTGCATTGTATCACTGTGAATAGCTGTAAATTGCTTCAAGTCTTGTCATAAGGCTAGGTTACCTACCTGTAACAAGCATTCTCCATGGACAGCACACACAGGTGATGTCACCACCTGATGGCTCCTGTCTGGACTTTTCTGGGCACGTGTAACAGCCCCCACTTAGAGGCACTTGCCAACCATGCCCATGCTATGCCATGCCAGTCAGTTCCAGAGCTAGGAATTTAAGTAGCCCCTGTCCAGAAGTCAGTCCTTAGATTGGAGGAAGGCATGTGTGGTCCTTCTACATAAAAACGGAAGTAAGGATGAGGTTCAGAACTACAGGTCAGTTAGTTTGACTTTGTGGTGAGTAAATTACTGGAAGCGCTGCTAAAACAGAGGATAGGGAGTTCTCTTGAGTCCAATGGATTACAGAATCCAAGGCATCATGGATTTACCAGAGGCAGGTCTGGTCAGACAAATCTGATTGATTTCTTTGACTGGGTGATCAGAGAGTTGGACCAAGGGCGAGCCCTAGATGCGATGTACTTAGATTTCAGTAAAGCCTCTGACATCGTTCCACACAGGTGACTTATAAATAAAATGAACACCCTAGGGGTGGGCCCTAAAGTGAATGACTGGGTTAGAAACTGGTTGAGTGGGAGGCGACAGAGGCAACAAAGTATACAGGCAAATAGAGCTCACTCTGAGAAAAACAATGTTACTACCAGTGGTTTGCCTCAGGGATCTGTCCTTGGTCAGAGAGGGAGGAGTGGCCTAGTGGTTGGGGCAAGTTACCTCAGACCGGAGGGCCAGGGGTTCAAATCCTGCTAGAGGACAGCAACCTTGGGCTGGAAGGACTGGGGTTTCTAGTCCCACAGGTGCTCCTTGTGGCTTTGGGCAAGCCACTTAACCCTCCATTACCTCAGGTACAAAAACAGATTGTGAACTTTGTGAAAAATATATATACAGCACCCGAATGTACACCGTTTTGACTGGTAGAAAAGTGGTAATATAAGCCTAGAAAAACATCTTTGATAGCGATATTGCAGAAGGGCTGTCAGGTAAAGTTTGCCTCTTTGTGGTAATACCAAAATCTGCAATAGAGTAGACGCCCCAGGAAGAGTAGATAACATGAGGGGGATTCTAGTTAAGCTTGAAGAATGGTCTAGAATTTGGCAGTTGAGATTTAATGGTAAAAAATGCAAGGTCATGCATTTGGGCTACAAAATCCAAGGGAGTGGTACAGCGTAGGGGGCAAAGTACTTCTGTCCACGAAAGAAGAGCGGGACCCGGGTGTGATTGTTTCTGATGATCTTAAAGAAGCTAAACAGAAAAGGCGAGGGCAAAAGCCAGAAGGATGCTTCAGTGCATAGGGAGAGAAATGGCCAGCAGAAAAAAGGAGATGACAGTGCCTCTGTATAAGTCTGGTGTGACCTCATTTGGAGTATTGTGTGCAATACTAGAGACCGCACCTTCAAAAGGATATAAACAAGATAAAGTCGGTGCAGAGGAAGGCTACTAAAATAGTTAGTGGTCTTCGTCATAAAGCATATAGGGACAGACTTAAAGAACTTAATATGTATATATCAGAGGAAAGGCAGGATATAAGAGATATGTTAGAGACGTTCAAATATCTCTGTGGCATAAATGCACAAGAGGAGACCCTCTTTCGATTGAAAGCAAGCTCTGCAACAAGGGGATATAGGATGAGGGTGAAAGGGGATAGACTCAGGAATAATATGCAGAAATATTTCTTTACAGAATGAGTGGTAGATAAGTGGAATGGTCTCCCAGTGAAGGTAGTAGAGACGAGGACACTATCTGAATTCAAGAAAGCATGGACAAACACAGAAGATTTCTCAAGGAAAAAAGGGGACTATAGTAGTTGATATGTAAGGGCAGACTAGATAGGTCATATGGTCTTTTTGTATTTATTTATTTAGCTAAGTTTATAAACCGCAAATCTGATAGAACAAAATGCCAACAGGTGGCTTTACATAAAACTTACACGTTTTATATAAAGCCACTGTTATATAAAATGTCTATGTCTAAGGAACCGAAAAGAAGATGGGAGGGTGGTACCGGTGACATCAGCGCACAGAATGGTGGCATGAGTCGCAAGCTCCCAAGCTCTCACAGCAAAAATTAGTAAAAATACCTGCATAAACAGGAGTATTTCAATAAAAAAAATTTTTTAAATGCCTGGACTACTACGGAAAGCTGAAGGCTGTATGGCAAATAAAAAGTAACTAGATTTAAAAGAGTTTGCCTACAAGTGGGCATTCACCCAGAGGAAAGAGGTTAAGATGACGCCGATGGCTGTAACATGCAAACAAGGTCAGGGAGCGGCTCAGAGGATGACATGAGTGAATCAATGGGCACGAAAGAACCATGCAGTTGATTCTAGGAAATAAAAAGCGGAATGCAGAACCTGCAAACAGACTTTGGCACATTGGCAGCAGACCTAAGGGCGGAACTACACGATTTGGGTAGTCGAGTTGAAACGGTCAAGGAACAAGGAAATGAGCAGGCAGAACAACTAAAGGCCCTACACGCCAAGATAAAGGAGATGGAGCATGTCATCTTTTGATGACCCCAGTGTACTAATGCAGCTGGGACCACCCAACAGCTCCATTAGCTTTGTCTTTCTTTAATTTCTTTAAGTTCTTTGAAGGCGTTTTTATTTGGTGAGCTAAAGTTTGTTGCTCCTGAACATAAAACATGTGGAAAATCAGAGTAGGAGATGCAACAAAAGAGGACGGGGGTTGCCAGAGGGGCCGGAATTCCAGGATTATGCAGAAGTAGAGGAGGGTCTCGTTTGGCACCTATGGCCAGAGGGGAATGGGCCTTTGGCGATCCTGGAGAGTGCACATCGGGCCTTAGGCACCCTGCAAGTCAATCAACCCAGAGATATAGTGGTATGCTTTCACCGCTTCACCACGAAGGAGGAAGTGATGGCTAAGGCCAGAAAGTCTGATGGCATACAATGGCAGGAACACTCTACTGCGCATTATGAAGATCTCTCATCAACGACACTGCAGCGAAGAAAAGAACTCAGAACTCAAACTGAGAGAAGCAAGGATCCAGTACAGATGGCATTTCCCATTTGCACTGGGTATTACAAAAGATGGGTGCACGCTTCGAGGGTGCACAAGAGCGGAGGTACTAGTGCATCTACAAAAGCTGTCAATGGAAGGAACAGCAGCCTTTCCCAAGGTTACTCTCCCTGTAGAGTGTCAGCAAGCAACTTGGCAAAGGGTAAAAGAATGTAGCCGGCTGCGGAGGCACACAGACCAGGCCGTGAGAGCCAGATCAGGAAGCACGAATGTTCACCCTAATGACTGATAAAAACTCTATAGTAATGGATGTTTGGAACAGAAGGGGGTTCTCCTATTGCAGAGTGCTACTAACGTGATACCACATATGGAAGAGTGAGTGAAAATGGGGTAAAGGAGAGAATGGGGGTAGGGGATAGGCAAAGATGATGATTTCGGGGGTAGCACGAATGAGTCTGTAAGTGAATGAATGATAGCAGAATGAAGGGAAGCATGAAAGGGAGCAAAGGCGGTATGCAAAAAGGGCAAGGGGGGGGTTAACACTATGGGCTGGGAGCCACTTGAGCCTAACGGCGGTGCTGTCAGAGGAGAACAGACAGCATGGAAAGAAGGCGATGAGAGGGTAGAAAGGAAGGGAGGGGTAAGGGGGAAAGGTGCCAAAGAGGTTAACCGTAGGAGGAGGCAGGGGAAAAGAGATCACAGCCAAGATGTCTGAACTAAAAACTGGGACCATAAATGCAAACTCTCTCAATTCGCCACGAAAATGACAATTTTTTTTTTTATTTTTTTTATTTTTTTTTTAAAGAGGCCAATGGGTTGCAGCTGGGAGTTATATGTGTGCAAGAAACACATTTGAAAATGTGCAAACAAAGATTAATATACAACAAACAGCATCAAAGATATTTCTGTGTCTCACGGAGGGGAAGAGAGAAGACGGGGGGCACGGCACTGCTGATACACAATAGTGTGGCCTTTGAAGAATTAGCGGTAAGCAAAGATGAAGAGGGCAGATATGTGGCGATTGAGCCGAATCCAGGGAAAACTGGTGACAATTAGTATATACGCTCCAAATCAGAATCAAGGAACCTTTTTTGACAGGATATTGTGGGAGCTCTTAGGGTTCCTGGAAGGGCATGTTATATTAGCAGGTGATTTTAACATGGTTTTACGCCCAGATATAGATTCTGGGTGGGGAGGAGGGGGAAGGGAGGGAGAGAGGGAGGGAGAATATGCTCAGAGGAAACGTTTATGAGTACAAATAGCAGCATGGCAGCTGCTAGATGCATGGAAAGAATTGCACCCTGGGAGTAGGGTTTATTCTCGCCACACTCAACCCCATAATACAAGCTCCCGCATTGATATGATACTGATCTCCGCCCCTTTTGTGGCAAAAATACAAGCAGCTGATGAGCCCACCACATGGACAGACCACAACACAGAATGGGTAGAATTGCTGGGATGGGGACAACAGTCCAGCTCTTGATTTTGGTTAATGAAAGATAGTCTCCTAAAAGACAGAAGGGTGACAGCTGAAATAAGGGAGATCATTGATGAATTTCTTTGAAAACAATGCCCATAAGGGAATGGCTGGGACACCTTTAAGGCGGTTATTAGGGTACATTTCATAAGGTGGGGGGGGGGAAGAAAAAGAGAGAGGGGGAAAAGGCCCTAGTACAAGCTATCAGGGTACTCAAAGAAGCTGAGAGACAAGTGGCTGCAGAAGGGGGACTAAGGGGGGGGGGGAAATAGTGGACGCTCAAACAAAAGTTCAAGATATACAAGCCAAAGCACTGGCTTTCCAACTGCAGCATGGCAGGCATAGATTCTACGAACATGGGGACAAGCCAGGTAGGTTGCTAGCATGGGCCCTTAAAACTCAACAGGCACAGATGTCATTGGCCAACCTGTGGGGAGAAGGAAATGGCTGGATCTATGGAGATGAGGCACTGAGAAGGGCTTTTAGGACCACCTACTATCAGCTCTATAGAGAGGAGGGAGGACAAAATATAGAAGCCAAAAAGGAGTATATGCAAAAGGCCCATCTCCTCAAATTAACAGCAGAGAAGCAGGGCAACCTAGACCGTCCTATTAGCGAGGAAGAAGTTTTGCGGGCTATTGGAACACTAGCAAATGGCAAAGCCCTGGGTATAGACAGGTTAACAGCTAGGATTTATAAGACCTTTAACGACCAATTAGTGCTCCGTCTAATGCAGATATACAATGGAGCGCTTACATCAGGGCAACTGATGGAATTGATGGGGCAAGCTGGGATAGGCATATTACTGAAACCAGGGAAATCACCCGAATAATGTGCCTCTTACAGGCCAATCTCGCTAATAAATCTAAAAGCAAAAATTCTGGTCTGAATCCTGGCGGCACGAATGAATGTCTATATGCCCGAATTAGTTAATAATGATCAAGCCGGGTTCACCCTAGGTCAATTAGCAACTGATAATGTAAACAGGGTAGTTAACCTGTGTTGGTAGGTTAAAGAAGAGAATGTGCCAGTAACAACAGTGGCTATCGATGCCGAAAAGGCGTTTGACAGAGTAGACTGAGAATTCCTATGGGGTAGGTGCTATATGCAAAACCCACAGTGGCAGTCCAAAGCATGGAGAGCGACATGCCTCTGTGGAGTATTCCCTAGATGGGACAAGCAGTGGTCACTTTCCATAACCCATTTCTGCGACAAGTATTGAAAGGGTGGAGGGGAACTAAAATCAGGTGGAAGCTACAGAGGTTATGCTCCCTGCTGTAACCAATATACCGTAACCCAAATTTCCCATCAGGGTTGCAAGACCCACTGTTTAAGTGGTGGAAAAGTGAAGAGTTGAACAGTGATCATTCAATTAACATATGGGGGAGTCTCTACTTCCAAACATTTCATTTGCTACTTCCATATTCAAATCTACAAGAGAAGTATGGACTCTCACACCATGATTTTTATGACTATAAATTCTCACTCTTGTCTATCAGGCCATATATTCGCACACTCCTCAATATCTAGCAGACCTCCTTATCTTTCACACCCCCACCCGAAGCTTCCATTCAGCACACATTACTCGCCTCCACCTTCCTTCCCCTTCCCACGCTCATCTACAATCCAGTCACTCTGCCTTCTTCTTCCTCGGTCCTTCCTTATGGAACTCCATCCCTACCATATTCCGACTAGAACAGTCCTACCCAAAACTCCAGACTCTTCTAAAAACCCACTTCTTATCCTCTGCCTTCGATCTCCCACCTCATTACTCCTGATCTCTCTCAGTTTTGTTGGTAGTGTTTGCGCTGGATGACTGAGCTCTTCTCCTCTTTTCTATTTAATTTTTGTAGTTCCTTTTCTATTTTCTAAGGCTTGTCCTTATTTTCTTTTGTTTATAAGAATTGTAAACCGCCTCGATGTAACAAGGGGAGGTATATCAAATGAATAAATAAACAAACATACCTACAAGTGAGACACTGGCTCTATGGGAAGGAATGGGCAACAAGTAAAAATTTGGGGTTGACGGATTTTGAATGCATGTGCTGGATCCCACAACTATGCTGAAAGGCTGTATTAAAGATATATCAGCTAATAGGAAGGTGGGAGGTTACCTCTGCAGGAACAATGAGAACCGGATATGGGCAGACCCCTAGATGCAGCAGCATGGGATGAGATCTTTAAGGAAATGGCAAAAGGCTTTGTAGCTGCAAGGCATGTAGAGCACATCTACAAAATGATATATCGTTGGTATCTCACCCCAATATGCCTGGCTTATCAAAAGAAGGGACAACTAGGGAATGCTGGAGAGGATGTCAAGAGATGGGAGATTACGTACGTATGTGGTGGGGATGCCGAAAAATACAGCCCTTCTGGTACGCAATACACCAGGAAGTTCAGAAAACAGTGGGGGAAAAAAAGTAGCCTGGGATAAGGAGAATATATTGCTGACCCTGCAAGGAGAGGGGTGGGAGAGGAGTGAAGGAAAATTGGTGGTCTTTTGCATGCTGGTGGCTAGGTGCGAGATAGTGTGGATGTGGAAAAAGGGAGAAGTACCTACAGAAGAGGCCTGGTATAAACGTGTGCATGAGATCTATTAATATAAGCGATTAACTGCCATCGGTAGGGGCAAGTTGGAGGTTTTTGAAGAGATCTGGGCACCTTTTCTTAATAGATATTGCTTGAACACACAGAGGGAAGGGGGGTTAGGAGAGGGAAGTGGCCCTCCATGCACACAAAAAAAAGTAAAAGACTGGAAGTGCATAACAAAAATGAATAACTCTGATGGGGCAAAAAGTGTGTGTGTGTATTATATATATATATATATATATATATATATATATATATATATATATTTGATGTTAAATTGTTATAATTTATGGATGCTGGGAGAATGTTAACCTAGCAGCTAATTGGAAGAGCGAGGGGGTTGGGGTTAAAATAAGTGTTAATGAATAACTTATAGTTTGTATTCAAATGTTATATTATTTTGAAAAAATGTCAAATTAAAAAAATTAAGCTGGGAGGACTGTGTAACTGGCTTATCTTGCTGTCCACAAAGAACACCCATTACAGATAAACAACCTAATTATCTCAGTGGACAATCTGGATAAGAGCCACACATAGGTGACTCCCAAGCTTAGGATGCAAAGGCAAAGTACTAGGGTCGAGCAACAGAAGCCCTTGCAACCTATTAGTGCCGTGGTAGGTTGCAGAGACAGTAAAAATTGATGGACCATAAAGTTTCAAACAATGCGCAGTCTTCACTAAATGAAGCGCCTGCAAAGTACATTCCATGGCATTGTAAAACAGTAAAGAGCAACTGAGTGAAAAACAACACCAGCAGAACTCAGCAATGAGTAGTGCACTGCAGATGGATGTCTAGTGAATCAGGTTCCGTAGAACAGCTCTTCTGAAATCAGTATCTAAGCTGGATTACTGATCCAAACAATAGTGTGCGACAAACATATGAATAGAAGCCCAGCTGACCATTCTGCAAACGTCCAAGACAGTGGAAGAGCGGAGGTTACAACGGATGCTTCCATAGCATGCAGCTGACATGCAGGGATTCTGCCAGGGGCCAGCATGTTGGTTTGCTGATAACAGAACTCTATGCAGGCAGAAATCCAAGATGACAGTGTTTGCTTGGGCGCCTGGACAGTTCAATTCAAAGGAGAGGAATGATTGCAATGCCTGTTGACAGGGCTTAGCAAATAGTTAAAAAGGGTAAGCACCCTTGCAATCTAGAGTGTGTAGTTATGTGAAGAGGCACCCGGTGGTAGGAAGAAGGAAGGTAGAACCAATCTAAGTAATATGGAACTCAAACTGTTTGGGCAGAAACCGGGGGCGAGTCCTTAAGATGACCTTGTCAGAAAACAATTGTGTGTTCAGGTATAATGCACCAAGGCCTGAATTTCACAGATGCGCCTTATTGACATTGATAGCCATGAGGAACAGCATCTTCCAGGACAGAAACTTACAAGAAGAGGATGACAGATTCAAAAGGGGACTATATGAGCTCTGAAAGGGCAAGATTGAGGTTCCAAGGCATAGTAGGATGCTTAAAGGGCAGATTATGATTGTTGAGGCTTCTTGTCAGTCTTGCAACTACATGCAGCATGGCAACAACACCCTCAATGGGTTCAAGGTAGGCCAAGATGGCACTAAGGTGCACACTGACAGAAATGATTCTTAGCTTTAAGTGAGATAGGTGAAGCAAATAGTGTAGAATATCAGCAGTAGGGCAGGTGTACGGGTTCAAGCTCTTACCCCTTCACCAGATAGAGAACCTTTTCCCTTTGAGCCCGTAGGACTTTCTAATATTTATTATTTATTTATTTAGCTGTATTTATATTCCGCTTTTCACCGGATCAAAGCGGTCAATTGGGGGATACATTTAACACGAGGGGATATGACACATACGTTAATACTTACAGGGAACATGGGCAATGGAGGGTTAAGTGGCTTGCCCAAGACCACAAGGAGTGCCTATAGGACTAGAAATCCCAGTCCCTCCGGCCTGAGATTGCTGTCTCCAGGTGGGACTTGAACCCCTGGCCCTCCGGCCTGAAGTACCTTGTCCTAACCACTAGACCACTCCTCCCTCTAATAGATGGGTGGCATGAGGCCAACATGATGCGCTGAATGTCCGGGGGGGGGGGGGAGAGCCCCCCACTATTCACCTTGCACCATCCAAGCTGAAAGTGCTAGCTAAGAGGGACTGGGATGAAGGAGGTTGCCATCCATCTAAGCAATGATGTTGGGGTGCAGAGGTAGACAGACTGGTTGGCCCAGAGACAGTTGTAGCAGGAATGGAAACCAACTACACCTGGGCAGAACAGTGAGGACCAAATGTGCCCTATCTTGATGTAGCTTGCCCGACATAGCTTGTAGATAATTTTGGGGATCAGAGAAAGGGGCAAAATGGCATATCGGGATCGTTAGATCCATAAGATGGGTGAAGG
This sequence comes from Ichthyophis bannanicus, assembly GCA_033557465.1. Lineage (NCBI taxonomy): Eukaryota > Metazoa > Chordata > Amphibia > Gymnophiona > Ichthyophiidae > Ichthyophis > Ichthyophis bannanicus. The sequence goes on from CM066039.1 coordinate 312,015,092, forward strand.
CATCCTGAGCGAAACTGTGAATGAATGGTTTCCTGGAACAAAAGAGAATACTTGACATCGGTTTCTGTCGTGAAGAGGTTGATAGCTGGAATAATCCGGTGATGAAAGAGGTTGGCTGTTATGGCATCATGAAAGACCTATTCGTGAGCATCAAGGTGTCTGAGATGTTCCACTAGAATGTTCTGAGACCTGATAAGGTAAGAAGCTATCAGGATGATGTCTAATGCGATAGCGAAGTTCCATATCATGAGGGCTTCCTTATAGAGATGCCAGCCACTGAGGAAATACTTGAAGGGCATAGAGGATTACTCTGAGCTCCAGATGATTGATATGCAACTCCTACTCCAAAGACGACTACTTGCCCTGGGTCTGGAGGTGAAGGCACTCCAGCCCAAGGTGGCGGTATCTGTGGTTAAAATCATCTTGAAGAGAAGCTGCTAGAAGGGCCTTCCTGCTGACAAATGGAAGCAATGTAACTATCATCTGAGTGCCTTATGAAATTTTGAGTGCAATGAGAAAGAAGCGGTAGATCTTAGCTCCGAGCTGGATATGTGTGGAGAAGAAGAGAGAGGAATCAAAGATCACCCCCAGATTGTGGGCCGAGGGGACAGGAAGGATCGTGGATCCATTCACGGAGACTAAGAAGGGGGGAAGAGGAGGGGAGGAGTTGGGGGGAAAGACAAGGAGTTCAGTCTTGGCCATGTTCAACTTCAAACAGCGATGAGACATCCAGGCAGTGATGTCAGAAAGGCAGGCAGAGATCCATGTCTGGATTGCTGGAGAGATATTAGGTGTAGAGAGGTAGATTTGGGAGTCATCGGCATAGAGATGGTACTGAAAGCCATGGGAGGAGATGAGCGTGCCAAGGGACTGGGTATAGAGAGAGAAAAGGAGGGGGCCCAAGACGGATCCTTGGGGTACACCAACATGGAGCGGGGTGGGAGAGGAGGAGGAGCCACCAGAGCATTTTTTGAAGGAGCGATGGAAGAGGTAGGAGGAGAACCAGGATAGTACGGAGCCCTTGAAACCAAGCGAGGAAAGGGTGGTGAGGAGAAGATTGTGGTTGACAGTGTCAAAGGCAGCGGAGAGATCGAGAAGGATGAGGACTGAGTAGAGGCCCTTAGATTTTGCCAGGAACAAGTTATTGGAGACTTTTGTAAGAGCCGTTTCAGTGGAGTGTAGGGGACGGAAGCTATATTGTAGTGGGTCCAGGAGGGCCTGGGAGGTGAGGAAGTCGAGGCAGTGGCGGTGGACTGCTCGTTCTAGTAGTTTAGATATGAAGGGAAGGAGGGAGATGGGTCGATAGTTAGAAGGACAGGTGGGATAGAGTGAGGGTTTCTTGAGGAGAGGTATGACAACAGTATGTTTGAAGTCAACGGGGACAGTTGCAGTGGAGAGTGAAAGATTGAGAATGCGAGAGATGGAGGGGACAACGGTGGGGGAGACGGGGTGTAGGAGATGGGTGGGGATGGGTGGGTTTAGGGTCAGAGGAACAGGTGGTGGGTTTGGAGGAGGAAAGAAGGAGTGCGGTTTCCTCCATACAGTGCGTATTTTCCTTTAACCAGAAGGCTTACAATCTGTATATGAGACAATGGAGGGTTAAGTGACATGCCCAAGATCACAAGTAGCAGCAGTGAGATTTCAACCTGACTTCCCTGGTTCTTAGCCTGGTTCTAACTATTTATGCTACCCCTCCACTCTGGTGGGGGTAGATGGTGCCCAACAAATTCCTCTTGAACTTCTCCAGCTGGATGGACTGGTTCAGTTCTCAGAGGTCAAGTATGGGCTGTAGACCTCCTCAGTTATGAGAAAGTAGTTTGAGAGAAGCCCTTGTTGATTTCTGAAGGAGAAATCTCCTCTATGGCACTGGCCAGAAAGAGGACTAGAACCTCCTGTTGCAGAATATGCTGACTCTATGTTGAATATCTACAAAATTGGGATAAATGAGAGCAAGGTGGGTCATGAACTAGGGGTGGGGGGTGAAGGGGGGATGGGGGATGCTGAAAGTGAATGCATAAACTAGAGGACTCAGGAGTAGATTGTGATGTCTGCCCAGTATTGGCAGAAACAGCAGATACGACCCCTCTGGGGCTTGAAGGCTGTCAAAAGGACATTTTATTTATTTATTTTATTTGGTTTCATTTGTATACCGCTACTTCCAGCGATCAGAAGCGGTTTACTCTACACATCAAACATTGGTTATATATGGTAAGAATCAACAATTTACATTTTCATTGAGGTGTACTTGACTGTACATTTATACATATTTGCATTTTATATTGTTTTGCTTGCTGTTTTACAGATTTGAATATTGAAATTTTGTTTTCATTTATACAGTGTAAGGCATCTATATAGTATTTAAACAGTATGGGCCATGTACAGTTTTGTTTCAGTGGTTGCAATATATACATTTTGGTTACAACAAATCGGTTCTTAATACTTTTGTTCGTTTGAGTTGCGAGGTTATGTTCATTCTGGATTGTTTATGTTAAGTTGTAATGATCCTGGAAGAGGTGGGTCTTTAGTTTTCTCCTAAAGTCCTGTAGGTCGCTGCTCGATCTTAGTTCGTTTGGTAGCTGATTCCATAATGTGGGTGCTGAGTAGGTAAATGCTCTGTTGCTTGTGCAAACCTTTACAGTTCGGGTGTTAGTTGAGACGTGAAGGGTGTTTAAGTTGTGAGTCCTTCTGCTTCTGTTACGGGGTTGTGGGGTGATGAGGTTGGAGAGGTTGGAGAGGTAAGATGGTGCTATGTTATGTATCAGCTTGAATACAGTTACTAATAGTTTGTATTTTATGCGGGCTGTAATGGGAAGCCAGTGTTGTTTTGTGCATCGGAGTGGAGGAGTGGCCTAGTGGTTGGGGCAGGGTACTTCAGGCCGGAAGGTCGGGGGTTCAAATCCCACTAGAGGACAGCAACCTTGGACCGGAAGGACTGGGGTTTCTAGTCCCACAGGTGCTCCTTGTGGTCTTGGGCAAGCCACTTAACCCTCCATAGCCCATGTTCCCTGTAAAATAGTTATCTCCAAGTTATAATGCCCTGTTCAATGTAATTTCAGTTTGTTCAATGTAAACCGCACTGATGCAGAATAGCGCGGTATATAAGAGAATATAAATAAATAAAATACATGTTTCTGTTGTCTACAACCCCTGTGCTTTGTGCAGGAGTCGTTAGAGCATTGGTTTCCTGTGACTCATGGAGGAGTGGTTGTATGCACTTGTAGTAAAACCTCTGATGGGAGGAATGGTGCATTTCCTGACCACATGGAAGTCTATGCTCTCTGTAGGCAGGGTCTACAGTGTGTCATAATTATCTGTGATGGTGGTCAACATCTCTGACTTTCTCACCAAAAAGATCAATCCCTGTGCATGAGGCATCTGCTAAATAGTTGTGGACATCCTCTAAGGTCTGAAATCCATAAACAGGCTAGCCGCCAAGCACTGATGGCAATGGCTGCAGCGTCCTAGTCATCAAAAGTCATTGTAATGAGGAGTTCTCACACACTCATCAACATTCCTTGGTCTGACCCAGTAAGGCATATCTTATGTTCTTGGTAAAGGCTGTTAGTGTAGCTGGGTTTAAAAAAGGTCTGGACAAGTTCCTGGAGGAAAGGTCCATAAACCATTATTAAAAAGGGACCCAGGATATCAATGCTTGACCCAATACAAGCATTGTGGAACCTGTGTCTTTTGGGGAAACTGCTAAGTACGTATGACCTAGATTGGCCACTGTTGGAAACAGGATACTGGGCTTGATGGACCTTGGTCTGACCCAGTATGGCATATCTTTATTTATTTATTTATTTAGACAGTTTTGTATACCGCCTTATCCTTCAATCAAAGCGGTCACAACACAATTGGGGGATACATTTAACACACGGGGATATGAGACACATACACTAATACTCACAGGGAACATGGGCTATGGAGGGTTAAGTGGCTTGCCCAAGACCACAAGGAGCACCTGTGGGACTAGAAACCCCAGTCCTTCCAGCCGAAGGTTGCTGTCCTCTAGTGGGATTTGAACCCCCCACCTTCCGGCCTGAAGTACCTTGCCCCAACCACTAGGCTACTCCTCCCCATCTTATGTTCTTATTCCTGATGTGATCCAATAGAGAGAACTAGCTGTCCTTAGGCAAGGAGGAGACCAGTGGCCTGCATTTTTGACAATGTTATAATGATGCAGGTCTATAATGGTATGCTGAAATCCAGAAGTTGAGCATAATTGCTTTGAAGATTCTTTTGCCACTGGAATCTAAGATTCTGTGTTTCTTACTTGGTGGGCATTTGGAATGATTGCGGGAACTCTGTGCCTTCTTAAGCGCTAACTCTACTATGAGAGAGTGATGCAAGAATTGTGGCTTGTCATAGCTAGGTGCTGACTGAATCTTATCTTTAAGGTCAAGGCGCTTACCTGTGGACGGCCCTGTGAGAGGGGTCTGCCAGATTTTCAAGAGCAGCTCCAGGAGGACCTTGTGGATCGGTAGAGAGATTAATACTTGGATGCCCCTAAAGATGTTAAGAATCCATGCATTTCACTTCTAGAGTCCTTCTCCAACAGTGGTACCAATTCTAGGAATTTGAATACTTTTGAAAACATTTTGGAGTAAGAGGTATACCTCCAGAAAGTCTGGTTTGGACGGATCAGGTGACAGCTCTGGATATGATGACACGGAAGGACATCTCCATGGTAAAGGATTGAGATCTGGATGATCTATCCCAGGAGGGAGGAGTGGCTCAGTGGTTGGGACAGGTTACCTCAGGCCGGAGGGCCGGGGGTTCAATTCCCGCATGGGGACAAGTAACCTCAGGCCGGAGGGACTGGTGTCTCTAGTCCCATGGCCGCTCCTTGTGGCCTTGGGCAAGTCACTTAAACCTCCACTGCCTCAGGTACAGTTAGATTGTGAGCCCTGTGGGGACAAGGGAATAAAAAGTACCTGTTAATATATACATGTAAACCGCTCTGATGCGGAAGTAAAGGGCGGTATATCAAATGCCTAAAACCATAAACCATGCTATGAGAAGGGTGGCTCGGTGACTTGATATTCAATGTAGCTTTGCCTTTGGGGTGAAGACAGGCTGGATGGATGCTGGACATCTGTTGATGGTTATTATTATTGCTATCCTGGGACAACAATGTATTGGTAAGAGGTGAAAGACGACTGGTATGCTGTACAGTTCATACTGGTGAAACCTGCTGAGGCTGGAGGTAGTCAACAGTCTCTTTAGTAGACAGTAGTTACGGCTTCTCCATAGGCATCTGATGTATTAAGATGGGAGGACAGGAAATGGTAGGGGTAGCAAGAGGATGGTTGTGGGTGTTTCTCTGAAGAATGACATCGGGAAGCACTCCTGGATGAGAAGGAAGGAGAAGACGAAGAATAACTCCTCCTCTGACACCTTCCTTGGCCATATACATGAGGAGATCTCGATCTGCAGAGTCAGGAGGCTTCAGACCTGTCAGATCTTGAACTGCTGCACTGGGAAACTGTGTTGGTGTGCACTGTGAGTTCTGTGCAATCAGAGCTTATCTCTGCACTACCTTGCTCTGGCTGTCTGCATTATCCATAGCATCGTGAGAGGACCTGGAATGCAGTGGGAAGGGTCATGGAAGGCTCCCTCAGTGCTATTGGCTGGGTCGGTGAGTTTTAGTTTTGGTGGGAGGCACTGGATCTGTGGGCAGAGTGAGTTACATCTTTGGGAGCATCATCAATGCCAGCCAGGGCTGTGAAGGCAGAGACCTGAAGTGCAGAAGTTGCTCCCTCAGAACAGACAACTGCACTGGACATGTCCCCCGTGGAATGCCTCAGCCAAGGTGCAAGCCTCAGTCTGACTGCTTTCCCAACGGTGGGTGGACTCAATCCCATTGCTACAGTGTTTTTCTGAAAATACCAAAGAGCAGCAGAAAGCGCTCATCTTGGGAGTGGGGGTAGTGGCTTGATTCCAAGATGGCGGAGTAATGCTTTCAATGATCATGCCTAAAATAAAGGGCAAACAAAAGGTTCCTCCTGCGGAGCCTGGACCTGCCGTTCCTATTGGTCCTATGGATAGTTTTGTGCATCTGACAGAGGAACAAAGAGGGGAGATTCGAGCGGGCGCTGTGACGCCTGTTGAGGTGGCTCCGGCGTCGCTTGCCCTGGAGGTGTCTCTCTCCCCAGAGGAGCGTTTGCTGCCTCCTCGGGGGTCATCCCCGATGACTCTTCTCGCGAGAGGAGAGGAGAGGCTGCTCTGCCCAAAGTTGACAGTGCAGTGTCTTGTGAGCGGGCCTTGCTTGAAGAAAGTCTCGGAGATCAGCCTTCTGTATCGGGGGCTGTAGATATGGCCCCTTGTTCATCTTTGGAGCCGGAAACATCTGCTCACCGAGTGGATAGAGTTGACGTGAAGATCCCTCCTTCTCCTAGTGGTCTATTTAAAGGTACTTTTTTGAAGCGTCCTAAAGAGATTTCACTGGAGACAATTTGGGAGGCGATATTGCAGCTTTCTTCTGCGGTTAGCCAACAAGTAGAAATATCAGCTTCGCGGTTGGAGAAACTGGAGAGTATTTCTTCTGGCGTTCAAGGAGAACTGATTGACCTTCGCTCAAAGATTGATATTGGGGAACAGAAAGTGACTCAGGTTTCCTTAATAACTGATTCTATTATGAAAGATAATATTGCAATGAAAATGAAGCTGGAATACTTGGAAAATGTTGTGAGAGCATCTAATATACGTTTGTTAAATTTTCCAGTAGTTCCTGAGCTTTCCCCGGTTGAATTATTTAAAAAATATATTCAGGAAGCCTTAATGATACCAGCTGATATGATTCCCCCAGTGGTTAAGGCTTATTTTCTACCTAAGGGTAAAAAGGATGGCAAAATGTCTGTGGGTGCCTTAGATATGGATATCTTAGATGTTTCAGCTTTACTACAGTCACCTAAGGAAGTTAATTTAGCAGTTTCCACGATGTTGGTGACTTCTGCGATTCCTTCGGATAGGGATTGGCTATTAAAAGTATATTTTAAGAAGCGTTCTGTTATTCATGGGGAGGAAGGTTGTGATGTTTCCTGATGTCTCCAGAGAGACTCAGAGGCGGCAGAGAGCCTTTTTGCTATTAAGACCAGGTGTTCTTCAGATTGGGGCTTCATTTATATTGCGATTTCCTTGTAAATGTGTTATTTTCTTTAAATCCAATAAGTATGTATTCTTTCAGCCGGAGGAGTTATCTTTATTTGTCAGCTCTCAATTGTTAACATTTTCTCCTCAGTGAGTGTTCCTTAAAAGGATTGTTATTTCTCTGTCCTCCACCTTTTCTTAGTGTTTTGTTTTAAAATATATTCCTCGTATGTTTGAATATTGGGGAGCCACCTCTCTGTATATTCTTTTCTATGCTGTTCCCCCCAATTTTTGTGGGCTACCTATACTCTTGTGTGCTGTATTTCATGGTATATTTTCTTTTAGTTATTACTTCACAAGTAGTTGTTTTCTGTATAAGCTTTTGCTTGATTAATTTTTGTAAAACTGCATAAATAAATAATTAATACAAAAAAAAAGAAAGCACTCATCTTTCAGAACTTGACAAACCTGGATAAGATGAAGACACTGTTTCCCTGCAGGACTGTACTTTTTTTCAGAATAAATAATACCAGGATCCCACCTCAGCAGCAGCTAAAAGAAATCTGTGGGTCAATTTTTAAACTCTGTGGTCAGTGTTCCTTTTAAACACCACCTGCAACATTTAAAGTTATACCGGCAATTTGGTTGTCAGCTGCTATCTGGATACCAGCACTGCATATCCAAGCATGGCACTGATCACAGGTGGCAGCCAAATAACAGCGCTATTCAAAGCGGTTATTCGGACAGCCATCTGCACGCACTACTTAGGGCAGCTATTTTGCTGTCCTAAGTTATGTGGATAGTTATCCAGATAGTGGTGTTGAAAACTACTGCTATCCGCATAAGCTGGCACTCCGCCTTCACTCCACCCCTAGAACACCACAGCACTATCCAGATAGCACCAGGGTGATCTGTGGTGATTTTAAGCAGCATTCTCTGGATAATGCGGCTGAATATCAGTGGCTGGCCCTGACTAGTACCATTTATCCAGTTAGCAGAAGCTGCCAACTGAATAAATGGCCTTAAATATTAAGCACTTTTTAATGTATTTATTTGATGAATTTATTACCTGCAACAAATAAAATAGAACCAAGGATTCAATTAAAAACAGTTAAAATACAAGCCAAATTATTTTAGATAAAAACAAAACAAAATATCAACATCAAATAGATAATCAAAGGAAGGTCACCCTACACTCAATGTTACTTAGATTGGATTACCTGCCTTTTCAAATCCAAATTGAAAACAGATTATATTCAGATGCAATAGGACTGACACAGTGTGTGCCTGGATAGTGATGTGGAAATAAGGGAGTTGATATGCAAAAGATGTGTCAAAACGTTCTGTCTGATACTCCTTCTACCTGCTCTCCCCTGATTAGATACATTTTTGTCTGGTCCCAGTGATAATGGGAGCGTGGTTTTGAATTTAGCCAGACAGCACTGATATTTGGCATTACTGAGATAACCACCAATTCATATTAATTTTCTCTTGCTGTTTTTTTAAAAATGCAGTAAGAACATTGAAAATCTCTCACATTTCTCAGTGTCTCATAATTACTTGGGTTTGACTCCCACATTACTTAAGGTAGGATTCGCCTGCAGAGAGAGTGCTTCTGGACTACTGCGCCAGTACAATGATTTCCATCTACATACGGCTCCCCCACCTCTTCACAAAAACATGTCATCACTTCCATATACTGCAGATCTTTGTCAAGCCAGAAATGCATTTACCAGGGATGAGACTCTGCATGGATCTGGTGTCACTTAAGGATGGCTACAGAAATTACTAGTAACTATGAAATCCCCTAGCACAGACATGACAAATTTTCTTTGGATCTAGGAGCAGGTTCATATCTTAGGAAACAGCAAGCGAGAGCAGTCTCATTCTTCCCATCATCCGCATTATATTTGAGTAGTTGAGAGGGTGGCAAGAAGAAGTTGAGAGAGCTCTCATCTGCTGATTCCTAAATGTTTGCAACTCCCTTTCTGATGTTTGCTGCAGCTCCATTGCAGTCCAATTGGTAAAGCTTTTTGTCCCCCATAGATATAGAATGGGAAATCAGATCTCCACCTGCCCACCACAAGCATGCTGTCAGCATTGTACCCTGGTCCCCACCAGCCTCTTCCTCCGTTCCCACAAATCTCCCCCTTTCAATCCCCCTATACTGTCCTCATCCCAACTCTCACCCTTCCACCCTCTTCTCATTCACTTTCTCATTCCCCCACCCTTGTTCCTAGCAGACTCATTTTCTCAAGTTCCCTCTTCCTCTGTGACCTCAACCTTCTCCTGCTTAGCTATCCATCTCCCAAGTCCTTACCCCCTAGTCAGCCATGCCTTCCCACCTCAGTCACCTACCTGCTCCCCAAGCATCCCCAGACTCCTGCCATCTCCCTCTCACCTTATCAGCTGTTTCTTTCCTGTCAATACCACATTGCTCTCAGTGAGTGTGGTTCATGCATGCCTTAACATCTTATGCTGTTCTCATGATCTGGTGATCTGTTCAGGTTCTGAGTGGTACTGATGGAAAAGGAGCAGTGATTTCAGAGTGATGCCTAGAATGGGGCACCACATCAAAATTTCTGGTCCTCATAGCATGTTGGTGTCTACAATTTGTTGAGCATTGGATTCTGTACTGACCTCATTTTGATTCGGAGGCTGCTGGGGTGTATTGATGTCCCATATGGTTGGCACTTGGTTTAAGCCATCAGCTGGCAGAAATTCCTGTGCATCAGCTATATCCGACAAAGAATCTGCAGGAGATGACAGGATGGAGTGGTTGGAAATATCATCAAGGTATGAATCCTGAAAGAGATGAACAGTTTGTTATAGACCCTCCGTCCGAATCTTGTGACCAGAACTACCCAGCTGATATTCAACTTGCGGCAGTTAGCATTTTTTAAATATTGCCCGCAGTGGCCAGATATTCCAGTGGAAACAAGATATTCAGCGGAAGTGCCCAGGTAGTGGCTTCTGTTGAATATCTGGTTTCAGTGGGGACAACTTCAGGCTATACAGATAGCAATGATACTCAGCTGCTATCTAGATTGCCAACCTGCATAAAGTTAGTCCTGCTTTTTTTGGCCTATCTTTATATGGTTTCTTATCTGGTTAGCGGATTGAAAGTCGCTGCTATCGTATAAGTGTTCGCACCATCTTTGCTTCGCTCCACTCACAGACCACTTCAACACTATTTGGACAGTGCCAGCGCGATTAAAGGAAATATTTCATGGCAGTTTCCGGATAGTGCTGCTGAATATTGGGCTCTACAGGGTTTATCCAGTTTAGCAGGTCCCACTAAACTGGATAAACCCTTCTGAATATCAGACCTTATCTGTCTTAAGAAAACCTCCTCTCTCAGAGCAAGAAGTTATTTTAATCATGTGTACATCAACACCTGACAAAGAAATGGCCAAAAAGAACCTAAAGATGATATACCGATATCTGTAACACAGGACAGTAACTATGGACAAGATGTAACTGACTAATTCACCTTGATCTACCTACTGGAAAGGCATGAACTAAATACAAAATAAATAAAATATTGATTCACAGCCAGCACAGAAGAAAAAATAATAAGAGAGACAATGCAGATTTTGCAGCACTGAACTGAAAACAAATCGCACACCATTGCTGGGTGTGACACGATGATGTCAGAAAAACTGTAAGATAGTATGACTAATCCACTGGAAACTGTGTAAACACTGGCATCACTGTTCTAGAAAAACACTGGGATCATGACTGGACAGAATTGTAGAGAATGCTGAAACTGTGATCATCTATGACAGTCCTATTCCTATTAATAAAAAGTTTGACTTAAGATAACCAAACATAGTGGTAGCAAAAAAAGTACAAGAATGGCATTTTATTTATTCATTTAACAATTTTTAAATATCGCCTTTCTTGCATTCAAAGTGATTTACATGGAACATTGCAACTTTTAGAAATTGCATTGAAGAGGTAATCAAACTTGGAGTTAAGGGGGAAATGCAGTACACGATTTATAACAGGGAACAACAATTAATGCAGTACAGTATCGAAGTATCGATACTAAGTGACTATTCTGTTCTACATATAGGCAGAGAGGATCAAAGAAAGCGGCTTTCTTTGGCACAATGAAAGTAGTAAAAAGAAAACTGGCAGTAAATTTAAGAGACCAAGGGCCCGATTTTCATCTGGGCGGTGCTAAGCGCCGCGTTGGCACAAAGCCTGCCTGCCATTCGTCTAACCTGGATTTTCAATTCTGGGGTCATATGCGGCCCCGGCATTGAAAATCCAGGTCTCACTACACAACCCAGATGTCGCAGGAGTTAGCCAGATAGCACAGATTTTTAATGCTACCAGCTTAGCGCCTGTGCCTGAAAGATAGGCAAGGAAAAACCTTGCCCATCTTTAAGGCGCAGAGGGCAAAACGGGTGGCATCAAAAATCTGTGCTACCGGCTTAGCCCTTTCCTCCAACCCCGCTCCACCCCGGAAAGCACAGTTACTCACCTGTAACAGGTGATCTCCGGGAACAGCAGGAATTTAGTCTTCACATATGGGTATTGTCGGTACTGATGGAGCCTGCGTGGGAACGCTCCCCAGTGTTCAATTAGAAAGCTTTTGGGAGCATCCCACAGCACCTGCGTGCTGCCTTCCCGCCTTTCCCAACTGCCTCTCTCCAGTTGAGTTTTAAAGCTGAGACAAAGAGAGAGAGAGAGGGAAAGAAAAGAAAAGGGAGATACAACTCCTAGGTGAGGCGAGTGGGTTGTGAAAACTAAATTCCTGCTGTTCCCGGAGATCACCTATTACAGGTGAGTAACTATGCTATCTCCAGGAACAAGCAGGAATGTAGTCTTCACATATGGGGCTCCCTAGCTACAGATGCCAGGGAGAGACCCCAGAAGTTGTGTGCCCCTGTGAAAGGGCTCCACCTCCCCCCATGGATCTCTGGCATCCTACCGGGAAAGGTGGGTAGGAGTTGATTAAGTATGGAACAGGTGCTGTAGAACAGCCTGACCAAACAAGGCATCCTGGCGGGAGTCCTTGTCTAAGCAGTAATGGGCTGTGAAGGTATGAACCGAGGCCCAAGTAGCTGCTCGACAGATGTCGTCAATAGACACAGAGTGTAGATGAGCCATTGAGGCTGCCATGGCTCTCACACTGTGAGCCATGACATGGCCTTCCAGAGAAAGGTTCTTACTCTGATAGGCAAAAGAAATACACTGTGAAATCCAGTTGGACAATGTTCTCTTGGAGACTTGAAGTCCCAAATGAGAAGGAATGAAAGCAACAAAGAGTTGGGAGGACTTTCTATGTTGCTGTGTCCTCTGTAAGTAAAAGGCAAGTGCTCTTTTATAGTCCAAAGTATGAAGATTCATTTCTGCATATGAAGCATGAGGCCTTGGAAAAAATACAGGCATGTAAACTGCCTGGTTTAAATGAAAAGGTGAGACCACCTTTGGCATAAAGTGTAGATGAGTCCTAAGGACTACCTTATCATGATGGAACCTCGTGTAAGAAGGATCAGCAACTAATGCTTGCAATTCACTGATGCAACGTGCTGATGTGATTGCAATGAGAAAGATAACTTTCCAGGAAAGGAATTTCAAGGAGGTAGTAGCTAAAGGTTCAAAAGGCGACTTCATGAGCTGCCCAAGAACCAGATTCAGGTCCCACGCCACTGGAGGTGGCCTAATGGGAGGCTTAGTTAGAAGAAGGCCTCTCTTAAATCTCGCTATGAGAGGATGAGAGGAAATAGGTTGTCCATTTAAAGGCTTTAAAAAAGCTGAAATAGCACTTAAATGGACTCTTACTGAGTTAGTCTTAAGTCCTGCATTAGATAAATGCAGGAGATACTCCAGTAATGATAACAGAGGTATCGCAGAGGGGTGAAGGCCCTTTTGCGAGCACCATATGGAAAACCTTTTCCACTTGAAAGCATAAGAGTGTCTTGTGGAAGGTTTCCTGGAAGCACAAAGGACATCCCTTACTTGTTGAGAAAGGTTAAGACCATGAAGGTCTAGGCTCTCAGCAACCAGGCCCTGAGATGCAGAGAGTAGGGATTGGGATGCCACAACATCCCGTCCTCCTGAGACAGGAGATCTGGAGCAGATCCTAACTCCAGAGATGGAGCTTGAGAGAGATGCAGGAGCAGAGGGTACCACACCTGCCATGGCCAATGTGGAGCTATGAGAATCATGTGGCCTTTGTCTCTCTGAAGCTTGAATAGGGTCTTGGGAAATAGGGGAATGGGTGGAAAGGCATATAGGAAGTCCTGACCCCAATGGAGGAGGAAAGCATCCCTGGCCTGAGAATCCTGAGCCGGAATTCTGGAACAGAACCGGAGAAGCTTGGCATTCAACGGACTTGCAAAGAGGTCTATGTCCGGAGTTCCCCAAATCTGAAAATCTTTTGCTACCTGGTCTGCATGGAGAGACCATTCGTGTGGAAGCAGAACTTGACTGAGTCTGTCTGTCCAAGAGTTTTGAATGCCTGGCAGATACACCGCCAGGAGGTGAATTTGATGCTCTCTGGCGAGGGCTCATAGTCGCAAAGCTTCGTTGCAAAGCGACAGAGCGCCTGTTCCTCCCTGCTTGTTCAGATAGAACATAGCTACTTGATTGTCCGTCTGAATTAGGACCGTCTTGTAGCTGAGCTGGGTATGGAACACTCGAACAGCAAGGAAGATTGCTCTGAGTTCTAGGAGATTGATATGTAAGTGGGTCTCCTGTGGAGTCCTTGTGCCTTGGATAGAAAGATCTTGCAGATGAGCTCCCCAACCCACTTGTGAGGCGTCTGTTAGAGTGACCTGGGGTAGGGGTTGCTGGAAAGGGGACCCCACCAATAGGTTTTGGGTTGACTGCCACCATTGCAGAGACAAAATAAGGTGACTTGTGTTTGCTATTTTGTCTGATAGGCAGCCTGATGCTTGAGTCCACTGAGAGGATAGAGTCCATTGGGCTGCTCTCATATGGAGGCGAGCATAGGGAACCACGTGGACGGTAGATGCCATGTGGCTTAGGAGTTGTAACATTTCCCGAGCAGTGAGATGAGTTTTTAACACTGCCTGGGAGGCTAACTGCACAATGTGAAGGCAGCAGGCCTGTGGAAGATAGGCCCTTGCTTTTCTGGTGTCCAGCAAAGCTCCTATAAACTCTAGAGATTGAGTGGGAGATAGGTTGGATTTTGGGATGTTTATGACCAGGCCCAAATACTGAAGGATACGCATTGTGCAAGATAGGGAAATTCTGGCCTCTGACTCTGATGGGGCTCGAATGAGCCAGTCTAAGGAGGGGAAGACGAATATTCCTAGAGTGCGAAGAAATGCTGCCACTACAGCCATGCATTTTGTAAACACCCTTGGTGCTGAGGCCAGGCCAAAAGGAAGTATTGGTAGTGCTTTCCTTGAAACAGGAAGCGAAGGAACCTTCGGTGAGTTGGATGGATGAGAACATGAGTGTATGAACATAAGAACATAAGATATGCCATACTGGGTCAGACCAAGGTCCATCAAGCCCAGAATCCTGTTTCCAACAGTGACCAATCTAGGTCATACGTACCTAGCAGTTTCCCCAAAAGACACAGTTTCCGCAATGCTTGTAGTGGGTCAAGCATTGATATCCTGGGTCCCTTCTTAATAATGGTTTATGGACCTTTCCTCCAGGAACTTGTCCAAACCTTTTTTAAACCCAGCTACACTAACAGCCTTTACTACATCCTCCGGTAACAAATTCCAGAGTTTGATTACACGTTGAGTGAAGAAATATTTTCTTTTATTAGGTTTTAAATAGTTTACCCTGTAGCTTCATTGCATGTCCCCTAGTCTTTCTATATTCTGATAACATAAACAATTGATCTACGTTTACCCTTTCCACTCTGTTCATTAATTTATAGACTTCTATGATATCTCCCCTCAGCCGTCTCTTTTCCAGGTTAAAGAGCCCTAACCTTTTTACCCTTTCTTCATAGGAGTATCCTTCCATCCCCTTTACCATTTTGGTGGCTCTTCTCTGAACCTTTTCTAATAACGCTATATCCTTTTTAAGATACGGCGACCAGAATTGCACACAATATTCAAAGTGCGGTCTCACCATGGAACGATATAGAGGCATTATAATATCTTTTGTTTTATTTTCCATTCCTTTCCTTATGATACCTAGCATTCTATTTGCTCTCTTGGCCGCCGCTGCACACTGGGACGAGGGTTTTAACATGCTATCCACAATGACGCCTAAATCTTTTTCCTGGGTGGTAGTTCCTAATGTGGAACCTTGCATCGTGTAACCATAGTTTGGGTTGTTCTTCCCTAGGTGCATAACTTTGCACTTGTCCACATTAAATTTCATCTGCCATTTTGATGGCCAGTCTTCCAATTTATCAAGATCCTCTTGCAATTTTCCACAATTCTCTTGGGTTTTAACAACTTTAAATAGTTTTGTGTCATCTGCAAATTTGATAACCTCACTCGTTATTCCAGTTTCCAGGTCATTTATGAATATGTCAAAAAGCAGCAGACCCAGCACAGATCCCTGGGGTACACCACTATTCACTTTTCTCCATTGGGAAAATTGGCCATTTAGCCCAACCCTCTGCTTTCTATCTTTTAACCAGTTCTTGATCCACAGTAGTATACTGCCTCTTATCCCATGACTCTTTAGTTTTGTCAAAAGTCTCTGATAAGGGACCTTGTCAAAGGCTTTCTGAAAGTCCAGATAAACTATATCAACCGACTCACCTTTGTCCACCTGTTTATTCACACTTTCAAAAAAAACATAATAGATTAGTAAGACAAGATCTTCCTTGTCTAAAACCATGTTGGCTGTCTCCCATTAGGCCATGACTATCTATATGCTGAGTAATTTTATTCTTTATGATGGCTTCTACCATTTTCCCGGTACTGACGTGAGGCTCACCGGTCTGTAGTTTCCAAGATCACCCCTGGAACCCTTTTTAAAAATTGGCGTTACATTGGCGATCCTCCAATCTTCAGGTATTACAGATGATTTTAATGAAAATTCACAGATTACTAATAGCAGGTCTGAAATCTCATATTTCAGTTCTTTCAACACCCTTGGATGTATACCATCCGGCCCAGGTGATTTGCTACTCTTCAGTTTATCTAATAGTTCTAATACATCTTCCTGATGTATCGATATTTCCTTCAGTTCTTCCGCACCTTTAAATACCACTTCAGTCATGGGTAACATCGCTACATCTTCCTCAATAAAGACCGAAGCAAAGAATTCAGTCTCTCCGCTATCACCTTATCGCCTCTTAGTGCCCCTTTAACTCCTCTATCATCTAATGGACCAACTGACTCTCTAACAGGTTTTTTGCTACGAATGTACTTGAAAAAAATCTTTATTTTGCGTTTTTGCTATGCATCCTTGAGATCTAGAGAACAAAGCCAATCCTGACTCTGAAGGTATGGCAGCAGAGTTCCCAGAGAAATCATCTTGAATTTCTCTTTGAACAGGAATTTGTTCAGTTCTCCGAGGTCTAAAATAGGTCTGAGTCCCCCTGCTTTCTTTGGAATAAGGAAATAAGGGGAGTAAAACCCTGTACCCTGTTGAGAAATGGGTACGTCTTCTTTTGCCCCCTGGGATAGAAGTAAACTGACCTGACTCAACTGAGTGTTGAGAGAAGCCTGAGAATTGAACTGTCTTACCACTGTAGGAGGGGACATATTGAAGAAATGAAGCTTGTACCCCTCTCTTACAATGGAAAGAGTTCATTCTTCTGCTGTTATCTGCCCCCATCTGGGGGCAAAACGACACAACCTTCCTGGGATGGTGGAAGGCTCTGGCCCGTTCAGGGCCAGGAAGGCCGAGTTCTCTAGATGGGAGTCAAAGCCCCTGTGGAGGCTGAGTCTGCTGGGCTGGTTGAGGCTTAGCAGTCTTTGATTTCCTTTGTTTTGGGGGCTGCTGTCCCTTTCGGGCGGACTGACCTGCAGAATGCACCTGCTGGGTATAGGAGGGATAAAACCTCTTCTTTTTAGAGAAGAATGGTTTCTTGTAGGATTTTCTCCTTGCAGGATCAGCTGTACCCTTGGATAGTCTATCGAAAGTGGTGTTATAAGCATCCAGCTCATTAGCTTTCCCTTGCCAATTTTTGCCAAATTTTGTTCTGCTTGATAGTGCTGGGGAGGAGTCTGCTGTCTTGGAACATGTCGGTACCAATGACATAGGAAAATGTGGTAGGAAGGTTCTGGAGGCTAAATTTAGGCTTTTAGGAAGGAAGTTGAAATCCAGAACTTCAAGGGTAGCGTTCGAAATGCTTCCCGTTTCACGTGCAGGACCCAAAAGGTAGGCAGAGCTCTGGAGTCTCAATGCGTGGATGAGACAATGGTACAGAGATGAGGGTTTTGGATTTGTTAGGAACTGAGGGACATTCTGGGGAAAGGAGGGGCTCTTCCGAAGGGATGGGCTTCACCTTAACCGGGATGGAACCAGGCTGCTGGCATTAACCTTTAAAAAGGAGATAGAGCAGCTTTTAAACTAGATAATAGGGGAAAGACGACAGTCGCCCAAGAGCGGATGGTTCGGAAGAATGTATCCTTGAAGGATACTACCAAAAGCAGAGAGGTTCCAAAAAAGAGTAAAGTAGACCAAATGCCCTCGAGTATGGAGCAGACAGAGCTTAAAGATCCCAAATTACCCATGTCTACCAGTAGCCAAATTAATATGAATAAAATACAGTCTCTAAAATTCTTGTATGCAAATGCTAGAAGTCTAAAAAATAAGATGGGAGAGTTAGAATATATAGCACTAAATGAGAGGTTAGATATGATTGGAATATCAGAGACATGGTGGAAGGAGGAAAACCAGTGGGATACTGTGATACCTGGGTACAAACTATATCGTAATGACAGAGCTGATCAAATTGGTGGAGGGGTTGCGCTCTATGTTAGAGAGGGCATTGAGTCAGAAAGGATTAAATTTTTGCAGGAAACAAAATTTGCTGTAGAATCTCTATGGACTGAAATTCCATGTAAAAAGGGGAAGGCGATGGCAGTGGGGGTGTACTATCGACCGCCTGGCCAGAATGAACAAATGGATGATGAAATGCTCAAAGAAATCAAGGAAGCTAACAAAGGTTACAGCGCAGTAATAATAATGGGTGATTTCAATTACCCCGGTATCGACTGGGTCAGTGTCACGGCAGGACATGCTAGGGAGATAAAGTTCCTAGATGACATAAATGACTGCTTCTTGGAGCAGCTGGTTCATGAACCGACCAGAGGGGAAGCCATATTAGACCTAGTCCTTAGTGGAACACCAGATCTAGTGCAAGAGATAAGGGTGTTGGGGCCACTTGGCAATAGTGATCATAGCATGATCACCTTTGATTTAATTAGTGGAGGAGGGATAGTAAGGAAATCCACAGTACTACCTTTTAACTTTCGAAAGGGAACACAAAACTATTTAAAGTTGTTAAAACCCAAGAGAATTGTGGAAAATTGCAAGAGGATCTTGATAAATTGGAAGACTGGGCATCAAAATGGCAGATGAAATTTAATGTGGACAAGTGCAAAGTTATGCACCTAGGGAAGAACAACCCAAACTATGGTTACACAATGCAAGATTCCACATTAGGAACCACCACCCAGGAAAGATTTAGGCGTCATTGTGGATAACATGTTAAAACCCTCAGCCCAGTGTGCAGCAGCAGCCAAGAGAGCAAATAGAATGCTAGGTATCATAAGGAAAGGAATGGAAAAAAAATGATATTATAATGCCTCTATATCGTTCCATGGTGAGACCGCACCTTGAATATTGTGTGCAATTCTGGTCGCCGTATCTTAAAAAGGATATAGCGTTATTAGAAAAGGTTCAGAGAAGAGCCACCAAAATGGTAAAGGGGATGGAAGGATACTCCTATGAAGAAAGGCTAAAAAGGTTAGGGCTCCTTAACCTGGAAAAGAGACGGCTGAGGGGATATATGATAGAAGTCTATAAATTAATGAACAGAGTGAAACGGGTAAACGTAGATCGATTGTTTACGTTATCAGAATATAGAAAGACTAGGGGACATGCAATGAAGCTACAGGGTAAAGCACCGTTACTTACCTGTAACAGGTGATCTCTGGGAACAGCAGGAATAAGTCTTCACATATGGGTATCGTCGGTACCGACGGAGCCTGCGCGGGAACGCTCCCCAGCGTCCAATCAAAAAGCTTTTGGGAGCATCCCACAGCGCCTGCGTGCTGCCTTCCCGCCTTTCCCAACTGTCTCTCCTCAGTTGGGTTTTAAAGCTGAGACAAAGAGAGAGAGAGAGGGAAAGGAAAGATAGAGAGATACAACTCCTAGGGCAGGTGGGTGGGTTGTGAAGACTTATTCCTGCTGTTCCCAGAGATCACCTGTTACAGGTAAGTAACTGTGCTATCTCCAGGAACAAACAGGAATGAGTCTTCACATATGGGGACTCCCTAGCTTTAGATGCCAGGGAGAGACCCCAGAAGTTGTGTGTCCCTGGGACAGGGCTGCACTTCACCCCATGGATCTCTGGCATCCCATCAGGGATGGTGGGTAGGAGTTGATTAAGTATGGAACAGGTGTTTGAGAACAGCCTGACCAAACAAGGCATCCCGGTGGGAGTCCTTGTCCAAGCAGTAATGGGCTGTGAAGGTATGAACCGAGGCCCAAGTGGCTGCTCGACAGATGTCGTCGATAGACACAGAGTTCAGATGAGCCATTGAGGCTGCCATGGCCCTCACATTGTGAGCTGTGACATGGCCCTCCAGAGAAAGGTTCTTACTCTGATAGGCGAAAGAAATACACTGGGCAATCCAGTTGTATAGTGTTCTCTTGGAGACTGGTAGTCCCAAATGAGAAGGATCAAAGGCAACAAAGAGCTGAGAGGACTTTCTATGTTGCTGTGTCCTTTGTAAGTAAAAAGCCAGAGCTCTTTTACAGTCCAGGGTATGAAGACTCCTCTCTGCACTTGATGCATGAGGCCCTGGAAAAAAGACAGGTAGGTAGACCTCCTGGTTGAGGTGAAAGGGCAAGACCACCTTAGGCATAAAGTGTGGATGAGTCCTAAGGACTACCTTGTCATGATGGAATCTTGTATAAGGTGGATTAGCTACGAATGCTTGCAATTCACTAATACGACATGCTGATGTGATTGCAATGAGAAAGATAACTTTCCAAGAAAGATATTTCAAGGAGGTGGTAGCCAAAGGTTCAAAAGGCGGCTTCATAAGCTGACCAAGAACCAGGTTCAAGTCCCATGCCACCGGAGGTGGTCTAATGGGAGGCTTTGTTAAAAGGAGGCCTCTCATGAACCTTGCTACAAGAGGATGAGAGGAAATAGGTTGTCCATTTAGAGGCTTAAGGGAAGCTGCAATAGCACTCAAATGGACCCTTACTGAATTTGTTTTAATGCCTGCATTAGACAGATGTAGGAGATACTCCAGCAAAGATTCTAGGGGTATGGCAAGGGGGTTAAGACCCTTCTCAGAGCACCAGATAGTAAACCTCTTCCACTTGAAAGCATAAGAACGTCTAGTGGAAGGTTTTCTGGAAGCATAAAGAACATCTTTCACCTGTTGAGAAAGATGAAGATCTTGGAGATCTAGGCCTTCAGCAACCAAGCCCTGAGATGCAGAGACTGGGGATTGGGATGCCATACCTTTCCGTCCTCTTGAGATAGGAGATCTGGAGCAGACCCTAACTCGAGGGAGGGAGCTTGAGAGAGATGTAGAAGCAGAGGGTACCACACTTGCCGTGGCCAATGTGGAGCTATGAGAATCATGTGGCCTCTGTCTCTCTGAAGTTTGAAAAGGGTTTTGGGAATTAGGGAAATGGGTGGAAAGGCATACAGGAAATCTTGACCCCAGTGAAGGAGGAAAGCATCCCTTGCCTGAGCTCTCTGAGCCGGAGTTCTGGAACACAACCGGGGAAGTCTGGCATTCCACGGACTTGCAAAGAGGTCTATGTCCGGGGTTCCCCAAATCTGAAAAATCCTGGCCACCTGGTCCACATGTAGGGACCACTCGTGTGGAAGCAGAACTCGGCTGAGCCTGTCTGCCCAAGAGTTTTGAACGCCTGGAAGATAAACTGCCAGAAGATGACTCTGATGCTCTCTGGAGAGGGCCCACAGTCGCAAAGCTTCGTTGCAAAGCGACAGAGAGCCAGTTCCACCCTGCTTGTTCACATAGAACATGGCTACCTGATTGACCGCGTGGATAAGGACTGTCTTGCAGCTGAGCAGGGTGTGGAACACCCACAGAGCAAGGAAAATTGCTCTGAGTTCCAAGAGATTGATATGTAGAGAACTCTCCTGTGGGGACCAGATGCCCTGGGTGGAGAGGTCTTGTAGATGAGCTCCCCACCCCATTGGAGAAGCATCTGTTGTGAGAGTTGCTTGGGGTAGAGACTGCTGAAAGGGGGACCCCAGCAACAGGTTTTGAGGGGACTTCCACCACTGGAGGGACAAAATGAGGCGACTTGTGTTTGCTATTTTGTCTGACAGGCAGTCTAATGCCTGGGTCCATTGGGTGGATAAAGTCCACTGAGCTGCTCTCATGTGAAGGCGAGCATATGGTACCACATGCACGGTGGATGCCATGTGGCCTAGTAACTGTAACATCTCTCAAGCAGTTAAGTGAGGTTTCAACTCTGCTTGAGAAGCTAACTGCACCAAGTGAAGGCAACGGGCCTGGAGGAAAAAGGCCCTTGCCTTTGTGGTATCCAGCAACGCCCCTATAAACTCCAGAGACTGAGTAGGGGTTAAATTGGATTTTGGGATGTTTATTATCAGCCCTAAATACTGAAGGATACGCATTGTGCAGGTTAGAGAAGTCTTGGCCTCTGACTGAGTGGGAGCTCGAATGAGCCAGTTGTCCAAATAAGGGAAGACGAATATTCCCAGAGTGCACAGAAATGCAGCTACCACTGCCATGCATTTTGTGAACACCCTTGGTGCAGAGGCCAGACCAAAAGGGAGCACTCTGTATTGATAGTGCTTATCTTGAAAAAGGAACCGAATGAACCTTCTGTGAGTTGGATGGATGAGAACATGGGTGTACGCATCCTTGAGATCTAGAGAACGAAGCCAATCCTGACTCTGAAGTATGGCAGCAGAGTTCCTAGAGAAATCATTTTGAATTTTTCCTTGACTAGGAATCTGTTCAATTCTCTGAGATCTAAGATGGGTCTGTAGCCCCCTGTTTTCTTTGGAATAAGAAAATAGGGGGGAGTAGAAACCTGTGCCCTGTTGTTGAAGAGGCACTTCCTCTATTGCCCCCTGGGTGAGAAGGGTGGCAACCTCCTGCCCCAACAGGTTGAGGAGGGAGGTTGGAGAATTGAACTGGTGCACTCTTGTGTGAGGGGGCAAGCTTGAAAAATGAAGTTTGTACCCCTCTCTTATGATGGAGAGTGTCCAATGCTCTGCTGTAATTTGCCCCCACCTGGGAGCAAAATGACATAACCTTCCTGGAATGGTGGAGGGCTCTGGTCCTTCCAGAGCCAAGAAGGCTAAGTTCTCTAGTGGAAAGTCAAAGGCCCTGAAGGGGCTGAGGTTGCTGGGTCAGTGGAGGCCTAGCAGCCTTTGCTTTGCTCTGTTTGGATGATTGCTGACGTTTGGTAGGGAACTGAGCTGCAGAAGATGCCCGCTGACCATAAGCAGGATAGAATCTTCCTTTTTTTAGAAAAAGGTGTTTTCTTGAACAACCTTTTCTTAGCAGGAGCAGCTGTGGATTTGGATAGTCTATCCAAGGCAGAATTTTCAGCATCCATTTGATTGGTAAAGATTGGCAAGCAAAAGCCAAACAGGTTTTCACCTGTACAAGGGATATTTCCCAATTCATCTTGAACCCAGATCTCCAAATCAGATGCTTGAAGCCAAGCAATTCTACGTGCACCTATAGCAATAGCTGAGGCTCTGCTTACACATTCAAAGGAGTCTAAAGCTGCACAGTTGGAGAATTTGGAGATATCCTGGGCATGTTTGAGCCAAGTGAGAAAGTCCTGTCTTTTATCTTCAGAAATGAAAGGACTTAAAGTCAGCAAATGATCAGTGACTTCTTTTAAGAACATTCCCATGTAAAGACTATAGGAATTAATTCTCGCAGCAAGCATGGAAGCTTGGAAGACCCTTCTTCCAAAAGCATCCAGGGTTCTACATTCACGTCCTGGAGGATTAGAGGCATGTCTTTTGGCACTTCTAATCTTTCTCATAGCAGACTCAACCACAATAGAGTGGTGAGGAAGTTGAGTTTTATGGAAACCAGGACTATGGAGTGGTGTGGCAACTGAGTTTTTTGAAATCCAGGACAAGGAGGTACTCGATACATGGTATCCAGCCTATGGGAATGAGGAGAGGTGGTAAGAGGTGTTTCCCACATTCTTAACATGAGATCATGCAAGATCTCAGGAATAGGCAAAGTAGCCGCTTCCTTGGGAGCTTTAGGATATTGTAAAATCTCCAACTCCTTTGCTCTGGGCTCTGTTTTAGGAGCCACTGTGATGGAAAGACCCCTAGCCACCTCTCTGATGAAATCCTGAAAGGATATATCCTCTGGAGGAGACATCCTATGCTTAGGAGAAGGCGGCTCCTCAGAGAGAAGTACTCCAGCATCGACAGAGCTGTCAGAGTCCTCGGAGGATTCAAAATATCTTCTGTCCGGGTGCTCTTGTAAAGCACGATACCGGTACCGATCGAAGTCGGTACCGGAGGGGTCCGGTACCAGCCTGTCGATACCAGAGGAAATAGCATGACTCAGTGTTGGTAGCATACTCGCGCCGATGTCGATGCTGTCGGTACTGGTACCGATATCGGTGCCGGAACCGGTGTCGATACCAGTTGAACTGTCTGAAGCGGTCCCGAAGGCACCGATGCCGCAAGGAGAGCCGCCAGACTGCACTCAATAGCCAGAAATCTCTGGTCAATTGACGCTGCCGATGCCTGGGTGTTGGTACCAGACGAAGCGGCTGATACCCCAGAGCATGGCACCAGTAGTTCTGCCGAGGTTGAAGCATCGAGAACATCCTGGAGCCCCGATAGTGCTTTGGAAGCCGAAGCCTCCTGCCGGGGTAATTTTGCCGGTAGAAGTCCCTCAAGGGCAACGCCAGAGGCATCTCGATGCTTGGAAGGAGATTTGAGGACTGGCCAGATTTATGTTTGGTTACCTGAGATCCATGGGAGGAAGACGAAGCCCTGGAAGACGTCGATGCCACAGATGCTGCATCGGAGGGAAAAAGGGTGCTAAGCTTAGCAGCTCGGTTCTGCCGACCCCTCTTCAACATCATCCCACAGGCAACACACTCCGAGATGGATTGGTCAGGACCTAAACGGAGATGGTACCGCCACACTTGGAACACGTTTTGAAACCCGAAGCGGGTTTTTCCATGTTGAGGAAAAAATTGGGCCTAGTGCCCAAAATGGCGCGTGGCACCCAAGAGAAAAAAGGCTGGAAAATCCAGATAAAAGAATGGAATTTTTTTTTTTTTTAAGAAAGAAAGAACCGGCGGTACCGGTATAGCGTCAAGGAAGGCAGACGCTACCACAAAAAAGAATGAAAAATATGGGATAATTTCTGCGATGACAGGAAAACAAAGAACTGGAGAGAGGCAGTTGGGAAAGGCGGGAAGGCAGCACGCAGGCGCTGTGGGATGCTCCCAAAAGCTTTCTAATTGGACGCTGGGGAGCGTTCCCGTGCAGGCTCCGTCGGTACTGACGATACCCATATGTGAAGACTACATTCCTGCTTGTTCCTGGAGATTGCCCCTAACACACCCGATGCTAACCGCATAGAATCTGGACGCGTTAGGGACTTATCCGGGATTTTCGAAGGGCACTACCTGTGTAGGTGCCTTTCGAAAATCCCAGATAAGGTATTTACATGGGTAACTTGGGCAGTTACCTGTGTAAATGCCTTCGAAAATCAGGCCCCAAGATCACACCATGGCTTAGGAGCAAGGTTCATTCCTGTCAAGGTGAAGGTAAGTTTATAAACAGAGTACATACAAATTTCCAAAAATATGCTGATTTTATAAATGGCAAAGAAACCTATTACTCCTGATAATTATTTTTTTCCCCATTAACATTTTATTCAGAACATGTCAGTCAGATACAGAAATTTCTCCCATTTAAAACGACAAACATCCCTTCTTCTTTCACCCTTATACGGGTCTGGAGCATCATCATAGATCAATAATAACTCTGACATACGATTCCCCTTAAACAGACAAACTTCTTCAGAATAACACCCCCTCTTCTCCCCCCCCCCTTTATCGTCTCCCAGGTCAAAGCCAGCATTACCAATTTTAACAGCAACCTTCACCTTAATGCCTAATACATTCAAACTACTCTTTCTCCTAATTTTTCTTCAGTTTCATAAAGGGACTCCAGATTTGCTTGAAATGTTAAGCAGCCCAATCACATGGCAGTCAGGCATGACATATTATACACATATGCCATGTATCCCCACCATATTTCGCATGCAGGCACTGAATCTGATTTCCAGTGTCTAGCTAGCAATAATCTTGCTGCCACCATCCCTAATACCACCAAATGACCATGTTGTTCTTTTAGTCCTGCCAATTTCTCATTTAACAAAGCTACCTCAATTTGCTTGTAGATCGTCTGCCTTTCAACTGGCTAAAGAGTCTAAAAGACTTCATCCCAGAGCTTCTGGATGTAACTGTAGGACCTCTAAATATATGCATATGATCCCTCTAAACTACATTTTCTCCAGCAGCCTTTTCATCCCCTCCCATAAATTCTTATCAGAAACTCGAGGGTAAAATGCCACAGATACATCATCTTATAATTATTCTCCAACATGTTACTGGCATCCCCTGAAAATATGCTATATATTCGTTTCCAGCCACCCTCATCTAAGCACTTCCCCAAATCCTTCTCCCAGTGCTTCTGAAAGGAAAGCTTATTCACCTCTCCAGTCTCCATGAGTGGATAAAAAAAACCCCTTTAGTGCCTTTATTTATTTTATTTAACTAATTTCTATACTGAATCAATCCCAAACTAGTCGGATCAATGTGGTTTACAATATTTCAAATAAAAACAAAGAATAAAAAAAACACCCCTAAAAACACAATGTTAAGAAAATAGCCAAGTTTTCAAACTTCTCCTAAATAAAACAACCGATGATGCAGATTTCAAAGACAAAGGCAATTTAGATCAAAACTCCACAGCTTTACATGGCAATGTGCACATAAAAAGCGCAGTTACTCACCTGTAACAGGTGTTCTCCAGGGACAGCAGGACTCAGTCCTCACATATGGGTGACATCGGCACCGACGGAGCCCGTGCGGAGCATTGACCCAGCTTTCAAAGAAAGCCTTTGGGAATGCTACCACGCATGCGTGGTCCCCTTCCCGCCCAAGGGTGCCATCTTGCTCAGTCAGATGACATAGCTAAAAGACAGCAAAAATAAAAGATGGTAAGGAGCAACTCCAAAGGGAGGAGGGTGGGTTATGAGGACTGATTCCTGCTGTCCCTGGAGAACACCTGTTACAGGTGAGTAAGTACGCTTTCTCCGGGAACAAGCAGGAAGTCAGCCCTCACATATGGGACTCCCCAGCTACAGGCTACCGAAAGCCCATAGCAAAAGAAGGGGGCTCCCACATGGGGAACCGCAAGCAGCAGCGATTCTGTGCCCACACACCACAGTAGGACCACTGTGTCTGATGAACCTTCACTCTGGTAGCCTGAACCCAGAAGGGTCGGGGGGGGGGGGGTAGGAGTTGCCTAAACCCCGAAAAGGTTACGGAGCACATCCTGGCCAAAGGTACTGTGTCCCCGTCGGGACTCTCTTTCCAGGCAGTAATGGGCTGCGAAGATATGGACTGAAGACCAGGTGGCGGCCACCGAAGTCGCCATAGCCCTGACCTGGTGCGCTGTGATGCAGCCATCCAGTAGGAGCCTCGCCTGCTCGTACGCAAAGGCGATACAGTCCGCCATTCAAGTGGACTGCGTACGCTTGGTCACTGCCTTCCCAAGCCTACTGGGGTTGTAGAAGATGAAAAGCTGAAGTGGTTTGCGGTGGTCTTGAGTGTGTTGAATGTAGAAGGACAAAGCCCTCTTACAGTTCAAGGTGTGGAGGACAGTCTCCGCCCGACTGGAGTGAAGTCTTGGAAAGAAGGTAGGGATCACTACTTCCTGGTTGAGATGGAAGGGCGATACTACCTTCAGTAGGAATTTGGGGTGCGTGCAAAGCACCACTCTGTTCTTGTAGAACCTGGTATAAGGCGCCTCCGCCACAAGGGCCTGGAGCTCGCTAACTCTGCGAGCGGAGGCAAGTGCGACCAGGAAAGCCACCTTCCAAGAGAGGGAGCGGAGGTGGCAAGTAGTCAGAGGTTCGAAGGGCGGGCAAATAAGCTGCCCCTGCACCATGTTGAGGTCCCATTTGGTTTCCAGAAGGTGAACCAGGGGCTTCAATAAGAGCAGGCCCCAAAGAAAACAGGTCACCAATGGCTGGACCGAGATGGGCTTACCATCCACCGGATGGTGGTGCGCCGCCAAAGCACTGAGGTGCACCCGGACAGAGTTAGCCTTGAAACCTGACTAAGAGAAGTGCAGAAGGTACTGTAACACCAGAGCCACCGGGCAGGAAAAAGAGTCAGCCCCATGATCGGTGCACCAAACAGAGAACTTGCACCACTTGAGGGCATAAGCCTTCCTAGTAGAGGCCTTGCGAGAGGCCAGCAGGATGTCCTCAACTTCAACCGGAGGTTGAAGGGGGCCAGAGTCACCCTCTCAGTAGCCATGCTGTCAGTAACAGGGCCCCCAGATTGGGGTGCAGGAGAGTGCATCCCTCCTGAGACAGGAGTCCCAGGGTGGTCCCCAAGGGGATGGCGGTCTCCACAGTCAACTGTAGAAACAGCGGGAACCACGGATGTCTGGGCCACCGAGGAGCAATCAGGATGAGAGAGGCCCTGTCGCAGAGGGTCCTGAACAAGGTCTTGGCAATCAACAGGGTAGGAGGAAAGGCATACATGAGGCCTCCCGACCATGAGACCAGGAACGCATCCGCTGCCACACTAGAGGGGTGGGACTGCTGGGAGCAGAAGCAGGGCAACTGAAAGTTGTACGGGCTGGTGAACAGGTCCATCATGGGTTCTCCCTAGAGCCGGAAGAGCCGACTGGCTACCCTGGGATCTAGCTGCCACTCGTGCGGCTGGAGAACTCTGCTGAGCCTGTCAGCCAGCTGGTTGTCCTGACCGGGCAGGTACACTGCCCACAGGAGGATGCTCTGTTGGACTGCGTACAAGCAGAGGGCTAGAGCCTCCCAACAAAGGGTACAAGACCCCATGCCCCCTTGTTTGTTCACATAGAACATCGCCACCTGGTTATCCATCTGGACCAGAACTGGCTGGTGATGCAGGTAATGATGGAAGGTCCTCAGGGCTAGGTATATGGGCTCAGAGCTCCAGGAGATTGATCTTCTGGGTGCTCTCGTCTGGTGACCAATTGCCCTGGATGTGGAAATCTCCACAGTGGGCTCCCCAGCCGAGCAGGGAGGTGTCCGTGGTGAGGACTCTAGAGGGGCTTGGGGCCTGAAAAGGCATGCCCATCTCAAGATTCTGGGGCGACTCCCACCAGACCGAAACTCTGTCTCGGAGGCAGCTTGTGGCCTGGGACCACTGGTCCCAGAGACACCACTGCGTCATCCTCATGTGAAGGCAAACGTCTGGGGTGAAGTGGACCGTGGAGGCCATGTACCCGAAAAGGCGCAGGAGAAGCCGGGCAGACACCAAGGGAGGTGTTTCACGTCGTGAGCTAGAGACCTGAGATGGTCGGTAAGGTCCCTGGGCAAGAAAGCCTTTGACTGAAGAGTGCCAATCTTTGCCCCGATGAACTCCAGACACTGTGTCGGGAGGAGGTGAGACTTGGGGTAGTTTATGACAAAGCCCAGTTATTGTAGAACCTGGATCGTGTGTGCAGTGACCTGCTGCACCTCTGAGGCTGTGCTTACCCTTACGAGCCAGTCGTCCAGGTAGGGAAAGACGAAGACCCCCCTGGAGCCGGAGGTAGGTGGCCACAACTGCCAGGCATTTTGTGACGACTCTTGGGGCAGAGGCTAGGCCAAAGGGGAGCAGCACCCTATACTGAAAGTCTGCCCCCACTACGAACTGCAGAAACTGCCTGTGGTTGGGATGGATGAGGATGTGTGTATAAGCATCCTTGAGGTCTAAGGAGCATAGCCAGTCTCCCTGCTGGAAGTATGGCAACAAGGTTCCAAGGGAGAGCATCTTGAACTTCTCCCTCACCAGAAATTTGTTGAGGTTGCGCAGGTCGAGGATGGGCCTTAGGCCCCCTGTCCTCTTTGGCAAGAGGAAGTACCTGGAGTAGAACCCCTTGCCCTTAAGGTGGGGGGGGGGCACCTGTTCCACCTCTTTGTCCTCGAGAAGACCTGCCAACTCCTTCAGAAGAAGATCCCGATGGAGAAGAGACCTGAGGGTCTCTCCTGGGAAATAAGGGGAGGTGTACGAGCCAGGTGGAGGAAATAACCCTCCCTGACCACCTGAAGAGCCCATGAATCAGTGGTGATGGACATCCACCTCTGGGCATAGAGGGCCAGACGTCTCCCTGTGGGCTGTTGATCTCCTTGGGGTAGAGGGGCTATGCTCAAGGAGTCACAAGCTCCTCCCTGGCTGGGCCGGGGCCAGAGCTGGGCCTGGGGTTTTGGAGTCTTCTGCTTACGCAGGCCATGCCCATGTCCCTTGGCCTGCTGACCCTATTGGGGAGACAGGGAGGCCTGATAAGGCAAGTAGTTTCGGTCCATTGGGGAGAGGCAGTGGTCTTCTTAGAGAGCCTGGTTCTTTTCATGAACTCGGTCTCCCGCTCGGCAGCCTTGTCGGTCATAGGTTTGTCAAAGATGATCTCTCCTTGGCATGGGACATCGATCAATTTGTTCCAAAACCCACTGCTCGAAGTCGGACGACTAAAGCCAAGCTTGGCGGCGTGCACTGATGCCCACTGCGGCTACCCAGCCCGTCGACTCGAACCAGTCATAGGCTGCTCGAGACATGAATCTGGAGCACTCATGGACTGCCTTGGCCAGGTTCTTGAACTGCTGCAAAGGTTCCTCGGAGAAATCAGCTGGGAACCCAGCAAGCTCCTTCTCCAGGTCTCTCAGGTACATGCCCATGTACAGCTAGTAAGCCTGGATAAGGCAGATGAGCATTGAGCCCTGGTAGCACTTTCTGCTGAGGGTGTGCAAGGTGCGTGCCTCCCCGCCAGGGGGCACCAAGGAGTGCGTCTTCTGCCTTTTCAGCCAACGAATGGACAACTCCGCCACCATGGAGTTATGCGGCAGCTTTGACTTCTGGAAGCCCAAGCTCCAGCAGACTTGATACATCGAGTAGAGCTGTTTGCTCACCACTGGCACCGACGCCAGTGTCTCCCACATTCGGAGCATGAGCCATTCCAAGATGGGAGGAATGGGCACCGTGAGCGATTCCTGCGGAGGGGCCTCGTATTGGAGGATTTCCAACTCATCTGCCTGAGGGTCCTCCTCCGACTCGGTCAGGAGTGCCAGGGCCTTAGACATGTCCTTGACAAAGTCCAGGAAGCCCATGTCCTTGGGCGGGAACCGCCGCCAAGCCTCCGAGACGGGAAAGTCAGAAGGGACGTTGCGGTGGTGATGGGTATCGGTGGACTTCTCGTCCTCCGTCTCCCACTTGGAGTAGTCCATTGAGGACTCATAGGAGGGCTGCTCTGCAGGCATTGGGGCCCCCCAGTGCCCTGCAGTCGGTGCCTGGTAAACTTACCGGGGATGACCACAGTTCCATCAAACGGGACTCAGAGCTCAACCATAGCCAAGAATTGGTTCGGCCTCCGGAGACATCTTGGACGTCGAGGGCCTGATGGTCAGGGCGGATGAACCGGTCATGCTGGACAACAGTGCCTGATGCTGGTCCATGAAGGCACAACTATTTATGGCCTTTCTCTGAGCGCAGATTAGTCAAAAATACAAATGTGAAAAACGCTCAATTCAATCAACATGGAACTAAAAATCAATTTCTTTTTTTCAACAATATTATCTCCGAGGGTTACCCTTAAAAGAGAACGAGTTATAGGAGTCATCAAAAGACTGGAAGATGTGAAAGCTTTGCACCAATGACATGGGTGACGTCATTTGGGGATGGGACTAGAAACCCCTAATAATAGAGTCGGACGGGAGAGTTTCATGAATGAATGTTAATGGTGCGATTGACGTCATTAGGGGGTAGGATATAGGAACTACCAATAGAAGAGTAGCTGAGTGAGTTTTAAATAGGGAGCGGTAATCTTTAGTCCGCATGCACGGCGTTCTCCTGGAGGCGGCCTGAATGAAGTTCCACTGTGGTGGAGTCACTGGAATAGAATTAATCAGAGGAGTGTGCAGCATCATTTTTTCTTCCGGTAGGTGCTTTTATTGCCACATAGCTATAAGGAAGTAAATGAGAGGTTTATTAGGAACTTAGAGAGGGGTAAAATAGTGAGTGGTTACAGAAATGGATTTTATTTTATAGAGTTTAAAGTGAACAGCGATCTCCTGAAGAAACAAATGGAGTGAAACGCGACAAAGGCGCCTAAGGAAGGCGGGATCAGAGAGCGGAAAGGCAGTGTGAAGAGGAAATCAAAATTGAAGCTAAACACTTGGGTTCAGCTGTATATCAAATAATTAGAGTGGTTAAGAACGTTTGAACAGCAACATCTGCACTCGAGTGATGAGAAGGGAGATATAAATTCCATACGCTCGCACAATTACCATTTCGGTTTGGTTAAGAAATCCATAATACATTGTTTGTTGAAGGTCATTGATGCTATTAGGCATTAATGTTGGACATTTTAAAAGTCCGAAAATAAGTGTTGGAAAAGTCTGAGACCTTTAACTACATTGAGAATAATTTTAAGAGTAATCCTAAGAGATAATATTGTTGAAAAAAAGAAAAAAGATTTTTAGTTCCATGTTGATTGAATTGAGCATTTTTCACATTTGTATTTTTGGTCCATGAAGGCAGATAAACTGCGTTCCAGGGCCGCCATTCTGGACTCCAGACCAGAAGGCTCTGCAGCCTTCGGCGCGGGCACCGAGGGACTCTGGCCTGACACGGGCTCCCCGAAGGGGAATCCTCGACAAGGATAGTGTCTGGGAACCTAGGCAGGTCCACAGTGAGATCCTTCCAGGGGACCTTCGCAGGCCGCTCCTTCTCCGATGCTTCGGGCGAGCGTCTCAGACTGCAGGACCGGGCCCAGGGAGGCCCCGGTCAGTCGGAACCATCTAAAGACACTGCCTTTGAGAATTTTTTCTTCTTCCTGGGTTCCATCAATGAAGACCAACTTTCCGAGGACCCATGATGAGGCTCGGGCTCGGAGTGTTCTGCCCAAGATGTCGGGGGCTCAGACCAGGCCCTGGCCTTCAGAGGAAAAAAAAAAACCTTATCATGCTGCTGCTGGGGGCTCTTGAGGGCCTTGTTGGACATCCTCTTGCAGAGACCGCAGGCTGCCGGGTCGTGTGTGTCGATCAAAGACATGATTTTAGAGCACTGATCACACTTCTTAAAGCCACTGGTAGCCATGGGGGAAAAAAGTACCCCATGCGAGGTCGAAGACTCTCTGGACTGCCAGCGGGAGAAAAAAGGGCACTTAGATGCCAGAAAAAGAAAACAATGAAAGACTACAAAAATGAACCGAACCCAATGCCAAGGCAATGAGGTCAGTAGGCAGGAAGAGTACCGGTGCGAGATCGGAGGTGAGTGTGAAACTTGGAGAGAGAAAAAAATCAACTTTTTCCGGGGACAAGCCAGACAACGTCTGAAGGGCTCCGTGAAAAAACAGAGACTGAGCAAGATGGCACCCTTGCGTGGGAAGGGGACCACACATGCATGGTAGCATTCCCAAAGGCTTTCTTTGAAAGCTGGAGAAATGCTCCGCACGGGCTCAGTTGCTGACGTCACCCATATGTGAGGAATGACTTCCTGCTTGCTCCCGGAGAACATTTCTTTCTAACCACCCCCCTACTTGATGGAAACAACAAAGTCTGCGCCTCCTGCAGATGTTTAGGCTGAACTTTGTCATGATGCGGACACTAATAAAGTTGGTTTTAAGAAAAGAAATCCTGTTTTAGAAGAACTAGATGTGCAGTTACCTCCTGGCACAGCTAGAGGGGGCAGGAACAGACACACTGATCCTAAAGAACCTAATCTCACTGATGACCTGCAGCTGACAGAGAACCAGGAAGTCAGCAGCCACGGATCTCTTTATAAACCAGAGCAGAATGCTTCTGGTCAGAAACAGAAAGAGAAACGGCAGGAGAAGAGGAGATGGCAGCAGTTGCAAAGAGAGCAATGGAGGAATAAGCAGTGGAAACAACAGCAGGAGCTGAGGAAGGAAGAGAAAGAGGAAGAAGGAACTGGAGTTAGAGGTGAAACAGCAGTAAAGCCTGGAAGCTATCAAGGACACAAACCTGATTGCTGTAGAAGAAGCCAAGCTGGAAGCTGGAACAGAAATAGACCTTACAAGGTGGGAAGCCATAAAACCCAAACTAAACCTGTTGTGCAAGGGGAGTTTGGTGGAAGTTACTCCAAGGTAAGAGGCCCTGCCACGCCTAGTTCCTATACTCTACCTGTTTGTGATATAGAGAGAAGAAAGCAAAGAACCAGAGAGGGAGGTTCTGAGAGAGGCTTATCTCTAGAAGATCACTACCCAGTTTTACCTACTCGGAGGGAGAAGCAGTTGTACAAACAACTGAAGTTTTTACCCAGGGAGCCAAGGTATGAGACAGTAAAGTTTAACTGTAATGATTGCACTGCTAGAAGCCATCCTAAAAGAAACGTTCCTTTTAAAAGAAGCCAGAGTAAGGACTGGTTCACCAGTTTACCGCCAGCTTTGAGAGCCCCTGCTTATGTGGAGCAAAACTCCCAAGCTGAAGATTGCCATACTGGAATAGACAGGGATAGTGAAAGCACATTGGATCTGTATGGGGCAGATGATTTAATGGAAGTGGATTTTCCAAGCACTATTCCCTTACCTTTACCTGAAGACATGGAGTGTAATTGGTGCACTGCCTGTGCTCAAAACTGTGCATGTTACAAAGAAGAATAAATGCAATATATTTTGATTGTTTAACTATTCTGAATATTACTTTGAAGAAGCCTGCTTTGAACTGTGAAGTAACAGTTGATTAGCCAATGAACTTTGGTACCTTTTGAAACAAAGGACTGTTTCTATTATCAAACTGTCTCTTATTTTGAACCTTGCTTTTGAACGGGGAATAAAAGCCTTTATTACCCTGCACTCGGACTTTTCATTCATTCATAGCGCTACCTAGTGGCGCACCTTCTTTGTGTCCGCGACACCGTGTGACAACTTCCATCAAAGGTACAAACAAATCCGCAAAACAAATTGGGACATAATCATTAATGAACCTATACAGTAACACCTAAAACTTAAATTGTACTCTTAGAAATCCTAAACCAATGAAGCATCTGAAATAACAAAGAAACAGAAGCAGAGATCTCAAAAATCAGTCTAGCGGTCATATTTTGACATACTTGCAGCCTCCCAAACTGTTGTTTTTCGCAATTAATCAACACCAAATTACTGTACTACAGGTACTCTAAAACCACACTCTGTACCAACACTCAAAAAACCTCTACTGCACAATATGGTCGAAGCACTTTAAGATGTTGCATTTGAAAAAAGGAACGTGAGATGACTGAGCTAACATGTGCAGTCCACAACTCTTCCTCACCCCCCCTCTAAAAAAAAAAAAAAAAAAAAATCACTTCCACTGGTCTGAGTTCCATCTCCACTGCTTTTCCTACCTTGTCCTGTAGGTAATATTATATTTGGCAATACCTGAAATAATCTGTTTGGTTCACTTCATATTGATTCTTCAGTGATTCAAAGCTGAATATACCCTCCTTCTTCAATGAGCTGCCCTAAGCTAGTTAAACCCATCCCGTCCCACTTAATGAACTCCCCTCAACTGTCCCTGGAGGGAATTCCCAATTATACCTCAACATGGTGTACCTAGTGTACCCACCTTCCCCATGGAAATGCTTCCTTCATCTTCCCCATATCCTCAAGGTTAAAGCCATAAAGGGGTTTATCACATCCTTTAAATTTAGTTTAGCTCCCGGCTGCCAAATCCTCACCCACAGAGGAGTACTTTCCATATCCTGATGTTTAATTTTTTTCTGCTGGCCATTCTTCTTCCTATGCACCCAAGCATCCTTCTGGCGTTCGCCATCGCCTTTTCTACTTGTCTAGCCACCTTAAGATCATCAGAAACAATCATACCGAGGTCCCATTCTTCTTTCATGGACATTTGGATTTTTGCAGCCCAAATGCATGACCCTGCATTTTTTAGCATTAAATTTCAGCTGCCAAATTCTCGACCAATCTTCAAACTTAGCTAGATCCCTCTTCATGTTATCTATTCCTTCCTATTCTATTGCAAATTTTGGTATCATCTGCAAAAAGGCAAACTTTGCCCAACAGCCCTTCCACAATATCACTAACCAAGATGTTAAAAAGAATCGGACCAAGGACACCGCTGGTAACCTTTTTCTCCTCAGAGTGAGCACCATTTACCTGTACCTTTTGTTGCCTCCCACTCAGTCACTTTAGAGTCTATCTGTAGGGTGCTCAGTTTGTTTCTAAGTCGCCTGTGTGGAACGATGTCAAAGGCTTTACTGAAATCTAAGTACACCACATCTAGGGCTCTCCCTTGGTCCAACTTCCTGGTCACCCAGTCAAATCAATCGATAAGAAAGAATCCAGGAAGTCTATTGGAAGAGCTCCAAATAAGTATATAAACTGAGTAAGAACCATCATTTTAATCCACATGATCCACCCCACCCAAGATAGGTGCAAGCGCAACCACTGCTCCAGATTACCTAGCATTCTCTTAAATAGGAGCACAAATTTATTTTTAAATATCTTCTGCCCATCTGCCACCAGATTAAATATTTGGGGATCAATGTGACTTTGTACCCATCTAAATGGAAAAACCTGTTTTGTTTTGTTTTTCCAAAGTTTTACTTAGGAACCATCAGCAGAAACAATAAGTACATAACAGAAAACCGCCACTCCCTGGGGTTGGCTCTTATCCCCAGGGGCAGTACACAGTGATGGTTACATGGCTTTTCAAAGGTTACCCTCAACCCCCTACCCCAGCCCCCCTCCCCCCCCTTCCCTCACCCACCTCCCCCCTCCCAACCCGTGCCAAGGCCACGCAGGACCATCTTGAAAATTCCACATAGCACCCACCGAACATTGCAAAGTAAATAAGATTATCAACAACCCAACTGAAGGACCGTATTACGGGTCCGGGCACTCAAAGTTTGAATATATGGGTCCCAGAGTAGCAAGAAGGCAGACCATCGCTTGACATGACCCCGGGCCGCCCTACACTCCAGGAGCATAAGCTGATGGAAGGAATTCCACCACTCCCAGAAGGAGGGAGGGTGGCTGTCTCTCCACCGCCGCAACAGTGGCCCCTTACCCACCAGACATGCCTTACGCACTAGCCAGCGACCCCATTTCCCCGTCGGAGAGGTGAGGCTCAAGAGATCCAAGACCACCAAGGCTGCATCCCAATTGACTGGTTGGCCCAACAGATGGGTTACATACAGAGCAATCCTCCGCCAATATGGGCGAATCCGTCGGCACCCCCACCACATATGTAACAACGTCGCCATGGGCACCGCACACCGCGGACAACTGCCATCCACAGTCAGGTGGCAACGAAGAGCCCTCTGCGGGGAAATGTGGACCCTAGTCAAACATTTAAGTTGTATTTCCCGCCAGCGGGTACCTTCCACCAGGCTCACCACTCTCCGGAGGGCCACCAGGATGGTGTCATGGGGGATCTCCCGCCCCATTTCGGCCCCTCGGAAAAACCTGTTTTAACCTCCCCACCAAGTGCTCAGGGCAAGATATATTTAGAATTTCTGACAGTTTTTTTCTTTAAAACCCCATACCCTGCCAAATTCCCCTAATTCCCTTAATAATTCCCCCAATGAGGCTTTCAGTTCTGTTAGAAAAATTGGATATCTACAAATACTGATGCTATCCAATTGTTGTTGCTCCCTCGTTTTTATCCCAGAATCCAGATTCTTCCTTATCCTCTGTGCCATCTGTTCCATAGTTATCACAAGCAACAAGGAAGAGAGAGGACACCGCTGTTGGGTTCCCTTACGTAGCTTAAATTACTCTACGTATCCCGAGTGTATCTTAAGTCGAGAGTGGGGTCCATTATATATGGCTTTAACCCAATCCAAAAAATTACCTCCCAATCCCAATTTATCACAAACCTTAAACATAAATGAACAGTACAGCCTATCAAAGGCCTTTTAGGCATCAATAGCCAGCAGAATGCTCAGTATATAGAAATTACACTTACCTGGTAATTGTAGTTCCTGTAGGGTCCAGTTTAGTCCTCCACATCTGGGTAGTGCACCTCCTCCCGCAGCAAGGAGACTGGACCAATCAGAGTCTTTTCCATGTCTGGATGTATGCTGCTGGAACGCCCATCAGCCCCCCAGTGATCTATTAACAAAGCAGACTCAAAGAAGCAACACATGAGAGAAAAATACTTATCTAAAACATCCCCGAAAACAAAGACCCCCTCCCTCAAACAGCCGACCCCCTCCCCAAACGAGGGAGCCGGAAACCTGTACATTGCCTCTGCCTCCACAAAGGACCAAAGGAAGAGACAAAGTCGCGGCTACAAGAACAAAGCCAAAGGAGAGCGGAAGACCCCCAAACCTGAGGATCACAGACATACACTTAGCCCACTCTCGCAAACTGCGCAGAAAAGCACCGCGTCGAAAAAAAGGCAGTCTATCGGGAGGGAAGGACGACTAAACTGGACCCTACAGGAACTACAATTACCAGGTAAGTGTAATTTCTATTTCCTGAGCGGTCCTCCAGTTTAGTCCTCCACATCTGGGAAGTACCAGAGCAGTACTCAACGGGGGGGACCCTGCCAACTGGCGCGCAAAACGGCTGAACCGAAACAAGAATCCTTAGATGCCATCACATCCAGCCGGTAATGCTTACTGAAAGCATGGAGCGACAACCAAGTAGCCGCTCTGCAAATCTCCACAGGCGGAACCAAACTGTGCTCCGCCCACGATGACGCTTGCGCTCTGGTAGAATGGGCCCGTAGACCCAAGGGAACCGTCCGGCCCTGCAGAATATACGCCGATGCAATAGCTTCCTTAAGCCACCGGGCAATAGAAGCCTTCGCTGCTGCTTCCCCCTTCCGCTTACCACCAAAGAAGACGAACAGACGATCCGTCTTACGGTAAGGCTCAGAAACCTTCAAGTATCGCCGGAGCACCCGAACATCGAGACGATGTAAGCCATTGTCAGTCGCTTCGGTCCCGACAGAATTAAAAACGGGAAGAAAAACAGACTGATTCAAATGAAAGGGAGACACAACCTTGGGAAGGAAGGAGGGAACAGGCCTCAAAACTACTCTATCCTTAGAGAAGGACAAGAAAGGTTCCCTACACGAGAGCACCTGCAACTCAGAAATCCACCTAGCGGAGCAGATGGCCACCAAAAACACTGTCTTCAGCGTCAAATCCTTAAGGGACGCCAGGTGAAGCGGCTCAAAGGGCTTCTGAACCAAACCTTGTAACACTAGATTCAAATCCCATGGAGGAATCGTTGCCCTGCGAACAGGCCGCAGCCGGAATAGAGCCCTCAAAAAGTGTTGCACATCTGAGTGCGCCCCCAGGGGGACCCCCAAGACCTTACCCCGGAAGCACGCGAGAGCTGCTAATTGCACCTTCAGGGAACTGGCCGCTAGACCTTTGTCAAAACCGTCCTGCAAGAAACTGAGGATGGCCGGCACCGACGCCTTCGCCGCTCGAATAGCGTGTCACGAACACCAATCCTCAAAAATGCGCCAGATCCGCACATACGTGAGCGACAGAGGATTTTCTTGCCCAAAGGAGCGTGGCAATGACCGGAGCCAAATAGCCTTTCTTCTTTAACCTAGCCCTCTCAATGGCCATACCGTAAGCGAGAATCGATCCACCTGTGGCATCCGTAGTGGCCCCTGAAGCAAGAGATCCGGTAATGGAGGGAGACGCCACGCAACCCCGTCTAGAAGTCGAACCAGATCCGCATACCAAGGACGTCTGGGCCAATCGGGTGCCACCAGCAGGACCTTCCCCCGGTGCGCTTCGATGCGTTGGATCACCCGACCGATCAACGCCCACGGAGGGAAGACGTAGAGGAGACCGGAAACTGGCCAAGGCCAAATGAGTGCGTCGATGCCTTCGGACATCCGCTCTCGCCGTCTGCTGAAGAAGCGACTTGTTTTTGCGGACTGATAGGTCGCCATGAGGTCCAGGACCGGAGCCCCCCACCGGCGCACTATTTGAGCGTAGAACTGCGGGTGAAGCTCCCACTCTCCCGCATCCACCTGCACTCTGCTGAGGAAATCCGCCATCACGTTGTCTTTTCCCGCAATATGCGCTGCCGAAAGAGCTAGGAGCCGGGACTCCACCCACTGAAACAGAAGATCGGATTCTTCCTCCATGGCTCTGCTGCCTGTGCCGCCCTGCCGATTGAGGTAGGCCACCGCTGCCGAATTGTCAGAGAGAACTCTCACCGCGCGACCCGTCACCGCAGATTCGAAAGCCTGCAGAGCCCACATCACCGCTCGCAGCTCGAGACGGTTGATCGACCAAGAGGCTTCCAGGGCCGACCAAGTCCCCTGTGTGAAACGATCCACGCAGTGAGCTCCCCAGCCCTCCAGGCTGGCATCCGCATGGCAACCAGACCGGCTGTTCCAGAGACACCCCCAACTGCAGCGACTGCGCGCTCAGCCACCAGCGCAACCAAAGACGGACCCGCCTCGGGCAAGGCAGACGCTTGCTGAGCGAATCCGTTTGATTTGACCAACGACACAAGAGGGCTCTCTGAAGCGGGCGCATATGGAACCTGGCCCAGGGAACCACCTCCAGCATCGCCGCCATCATCCCTAAGACGCGCAGGTACCACCAAACCGACGGCGCTGGGAACTCCAAGAACTGACGAATCAGAGAACACAGTCCTCTTGCTCGGCGATCCGGCAGGAACACCAGCCCCTCCGCAGTGTCGAAGCGGACCCCGAGGTATTCAAGGGATTGAGTCGGAACTAAGTGACTTTTCTTTTCATTGACCACCCAACCGAGGCTCCGAAGAAGCTCTATCACCCGGCTGGCGGCTTGCAGACTCTCGCTCTTGGACTTTGCCTGAATCAGCCAATCGTCGAGGTAAGGATGAACCAGAATGCCTTCCTTCCGCAACGCCGCTGCCACCACAACCATGACCTTGGTGAAGACGCGGGGTGCTGTGGCCAGTCCGAACGGCAACGCCCGAAACTGATAATGCCCCAAGGGAACGTGAACCGCAGAAATCTTTGATGAGCCTCCCTGATCGGAATGTGCAAGTAGGCCTCCGAAAGGTCCAAGGAAGTTAAGAACTCTCCCTTGCGCACCGCCACTATGACGGATTGCAGAGTCTCCATGCGGAAATGAGGCATACGCAGACAACGATTTACTCCTTTGAGGTCTAAAATAGGACGAAGGGACCCGTCCTCCTTTGGCACCATGAAATAAATGGAATAGCGACCCACACCGAGTTCGGACTCTGGGACCGGCACTACCGCCCCCAAGGCAACCAGGCGGTCCAACGTCAAGCGTATTGCGAGATCTTTCTGTGGACCCTTGCACGGAGACAGGACAAAGGAATCCTGGAGAGGACAGGCAAACTCCAAAGCGTAGCCCTCCCGCACTCTCGAGCACCCACTGGTCTGAGGTGATCTGGACCCAGGAGGGAAGAAAGTGTCGAAGGCGAGCTCCGATCACCTGACTTCCCCCCGGGGCCCACCTCGCTTCATTGCGGCTTGCGACTAAAGGAAGAGGAGGCAGAAGCGGAGGCCGCCGAGAAACCTCTCCCTGCCCCTCGAAAGCCTCGAAAACCCTGGGACCTAGATGACGATCTGCCACGCTGGAAACCCCCCAGACGGGAAGAACAGAACCCACGAAAGTCCCGAAACTGACCTCGAGTAGACGACAAACTTCTACTCTGTTTGGGCTTATCTTCCGGAAGCCGACCACCTTTGAACTCCCCAAGGTCCTTAACTAACTTATCCAGGTCATCCCCGAACAATAGCTCGCCTTTAAAGGGGAGCTTGCTAAGGCGCAACTTAGAAGACCCGTCGGCCGCCCAATTGCGGAGCCAAATGGTCCTGCGCGCCGCCACTAGGGAAGCCATACTGTTTGCTAAAGTTCTGATCAAATCATAATGAACATCCGCTAAATAAGCTGAACCAGATTCCAATCGGGTCACCTCCAACAACCCCTGCTGGGGGGCTGATGGGAGTTCCAGCAGCATACATCCAGACATGGAAAAGACTCTGATTGGTCCAGTCTCCTTGCTGCGGGAGGAGGTGCACTACCTAGATGTGGAGGACTAAACTGGAGGACCGCTCAGGAAATTAAATTTGATATGCAGGGTGAGGAAAATTAACGTCCTCCTTACATTATCTGATGCTTATCTTCCAGTCACAAAGGTATCAAACCCGGGAGCTGAGGCATTAACCATATTGCAAAAATTGTTGTAAATAATTTAAAATCTGTGCCTAACAAGGAGATAGATCTATGAGGGTCATTTTTAAAGTAAGAACCGATTGCGCATCGTGTCCGCGCGATCTGTCAAGTGACGTCCGTTCAAGGTCAGCCACTCTTGGCCAGTCTCTCACTACGCCGCCATTACGTTTCACGTCTCTGCCAGTGTTGGTTGTATGGTTATACTGCTTCGTTTGTCGCCATGTCAATCAGTAATCCCTCCGATTGTGAAGTGCGCTCGGTTATCCGGTTTTAATGCAAAACAAGTTCGTCCAGCATTTTCGGCACCCATCTCGCACACATTTTTTTGTAGTGCAGTTTGTCAGTAACAATGTGATAAACTACTGATCTTGAAACTTGTGGAAATGTCTGATGCAGCTCGTCTATAGTGAAGCACCTGTTTTGGCGAATTTCCTCATCAACTTCTTGTGTCAGGTCTTCATTCATGACAGTAGGCCGTCCAGATCGTTCTTCATCGTGAACATTTGTCCTTCCTTCCTTAAACATCATTCATTACACCTTCCCCATACACTTCAACAAGCTGCCGGTGAATTTCAGCTGGACGAACTTGTTTTGCATTTAAAAAACGGATAACCGAGCGCACTTCACAATCGGAGGGATTACTGATTGACATGGCGACAAACGAAGCAGTATAACCATACAACCAACACTAGCAGAGACGTGAAACGTAATGGCGGCATAGTGAGAGACTGGCCAAGAGTGGCTGACCTTGAACGGACGTCACCTGACAGATCGCGCGGACACGATTAAGGTAAAACCCCATTCCTTTGGATTCCTCTCCCTTCAGACATCTATTAAATTTAAGTTTTCAATTAGTTTGCCCAATTTCCTTCAGCCTTTATTTGAGCTCAGTGTCCATCCCTGTGATGTATCCATGAGTGGATGTATGGTCATACTGAAATCTCCATGATCGGGGTACCTTCAGAAAACTCCAGTGCCTTCTGTGCCCTTTATCAAAGAAGGTTCCCCGATCCACATTGTATGCATATATATTTATCACTGTTATGTGTTGTATATTCCAAACCCATTTCATTGTTATGTAGAGACCTTCTACAGTATATCCACCTGGGTTGCATTAAAGGAAAGATCAGCTGACAAA
This sequence comes from Ichthyophis bannanicus, assembly GCA_033557465.1. Taxonomy (NCBI): domain Eukaryota; kingdom Metazoa; phylum Chordata; class Amphibia; order Gymnophiona; family Ichthyophiidae; genus Ichthyophis; species Ichthyophis bannanicus. Next base: position 312,057,876 of record CM066039.1, read on the forward strand.
ATGATACCCCCTCACCAATTCTTCCTTAGTTCAGAGAAGAGCCACCAAAATGGTAAAGGGGATGGAAGGATACTCCTATGAAGAAAGGCTAAAAAGGTTAGGGCTCTTTAACCTGGAAAAGAGACGGCTGAGGGGAGATATGATAGAAGTCTATAAATTAATGAACGGAGTGGAACGGGTAAATGTAGATCGACTGTTTACGTTATCAGAATATAGAAAGACTAGGGGACATGCAATGAAGCTACAGGGTAAACTATTTAAGACTAATAAAAGAAATATTTTTTCACTCAATGTGTAATCAAACTCTGGAAATTGTTACCGGAGGATGTAGTAAAGGCTGTTAGTGTAGCTGGGTTTAAAAAAGGTTTGGACAAGTTCCTGGAGGAAAGGTCCATAAACCATTATTAAGAAGGGACCCAGGATATCAATGCTTGACCCAGTACAAGCACTGTGGAACCTGTGTCTTTTGGGGAAACTGCCAGGTACATATGACCTAGATTGGCCACTGTTGGAAACAGGATACTGGGCTTGATGGACCGTGGTCTGACCCAGTATGGCATATCTTATGTTCTTAGTTTTTTAATTTTTTTGTGTCACCCAGCAACCCCTCATTGTGTCTGGAATGTCTCGCTAAATATTCATCTTTCTTTAACAAATGAGTTTCTGAATCCATCCCAATCCCAACCCACAACCTCAAATGTTCTTTAAACATGAATTGTTTTCTGTAGAAGTTCAGATGTAAGGCACAGTTCCTGCTCATCAAAGCTTACAATCTAATCAAAATGAAAAAACTTTGTAAAACTTGGGACTAGAGTATGGTACGATACATATAAGTAGCGAATGAGAGATTGAGGGGCATCATTATCCAAAAGCAGCCTCAAAGAGGTGGGTTTTTAGCCTGGATTTGAATAGGGTTAGAGAAGCCTGATGCACTGACTCAGGTAGTTTTTTCCAGGCATAAGGAGTAGCAAGGTGGAATGGATGAAGTCTGGAGTTGATGTGGCCAGAGAAGGACACAGATAAAAGGGATATGCCAGAGGAGCGGAGTTCCCGAGGAGGAATGCAGAGTGAGATAAGAGAGGAAAGGCAGCGAGAAGCCACAGAATGAATACACTTGTAGGTTAAGTAGGAGAAATTTGAACTGGATGTAGAAATGGTAAGAAGCCAGTGAAGTGACTTGAGAAGAGGGGTTACATGAGCATAAAGGCACTGGTGTAAGATAAGCTGTGCAGCTGAGTTTTGAACATATTGAAGGGGAGAGAGATGATTCAGGAGACGACCAGTGAGGAGCAGGTTACAATAGTCAAGACAGGAGGTAACTAGTGAGTGGCTGAGATTCTTAGTAGTGTGTGTAGAAAGGAAGGGACAAATTTTGCCAATGTTATAGAGAAAGAAGACCAGATTCTGAAGCACCATTGGAAGGTTCACAGTATGGACGGGTGCCATTGCCTTTAAAATCTAAGTGGACTCCTCCGGGCCCAATACACCCCTCCTTACTCTTATATCGTGATCTAATAATACAAGATATGCAACAAGCTGTTATCACTCAAAAGAGTTTTCGCACATTCCTGACTCCAAAGGAAAGGAGCACGTTGCGGGAACTTCGGGCCCGCTCAGATTTAGTAATAAAGAGAGCAGATAAGGGGGGTGCAATAGTGATTTGGAGTAGACAGCAGTATTGTGAAGAAGCCTATCGTCAATTGGGGGATCCGACGGTGTACACCCTACTTAATGTAGACCCCACAATATCACTTCAAGATCGTATTCAACAGCTGACTAAGATGACTCTTCAGGCTAAGCTGATTTCTAAAAAAGAGTATCAGTTTCTCAATCCTGTTGATCCGATTAAGTCTAAGTTTTACTTAGTTCCTAAAATACATAAAGATTTGCAGCGGCCTCTGGGCCGCCCGATAGTATCTACTCAAGGATCACTGCTGGAGCCTCTATCAATGTACCTGGATTCTTACTTAAGACCCTTAATGATTTGCATACCATCTTATATTAAAGACACGACTCATTTTTTAAACATTTTACATGATTATGATTATTTGACAGTTGTCGATGATGTCATTTTGGTGACTTTAGATGTAACCTCTTTATATACGGTAATTCCTCAAACACGGGCTCATGAGGTGGTCATGGCAGCCCTTCAAAGTAGGGGTGACTTGTCTGAACCTTTATTGAGATTTTTGTCTACATTAGCAGAGTTCACTTTATATAATAATTTTTTTGCATTTGAACAACAACTGTACCATCAGATTTCCGGGGTAGCCATGGGGGCCACGTGTGCCCCCTCTGTGGCTAATCTTTATATGCAGAATTTCGAGCTTCGATAGATTCAACATTCTCCTTATTCAGAGTCACTGAAGGTATGGAAGCGATATAATCAATGACATTTTTATCATATGGCAAGGAAATAGATCTTCTTTACAAAGTTTTTTTGACAGGCTGAATGCTTGTGAATCGAATATTAAGTTCACGCTGACTTATCATGAGACTCAAATTTCATTTTTGGATGTTACAGTACGGAAATCTCAGACGGGATGGAATACCTCCATACATCGTAAAGACACTGACAAAAATACTCTTTTGCACTATTCAAGTGCTCACCCAGTACAGTTACGCAATAGTCTGCCTTTTTCTCAGTTCATTCGGTACCGGCGTAATTATAGTACTGTGGAAGAATATAAACAACAGTCAGTTCAGCTGCGGCATAACTTCTATCAGCGGGGATACCCGAAGAAAGTTATTAAGAATGCTTACACCAGAGCACGTTTTTCTAATCGAGATCTGCTTCTTCATCCCCTAGGTCCCTCATCGCCAGCAACTGACTGTGTAAATTTTATAACGGCTTATTCTCCCTACAGTAAGCAGTTACAAAATAGCCTGAATCGTCATAAGAATGTTTTATCTACTATACCGAGTTTGCAGCATTACCATACACGATGCGTATGGCAACGTCAACAGAATTTTAAAGATATACTTAGCCCGACAGTTTTACGTTCCAATGATGAAGAGGAGTCTGATTTTAGTGGCCATAAGAGGTGTGGAGAATGCACGATCTGTTCAATCACTCAGGAGTGCACGAGTTTTACACATAAGGGACGCATCTATCGGCTACGTGCCAACACTTCTTGTGGATCCTCTAATGTAGTATATTGTATCAGATGCCCCTGTTCCTTGTTATACGTTGGAAAAACCAATCGTTCTTTTAGAATTCGTATGAACGAACACAAAAGTAAACTAAAGTGCCAGCGATTGGAGGCTCCTATTGTTGAACATTGCTTGTCCGCACATCACACTTTTGAGGATTTACGCTGTTTTTGCATTACTCAAATATTAAGACCACAGCAGGGTCGAACTAAGGAACAGACTTTACTATATGTGGAACAACGTTGGATATACATGCTTCAGACAGTTATCCCAGCAGGTTTGAATGCTAGGATAGAATGGGAAACCTGTGTGTGACATCAGTTGGTTAGTGCTCCATTCATTGATAGTTTCCCTTATTTAAACTGCACATGCGTGGCATTTTTTTACAACCGTCTAGCAGTTCAGCAATTTTTGTGAATGGAACGCCAGCGTGTGCAAGAGGTATGGATACATTTTTCACATTGATTTTGTTACACATTTCTATTTTTGAAGTTTGCTTGTGAAGAAAGTATAAGTCTAAAGGATCTGTTTTTATGTTGTAGAGCTTAGCTATCTCCCCTGATGAAACCTTGATTGGTGAAACGCCTAGTGCCTGACAGCGTTGGGAAAGCCATCTAAAGCTAAGCATTTTGAGAAAAGCCATTCAAAGCTAAGCATTTTTTTACATTATTCAAAGTTGGGAAAGATATTTAAAGCAAAGAATTTTTCACTGTCCAACATGGTTATATAAAAAATCCGAGAGCTGCAGTGTGGTGGTCTTTGATGTTACTTCTTGGACAATAAGTCAGTTTTACTGACGTTAGTCCATGGATACTGAGACCACGCGGCTACTCGATAAGAATTTCCAAACATCTTTCAAGTTTAAGTAATATAAGTATTGTCAGTCCAGAGTTTGACTAGTATTACTTTCTAGTTGTTATACAGAGTTTCTTGTATTTTACTGGATAGAGAAAGAAGTGACAGGTTTTAGCTATTTGTTGGATGTGTGCAGGGAAAGCACAGTTATTTACCTGTAACAGGTGATCTCTGGGAACAGCAGGAATAAGTCTTCACATATGGGTATCGTCGGTACCGACGGAGCCTGCGCGGGAACGCTCCCCAGCGTCCTGAAAGAAAGCTTTTGGGAGCATCCCACAGCGCCTGCGCGCTGCCTTCCCGCCTTTCCTAACTGCCTCTCTCCAGTTCGAGTTTTAAAGCTGAGACAAAGAGAGAGAGGAAAGGAAAGATAGATAGAGAGATACAACTCCTAGGGGAGGTGGGTGGGTTGTGAAGACTTATTCCTGCTGTTCCCAGAGATCACCTGTTACAGGTAAGTAACTGTGCTATCTCCAGGAACAAGCAGGAATGTGTCTTCACATATGGGGATTCCCCAGCTAGAGATGCCTGGGAGATCACCCAGATTGTGGGTCCCTGGAAAGGGCTCCACCTGCACCCATGAACCTCAGGCATCCAGTCAGGGATGGAGGGTAGGAGTTGATTAGGTATGGAACAGGTGTTTGAGAACAGCCTGACCAAACAAGGCATCCCAGCGGGAGTCCTTGTCCAAGCAGTAATGGGCTGTGAAGGTATGAACCGATGCCCAGGTGGCTGCTCACAGATTTGGTCGATGGACACAGAGTTAAGATGAACCATAGAGGCCGCCATGGCCCTCACATTGTGAGCTGTGACATGGCCCTCCAGAGAAAGATTCTTGCTCTGGTAGGCGAAGGAAATACACTGAGCAATCCAATTAGACAGAGTTCTCTTGGAGACTGGAAGTCCTAAATGAGAAGGATCAAAAGCAACAAAAAGTTGAGAGGACTTTCTATGTTGCTGTGTTCTTTGTAAGTAGAAGGCAAGTGCTCTTTTACAATCCAGGGTATGAAGATTCCTCTCTGCACTTGATGCATGAGGTCCTGGAAAAAAGACAGGTAAATACACCTCCTGGTTCAGATGAAAAGGTGAGACCACTTTAGGCATAAAGTGTGGATTAGTTCTGAGGACTACCTTGTCATGATGGAACCTTGTATAAGGAGGATTAGCCACTAAAGCTTGCAGCTCACTGATACGGCGAGCTGAGGTGACTGCAATGAGAAAAATAACCTTCCAAGAAAGGAATTTTAAGGAGGTAGTGGCTAAGGGTTCAAAGGGTGGCTTCATAAGCTGGCCAAGAACCAGATTCAAGTCCCAGGCCACTGGAGGTGGTCTGATGGGAGGTTTAGTCAAAAGAAGGCCTCTCATGAATCTTGCTATAAGAGGATGAGAGGAAATAGGTTGTCCATTGAGAGGCTTAAGGGATGCTGCAATAGCACTCAAATGGATTCTGATTGAATTTGTTTTAAGGCCTGCATGGGATAAATGCAGCAGATAGTCCAGTAAAGAATGCAAAGGTATTGCAAGAGGTTGAGACCCTTCTCTGCACACCAAATGGAAAACCTTTTCCATTTAAAAGCATATGAACGTCTGGTGGAAGGCTTTCTGGAAGCATGAAGGATATCCTTCACTTGCTGAGAAAGTTGTAAATCTTGAAGGTCTAGGCCTTCAGCAACCAGGCCCTGAGATGAAGAGACTGAGGATTTGGGTGCCACAAGGTTCCCTCCTCGTGGGAGAGGAGATCTGGAGCAGACCCCAGGTCTAGGGAGGGAGCTTGAGAGAGATGCAGAAGTAGAGGGTACCATACTTGGCGTGGCCAAAGTGGTGCTATGAGGATCATAGTCCCTTTGTCTCTCTGAAGCTTGAACAGAGTCTTGGGGATTAGGGGAATAGGTGGAAAGGCATAAAGGAAGTCTTGCCCCCAATGAAGAAGGAAGGCATCCCTGGCCTGAACTCCCTGACATGGAATCCTGGAACAGAACCAGGGAAGTTTGGCATTCCACGGACTTGCAAACAGGTCTATGTCTGGGGTACCCCAAATCCGAAAAATTCTGGCTATCTGGTCCCCATGGAGGGACCATTCGTGTGGAAGCAGAACTCGACTGAGTCTGTCTGCCCAAGAGTTTAGAACTCCTGGAAGATATACTGCCATGAGATGGATTTGATGCTCTCTGGCGAAGGCCCCCAATCTCAGAGCTTCGTTGCAAAGCGACAGAGAGCTAGTTCCTCCCTGCTTGTTCACGTAGAACATAGCTACCTGGTTGTCCGTGTGGATGAGGACTGTCTTGTAGCTGAGCAGGGTGTGGAAGACTCTGAGAGCCAGAAAAATTGCTCTGAGCTCTAAGAGGTTGATATGAAGACGTGTCTCCTGTGGAGACCAGATGCCCTGGGTCGAGAGATCTTGTAGATGAGCCCCCCCAACCCTTTGGAGAGGCATCTGTTGTAAGGGTTGCTTGGGGTAACACCTGTTGGAAGGGGGACCCCAGCAACAGATTCTGAGTGGACTTCCACCAGTGGAGGGACGAAAATAGGCGACTGGAGCTTGCTATTTTGTCTGACAGGCAACCTGATGCCTGGGTCCACTGGGTGGATAGGGTCCACTGAGCTGCTCTCATGTGAAGGCGAGCATAGGGAACCACATGCACCGTGGGATGCCATGTGGCCTAAAAGTTGCAACATCTCTCGAGCAGTTAAATGGGATTTTAACTGAATCTGGGAGGCTAACTGCACCAAGCGTAGGCAACGGGCCTGGGGAAGATAGGCCCTTGCAGTTGTGGTATCCAGTAAGGCCCCTATGAACTCTAGAGACTGAGTAGGGGTAAGATGGGATTTTGGAATGTTGATTACCAGTCCCAGATACTGAAGAACACGCCTTGTGCAGGCTAGAGAAATCTGGGCCTCTGACTGGGATGGAGCTCGGATGAGCCAGTCGTCCAGATATGGGAATACGAATATTCCTAGAATGCGTAGGAATGCAGCTACTACTGCCATGCATTTTGTGAACACTCTTGGAGCAGAGGCCAGACCGAAAGGAAGCACTTTGTATTGGTAGTGCTGTCCTTGGTATAGGAAGCGAAGGAATCTTCTGTGTGTTGGATGGATAAGAACATGGGTGTACGCATCCTTGAGATCTAGAGAACAAAGCCAGTCCTGACTCTGAAGGTATGGAAGGAGAGTTCCGAGAGAAGTCATCTTGAATTTCTCCTTGCATAGAAACTTGTTCAATTCTCTGAGATCTAATATGGGTCTGTAGCCCCCTGTTTTCTTTGGGATGAGAAAATAGGGGGAGTAGAACCCTGAGCCCTGTTGAAGAAGGAGTACTTCTTCTATTGCCCCTTGGGCAAGAAGGGTAGCAATCTCCTGACCTAGAAGGTTGAGGAGAGATGTTGGAGAATTGAACTGTTTCACCATGGTGTGAGGAGGAAGGTTTAAGAAATGAAGTTTGTACCCTTCCCTTATTATGGAGAGGGTCCACTGCTCTGCTGTGATTTGTTCCCATCTGGGAGCAAAGTGAGCTACCTTCCTGGGATGGTGAGGGGCTCTGGATGTTCTAGAGCCAGAAAGGCTAAGTTCTCTAGTGGAAAGTCAAAGGCCCTGAGGAGGCTGAGGCTGTTGGGCCGTAGCAGTCCTCGCAGCCTGGGTTTTGGCCTTTTTTGGTTGTTGCTGTCTCTTTGTAGCAAAACGACCTTGAGAAGAGGCCTGACCATAAGAAGAAAATTTCCCTTTCTTTGGGAAAGATCCCTTTTTGAATAACCTCTTTTTAAAAGGAGCAGTAGTAGACTTTGAAAGTCTATCTAAAGCAGAATTTTCAGCATCCATCTGGTTGGCCTTTGCTTGCCAATCTTTGCCAAACAGGTTTTCGTCTGTACAGGGAAGGTTACCTAGACCATCCTGTACCCAGGATTCTAAATCAGAGGCTTGCAACCAAGCAACTCTGCATGCACCTATGGCAATAGCCGAGGCTCTACTGACCCCCTCAAAAGAGTCAAAGGCTGCACGGTTGGAAAACTTGGATACATCCTGTGCATGTTTGAGCCAGGTGATGTATTCTTCTCTCTTATCTTTTGACATAAAAGGAGATAAGGTTTGCAGATGATCTGTAACTTCTTTTAGAAACATCCCCATATAGAGACTATAGGAGTTGATTCTGGCTACAAGCATACTGGCCTGGAAGATTTTCCTGCCAAAGGCATCTAGGGTTCTGCATTCTCTTCCTGGAGGAGCAGAGGAGTGCCTTTTTGTACTCTTGATCTTTTTCATAGCAGACTCTACCACAATGGAGTGGTGAGGAAGCTGAGTCTTATGAAATCCAGGACAAGGAGGAACACGATACATAGTGTCCAACCTTCTGGAATGAGGGGAGGTGGAAAGAGGAGTCTCCCATATGCCCAACATGTGTTCATAAAGAATCTCATGTATTGGTAAGGTGGCTGCCTCTTTAGGAGCCTTAGGATATTGTAGGATATCTAATTTTTTGGCTCTAGGTTCAGTCTCAGAGGTCACTGAGATGGACAGGCCTTTGGCCACCTCCCTGATAAAATCCTGAAAAGACAAGTCTTCAGGAGGAGACATTCTCCTTTTTGGAGAAGAGGGTTCCTGAGGAAGGATCCCCGATGCTTCAACTGAGGCCTCTGAAGAGTCAGTCTTCAGAAGAATCGAAGTATCGACTGTCTGGATGCTCTCGTAGAGCCCGATACGCGTACCGGGAGGTATCGACATCGGGGGTAATCTGTACCGGGCCGTTACTGATAGGCATTACTGGATAGTGTACCGCTGATGTCGATGCAAGCGGTACTGGTATCGGAACCGGAATCGGGTCCTGTACCGGAATCGGTACGGATACCGACAACTATGTTTGTTGCGGTACCATAGGTGTTGCAGCTTGAATGAATGCCATGATGGCACGCTGCATGGTCAGAATATTCTGATCCACTGACGCCACCAATGTCTGGATATCGGTACCGGTAGAAACTGCCGGTACCCCAGAACATTGTAACAGGTGATCGGTCGAGGCCGAGCCATCGATGTCAACCTGTGACCCCATAGGTAGTGCTTTGGAAGCCGGAGCCTCCCGCCGGGGTAATTTTGCCGGTGTGGCATCCTCAAGAGTAAGCCCAGGGGCATCTCGATACTTAGAGGGAGATGAACTCTTTGAGGACCGGCCAGATTTAAGTTTGGTTACCTGAGATCCATGGGATGAAGAAGAAGCCCTGGAAGAAGTCGATGCCACGGAAGCTGCATCGGAGGGAAACAGGGTACTGAGCTTAGCTGCCCGATTCTGTAACCTTCTTTTGGACATCATGGAACAGGACTCACAATCCGCAATGGAGTGGTCAGGACCTAAACATTTTAGACACCAGTCATGGGTGTCGGTGACAGAAATAGTGCTACTGCACTTTGTGCATTTTTTAAACCCGGAGGCGGGTTTTTCCATGAGGGAAAAATCTCTGTGGGCCTAAGGCCCCAGAAGAAAAATGCACTGAAAAAGTATACGTTTTTTTTTTTTTAAAAGAAAGAAAAAGAACCGGTAGTACCGGTGAGGAATCGAGAAGGCAGACACGCGACTAAAGAAAAAGAAAAGAAAAGAAGAAATTCTTCAGCGGTGACAGGAAACACGACCTGCTGGCTCCGCGGAAAAGAAGAACTGGAGAGAGGCAGTTAGAAAAGGTGGGAAGGCAGCGCACAGGCGCTGTGGGATGCTCCCAAAAGCTTTCTTTCAGGATGCTGGGGAGCGTTCCCGTGCAGGCTCCGTCGGTACCGACGATACCCATATGTGAAGACTCATTCCTGCTTGTTCCTGGAGATAGAGAGAGTAGAGTCAAAGATGATCCCAAGGTTGCAAGCTGAGGAAACAGGGAGGAGTGTAGTGCTAGCCACAGAAATATATAAAAGCCACCCATCCCCCCCCTTCACGTCCCATTTCCCCACTTTCATTCCCTTCCCTTCATATCCTCCCATCTTGCTCCCATCTCTCTCCAACATCCAAATCAGGCCTTCATATGGTTTGGCCCTGACATGTTTTTAGCTTCCCAATCTCACTCCAACCAAGCTTATCCTCATACTTATTTCTCTTATAACCTTCATTCACTCATCCAATACACATTAATGTATCTTCTCTGGGTATCAGCTATAGTCAAAAGATCATGAAAATCCAGAAATCCAAACATTACTTGACCCTTCACTTCTCAGTCCATGGTCACTCTCCATCCCTCTCTCCTGCAGATTGTCCTTGGAGTGACATCTTAATCTCTTTTTTCCGTGCTCTGATCTCTGCCACCATGGGCCCAGTACTTTTATAGCCAGTGTCTGTTCTTCTCCCTCCACTGGTTTCTTTGGTAGGTTTTCGAAGCTAGCTTTTTCAACCCAATCAGGGCTTCTGCAAAGTTATTCACTCTTGTGGTCACCCCTGATATGGTGTGCTGAAGTCCAAAGGGATGCACCCATTTATAATGGAAGTTTTCTGCACTTAACCACTTAGTAATTTCTTAATACCCCATCTCTTCTGAAGGGTCAGTGCTGATAAAGTCCAAGGAAACTTCAAATTTTACAGTCCTCCCACTGTGTCCAAGTTTTTTTTGCAGCTATTATTACCACTTCCTTCACCAGATATTCAGAGAGCCACTTTATCATGAGGCCTGCCCATGAGGCGCAGGCCAAGTGCTCTATGCGCTGCTCCAATTTAAAATAATAATCCAGTACTTGCAATACAGCAGCACTGATTTTTTTTGAACAAGTTACATTATCTGATCTTTCATCTTCCTTCAGTAATCTTATCCAGAGGTTGCTAAATTTCTATTTTCCATATCTTCTATTTTGTCCCAGAGCTCCATTTGTCCTTTTTTCTAGCTCTTCCCTTTTGTTTAATTGTATTAATGCTTCTGCTTGCTTATTTAGTTTTCCTTCGGCACTCGCCAGCCAGTTCCCCACTTCAACCAAGTCAGATTTTAATTCCTCTATCCAGATACAAATTCAGTTTGGAAGACCAAAATATCCTTGCTCAATTCTTAAACCACCCCTGCATTTCCACACTAAGTTGGGCCAGTTCACTCTTCTCTTCGATCAGACCTTCTCCGTTAGTCACAAAGGCCTTCTGCATTCCCTTCATCTCCGGACCCTCCATTTTCCCTCCAGTGGTCCCAGACTTGCCTGTACCTTTGAATGCAAATACTGCCAAGTGCACCCCAAACTTCTTTCCTGGCATCGCCACTGCACTGTGTATAAGTGTCCAGATCTATTCTGCAATGGGCAAATGAAATCAGCTTCTGTTTTGATGCTATGTGAGAAATTTTAGTTGGGTTACCTGGAGCACATGTTACATACAGCCATGTCTGTTAGCACTGAGATTGGAAGTCCATATCTGTTAATTAAGAGCACCTAGATATCTCGCTATTCTTTCAACTCACTTGCCAACTGGTGCCCCATTTAAGCTTCCAAGTTAATAACCCCTGGTTCAATGTACACTTCTTGTTAATGTTTTATGTAAACCAAATTGAATCTAAAATAATGCAGTATAGAAAACTCATTTTATATATATATATATATATATATATATATATATATATATATATATATATATATATATATATATATATATATATATATATATATATATAATATATATATATATATATATAAATAAATAAATAGGTTTAATTTTATTTTAATGTATTTGTGGACCCCAAGAGAGCTTGCCAAAGGCGGATTTCACGAGGGCAATGGCACAGTTGTCATTGGTCCCATTTTAAACTATTTTATATATATCTCCTTAAAATCCCATAGCTCATTTCATATGCATTAGGGGGGGTAACCCCTCACTTGGTTTGCAGCTTGTCGTGCTGTGAGGGCTTGTGTGCATCAGTGATGCTAAGGGCTAAGCTATCGATAGTTTAACTACTAGCAGGGTCTCCCAAGATAGACAGGTCTCAGCTAAGGTGCCAGACCAAGACAAACCACCCATCTGGGCAGCAGCAGAATGGGACAGTGTTGGCAGCAGAGGATCACATTTCTGTGACAACGGCAACACTAAACTTAAACTGCGTGGCGGAAAGGCCTGGCAATCTATTTCTGTATCTTGCCATGAAAACCCAATGGACAGTCACAATAAAACTAATTGTACTATAGTGCTGGAAGATGAGACTCCCAGGTCCGAAGTCAATCAACTGGCTACTGGGAAGGAGCTGAAGAATTTTCAGAATAAAGTCAGCATTTATGATGTGGTTGAATCAAAGCCCCCAGGACGTCTGACTGCTGATGTAGCTGCGCATGAAATGAGAATCAGAAGCTGTAAAGATCTCTTACATATTGGGACATGGAATGTACGAAGCATGAACCAAGGGAAGTTGGAGGTGGTCAAGAATGAAATGGAACGTGAACAACTTGATCTGTTGGATGTCAGCAAACTGAAACGGACTGGCATCGGGCACTTTGCATCAGATGATCATATGGTCTATTATGCTGGAAATGAAAGAAAGAAGAAATGGTGTTGCATTTATAATAAAGAAGAAACTTGCAAGAAATGTAATGAAATACAATGCAGTCAGTGAACACAATCTCTAGTCGTCTACGAGGAAAGCATAGTTACTCACCTGTAACAGGTGATCTCCGGGAACAGCAGGAATTTAGTCCTCACATATGGGTATCGTCGGTACAGACGGAGCCTGCGCGGGAACGCTCCCCAGCGTCCAATTAGAAAGCTTTTCGGAGCATCCCACAGCGCCTGCGTGCTGCCTTCCCGCCTTTCCCAACTGCCTCTCTCCAGTTGAGTTTTAAAGCTGAGACAAAGAGAGAGAGAGGGAAAGAGATGTATCTCTCTATCTAACTCCTAGGGGAGGTGGGTGGGTTGTGAGGACTAAATTCCTGCTGTTCACGGAGATCACCTGTTACAGGTGAGTAACTATGCTATCTCCAGGAACAAGCAGGAATCTAGTCATCACATATGGGGACTCCCTAGCTTTGGGTGCCAGGGAGAGACCCCAGAAGTTGTGTCCCCCTGAGAAGGGCTCCACTTCCCCCCATGGATCTCTGGCATCCTATCAGGGATGGTGGGTAGGAGTTGATTAAGTATGGAACAGATGTTTGAGAACAGCCTGACCAAACAAGGCATCCCGACGGGAGTCCTTGTCCAAAGAGTAATGGGCTGTGAAAGTATGAACAGAGGCCCAAGTGGCTGCTCGACAGATGTTGTCAATAGACACAGAGTTCAGATGAGCCATTGAGGCTGCCATGGCTCTCACATTGTGAGCTGTGACATGGCCCTCCAGAGAAAGGTTCTTACTATGACAGGCGAAAGAAATACACTGAGCAATCCAGTTAGATAGTGTTCTCTTGGAGACTGGGAGTCCCAAATGAGAAGGATCAAAAGCAACAAAGAGTTGAGAGGACTTTCTATGTTGCTGTGTTCTTTGTAAGTAAAAGGCTAAAGCTCTTTTACAGTCCAATGTATGAAGATTCCTCTCTGCATTTGATGCATGAGGCCTTGGAAAAAACACAGGTAGGTAGACCGCTTGGTTCAGATGAAAAGGCAAGACCACCTTTGGCATAAAGTGTGGATGAGTCCTAAGGACTACCTTGTCATGATGGAACCTTGTATAAGGTGGATTAGCTACTAGCGCTTGCAACTCACTAATGCGACGTGCTGATGTGATTGCAATAAGAAAGATAACCTTCCAAGAAAGGAATTTTAAGGAGGTAGTTGCTAAAGGTTCGAAGGGTGGCTTCATGTGCTGCCCAAGGTCCAGGTTTAAGTCCCATGCCACCGGTGGTGGCCTAATGGGAGGCTTAGTTAGAAGAAGGCCTCTCATAAATCTTGCTATAAGAGGATGATAGGAAATAGGCTGTCCATTTAGAGGCTTAAAGGAAGCTGTAATAGCACTCAAATGGACCCTTACTGAGTAAGTCTTAAGTCCTGCATTGGATAAATGAAGGAGATATTCCAGTAATGATTCCAGAGGTATCGCAAGGGGGTTAAGACCCTTTTGCGAACACCGTATGGTAAACCTTTTCCACTTGAAAGCATAAGAGCGTCTTGTAGAAGGTTTCCTGGAAGCAAAAAGAATATCTTTTACTTGCTGAGGGAGATTAAGATCATGGAGATCTAGGCCTTCAGCAACCAAGCCCTGAGATGCAGAGACACGAGATTGGGATGCCATAACATTCCGTCCTCCTGAGATAGGAGATCTGGAGCAGACCCTAAATCCAGGGAGGGAGCTTAAGAGAGATGTAGAAGCAGAGGGTACCACACTTGCCGTGGCCAATGTGGAGCTATGAGAATCATATGGCCTCTGTCTCTCTGAAGCTTGAACAGGGTTTTGGGAATTAGGGGAATGGGTGGAAAGGCATACAGGAAGTCTTGACCCCAGTAAAGGAGGAAAGCATCCCTTGCCTGAGCCCCCTGAGCCGGAATTCTGGAACAGAACCGGGGAAGTTTGGCATTCCACGGACTTGCAAAGAGGTCTATATCCGGGGTTCCCCAAATTTGAAAAATCTTGGTCACCTGGTCTGCATGCAGTGACCCCTCGTGTGGAAGCAGAACTCGACTGAGTATGTCTGCCCAAGAGTTTTGTATGCCTGGAAGATACACTGGCAGGAGATGAATCTGATGCTCTCTGGCGAGGGCCCACAGTCGCAAAGCTTCGTTGCAAAGCGACAGAGAGCCTGTTCCCCCCTGCTTGTTCACATAGAACATGGCTACTTGATTGTCCGTATGAATGAGGACTGTCTTGTAGCTGAGCAGGGTATGGAACACTCGAAGAGCAAGGAAGATTGCTCTGAGTTCCAAGAGATTGATATGTAGATGAGTCTCCTGTGGAAACCAGGTGCCTTGGGTGGAGAGGTTTTGCAGATGAGCTCCCCAACCCATCGGAGAAGCATCTGTTGTGAGAGTTGCTTGGGGTAAAGGTTGTTGAAAAGGGGATCCCAGCAACAGGTTTTGAGTGGACTTCCACCACTGGAGGGACAAAATAAGGCGACTTGTGTTTGCTATTTTGTCTGACAGGCATCCTGATGCCTGGGTCCATTGAGTGGATAAAGTCCACTGGGCTGCCCTCATATGGAGGCGAGCATAGGGCACCACATGCACGGTGGATGCCATGTGGCCTAGTAGTTGTAACATTTCTCGAGCAGTGAGATGAGACTTTAGCAATGCTTGAGAAGCTAACTGCACCATGCGAAGACTACGGGGCCTGGGGGAAGTAGGCCCTTGCCTTTCTGGTATCCAGCAAAGCTCCTATGAACTCCAAAGACTGAGTGAGAGTTAGACTAGATTTTGGGATGTTTATTACCAGACCCAAATACTGAAGGATACGCATTGTGCAGGATAGAGAAGTCCTGGCCTCTGACTCTGTTGGGGCTCGAATGAGCCAGTCGTCTAAGTAGGGGAAGACGAATATTCCTAGAGTGCAGAGAAATGCTGCTACAACAGCCATGCATTTCGTGAACACCCTTGGTGCTCAGGCCAGGCCAAAAGGAAGCACCCTGTATTGGTAGTGCTTTCCCTGAAAAAGGAACCGAAGGAACTTTCTGTGAGTTGGATGGATGAGAACATGGGTGTACGCATCCTTGAGATCTAGAGAACATAGCCAATCCAGACGCTGAAGGTATGGCAGCAGAGTTCCGAGAGAAATCATCTTGAATTTCTCTTTGACAAGGAATTTGTTCAATTCTCTGAGGTCCAAATAGGTCTGTATCCCCCTGTTTTCTTTGGGATAAGGAAATAGGGGGAGTAAAACCCCATACCCTGATGAGGAATGGGTACTTCTTCTATCGCCCCTTGGGCAAGAAGGATAGTGACCTCCTGACCTAACAGGTTGATGAGAGGTGTCGGAGAATTGAACTGCCTTATTACTGTGGGAGGGGGCATGCTTGAAAAATGAAGCCTGTACCCCTCCTTTATGATGGAAAGTGTCCAATGCTCTGCTGTTATCTGCTCCCATCTGGGGCAAAGTGACATAACCTTCCTGGAATGATAGAAGGTTCTGGTCCCACGAGAGCCAGGAAGGCTAAGTTCTCTAGCTGAAAGTCAAAGGTCTTGTGGAGGCTGAGACTGCTGAGATGGTTGAGGCTTAGCAGTCTTTGCTTTCTTCTGCTTGGGTGGTTGCTGACCTTTCCTGACAAGCTGACCTGCAGAACGTCCCTGCTGAGCATAAGCAGGATAATATCTTTTCTTCTTATAAAAGAACGGTTTCTTGAACGATTTCTTTCTAGCAGGATCAGCTGTGGACTTGTATAATCTATCCAAGGTAGAGTTGTCAGCATCCAACTCATTGGCCTTTTCCTGCCAATCTCTACCAAACAGGGTCTCACCAGTACAAGGTATATTTCCCAATTTGTCTTGTACCCAGAGCTCCAGATCAGATGCCTGGAGCCAAACAATTCTACGTGCACCTATGGCAATGGCAGAAGTTCTGCTTATGCACTCAAAGCAGTCAAAGGCTGCACGGTTGACAAATTTAGAAACATCTTGGGCATGTTTGACCAATGTGAGAAAATCCTGTCTTCTATCCTCAGGAAGAATAGGACTCAAGGCCTCTAAATCATCTGTGACCTCCTTCAGGAACATTCCCATGTAAAGACTATAGGAACTTATCCTGGCAGAAAGCATGGAAGCTTGGAAGACACGACATCCAAAAGCATCCAGGGTTCTGCACTCACATCCTGGAGGATTAGAGGCATGCCTCTTTGCACTCTTAATCCTTCCCATAGCTGATTCTACTACAATAGAGTGGTGAGGAAGCTGAGTTTTCTGGAAACCAGGACAAGGAGGGACTCGATACAGAGTATCCAGTCTGCGAGAATGAGGAGAGGTGGTAAGAAGTGTTTCCCACATCCTTAACATGAGATCATGCAAAATCTCATGAATGGGCAAGGTAGCTGCCTCCTTAGGAGTTTTGGGATACTGTAAAATTTCCAACTCCTTAGCTCTTGGCTCTGTTTCAGGGGCCACAGTAATGGACAGACCCCAAGCCACCTCCCTGATAAAATCCTGGAAGGAAATATCCTCTGGAGGAGACATCCTGCGCTTAGGGGAGGAGGGCTACTCTGGAAGAAGCATCCCTGCATCGACAGAACAGTCAGAATCCTCGGATTCTTCTGAGGACTCGAAGTATCGTCTGTCTGGATGCTCTTGAAGAGCCCAATACCCGTACCAACTGAAGTCGGTACCGGGTGTAATCAGTACCGGGAGTAATCGGTACCCGAGGGCATTGGATGACTGGGTACCGGCAAAGCAGACACTGATGCCGATGTCGATGCTATCGGTACCGGTACCGATGCCGGGGCCGGTACCAGTACCAGCCGGATTGTCTGTCGCGGTTCCAAGGGCGTCGATGCCACAAGGAGAGCCCCTAGACTGCACTCAATAGCCAGGACTCTCTGGTCTATCGATGCTGCCGATGCCTGGATGTCAGTACCAGAGAAGACCGCCGGTACCCCAGAGCATGGCACCAGTAATTCTGCCAAGGTCGAGGCCTCGAGAACATCCTGGAGCCCCGATAATGCTTTGGAAGCCGAAGCCTCCTGCCGGGGCAATTTTGTCGGTGCAGAATCCTCAAGGGCAACGCCAGAGGCATCTCGATGCTTAGGAGATCTACCCTTTGAGGACCGGCTGGATTTATGTTTACTTACCTGACATCCACGGGAGGAAGAGGAAGCCCTGGAAGACGTCGATGCCACCAAAGCTGCATCAGAGGGAAACAGGGTACTGACCTTAGCAGCTCGGTTCTGCCGACCTCTTTTAGACATCATGGCGCAGGACATACAATCCGTGATGGGGTGGTCAGGACCTAAACATTTTAGATACCATTCATGGGTATCAGTGACGGAAATGGTACCGCCACACTTGGTGCACTTTTTGAAACCTAAAGCAGATTTCTCTATTGTAGGAAAAATTTTTGGGCCTAAGGCCCAAAAAGGCGCGTGCGCCTGTGAAAAACATAGGAAAAAGTCCTAGTATATTTTTTTTAAAGACAGAAAATAAGAAGAAAAAAACGGCGGTACCGGTAAAGCGTCGAGGAAGGCAGACGCAACCACAAAAAAGAAAGAAAGAAAGAAGAATTCTTCTGCGGTGACAGGAACGATGACCTGCTGGCTCCATGGAAAAAGAAGAACTGGAGAGAGGCAGTTGGGAAAGGCGGGAAGGCAGCACGCAGGCGCTGTGGGATGCTCCCAAAAGCTTTCTAATTGGACGCTGGGGAGCGTTCCCGCGCAGGCTCCGTCAGTACTGACGATACCCCTATGTGATGACTACATTCCTGCTTGTTCCTGGAGATTGCCTATCAACACAACTATAATTCAAGTAAATGTCCCAACAACAGCTGCAGAAGAGGATGAAATCAATAAGTTCTATGAACAAGTACAAGCTGAAATTAACAGAACATGCAAACACGATATCCTGATAGTCATGGGTGACTGGAACGCAAAAGTTGCAACAAAGAAGGCAAAGTGGTTGTAAAATATGGACTTGGCAACAGAAATGACGCTGGAGAAAGACTGACAGAATTCTGCAAGACCAACGATCTATTCATCTCAAACACCTTCTTCCAGCAACACAAGCAGCGACTGTACACATGAACTTAACCCAATGGACTGTACAAAAATCAAATTGACATCTGTGGAAGTCAACAATGGAAAAGCTCTATAACATCAACAAAGACAAAATCTGGAGCTGACTGTGGGTACGGATCACCAACTCTTAGTATGCAAACTCAGGCTAAAGTTGAAAGAGAGCAAGCCACTCATGAAGGTAGGAAAATATGACCTTGAGAATATACCACTGTAATTTAAAGACTGCCTGCAAAATCGATTTGCTGCTTTAGATACAAATGACAGAGCTCCAGAAGAGTTATGGAATGACATCAAGAAGGTTGTGTTGGAAGAAAGCGAGAAGTCTCTACAAAAGGTGAAAAAACAAAAATGGCCAAAATGGATGACAGAAGAAACTCTGAAAATTGCTGAGAAATGCAGAGAAGCTAAAGCCAGAGGAGAAAAAGACAACCACAGAACTCAGAGATTTCCAACGTGCAGAAAGACAGGACAAAAAAAAAGTACTACAATGACACATGCAAGGAAACAGAAGCAGAAACTATTAAAGAAAGAACTAGATCGGCTTTTCTAAAGCAACAAGAGTTAAAGAAAAAATTCCAGCCTTGAATTGGAATGTTACAAGATGCTCAAGGTTCTATGTTGAATGATGCTGAGATGATCAAGAAAAGGTGGAAAGAATATACATTTTTTATATGATAAAGATCAAGTGGACCAATAGCCGTTTCGACCTTTACCTTATGACACAGAACCATTGGTGATGAAAGAAGTCAAAGCAGCATTAAAAGCCTTATCAAAGAACAAAGCACCAGGAACTGATGGCACTCCCATAGACGTATTACAACTGTTAACATATTTACAAGGCTCTGCTAAGAAATTTGGAAGACAGCATCATGGCCAAATGATTGGAAAAGATCTGTGTTTATACCAATATTAAAGAAAGGTGATCCAATTGACTGAAAATAATCGCACAATCGCTCTGATCCCACATGCCAGCAAGATTCTACTGAAGATTATTCAACACAGTCTACAACCATACCTGGAACAAGCTACCTGAAGTGCAAGCAGGGTTCAGAAAAGGGCAAGGAACGAGAGACATCACGGATGTGAGCTAAGAACATAAGAACATAAGAAATGCCATACTGGGTCAGACCGAGGTCCATCAAGCCCAGTATCCTGTTTCCAACAGTGGCCAATCTAGGTCATACGTACCTAGCAGTTTCCCCAAAAGACACAGGTTCTGCAGTGCTTGTACTAGGTCAAGCATTGATATCCTGGGTCCCTTTTTAATAGTGGTTTATGGACCTTTCCTCCAGGAACTTGTCCAAACCTTTTTTAAACCCAGCTATACTAACAGCCCTTACTACATCCTCCGGTAACAGATTCCAGAGTTTGATTACACGTTGAGTGAAGAAATATTTTCTCTTATTTGTCTTAAATAGTTTACCCTGTAGCTTCATTACATGTCCCCTAGTCCTTCTATATTCTGATAGCGTAAACAATTGATCCACGTTTATCCGTTCCACTCCATTCATTAATTTATAGACCTCTATCATATCTCCCCTCAGCCGTCTCTTTTCCAGGTTAAAGAGCCCTAACCTTTTTAGCCTCTCTTCATAGGAGTAGCCTTCCATCCCCTTCACCAATTTGGTGGCTCTTCTCTGTACTTTTTCTAATAACTCTATGTCCTTTTTAAGATACGGTGACCAGAATTGCACACAATATTCAAGGTGCGGTCGTACCATGGAGCGATACAGAGGCATTATAATATCCTTTGTTTTATTCTCCATCCCTTTCCTTATGATACCTAGCATTCTATTTGCTTTCTTGGCCGCCGCTGCACACTGGGCGGAGGGTTTTAACATGTTATCCACGATGACTCCTAAATCTTTTTCCTGGGTGGTGGTTTCTAATGTGGAGCCTTGCATCGTGTAACTATAGTGTGGGTTGTTCTTTCCTAGGTGCATAACTTTGCACTTGTCCACATTAAATTTCATCTGCCATTTGGATGCCCAGTCTTCCAATTTATCCAGATCCTCCTGCAGTTTTCCACAATCCTCTTGGGTTTTAACAACTTTAAACAGTTTTGTGTCATCTGCAAATTTGATAACCTCACTAGTTATTCCTTTTTCCAGGTCATTTATGAATATGTCAAAAAGTAGGGGACCCAGTACAGATCCCTGGGGTACTCCACTATTCACCTTTTTCCATTGGGAATATTGGCCATTTAGCCCTACCCTCTGCTTTCTATCTTTTAACCAGTTCCCGATCCACAATAGTACACTGCCTCCTATCCCATGACTTTTTAGCTTTGCCAAAAGTCTCTGATGGGGGACCTTGTCAAAAGCTTTCTGAAAGTCCAGATACACTATATCAACCGACTCACCTTTGTCTACCTGTTTATGCACACCTTCAAAAAAACAGATCAGATTAGTAAGACAAGATCTTCCTTGTCTAAAGCCATGTTGGCTGTCTCCCATTAGGCCATGGCTATCTACATGCTGTGTAATTTTGTTCTTTATGATGGTTTCTACCATTTTCCCTGGTACTGACGTCAGGCTCACCGGTCTGTAATTTCCCGGGTCACCCCTGGAACCCTTTTTAAAAATTGGTGTTACGTTGGCGACCCTCCAATGTTCAGGTATTACAGATGATTTTAATTAAAGTTCACAGATTACCAATAGCAGGTCTGCAATCTCATATTTCAGTTCTTTCAACACTCTGGGATGTATACCATCCGGTCCAGGTGATTTGTTACTATTCAGTTTATCAAATAGTTGTAATATATCTTCCCGGTGAAGCGATATTTCTCTCAATTCCTCTGCAGTATCACCTTTAAATACCACTTCAGTCTTGGGTAACATCCCTACATCTTCCTCAGTAAAGACCGAAGCAAAGAATTCATTCAGTCTCTCTGCTATAGCCTTGTCCCCTCTTACTGCCCCTTTTACCCCTCTATCATCTAATGGTCCAATTGACTCTCTCACAGGCCTTTTGCTACGAATGTACTTGAAAAAGTCTTTATTTCGTGTTTTTGCTTCCGTAGCAAGTTTCTTCTCAAATTCCCGCTTTGCCTGCCTTATCAATGCTTTGCATTTAACTTGCCAGTGCTTGTGTTGTTTCCAGTTTTCATCATTTGGCTCTTTTTTCCATGTCCTGAAGGTTGCTCTTTTGGCAGCAACAGCCTCTCTGACCTCACCTTTAAACCATGCTGGCAGTTTTTTGGACTTTCTTCCACTTTTCTTAATGCGTGGAATACAGCTGGTCTGGGCTTCGAGGATAGTATTTTTAAATAACACCAAGCTTGCTGTAAGTCTTTAACCTTTGGAACCGCTCCTTTTAGTTTTTTCCGAACTATATTCCTCATTCTATCATAGTCTCCCTTTTGAAAGTTAAAAGGTAGTACTGTGGATTCCTTTACTATCTGTCCTCCACTGATTAAATCAAACATGATCATACTATGATCACTATTGCCAAGTGGTCCCAACACCCTTATTTCTTGCACCAGATCTGGCGTTCCACTAAGGACTAGGTCCAGTATGGCTTCCCCTCTGGTCGGTTCATGAATCAGCTGCTCCAAGAAGCAGTCATTTATTTCATCTAGAAACTTTATCTCTTTAGCTTGTCCTGCTGTGAGACTGTCCCAGTCGATACCGGGGTAATTGAAATCACCCATTATTACTACTCTGTTGTGGCTTTTGTTAGCTTCCTTGATTTCTTTGAGCATTTCATCATCCATTTGTTCATTCTGGCCAGGCGGTCGATAGTATACTCCCACTGCCATCACCTTCCCTTTCATAAATGGAATTTCAATCCATAGAGATTCTACAGCAAATTGTGTTCCCTGCAAAACTTTAATCCTTTCTGACTCAATGCCCTCTTTAACATAGAGCGCAACCCCTCCACCAATTTGTTCAGCTCTATCATTACGATATAGTTTGTATCCAGGTATCACAGTGTCCCACTGGTTATCCTCCTTCCACCATGTCTCTGAGAGTGCAATCATATCTAACCTCTCTTTTAGTGCTATATATTCTAATTCTCCCATCTTATTGTTTAGACTTCTAGCATTGGCATACAAGCATTTTAGTGACTGTATTTATTAATTTTATTAATATTAATCTGGCTATTGGTAGGCATGGGTAATTGGGAATCTTTATGCTCTGTCTGCTCCTTACTCAAGGGCATTTGGGCTACTATACTCCCTTTTGGAACCTCACTGTTTTTGGTAGTATCCTTCAAGGATACCTTTGTCCGAACCATGCGCTCCTGGGTGACTGTCGGCTTTCCCCTATTTTCTAGTTTAAAAGCTTCTCTATCTCTTTTTTAAAGGTTAATGCCAGCAGTCTGGTCCCATCCTGATTAAGGTGAAGCCCATCCCTTCGGAAGAGCCCCCCCTTTCCCCAGAATGTTCCCCAGTTCCTAACAAATCCAAAACCCTCATCCTTGCACCATTGTCTCATCCACGCATTGAGACTCCGGAGCTCTGCCTGTCTTTTGGGTCCTGCACGTGGAACAGGAAGCATTTCGGAGAACGCTATCCTGGAAGTTCTGGATTTCAACTTCCTACCTAAAAGCTTAAATTTAGCCTCCAGAACTTCCCTACCACATTTTCCTATGTCATTGGTACCAACATGTACCAAGACAGCAGACTCCCCCCCAGCACTATCTATGATCCTATCTAGGCGGTGCGTGAGATCTGCTACCTTCGCACCAGGCAGGCATGTTACCAGGCGATCCTCACGTCCACCAGCCACCCAGCTATCTACATTCCTAATGATTGAATCACCAACTATAACAGCTGTCCTGACCCTCCCCTCATGGGGACATGGCCCTGGAGAAACGTCCTCGGTGCGAGAGGGTTTTACATCACCTGGAGGACAGGTCCTAGTTACAGGATCACTTCCTGCCACACCAGGGTGATGCTCTCCTGTCACGCGACCTCTCTCCTCCATGGCAACAGGGATGCTGCCAGACTGGAGGTGGGACTTCAGGACTATATCCCTGTAGGTCTCGTCCATGTACTTCTCTGTCTTTCTTATGTCTTCCAGGTCTGCTACTCTAGCCTCTAGAGAACGGACTCGTTCCCTGAGAGCAAAGAGCTCCCTGCACTTAGTGCATATGTAGGACCTCTCACCAACTGGGAGAAAATCATACATGTGACACTCAATGCAAAAGACTGGAGAACCCCCATCTTGTTGCTGGACCTCTGTCTGCATCTTAGTTTAAAGCTTGTGTTTAGGTCTTTTAAATTCGGTATATAATAAGGATTGGTGTAGATGCTTATACTAATAAAAGTGTATCTAATACCCCTAATACACCCTGTGTACCTGAAGCTTAATTAATCTCAGGTCCTCTGTGTATGACTGATTTGGATTAAGAGCTGCACCTGAGAGCAGCCCCTTTCCTCTAAGATGTGCAAGTACCTATAAAACTACAATTACCCCAGGGGTGGGTGGGTGCTGGGGAGGGAGGGAGATAAGTCCTATTAAAGAGGGCAGTTACAAGGTACCCTGTCAACCCTCAGCAGGGGGATGGGGGTACCACACAAAGCCCAGTTAGTTGAGAGAGGCAAGGTAAGTACAGCTGAGAGGGCTGAACTAGCACACCACTAAAACAAACAATAAATAATTAAACAAACAGTTAGACAAACAGTAAATAATTAAATAAACAGCTAGAACTCACAGTAAGATGTCCCAGGAGGCAAATATCCCCTCACTGGCAGAGCTCTGTAAAAGTACAGCCCTTCTCTGGTCAGAGAAAAGCAAACTAAAACAGACTATGCACACGTGGAGAAAACAGGAAGACGACTACACAATACCTCAGGGGGAGGGGGAGGAGTCACTCAGGCAGGCAAGGACAGGAAAAAAGTTTAACAAACAGCAGATTCTGGGGAGAGAGATTTAATTCAAAATGGCTACCACACAAAGCCCAGTTAGTTGAGAGAGGCAAGGTAAGTACAGCTGAGAGGGCTGAACTAGCACACCACTAAAACAAACAATAAATAATTAAACAAACAGTTAGACAAACAGTAAATAATTAAATAAACAGCTAGAACTCACAGTAAGATGTCCCAGGAGGCAAATATCCCCTCACTGGCAGAGCTCTGTAAAAGTACAGCCCTTCTCTGGTCAGAGAAAAGCAAACTTGTCGGGCTAGATCCTTGAAAAGACTAAAGAATACCAAAAGGATATCTATTTGTGCTTTATTGACTACAGCAAGACTTTTGACTGTGTAAACTATGAGAAACTTTGGGCCACATTAAGAAGCATGGGTATACCAGAACACCTGATCGTTCTCTTGCACAATCTGTACATTGATCAAGAAGCAACAGTTCAAACAGAACAAGGAGAAACAGAATGGTTTCAAATAAGCAAAGGTGTAAGACAAGACTGCATTGTTTCCCCCTACCTGTTTAATTTACATGCAGAACAAATCATCTGAGAAACAGGACTGTATGAAGACAACAGAGGTGTGAAAATTGGTGGAAGACTCATCAACAACTTTCGTTATGCTGATGATACCACATTACTGACTGAAAGTGAAGATGATCTGAAACATTTGCTTCTCATGATCAAGGAACAGTCTTAAAATGGGCCTGCACCTTAATGTAAAGAAGACAAAAATCATGACAATAAGTTCATTGTTGAAGGAGAAGAAACTGAATTCATGGACAACTTTAACCTAGTTGGATCATCTATCAATAAAGAAGCAACAAGCAGTCAAGAAATCTGACCTAAGGAGGTCATTGATGCAAAGGGGCGGGTGATATGACGACTATCTGAAAGTCATTTATATGTCAATCAAACAGCCCGACAAGTTCTGAGACCTCCCAGGTATTTTGTTAATGCAAAGAAATTGTTTGAGAATTGAAGATCGTCCACTTTTTTCATAGAAGCATTGTTTGTTTTGCTGGAGTGTGTTTTTACTTTTTGACAATTTATCACTCTGCTACTTTGACCGATTTTTGATTGGACACATTGCTCTTGGCAGAATGTCTATGAAAGACCTAGACAAGATTCTCAAGAGCAGAGATGTCTCTCTCCATAGATTTGACTCGTTAAAGCCATGGGATTTTCAATAACATGGATGTGAAAGCTGGACAGTGAAAAAGACAGACAGGAAGAAAATTGATGCCTTTGAATTATGGTGCTGGCGGCGAATACTGTGTATACCATGGACTGCCAGAAGAATAAACCAGTCAGTACTAGAGGAGATCAAACACAAGCTTTCTTTAGAAGCTCAGATGACAAGACTTCGACTTTCATACTTTGGACACATCATGCGAAGAGAGAGATCGTTAGAGAAAGACATCATGCTTTGCAAGATTTTTTTTTTATTTAACAGGTTTTATATACTGCTTTATCATTTCAATCAAAGCGGTTTACATTGAAACTTAAACTTGGTAATGTACAGTACATTAAACAGGGACATTGATAACTTGGATTTTTCAAAGGCAATGGAGGGTTAAGTGACTTGCCCAAGGCCACAAGGAGTGCTAGTGGGAATCAAACCCTGGTCTCTGGGTTCCCAAGCCAGTGTTCTTTACCATTAGGCTACTCCTCCACTCAACGCAAAAGAGGAAGGCCAGCAATGAGATGGATCAATACAATAATAGCAGCTACGGGTACCAGTCTGTCAACAATGAGCCACCTGACTGAAGACTGAACACAATTTAGGACAACTATTCAGAGAGTCACCATGAGTTGACACAGACTCGATGGCACTTAACAACAGGGGGTTAACAGAATTCTATACGGTTTTGAGCAGATCTCCAAATGCAGGATTGATTTTATTGATAGTTTATAAAGGCAACATAAGCGACTATGTGTCTATAAAATAGGCTCCCAGAACTGTCCCCAGCAGCACATAAATGCTTGCACCCAAATTTACATCTGCTCTGAGGTAGGTACAACTATGTATATGTACCCCGTGTACATTTGATGGGTATTTTAGAAGCCCTATTTGTACTTGGAACAGGGGCGGCCCAAGGGGGGTGCAGGGCCATGTGTGAAGACTCGGTGCGGGGCCTCATTTGCATAAGCAGCCTTATTTGCATAAATATTTGCATAATATTACCATACACTAACTTTTAGTAAACATGTCTCTTAATGAGTGTATGGATAAAGAAAGACTAAAAGATTTCTACATTACTATAATCCAGTGCCAACCGCCAGGCACATTAGGAACTACTACAAACGCTGCCCATTTAGAAACCATAGCAAACCCGTCGTATCCTGACAGCATTACCAGGACTCACAAAGCACCATACCCTACCTATCAAAAGGCAACACTGTAAATATTAAACCAATACATTTCAGAAAATACTGGGGAAAGAGAACAAGTGGCAATGTCAAATAGGAATTACATAAACAGAATACCTCAGCTCAGTTACACATGCAGAACATAGACCATCACCAAACAAGGAATCACAATTTAGAAACAGGAAGGCAATAATTAAACTGGGAACCCCAAAAGCCAAACTTGGAATATACAACAACACTGTAGAAATAAAACTATAAATTAATTTCCTCTTGTACCAAACAAAGCGCAGACGTTAATGATGCACATGTCCCAGAGCTTTCATATTCCAGTTAATAAATTCAAAATAAAGAGATATCTTTCTACCTTTTGTGCATTTTTTTTCAGTTGCAATTGCTCCAGCCACTTTCTTCTGGTTTCTTCATGTTTTCTGCTAACTCTCCATTGTCTGCTGTCCATTTGTCCTTTCTTCTCTCTTCTAGTTTTTTTTCCATTCTCTCTCTCTACATCTGCTTTAACATACTAATCTTTCTCCTTTTGCTCTTTCCTCATTCCTATTTCATCCTCACAACTTTTACCCCTCCATCCTCAATCCCCACTTACTCTCCCAATACCCGGCCAATTATAGATTTTTCATCCCTCCCACACAAAATATTTTTCCCCTCTGCATTTTACTCTTCCAGCCCCATCCCATTCTAATCCTCCCCCAACATCAGCTCCCTTCTAGTTCCAGTCTCACCCAGCATCCATTCCCTTCTAGTCCCTGCATCAGCTCATTTCCAATCCTAGCCCCCCCATCAGCCCATTTCTAGTCATTTCCTAGCCCCACCATCAGCCCATAACAAATCCTAGCTCCCCTCCATTCAGCCCAATTCCAGTCCAAGCCCCCCCCATGAGCCTACTTCCAGTTCTAGCACCTCCATGATTCCATTTCAATTCAAGCCCCCACCACAGCCCATTTCCAATCTTAGCTCCCCCCAACAGCCCATTTCCAGTCCTATCCTAGCTGCTCCATCAGCCCATTTTCAGTCCTAGCTCCCTTCCCTCACAGCCCATTTCCATTCCAAGCCCCCTCCCCATCAGCTATTTGCAGTTCAAGCCTCCCCTTCCACTCAGCCCATTTCCAGTCCTAGCAACCCCCCAACCCATTACCAGTCCTAACCCCCCATCAGCCCACTTCCAGTCCTAACCCCATCAGCCCATTTCCAGTCAAACCCCCATAGCCCATTGCCAGTCCTAACCCCCCCCATCAGCCCACAGCCCATTACCAGTCCTAACCCCATCAGCCCACCCCAAGTCCTAACCCCTCCCCATCAGCCCATTTCCTGTCCTAGCCCCCCATAGCCCAGTACCAGGCCTAACCCCCCCCCATAGCCCATTACCAGTCCTAACCCCCCATCACCCCATTTCCAGATAGCCCCCATCAGCCCACAGCCCATTACCAGTCTTAACCCCTCCCCCCCATAGCCCATTACCTGTCCTAACCCCCCCCCATCGGCTCATGGAAAATTTAAAAAAAAAAAAAAGCTGGCTGCTGTCGCTGCCGCCACGGCAGCAGCAGCAGAATGGAGTGTCCCGCGGGGCCCCCTCTGCCCGGCTGAGCTCTCCCGGCCCGGTTGAGCCCCTCTGCGCCGGCTTTCAGATACATGAAGGGAGAGTGTTTCCCTCGCGTCTCTATTAAGCCCGCAGGGGCAGATGGGAAATTTCCCATCAGCCCCTGCGGGCTTAACAGAGACGCGAGGGAGACACTCTCCCATCGCGTATCTGAAAGCCGGCGCAGAGGGGCTCAGCCGGGCAGAGGGGGCCCCGTGGGACACTCCATTCTGCAGCTGCCGCGGCGGCAGCAGCAGCCGCCAGCTTGCTTTTTTTTTTTAATTTAATTTTTTAAAAAGCAGAATGTTCTTTGCGTAGGGCCCCCTGAAGCGTGGAGCCCTGTGCAAAAAACATTCTTGCTCAATGGACGGGCCGGCCCTGACTTGGAATGTCTGAAAATGGGCATGCAAAAATGCAATGTGTGCTTTCGAGTCAGTCCTGACTCCTGGCGACCCAGAGGTTCCTGGGTTTTCTTGGCAGTGTCACCGGAAGTAGATTGCCAGGCCTTTCTTCAGAGGCAATGGAGGGTTAAGTGACTTGCCCAAGGCCACAAGGAGTGCTAGTGGGAATTGAACCCTGGTTGCTTGGTAACCACTAGGCTACTCCTCCACTCTGAAAATGGGCATAGAGACATCCAAAGCAGAGAAGTTCCTAGAGCCATTTTATAAGCTGGGTCTGTGGACGTCCCTAGTGTGAGGACATCCAAGTTGAAATGGGGACATGGTGAAAGCATGGCTGGGGTGTTTCCAAGTACCTGGGTGTCCTCACTGGATTTCAGAAATGTCCTAGATGCCTCAAGCAGTGTCAAAGGTTATACCTGCACCAGGCACAAATAGACATCTGAAAAGTGCTTGCTTTTTCATGCAACCATCTAGGGTATGGAGACAGAAGTATACTCATAGCTCTTTCATTTTTCATTTTGACAATGAACACTGAGAGGGAAGAGGGGCACATGTTTTCATTCTGCCATATCGCCAAATGTCCCTGAATGCAACCTTGCTCAAGATGAATGTCCTTGCCCCACAGTTTCCTTGCAGGAAAGTCTATATGAACACCAATGTGGGCATTCATGTCAAGGGCATCTATGTTTCTAAAATTGAGCCAAAAGACGTCCAGGGCAGAACATGCAGGAAAACGCCAGGGACATCCTAGATTGTACATGGATGCCCTTTCGAAAATGCCACAGCATAGTAGAGCAGTCTACATGCTAAAAAAAAAGCTCATATGAGAACAGGGGGCATGTATTCAAGAAGCAGAAAAGAAATGAGAAAGAACATAAAAGGAGGGGACATAACAGAAGAGGCAGATACTGGATGGTGGCATTGCCTCAAGCATTCAAAGAGAGGAAAGGAGGGCCAGACTGGGTCCAGGAAAGCTAGCTCAAAACCCATCTTTTGACTGCTTTTTTGAATTTTGGAAAGTCTCCTCAAAAATGTAAATACTAAGGGAATTCCAGAGGGAGGGACCTAGGGAGGAGAAAGCAAAACTATAGGAAATTTCCAGATGGAGGCAGGAAAGAGAAGGAAAAGCAAGAGGAATGAAGAGATCTAGAAGGACAATAAAATGAGATAAGGCAAGAGAGATTGGGGGGGGGGGGTGCCCATATGTAGGGCACAGTAGACCAGGATCCAAATTTTAATTTTGAGTTGAGCAGTAATGGAAAGCCAGTGTTGTGATTTGAGCAGATGAGACACAATCAAAATGGCTAGCGCCCACAAGGACTTTAACAGCAATAGATTGAAGAGAGAAGAAAACAGCAGGGAAAAGAGCAGACTAGGGAAGTAAGAAAAAGGTTTGATGGAGCGAATACAATGGAGGACATGGAAAGATGAATGTACCAGAGAATGAAGTTGAGTTTAAAAGTAAAGGGCTCCAAGTGGACATTGGCCATGGCTTGCTCCATCATGTACAGAGGTAGATGATGGAAGGAGGACCATGAGAAAGAGAAGGATGAAGGGTTATTGGGCAAGGAGAAGGGGGGAGGGAGGTAGAAGAAAAAGAAGAGGAAGGAGGAGAGGAGAGCAGTGACCATGAAGATTATGAAACTTTCTGATAGTAAAGTGAACAAAGTCCTCAACACACAAGGTACCCCAGATGGAGGGGAAGATGCCTATAGAGAGGGAGCAATAGACTTGAGAACCTGAAAAAGTTTCTTAGGCTTTTTGATGGTAGAGATGAGAGAGCAGAAGTTGGTTCTTTTTGCATGTCTGACATGCGTAATTTTATAAAGAATGCACATACATAGATGGCCGCAGCAGCAGTCAGCTTCGTGTGATTGCGCTGCTATGGGGAAGAAGCGAAAGGGGAAGTCAGGGCCGTTGCCCTCACAGCCTGTTGATACCTCTACGTCGATTGCAAATCCTGTGTTGGGTCCTTTAGATCCATTTCTTGTGCGCACCGTGCGGGTCTCGGAAGGAGCGGGAGGAGCTTCTCAGCTAGCAGTTTCGCCGGAGCTGGATTGCCTGGCGTCTGCGTCGATATCATCTTCGTCCCCCGCATTGAGTCCGGTGCCAAAATTGACTCATAGCCAGCCCCTGCCAGAGGCTTCCTGGAGCTATCTTCCCCACCCCTGGTTGTGGGGGGGGCAATTCCTCACGAGGGCCAGGTTGGGCTGTCTCGGTTGGGTCAGAGAGTGAGCTGTCTGGAGAGCTGTGCTCACAAAGATCTTTGGTGGTGTCTGGAGAGGCACGTGCAGAGAAGGAGTTTCTCTCCATGGGTGGAGACCAACCCTTGGCGTTTATGGAGCCAGTTATACCCCTTGCTGAACCAGAAGTGGTTTTCTCTTTGCAGAGACCTCAGAACTTTACACTGGAAGCCATTTGGAATGCAATTGTAACCTTGGGTGAGGTTCTTTTGCCTCAAGTATCTTCCTTGGCCAACAAGGTGAATGTTTCTACAGGATTGGTGAATGAGTTGGAGAGGAAGGTTTCTATGATTCAAACGGAATGTGATGATGTGCGTAACAAGATAGTGACCCTTGAGGAACATTCAGATGGACATAGAAAGAACTTTCAGTCTTAACAAATGAAAATAGAACATTTGGATAATCTATCTAGAGTCAACAACTTGAGAATTATTAATTTTCCTAAAGTTCCATCGATTTCTCCTAGAGATATGTTTAAAAAATATTTAGTGGAGATACTGGGAGTATCCCCTAAGTTGGTGCCCCCTCTGATAAAAATTTACTATCTACCTAAAGCGAAGCGTGTCTTGGCTCAAAGTGAGTTAGGAGGTAACCAAACTCAGGAGGGTGTTTTGAATGTCTCAGATATATTAGAGAATTCTGGTTTGGAATCACAGGTGCCATCAACGTTGTTAATAACCTTCGCTTTGTTGTCTGACAAGCAATGTTCCCTCTAATTTTCTGTAGGCTGTGTGCGCATAAAATATCAGCTGTGTGCAGCTTTTGAAGGAAGGTTAAATTTTTGTGTGCCACATGACGACACTCTGAGTTATATACTTTAAAATTTGACTACACATCAGAATACAGTATGTACACCACATTGATTTTAATCAAATTAAATGAAAATAGACGATTACTAAATGAAGCGGGAAATTTCTAGTAATTATAATCATAACTTTTACATTTTAAGACATCTGTGTTGTTTTCTATCAGAATCAGAGCCGTAATTTTTGTGCGCTCTGTTGTAAAGTATGTGCGCTCGCTCGGCGAGGTGTGTGCGCGCGCGCGCGCGCACACAGCTTAGAGGGAACAGTGCTGACAAGGAATGGTTACTGAAATTATTTTTTTCAGAAGCGGAAAATTATGTTTCGAGGGCTCTCAGTGCGTATATATCCTGTTTTATCAAGGGAAACCCAGAAGCGGCGTAGAGTGTTTTTATTACTCCGACCTGGGGTTCTGCAATTGGGAGGGCTCTTTTTTCTTAAGCATCCTTGCAAGTGCCTGGTGAAATACCAGACGATTTCTTTTTTTTTTTTGAGCCCTCCCAATTGTTGGCTTTCATAAGTGCCAGGCATCTGGAGGCTTCCATTGACTGTTGGTCCGATTCATGACTGTATGTATTTTCTTATATTGGGTTTAAATGTTATTGCTATGTTAACTCCCCCTGTATAGTGGGCTAGAGAGATTAGGCATTCTGTACTTATGTAAAGTTATATTTCTTGAATATGTATCCTGGATTACTGTGGATGTTTTCTGATTGTCTTCTCTATTTCTGCAAGAATGGTTTATGTAAACTTTGATTTATTTGAAAATTCCATAAATTAAAAAAAAAAAAAAAAAGAATGCACATACATAGCAATTCTAACTCTGCTCCCTCTGGGAATATGCACAAAAAGATAGCATCTACTTTTAGGCAATATCATATAAAGTAGGTGCTACCTTTCTCTGCACTCACATTTTTACACTCATATACCCCCAAGTGATTTTATAAGATATATTTTCCATATGTAAAACATTTTTTTACTGGGAATAACTTTATAAAGCAGAAACTGGGATATGTGCAAAAATTAAGCTATCTGGAGACAAATGACCAGAGAGAAATTTGATCACGTCTATATATCTATGTAAGCTTTCCTTCCCTAGCTATTTCTCACAAAACTCCAAAGCAAATGGCCAATATGTGATACATGTCTGAGACAGCCAGCCAGCGTGAGAGTAACTTAGATAGAGAAACTCCACATACCCTGGGCTTAGAAGCGAGGTTCACGACTGTCATGGTATGTGCAAAAAACTCACTCATTTGGAGAAACTGCCCCAAAAGAAAACTGTCCAAGGATGGATGCAAAAAAACACACTTCTCCTTCCAAAGGGAGACTCAAGTAATGTTCCCAAAAATTAGAGATGAATAATTTGTCTGCCTACATCTACAAGCTGTTCATTGCAATAGATGCTGACAAATATATGGTCATATTGATTCCAATAACATCATGACAGTAGAACAGAAGGGTTGACAAGAAGAGAGTATAAGGAACCAAAAACCAACTACTGCTAGACAACACCATCATGGTTAATGCTAAGAAAAGCAGAAATCTCAGTGTAGCATAGATTGATTATAGGAAAGCCTTTGATAGTGTCCTGCACTCCTGGATAATAAATTGCCTTGAAATGTACAAAATAAATGCTAAAACTGATTGAGACCATCAAATTCATCATTCATAATAATATCAAGATACAGCAAGGAATATTTCAGGGAGTCTCCTTGTCACCACTCTTGTCTGGTATAGCACTTAATCCTTTAAGTGCACTCCTTACCTCTTTGGTGCAGGGGTTTAGCCTTTAGTCTAAAGCTGGCAAAGACCCAGAGGTGACATCACACTTAACTGTTTGTAGACAACTTGAACCTCTTTAATCCCACTGATCGACATCTAGCAGAACAACTCTGTCTAGTAAAACTTTTCTCAGATGACATCAAGATGACTTTTGGTCTGGATAAATATGCTAAAGTAACCTTTCTCAGAGGAAAACTGAAGATCAATTAGAAAGATGTTTTAAGTTAACAGGAACTTGAACAGGATGATGTATATGAATATCAAGGAATAGAGAATGGAGCAACAGTCCAGCATAAAAGTACCGAGAGCAAAGACAAGCAAAGAGTATTACAGGAGATTGAAAACTTCTATGCCCATTTTCAGTATTGGCATCAACCAGCTTGCAATCCCTGTAGTCATCGATAAGGCAGGCAAAGAGATTATTTATTTATTTACCGTTTTTCTATATCGCTTTATCCTTTACATTAAACAAGGAAATTAACTTGGAGGTAAAGTTATACATTTCTTAGTGTTTCATGTATGACGGGTGGTGGGTAGGGGTGGAAGGGGACTGGGGGGAAACTTAGGGGCAAAGGAGGGATGGGACTGAGAAGGTGAGGTGGAGAATTGGGCTATGTTTCCGGGAAGCAGTCTATGAAGATGCGAGTTTTGAGGGATTTCTTGATGGAAATTATGTCAGTGGTGGCCCTTAATTTGTCAGGAATAGAATTCCATAATTGTGAAGCATAAAGAGAGAAGGCTCTCTTGGATGTGGTAGCGCTGGTTTTCATAAACATCGGTGGTATGTGTAGCATGTTCCTTGATCTAGTTCATCGCCTTCTGTTGTCAGGTATGATCTGGAGCAGGTTTTGGAGGCGTAGTGATGAGGAGTTGTTGAGGACTTTGAAAGTCGTGAGGATGGATTTGAATTTTATTCATTCTATTATTGGGAACCAATGCAGATGTTTGAGAAGAGGTGTAATGTGTTCTGGGGGGTTTTGCGTTGAAAAAGATTCGCGCAGTCGGGTTGAGTGCAAGTAGAGAGGGTGGATGGTTGAAAGATGATATTATAGTAGTCGAAGTGGAGGAAGATGGTTGCTTGAAGGACTGAGCAGAAGTCATGGTCGGTTAGTAAAGGTTTGAGGTGCTTGATCGTTTTGAACTTGAAGTAAATGCTCCAAGTAATATTTTGTATGTGCTGTGAAAGTAAGGTATTGATCCAGTGTGACTCCAAGGTATTGTATATCTTGTTTCACTTGGATTTGGGTGCCATCAATAGCTATGGAAGTCGGTGGTTTGAAGCCAGCGTCTCTGGTGATGAACATGGCCTCTATCTTCTTGAGGTTTATGTTCATATTGTGTCTTTTCAGCCAGTTGCAGACTGTGGAAAAGCAGTTTTTTATGAGTATGATGTCTGGATTTGATGTGTTGATAGGTGCATATATCATT
Source organism: Ichthyophis bannanicus (assembly GCA_033557465.1). Lineage (NCBI taxonomy): Eukaryota > Metazoa > Chordata > Amphibia > Gymnophiona > Ichthyophiidae > Ichthyophis > Ichthyophis bannanicus. The sequence continues at coordinate 312,092,931 of CM066039.1, forward strand.
ACATCATCTGTGTAAATTTGGTATAGGATGTTGCAGGTCTTTATTACAAAGCATACTGGCCATAGAAGAGGTTGAATAATGATGAGAAGATCAAGCTTTGTGGGACTCTGAGATTGGGAGTATGGAGTGGAATTTGGACTTGAACCATGTGAGGGGTGTATCTGCTAATCCAAGCATTTGTAGGCACTAAATTATGAGGTCATGTGGAATGTACTCAAATGCTGCTTTTATGACTAAAAAGATGAGTTTGAAGCCAGATTTGGGTTTGTCGGTGCCCTTAATTAGGTTGTCTAGTAGGGCAACCATTAAGGATTCTTACTCTGTGGTGTGGTCTGAATCCATACTATTGGTTGTCAAGTGAGTGATGTGTATCTATATAGTCCTGGAGTTGTTGGTTAAGAATTTTTTCTAAAATTTTTACCATGAATAGAAGGTTGATTATGGGCTTGTAAGAGGTTGGCTGGTTGATGTCGTCGGATGTCCCTTTCCTTACAGGGCGGATGGAGGCAGACTTGAGCTCAGATGGTACGTATCCTTGTTGCAGTGATTGGATGATTCTTAGCATTGTTCAAATAAGCTCTTGTTTGGCTATCTTGATCCAACTGACTGGACAAGGGTCAAGCGGTGAGGTTGTTATATTGATGCTTTAATGATTGGGTGGGTGTTGTGGAAGCAAAAACGCATGATGAAAACATTTTAAAGTACATTCACAGCAAAACACTTGTGAGTCAGTTGGACCATTGGATAATTTAGAAGGGTAAAAGGAGCATGAAGAGGGGACAAGGTCATAGCGGAGAGACTGAATGAATTCTTTGCTTCGGACTTTACTAAGGAAGATGTAGGGACATTACCCATGCCAGAAATGGTATTTTAAAGATGATGAAGTGGAAGAATTGAAAGAAATATCAATAAACTGGGAAGATGCATTACAACAATTTGATAAACTGAAGAGTAGCAAATCACTTGAACCAGAGGGTATACATCAGAGGGTATTGAAAGAACTAAAATATTAGAATGCAGACCTACTATTAGTAATCTGTAAACTATCATTAAAATCATCTGTAGTACCTGAAGATTAGAGAATGGCCAATGTAACGCCAATTTTTAAAAAGGGTTCAAGAGGTGATCCAGGAAACTACAGACCGGTGAGCCTGAAGTCAGTACTGGGCAAAATGGTAGAAACCATTATAAAAAACAATTACTGAACATGTAGATAGTCATGGCTTAATGGGAGAAAGCCAACATGGATTTAGCCAAGGAAGGTCTTGTCTTGCTAATCTATTTTTTTGAAGGTGTGAACAAACAGGTAGACAAAGGTGAGCCAGTTGATACAGTGTATATGGATTTTCAGAAAGCCTTTGACAAGGTCCCTCATAAGTGACTTAGTGAAATTAAAAAAGTGATGGTATAGGAGGCAGTGTACTATTGTGGATTAGGAACTGGTTAAAAGATAGAAAGGGGGGGGGGGGGTCCGAAGTGACGTTATACAAAATGGCAGCACACTGAATCGGCCCTTCGGCACGGGAAAGAAAACCCCAATGCAACACATCAATCTGCACCTAAAAACCCTCTCAGTCAAATGGAGAGACTCTCCTCAAAAGAGTTGAAAGAATGGCTGCAAAACAAACGGGATTAGACCTCAAAACCTATGCATTTAAAATGGCAGCAGGAACAAGCACCTCCAAATACAAAATGGAGACGGGTACAGCCACAGAAATAGAGGGCATGAGTGAAAAGGAAGACATCCCAAAAAATAATGGGACAGGTAAACCGAACTACAATTAATATGGGAGGAGATACAAGTAGCATTCTCAGATCTGGAAAAAAAAAAAAGACATCACAAATCTCGGAGAAGTGCAAAACTGGATAACTGAATTGCGTGGTGACATGGGGGAGATGGGCCAGTGAATCACCAAGATAGAGAGCTCAAAAGAAGAACAAAAGCAGAGCCACCAGCAACCTGAAGCAAGAAAACGAACCACTGTGGAATAAACAGGAAGAGATGGCTCTGAAACTAGAGAAAGCACAGTTACTTACCTGTAACAGGTGATCTCTGGGAACAGCAGGAATAAGTCTTCACATATGGGTATCGTCGGTACCGACGGAGCCTGCGCGGGAACGCTCCCCAGCGTCCTGAAAGAAAGCTTTTGGGAGCATCCCACAGCGCCTGCGCGCTGCCTTCCCGCCTTTCCCAACTGCCTCTCTCCAGTTCGAGTTTTAAAGCTGAGACAAAGAGAGAGAGAGAGGAAAGGAAAGATAGATAGAGAGATACAACTCCTAGGGGAGGTGGGTGGGTTGTGAAGACTTATTCCTGCTGTTCCCAGAGATCACCTGTTACAGGCAAGTAACTGTGCTATCTCCAGGAACAAGCAGGAATGAGTCTTCACATATGGGGACTCCCCAGCTAGAGATGCCTAGGAGATCACCCAGATTGTGAGTCCCTGGGAAGGGCTCCACCTTTACCCATGAATCTCAGGCATCCAGTCAGGGATGGAGGGTAGGAGTTGATTAGGTATGTAACAAGTGTTTGAGAACAGCCTGACCAAACCAGGCATTCCGGCGGGAGTCCTTGTCCAAGCAGTAATGGGCTGTGAAGGTATGAACCGATGCCCAGGTGGCCGCTCGACAGATTTGATCGATGGACACAGAGTTAAGATGAGCCATAGAGGCCGCCATGGCCCTCACATTGTGAGCTGTGACATGGCCCTCCAGAGAAAGGTCCTTACTCTGGTAGGCGAAGGAAATACACTGAGCAATCCAATTAGACAGAGTTCTCTTGGAGACTGGAAGTCCTAAATGAGAGGGGTCAAAAGCAACAAAAAGTTGAGAGGACTTTCTATGTTGCTGTGTCCTTTGTAAGTAGAAAGCAAGTGCTCTTTTACAATCCAAGGTATGAAGATTCCTCTCTGCACTTGATGCATGAGGTCCTGGAAAAAAGACAGGTAAATACACCTCCTGGTTCAGACGAAAAGGTGAGACCACTTTAGGCATAAAGTGTGGATTAGTTCTGAGGACTATCTTGTCATGATGGAACCTTGTATAAGGAGGATTAGCCACTAAAGCTTGCAACTCACTGATACGGCGAGCTGAGGTGACTGCAATGAGAAAAATAACCTTCCAGGAAAGAAATTTCAAGGAGGTAGTGGCTAAGGGTTCAAAGGGTGACTTCATAAGCTGGCCAAGAACCAGATTCAAGTCCCATGCCACTGGAGGTGGTCTAATGGGAGGTTTAGTCAAAAGAAGGCCTCTCATGAATCTTGCTATAAGAGGATGAGAGGAAATAGGTTGTCCATTGAGAGGCTTGGGGGATGCTGCAATAGCACTCAGATGGACTCTGATTGAATTTGTTTTAAGGCCTGCATGGGATAAATGCAGTAAATAGTCTAGTAAAGAATTCAAAGGTATTGCAAGAGGGTTGAGACCCTTCTCTGCACACCAAATGTAAAACCTTTTCCATTTAAAAGCATATGAACGTCTGGTGGAAGGCTTTCTGGAAGCATGAAGGATATCCTTCACTTGCTGAGAAAGTTGTAAATCTTGAAGTGAGTGATTTGTTGCTAATTGGTAATTGGTGATATCTAGAAAACATGTGTTGTGGGATACAGGGCCCCACAAGGTCTAGGCCTTCAGCAACCAGGCCCTGAGATGAAGAGACTGAGGATTTGGGTGCCACAAGGTTCCCTCCTCCTGGGAGAGGAGATCTGGAGCAGACCCCAGGTCTAGGGAGGGAGCTTGAGAGAGATGCAGAAGTAGAGGGTACCACACTTGGCGTGGCCAAAGTGGTGCTATGAGGATCATAGTCCCTTTGTCTCTCTGAAGCTTGAACAGAGTCTTGGGGATTAGGGGAATAGGAGGAAAGGCATAAAGGAAGTCTTGCCCCCAATGAAGGAGGAAGGCATCCCTGGCCTGAACTCCCTGACATGGAATCCTGGAACAGAACCGGGGAAGTTTGGCATTCCACGGACTTGCAAACAGGTCTATGTCTGGGGTACCCCAAATCCAAAAAATTCTGGCTATCTGGTCCCCATGGAGGGACCATTCGTGCGGAAGCAGAACTCGACTGAGTCTGTCTGCCCAAGAGTTTTGAACTCCTGGAAGATATACTGCCATGAGATGGATTTGATGCTCTCTGGCGAAGGCCCACAATCTCAGAGCTTCGTTGCAAAGTGACAGAGAGCTAGTTCCCCCCTGCTTGTTCACGTAGAACATAGCTACTTGGTTGTCCGTGTGGATGAGGACTGTCTTGTAGCTGAGCAGGGTGTGGAAGACTCTGAGAGCCAGAAAAATTGCTCTGAGCTCTAAGAGGTTGATATGAAGATGTGTCTCCTGTGGAGACCAGATGCCCTGGGTGGAGAGATCTTGTAGATGAGCTCCCCAATCCTTTGGAGAGGCATCTGTTGTAAGGGTTGCTTGGGGTAACACCTGTTGAAAGGGGGACCCCAGCAACAGATTCTGAGTGGACTTCCACCAGTGGAGGGACGAAAATAGGCGACTGGAGGTTGCTATTTTGTCTGACAGGCAACCTGATGCCTGGGTCCATTGGGTGGACAGGGTCCACTGAGCTGCTCTCATGTGAAGGTGAACATAGGGAACCACATGCACCGTGGATGCCATGTGGCCTAAAAGTTGCAACATTTCTCGAGCAGTTAAATGGGATTTTAACTGAATCTGGGAGGCTAACTGCACCAAGCGTAGGTAACGGGCCTGGGGAAGATAGGCCCTTGCAGTTGTGGTATCCAGTAAGGCCCCTATGAACTCCAGAGATTGAGTAGGGGTTAGATGGGATTTTGGAATGTTGATTACCAGTCCCAGATACTGAAGAATACGCATTGTGCAGGTTAGGGAAGTCTGGGCCTCTGACTGGGATGGAGCTCGGATGAGCCAGTCGTCCAGATATGGGAATACGAATATTCCCAGAGTGCGTAGGAATGCAGCTACTACTGCCATGCATTTTGTGAACACTCTTGGAGCAGAGGCCAGACCGAAAGGAAGCACTTTGTATTGTTAGTGCTTTCCCTGGTATAGGAAGCGAAGGAATCTTCTGTGTGTTGGATGGATGAGAACATGGGTGTACGCATCCTTGAGATCTAGAGAACAAAGCCAGTCTTGACTCTGGAGGTATGGAAGGAGATTTCCGAGAGAAGTCATCTTGAATTTCTCCTTGCATAGAAACTTGTTCAATTCTCTGAGATCTAATATGGGTCTGTAGCCCCCTGTTTTCTTTGGGATGAGAAAATAGGGGGAGTAGAACCCTGAGCCCTGTTGCAGAAGGGGTACTTCTTCTATTGCCCCTTGGGCAAGAAGGTTAGCAATCTCCTGACCTAGAAGGTTGAGGAGAGATGTTGGAGAATTGAACTGTTTCACCATGGTGTGAGGAGGAAGGTTTAAGAAATGAAGTTTGTACCCTTCCCTTATGATGGAGAGGGTCCACTGCTCTGCTGTGATTTGTTCCCATCTGGGAGCAAAGTGGGCTAACCTTCCTGGGATGGTGAGGGGCTCTGAATGTTCTAGAGCCAGAAAGTCAGAGTGGAAAGTCAAAGGCCCTGAGGAGGCTGAGGCTGTTGGGCCATAGCAGTCCTCGCAGCCTGAGTTTTGGTCTGTTTTGGTTGTTGCTGTTTCTTTGTAGCAAAACGACCTTGAGAAGAGGCCTGACCATAAGAAGAAAATTTCCCTTTCTTTGGGAAAGATCCTTTTTTGAACAACCTCTTTCTAAAAGGAGCAGTAGTAGACTTTGAAAGTCTATCTAAAGCAGAATTTTCAGCATCCATCTGGTTGGCCTTTGCTTGCCTGTACAAGGAAGGTTACCTAGACCATCCTGCACCCAGGATTCCAAATCAGAGGCTTGCAACCAAGCAACTCTGCATGCACCTATGGCAATAGCTGAGGCTCTACTGGCCCCCTCAAAAGAGTCAAAGGCTGCACGGTTGGAAAACTTAGATACATCCTGTGCATGTTTAAGCCAGGTGATATATTCTTCTCTCTTATCTTCTGACATAAAAGAAGATACGGTTTGCAGATGATCTGTAACTTCTTTGAGAAACATCCCCGTATAGAGACTATAGGAGTTGATTCTGGCTACAAGCATACTGGCCTGGAAGATTTTCCTGCCAAAGGCATCTAGAGTTCTGCATTCTCTTCCTGGAGAAGCAGAAGAGTGCCTTTTTGTACTCTTGATCTTTTTCATAGCAGACTCTACCACAATGGAGTGGTGAGGAAGCTGAGTTTTATGAAAACCAGGTAAAGGAGGAACACGATACATGGTGTCCAACCTTCTGGAATGAGGGGAGGTGGAAGAGGAGTCTCCCATATGCCCAACATGTGTTCATAAAGAATTTCATGTATTGGTAAGGTGGCTGCCTCTTTAGGAGCCTTAGGATATTGTAGGATATCCAATTTTTTGGCTCTAGGTTCAGTCTCAGTGGTCACTGAGATAGACAGGCCTTTGGCCACCTCCCTGATGAAGTCCTGAAAAGACAAGTCTTCAGGAGGAGACATTCTCCTTTTTGGAGAAGAGGGTTCCTGAGGAAGGATGCCCGATGCTTCAATTGAGGCCTCTGAAGAATCAGAGTCTTCAGAGGAATCGAAGTATCGACTATCTGGATGCTCTCGTAGAGCCCGATACACGTACCGGGAGGTATCGACATCGGGAGTAATCGGTACCGGGCCGGTACTGATAGGCATCACTGGATAGTGTACCGCTGCCGTCGATGCTGATGTCGATGCAAGCGGTACTGGTATCGGAACCGGAATCGGATCCTGTACCGGAATCGGTACGGGTACCGACAACGGGGTTTGTTGCGGTACCGTAGGCGTTGCAGCTTGAATGAATGCCGTGATGGCACGCTGCATGGTCAGAATATTCTGATCCATTGATGCCACCAATGTCTGGATATCGGTACCAGTCGAAACCGCCGGTACCCCAGAACATTGTAACAGGTGATCGGTCGAGGCCGAGCCATCGATGTCAACCTGTGACCCCATAGGTAATGCTTTGGAAGCCGGAGCCTCCCGCCGGGGTAATTTTGCCGGTGTGGCATCCTCAAGAGTAAGCCCGGAGGCATCTCGATACTTAGAGGGAGATGAACTCTTTGAGGACCGGCTAGATTTAAGTTTGGTTACCTGAGATCCATGGGATGAAGAAGAAGCCCTGAAAGACGTCGATGCCACGGAAGCTGCATCGGAGGGAAACAGGGTACTGAGCTTAGCTGCCCGATTCTGTAACCCTATTTTGGACATCATGGAACAGGACTCACAATCCGCAATGGAGTGGTCAGGACCTAAACATTTTAGACACCAGTCATGGGTGTCGGTGACAGAAATAGTGCTACTGCACTTTGTGCATTTTTTAAACCCGGAGGCGGGTTTTTCCATGAGGGAAAATATTTCTGTGGGCCTGAGGCCCCAGAAGAAATGCACAGAAAAAAAAAGTAGAAGTTTTTGTTTTTTGTTTTTTTTAAAGAAAGAAAAAGAACCGGTAGTACCAGTGCGGAATCGAGAAGGCAGACACGCGACTAAAGAAAAAGAAAAGAAAAGAAGAAATTCTTCAGCAGTGACAGGAAACACGACCTGCTGGCTCCGCGGAAAAGAAGAACTGGAGAGAGGCAGTTGGGAAAGGTGGGAAGGCAGCGCGCAGGCGCTGTGGGATGCTCCCAAAAGCTTTCTTTCAGGACGCTGGGGAGCGTTCCCGCGCATGCTCCGTCGGTACCGACGATACCCATATGTGAAGATTCATTCCTGCTTGTTCCTGGAGATCTTAGAGAACAGATCGAGGAGGGCTAATCTGAGAATCAGAGAAAACATTAAACTATAAATTCTTAACTATACAATTATGCAAGGCGGTGGCAAAAGCGGGAGGCCTGGATGAATCCCATCTATGCTTTAAAGTGGAAAGAGCCCACAGGGCACTAGGGCTCTGGCGAGAAGGCAAAACACGTGACATTATTGTATAGTATGGTACTAAAGAAGCCATACTAATGGCAGCCCGGAAGCTGGGGAGAATTAAATGGGACAACCAAGAAATAGAATATATGGAGACCTAGCTACAGCAACAATCCAGAGACGCAGAGAGTATCAAGCCATTACTAAATATCTAAGGGAAGAGCAGATGTGATATAAGTGGCTGTTCCCAATCGGATTACAATTCACCATCTTAGGTACAACGGTAGCAAGAACTACAGGAGCGGCACTTAAAGAGCTACAAAGAGCGGGATGACAGCACTTGCCACAGATTCCACAAGAAAATGAAGGCACTAAGCACAAAGATGGAGAGGCTGGAACAACATGGACCCAGGTAACACAAGGTGGTAAATGACTGCGCAGATAAAGGACAGCGTCTGGAACCACCCACAGAGAAGACGACAAGAGGGGCTAGGGGAAGTCCTAAGGACAAAAACGTGAGCTTGGACAGAGTTGGCTATTAAATGTGAGATATTTGGCTGTATGGGGATAAGGTAAATTATATAGGAAGGTAGAAGGAAAGGAAACTTATGGAGAGACAAATAATAGAATAGAACAGAGGAGGAAAAGAGGGTTAAGTTAAATAGGGGGGAAGCAGTCAGGGGCAGTAACAGGAAAAGCCGGCCAGGTGACGAAACACGGATGCTGGAGGGAACACCTGAGGTGAATTTGGGGGAGAAAGGGGGAGGGAAGGGGGAGGAAGGGAGGGGTTGGGGGGGCAGAGGGGAGGATGAAAGGGTGGGAAGGAGGAAGAAGAGGAGGGTGGAGGGGAGGAGGAGGGAGGGACGAGGGAGGGTTAAGGGAGGGGAAGGGCCTATTCAGATGGAAGACCACCACCAGACGTGATAATGGGTGATCTAAAAATCATGACCCTGAATGTAAGGGGACTCAACATCCCCACCAAAAGACAATTGTATAAAGAGATGGAACGTTTACAATGTGATATATGCTGCATACAGGAGACACACCTCCAAGCAGTAGATGAATAGCGGGTCCAACCTGCTAAATACCCAGAAATAATTTATGCCTCCAACAGATCAGAAGAGAAAAAAGGGGGAGTGGCAATATTTCTATCATCTAAACTACAGACCCAGGTTTTTGAGGTAAAGAGAGATAGTGGGGGACGTAGTTTACTTGTAAAAGCACAATAGGGAGGGCAGAAATATACAACCACAAGTGTATATGCTCCAAATACAGATCAAGCAGAATTCCTCAAGCAATGGCAGGGGGAAGTGGTGGGTTTCTTCGAGGGGATGCTTCTTGTTGGGGGAAATTTCAATCTGGCCCCAGATCTGAGAGTAGATATATCCCATGGGGAAAGCTTAAGAATGGGCAAACAATGCCAAGTAATGCACTCGGCAATGGAAGAATTAGATGTTATTGACCTATGGCAGGTACTCCAAGAAGGGAGAGGCGAGTATACTTTCTACTCCCCCCCCTCACGACTCCTATTCATGCATAGATTTAATATGGATTCATAAAGGGCTCCTACATCAGGCTAAAGATTGTGGGATTGCGGATAGGGCCTGGACAGACCATGCGCAGATCTGGGCGATAATCAAAGGGAGAGGGGCAAATAAAGAGCCACTATAGTGGCGGCTTAATGAAGCCCTACTGGATGATAAGGGGGTGGTGAAACAATAAGGGAATACACAGCAGGGTACTGGGAGCTAAATAATCTAAAGGAGTGCACCCCAGGACTGCTATGGGAGGGACAAAAAGCAGTAATTAGAGGGAGACTTATTGAAGTGGGGGCCCGGAAGAATAAGTTGAGAGTACAGAAAGTTATCCAATTAAGAGAGGAAATAAAGGAATTAGAGAATAAGAAGCAAAGAGGAAAGTTACATGGAGGAGATAAACAGAAGATGGAGAGACTCACAAGACAGCTAAAGGAAGAACAATTAGCAGAGGTAAAGTACACCCTAGACTACCTGAGAAAGCAAACCTTTGAGTTTAACAAGAAGGCAAGTAGGATTTTAGCACATAAACTAAAGAAGAGACAAGCTAAAAGTCATATACTCCAAGTCAAAGGGAATAATGGTGAGATAATCAGACAAGAAGGGGAATAAGAGAACGGTTTGTAGAATTCTATAAGGAGTTCTATACCCCAGAACAAGAGGCATGAAAGGAGCAGATATCTCAATATCGAGGGAAACTAACTCTGCCATCAATTACACCAGGGGATTTACAAATATCCATGCCTACTGTATCCTCAGACGTGCTTAGTGTAATTAAAGAACTGCCACTGAATAAAGCACCAGGATTGGACAGATTTTCAAATAAGTTCTATAAAGCCTTTGGGGAGATATTGGTAGAACCCCTGACCCGCATGTATAATTTATTTGCAGAACTAGACAGATTACCTGAATCCATGAAGGTAGCAGGAGTCACGGTCTTGCCCAAGGAAGGCAAAGATTCTAGTTGTTGTGGCTCATACAGACCCATATCTCTCCTAGGTACGGATTTAAAGATATTCACCAGAGTCCTAGCTAATAGACTGAAGAGACCACTGTTCCCTCTAAGCTGTGCGCGCGCACACACCTCGCCAAGCGAGCGCACATACTTTACAACAGAGTGCACAAAAATTATGGTTCTGATTCTGATAGAAAACACAGACGTCTTAAAATGTAAACTTTGTGATTGTAATTACTAGAAATTTTCCGCTTCATTTAGTAAACGTCTATTTTCATTTAATTTGATTAAAATCAATGTGGTGTACATACTGTATTCTGACATGTAGTCAATTTTTAAAGTATATAACTCCGAGTGTCGTTATGTGGCGCACAAAAATGTAACCTTCCTTCAAAAGCTGCACAGCTGATATTTTATGCGCACAGAGCCTACAGAAAATTAGAGGGATCATTGGAAGAGACTTATGCCCAAACTAATACAAGCAAACCAAGCAGGATTTATACCGGGAAGACATGTCTCAGATAATATACGAAAGGTGACTGATCTTATCTGGATGGGGGAAAAGGGAATAAGGGGCATAGCAATTTTGGCAGTAGATGCCGGAAAGGCCTTTGACAGGGTATCTTAGCCCTTTTTGATCCTAACCCTACAAAAAAATGGGTCTGGGAGACAAGTTCTTAAAATGTGTGGAAATCTTATACAAGGGACAGGAGGCAAGAATAAAAGTGAACAGGGGATACTCTACTAGTTTTGAATTACAGAGAGGAACAAGGCATCCTCCCTGTTATTTGTCTTGGCAATGGAACCAGTAGCCCAGGCCATATGAGAAAACTCAGAGATAAGGGGAGTACGAGTGGGGGAAAATTAATATAAAGTCTCACTATTTGCAGACAATATATTATTCACGGTAACAGAAACCGAATCATCGCTGCCAGAATTATTGAAAACTATGACAGCATATGGGAAGGTAGCAGGATTCCAGGTGAATGCCAATAAATCTGAACTTCTAAATGTATCCCTGACTACTGAGCAAAAGAAAGCCATGAGTAAGAAAGTATCGTTTAAATGGGAAGGACAGCGGATCAGGTACTTAGGAGTGAATTTAACACCCAGAATGGATGGTCTGTTTAAAGATCCCCTCTGGGAAAGGATTAGCAGGAAATTAGAGGACTGGAGTAGAATGGCAGCTGTGAAAATGACAATACTTCCACAAATACTCTCCCTATTCATCACACTACCAATTACAGTCTCCCAAAGCACTTTAAGAAATGATGCAAAGGAAAATAATGTGCTCTATATGTGCACACAAACACCCCAGAGTAGCAAGGAATGCCCTATGGAAGGGGAAAGTCCAGGAGCCCCTATAAAGCAGCACGAGTGAGAGGGGTCTTGGAGTGGTGGCTTGGCGGAGAGAGAGAGTGGGTGGAAATAGAAGTAGTAGTAGAGAGCATAGGAGACTGGCTTTGGCTTCAGGAGAAAGAAGCAGAGGGAAGACTCCCTGCCCAAAACCAATGCATTACTCTAACACTTAAACTGTGGCATAAGTGGAGGAAGCGATGGTTGAGGGGAGTAGGATGTTTCAAGTTCACTCCATTGGTGGGTAAGAGGGAGTTCCCGCCAAGTATGGAGAAAGGAGTTTTCCACAGATGGCGTAGTTAAGGCTTGAGATGGGTAGGACAATGTATGGAAGGGGGTAAAACACTAACCTTTAAAAAGGTCCAAGAAAAATTTGGACTCATAGTAACATAGTAGATGACGGCAGATAAAGACCAGCATGGTCCATCTAGTCTGCCCAGCAAGATGGCAAGAATAAGCGCAGGCCACCCCTCCCCATGTCTTTGTTTAGGGGTGAACCCACCACTCTATGTAGGACACCCCTATATGTTGAGACGTTAAATGTTTCAGAAGTTATATGTTTCAGTTTATTTTGTTTTTATCCTTTTGCTGTAAAGGGATCCACTGTGTTTGTCCCATGCCATTTTAAATTACGTCACCGTGTTTGCCCCCACCACTTCCATCGGGAGGCAATTCCGAGCATCCACCACCCTTTCAGTGACAAAATATTTCCCGACATTGCCTTTCAATTTACCACCTTGCAGCTTCATGTTAAGCCCTCTAGTTTTACAGCTTCCCAGTCTTTGGAAGAGGTTTGTTTGTTCATCATTTCTCTTTAAGTATTTAAAGGTCTGAATCATATCTCCCCTGTCCCTTCTCTCCTCCAAAGTGTACATATTTAGGTCTTCAAGTCTCTTCTCATAAGGTTTCTGACATAGGCTCCAAATCATTTTGGTCGCCTTACTCTGAACAGTTTCCAGTCTTTTTACATCTTTTGCAAGATATGGTCTCCAAAAGCTGAACACAGTATTCCAAGTGAAGCCTCACCAGTGACTTGTACAGTGGCATAAGTACCTCTTCCTTTCTACTGGTAATCCCTCTTTGTATGCAGCCCAACATCCTCCTGGCTTTTGCCACTGCCTTGTCGCACTGTTTTGCCACCTTGAGATCATCAGAGATAATCAAACCAAGGTCTTTCTCCTGAACCGTGCACACCAACCTCTTGCCCCCTATCGCGTACATTTCCCTTGGATTTCTGCTACCCAAGTGCATGACACTGCACTTTTCCCCATTAAATCTTAGTTGCCAAGCATTAGACCATTCTTTCCAGCTTTTGTAGATCTTTCCTCATGTTAACCAATCCCTCGGGGGGAGTCCACTCTGTTGCAAATTTTTGTGTCATCTGCAAAAAGACAGACTTTTCCATTCAGTCCTTCAGCAATATCACTCACAAATACATTGAACAGTGCCGGGCCCAGGACCGAACCCTGGGGCACCCCGCTAATCACCTTCCTTTCATCTGAGTGAGCTCCATGTACCATCACCTTCTGTTGTCCGTCAGTCAACCAATTTCTAATCCAGTTTACAATCTTGGGACCCATCCCCAAGCTACTGAGCTTATTGACAAGCCTCCTATGAGGAACAGTATCAAAGGCTTTGCTGACATCCAGGTAGATGACATCCATTGCATGCCCCTGATCTAGTTCCTTGGTCACCCAGTAAAAAAACTCAATCAGATTTGTTTGGCAAGACTGTCCTTCGGTAAAACCATGTTGCCTCGGATCTTGCAACCTGTTGGTTTTGAGAAAGTTCACTATTCACTCTTTCAGGAGTGCCTCCATTACTCAAGGAGACAGACCAATATGCTTATAATCAACTCACACCCTATATTAGGCCAGAAGCCCCAAAGAAGGAACTGGAAGGAAACCACCAGATAGAAAGGGTTTTCTCCCAGGGACAAATTAAAGGTGCAATATCCACACTATAGAAGATAATGGAGGAAGGGAGTAAAGAGATGGCCTATTTCCACACACAATGGGAAAAAGACCTAGAGAAGGAATGGTCAATGGAAAAATGAGAAAAGGTGTATAGAGGAATGTATAGCAGCATACAGGCCAGCAACATACTGGAACAGAATTACAAAATGATGTACCACTGGTACCTTACACCAGAAAAAACAGCACAACTACACAACTCAGAGGAGGTCTCCTGCTGGAGGAAATGTGGGGATTGGGGAACATTTTTACACATGTGGTGGAACTGTATTAAAATACAAAGTCTATGGCAAAGAGTAGCTAAGTCGATGGGTGAGGTAGTGGGGGTGGAGGTCGCTCTCTCCCCACAAGTGGCACTACTTAACATACACAGTGAGGGAGTAACTAAGACAGAAGCCCAATGGATACGAATTGGGATGTATAGCATGCAGGATATTAATAGCCAAGAAATGGAGACATACAGAGCCCCCTAAAATGTTGGAAGTAAAGAATCAGCTGGATTACCTGTGCCTTATGTATAAATTAACGGCAATGAGGCAGAAGAGACCACCTCACTTTGAGCAAATATGGGGTAAATATAAAAAATGGCAAGGAGAACAAAAATGAAGGTGATAGAACGAGGAAGTCAATAGTCAACATGAGGAAGAAAAAAGGAAGTAAAGGGGCCAAGGGAGGGAAGGGAGAAGTGGTGGGGGGAGTAATAAATATACATAAGATGTTTGTTTAATAGTGTGGTGGCGGCATTAGAAATATAATCAAAAAAATAAAAATAGGAAGAAAGACTTGATGGAAATAAACATTACTGCATCAGAGGAGACTGGTCAGCGATAACGTTCTAGTTAAGCAACAATGTTTAGAATAATAAGCTGAAGACGGTTGAATACAGATATAATGTTTATTGTTGATAAGCAATAACAAAGAATAATGTTAAGTTTAGAGAAAAATGTTCCCTAAACACGTTGATTCTCCATATACAAGTTAAAATAAGGTAAAATTGTACCAAGTATCATTGTTAGAATAGCATATGCAAATACCTGTATAAGGAAAGTTTGGTCAATAAAAGGTTAAATTTAAAAAATAAAAAGATAGAAAGCAGAGGGTAGGGATAAATGGCCAATTTTCTGAATGGAGAAAGGAGATTTGTGCTGGGTCCGCTGCTTTTTAACATATTCATAAAGGAGCTGAAAATGGGAATAACCAGTGAGGTGATCAAATTTGCAGATGACAAAATTATTCAAAGTTGTTAAAACACAAGAGGATTGTGAAAAATTGCAAGACCTTGATAAATTGGAAGACTGGATGTTCAAATGGCAGATGAAATTTAATGTGGACAAGTGCAAAAGGTTACGCACCTAGGAAAGAACAATCCCAATTATGGTTACATGATTGAAGGTTCCACATTAGGAACCACCGCCCAGGAAAAGGTTTTAGGCGTCATAGTGGATAACTCGTTGAAGCCCTCCACCCAGTGCAGCCAAGAACACAGACAGAATGCTGGTTATCATAAGGAAAGGAATGGAGAATAAAACAATTCTGGTTGCCATATCTTAAAAAGGATATTGTGGAATTAGAAAAGGTACAGAGAAAAGCCACCAAAATGGTAAAGGGGATGGAAGGATACCCCTTATGAGGAAAGGCTTAAAAGGTTAGGGCTCATCAACTTGGAAGAGAGACAGCTGAGGGAGATATGACAGAGGTCTATAAATTAATGAATGGATGAATGGAACAGGTAAACATAGATCAGTTGGTTTACACCATCAAAAAGTAGAAAAAGACTAGGAGACACACAGTGAAGCTACAATATAGCCCATTTAAGACTAATAAGAGAAAATATTTTTTCACTCAATGAGTAATCAAACTCTGGAATTCGTTACTGGAGGATGCAGTAAAAGCTGTTACTGTAGCTGGGTTTAAAAAAAGGTTTGGACAAGTTCCTGGAGGAAAAGTCCATAAGCCATTATTAAAGAGGACCCAGGAAATCCACTGCTTGCACCGGGACAAGCATTGTAGAACCTGTGTATCTTTTTGGGAGCTACTACTGTAGGTACTTGCGACCTGGCTTGGACACTGTCGGAAACAGGATACTGGGCTTAATGGTCCTTGGTCTGACCCAGTATGTCATATCTTATGTTCTTACATAGCTTTAAATTATTAACTGGCCTCTCAAAAATCTTGAAAACTGGATGTACAAACAAGAAAACTCTTCCATGTCCACAAGATTGTTTTTAAGAGTCAGTGTATGCTGAGACTGTCCATCCCTAGAGTAGCAAGAGGAATGGGCCTTATAAATATTGATTATACATATAGAGCAACCATCATAGTCCTTCACACCTTCTTAACAGCATCAACAGACCCAAAAGCATGAACAGCGCTGCGGTATGAAAGTAAACAACCAGAATCAGTCTCCATTATAAAACCTGCACAGGTATTCCGACGAGAAGGAGGAAAGGATCAGAATCCATCAGTATACACAGGGAAGGAAACAATAGAACTGAAAAACAAGAGAAAAAAAACTCTTCAAAGAATTAGATCAGCAAATGAGGAACAATAAGTGGCACACGCATAAATACAAAGAAATATACAAAGTATTACTCCAGGAGCAATTTGTCAATCAAATGAAGACACTTGAGTGGCTAAGGAGAGGTGAACTAAAACCTAGGGATTAGAGATTGATAGATGCAGCCCAGGATACAGGATTATGGATAAGATGGTTCACAGTGATCATACAAAAAAACTGGTAAAACCAAGATATGCAGATTCTGTAAGAAAGAGCTGGAAAAGGTTACTCATCTTGTAACTGGCTGTGAGGTTCTGATGACAGAAATGTTCTATACAGAAAGACACAAGGCGGCACATGTCATCCACTGGAAATTTTGTAAGCATTACAATACCGCGGTACTGGAAAAACACAGAGATCATGACCCTAAGATAATAACAGAGCATGAAGAGAATCTGACAACTTGGGACACTCCCATTCCAATAGATAAGAAGCTGAATGTGAGGAAATTTGACATAGTGGTAAAGCAGAAAAATAACAGAACAGCATTGATAATAGAGGTGTCTGTTCCAAGTGATTATTCTGTGAATTGTGTGGACAGGGAGAGGATCCTTAAGTATCAAGAAATACTGTCAGAGATCAAGAAAATGTGGCAGAAAGACACAAAAATATTCCCCCATCAAAAGAAGAATTTCTAGTCACACCTTGACAAGTTGCCTATACATGTTAAATCTTATGAACTCCAGAAGGAAGCTCTCTCTGGCACAATGCAAGTACTTTGGTAAGTTCTGGCAGTATATTTGAGAGACCGAGATCCTACTCCACATACCTGGCTTAGAAGTGAGGTTTATTGCTGTCATGGTATACGCAAAACTAACATATTTGGAGAAATAGTTCCCAGGAGCAGGTGATGAGTAGAAGAGATGGGTGAGAATCGACCAGCACCCACAGGGAAGGGAGCAACAAAATTTACAAATCAAGAGGGAAAAAAAACGTACAAAGAATTAAATTAGCAAACAGAGAAAAACAAGTGGCAAATACGCAAATACAATGGGAAATACAAAAAAGCGTAGTTACTCACTTGCAACAGGTGTTCTCCAGGGACAGCAGGAATCAGTCCTCACATATAGGTGATGTCGGCGCCAACGGAGCTCATGAGGAAGTATTTCCCCAGCTTTAAAAGAAAGCCTTTGGGAGATGCACCACACATGCGTGAACCCCTTCCCGCCCAAGGGTGCTATCTTGCCTCAGTCTAATGCCATGGCTAAGTTGAAGAAGGAAAAATGAAAGAAAATACTGTAAAGGAGCAACTCCAAAGGGAGGGGGGAGGATTGTGAGGACTGATTCCTGCTGTCCCCGGAGAACACCCGTTACAGGTGAGTAACTACGCTTGCTCTGGGAACAAGCAGGAAATCAGTCCTCACATATGGGACTCCCCAGCTACAGGCTACCGAGAACCTGTAAAAACGCCACGGCGACCTGCAAACGATGAGCCGTGATCAACAGCGATTGAGTCCCTACTGAGAGACTCTCGCAAGACCCAAGTGTACGGCAGAGAACCAGCGCTCTGGTAGCCTGAACACAGAAGGGTCGGAGGGCAGAAGTTGCCTACCCACCGAAGAGGTTACAGAGTATGGCCTTGCCGAAAGCACTGTTCCGTCGGGACTCCCTCTCCAGACAGTAATGAGCTACGAAGGTATGGACCGAAGACCAGGTAGTAGCCTGACAGATTTCCGTCACGGGGATGGAACGCAGATTTGCCACAGAAGTAGCTATGGCAATGCGCCGTGACCTTCTGGTCCAGTGAAATCCCTGCCTGCTCGTAGGCAAGGGTAATGCAGTCTGCCACCCAAGCAGACAGCGTTCGCTTAATCACTGGGAGCCCCAGACGGCTGGGGTCATAGGATACGAAAAGCTGAGGTGCTTTGCGGTAGCCCAGAGTCCATTGCAGGTAGAAGGGCAGGGTCCTTATTTATTTATTTATATATGTGTTTTTATACACCGCCACTTCCATCGATCAGGGGCGGTTTACATTGAACAAAATTCCAAAACTCGGTTACAGAGAACATGTCAAACTATAATACAATAAACTATTTACATGTCAGCTAGGCCCCTATACATAGGTTTTCTGAACACTAAGTCTGAACTATTTACAAATCTTTTGACAGAGAAACAGGTTATATGGGGGTGTTTCTGCCAAGAAGAGGAGGGTGGCGGCAGTGGGAGGTGATGGCTATGGGGGTAGTGGAAGTGGAAGAAATATAATATTTTGAAAAAAGTAGGGTGTTTAATTCTTTGCAAAAAGACTTTAGGTATTTAATAAATCTAATAGAATCAGGGAGAAAGTTCCAGAGGGTGGGAGCTGAATACCTGAAGACCCTATTGCTGGTAGTTTGTCTGTTTTTTCATACTGATGAGGGTGTGGATAGAAGGTCTTTTGTACTGTCTCCTCTGATTCTGACATCAGCTTGTGAATGGATAAGAGTGGAAAGGAAGGAGGGTGAGATGCTATGGTATAATTTGAATGTTGTAACTATCACCTTGTATTTTACCCTGGAAGCAATGGAGAGCCAATGGAGGTTATAAAGTATTGGGGTGATGTGATCAGTAGGGTTTGCTTTGGAGATTATCCTAGCAGTCACATTTTCCACAAGTTGAAGTGTGTGGCGGGTCTTTTTAGAAAGGCCTTGTAAGAGACTGTTACAATAGTCCAAGTGGGGGGTAATTAAAACTTGGACTACTGATCTGAAGTTGTGTGTTTCCAGAATTGGCTTACGGTGCTGTACTGTTTTTAATTTAAAGAATATTATTCTAGCAGTTTGTTTGACCTGTGCAGACATGCTGAGGGCTCTGTCTATAATGATACCAAGGTACTTTACATTGGTACTTTACTTTTACAATCCAGAGTATGGAGAATGGTCTCTGTCCTACTGGCACGAGGCCTCGGAAAGAAGGTGGGGAGCACCACCTCCTCACTGAGGTGGAACGGGGACATCATCTTCAGCAGAAACTTGGGGTGTGTGCCAAGCACCACCCTGTTCTTGTAGAACCTCGTGCAGGGCGGATATGCCATCAGAGCCTGGAGCTCACCGACTCTGCAAGCTGATGTGAGTGCTACCAGGAAGGAGACCTTCCAGGACAAGTACCGTAGGTGACAAGAAGCCAGGGGCTCAAATGGAGGCTTAGTGAGCTGCGATAACACCACATTGAGATTCCACTCTGCTGCTGGAGGACGGACGGGGGGAAGGGTTTAGATAACATGAGGCCCAGCAGGAATCGAGACACAAGGGGCTGAGCCAAGAGGGACCTTTCCTCAATGGGAAGGTGATGTGCTACAATGGCGTTCATGTATACTCTGACCGAATTGGACTTTAGTCCTACCTGTGACAGGTGGAGCAGTTACTGGAGTATCACTTATACCAAGCAGGAGAATGGGTTTGCCTGCCTTTCTGTGCACCACAGCGACAATCAGCGCCACTTAAAGACATATGCCCTTCTTCTGGAGGCTTTACAAGAAGAACCTCTTCCATGTCCCATGGGAGATTGAAGGGAGCTAAGCTACCGTTTCAGCAGCCAAGCCGCGAGTGACAGGGAACCCAGGTTGGGGTGTAGGAGAGAGTCCTGCTGCTGTAAAAAGTAGCCCTAGGGCTCAGCCCAGGAGAATCAGCAATGCCGCCGATAGGGAGAGGAGCAGTGGGAACCAGGGCTGCCTGGGCCACCGAGGAACTTTCAGCATTAGTGATGCTCTGTCGCGCTGGACCTTGAATAGGGTCTTGGCGACCAGCAGTGTTGGTGGGAAGGTGTACAGAAGGCCTTTTGTCCACGTGAGGAGGAATGCATCCGCTGCCACCTGGGACGGGTGCAGCTGGTGGGAGCAGAATCGGAACTAGTGCGTGTTTTCCGGACTAGCAAACAGGTCTATCGAGTGGACGCCCCAGAGAAGAAACAGCCGAGAGGCCACTACTGGATCCAGGCACCACTCGTGTGGCTGGAGAACTCTGCTTAGTTTGTCCACCAGGACATTGTCCTGACCCAGGAGGTAAACCGCCCTTAGGAGAATCCCTCTGCGTGCCGCTTAAGAGCAGAGGGCTACTGCCTCCTGGCAAAGGAGGTACGACCCTGTTCCCCCTTGTTTGTTCACGTAGAACATTACAACCTGGTTGTCAGTCTGGATCAGCACAGAGTGGTGCTGCAGCTGGTGGCAGAAGGCTCGGAGAGTCAGTAATACAGCCAGGAGCTCTAGCAGGTTGATTTGCATCCAGGATTCCTTCTGAGACCAGCCGCCTTGCATCTGAAGGCTCTCACAATGCGCTCTCCAGCCCAGTAGGGAGGCGTCCATCGTGAGGACCTTCTAGGGGGTGGGTTCCTGCAAGGGCATCCTGGCCTGAAGGTGGCGTGGATTCTGCCACCATCTGAGGGCGTTCACTAGCTGATAGGTCTCTTTCACCCTGTCCCTGAGCCTGACTGTGGTTTGTGTCCACTGAAAGTGGAGGCACCACTGGACTGCCCTCATGTGCAAGTGGGCATATGGGGTCACATGAACCATGGAGGCCATGTGTCCCAACAGGTGAAGTAAAAGTCGGGCAGGTAGCATCTGGCATCGGTGTACCTCTGCGGCTAACTCCCTGAAGCGTTCTGACATCTCCTGAGGGAGGAAGACTTTTGCCTGGATGGCATCTAGTTGCTCCCCTATGAACTCTAGGCATTGGGCCAGAGTGAGGTGCGACTTGGGGTAGTTTATGAGGAACACCAGGTGCTGCAGGGTTATTTATGGTGCGCACGGTGACACATTGTGCCTCTGCAGCTGTGTCCCCCTTTATGAGCCAGTCGTCCAGATAAAGAGCCAGAGGTGGTCTGTGACCGCTGCAAGGCATTTTGTGAAGACCCTTGGTGACGAGACCAGACCAAACAGCAGCACCCTGTATTGGTAGTGCTGTCCCCCCACCACGAATTGGAGGTATTTTCTGTGGCTGGAGTGAATTAGGATGTGCATGTAGGCATCCTTTAGAACTAAAGAGCACAGCCAATCTTCCTGCTGGAGGAATGACAGCAGCGTCCCAAGAGAGCATCTTGAACTTCTCCCTGACCAGAAACCTGTTGAGCTCTCCCAGGTCCAGGATGGGCCTGAGGTCCCCTGTCTTCTTGGAGATGAGGAAATACCTGGAGTAGAAGTCTGTGCCCCAGAGATGTTCCGGCACTGGCTCCATTGCCTTGACCTGGATTAGGCCTGCTAGTTTGGTGAGAAGCAGGGTCTGATGAAGGAGAGGCCTGGTGGGCTCTCCTGGGAAGTACGAGGGTGGCACCCACTGTAGGTGGAGGAGGTAGCCCTCTTTAATCGCTTGAAGCACCCAGGTATCAGTGGTGATGACTGTCCACCTGTTGGCAAACATGGCTAGGTGCCCCCCCTGTGTGCTGCAGAGGACCCCCTGGGAGGAGGGGGGAGGTCAGGCCCCAGCAGTCAAAAGCTCCCCCTAGGCTGGGTCAGGGCCAGCACCTGAGACTTTGGGGCCTTTTGCTTTCGCGGAACACATCCCTGGCTTTTTGCTGCTGGCCCTGCTGAGGGGCCGAGAAGGCCCGGAAATGCGGGGTACTGCCAAAGCCACCCCTCCTTCTTCCTCGAGAAGAAGGGCTTCTTCCCTAGGGCTTTCTTCCAGGGTTGCATAGAGATCTTCTTCGAGAGCCTGGTTCTCGTCAGGAACTTGGCTTCTATCTCTGTAGACTTGTCTGCCATGAGTTTCCCGAATAGGTTCTCTCCTATAAATCAATCAGTGTGTCCTACACCCATTGCTTTAGGTCAGATGACTGTAGCCATGCTTGCGTCATGCCCCTGATGGTCTGCGGCAGCCACCCTTGCCGAAGACTCAAAGCCATCGTTGGCTGCTCGGGACAAAAACTTCGAGCATTCTTTTACCGCCGAGGTCAGGGTCTTAAACCTCTGTAGGATTCCCCATCGAGGTCTGTCAAAAATCCACCAAGCTCCTTTGACAGTTCCTTCAGGTACATGCTGATATAGAGCTGATAAGGACTGGATCCGGCAAGTTAGCATTGAGCCCCGAAAGGCCTTCTGGCCGAGGGTATCAAGGGTTTGGGCCTTCCTGCCAGCTGGCACCGACAAATGAGTTCTTTGGCTTTTGAGCCAGCACATGGCCAACTCCACAACCATCGAGTTGTGGGGAAGCTGGGTCTTTTGGAACCCAGGACTTCGGCGTACCTGATATATGGCATTGAGGTGCCTGCTGACTACTGGTACCGATGCCGGTGTTTCCCACATCCGGAGGAGGCGGTGGTGATCGAGGATCAGGGGCACTGGTACCATAAGGGTTTCTTTAGGGGATGTCTCATATTGGAGTATCTAGAATTCCTTGGATTGCGCATCCTCCTCGGCCTCAGTCTTGATATTGAGAGCCTTGGCCAGGTCCCACACAAAATCGAGGAAAGCGACATCCTTGGGAGGGGAACGGCATCGGGGGAGATGGGTCCGAGGGCATGTCTCTGTGTTGCCTCGTGTCCAGGGACTCTTCGTCTTCTGTCTCCCATTTGGACTCGAAGTCTGAGTATGAATCTAATGTCACGCGATTACCTCAGTCGAAGTCTGCTACAGGAGGTTTGCGACCTCCAGAGGATCAATGGTCCGAGCTGCAGGTGCTCAATGGGGAGGACCAGTGCCACGAGAAATGGGACCAAGACCTTGTCCGGTGCCTGGGGCTCTCTCGAGGCCAGTGGCACTCAAAGACCGGCTCGATGTCTAGAAAAGCCCTCGATGCTGAAGGTCCCATTGTGGGGGAGAATGAACCAGGCAAGCAGGTCAAACACCTGCTGCATGACCACAAGGGTAGATTACTGCTCTAAGGCCACCATCCTGCTAGGTACATATGACCTAGATTGGCCACTGTTGGAAACAGAATACTGGGCTTGATGGACCTTGGTCTGACCCAGTATGGCATATCTTATGTTCTTATCCTGGTCTCCATACCAGTTGGCTCTGCAGCCTTCGATGAGGGCACAGAGGGCTTTGGGCCTGGCATCGGTATTGTAGAGGGGGAGTCCTCAATGAGGTCTGAGGCCGGTTGGTGGGTGCAGACGATTCCTTGTTGGGCAGCTTGGAAGACCGCACCCACTCAGACTCCTCGGACTCATCCCTGGGACTGCAGGGCTTGGGGTGGGATTTCCCCTTCTTCCTGGACCCGTTCTCCAAGGCGGTCTTCGAGGGTTGTTTCTTCTTGTGCTCCACCTCCAAGGATTTCTGCTCGGAGGAACCGCAGCCATGGGACTCTGAAGAGGCACGGGCTTTGAGGGGCACCAAATTATCAGAAGGGGCCCTGGAGCATGGTATAGCCGGAGACTCTGGCGCAGAGTCAGACTTCTGTAAACATTTTCAACAAAACACAGTAACATAGTATATGACGGCAAATAAAGACCAGTATGGTCCATCTAGTCTACCCAGTAAGGTAGCGAGTAGGTGCACCTGCCATACTTTGCAGGTCACCCCTTCCCATGCCTTTGTTTAGGGGTGTACCCACCGCTCCGTGTAGGTCACTCCTATTTGTTGAGATATAGATAGTAATATTTGTTTTGATTTTATCCTGATGCTATAAAGGGATCCACATTGTCTGTCCCATGCCATTTTGAATTCTGTCACTGTATTTTCCCCCACAACTTCCATCGGGAGAGCATTCCAAGCATCCACCATCCTTTTAGTGAAATAGTATTTCCTGACATTGCCTTTCAGTTTACCCCCTTGCAGCTTCATGTTATGCCTTCTAGTTTTACAGTTTCCCCGTCTTTGGAAGAGGTTTGCTTGTTCATTAATACTCTAAGTATTTAAAGATCTGAATCATAAATCCCGTCCCTCCTCTCCTCCAGAATATACATATTCTGATTACAATTTCCTGTTCTCTGTAAAACTCAATGTTTGTATACATTGTAGTATGCTTGTTTGATGTACACCGCGCTGATTTTAATAGCGCGGTATAGAAGCAAATGTTAAATAAATAAAATAAATAAATATTTAGGTTTTCAAGTCTCTTCTCGTAAGTCTTCTGATGCAGGCTCCAAATCATTTTGGTCGCCTTTCTCTAAACCATTTCCAGTCTTTTTATATTCTTTGCGAGATATGGTCTCCAAAACTGAACAAAATATTCCAATTTTCCTGCTGTTGATGACGGCTCTTTAGGGCCTTTGAAGTCATAGTTCTGCAGAGTTTACAGTCAGAGTCGTTATGCTCTGGCCAAGACATTGGAGGCAGCCAATCGTGCAGGTCGGTGAGAGATATCATTTTGCTGCACCAGTTGCACTTCTTAAAGCCACTGGAGGCCATCCAAAAAGGGGAATCCCCGCCGACTGGCAGGGGTCCGAGGCTTTCGGCTGAAAAAGAGCATGAACGCCGGTCGAGGGACACCTTGATGAAAGAGGAGAAAGCAAATGAATGAACCCGAGGAGCAATGCCGAGGCGAGTTGGCTCGGGGGCAGGAAGGAACCAGTATGCAAACAGGATAAAACATGACCGAAAAAAAAACCAACCCATCACACTTTTTCCGGGGGAAATTGGACAACATCCAGAGGGTTCTGTGGAAAAAAGAAGACTGAGGCAAGATGGCACCCTTGGGCGGGAAGGGGACCACACATGCATGGTGCATCTCCCAAAGGTTTTCTTTGAAAGCTGGGGGGATGCTTTTGCGAGACATCACCCAAATGAGAGGACTGACTTCCTGCTTTGTTCCTGGAGAAAAAACATTACGCCAGGAATCATTTGTCAATGAAAACCATAAATATGAACAGTTAAGGAGAGGTGAACTGAAACCAAAGGATGAGAGATTGATAGTTATAGCCAGGACAATGGATTACAGACAAGATGATGTATGGCAAGCATAGAAAAAAAAACTAGCAAAACTGACATATAGATTCTGAAGAAATAGCTGGAAACAGTTACTCAACTTGTAGCTGGCTGTGAAGTGCTGATGGCAGAAACGTTCTATACAGAGAGGCACAATTAAGTGGCATGTCGCATCCACTGAAAATTCTGTAAATGGCATAACATTGCTGTACGAGAAAAGCACTGGGATCATGACCCTAAGAGAATTATGGGTGCAAGTTCATACACATGTTTGAAACCACATTGTGGATTTGTTCTTATTTTTCTGATTGCTTTGACAGATTTGCCCCTGACACAGGCACCATTCGCCAAAACACAGCCGTGTAGGGCATAGTAAAATCTGTTTAGGGTTTTTTTTTTAAATTTATATTTTTATTGATTTTCAAAAAAAAAAATACAAGTTAACACACTTGCAAGGAAAGGGGGGACATTCCGGAAAATACAAACAGGCATAAAAAAAAAGGAAATCAATGATAATTAACAGAAATGAACCCCTCACATAGCCCACTATAAAGAGGATCCAAAAAACAGAAAAAGAAAACCACCAAATTAACAAATATACAATGTAAAAGCTGCATGCGAAACAGCCCGTATACACCAAACATCTACAGGAACCCTCTTACTCACACCCTAAGAGCCACGGGTATTTAAAAAGGAAATTGAGAGGGATACAGAAAGATATAGGAATTTCCCTGGAGTTTTACCAGACATTTACAAGGGTATTTCAGAAAAAATAAACCCCCAAGCTGGAGGACCCGCAGTCGCGGGATTAAAAACTCATGCCTGCAACGGCTAGTCTCCCTAGCTAGGTCAAGAAATATACGGACAAGACACCCTTTAAATAATACATTCCTTTTCTTAAAGAAAATCTTTAATAACCAATCTCGGTCAGAAACTAATGCAAAGGTAACAATACAGGTCACAGGTTTCACCAAAACAGAATCCGAAGTTTCCAACTCAGAAACATTTAATGCATCAAATCCCAAACCCGCAGCCTCCGAAGAAGCTGAGATCTTCCGGGCAGTGGGAAGGTAATATGCTTTAACCAGTGGGGGACATGAATCAACAGGAACCCCCAAATTCTCAACCAAATAGGTTTTAAACATTTCCTTAGGAGAAACATTAGACAAACTAGGAAAATTAATCAATCGTAAATCAGCTAACTTAGAAAAATTCTCAAATTGTTCCATCTTAATTTTAATCTGATTAGAATCTTTTATAAAAGACTCAGATAAAGTCTCCAGCTGATTACTTTTAACTGAAACTTCATCCACCACCAGTTTTAACGAAGACAGATCCTGCTCCAGTTCTGAAATACTTGTAGAGCTGGATACGACCTGTTCTTGAGTTCCCTTGAGCTGTAATGCAAATGCTTCACCAAGTTGATTAATCACCATCCAAATCGATTCTAAGGTGAAGTGCTCCGGAAGTGGCAAGGAAAATGAAGAAACAAACCCTCGCTGAGTGTCTGGCAGAACACCACAAGGCCGTAGGGCTCCAGAAGGGGAGCATCCGACACCTCCAACCGACTCCACAGCAGGGCTCAAAGACTCGTGCAGAGATAGTAAAACGTGCCCGATCGAGGGAAATTCACCCTCTGCCTCACTAGGCACCAGCGGCCCCAGGGGTGTACCAGAACCTCCCAACTTTGGAGAAGCTGACACCTCCCCGCTTTGCCAAGCTACCTCCAGGCAGGGCTGCTTCGGATCCCGATGTAGATCCGGGGGCATAAGGTCGCTGCTCGTATGAGACGCCGAGCTACCCAGCCCCGATCGATCTCTCGCCGAGCTACCGCTCCCCGGCATAGGCTGCGGCTCCACAGAACGCAAAACAAAGGAATCAAGAGGACCAGTAACAGGCATAGAGGTCTGCGCGGGTGCCTGGGGTTGCATATCGTGCTTCCCTTTTCTCTTCCGTCCCATCAGGAAAATTGCCTCAGGAGCCTAAACGCAGCAAACCGCCATCTTGGATCCTCAGAGTCGGTCCTTTGTTTTGTTTTTAACTATTACCCCGTTTTTGGGGGTTTTTTTGCTTTTGTGGGTGGTGTCCCTCTGTTTTTTGTGTTTTCATTCCAGGCAGTAGCAGGCAAAGCCTGTCCCTCTCCTCAATCCACACCCATACATTCACGAAGCAGCAGCAGTGTTACAGACACAATCAGCAGCAATGCAAGCTTCGCTGTCATACACAAACATACAACCCTAACAAACGATCAATACCATATTAGGCAGCAGCAGTACAAGATTCACACACAATCACAACTCCATCACAGGACACATACAACATGAGTAGCAGCAGTGTTAGTTTATAATTAGAAGTTTGTAATTGTTAATAAAGTCTCTCTTAAGAAGGAAACTATTAATTGCACAACTAATCTGAACTGTAGATGCCAGGAATTTGAGGTCATGGAGACAACTGTGCTCAAAGTTCATCATGATCCTAAATTAAATCATATTGAGGTTGCAATCCCATGGATACTTTGCTTCCCATTGAAAAGAGAGTGAAGGTGACTTCCTGAGAGGGAAAAGCAAGGAGCCATCCCGTCCACCTTGAATGCTGGGCTGCAGCATCTTGGCAAGGGGAAGGTATAGGATGGTATCCAAGATGGAGGTGAGCCAGCAAGTAAGGGTTAAAAGGAAGTTAGGTGGATCGGCCTCTTTCCAATTCCTGTCCTTGGCTCCTATCTAACCCCCCCCCCCACCCTGTGTTTATAGTGCGCTGGGAATGAAGGGAAAGAACAAAGGGGAAGGGCTTTGTTGCAGCTGCAGGAAAGCAGATACCCAAGCCAGTAATCCCCTAGACTGGGCACAGAATACTGGGCTTGGTGGACCTTTGGTCTGACTCAGTATGGCATATCTTATGTTAAGCTGGGGAAGAAGAATGGTACAAATAGGAAACACCAAGAATGGCAAAAAACAAGTGTTGTTTGGTCAGCCAAGCGTAGTAATCTGTGCAGGCTTCACTGGATGTACATGTCAACGACTGTTCTGACTGGTTACAGGCAGCAAGCAAAGGGTGGTGGAAGGGACTAGCAAATGTGAATTGCTCTGGTTTGGGAAAAAATGTCATGGCTGTACAATCAATAAAAGTTGTGATCTTTTATCCCAAAGATGAAGTGTGTGTGTATGTGCGTGCAGTTATGGTGGTGGGAGGAGAGGGAGCTAATGGCTGCCTAAGTTATGAAGCCAGAGCACAGATCCTGGGTACAGGGCATCTGAATATCCTTGCTTCCATATAGAAGCAGACACAGAGGTATATATGGGAAATGATGCATGGAATTATTCTGCAATCTCTGCATGTATTCTCTGGATACAAGCAGGGGGATGCAGGTACACTCTAGGTGCTGTCCACCAACAGCGCCTGTGTGCCTGGCTCTTCCCAAGCTCAGAGTCCTCTGGACTTCTGAGCATGTGCACCGCTTCCCTCCTTGCCCCCTCCCCCCCCCCTCCCCACTCTGAGCTGCCTCAGTATGTGTTTACTGCTCAGTGAGTGCTCATGGCTCTCCCCACCTTCAGCAGTCATCACGCTTCATTTTCTTTCTTTATTTTCTCTTTCAGTTTCTCCATGTTCATGTCTCCTGCTCCCTGGGTTTTTATTTAAATAAAAAAAAGAGCATTTTGTCCAACTTCTCTTTTGAGCTGCTTGTGGAGAATTTCCTCATTTCATCATTCTCCACAGCTCTTTAAAAAAACATAAAAACCATTAAAGGAGCAAACAAGAGGCTGTAAAAAAAAAAGTATGAAAGAAAACCCCCCCAAGAATCAAGAAAGAACAACTTCTGTGCTGGCAGTCCTCCCTCCACCTGCTGCACCATGACTTCTGCTCCTGCCTCATCCCCTCTCCCATTAAGCCCAGACAAGGCATAATTGGGTCCTGAAAACACTCTGGAGACAGACCCCCTGCCGGTGCCTGTGTTGAAAAAAAGTCTGCCAAGATACTAAAAAATACTCGGGCCAGAGGCCAGACTTCATCTCCTCCTAGTTCAGCTTCCACTAGTCATCCTGCGAAGCCAGATAAGCTGGTAAGTCAAAAACATAAGTCTAAATCGCAGCACAGCCACAAGAGTGACCCCACCAGTGCTCTCAGCTCCAAGGAGTCATGGTCTCACAAGCATAAGTCAGAGGGTGACTCGTCAGAGACCTCCTCCCTCACTACCAAGAAACAGAGACATCATTCGGACACCATTCCGACCCAGTTTCCTGTACCTCATATGCCGGAGGTCGTGTCCTTCAATAGGGACACTCTCCTTCAGTTGTTACACCATTTCATCCAGGACAGTGCTGCCCTGCTAGGAGTTGTACCTTTGACCTAATGCTCACTATCTACAGAGATTCCTTCTTACCAGCCTCCTGCTTGCCCATGGCCACCATCCCTTGTGGACTGCTGAAATCCTGCTCACTGGGGGGGGGGGGGGGGGAACGAATAAACGGGAGTAAGGATGTCCTGTTCCTGCCAGTGGGCTATGAAGCCTTTCTTCTTAGGAGATATTGAAGATTCACCATCTCCAGTAATGGAGCATGAAGCACCTGACGATTTCTCTTATCAGAAATTTCTCCGTAAGCTATCTAGGGTGCTGGCTCTTAGTGACTCTCAGACCCCACTAACAAGACAGACTTTCAAGCCATCTTTCAGGCTTGTAGTGCACTCAAGGAGGTCTTTGCTATGCCAGTTCCTCAGGTCTTGCAGGATCTTCTTGTGTCAGTCTGAGGCATGCCATGTCTCATTGCCTTGATCTTAAGTACAAAGTGCTGCCCACACTGCGGTTCCATCAGCAGCAGCTCCCTCATCAGTTTGTCATCTCTGAGGCGGTCCTCAAGAAGGCTATGTAAGCCTAAGCTTCTGGCCAAATTCCGCCAGGAAAAGATCAGTGAATTTTAGACTCAGTTGGGAGGAAAACCTTTCAGAGTGGGATGCAAATCATGAGAATACTAGCCCATCAACTTCAGATGCTGCAATACCATCCTGATCTTCTTTTGCAGAGGCCAGAACCTGCTGCCATGCCAGCTCCGGAGTGTCAGACTCTTCAAGACAATCTGCAGGAGTCCCTCTGTCACATCATTTGCTCTACCTATGATGTTTTTGACTCGGCGGCCCGAACCACAGATACATACATCTTTGCCTGTTGCGGCTCCGAGTTTCTAGACTTGGAGAAGATCTTCATGACTGGTTGGTGGATGCTCCCTGTCAAGGACATAGGACATAGCGTATTCAGTTCTAAAGTGCAGGAAGCTGTTTCAGAGGTGAAAGACCTGCCCAAACACTGGAACAAGCTCAACAGTCCCGCCGTCCTCCATACCCTCAGTATAGGAGACCTTCCCATTACCAACATTTTCAGTAGTATTACCCTAGATGGCGTTTTCAGCCTTATTCTAAGCCTCCACCACAACATCATTCTGCACATTCTTTTCCTCAAAGCCCCAGGCAGAGAGAGAGGAAACAGCCATCCATCACCTTAGTGCAACCTTCCAAGGCGATTTCCAGTTTTTGGCTATCTAGCTGTAAGAGGACAAGTCCAGCACTTCCCGAGTGCCTGGAACTCCATTTCAACAGATCGCTGGGTCCTCAGCATCATTTCTTCCAGTTACAAACTCAATTTCATGGCAACCCCCTCTCAAGCATTACCCCCACCCAGCAGAATTCATCCTCTCCACCTACCCATCCTGAAAGAGGAGATATCTGTTTTGCTCTCCAATTGAGCAATCAAGACTATTCCAGAACTGGAACACAACTAGGGCTTCTACTCCCTGTTCTTCCTTATTCCAAAGAAGTCCAGAGGCCTTCGCCCTATTCTCGACCTCCACCTCTATTTCAAAAAAAACCTTCCAAACCAATTTTCATGCATCCTCTCATCTCTCTATTCATGAAGGGCCTCACGAACATTAAGCCTCCTCCGAAACCCCCTGTTCCAGCATGGGATCTCAATGTCGTTCTCTCAGTATTTATGGAAGCCCCCTTTTGAGCCCCTCAGGACTGCTTCATTAAAGCATCTTACTTGGAAAACTATTTTTCTCATCACTATCATCTCTGCCAGACGTGTCAGCAAACTCCAAACTCTTGTGCATTATCCTCTATACACACAATTTCTTCATGACAAGGTACTACTAGGTACCCACATCCTATGTTTCTTCCAAAGGTTGTTTCCAGTTTCCATCTCAACCAATCCATAGTGCTTCCTGTTTTCTTCCCAGAATCACAACTGAATTCTCCAGAGCAAGCGCTACGTTCTTTGGATAGCAAATGAGTTTTGCTTTACTATCTCCAAGCAACCAACTTCATAGAAACATAGAAATATGACGACAGAAAAAGACCACATGGCCTATCTAGTCTGTCCTTCTATAACAACTACAACAGTACCCTTTTTACCTTTAGAGATCCTCTGTTTGTCCCATGCTTTTTTGAACTCAGTTACTGTCCTCATCTCTACCACCTCCACTGGGAGACTATTCCACGGATCCACTACTCTTTCCGTAAAGAAATATTTCCGCATATCACTCCTGAATCTATCTCCCTTCACCCTCATCCCATGTCCCCTCATAGCAGAACTTGCTTTCAATTGGAAGAGGCTCTCTCCCTGAACATTTATGCCACGGAGATATTTAAACATCTCAATCATATCACCTCTATCCCGCCTTTCCTCTAAGGTGTACATATTAAGATCCTTCAGTCTGTCTTCATATTCTTTATAATGAAGACCACTAATCATTTTAGTAGCCACCCTCTGCACCGACTCCATCCTGTTCACATCCTTTTGAAGGTGCGGTCTCCAGAATTGCACACTATACTCCAAATGAGATCGCACCAAAGACTTATATAGAGGCATTATCACCTCCTTTTTTCTGCTAGCCATTCCTCTCCGTATGCACCCAAGCATCCTTCTAGCTTTTGCCGTCGCCTTTTCTGCCTGTTTAGCTACTTTAAGATTATCAGACATAACCACGCCTAGGTCCCGCTCTTTAGTGGACAAAAGTACTTCACCCCCTATACTATATTGCTCCCTTGGATTGCTGCAGCCCAAATACATGGACCTTACATTTTTTAACATTAAATCCCAGCTGCCAAATTCTAGACCATTTTTCAAACTTAGCTAGATCCCTCCTCATGTTATCTACCCCTTCCTGGGTGTCTACTCTATTGCAGATTTTGGTATCATCCGCAAAGAGGCAAACCTTACCTGAAAGCCCTTCCGCTATATCACTAACAAAGATGTTAAAAAGACTCGGACCAAGGACAGATCCCTGGGGCACACCACTGATAACATCCTTCTCCTCAGGGTGAGCTCCATTTACTTGTACTCTGTCGCCTCCCACCCAACCAATTCCTAACCCAAGCAGTAACTTTAGGGTCCATCCCTAGGGTGCTCAGTTTGTTTATAAGTCGCCTGTGAGGAACAGTGTCAAAGGCTTTACTGAAATCTAAATACACCACATCTAGGGCTCTCCTTCGGTCCAACTCCCTGGTCACCCAGTCAAAGAAATCAATCAGATTTGTCTGACAAGACCTGCCTCTGGTGAATCCATGCTGCCTCGGATCCTGTAATCCGCTGGACTCCAGAAACCTCTCTATTTTCTCTTTTAGCAGCGTTTCCAATAATTTACTCACCACCGAAGTTAAACTAACCGGCCTGTAGTTTTCAACCACATCCTTACTTCCGCTTTTGTGTAAAGGCACCACATGAGCCTCTCTCCAGTCCTTTGGCACCACTCCTGACTCCAACGAGGCATTGAAAAGGTCAGTCAGTGGAGCTGCTAGAACATCCCCAAGTTCCCTCAGTATTCTCGGGTGTATCCCATCCGGTCCCATCGCTTTGTCTACTTTAAGTTGAGATAGTTTCTCACGAACACAGCCTTTTGAAAATTGTTCAAGATGTCCTTTGCTTCTGTTCCTATTTGTGGGTGTTTTCTGAGGTCCTGCTCCTGGTTCTTCATCTGTGAACACAGAACAAAAATATTTGTTAAGCAATTCCGTTTTATCCTTATCAGCTTCTACATATTCCTCCCCTGCACCCTTGAGTCTGACAATACCACTCTTGCCCTTCCTCTTCTCACTAATATATCTGAAAAATGTCTTATCCCCCCATTTTATTACATTGGCTATTTCCTCCTCCTTTTGAATCTTTGCCTTCTTGACTACTTTGCTAGCTTCTCTTAAGTTTTTCCAGATACAGATGCCTGTCTTCCTCTCTCTGTGATCTCTTGTATTTCATGAAGGCCTCCCTCTTTTTCTTCACTTTTTCAGCTACTTCTTTCGAAAACCATAGCGGTCTCCTTTTCATTTTACCTTTATTTACCATTTTAACAAAAAGGTTGGTTGCCCTTAAAATATCCCCTTTCAGTTTTTCCCACTGTTTTTCTACATCCCTCAGCTGTTCCCATCCAACTAACGACTCCCTGAGGTATTGGCCCATCTTTGCAAAGTTAGTCTTCCTAAAGTCTAAGTTCCTCACCTTTCAATGGATTCTAACAGCCCTAGTCCTAATACTGAACCACACCATCTGGTGATCACTGGATGCAAAATGATCTCCCACTACAACATCAGAAACACTTTCACCATTGGTAAGCACCAAGTCCAGTATGGCCCCTTCACGTGTGGGGTCTGTTACCAATTGCCTGAATAGTTCTCCCTGTATAGAATCCAGGATCTCCTTACTTCTAGATGATACTGCAGCAGGAATGTGCCAATCAACATCTGGCATATTGAAATCTCCTATCAGTAGCACTTCCCCTTTCCTAGCAATGCTGCACATGTCTTCAATTAACTCTCTGTCCACCTCTTCCTCTTGTGAGGGAGGTCTGTATATCACACCAATGTAAATAGATTTCTCTTTCCCTCTTTCTAGTTTAACCCACAATGCCTCCCCTCTCCCTTTTAAGCTCTGTAATTCCAAAGCTTTAATAGTAGTTTTTACATATAGTGCCACTCCTCCTCCCCTACTTCCTACTCTGTCCTTTCTGAATAAAGTATAGCCAGGTATAGTTACATCCCAATCATGGTTTTCTGTGAACCATGTTTCTGTAACTGCCACTAAATCCAAGTCAGCCACTCCCACCAAAGCTTCAACATCAGGGATCTTATTTCCCATGCTACGGGCATTTATACACACTGCTTTCCATATGTTACCCCTGTTACCCATTTCCATAAAGTTATTTAATGTATCACCTACCTGGGGGCTTTCACTTACCTGGGGGCTTTCTTCACCCATCCCCAATGAATCTAGTTTAAAGCCCTCTTCAGAAGATTAGCCAGTCTACTACTGAAGAGGGTCTTCGCCAGTCTTCTCAGCGTTTTGTCACTTTTAACCCAAACAATCCAGGCAGACCTGCCTCTAAGCAAACGATCTCCTCCTGGATAACAGACTAATTCTTTTTGTTATCTTCAGCTGGGTCTTACCCCCTCCCTCCCTGGGCAGGTAGGTCCCCATTCCTCCGTGAGGCAGCAGCTATGGTGGCTAATCTAGCTTCTATTCCTCTGCAAGTTATTTGCAAAGCTGTCACATGGTCATCTGTTCATACCTTTGCAAAACACTACAAGTTTGGATCATTCTTCAGCCACTGACGTTGCCTTTGGCCAGGCTGTACTGTGAAACCTCTGTCTAATATTGATGAACTTTCAAGCGGCCCTCAGCTTTGGACTCACCCCCTCCCTCCTGCTGTCCCCTCACAAAGAACATACAACACTTTCACTGTCTCTACAATCATTCTACTGCAGACAAGACACAGCATCTGATATGTCACAGCTGCTTCACTTCTTCTGCTCCTTTGTGAATCTTCATTGCTTTACTTTTGGTGGCCCGCTCTGTTATTTTAACGCTGCGCTTGCCTGCTTTGAAATCAACTGAGGCAGCTCAGAGCGGGACAGCAAGGCAGGAAGTGGCATGCATGCTCGGCGAAGTCCTTTCGCTGTCAGTGGACAGCACCTAGAGTGTGGCTGCATACCTCTGCTGTATACGGACAGCCCCCGTTACAGGTAAGCAACTATGCTATTTCCTAAGTCCATTCATCATTACATGCAAGTTAAAGTGTGCATGCTGTTAACATACATATATGTTTACTACTGGGTGCGTATTAACCAACCCATGAGTAATCCACATAAATCATTTTATGTGCAGGTTGAGTAGTTTAGACTGAACCCTACTGCTCTCCCTGACTTCCACTATGATAGGGCTGCAGAGAGGTCATCAGCTTTGTGGTTAAAGATTTAGAAAAACAGCTATAGTGAAGCAGGTGAGGCAGATGCAGAAAGTAAAGGGCAGGAGGAGATAGCTGTCTCCTCCCAGCGTAATGTCTGAAGAATGTGCTGCGGGTGACAGGACTGCATGAAAGGACAGAGGTGCCACAGATCAAGTTTTCTCCAGGCCATCTGCTTCCCTTATTAAGTATCTGCATGTATATTGTGCCATACACTCTAGGTGTGCTAGCACATTGCAGAAACAGAGCTAGAATGGGTTCAGATAAAGCGGTGCACACCAATGTGACTGTCACCCAAGGCACACAGAAATAAAGTGACTTGCCCAATGACGGAGAATACAGCCAACTCTCAGCCTTTCCTAACAAGGGCCTATTTACTAAATAGAGGTACAAACTTAGATTGTAAGTTCTCTGGGGACAGGGAAATAACTACTGTGCCTGAATGTAACTCACCTTGAACTCTTACTGGAAAGACATGAGCTAAATACTAAATAAATTTAATAAATTGCATTAGTTGTTTAATATGGGAATCACCACAAGTTATCAATTAACAGCACTTTAGCAGCATGTAGTAATGCAGATGGATCCTTGAAAAGACTAAAGAATACCAAAAGAATATCTATATGTGTTTTATTGACTACAGCAAGGCTTTTGACTGTGTAAAACACGAGAAACTCTGGGCCATATAAAGAAGCATGGGTACATCAGAACACCTGATCATTCTCTTGAAAACATTTACATTGATCAAAAAGCAACAGTTCAAACTGAACAAGGAGAAACAGAATGGTTTAAAATCAGCAAAGGTGTATGACAAGGCTGCATACTTTTCCCCTACCTGTTTAATTTATATGCAGAACAAATCATCAGAGAAGCAGGACTGTATGAAGACAGATGTGGAGATTGGTGGGAGACTCATCAACTACCTTCGCTATGCTGATGATACCACATTACTGGCTGAAAGCGAGGATGATCTGAAACATTTGCTTCTCAAGATCAAGGAACAGTCTTAAAATGAGCCTGCGCCTTAATGTGAAGGCAAAGATCTTGACAACAGGCAAAATCAATAAGCTCATTGTTGATGGAGAAAAAATTGGCAACTTTAACATACTTGGATCAACTATCAATAAAGAAACAACAAGCAGTAAAGTAATCAGACGACGCATTGTTCTTGGCAGAATGGCTATGAAGGACCTAGACAAGATTCTCAAGAACAGAGATGTCTCTCCATAAAAAGATTCAACTCATTCAAGTCATGGTATTTTCAATAATGTCATATGGATGCGAAAGCTGGACAGTGAAAAAGACAGACAGGAAGAAAATTGATGCCTTTGAAATATGGTGCTGCTGACAAATACTGTGTATACCATGGACTGCTTGAAGAACAAACCAGCCAGTACTAGAGGAAATCAAATCTAAGCTTTCTTTAGAAGCTCAGATGACAAGACTTTGACTTTCATACTTTGGACACATCATGCGGAGAGAGGGTTCGTTAGAGACAGACAGCGTGCTTGACAAGGTAGAAGGTCAACGCAAAAGAGGAAGGCCAGCAATGAGATGGATCAATACAATAACAGCAGCTATGGGTGCCAGTCTATCAACAATGAGCCATCTGACTGAAGACTGAACACAGTTTAGGACAACTATCCAGAGGAACGCCATGAGTCGACAACGAATCGATGGCACTTAACAGTAGTAATACAGAAGAGGGCATGGAAAGGACAGGGACTGCTTACAATTATTATGGAGGTAATTATCAAACATTAACAGTTAATATGACAGATAATCTAGAACAGTTAATGGCAATCCAAGAGGTATAACTAATTGCATCATGTTATCTGCCGTGCAGTTAACATGTGGCAACAAAACTGTCTCTGCATTAACTGCATGACAAAATATTGGAAATGCCACAGAGTTTTGCAGTTACTGCATATTAATTTTTGAAAATTTTAGTAATGTTTAGTAAATGAAGCACTAAATGCTTCCAACACTGAAATGAGACTAGCCCTTCTAGTGGAGAGAAGAGTGAGGTGCTAGACTGTCACACTTGTGATGTCTCACCTAATTTGAAAGTGTTTCAGATACAGGCCATGCTCTCAAACACTGCTAATATGTCCAGGGATCATTCTTGGAGACAACATGGCACAGGCCAATCATAGCAAGCTCAAAGTCCTAAACTTCAAAAACACTGACTTCAATAAAATGGCCAAGTACCTAAAGGAGGAGATGACGGGGTGGAAGTAGATAAGGGAAGTGGAATTGCAATGGGCTAAACTAAAGGTGGCAATAAAAGGAGCAACAGATAAATATGTAAGAAAAGTAAATAAAACAAGAGGAGAAGGAAACCTATTTGGTTTTCCAAAGAAGTGGCTGCTCAAATAAAGGCAAAAAACACAGCTTTTGCAAAATTCAAAAGCTTGCAAACAGAAGAACACAGAAATGAATACAGGATCAAACTCAAAGAGTCAAAAAGAGAAATAAGGAAAGCAAAATCAAAAGCAGAGGAAAAGATGGCTAAAGATGTTAAGGGTGGCGACAAAACTTTCTCCAGGTATATTCGGGAAAGAAAGAAGATCAGAGTTGGAATTGCAGGACTCGGAAGTGCTGGGAAAGGACTCGGGGAAAGTGACATTGAAAAAGCGAAATTGCTAAACAAATACTTCTGCTCTGTTTTTATTAAAGAAAATCCTGGAGATGGACCAGCTGTGACTCCCAAATATAAAAATGGGAATGAAGTAGATACCACACCATTCACAGAAGTTGAGGTGTTAGAAAAACTTGCTAAACTGAAAGTGGACAAAGCCATGGGACTGGATGGGATACATCCCAGGATACTGAAAGAGCTCAGAGAGGTTCTTGCAGGACCGTTAAAGGATGTCTTCAACAAATCCTTGGAAACAGGAGAGGTTCCTCAGGACTAGAGAATGGCTGATATCGTACCTCTACACAAAAGTGGTGACAGGGAAGAAGTGTCAAACTACAGGCCCGTGAGCCTTACCTCAGTGGCAGGAAATGTAATGGAGGCGCTCCTGAAAGAGCGAATGGTGAACTTTCTCAAAATCAACAGGTTGAAAGATCCATGGCAACATGGTTTTACTGAAGGACGGTCTTGCCAAACAAATCTGAGTTCTTTGACTGGGTGACCAAGGAACTAGATCAGGGGCATGCAATGGATGTCATCTACCTGGATTTCAGCAAAGCCTTTGATACTGTTCCTCATAGGAGGCTTGTCAAACTCAGTAGCTTGGGGATGGGTCCCAAAATGGTAAACTGGATTAGAAATTGGTTGTCTGACAGACAACAGAAGGTGATGGTACATGAGGCTCACTCAGATGAAAGGAAGGTGATTAGCGGGGTGCCCCAGGGTTCGGTCCTGGGCCCGGCACTGTTCAATGTATTTGTGAGTGATATTGCTGAAGGACTGAATGGAAAAGTCTGTCTTTTTGCAGATAACACAAAAGTTTGCAACAGAGTGGACCCCCCCCGAGGGAGTGGTTAACATGAGGAAAGATCTACAAAAGCTGGAAGAATGGTCTAATGCTTGGCAACTACGATTTAATGCAGAAAAGTGCAGTGTCATGCACTTGGGTAGCAGATATCCAAGGGAAATGTATGCGATAGGAGGCAAGAGGTTGGTGTACACGGTTCAGGAGAAAGACCTTGGTGTGATTATCTCTGATGATCTCAAGGTGGCAAAACAGTGCGACAAGGCCGTGGCAAAAGCCAGGAGGATGTTGGGCTGCATACAAAGAGGTATTTACCAGCAGAAAGGAAGAGGTACTTATGCCACTGTACAAGTCACTGGTGAGGCCT
Organism: Ichthyophis bannanicus; assembly: GCA_033557465.1. Classification (NCBI taxonomy): domain Eukaryota; kingdom Metazoa; phylum Chordata; class Amphibia; order Gymnophiona; family Ichthyophiidae; genus Ichthyophis; species Ichthyophis bannanicus. The sequence goes on from CM066039.1 coordinate 312,131,988, forward strand.
CACTTGGAATACTGTGTTCAGTTTTGGAGACCATATCTTACAAAAGATGTAAAAAGACTGGAAACTGTTCAGAGGAAGGCGACCAAAATGATTTGGAGCCTACGTCAGAAGCCTTATGAGAAGAGACTTGAAGACCTAAATATGTACACTTTGGAGGAGAGGAGGGACAGGGGAGATATGATTCAGACCTTTAAATACTTAAAGAGAAATGATGAACAAACAAACCTCTTCCAAAGACAGGGAAGCTGTAAAACTAGAGGGCATAACATGAAGCTGCAAGGTGGAAAATTGAAAGGCAATGTCAGGAAATATTTTGTCACTGAAAGGGTAGTAGATGCTTGGAATGCCCTCCCGATGGAAGTGGTGGGTGCAAACACGGTGACAGAATTCAAAACGGCATGGGAGAAACACAGTGGATCCCTTTAGCAGGGGTTCTCAACCCAGTCCTCGGGACCCACCTAGCCAGACGGGTTTTCAGGATAACCACAATGAATATGCATGGGATACATTTACATATAATGGAGGCAGTGTATGCAAATCTCTCTCATACATATTCATTTTGGTTATCCTGAAAACCCGACTGGCTAGGTGGGTCCCGAGGACAGGGTTGAGAACCCCTGCTTTACAGCAACAGGATAAAAACAAAATAAACTGAAACATATAACTTCTGAACCATTTAACGTCTCAACAAATAGGGGTGTCCTACATGGAGTGGTGGGTTCACCCCTAAACAAAGACATGGGGAGAGGTGGCCTGCACCTACTCTTGCCATCTTGCTAGGCAGACTAGATGGACCATGCTGGTCTTTATCTGCCGTCATCTACTATGTTACTATGTATGTAACATACTTATTCTTGGCTTTTAACTTTTCCTCCTCTTCTTAGCTGAGTGAAGTGTTTCATTTCATCTTCCAGTGGGGCTTGTCCTCACCTACAACAAAACGTGCCAAATACAACAGCTGGCTAACCCCACCTCCATTCAAAAATATGCAACAATGCTTCCTGATATTGCTACTGGAAGCCTTGGAATCACTGGACAGAAGGACTAGAAACACAGAAAACATGGCAGATAAAGACTATCCAGTCTACCCATCCATAAAAACAATTAAGTTCTACAATCCCTTTCTATCTCTGAGATCCTCTGTATTTTTCCCATGCTTTATTGAATGAGAGGGATAAGCTTCCAGCTAATGAAGGACAGGAAGACCAAAGCAAAGCCAATGTCAGAATCCCAAACAGGAGAACCCCGGCACACCTTAATATCAGAATTCTATGTGGTGAAAATGCCATTCCAGCATAAGCCTATATCAGACTGCAGTAAGGGAAGACTGTCACTACAGCATACTTGGATGTCAGAATCCCCATATACTCTGTTATCTATAAGGGAGGTGGTCAGCCCTGCCAGGGGTGACCCAAGGGTGATGCAGGGCCATGTGCAGAGTCTCATTGCGGGGCCTCATTTACATACATTTAATTAATTTTATTTTAAAATGTATATGTTGCCCATCTAAAATTTTAGGTGGCTTTCAAAGGAGCCCTTCATAAGCCTCTTTTTTGTCCTGGCAATGACTTAGGGACATGTTTACTAAATATTAATGTGCATTAAGTGCCACTGTGCCAATAAAAATAAATGGCTGTTGCTGCACTTAGCATACATTAACATTTGTGAATGCAAATTAACTTGTAGTAGGATATGCCTCTTAATAAGTGTCTCAATAACATTTTCATGGGCAGCAAGGATAAACAGACTACCAGATTTCTACATTACTATACTCTAGTGTCAACTGCCAGGCACATAAGGAAGTACTATACACCCTGCTCATTTAGAATCCATAGTAAATCCGCCGTATCATAACGGCACTACCAGGACTCACAAAGCACCAAACCCTACCTATCAAAAGGCAACACTGCAAATATTAAACCAGTACATCTCAGAGAATACCAATACATATAAATAAATATAAAACCAAATAAATGCATCTTCTACTGGGGAAAGAGAACAATTAAGACTGTCAGAGAAACTACATGAACAGAATACTGCAGCTCGGTTACACATGCAAAACATAGTCCGTCACCAAAACATAGAACAAAGTATCACAATTTAGAAATATGAAGACAATAATTAAACTGGGAACCCAAAAGCCAAACGTGGAATGTACAACATTGAAGAAACAAATTTCCTCTTGTACGAAACAAAACACAAAACGTTAGCGATGCACATTTCCCAGAGTCAACATATTCCAGTTGTTAAATTCAAAATAAAATAGGTTTTTTTCTACCTTTTGTTAGGGCATTTTATTTTTCAATTGCAATTGCCCCAGTCACTCTCTTTTGCTTTCTTCATGTCTTCTGCTAACTCTCCATTATCTCTTGTCCATTTGTCGCCCTAGTTTTTTCCATTCTCTCTACATCTGCCTCTAACATACTGATCTTTCCCCTTTTGCTCTTTCCTCCATTTCTTTCTTTATTCCTTTTTCAGCCACTCAAATTTAACCCCTCCATCCTCAATTCCCACTTACTCTCCCAATACTCAGCTAATCATAGATTTTTCTTCCCTCCCACACAAAATATCTGTCACCCTCTCCATCCTCACTTCCCCAGCTTTTTTTTTTCTCCTGCCAGTACCGGCCTCACCCCCTTCTGATTCTCCCCCAGCATCAGCTCCCTTCTAGTTCCAGATCCTCCCAGCATCCACTCCCTTCCAGTCCCATTTGCCCATCCCCCTGCATCAGCCCATTTCCAGTCTTAGCCCCCCAGTATCAGTCCTCCTCAGCATCAGTTCCCTTCTAGTCCCAGTCCCCCATCTTCCAACATCAGCCCATTTCCAGACCTGCCCTCCCCCCGTTCTCGTTCCAGTTCCAGCCTCTAGTCGTCCCCCCCTCATTCTAGCCCCTCACCCCCCACACTCCAATCCATTCTAGCCCCCACCCACACATCAAAATGGGCCCCGCACCTGAATGGCTTCAGAGGGAGCCAAGGAGGCTCGAAGCCCTGGTTGACATCTGAACAGCCAGGGGAGTAAAGAGTGGCGTTTACCTTCTCTCCTCTGGCTGTGATAAGAAGGAGCCTGGCGGCCCGCACTGAGTGCTGGGAAGTCAAAACGGGGGCACATCTGTGCCCCTTGTTAACCTCCCAGCACACTGGTGGGTTCCTTTTTATTATAGCCACAGGAGAAAAGGCAAACGCTGCTCTTTATTCCCGCAGCTGTTCAGAGGTGAGCCGGAGCTTCGGGCCTCCCTGGCTCCCTCTGCAGCCGATCAGGCACGGGGCCCCCCAAGGTGCGGGGCCATGTGCAGGCAACATTCCGCACAATGGATGGGCCGGCCCTGAACCCTACATACATATTCCAATATCAGAATCACACAAAGAACATAACAAAAACGCTTCCATTTTGACCATTCATAGCTTGAAAAAATAGGAATATTTTCTCGAGCACTGCTTTTGTCATAGTTAAATATATTAGCAACCCCTGATGAACTTTCTTTAACAGCATGGTCTCCATGTAGATCTCACTCTGAGCTGGGAGACAGCACTTAGCGACTCAAGTGCTATACCAGGACTCGACCCATGAAAACAGAAGAGAAATGGTGTATTCAGGCTACTTCTTATACAGACAGGTTTGATCGCATGAAAGAACAACCAATGCCAGGGGCAATTTCTGTTTCCTCCTCCACCCGATTCCTTTCAAGTGAGTAATGGTACAGAGGTTTAAATGGCAGACCTGATTCCAGGACTCTCTAAATTAAATATAGAAAAATACCATTCCCAAGTGATGATCTGCCCTCATTTTACTGGAAAGTAAAACACTAAAATTTGGTCGTTTTGGAGGAAAGCAGATATCACCAGAAGTCAGTATTTCTATTTGCTTCTGTTTGAAAAGCTTCAGTTAACATTTAAAAGACAAGTCAGATTCTGTGTTGGCCGTCTGCATAGGCAGCTTAATTTTTTTTTTAAGGGTGCGCCTCAGTGGTGCCAGTGCTCGATGCAGTGGGAGCATTGTTACTGTGCATGGTTCAGCAAGACCATTGTTCAATGCAAGTGGAAGCATTATTACACCGCTTGGCTCAATAGTGCCAGTGCTCAATGCAGCGGGAGCATTGTTACTGTGCATGGTTCAGCAAGGCCATTGTTCAATGCAAGTGGAAACATTATTACACCGCTTGGCTCAGTGGTACCAGTGCTCGATCCAGCAAATGTATCACTTCAACACGCAGCTTTGTGCGAGAATCATTACACGGTACAGCTCAGCAGTACCAGTACTTGATACTATGGGGGTATCACTATAATGCATGGCTCAGCAGTACCAGAACTCTATGCAGCTAGAATATAATCACAGCACACGCCTCAGTGGCACCAGTGGAATAGGAGTATTGCTTCTTGTTCCGAAGTTTTGAAAAGTGAATATATCTTTTTCCTTTCCTTTTGAAGTCCGAGTTGCTCCTCTGCTTTCATTTTTGGTCATAGTTTCTCCTGTCAGAGTCAGTAAGGAAAAATACTAACAGAGAAAAGTATTGCCTGCAACTGAGCTGTAGTTTAACACACAGTGGCAAAAAAAAGGACTATAGCAAACCGGCTCTGACTATTTTTATTCTTGTCAGAGCAATACTATCAGCAGTGCACCCCCAGATATGACTACAAGCCAGAAAAGAGCTTACAAAGGATAAAAACATGGGCAGTAAGCTCCCCTTCTTCTGCCTCCCCAACACTAATATCCCCTCACTAAATGTACAGCAACAGCAGCTGAAAAACAGAGAAAGAAACGGGGAAGGGAAGAAGCTGCATTTAACAAGAAAAGGAGTGTGCTGCTTTCCCAGGCTTGTCTCCTCTCCACAGGTAACAGTAAGCAGCTATACCCCAAACAGAGCCCCATGTACTACTTCTGGAAATGAACAGGTGCAAAGTGTCATAAAAAACACCTTTCCACTTCTAGAGGGAGAGCTGAAGGAGCAGGTCAGATGACTGAAGCCCTGCCTCCCCCAACTGTTTTACTGTGCTCTATACTCACCCCCCCCCCCCCCCCCAGGCACGCCACACAAAAGAAAAGGCTACATTACCTTGTTTAAAGAAGAGAACTTTAGCCATAATTGCATCTGTGACATTTTAGCAGAGAATAAGCCTCCGTATCAGGATAGTAAGGGGTCCAGAAAGCAAACCAGTGCCAAACTGTAGTCCAGGACTCACACATGACAGCAGCAGTCACAGACGGTACACATGAGAGGGAAAATTCACCAAAGAAAACGAGAGAAGGGAGAAAAGCAACAAAATCTCAGCTTGGACAGGGTGCAACTGTGTGAAGCCTGTGGTCATTTGCATAGTGAGCTGGTCCCCATGCTCTCCACTTCCTCTTAAGTATAGCACTGACTTACAGGAAACCAGGCCTGCTTGGTAAGTCAGTGAAATTACTGGCAGTCTGCTGAGAATTTACTGTATGTGGTGCAAGCTAACCACAGAGAGATTGTAAACAAAGCAAGGCTGCTCCTGCTGCTTCTCTCTCCATTTTTTTGGGTGTAGCTACCTGTGCTGTAGCAGCAAAGCTCACAGCATGCTGACAGCAGACTTTAGGGCTCCCTTTCTCATTTTCTGATTTTTGTTTTGGGAGGGGGGAAGAAGTGGCTGGTGTTCATCCTACTAGCTCTTAAAAGGATTTTCCTCTTAACACAGTAATGTTTTTCTTTATATCTGTGAGCTGTCTGAACCCTTTCCTATATTTCTGGCACTTTTCCCCCCCATTTCCCCCTTACTTTGTTCTGCACGCTTCACCTCACTAGCTAGTTCCTCAGCTCTAAAGAGGAGAGAAATCTGCAGTCCATCAATTTAAAGAGGAAGTAAAGCGTGCCAGCGTAGATATGCTCCAGTTTCATGAAAAAAATGACAGGACATTCAGACTGAATTTGTGAAGCAAGGTCAAGAAATTCAGAAGGAAAAAGGAAAAAATAAACAGGATCCTGTTACCACGCTTTTCAAATTGTTCTTGTTAAGTGCCTTCGAGTCCATCGACTCATGGCGACCCCATGGATAGTTGTCCTGAACTGTGTTTGGTCTTCAGTCAGATGGCTATTGTTGATATACCATTTTAACTACCCACAAAAATATCTAAATAGAACAACTAAAAAATATACATCAGCAAGTCTCTAGATAGAAAGCAGCCAGAACAACCCCGGAGAGTCTGCACTACCCCACTTGGGGTTGCAATTCAGTGAAAAAGGGTAAAGCCAATATTTATTACACAATCTTCTTTAAACATCCTTTAATTGCATCTCATGATGTTTTTTCAGGAAAGAGAATGTAAAAAAAAAAGTTCTGTCATCATTATCATGCTTTGGTGTTAGTTTTGTGCTTATATATCGTCTTTCTTGGACTGCAAAGCATCCTAAGGTGATTTGTTTTTGTTTGCCATTGAATCAATATCACCTTCAGGTGACCCATCCCTTGGGTTTGGGTTTTCATAGCAAGGTGCGATTGGAAGTAGATTACCAGGCCATTCTTCCACACAGTGAGCCTACAGCACCTTGTTCCAAGGTGGTCTTCCATGAAAGTAACTAGCCAGGCCCAACCCTGCTTAGCTTCCGAAAGCAGACAAGATCGGGCTCATTCAGGGTGACATAGCCATAGGCTCCAAGGTGGTTTACAACAATTAAAAATAATTTCATCAAATAAAACAGTAGAGTGCTTGGATGGACTGCTGGTCGGAAGAAAATTCTGTTAAAGAGTCTGTGATGCAGTGCCATTGACCGAGTCCCCAGGGCTATAAAGCCAGTAGGCATCTTCCAAGCTTCACTTAGGCAGAAGCGGAATGCTTGGAAGCAGATCCAAATGAATACTAAATACTTCTACATCCATCAGTTACAATAACTGTTACTTTCATGGGAGACCCCATATCATAGTCTTTCTAGATCCCCAGTAATGGCCATATGACTGCTCCACAAATAAAACTTCCATTCTTACATGATAGAGCCTTGAGCCCCAATATTACAAACTTAGTCTCACTACAAGTAAATCACATTTAGGACAGTTTAAATATTTTCACAAGTTTGTGAGAGGATGAAAGGAGCAGATTTTACAGGTTAGTACTATGCAAACTCAAAGGCATTTAACAACAACAACAACAGTGTCCTGCACTTGGCAGAGCAATCGGCATTCAGCTAGGTCTGCTGTTGGAACATGTTTCTGGAGAATGAAGCAAAGATTCAAAGTATGCTATTTTCTATCAAATGAGGGTATTAGTGAAGGAGATATCGGGGAGGGGTGAAGCAAGCAATGGAGGCGGACCCTCCAGGATCAGGATGGGCACTGGTAACCTAGTCAACCTGAGCACATGCAGCTTCCATAGAGTGTGAGAACCATATGGCCAAAAGCAGACAGCCCTTGAGCAATAGTCACTCAAACACTTCCTTCACACTTATCAGAGGAGCAAAAAGAGGTACAATTAAAAAGTATCGAGACTTATACAATAACACAAGAAGTATAACACTGATAGTTATTGCACTCAGTCTTCTTCAAAGTAGTCTCCTTCCGCTAAAACATACTTCTTCCTATGTTTCTGCCATGCTGGAAACAATTTTGAAATGCATCTTTCGCTATGCTGTGAAGCTGCTGTATCGAATTTTGCTTAATGGTCTCCAAGTCATCAAATCTCCTTCCTTTCAGTGGTAATTTAAGTTCTGGAAACAAGAAAAGGTCACAGGGTGTGAGGTCAGGTGAATATGGAGGCCGACGGACTTGCTTGATTTGGTGTTTGACCAAAAACTGCTGGAAAAGATGTGATGCGTGAGCTGGGGCATTATTGCGATGAAGCAACCAATCCTGTGCAACTCTGGCCTCTTACAATGAATTGCATCTCTCAAACGAGTCAGAACTTGGACATAATAAAAAAAAACTGTGAGCAGGACCTTGACATTGGTCCTCACCTGATTTTATTTAATTTATTTATTTAAACGCTTTTTTTATACTGCACTCTTTATTATCAGTGCGGTTTACAATTAACAATTCATGCGCAAGACCAGTCAGGTCTGGCTTGTGCTTACATTGAACAAGATCGGTAACTTGGAGCTGAAACTGGGTGAACTATTTACATATTCGCCATCAAAGATGTGGCGAGGTAACTATTTACATGTTAGATGTTAGACCCAAACTGCATGGTTAAGATTGGATCTTATCGGTTATTACATTAATCTTTATCGTATGTATATCAACACGTGTTAATTGTTACAGTATAGGTATTAGTCATATTCATAGTATTCTGTCGTCGATCTGATATATACACCTTAGATTGATACTGATGAACGTACCCGATGGGTGGTTCTGCGGCTCGGTTTGTCCTAGTTTGTTTGTAATGTGTTGGGGGTGCTGCTTGAGTGAATTGGGGCGTGGGAGGGGGTTGAGTATCGTTTGGCTGCGAGAAGTGTAGAAGGAATAGGTGATGCTTGAGGGCTTTCCTGAATTGTGTAAGGTCTCTGATTGATCTGATATTTGGTGGGAGGTTGTTCCAGCACTTTGGAGCATAGAAAGCGAAGGCTCTATTCCTAGTTGCTTGTGTACATTTTGTAGATTCCATGGGGATAACCATCGTGTTGGCGGCTACTGTCCTTCTGGACCTGTTGTTGGGGGTGGGGGTGATGAGGACTGTGAGGGACGAGGGGGATATCTTGTTGACGGCTTTGAAGGTGAGGAGTAGTGCCTTGTATGCGAGCCTGCAGTTTATCGGTAGCCAATGAAGGTCCTTAAGGATGGGAGTGATGTAGTTTCTTCTGGATAATCCGCAGAGAATGCAGGCAGCCACGTTCATCGCAAGTTGTAAAGGGTTGAGGGTGCTCTTGGGGAGGCCATGCAGAATGATGTTCGCAGTGTCGAAATGTGGTGTTACCAGCACCTGGAATATTGTTTGGAAATCATCGGGGGCTAACATGGATCTTAGGTGCCTTAGTGTTTTGATTTTATTGTATATAGTCCTGCTAGTGTTCTTTATGTGCTCTTTGAAGTCGAGATGTTGGTCAAGCGTAACACCCAAGTAGCGTATCGCAGGCTTGCTTGGGAGCTCAGCATCTCTCACCTTCAAGGTAGTGGGGGGCAAGAAGTTTTTGTTCTTTGTGATGAACAGGACCTCGGTTTTCTTGTAGTTTATGAGGAGGTTCTGGTCTTGAAGCTTTCTTGGGTCTGAGGGAGTTTGGAATCTTTGGAATCTTCCATTCTGAGGATTGAGCCTTAGTTTCCAGGTAATCACCATAAACCCATGATTCATCATCAGTAATCATCTTTTTGATGAAATAGAATCATTTTATTTATTTATTTAATAGTATTTCTATACCGCCTTCTCCTACAATCAAAGCGGTTTCACAGCAAACAATCAAAGGAGTGATCGTGTGTTTTCATGCAGTGAAGGGTATATCGAGTTTGGTGTGTCTGATGTGTTGTGTGTTTGATTAGGTTGAGCTATGTACAGTGTGCGCTATAATACATTGTGGGCTATTATACATACTTTTATACATTGTGTGCTATGTTACATCATGTGCTATTATACATTCTTCTGTCCGAGGTTCAGGATGGTGGTATGTTAATTGTTCTTGCTGGTTAGTAGCTCTCACTCGCCTCCAGGAGAAGGGCATCTCTGGCCTTGCCTGGGAATGGTGTAGGTCTTATCTATCAGATCGTTGGCAGCACGTCAGAGTCGGATCCACCACATCCGCACCTTTCCACCAACATCAAAGTATCCCGCAGGGCTCCTCTTTATCTGCGCTGATGTTCAATGTCTACATGCAGCCGATATGTGACATCATACGCTCCTTCAATATCTCCACGCTAATCTATGCTGACGACGTCCTGCTGTTTACACCATTCAAAATCAAACAACCTGACTTCACCAACCTTATCAATTGTTTCAACTCCATCACCGACTGGTTACTATCTCAAAATCTCCGCATAAACTTTAAGACGACTGAAGTTCTATTCATATCAAGGAACAAAGATTTCTCCCCTCCATCATCACTAAGAGTAAGAGATGCTGAACTTCCTAGTAAACCCTCCATTCGATATCTAGTGATTACACTTGATCAGCACTTCAACTTCAAGGAGCACATTTGAAACACCACTAGATCAGTCTACAACAAAATTAGAATGCTAAGGCACCTCAGGCCCATGTTACCCCATAATGACTTCCGGACCATCTTCCAAGCCCTCATTCTACCACACTTCGATTACGCAAATGTTGTCCTATATGGACTCCCCAAGAACACCCTTAATTCGCTGCAACTCGCTATGAATGCGGCTGCGCATGTACTCTGTGGTATAGCAAGATCAGACCATATCACCCCGATACTTAAGGATCTCCACTGGCTACCAATCCATTGCAGGTTAACATACAAAATCCTTCTCATCATCTTCAAGATCATCAATAACCTAGCCCCCACGATACTCAGTGACCTTATCACCCTCACCCCGAAAAACAGAACTAGAAGGTCGATAACTGACAAAACCTTAATCATCCCTAAAGAGTCCATCAAGTGCACCCAGACGACTAAGAAAAGAACCTTCGCCTTCTACGCCCCAAGGTGCTGGAACGACCTTCCACCAGAAATAAGATCAATCAAAGACCTTATCCAGTTCCGTAAGGCAATCAAACACCACATTTTCCTACGCCACTTTGCACAATCATCCACAATCACCCACCCCACCCTCTGATCTTCCACACACCAACGCTCACAAACCTTCATTCTCCACATAAATAACTCTGTCTCAAGTATCTTTGAGATTTCCGAGCTCTACTTGAAAATATCAACCTGACCTAATTATGTTTGTTGTACATATGTATATAGTTACCCTGCTGCTCCAAGTTCAAACTCCTGTTACAATGTAAACACAGATCAGTTGTCTGACTGTGCAATCTTTGTTATATGTAAACCGCACTGATAATAAATAGCGCGGTATATAAAAGCTGTTAAATAAATAAATGTGTCATGTCCATAATGCTCTGTGAATAGGGTTGTCTTCAGCTGTTTGCGAAAGTCTTTAAGGTCCGTCGTTGATCTCAGATCATCTGGGAGGGTGTTCCAGATTGTTGGGGCAGCCAGGGAGAGTGCTCGTTCTGTAGTGTCCTTGCATGTTTTTCTGAAGTCCTTAGGGGTGTTACCACGGTTGGAGGTTCCTTTTCTTCTTGGGCGTGTGCTGGTGTCTGGTTGTATGAGGGTGTGTAGGCTGTTGGCTGAAGAGTGTTGTTTGATCTTATATATGTTTATGATTGTTTTGTATTTGATGCGTGAGTTGATTGGGAGCCAGTGTAGTTCTTTCAGAATGTGTGTGATGTGTTCTTGTCTTGTTGATCCAGTTATTATGCGGGCCGCCGTGTTTTGTGCTAGTTGTAGTGGTCTGAGTGTTTGTTTTGCTAGTCCAAGGTAGATAGGGTTGCAGAAGTCTAGTATGGGGGTTATTAGAGCCTGGTATACCGTACGGAAGTGCTCAGGAGCGAGGAGGGGCTTAAGTCTTCTGATGATTCTCATTCTGTAGTACGCACTTTTGATGGTATTGCTTACGTGTGGCTTGAGATTCAGCTCCTTGTCCAGGGTCACTCCTAGGTACCTTACTTCTGATTTTATCGGTATGGTTGTGTTTTGTATCTTGATGTCTGGTGGATGGATGAAGTCCGGGTTACGAGTGATGATTAGTGCCTCGGTCTTGCTGTAGTTTATTGAGAGGTTGTTGTTTTGACACCATCTTGTCATTTGTGTGAGGCAGTTTGTTATTTTGGAGTAGTCCGGGTTGTTGACTGTGATAGGTGTGCATATCATGATATCATCTGCGTAGTTTGTATATTGAATGTTGTTCTCTTTCAGGATGTCGCATATAGGCTGGATGTAGATGTTGAATAGCAGTGCTGAAAGGGCCGATCCTTGAGGTACTCCTTGGAGGACTTTTATGGGTCGAGAGGTGTTGTGGCCTATCTTGACCTGAATCTGCCTGTCGGATAGGTATGAATGGAACCATTTTAAGGTGGGACCGTGTAGCCCAATGTTTTGTAGTCTTAACAGGAGAGTTTTGTGGTGTACTGTGTTGAATGCTGACGAGATGTCAATGAAGATCATTATGATTCCATTTTTGGTGTTGTCTATGATTCGGAGAATGCTGTCAAAGAGGTAAATGCTGTCGAAGAGGTAAATTTTCAACACATTCCAACACTCCCTGGTTGCAGAAAGTCAATCTTCTTTTTGGTCAGGGGACAGGAATTTCAGCACAAACTTTGCAGACATATGTCTCATCCCCAAATTGACAGTAAGAATGGACTGTACAAACCCGAAACGGATGTCCATGTTCTCAGCAAGCTCCCTCATAGTCAATCAACAGTTTGAGCATATTGTAGTACGCATTGCTTCAATTCAGTCTTCATTCCTGCTCGTGGATGGCTTGCCAGGACGTTTGTCACTGTTAACATTTTGGCGGCCCTCTTGGAAAAGTTTGTACCCGTCAAACTCAAGCACGACTCATGCATTCATTACCATACACATGATGTAACTTGTCATAAGTCCCTTTGCACGAATCTCCAAGTTTCTGGCAGAATTTAATGCAAATTTTTAACGTTTAATTTTTTCACTCATTGTAAATCTGACGAACTGTTTTTACACGATACCAAACATCACGTGATTAAAAAAAGTATAGGTGTGCTGCAGCCATGCTACACTCTGCACATGCAGAGCACATAACTAGGTCACTGCATGCTTAATAGCATTGTGGTGAGAGACGAAATTAGACTTACCTGCTAATTGTTGTTCCTTAAGGAACTCTAGTCCAGTCCCGGAACCAGTGAGTTGAGAATCTCCTCCAGCAGCTTTGGAGACTGACACCTGTCATAATTTTGATGATCCCAGCCTATATATACCGTAGGACCGCCCCTTCATCTTCAGTACCTATTGACAAAGAAAACTCAGCAGAGCAACAAATAAGTAGTTAAACATTGTAATATATATAAATAACTCAGAACAAAAAACGCCACACTGATTTTGCAGTGCTGCCCCTTTATACTTCCACTGGTGATTGGCATTGGTGATATATATATATATATATATATATATAGTCACTTAAGTCTTGTGGTTCACCTACACGTTCCGCAGGAACAAAACAGTGCTGCAACCGGAACTCAGCCGGCCCGGACCACACAGAAGAAACAGCAGAAGGAATCTGAGAAGGAATCTTAGAAGACAGTGCAGACTGGATCCCCAACCCCAAAAACTCTCGGGCGGGCTCCGGGACTGGACTAGAGTTCCTTAAGGAACAACAATTAGCAGGTAAGTCTAATTTCGTCTTCCTTATCGTCCCTCTAGTCCAGTCCCGGAACCAGTGAGGATGTATCAGAGCAGTAAAGCACCTAACAAGAGGGACAAGCTAAACCAGCCTGAAGCACTGCCGCCCCAAAACGGCCATCACCCGCTGCCTGAACATTGAGCCTATAATGCTTAGTGAATGAATGCAAGGACTACCACGTTGCCGCTCTACAGATGTCCACCGCCGGCACCAAACTGAACTCCGCCCAGGAAGTAGCCTGCGCTCTAGTCGAATGAGCCCTGAGCCCAGCTGGCACCAATCTACCCTTTAACAGATAGGCCCCTGCAATGGCCTCCTTCAACCACCAGGAAATAGACGACTTAGCCGCTGCCTCACCCTTCCGAGGATCTCCGAAGGAGATAAATAACCTGTCCGATTTACGGAAAGGAGCCGTACCACGAAGGTAATACCGCAGCGTCCGACGGACATCCAAAAGCCGTAAACGACAATCCGACTTAGCTTCCGGACTGCCTTCAAACACCGGAAGGGACACTACCTGGTTCACATGAAACACCGAAACCACCTTAGGCAAAAACGCCGGAACCGTACGCAACACCACCTTGCGCTCATGAAAGGATAGATAAGGCTCCTTACAAGAAAGGGCCTGAAGCTCCGAAATGCGACGAGCGGAACAGATAGCCACTAGAAAAACTGTTTTTAAGGACAGATCCTTAATAGAGGCCTTCCCCAACAGCTCAAAAGGCTGACACAGCAGCGCCTCCAACACCAAGTTGAGATCCCATGTCGGAACCGAACATCTACGAGGAGGCCGCATAAGCAGGACCGCCCGCAAAAACCGGCGAATATCGGTATGTGACCCCAACACCTGGCCCTGAACCTTACCCCTAAAACAAGAAATGGCGGCCAACTGCACCCGCAAGGAGCTAGCCGCCAAACCTTTCTCAACCCCATCCTGCAAGAAGGAAAGAATCTGGGGGACCGACGTCCACAAAGGCAGCAAGCGCCTTGCTTCACACCAGCCCTCAAAGATACTTCACACCAGCCCTCAAAGATACCAGACCCTAACATACGCCAGCGATGTAGAACGCCTCCTTGCCTTCAACAGGGTCGAAATGACCGCCGGGGAATATCCGCGAGCTCTTAGCCTCGCCTGCTCAAGAGCCATGCCGTAAGCGAGAATCGAGCCACGTCCGGCATCCGTTGCGGCCCCTGACGCAAAAGATACAGTCAAAGAGGCAGCTTCCAGGGACTTGCCACCAATAGCCGAACCAGATCCGCATACCACGGTCTTCTGGGCCAGTCGGGCGCAATCAATATCACTCGGCCCGGATGCCGCTCTATGCGCTGCACCACTCGCCCTACCAGAGCCCACGGGGGGAACACATAAAGCAGACCACCCCGAGGCCACACCTGCGCTAGGGCATCCAGCCCTTCCGCCATCCGTTCTCTCCTCCGGCTGTAAAACCGGTCCACCTGCACCGAGTCAAACGTAGCCATGGGATCCATGATCGGACGACCACAACGCCGGACCAGCAGGGAAAACACCTCCGGATGGAGCACCCACTCCCCCGGATCTACTCTGCGACGACTGAGGAAATCGGCCTCGACATTGTGGACCCCGGCCACGTGTTGCGCAGACAATCCTAGCAGATGACTCTCTGCCCAACTCAGCAGCTGGCCCGCCTCTTCCTCGAGAGCCACGCTGCCGGTGCCCCCCTGGCGATTAATATAGGCCACCGCCGCCGCGTTGTCGGACAGCACCCTTACCGCCGTCCGCTGCAAACTGTCCTGAAACTGAAGGAGAGCCAGAAACACTGCCCTCAGTTCCAATCTGTTTATGGAGAAACTCCGCTCCGCCGCAGACCATTGTCCTTGTGCGAAGCGACCCTCGCAATGCGTCCCCCAGCCGAGCAGGCTGGCATCCGTCGTCACCAACCTCCAAGAAGGATGTTCCAACGGAACCCCGGCTGCCAACGACGGAGCCTGTAACCACCAAAGGAGCTCTCGGCGCACCTCCACCGTACACACCAGACGGCGGAATAAAGGATCCGCCTGATGAGACCAGCGCCGAAGAAGGGACCGCTGCAGTGGCCGCATATGAGCCTGCGTCCAAGGTACCACCCTCTATCGCCGCCACCATCGTACCGAGCAGCTGGAGATAGTGCCACGCCGAAGGCGCCGGTCTCGCCAGAAATTTTCTCACCAGCACTCGCAACGCACGCGCCCGACGGTCCGGCAAAAACACCTTGCCCAAGCCCGTCTCGAAACGCGCACCCAAGTACTCCAGAGACTGAGAGGGAACCAGATTGCTCTTTGCTCGATTGACCACCCAGCCCAGGCTTTCCAACGTTTGCACCACCCTGGCAGTGGCCTTCACACTGTCCTCTCTCGACTTCGCACGAATCAACCAATCGTCCAAATACGGATAGACCAATATTCCCTCCTTTCGCAGCGCCGCTGCCACCACGACCATTATCTTGGTAAAAACCCACGGCGCCGCTGCGAGCCCAAAGGGCAACGCCTGAAACTGGTAATGACCCATGGGAAGAGCAAACCGAAGGTACCGCTGGTGCTCGGGCCGAATGGGGATATGCAAATAAGCTTCCATGAGGTCCAACGACGTGAGAAACTCCCCTTCTCGCACCGCCGCGATCACCGACCGCAAAGTCTCCATCCGGAAATGCGTGACCCGGAGACACCAATTTACCCTCTTCAAGTCTAAGATCGGCCGGAAGGAGCCTTCTTTCTTGGGAACCACAAAGTAAATGGAGTAGCGACCGGCCCCGCATTGATCCGAGGGAACGGGAACCACCGCCCAGAGCTGAAGCAACCTTTGCAACGTCTCCGCCACCGCGCACACCTTGAGCGGAGACTTGCAGGGAGAGAGCACAAAGGAATCTACGACGGGTCGATGGAGCTTGAGAGCGTAGCCCTCTCGAATAACTTCTAGAACCCATCGATCCATGGTAAGTTGGACCCAGGCAGGGTAAAACTCCCGCAACCGACCTCCGACGGGCAGCACCTCGACCTGAGCCCGCCTCATCTCATTGAGCCTTCTTACCGGCAGAGGACTGATAGGGGGCAAAACCCCTACCGGCCCCTCGAAACCCTCGAAATCAGTGTCCCCGCACAGGAAACCTGCTTCGTTGTGACTGGCCAAACCGAGAGGACCGAAACCTACGAAACTCCCGTTGACTACCTTTGGAACCCGCGGGCGCCTTTCCTTGCTTAGGTCTATCCTCCGGCAAACAACCGCCCTTGGATTCCCCAAGATCCTTCACCAACTTCTCCAAATCTTCGCCAAACAAGAGCTTGCCCCGAAAGGGAAGCTTACTGAGGCGGGCCTTGGAAGAAGAATCCGCCGCCCAATTCCTCAACCATAAATAACGTCGCGCCGCAACAACCGAGGCCATAGCCTTCACTAGACCCGAATAAGGTCATAATGAATGTCTGCGAGATAAGCAGAACCGGACTCCAGGCGCGCTAACTCGGAGTCCTGCGCTCCCAACCGATCCCCCTGCAGAGCTTGGGACCACCGGAGACAGGCTCTAGCAACCCACGCCCCCGCCACCGAGGCTTGCATGGATAGAGCACTAATATCAAAAACCTGCTTTAATAAGGTATCTAACCTCCTGTCCTGAACATCTTTTAAGGCCGCCGACCCCTCAACCGGAATGGTAGTCTTCTTAGTGACTGCTGAAACTGCCACATCCACCTTTGGAGAACGAAAGAGCTCCTTATCCTGGTCAGACAGAGGGTACAGCCGAGCGATCGCCCTAGACCCTCTTAGGGCCGACTCTGGCACGTCCCACTCTTCCTGGATCATCTTCCTAAATACCCTATGCAGGGGGAAGACGCGCTGGGGGGTGCGGACAGCCTGCAACAAAGGGTCTTCCAACACCTCTTCGGAAGCCGGTTCCACCGAGGGCATATTCAACGCCTTAAGCGTCTCGGCAATCAGAGCCGGAAGTTCTTCCTTCCTAAACACCCTGACCACTCTACTGCGCTGCTCCTCATCCGGCAACTCACCCTCTTCGAGCTCGTCCTCCGAGAACCCCGGTAGATCACCGTCCGCTGAGGCCAAGTCCTCCCAAAGAGAAGGGACAGGCTCTACTAAGCTGTCAGCCCTACAGCGCTTGGGCGGAACCGGTTGCCCCCCCGCAGGAGCCGACCGTTTCTGACCCCGAGGAGTCGGAGGAGCTGCCTTTAAAGCAGGCTGCAACAGTGCAAACGCCTGCTGCATCAGAGCAAAAAAGTCAGGCGGAATGTCCACCGCCGACCCAGTCTGGCCTGCTGATAATGGAGGAACTACCCCCTCCCCCTCCGCGGGACCCGGGAGCTGCTCCCCCGAACCATCAAGGGAAGACGGAGGCCCAGCCTCGGAATCCGCATGATCCCTGCTAGTACCCTCAAGCGGATTCTCCATGAGGGCTGCCTCACGTGTGCAGGGCTTGCACACCCCCGCCTCCAACAATTCACTGCGCCGCGTGCCACACATGAGACAAAAAGGCTTAGGAGACATACTCCCTCCAACCAGGAGAGCTGCTCACAAACAGAATGTTCAGAGCTTGTGGCTTACGTTGCGGCTTTCTATTTTTTTTTTTTCTTTTTGTTAAATACACTAACACCACAGCCTGATATTCATCAACCAGCCTTGCTTACCTGATCGGGAAAAAAGGCAGCCCGAAATCCCCCAACAGAGAAAAGGCCGTGCAGCACCCCCACAAAGCAGCCGCGGCTGAGAAAATGGCCGCCGCTCCGATTTTCCCGCCGAAATCGGGCGAGCGGCCTGCCGCCACGGAGCGTGCACGCTTCTGCCCCGCTGCAAAAAACAGAATATCCCCTTCAGAACTCACTTCCTGGGGCCGCAATCAGACAGTGGGTGCTCACAGCGTGCCGGAGCTCAGCCGAACCGCAGCTTCAGCTCCCAGCGGCAACGGCTGGTGCGCCGCGAGTGTTGAGCCTGCAACCTGCTCCTCACCCGTAACCGCGGGTTCGGGAGCAGGGAGGCAGGGGCCGAGGTGCTGGGCCCAATCACCCCCAAACTGCTCGTTTGTACGACAGGGAATACAGGCCCCAAAAATAAAGAAAGGAAAGAGCAACAAGGAGGGGGGGGAGGAGGAGGGGGGGCCAGAAGAGAGGGAGAGAGAAAAGAAGAACCGGTCCCCTCAGCCGGTCTGTCTTCCAGCCGCAGCACCTGAAAAAGGAGAGGAAAAACCCCCAGTAAACAACTCTGAGAAGCAAAGTAAAAAGAAAAAGAAAATCAAAAAGGACTAAGCTACTCTGCTTATTTGTGCTGAGCGAGCCTAGAGCTCAGAAGCCTCTTCAGCTGCTTGGAGACTGACATACTGAAGATGAAGGGGCTGTCCTACGGTATATATAGGCTGGGATCATCAAAATTATGACAGGTGTCAGTCTCCAAAGCTGCTGGAGGAGATTCTCAACTCACTGGTTCCGGGACTGGACTAGAGGGACGACAAGGAACGTATTGTTATATAGCTACACAAGTCTCAATACTTTTTGATCGCACTTCATACTCTGGAAATAGGTATCACATCACTGAACTTAGCACTGGAGAGTTGAAGGGAATCACCCAAACTGAAACAGGACCCAAATGATAATTATTCCACCACTGGAAGGCACATACACTTTTCAAAATTACAGCGCGTGCTAAAGCAAAGACAAACTACCCCTCCATAGACAAAGCAAAATGAGTCTGCTCAGTATTAAGGTATTTAAGATCCCTCTGCACCCTCTGCTTTTATTTAATTGTGCGTATATGTGCACAAGTAGATGACAGCATTTTCTATATATTCCAATGGACTAACAAAGCAAAATAATAATAATTTCACTTGTACTTGAACACTAACTGGTGCAGAGTGGGATGGTATATTCCTTTTCAGCAAAAACAAAAATAGATTTGATGGAATATACAATCATGCCATTTGTCCATTTTGGCATAGCAGTTTCATCCCACTTCTTTGGGTTTCCAGTTCATTTGGAACCAGTCTACAGGATTACACCACCATGGCCCTTCATTTGCCAGGACCCAGGGACTTTCTCCTTATTTATAACCCTCTTCTCATCTGCCCAGTCACTGCAGCAACAATCCTCGGCCACGGTCCCTATGACGGACACTTCCTCCCTTCACAAAGCTGTGAATGCTGCCTCTGCAACAAACCCAGATAGTCCTAGGCATCAAATCCAAATAACTGTCACCGACCACCAGGTTAGCCCCATACTAAACTCAGCTCATTCAACTGTGATTTGATATGCATGCTGTCCTCCTTTACCACCATGCTGGTATCAACATGAAAGCCCAGCAAGCCCCAAATCTTAGACCAGTCCATACACCAGGAACCCAAGTCAGCAATGCCACAGCTTCCTCCCCCCTTGAATAATGGGGTTCAAATCCATTACTTTCTCTAGAAGAGTGCCCTATCACTGCAATCCCTCCCTACCACACAGGGGTATAAGATGCCTGTTCCTCTCATAGAAGGGCTCCTTTCTGTCAATGGATGGCAGCAAACTGCACAAAGCATAAGTAAGGATGAGGTTGGGAACTACAGACCAGTTAGTCTGACCTCTATAGTGAGTAAACTAAATGGAAATGCTGCTAAAACAGAGGATAGTTAGCTTTCTGGAATACAATGGATTACAGGATCCGAGGCAGCATGGTTTTACTAGAGGCTGATCTTGTCAGATAAATCTCATTAATTTCTTTGAATGGGTGACCTCAGAGTTGAACCGAGGGAGAGCTCTAGATGTGGTGTACTTAGATTTCAGTAAAGCCTTTAACACTGTTCCACACAGGTAAGTTATAAATAGAGTGCCCTAGGGATGGACCCTAAACTTAATGACTGGGTTAGAAATTGGATGAATGGGAAGCGACAAAGGGTACATGTAAATGGAGTTCACTCTGAAGAGAAGGATGAACTAGTGCTGTGCCACAGAGATCTGTTCTTGGTCCAATTCTTTTTAACATTTTTGTAAGTGATATTGTAGAAGGGCTTAACAGCTAAGGTTGACCTCTTTCAGGACTATACCAAAGTCTGTAATAGAGTGGACACTCAGGAAGCTGTAGATAACATGAGGAGGAATCTAGTGAAGCTTGGTCAAAAATTTGGCAGGTGAGACAATGCTTAAAAAAAATGCAAGGTCATGCTTTTGAGCTGAAAAATTCCAAGGGATTCGTACAGTATAGGGAATGAAGTACTTCCATCCATGAGAGCAGGACCTAGGGAAAATTGTTTCTGATGATCCTAAGGTAGAAAAGGTGACTATGAAAGCCAGAAAGATGCTTGGGTGCATAGGGAGAGGAATGGCCACCAGGAAGGAGGAGGTGATAGTGCCTCTGTTTAAGTCTTTGGCAAGATCTAATTTAAAGTAGAATATTGTGTCCAGTTCTTGAGACCAAGGTCGGGAGTTCAAATCCCACTAGAGGACAGCAACCTTGGGCCGGAAGGACTGGGGTTTCAGGTCCCACAGGTGCTCCTTGTGGTCTTGGGCAAGCCACTTAACCCTCCATAGCCCATGTTCCCTGTAAAATAGTTATCTCCAAGTTATAATGCCCTGTTCAATGTAATTTCAGTTTGTTCAATGTAAACCGCACTGATGCAGAATAGCGCGGTATATAAGAGAATATAAATAAATAAAATAAATAAATCTTCAAAGTATATAAACAGGATGGAGCCTGTGCAGATGTGGCTGCCAAAATGGTCAGTGGGCTTCATCATAATGTATATGGGGACAGACTTAAAAATCTCAATATGTATTTGGAAGAAAGACAGAAAACAGGAGATTTGCTAGAGACGTTTAAATAACTCCATAGCATTAATGCATGGGAGGAGAGTATCTTTCAATTGAAAGAAAGCTCTGCTATGAGGGGGTATTGGATGAAGGTGAAAGGAGATAAATAAATAAAATCTATTTATCAGAGCTTACATACTGCTTTTCACTGGGTCAAAGCTGTTTACATTGAACAGAAGAGATTCAAATTACATATAACAACCAACAATTACAAGGAACTATGTACAGGGAACATTGTAACTATATATACATAACGAGTAGGTTTGTAGAGTCAGCGGTTTCGGTAGGCACATTTACTGAGGGGATCAGTAGGATCCTGGTTCAGAGTCAGGGTTGAAATGTTTTGAGAACGGGAACATTTTGAGGTGTTTGCGGAAGGAATGGAGGTCTGAGATATTTCTTACATGATTTGCGCGTGTGTTCCATAGGGAAGGTGCATATAGTTTGAAGGCCCTGTGGCTTGCTTGTTGTGAGTGCTTTGTTCTAGAGTGTAGTATATTGAGTTTGTGAGTCATGGAGAGTCTTTGTGGTCTGTTGGGGTTGAGGGGTTGAAGAAGGGTTTGCAGATGGGTAGCAGGGGTGCAGTGGAGAGCCTTGTGTGCTAGTAGTAGGGTTTTATAAATGATTCTGTTGGGGTGCGGTAGCCAATGGAGTTGTTTGAGTATAGGGGTGATTGTCAAGTTTGGATGCTCCTTGTATGATGCGTGCAGCAGTGTGGAGGGCAGTTTGTAGTGGGAGGTGGGTGGAGACCATGGTATATTGTGTTACACTAATCGGCATGAGGAAGGATTAGGGCTTGGAGGGCTAAGCAAAAATCTGATGAATCAAGGATGGGCCATAGGTGTTGTAGGGTCTTGGATTTGTATTATATTGCTTTGGCTGTAGCTGCTACTTGTGTCTTGAAGGAGAGATTTTGGTAAATTATGATGCCTAGGTATTTAAGTTCTTGGAGTATATTTATTTGGATGTTGTTCATTGGTACAGTGGGTGGGGGTGAATGTGTTGTCTCTCGTGATGAATAAGACTTCTGTTTTTTGTAATTGATTAATAGATTGTTGTCAGTCAACCAGCGGGAGACGTCAGCAAAGCATTCTTGAATCCTTATGTATGATGGTTGCTTGGTGTGGAGTGGACTGTATAACATGATATCGTCGGCATAGATATGGAAATCAATGTTGTGTGTTCTGATGATCTTGCAGAGGGGTTGGAGGTAAAAGTTGAAGAGGAGTGCAGACAGAGTGGATCCTTAGGAGTAATTTATGGAAATATTTCTTTACAGAAAGAAAGGTAGATGCGTGGAATAGTCTCCCAGTGGAGATAGTAGAGACAAAGACTAAGAGTATCTGAATTAAAAAAAGCATGGGACAAACACAGAATATTTCTAAAGGAAAAAATGGACTGTAGAGCTTAGTGGTTGGTATGGAAGGGCAGACTAGATAGATCAGATGGTCTTTATCTGCCGTCATGCTTCTATATTTCAGAAGAAAGGACCTTGGAATAACAATAAGACAGAAATCCAGTAAGTTTCTTTTTCCTAGAAACAGACACTATTTCTTTCCCAGATAAATAATCAGAAGCATTTAATAAGTGTTCCATGGATTCTTCTAATCACAAAGGCTTAAACACAATATACTGCATATCTGATGGCCGCTGTTCGCAACTTGAAACCTGCAGCAGAAAGTAGCAGGGGACAACACAGCCCTATAACTAATCTGGCCTTCAATACCAACAGAAATACAACGGATGACAATATGTCAGGGAAAAGTGTTATTACTGCAGCAGGGGCTCTGTCAATAAACCTGACAGTTGTGTTTCATGTTGGGACATAACGACAAAACAGTATTTTCACTAGTAAACATAAATCATATTGATGTATTTACAGTCTTCATTCACAACCATTTTTCATACAAATTGTGACTTTGGTGCCATTCACTCTTCTAGGACTCACTAAAATAGTAATAAATTTGTTGCCAGAAATCTAGCAGAGTAATTAGAGTTGATGCTTTTATTATAAAGAATATTTACAGATTCAGCTTTCACACTACAAAACTATCTTGCTTTAGTTGTGGGTTTTTTACAAGTCAGCACAGATTCCTTGCATACCTCAGCTGAAAACAAGCTGTATGTGGAGGAGGACAGATGCATCTTCACTGTTTTTCAAGAACATGACTGTGTAAAAAGGGCATTTGCTCCTTTACACACACACACACTCTCTTCCTCATCAGAAGAATCAGATTGCTGAATTGCAGATTTTCATTCACCTACTCTGAGGTCCTTTTGCTTAGGGCTTATTTCCCGACATCAGTGCTCCACCCATGTAAGCTGTCCTCTGCATCTATGCAGGAAGCCCCTGATCTCTCATCATACTGCTGACCTCTGCTCCAGTAATTCTTCTTAGGCACTTATACAAATGATGATCAGTTTCTCTTTCTTCACTCAGGTGGTGGATTTTATATTATTTTATTATTGTCAATTTCACAATATTTGACAAGAAAATCTTTAATGGCAATGACATTTATTTAAAAAAATAGGAAAATACTTTTTCAGCCCAAAACACCCCAAGTCCTCAAACAAAGCAAACGGGAGAATCCAACACAAAAAGCACAGTTACTTACCTGTTACAGGTGATCTCTGGGAACAGCAGGAATAAGTCTTCACATATGGGTATCGTCGGTACCGACGGAGCCTGCGTGGGAACGCTCCCCAGCGTCCAATAAGAAAGCTTTTGGGAGCATCCCACAGCGCCTGCGTGCTGCCTTCCCGCCTTTCCCAACCACCTCTCTCCAGTTCGAGTTTTAAAGCTGAGACAAAGAGAGAGAGAGAGGGAAGTAAAGATAGATATAGAGATACAACTCCTAGGGGAGGTGGGTGGGTTGTGAAGACTTATTCCTGCTGTTCCCAGAGATCACCTGTTACAGGTAAGTAACTGTGCTATCTCCAGGAACAAGCAGGAATGAGTCTTCACATATGGGGACTCCCTAGCTGCAGATGCCAGGGAGAGACCCCAGAGTTGTGTGTCCTTGAAAAGGGCTCCACCTCCCCCCATGGATCTCTGGCATCCAACCAGGGTAGGTGGGTAGGAGTTGATTAGGAATGGAACAGGTGTTTGAGAACAGCCTGACCAAACGAGGCATCCCGGCGGGAGTCCTTGTCCAAACAGTAATGGGCTGTGAAGGTATGAAGCGAGGCCCAGGTGGCACCTCGACAGATTTGGTCGATGGACACAGAGTTTAGATGAGCCATTGAGGCTGCCATGGCCCTCACATTGTGAGCTGTGACATGGCCTTCCAGAGAAAGGTTCCTACTCTGGTAGGCGAAAGAAATACACTGAGCAATCCAGTTGGACAGTGTTCTCTTAGAAACTGGAAGTCCTAAATGGGAAGTATCAAAAGCAACAAAGAGTTGAGAAGACTTTCTATGTTGCTGTGTTCTTTGTAAGTAAAAGGCGAGAGCTCTTTTACAATCCAAAGTATGAAGATTCCTCTCTGCACTTGATGCATGAGGTTCTGGAAAAAAGACAGGTAAGTATACCTCTTTGTTCAGATGAAAAGGCGAGACCACTTTGGGCATAAAGTGTGGATTGGTCCTGAGGACTACCTTATGATGGAACCTTGTATAAGGAGGATTAGCCACCAAGGCTTGCAACTCACTGATGCGACGTGCTGAGGTGACTGCAATGAGAAAGATAACCTTCCAAGAAAGAAATTTCAAGGAGGTGGTGGCTAAAGGTTCAAAGGGTGGCTTCATAAACTGGCCAAGAACCAGATTTAAGTCCTATGCCACTGGAGGTGGTCTAATGGGAGGTTTAGTTAAAAGAAGGCCTCTCATGAATCTTGCTATAAGAGGATGAGAGGAAATAGGCTGTCCATTGAGAGGCTTGAAGGACGCTGCAATAGCACTCAAATGGACTCTTACTGAATTTGTTTTAAGGCCTGCATGGGATAGATGCAGAAGATACTCTAGTAAAGAATTCAGAGGTATTGCAAGAGGGTTAAGACCCTTCTTTGAACACCAAATGGTAAATCTTTTCCATTTGAAAGCATAAGAACATCTAGTGGAAGGCTTTCTAGAAGCATGAAGAATGTCTCTGACTTGCTGAGAGAAATGAAAAACTTGAAGGTCTAGGCCTTCAGCAACCAGGCCCTGAGATGGAGAGACTGGGGGTTTGGGTGCCACAACGTTCCGTCTTCCTGGGATAGAAGATCTGGTGCAGAGCCCAATTCCAGGGAGGGAGCTTGAGAGAGATGCAGAAGTAGAGGGTACCACACTTGGCGTGGCCAACGTGGTGCTATGAGGATCATGGAACCTCGGTCTCTCTGAAGCTTGAAAAGAGTTTTGGGAATTAGGGGAATGGGTGGAAAGGCATAAAGGAAGTCTTGACCCCAGTGAAGGAGGAAGGCATCCTTGGCCTGAACTCCCTGACATGGAATTCTGGAACAGAACCGGGGAAGTTTGGCATTCCACGGACTTGCAAAGAGGTCTATGTCCGTGGTTCCCCAAATTCAAAAAATCCTGGCTACCTGGTCCACGTGGAGGGACCACTCATGTGGAAGCAGAACTCAACTGAGTCTGTCTGCCCAAGAGTTTTGAACGCCTGGAAGATATACTGCCATAAGATGAATCTGATGCTCTCTGGCGAAGGCCCACAGTCGCAAAGCTTCGTTGCAAAACGACAGAGAGCCAGTCCCTCCCTGCTTGTTCACAAAGAACATGGCTACTTGATTGTCCGTTGAGGACTGTCCTGTAGCTGAGCAGGGAGTGGAACACTCTGAGAGCTAAGAAAATTGCTCTGAGTTCCAAGAGATTGATGTGTAGAGAAGTCTCCTGTGGAGACCAGATGCCCTGGGTGGAGAGATCTTGCAGATGAGCTCCCCAACCCATTGGAGAGGCATCTGTTGTAAGGGTTGCTTGGGGAAGTGACTGCTGAAAAGGGGACCCCAGGAACAGATTTTGAGAGGACTTCCACCACTGGAGTGACCAAAAAAGGCAACTGGAGTTTGCTATTTTGTCTGACAGGCAACCTGATGCCTGAGTCCATTGGGTGGACAAAGTCCATTGAGCTGCCCTCATGTGAAGGCGAGCATATGGAACCACATGCACGGTGGATGCCATGTGGCCTAAAAGTTCTAACATTTCCCGAGCAGTTAAATGGGACTTTAACTGTATTTAGGAGGCTAACTGCAACAAGCGCAGGCAACGAGCCTGAGGAAGATAGGCCTTTGCAGCTGTGGTATCCAGGACAGCCCCTATAAACTCCAGAAACTGAGTAGGGGTGAGATTTGATTTTGGGATGTTTATTACCAGTCCCAAATAACTGAAGGATACGCATTGTGCAGGTTAGAAAAGTCTTGGCCTCTGACTGAGAGGGAGCTTGAATGAGCCAGTCGTCCAGGTATGGGAAAACGAATATTCCCAGGGTGCGTGGAAATGCAGCTACTACTGCCATGCATTTCGTGAACACCCTTGGTGCAGAGGCCAGACCGAAAGGAAGCACCCTGTATTGGTAGTGCTTTTCTCCAAAAAGGAAACAAGGGAACCTTCTGTGTGTTGGATGGATGAGGACATGGGTGTACGCATCCTTGAGATCTAGAGAACAAAGCCAGTCCTGACTCTGAAGCACCGAGAGAAATCATCTTGAATTTCTCCTTGAATAGAAATTTGTTCAATTCTCTGAGATCTAAGATGGGTCTGTAGCCCCCTGTTTTCTTTGGAATAAGAAAATAAGGGGAGTAGAACCCTGTGCCTTGCTGAAGAAGAGGTACTTCTTCTATTGCCCCTTGGGCAAGGAGGGTGGCAATCTCCTGACCCAGAAGGTCGAGGAGAGATGTTGGAGAATTGAACTGTTTCACTATGGTGTGAGGGGGAAGGCTTAAGAAATGAAGCTTGTACCCTTCCCTTATGATAGAGAGTGTCCATTGCTCTGCTGTAATTTGTTCCCATCTGGGAGCAAAGTAAGTCAACCTTCCTGGAATGGTAAGGGGCTCTGGTTCCTCCAGAGCCAGAAAGGCTAAGTTCTCTAGCAGCAAGTCAAAGGCCCTGAGGAGGCTGAGGCTGCTGGGTCATGGCAGACCTAGCAGCCTTTGATTTGGCCTATTTAGGTGGTTGCTGACGCTTTGCAACAAAACGACCTGCAGAAGATGCCTGCTGACCATAAGCAGGATAGTATCTTCCCTTTTTGGAAAAAGATGTCTTTTTGAACAATCTTTTCTGAACAGGAGCAGAGGTAGACTTTGAAAGTCGATCCAAAGCAGAGTTTTCAGCATCCGTCTGATTGGCCTTTGCTTGCCAATCCTTACCAAAAAGGTTTTCACCTGTACAAGGGATATTCCCTAATTCATCTTGTACCCAGAGCTCCAAATCAGAAGCTTGTAGCCAAGCAATTCTGCGTGCCCCTATGGCAATAGCCGAAGCTCTGCTTACAGACTCAAAAGAGTCAAAGGCTGCACGGTTGGAAAATTTGGAGGCATCTTGGGCATGTTTGAGCCAAGTAAGAAACTCCTGCCTTTTATCCTCTGAAATAAAAGGGGTTAAAGTCTGCAGATGATCTGTGACTTCTTTTAGAAACATTCCTATATACAGACTATAGGAGTTGATCCTGGCAGCTAGCATAGAAGCTTGGAAAACCCTTCGGCCAAAAGCATCTAAGGTCCTGCATTCACGCCCTGGAGGATTAGATGAGTGTCTCTTTGCACTCTTTATCTTTCTCATGGCAGACTCTACCACAATAGAGTGGTGAGGAAGCTGAGTCTTGTGGAAGCCAGGACAAGGAGGGACACGATACATGGTGTCTAGCCTGCGAGAATGAGGAGAGGTGGTAAGAGGTGTCTCCCACATCCTCAACATGAGATCATAGAGAATCTCATGGATAGGTAAAGTAGCTGCCTCTTTAGGAGTTTTAGGATATTGTAAAATATCTAACTCCTTGGCTCTGGGTTCTGACTCAGGGGCCACTGTGATGGAGAGGCCCCTAGCCACTTCCCTAATGAAGTCTTGAAAAGACAAGTCTTCTGGAGGAGACATTCTTCGTTTAGGAGAAGACGACTTCTGAGGAAGAAGTATCGATGCCTCGGCAGAACCCTCAGACTCATCAGAGTCTTCAGAGGAATCGAAGTATCGCCTGTCTGGATGCTCCTGTAAAGCCTGATAGCCGTACCGAGTAGGATCGGTATCGTGAGTAACTGGTACCGGTTCGGTACCGATGGGAATCATAGGACAGCGTACTGTTGCAGTCGACACCGAAGCCGATGCCCATCGGTACCGGCACTGGGAGTGATGCCGGTGTCGGAGCCGGTACCAACGAGGATTGTTGCGGTACCGGAGGCGGCGGCGCCTGTATGAATGCCGACAGGGTGTGCTGCATGGCCAGAATCTTCTGATCCATCTACGCCACCAATGTCTGGATGTCGGTACCAGTGGGAGCCACCGGTACCCCAGAACACGGCAACAGGTGATCTGTCGAGGCCGAGCCATCAATGTCAACCTGTGACCCCATAGATAACGCTTTGGAAGCCGGAGCTTCCCGCCGGGGTAATTTTGCCGGTGCGGAATCCTCAAGGGCAAGCCCGGAGGCATCTCGATGCTTGGAGGGAGATCTACCCTTCGAGGACCGGCTAGATTTATGCTTGGTTACCTGAGATCCATGGGAGGAAGAAGCAGCCCTGGAAGACGTCATCAGAGGGAAACAGGGTACTGAGCTTGGCTGCTCGGTTCTGCCAACCTCTTTTAGACATCATGGTACAGGACATACAATCCGTGATGGAATGGTCAGGCCCCAAACATTTTAGACACCAGTCATGGGCGTCGGTGACAGAAATAGTACCGCCACATTTTGTGCACTTTTTGAACCCGGAGGCGGGCTTCTCCATGAGGAAAATATTTTTAGGCCTAAGGCCCAAAAACTGAAAATGCACAGTGACGAAAAGATGATCAGTTTTTTTGTTTGTTTTTTTTTTGAAAGAAAGAAAAGAAAAGACCGGCGGTACCGGTCCGAAGTCGAAGAAGGCAGACGCGACACAAAAGAATTAAGAAAAAATAAAGAACTTCTTCTGCGGTGACAGGAACACGACCTGCAGGCTCCGCGGAAAAGAAGAACTGGAGAGAGGCGGTTGGGAAAGGCGTGAAGGCAGCACGCAGGCGCTGTGGGATGCTCCCAAAAGCTTTCTTATTGGACGCTGGGGAGCGTTCCCGCGCAGGCTCCGTCGGTACCGACGATACCCATATGTGAAGACTCATTCCTGCTTGTTCCTGGAGATAATTATTTACAAAATTAATTAAATATAGACAAGGAAATAAACTAACCAAATGAAGCATTAACACACACAGTGTGAGTCACAGCCAAACAATGGAGAGAAATAACTAAGGAGGCGGCACTAGGAGAAAAGAAGGAGAAGGATCCACAGAAAGGCCACAAGTGCTCTGAAAGCTGATGTGATACTTACACGAACTTGAAAATAACTTACACCCTCCCCCCTAAGGAAACTAGCTCAGGGAAAAAGTAAAGACATTTTTCTGTTTTAACAGCATGGCCCTACAAACATCCAGAGACACTTATAGTTTAAGATCCATAAACAAGCTATCCCATTTGGAAGAAGCATCCAAGCATCCAAAAATTCCCTCTCTCTTTAGTTAGTAATAGAGTGGCCCAACACACTTCCTCCTTTTCCCCTACAATGTCTCCAGGGCACCACTGAGACGTTTCACCGTTATCGGTTTCCTCAGGGGATTCTAGTAATACTGCTCAAATATTTTTCAAAACTTGATGCTACCCGCGTTGGAACTCTGAGAACAGGAGTTTTATAATTGCCGCCACCCAGCTTCTCGCCAAAAAAAACGCCGTGGCAAGAGTGCTTTGAAGATATAGCGAGTGCAAGCTAAGTGCCTGAAAAAGTTTTTAACGCTGGATTTATGAAGCACCTTGTGCCCTATTTTGCATAATACTTGCTGTAAGGGAACTGCACCTCAGATTTCTTGTGTAAAGGTCATTGATGCGATACTAGCAATGTCTAGTCAGGCTTGCCTGCTAGGTTGCGATGAATGAGCCTGAGACCTAAGAAATCATCTGTTGCAGTTTGTTTTGAAATGTGAAGTCTGGAAAATAAGATTTGAAATTATTACCATTTTTATTGTTGAGATTGGACGTACCTTCAAATTATTGTGTTGTACATTTGTTATTCTGCATGTGGGGATGTGCATCAGCATGCCAACATGAAAATATGTGCCCTTGTTCCGTCAGTTTTCTCTAACTAAAAAAAAACCAGTTTAGGGGATATCAATTTACCTCCTTCGCTATGCCCTCCATGTGTCGTGATAGCAGGAGGAGAGCTTTCCTGATGCCTATTCATACTCTGATGCCTGATGCCTATTCATTGGAGTATGAATAGACATGGATGCTCTCGCTGGTAGGAGCAAACATGATCACCATTTCTAAAATCGGTTGAACGCATCCATCCTGCCCAAAATGTCCCCGACATGCCTCTGCCACAGTATGGATGTCTTTGTGCCAGGGACATCTCTGGAGCCAGCTTCTAAAATGCCTCTGGAGATGTGTTCGTGATTTGGATGTCTGTATGGCCATTTGCAGAAGTCCAAAACACAAATAGTGCCTTTAAAATAACTTTGTATACACACACACACACATACAAATCCTGAGAGAATCCTATTCCTCCAGCCCCCATCAACTCTCTGGAACTCCACAGAGAGCTCAGCATGTAAATATTTCATTGCCAAGACACAAACCTTGGCCTCACAACTTCCTTCAGCCAAGAGAAACTGACAATATATCCAGTTCTTTTAGCCCTTTACCAGGGGAACAGAAGGAATACCTTATCTAAATCTGGATTGTTATCCTCATTGATTCAAATGCCTCCTAGATCTAGGAAGAGAGAGACTCATCATGCTTCATTTTCTGCTAGGGTATATGGGACAGCCAGGTGCTTTCCAATGAAGTCAACTCAACTGGGTCAGAGCCAAAAGGCTGGTTGGAATTTTGCTAAAAACATTTCTCTTTGTTTTCAATGTAGATGTCACATGTAGATTGTCATATATTGAAGCAGACGGTGCTAGAGACTTTGGAGGAACCTTGGAAGTGTTACATTTTCATCCCTGACGCAGGTAAGTTTATCGAAACACAATATTGCATTGGATGATTTTTATATATATAAATGGCTGAAGCTGATTGGCTGTTGAAAAAGGACTGTTTCTATAATATAAGATATGAACTTTTTAAATTGTTATATGAAAAATCTCACTGGACAGATGACATATAGATTTGTCAGCATTGCTTATAGGGAAGCATATTACTACTGCATTTATAAGATACGTTGGCTCCCCATTTAGAAATGTGTTACATTTCAGAAATGTCTCAACACCTCGGCTGCATTTGACTCAGTAAACCACCCCATCCTTCTTCAACGCCTCCAATCTATCGGAAAGCGTAGTTACTCACCTGTAACAGGTGTTCTCCAGGAGCAGCAGGAATCAGTCCTCACATATGGGTGACGTCGGCGCCGACGGAGCCCTCGCGGAGCAATTTTCCCCAGCTTTCAAAGAAAGCCTTTGGGAATTGCAGCGCGCATGCGCGGTCCTCTTCCCGCCCAAGGGTGCCATCTTGCTCAGTCTGATGACATAGCTAAAAGACAGCAAAAAATTAGCAAAAAACCAAAGCATAGAACTGCAACTCCAAGGGGAGGAGGGAGGGTTGTGAGGACTGATTCCTGCTGCTCCTGGAGAACACCTGTTACAGGTGAGTAACTACGCTTTCTTAGGGTGAGTCCGTAGGACTACCCGGTTTTTGTAGAACCTAGTGTAAGGAGGATCAGACACTAGGGCCTGCAACTCACTAACGCGTCTAGCAGAAGTGAGGGCTACCAAGAACAAGGTTTTCCACGAAAGAAAACGAAGTGGACAGGTAGCCATAGGCTCAAAAGGCGGACAGGTAATCCGCTGCAAAACCACATTGAGATCCCAGTCCGGGGCTGGCGGGCGCAAAGGTGGCTTAAGGAGGAGGCAGCCTCTGAGAAAACGAGCCACCAGAGGGTGGCTGGAAAGAGGTCTACCATCCACCGGCATGTGATGCACAGAAAGAGCACTGAGGTGGACCTTGACCGAGTTGGACTTAAGTCCAAGGTTAGAGAGAGAGAGCAAGTACTGCAAGACACTGTTCCCTCTAAGCTGTGCGCATGTGCGCGCGCGCACACACCTCGCCGAGTGAGCGCACATACTTTACAACAGAGCGCACAAAAATTACGGTTCTGATTCTGATAGAAAACAACACAGATGTCTTAACACTTAAAAGTTGTTGTGTATTTACGGTTTTCACAAGTTCTACAATATTTTCTAGTGCAATCAATGTGGTGTACATACTGTATTCTGATGTGTAGTCAAATTTTAAAGTATATAACTCCGAGTGTCGTTATGTTGCGCACAAAAATTTAACCTTCCTTCAAAAGCTGCATAGCTGATATTTTATGTGCACACAGCCTACAGAAAATTAGAGGGAACATTGCTGCAAGACCACTGATGCTGAACAGGAGAAGGGATCTTGAGACTGCTGAGTACACCAGACGGAGAACCGACGCCACTTTAGAGCGTAGGACTTCCGGGTGGAGGGCCTCCTGGAGGCCGACCTCCTCCACATCTGGAGGTAGCTGCAGAGGAGCAAGGACTACTCTTTCAGCAGTCAGGCCATCAGATGAAGGGACCGGAGGTTGGGGTGTAGGAGAGTCCCCTGATCCTGCGACAGGAGGTCGGGCTGAAACCCCAGTGGAAGAGGAGTGTCCACCACCAGCTGCATCAGAAGCGGGAACCAAGGTTGTCTCGGCCACCGGGGAGCC
The DNA here is from genome assembly GCA_033557465.1 of Ichthyophis bannanicus. Lineage (NCBI taxonomy): Eukaryota > Metazoa > Chordata > Amphibia > Gymnophiona > Ichthyophiidae > Ichthyophis > Ichthyophis bannanicus. Next base: position 312,164,893 of record CM066039.1, read on the forward strand.
ACTAGGATCATCGATGCTTTGTCTCTGAGAACCTTGAAGAGCGTCCGAGACATCAGTGGCATGGGAGGAAAGGCATACAAGAGGCCGGTGGACCAGGGAATCAGAAAAGCATCTGCCGCTACTCTGAGAGGATGCGGCTGTCGAGAGCAGAATCTGGGCAGCTGCCGGTTCAGAGGACTGGCAAACAGATCCATGGTGGGGAGACCCCACTTGAGAAAGATTTGCTGAACCATCATCGGATCCAGCCTCCACTCGTGTGGCTGGAGGATCCTGCTGAGCTTGTCGGCCAAGTAATTTTCTTGACCTGGGAGACAGACAGCCCTGAGGAGGATGCCGTGGTGGACTGCCCAAGAGCATAGCTGTTGCGCCTCCTGACAGAGGAGGAAGGAGCCTGTTCCGCCTTGTTTGTTTACGTACAACATGGCAACCTGGTTGTCCGTCTGTATCAGCAGCGACTGGTGGGACACCAGGTGAGAGAAGGCTCTGAGCGCTAGGCGGATGGCTCTGAGCTCAAGGAAGTTTATCTGTTGAGCAGACTCCCAAGGAGTCCAGAGGCCTTGAGTACATGACCCTTGGCAATGTGCTCCCCAACCCAGGAGGGAAGCATCGGTCGTCAGGACCTGAGAATGCGTAGGGGGCTGAAAAGCCACCCCTAGCACTAGGTTTGGTAGATGAAGCCACCATCGCAGAGCTGAGACCAGCTGGTCGGAGATCTGTACAGAGTCCGCTAGGCTCCCCATGGCCTGATGCCATTGATTGCGAAGGCACCACTGAGCAGGACGCATGTTCAGTCGGGCATTGGGGGTCACATGGACCGTGGAAGCCATATGGCCGAGCAGTCGCAGAAAGTGCCTGGCTGAGACCAGCGCATTGCTGTGAAAGTGGCTGGCGAGATCCATGAGCCGCCTGGCCCTGTCCAGAGGGAGGAAGGCCCGCGCCTGAAGTGTGTCCAACCTGGCGCCGATGAACTCGAGATTTTGAGAGGGGAGCAAAGTGGACTTTGCGAAGTTTATGACAAAACCCAAGTGCTGGAGCAGAGCCACAGTGCGATGAGTGGCCTGAGCGGCCTCTGTTGAAGATGGGGCTCTGATGAGCCAGTCGTCCAGGTATGGGAACACAAACAGACCTTGAAGTCTTAGATAGGCCGCCACCACTGCGAGGCATTTGGTGAACACCCTGGGGGCGGAGGATAGGCCAAAGGGCAGCACTCTGTACTGGTAATGATTTCCTCCCACAACAAATCTGAGATATTGTCTGCGGTCTGGATGAATGAGGATATGAGTATACGCATCCTTCAGATCCAAGGAGCATAGCCAGTCTCCCTGCTGGAGGTAGGGCAGCAGGATTCCAAGGGTAAGCATCTTGAACTTTTCCTTTGCAAGGAACTTGTTGAGGTTTCACAAGTCCAGGATGGGTCTGAGGCCTCCTGTTCTTTTTGGAATCAGGAAGTACCTGGAGTAAAATCCTTGGCCCTTCAGGTGGTGGGGCACCGGTTCCACGGCTTGTTCCTGAACGAGACTTGCTAACTCCTGAAGGAGTAAGTCCCTGTGCAAAGGGAGTCTGGGAGGCTCCCCTGGAAAGTAGGAGGGAGGTACCTGGTGAAAGTGAAGAAGATAGCCCTTTTGAACTATGTGAAGTACCCAGGTATCTGTGGTGATGTTGGACCACCTGTGGGCAAAGTGGACCAGTCGGCCTCCTGTGCTGAGAGAAACCAGCTGAGGGGGAGAGGCTATGCTGAGGAAGTCAAAAGCCCCCACCCTGCTGAGCAGGGGCCGGTGGTGCAGGCTTGGGGGCTTGCTGCCTACGGGACCCATTACCCCGTCCCTTGGCCTGCTTTCCCTGTGGGGGAGCTGCTGAGGCCTGATACTGAGGGTAGTATTTATAGGCAGCACCTTTCCTCAGGTAAAAGGGCTTTTTCCGCGAGCCCTTCATCTTTTGAGAAGGGGCAGAGGTCTTCCTTGAGAGACGAGTCCTGGTGAGAGTCTCCGTCTCGATTTGTGCAGCCTTCTCATCCATGGGCTTGCCAAAGAGGTTATCACCTCGGCAGGGGACATCGACCAACTTGTCCTGCACCCAGGGCTCGAGGTCGGACGTCTGAAGCCAAGCCTGGCGGCGTCCACCGATGCCGGCCGCAGCTACTCGAGCCGAAGCCTCAAAACCATCATAGGCTGCTCGAGATATAAACTTGGAGCACTCTCGAATACCAGTAGACAAGGTTTGGAACCTCTGCAAAGGTTCGTCGGAGAGACCAGCAGAGAACCCGGCTATTTCTTTAGCCAGGTCTCGGAGATACATGCCCATGTAGAGCTGGTAAGTCTGGACTCGACAAGCAAGCATAGAGCCCTGGAAGCACTTCCTACCGAGGGCATCCAGGCTTCGGGCTTCCCTACCAGGGGGCACCGAGGAGTGCATTTTTTGACTCTTAAGTCTATGCATGGCCGATTCCACCACCATGGAATGGTGCGGTAGTTGTGCCTTTTGGAAGCCGGGGCTCTTGCGGACTCGATAAATGGAATCGACCCGCTTGCTTAACACCAGCGACGACGCCGGGCTCTCCCACATGCGGAAGAGAAGTCGTTCCAGCATCGGAGGATCCAGTACAATAAAGGCATCCTTCGGGGGAGAGTCATATTGGAGGGCATCGAGTTCTTCGACTCGAGGTTCCTCCTCGGGATCCGCGGGGAAGGCCAAAGCCTTGGCCATATCCCTCAAGAAGTCAGAGAACCGGGTATCCTCCGGGGGGGGGACCGTCTCCGAGGTTCGGACTCGGGGGAGTCCGAAGGGACACACCGAGTCCGAAAGGAACCAGGTGACTCTTCGTCCTCTGATTCCCAGGCCGACTCCTCGGAGGAGGAGTCGAGCGGCTCCGGTCAGGCGGGCACCGATGCTATCCGCTCCGACGCCGAGGGAGTCGGGGTCGACGACCTCGGTCCCGAACGGGAGGCCGAAGGAGACCTCGACCGAGGATCGACTCGAGCCCTCATGGACTTGAGGATCGGCTCGGTCTCCGGGGTCGACTTGGAGGTCGACGTCCCGGCGGTCAGGGCAGAAACACCGGCGAGGCCAGCGATCAATACCCGCTGCTGGTCCATGAAGGCAGTCAGACTGCTCTCCAAGGCCGTCAACCTGAGTCCGAGCTCAGGAGACCCAGCAGTCCCCAACTCGGGCCCCGACGGCGTCGGGCCCGACATCGGGTCCTTCGGAGGCGAGTCAACGAGGACAACAGTACTCACGTGAGCGGGCAAGTCCACCTCGAGTCGAGGATGTTTTGACGGCCTCTCCACCTCCGTGGACCCGGGACGGGAATCGGGGCTATGCGACCTGGCCCTCAAGGGACCAGGAGCGTCCACCGATCCCGCCCTCGCGGGTTTCTTCTTCCGATGATGTTCCCGGGTAGGAGACCCCCTTTCAGAGGAACTTCAACGATGCTCAGGACCAGAGTCCCGAGACGTCGAAGCCTCTGACGAGGTCCGAGCCCGGCCGGAGTCAGAGAAGATACGCTCCTGCTGATGCTGCTGACAACGCTTTTGAGGACATTTTGCCACACGGACCACAGATCATGGAGTCATGCGGAGGCAGAAGTCATGAGTGTCTGTAAGAGACATGAGTTTCTTCCAGAGGTCACACTTTTTAAAGCCGCTGGCAGCCATCAGTGGAAAAAGGGCCCCTGCGAGGTCGAAAGACCAGGCTGCCAGGGAAAAAGGAAAAAGGCGCGAAATCTGTCACGAAGGACAAAAAAACGAAAAATAAGGAACGGACTCGCAACCGGCGTCGCGAGTCCGGGCGCGAAGAAAAAAGAGAAAAATTAGAGAAAAATCAACTTTTCGGCGGGGATTCACAGACAACGTCTGTAGGGCTCCGCGGAAAAAAGAAGACTGAGCAAGATGGCACCCTTGGGCGGGAAGAGGACCGCGCATGCGCGCTGCAATTCCCAAAGGCTTTCTTTGAAAGCTGGGGAAAATTGCTCCGCGAGGGCTCTGTCGGCGCCGACGTCACCCATATGTGAGGACTGACTTCCCTGCTTGGTCCTGGAGAATCCAGAATACTGTGTTGAAATGGTTCCAGTCCTTCCTGACTAACTGCTAGCAGCAAATCAAGATGGGAGACACCTTCTTCACCCCATTTACCCAATCCTCAGGGCGTCCCACAAGGCTCCACCATCTCTGCCCTACTCTAACACTAGAAGCCCCAAAGTGCGTCAACTGACGCAAATGCATCTTCGAAGGTTTATACCAGCGCCACTGCCAGAACCATGTCAGTTATGTAATGTCGTCACATACTGCACATAGTAAACAAAATAAGTAACTTCAAATTAATTCACATCTGAATTTCATGCTCAATGCAGTCGTCGTGATAATGCGTCAATTGACGCACTTTGGGATTTCTAGGTAAAATGCCTTTTTGGGGCTTCTAGTGTTTAACATATATCTACAACCACTCTGCTCGATAATCAAATCGCACAACCTACTCTGCCACCTCTATGCCGACGATATCCTGATCTACACTCCCCCCTTTGACACCAATCAACCCACATACGCAAAGCTACAGCACTGCTTCTCCAAAGTTTCAGAATGGCTCACATACAACCACCTCTCCATCAACTATAAAAAAACGAAGCCCTCTTCATCATTAAGAATCTCACATTTGCCCCCCCTCTCCCCACAACCATTACTCTGAACAACACTCATATCAAAGTACAGCAAGAAATAAAATATCTCGGTATCACTCTGGAACAGAATCTCTCCTTTAAGCAACAAGTGAATAAGACGGCAAACTCAATCTTCTATAAGATTCACACACTTCAATACCTCTGCCCAATCTTAGACCCTCCTGACTTCAGGACAACACTCCAGTCAACAATCCTCCCTATCCTTGACTACTGTAATTCTATTTATCAAGGACTCCCACAATTGACCACCCTCCCATTATGGACAGTCCTCCATACCGCTACTTGTATCCTCCTAGCAGCCCCTAGACAAGACCACCACCTCAATCCTCAAGCAATTTCACTGGCTCCCCCCTCAACAGCCACAGCAAATACAAAACACTGATCACAAAGCACCATCTGGCCTCTTCTCCTCCTATATCTCCTCAGCCTTCTCCACCCCTTTCAACCAAGCAGAGCCAGCCAACAATCCAACAGCAACACTCTGCTCATTCCTCACTCAAAAACCAAGAGCACTCAGCAGGCCTGCTCAAGAGCATTCAAACTATATGCACCAACCCTATGGAACTCTCTCCCCGTGACCATCAGGAGCATCAAAGACTTTTCTTCATTCCGGAAGCAACTGAAGACTCATTTATTCATCGAACACTAAGGTCCAGTAACTTAACCTCACTCACCCATATTCTCCTTCAAATCTAAATCATTGTAAATAGTTAAGTTGCTTGTATATAGTTAATGTATACACCTCAAGTTCACCGGGGCTGTGTTTCATTGTTCCTTGTAACTAAGTTGATTGTAAATCACTTTGAACCGGCGAAAAGCAGTATAGAACACAGCTAAATAAAACTTTGATCTATAAAGTTTCACAATTGAATTAGCCATTACCTCTTTCAGAAAGTTTGCAGAGAAGAGCGCACAGCTTCAGCTCCTGCAGCTCCCAGCCTCCATATCCTTCCAGGCCACATTGGAGACGCCAGGCCTGCTCCTGCAGCAATAAGCTCCACCCCACATCGACCCAACACGCTCCAGTGACGTTCTACTTAGAGCAGCACTGCCCCTAGGCAAACCTCACTGAAGGGCCAAGCCATAGGGCCCTTAAGCATTATGAGTGGTCATAAATAGGCCCACTCTTACTGGAGTATCGACTCTCTGAGATTATATATAAATATATCCTGGTTCTTGCAGCCGTACTGGATCTGAAATGCAACATCTCTGAAAGTAACTAGCACTTCTCATATACCACCACTACTAGCGGAACTCCTTTTCAAATCTTAACACTTACTGCTTTAGGACTTCCTCCCAATTCCTGCTTATCAAACTACTCGGACATCATGGCGTCATTTTCCTTACTTATATGCATAACGTTTGTCGCCCTAATTACATCCTCAGAGTCCTTTATACCTTTCCTAAGTTTCATCCCAGTCATTCCTCACAGATACCGACAAGCTATCCCTCACTCTATCGTCAGAACAAGAGACAGAGCTCTCTCAAGAAGAACTCTCTTATCATACCTCCTGACCTCACTGATCCACAACAGCTGGTTACCCCCTGAAAATTTCTCTCCTCGAGGCACGTTCTGCACGCAAAGTCATGCTGTTTTCCAACTTCCTCATGGAACACAACCTGGACATCATGTGCATCACAGAATCCTGGTTAACTAATGATGATGTAGTCCTTATGAATCAACTCACTCCCCAAAGCTACAGCCTCTTCATTTTCCCCAGGACAAGTCAAAGAGGTGTCTTCATTTTATCCAGAGATCACCTTTCTTTATTATACCATCTTCATCCCTGCTACCATCAGCAGCTCTCCCCAGTCGGGGGATAGAGCCTCCGGCAGCTGGAACAGCACCGGCATCGCAGCGTCCAATCGGGGGCGAGCAAGGACTTTAAAAGTTCGTGCCGTCAGGCGCACCCGCGCCTTGCGGGCCCGCGCCTGAGGGCCTCGCCAGAGGGCCCTTTGGCACGGCCCTTAGGCTAAGGCACCGAAAATCTCCCAGATTGCTAAAGAATCAACAACACCTACGTCCAAGAACTGCTGAGCTCCCTCTAGGTCGAGCTCGCATACCACATCTCTAAGGATTCCTAATCACAGCAAGTATACCTTCGACAAACGCTACTTAACTGACACTGCCACAGACTAATCTGATTTGATACACCATTACTGTTGATAGCAGTTTTACCTCAATCCTTAACTGTTGCCAATGCCGGTATCGTTACTATTGTTAGTACTGTTATTTAAGCTGATACTGTTGTCAGTACCGATAATTATACCTAACTACAGGTGCAAGTAGCTTTTCATCCCACTACTGTTGCCAGTAGCTGCTGTTAGTTCCAATAATTACAGTTGTAAGTAGTTATAACACAATCCACGACTGTAGATGGTACCAATCTTTATTTTATTATCCAATGTTAGCAGTGACCCCATATATAATTACTGTTGTCAGTAGCCAGTAATAGATAAACAATATTTAATTACTGTTGTCAGTAGCCAATACTAGATATACTATACCTAATACTGTTGTCAGTAGCCAATACTAGATATACTATACCTAATACTGTTGAATACAACTCTGTTACATTATTGTCATATCACCTCCTCAGCTTCACAATCAGTCTCTGCGACCAGTTTCATTCACACATACTATTACTACTGCCAGCCCATCCCAACTGGGCTACCATTTTCAGTAAAACCCTTTTCACTACTAACAATACCTCCTAATACACTACCTCACCCTATACCCACAATTGACAGTACACTATCCCTCACCACTCAAGCCAAAATGCCATTAATTAGCTTCTCCAAAACTAGATTATCAATAATTTGCCTCACTATCTCTATACTAACTATCATTGCCAACAGCCTAAATAACAATAACTTCAAAAACATACCAATCATACACAGCCCAATAAGAAACAGCCCCTCAGAATGGCAACCTTACCAAGAACACCATCCCAAGGTGAACCACAGTAGACTAATCCATTTAAAATACACAGCACACACTCAGACTAAAAACCTTAACCCATGTATAAGTACTGATTACTTATCTATAACCCTAATTAACGCCAGATCAATGAAGAATAAGCTACCCATTTTCACAGATATATTAGAAAACAACACCCCAGACGTTTTATGTGTAACTGAGACATGGCTAACAGAATCTGATAACATCTACATAAACCAACTAAACAATAATAACTATGACACCTTTTACACCCATAGAACCCACAAAAAAGGCAGTGGAGTGCTAATAATGTCCAAAAAAGAACTCAAAGCAAAAAAATTACAATCCAAACTACCCACAAACATCGATACAATCATTATGAAAATTGGCTCAATAACAATCTTTCTTTTATATAGACCCCCAGACCAATCAGCAGAAGGACTTGACCCTTTAATCGATTACCTAAGCTCCTCCACTGATCAGAACCCTATACTAATGCTCGGTGATTTTAACCTCCCCTCCTTAGCAGCATCGAATGCCTCTCTCTTTCTCGATGCCACCACAGACATGGATTTTCACCAAATAATAACCAACAGCACACACAGGAAAGGTAATATACTTGACCTGGTCCTGCTGCCAGATGTCCTTCACAAAATCTATAACCCCAACTCCCTCAAATGCACCCCAACCCCTTGGTCAGACCATCACCTCATTAACTTCAATATCACAATAAACAACACGACAGTAAGACGAACACAAACATCCACACTACCCCACAGATTTAAAAGATATAATGAAGAAGAATTCCTAGACCTAATAATCCCCAAACTATCTAACACTCCGCAGGACCTCGACACAGCAGTAACAAACTGGCACGAAATCATTCACAATGCAGCTGCTAATAAACAGGTGACCAAGAAAAACACTCGTACTAAAGCTGCACAAGCTCCTTGGTATAATAACACATTACACCTACTAAAAAGAAAGCTAAGGAAAGCTGAATGCAAATGGAGAAAAAATAAAAACACCATTAATAAGGACTCATACTTCACTCTCCTTAATTCATACAAACAAGCAACTAACAATGCCAAGAAAAACTACCATACCTCTATAATAAACAATGCAATAAATAAACCTAGAGAACTATTCTCAATAGCCCAAAAACTAACAAACACCAACCACAACTCCAGCAACGATACTGTAGAAATCTCACCACAGGAAATGGCAAACTATTACATGAATAAAATCACGTCCAACCCCCAGTTACCAAGTCCTAAACAACCACCTCAAATCCAACATACTGACGAATGGACGGACTTCCAACCCCTAACTACTGTCTCACTCAAGAACATTATAACAAATATTAATACCACTACCTCACTCCTGGACCCATGCCCAGTGAATTGGCTAAAAAACTCAATATCTATACTATCCCAATTCATACTCCCTATAATAAATCTTTCACTAAAAAATGGGTACTTACCCCCATCACTAAAGCATGCTCAAATCCGACCTATCTTAAAAAACTCCACTCTTGATAAATCATCACCTAAGTCCTACAGACCCATATCAAGTATTCCATTTCTGACTAAATTGATCGAAAAAGCAGTTCAAATCCAGACACAGGAATACATCGACAGCTCAGCCCCCCTTGACAATCAGCAGTATGGGTTACGCCCTCGACATGGGGTGGAGACACTGCTAACAGTCCTAATTGATACGCTCATAAGAGGCATTGATAGCTCAAAACAGGCATTCCTACTCATTTTCATTGACATATCTGCAGCTTTTGACAGTGTTCACCATACAACGATGATAAGTAAATTGCAACAAATAGGAATAAAATCCACTGATCTAAAATGGTTTTCCTCATACTTAAGCAACAGAACCCAAACGGTCCGCATCGGTGACCTAACATCAAAAACATACAATCAGGAACTAGGACTCCCCCAAGGCTCTGCCCTGTCAGCGCTTCTATTTAATATATACATAAAACACATTTGCCAAATATTCAAAAAACACAATGTATTATATCACATCTACGCAGACGATATAATGTTGTATGTACCCTTCACTATACCAAACATCCCTACATTACTTATCAATACTTGCCTCAGCGAAATAAACAATTGGCTAAACGAAAATAACTTATATATTAACCACGCAAAAACGGAAGCCCTAATAGTAACCAAAAACACTTCATTCACCCCTCCACCACATATCTCACTGCAAAACAATGATATCAAAATAAAAACTGAAATACGGTACCTAGGAGTAATACTGGACAAACACCTTAGTATGGACTCACAGATAAGAAATATAACAAAGAAAGTTTATTTCAAACTTAAAATATTAAAGCAACTCCGCCCCCTATTGCACCTACAGGATTTCCAACGCATAATACAAGCTATCATAACCCCCCACTTTGACTTTGCAAACCTAACCTTATTAGGCGTAACAAATCAAAACTTAAAAAAACTACAACTAGCACAAAATGCAGCAGCCAAGACCATCATAAAAACAGTTCCCTTCCAACATATTACACCTATCTTAGAATCCCTACACTGGCTCCCAATCCAATGCCGCATACAGTACAAAACCCTGTTAACCACATACAAAGCCCTAAATAATACGGCACCCTGTACTGTAAATAACCTAATCACCAAGGAACTCAGTCACAACCTTCAAAGACGAGACCAATTAAATAAGTTAATAACATCAAAGGAATTTATAAAAGCCAAAAAATCAACGAACAAGAAAGCTTTCTCCCCTGCCGCCCCCATACTGTGGAACAACATCCCAGCTGAACTAAGATCATTACCCCAAATCATAGAGTTTAGGAAAAAACTCAAAACATACCTATTCTCAACACATTACGCTTCCGTATCAAACTCACCAACACAACATGAAAAGGGATAGCCGCACCAGCAATGATAATTGACCCTCGACCTGGAATGTGTACTAATACCTTGTAAAATAACCAGAGATTCTATTTAAAACTGTATTTTAGTTCTAAACATGTTCAATGTATATAGTTCTCAACTATCAACCTGTTCTGATAGATTGAACCCATTATTGTTATTACCGAAATTGTTATTATTGTTAACACTGTTATATGTAAAAACAGCATGATGTTTACTGCCGTTCCTTGTAAAACAGTCTTGCTTGTTCATTGTTGTTCTTTGTAAACCGCAGCTGATCTATGGAAGTTGCGGTATATAAAAACCTGCTAATTAAATTAAATTAATTAAATACCACTCCCAAAACTCAAGCTGAGGCTTAGACATGCTTCTTATAACAAATCTCTGTCAATCTGCCCAGGCTATAGATCCGGGGTCTCAAACACGCGGCCCGCGGGCCGCATGCGGCCCGCGAGAGTACTTTGTGCGGCCCGCGACGGAGAGGAAACAAAATCAAAACAAACCCCTGGCTTCTGCTGCTGCCGCTGCGGCAGCAGCAGAATCAACTGTCCCGCGGCCCCTTCCCGTCTGCCCGGCAGAGCCCTCAGCTGTCAGCTCCATAATTAATACACAACGGCTAGATCAAGACATGTTTTTATAGAGCTGCAAATCGGGACACCTATTTGAAACTTAAACTTAAACCTAAACATTAAAAGAGTGGGAAACGGATTTGTGTGATCATGAGACGTCAAATGTTTCATCCAGAGCGCAGACTAAGATAGGTTCGTGTTTGCTCAAACTGAAATTTTTGAAAATCCTTAAATCGTAATCTCATTCTGCCTCCCAGTAAACGGGGGGGATTCTTGGGTTTTCGTGAAAATCGAATAATCAATTTTGAACAAGGGAAAACTTTAACTTGTGCTTTGCCAAAGCACTAAGGACAGAAGGCAGGCTCCCGATGACAAACAGTACTAAAACGCCACCCTCACCCACGCATTCTCGGCTCCTGACAGGAGGTAGTTAGTCGAGGGCGGTTCCAATCCAAAATAAGTATATTGCACTACCCTCCCCCCACAACAAGTGGCTTTTCAGGAAGCAAGTGCTAATTGCCTCGGCCCGGCTCACCCCAGCGCAGGAAATCTGCGACGTTCTTGTCCCGGCGAAGTGGCGGGGAGCTGTTGCATTCCTGATATAGACAGAGCAGCACATCCAGCAGGCTCTCTATGCTCAGCCACTCCTCTTCGGCCGTTCCCCGCTGTACTACCAGCCGCTCGAGTTCGCGCAACCGTTCCTCGGCCGCCATGCTCAGAGGGTGCCTGCCTCCGAGAGCTGCTGCAGTCTGCGCCATCTTCTGCGAACGGTCTGCCGGGAGACAGCCTCTCTCGCTGATAAGTTCGTGCGTGCACTGCTCTCACAGGCTCCTGGGATTGAACCACAAGAGATCTCGTGCCGGGGAATCACCTGGGACAGAATAGGGGAGCGCGCCCACACGCCCTGTGGTGACTAATCAGGGAATGCGGCCAATTTCCGCGTGGCCCCGCCCTCTTCCGTAGCTGGACAGGTGAGGGCGAGGCGCACGCTGTCAGGAAGTGCCAAGAGTCATACACGTATGGATGGATAGAGAGTAACAGAGTAGATTGCGTGTGCACCTTTACTGCTACATAGGTACAATCACAGAGATCTTCAGTTTCTGATTTGTTCTTCATCTGCTATTAATATTTATGAATTCTAGATAGTGTTCTAAGCAATTCTGTATAGCAAGGTACTGATTATTTTAGATTTTATTTTTTGTATGCTTATTTATATTATTCTTTTTTTTCACTAACAAAGGTACTAAGCCGATTGTATTGAATGTTTTATTTATTTATGTACTTTGATAATTAATGCAAAGATGGGTTACAACAAATTAGAATTTAAAATGTGTACAAAAAATAGATTATGCCACCCACTGTCTGTATACATATGCATCTTTTATGTTGCTATACTTCAGCCTCTATGCCTCTTGCGTAGAGACATTCACACTTGTAACCAACGGATACATAAATGCCCACATCTCATTCATGTGTATATATATTTATACATCACCCCTACAGTTAACATAAGTTCCTACATATCTGCAGGCCTACATAGATAGTCCCCGCATCTCATATATACAGACATCAAGTATTCACACACCATTGCCACACCTCTTAAATATGCATGTGGTGATGAGTGTTGTTTTGACACATTTGGGAAAAGCAGTATATCAAGTATACCATTAAACCATATCGCCCTCATACTGCTTGCGTACACATGCTTATTTATTTTTAATACTTGATTTATCACCTACCATCAAAAACATCTATGTGAAGTTGTTGTTGTTGTTGTTGCCATTAAGTGCCATTGACCCAATGGCAATCCCAGGGGTAGCTCAAGACAATCTGCTGCCTGAGGCGACAGATAAGAGCGCGTGCACACCCCCTCCCCCCCCCCCTGTGCATCATTAATGTTTGCGCTTTGTTTAGTACAAGAGGAAATTAATTTATAGTTTTATTTCTACAGTGTTGTTGTACATTCCAAGTTTGGCTTTTGGGGTTCCCAGTTTAATTATTGTCTTCCTGTTTCTAAATCTTTTAGTCTTTCTTTATCCATACTCATTAAGAGGCATGTTTAGTAAAAGTTAGTGTATGGTAACATTATGCAAATATTTATGCAAATGAGGCCCCTTATGCAAATGAGGCCCCGCGTCTTATGCGGCCCCCGGGTTACTTTACAAGTCCTCATTTGGCCCTCAAAGCAATTTGAGTTTGAGACCCCTGCTATAGATCCCCTACGGCCTCCACAGATGAGTTTACAACCATTTTACAAACAATCTGTGATCATACTTCAAGCAGCAGACAATTTGTCCTACTAGGTGATCTTAACCTACCATCAGCCTCAAACAAGTCAGCGAGAACTTTCATGGATGTTATAGGAAGCCTTAGATTTTGCCCAGATAGTAGACCACCCAACTCACAAAAAAAGGAGGCCTCTTAAACCTCATTTTTATCCACAAACAATACAGCCAAAGCACCTAATCCCCTCCAATCATCATGTTTCCTGACCCCTGGTCAGACCATTATCCAGTCCTGTTCCATCTTTCCCTGGACAAGGTCTCTCCTCAGAGTACACAACTACAACCCAGCACCAGAAAATTCAAGTGACTAGACAAGGATGAGTTGCTATCCACGCCTTAATCAAGGCTCCCAAGACCTACACATCCTGGTGGAGAATTGGAACCAAACAATAACTAGAGCAGCAACAGCACCTCCAGCTAGAGGACCCACTAGGAAACATCGTTCTGCACCCTGGTATACAGCACAGCTAAGATACAATAAAACCAAACTCTGTCAGCTCAACTGATCGCAGCAACTATATGACCGATCTCCAGGAATGCCAGGAGGGAATACCACTCTAACCTAGTTCGCTCTAGAGAGTTGTTTGATACAATCAAATCTCAATTAAGAAACCCCGCTGTGAGTACAAGGCCTGAAAACTCAGATCCACAAATTCTTGCCAACCACTTCCACTCGAAGATGATCATCAAGAATTGCATGCTAGCTACCTCATAAGTACATAAGAATGTAAGATATGCCATACTGGGTCAGACCAAGGTCCATCAAGCCCAGTATCCTGTTTCCAACAGTGGCCAATCTAGGTCATAAGTGCCTAGAAGTTTCCCCAAAAGACACAAGTTCCTCAATGCTTGTATCGGGTCAAGCAGTGATATCCTGGGTCCCTTTTAATAATGGTTTATGGACCTTTCCTCCAGGAACTTGTCCAAACCCTTTTTAAACCCAGCTACACTAACAGCTTTTACTACATCCTACGGTAACAAATTCCAGAGTTTGATTACATGTTGAGTGAAAAAATATTTTCTCTTATTAGTCTTAAATATTGCATGTCCCCTAATCTTTTTATATTCTGATGATGTAAACAATCGATCTACGTTTACCCATTCCATTCCATTCATTAATTTATAGACCTCTATCATATCTCCCCTCAGCCATCTCTTTTCCAGGTTGAAGAGTCCTAACCTTTTTAGCCTCTCTTCATAGAAGTATCCTTCCATCCCCTTTACCATTTTGGTGGCTCTTCTCTGTACCTCGATACCAACTCTCAATCATAAACCATCCACCCCCAACAGGTGCACCTTTCAATATGTTTTCCAACACCACCTGGAAACCACCACCTCTCCCTTAATACCACCACCTCTCCCCTAGACCCAAGCTTGCTGAGCTGGATCAAAATGACTCGATCTGAACTCACCCCCATAATACTCAGAATCACGCAACTCTTGCTCACTCAAAGCTTTGTACCTGCAAACTCAAGCATGCATCCATTCAACCAATACTCAAGAACAAGTCGGACCCAGACATTCCAAAATTTTACCATCTCATCTCTAGTCTGCCCTTCCTTGCAAAAATTATTGAAAAGGTAGTACCTATGTCAGCTTCAAGACCACACTGATGATCATGCTCCCCTCGACTCCCAACAGCATGGTTTCAGACCTCAACATGGCATTGAAACTCTACTCACATCCCTCATAGACAGGTTGACACAAGATACCAAAAGGTTCTGCCTAACAAAGGGAGGAGTAGCCTAGTGGTTGGGGCAAGGTACTTCAGGCCGGAAGATCGGGGGTTCAAATCCCACTAGAGGACAGCAACCTTGGGCCGGAAGGACTGGGGTTTCTAGTCCCACAGATGCTCCTTGTGGTCTTGGGCAAGCCACTTAACCCTCCATTGCCCATGTTCCCTGTAAGTATTAGTGTATGTGCCTCATATCCCCACATGTTAAATGTATCCCCCAATTGTGTTGTGACCGCTTTGATTGAAGGATAAGGTGGTATACAAAACTGTCTAAATAAATAAATAAAAGTACCACCAGGGTTTTGTTCTACTTGGATATCACTGCAGCCTTTGACTCTGTACCCCACTCAGCACTAATTCATCGCTTACAAAAAACTAGAAATTGGCAGCACAACTCTAAAGTGATTAATGTCATATTATAGTGAGCGCCAACAGCATATGTATGAGTAGCGCGAAACACATCCACCCCATTCAGACTACAACAAGGTGTTCCCTCAAGGCTCTGCTCTTTCCGCTCTCATCTTCAACATTTTTAATCAGCCTCTGTGTGCAATCATGCAATCACACAAGGTTTTCTAATATATATATATACACACACACACACACATATACACACACATACAGACGATATAATGCTCTATATACCATTCTCCATTCTGCACCCTGTCTGTACCTCCCTAATAAGCTGCATCACATCCATCATGAAATGGCTTGCTAAACACAACTTTTCAATCAATTACCAAAAAATGGAAATCTTCCACATCACCAGAGACTCTGTTTTTATTCCGCCAACATACTTAAAGATACCAGGAGCACAAATACAGGTTAAAACTCAAGTCAGATACCTTGAAGTAATCCTGGACCAGGGTTTAATGCTACAATCGCAGATCTGCAACATCATCAAACTGGTTTATCACAAGATAATGACAGTTCAAGTCCTTCAACCTTTGCTCGACACCCATGTATTCTTCATGGTCTTCCAGGCCATGGCCCTACCACACAGATTTCTGTAACATAATACTAGTGAGTCTACCTAGATATGTAATCCACCCCTTACCAATGTTACAGAACACAGCTGCTTGGATCCTACACAGAGCATCCATACATGATCACATCACTCCAATCCTCAATGCCTTACACGGGCTCCCAATTACTTCCCGTGCTAAATATAAAGCTTTGCTCACTATCTTCAAAGTATTCCACGGACTCATCAGATTACCTACATTCACTCATCCTAAAAAGACACCTGATGACAAACCAAGAAGATCAAACATGCAGTTGACTTTAGTTATCCCGCCCACAAACAGGACAAGTACACACACAGTCTCAAGCCATGCATTGTCACTACACAAACCGAAGATTTGGAAAGCACTCCCTGACAGCATCTGGTTCATTCCTGACCTTGAAGTCTTCTGCAGAAGTCTTAAAACACACCTCTTCATTAAACGCTTTGATGGTCCAGTCACCTAACCTTAAGGCGCAGAACCACTATCACTTTGTTCAGCCCCCACCCCCCCATCAAGGTTAGCAATTGTAAATGGTTAACATTATGTGACATTAACATTATGTAAAATCAGACTTACCTACTAATTTGCTTTCCTTGAATAATTCCAGTCCATCCCGACAAAGCAGGTTGTTTCCCCCTTCCAGCAGCTGGAGGCTGAGCATGCTCAAAGCTCTGGTGATGTCACCCTATATAAGGGCCCAGTACCACCCACCAAGGCCAGTATCCTATTGCCAAAGCTATAGCCCAACTACGCCAAGCCAAAACAGCCTCTCCTTTTCCTTTTTATTTTTTAATCCAAAAAGAAATGTTATCCAGCCGCAACATGTACCAGGTAAACACGTCAAGGAAAATCTTCTCTCACCTAATGCACTGCAAGATCACGCCACTGCCAACAAGGCAAAACAGCTTTCCTTTTCTCCCCTCCCCCCCCCCCATATGGTCTGACTGTGGACAAAACACCATGCCAAACACAACAGTACCGAGTACCCCCGGAACCGCCCGAGGCTCTCCCGAGAGAACCATGATCCAATGCTAGTCTTCATCTAGTCCGATATCTATTACCCCCCAGGCTCACCTTTCAGAACCAAGACAATCTGGGAGGGTCAGGGACTGGACTGGAGTCATTCAAAGAAAGCAAATTATCAGGCAAGTCTAATTTCACCTCTCTTATCATTCCTCCAGTCCAGTACTGACAAAGTGGGATGTACCAAAGCTATACTAAATCTGGGAGGGACATGCAAGCCTGACCTGAACCACCAAAGTCTCAAACTGTGCATCCTTGGCTGCCTGCACATCCAGACGGTAGTGCCGAGAAAAAGTGTACGGTGAAGACCACGTCACTGCCCAGCAAATATCAATCGGCGGCACAAGCCTACACTCTGCCTACGAAGCAGCTTGTGCTTGTGCAGAATGTTCTCTAAGACCCTACGGGGCTGCCATTGCTTTATCAGGTAAGTGGACGCAATTTCCTCCTTAATCCACTGTGCCACTGACACTTTGGAAGCCGCTTCCCCGTGTCTTGGTCCTCCAAAAAGCACAAACAACTGATCTGACTTATAAAACAGGGCCGTGTGCTTCAAGTAAAGCTAGAGCGCCCGTCGCAAGTATATCAAGTTGAACTGTCTGTCCTCTGTTGTCTCTCCCTTTGCAAACATCAGGAGAATAAGCAATCGATTCATATGAAAGACTGACACCACCTTCAGAAAGAAGGATGGCACTGGACGCAGCACCACCTTCTCCTGGTAAACTGAAAGAAAAGGCTCCCGACATGACAACGCTTGGAGCTCTAAAATCCATCTCACAGAACAAATCGCCACCAAGAAGGCTATCTTCACGTGGTATCTTTCAATGTCACCCAATCCAGCTTGGAGAAACAAAAGAATGTCCGATAAAGGGACCACTCAAGGCCTAATACCCTTGTCAGTACACCAATTCTCAAACAAACGCCATATTCACACATAGGCTAGAGAGGTTGAGTGTTTCCTTGTCTGCAATAGCATGACGACAATGACCTGCATCGAGTAACCTCTCTTTCTCAACTGCACCCTCTTAAGAGCCACTTGCAGCATGGGGACTGGATCCTGTATCAACAGATTGCGTCTCGCCAGTAGCCTCCAGTTATCATCCACTAGCAACCGTGTGAGATCAGCATACCACGGCCAATGAGGCCAATCTGGGATGATGAGTATTACCAGCTTCCTATATCACTTGATGCACTGTGGTAGCCGGTCAATCAGACCCCACGGTGGGAAGACTTAACAGGGCATGCTTCGGCCATGGCTGTGTTAACGCATGCAATCCTTCTGACATTCGTTCCCAATGACAACTGACGAACCTCAATGCTTTCGCATTCGCAAAGGTCGCCATAAGATCCATCACAGGCTGGCCCCACCTTCAAGTCATCTCCTTGAAAACCATCTGGTTTAGGATCCATTCGCCCAGATACAGGGAGTTCCGACTCAGGAAATCTGCCTAAATGGTGTCTCTGCTGGCCATGTGAGCCGCTGAAATAGCGACCAGATTCGCTTCTACCCACAGCAGTATCAAAGCAACTTCATCCTCCAGCGGCCTGCAGCCTGTGCCCCCTTGACGATTCAGGTAGGTCACCATCGCTGTGTTTTCCAAGAACACCCAAACTGCTTTGCCGTGTGCCAACAGCGGAAGAATTGTAAACAATTGATGTGCCATTCACTCTGCTCCACCGCTCACTGTCAGTCACCTGATGACAACAGTGAGCTGCCCAGCTGACCAGGCTGGCATCCGTGGTCAGAGGAATCAGTCGTACTCCTCAAACTGCATTCTGACCAGTAAATTCTCCCATACCAGCCATCACTGCAGCACTATCTGGATGGTCATCGGACAGACCAGCTTCCAGATCAGTGGATGTCGCTGCGGAGACCATCTCCCTAGCAATGGTCTTTGTAATGGTTACATATGCGCCCCTGCCCAGGATACTAGGTCTAGAGTGGCCGCCATCGACCCCAAGAGCTGCATGTAGAGTCACGCCGAGGAGTCTCCTAATCAAAGGAAATGATGCATCTGAGCTTTTATCTTCTCTACCCTTTCCAGCAGCAGAGAAACACGGCCCTTGGCTGTTTGAAAGTGCACCACTAAGTGTACAAGATCCTGTAAGGGGCTCCACGTGGCTCTTGGTGAAGTTGATCACCCAATCTAGCCATTGAAGCAGCAGGATGACTTGTCACCCACTGACTCTCTTAGTATGATTTTGCTCAAATCAGCCAGTTGTCAAAATAAGGGTGCACCAGGACCCCATTCCTTCGTAACTCGGCCACTACAACCATGATAACCTTGGTGAAAGTCCGAGGAACTGTCGCCAGAGCGACTGGCAAGACCTGAAACTGAAAATGCCACATAGGGACCGCAAATCTCAGAAAGCACTGGTGTTCTGCGTGTATGGGAATATGCAAATAGGCCTCCATGAGATCTAGAGCCGACGGATCACAGCATTTCCATACGAAAGTGTGAAACTCGCAACGTACAGTTGACATGTTTTTGATCGAGGGTCGGTCTATAAGTTCCCTCCTTCTTGGGGACCACAAAATAAATGGAATAGTGCCCTTTTTAAACCTACTCCAAGGGAACAGAACAACCCCCTCTGAGCAGTAGTCTTTGGAGTGTCTCCTGCACCATGCCAGCCTTTGAGCAACCAGCAAGGTGCCACTACAAAGGCCTCGGACAACAGTCGAGCAAACTCCATTACGCAACTCTCTCAAATCACCTCCAGCACCCACTGGTCAGACATGATTTAGACCCAGCGGACAGAAATCTCCGCAACAGACCTCCCACCGGATCTGCCCAACCCTGGGTCCCCCTCACTCCAGAGTCTTTTTTGGAGCCGGCTCCTCTGCCAACTCCCTGGCCCCTCCTAAAGGAAGCACCCTCTACTGGGTAGTGTGCCTGCTGGAACGCCGGAAACCTCGCTGCTCAAAAGCACTGGAAATCTCTAGGCTGGCCTCGTGCCAGTTCTGAACCCTTACATTGCTTCAGCATATCCTCAGGGAGCTTGCCTCCCTCAGAATCCCTTAGCTCTTTAATCAACTTTTCCAGGGCTTCGCCAAACAGCAATTTGCCCTTGAATGGAAGCTGGCTCAATCTAGGCTTCGACGAGATATCTGCCACCCAGTTCCCGAGTCATAGAAGCCTTCTTGCCGCTACCACTGATGCCATAACCTCGCTGTGGCGCAAATCAGATCATAAAAGGCATCTGCCAGAAAGAGTAGTTACTCACCTGTAACAGATGTTCTCCAGGAGCAGCAGGAATCAGTCCTCACATATGGGTGACGTCGGCACCAACGGAGCCCTCGTGCGGAGCATTTCCCCAGCTTTCAAAGAAAGCCTTTGGGAATTGCAGCGCGCATGCACGGTCCCCTTCCCGCCCAAGGGTGCCATCTTGCTTAATCTGATGACATAGCGAAAAGATAGCAAAAAAAAAAAAAAATTAGCAAAATAAATCATATGACTAACTCCAAGGGGAGGAGGGAGGGTTGTGAGGACTGATTCCTGCTGCTCCTGGAGAACACCTGTTACAGGTGAGTAACTACTCTTTCTCCAGGACCAAGCAGGAAGTCAGTCCTCACATATGGGACTCCCCAGCTTAAGGCTACCGGAGACCTCAAGCCGAAAAAATGAGCTCCCTCTAGCTCGGCAGTACGTAAGGAAGGAATCTTCTCTGAGAACGCCCCCGACCGGTAGCCCAACACCAGGGCCGGAGGGTAGGAGTTGCCTAAACCCCAAAGAGATTATGGAGTACTGCCTGTCCGAAAGCACTGTCCCTGCGGGACTCCCTCTCAAGGCAGTAATGGGCCGCAAAAGTCTGGCTTGAAGACCAAGTAGTGGCCCGGCAGATGTCTGCCAACGGAACAGAGCAGAGATAAGCCACTGACGCAGCCTTCGCCCTGACACAATGAGCCGTGACTCGACTCTCCAACGAGAGGCCGGCTGCCCCATAAGCCCAGGCGATACAGTCAGCGACCCATATGGACAAAGCACGCTTGGAGACAGGTAACCCCAACTTATTGGGGTCAAAAGAAACGAAGAGCTGAACAGCCCTCCGGTGCTCCCGCATACGGTCGAGGTAGAAGGATAATGCCCTCCTACAGTCCAGGGTATGCAGGACCATCTCAGTCCGGTTGGCATGCGGCCTGGGAAAGAAGGTCGGAAGAACCACCTCCTGATTGAGGTGAAAAGGGGAGACAACCTTAGGAAGAAACTTAGGGTGAGTCCGTAAGACTACCCTATTCCTGTAGAACCTAGTGTAAGGAGGATCAGACACTAGTGCCTGAAGTTCACTTACTCGCCTAGCAGAGGTAAGAGCTACCAGAAACAAGGTTTTCCAGGAGAGAAAACGGAGAGGGCAGGTAGCCATAGGTTCAAATGGTGGACAAGTAATCCGCTGTAAGACCACATTCAGATCCCACTCAGGGGCCGGTGGATGTAAAGGAGGCTTAAGCAGGAGGAGGCCTCTGAGAAAACGAGTCACCAAAGGGTGGTTGGAAAGAGGCCGCCCGTCCACCGGCGAGTGGTGTGCTGAGAGAGCACTGAGGTGAACCCTGACAGAGTTGGACTTAAGACCTAGATTGGAGAGGTAAAGCAAATATTGCAATACTACCGCTACCAAGCATGAGAAGGGATTCTCGCTGTGCTGAGCACACCATGCGGAGAATCTATGCCACTTAAGAGCGTAGGATTTCCTGGTGGATTGCCGCCTAAAGGCTAAGACTACGTCTTCCACCTCTCGAGGCAGTAGTAGGGGAGCCAGGACTACCCTTTCAGCAGCCAGGCCATCAGATGAAGGGACTGGAGGTTGGGGTGCAAGAGAGTCCCCTGGTCCTGAGACAGGAGATCGTGCTGAAACCCCAGAGGAAGAGGAGTGTCCACCGCCAGTTGCAGCAGAAGCGGGAACCACGGTTGCCTCGGCCACCTGGGGGCTATCAGGATCAATGAGGCCCCGTCCTTGAGGACTTTGAACAGTGTTCTGGACACTAGTGGCGTGGGAGGAAACGCATACAGTAGGCCTGTGGACCACGAGATCAGAAACGCATCCGCTGCTACTCTGAGAGGATGCGGTTGTCTGGAGCAGAATCTCGGTAGTTGCCGGTTCAGAGGACTGGCGAAAAGATCCATGGTGGGGAGGCCCCACCTGAGAAAGATCTGCTGAACCACCAATGGATTCAATCTCCATTCGTGTGGTTGCAGGATACTGCTCAGTCTGTCCGCCAGGTAATTTTCCTGACCTGGGAGGTAGACAGCCTTGAGGAGGATCCCGTGATTGACGGCCCAAGAGTACAGCCGTTGTGCCTCCTGACAGAGAAGGAAGGAGCCTGTGCCTCCTTGTTTGTTCACGTAGAACATGGCAACTTGATTGTCCGTCTGGACCAGTACAGACTGGTGAGATATGAGGTGGGAGAAGGCTCTCAGAGCTAGGCGTATCGCCCGTAGCTCCAGGACGTTTATCTGTTGAGCAGCCTCCCCAGGGGTCCAGAGACCCTGAGTACATGTCCCTTGGCAATGTGCTCCCCAACCTAGAAGAGAAGCATCTGTCATCAGCACTTGAGAATGCGGAGGGGATTGAAAAACCACTCCGAGTACCAGATTCGGAAGACGAAGCCACCATTGCAGAGAGGAGACGAGTAGGTCGGATATTCTTACTGAGTCCGCCAGGCTCCCTGTGGCTTGATGCCACTGAGTTCGAAGGCTCCACTGAGCAGGCCGCATGTGCAGGCGGGCATTGGGGGTTACATGAACCGTGGAAGCCATATGGCTGAGAAGTCTCAGGAATTGCCTGGCAGAGACCAGGGAATTGCTGTGAAACTGCCTGGCTAGATCCATCAGCCCGTGGGCTCTGTCCAGTGGCAGAAAAGCCTTCGCCTGAAAAGTGTCCAGCCTTGCTCCTATGAATTCTAAGTTCTGGGACGTGAGCAAAGTGGACTTTGCAAAGTTTGTTTGTGTGAAGTCTAATAGCAATCAACTGTAAATCTATAATCCTTTTTGCTGTGTGATACCACCCCGCCCTAATCGCAGTGTACATACCCCTAATTACTGGCCAGTACAACCAACCCCTCCATGTATAGTAACCGCTGCTGATCACTGGAAGCAGCGGGATACAAATTGTACGCAAATAAAATAAAATAAAAAAAACCCAAGTGCTGAAGCAGAGCCACAGTGCGAAGGGTGGCTTGACTGGCCACCTGGGAAGACTGGCCCCTTATGAGCCAGTCGTCCAGGTATGGAAACACAAAAAGACCTTGAAGCCTTAGGTAGGCCGCCACCACTGCCAGGCACTTGGTGAACACCCTGGGAGCGGAGGTCAGGCCAAAGGGTAGTACTCTGTACTGATAGTGGTTGCCTCCCACAACAAATCTGAGATATTGTCTGTGGTCTGGATGAATAAGGATGTGAGTATAAGCATCCTTGAGATCTAAGGAGCACAGCCAATCTCCCTGCTGGAGGTAGGGCAGCAGGATTCCAAGGGTAAGCATCTTGAACTTTTCCCTCTCCAGGAACTTGTTGAGGTTGCACAAGTCTAGGATGGGTCTGAGGCCTCCTGTTCTTTTTGGTACCAGAAAGTACCTGGAATAAAAGCCTTGACCTCTCAGGTGGTGGGGGCACCGGTTCCACAGCCTGTTCCTTTAGCAGACTTGCTAACTCCTGAAGGAGTAGGTCCCTGTGCAGAGGGAGTCTTGGAGGCTCCCCTGGAAAATAGGAGGGAGGTACCTGGTGAAAATGGAGAAGATAGCCCTTTTGGACTATATGAAGCACCCAGGCATCTGATGTGACGGCTGACCACCTGTGGGCAAAGTGGGCCAGCCGGCCTCCTGTGCTGAGAGAAGCCAGCTGAGAAGAAGAGACTATGCTTTCTGAGTCAAAAACCCCCACCCTGCTGAGCAGGGGCCGGTGTTGGTGGCTTGGGGGCCTTCTGCCTACGGGACCCATGACCCTGTTGGGGAGCTGTAGAGGCCTGATAATGAGGGTATTGTTTATAGGCAGAGGACTTCCTCGGGTAAAAGGTCTTTTTTCCTGAGCCCTTCTTTTTCTGAGAAGGGGCAGAGGTTTTTCTGGACAGCCTAGTCGTGGTCAGAGTCTCGGTCTCGAGTTCTGCAGCCTTTTCAGCCATGGGCTTGCCAAAGAGGTTTTCACCTCGGCAGGGGACATCGACCAACTTGTCCTGTACCCATGGCTCGAGGTCGGATGACTGTAGCCAAGCCTGTTGGCGGGCACCGATGCCGGCCCCGGCTACTCGGGCCGAAGCCTCGAAGCCATCGTAGGCTGCTCGAGAGATACACTTCGAGCACTCTCGAATACCGGTGGACAAGGCCTGGAACCTCTGCAAAGGTTCCTCGGAGAGACCAGCAGAGAACCCGGCAATCTCCTTTGCCAGGTCTCGGAGATACATGCCCATGTAGAGCTGGTATGTCTGGACACGGCAAGCAAGCATAGAGCCCTGGAAGCACTTCTTACCGAGGGCAACCAGGCTCCGGGCCTCCCGGCCGGGAGGCACCGAGGAGTGCATCTTCTGACTTTTCAGTCGATGCATGGCCGATTCCACAACCATGGAGTGGTGCGGTAACTGTGCCTTTTGGAACCCGGGGCTCTTGCGGACTCGATAGATGGAATCGACCCGCTTGCTTAACACCGGCATCGAGGCCGGGGTCTCCCACATGCGGAAGAGCAGCCGCTTCAGCATCGGAGGAACCGGTACAGTAAAGGCCTCCTTCGGGGGAGAGTCATACTGGAGGGCCTCGAGGCTCCTCGGCTCGAGGCTCCTCCTCGGGATCCGCGGGGAAGGCCAAGGCCTTGGCCATATCCCGCACGAAGTCCAAGAACCGGGTATCCTCTGGTGGGGATTGTCTCTGAGTTTCGGACTCCGGCGAGTCTGATGGGACACACCGAGTCCGATAGGTGTCGGGTGACTCTTAGTTCTCCGTCTCCCAGCTTGACTCCTCGGAGGAGGTGTCGAGCGGCTCCGGTCAGGCGGGCACCGATGCCCTCCGCCCCGACGCTGAGGGTACCGGCGTCGACGACCTCGGTCCCGAACGGGAGGCCGAGGGAGACCACAGCCGAGGATCGACTCGAGCCCGCATGGACTCGAGGATCGGCTTGGCCTCCGGGGTCGACTTGGACGTCGATGTCCCGGTGGTCGGGGCAGATGCACCAGTGAGACCGGCGATCAATGCCCGCTGCTGTTCCATGAAGGCAGCGAGGCTGCTCTCCAAGGCCGTCAACCTGAGTCCGAGCTCAGGAGACCCAGCAGCCCCCGACAGCGTCGGGCCCGACGTCGGCTCCCTTGGAGGAGAGTCCACGAGGACAACAGCACTCACGTGTCCAGGAGACTCCATCTTGAGATGAGGTTGCTTGGCAGGCCTCTCTGACTCCAAAGACCCGGGACGGCTATCGGGGCTATGCGACCTGGCTCTCGAGGAACCAGGAGCGTCCACCGACGACGCCCTCGTGTGTTTCTTCTTCCTGCATTGTTCCCGCGAAGGAGAACCCCGCTCAGAGGATCCCCGACGCTGCTCGGGGCCGGAGTCCCGAGACGTCGAGGCCTCTGACGAGGTCCGGGCCCGTCCAGACGCGGAGTCAGAGAAGATCCTATCCTTCTGGTGCTGCAGACTCAACGCTTTCGAGGACATTTTGCCACACGGACCACATATCATTGGGTCATGATCGGGTCCGAGGCAGCAGAGGCAGAAGTCATGTGTGTCAGTAAGAGACATAAGTTTCTTACACCGATCACACTTTTTAAACCCGCTTGCAGCCACTGGGGGAAAAAGGGCCCCTGCGAGGTCAAAAGACAGGGCTGCCAGTGAAAAAAGAAAAATGGCGCGAACACTAGTCACGAAGGACAAAAACCGAAAAAGGGAGAGTGGGCTCGATACCGGCGTATCGGGCCCAGGCGGGAAAAGGATCCGGTGTCGAACCGAAGGAGAAGTACAAAAAATAGGGAAATCAACTTTTTCCTTGGCGAAAAACGAACTACGTCTGTCGGGCTCCACGGAAAAAAAGACGACTGAGCAAGATGGCACCCCTGGGCGGGAAGGGGACCGCGCAAGCGTGCTGCAATTCCCAAAGGCTTTCTTTGAAAGCTGGGAAAATGCTCCGCACGAGGGCTCCGTCAGCGCCGACATCATCCATATGTGAGGACTGACTTCCTGCTTGGTCCTGGAGAAAGGCTGCACTGAACTCCACATGAGCCGCCTCCGCGGAGCTCTCTGACCCCTGCGTCGCCCAAACCGAGCAAAAGCACACCCTTGAGACATAGGCCCCACAAACGGCCATCTGGAGAGCGAGAGCATTAACATCCAAGGCCTGCTTAAGCAAAGCTACCAGTTTCATGTCCTGCGGATCTTTGAATGCCGCCCCCCTTCCACATGGATAGTGGTCATCTTCATCACTGCGGACGTGGCCGCGGCCATGGCCACATCCACAAAAGGGGCCCGCAGCCTCTCCTTATCCTGTTCCGGTGCTTCCCATTCTGTCTCTATTATCTGCTGAATTACTTGGTACACCAGGAAGACTGCCTGTGATCGCCTGCGGGACTGCAAAATTGGATCTTCCAAGGGTTCCTCACCTGAAGGGGAGTCCTGCACCATGTTGAGAGATGCCAGGGAATCAGTGATCAGCGCTGGGAACTCTTCCCTACGGAAAACCCTCACTGAGAAAAGTGATGGAGGATCTCTCCTGCCTCTTTCCGATGCTCTGCCAGGAGGCTCCAGAAGAGATGCTTGCCTAACCATCATTTCCTTTCTGGAAGACACACTGGATCAAAAGGCCTCCCTTCCTGCCAAAACCACGGGCTGAAGAGACCCCAGCAGAATAGATTCCATGCATGTTCCCTGAGTTCTGCCCTCCTCCTGAGCTGCTGACTAACCGGAGAGCTATGCCATCTCCTGATTCACCACACGGGTCTCTCTCTCGTAGTTCCCACAGACCCCAGCGGTAGAGAGCCTGCTGCAGCATGTCCCACACGCAGCACAGGAAGTTTTGAAGGATGGCATAAAATCGAAAGGAAACCACTCTGACTCATTGCATCCTAGCAACTCACCAACCATAAGGCCACCCCTGGAGAGAACAAAGGAAAGGAAAACACACTACCTTCCCTCCCCCTCCTGAAGATGTCCACAGAGCTGACGTGCTGCCTGTAAGCTGTGCTTCACCTACTTGCCATCACAATTAACAGTGCTGGATACTGCTGTGCAGGCGAGAGCACTGCCTGACTTGCACAGACAGCTCCCTTCAAGCAGGACCAGGCCAATTTAATGACCCTAGTCCCTCAGGTGACCTCCCAGGTCCCCCTGGATTGCTCTGGGCACTGCTGTGGGTCTGACAACCTCCCATCGAAGGGATCAGCCCAGACCATTCTGCTCGGCTCTTTAAGAATGAAAGGGATAGCTACCATTGCCCCCTACAGTTCTTCCCATGCAGTCCTGCACTAGGTAGACCCTCCTCCAGCTGCTGGAGGTTGAGATACTGGCCTTGGTGGGTGGTACTAGGTCCTTATATAGGGTGACATCAGAGTTTTAAGCATGCTCGGCCTCCAGCTGCTGGCAGGGGGAGACAACCCGCTGTCAGGACTGGACTGGAGAAATGATAAGGAATGTTCTACATGTTGTCTTTTACCAAAGGTTGCTCATTGTTCTATGTACTAAACGTTGTTTAGTTTGTTCATTAAAAACCACCTTGACACACTGAAAGGCGGTATATAAAAACACAGAGAGAGAGAGAGAGAAAGAGAAAAATAGAAAGAAAAATTCCATCAATCAACATGGGCTTTGCATTCTCAGGGACAAGAATTTATTCTATAGCCCTTTCTTGCATGTTGCAGAAAGGAGTACTACAAGGAACAGAGCAATATCCATTTTGAGCCCCACATTATGGAATTTAATGTCCGAAGGAACAAGCTTTTGTTATGATTTTATTGTTAATGTCTGTGTTGTATTATTGTTTGTTGCGTGTGTAACTGCTGTGAATGTGCTTAATTGTAACCTGCTAATAAAGAAAGATTGGAGGAATAGAATTTAATAAATATATTTTAAGTGTTTCGAAAAAGTTGTAATTGGCAACAAAAAACAGTCCATCAAGTAACTGATATACTGTAAGGAAGACATGACATCTGGGTCAATACTGAGACCCAACTGTCATTGTTTTTTTCAAATGCCAGCCACTGCAGCAAAATGTATTCCAGATATTCAGTGCCAATATTGGATAGTGACTGGCACTGAATATCCAGATACTGCTACTTGTGTTGCTGCTATATGGATAACCTAGCCAGATGGCCATAAAATTACTTTTTTTTGCTGTCCCAAGCTATCCAGATATTCATCATGGCTACATGAATAACTATCACCACTATATGAATAATCTCTGGCTTTATCCTGGTTCCACCTACAGACCACCCCAGCACTATCCAGATAGCGTTGAGGCAATCTACGGAGCTATTCAGTGGCACTATTCATATACTGCTGCTGAATATCCTGGTCAGTGTTACTTATTCAGTTAGCAAGTGCTGCTAACTAGATAACTGCCATTGAGTATTGACCTGATTGTTATTACACACTGGGGTCTCACATCAGAAGACACAGATATCCCCAGGACCAAGACCTATCACCAAGAATTATTATCCTCAAGCACCATCAGAGCCAAGACACCCGGGGCCAAGTCCTATTGCCAGAAACAGACAACAGCAAGAGCTCAGCCCTATAGCCAAGCACAAATATCCCCAAGCACCAGGAACCAGCTCTTGGACAGGCATGGATATGTCCAAACATCAGGGGCCCAATCTTATTTATTTATAACATTTTGTTTGCTTTGCCAGAATAACTTGTGTTCAAAGTGAGGCATTCCTGCAAGAACACACAATCAAAAATGGTAAGAATATATATTCAGCCTTATCCATAGCTTTCCTATGATCCACTTTGGGCAGAGCCATTACTTTAGACTATTTTATTTTCATCAGCAGGCAAAACAATAAGGTAATGCTGTCTGTGGCCAGTTGCATGTGTCATTTCCTGAGAGAGAACAACAGGAGAATGTGTTTCTTATTTGTATCACTGCATGATAGTATATGCTGCATGTTATTTTATGGTGCTGCATAACTCTGGCCTGGCTTCGAAAGATAAACTGTCCCTTTATAATGCTATAAAGAATTTAAGATCCTTGCAGAATGTCCTGTTGAAACTTCCTACCCTGTCAGAGGTTAGAAATAGGGCCTTGAAATCTTGAAACAAACCTAAAGAATTTAGGCTATTGAATAACTTTATGAAGCTGAGAAAAGTTGTCAAAGATTTGCTATTTGTTGTTTTTGTTTTCTCCGGCTTTTAATATGGTATGTTATGTTTTCTTTGCTTTGGAAAATATATGAATTTTTTTTGTAATTGATGTTTTAATTGTTTATGAATGCCATTGTATTTTATGATCATGTTTCATGTGTTTGAATATTGTATATGTTATTTTGTAAACAGCTTAGAACATTTTGTGATTTAGTGGGGTATTTGTATTTTAAATAAGTAAATAAAGAAAACTTGTGTGTGGCTTCCCATTTCAAATTTTTGCTAAATGTTACACATCCTTTTTTTAAAATGCAGATCTCCGAGTTATTTTATTATTACTTACTTCAATGTGGTTTAGTGTTTGTTTATTATGCTATATTTTGTAAGTAATTAGTAATGGTTTGAGGCATGTTCACTAAAGGTTAACATGCATGAAATGCTGCCAAGGCCCGTTCATTCCTATGGGCTATGGCAGCACTTAAGGCATGTTAACTCATTAACACGTGTTAATCTTTGGTATATAAGCCCCTTAGTGCTTTAGTAGTACATTGGTTATTATGTTCTATATGTAATTACTGCATAGATTTGATGGTTATACAATAAGCATGGAAGAGGCAATATCCCTGCAGAAGCTCAATAGAGCAAAATGATAGTTACCACTGGGGTGTTAATTGTTGGCACTTATTTATTTAAAGTTTTTTCTATACCGCGCTTTTTAAAATCAGCTCGGTTTACAATCCACCCATGCTTCAATTAAGTAAAACAAACAGACACATAAATAGGCATGGTGAGATTCACATCAATATTTTATATAAAAGTATTGTGACAAATATACAAATGACATAAAATAAGAATATAAAAATAGGAAATAAAAAGTTTTATATGACCCTTGAAGATTGATTCATGCCTATACAAAACACTAGTATGCTTTACGGCTGGACAAGTTTTAAGGTCTTTCTCCTCTTTACATTATATAATTAGGCCGTTAATATACATTTAGTAGTCCTTTTAATAAACACCACTAACCAGTTAATGTGCATTATGGCGTGTGGTAACTGGCCATAGTAAGCATTAACAAATGGGCATGCCAGCTACTGACTGCGAAAACACTTGTTAAATGGCATTTGCACGCCGATGTGGAGAGTGGGTGGGTTAGGAGCCTACCTAAACAAACCATCTGTCCACTACAAATAGTCCAAAACACTGCTGCCCGCATTATTACTAGCACTTCAATACAAGACCACATAGCTCCAATACTACATGATCTGCACTGGCTACCAATCCCTCACAGGCAAAATACAAATCAGCACTCACCATCTTCAAAATTAAAAACAATATGTCAGCAGGAATACTACAGGAACTCATCAGAACAAAGGCAAGCAAAAGACCAGACAGAAACAGCACCAAAAACAACATACCAACACCCACTCCATTCACAAAAACCAACAAATCCACATCCATAAGAGCCTTCTCTTTTGCTGCACCCGCTATTTGGAATGCCCTACCAGATACGCTAAGATCCACAACTGATATAAAAGAATTCAGAAAGCTGCTCAAAACCACCCTATTCATTGAACAATTCAACGAAGACCACCAAGCACCAATCACACCAAGCACCCCACAAGCCGATGGACACAAGCCATGAACACTAAGGACTTCACATGAACCAGCTACCAGCCCCCCGCTTCCCCCCCTGCTAATTGTATACAGCCCCAGCTCATAGTTCACAATGTATATAGCTCACTGCAACTTCTATATAGCCCTGTATATAGCAACCTGTATATAGTCCTGTATATAGCACCTGTTCATAATTCACAATGTATATAGCTCACCAGTTAATCAATGACACTGCTCACCCATGTATCCACTGCATGTATTCACCCTCCCACTCTTGACTGTTTGATGTGCTAACCGCTTTGATTTAAAAGGATAAAGCAGTATATTAAATCCTATTAAATAAATAAGTGCGGGTGTGGAGAGCACATTAATATGTGATCATCGTTAGCATGACAATTAAAGCAGGTACACTTAACAATACCTCTGTTGGTATCGTTAAGTGCACCAGTGTTTTAATTGCTCTTCACATTAGCATACGTAGTCACACATTAACTGCTGGAACATGCTGATACCCCTCCACCGACAGTTGCCAGTGGTTCCCAAACCTGTCCTGGGGGACCCCCAGCCAGTCGGGTTTTCAGGATAACCACAATGAATATACATTAGAGAGATTTGCATACACTGCCTCCATTGCATGCAGATCTCTCTCATGCATATTCATTGTGGATACCCTGAAAACCCGACTGGCTGTGGGGTCTCCCAGGACAGGTTTGGGAACCACTGCGTGGAGGCTTTGCACTTAACATATGTTATAAACACAAATTAAAAGCACAGTCTTACCAGGATTTAGTAAAAGGGCCCCTTAGCTCTCTATATGCATCAGGATGTTTAGCAGAGCCAATTTTGGTTCCATTGTATTTCCCATTTTGCATAGGAAATGCATGCCTCTCTCATAAAATCTAGACACTGATTTTTACACCTGCCCCGAGTGTCAGCTAAGTTACTTGTTTGTACCTGGACCTTCAAGGAGTAATGGAGAAGCGAGGCACTTGTGCTCTCTAGAATTAAAAACTACCTCAAATACAAAAAACAGGAGTTTTGTAGCTTCACTTATTAATTGGCTACCCTGACATCCAGTTTTGAAAGATTTAGCATTTATGCATGTGAATGGTGTCACGTATATGCACAGGTTGCAAAATCACTACTTACATGTGAATTACTAGCGCTTACACATTCAAACCTTGAGTGATGTCACTCTTTTTGAGCATGTTCCTCTGTAAAATGGTTCTTCCTGCTGGATGTTTTACAAATGAAACTTATTTTTACATGGCCTTTGGTGTATTCTGTAAAAGGCTCAGTGTTCAGTGAGCCTTTTGTAAAATACTCTAAGAAGCGTGAATATCTCAGACTTGGATTTCCCCCTTTTTTTAGCCTAGACAACCTAAGCAAAAATCAGGCTTTTCAAGTCTAAAAATAAAACCAGAACATTTTGCCTGAAATAGAAAGGACATTTCAGGCCTTTTGAAAAATTTCTACTGGTCAACATGATCACTGTTCTGTAGCCATGTGAAAGAAGCCTTGAAAGGTCTAATATTCTGTTTCCCCAATGTTGACGACACTTTCACCAAAATATATTTTTTGAAAACAGAATGCTAATTTGTTTCAGACATGACTCTAATGGCACAACTTCAGATGAATCCAAATCCAGTTCCTACAGTCACCAGCTATAGGCAGGTCAAGGACTGGATTCTGGAGCAGCTGCACAGCCTAAGCAAGGCTACTGAGCTTGCGATCAATTAAAAGCTGTGCTAAGAGCTGATTACCAGGACGAAGGGACAAAGGCAACTGGACAACATATGGTCATTATCAGATTAATAGTAAACATTACCAGTACTGTTATATAGTGCAGTTAAAAACAAACCCATATAAAATACTCTCCTGTCTGTTGAAAGATTAGCTCTGCACATTCAAGTGGACTAGCACAGCAAGCAACTTTATCCAAGGATTCTAGAGAAAACAATTTCCTCCCAAGCAGAAAGAGAAAACAAGCTGTGTAGTAGGTCAGGGTACTGTACCTGCAAAAAGCCTCCATTTCTTGATAAGAAGTTCAAGGATGGGTCAGCCGCTGCATAGTTTGTGTCACGAAAGGCTGCACTGATGGCATTAGAGTACAAATCCACACTATTAAAATATTGCCTGCAGAAAGAGAGAGCGTGTGATAATTTTTCCTGCCTGACAGAACCCACATGCATGTGCCCCTCTAACCCACACAGGCCCTACAGCAGAGTACCCCCGACTGGGGCACTTGCCTCTGTGCCCTTTTCTCCCTTCAGTCGTTTCTAATTTATCCCTAAAGCAAAAGAAGAATCCCCTAACTCAGAACAGCAGCAACTGCACACCTATCTCCAGCTTCTTCGAACACATTCCTGCAGCAAAAGAGTTCACTCCTTTAACTCTGCCTTGGGGAAAGTTAAGATGCCCTGCTGCAACTGGCTTGCACATATAACATCCAGCAAGAAAGCTTTATCCCCAAGAAAACTGCAGACTGAAAGCAATTTACAGAAACAAACAAATTAAAATGACAGCAGATAAACAGATGGGATATTCAGTCTGCCCTTCCATTCCAAGCTTTATAGTCCCTTCCCCTCCCCAAGATTCTCTGTTTGCCCCATGTTTTCTTGAATTCAGAAAAACAAGTTTGTGGGAACGATCACAGATCATACACTGGAGCCACAAACTCTGCCTTCCTGCAACCAGTGTACAACTGTCATTACATGCACAGGAGCAAAGAAACTTTAACACATAAGAGACATCTCTTGTCAAGCCCAGTAGCTTTCCCCTGCTCCTTTGGGTTCCCTACTCCCACACAGGAGGGAGCACTCGCACATTCCCAAAGAGTTTTTCTAGATTTGTCTAGGGTCTTAGAGAGCGGATCAGACCTGGCGCTGTCTGGACAACGGTGCCCATCTGTGTGGCTGATTTACCCTACTAGCCCCAGAAAATCACTGTTACAGGTAAGTAACCTCTCTAACTTCCCTTAATACCCTTGTGAATGAATCCCCTTCAGCTCTATCACTTTGTCTAGTTTTAGTTTAGCTAGTTTCTCTTGAACAGAGTCATCTGAAAATTATTCAAGGCCTATCTTGCCTTCAGTGCTATTTGTATTTGTATTCTGCAGTCCTACTCCTGGCCCTTCTGTGAACACAACACACATTTTTTAAATTATTTTATTTATTTAAAACAAACAGCCATACGCACAAGCATTCAAGGCAATGTACAGAAGTGTAGGGCATGGAACAAGACTCAATTCTCAATTATTCAGGTCATCTGGGTACTGTTTTTAGTTATGTCCAGCTTTCAAAGACATTTGCTAGCCTGAATTCAGAGTAAGAGCCCAGTAAAGTGTTGAGAGCACCTAAACAATTTACACATTGTGAAGGATATCTGTGGATTTGTAGACTGCTTTCAAAACATTTGAATGTGCCTCAGGGCGCCGTAGTCTCCGCAGTTTGTATATACAAACAGGACATCCGACCAGCTATACCAGCAGTTTGCCTATGCATTCAGGGCATCTGCCAAGCCATCCTGAAGAATGATACTAATAATCAGATAATCTGAGAGACTGTCTCAAAGCCTGGAATGCTCAGCAATAGAGAACTCGCCTCTTTGAGGCCACCTTTGGATCCTGATCTGCTTAGACTCCTGTGTGTTTCCTTATCATTCCCCTAGATATATTTATTTATTTTATTTATTTAGACGGATTTGTATGCCACCTTTTCCTTCAATCAAGGTGGTCACGTCACAACACAATTGGAATGTTACATTTAACATTAGGGTACGTGTAAACATTTAGACAGTACAGTTGGGGTAACATATAACAAAGGTATTTACTTACTAACGTGGTGTGATGAATTTGTTCATGTGAATGGGATGGGTGTGTATTTAGTTGGTGGTGATGTTAGTGTTGCTGTTTGGGTAGGGGATGTTGCTTGAATGCTCATAGGTTTCTATGAATAACCATGTTTTGAGGTCTTTGCAGAAGTCTGTGAGGTCTTCTAAAGCTCTCAGGCTCATTGGTAGGGAGTTCCATATTGAGGATGCTAGTAGTGATGGTGCTCTTTTTGAGGTTGGTTGTTTGGTTTTGTGATAGCCTGCAGGGGTGCTGATCATGTTGTTATTATTGGCTCTTCTTGGTCTATTGCTGATGTCTCTTGTTATAATGCTTTGGAGTACGTCCGCTGAGAGATGGTGAACGACTCTGAAGATTATCATGATTGTTTTATATTTAGCTCTTGCCACCATTGGGAGCCAGTGTAGTAGTTGTAGGATGGGAGTGATTTATTTATTTATTTAACATTTTTTATATACCGTCTTTCTACAAATCAAGACGGTTTACATAGAACGTTTCAAAGGCAGTGTGTTTCAACTGTTTACAAAGAACAAAGTAACAAGGATACATAGGCGAACAATAACAACTAATTTATGAACTAATTACAATGATCAAAGATCAACTATTTACATATGTATATATAGAGCTACAGATGGTTGTGTTATAGGATTTGAAGGAGCATGGGCGGGGAGGTAGATGTAGAGGATTAGGTACTAGGGTGGTAGGGAAAAATGTTCAAGGAAGAGGTGGGTTTTTAACTTCTTACGGAACTCAGAGTGGCTCACACAGTTACGCAGTTCATGAGGAAGGGTGTTCCATAGGGATGGAGCATAGAGAGAGAAGGCCCTGTTGCTTGTAGATTGTTTACAGTGTCTTTTAGTTGTTGGTATGGCCAGTAGGTTTTTAGTAAAGGAGCGGTGTGTTCTTGTGTTGTTGGAGAAGGCAAGGAGTGGGGAGAGGCATGGAGCTGACTCCTTTGAGATAATTTTGTGTATAAGAGTAAGAACCTTGAATTTAGCTTGGTGTTGAATCGGGAGCCAGTGGAGATCATAGAGGACTGGTGTAATATGAGATCGTCTGGGGTTGTTGGTTATGAGCCGCACTAACGTATTCTGGGCTAGTTGGAGTGGTTGGATGGTGTTCTTGGGGAGGCCATGATAGTGATGTGCTCGGTTCTTGGGGTGTCTGTAATGATGCGTGCTGTAGTGTTTTTTACCATCTGTAGTGGGTGTAGTGTTTGGTGAGGAAGGCCTTGGTATAGTGAGTTTCCATAATCAAGCAGAGGTGTGATGAGTGCTTGACATACTGTGCGGAAGTGGTCTTGACCACTGTTCCCTCTAAGCTGTGCGCATGTGCGCGCGCACACACCTCGCCGAGCATGCGCACATACTTTACAACAAAGCGCACAAAAATTACGGTTCTGATTCTGATAGAAAACAACACAGACATCTTAAAATTTAAAAGTTGTTATGTATTTACAGTTTTCACAAGTTCTACAACATTTTCTAGTGCAATCAATGTGGTGTACATACTGTATTCTGATGTGTAGTCAAATTTTAAAGTATATAACTCCGAGTGTCGTTATGTGGCGCACAAAAATTGAACCTTCCTTCAAAAGCTGCACAGCTGATATTTTATGCGCACACAGCCTACAGAAAATTAGAGGGAACATTGGTCTTAACGGAGCATTGATTTGATTTGTCTGACTGTTTTCAATCGATGATATGCCTTGTTCGCAGTTTTGTTGATGTGAGATTTTAAGTTCAGAACTCTGTCTAGCGTTATGCCCAGATATTTAACTTCTTCTTTGACTATTATGTGTTTGTCTAGGATGCTTATGCTTTGTGGGGATGTGAATGTGGAGTTCCTGGTGAAGAACATTGCCTCAGTTTTGTCGCAGTTGACTTGTCCTCAGCTGCTGTGCTGTGTGTCTTGACTAGAATGTAAGGTCTGATGAGCAGGGACCGTCTTTTACATCTGTCTGAATAGTGCTGCATATGCCTTGTAGCGCTATACAAATGATAAGTAGTAGTAGTAATAGAACAGGAAACAGCAGAATCTTGGAAGATGTGGATGGGTTTTCAAAGGAGTTGTCATCGGTAACTGAAGTCAGTGGCTACCAAATCATACAAGAATAATGAATTTGAACTGTGACAGTCTGCTTTTGAATTATAGTGAAGGCAAAGGCAAGAATAGAGACGATATGCTCATCATAGTGCTCTTTGTCCTTCCTAATTTTAATTTTCTCTGTCAGCAGAGATGCAAATGCAGCAGTCTGCGTGGCGACTATCTCATGCAGGTAGAAGAGAAGGTGGTTGTGATCGAGCTGCAGCCTGAGAAAGCAGTAGTGCTGGGCCTACCTGTAGGCCAGGAAAAGGGTAGACTTGGGGAGAATGAATCTGCAGAGTCAGTGTGTGTGTGCGAGGTGCAGGGGTGTAGTGCATGTGCAGTGCAAGGGTGGGAAGTATGTCTGCATGCGGTGCAGGAATAGAGGTGTGCGCGTGCAGTGCAGGGATGTGTGTATGTGCATGCGGTGCAAGAGGGGGGTTGCATGTGGTGCAGAGGTGTGTGTATGTGGTGCAGGAGTGGGGGGATGTGCATGTGCGTGTGGGAGTGTTTATGTTTATTGCAACACTTGATATACCGCACTTCAAACATCAAGGTGGTGTACAATTTGGTGTATGAAGCAGGGATGGAGGGCATGTGTGTATGTAGTGCAGGGGTGAACATAAGAACATAAGATATGCCATACTGGGTCAGACCAAGGTCCATCAAGCCCAATATCCTGTTTTCAACAGTGGTCAATCTAGGTCATAAGTACATAGCAGTTTCCCCAAAAGACACAGGTTCCACAATGCTTGTATTGGGTCACGCAGTGATATCCCGGATCCCATTTATTTATTTATTTATTTCTCTTATATACCACGCTATTTGATATCAGTGCGGTTTACATGGAACATCAAGGTATTTTACGGTGGGGGATTACACCGTAATTACAAATAACAGGGATCTCAACTTGGATAACCATATTAACTATTTACACATATATTTTACAGGGAACATGGGCTATGGAGGGTTAAGTGGCTTGCCCAAGACCACAAGGAGCACCTGTGGGACTAGAAACCCCAGTCCTTCCGGCCCAAGGTTGCTGTCCTCTAGTGGGATTTGAACCCCCGACCTTCCGGCCTGAAGTACCTTGCCCCAACCACTAGGCCACTCCTCCACTCGTTTTAATAACGCTTTAGGGACCTTGCCCCAACCACTAGGCCACTTCTCCAAGCGTTTTAATTACGCTTTAGGGACCTTTCCTCCAGGAACTTGTCCAAACGTTTTTTAAACCCAGCTACACTAACAGCTTTTACTAAATCCTCCGGTAACAAATTCCAGCGTTTCATTACACATTGAATGAAAAAATATTTTCTCTTATTAAACTTAAATACGTTACCCTGTAGCTTCATTGCATGACCCCTAGTCTTTCTATATTCTAATGATGTAAACAAATCGACCTACGTTTACCCGTTCCACTCCATTCATTAATTTATAGGTCTCTATCATATCTCTCCTCAGCCGTATCTTTTCCAGAATGAAGAGCCCTAAGTTTTTTAGCCTCTCTTCATATTTATTTTATTTTTATTTTTTTTTGTACACATTTATATACCGCATCTTCCAAAGTTCAGTTGCGGTTCACAGTGAACAACAATTAACAAAGCAAGTTTGTTTTACAGAGAACGTCATAATATAACAGAATATATGTACATGGTAACATCATATAATAGTCTTAACAATGTGAAATAATACAGAACAGCATAAACTATATACACATATATATATGTAAATATACATGGAAGTGAGAAGACAAAAGATG
The DNA here is from genome assembly GCA_033557465.1 of Ichthyophis bannanicus. NCBI lineage: Eukaryota > Metazoa > Chordata > Amphibia > Gymnophiona > Ichthyophiidae > Ichthyophis > Ichthyophis bannanicus. Next base: position 312,203,616 of record CM066039.1, read on the forward strand.
TGGGATCCTCAAGGATGTGTGCTATGTGTGTGGGTTGAAGGGATTTTGTTTAAGGCAGACAGATACCCGTTTAGCCTTTGTCTAAAGTAGGTGATTGGTTTTCTATGTTATAGTGTTTGGTGAACAGATAAGTTTTCAGTTTTTTGCGGATTTCCATGATCTCCGTTAGTGTTCGTAGCTCCTCTGGAAGGGAATTCCAGATAGTTGGGGCAACGTGAGAAAATGCTCTGTTTGTTGATTTATGGGCTCTTGTATACTCTCTCGGAATCCTTAATTTGTTTAGTTGTCCTTTTCTGTGTGTAGGCTTAGATGGTTCTTTGTGTATTAGGTTGCATAGCGTAGTCGGGGCCATATCATAGGGGTATCCTTCCATCCCCTTTACCATTTTGGTGGCATGTGGTGTGGCATGTGTGTGAGAGAGATGCAGGGGTGGTGTGGGGTGTGTGTGTGTTGCAAGCAGGGCCGGCCCGTCCCAAACATTAGGTGAGCTAGGCAGCTGCCTAGGGTGGGAGGTGGAGCTGCTGCTTTTGGAATTACTGCCACTGCCCGACTCCCCCTCCCGAGACTGAATCGTCAGCAGCTGGAGGGACAGCATCAGCAGGGGGGAGGGAAGGGTGGCAAGGGCAGGGTTTGCGCCTAGGGCAGCAGAAACCCTTGGGCTGGTCCTGGATGTATGGGGTGAGGTGGGGTGTGCGTTGCAGTGGTGGTGTGTGTGTGTGCAGTGCAGTGCAGTGCAGTGGTGGTGTGTTTGTGTGCGGGGTGGTAGCAAGTGCATTGCAGGTGTGTGTGCAATGGTTATGTGTGTGTGTGTATGCATGTGTGTGTGTTGCCGTGGTGGTGCGTGCGTGTGTGTGTTGCCGTGGTGGTGCGTGCGTGTGTGTGTTGCCGTGGTGGTGCGGTGCCGCGGTGGTGGGGTGTGCGCGCGTATGGGGTGTGCGTGCGTGCGGTGCAGTGGTGGTGTGTGTGCGCTTGCGCACGGTGCAGTGGTGGGGTGTGCGTGTGCGTATGGGGTGTGCACGCGTGCGGTGCAGTGGTGGGGTGTATGTGCGGGCGTATGGGGTGTGTGTGCGTGCGTGCGTATGGGGTGTGTGTGTGTGTGCGTGCGTACGTATGGGGTGTGCGTGTGTGCGGTACAGTGGTGGTGTGTGCGTGTGTGTGTGTGTGTGTATGGGGTGCGCGTGCATGCGGTACAGTGGTGGTGTGTGTGTGCGTGTGTGTGTGTGTATGGGGTGCGCGTGCATGCGGTACAGTGGTGGTGTGTGTGTGCGTGTGTGTGTGTGTGTATGGGGTGCGCGTGCATGCGGTACAGTGGTGGTGTGTGTGTGTGTGTGTGTGTATGGGGTGCGCGTGCATGCGGTACAGTGGTGGTGTGTGTGTGTGTGTGTGTGTGTTTGGGGTGCGCGTGCATGCGGTACAGTGGTGGTGTGCGTGCGTGTGTGCGTGCGTGCGTGCGTGTGTGTGTGTGTGCATATGTGTATGGGGTGCGCGCGCGTGCGCTACAGTGGTGGTGTGTGTGTGTGTATGGGGTGCGCGTGCGGTACAGTGGTGGTGTGTGCGTGTGTGTGTGTGTATGGGGTGTGCACGCATGCGGTACAGTGGTGGTGTGTGTGTATGGGGTGGGCACGCGTGCGGTACAGTGGTGGTGTGTGTGCGTGCACGGTACAGTGGTGGGGTGTGTGCGTGTGTATGGGGTGCGCACGCGTGCGGTACAGTGGTGGTGTGTATGTGCGTATGGGGTGTGCGCGCGTGCGGTACAGTGGTGGTGTGTGTGTGCATGTGCGTGCATTGCAGGGGCATGTGTGTGCATGGTGCAGGTGTATGCGTGCGCGGTGCAGGTGTGTGTGTGAGATGCAGGGGTGGTGTTGCGTGTGTCTGTTGCAAGCAGGGCCAGCCCATTACATCAACTAGGTGGCTGCTTAGGGTGGAAGGTGACAGTGGCACAAATGGGCGGATTTTCACTGCTTAACCCAATACAAGCTTTGTGGAACCTGTATCTTTTGGGGAAACTGCTAGGTACTTGTGATCTGGATTGGCCACTGTTGGAAACAGGATACTGAACATAACATATGCCATACTGGGTCAGACCAAGGTCCATCAAGCCCAGTATTCTGTTTCCAACAGTGGCCAATCTAGGTCATATGTACCTAGCAGTTTCCCCAAGAGACACACGTTCCACAATGCTTGTACTGGGTCAAGCATTGATATCTTCGGTCACTTCTTAATAATGATTTATGGACCTTTCCTCCAGGAACTTGTCCAAACCTTTTTTTAACCCAGCTACACTAACAGCCTTTACTACATCCTCCGGTAACAAATTCCAGAGTTTGATTACACGTTGAGTGAAAAAATATTTTCTTTTATTAGTCTTAAATAGTTTACCCTGTAGCTTCATTGCATGTCCCCTAGTCTTTCTATATTCTGATAACGTAAACAATCGATCTAGGTTTACCCGTTCCACTCCATTCATTAATTTATAGACTTCTATCATATCTCCCCTCAGCCATCTCTTTTCCAGGTTAAAGAGCCCTAACCTTTTTAGCCTTTCCTCATAGGAGTATCCTTCCATCCCCTTTACCATTTTGGTGGCTCTTCTCTGAACTTTTTCTAAAATCGCTATATCCTTTTTAAGATACGGCGACCAGAATTGCACACAATATTCAAGGTGCGGTCTCACCATGGAACGATATAGAGGCATTATAATGTCTTTTGTTTTATTTTCCATTCCTTTCCTTATCATACCTAGCATTCTATTTGCTCTCTTGGCCGCCGCTGCACACTGGGCTGAGGGTTTTAACATGGTATCCACAATGACGCCTAAATCTTTTTCCTGGGTGGTGGTTCCTAATGTGGAACCTTGCATCGTGTAACCATAGTTTGGGTTGTTCTTCCCTAGGTGCATAACCTTGCACTTGTCCACATTAAATTTCATCTGCCATTTTGATGCCCAGTCTTCCAATTTATCAAGATCCTCTTGCAATTTTTCACAATTCTCTTGGGTTTTAACAACTTTAAATAGTTTTGTGTCATCTGCAAATTAGATAACCTCACTCGTTATTCCACTTTCCAGGTCATTTATGAATATGTCAAAAAACAGCGGACCCAGCACAGATCCCTGGGGTACACCACTATTCACCTTTCTCCATTGGGAAAATTGGCCATTTAGCCCTACCCTCTGCTTTCTATCTTTTAACCAGTTCCTGATCCACAATAGTACACTGCCTCCTATCCCATGACTCTTTAGTTTTGCCAAATGTCTCTGATGAGGGACCTTGTCAAAGGCTTTCTGAAAGTCCAGATACACAATATCAACCGACTCACCTTTGTCCACCTGTTTATTCACTCCTTCAAAAAAACATAACAGATTAGTAAGACAAGATCTTCCTTGTCTAAAGCCATGTTGGCTGTCTCCCATTAGGTCATGACTATCTACATGCTGAGTAATTTTATTCTTTATAATGGTTTCTACCATTTTTCCCGGTACTGATGTCAGGCTCACCGGTCTGTAGTTTCCCGGATCACCCCTGGAACCCTTTTTAAAAATTGGTGTTACATTGGCGATCCTCCAATCTTCAGGTATTAGAGATGATTTTAATGATAGTTCACACATTACTAATAGCAGGTCTGCAATCTCATATTTCAGTTCTTTCAACACCCTTGGATGTATACCATCCGGCCCAGGTGATTTGCTACTCTTCAGTTTATCTAATAGTTGCAAGACATCTTCCCGATGTATCGATATTTCCTTCAATTCTTCCGCACCTTTAAATACCACTTCAGTCATGGGTAACATCCCTACATCTTCCTCAGTAAAGACTGAAGCAAAGAATTCATTCAGTCTCTCCGCTATCGCCTTGTTGCCTCTTAGAGAGTCAGTTGGTCCATTAGATGATAAAGGGGTTAAAGGAGCACTCACAGGTTTTTTGCTACGAATGTACTTGAAAAGGTCTTTATTTCGTGTTTTTGCTTCCGCGGCAAGCTTCTTCTCAAATTCTCTTTGCCTGCCTTATCAATGCCTTGCATTTGACTTGCCAGTGCTTGTGCTGTTTCCAGGTTTCATCATTTGGCTCTTTTTTCCATTTCCTGAAAGATGCTTTTTTGGCAACAGCCTCTCTGACCTCACCTTTAAACCATGCTGGCAGTTTTTTGGACTTCCTTCCACTTTTCTTAAAGCGTGGAATACAGCTGGTCTGGGCTTCCGAGATAGTATTTTTCAACAACATCCAAGCTTGATGTACGTCTTTAACCTTTGCAACTGCTCCTTTTAGTTTTTTCTTAACTGTTTTCCTCATTTTATCATAGTCTCCCTTTCGAAAGTTAAAGGGTAGTACTGTGGATTTCCTTACTATCCCCCTCCTCCACTAATTAAATCAAAGGCGATCATGCTATGATCACTATTGCCAAGTGGCCCCAACAACCTTATCTCTTGCACTAGATCTGGTGTTCCACTAAGGACTAGGTCTAATATGGCTTCCCCTCTGGTCGGTTCATGAACCAGCTGCTCCAAGAAGCAGTCATTTATTTCATCTAGGAACTTTATCTCCCTAGCATGTCCTGCTGTGACACTGACCCAGTTGATGCCGGGGTAATTGAAATCACCCATTATTATTACTGCACTGTAACTTTTGCTAGCTTCCTTGATTTCTTTGAGCATTTCATCATCCATTTGTTCATTCTGGCCAGGCGGACGATAGTACACCCCCACTGCCATCGCCTTCCCCTTTTTACATGGAATTTTAATCCATAGAGATTCTACAGCAAATTTTGTTTCTTGCAAAACTTTAATCCTTTCTGACTCAATGCCCTCTCTAACATAGAGCGCAACCCCTCCACCAATTTGATCAGCTCTATTATTACGATATAGTTTGTACCCAGGTATCACAGTGTCCCACTGGGCTTGATGGACCTTGGCCTGACCCAGTATGGCATATCCTATGTTCTTATGTGGTGCAGGTGTGTGCGCGTGTGTGCGGTGCAGGTGTGTGCGCATGTGTGCGGTGCAGGTGTGTGCGCGTGTGTGTGAGAGAGAGAGATTCAGGGGTGGTGTTGCGTGCGTGTTGCAAGCAGGGCCAGCCCATCCCATCCACTAGGCGGCTGCCTAGGGTGGGAGACGACAGTGGCACAAATGGGCAGCAGCACCTCCGCTTTTGGAAATGCTTCCCCTTCCCAAGACTAAATCGGCAGCAGCTAGGAGCAGCGGCAACAGCTGGGGGTGCAGCATCAGTGGGGGAGTGAGGGGGACAGTGAAGCCAAGGATTTTGCCTAGGCAGCAGAAACCAATGGGTTGGGTGGAGTGTGTGGGTGTGGTGTGTGGTGCAGTGGTGGAGTGTGTGCGTGTTGTACAGGGGTCGTTTGTGTGTGTGTGTGTGGTGCAGGGATGGTATGGGCCATGTGTATGTGTGGTGCAGTGGTGTGCGCGCGTGTATGTGATGCAGTGTGGCGTGTGAAGTACAGTAGTGGGGTGATATGTGTGTGTGGTGCGTGCGTGTGGTGCATGGGTGATGCGTGTGTGTCATGCATGGATGGGGTATGTGTGTGTATGTCTTGTGCATGGATGGGTGTGTGTGTGTGTGTGTGTGTGTAGCAGTGTGGTGCAGTGGTGTGGGGTGTGTGCGTGTGTGATGCGTGGTGCGTGTGTGATGCGTGTGGTGGTCTGTATGGTGCATGGGTGGTGTGTGCACGTAATCAAACTCTGGAATTCGTTACCGGAGGATGTAGTAAAAGCAGTTAGCGTAACTGGGTTTAAAAAAAGGTTTGGACAAGTTCCTAGAGGAAAAGTCTAAAAACAATTATTAAGAAATACACTTCTTACACCTGAGATAAGCAGCATGGAATGTGTGTACCTTTTTGGGAACACAACAAATACTTGAGATCTGGATTGGCCGCTGTTGGAAACAGGATACTGGGCTTGATGGACCCTTGGTCTGACCCAGTATGGCATATCTTATGTTATTGTGTGTTATGTTATGTTATCATATTGTTACAATGTAAACAACGGAGTTCAATGTAAACCACCTTGACTTAAGGAAAAGGTGGTATATAAATACTGTTAAATAAATAAAATAAATATTAAGTCATGTTTGTCCTCTGTATGTTATAGCATTACCTACTAGGGTGTGGCTGCAACCATCGCTCAGGAACAGTAAACACACACAGGCAGGGATCTGCATTTCTAGACATGTTTTCTGCCTTTCAGTCAAATGCTGGCAAACTGTATATCACTTTTCAATATGCTGCTGCCAGACTCACCACTGGGACTAACATGATCATAAAATCTCAACACTAAGGACCCTGCATTGGCTCCTAGTCTCATTTAGGATTCACTATCTGTATACAAAAGTTGGGAATTATAGGACATTTAGTCTGACCTCTGGTGAGTATCTTAATGGAAATGCTGCTAAAACTAAGGTTCTGGAATCCAATGGCTTGCAGGATCAAGGGCAACATGATTTTATTAGAGGCAGGTCTTGTCAGACAAATCTGAATAATTTCTTTGAATAGGTGACCACAGAGTTGGACCGAGGGAGAGTGCCAGATGTGGTATACTTAGATTTCAGTAAAGTCTTTAATAGAGTTCTGCACAAGTGACTCATAAATAAATAGAGCATCCTAGGGATGAATCCTAACGTAACCAACTGGGTTAGAAAGTGGTTTAGTGGAAGGCAACAAAGGATATACTGTATGTAAACAGAGTTCACTCTGAGGAAGACATTACCAATGGTATGACATAGATCTGTCCTTGGTCCAATTTATTTTGACCTTTTTTTTTTTTAAAGTGATATTGCAGAAGTGCCGTCAGGTAAGATTTGCCTCTTTACAGATGATACCAAAATACGCAATAAGGTAGACACCAAGGAAGATGTGGATAAGATAAGGAGGGATTTAGCGAAGCTTGAAGAAAAGTAGAGAACATATCAGCTGAGATGTAATGCTAAAAAATACAGGGTCATGCATTTGGGCTGCAAAAATCCAAGGAAGCAGTATAATATAGGGGGGTCAACTACTTCTGTCCACGAATATAGAAAGACTAGGGGACATGCAATGAAGCTACAGGGTAAACTATTTAAGACTAATAAAAGAAAATATTTTTTCACTCAACGTGTAATCAAACTTTGGAATTTGTTACCGGAGGATGTAGTAAAGGCTGTTAGTGTAGCTGGGTTTAAAAAAGGTTTGGACAAGTTCCTGGAGGAAAGGTCCATAAACCATTATTAAGAAGTGACCGAAGATATCAATGCTTGACCCAGTACAAGCATTGTGGAACTGGTGTCTTTTGGGGAAACTGCTAGGTACATGTGACCTAGATTGGCCACTGTTGGAAACAGAATACTGGGCTTGATGGACCTTGGTCTGACCCAGTATGGCATATCTTATGTTCTTATGTTCTTAAAGAACAAGATCTGCAGGTAATTGTTTCTGATGATCTTAAGGTGGTCAAGCAGATAGAAAAGGTAATGATAAAAGCCAGAGGGATTTTTTTATGGGTGCATATCTCCTCCTTTTTCCCCACTGGCCATTCCTCTCCTTTTGCAAGGAGAGGCATGGCCAGTGGGAAAAAGGAGGAGATAATGCCTCTAAATAAGTCTTTGGTGAGGCATCATTTGGGGTACTGTGTCCAATTCTGGAGATAACATCTTCAAAAGAACAAACAGGATGGGGTCAGTGCAGGGGGTGGCTACTAAAATGGTTCATGATCTTCAACATAAGGCATATGGGGACAGACTTAAATATCTCAATATATATACTTTAGAAGAAAGGTGGGTGATATGACAGAGACATTAAAACAACTCCATGGCATAAACGTACAGGAAGTGTGTCTCTTTCGATTGAAAGAAAGCTTTGCAACGAGGTGTAGGATTAAGGTTAAAGGTGACAGACTCTGGCATTATCTGAGGAAATATTTCTTTACAGAAAGAGTGGAGGATGCATGGAATAGCCTCCCAGTGAAGGTGGGAGATAACTGTAACTGAATTCAAGAAAGCATGGGACAAAGCACATCTCCAAGTAAAGCTTAGTAATTGGTATGGAATGGCAAACTGGATGGGCCATATAGTCTTTATCTATGTTTTACTCTCTTTAAGCAATACATTAATAATACTTGAACAAACTTGCTCTCCCGCACCCCTCAAAAAGTCATCTAGAAACGAGATGATCAGTCTTATTATTATGGTCCTTTTAAAGCCGGAGTCTCAAACACGCGGCCCGCAAGAGAACTTTGTGCGGCCCGCGACGGAGAGGAAACAAAAAAAACCCCAAAACAAACCCATGGCTTCTGCTGCTGCCGCTGTGGCAGCGGCAGAATCAACTGTCCCACGGCCCCTTCCCGTCTGCCCGGCAGAGCCCTCAGCTGTCAGCTCCATCAGCGGCAGCTTTCAGGGCCGCGAAGAGAGTAGTATTTCCCTCTCGCAGCTCTGTTAAGCCTGCCGGGGCTGATGGGTTCCCGTCACGGTTCCCATCAGCCCCGGCAGGCTTAACAGAGCCGCGAGAGGGAAATCACTTTTCTCTTCGCTGCTTGAAAAGCTCGCCGCTGATGGAGCTGACAGCTGAGAGCTCTGCCGGGCAGACGGGAAGGGGCCGCGGGACAGTTGATTCTGCCGCTGCCACGGCGGCAGTGGCAGCAACAGAAGCCAGGGGTTTGGTTTGTTTTTAATTTTTAAATTTACTTGGGCTGATTGGGGGGGAAGGGGGTTAGGACTGGTAATGGGGGGTGCTAAGACTGAAAATGGTGTGATGGGGGCAAAGAACTGAAAATCGGCTAATGTGGGGTTAGGACTGGTAATGGGCTATGGTGGGGGCTAGTAATGGGCAGATGGGGTTAGGACTGGAGGTAGTCTGATTGGGGGGTTAGGACTGGAGGTGGTCTGATTGGGGGGTTAGGACTGGAGGTGGTCTGATTGGGAGGCTAAGACTGAAAATGGGGTTATGGGGGGCTAAGACTGAAAATGGGGTGATGGAAGGGTTAGGACTGGAAGTGGGCTGTTGGGGGGCTTAGGACTGGTAATGTGCTATGGGGAGGCTAGAACTGGTAATGGACTGGGGGGGGTTGCTAGGACTGGAAATGGGCTGAGTAGAAGGTGGGGCTTGAACTGCAAATAGCTAATGGGGACAGGGTTTTGGAATGGAAATGGGCTGAGTGGAAGGGGGCTTGGAATGGAAATGGGCTGATGGGGAGGGGGGCTTGGAAAGGAAATGGGCTGTGAGGGGAGGGAGCTAGGACTGGGCTGATGGTGGGAGCTAGGATGGGCTGATGGTGGGGCTAGGATAGGACTGGAAATGGGCTAATGATGCAGGGACTAGAAGGGAGCGGATGCTGGGTGGGGCTGGAACTAGAAGGGAGCTGATGTTGGGGGAGGATTAGAATGGGATAGGGCTGGGAGAATGAAATGGAGAGGGGAAAAATCTTTTGTGTGGGAGGGAAGAAAAATCTACAATTGGCCGGGTATTGGGAGAGTAAGTGTGGATTGAGGATGGAGGGGTAAAATTTGAGTGGATGAAATAGGAATGAGGAAAGAGCAAAAGGAGAAAGATTAGTATGTTAAAGCAGATGTAGAGAGAGAATGGAAAAAAAAACTAGAAGAGGGAAGAAAGGACAAATGGACAGCAGACAATGGAGAGTTAGCAAAAGACACAAAGAAACCAGAAGAAAGTGGCTGGAACAATTGCAACTGAAAAAAAAATGCACAAAAAGGTAGAAAAATATCTCTTTATTTTGAATTTATTAACTGGAATATGTCAGCTCTTGGAAATGTGCATCATTAACGTCTGCGCTTTGTTTAATACAAGAGGAAATTAATTTATAGTTTTATTTCTACAGTGTTGTACATTCCAAGTTTGGCTTTTGGGGTTCCCAGTTTAATTATTGTCTTCCTGTTTCTAAATTGTGATTCCTTGTTTGGTGAAGGTGTATGTTCCGCATGTGTAACTGAGCTGAGGTATTCTGTTTATGTAATTCCTATTTGACATTGCCACTTGTTCTCTTTCCCCAGTAGGTCATGTATTGTTATTCCCTGAAATGTATTGATTTAATATTTGTAGAGTTGCCTTTTGATAGGTAGAGTATGGTGCTTTGTGAGTCCTGGTAGTGCTGTTAGGATATGGCGGGTTTGCTATGGGTTCTATATGGAAAGTGTTTGTAGCAGTTCCTAATGTGCCTGGCGGTTGGCACTGGATTATAGTAATGTAGAAATCTTTTAGTCTTTCTTTATCCATACACTCATTAAGAGGCATGTTTACTAAAAGTTAGTGTATGGTAACATCATGCAAATATTTATGCAAATGATGCCCCTTATGCAAATGAGGCCCATGTCTTGTGCGGCCCCCGGGTTACTTTACAAGTCCTCATTTGGCCCTCAAAGCAATTTGAGTTTGAGACCCCTGTTTTAAAGCAATGATCTACCTCCAGAACTGAGGGATGAGACAAATAGGAATAAATTCTAATAAGTCTAATTTAAAGACTTGAGGGGGAGGATATTCAGCGCAGCAGATAGCGCTTGTAAAGGGTATAGCCGACGACGTCAAATACTAACCCTGGATATTCAATGCTAGGGCCATTGAATATCTGGGTCGCTACACAGCCTGGCTTAGAAAAGAGTTCATGACCGTCATGGAACGTGCAAAACTAGCCCATTTGGAGAAACAGCCCCGGTAGCAGTGATATTGAGCCACTGTTTGGTTAGCTCCCACAGGTAAAGTTAGGCCAGCCATTGCCATCCCTAGCTTTACCTGTGGGTCGCTAACCAGGCAGCAGCTCAATATCACCAGTGCCTGGTTAGCGACACGTGTCACCTCCGCCCCAATGCTAATCATGTAGCATTAGGGCGTGTAGCAGTGGCACCCACTGATATCCATCGGCACTCAACATGAATATCCCACTAACCGGCATTTACATGGTTTGCAAACCATGTAAATGCCTCTGAATATCCCTCCTTAACAGAAGCATTTGGAGACTAAAAATGGGAAATTCAATGGCAGGATAAACTTCCCTCTCCATTTACTCTCTCATGGCTAGCATATCTTCTCTTTTCAAGCTAATGTATATTCTTGATTATTCCCCTCAGCTATATCTTTGATTTACTGTGTATTTTTTATTTTGCCTCTGCTGTTTCTTTAAAAAAATTGTATATTTCTCTTATTATTTTTATGAAAACTGCTTTGAGTCTTGACACACCTAGAAGCAGTAAATCAAAAAAACTAAATAAACTAAACAACTTGGCAGCAGAATCATTATGGTGTATTAAAAATGTATTCAGAAACTCCTGCACAACTTTACAGTACGTCACTTCTATTTCCTGTTATCACAGAGCATATTCAAAGCTCTGGAACAGACAGAGTCATTCCAGGAACAGAGGGCAGCCTTAGAACTGCTTGCATGTCCGGACATGGCCACCTTTCCAGTACAAAACCAAAACTGGTTGTAAATATATAGACACACATACAATAAAAAAAAAAGTACAAAGTGGTTGCTTTTCTAATTGAGTGTGAGAGTCACAAAAGCTTGAGGAAATCTGTATTCTAACTCTCTGGATCATTCTGAGTCAAAGAATGTGTGTCTGACACATGACAAAAGCATCTGAACAAGGTAACCTCTCACAGCTCACAGGAGATTTCTGAGTCTGAAGAGCTCAGGCCCTTCCAAATGGAACAGGAAACCCATGCTCTAGACATAGCCAGCTGCTACGAATGGTGAAACCAAAGCAGAGAACAGGAAAATGATAATTACACTTACCTGGTAATTGTAGTTCCTTGAGTGACGACAGTTCAGTCCTCTACCTCTGGGTTGTCAACCTCCTCCTGCAGCTTGGAGACTGGCATGTCAGAGTCATAACATCACTGGATATAGCCTGCCGGACACTCCCATCAGCCCCAGTGTGAACTATTAACAAAGCAGACTCAAAGGAGCAACAAATAAGTAGATATAACAACAAACGTAACCTAAACTGAACCATCATTCTCTCTATCTAGGCAATCCTTTCTTACACCCTTCCCTGCTAAACACAAAAGTAGGCAAAGGAAAGAGTGAAAATAGACCATTTGAAAGACAGAGCTACCTGTAATGCTTTCCATGGCGCTACTGATCTGATACCATCCATGAAAGAGCCCCAGGTGGGATTGAGGACTGAACTGTCGTCACTCAAGGAACTACAATTACCAGGTAAGTGTAATTATCATTTCCTTATCGTTCCTCCAGTTCAGTCCTCTACCTCTGGGATGTACCAGAGCAGTACTCATTGGGATGGGCCCTTCAGACCAGCACGTAATACTGCCGACTCAAAGCATGCATCACTCGCCGCTGCCACGTCAAGATGGTAGTGCTTGCTGAACGTATGCAGAGACGACCAAGTAGCTGCCCTACAAATTTCCCCTGGCGGAACTAAACTGTGTTCCGCCCAGGAAGACACTTGCGCTCTGGTGGAATGCGCTCGCAACCCTGCCGGTACCGACTGACCTTGAAGAAGATAAGCTGAAGCAATAGCCTCCTGAATCCATCTGGCAATGGAAGCTTTCGCTGCCGCTTCTCCCTTGCGAACACCTCCAAACACAAACAACCGGTCCGACTTGCGAAATGGTTCCAAAACCTTCAAATACTGCCGCAACACCCTTTTTACATCCAATCAGCGTAAACTGTGCTCCCAATTGTCTCCCTCTAGAGAGCCCAGAACTGGCAAGGAGACTGTCTGAATCAGGTGAAAGGGCGAAACCACCTTCGGCAAAAAGGACGGTACTGGACGTAGCACCACCTTCTCTCTAGAAAAGGACAAGAATTGTTCGATACAAGACAACGCTTGCAACTCAAACACATCTCGCTGAACAGATCATCACCAGAAATACTGTTTTTAACGTCAAGTCCTTTACTGAAATCCGATGCAACGGCTCAAAGGGCAGTTTGGTTAATGCTGCTAACACCAAATTGAGATCCCAAGGCGGAATCACTACTCTACATGACGGCCGCAATCTCGAAATTGCTTTGAGAAAACGCAGCACGTCTGCATGGAGACCAAGTGCAACGCCCTGAACCTCGCCTCAATAACATGAGAGCGCCGCTAATTGCATACGCAGGGAACTGGCTGCCAGACCCTTATCAAAACCGTCCTGCAGAAAACTTAAAATCGAGGGAATGGAGACCGTAGCCACTCGGATCTGCCGCCTCAAACACCAATCCTCAAATATACACCAGATACGAACATACGTCAGGGACATGGACTGTTTCCTTGATCTAAGCATCATTGAGATGACCGACGCCGAATAGCCTTTTCACTTCAACCTGGCCCTCTCAATGGCCAAACCGTAAGCGAGAACCGATCCACTTGAGGCATGAAGAGAGGCCCTTGCCTCAACAGGTCCGCCCTCATTGGCAACCGCCAAGGATCGCCATCGAGGAGACACACGAGATCCAACTCCTCAGCCAGTCGGGTGCTATCAGGAGAACCCTTCCCGGATGAGCTCCGATTCGCTGAACCACCCGGCCGATCAGCGCCCAGGGGGGAAAGACAAAGCAGACCTGTGGATGGCCACTGATGCAAAAACACGTCGATGTCTTCCGACATTCTTTCCCGCCTTCTGCTAAAGAAACGATTGGCCTTCGCCGACTGAAAAGTTGCCATTAAATCCATTATTGGCCTCCCCCAATGGCCAACTATCTGTGCAAAGACGTCCGGATACAGTTCCCACTCCCCTGCATCCACTCGAACTCTGCTGAGAAAATCGGCCCTCATGTTGTCCTTTCCTGCAATGTGCGCCACCGAAATTGCTGACAGCCGAATCTCTGCCCAAGCGAACAACAAGTCCGCCACCTCCTCCATGGCTGCACTCCCCGTGCCGCCCTGGCGATTGATGTAGGCGACTGCCGCCGAGTTGTCAGATAGAACTTGGACTGACCGACCTGCTACCGAAGCCTCGAACGCCTGTAGTGCCCGGAAGACCGCTCGGAGCTCCAGACGATTGATCAACCATGAACTCTCCAGAGAAGACCAAAACCCCTGCGTGAACCTGCTCTCGCAGTGGGCTCCCCAGCCCCCGAGGCTGGCATCCGTTAACAATGGGAGCTACTCCGGCTGCTCCAGCAGCCTCCCGGCCGCCAACGATGTCAGAAGCAACCACCACTGAAGAGACTGCCTGACCTTGAAGAGACACGAAAGCCGTTTGCTCAAAGAATCCGTCTGATGCGACCACCGGCAAAGGAGCGACCTCTGGAGAGGCCGCATATGAACTTTAGCCCAAGGCACCGCCTCCAGAGTCGCTACCATAGTTTCCAACACACGAAGATAAGTCCATGCCGATGGTGCCGCAGTGGCCCTGAATCTGCGAACCAGACGCCTGAGAACACGGGCTCGCCTCTCTGGAAATGGAGTGGAGGAGTGGCCTAATGGTTGGGGCAAGGTACTTCAGGCCGGAAGGTCGGGGGTTCAAATCCCACTAGGACAGCAACCTTGGACCGGAAGGACTGGGGTTTCTAGTCCCACAGGTGCTCCTTGTGGTCTTGGGCAAGCCACCTAACCCTCCATAGCCCATGTTCCCTGTAAAATAGTTATCTCCAAGTTATAATGCCCTGTTCAATGTAATTTCAGTTTATTCAATGTAAACCGCCTTGATATCATGAAAGGCGGTATATAAGAAATGTTAAATAAATAAATAAATAAAAAACACCTTTTCGCTCTTCGTGTCGAACCGCACCCCCAGATACTCCAGGTTCTGAGAAGGTTCCAACCAGCTTTTGGCTGGATTGACCACCCAACCAAGACTCTGTAGAAACTCTACCACTCTGCTTGTTACCTGAACACTCCCTGCCTCGGACTTGGCCCGAATTAACCAATCGTCGAGGTATGGATGCACCAAGATTCCTTCTTTGCGCAACACCGCCGCTACCACCACCATGATTTTGGTGAAAGTTTGCAGAGCTGTTGCTAGACCGAAGGGCAACGCCTGGAACTGATAGTGCCCCCAAGGAAAGACAAACCTCAAAAACGTCTGGTGAGCTGCTCGAATGGGAATGTGTAAGTACGCTTCCGTGAGTTCGAGAGATGACACGTACTCTCCTTGCCGCACTGCCACAATGACCGACCGCAAGGTTTCCATCCTGAAATGCAGTACCCGAAGACATCGATTTACGCCTTTCAAATCTAAAATGGGCCACAACACTCCGCCCTTCTTTGGCGCCACGAAATAAAGGGAGTACCGACCCATGCCGTACTCTGCCCCCGGCACCTCCACGACCGCCCCTAATTGTAGGAGCCGCTGTAATGTACCACGAATCGCCAAGGTTTTTTCTTGTCCCCTGCAGGGTGACATGACGAAGGAATCCCGCACGGGACACGCCAACTCCAGCGCGTATCCCTGACGAATTATCTCTAACACCCACTGATCGGACGTGATGTGGGTCCAAGCAGGAAGAAACTCCCGAAACCTCCCGCCTATCGGAGGTCCTCCTGCCAGGACCCGCATCATTTCATTGTGGCTTCCGAGTCACTGCAGAAAAGCTTGTGGAGAAACCTCTATTTGCTCCTCGAAATCCCCAAAATCCTTGGGCCCGCAATATAAAGGCATCCCCTCTGGGAGCCTCCAAAATGCGACGTGTGAAATCTCCGGAAATCCTGAAACTGGCCCCGAAGACCCAGCCTGGGCTTCCCCTGTTTCGGCTTATCCTCTGGAAGCCTGCCACTCTTGGACTCCCTGAGGTCCTTCACCAATTTATCCAGATCTTCGCCAAACAGCAAACGTCCCTTAAAAGGCAACTTACTGAGACGGGACTTGGATGAACCATCCGCCGCCCAATTTCGCAACCACACAGACCTGCGGGCTGCCATTACGGAAGCCGTGCTATTTGCGAGAGCTCTGATCAAGTCGTAATCGATGTCCGCTAAATATGCTGTCCCGGACTCCAGGCGGCCCAGCTCCTTGAGATCCTCTTGATCCAGGTGTAACGAAAGGCGCAGTCGCTGAACCCAGCGCAAACACGCCCGGGCCAACCAAGCCCCACAAATGGATGCCTGCAACGACAGCGCGTCCGCCTCAAATACCTGTTTTAGCAAGCTCTCGACCTTACGGTCCTGAGCATCCTTCAAAGCCGCACTGCCTTCTACTGGGATAGTGGTCTTTTTTTGTAACTGCCGCCACCACCGCATCCACCCGAGGTGAACGGAACTTTTCCTTATCCTTGTCTGTTAGGGGATAGAGCCTATTCATTGTCCGTATCCCTCTGAGTCCCGCTTCCGGCTGATCCCATTCCTCTTGGATCATTCCGTCAACTACCCGGTGAATCGGAAACACCACATGCGTTTGCCTCACCGTTTGAATAACCGGATCCTCGACTTCTTCTTCACTAGTGGACTGAGTAGCGAGATTCAACATCTGCATAGACTCAGTGATCAGCACTGCCAGCTCCTCCCTACGGAAGATCCTTATGATCTTAGCCTGATCCTCGGGTTCTGGGATCTCCCCATCTTCCAGATCCTCCAACCCATGTTCCCTGTAAAATAGTTATCTCCAAGTTATAATGCCCTGTTCAATGTAATTTCAGTTTGTTCAATGTAAACCGCACTGATGCAGAATAGCGCGGTATATAAGAGAATGTAAATAAATAAAATAAATAAATAAATAAACCCCTCCTCATGCTCCCAGTCGGGGTTCTCAACGTCCGGCCACTCGCCCTCTATGGACGACAGAGCTCGAGTCCTCGCCCTCTTAGGTGCTGACGGACCTGAGCCCCCTCCCTCAGCTATGTCCATCTGCTGAGAAAGGGCAGAAAACGGCAGCACTCACGGCATCTTGCCCTGCCTGCGCAAGCAAAAAGCCTGGTGCATCATTAATATGAAATCAGGGCAAAAATCCCCAAGATCAGTCGACCCCGGGACCAAAAGAGTCCCTGAAGACCCTGCCGCCTCCTCCAATGCGGGCCCTTGTACAGCAGGCTGCACTGATTCAGCCCCCGTACCTGCCGACACTACCTGCGCTTCTGGGAGCTCTTTGGCATCCATCTGTTGCTCCACAGAGGAAGATAGCGCCGCACAACCGTGGCAGACCCCTGAATCGGCAACCATGCCTCTCCAGCTGCCGCAAACAACCCACTGTGGCCGTGCTGCCATAAGGCTGAAAGTATATCTATATACCTGTTCTTTCTTTTTTTTTTTTTTTTTTTTGACGCGGAAAGAGAAATACTTCAACTTTAAATTTTAAACTGTTCTTCTAGGGAGACTCTCCCTTGAATTACTACACTAACTGCAGGCGTGGAAGAAGGCCCCCCCCCCCCCGCCCCAGGGGATTTACTGCCCGCCAAAGAAAGCAAAGAAATAAACTAAAAATAAATTAAAGAAATAAACCTGCCCAAAGTTAAGCGCGCAAAGCTAAACGGCCTTTAAAAATAAATCATCTTCTTTCCCTTAACTTCTCACACACTCCTCTCAAACCCGGCAGCCACGTGGCTCCTCGCACTGCTCAAAATGGCCGCCGCCAGCACCGGAGGAGCAAAAAGGGCACCAAAGCGATCGCTGACACAGCGCCTCGCTTTCTGGCCTAGTTTCCACAGCCGAGACAGGCTAAAGCCGGTTCCCTGCCTACTGGCCAGCTCTCCACTGCTCGCAGTTGGGGGGGGGGGGGTTCCGCCACGCAGCACCCCGCGCCGGCAGAATTACTCACTGTTTTTGCGGCTCTCCAGCCGGCCCACCGCGGCCGCGACTCCTGACAGCTTTGCGGGACCGGCGGGGCGAAGATGCCAGGCAAGGAGCTCTCCCCCGAAAAGTCTGGGAGGAGAGATCTCCTGGAGAAAGAATTAGGTGAGATTACTGACAGTTCGGGCACATAGCAGGGAGCAGCCCAAGAAAGAATTCCTTTCCTTTTTTTATTTTATTTTTTTTTTTTTTTAAAGCACAGCACCCAATTATCCAATTTATTTAAAACCAATCAAATCCAAAGAAAACTAATCTACTCTATCCTACAGAATCCTTATCTGTTCCTCTAGTGAGCTTCAGACTAGGCTCACGACGTCCTCCTGCTGCATGGAGACTGGTCACACTGGGGCTGATGGGAGTGTCCAGCAGGCTATATCCAATGAAGTCATGACTCTGACATGCCAGTCTCCAAGCTGCAGGAGGAGGTTGACAACCCAGAGGTAGAGGACTGAACTGGAGGAACGATAAGGAATACCTGTTTCAATACCAAGTCTCTCTTCAAAGAGGATCTCTGAAGCAATGTGCAAAAGAGAAGGGGAAATAACATCCAATCTCCAGAAAACCTGAGAAGAGCTCAGGGGCTTTATCGCACGCACAGAGAACATGCCCGATACATACATACTAATGCATGCCAGGGATCCCTGGTGAATATATACAGAATATGCACATCCTTTGACGGTACATGCCATATCTATAACAGCACACTTTTAAAAATATTTTTTTTTTATTATTAACAAATTACAACGTTTATCAGATATTTCAGACTCAGGTTACTTTAACTATACAGGCTCTGTATACCAATATACCACAGCAGGGGGCCCTAAGGGTGATCGAGGAGGTATTAGATACTAGAGTATTACCTCACAGGATACCTACCCCTTTTTTGATGGAATTGTCAGAATCAGCATTGGGTCAAAATTACTTTTGCTTTGAACACTAATTGCTTTTTTTTTTTTTTTTTAGTGCCAGGAACAGCAATGGGGTCGTCAATGGCACCAAATTCAGCAAACTTGTACGTTTCTAAATTTGAAGAACATTTTCTTTATCCTTGAGTGGTTTCAGTATATACAAGTGTGGTTTAGAAATACAGATGAAGTATTTCTACGTAGTATGGATGTCAATGATCCAAGAACTTCATACATTTTTGAAATGGATGAATTCTTGTGATACTCATTTGCAATAGAGTACATTTACAGAAAGAGAAATTTCATACTTGGACTTTCAGGTTTATAAGAGCAATGGGAAACTCTGACTACTGTCTAAAGGAAGCCAGTAGACAAGAATAATCCTATGAAACTTAAGCAGTCTTTGCTTGTTGGACAATTTTATGTTGAATCGCAATTGTTTCTCAGATTGAGAGATCCAAGTGCAAGCAGAGACACTTTGGCAGCATTGTCATCAATGATCAAGAGAGAATATAGGCATGCAAGATATGCTAATAGAGACTGGTTAATACGGAGCTCAGGCCCTAATAAAACGGATAAGCATGGGTCTGTAATATATTTTTCTGAAGGGGCGAATGAAATTATTAAAAATATTTATAACACACCGATATGTCTTATCACTGCATTCCATCTTTCAGCCAGGCCCTTTCATAGCTTATAAACGAGGACCCAATATTAAAGATATGATGGTTCATTCAGATTTTTTTTAAACATCAGACTCCAGATCAGGGAAGGAACCATCAACCATGTACTAATTGATCGCTTTGTGACCAAACAATCTTTTTATAAACGTTGACTCAGCTTCTGCTAAGACTTATTATTTGAAATATATCACATAAGATGATTGGCAGTCTACGATGTATGTTATATCATGCCCATGTAATTTGTTTTATGTGGGCAGGACAAGACATAAAAAAAGATAAGGCTTACTGAACATAATCTCGGTAGCATACTGGAGCAAGTACAGCTCTATCAGTGAATCACTGGCAGCAACAAGGATACATTTGGGAAGATCTCTGATGCTTTACTTTAGATGCTCTTCCTGCTGATGTGAATGGAGATAGTCAAACGACTGTATCTATGTATGAACAAAGATGGATACTGGAGCTGAAGCTGAAGCTTTTGGCCCTGCTGGGCCTAAATGAAGAGACTGAATACTTTTCAATTCTGTGACTTTATTCCTGCAATCATACATTTAAGATTCATTTGGCTGATGTCATCACATTAGATACTACTACTATTGATAATTTAGTTTGGTTAGAGCACTTATTTGGCAGATGTTCCAACACAGCTTGCAAGAGAAAAAAAAGTTAGTGGGCCTGATTAGCCTGTGAAAGAACAGAGCAGCTGAGGGGCTGCATAAAAATCTTCAGAACCTTGCATATTGAGACATTCCTAACAGGGGCTCTGCATTTCAAGCAAATGTAAGGGTGTGTGGCTTTTAATTACTAGCTCTCTGCCTGAGAGCTCTTAAAAGAGTTTTAGTACCTTTTTAAAACAAAGTTACATTCTTTTTGGTGCTTTAATTCAAAAGGAGGAAATATGTTTATTAGTGGTGTAGGTTTAAAACCCTACCCTTAGTTATCTTTCTCAGCTCTTTGAAGCTACTGACACCTCATCAGAAGTTAGTTCCTTCCCTACACCCCCATCTCCCACCCACCCTTTGTGAGCAGTCTTGCTTTATAGGGCACAATCTATTTTTGTTTGGCTGTTTGTGTTCAACCCCAACATCATATATACAGGACCTACCTTAAACAAATTGCTCATGCCACCGTAAGAGCATGGAAACTTTTTTTATCTATCTTGCCAGGTCTGTAACATCACAAGCTTTACTTTTGATTTATAAGGTACAAATTTCAATATCAATCCATAGTATCATTACATCTATAACAAGCAAAGCACCTGACAAAAGGTCCTGGGACAGAGAGAGTCTTACTCCAGTGAGATCAGCTACCATCTGTATTTATCAAAATTTCTTCTCCATATTTATATTAATTTTCAGGCTCAAATTGCTGATACATAGATTTCCTTTCTGTTTCTTATTCTCCATTATCTTAAGCAAATCTGCTTCTTAACCTTTAACCCTTTTCTCTGCGTTCTCTGTAGCATCCTGTCTCACCATTCTCACTCGCCTTCTGCGAGTCATGTTTCCTGCAGATAAACTGTAGATACTGATGTTAGTCTTCCTTGTTTATGTTCTCCTTTGTTCATTCAAGGGGCCTTTTCGTTAGCTGTATAGCGTTCAGAGACTCTCATTGTGTAAGCTCTCTGGGACAGGATATTAGCTCATTTCGTAGCTCAATCTTTGCTGATTTTGCTGAATTTGCAGTTTCAGTGTGAAAAAGTCAGAGCAAGCTGTTTCTTAGGCCTGAGCTATAGACGTTAGCACAAGATGGATTCAACCTGTAACAAAGGTACCTGAAGGGGATTCATTTTTTCCCTACATTAGTGAGAAGAGAAAGGACAAAAGTGGTATTGTCCGACTCAGGGGTGAAGGGGAGGAATACATAGATGCTGATTAGGATAAAGCAGAATTACTTAACAAATATTTCCATTCTCTGTTTACAGATGAAGAACCAGGAGCAGGACCTCAGAAAACACTCACAAACAAGAACAGAAGATAGGGGCATCTTGAATGATTTTCAGAAGACCGTGCTCATGAGGAACTAGCTAAACTTAGGGGTATGCTTACTAACTAGCGGTAGCGGCTTCTGAGCAATATCAGAGCTGTGGCCCCATTGAATTCAATGGGGCCACGGCTCTGTTATCGCATGGAAGCTGCTACCATAGTTTAGTAAACATACCCCTTAAAGTAGATAAGGCAATGGGACCGGATGGGATACACCCGAGAATACTGAGGGAACTTGGGGGCGTTCCAGCAGCTCCACTAACTGATCTTTTCAAAGCCTCTTTACAGTCCAGAGTGGTGCCAGAGTACTGTAGAGAGGCACATGTGGTCCCTTTACACAAAAGTGGAAGTAAGGATGTGGTTGAAAACTTGATGGTGAATAAAATTATTGGAAGCACTGCTGAAAGAGAAAATACTGAGGTTTCTGGAGTTCAATGGATTACTGGATCAGAGGCAGCATGGATTCACCAGAGGCAGGTCTCGTCAATCAAATCTGATTGATTTCTTTGACTGGGTGACCAGGGAATTGGACAGAGGGAGAGCCCTAGATGTGGTGTATTTAGATTTCAGTAAAGTCTTCGACACCGTTGCACACAGGTGACTTATAAACAAACTGAGCACCCTAGGGATGGACCCTAAAGTTGTTGCTTGTGTTACAAAATGGTTGAGTCGGAGGCGACAAAGAGTACAGGAAAATGGAGTTCACTCTGAAGAAGAGGAGGTTACCAGTGGTGTGCCCCAGGGATCGGTACTAGGTCCGATTCTTTTTAACATCTTTGTTAGTGATATTGCATTAGGGCTGTCGGGAAAGGTTTGCTTCTTTGCAGATGATACCAAAATCTGCAATAGAGTAGACAGCCAGGAAGGCGTAGATAACAAGAGGAGGGATCAAGCTAAGCTTAATGGTCTAGAATTTGGCAGCTGAGATTTAATGTTAAAAAATGCAAGGTCATGCATTTGGGATGCAGCAATCCAAGGCAGCGATATAGTATAGGGGATGAAGAACTTCTGTCCACAGAAGAAGAGCGGGACCTAGCCGTGATTGTGTCTGATGATCTTAAAGTAGCTAAACAGGTAGAAAGGCGACAGTGAAAGCTAGAAGAATGCTTGGGTAAATAGGAAGAGGAATGGCCAGCAGCTTTGATGCGATCTCATTTGGAGTATTGTGTTCTATCCTGGAAACCACCCTTCAAAAGGATATAAAACAGATTAGAGTCGGTGCAGAGGGTGGCTATGAAAATAGATGGTGATCTTCGTTATAAAGCACATGAGGACACACTTAAGAACTGAAATATGAGATTGCAGACCTGCTATTAGTAATCTGTGAACTATCATTCAAAACATCTCTAATACCTGAAGATTGGAGGATCACCAATGTAACACCAATTTTTAAAAAAGGGTTCCAGGGGTGATCCGGGAAACTACAGACCAGTGAGCCTCACGCCAGTACCGGGAAAAATGGGAGAAACCATCATAAAGAATGAAATTACTCAGCATGTAGATAGTCATGGCCTAATGGGAGACAGCCAACATGGCTTTAGACAAGGAATATCTTGTCTTACTAATCTGTTATGTTTTTTTGAAAGTGAGAATAAACAGGTGGACAAAGGTGAGTCGGTTGATATATTGTATCTGGACTTTCAGAAAGCCTTTGACAAGGTCCCTCATCAGAGACTTTTGGCAAAACTAAAGAGTCATGGGATAGGAGGCAGTGTACTACTGTGGATCAAGAACTGGTTAAAAGATAGAAAGCAGAGGGTTGGGCTAAATGGCCAATTTTCCCAATGGAGAAAGGTGAATAGTGGTGTACCCCAGGGATCTGTGCTGGGTCTGCTGCTTTTTGACATATTCATAAATGACCTGGAAAGTGGAATAACGAGTGAGGTTATCAAATTTGCAGATGACACAAAACTATTTAAAGTTGTTAAAACCCAAGAGGATTGTGGAAAATTGCAAGAGGATCTTGATAAATTAGGAGACTGGGCATCAAAATGGCAGATGAAATTTAATGTGGACAAGTTCAAAGTTATGCACCTAGGGAAGAACAACCCAAACTATGGTTACACAATGCAAGGTTCCACATTAGGAACCACCACCCAGGAAAAAGATTTAGGCATCATTGTGGATAACATGTTAAAACCCTCGGCCCAGTGTGCAGCGGCAGCCAAGAGAGCAAATAGAATGCTAGGTATCATAAGGAAAGGAATGGAAAATAAAACAAAAGATATTATAATGCCTCTATATCATTCCATGGTGAGACCGCACCTTGAATATTGTGTGCAATTCTGGTTGCCGTATCTTAAAAAGGATATAGAGTTATTAGAAAATGTTCAGAGAAGAGGGGTGGAGCCTGATGTCCAGCGGGACGGTCGCATAGCGTGGAGGCTCCGGAGAGGCCTGTCACGAATCCTGACTAAAACCAGCAATTAACTACCGAATCATCCTTTAAGACTGTCACGGTGGACCCGGATGATGGCGGGGCCCAAACCAGTTCGGTTGGACTACTCGACTCCGACAAGCAATCATGGCAAACGCTCGAAAACGGAACCTCTCTCCCCCCAGAAAATGGCCGCCGCTCGTGAGGGGCCCGAGGGACTACAGGAGATACTTGCCGAGATTCGAGGGGTAAAAGACCTCGTACAAACCAACGGTGAGTCACTCCGGGCCGTGCGTGAAGACCTAGCCATGTTGCAAAGTAAGTTTGAAGGGATTTCTCTGCGGCAAGATAAAATGGAGGGAATTCTCGACACACATAGCGCACGCTTAGCTAAGCTGGACAAAGTTGAGCGGCAGCTACGTGCGCTTCAGCGAGAGGTGGAGGAAGGAAATAATCGGGCCCGCCGAAACAATGTGAGGATCGTCGGTATCCCCGAGGGAACAGAGGGTACTGATATGAAGGCCTTTTTGTGCAAGCTACTCCCCTAGGTCTTGAACATTACTTTTGAGAGGGATCTTGAAATAGATCAGGCGCATCGAGTTCCCACAAGCCTGGCACTCAATCGCAAGGCTCCGAGGCCCATTATTTTTCGGCTCCTTCGCTACCAACATGTGGAACAGATTATGAGCACGGCGCACGTGAGAGGTACCACAGAATTCGAGAGCCACATCAACATCATCTGAAAAGATCTCCGTCTTCTTCAACCCTCCAGCTGGAGCGCACCTATGGCAGACCTCGCTCTCACACTGAACCAAGCCACCTACCGATCACAGCAAGTATACCACCTCTAAAACACTGACTATAAATGAGTCTTCCAGCACACCCATCTAAGCCAATATCAATATTCTCCTATGGTCACACATATCCTATGATCTGTAGACTCATATACTGTTGTCAGTAGCCTATATAACTTTGTTGATAGTACCTATACCATTGTCAATAGCCTACATAACACTGTCAATAGCTTCTTATACTGTATAACATTGTTGATAGTACTCATACTGTTGTCAGTAGACTATATAACACGGTCAATAGCTTCTTATACTGTTGTCAGTAGCATTATATACCGTTGTCCATTGCCATACTGTTTTGTGTCTCACTACCGTACTCTCTGTCCTGCTATTGCACTATACTGCAGTATATCTACAGTACTTTGCACACAACAGGAACTCGCAAAATGGCCCTCCAGTTCTTCGCCCTTATCAGCTTTTTCCTACTGACTCACTGGCTCGGAACCTCCCAAGCCCTTTACATATCTCATGGAAATATCCCCATCTTAAATAGCCATGGAAAAAGGTGGTCTGGACCTCCATACTCCCACCCAGGAAGTGACACCTACACACACCGCTCCCATTTGATACACATAGCACTCCAGCTGCCCAATACACCCACCCAGGAAGAACCTCCGAACTACCGACCCCTAAGATGTGCCATCATAAATGCGCGTTCTATTCGCAAAAAGTGGCCTGTGGTTCTTGAAACAATTTCCCGCTATGACCTAGAGATACTCATGATCACAGAAACCTGGCTATCAGCTGAAGATAATGTTCTCATCAACCAACTTCTACCACCCAATTTCGCCATACACACAAGACATAGAGAAAACAAAAAAGGAGGAGGGGTGCTCATAGTCTCCAAATCGGACCTTAACTTCCACATAACAGATTCCTCTAGCTCAAGCAATCTAGACATACTCTCCATTACAAACCAGCAAATCTCCCTCAACCTATTATACAGGACACCGTCCACGTCTCCAGATGACCTCCCAACCATTATTGACCTTACTGCCAGCACCCTCAATCCCAATAAACCAAATTGGATAATGGGTGACTTCAATCTCCCATCGTTATCCCAAAACCACGCAATTGCCTTCCTTGGTGCTATGGAAGACCTGGGACTCAAGCAAATTATCAATAAACCCACTCATATAAAGGGAAAACATTCTGGATTTGGTATTTGCTCCTCAGACAGTCATTCAACAAAACCACAACCTACCAATATCAATCGTTGATGTACCCTGGTCAGACCACAAACTGATCATTTTCCAGATCCCCATCATCAATGAGAAGCTGCACAGAAGCCAAAACATGCACAGCACATCACGGACGCCCACAAGAAGATTTAGACCATTTAACAGAGAACACATCTTGGCTGAGACCCAATCACTCCTCAACAAAACCACACCAGACCTCGACGAACTAATCACCTCCTGGAACTCCAATCTGCATGCCATATCACAACCTCCAATTTCCAATAACACAAAGAGGAGAAAAAGAAGCACCGCCCCATGGTTCTCTCCTGAATTGCGAGCCTCTCTGACTCAACTCCGCAGACTGGAACGCCGCTGGCGCAGATCACTTTCCACTGAAGATCAGACCGCCTACCGTACTCACCTCTCACACACCGTGAAGCAATCACAACCACAATGAAACAATATCACACAGACACCCTAAAGAGATCACTGAATAAACCACGTGACCTCTTCAACCTGGTCAAATCCCTCTCAAAGGAACCTTCTCCCGAACAACACAGTGAGATTCATCCACAGAAATTCGCTGACTACATGCAATCCAAGATAGTGCAAACTAACAAGGTGTCAACAGTCCGTTCCAAGAAACCAACGAATGCAACCCCACTAAATAACTTCTCTACACCATCCACTAAATGCATCGAGGACACCATAGCATCTCTCAATACCTCCACTGCACAAACGGACCCATGCCCAGCTTTTTGGATTAAGGAGCTACGTTGTGCGTTCAGCCCCTTCATTGCAAATCTAATGAACCTCTCATTCACAACAGGGTACTTCCCTGCAGCACTCAAGCAGACTTCCATCAGGCCACTTTTGAAAAACCCCAAGCTAGACCCGCAAAAGGTCGAATCTTATAGGCCTATAGCTAGCATTCCCCTCTTAGCCAAGATAATTGAGAAGGAGGCACAACGGCAAATCCAAGATCATATAGACACCACAGCTCCCCTAGATCACTGCCAACATGGGTTCAGAGAATATCATGGGGTCGAGACCCTTCTCACGAACCTATTCAACGACATTATCACAGGCATTAACAACATCCGACAAGGATTTGTACTCGTCTTCTTAGACATCGCTGCGGCGTTCGAACTCGGTACGTAAGCCACGAAATTCTCCTCGGACGACTGAAAGAGAAAGGTATCTGCAACAGTGCATTAGAATGGTGCAACTCTTATCTGGATGGTAGATGGCAATATGTGAAGTCCGGTACAGAAGAGTCAAAACGCTTCCATCAAAAGCAAGGTGTGCCTCAAGGTTCCTCATTGTCTTCCCTACTATTTAACATATACATGCAGCCCATCTGCGACATCATAAGATCTTTCAAAGTCAACTGCTTGATATACGCAGATGACATTCTCTTATATATGCCTTTCTCCACAACTCAATTAGACCTGGCACCGTTGGTAGACTGCCTCAATTCGGTCTCAGAGTGGCTCCAATCACAAAACCTTCGCATTCAACATAAAAAAACAGAGGTGCTCTTCATCTCCAAAGACCCCAACTTCACCCCTCCAGCCCACGTCAGTGTCAAGGAAGCTGACCTACAAGCTAAAGAAACAATAAGATACCTTGGAGTTACATTGGACCAACGTCTGGATATGAAACATCACATAAATAACATAGTCAAAGCTGTATACTTCAAAATACGCTCGCTTAGGCATATGCGCTCCATGTTGGACCCTGATGACTTCCGAACCATATACCAAGCACTAATCCTGCCACACTTCGACTTTGCAAATGCCATATTACAAGGTCTCCCTCAATCCACTCTTAGCCCATTACAGATGGCCATGAATGCCGCAGCAAGAGTCCTCTACGGAGCCTCCAGAAGCGACCACGTAACTCCCATTCTTAAACAGCTTCACTGGCTTCCCATCCATGGGAGGATCATCTTTAAAACCCTAGTCCTATCATTCAAGGCAATCAAGGGTATCTCATCCTCCTCACTCACAGATCTGATTCACACTGTACCCCCCAACAGATCCAGAAGAACATCAGCCGTAAACCTACTGACAACCTCGAAGGCGTTGACAAAGTGCAACATGACAACCTCAAACAGAGCCTTCAGTTTCTATGTACCCAAATGCTGGAACGCTCTACCCTCCGACATAAGGGCCATTACTGACCTACTCCAGTTCAGGAAGGCACTCAAATACCACCTCTTCCTTCAATACTACCCTACCAGCAATTGAACCAGAGGAAGTGACCCACTCATGAACACACCATGCCGTTCTTGATATTATTAAGACTCTATTCTGTTCTATGTAATTATCTCTTGTATATAGTTTACCCCGGTTCTCCAAGTTTGTACTCCTGTTCGATGTAAACCAAACAGCTTGTTGTTATGGTCTTTATGTTATAATGTAAACCGCGCTGATGCCGAATAGTGCGGTATATAAGAACTTGTAATAAATAAAATAAATAAATAAATATCTTTCTATCCGGACCTAGCCAAGCCTACGGTGGAGAGGAGAAAGCGCTTTCTGGAATAATCGACCACGTCTACAGCAACTGCAAGCTCGCTATGGGCTTCCTTATCCAGCTAAGCTGCGTGTAACGCTGCACAACCAGAACAGAACATTTGATGATCCAGAAGTCCTGGCAACGTACCTGGAAGCTAAGGAGGCAGACCAGATGCGCTGAGGTCCACAGAGACTGAATATAATCGGTCTATACTTTAGGCACTTCAGCAACGGTGGTTATTAGCATTCTCAACTGTAATCAGGATAACGGTAGCCCAAAGACTGGTATGTTTATCCTGAACCGGGCTGACTGTATTGAAATGTATGTCATTACTGGGCCGCTGTGCTTTGGGTGGCAGTGCAGAATTTTGCGGTTTGGAAAGAGGGTCCTCTCTGGCCACCCTGCTGGCACAAGCTCACCATTGGCTGTTGGGGTATTGCTTCTCCTCTAGGACACACTGGGGATCAACTACTAAGAATGGATGCATGGTCTATTATACTATCTTTGTGCAGTGCATATGTGATACAGGGATTTATTGCCGTCCAGCTCTATAAATGGTATCTAGAATCTGTACAGTTTACTTATTTTGAATGTTACACTCTATGTAAATGGCCCCATGTAAAGTTTTATCATTAAATGTTAAGGGTATAAATAACCCATTTAAAAGGAAAAAAATCCTTAGCTATCTGCGGCATGAAAAAGCTGATCTGGTGTTATTACAAGAAACTCACTTAAACAAGAAAGAAACCCTGAAACTTAATATTAAACCTTATATGGTGGCCGCCTATTCTCCGGCCGTTTCAAAAAAATGTGGGGTTGCTATTTTGATAAGGAAATCCTTGAATGCTACTATCATGGATACACACTCTGATATGGGGGGCAGGTGGTCAAGAGTGTTGCTTAGACTTGGGAATCTGGAAGTGACTTGTATATGTCTTTATGCTCTTAATGTAGATAACCCTGCATTCTTTGCAACTATAGCCCAGGAAGCCCAAGCTGCTGCCCGAACTCCCCTGATCATAGGAGGTGACTTCAATCAGGTAAATGACCCCTTGATTGATAGGCAGCCTCCAAGAACTACTGGCTTGCTTAAAAGCCATCTCATGTTAGCCTCTATGATTAAAGAGCTAGCCTTAGTGGATATCTGGAGGCTGTTGCATCCTTCTGAGCTCGAGTTTACCTTTTTCTCACCTCCTCACCAATCTCAGTCGAGAATAGATTTTTTTCTCGTATCCAAAACGCTGGTCTCTAATGTGGAGGAGGTATTGATTCACCCTCTACATATATCTGACCATGCTGCCATTTCCTTTATTTTGCGAGATGGTCAATCAGGAGGGAAACTGGGAGAATGGTCTTTTGATAGAACCTTACTAGATAATCAGGAATTTCGGGCAGAAGTTCGGCTAGCCATTCACAAATACTTCCAATTTAACTTACCTCAAGCCACTGCGGGGTGGGCCTGGTGGGAAGGCTTTAAAGCCACCATGAGAGCGGTTATCACCAGCTTTCAAATCCGACTGGGAAGACAAAGAAAGCAACAGCTAATACTGTTGGAACAACAAATTAAAGCAGGGAAGCGAGTACTAACTAATAGAACGGATCCCTGTATTCTCCTACGTCTACAACGATTACGATTTCAGTATAATTCGATTCTATCTACAGCAGCCTCGCAGAGTATTAAGGCACAACGGGGGACTTATTATCGGGAAAGCAATAGAGCTGGGAAACTACTCGCCAATGCCCTCAAGGGCAAACGCGAAGCCAAACGGGTAGCGGCTCTCCGGGACCCACAGGGGCAAGAGACGATTACGAAAGATACAGAGATCGTGGAACTCTTTCGGGCCTTTTATGCCCAGTTGTATCAGTCGGAGAGCGCTTTCGCACAAGAAAGCTTCCAGCAACTGACCTTAGGCATACAGCGGCTGACACTATCTGTCGATGATAGGGAGGCTTTGGATAGTTCCTTTTCTGCCGATGAGATTCAACATGCGATTATGCGTGTGGCTGCCAGGAGGGCCGCGGGTCCTGACAGCCTTCCGGCTGAATTTTATAAAACTTTCGTTAAAGATCTAGTCCCCCAATTATGCCAGTATTATACCGCCCTCGTTGCGGCCAATTCCCGAGTCGGAGCTTTTTCAGCGGCGAATGTAGTGGTGTTTGAAAAAGATGGGAGGGATCCAACGTTAACAGCTAACTACCGCCCCATATCTCTCCTAAATGTGGACTATAAGATTTTTGCGACAGTATTAGCCACACGATTGTCAGAGAAAATGTCCATGTTGATCCACCCAGACCAGTGTGGCTTTATAACTGGTAGATCTACAGCTGATAACGCTAGGACTTTGTGTCATGTGCTGGCAAGCTCAGCAAACTTAGAGCAACCTTTAGTTGGCCTTTCCCTCGACGCTGAAAAAGCTTTTGATCGCCTAGAATGGCCCTACTTATTTGCGACTCTTAAATGGTTTGGATTTGGCGCTGGTTTTCTCCGACACCTAGAAGTAATGTATGCTCAGCCCACTGCTAGTATCTGTGTCAATGCCATTAAATCCCGTCAGTTTAGTCTCCAATGTGGAACGCGCCAGGGGTGTCCACTATCTCCCATGCTATTTAATCTAGCGCTTGAACCATTAGCCCTCATTATTCGGCAATGCAAGGATATTCGGGGGGTACAAATTGTCAACCGGGAGATCAAATTGTCGGCATACGCAGACGATTTTGATGCTGTTCGTCTCACCAACATCGGTTCCAACGGTACTAGAAAAAATCGACAGTTACTCGCGGCTTTCCGGCTACAAAATCAACTGGACTAAGTCCGTTGCTTTCCCACTTAACCATTGGGTTCACAGGGAGGATATGAAGGCCTTTCCCTTTGTATGGCAACCCCTTATGGTGAAGTATCTAAGGGTCCATTATTGTTACCCTTTAGAAGATACCATTAGATTTAATGCTAAGGAAGTAGTGTCTAAAGTGCGAGAATTAACCAATAGATGGTCCCCCCTTGCTCTCTCATGGTGGGGACGAGTTGAGACTGTGAAAATGATGATTACTCTTAAAGTGAACTATATACTAGAAATGATGCCATGTTTATTACCCCCACAAACTTATCAAGAGATAGAGGGTATCTTCAGTAGGTTCTTATGGCAAAACAAAACACCGCGACTAGCAAGACAAAAGCTGAAACTCGATAAAGAACTGGGGGGGGGGTTAGATTCCCAGACTTTCTATCGTACCATAGAGCTTTCCTGTTGAAGCAGGGCTCACGCTGGTTAGAGACCTCTGCCGATAATCGGCCAGTTTGGCTGGAAATCGAGGAGACACTCACTGCCCCGATACCGTTGCCTAACCTGCCTGATATGCAGCTCACGCAGGGTGCTCGATGCCCGCGTATGATTGTTGACACCCTTATGGCGTTTAATGCCCTCCTTCACGCTAGTGGTCAGAGAGTATGTCCCCCATGCCGGCTCCCACTATGGCATAATCCTCTTTTTAAAATTCAAAATAAGATGATTGCCTGGAGCCCCTGGAATTCCCGAGGGGTGTGGATGGTTAGCCAACTGTGTACTGGAAATCGATGGAAAGACTTCAGTGAGTTACAAAGCGAGTTTGGCCTCCCATCTAGGCTCTATTTTCAATGGCTGCAGTTAAGACACTGTCTCGAGAGCGCCCAGGTCGATCCGAGAACAGACATTGGTGAGGGTGGGGTGGCGGAGTTACTTCACCCGATAGTGAGTACGTCAGGAGTGGCATCCAGTTTTTATAAACTACTGAGTCAGAGTGACGGCTCGAGGATGCTCAAAACTCAGCAGGCATGGGAACGAGAAACGAAGGTAACGCTGAACGAGCAACAATGGCGGAAGGTTTGGTGCAAGTTGGTCAGGGTATCCAGATCCGCCTCCATTACTCAAACGCTCTTTTTCTTTACACATCGTTGTTTGTATACCCCAGCTAAAATGGCAAAATGGGACAAAAATATTAGTAATCTCTGTTGGACTTGTAAAAAAGAAATTGGTACCCTGGCTCACCTTATTTATGAATGCCCAGTGCAACAGTTATATTGGACGCAGGTTTGGGAACGTATACAAACCATTCTCAAATTTCACGAGCCTCTTAGCTGGAGGGTGGTGGGACTTAGATCTATGGCGGGGCTCCCATCCCTGCCCAAGGATGGTCGCTTCTTGCTAGATTTCATGATGGGCCTGGCTATCTGCTTGGTTATACGGAATTGGAAAGATTGCACCAATCTCAGCATGCAAGAGTGGTGGAGCCAGGTATGCCTGTATAGCAAATATGAACAGATGCCTCGGAGAGCTCTTCCCCACAATAGTCTTCACATACTTAAATGGAAAATGTCTGACTTTGTAAATGTAGCCAAATGTTCAGCGGGGTCATTTAGGGCTGGTCAGCCGGGATCCTAATCGCTGCCTTGAACAACTTTGATAGAGTGTACAAATGCATCTGCTCTCCAACACGATTGTCTGTCCTAGAGGAGGGGGCGGGGGGTGGGTGGGGGTGGGTCTATACTTTCATTTATGTACTGGTTAACTGTTATGGTTTGTTTGTATGTTCTTTTGCTAAACTGAAAATAAACATTTAAAAAAAAAAGAAAAAAAAAAGGTTCAGAGAAGAGCCACCAAAATGGTAAAGGGGATGGAAGGATACTCCTATGAAGAAAGGCTAAAAAGGTTAGGGCTCTTTAACCTGGAAGAGAGACGGCTGAGGGGAGATATGATAGACGACTATAAATTAATGAACGGAGTGGAACGGGTAAACGTAGATCGATTGTTTACGTTATCAGAATATAGAAAGACTAGGGGACATGCAATGAAGCTACAGGGTAAACTATTTAAGACTAATAAAAAAAATATTTTTCACTCAACATGTAATCAAACTCTGGAATTTGTTACCAGAGGATGTAGTAAAGGCTGTTAGTGTAGCTGGGTTTAAAAAAGGTTTGGACAAGTTCCTGGAGGAAAGATCCATAAACCAAAAAGGGACCCAGGATATCAATGCTTGACTCAGTACAAGTATTGCGGAACCTGTGTCTTTTGGGGAAACTGCTAGGTACGTATGACCTATACTGGCCACTGTTGGAAACAGGATACTGTGCTTGATGGACCTTGGTCTGACCCAGTATGGCATATAGAGTAGTTACTCACTTGTAACAGGTATTCTCCAGGAGCAGCAGGAATCAGTCCTCACATATGGGTGTCATCGACGTCGATGGAGTCCTTGCGGAGTATTTCCCCAGCTTTCAATGAAAGCCTTTGAGAATACTGCACGCATGTGCGGTCCCCTTCCCGCCTAAAGGTGCCATCTTGCTCAGTCAAATGACATAACTAAAACACAGCACACAAAAATGTAAAATAAACTATGTACAACTGCAACTCCCAGGGGAGGAGGGAGGGTTGTGAGGACTGATTCCTGCTGCTCCTGGAGAACACCTGTTACAGGTGAGTAACTACTCTTTCTCCAGGACCAAGCAGGAAGTCAGTCCTCACATATGGGTGGCTCCCTAGCTCTGGGCTACCAAGGAACCCAGGCTGAACAAGAGAACTCCCTCTAGTCCCAGCATCAAAGAAAGGCTTTTCACTGAAAGAACGTCCACTGGTAGCCCAAAGGAGGGCTGGAGGGCAGGAGTTGCCTAAACCTCAAAGAGATTCCGGAGTACTGCCTGGCCAAAAGCACTGTCCCTATGGGACTCCCTCTCCAGGCAGTAATGGGCTGCAAAAGTCTGGCTTGAGGACCAAGTTGCAGCCCTGCAGATGTCTGCCAACGGTACAGAGCGGAGATGAGCTACTGAGGCAGCCATTGCCCTGACACGATGGGCCGTGACCCGACCATGCAATGGAAGGTCCGCCACCTTGTAAGCCCAGGTGATAAAGTCAGACACCCAAATGGACAAGGTACGCTTGGACAAAGGTAACCCCAAATTATTAGGGTCAAAAGATATGAAGAGTTGAGTAGCCCTTCTATGTCCCTGCGCCCGATCAAGGTTGAAGGATAAGGCCCTCCTACAGTCCAGGGTATGCAGGACTGCTTCAGCTTGGCTTGCATGAGGCCTAGGGAAGAATGTTGGAAGAACCACCTCCTGGTTGAGGTGGAAAGAGGAGACAACCTTTGGAAGGAACTTTGGATGTGTCCTAAGGACTACCCTGTTCCTATAGAAGCGAGTGTCAGGCTTGTCACAGACCAGGGCCTGAAGCTCACTTACTCGCCTGGCCGAGGTTAGGGCTACCAGGAAGAGCGTCTTCCAGGATAGGAAGCGGAGAGGACAAGTAGCCATTGGCTCAAAAGGTGGGCGAGTCAGTTGCTGCAAGACCACATTCAACTCCCACTCAGGGGCTGGAGGACGGACAGGAGGCTTGAGCAAGAGCAAACCTCTGAGAAACCGGGACACCAAGGGGTGAACCGACAGTGTCCCTTCCACCAGTGAGTGGTGAGCTGCTAGAGCTGAGAGGTGGACCCGAACAGAATTGGACTTAAGGCCCTGATTGGATAAGTGCAGCAGGTACTGAAGCACCACTGGTACAGCACAGGAGAAAGGATCTTCTGTACGCAGCTGACACCACACAGAAAACCTCTTCCATTTCAAGGCATTGGTTTTTCTAGTGGACTGCTTCCTAGAGGCCAGGACGACCTCTTCAACTTCTGGAGGTAGGCCCCAAGGAGCCAAAACTACCCTTGCAGCTTCCAGGCCATCAAATTGAGAGATTTGAGATTGAGGTGCAGAAGAGACCCCTGGTCCTGAGAGAGAAGGTCGGGCTGCAACCCCAGAGGTAGTGGAGTGTCCACTGCTAGTTGCAGCAGAAGTGGGAACCAAGGTTGCTTCAGCCACCTGGGGGCTACCAGAAGGACCGAGGCCTTGTCCTGTAGAATCTTGAACAGGGTTCGGGCCACCAGAGGCGTGGGAGGAAACGCATACAGGAGGCCCTGGGACCAGGAAATCAGAAAAGCATCTGCTGCTAGCCGCAGAGGATGCGGTTGCCTGGAGCAGAACCTGGGCAGCTGTCTGTTCAGGGGACTGGCAAATAGATCTATGGATGGAAGTCCCCATCTCAGGAAAATCTTCTGAACCACCAAGGGATGGAGTTGCCATTCGTGGGACTGCAGAATCCTGCTCAACCTGTCTGCCAGATAATTTTCCTGGCCAGGAAGATAAACCGCCCTGAGAAACATGTTGCGCCTGAGCGTAAACAAGCAAAGGTCCTGCGCCTCCTGACAAAGGAGCCTGGACCCAGTGCCGCCCTGTTTGTTCACATAAAACAGGGCTACCTGGTTGTCGGTTTGTACTAAGACAGACTGGTGGGCCAGGGTTTGAGAGAAAGTATTGAGGGCTAAGCGAATAGCCCGCAGTTCCAGTAGATTGATTTGCTGCTTGGCCTCCCAAGGAGACCACAGGCCCTGGGTGCACTTGCCCAGACAGTGTGCTCCCCAGCCCTTCAGGGAGGCATCGGTGGTCAAAACCACTGTGAACCCAGGTGGCTGAAAAGGCATCCCTTTCAGTAAGTTGGGGGGATGTAGCCACCAACGTAGGGAGTGCAGGAATGGTCTGGACACCCTTACTCTGTTGCTGAAGCTCCCTGTGGCCTGCAACCACCGAGTTCTGAGGCACCATTGCGCAGGCCTCATATGAAGCCTGGCATTGGGAGTCACATGTACTGTCGAAGCCATGTGGCCAAGAAGCCTCAGACATTTCCTGGCGGAGACCAGTGACCTGCTGAGAAACTGGTTTGCCAAGGTTATCAGTCTTTGGGCCCTGTCCTCTGGCAAGAAAGCTTTTGCCTGCAGAGCAATGTTCCCTCTAATTTTCTGTAGGCTGTGTGCGCATAAAATATCAGCTGTGCAGCTTTTGAATGAAGGTTAAATTTTTGTGCGCCACATAACGATACTTGGAGTTATGTACTTTAAAATTTGACTACACGACAGAATACAGTATGTACACCACATTGATTGTAATCAAATTAAATGAAAATAGAAGATTACTAAATGAAGCGGAAAATTTATAGTAATTACAATCACAACTTTTAAATTTTAAGACATCTGTGTTTTCTATCAGAATCAGAACCGTAATTTTTGTGTGCTGTTTTGTAAAGTATGTGTGCTCGCTTGGCGAGGTGTGTGCGCGCGCACATGCGCACAGCTTAGAGGGAACAGTGCTGCAGAGAGTCGAGCCTTGCCCCTATGAACTCCAAGTTTTGGGAGGGGAGCAAAGTGGACTTTGCGAAGTTTATGACAAACCCCAGGTGTTGGAGTAGAGAAATTGTTCGGAGGGTGGCTTGCCTGGCCTCCTGGCACGTCTGACCCCTGATGAGCCAGTCGTCCAGATAGGGGAAGACAAAGATACCCTGATTCCTTAAGTAGGCCGCCACCACTGCCAGGCATTTGGTAAAGACCCTGGGGAGCGGAGGTGAGGCCAAATGGCAGCACTCTGTACTGATAATGGATTCCTCCCACAATGAACCTGAGGTACTTTCTGTGGTCTGGATGAATGAGGATGTGAGTGTGCGCATTCTTTAGATCTAAAGAGCATAGCCAATCTCCCTGCTGGAGGTAGGACAGAAGTGTTCCAAGAGTAAGCATCTTGAACTTCTCTAAGAACTTGTTGAGATTTCTGAGGTCGAGAATAGGCCTGAGGTCCCCTGTTCTCCTTGGTACTAGGAAGTACCTGGAGTAGAAACCGTGACCTTGTAGGTGGGGAGGCACAGGCTCCACTGCCTTGTCTCGCAACAGACCCTGAAGCTCCTGCAGGAGGAGGGCTGTATGGAGAGGAGGCCTTGGAGGCTCTCCTGTAAAGTAGGGAGGAGGCACCTGATGAAAATGAAGCATGTAGCCATTGTGGACTATGCTTAAGACCCAATTGTCTCCTGTAATGGGTGGCCACTGGTGGGCAAACAGGGCTAGTCAACCTCCTGTACAGGGATGGGACAGCAGAGACGGAGAGGCTATGCCTTGGGAGTCAAAAACCCCCACCCTGCTGAGTGGGAGCAGGAGCCGGAGGCTTGGGGGCCTTGTAAGGTAGGAACTGTTTGTAGGCAGTCACCTTCCTTGGGTAAAAGGACTTCTTACCCGAGCCCTTCTTCTTATGTGAAGGGGCATAAGTCTTTCTAGACAGCCTTGTCCTCATGAGGTGCTCGGTTTCGAGCTCAGCAGCCTTCTCGGCCATGGGCTTGCCAAAAAGGTTCTCACCTCGGCAAGGGACATCTACCAACTTGTCTTGAACCCATGGCTCGAGGTCCGATGACTGCAGCCATGCCTGGCGTCGAGCCGCGATGCCGGCTGCCGCAACACGGGCCGAGGCCTCGAAGTCATCGTAGGCTGCTCGGGACATGAACTTAGAGCATTCCCGGATCCCCGAAGACAAGGACTTGAACCTCTGCAAAGGCTCCCCGGAGAGACCAGCAGAGAACCCGGCAAGCTCCTTTGCCAGGTCCCGCAAGTACATGCCCATGTACAGCTGGTCAGACTGGACACGGCAAGCAAGTATCGAGCCCTGGAAGCACTTTCTACCAAACACATCCAGGTTCCGGGCCTCCCGGCCGGGGGGCACCACGAATGCATCTTCTGACTTTTCAGACGATGCATGGCCGATTCCACCACCATGGAATGGTGCGGTAGCTGCGCCTTCTGAAAACCAGGGCTCTTACGGAGTCGATAAATGGAATCGACCCGCTTGCTTAGAACCGGCGCCGAGGCCGGTGCCTCCCACATCCGGAAGAGGAGCCATTCCAGCATCAGAGGAACTGGCACAGTAAAGGCTTCCTTTGGAGGAGAGTCATACTGGAGGTCCTCGAGCTCTTCGGCTCCTCCTCGGGGTCCACCGGGATTGCCAAAGCAGTGGCCATATCCCGAACAAACTCCGAGAACCAGGTATCCTCCGGAGGGGCTCTACTCCAGGGCTCAGACTGCGGTGAGTCCAACGGGACGCACCGAGTCTTGAAGGTATTGGGGGACTCCTCGTTCCTCAGTCTCCCAGGCAGACTCGTCCGAAGAGGAATCAGGCTCCGACTGCGTGGGGCCCGGCAGCACCCGCCCCGATGCCGAAGGCACCGGCGTCAACGCCCCCGGTCCCGACCGGGAGGTCGAGGGTGACCGTGACCGAGGACGACCTCGAGCCTTCATGGTCGAGTATCGGCTCGGTCTCCGGGATCAACTTCGACGTCAATGTCCCGGTGGTCAGGGCAGATGCGCCAGCGAGGCTGGCCATCAGCACCCGCTGCTGATCCATGAAGGCAGACAGTCTGCACTCCAAGGCTGTCAGCCTGAGACTCAGCTCAGGAGACTCAGCAGCCACCGACTCGGGCCCCGGCGGGGTCGGGCCCGACGTCAGCTCCCTGGGAGGACAATCCTTGAGGACAACAGGACTTACGTGTCCAGCAGACTCCGGCTCCACTCGAGGTACTTTTGACGGCTTCTCCTGTTCCACGGGCCCGGGAAGGCGGTTGGGGGTCCGAGACCTAGCCCTCGAGGAGCCAGGGACCTCCTCCGATGCCGCCCTCGCGAGCCGCTTCTTCCTCTTTCGCTCCCGCTCGGGGGACCCCCTCTCCGAGGAACCCCGACGATTCTCGGGGTCAGACTCCCGAGACGTCGAGGCCTCAGACGAGGTCCAGGCCCGGCCGGAGGCCGAATCAGAGAAAAGCCTTTCCTTTTGGTGCTGACGACTTCGCAGTGCCTTAGTGGACATTTTCCCACACGGTCCACAGATCTTAGGATCATGATCAGGACCGAGGCACTGAAGGCAGCAGTCGTGTGTGTCGGTGAGAGACGACATCAGCTTCTTGCACCAATCACACTTCTTAAAACCACTGGAAGCCATCGGGGAAAAAAGAGCCCCCGCGAGGTCAACGGACCGGCCTTCCAGGGAAAAAGAAAAAAGGGCGCGAACGCCAGCCACGAAGGGCAAAAACCGAAAAATAAAATCGGGCTCAATACCAGTGTACTGAACCCAGCGAGAAGGGGAACCGGCGTCTAACTGGAGAAAAAAACGTGAAGAAATCGCAGGGATTCGAAGAAAAAAATCTAACTGTTTTCCGGGTGAACTAGGACAAACGTCCGACGGGCTCCACGGAAAAAGAGAGACTGAGCAAGATGGCACCTTTAGGCGGGAAGGGGACTGCTCATGCGTGCAGTATTCCCAAAGGCTTTCATAGAAAGCTGGGGAAATACTCCGCAAGGGCTCCATCGACGTCGATGTCACCCATATGTGAGGACTGACTTCCTGCTTGGTCCTGGAGAACTTATGTTCTTAATACGTATACTTTAGAGGAAAGGCAGGATAGAGGTGATATGACTAAGACGTTTAAATACCTCCATGGCATAAATGTACAGGAGAAGAGCCTCTTTCAATTGAAAGCAAGCTCTGCTTCGAGGGGACATAGGATGGGGGTGAAAGGGGATAGATTCAGGAGTGATATGTGGAAATATTTCTTTATGGAAAGAGTGGTAGATGCGTGGAATAGTCTCCCAATGGAGATAGTAGAGATAAGAACAGTAGCTGAATTCAAAAAAGCATGGGACAAACAGAGGATCTCTAAAGGAAAAAAAGGGACTGTTGTAGTGGTTGATATGAAAGAGCAGACTAGATGGGCCATGTAGTCTTTTTCTGCTGTCATTTTTATATGTTTCTATGTTTTGTTCCTCTCTCTCCTTCTCTGAACACATCTAACAGATAGTTAAAACCTGCCAGTTTTTCTCAATCTATAAAACTTCAGTAAAACTTGCCCCTTCCTTTCTCAACACACTACTAAAACCGTTATCCACTCTTGTCACCTCCTGTATAGACTACTGCAACCTGATGCTTTCCAGTCTCCCTCAGAATCATCTCTCTCCCCTTCAATCTGTTCAAAACTCAGCAGCATGGCTAATCTTCCACCAATCTCACTATGCTCACATAACCCCTCTTCTTAAGTCACTTCACTAACTCCCTATCCATTTCCTCATTCAAACTTCTTCTACCGACTTATAAGTGTATTCATTCTACAGCTCCTCACTGCCTTTCCTCTCTTAACACTCCCTACATACCTCCTTGGGAATTTTGGTCCTCTAAAAGATCCCTTTTATCTTTACCCTTCTTTACCACTGCCAACTCCAGACTGCTCATTCCATCTTGCTGCTCCATATGCTTGGAACAAAGTATTGAGTTAGTATGTCAAGCTCCTTCTCTGGCCCTATTCAAATCCACGTTAAAAACCCATCTCTTCAAGGCTGCATTTGGATTCCGATCCCCTTATTCTCCTGTTTATCACCTATCTGTATCTTGCCATTCCCCTTGAATTACACTAGTCCCCAGTTGTGTGGTCTGTCTTGATTAGCTTGTAAACTCTGATGAACAGGGGCCATTTCTTACTTGCACGTGAACAATGCTATACAAATGGTATAGTAGTAGTAGTAGCAGTCGTCCATGGTGTAGTTGGCTTTGGGCCAACTAAACTCGACTCGGGAGTGGTACTTAGTGTACACATAGAAGATCAGGGGAATAGTCCACACTGGGCTGTCATTTAAGTACAGATATGTTGACGGATGAAATTAATAGTATCTGTTATTTTCGACACTGATATTCTTGAGTGTTCCAGAGGAGTTTATTCATTTATTTGGAGGAACATATTTTACAGAAATAATATTACAAATAAAAAATAGGCAATGATTATATTGCAGTGAAGGGTGCTTCAACACAAGAATTAGCCCTACAAAAAAAAAAAATAAAAAAAAAAAAAATCAAGACAGTTGAGGCGTTGTGCACAGCTGAGTTGAACGGATTATTAAGGCTCTCTCTATTAAAAAAATGTTCTTTAAAGAATGTGTCCCTGATTTGTGCTTAAGAAGTGTGCTGAGCGTTGGTCTATTGATATATTTTGCACTTTCGGTGGTAGGAAGACATTTTGATGACTAACAGCAGCATGGTGAGGGGATAGAGCAACATGCTCCCCAGAGTTTGCAGTTTTACAGGTCATGCTGCGTCTTCGTAACTGGAGCAGACGTTTCAGCTGCCATACTGTGGCTTTCTTCAGGGCGACATGGTTGAGCAGTGGATGTCTGTTCTATTATATAGTAATCTTCAAACCTTGAATGGATTAAGGTGGGAAATGTGAAATTTGGAGGGAAAGTCTGTTGGAGAAAGGCTGGAGACCTCTCTTTTCCCACAGATCGGAAGATTCTATGGTGAATTTAGAGATTGCCCCCCCCCCCTTAGAGTTTCTTTAAATGTTCTCTTTAGCTGCTGCTTCAATCCAACCAATCCGGTTTGAGGACTATTATATAAAAAAAGAAAAGACATCCACTCTTCAACCACTTCGCCCTGAAGAAAGCCACAGAATGGTGGCTGAAACGTCGGTTCCAGTTATGAAGATGCAGCATGACCCAGCAAACTGTAAAATTTATCATACTAGCTGTGGAAGCCAAAGAGAATTTCTCCCCAGAGGTTCACAAGCTTGTGGGAGCTGCCTTAGAAAGTAATGTACAGAGGAAAAAATGAATTAGCTAATGGATTAAAGAATTTGAATCAGAGAGCAGCATTTACAGGAATTGTCCTGTAGTACAGCACAAGCATAAAAATGTGTTCAAATCCACAATCACCCCTTTTATGTTCTCCCTATCTCAAGCAAAGAGATTACAGAGAAGCCATCAACTTCTATAAATACACTAACAGAGAACCCATCAATGGAATCCATGAACCCAAAAGAGGAGATGTTGCTGACTCTGGGAAACTGATAGTCAATATCTCCCCTTTCATGTCTTTTCTCTAAAGAGGATCATCAACCAAACTAGTCACTGTAAAATTATAACAAAGAATTAAGATACAATAATATCAGATGATAGGTCAGTGAAGCAAAAGTCGTTCACTGTAATCTTAATACTGGACTAGTCCAGTATTAAGATTACAGTGAACGACTTTTTCTTTATTCTATATAAATATCGTTCAAGAAGTAGGGGCCATTAGAATTCTGTGAGGTCAGTGAAGCAGCACACACTGCAACATCTTTTTAAATTGATAAAGAAGTCTTGCCATTGATCAAAGCCTTACAACCAGTGCACTCCAAATCAGTCTTTAGAATCACACTGTCAGCCTGCAGCTATCCCCACTCACAGCAGCACATAACAGTAACGGCAGCATACCACAGTACCTTCCTAAATTGTGCAAACTCTCAACTGCAAGAGACTAGGAAATGCAGGGAATGAGTTAAAATGCTATCAGAGTGCAGTAACCGAAAGTATAGAAAATCACTGAGCTATCTATAGTAACTGCAAGAGCAGCCAGAATATGGGGGAAGAGTGGGTGTGTTTGCAATGTGCGATTACCACAGGAGCCAATAAATGTGTGGTCACCGTAAACGTTGAAGACAGCATGGGTGCCAATACCACCATCTCGATGGGTGGCATTATGTACCTTCATGGTGCTGCAGAGCAACGCATTTTGCAATTTCAATGCGCTATCTGCTGGGCAAATGCTGTGGCACCATGTCTGCAACTAATCCAGAGCTATTCGCACTAAAATAGCAGGTTTCCTGCAAAACTTACTGCTGTTTAATAAACATGCCCCAAAGTATATGAGAGGGAAAAAAAAAAGGAATCACTTACTGGTTTTCACTTGCAAATCGTGTCTGAAGCAAGTGAGGGGCAGACTGGTATGAAAAATTATTCCACAAATTGGGAGACAGCATCGAGTTCTGAAATCACAGAAAAAAAAACACACAAAAATATACTCAGAGCCCCAACACACCTGCCTCCCACCCACAACCCCCTACTACTCCATATCAGCCCTGAATTTATTGGGACTCTGTAGCAGCACTGAGTATTGCAGCCTGTTATCAGTGATTTGGTGGCACTCTATTAGGATTGGGTATTTAGAGAGAATGTTCCAAGAGTATGATTAAAGCTCTGCGTGCTTTCACTGCTCAAACAAAACTCCAGGGGTGGACATTGACCATATATTACTTTTACAATGTCATCTGCTGCAAAGACTGATGTGAAAAACAACTAAAAGTAGAGCTTGAAGAGAGGAAAAAATAAGAAAACAAACAGGACAGCAAACCATTAAATGCAGAATACATGTGTGCTCTCCACAGACCTACATTTCTGGGGCATTCTTTGAAAAGCAGCCATGTATATGCAAAGCCTACATCTACTTGTACTGACGCACCATGCACACATTTTCAAAGAGAAAGTACAAACATACTTTCCCTTTGAAAAATATCCTTCCCACAGAGATGTGCAAGCAGGCCTTGACAAATTTTCTTTGATTTTAGGAGCCAGCCCAAACTTTTAAGAGCCAGTGGCTGAGAATTTCACCCCATCCCATTGTCCTCAATGAAAATGAGGAGCAGGGGAGAAAGAGGATCTGTTGCAATTCTTTTAGGACCTGATTTAATGAGTCTGCTTCCCATTACAAATCTAAAGGAAAAGACAGCTTCGTAAGTCAGGCACCCCTACAGGCCACTGGCAGAAACACATAGCCAGCAGCTTCCTCATCCTGTCTCTCTCTTGCTCTCTCCACCTAACCATCTTCTTCTCACCTAGTCTCCCCTCTTGTTTCCCATTCCATCGTCTCCTTCCTCTCTTAAGATTAGCCAGCTACATAGCCACTAGCCTCCCCCCGCCACCAATCTAGTCAGTCACCCCCCAGTCTCAAACCCCCAGCTAGCCAGGCAGCCCCCTTCTGCCCTAATCCCCCTGCTAGCCAGCCAACTCACAGCCCCTACCCTCCCTAGGCTAGCCAGTTAGTCATCACCCCAGCCAGTCAGGCCCCCCTATCCTTATCCCTTCTCCAATTAACCAGTCAGCCACACCCCAGCCCTTACACACATCTCCAGCTAGCCCTCATGACTCAAAATCAGTGCCAACCATTCCCCCACCCCAACAAGTCAGTCATTCATCTCCCAGTCCTTACCCTTGCCCCAAAATGCCAGTCAGCTATACTCCACCCTCCTATCTAGTTCTCACCACTCAGAAAGCTAGAACGACATCCCCCCCACCCCAACAAGCCAATCAGCTACCACCATACAGTCCCTACCCCTACAGTTCCAGCATGTCTCCAGCCCCCTTTTTCCTAATCCCCAGATTCTACCTGCCCTGCTGTGCTGCTCCTTTTATTGGGTTATCTGGCAGGTTTGAAACATAAATTAAGATACCTCCTGTTTTTTTGCAGAAACAGAAGTG
Organism: Ichthyophis bannanicus; assembly: GCA_033557465.1. Classification (NCBI taxonomy): domain Eukaryota; kingdom Metazoa; phylum Chordata; class Amphibia; order Gymnophiona; family Ichthyophiidae; genus Ichthyophis; species Ichthyophis bannanicus. The sequence goes on from CM066039.1 coordinate 312,247,927, forward strand.
CCTCCTTTTATGTTTCAAACCTAGTGTTTGAGCAGGAACTGCCTCTTTCATATATAGCATGGCTCTGTGTAAGTCTGAGCAGTGGCATGCAGGAACTCTACTGTTGGCCTCCAGTTCTCAAGACTAGTGGGAAGGTTCCTGCACAGCATAGCTCAGAATCACACAGAACCATGCTATGCAGGGAGGAGGCAGCTCCTCCTGAAATAGTGGTTGCCGACAAAAATTAACACACACAACAAAGCAAAGCAGTGATAGGGGCAGAAAATCTTAGATACCAGAAAGAAATTTTTATTTGCCAGGGTGACCTAGTGGCTGCAATTTACTGATCTCTGTGTGCAAGTACTTTGTTTTTTGCTTTTGTGTGTTTTATGTACTTATTGCAAACTTTTGGAGAGATATGCATCTAGATTTGAAATGCTAATCTATGCATGTTCTTTGCTCCCCTAACCTGATGCCACACCCAAGCCTACCTACCTTTTGCCTGGTAAAAGTCAACAGACCGTTGAGCTATGTACATACTTTTACCTAGGTAAAAGGCTGAGCAATATTCAATCAATTTACCCAGGTAAACAGAATCTCACAAAATCGCTGTTGGAAGGCCATTTATTCCTCCCTCATATCACAAATTCTATTCCACAATGCAAAGACCTTCTTTCTAGTGAACAGCTGGAACTAGCTGGTTCCAGAAGCAAGGATATCAAACTGCAATCCTGGAGGGCTGCAAAGCAATCGCCTTTTTAGGTACCCCTAATGAATTTTCATTCACTGCCTCCATTGTATACAAACATATCACATGCATATTAATTTGGGCCAGTCTGAAAATCAGAGTGGTTTACTGCACTCCAGGACTACAAGTGTCAGTAAACCAAAGCTTCCGATCACCCGAAGTGGGTCAGAGTCTCACTCACCTCCATGGCAGGCAAGCAGAGCTGGGACTGGAGGCTGGGCACACCATACAGCACACTGCCCATCTGCTGTTGTTCATGCTGTGGGTACTTATTCCCGCCATCCATTCTGTGACACACTGAGAGCATCAGGCTGTGTTCTACAGCAAACGCTGCTAGATAAATCCTTGGCACAGCACGATACACTAAACCATATCCTAAGAGAAAAAGGATTAGAGAGGTTTGATTTCCTGCTGTAAACTGAACCTAGGCAAATTTGAACCTCTACATTCACTAAAACATTTTATTCCAGGGCTGCTTCTCTCCCAGTCTTAGGTCCTATACTCTTCCTGTTTTGTAGATGGAAGGCTAAACCATTAACTCATAACCAAGCCTTATTCTACTCCTACCACTTCTCATTTCTATAGCATTACTAGATTTATGGAGAATTGCACCATATGGTCAGAAATAGCCTGAAGCTCTGCTATTCCAGATTCTATACATGAGGCAACACTTAGCCCTTCTAGAATCTCTGCTATTCCAGGTCACATACATCAGACAACCTTCAACTCTTCCAGAGTCTGTTACTTCAGGTCACATATATGAGAACACATATAGCCCTTCTATAGAGTACCAGCTATTGCAGGACACCGCTGACCACCGCTACCTTTCTCTCACATCTCTGTTGTGAAATTGGGACATTCCCAGTACCTAAAGGCTAATCTAATATGATACCCCTGATGCACCTCTGCACACAAAATTCAAAATTCTGTGTCAAAAGGTCTCGAGTTATCAAAATTCTGCATGCTTTGTCAAAATAACAAAGCATATTGTTTTTGAGTGATACCTAGTTTACAACAACAATTGTGACAAGGAAGCCTGTTTTGAGCCTATGAGTATAGAAAAGGCCAATGACTAACTTAGAGACAGGAGAAATCCCTGCAGGGCATGGATTTCAGGCCCCTCACAGAGAAATAAACCTGAGGGAGAGAAAGTTCAGGCAGCCACACCCTAACTCCTATGACCTAACTGCAGGCTTGAGAGGTGATTACAATCACCTGGGAGGAGTAGAGGAAGGGCTGGAGCCCTGGAGAGGGAAATATAAACCCTTGCTAAAGCAGGGGAGAGAGGAAGCTCAGAGGGAAGCTCAGAGGTCTCAGGAGGTTCGGAAGACTCAGAGGATTCAGGGGAATCAGGAGTGGAACCAGGAGCACCTGCAGATCTCCAGGAGAGAACCCAGAGAGGAATACAGAGAGCTGTTCCAGAGAGGCTGGAAGGAGACAAGGAACCGTAGCGAGCACAACCAGAGAGTACTGCCCAGTGCTTCAGGTACTGACTGTATTGGGGAGAGTTGAGCTTAGGAGAGACATTAGAATCCCCAGGGAGGCTGTATTCTGAGCACTGTGTCCAAAGCTCAGAACAGGACACTGCCCTAACACCAGAGGAGATGCAGATTGAGTTGGCAGGGGAGGAATTGCAAGATCTAGATATCCCCATGGACTGTACCCTGTGTCAAGCTACAAGCATGGAATCATTATGCTAAAGGCTAACGTTGAATGAGAAAGTCTCCTAGAAGCAGGTAACTGGAATTGAGCCAGGAATTGGGTTTGAAGAAAACTCCACGTGTTTGCATTTCTCAGGCAAAGTGCTGAGTCACGCTGAAGAGAAAGCTTGTGAGTGTGTGTTACTTGTTTTCTTATTTTGAGTTTAAAACCTATCCTGAAAGAAAGGAGGGAAAGAAGAGGTTGTTCTAGAGGAACTGAGTTATTCTTTTGCTGTTAAGTGCTTCACAAACACAAGGTTAAAAAGAAGTATTTTTACCTTGCTGAGTGAGCAGAGCTGTTTCTCTAGGTCTGAACAACGTTGTTAACCAGCTGCATGTGTTTAAAGGACTGTGAAGCAGTTATACTGATCTAAATGCTCTGTTGCAAACAATCCTGAATGGACAAAATTCCTGTGTAGTTTACTTGAACCTTTACTTTAAAATAAATTCTGTCATTTGCCTTAACATCGGACCATGACTACACTTCTTCTTAAGAACCAAACTACATGTCCCAGAATCCACCTGAGGAAAAGCTAGTTTATTTGAGCTCACAAGGAGAAGTTCTCCGTTACCTTGCCCCTCTAAGCCAGAGGCCAGGGGGGCAAGGGCGTGACACAATACAGAAATAAAATAATCCAAAATGCTGCACTTTTTTGTGATTGTGTTGTGATTGAAGAAACCATCCAATATCAGCTACAAGAACATATTGAAAGAAACAACCTACTAGATCCGCAACATGGATTCCGTCCCCACTATAGGGTAGAAACACTGCTAACCACTCTAACATGCTAACTCAAGGAATACAACACACCAACCATGGATTCATCCTAATCTTCCTGGACATCTCCTCAGCCTTCGACAAAGTAAAACACCACATTCTCCTCCAACGCCTCCAATCCAACAGAATCTAAGGCACTGTCCTGCAATCGTTCAGATCCTAATCTGTCTGACAGATACCAACAAATAAAAATTGGCAACATCTCCATCCCCTACAAACAGATGCAAGGAGTCCCCCAGGGATCCACCTTCTCTGCAATGCTATTCAACCTATACCTACAAACCCTCTGCACGCTCATCCGCTCACACAACTTCAATTTCAACATCTATGCTGATATCATCATGATTTACGGTACATTTAACACAAAGCAACGCACATTTGCTACCCACCAAAACTGCTTCACAGATGTATCCAACTGGTTAAAAGAAAACAACCTGGAAATCAACTACAAGAAAACCGAAGCCCTCTTTGTATACAGAGATGACTTCTTCATTCCCTTCCTAACATAACCCTGAACACCACTCCAATCAAGACAAAATCAGAAGTCACATACTTGGGAATCACCATCAAACAACAACTCACCTTCAAAGCTCACATCAACAAAACTACGAGAACAATATATTACACTTTCACTCTGCACGTCAAGCATCAATTCTGCCACATCTCAACTATTGCAATGCCATCTACCAGGGCCTCCCTCAATTGACGCTTCTCCCCCTGCAGACTGCTCTACATACAACAGCACAAATACTTCAAGCAGCAGCTAGACAAGACCATATCACGCCCATCCTCAAGCAGCTCCACTGGCTACCACTACAAAGTACAAGACAATACTCCTGACACATAAAACCATCCACAAAGACCCCCTACACACACATCTACACACACTTCTACAGACCCCCCCAACCAAGCAGATCACGATGTGCCTCCACGATGAACATTCTGAGCATCCCCCATACCAAGACAAAATCCAGCCAATAGGTCTGTTTAGAGAGCCTTCCAGCTAAATGCACCTTCAATTTGGAACACCCTACCAGACAAACTCAGGAACATCCCAGACCTCTCCACTTTCAGAAAAAACCTGAAGACGTACCTATTCAAAGAACACTTCAACCTCTCTGCATATCCCCCCCCCCCCAAGTAAGTCACCCCACTCAAAACCACTGTATATAGGATGTACATATTTGTATACAGACGTACCCAATGCACATTATATATAGCTTGACCAGTTTCAATGTACCATTTGCATGCTTTTTATAGTTAATTGTCCGATTTTTCCAATGTACTATTCTTGTTCCTTGTAAACCGCCTTGACCCGGCAAAAGGCGGTATATAAATACAGCTAAATAAAAAAATAGTGGGCAGAATTCCAGCAGAAGTAATGTGAGAGGAAGCACACACATTGTGCTAAAGGCAGAGGAATCGGCATGGTCTCACTTTGCTGGTAAGCTTATTAGCCAGTCTCTGGGAAACCAGTGCAACAATGCCACAATCACCCTTTCCACTGCCAGTGAGGTAAACAAAGAGTTTAGCCCAAAGAATAGACAACCCCAAGTCTTTCAATAGTACTGTCACCACTATTCATGCTTCTGAACCTTCATAGCGACACACCTCTCATTCTCAGATTAATTACACCAATATCTTAAGATTTGCCATACTAAGTCAGACCAAATATTAATCAAGCCCAGTATCCTAACAGTGGCCAATCCAGCTCACAAATACTTAGTAGTATTCCAAAAAGCTAGACAGATTCCATTCCAAGGATAAGCAATGGATTTCCCCCAGTCTACTTTAACAATGGTTTATGGAGATTTCCTCCAGAAACCTGTCCAAACCTTTTTTAAACCCAGCTACACTAACAGCTTTTACTACACCCTCTGGCATTGAATATAAGAACATAATCATGTGTTGATTGAAAACCTCTTCTCTCCAATTAGTCTTAAATGTACTACTTTGTAGCTTCATTACGTGTCCCTCAGTCTTTGTACATTTTGAAAGAGTACACAACCAATTCACATTTACTCATTCAACTCCAATTATTCTTTTATAGACTTCTATCATATCATATAAATTCTGTCAATGCCTTAACTCTCGACCAACTACAAAAGAGTGTTTTTCTGCCCAAAAGTAAAGTGTAACCTGACTGGACTACCTTTCCCATGGTGCACTTCAAAGTCAGTCAGTCAGGCACATTGCTGAAGTGGTGGAATCTGCTATAACAAGCACGCCCCTCCACACTGCTGTAAGGGGCTATGGGCGTGACAAGCTACAGTTTGTTGTTCTTCCCTAAGGGGCCAATATTCAAAAGCTATGGCAGACAGTCATAGAGCTTAAACATCGCAGCAATATCTGGATAAGAGCTGCCACCGAATACCAGGGCTAAGTGCCAACACCTATCTGACTAGTGAATTTTCAGTCAGCTCTTATCCAGACTGCTACTTAGGCCAGCTTTTCATGGTCTAAGGACTTTGAATATCTGCACTTGTCCACATGAAATTCATATCCCCCTCAGCCTTCTCATAGGGATATCCTTCCATTCCCTTTATCACTTTGGTGCCCTTCTCTGTACTTTTTCTAATTCTCTATAGATGCACTGAACAGAACTGCATGCAATACGCAAAGTGTATTATGTTTATTAAAATTTCATAAACCGCTCTCATTAAAAACAGAGCGTTGTACAATCGTAAAACAAATAAATTAAAACAGAGAGAAAAGAACGCCAATAAATGAAATTTATCTACTATCTGGATGCCCAATGGTCTTGGAATTTTTCACAGTCCTCTTGTGAATTTAATTACTTTGAATAATTTTGTGTAGTCTGCAAATTGTAACACCTCACTCATTATTCCCATTCCCAGGTCATTTGTAACTGTTGTTCATTGTCAACAAGTCAATGCCGACTCCTGATGACCCTGTGAAGCAGTGGGTCCAATACAGATCCCTGAGGTACGCCACTATTTGCTTTTCTCCACTGAGAAAATTGACCATTTAGCCTTACTCTCTGTTTTCTATCTTTTAACCAGTTCTCAATCCACAATAGATCACTTCCTCCTATCCCATAACCTTTTAATTTCCTCAAGAATCTCTCACCAAGTCACTTGGTTTGCAGCTTGTCGTGCTGTGAGGGCTTGTGTGCATCAGTGATGCTGAGAGCTAAACTATTGGTAGTTTAACTACTGGCAGGGTCTCCCAAGATGGACAGGTCTCAGCTGAGGTGCCAGACCAAGACAAACCACCCATCTGGGCAGCAGCAGAATGGGATAGTGTTGACGGCAGAGGATCACATTTCTGCGACAACAGAAACACCACCAAACTTAAACTGCGCAGAAGAAAGGCCCGGCAATCTACTTCTGTATCTTGCCATGAAAACCCAATGGATAATTACAACAAAACAAATTGTGCTATGGCGTTGGAAGGCACTCAACTAGCTACTGGGGAAGAGCTGAAGACTTTTCAGAGTAAAGCCAGCATTTATGATGTGGATGGATCAAAGCCCTCGGGAAGTCTGACTGCTGATGTAGCTGTGCATGAAATGAGAGTCAGAAAATGTAAAGATGGAACGTACCAAGCATGAACCAAGGGAGGTTGGAGGTGGTCAAGAATAAAATGGAACATGTACAACTTGATATGTTGGGTGTCAGCGAACTGAAATGGACTGGCATCGGGCACTTGCATCAGATGATCACATGGTCTACTATGCTGGAAATGAAAGACAAAGAAGAAATGGTGTTGCATTTATAATAAAGAAGAAACTTGCAAGAACTGTAATGAAATACAATGCAGTCAGTGAACGTTTAATCTCTATTTGTCTATGAGGAATGCCTATCAACACAACTATAATTCAAGTATATGCCCCAACAACAGCTGCAGAAGAGAATGAAATTGAAGAGTTCTATGAACAAGTACAAGCTGAAACTGACAGAACATGCAAACAGGATATCCTGATAGTCATGGGTGACTGGAACTCAAAGGTTGGCAACAAAGAAGGCAAAGTAGTTGGAAAATATGGACTTGGCAACAGAATGAAGCTGGAGAAAGTGATAGAATTCTGCAAGACCAATCATCTATTCATCTCAAACACCTTCTTCCAGCAACACAAGCGGCGATTGTACACATTCACTTCACCCAATGGATTGTATAAAAATCAAATTGACTACATCTGTGGAAGTCAACGATGGAAAAGCTCTGTAACATCAACAAAGACAAAACCTGGAGCTGACTGTGGTTCAGATCATCAACTACTAGTATGCAAACTCAAGCTAAAGTTGAAAAAGAGCAAACCACTCATTAATGCAGCAACCACTCATTAATGCAGCAAAATATGACCTTGAAAATATACCACTGGAATTTAAAGCCTGCCTGCAAAATCGACTTGCTGCTTTAGATACAAATGACAGAGCTCCAGAAAAGTTATGGAACAACATCAAGAAGGTTGTGTTGGAAGAAAGCGAGAAGTCTCTACAAAAGGTGAAAAAGCAAAAACGGCCAAAATGGATGACGGAAGAAACTCTAAAAATTGCCCAGAAACGCAGAGAAGCTAAAGCCAGAGGAAAAAAGACAAATCGCAGAGCTCAGAGATTTCCAAGACAGGACAAGGAAAAGTGCTACAATGATGCATGCAAGGAAATAGAAGCAGGAACTATTACAGGAAGAACAAGATCGGCTTTCCTAAAGCTACGAGAGTTAAAGAACAAGTTCCAGCCTCGAATTGGAATGTTACAAGATGCTCCAGGTTCTATGTTGAATGATGCTGAGATGATCAAGAAAAGGTGGAAGGAACATACAGAGTTTTTGTATGATAAAGATCAAGTGGACCAACAGCCGTTTCAACCTGTACCTTATGATCAGGAACCACTGGTGATGAAAGAAGAAGTTGAAGCAGCATTGAAAGCCTTATCAAAGAACAAAGCACCAGGCAGTGATAGCATTCCCATAGAAGTATTACAGCAATCTGATGCAGCTGTTACTGTATTTACAAGGCTCTGCCAAGAAATATGGAAGGCAACATCATGGCCAACTGATTGGAAAAGATCTGTATTTATTCCAATACTAAAGAAAGGTGATCCAACTGACTGTGGAAATTATCGCATAATCGCTCTGATCCCACCTGCCAGCAAGATTCTACTGAAGATTATGCAAAAGAGACTACAACCATAACTGGAACAAGAATTACCTGAAGTGCAAGCAGGGTTCAGGAAAGGGCGAGGAACGAGAGACATCATTGCGAATGTGAGATGGATCCTTGAAAAGCCTAAAATAATACCAAAAGGATATCTATTTGTGCTTTATCAACTATAGCAAGGCTTTTGACTGTGTAAACCATGAGAAACTCTGGGCCACATTAAGAAGCAGGGGTATACCAGAACACCTGTTCGTTCTCTTGCACAATCTGTACATTGATCAAGAAGCAACAGTTCAAACGGAACAAGGAGAAACAGAATGGTTTAAAATAAGCAAAGGTGTAAGACAAGGCTGCATACTTTCCCCCTACCTGTTTTAATTTATATGCAGAACAAATCATCAGAGAAGCAGGATTGTATGAAGACAACAGAGGTGCGAAGATTGGTGGAAGACTCATCAACAACCTTTGCTATGCTGATGATACCACATTACTGGCTGAAAGTGAAGATGATCTGAAACATTTGCTTTTCAAAATGGGCCTGCACCTTAATGTAAAGACGACAAAGATCATGACAACTGGCATAACCAACAGGTTCATCGTTGAAGGAGAAGAAATTGAAATCGTGAACAACTTTATCCTACTTGGATCAACTATCAATAAAGAAGCAACAAGCAGTCAAGAAATCAGACGACGCATTGCTCTTGGCAGAATGGCTATGAAAGACCTAGATAAGATTCTCAAGAGCAGAGATGTCTCTCTCCATACAAAGATTTGACTTGTTCAAGCCATGGTATTTTCAATAACATCATATGGATGTGAAAGCTGGTCAGTGAAAAAGATAGACAGGAAGAAAACTGATGCCTTTGAATTATGGTGCTGGCGGCGAATACTGTGTATACTATGGATTGCCCGAAGAACAAACCAGTCGGTACTAGAGGAGATCAAACCTAAGCTTTCTTTAGAAGCTCAGATGACAAGACTTCGACTTTCATACTTTGGAAACATCATGCGAAGAGAGAGATCATTAGAGAAAGACATCATGCTTGGCAAGATAGAAGGTCAACGCAAAAGAGGAAGGCCAGCAATGAGATGGATCGATACAACAGCAGCAGCTACGGGTACCAGTCTGTCAACAATGAGCCGCTTGACTGAAGACCGAACACAATTTAGGATAGCTATCCAGAGGGTCGCCATGAGTCGACTCAGACTCGACAGCAATTAACAGCAACAACTGTCGAAGGCTTTCTGAAAATCCAGATATGCTGCATTAACCGTCTCACCTTTATTTAACGGTTTGTTCACATCTTCAAAAAAAGAAATGTAGCAGATTGGTGAAATAAAACTTCTTTTGGTTAAATCCATATTGGCTTTGTCCCATTAAACCATGACAATCTATATGCTCTGTAATTTTGTACTTGATAATGGTTTCTACCACCATTTTGCTTGGCACCGACATCAGGCTCACTGGTCTGTAGTTTCTTGGATCACTCTTTGAACACTTTTAAAATAAATATCAATGTTATGTTGGCCACTCTTCAGTTTTCAGATACTATAGACTATTTTAATGATAGCTTGCAAATTATTAATAGTAAGTCTGAAATTTCATTTTTGAGTTCTTTTAGCACCCTGGGATGCTACTCTTTAGTTTGATTATTTTCAGTTCCAATTCATCATTTTTAAATGGCATGTCTTATCATATGGGTCTCTCCTCTACATAGTTTTCAATAAAAGACTGAAGCAAAATTTTAATTTAGTCTCTCCACTATGGCCTTGTCCTCCCTTATTGCCCCTTTTATCCCTCTATCATCTAATGGTCCAACTGACTCCCTCACAGGCTTTTTTATTTTACATATATCTGAAAGTTTTTATTACGAGTTTTTGCTTCTTCCAAGGCAAGCTTCTTTTCAAATTCTCTCTTTGCCTGCATATCAATGCTTTGCATCTAACTTGCTAGGCTTATGTAGTTTCCTGTTTTCTTCATTTGAATCCTTTTTCCATTTTTTGAAAGATGTTATTTTGGCTATAAAAACCTGTCTCATCTCACCTTTAAACCACGCTGGCAGTCATTTGGCCTTCCTTTCACTATTTTTAAAGCATGGAATACATCTGGTTTGGGCTTCCAAGATGTTATTTTTAAACAATGTCCAAGCCTGATGTAAACTCTTAACTTTTGCAGTTGCTCCTTTTAGTTTTTTTCCTAAACATTTTTCTCATTCTATCATCCTGATCCCCTTAGTCTCCTGTTCAACTCCTATGTGTTTCCTAGATTTATCCTAGTTCCTTTCCTTGCTGTCTTCTCTCTATTTATTAAATCAAATTTGATAATGCTATTATCACTATCACTAAGTGGCCACAACACCATTACCTCTTGCACGAGATTCTGTGTTATCTTTATTAAAATACTTGATATACCGCTTAGGCCGAAACATTCCACTTAGTGTTCCACTAAGGAAGCGGTCTAAAATAGCTCTCCCTTCTGTCAGTTCCTGACCCAGCTGCTCCATTAAGCAGTCATTTATTTCATCCAGAAACTTTATCTCCCTAGTATGTCATGATGTGACATTGACCAGCACTCAATACTGGGGTAACTGAAATCATCCGTTATTACTGTGTTGCTAATGTTGTTAACATCCCTAATTTCTGTTAGCATTTCATCATTTGTTTGTTCATTTTGGCCAGCCAGGCAATAGTACACCCCACTGGCTATTCCATTTCCCTTCTCACAAGGAATTTCTAGCCATAAAGATTCTACAGTGCATTTTGCTATCTGCAAAACCTTTATTCTGTTTGACTAATACCCACAATAACATATAGTATCACTCCTCCACCAATATGATCTACCCTATGTGAGTCCAATTGTCAGAAGACAATTGCAAGGTTTGCAAGGTCAGCTGTTCCCTGTGTGGCTGAGCTATCCTGTGGGCAGCGGCCTACATGATTGAGGCTGCCCTGGAGACTATTGCAGTAGTTACATTTCATCACATAAGTGTTGGTTGAGACAGAATGAAAAGGGAGAGGGGGATAAAGATTTTTAATTTTAATTTCAAAGAGAGCAGTCTCTATAAAATGTATAAATAGTTGTGATTATATCACGTAGTCATCTTTTCAGCATCTTTCAATTTGCAGCTTACAAACACATATATGTACACTGTTATTCCCAGGCACAGCATAGGCAGGGTAAAAATGCACACACAGGAACAGCATTGAATAGTTATATACAACTCAACTTCTTTTACATCTATCTTAAATCTCTGGAACTCTTTTCTTACTGACTACACTTATACGTTCTATTCTTGTCTTGTGACTTACCAGATCACCGCTAGGTATTTAATCAGCGACACTATTTCACACTAGACCTGTCTGACACATGAACCCTAAGTAACAGTCTGGAACCAAGGATCAGAAACAGGAAGCTTGAATGACACAGCCAAGCCTCCCAGGCTCAGAGAAGGAACTGGCTCAGAATGATACAGAACAAATGTAAAGCTGGTATTCTCAAATTAAGCAATGTAGAAGCATGTATGTGTGGTGGGGGGAGGGGGAGGAGAATGGAGACAGCCATTCCAGGAACTCCATGGCCGCTGCCATACCAAGGACCTGGCTTCAATACCTACACCAGATTTCTGTTCTCCAGGTCAGCCTAGGGTTGGGGGCTGCAGCAGAGGAAGAAATACTAGACATCATACAATGGCAACACCTGCTGTCCAGATCCAAAGTTCACGTTGGCTGAGTTCTGACTGAGGACTGTCGCTGCAACAGGAGGGAGACACAGAAAAGCTTGTAGAAATTGTCAAAGGAGACTCACTGTGCCATAGACCTGTAACAGCTGGTTTTGACGGAACTAGAAACAAAGGAGCAAGAAGAAACAAGACCAAAAAGAAAAAAAATTCATGCTATTAGTTTCAAATTGGATGTCCTCTGACCTTTTGGGCAAGGGAAGAGTTTATTCTTTCACATCTCATTTCTCAAAAGACAGCTGATTAAATTTTTGCAAAATATCCTTTGCTATAACCAAGTGATTAATTTTGTCTTTAAAACGTGTAATGTCTTTAAAAAATGTAATCTATAGATTATATTTTGCCCGAGTATTTAAGAAATTAATTTCAAAAAAGGTTAGGCATTTTATTTTTCTAATACTATTCATTTTTTAAAATTTTTATTGAAAACCGCTTACAAATTCTCTGCAGTACATGAAATCAATGCAAAATAAGTGCTGTGAATTCTTATCTCCCCTCCCCGACCCCCACTCTTGCAAAATACCAATCTCATAGGTGCATTTTCATAACCTCCGGTAGGAAGAGAGAAACTTCACATCCCTCATAAGCTGTCAGCTTCCACCCAGAAAGATTTCTCCCAAACGTTTTTTTATCACACAGATAGCAAGCCACTCAGCAATCAAATTTCAAAAGATTCCCACACCACCTGGAATTGGTTCAGTTTATCCCATCACACTGCTGTTAGCTTATCCATCAAACAAGCATTACACAATTTTCCCAAGTACAACTGGGAGGTTGTGAATGTTTCCAATTATGGGCAAAAGCAAAGTAAACTGTTGTGACAGACAATCTAATCAATTTACCCTCATCACTTGTGGCATTCTTTACCTTCCTATGTAATAGAGACATTTCCATCCCCCTTTATAGCGGTTTCTTTAATATCCTCCCAAGGAATTCAAAGACAGTTTCACAAAAATATTGTAGGATAACGCCACCAAATATAGGAGAAGGAACATACCTGCTCACAATTCTTCCAAAATCCTGTCCCATATATCCACACCAATCGCTTTGGAGTATAGTACCATTGATAGAGCATCTTAAAACCATGTTTTTATTATATTGCTCACCAGTGCCTGTTCTCATAGTCCTACAAAAGCACTCCTTCCCACTCCCAAAGCTTCTTTCCATGTGGTCTCATGCCCAGCTTTTGCCTGACCTTTCAAACTCATTAAGGCATAGAACTTAGTTCATGCATCTTTTGGTATGTTCTAGTTGCTGGATCACCAAAGAATCTCCACCAGGTGGGAGAATCCCCTCCACCCCCCCCCCCCCCCCCAGCATCCCCACATAATGCTCAATTTGGAAATATTGATAATAAGCCTCAACGCTGATGAGATACTCCTTCTGTAACTCTTGATAGAAGGCAAAAGCTCCCTCTTCAACAATTGTTCAACATATTGCAAACCTTGTTTTCTTAGCCTTTTGCAGCTAGTATCATGATCATTGCAGTTTTCCAGGGTCATGCTGTAATTTATTAAGTGGAACCAACATGTCAACCATTGCGCCGTGGCTTTCTTCAGGAAAAGCACAGTTACTTACCTGCAACAGGTGATCTCTGGGAACAGCAGGAATAAGTCTTCACATATGGGTACGTCGGTACCGACGGAGCCTGCGCGGGAACGCTCCCCAGCTTCCCAAAAAGGAAAGCTTTTGGGAGCATCCCACAGCACCTGCGCGCTGCCTTCCCGCCTTTCCTAACCATCTCTCCTCAGTTCGAGTTTAAAGCTGAGACAATAGAGAGAGAGAGGAAAGGAAAGATAGGAGTTGTGTCTCTTTTTCTAGGGGAGGTGGGAGGGTTGTGAAGACATATTCCTGCTGTTCCCAGAGATCACCTGTTACAGGTAAGTAACTGTGCTATCTCCAGGAACAAGCAGGAATGAGTCTTCACATATGGGGACTCCCTAGCTAAGATGCCTGGGAGATCCCCAAGGATATTTGACCCTGGAGAGGGGTCTACATCCTCCTATGGATCTCAGGCATCCATCCAGGGAAAGGAGGGTAGGAGTTGTTTAAGAATGGAACAGGTGTTTGAGGACAGCCTGACCAAACAAGGCATCCCGGCGGGAGTCCTTGTCCAAGCAGTAATGGGCTGTGAAGGTATGAACCGAGGCCCAGGTGGCTGCTCGACAGATCTGGTCGATGGACACAGAATTTAGATGAGCCATAGAGGTGGCCATGGCCCTCACATTATGAGCTGTGACATGGCTCTCCAGAGAAAGGTTCTTACTCTGGTAGGCGAAAGAAATACACTGAGCAATCCAATTGGACAGTGTTCTCTTAGAGACTGGAAGTCCTAAATGAGAAGGATCAAAAGCAACAAAAAGCTGGGAAGACTTTCTATGTTGCTGTGTCCTATGTAAGTAAAAAGCAAGAGCTCTTTTACAATCCAGAGTATGAAGATTCCTCTCTGCACTGGATGCATGAGGAGCTGGAAAAAAGACAGGTAAATATACCTCTTGATTAAGATGAAAAGGTGAGACCACTTTAGGCATAAAGTGTGGATTTGTCCTAAGGACTACCTTATCATGATGGAACCTTGTATAAGGTGGATTAGCCACTAATGCCTGCAGTTCACTGATGCGGCGAGCTGAAGTAACTGCAATGAGGAAAATAACCTTCCATGAAAGAAACTTCAAGGAGGTAGTGGCTAAGGGTTCAAAAGGTTGCTTCATGAGCTGACCAAGAACCAAATTTAAGTCCCATGCCACCGGAGGAGGCCTAATGGGAGATTTAGTTAAAGTTAGGCCTCTCATGAATCTTGCAATGAGAGGATGAGAGGAAATAGGTTGTCCATTGATGGGCTTAAGGGATGCTGCAACAGCACTCAAATGGACTCTTACTGAATTTGTTTTAAGGCCTGCATTGGAAAGATGCAGGAGATAGTCTAACAGAGAATTTAAAGGTAGTGCTAGAGGGTCAAGACCCTTTTCAGCACACCAAATGGAAAACCTTTTCCATTTAAAAGCATAAGAACGCCTGGTGGAAGGTTTTCTGGACGCATGGAGGATATCCTTCACTTGTTGAGAAAGATTTCAGTCTTGAAGGTCTAGGCTTTCAGTAACCAAGCTCTGAGGTGTAGGGACTTGGGGTTTGGGTGCCATAAAGTCCCTTCCTCCTGGGAAAGAAAGTCTGGAGCAGCTCCCAAGTCCATAGAGGGGGCTTGGGAGAGATGTAGAAGTAGAGGGTACCACACTTGGCGTGGCCAGCGTGGAGCTATGAGGATCATAGATCCTTGATCCCTCTGGAGTTTGAACAGAGTCTTGGGAATCAAGGGAATAGGTGGAAATGCATACAGGAAGCCCTGACCCCAATGGAGGAGGAAGGTATCCTTGGCCTGAACTCCCTGACACGGAATTCTGGAACAGAACCGGGGAAGTTTGGCATTCCACGGACTTGCAAAGAGGTCTATGTCCGGGGTTTCCCATTCTTGGAAGATTCTGAGTACCTGATCCATGTGCAGGGACCATTCGTGTGGAAGCAGAACTCGACTGAGTCTGTCTGCCCAAGAGTTTTGGACTCCTGGGAGGTATACTGCCAGGAGATGGATTTGATGCTCTCTGGCGAAGGCCCACAATCTTAAAGCTTCGTTGCAAAGCAACAGAGAGCCAGTTCCTCCTTGCTTGTTTATGTAAAACATGGCTACTTGATTGTCCGTATGAATGAGGACTGTCTTGTAGCTGAGGAGGGTATGAAAGACCTTGAGAGCTAGAAAAACTGCTCGAAGCTCCAAGTGGTTGATATGAAGGGAGGTCTCCTGTGGGGACCAAGTGCCTTGAGTGGAGAGGTCCTGTAGATGGGCTCCCCAACCTGTTTGGGAGGCATCTGTTGTGAGGGTTGCTTGGGGCAACAACTGTTGGAAGGGGGACCCCAGCAACAAATTTCGAGTGGACATCCACCATTGGAGAGACCAAGAGAGACGTTTGGTGGTTGCTATTTGGTCTGAGAGAGCTCCTGAAGCTTGAGTCCACTGGGTGGACAAAGTCCATTGAGCTGCTCTCATGTGTATGCGAGCATAGGGTACCACATGCACTGTGGAAGCCATGTGGCCTAGCAGTTGTAGCATCTCCCGGGCAGTTAAGTGGCTCTTTGACTGAATCTGGGAGACTAACTGCACTAGACGTTGGCAACGGGCCTGAGGAAGGTAAGCCCTTGCAGTAGTGGTATCCAACCAGGCCCCTATGAATTCTAGGGACTGAGTAGGGGTGAGCTGAGACTTTGGGAGGTTTACCACAAGTCCCAGATACTGCAGAATGCGCCTTGTGCGGTCCAAGGAATTCTGGGCCTCTGACTGAGATGGAGCTCGAATGAGCCAGTCGTCCAGGTATGGGAAGACAAATATTCCCAGAGTTCGTAGAAATGCAGCAACTATTGCCATGCATTTGGTGAACACTCTTGGAGCAGAGGCCAGACTGAAAGGAAGAACTCTGTATTGGTAATGTTTTCCTTGGAAAAGAAACCGTAGGAATCTTCTGTGAGAGGGATGGATGAGGACATGGGTGTACGCATCCTTGAGATCTAGAGAACAAAGCCAATCCTGACTTTGAAGTTATGGAAGGAGAGTGCCCAGAGAAAGCATCTTGAACTTTTCCTTGCATAGAAATTTGTTCAATTCTCTGAAATCTAAGATGGGTCTGTATCCCCCTGTCTTCTTTGGAATGAGAAAATAGGGGGAGTAGAACCCTGACCCTTGATGAAGAAGAGGAACGTCTTCTATTGCCCCTTGGGCAAGAAGGGTAGCTACCTCTTGACCTAGAAGGTCGAGAAGAGATGTGGGAGAATTGAAGTGTCTCACCATGGTGTGGGGAGGAAGGTCTGAAAAATGAAGCTTGTAGCCCTCTCTTATGATGGAGAGGGTCCACTGCTCTGATGTTATTTGCTCCCATCTGGGAGCAAAATGAGCCAACCTTCCTGGAATGGTGAGAGGCTCTGGCTGCTTTAGAGCCAGAAAGGCTAAGTTCTCTAGCATCAAGTCAAAAACCCTGAGGAGGTTGGGCCTGCTGAGTTGCAGCAGCCCCTGTAGGCTTAGGCCTGGCCTGTTTAGGTTGCTGACACTTAGTGGCAAAGTGACCTGTAGAAGATTGTTGGCCAGAAGTAGAAGGAAATCTGCCCTTTTTAAAGAAAGACTTTTTAAAAGGCTTTTTCTTGGCAGGAATGGAGGTTGACTTTGAAAGTCTATCCAGGGCAGAGTTTTCTGCATCCATTTGAGTGGCTTTTATTTGCCATTCTTTGCCAAATAGGTTTTCACCTGTACAGGGAAGATTTCCTAAGCCATCTTGAACCCAGGGCTCTAAATCAGAAGCCTGGAGCCAAGCAATTCTGCGAGCAGCTATGGCAATGCCTGAGGCTCTGCTGGCACCTTCAAAGGAGTCAAAGGCCCTGTTGGAAAACTTTGAAATGTCTTGGGTATGCTTAAGCCAAATGAGGAATTCCTCCCTTTTATCCTCTGGAAGAAAAGGGAGGAAAGTGTGCAGTTTTTGTGCAACTTCCTTTAGAAACATACCCATGTAAAGGCTATATGAGTTGATTCTGGCAATAAGCATACTGGCTTGGAAGATTTTCCTACCAAAGGCATCCAAGGTCCTGCATTCTCTTCCTGGAGGAGCAGAAGAGTGTCTCTTTGTACTCTTTATCCTCTTCACAGCTGACTGCACCACAATGGAATGGTGAGGAAGCTGAGTTTTCTGAAATCCAGGACAAGGAGGGACACGATACATAGTGTCCAATCTACGAGAATGAGGAGAGAGAGTGAGAGGAGTCTCCCATAGATCAATCATGTGTTCATAAAGAATCTCATGAATTGGTAAGGTGACCGCCTCTTTAGGAGCTCTAGAATAGCCTAAAATATCCAATTTTTTAGCTCTAGGCTCTG